>CM046672.1:34180149-38980149 GCA_025594165.1 Tamias sibiricus
TGATCGTAAATGAAAACCCAGCGTCCCCACCTGAAACCTTCTCTCCCAGTCCCCCTCCGGATAATCCTGATGAACAAATGAAAGACACGGTGAACAAAATAGATCGGCCAGACTGCAGCGACCTTTCAGAACACAAGGGCCTTGACAGGGAAGAGTCCATGGAGGTGGAGGCCCCGGTCGCTAACCGCAGCAGCGCGAGCGGCACCGCCGGCAGCACCACCCCGTGCTGCGACAGCGGCAACTCCACAGGTACCTCAGCGATCACAACCTCTCTACCTCAACTCGGGGACCTGACGACACTGGGCAACTTCTCCGTGATCAACAGCAACGTCATCATCGAGAACCTCCAGAGCACCAAGGTGGCCGTGGCCCAGTTCTCCCAGGAGGCGAGGTGCAGCGGGGCCTCGGGGGGCAAGCTGGCCGTGCCCGCGCTCATGGAGCAGCTCTTAGCGCTGCAGCAGCAGCAGATCCACCAGCTGCAGCTGATCGAGCAGATCCGTCACCAAATATTGCTGTTGGCTTCTCAGAACGCAGACTTGCCAACCTCTTCTAGTCCTTCTCAAGGTACTTTACGAACATCTGCCAATCCCTTGTCCACGCTAAGTTCCCATTTATCTCAGCAGCTGGCGGCAGCAGCTGGATTAGCACAGAGCCTCGCTAGCCAATCTGCCAGCATTAGCGGTGTGAAACAGCTACCCCCAATCCAGCTACCTCAGAGCAGTCCTGGCAGCACCACCCTCCCACCCAGCAGTGGCACTTCTCCCAACATTAACATATTGGCGGCAGCGGTTACCACCCCGTCCTCTGAAAAAGTGGCTTCGAGCGCTGGTGCCTCCCATGTCAGCAACCCAGCAGTCTCAGCATCATCCTCACCAGCTTTTGCAATAAGCAGTTTATTAAGTCCTGCATCTAATCCACTTCTACCTCAGCCGACCCCTGCTAACGCGGTTTTCCCCAGCCCTTTGCCCAACATCGGAACAACTGCAGAGGATTTAAACTCCTTGTCTGCCTTGGCCCAGCAAAGAAAAAGCAAGCCACCAAATGTCACTGCCTTCGAAGCGAAAAGTACTTCGGACGAGGCGTTCTTCAAACACAAGTGCAGGTTCTGCGCGAAGGTCTTTGGGAGCGACAGTGCCTTGCAGATTCACTTGCGCTCCCACACCGGCGAGAGGCCCTTCAAGTGCAACATCTGTGGGAACAGGTTCTCCACCAAGGGGAACCTCAAAGTCCACTTCCAACGCCACAAAGAGAAGTATCCTCACATCCAGATGAACCCCTACCCCGTGCCTGAGCATTTGGACAACATCCCCACCAGTACTGGTATCCCATACGGCATGTCCATCCCCCCAGAAAAGCCAGTCACCAGCTGGCTCGACACCAAGCCGGTCCTGCCCACTCTGACCACTTCCGTCGGCCTGCCGTTGCCCCCGACCCTCCCGAGCCTCACACCCTTCATCAAGACGGAAGAGCCAGCCCCTGTTCCCATCAGCCACTCTGCTGCCAGCCCCCCGGGCTCCGTCAAAAGTGACTCTGGGGCCCCCGATCCAGCCACAAGAAACCTGGGTGGGCTCCCAGAGGAAGCTGAGGGGTCTGCTCCGCCACCCTCCAGTGGCAAAAGTGAAGAAAGTGGCCTGGCCACCAACTCTGTCCCGACAGCAAGCAACAGCACCCTGAGCTCCCCGGCAGCGGATGGTGGCCCGGGAGGTGCCACCACCTTCACCAACCCTTTGTTGCCGCTCATGTCAGAGCAGTTCAAGGCCAAGTTTCCTTTTGGGGGACTCTTGGACTCAGCCCAGGCGTCAGAGACATCCAAGCTGCAGCAACTGGTAGAAAATATTGACAAGAAGGCCACTGACCCCAATGAGTGCATCATCTGCCACCGGGTTCTCAGCTGTCAGAGTGCCCTGAAAATGCACTACCGGACACACACAGGGGAGAGGCCCTTTAAGTGTAAGATCTGTGGCCGGGCTTTCACCACCAAAGGGAACCTTAAAACCCACTACAGTGTCCACCGGGCCATGCCGCCTCTCCGAGTGCAGCATTCCTGCCCCATCTGCCAGAAGAAGTTCACCAATGCCGTTGTCTTGCAGCAGCACATTCGAATGCACATGGGAGGCCAGATCCCCAACACCCCTGTCCCCGACAGCTACCCCGAGTCCATGGAGTCCGACACAGGCTCCTTTGATGAGAAGAATTTTGATGACCTAGACAACTTCTCTGACGACAACATGGAAGACTGTCCTGAGGGTAGTATCCCAGATACGCCCAAGTCGGCAGACGCGTCCCAGGACAGCTTGTCTTCCTCACCTTTGCCCCTGGAGATGTCGAGCATCGCTGCTTTGGAAAATCAGATGAAGATGATCAACGCCGGCCTGGCTGAGCAGCTCCAGGCCAGCCTCAAGTCCGTGGAGAACGGGTCCGTCGAGGGGGACGTGCTGACCAACGATTCGTCCTCGGTGGGTGGTGACATGGAGAGCCAAAGTGCTGGCAGCCCAGCCATCTCAGAGTCTACCTCTTCCATGCAGGCTCTGTCCCCCTCCAACAGCACCCAGGAATTCCACAAGTCACCCAGCGTCGAGGAGAAGCCACAGAGAGCAGGACCAAGCGAGTTTGCCAATGGCCTGTCCCCCACCCCAGTGAACGGGGGTGCTTTGGATCTGACATCAAGTCACGCAGAGAAAATCATCAAAGAAGATTCTTTGGGAATCCTCTTCCCTTTCAGAGACAGGGGTAAATTTAAAAACACTGCTTGCGACATTTGTGGCAAAACCTTTGCTTGTCAGAGTGCCTTGGACATTCACTATAGAAGTCATACCAAAGAGAGACCATTTATTTGCACAGTTTGCAATCGTGGCTTTTCCACAAAGGGTAATTTGAAGCAGCACATGTTGACACATCAGATGCGAGATCTACCATCGCAGCTCTTTGAGCCCAGTTCCAACCTTGGCCCCAATCAGAACTCTGCGGTGATTCCCGCCAACTCTTTGTCATCTCTCATCAAGACAGAGGTCAACGGCTTTGTGCATGTTTCTCCTCAGGACAGTAAGGACACCCCCACCAGTCACGTCCCTTCTGGGCCTCTGTCATCCTCTGCCTCGTCCCCGGTCCTGCTCCCCACTCTGCCCCGGAGAACTCCCAAGCAGCACTATTGCAACACATGTGGCAAAACCTTCTCCTCATCCAGCGCCCTGCAGATCCACGAGAGAACTCACACTGGAGAGAAGCCCTTCGCTTGCACTATTTGTGGAAGAGCATTCACTACAAAAGGCAATCTTAAGGTACCCCACTCCACCTGCTCCCCGCCTGTCCCCTCAGCCCACCAAAGCTGCCACTGGTGCTCTGTAGTACATGCTCTTGGAGTCATCGGCCCACACACACAGGGAAAACGTTTCCCAAAGGGGACCTGCTGCACGCAGCCGTCTGGGGGAAAGAGGGGGTGCCAGTGAGGGTCAGGATAGTGGCAGGGAGAAGGGCAGCCTGCAGCTAGCTGCATGTCACAGCGCCTTGAATAATTTGGTACCTAAACGAAGCAGTGGCCTCCCTCTGTTGTCTCGCTAAGTGCACCAAATGAATTGCTTTACCTACCAAATAAGACAGCCTGGTGTTGCCATGGGGTATTGATTAAAGACCTCCATGTGGCCTGTGTGCTGCCCGTATCACTTAATAATTACGGTTCTCCTTGGCGTATGCAGCTATTTTTCATAACTATGCAGTCCAGCATGGTTTGTTTTTCTAGAAACAATAACGTCACTGCTCTGCTAATGGGTATTATGATAATTGATTATACAACATTTCCTACTGATATGTGTTGGAAATAAAGCAAATATGCTTACATTCTAGAGCAACAGTTGCGCGCTCTTACTGTGTACATTTTTCTGTTGACAGAGTATTTCTCTGGAGATTGCTGCCAGTAATGCAAGATGAATAATTACTTTCTGGCTTTTCTCTCCATATGCCAGGCCCTCCAATGGGTAATCAGTGAGGGGTACTTTCTTTCCATCTGAAAAGGACATTTATAGGGTAAAGGGTGTCAGATACAATACTTACCATTGCAATGAGAGTGGACATAACAATTCTAACCCTGAAAGGAGCTATCTGCGACTGACTGGCTTGCTTGAGGCCATTATAAGCTAAATACGGGTAATAAAAAAAGAGTAAGCAAGACATCTTGCCCAGGGAGAGGAAGACGGCCCAGGGCTGCAGAGACCCAGCGTGTTATTACTAGTCCAGGGGAGTGGATGGTTCCCGTTCCCTTCTCCACAGTCTGTCGTGTAATAAGAATAGACATTCGGGCCACTTGCTTTGTCCAGTGTTGGGATTTGAGCTGAGGCAGATTCAACTATTCAGGTTCTTTCTTTTTTCTTTCTTTTTGTCTTCTCCCCCCCACCCCCACCCCCACCCCCACCCCCACCTCAGGTACACATGGGCACGCACATGTGGAACAGCACCCCTGCGCGTCGGGGCCGGCGGCTCTCCGTGGATGGCCCCATGACATTTCTAGGAGGCAATCCCGTCAAGTTCCCGGAAATGTTCCAGAAGGATTTGGCGGCGAGGTCAGGAAGCGGAGATCCGTCCAGTTTCTGGAATCAGTACGCAGCGGCGCTCTCCAACGGGCTGGCGATGAAGGCCAACGAGATCTCTGTCATTCAGAACGGTGGCATCCCTCCAATTCCTGGAAGCCTCGGCAGCGGGAGCAGCTCACCTATTAGCGGGCTGACGGGGAATCTGGAGAAGCTCCAGAACTCGGAGCCTAGTGCTCCTCTGGCCGGGCTGGAGAAGATGGCAGGCAGCGAGAATGGAACCAACTTCCGCTTCACCCGCTTTGTGGAAGACAGCAAAGAGATCGTCACAAGTTAAAGCAGCAACAGTACTAGAGACACAGCATTCCTGTCCAGAATGCGACCTATGGTGGCCTCCTACCCCTTGCCCCATCCCCCTACTTTTTGGTCCCCCGGGTCTATGAACTACAACATTATGAAGACATTCTTTTGTACCTTGTTCAACTTCTAGAGTTCTAAGAAAGCTTATTTATTAGTGATATAACCTTGCTTTGCGAACAGAATGCAAGCATTAACTTTGGTCTTCTGTATTTTGGACTAAATACTAATTGACTAGAGTGCTATAAACTTGCTGTAACATTTATGGCAATTGCAAGTTGCCCTGCTAGGCGGTCTTAATCTGGCATTAACTTATTTTCTATATCCAGTTTAATATGAACCTGGTGTTGATGCAATGCCTCAGTGATGCATTAGGTCTCTAATAAAGTCTGTATATAAATGTACACTTTGATCCTGCTGGAAAATTTTATCAGCAAACACATTGTCTAATCTTTCAAAACAGATTTAAGGAAAGGACTGAAAGTACACACTGAACAGTGTGGTTCTTCGAAAGGTTTGGGGTTTTGTTTTGTTTTGTTTTGTTCCATTTCTATTCTAAAAATTCAACCTGCTTTTTTGTTTGTTTGTTTGTTTCGTAGATTTAACCATTTCCGTTTTGAACTGCTATTTGTATTGTGCTTTTTACTTGAGGTCTCTTCAATGTTAATAAGTTTCTGTACAGTAATAAGCACGCAGAATTCTTTAGAGAAAAAAAAAATCAAGTGTTGTTTTGGTAGTTGAAACTGAGACGTAACATTTGCCTTGTAGGTATATTCACAATAGAAAATGTGTGCTGGAATTTCACAATGCTGCTAAGTATAGCATCTTGAACAACCTTCAGTGGAGAAAATGTAGATGCTCTTGTATATACAATAAGAAATATCACTTTCATTAAAATGTACATATGTTCCTTACAAGAGCAAATGCTTCTTCTTGATCAAGAGAGCAGGTATAGTGTTTGTTTATTTTGTATTAGGTATGGAAGAAAAAAAAATTGGACTGTTACATGCACTTTCTTGGAAAGTTGAAAGGAAAGGGGGGGTCCAATTTTCTTTAACATTTAATAC
This sequence comes from Tamias sibiricus, assembly GCA_025594165.1. Taxonomy (NCBI): domain Eukaryota; kingdom Metazoa; phylum Chordata; class Mammalia; order Rodentia; family Sciuridae; genus Tamias; species Tamias sibiricus. The sequence goes on from CM046672.1 coordinate 34,186,094, forward strand.
TTACTAACAACAGAGATACTGTAATTTTACTCAAGTAATCAAATACATTTTTTTTTTTGCAACAGATAAAACAGCATACTGTGTCTGTGTTTTTAGAGTGTATTTCTATTTAGCCAGGCCCTTTCATGTATTTTAACATTTCCCCAGGTACCAGTAAATTGTGTATGTGAGCTAGTATCTTTCTCTAAATAAGAATTGTAAAAGGCATAACAGAAACGGGTTTGCATGGGCCTATGTTTCCTTTTCTTTTGAAATTTGGAGACCTTAGATATTTCCCCAATATCCATTCCTTGTGTGAGAATGTATTTACAGTCTTTCTACCCTTCTCAACCCCCACTCCTCAACAAAAAAAGTGAAATAAAATGTTGTCAGTGGAGATCTCATCCTGACAGGTAAGTTTCCTTAAGCAGGATATTGGACTTCAATTTCAGCTTTAACTATTCTGGTTTCATTTCATTTCACTTGATTCAGTGGCGTTTTTTTTTTTTTTTTTTTTTTTTTTTTTTTTTTTTTTCAGGCGGCTCAGAGCCGCATTGCTGGAGAATTCCCGTTGCAGCAGGGTTATATAATCTGACTCTGAAACTGGGCCTCAACCCAGTGAGGTCAACATGTTCTTTATTTAATTAGTCTTTTAGGCATTTAAAAGCACATGCATATTTAAAAGAAAAAGTCTATTATAAAGGATATGTAGAATCAACTTGAATACATTTCATCAAAATTCAATTTGATTCTTCCTTTCTCCCCTTTTGTTCTAGGGAGAACCGTTTTCTTCCTGTGCAGGAGTTTGGGGTGAGCAATATGACAGTGGAAGTGGGGTCCACGTGGGTTGGCGGTGTGTTTATTTCCCCCAGGGAGGTGGAGAACCGAGGTAGCCGGTGGCTACCCCCAGGTGAGTGTGCAAGCTTAGGGCTGCCTTCCAGTGGAAGTCTCCTTGGGAGCACTCCACGGCTCCTCAGACCTTGTCACTAGACTTAAATGCTGCAGGGTGGAAAGGCGCCCAAAGCGTCAGCTCAGCCTCCAGGACCAGGCCGGGTGTTAAGGAAGGTGGGCGGACCCCAGGCCCTGAGGATGCAGGGGTGGGAGTGGATGTTCCCCAAATCAAAAGAGGGCAGAGATGGGGGTCTGAGCGCAGACAAGCATCCCGACATCTAATCACCCCAAAATTTGGACAGCTATTTCGCCTCTCGGATCTCATTCCCACCGTCCCAGCAGTGCAGCAGTGACCTTCCCCAGAGTGGAGACTAGAAGACAAGGCCGGAATTGCATCCAGAAGCTCTGCCTCTACGAAGGCCAAATAGGGTGGTTCTCGTTGCGAAGGCGGCGTCCATCACCTCCTTCGGGCTGGGCGTGGCGAGGAGGGGGTGCCCGGGGCTGCGCACTCCAGGGCCCTGGCTCCTCTCCTGAACCAAGCCTGGGGACCTCCGGGGACGACCGCAGGTTGCAGGCCCCGCACCCTGCGCACCGCCGGCCCTCTCCACAGGGGCCCGGGAGGCCACTGCGCGACGCCGTTCTCCCCCCGCCCCCACCTCCGCTCAAGCTCGGCAGCTGCACCCCGCACTCCCTCTGTCGCTAAAGCGCAGTCCCCGCCCCCTGGTCCCCTGGCTCCCGCAGGCTAGGCTGGGTGTGGGGGTCAGGCCCTGCGTCACCCGGGGCCACAAGTCCATTTCCGTGAGGCGGGCGGTGGGAGGCGGGGAGCCCAGGCCTTTTTTTCTTTTCCCTCTACCACCAACCTCCTCCCCTCCAGCGTTTTCTGGAAGTGCGTTAAGGCAAGCAAAAGTAGCTTTTCGTTTGCATAGATTTTTCGGAGGCAACGGAAGCCTTTAGGAAAAGGTCGCAGACTCTCTCTCCCCCTCCCCGTCCTCTCCCCTTTTGTCCCTGCCTATCCATTTATCGATTGACTATCTTTCTAATCTATTGATCATTACCTGCCCATTCCCCTTCCCATCCATTTCCAAAACAAGAAAGTGCCCTCAGCCCCACTTCGCCTCAGTGTGATAAATACACTTAGCCTTGCAGCTCAGCCTAGCAGAAGCGAAATGGATTTATATTTATAAAGCCACAGGGCTGGTTTTAAGGCAGATGAGGGCCGCACCTCCCCCTCTTCAGCTTCCCCCACCCCCTACCCACCGCGCAGAACTGCTCCCTTTCTTTCCCCTTCTGGAACTTGAGGTGCATCGTGGTAGTTTTGCAATTTCCAAGAACCAGATTTCACTGAATTAAGAAAGGTTGTTGCAGAGTGGAATGACAGCTAAGTTCACAAAATTTGGAGACTAAAAATATTCACCTTGGTGACATTTTTCCTAGGTTTTTTTTTTCCCCCCCTTAAATGAGAATTGTTATAAATACTGAATAGAACAGCGGTGCCCGTCACCCCAAATTTACAAACCTTAGGAACTTTTTTTTTTTTTTTTTTTTTTTTTTTTTTCGTTTTTAACTGCTTCATTCTTTCTTTCTGGCTGTGGCACTGTTGTTCTTTTATTCTCTGAGGCTTTCCTTCCTCTATTCATCTTTTTTTTCTATTACCTCCTCCCTCCATCTCCACTGCTTCCCTCCTCTCCCAACATGGGTTTCCCTCTTTCTCGAAAATATACTTGGAAGGGCATTTTGGTGATTGACAGGGACCTGAAGAGGAAAAAAGGAAGAGGAAACCAATGAGACATCGCTGCCCAAGAGGCCCCTCCTGCGGGGGTCTTGGTGGGGGTGGGGGGAGAGAGGGAGGGAGGGTCCTTCTGGATCAACTGGACTTTACAGAAACCAACTTTGGGCTTTGAGATTTCACATCCCTGTCTTAGCAGGCCTTGATTTAAATGACTTTCAGGGGAAAGAGAAAAGAGGGAAGAACAATCTTTTTAAAATTTATTTGTTTATTTTTTTTAAAAAGGTGTTCAGACAGAAAATCCTAAATGATTTGCAGTGGACATAAATTTCTAGCAGTAGATTATTTGCTTATTGTTTTTGGCGTGTTGCGAATGTCAAGAATGAGAGAAGTTAAAAAAAAAAAAAAAGAAAAGAAAAAGAAAAAGAAAAACGGCCTCACTCTGTTAAAACTTAGCAGTCCTGTTAGAAAAATAAAGCCACGGACTCTTTAGTGGGAATTACACACTCAACCCCAAATGAAACAAATGTCAGAGAGGGTAACAAAGTGAGGGAAAGCGTAAAGTGAATTTCAAAGGACTCCACAGTAAAGCGCAATCTGAGATTCACAGAAAAGTGGAGACGGATAAGACAGGAATTAGGTCATCTCGTCCAGACCCCAGGAAATATGTTTAGATCAAAGCCTGCTCTGTTAGCATAAACAAAACAGGACCCATTGGGCCCTACCAATATTTTCATCTCTGTGCTAAGAGCTGCTAATCTAACCAGCTCTATTTGATGAAAGGGGGCAAAAATTACAACTGTAAACGTGAATAAGGAACAAAAATGTTCTCTCCACTATTATAGGAAGATAAAGATTTAGATTTGAGCTAAAAAGTAACAAGATTCAGGCCCAGATCAACACAAACTTCCTGGAATTTTAGCACTCAGTAAATTATCTAATCCTGATCCCATTGTTCCCTCCCCGCAGCCCCCACCCCATGCAATTGAGGATGCCAGATGATTTACACAAAAAAATTGTTAAGTTTTAGCTGCAGTCTAAGAACATTGCAGCAGGCCAGGCTTTTGGGTTCACTTTCTATGTTCCTTTAAGGATCTCTCTTCTCGCTGTCACCCCACCCCCCATGGGCCCTCACTACTGTCGCTGCCCTCCAAGCATTGTGGGGGTAGCATGCCAGCCTTACTGTGTGGAGGCTTCTTTAAGCCCACCCGTAAAGTTTGGTCTGTCTTTCCAGTGTAACGGGAGATTGACAGGGGCTGGGAGCTTATGTCATGTAAGTCTGGCTCCGGATCCACAGAATTCGGCAGCGGTTGGTATTTTAGCACAAGCCCAAGTCTTGTGTAAGACTTTCTTTCACCGCAGAGTTGATGGCCTTGACCCAACTGCCAGGGAACATTCGATAGATAGAAACATTCAGAAAAGAGACAGGAAATCCCAGAGAAGGAAAATTCACCCTGGCTAAATCCAGGCTTGTAGTTCCTTGCTGAGTCTGGTTTCCTCTTAACTGTTTAAACATATGATTTGGCTTCTCCTGTGTTTCTGCATCCATCGAGTTCAAGTTCAACAAAGACTCACAGACCGTGTGTCAGCTTGGCTCCTCCAGCCCTCCAAGAAGCCAGGACGACTATCCAGAGTTGGGGGGCTTTAGAACATGCCATCTTCTGTGGGGGGCCCTGGGCAGTTCGAGCCGGGCACAGTGGCGTGTGCCTGTAATCCCAGCACTTGGGAGGCTGAGACAGGAGGATCACGAGTTCAAAGCCAGCCTCAGCAATGGCGAGGCACTTAGCAACTCAGTGAGACCCTGTCTCTAAATAAAATACAAAAAAAAGGGCTGGGGATGTGGCCCAGAGGTCGAGGGCCCCTGAGTTCAATCCCTGGTACCAAAAAATAAAGTTAACTAACGTGCTGTGGGCAGCTTGGAAGGCACCCATCACAAAGTCAGAGGTGTCACACAAGCTGATCCTCTTTTCTTAGAGCCGGGGTGGGACCCTGTCTAGCCTTGCCAAGCACAGCTAAATCCTGACAGTGTTTGGTCTGTTAGGACAGGGACACCAAGACCAGAAGTCACAAGTTGTAATCATAGCTACATTAAGTATGAGCTCCCGGGGTGTCACCTGTAAACCTGGGTGAGCTTGTGGGTGAGGAAACCCCCACCCCTGATATTAGGGGCAGGCAAAGAAATACCACGCGAGTTAGCCTGCAGATATGCTTCCGTTTTCTGAACTTGAAGTGTTTGACATTATTGTCTCTTCTTGCTCGTGACTGATAACGATCCATTTAGCAAATGACACGACTGAGGCCCGAGAGCAGAGAAGTCACCCTCTGACACGAGGACACCTGGAGCTGTCGCTGGCTTGATGGCCAGCTCTGGGTGTTTGGGGATCACCGCCTGTTGGGTGGCACACGAGAAGTTAGACTGCCACCCGTGTTTCCCAGCAGCTTCCTTCAGACTCCTGTCACCTCCTCGGCCTTCCTGTGGTCCAAGTACCTCCCGTGCTGTCACTCTCTCAGTCATCGGATTTAAGTGGATTCCCTTATTAAAGCTTACGAGTATTTATTTTAGAAGGAATGGGGAACATTAGATTCCGTTCTCTCCAGCAATTTTCTAATCCTGTGCAAGAGAAAATTCCTTCTAGTGTGAAACAGTTCCACGTGCTGAGGAGCCCTACTTCAAAATAACACGAACACACCCCGCTGCTCACTCTGCTGTGTCCTGTCCCTCTCACCGGCTGCCTCTCGGTTTGCACGGGTGTGAGGTCTGTGGGTCTTGAAGGGGTCCATTTCCGCCCCACCCCCACCTCCTCATCTGTGGACATGCACCTTTGAACTGGCCCTCGCCTCTCGCTGAGGATCCTGAATCCCGAGGGCATTATGAAATCAGCAGAGCAGCTCCCCCTCCCCCAGCATTATATTCTAATGTGATAGACAAAACTGGAGTATATGGCACACAGTAAAGGTCACACAGGGTTTGTGAAACATTTTTTTTTTTTTTTTTTTTTTGGTTGTGTCCAGGTAGATGGCACAGTGTCTCATGCATGATGTAGAGTTTTCTAGCAGCTGCTTCTGCAGGGGTAGAGAGGCCTGTGGCTGGGTCCTGGCGCTGGCTCCTGTGTGTTCTCCTTGCCTAGGCTGCTTCCGCATGGACAGTGCTGGTGGCATGGCAGAGTCCGGGGGTTTTCTTTCAGCCCACGCTAGTGCAGGAGAGGAAACAATCTGCAAGCAGGGTTACCGCGTGACTTCAGGGAGCTGCACTGTCTCTTTAAGTTCCCGCCCCCACGAATCACTGGGCCCAGCTCTTGGGGAACTAAGATAACACCCCTCCCTAGTCCTGCCATTTCTAAGCATCCTTACTCACTATACTCTCTGTGGGGTTTGCTGTAGCCTGATAATATAGAATCCTGAGAGATCAGCCCTGGAAGAGATGCTTTAGAAATATACAGCCCTGGGGCAGGGTGTGTGGCTCACACTTACCAGGCAAGTGAGAGGCCCTGGGACCATCCTCAGCACCACAGAATGACAGAGAGAGAGAGAGAGAGGGAGGGAGGGAGGGAGAAAGTAGGGCTGGGTTGTAGCTCAGTGTTAGAGCTCTTGGCTTGCAAGTGTGAGGCACTGGGTTCGATCCTCAGCACCACCTACAAATGAATAAATAAAGGTATTGTGTCCATGTACAGCTAAAGAAATTCAAAACAAAAAAAGAATAGAAAGACCATTCGATTGCAAGGTTGCCTGAGGCCCTGGACTGAGATAAGACTCAAACTCCCACACAGTTGCCTAAGTCTGCAGAGCCAGGAGCAGCCAGCAAGGACCGTCTTTGGACCTGTGGAAGCTGAGCTGAGAGCGGGGCCTGCCTTGCCTAGATGGAACCTGTCAATCTGGCTGCAGAAGTGCCACCGCCAAGGTCAGCTTGTGAGGTGAAGATCAGGGTATAGAATCACAGCCTCGACTCTCAGCCAATACTTCTTATCGAAGTTAGGATTGAGAGTCCCCACGTTCATTTGTAAGATGGGCGTCAATTCTTCAGCCCTCTTGCGTCCACACCCTTGGCCACCCAACCGGCACTGCCTCCCTACCCAGGGCAGGTGGACTTCCCTGCCCGTTGGGCTGTGCTCGGGGACTAGGTAGATGCTATGGTGCACCATTTCCAAGCCAAGGCCTTGTGGCATGTGTGTATTTCCATTTGTGCCCTTGGGCCTCTGCTGTCACCATGAGAGGGGCATGCCACCTGGCCTTGGGAAAAGAATGAAAGTCCCTTAGAGCACAGCCATCCCTGGCCAGGCCCAGCCTGGATCAGCCAAGCCCCAGCCAGCCACTGCCCCCCACACACACCTGGGGCACAACCAGTCGTTGTCTTAAGCCATTAAACTAGGTGATGGTTTCTTAGCATCAGTAGGGCGGAGGAACCCCACTTCAATAAGATGTATTTAGCAACTTCTTAAGTGTCAAACACGGGTCCAGATGCTCTACTTGAATTAACTCATTGAATCCCTACGTTATCACTGAACCCATTTGATGGATAAGGAAACTGAGGCACAGAGAGGTTATGGTAGATGTCTAAGTTCACACGCCTAGTGAGCATCAAGAATTTAAGCCCAGACTGCCCGGCTCCAGAGCACACCTGCTGAGTTCTTGATGCCTGTTGCTACCTCTTACCAGGTCACAAATCTTCCCAAGAAGTCTGCTGCCAGTCTCTCCCTAACTCCACCACAGTCCCAGAGTTATAAAATAAATAAGTTTCATCTCTGCACCTTTCCCTTTCTGATGTTTCTTGCGCTACTCTCTAGTCTCGGAAAAAGAAGAATCCTCAGGGATTCACAGGCAAGTGGTCAGCTCTTTAATCACCTGTCTTCCAGGAGAACCATCCTGCCCTGAGACCTTCCAGCTCACCAGGCGGTGCAGACAGGAATAGCAGCAATCCACACTAATTGTGGCTCCACGTGCTCATTCCAGTACCTCCCTTCAGCGAGCAAGGGACGCTTTGTGCGTGTGATAATCATTATCGTTTCCACAGAAGAATGACCAGTCCACTTAGAAGTGTGGGGGCTCTATCCCCCTTCCCCTTTCCCTCTCTCGCGAGAAAATAAATCAACTATCTTTCTCTTTGCTTTTCGCTGACTGCAAACCGGGCATTCTTCACAAAGTGGGGGAAGTTGCGTCTGAACTGTCGCTGTGAAAAAGTCATTTATAGGCGTGAACAGCTAATATATTTTGGTCTCCATATCAAGAGAACCAGCAGTGTGATCCACATGTTCTTCCTTGCACAACGCTCAATTTGAAAATTCCTGGAAAATCAAAGAAATGTTTGGAGAAATCACTAAAATGTAGAAATTTAGGAAATCTGAAAGCAGGTGTCAGGTTGTCAAGGTCTAGATGGGCCATTGGAGAGGGGAGAAGGAGTGGGAAGTTAGGTAGGAAGAGCTTCCTTCTTCTCTTGGCATCTGCCTTAGTCTGTTTTCTGTTGCCGTAACAGAAAAGCTAAGACCATTTTTGTTTGTTTGTTTGTTTGTTTGTTTTGCGGGTGGGGAATCTGTGCTGGGCATGGAACCCAGGACGGGCAGGCTAGTGCTCTACCACTGAGCCACATCCCCAGTCCAAGACTGGGAGACTTTGTATTTATAAAGGAAGGTTCAGTTAGCTCACGGGTCTGGAGGCTGGAAATCCAAGATCAGACAGTCGCATCTACTGAGAACCCTGTGTTGCTTTACGATATATTGGAAAGGCATGCGGATGTGCACAGAAGAGAGAGCATGAGAGGTACTTGGTTTATAGCAACCCGTCTTCTAGAGAATGGGTCCATTCCCCAGAGAAGTCATGAATCCCACAACTTTGGAGGCTGAGAGAGGAGGATTGCAAGTTCAAAGCCAGCCTCAAGAACTTAGTGAGGCACTATCAAGTCAGTGAGATCTTGTCTCAAACAATTTTTAAAAAGACTGAGGATGTGGCTTAGGGGTTAAGTATCTCTGGGTTCAAGCTCTGGTACCAAAAAAAAAAAAAAAAAAAAAAGCTCTGGTCTGTCTTCATTAGAAGCACATGTAATGGGGTTGAGAGGTGGTAATACCTTTGAGAGGTGTTTGAGTCATGAGGGATTGTCCCCATGAAGGGATTAAAGTAGTTTCTCGCACGTGTGGTTGTTATAAAGTGAATTAGGCTTCCTCAGCTTTCTCTTCTCTCACTCTTTTCCCTATTCTACCATGAGGCTGTCCCTCAAAACCAAACAGATGTGGGCACCTTCTGAGTTTCCAGAACTCTGAACCAAAATAAACCTCTTTCCTTTATAAATTATCCAGTCTCAGGCATTTTGTCATAGCAACAGAACATGGACTGAGACAGTTAGCAAACAATTAAGCATGCCCTAAGTGCCAGATGGTTTGGTAAACACCAGGATTAACCTCTGTGCTCACAGCATGGTACAGATCACTGTGTGAGCCTACGGAGTTCAGGGAAGTGTTCTAGAAGTCCCTGCACAGGACACTGAACTGTGGCCACAAAAGGGCAAGGGTCTCAGGAAAGCCTTCTCAGCCCTGGAAATGTGCCTAATTTGCTGGCTGAAGTTCATTCTTTCATGCAGCAAATGTTCAGCGTGCACCTCCTCTACACTGGGCACTATTCTAGAAGCTGGGAGTTGTCAGGGACCAAAGCTGAACAAATATCTGCCCATGTGTTGCTTGTGTTCTTGCAAAACAGCTAGGAGGGTGGTTCATGTGGCTTCAGGCAGCTGCTTTTCTAATCGCCACTGGGCTTGCTAGGCAGACTAGGAATAAACACAATGACAGCGGTGACTGCTGTAGAGATAGGTCCATTCTGCATCGTGAGGGACCAGGAGCAGTAAGCCAACGCAGCGAAGGCCAGCACTGAGCTCAGGAAGTGACCTCATTTCCTGGGTCTCCATTTCTGCCAGTCTGGAGAAGCAGAAAGCCCTCCTGCCCCAGGAGTCCTGGATGCAGGGACAGCCATCTTCACAGACGCATCACCGACAGCCACAGGCTGCCCCAGAAAACCAAGTCAAATGCCACGCACTGCTGACCCAGCCAAGGACACTTCCCCAGGCAAGGCGTCCTGGTCTCCTTCCAGCCTAAATCACCTCCCGCTAGGCTCAGGGACAAAGATCGGGTCCTTTCCATAAGAAACACTTTCATGACAACCCGGAAGAAACAGGACACAGCGGCCCGCCCCCTAAACAAAGAGGGGAGCGACAGGTAGCCTTCCTTTTCCCCTCGCGCTCTTATCCAAGGCCTGGTGGTGTCAGTCCTAGAGCACCTGTGGGTGTGGGTGTGGGGGGCTTGACCTTCACTGTGGAAGCAGGGGCCAGTGGGGGACCTGGGCGAGGCAGGCTTCCCTTCAGCCCCACCCTGGACACCTGCCTTAATATTCTTTCCTAATGGAATGCCCAGGGAACTCGGGCCTTTTCTGGTTCTAGGCTCCTTTAACGTGTGTAGTGCTTTTGGAGCCAACAGAGGGTTCATTCTTGAATTAGTGATGGTTGCTAGAAATCGTAGCTTATCAGTTTCAAAGGACAGAGAGATAAAGTCAGGAGCTGGGGCCAATCGAAAGAAATGTTTGATTAGTGAGAGCCACAGAATGAGCCCAGAATGGCTCATACCAACATGGGGTTCTTCTGGTCACTGAAAGGACAGAAGCATGGCCTGTCCCAGAATTAGCAAAAGCAGTGGCATAAAAAAGTGAAAGATCCCAGGTTAACGAAGGGAAAAACAAAATAAGAAAAATGACATTTTATTAAGCAGAGTGAATAGATACCGACACCAAGTCAGCAAGACAGGTTCGGTTTTGCAAAGCATCATGAGTAAAAGGAATGGAGCAGGAAGAAGAGTTGGAATTATTCAGGGTTAATGGTCGGAGTCTCTCGAGGTTTTTTGTTTTTTGTTTTTTTTTTTTTTTTTTGGCGGCAGGGAGTGCCAGGGATTGAACTCAGGGGGGCTTGATCACTGGGCCACATCCCCAGCCCTATTTTGTATTTTATTTAGAGACAGGGTCTCTCACTGAGTTGCTTAGTGCCTCGCCATTGCTGAGGCTGGCTTTGAACTCACCATCCTCCTGCCTCAGCCTCCCAAGCCGCTGGGATTACAGGAGTGCACCACCACGCCCGGCTTCTTTAGGTCGTTTATAGTGCTGTGGCTTAGATACTGCTTGAGTAGTTCCCCCAAAGGCTTGAGTGATAGACACTCCGTCCCCAGTGTAAGGGTATGAAGAGGGGGTGGACCTCCAGAAAGCGGGGCCTCGTGGGAGCTGCTGAGGGGCACTGCGCTCTGGAAGGCCACTCACAGGAGCGAGTGGTTCTAAAGCAAGGGCGCTTCACAGGCCTGGCCCCATCTGTCAGTGGCTCCTTCCCTTTCTGCTTCTCCACCGTGTGTGACACAGCCACGGGTCCCTCATCAGACGCCATTTGGACTCTCCAGACACAAAATCCTGAGCCAAGGAAACCTCTTTTCTTTATGCCTTACCCGGTATCAGGCATCCCAGCAACACACAATGGACCAAGACTCGTACTTTTTAATATATGAAATTATTAATGCACAGCATAGCAACTATGTTTACTTATCTACTTTAATAAAGAATTTTCCCTCTCTTTAAAAAAAAAAAAACTAAAGATAAAATGAGTTTCAGTATCTATTGTCCAGTTGATGAATCTTTATAAAGCCAAATTCAGATTTCAAGGGTATAGTTCAGATGCTACAGTTAACTCCAAGGTGGTTAAACAGACACCTAACCTGGAGCAGAGTCTTATTCATCCTTTTTTTCTTTTTCAGTACAGATGCAATTTTTAAAAATTTGTTTTAATTAGTTATACACGACAGTAGAATGCATTTGTGCATTGTGATATAGCATACATAGATGGAATATAATTTCTCATTTTTCTAAGTGTACATGTTGCAGAATCATATTGGTCATGTAGTCACATATATACATACAGTAATAATGTGTTTCATTCCACTATCTTTCCCATCCCCTCCCTTCACTTCCCTCTACCTAATCTAAGGTAATACTATTTTTCTCTAGTGTCCCCCACCTTATTGTGAATTAGCATCCACATAATAGAGAAAACTTTGAACCTTTGGTTTTGTGGGATTGGCTTATTTCGCTTAGCCTGATATTCTCCAACTCCAACCATTTACTGGCAAATGCCATCATTTCACCCTTCTTTAAAGCTGAGTAATATTGTGGCTCCCTAGTTTCAGAGAAAGATGATAGTGTAATCAGGTAAGTGGTAACTCTCTCATCTTTTATCACTAAAAATCACACATAACTTGCACTCTATGTAAGTCATTATGATATATAATGTACGGGTTTTTAAAATCAGTGCTTCTCAAACTTCCGTGTGTATTCAGAACACTTGGGATGTGGTTGCTGAAGGGCCCATTCTGATTCAGAAGGTCTGGGTTGACATCTGAGAGTCTGTACTTGTCACCAGCTCCCGGGTGATGCTGGGTGACTGGTCCGTGGACCACACTCTGAGGAGCAGTGCTCTGAAATGAGCTCACTCACCACCTCCGGCCCCACCGTGCCCACAGTTTGGGGGGTTTGTTTCTGAAACGGGGTCTCACTGTGTTCCCCAGGCTGGCTTCAAACTCACAATCCTCCCGCCTCAGTCTCTCAAGTGGCTGGGATTACAGGCATGCGGCACAGCACCCAGCTCACTCCCCACAATTTTATAACAAAGAGAAGTCTCTAGAAGTATAATTCTCACATTTTCTAGTGCATTGAAATCACCTTGAAATCTTGTTTTGCAAACTCTGGGATCTTAGCCTCCCCCACCCCACCAAAGTCTGATTCATTACTGTCACTGGCTGTGCACCGAGACCTACACCTGGCCTAGGAGAAACTTGCCATCAGGGTCCTGCCGACTTCCCATCCTGGGCTCCAGCTGGTCTCTCCTTACAAAGGGCCAGCTCCAATGGTGTGTCTTCTCTTCTTTGAATGTACCAGGCTTGTTTCTGTAGCTCTTCCTCTTGTTCTTTGGTCTCAGTTCTTTTTTATCTTGGCACCAAGGATTGAACCTAGGGGTGCTTAGCCACTGAGCCACATCTCCAGCCTTTTTTTAAAAAATTTATTCTAAATTAGTTATACATGACAGTTGAATACATTCCGACACATAATACATAGATGGAGTATGACTTCTCATTCTTCTGGTTGTGCACAATGTGGGATCACACTGGTCATGTAGTCATATATGCACATAATGTCCAATTCATTCTACTGTCCTTCCTATCCCCAACCTTTTTATTTTTTATTTTTTATTTATTTATTTTTTTTTTTGTGGTACCGGGGATTGAAATCAGGGGCACTCGACCACTGGGTCACATCCCCAGCCCTTTTTTTGTATTTTTATTTAGAGACAGGGTCTCACTGAATTGCTAAGTGCCTCGCCATTGCTGAGGCTGGCTTTGAACTCGCGATCCTCCTGCCTCAGCCTCCCAAGTGCTGGGATTACAGGCGTGCGCCACTGCGCCCGGCTTTTATTTTTTATTTTGAGACAAGGTCTGGCTAAGTGGCTTAGGACCTCACTTGGTTGCTGAGGCTGGCTTTGAACTTGTGATCCTCCTGCCTCAGGCTCCCAAACTGCTGGGCTTACAGGTGTGCGCCACCTCACTGGGCCTTTGGTCTCAGTTCCGATGCCACTTCCTCAGAGAGGGCCTTCCCTGACTGCCCAGTCCACAGTAGTGCTTTTTCCTGAGTTCCTCTCTAACACACCTTCGTGCTTTCTTCCCCTCACAGTTCCCATTAATCGTTGAAATCCTCTTGTCTCTGTGTCAGCTGATCAGTTTATTGTCTGTCTTCCAAGATAGCAGGAACTCTACCTGCCTTGTTCCCCCACCACATTCCCAGTGCCCAGGACAGTCCCGAGTGTGAAGGGAATGAATGAGTGCGCCCAGGTTGAGAAGCCAGGTGTGAAATGAATTGTGTCATGAATTCAGGCCTCGAAAACTTAAGGCTGCAGAGTAAAGCTTGTTTAATGAGCAAAAGAATTGAAGGAGTTTTCTAAGCATCACTGTGCTTCCTTCAGGGGGAGGAAGGATATTACAGTAGGAGTAGAGGAGGCCAGCAGGTTGCAGCTTTTCAGTTTCCCGGGCTGTATGACACCAGCTTCCTGGTCCTTTCTCTGTATCTAATGTTAAAATTGTAAGCATACATGTTCATGGTAGACAATTTGAGAAAACAGATAAATTTAACTAAGAAAAGCCTATGCAGCATGATCCTACCACCCATAGATAACTACGCTTTAATTTTTGTGGTTTTTCCTTTTAGAATATTTCCAAATATATGGATCTTACAGAATACATGTATGGCCCCATATACTTTCATATTCTGCTCTTTTATCATCTCACATTAAGGATGAACATATTCTCATGCCTATAAAGTGTCTTTAAAACATGCTTTTAATGGTTGTTTAATATTCCATTATACGGTAGAAATACACAATTTATTTCTTTGACTTTATGTTCAGAAGATCACATTTCCTAGCTCTCTCTTAAGTGGAGGAGAAATGTCCAATAAGTGAATTTTCCTCTTGATTCTCACCAGGCTTGATTTTTGCCTCCTAGCCGTCATTTAGCTAAGGCCAGAGACATTTTTGGTTGGTATAATCGGGAGAAGGTGGAAGTCAGGGATGCTCCTACCCTTCTGTAACACACAGGATGGGCCCCTCAGCAAAGAATTCCCCGGTCCAAATGTCAATAGTGCTGAGGTTGAGAAGCTTGCCGACCAGGACACGGTCAGGGTTAATATTCAACATCCACTTAAAATTCAAATTAGCATTCCACCCTGGAAGTACAGGACTTTGCCCTGAGATTCCACCTCCGAATAATGTCTCTGTTAATTAGAACTCCAGTTACTAGAATAACTGCAATAACTGATATTTTGCATTCATGATTCTTATTTTATTAGAAATCTTGAAAATGACAATAAAAGAAAGTGAAAGTAGAAGTTGCATTTTAAAAAATTAAGCTCCAGGGAGGAACGTAATGGTTTGGAGTTCATCCTCCATTGGGTCAACGCTTTCCTGTAGATGCTGAGGCTCAGGGTGTTGGTAAGACACTTCTTCTGAGACAGAGAAGTGATTCGGTCATTATAGAAATGGAGTTTCTAAATCCAACCAAGGGGTGTGAATGAGCACTTAGTTGGATACTTGGAATCCTGTTTCCTGAACCTTCCCTTGAAGAGAGGTTTTACTCCTTTACTGGCTTTTGCAACATGTGTGTTTGTTGGGGAAATCCACACCTAGTAAGCTAAGTCATCCAAACCACTTTCCTTCCCTTCTGTTGAGAAATGGGCACATTCCTTTTATACAAGCTTTAGATCTTTGAGATTTTACCCGACCTTTGCACAGAGATCATTGGTATAGAGATAATTTGCTATGATGTTCCCCATGAACATCCAAATACCATTGGGTCCATCTAGAACAAAGAGAATGTTTGCTGTTCCTTTTGGTCTGCACAGATTCTTTCTGGGATTGAAGAGAAAAGGAGTTTAACTTGGAAATGCTTGGAATTGCATTTCAGATGCTTACAGGATTAAACGAAAGGTCTTCCAAAGGAGAACACACCAAACTCAACAAAATCAGAAGCCACTTTCTGAGCCATAGCAATAGAAATGCAACCTTTAGTTAACACAGACTCAGAATTTAGAACCCGAGTGGTCAGTGATTCACACCTTGAGATCAATGTGTACCTGCTCTCCCCAGGCTTGGGCAACAACAAGAACCATCTCTGGCCTCTCATCAGCTGCATCAGCTAATGACACAGACTGTATCATTTGGGGGTGCCTAGGAGAAGAGGGGGCAGAAAAGAGCTGGTGAAGACAGAGCTGTGGTACTGGAACACAATTTAAAATAAGTAATCATGGGCTGAAAGAGAATATGTTGGCTGTTAAATAAGCGTAGGAATAAAAGAGATGGATGGGAAGTCAATTTTCAGGTCTCTCTCTTTTAGGTGAAATGCAGTCTTTTTTTTTTTTTTTTTCCTGCTCTTAGTTGGCAACCTTTGGTTTCCAAACACTCATTTTCTTTGTAATTTTCCATTAAAACATTGATTCAACTGCTGAAAATGATATAGCAGAGCTTTCAAGATTTGCAAGCTAGCCAGGTGCAGCGGCACACACCTGTAATCCCAGCAACTCTGAAGACTGAGGCCTGAGGCAGGAGGATCATAAGAGTGAGGCCACACTGGGCAATTCAGTGAGACCCTGTGTCAGAAACAAAAAGGACTGGGGATGTCACTCAGTGGTAGAGCCCTCCTGGGTTCAAGTTTCAGTACCACAAAACAAAAAACAAAACAAAACAACAACAACAACAACAAAAAAAAAAAACACTATAGAAAGAGAAGGCCACACCCCACCAGCAAGATAAACACATCTGCCACAAACACGTCCAAATATGCAGGTGGGAGCACAGACAATGTATTACACATACACACGCGCACACACACACATATTGGGCAACTATAAATTTAGGCAGTGTGGCAAATGGAATTTGCCCATATTCAACTGAATCCAAGATTCAGATACTTTGGATTGGAGTGGGTGGGTGTGGTGTAGGGAGGAGGAAGGGTGTGAGGTTAATGGGAATAAAGTTCAAAATGTGGACATTTGTCCCTCCTTCCCATGCAGAATTCCTCAAAGTACTCCAACTCAATGAATCCTGACTTCTTACTTCAGTTTCTCCTCTGACTCAGCAAACACCTTCACCACACCTATCTGTCCACTCAATACCATGGCAACGCTCATAACATGATGTCGGCATTGCCCTCGGAGTTCAAAGCATACATGGAGCCTAAGACAGTCTTAACAGCATAAGCAGTAAGTTGCTGCATAAGGCATCAAGCTCTGGTTCAAACTGACTTTCCGATTCCAAGAGCATTGGAAACGGCATCGAAGATTTCCTTCCAACAGTTCCAATCAATCCAACAGGCCTCCCAGTAGCTCAGGCTGCCCGAATTGTGGTGGACGCCTCACCTCCAGGGGTTGATGGATACCAGTTGAGTTTTTCATTAAGACCAAGGGAGCTTCCTTAAGAATGGATTTGATAGTGATGTGAGGCTAGGATTTTTAGTCCTAGGCTCCTTTTGTCTGACCCTAAAGAAAGTTGAGGCCTAGAAAGGGCAAATGACCTAAAAGAGGTCCCACAGCTAGCAGATTTTTATTTGTCTATATTTTTCTGCTCGAGCATGCTTCATTCATAATCCACCCAGGCCTAGATGTCAAATAAAAACAAGAATCTTGGCTGTATCAGAAGGGTACCTGAAGATATATCCTGATCCAGGCAAGAACGACAGACGAAGGTTCCACTGAGATAAACCACGTAAAGTCCACAGCTGGGCCTGCTGCAGGACAAACCTGGATGAACGTGGATGACCAGCTTCATCTTCATCATTTTCACTACTACCATCATTTTGTGTCTCTCTTTAAGGAAATCCAATCTGTGAACACCTCTACTTTAAAAACAGAGGCATTCGCTTCTCGTCAAGATCCTTCACTTGACAAAGTCCTCTTCTATAGCATTCATTTAAATTTTGACCCTCCAAAAAATTTTTACACAAATGGAATTCATTATTATGTAAAGGAAGATATATTTATTCTGCATTTGACTCTGTATTTGCATATAACATAAGAAATGTTAATCAGATTTTCATTTGCACTGTCTACATGATAGTGATAAACAAAGATGTCCATACAGCCTGGGAATACACATATTATTAGTTGTTTTTATGGTTGAAGATGTCCTTGACCGTATTATTTATATTTACCCATGTTTCCAGACTTTATGGACACTCTGTAGATCATAAACATAGTAAACAAAATAATAAATTACTTGCCATTTCTAGGAAGTCCTAATATTTTGCATGCTTGGTTTAGGGGGAAAAAAAAACATATATTTCATGATGGAATCTCTGTGTTTATAAACAAAACCCCAAAAATTTGCAGAGAAAGAAATCATTTTTACTTTCCTACTCAATATTGGTTCCATAAGCCATGACCCTATTATGACAAATCCTAACTCTAAGGATGTTTGAATTATTTTGTTTGAGTTAGTTTAATATGTTCAGGACTGGGAAAAACTTTTTTGTCTTTCATTTTGCTAAACTTCATCCTTTCGTGAAGTTTCAAAATTAAAATCTAATTTTTCATAGGCATTTCTGAGTTTTACGATGTAGAGAATTTTTGTTCCACAATTTTTCTTTTTTTCTTTTTTCTTTTTTTTTTGTAGTTTCTCTCCTTGGATGCATGCTGGAAATAAAAACAATTTAATTTTGAAACAAAAGAAAATCTAAAAATCATGGAACAGGTTACTTTCTAGTTTGGTTCTTAAAAGGATTCTGGAATTATCTGTAGGTATTAGACCATAGGGCCGTAGGGGGCTATTACTTTTGTGTTCAACTTAAACCGGCTCCCAGGTCCTGCAGTGACAAAATCATAGGCTGTGTGACAATCTGCCTGGTCAATAAGTGGCCACTGTTAGCCTGAGTCAGCTAATTGTGCGCAATTGGGATTATGTAGCAGGAATGACCCTCCCCTCTCCAAACAAAGGGCATCACGTTTGTGCTGTTTTGGGTGACCACAGTTCTTTCCTGGCCAGTGAGAGCAGAAGCTGGGATCATTGCAAAGTCTATATCACAAGCGGCCGAGATGGTTGAAATGATCAATTCTGGGAAAAGCACGAGACAATAGGCAGCGGGGGAGGGGAAAGGGGGGGGGAAGACATGAAGAAATTAGAACAAGACCCAAGAGGGAATCTAGTGCTGGAAAAATTAGTCACCTAGGTTTTGGATCCTGAAATAGAGTTGCACTCAGTGTCTAATTTCCTGTATTTACACAGCAGAGTCTAAAATGATTCTGTATTGATTCTGAAATGAATCGAGTCAGGTTCTTGGAAGACCAGGCAGAAGCTGGGACAGCCAGCCCCCAGAAGCTGGTGACTAGGGGTGTGTAGACATGGCATTCTTCAGACAGGATCTGGAGGAGGACTGTGCTCAAGTGTCCCTGAAGCAAAGGCCCAGAGCTGTGGCAGCAGCTGCAGCACACTGGGGACAATGGTTGTCAGTGGTTAGCAGAAAGAGGGCTGGAATAAAGGCCCTGTTACCTTGTTACCTGGACCTGATATCAAGAGAGGGGTATGAGGTTTCAGCATTCCCCTCCCCCTTCCAGACAGCATGCCAAAGGCACTGTGGTTGAAGCAGAAAAACGGCACTGTAAATTTTGACGAGAAACAAAGATTTGGTGCAGACGTAGCCCAGGGTTTCTGAATCTCAGCACCATTGTCATTTGGGGTTGCACAAGTGGGCTGTCCTGCATTTAACTCTCCTGTCCTCTACCTAGTAGATTCCAGTTGCTCCATTTCTACCTCCTCCCCACCTCTCGGGCAGTGACAACCAAAAATGTTTGCAGACATTGCCAAACCTCCCCTGGGGAGGGGGAGCAGAGCTGAGCCCAGTTGAGAGCTACTGTTCAGGGCCCTCCCACTCCACAGTATCTGAGGCAAAGACCCTGTCCCAGCACTTGAGTTACCATGCCTTCATGGGCCTAGCTTTGTATGTGTGCATTTGTGCATGGGTGAGGGTTTGTCTGTGTGGATGTGTGCAGACACATTTACATGTGCTTGTCTGTATCTATAAATGACCAGCAGAGAATATTCCAGAAGTTGACCAGTTCTTCTTTCAACAGTCAGCTCTGATACACACAGCAAAGGCCACAGGTGGGGCCAGATGATGGACAAAGAGATGACCTATTTCAAGGCCTATAAGAAATCATAATGGCTAAGACATGAGCCTGGGGGTCCCTGGCTGGCCCTGCAGAGCTGACCACTTCCGGATCTCCCTATGCATCTAGGCCTACTCTGTGACCAGAACAGCCTCTGAAGTCACACGGAGAAGAGAATGGCTGCCCCCCCCCCCCCCCCCCCCTTAGAGAGCTCAAATTCCAGAAAGCCAAGGCAGCTCTGAAACGCATGGGTAGGGTAACTTGGGACTCCTGGACTCTCTCTGGGTCAGACTACCCCAGAAACTGTGAGGCTCCAGCTGTGGGGTCCTCCCCCCCGCCCCCGGAACCCCCCAACGCTTCCTCTCAAGCCCTTTCTTAAGACCTGGGAATGCATTCACATTTTTATGAAATTTGCAAATGTCAGATGGGTTTCTTTGAGAGAACTTCCCAATACCCCAGGTTCCTCAAAACTGGATCTCTCCCCTATCAGTTCCCTGTACATTATAGAATCAGATCCTCAATAGGATATATACATGTCAGGAAGAAGAAAGGGGGAAATGCATCCTGTTTTAATTCACAGACAGCATAGCAGAACAAAAGCAACACCATTTGCAAACAGAAAGCAGTGAGAAAACAAATTGAGCGTCACCCGCATGGCTACTGGGGTGTTGGGTCCCGGGCCTGAGTCCTCACATTCATATATGCGAGGTCAGAGGCAGCCATAGAAACCTAGAGTTCTTCAAACAAGCCTGGGGAGGGAAATCGGAATCTCTGGTTGGGAGGGGCTGAGCAGCTGGCCTCACCCCCCTTTATAGAAACTGCCGTGTTTTTGCTCTGGGCAGGAGGCTCCAGCCTGGAGCTCCGGGCCTGCCCCTGGCTTTCTCCGGGCCATTGTGAGTCCATATTGATCAGGCCGGGAAGCAATAGGGCCGCGGCAGCTGAAGCTCTCGGGTGGGCAGCATTGATCTGGCCCCCTCCCTGGGTTATTTATAGGATGCACGGCCTGGCAAGTAACCGGGGAGAGCTTGTTTAACGAGGGTTCAGGGCGCTCTTCGCTAGCTGGTTAACTTTAAGTATTGGAAATGGAATTGATGCGCACATAATAATATTATGATTCATACAAACCACTTCTCAGGCAACTCAATATATTTCATTACCTCCTTTCTAGCAAATGTATTGATTTCTGTTTTGCGGTTTTATAACACAATTTCAAGGCTGTTGTGGGCTTAATGAGCCGTGTTCTTATGATGTTTAAAAAGATTTGAAGCTATTGTTGAAATAAATATTATGGATCAGCCCCTCCCGAGGCCCCTCCCTCTCTCCCAGCTTTCTGCTCCCTCCTCGCCCCCGCCCCCCAGCCCGCCCCCTCCCCGGCCCGGGCGGAGCCGCCAGCCCAAAGCAGGGGGCTGCAGCTCCGCGGCCCTTTGTGGCTCAGATCAAAGGACCCGAGCGCCACAAAGGCTGCCCCACTCGGGCTGCACGGCCACACACAGCCGCACCTGCAGCGCGGCCAAATGTCATTGTCGCTTCTGCGGGGCGAGCGCGGGGGACGCACCTCCGAGGCGGCAGATGACGCTAATAACGCTTGATGGGAATTGATGGGGAAAGAGGCGCTCAGTGCCCAGGGCTTTTTATTAGCTGCCCCGACTTCTCCAGCCTCAGCCCGAACGCCTGCACCTGTGGACCCCCTTCCTCTCTGCCTTTATGGAAGTTGACAGATTTTATTAACTTTAAGGAAGAACTTTCCAGCGTGCGGAGGGCCGCAGTTTATTTTGTATTCATGCGAAACGGAAACCGAAAAAGCCATGTTTACATATTTACCGGCCCCAGTGACCTCCCTCTGGGGCTCCATAAGTCACGCTCCAGATTAACTTTGTCATAAAATTGACTGGTGCGCTAAGGGATGTTGGGAGTTTGGGCGATGTTGTTGGATGCGCGATCCTTTTGGTGTTTCTTTTTTTTTTTCTTTCTCAATCGCAGAAAGCTTTATTCAATTATCTAATATCTCTGAGGAACCCCCCAAAGACTCCAAATGGTGCAGAAATTGGAATTCTTTTTAGAAGCGTTTGCTCCTGGGGAGAGAGCATTTGCAGGCAACCCAAGTAGGCTTCCCTCGCTTACAGCAAGGTTTCCCCAATCTTTCTGATGACCTAGGAACAAAGGCAAGCACCAGAAACATCTCCAAACTTTGCAAGAGTCTATTCCCCTTGGAGATTTGGGGTGGGAGTGGGGTGGGTCGGAGGAGGATCAGACTACCAGGCTAAGAGCTCAAAATGTGGTTCGTTTAGGGAAATGATACGTGGGGTGAGGGAAAAATCTGCACATAACCCCACACAGCTTTATCACTTCTAACACTCTCACTATTACAAAAATCCGAAATGGAGACAACTGTTAAGATTTTGCTTATATCCTTGGTTGTCCACTGCACCCAGCCAGGGTGTTTCTAGGTTTTCTCTCCCATGACAAATGGAAGTCCATAGCTATGAAAAGTCATGTGATATTAATGATAACGTGTTGAAAATTCAGCCCCAGAGTCAGCTGGGTATACTGCTTATTAGCTTAAAAGCGTAGAGCTTTCTGGAGCTTCCTTTTGTGTGCCAAATAAACTTCAAATGAACTGAGGATCGTTTTGCAGAGAAACCCTTAAGTTGAGTGATAATAGAAAGTAGTTAGTAGAATATTACACTTTTCATTTGGGCAAACAGATGGGATGCCTGCTTTTAGATTTAATCAGGGGCTGACAGACAGGTAGGACGCCGGCATATTTTAGTTGGAGTCTCTTTCTTTTCAGGAAAGAATGAAACTACTTAATATTCAGTATATCCGCCACCCCATCCCCCACCAGCCCATCTATTCCGCAGTACCTCGTGATCGCTAATGCCTAACTTTTTCTCATTTCTGATGACATTACAAAGTACAAAGGTCATCTAACTGCAAGTGAATCCATTTATTAACACATCTTTTACTCTATTCTTCCCTTACCAAAAAAAAAAAAAAAAAAAGTATAGATGCATGTGTGTGTGTCTCTCTCTGTGTGTGTGTGTGTGTGTGTGTGTGTGTGTGTGTTTAAAAATAAAACACAAACTGCTTAAATCACTGAGAAGGCACCCAAATCTCCATTTACATAGACACAGATGTAAATAAATGATTTAACAATTTGGGAGTCATGAGTCTCTGACCTCATGCTTTCTCAACTAACCTTTTAAAAAGATTTTGATATCAATTGTTTCTCTTTTTTCCCCAGAAGCATAATACATGGTAACCTTAGCATGCACAATCTGTTTCAACAGAGGGATACAGACAAGGGCGGCCAATGGTGGATTTTAATGTCCTAGCAGAGCTTATATTACCTTGCTGGAAACAAAATCTGTCCCCCTCCTTCAAATGCAAGTCCCTGGACACCCCCATTGGAGATCATTTGTTATGCAGAGTCTTGTGAAGCAATCAAAATTAATTCACAGTGATCTTTTCACCCGAAGCCTCTGGCTTCTAATAATGGTCTTTCTCAACAGGTGTTCATTGTAGCAGTCTGACTTCAAATTGCCGGACTAAAGGTTTTATTCTTTACCATTTCTTTTTTAATCTCGAACTTGTAATTTACTAATCTGCAGCAGCTGCCAAGAAGGGCCCAGCTGTTTACAAGAGGGGAAATTCACCACCAAGGAGGCCAAGGCTGGGAAGAATGTCACCTTCAGAGAGAAGGAAGACATTGAAGGTCTTGGGCTGCAGGGAAGGTGCAGCCCAGGCTGGGAAGACCAGGGACCTGGGATTGTCTCCACAATACCTCCTGCGAGGCTGGTCTCAGGAGGGTGAGCGAGCGGGTGCAGATTCCTTTGGGATGGCTTTAGCCAGATCCTTGGGTTCTGCACAAGTGAGTGAGTGTAGAACAGATTTGAACAAAGCAAAAATCACCAACAGGAAAAAAAAAAAAAAAAATACCAGGGGGAAGGAAGGGATATTCAAAACCTTACATTTTTCGGGTGGGCCATTTTCACAAGCCCAGGGTAATGTTGTTGTCTTCATCAACTTCCAAATCTCCCTCCTTTGAAGGTCAGTTGGAGGAAAGATGGCAGGAGTTAAATTTTCCTCAAGATTCTTGGATTTCAAGGCTGATCAGAAGCAAATCTGGCTCTCTGTGTGTGTGTGTGTGTGTGTGTGTGTGTGTGTGGGAGGTGGGGGAAGCACAAGACCAGACTTCTGGTTTCCAAATTGCTAGAACTGTCCAGGGTCCCAGCCCCAGAGTACTGGGTCCTGATGTGGAGCCTGGGAATATGCATTTGGACAAGCACCCCAAAGTTCTGATGCTTGTGGTCTAGTTTGGGGGCACCTCTCAGATAGAACCTAAAGGCCTCGAGTCCTTGCACCACAGCGGCCCTACATGCCTCAGCAATCCCATCTCTACAGCGGGGTCTCCCTCGGCGTATTCCCAGCATGACTCTTAGGACACCAGGCAGCAGCAAGAGAGCGTCTGTGTAGCCATGCCTGAGAAGGCCGCTGTTCTGGCTAAGGGTAGTTTCCTTCCTAAGGAGAAGGTACACGCATGTCCTGGACGGGGTAGATGAGGTCATCAAGACATGATTCCTTTGTCACTCAGCAATTCTTGGCCTCCTGGTTTCTTTTACAAATGACACCTACCAGGTTGGTGATCACCTCTGGACCTACATCTGAGGGGCCGTGGCTGGGGCAGAGAGGTGGGCACGTTGAGTAAAGACCAGAGCTAGAGCAAGTCCCCCCTGGAGCACGGAGACTGGGGACCACGAGGGTTAAGAGGACAAGGGCAGAAGAAGAAGGCCAAGTGGTGGCCTCAGCCCTGTCACAGACTAGAAGCCGGTCACCTGCAAGGGCTCTCAGGAAGGAGAGGGGATGAAGGGCAAAGCTCAGCTTCCTGTGTGCCCCTGACTTCTGGAAAGAAGCTTTGGATTCCTTTGCTGTTTGCTGGAAAGCAGAGACACAGGCACCGGCGGCTTCTGAAGATCAAACCCAAAGTCTCCAAAACTAAATGCAGAGCCTCAAAATGCTAGGCATCAGGATTCGTTGGAGACCTCACTGTCTTGTTGGCCACCTCCCGTGTGTGGTGAAGCCTCTGAGGATGAAGTCACCTGGGATGCAGGATGTCCCCTTCAGCACCGTTCGGGACATGACTGCTCTTTGGGCTTTCAGTGTGGCTGTGTCCCCATGAAGATGCTCCCAGATCTGCTCAAAATCTAATTATGGCTGTAAAAACTGCAAAGAGTGAAGCAGCGCTGAAGTACTCAGTGGGCAGTGTCTCGCCGGCACGTTTGGTGGGGAGACGCTGCTCTGAGTGATCTCGCTTGTTCTGCTCAGGAGCCTCTTCCATTCCGTGGAGGCGGTGGAGAGGTGTCTTGGGCTCTGAGGACCAGAGAACCCCCCTCTCTCACTAGTAGCCACAAGATAAGCGAACATATTTGCTGCACCCATTTCTGTGTTGTACAAAGCTCCCGCCATAGGTTCTAAATCAGAAAGAATGCTTACTGTCGGACTTGGTGGCAGCACGTTCGTAATCCCAGAGGCTCAGGAGACTGAGGCAGGAGGATCGGGAGTTTAAAGTCACTCTCAGCAACTTGGCGAGGTCCTAAGCAACTCAGCAAGAACTTGTCTCTAAATAAAATACAAAGAAAGGGCTGGAGAGGTGGCACAGTGGTTAGGTGCCCCTGGGTTCAATCCCTTGTACCACACACACACACACACACACACACACACACACAAAAGTTTGCTTACCACCCTCAGGTAAACATTGCTGAAAGGCACCCCGAGGAAATTTTTAGTGGAAACTAAAACTGGTCTGGGTGGATTAGGCATCTCCCAGAATTTGGTGACAGACACACATGCACATGCCTGCTGCTGTCAGCCGGGAGAAGCCCACTGAGCATGGTCTCCCCTCTAATTGCCAGTGCAGCCTAATTTATTTATGCATCTTATAAGTACATATGGAAGGTCCCAGAAAAGATGACCTTCGCTGGACAGATGAAAAAGCTGAGACCCAGAGAGAGAAAGACTCTTGCCCAAAGCCACACAGCAATTTCAAGATAAGGCATATTGCTCAGAGGGCAGGAGCCAACTTTTGAACCTACTAATCTGTGGAACTATTAAATTTCTTGTTAAGGAAATGTTTCCCAAGCAGTCGTACGTACATTACCGTTCATTCCCTTGAATCATTCTTTCATTTTTATCTTCCAACAACTATTATCAAGCATCTAATGTGAGCAGGACACATAGGAGCTAGTGATAGGGAGATGCACAAAGCATATATTATCCGTCCTTTAATGGCACTTTCATTCTAGAGAGCTAAACAGACACTACACAGATAGTTACACAACCAACTAAATATAGTCATGATAAGTGATTTGAAGGGAGAATTGAAGGTATTAAAAAGAGACCTAGCCGGGTGCGGTGGTGCACGCCTGTAATCCCAGCACTTTGGGAGGCTGAGGCAGGAGGATCGCGAGTTCAAAGCCAGCCTCAGCAATGGCGAGACACTTAGCAACTCAGTGAGACCCTGTCTCTAAATAAAATACAAAAAAGGTCTGGGGATGTGACCCAGTGGTCGAGTGCCCCTGAGTTCAATCCCCAGTACCACAAAAAAAAAAAAAAAAAAAAAAAAAAAAAAGAGAGAGAGACCTGACCAAGTACAGGATTGAGGATGGGACCATTAGGGCAGGTCAGTGTATCAGTCAGGTTAGGTTATGTTTTGCTATGTAACAAATAGGCCCCAAGTCCTCTAGGGGTTAGCAAGATATTTGTAAGAGCCTTAATGAGGAGGTAGCTAAGATGGCGGCTGGCTGAGAGCCAAAGAGGAGGCGTTTAATTGTTTTCTCCTGACCTTAATGTAATCAACTAAGAATCTTTCTGTGCCCGTGAACACTGTGTGACGCACCTGTAAGTTGAGCTTGTGACACGTGTATACTTGTTAAGGTGAAGAGTATTTAACCAGGTAGGGTTGGAGTTGTGAGGGGGTTGTTGTTGGAATTGGAGAGAGAAGTCAGAAGAGAAAGCAGAATAAAGAACCTACTCATTCCCAATCTGCCTCCGAATTCTTTCCCGCGGTATCGTTGCTGCAGGTGGCAACAGCTACAGGCGGCAACAGATATTTATTTCTCTTTTACGCTTGTCACCTGTTTCTCATGAAAGAGAAACAAATATTCAAGGGGTTTCTGAGCAAAGTAAGCTATGATGTTCACATTCCCAATAGCTAATGAGCCCCCTTCCTGCTTTTGAGAAAACTTCCTAAAGATGCTATGTGGTAAAGTGTTGGAAGCTTCAAAGAGAAGTTTTAGAAACATCTGCTAGAAAAAGCTGGGAAACCTTTCCCGTACTGCACCCCCTTTTCTCAATTAGCATACAAAAACATTTTTTAAAGGAATAACCTTTACTAATAAAATGCTATAATCTCAATAAGACATTTCAGCAGGGGAATTATTAGATATTAATTCATGCCTAGTTGCACTGACAGCTCTCTGCCATCAAAGTTCGCCTAATAGCACACTAGGTGAGAATTAATATGCCATAATTCATGCTCTGTCATGCATTATTGCTTAAATAAGATACATGTAGAATAACCTATTCTGGTGAAATAACTGGGATTCTCAGAGTTCTCCTGGCCAAGTTATAAATAGTTACGTTAGGATCCAGAATTTTTTGTATTGCTAAATTTGAAATAAATTGCATATATGTATCCTCATCTGTAATTACCATGAACATTTTTCCTAAGTACTAACATTAAGCTCAGTCATATTCCATGTTTTTAAATTGAACTTAAGCAAAATCACATAATTTTCTTGAGACCAAAATAGAAATTTCTTTCCGCCATATATCATTGCATCTGGGGCAATGGCATGATATGCCTTATATGAATAATGGCCTAGGAGAGGTGGAAGGAGGCTGACTTAGAAGTGTGTAAATTAGAAACAAGAGAGAAATAAAAATTGAGATGCAAGAGAGACTTGGGGGTGTTATAAAGGGGTTCTGTCTCTCTGGACAACTATAGTTACTCACAAGTGCCTACGGTTTTCTAGTAAGATGAGAGGATGAAGCAGGAGGCAATCCTGTCCGGCAAAGGCTTAGAGCCTTTGTCCCTAGAAGGAACAGTATGAATGTA
Organism: Tamias sibiricus; assembly: GCA_025594165.1. Lineage (NCBI taxonomy): Eukaryota > Metazoa > Chordata > Mammalia > Rodentia > Sciuridae > Tamias > Tamias sibiricus. The sequence goes on from CM046672.1 coordinate 34,213,510, forward strand.
GGTGATCAATTCACCCTATCCTCACAAGGTAATGCCTAAAAAGAAACACCACGATATAAAGAGAAAGACCACAGGGTGAACTGGAAAAATTTTGTAGTCCTACAGAGTTAGGAGATAAATCATTCACCAGATCACTCATGCATTCATCACCTATTTATTGAGCACCTACTTTATGCCAGTCCCTTTCAGAAGGGAGCTGTGCCTCTCCCAGCCTGCTGATGGTAAGTTGGTCAAGAAGAGCTTTGTGGAAAAGGTGGTACCTGAGATGAATCCTAAAGAATGGGGAAAAGTTAGCCAGTCAAAAAGGGGTGGAGGGCAAGGCAAATGTCAGGGATAGGCAGGAAGTATTCTTGGAGGTGATGATGTGAATAGAGGTCACACGGTTGAAGATCTTGCAGACCATGGTGGGGGGCTTACATGTTGTCTCAACATGGCTAGGTTGTTCTTTAAGATCCAGCTACTAGAATCATCTATGAAATTGGTATCTGAGAAGGTAAGTGGGGTAGCGGGAAGACCAGGCAGGAGACCATTGTTTCAGTTGAGGAAAAGATTTGAAGGCCAGAACGTGGTGACCATCCATGTTTGTGAAGCTAGATGATCAGAACTGGCGAGTGGTCACTAGTGATGGTCTTACCCAGCCTGGCACCATTTTAAAGATGGAGAAACTGACTTCCAGGAAGGGGAAGGACCCTTGTCAAGATGACAGCCTATCTGTGACTCCTTTCCCAGGCTGGCAACTTCCTTTCAGTGTCCATTTGAATGGTCAAATAAGAGAACTGTCAATGAAAGCAGGGGAGAGACTTCGTGGTGGAAGAACGGCTTACACCAATGGTTCCCTGACTTCCTGCGTTCCCAGACAGCACTCAAACTTTACCATGATCTGCTGCCTACTTCTGTGTTTTGTTCGTAGCTGTTTGTTTGTTCATGCAGAGCTGGGGAGGGAACCCGGGCCTCATGCATGCTAGGCTAGTGCTCTACCACTGAGCCACATTCCAGCAATTACTTAACATTGTTGACTCTCTCTCTCCCTTTTTGCTTTAATAATTTTATCACTTCCATAAACAGAAATTGACCTTCCTTTGCTATAAATAGGAAGAAACCTTAAAATTAACTCCATGAAAATAAAGCAATCATTAAAGTCTAAACAGATACTCTTGCCTACCAGAAGCCTAGCTCTCTCTGTTAAACAGAGAGCTGTCAAGTTTTGGAGAGCTGTTAAGACACAGTAGAACCAGATGGAACCTTTTTGCTTGTCTTCAGAGGATCGGAAGAAAATTGAGAAAAGAATCCTTATCTCACCATGTGAATCATTGTATAAATTCGTAGGCTCCTAGATCACCTAAAATGTGCTACATGTAGCTGGGCGCAGTGGTGCACACCTGTAATCCCAGCACTTGGGAAGCTGAGGCAGGAGGATCACGAGTTCAAAGCCAGCCCCAGCAATGGCAAGGCACTTAGCAACTCAGAGAGACCCTGTCTCTAATAAAATACAAAAAAGGGCTGGGGATGTAACCCAGTGGTCGGGTGCCCCTGATTTCAATCCCTGGTACAAAAAAAAAAAAAAAAAAAAGCCACACTTTTAGAAATACTGGGCTGGAAAAGGTGAAGAAAATGTGTCACTTCCACATATCCACCAGATGGGTTATTGGAAGGAACTATTGAAGTAAAACAAGGAAAAAAATGCCAAGCTGGCATGCCATTGTTGAATGCCGTTATTGAAGATGCCATCAAACCTGTTTTAAAAAACCCTTTGTAAGGATACTTACAGTTTTACCATTTGGGAAAATGAGGACGATTCTCTGACTTTTCCTCTGGGATGGACGTGAGCCTCAAATGACAATGTCATATGCCCAAGAGCTGTGCTTGCGTCAATGAACTGTCTCCAGTGATGTCTGGATGGTTCCTGCAGACCATTCTGATTACAGGGAGGAATCAAGGACTAGCCCCAGGGCTTCTGGGGAGTAGAGTTCTCCCTGCCAGATGGGGCCTCTCCACCACACAGTGCACACCTGGCTTGGCTTGGGACAAATCAGGTGTCCATTGTCTCTGAAGCACAGGCTCCTGGAAGGACTTAGTTTGAGTTCCCCATAAAGCCAAGTCTAAGACACATGCACCTGTAATCCCAGCTGCTCAGGAGTCTGAGGAAGGAGGATCACAAGTTCAAGGTCAGTCTGGGCAACTTGGCAAGACTCCATCTCAAAATAAAAATGAAAAGGGCTGGGGATGTAGCTCAGTGGCAGAGTGCCCCTGGATTCAATCCCCAGTACTGAAAACATTTTGTTTTCAGTTGGTTACCACAGGCAACGGGGCTCCATCCCACTGGGGACTGTCTGAGGAACCTCACAGAATTCTCCTCCCACAGGGTGGAGCCAGGGTTGGCCGCATGCTCCCCTTCCCACCGGTGGAGGGCTGCCCGGGGTGTGGACCAATGTCCCGGGCACGCGATCCTTGTGGAACTGTCTACCTCCCCAGTGCTGAAGTTAGACGGGCGAAGCAAGGGGCTGTGGCTCAGGGCACGCAAAGTGGATGCTTCCCCATGTCCTCTCCAACGGTGAGAAACTTGGGGAGTGGGGAGCCATAGGAGGTTGTACCCCAAGGAAGCTGTGTGCTTACCCCAGGAAGTATGATGAAGGTGCCTGATGGAAAGGCGGAGTCTTGTCTTGGGGTCCTCTAACCTGACCCCACCCACCCCACCAGCCTTTCTCCAAGGAGCCGCCTCACCTTCCACCTTTCGGCAGGTTCCAGGTGGAGAAACCGTCCTTTGGCCTCTCAGAACTCTGCCTCAGGTGGGTGCTGACGCCTTGCTTCCTTTACTGTACAGCTGGTGGGGGGCGTTTCTTGGGGCCACCGGCTTTCTGGGCTTGGTGGACTCCTCCTGTGTGTTATTTGGGATTTGAGCAAGTTGGCCTTGGTGTAGGGGGTGGAATGGAGGGAAAGGGGAGGAAATTTCCTAAGGACCATTGCGTGGACGCCGAGAGGGACGACCTCAGCATCAGCCTCATCCCTGCGCCTTTCACCCTCCCCCCAACCCCTCCCTCTGGCCTGCAGCCCCCTGAGCTCCTAGGCTGCTTAAAGCAAGGCACAGGTGGAAACCGGGTGGGAGACGGGTGGGGGTGGGCTCCCTTTGCCAGTCTCCCTCCCCCTTCTCCTCTCTAGTTTGTCTGAAAATGATGCAGAAATGTCAATTGTCTCCTGGCTCGGTGACTCTGCTAACCCAATCAATCCATACGAAAAGAACAGATTCAATTGACCCATCCCCATATATTTAATGATCGCTGCTATTGGACCAGGATGCGTTTCCCAGGAAGCGCCTGTCACAGACTATCGATAGTCTTTTAATCCCGAGTTACTTAGTGTTGGACCTGCTTTCTGCCCAAGATGGCTGGTCTCCAGTGAGTCCCGAGCTTGTGCAAGGCAGCCAGATGCCCACTGGCTCTTCTTTCCTGTTGAATGATTGGGTTTAATCCCCAGCTTATGGATTTATCAACAGATGCACCTTCCTGCACGTGTAACACCGGGACTTCCCAGTCTACCTCTGTCATGTCTGGGGAGGTCTCTGTTAATCAGAAGAGGTGCTACAAAATTCTTAGACCAAAAAAAAAAAAAAAAAAATCCTGTAGATTTCACACCATTTGCAAAGCTATTCAGTGTACAATGATAATATCCGTTACTGTTCTTGAAGTCTTTCTTTCACAGGCTTTGATTTTATAGTCACAGAAACCCCCTACCCCCTAAGTTGATATTTTAATAACTCTATTTTGAGATGAGGATGCTAAGGAACATTCTAGAGCTCATGCAGCTAGCCCATGGCAGAACTGGGATACCAACCTGGGCAGGAAGACTGCATATACCCAGTGACACACCACCATATGATGACAGGAAAACTCACATGCGGTGGCGAGCGCTGTGTGGGATGCTACAGGCCCTGGGATAAGACTTGAGACGTCAGGCTTGAAGCCACAGCAGCTCCAGTGTCCTGTATCCCTGGGGTTTCACTGTCTTTTTGCAGCCTTTAGGACATAAGTTCCCAAGACAGGACTGATTCCAGGGGACATCTCCACTAGTAATATTGTAGGAACACTGTTTTAGACTGTTTGAGCTATCACAACAAGGTACCCTAAACTCTGTGGCTTAACAATGGAAATTCATTTCCCACACTTGCGGAGGCTGGCAAGTCCAAGAGTAAGAGGTCAGGTTCAGCCTCTGGGCAGCTCGCTTCCTGGTCCTAGATGGCGCCTCCTCCACGTGTCACATGACAGAAGGGGTAAGGGAGCTCTCTGGGCCTCTTTTATAAGGACACTAATTCCACTCAGGGCTCTGCTCTCATGACTTAACTCCTGCCTATCACCTTGGAGCCTGGCATTCCACCATGGTTGGGGCGGGATGGGGAGAAACACAAGCACTCAGCTCCTAGCCAGCACTGATTCCACCAGGTGCATTTCCACCTTCTCCCCTCCCTCCCCTTTCTGCTTCTTTCTCTCTCTCTCTCTCAGCAGCTGAGAGTTGGGGACGTCAATGTAACACACATGCTAGCTCTTGATGTGTTAAAGAACTGCTCATAGACTCACTCAACAACCCAACCATTTACTAAGCCCCTACTATCTACCAAACTACGCTAGGAAAAGAAAACACTCAGTCCCTACACTAGGAAACTAGGCAAATGCATCAGTCAATAGCAATATAGTGTAAATCCAGGGACAGAGGCCCAGGGCACTGGTGACACCAGGGTAGCATCCTTAACCAGAGCCCTGTGAAGAAGTCTTCTTGGAGGAAGTGGTGTTTTTACTTAGGCAAGGGTAGTGGCAATAAGCATTTAACTGGAGGAAGGCTGGCAATCAAAGCTGACTCCTCCCCTACTATCTTCCTTTCCTCCCTCCCTTCCTTCCCTTCTCCCCCATATCCTCCTTCCTCCTCCTCCTCCTCCTCTTTCTCCTCCTCCTCCTCTTCTTCTTCTTTTTCTTTTCCTCCTCCTCCCTCCTCTTCCGCCTCCTCCTCTTTTTCTTCTTTTTCTCTTCTCCTCCTCTTCCTCCTCCTCCTCCCCCTCCTCCTCTTTTTCTTCTTTTTCTCCTCTTCCTCCTCCCCCTCCTCCTCCTCCTCCTCCTCCTCCTCCTCCTTCTTCCTCCTTCCCTTCTCCTCCTCCTTCCTTCTTCTTCTCCTCTCCTCTTCTTCCTCTCCTCTCTCTCTTCTCCTCCTTCCTCCTCCTCCTCCCCCTCCTCCCCCCCTTCTTCTTCTTCCTCTTTGCCACATCCCCAGCCCTTTTTATTTTTTATTTTGAAAAACAGGGTCTCACTAAGTTGCTGAGGCTGGCTTTGAACTCGCCATCCTCCTGCCTCAGCCTCCTGAGCCATTGGAGATTACAGGTGTGCACCACCACACCTGGCCAAAGATGACCTATTTCTTCGCATGCATATTTGGTTACTTCTTGAATTTAGATTGGATGTACATGATGACGAGACATGGTGGGAGGGTGAGAGAAGATGGAGGGGTGGGGAGCTCCAGGAAAGGAGATTGGTAGGTTAAGTGAGTTTGACCTCGATCAGAAGATGCTGATTCATCAGGGGATTCATGGGTAATGTGGCGTGTGGCAGTGGTAGGAAGTGCACAGGATGCAGCTCAGAGTATAGCCTCAGGAATGAGTGCATTCCCTGCTCACCAAGAGCTGTGTGGCTTCGGGCTGCTGCCTGTCACCTCTCTAAGCATCCAAGTCCTTGTCAGTCAGGTTATATGCATCTCAGATTGTTGCTGCAAGGACTAAAGGGTCAGGGGAGATAACTGGTTAATGCCAGAGCCAGGCACATAGTAAGTGCTAAATAAACACCCAGCTGCTTTTAGAAAGTCCCTCTGGGAAGGAGAATTGAAAGAAATCCAGGTGGGAAGTGGGGAGACAAATTGGGACACTGATAGGGCCATCAGCCAAGAAGTGACAGGCGCCTGCCCTGAGGCATCAGCAGTAGGCAGCAATGTTGAGGAGCGGAGAGGATGCGGACGCTAACAAGTCAAAGAAGAAGTAGCTGAGGGAGAAGATGGAGGAGTCTAGGGTGACTTCCTCAAGTCTGGTTTGGTGGTGGGGTTGGCAATGATGTCATTACAGGGACAGAACTAGGGGGACTGCCATAGGCTTGCAGGGGACGCGGGTCTGAACTGGCAGGTGTTGAGTTTGGGGTGAAGGCGCCTAGATAGGTGGGTGAGGGCTCTGAGAACCTCCTCCTCCAGGGGGAGTGCAGTCAGCTCGGTCAGGAGCACAACGGGCTCTTCTGTCGTTCCTCAGGGCGGGTGCAGTAAATGGCGGCTCCTCCAAGAATCTCCTCTGACCCCTCTCCAGCCCAGAGTCCGCTCACTCTCTCTGCTCCCTGGACTCTTACAGCATGACTTCTCCATGGTGGTCATGTTGTCACTGTGGCCTAACAGGGACACTGACTACACATGTGGCCTTTTCTCTCATGTCCCCAGTGCCTGGCACAGGGCCGGGGTGTGCTGCCACCTGACTTACCCGTGAATGGAGTCTAGCCCTCAGAGAAAATTCTGGTACTTTCTGCTTTGTCTACAAAAATGGGAACCTTGCTCCAAACCCAGTGGAAGGGGACATCTGGCCAAGGACGTGAGCCGTGAAGGGGACCCTGAGATGGCCGGTCTGAGCTCCCAGGAGCCTCGTCAGGGGGAAGCCGTGTGGAGCCCCTCCCTCCACCCAAAGGGAACTCGCATTTGGAATCGGATGCATTTTCAGCTCAGCCCTGACTCCTGGTTTGTAGACACAGAGCAGCAGAACCCCAAACTCAGAGAAGGAGGGGACCAAGCAGGAACTGACTCTTTCTATGGCTTGATTCCCCCCTCCCCACTCCCACCCATGAAATATTCTCGCCTCTTCCCGCCCTAAGGCATTCCTGCCTGGAGCATTTGATCTAGGGACTATAAGTAGATATAGTGAAATGCCAAGTTGCTTTAAAAAGAAAACCACACCCCCAAAGATACGACCTGGGGACCATCCAGTAACAGACAATAGCGCTCCGCTTGCTTTTGTTGGGCTGGGACATGCTGCCTGCCTGATGTCCCAAAGTCCCTGTCTGTTGTTTGGTGTCCCCAATCATTTCTCTCTTACCCCATATTTATTTTCATTTTGCTTATAGGAAGCCATAAATAACCGGCTCAAGAGTAACATGAAAAGCAAGAGCGAGGGGGCTCCGCTCCTCTCCCTCTCCCCAGTTCCTAGTGCTTCAGCAAAGAGGCGCATCTGGATTCAGCGGGGATGCTGAGTTGGTCCTTTCTGGCTAGCGCACGTGGCTCTGCTCAGGTAGCCTGGGAGAACTCTGTTCCCTTACCTCGGGAGAAGTGGGCAGGGAGAACCCGGGACCGGCCAGCAGCCTGGATGTCCATCTGTAGGAGCCTTAATTAAGGAGTTAGCTAAGATTGTGGCTAGCTGTGAGCCACAAGCATTACCACCTTTCATGATCTCATGAGACTTGGCCCGGGACATTGTGGATCGGGTCGGCGCCATTTGCATGGTTTCGCGAGACTTGACGCGGGACATCGCTGACGGGGTCAACACCATTGCGTGTGGTATGGCGGTGATTGTAGGAGTGTGTGTTGCTGGAGCCGGAAGGGGAAGAATAAAAGAACTTTTTCATTTCCATCCTGCCTCCCAATCGTCGCTCCAAGCGGCAATCGCTTCAGGCAGCTACATCCATCCCTTTCTAACCAAGGGCTTTAGCCTCTTTCCTGAAACAAAAGGGCTTTAGGGAATCTTATGATCTATCCACTTGCTGGGTCCTCTGCCTTGCCCTTCCTGAAGTGGCGTTCTGGATTAGGGGATTCCTATCAGAAGCTTGCAAACCTACGCTAACAAGTCAAAGAGGCTGTGCCCGTTCTAGAGACCTCTGTCTTCTGGCTTTGTTTACAGGTGACTTCAGGAGTGACACTGGGCTCCCCACCTACCTCTTCCACAAGGTCTACCCACACCATGAGCTCCAGGCCCCTCACACCCCTGCCTCTGCTTCCAGAATGAATTCTCTGTGTAATTCCCCCGGGCAGTCGCTCAGCCTTGGCACTATCCACAGAGCCAGGTGACTCTTGACTCACAGCTGTGGGGGGCTGTCCTGGGCAGGATGTTCGGTAGTGATGCTGGCTTCTACCCCTCTGGATGCCGGCAGCAACTCTCCCCAGCCGTAACAACAAAATCATCTCCAGCCATTGTCAAGGGTCCCCTTAGGAAGGGGAGGTAGGAATCCCCCCTGACTGAGAGCCACCATGTTCAACATGATTGTTGCCGCCTGAAGCGCTTGGAGCAACGGAGCTGCGGGAAGAACTTCAGAGGCAAACTGGAGACAAACAGCTTTTTATTCTGATAACTTTTCTCTCTGGTTCTAACAACAACTAACACACGCCAAACACACCACCACTAAAAATGGCGCTGACCCGATCAGCCATTTTGGCCAAGTCACACGAGATCCCGCAACAAGTCCCGTGAGACTACGGGTGGCGACAATGGCCAAATCTCCACGGCTCATAGTCAACCGCAATTCAAGTCAATCCCCAAACAGGACTCCTGCACATGATCACACTGGGTAGTCCTTCCTCTTTGTCTTTTGCATTAACTTTGGGCCAAGGCATCATATATATACACACACATATATATACACACGTATACACACCCCCACACACACAAAACTTATATAAATATGTGTGTGTGTGTGTGTGTTTCTGTGGCACATAGTAGGTGTGTGAAATTAATGACATGGATAAGAGACCAGATGAACTTTTGTACATCTTCTGCCGTATTCGCCCTCTGATTAACAAATATTCGTTGATCACTGGGAGGTGCCAGGTGCCTCTGTTCTGAGGACACACTGAAGAACACAGCAGCCAAGGGCAGTGACTTCATGGACTTCCTTACATAGGGTATAGGGTGGTGAGAGGGGATATTTAACCAATCAATCAATCAGCAAGATAATCTCCAGTAATAATCAGCCCAGGAAGAAAATGTTTAAAAGGTTGAGAAGGACTAGGAAGGGGGTGTCTTAGCCACAGGTCCCTTGGAAGGTGACATTTGAGCTGTCACTAGAATTTAGGCAGGAAGGCGGAAGAACTTATTAAATAGCCATCTGTACTTTTGCATTTATCTCCAAGTGCCTGGCACTTAGTAGGTGCTCAGTAAATATGTGTTGGTGGAATGAATGATGTCTCCTCTGTGTCCAAGGAGAATCAATGCTGTGAATACTTATTGCCCTTTGAACTCTAGTGTAAGTTCTAGAAACATCCGCCAGCTGGGTGCGAGTGGGTGACATTTGTGGACAGTCTGAGTCCACACTGGAAGCATCCTGTCTCCATCGGGTTCTGTTTTTACAAAGAGAGCTTCTTTGAAATTGATGGGATAAAAATTTCCTCTCCAAATCAATCATTTAATCACACATCAATCATCGCTGTCATTTAAAACCTGAAAAGGCCTTCATACACTCTGGCCACTTCCAGGCCCAGGTGTGAACCCGGAATGTTTGGGGGAAACCTGGGAGCTCCCCCTGCAGCGTTCTACAGCCTGATCACATGCATTCTGAAGACGGGGTAACGTTACCATTGTTCCTGGATAAGAAGGTCCCGTTCTGGCCCCCACCCCACAGCAGGGGGGAAGGAAAAAGAGCTTAATCATTAATAACACTAACTTGCATTTCTAGAGCCTTGAAAATGAGAATTTTGCCCTTTTTTCCCTGGGAGTAAATTGGGTCAGAGTGTTCCCAGAATTTACATTTCAATTAAAAATACAATAATAACACATTGTGCTAATAGTGAATGATTCCGACTCAGGGGAAGATGACACCGCCCGCTACTTTGTTAATGAAAAGCCCCCTTCATTCGGACCGGGCCACACATCAGCGGTAACAAATCTCCTGTCCTGCTCTGGAATGGGCGGGGAGGGGTGGGGCAGGGGAGGTGAGCGAGTCACCACCGCCCTGCTGGGGCTTCTAGGGCACCAAGCACCCTTCAAACCTTGCCACTGGCTTTTTGTTTTGCTTCCCGGAGTCCAGCTTCCAAAACCAAAGCCTGACTTTGTAAATCAACCCTTTAACAAAAATAGAATAAAAGTGAGATTGCTTGTTTGTTTGCCTTTTGGGTTTTTTGTTGTTGTTGTTGTTGCTGTCTTGTTTTTTTTGATTCATTTTGCTTTTCTCAGCAGTGCCTAATGACATCAGAGAGCAGCCACAGACCATTTTCCCTCAGGCCTTTGTGAGTGGATTTAACTTTAAAAGCATCTTCCATCAGCCTCTCAAGCTGGAATCTGATACAGACTCCAACACTGGGCGGGGCCACCACAGGAGAGCCTGGTACTGCTCCCTTTTTGGAGAAAAATTGAGAAGATGGTGGTTGTGATGCTAACTCAGTGCCCCGTTTTGAGGAAACCTCCTGCCTGTCTGATTTTCAGGGTTGGTCTAACCCCCTTCCCCCTTTGTGCCTTTATCGAGATCTCCTGTGACAGGGAAAGTGAAGGCGGAGGTTGCTGGCAGGTGGGGGTCTTGGCTGGAGAGGAGGGTGCTTTGGCTTCAACAGACCAGTAGAAGATTTTTGCTCAAGATTGTGTTTTCTGTTTTCATCAGAAAACAAACTTTGTGTATGGGAGAGAGAATGTCATCCAGCGACCTTCTCCCGGACACTGGAGGCCCCCAAAGGGTTCAGGCAGCCCTTGGTTACAAGGACATCTGGACCCAGACCCCAGGCTGGGTGATTGAGTGGAACTCTGGTGGGTCTGCTGTCCCTGTTCTTCCTGCCTGGACTAGGCCAGGTAAGGCGAGGAGAAACATTCTAGAACATTCCAAGGGCAGACAGAGAAGGCAGCTGTTGCCCTCCACTGCATGTATTCAAAATCTTTTAGTGGATTAAAAAAAAATGTATACAGATGCTCCTCAACTGAGAGTGAGGCCACATCCTGAGAAAACACCATAAACTGAAAACAACAAAATTCAAAGTGCGTTTCTTATGCCTGACCCCTGGCTTAGCCTCACCTACCCCACACCTGCTCCAAGCACTTACGTTAGCCCACAGTTGGGCAAAATGATCCATCGCAAAGTCTGTAAAGTGCTGTGGAGGTCGTGATATAAATTATCAAATATGTTGCACCTTTCATGTGATTTATCAGATATTGTGTACCAAAAGCAAAGATCTCACACGGTTGAACTTTTGCACTCTCACAAAGCTGAACATCCCTAAGTCAGGGACCATCTGCCTGGAGAATGCAGAGGAAATGCCTCCAATTCCTAGGACACTGGGAACTGGAAATGGGGTGAAGCAAGTGCCCTGCGCATTTTCAATGGCTAACCTGGACGGGATGGAGCTGACTCAAGGGCAGGGCTCCTCCTCGCCTCCACCCGCCATGGTCCTGAGGCTTAATCTCTCCTACTCCTCTGTTTCCACATCACTGAAAAATGACTAAGGTCACCAAGGTCCAGGTCCTCAAGTTTTGAAGTCTAATAATTAGCAGAGTGTAATAAGCATTCCCCAATGACACCACTGTTTTTGTTGTAATGCTCATTTTATACCAAAACGTGGGCACTTTGGGTATAGGTAATACACAGAAGTGACATCAATTAGTGTTGGTTAGTTGTCCCCTTTTCACTGTCCCCATGCATTCAGCCCAAGCCCTGTGGTCCCAACCACATCCCTGTCCTACAGTTGCATGTCTTTCTGTCTCACTGTCCCCCTTAGCCTGATGTGACATTTCCAGGACCACCCACTTCAATGCACTGGTTTGCCTGCTCACTCCTGGAACTTCCCCCAAGACCATCAGCTCTTTTTCTCTTCCTTTCTTCCTTCCATATTTTTCTTATTGGTGCATTACAGTCGTACAGAACGGTGGGATCCGTCATTATCTATTCATACGCGCATACAATACAGCCATCGAATTTGGCCAGTATATTCCCTTGCCCTCCCCTCCTTCCTCCGCTGGGTCCTTCTCCTCCAGTCTCCTGATTGCCCTTTGATTTCCATGCAAACCCCACCCCCAACCTTTCTTTCTCTTTTTCCTCTCTAGTTTCCACACCTGAGAGAAAACATAGCACGCTTGGCTTTCTGAGTTTGGCTTATTTTGCTTGACAGAATGTTCTCGAGTTCCCTCCATTTTCCTGCAAAGGACATAATTTCATTCTTCTTTGTGGCTGAATAAAACCCCGCTGTGTGCACACGCCACATTTTCTTCATCCACTCATCCACTGGCAGACACCGAGGCTGGCTCCAGGTTTTGGCTGCTGTGAACGGCACTGCCGTAAAGATGGGTGAGCGTGTGTCGCCGTAGCATGACGACTTCAAGACTTCAGGATGGATTCCAAGGGGCGGTATAGCTGAAGACCCACGAATCCTCCAATGAAAGCATCCCCAAAGCTTGTGCCTAAAGAGTTTCTGCTCTCCAAATCCTGGCCTGGTCATTTCCACCCGTCTGAATGAGGGAACCCTGAGGCTTACCCAACCTTCATGGAGTCCCTGTCTTGGAAGCTCCTCCTTAAGGCAACTTTCCACTTCTCAATAAATTCCGACCTCACTTTGACCTCCACGGGACACTGCCCAAGCTGTCCAGGTAGTGTTCACCCTGCCCTGGCAAACCATCGCCTCAGCTTTGTCATGGCCACCGTTTGTATGGGTGGCATTTGGGGAGCCAGCTTTTGGCCTCTCTATCTCTCCTCCTCCTTACTTGCCTGGGAGGACTTGCACAGGTGTTTGACCTATCTTTGCTGCCTCTCTTGTTTTCCTAGGCTTCAACAGAAAACAGGCCTGGGGCTCAGAGCTTTGTGTAGGCAACAATAGCTAGCGAAAATGGAATCATGCTGTTTTGGGTTAATTGTATGAATTTTGACTCATTGGTAAAATCATATCAAAATAATGCATGATCATTGTTTAATACGTCGCTGACCAAGAGTACAACACTCCTAATGATCAAGGCTCATCCCTGCTCCCTCACAATCCCAAAATGCCAATTTCCTGAAGCAACTCCTGTCAATTCGAACAGCTGTTTCTTCCATTTTTCCCCCCTGTAATTTCAAATGACACGCTCACATTTTCTCTTTCCCAATTTTCACACACAGTAGGCAGATATTGTTGACTTCTGAATACGAATGTGTGGCTGTGTCTTCTTCACACTCACGCCCCTTCTCCCCGACTTCCTACCGTGGGTTTGTTGTCAGTTTTTCACTATTAAATCCAGATTTCGTGTGTCCTGATTATGAACGGATAAGTATTATTCACAGCTTCGACAAGTAGCGTCTGACGACGTCATTCTTGGCTGATCCCGGCCTCTGTTTGCTTGGCTTTCTTTGAATGTCTGGGTGACTCTTCTCACACCCTCCGGTAGCTCTGTACAAAGGCCTTCAATCCAATTTTACACCCGGCCACACCTGTCATTTAATCTGTCAGTTCCATTTTTTCTCAGAGACGTCCCTACCGGAGCCGTCAATCCTCCTGCTCCATCTGATCTCAATGCTCCCCAAGCCCACAGCCCAGCTGTCGTTGGGGACTTTCCTCTGCTGTCCCATGTAGGAGCTCCTGTGCCCAGGATCTCGTGTCTTCTTCTTTCTCCGTTTCCTCTTGTTTGGGTGGAGCACATTCTCTGACATGTTCCTGGTAAAGTGTGTTTGGAAGAAAAAATTTTGACAACTTACACATCTAAGAAAAAGGTGTCTGTGATTCCATGGCATTGGATGGATAGTTTGGCTGTGTATAAAATTCAAGAGTCAAAGTCATTTTGCTGTACATTTTTAAAAATTATTTTTACTGGCTTTCAGTGTTGCCAAAGAAAAGTCCATTGCTCTTACTCATTCCCAGTTCTTTATGTGTGTAATCTGGATTTTGTTTTTGCTGTTGCTGTGTTTTGTTTTCTCTCTGGAAAACTTTGGAGCTTTCTGTCAAATCTGGGTGCTGTGACATTTTATGATGATAGTACTTGGTGTGGCTATTCATTCATTCCATTACACAGTCAGTGATACCTTCCATTCAGATCACCAAAGTCTTCAGTATCGGTGAAATTTTCTTGTATTATTTCTTTCCTGATTTCCTCCTCCCTGTATCCTCCTTTTTTTTTTTTTTTCCCCTCCTCCTTGGAATGTCTGTTATTCAGATGACAAACCAGGAACAAGCCATTTATTTTCTTATCCTTTCTCTGCTTTCCTCTCTTTTTGACCTTTCTCTTGTTCTCTGAGTGTTCCTTTCTATAGTCTGCGTTTCTATTGTATGGATGTTGTATCTTTTCCTAAGCACAGCAGAAGCTACAGTGTCCATTAATGTGATTGGACCATATAATGCTCCTGCATACAGTCCAACTTTCTATCACCTAAGGGCTGTATGATATATATGCAGTAAGAACTAAGAATTTGTGACTACTGTTAATTGTATTTGCAGCTTTTATAATAGGCATCACAAAATGCTGCTGCTGCTGGAAGGTTGATTTCCCCAATTAACAAACATCCCATCTTCTCCTGGGCAGGGGAAGTGGGGTGCCTCCCTGGAAGGGAGAAGAAAAGCATTGGGCAGATTCTAATTTGCACTCCCACCCATCCTCCTGAGTTTAGCCCTACCTGATCTTCTGTCTTTCCAGGAGGTTTTCCAGGGCTCAGCACAGCCATCTCTTTGCTTCTTCTTTTTCCACGCCTAGATGTCAGTTGATCTTAACCCACTTTTTCTTTTCACTAGCCTCCAAAAATTTGTTGACATCTGTCATTTGCTATCTGGCCTCTTCTAATCTCTTTGGTCCTGTGGGTTTATGTCTTTTTGGATTTTTATTCCTTACTTGTCATTTTATGAAGATTTCAGAAATGAACAGCATAAACCATCTGTGTTCAATCCACCTGAACTTTCATTGTGCTTATTTTTTTAATAAGATTTTAAATTTTTTTTATAGTTGTAGATGGACAGCATGCCTTTATTTGTTTAGTTTTTTTACGTGGTGCTGAGGAATAAACCTAGTGCCTCACACACGTGCGAGGCAAGCGCTCCACCACTGAGCCACAACCCCAGCCCCTCATTGTGCTTATTGTTATAATCATAGTCTGTTCATGGCCTGCAATATTGGTTTCCCAGCTTGGAAAGTGATTACAATTTTTTTTTCTTTAAAACACATATTCCCTTTTTCTTACAAACGTGAGCCAATTCAATGAAAAAATATCAACTAAATAAAAAGCAGAGCATGGCCCAAACCATGATGTTACTAAGGAGATGGCAGGAACGTGAGACTCACTGAATCAGAACATCACGTTCTCTTTCTGTGGCAGATAAGGCAGAATTATCTGCGAGGCTTCATTCTATTTTTTTTTAAAGGCTAGTTTATTTTTTTTTCATTTTTTGTTGTTGTTAATGGACCTTTATTCTATTTATTTCTATGTGGTGCCGAGAATGGAACCCAGGGCCTCACACATGCCAGGCAGGTGCGCTACCACTGAGCCACAACCCAAGCCCAAGGCTTTATTCTTGGATGTCCCCGGAATGGACCCTGACTCTGACGCTGTGGTACTCACTGAATTCATAATCAGAGAGGGGCAACAGCATCCCCTGAGTCAAGGTTGGGGTAGGTTTGGGGATGTGGGTCCTAACATTTTCCCCCATACTGTTTCTGGGATAAGATGTTGGAGCAGTTAAAGTTAGGAGCACAGTCTAAGTAAGAGAAGAGGGTTCTGGCTGCTTATGACGGATGACACCCAGGTCACCTGGCCCGATACTCAGCAATGTGATCCACTCAATGGGAAAAGGAGGGGTATGTCCTTTTTGGCCTTTCTCTGGACACATTCAAGTCCTCCAGACTCTAGAGGTGCTGTTTCTGAGTGAACCTAGTACTCTTCCCATATTACCCTGATGGCTCCAGGCAGCTGGCCAAGGCACATGCTTCTCAGAACCACTTCACACTATTTTTACCTCCATCTCAGACCCACTGGGTTGCATCTGCTGCTGCTTCTGGCAGAGAACTCCAGCCACATGGGGTGGGCAGGTCTCCCCTCCAGCTGATGCCCTTGGGTACTTCAGTGGGGTAGAACTGGGGTCTTTCACCTTCAGCCTGTGTGAAGGAGACGCCTGAGAGTGGAGAGCTGGCTGGGGTGTTGCATGTGCCGAGTGGGACGTGGCGCTGTGATTAAGGAGCATTGATCAGTCTTTGCAGCTAATGAAAGGAAATCATTCCTGAAGCTGCTGAGGTTCTGGCTGCTGATTGCCCGGGGTTATTTGTTTATTTAAGTGAACAAAGTAATGGACAGTGGAGATGTCTTAAAATTGCCTGGGTGTGTTCCCTTTCTGCTTACCTGTCCCTCCCGGGTGCCATTGCTCTTGAGCTTCTACTAGGAGGGTGATTTCACCCATCGGTCTCTGTTAGGTGAAATCAATCAGC
Source organism: Tamias sibiricus (assembly GCA_025594165.1). Classification (NCBI taxonomy): domain Eukaryota; kingdom Metazoa; phylum Chordata; class Mammalia; order Rodentia; family Sciuridae; genus Tamias; species Tamias sibiricus. The sequence goes on from CM046672.1 coordinate 34,229,846, forward strand.
TCACTGGGGAACGGAAGTGGAGAGAGAAGATGGTTTCTTGATTCCTCGGCACAAGCTGGAGAGCCAGGGAGAAATTCGAATCCTGGAAGCTGGGTTCCATCCACCTTGAGGGTTTGCAATTGTCAAAACGGAGCGGGTTCCAGCTGGAAGGAAGTTAGCGCTTAAGGGCAGAAAGGGGAGGCTAAGTGGGCGGGGCTTCCTCTTGTCTTTATTTCAAAATAAGCACTTCATTTTTACCTTGATATAAAGTTTAGGTTTCAGAAAAAAAGATGTTGTTAGATGAAAGTTACTACAAACATATTTCAAAACTGCTGGCTTGACCCAACTTCTTCCCCAAACGCAGTGTGCGACTGAGAGTCTGCGAGATGAATATTGTCATACTTTCTGATTTGGGGCTTCAGAAGATGCAAAGTATGGCTGCTTATATTTTCCAAAAATGGCCATAGTCATATCTCAGCTCCCAGACGCTCTTTCCAAATTTTGCCACTCACCATCAAATTAGGGAGTTTATCTCCTCCCTGCCCTTGAACCTGGGTAGGACTTTGGACCGCCTCACGGACGCGGGAGGGACGCTTGACTTCTGAGGCTAGGTCTGAAAACTGTTCTGTGGCTTTTTCCTGTCTCACTTGCTCTGTGGCTCAGGACATGTGCCTTGGCAGCCCCGAGCTGCCGGGCAAGGCCAGCTGCCCTTAAGCCGCCACGTTGCAGAGACCACCACGGGAGAGAGCTGTCCCAGGAAGCCCAGCTCTCCCCACCCCTCACTGGCTGAGTCCCTGCACCAGGAAGTGAGTCGAGGCCCCAAGATGATCCCAGCTCCAATCTGACGTGGACCCACCCACGTCCCAAGCAAGATCCGCTCAGCTGAGCCCGTTCCACGCCCAGGTGTGCGAGAGGTGATATTGATAAATCATCGTCTTTGCTTTTGAGCACTGGTTTGTGTGGTTTGTTCCAGTGATAAAGAGCCAGAATCCAGGCAGCTTTGTGATGGTGCGATGGTATCATCCGGCATCTTCGCTCCTTGGAGGAAAGATCTGGTATTGTCCCTATTCCCTGCTTCCTCCTCTCACATCTAAGATTTGTCCCATAAAGACCACTAGAGTCCAGAGCCTTGGCCTTGCTCAATCGATTCCTTCTAGGCTTTTACGTTGTCTAAAAGTCTCACTGACCTTGACATTGGAGTTTTCTTTGGTGTCAGCATATTTCCATAGACTGTGTGAATGCTGACGAGAGACAAGCTCACTTTTCAGGCTGTAAGCTATATGTAATCAATTTAATGTGTTTGATAGCCACCTATTGATTGCTTGCTACCTGCTGGCACCATACGGCTCACCCCAGGAATGGAAAAGTGGGTAGAGCCCAGACCTTGCCTTGGAGGGCCTCCATCTTCTAGGGGGGGCTGGGGTGGCAGTGACTCAACAGGGAGAGGAAGGAAGGACACGGGTGGTAAATAGAAACTCCAGCCCGGTGACACGCCACCTTGGAGTGGAAGGTCAGTTCTCTTTGGGGTGTCAGGGGGTTGAGGGCTTGGTTGGGATTTGCCACAGGGGCACATGGGAAAAGAGCTGGGCGGAGGGAGCCCGAACACGACTCAGGTGTGCAGAGGCTGATGGGGAATCGGGACAAAGCCGCGCGGGGAGGGGCTCCAAGTGACAGGTGAGGCCACAGGGGAAAGAGGATAAATGCATTTACGACATCAGCACGAGGCAGGCCGGTGCCCTGAAGGTCCCTACAGCCAGCCGGCAGCAGGTTGACTGGGAGAGAAGTCAACCCCACAACCGCAGTGGCCACCGTGCCCCCCGCCGTGCCCAGCCGCCCAACGATCTGGCCACGTCGTCAATGAAGCGAGGAGGCACCGTGGGACACCATCAGGTCGGGAAAATAAGTGGGAGGGACGCCCAGCGTCTCTTGTTGGCGACGGGGTGGACCCACCTCCGGACTCCTCCTGGGCTGGTGGCATGTGGACTGCCACGGCCGCCCAGGAGTGCCATGTGGCAGCATGTGAGAAACCGAGTGTCCCGAGACCCTGAGAGCTTGTCATCGGAGCCCTGCTCTGGCCCCCAGAGTGGCTTTCTGAATGTACAAGGATGCTCATTGCAGTCTGATTTCTGATTCAGGGACTAGAGGTTGTCCCTCCACAGACAAAATGCCACGGATACGTAGGAAATACAAGGCAGCACTTAGAAGCCGGGTAGGTCCATCTTAATGACTTGGAGTTTAGCGAAAAAACATGGGAACCAGGCCGTTCTATACACAGGACCATTTGTATCCATCCCCATGGAGAGAACAGAGACACACAAAGCAGCCTGCATTTTACTAGCAGACAGGCGTGAAAGATTTTATATCCAACATAGGACTTGGGGGTCCAAGGGGAGGAGATGGATGGGTGAGGGGAAAAAATAAAACAGACTTGATTAAAATAGTGACCCCTTTCTAGAAGGTGGCGATCTCAACGCTGCACTGGAACTTGGGACCAAAACAAAACAGAAAAAGCCAACCAGAAAAATCGGCACCAGGCAGAAAGTAGCCAGTAAATGTGCTGGGAGTGAGTGACACAGTCCTGTGGTACAGGTGACTCCAGGGCCGCTGTCATCTCCGGAACCTGCACAATGACACGCTGTCATGGAGACTTGGGGTCATCAGGGAAAGGTGGAGCCCGGTGCCTGTGCTCGTGTGGAGACTCGGAGTGCTGGGGATTCATTTGGGAAAGCTTCCGGCCCGTCCGGTTGACATGGCTGGGAGCCTCTGGGGGGAAGCAGCCATTATCTGCAAAAGTCGCTTACATGAAACTGCTCTTCTTCTGACAGGGGTGGATAGATGAGGCGTTCCTGTAATTGTATGTAAATCGTGCTTCTAAAGTGCTCGAAAAGTTGGGTGTCTTCAGTAGGCTAAATGTCACCCCCTGCAAGTTTCTTCACCCTCTTAATTTGCTTAGTAAATCCCTTTTTTTCAGAGGGCGAATTACAGTAAAAGCGGTTTATCTCTTTGGCATTCTGTCAACCAGCCCTGGGGTGCAGGGACCCAGGACATGGTAATGAATGCTGCTGGTGGTCACCCCAGGACCCCCCAGGAGGCTCAAGCTTCTGAGTCATCTAAGAAAGTTGAAAGGAATATCTGCAGCGCCTCAGCGCTCAGTGGACAGTGTACCATCGCGCTCTGGAAGCTGGCCAGTTCCGTGTGCTTTTGTTCTTTCTATTCGACTGAGCCCGGATCTGATCAGCCGGGACGTCCATCCCACTCGGAGCCCAGGCCTCAGAATGAAAATCAAGGCAGGACACCCGCTTTCTTCGGTCATTGCTGGGTCACTTGGGGTGGATTCAAGGTGACGACAGGTTCTTGTTTCTCGTCCTTTGAGGAGGTGATTTGTTTTCCTGCCCTCTGAAGGCTGCCTCTGCCTGCCGTAACCCTAGCCGATGACAGAAATGCCGGATGCCAGGTCCAAGCCTTGATGGAGGAGGACGGGTGGCTTCTTCTCGGGGTCACTTGCAACACTCACTCTTGGGGTCCAACCACCATGGCCCCATGGAGAGGCCACTTGGAGACACTGAGAAGTCCCAGCCTGCCAGCCATCTCTGCCCGGGCGCCCGGCAAAGGAGGAAAGTCACCCTGGCAGGCTGCACCTGCAGGGGACTTCCCGAGCTGGAAGAGCAAACAGGAACACGGCATGGCCGCTGCCTGAGCCCTGGCCGTGTGGGCGGGATCCATCAGGTGATGATGGACAGCTACCACTGTCCTTGTTTTTATTTGTTCAACTGAGAAATCATCAAAATATTGCTTGATTTGTTTTAAAACAGCAAGAACTCCGTTGCATACATAGTTTTGTTTTGTTTGATACTGGGTATTGAACCCAGGGTCACTGGACCACTGAGCCACATCCCCAGCCCTAGTTTGTATTTTATTTAGAGACAGGTCTCACTGAGTTGCTTAGCACCTCACTTTTGCTGAGGCTGGCTCTGAACTGCGATCCTCCTGCCTCAGCCTCCCGAGCCGCTGGGATTACAGGCGTGCGCCACCACACCTGACATAAGTAGCATTTTTGTTATTTTTTTCTTTTAAAGAAGTTGGTCTTGGTAAAATATACATAACAAAGTTTTCTTTATTAACTGTTTCTGTGTACACAGTTCAGTGGTAATGATAAGTACATTCACATTGCTGCGCAGTCCTCAAAATCATCTATCTCCAGCATATTTTCATCATTTCAAACTACCCATCACACTAAGTGCCCATTCTCCTGTCCCCAGCCCGGGGCCCCAGTCCCACTATTCCCTTTTGGTACCAGGGATTGAACCCAGCGCCTTAGCGCTCAGTTCATCCCACTTGGAGGATTGAAACTCACTAAGTGGCTTAGGGTCTCGCTAAGTTGCTGGCTTCTAAACTCAAGACCCTCCTGCCTCAGCCTCCCAAGTCTCTGGGATTACAGGCATGTACCACCATGCCCAGGTTCTATTTTCTGTCTCTCTGAATTTACTACTCTAGGTACTTCATGGAAGAGGAATAATGCTTGTGGTTTAACCTTTATGTTATGTAAAACCTCTTACATTAATGTGATGATAATTCATGTGTTAACATGATTGAGCTACGAAGTGCCCACGTGTTTGGTTAAACCTTATCCCTTGTGTTTCTGAGAGGGTGTTTTTGGATAAGATTAACTTAGGAACAATAGACCCAGTGAAGCAGACTGCTCTCCCTAATGTGGATGGGCCTTGCCCAATCAGTTGAAGTCCTGAATAGAAGAAAAGGCAGAGTGTGCTTGAATATTTCAAACTAAAATATCAGCTATTCCCAAACTCCCCTCCCCTCACTATACACTAATAGGATATATATGTAAATATATTTTATAAGTTCTGTTATTCTGGAAAACCCTAATATACCCACTATGGTCTGGATCAAGGTTTTCATTAAATATGGGAAGTTGGGAAACCAAGTTGGGTCTCATGTCTCCAGTTAATATTTGTTATTATAATACCCAGGCCATCGTCAGACTTGGATGTCACCAGGGGCTTTCTTGGTAAGATAGGAAGAAGTGCTTTTTGGGGTTCTGGGGAGCCTCTGTCTCCTGCTAATGCCTCATAAATTCTCCCTGTTCCTGCCACTTACCAGGACGGGCGACATGGAGAAGGCAGAGCAGGGCACGTGGCCAAGAATCAGTGGACCCACGGGGTTCAGGATTGCTGTCACTCCATCTGTCCAACAGCGGCTCGCGGGTCTGTCCAGAGTCTTGCTGTCCTCTGTGGGAAGTGAAGAAGCCCGGGCAGGGAGTGGAGTCCCGGGGTTTCTACCTCCACTCTGAGGAAGGCTAAAAGACACAGGAAATGTGTGTTTTTAGGATCCCAGTCCTGTGTTGTGCATGGTGTGGAGAGTCACCGTAGTGTATTCATATATGAACACAGGAAGGTTAAGTCAGATTCATTCCATTGCCTTTCCTGTTCCCACCCCCTCTCCCTTCCCTTCATTCCCCTTTGTCTAATCTACTGAACTTCTGTTCTTTCCCTCCCTTCTTGTTGTGTGTTAGCATCTGCATATCAGAGAGAACATTTGACCTTTGGTTTGGGGGATTGGCTTATGTCACTTAGCATAATAGTTTCCAGATCCTTCCATTTTCCAGCAGATGTCATGAAGTCATTCTTTTTTATGGCTGAGTAATATTCCATTGTGCATATATACCACATTTTCTTTATCCATTCATCTGTTGAAGGGTACCTAGGTTGGTTCCATAGCTTAGCTACTATGAACTGAGCTGCTCTAAACAATGATATGGCTGCACCCGCTGTAGTATGCTGTTTTTAAGCTTTTTTTAAAAGTCCTTTGGGTATAAGCTGAGGAGTGGGATAACTGGGTCAAATGGTGGTTCCATTCCAAGTTTTCTGAGGAATCTTCACACTGCTTTCCAGAGTGGTTGCAACAATTTGCAGTCCCACCAGCAATGTATGAGTGTACCTTTTCCCCCACATCCTCACCAACATTTATCATTACTTGTATTCTTGATAATTGCCATTCTGACGGGAGTGAGGTGAGATCTCAGTGTAGTTTTGATTTGCATTTCTTTAACTGCTAGAGATGCTGAACACATTTTTATATATTAGTTGACCAATTGTATTTCTTCTGTGAAGTGTCTGTTCAGTTCCTTTGCCCATTTATTGATTGGGTCATTTGCTCTCTTGGTGTTAAATTTTTTGAGTTCTTTACAGAGCTTCAAGATTAATGCTTTATCTGATGTGCGTGTGGTAAAGATTTTCTCCCATTCTGTAGGCTCTTTTTTCACACTCTTGATTGTTTTCTTTTCTTTGAAGAAGCTTTTTAGTTTGATACTATCTAATTTATTGACTCTTGATTTTACTTCTTGCACTTTGGAGGTCTTGTTGAGGAAGTCAGTTCCTAAGCCAACATGATAAAGAGTTGGGCCTTCCTTTTCTTCTAGTGGATGTAGGGTTTCTGCCTAGGTCATTGATCCCAAAGGAAGGAATTTAATAGAGGGGATTGGCTGCCCAGGTGATCAAAGAGAGAGATGCAAACCTTGAGAAATTGCAGGGAGCCACTACCACCTCTAGTGGGAGGGCCAGCGGGAGGAGGCTGGTCACTAGCATCCCAGGCAGAAGCTGGAACCATAGCAGACCATCAAGCAGGATCTGGAACTGGGGAGGAGAATCAGCCCGGGCCCCAGGCCACCTCCCAAGGCAGAAACGCAGGAGCAGAAATACTCTAGCTTCTTTTATTTCTGCTGCCCACCCCCCCCCCCCAGACCTGCCACCAGCGTCTTCCACTGACTGAACCCAGCTGGAAGCCAACTGACCTGGGAGTCCATGGGTGTCCTCCTGCCTGCCACAGCAGAGCAGTGTGGGACAGAGGACAGCGAACAGTTCCTAAACTGTGACGGAGCCCAACACAGGAGCCCAACTCACTGTGGACCCAAAACAAAACAAACAAAGCCCAACATGTTAAAAAACAACATTTCATGGAGAATCTTGGAAGAGTCCCAGCTGGGCGGAAGCCCTGCCTTCTTCCTTTGCTACCTAAGTGGCATTGGGCGAATTTTTAAATCTCTCTGAATCCCAATTTTACGCGACTTTATTTACTTAGTTAGTGGTGCTGGGGGTGGAACCCAGAGCTTCTCCCCGTGGTAGCAAGACCTCTACCACGGGGCTAAGCCCCAGCCCTCCTGAATCCTGCTTGTGAACAAGGAGCACTACAGCACATTTCTCCAGAAATGTCATGAGCTATTGTGGAGAAAGGATCAGACTTGAAGAGCAGCTTTTACCATTTACTTGGAAACTGCATGAGAAAGAAAGAAGGGCCTCCGGGTTGAGCTGTGGGCTTTCCCGACTCTGTTCTTAAGGTAGAAATCTTACCGTTCTTTTTTTTATACATAAATACAAGCATTTACACATAATACCCAGCACATAATACGTAAGCCATAATACATGTATTTATACACAAATACAAGTAATTTTAGACGTAAATGCAATACATAAATGTGATACCCTCCACCCCCACCCTACCCCCACCTTCCAGAAAATTCTTTAGAGTCCATAGGAAAAAAAAGAATCTTGTATTCACAGGTAAACAAACCTCAGAGGGCTATTCCATTTAAAAAGACATTCAGGCACACATTTTGAAAATAAAGGGAGTCACAGTAAATGAAGTTGAGTGTATTATTTGAAAAGAAATTCAGATGTCCCTTCGAAAAGAAGAGTCTCTGGATTCATTCCGAAGAACAAAGGGGAGCAAGACCCTGATGCTCTGTGAGGGGGTTCAGAGCATCACCCCAAGAATTTGTAAAGCTGTAAAAATATACTCTTGGTTGGTCGAGTGTTTTAATTTGCATATCGTGTGACACGAAGGGCTGCCGATTGTGGCAGAGTGAATTCTTTCACATCAGAAGAATAAGTAAGATAATATTAAAGAGCAGAACTCAGGCCCTGGAGTGGAAAAAGAAATGTGGACCATCACTGTGACCACCATCGTTATCTGGGCACATGTGCGCCCGTGCGTGTGCGTGTGTGTGTGTGTGTGTGTGTGTGTGTGTGTGTGTGTGTTTTTTATGGAGTGCAAATTGGTGGGTTTTTTTGCGGGCAGAACGTCTTTCCCCTGGATGTGTGTAAAGTGAGAGAGAAACAAGGACAGTGGCAGGGAGAAGGGAGGACCTGGCGGTCAAAGGGTTGGCAGTCCAGGGTCTGATGATCCTAGAACGCACGTCGTTATGTTATGAGGCCATCAGTTGGAGGTATAAGAAAATAAGTTTTTAAACTGGGCGCGGTGGCGCACACCTGTCATCCCAGCACTTGGGAGGCTGAGGCAGGAGGATCACAAGTTCAAAGCCAGCCTCAGCAATTTAGCAAGGCCCTAAGCAACCTAGCAAGACCCTGTCTTCTAAATAAAATATAAAAAGGGCTGGGGGTGTGGCTCAGTGGTTAAGCGCCCCTGGGTTCAATCCCCAGGACCATGGTTCCCCAGGCAGGGAAGTCCCAGAGCATGGTCCTGGCGTCTGGCCTCTGCTACATCACAACAGAGAGGAGGGGCCAGCAAGATGGAGGTGTGGGGGTGGGCACGAGGGGGACCTAATGGATAAAACCCTACTCTTGAGACAACTAACCCACTCCCTCAATATCAGCCTTAATCCATTAGTGAGGGAAGGGGTGGCCCCATGGCCTAGTCACCTCTTAGGCCACTCCCTCTGCACATTGTCGCAATGTCAACTACATTCCAACGCGTGTTTTGGAGAGGACATGCGAACCACAGCAGCACGTCTCTGGTGGCTTTTTCTCGTCGTGTTCCCTTTTCCAACATGGCGTTCGGCTCAGAGCAATCCAGACTAGCTCCCCTCAGCAAAGGTAGACGGATAGCTTTAGAGTGAGCGTCCTCTCTTTGCTGAAGGAGGCTGAGGTGGGAAGGACCGGAGGGTGGGTCTTTCCTTCCTCATGAGTCTGCTTGCCTTTGGGTATCCCAGCAACCCGAGCCAGCCCCAAACTCCAGTCAGGCCCCCCAGTGTGTAAGGGATCAAGTCAAGGCAAGGCCTAGTTCTTCGTCATGGAAGGGGACAGGAACCTGCGGGGTTGGAGCCCCAGAGGTCTTGATTTCCATTGATTTTTGACAGGTCTAGCTGTGGGAACCTACAGCAAGCAGCTCATTGAAGTGGGTCCGACATTTTTCATTGATTTCCATGCTGGTTTTCTGTTTTGTTTTGTTTTAAGCAGAAAACTCTTTTCTATGAGAATATTACCCTCCACGCCCATCTTCCAGCTTGGCTTGAAAGCACAAGGGCTCAGTGTTCAGGACGGGAAGGCCAAAGGGCCATTAAGAAGAAGAAAGGGGACATTGGTAGCCCCAAAGATGTGGGCCAAAGAGAGGGAAAGATCAAAGCCTGGTTTGGATCAACACTGGATGGCAAAAGGGCCCTCCGGTGCACACGACCATCTGGCCATTTAGCTGGCTTCAAGTCCTCATTTGGTTGATGCCTCTGGGTGGCTTGTGCCATCTCAGGCAAGTGGCTTAATCTCCCTTTGCCTCAGTTTCCTCATCGGTCATGGGTGGATAATCATCACCCTCAGCCTGCCAATGTTGCTGGACTATGGTGAGGATTTTAATGTGCTTGGTGAACTTGAAAGTATGAGCACAGACAAGGCATTAATTACCTCGTAATTAGCAGGACCAGGCATTGTTTCTGCCCCGGTTGCGTTCCTTGTGGCTGGGGATGTAAGACAACCTGTGAGACAATTAGAGAACTCACAAGATGGCATCTGATTAGTGGCAGGATTGTTTAGTGCGGCCGTAGACAGGAATAAGAGCCAGAATATCGAGGAAAATCTTCAGGAACGTGGTGATCTTTGAGGTTGCTTTAAAAAATGGAAACTGGTTGGAATGGAAAGTTTACAGTGATGGGAAATTATTGCTGCTGAATGACTTCCCCCAAGGGTAACAGTCACAAGGTCCTTGGGCCACTTCCACGAGGGTCTACCCCACACAGATGTCCGTCCCTACCTGTCTTTGCTTATTGCAGAGAGTTCTGGGAAAGCTTCCAAGAGGACCAATCTCCTCTGACTTATACTGTGGTTTCACTAAGGCTGGTGGCCTTGCCTCATGGCCATCGGAGATCCGGGTTCAAGTTCAAATTTTGTCTCTTCTAAGACACGCACCTTTCAGCAAGTCGGCCGTTCATCAAAGTCTGTTGGATTCCTCCGTCAGCGTGTCTTGACTTTGGAAGGTTTCCGAGGGGTATGAAGAGTAGATGCTTAACTCTTAAAGAATAAAGAAACTTTAAAACCTGAAAAGGCTTCACTGCTGTGTGCAAGGTTTCCTGCCCCAACCTGAGTGCAGTTCTCTGCAGGGTGGAGAGAGCGACTGACGTTTTCTGAAGGAGCCCTAATTAGGAAGGGCTGTTGTAGCTAGCTGGAAGCCATGGGTTCCACCTGATATGTATGTGACGCACCTGTAGGCACCCGCAAACCTGAAGGTATATAACCGGGTGAAAGCGGTCCGAGTTAGGAGAACGGAGAATTCAGTCAGCCGGGCAGTCACTCGGTCGGTCAGAAGAATCAGAGCGGCCAGAACGTAGGCAGAGCGGTTACAGAAGAGAAACCAGATAGAAGAAGTAATGACTGGTCAGAGTTAGGCCGAGACTCCTGAGGAAGACAGAAGACAGAAGAAAGAAGAAGGAAGAAAGAAGAGAGAAGAAAGAAGCTCTAATCTTTCTCTAAGCTAAGCTCTATCTTTCTAAGAAGACTCTAAGCTAAGCTCTATCTTTCTAAGACTCTAAGCTAAGCTCTAAGCTCTACTATATCTTTCTTTCTCTCTAAGCTAAGAAGAAAAATCTTTCTTTCCCTCTCTAAGCTCTAAGAAAGTAGAAGTAAAGTAGTAAAAGCTTAACTCTGCCTCCGAGAATTTTCCCGCGGCACCGTGGCTGGCCACAACAGGCAGCTTACAGTTTTCCAGTTCCCCAAACACCCGGCTCTGGCCTTGTTGGCTCTGGCCTTTGTACCCAGCAGTCACCCAAACACTTTAGAGATGGGTAAATAGAGTGACTATGACTTATTTAAAAGAAGGGTCTTTGCAGCTGGCCTGGAGATGGGGTGGTGAGGTTAAGAGGGCATGGGAGCAGGGATTCTGTCTTGCACTCAGGTGTGATATTGTGGCCAGCCAGGTAAGAGACGAGCGTTTCGATGTAAGGTGTCCCCCTAAACTCATATATGAGACCATGCAAGAATGCTCAAAGGTGAAATGATTAGATTATGAGAGGTATAACCTGATCAGTGGATTAATTCACTGATGTGGATTAACTCGGCAGTAGCTGTAGGCAGGCAGGGTGTGGCTGGAGGAAGCAGGTCACTGGAGTGGGCCTTTGGGGTTAATATGTCGTCCCTGGTGAGTGGAGCTCTTTCTCTCTCTGCTTCCTGGTTCCTAGGTGCTGGGCCGCTTTCCTCGGCCGCACCCTCTGTCATGAGGTTTATCTTACCTCAGGCCTAGAACAACAGAGTCTGTCAACCATGGACTGAAGCTTTGAAAGCATGAGCCAAAATGAGGTTTCCTCCTCTATGTTGTTCTTGTCTGGCCTCGAGGTCACAGCAACGTGCACAGCTGACTAAAACAAGAAGCAGGCCCCAGGGCCCCTTCTAGTAGATTCAATGCCTACCAACATTTCTCCTCGTCCCTTGGATTCACCTGGTTACTAAGGAATGACCATCCACATGACAGCAGAAATATGCTATTATAATTCATCTAGACAGAATAATCCTGGGAAGTCACACATGAAGAACACTGTTCAACACTATGAGCTTATTTGAAAATAACACAACATTCCTTCTCTTCTATATCATTCGCCTGCTAATTCTGACATGCATTTCAGCTTTAAGAACGCTCAAGTTAGGTACTGTGGCCCGTGCCTACAATCCCAGTGACTTGGGAGGCTGACGTAGGAGGATTGCAAGTTTGATGCCGGCCTCAGTAATTTAGCAAGGCCCTAAGCAACTTAGTGAGACCCAGTCTAAAAATAAAATGGAGCTGGGGATGCAGCTCAGTGGTAAAGCATCCTGGGTTCACTTCCCAGCTCCAAAACAAAAATAAAAACAAACAAAAAAAACCCTTCAAGGGGCTGGAGTTGTGGCTTAGTGGTAGAGCGCTCGCCTAGCATGTGCACGGCCGGGGTTCAATCCTCAGCACCACATACAAATAAACACATGTGTACAACTAAAGCAAATAAATAAATATTTTTTAAAGAAACCCTTCAAGCCATTTGTTCCTACCTTTTTCTGTTATTCAACAATGATTTATTGAGTGTCTACTAGATGCCAGGCTCTGGGTGAGGTGCAGTAGATTCTGTGAAAGAAAAACAGATGAGCAAGTCCTTCCTTCCCAGCACAGGTATTCTGCAAAGGGACAGAGATAAAAACTAAGATTTCAGATAGCTGAGTGTTTTGAAAGAAATTAACTGGGAGGAGCTCAGATTTGGAGTCTGCGTCAGGAAGGATTGTTGAAGAGAGGTCCAGGAGGCAGTGGTATTTGTGTTGAGAGCTAATGGATAAGGAGGAAAGAGTTAGTGGAAGAACTTAGGAAACAGGAGCCCACAGAACAGAGGTGCAAAGGCACTGAGGCAGCAAAGAACTTAGAATGGTTAAGAAGCTCAGAGAAGCCAGCCTGGTTGGGGGTTGCTGGGGGTGGGGTGAGGGGAGACCAGCATGGAGATAGAAGCTGAGAGGGGGAGGCAGAGTTGGACCCGCAGGGAGCTGTGGAGGCCTCTTGAGGGATTGGATTCTTTCTGTATCTAAGTGGGCAGCCATTGGAAGGTCTCAGGTAAAGACCTGATGTGAAGTTCAGGTTGGGCTTTTCTGCCTTGGGCATCTTCTGCTCCTGTCATAGAACTCAAGGGACTCTTAGGGTGTCTGTCTGGTCTTTTGTCTGCCCTCTCCGTTCCCACCCCACAAGAACGTGAACATTCTGCGGGCCCAGTCTGGGACCCACCATACACTCTACAGCATCTATTCAGTGACTGACATTTGTTAGATATTCAAGATATGCTTTTTTTTTTTTTTTTTTTTTTTTTTTTGGTGCTGGGGATGGAACCCAGGTCCTGGCATCTGCTAGGCAGCACTCTACCACTGAGCTATACCCCAGTCCCTAGAAATGCTAATTAAATCAAGTCAAATATATATTTCAGCATTTCAACTGCTAAGGGAACGGGTGCCAAATACCCACATAGTCAGGTGCTCAGGTTGAAAGGGTACAAGGCGGAAGCCAATCACCTCTAGCCGGTGCAGTAGGGAGGTCTGCCTGGGAGAGGAGGCCTTGGTCAGAAGCCCGAAGGATGGGTGAACAGAGACAGAGGCAGGGGAGGGGAATCTACGAAGCTGTGTGTCCGGAGAGGTCAGCCTCTTCCAGATTGAAATTGATGAGTCTTAATTTCACCAGGTTCCCAAAGCTAAGTGGGTTCAAGAGGGGGTTCGGGGAGAGTGGGGCGGACGCAGGCTCTCCAGGTCCCCCCTTGGCTACATATGCCCTGGGGGTTTCAGAGAAAGGGCCCCTCTTCTCCAACCAGCTGGTGCCTCTCGTCCTCAGCTGTGACAGCCAAACCACCGGCCAGTCCCATCCCTCCAAGCATCCCAATATTTCTTGATAGACATTTCTGTTGTCTTATGTGCAATAGAATTGTAATCACCTGTATTTAAAACTAATGGATTTGAAATAACCTGCAGGCTTCCACTTTAATGAGAGTTAGATTAATGAAAAAGGACCTTTTGCCTCGGATTGCATGACAACATTTTCAAATTACATTCTTGGAACAGAGAATTCACTTATTCAGAGTAATTGAATGCTGACTTGGGTTAATACGTACAATGTCCTTAAATGAAAATGTTCTATTGTAAGTGAAACTGTATGATACCTGAGGCTTTCTCAATAGATTTGGTTGGACTCTGAGTTAATTATACTGCATGCTATTTTTTGAATGAATTCAAGCATGAATTCTACACGCTAGAGATTGGGATAATTATATTCAATTCTGCTGGGTGCCCCGCTGAAAGAATTGACCTTTTAGATAAAACGAGTCTCCCGAACAAGAAACCTGAAGAAAGTCTATACAAAGCCGGTAGATGGAAGAGACGAGAAACTCTGAAGTAAGAGAGGGGCTGGGGGTGGGGAGGGGGGGCAGGCCCAAGGAACAGTAGCATCAGCAAGATCGATTTTTTTGTCACGGGAAAGTATTTCTGTTTTGTAGCTTGTTTTGTATCCTCGGTACATAAAGGTATAATTTAAAACCATTGATTTTACTAAGCTGTTTTCTCATCAGTAACACGGCTAAAGAGTAGCAGCATGAAGAATGAGAAGCCAGCAGAAAGCAATATGGGAAGGAACTGGGGGTGAACGGTCCCAGGAGGGAGCTGGGGAGGGCGCAGAGGAGCCCGCTGGGTTTCTGACCACCAGGCTACCCTGCCCTGTCCGGCACCGTGACCTTGTGCTAGGAGTGGGGCTCAGGGATCAGCCTGGCTGGGTTTGAGCGTGGCTCTACCCTGGGCTGGCCTTCAGCTAGGCGCTTACTTGCTCAGTTTAGTTAAGTATGCGCAGCGCTGGGGGTGAACTCAGGGCCTCACGCCTGCTAGGCAAGGGCTCTGCCCCCCCAGCCGCCCCCCACCTCAGCGGCCGTTATACACACAATCATCCTGGGTGGTGGAATCTCTCTGTCCACAACCAGTGATGAAGGAAGGTGGCCCATGAACAGGATTACACCCCCATCAGAAGGATTAAAAATATTCCTCCCCCTGGGGACAGGGTGAGCAGGACCTGCTGGCCACTGTGTCAATGAGGTGTCCTGGGCAGGCTGAGCTACCTGAGTCCTGGGGCACTCCGGGCATGGCAGCCAAAGAGAGGGCAAGCCCTGCTCCCAGCCACAGGGGAGCCCCCACTCCTGCAGCATGAGGAAAGCAGAGGACGGCGTCCTGTCTGCTCAGCCTCAGCACCCCTTCACGGGGACGGAGAGGTCTCTCTCTGCGTGTGTGAACTGGCCACGTGACCTGTGGTTTCTGCCATATGGCACCCATTATTAAGGAAGACCTGGGCTCTGATCCCCACTGGGGAAGAAAGGCGACTTACTCCAGGTGTTCTTACTTGCGTGTTGGTGAGACTCTTTGTCCCGACAGTGTGATCATGTACTTTGTACCCACGGGTCTCTCAAGCTTCAGCTCCTTCCCCAGTGAAGTCCCATTTTCTCCTCTGGCCTGGCTGGAGCCTTTTCCATCGTGTACACTTCTTTCAAACCGTCTGTATGAGTTACTGGTAGCTGCTGTAACAAATCACCAACACTGTGGTGACCCAACGTTTGTTCTCCCACAGTTCTGGATGCTGGAGTCTGAAGTCAGTATCACTGACCTTGAGGTAAACACTGGCAGGGCCACACTCCCTCTGGAAGCTCTGAGCAGGGCGGGGGGGGGGGGGGGGGGGGAATCTAGCCCTTGCCTCTACCAGCTTCTGGTGGCCGCTGGCATTTTTTTGGCTTTTGGCCAGTCTCTACTGCCATAGTCCGTGGCCTTCTCCTCTCTGTGTCAAACCTCCCTCTGTCTCTCTCTCATGACCCTGGTGACTGCAGATAGGGCTCCCTCTGATAACTCAGGCCTATCTCCCCATCTCCAGACCACGGCTTAATCACATCTGCAAGTCACACAGGATACCGTTCACGGTCCCAGAGACGAGGCCCTGGCAGCTCCAGGGGCGGTCGCTCAGCCCACCGTGCAGACCCAGGGACTCACTCCTGCCCCTCTTCCCGCCGCTCGTCAGGAGACCTCAGCCTGCGCGGGCACTGGCCGGGCTCCCCTCCCTCCACGGGCAACGCTCACTGGCCACCGGCCTGGGCGGGCTCCTGGGGCCCCTCCCTGTGCACCCCTTCCTCCCAGCCTGGTTGTCAGTTTCTTCACCCCTGCTAAGACGCTGCTCACGAAGGCCCCAAACTCTCCCTCCCCTGCACCGAGCCCGGGAGCGGGTAGCAGAGCAGGGGTTTTCTTTTTAATATTTTTCCAGTTGTTGATGGACCTGCATTTTATTTATTTATATGCGGTGCTGAGGATCGAACCCAGTGCCTCACACATGCCAGGCAAGTGTGCTACCGCTGAGCCCCAGCCCCAGCCCCATAAGTAGGGGTTTTCTTTGGGGGAAACCATCTCCCCCTACTCTGTCCATGTAGGATGAATGGGATTAACGCACCCCCATTCCCAAAGCTGTACCTTCAACAATCCACCCTACTTAAAGCACGCCAGGGACCTAGAAACTCTTAATAAGGGGTGCAGTAGCCAGGGGTGGCACCCAGTATGGCTGATCAAAGCTTCATTGTCCCTGGCCAGGTGAGTGCTCCTGGGGCGGGCACGTGACCCAGCCCCAGGGAGACTCAGCTCTGGGTTCTCCCTCCCTTCGTCCCCACCTCTCTCTCTCTCTCTCTCTCTCTCTCTCTCTCTTTCTCTGAGTCTCCCCTCGATGGACTTGAACTTGAAGTTGGGAGGATGTGAACCCATGGCTGCCAGGTTGTGGCTCACATCAGTGAATCTGCCGGAAAATGGAACCAACAAGAGGAAAGAAGGATCACAACACGGAGGAGAAATCTAACATCCAATAACCAAGTTTTGAATTCCTGGATCCAACCATGCCTGAAATTGTGTCTATCTAATCTTGACATTTTAGTTTAATGGCCCATCTATCGTCCTTTTTAAAGTTAGTCTGTCATAATTTGCAGAGCTCTCACTCTACACGGATTCCCAAAAGGAATCAACTGCCTGAACCTAAGCAGAATCTCCTCTCAATACCACATGTGTCTAAATCCCACCTATCCTGTGCTGGTCTTATATTTGGGCCTGACACATAGAAAGAGTAAGTCTCCATCTCTTCTCCCAAGGGTTCTCCTTTTGAGTTAGAAAACCAAGGACTCAGGAACCAAGTGAAGCCTTGCTTCCTGCTTAGCCAATCTATGATAATTCTCCTTTTGGCTCTATCAGCTTGTTCACTCTGACCTTCAGATCTTTTTTCTATCATAATGAGAGAGCCAGCTTCTACGTTAGCTCTCCTAACACAGTTGGATTTTCCTTCTGGGTGTCCAGGTGTTCAGTCAACACCATTACACTCACTCTGATTACTTGATGTCAATGGAGCTTCAGTTCTGGCCCAAGAGGGCAGGCTTTGGCCTCGAGAGGGTTAGGAACCCCTTCTCCTAGAATTGTCCAAGTATGGGACAATACCTTTCTCTGCTAGTCATACAAATATGAACTACATTGCTCTCTTTGTCTTTTTAGGATGATCATAATTGCCTTTGGACCTACTGGGGAACTCAAAGGGTGGTATTGTGGGAAAGACTCAGTTCTTGTTTTTGTACCAGGGATTGAACCCAGAGGTGCTTAACCACTGAGCCACATCCCCAGCCTTTTTTATATTTTATTTAGACACAGGGTCTTGCTAAGTTTGCTTAGAGCCTTGCTAAGTGGCTGAGGCTGGCTTTGAACTCACAGTCCTCCTGCCTCAGCCTCCTGAGCCTCTGGGATCAGGTTCTTATATATTTTTATCTCAGTCGGAAACACTAATGACCTTCTGACTTTGGGTAATCGCCTCACCTTTTTTGGGTCTGAGCATGCTTTTTAAATTGAGGCACTTGAACTTGTTGGGATTTGGCATTGTGTCTCATTCTTCCTACCCATTTCTGGTTGATCACACCCTCTTTCTTGCAGAGGCCTACACACAGCCTCTGAATCCTTCTGAACACCAGGATAGAGGATTGTTAAGATTTAGAGGATCATTACATGATCCTAGGACTTCGGTGCCAAGGAATTAACCCCGTTACTAGATGTAGTTTGGGAATCCTAATATGAAAACTTTCCTCCTTTCCCTGTGGGGCAAGGATGGAGACCTGCATCCTGTCTCTCTATCCAGGGGTGTCAACAGCCTACCTCAGTATTACAAAGTGAAGACTCCCTTTAACAGCAGAAAGAAGCCATTCCTATAGTTATATGGAGATTGGAGGGAAGAAGAAGAAGAAGAAAAAAAAAAAAAAACAACCTCCAGCAATTAATTCCATTATGCAGTTAATATAATTAGTCAGATTTATGTGAAAGGACCAACATTTGTGACTCAAATTTTTGTACCAGGGATTGAACCCAGAGGTGCTTAACCACTGAGCCACATCCCCAGCCTTTTTTATATTTTATTTAGAGACAGGGTCTTGCTAAGTTGCTTAGAGCCTTGCTAAGTGGCTGAGGCTGGCTTTGAACTCACAGTCCTCCTGCCTCAGCCTCCTGAGCCTCTGGGATCAGGTTCTTATATTTTTATCTCAGTCGGAACACTAATGACCTTCTGACTTTGGGTAATCGCCTCACCTTTTTTGGGTCTGAGCATGCTTTTTTTAAATTGAGGCACTTGAACTTGTTGGGATTTGGCATTGTGTCTCATTCTTCCTACCCATTTCTGGTTGATCACACCCTCTTTCTTGCAGAGGCCTACACACAGCCTCTGAATCCTTCTGAACACCAGGATAGAGGATTGTTAAGATTTAGAGGATCATTACATGATCCTAGGACTTCGGTGCCAAGGAATTAACCCCGTTACTAGATGTAGTTTGGGAATCCTAATATGAAAACTTTTCTCCTTTCCCTGTGGGGCAAGGATGGAGACCTGCGTCCTGTCTCTCTATCCAGGGGTGTCAACAGCCTACCTCAGTATTACAAAGTGAAGACTCCCTTTAACAGCAGAAAGAAGCCATTCCTATAGTTATATGGAGATTGGAGGGAAGAAGAAGAAGAAGAAGAAAAAAAAAAAAAAAACCTCCAGCAATTAATTCCATTATGCAGTTAATATAATTAGTCAGATTTATGTGAAAGGACCAACATTTGTGACTCAAATTTCTCATTGTTTTTCCCCTCGTCTTTTTTCCAAAGGTTCCAGTCCCTTAAATTTGAACATTATCTGTGACTGATATATCATTTATCTAGAGAATACAGTTGTCATTCACTTCACTTAATTAGCTTATGGATTCTAAATTATCTGCTACCATAAAATGTGATTTTATACTGCAGATTACAAAGGTTTTCAGAAATTTAATATGCCACTTTTAATTGGTGAAAAGAACCCTAAAGGGTTCATGATTTTTTTTTTTTTTTTAACTGCACTTGCATTTTAGGCTCAAGAGAGAGAGAGATTGAAATGTTTAGTAAGAAATGGGATTTGGGTCAGTGAGATTGGGGATGAATTTATGTGGAATAAGGCAACTTGGGAGGGGTGGGGCCATAAATACAGCCGTCGGAGGGCCTTGTGCAAGCAGGGAGACCACTGAGTTGAGAAGTGAGTGTCTCTGGCTCTCACATCCCAGTTACTCATTTTGATGAGCTAACAATGCAGTTATGGAATCTGGTTTCAAGTTTGCAGCAATGACTAAGAATAGCCCATTTTCTGCTGTTTTCCCGACCATTAAATCCATAATCTTCTGTACGGGCGCGGTATCAACACACCTTCCCTAAATATCTTCTTGGACTTCTAATGCCTTGGCTCAGTTGTACAGCCATTTGTTCAGAAAAAGCAAACAGCCCCCCCCCCCCACGTTTTTTTTTGTACCAGGGATTGAACTCCGAGCCACATCCCCAGCCCTATTTTGTGTTTTATTTAGAGACAGGGTCTCACTGAGTTGCTTAGCGCCTCACTTTTGCTGAGGCTGGCTTTGAACTCGAAATCCTCCTGCACCACTGGGATTACAGGTGTGCGCCACCACGCCGGTGCAAATAGCCCTTTTTGATTTTCAGACTATGAAAGTGCTGTACCTGGTGAGGTTAGGAACATAATAAAGAGGCCAGGTTATTGGAAGCAACTTCAAGGACTTCCATACACATCCGTCTGAATGTGTTGAAAACAAGTTTATGGGCACAAGAAATCTAGAGCCTTCAGGGGAACGATTGAAAAGACTCAAAGGAGCCAGGGAGGAGGTGCTGGGTCTCCGCTGCCCCCTGGGACTCTGCCTCTCTGCATCCAGGTCCTCATCATGCCGTAAAAATCATCAGGTCATGGAGTCTGTGCTGACACCCTTGCAGGTTCTTTGGGGTTAAGGCATCGACGATCTCAGGGCTTGGGGGGTCAAGCCCGAATACAGAGCCACAGAGTCGAAAGAGGGGAGGTGCAGAAAATCAGAATGGGAACAACAAAATCATCGTCCGTGTATCATAATGTCATCGTGGTGATAATCAGTCACAATCACAATCATATAAATAGCTCCCTGCTCTGCAGTACTCACTCTGTGCCAGCCCCTGTGCTGGGTGGGCCCTTTATGTGCATTTCTTAGTTATGTCAGCCCCCGCATCCCAGGAGATGTAAGAACAGAACACAGGCCAATGGGACTCGGAGGTGTGACGGGACTCACCTGCGAGGTTGCTGCTGGCAGAATTAGGGTCCTCACTGAATTCTGCTCTCTTCTCCTGGTGAGAACCCTGAAGTGTTACTGAAAAGCTGCAGGAGGTGACCTCACCCAGGGCTCTGACTCAGGTCCCCCACTTGCAGAGGGCAGCTAGGGCTCTCTGGGGCCATTTTCCTCCTGACCTAACACTTCCAAGAAGCAGGGCGCTACCCTGGAGAAGGAATCAGAGAGGACAGATTCCAGCAGAGGTAGGGAAATTCTTTCAGGGTGTCCGATGCTAGCTAGCCCCCCTGAATTTTCCTCCTCTAGAGGAAAATTTCTAGAAACTTCTGGGAAAACTTCCTGTTTCCAATAGGTACTTGTAGAGTCCAGAGTCTCTGGCAGACTTTCTTTTCCAATCTTAAAATATTTTTGCTCTTTTTTTTTTTTTTTTAAGTAAAAAGTCAGTCCATGGCCTCATTTTAGAAAATTATGACATAGATAAGTAACAGAAAAAACATGCTTCATGATCCCACCACACATGCAAGAAACAGCTATGTGAGTAGGTTTTGTGTGGGTACGTGTGCACTTGTGTATACTCACGTACGCATGCAAGTGAGTCACACCTGCTTTTGCATCTAACAAGAGTGGAAATAGGGCATACGGTAGGTCCAACCTCAACTCCTCAGACTTCCCATTTATAAAGAGGTCAGATAATGGTTCCTTTCTCGTGTGACTTTGCAGAGAACTGAACAAAGCAAGTGGACCCGGGTCTTAGCGGGGTGCCTGCATGCAACCATGCTCAGTAACTAGTGAGCGCTGTTATTAAAACTATGACATAAACATCCTTTAGAGCTACTCAGTATTCTTGCCTAATATCAGTTTAGCACAACTTTTATTGTTTTTCCATTATGCAAGTAAATGTGCTTATTTATAAAACCAGAGATAAACAAAATGATAAACAATAAACCCACCTGTAATCTCATTGATTAAGAAATAACTACCATTAAAATTTAATATACATATTTCCAACCTCATTATATGTATGTTATATAATACAGATAAGTGAAATATATCTGACCTCTTGCAGCTTTTATTATTATTTTACCTTTTTTTTTTGTTTTTGTTTTTGGTGGTGATCGTGGGAATTGAACCCAGGGCCTTGCTCATGCTAAACACACACTCTACCACTCAGCTACCCTTCCAGCCCCGCTGCTACCTGCTTTTTCTCCTCTCAGAAATATATTGTGAACATTCTCTCATGACCTTACAGTATTTATTACACACAGAACATTCCAGTAGCTAAGAAATAGTCTGTGGACTAGATTGAACACAATAGACGGAGCCAATTCCCTGTTACAGACTTTTAGGCTGTTCCTAACTTTGTGTGTGTGTGTGTGTGTGTGTGTGTGTGTGTGCGTGTGTGTGTGTGTGTAAATAGTGTTGCAATAAAGAGCTTGGTAACCAGATCGTGGGCCTTGTTAGAATTAGAATTTCTGGGTCAAAGCAACTGGAGATTTTGAAGGAGCGGGAAGAGCTGTCCCAGGAGCTCTGAGGAGGCATTGTGTGGTACTCGCTGTGAGGCAGTGTCGGGGGTACCTGAGAGCAGGGCTTCCTGGGCTGCTCTGCAGCCAATTTGGAAGCCCAGGCTGGTCGCTGTCTCATGCATTGTGCTTCTGGGCCACTAATCCTCACGGTCAGCTGAAGAAAACTCTGCAAATGCCTACTCTCTTTTGTGTGTGTGTTAGTCTAAGGATAGCAGGGGGCATATTTGAAAGAAATGATTAGGATCCACAATGGGAAGGTAAACAGGATCATAATTCATGAGATTCCCCATTGTTCGTTCCTGACTTGGCTTCTGTAATCATAAGGCAGACACAATCACCTATTCAATTCCACAGATCTTCACTGGACACCTACTTTGTACAAGACGGGGAGATAGATGCAAAAGAGAATACCGAATATTTGTACAGCATTCACATTTGACAAAGTGATTTTGTGTGCCTCAGGAAAAGAAAAAACAAAAAAACAAAACAAACAAACAAACAAAAAAAACCCAGCCAGCCAGTGCTCAGGAGACCTGATTTCTAGAGCTGTCTCCACCATATAATTGAAGTATGACCTCAGGCTGATCTCTGCTCCAGATCGTAAACACCAGGCAAAGAATCCCTGCCTTTTCTGTCTTAGAGGGCTGTTGTACTCACACGAGCTGCTATAAATGCTCCTTCGATTTACAGGTTTCAACAAACCTGTAAAGAATGGACATCGGTATTAAAGTGTTTTTTTAGTTAGACCTCAACTGAAAAGACCTTGGAGATCACTGAGGGCAGGACGCATTTTTCCAGCTCTGTTCTGGGGGAATGGGAAGGTACCCCGAGGCCACCACAGGGACAAAGAGGGAGAGGGCTGAACGGGCAGAGCCTGGTTCCTGCTGCTCACTGGGAATTCAGGCTGGAACCAACCTGCTCATCTTCGGCACTGGGCGCAACACTCAAAGCCATTTGGAACCACATCATTTTGTCATCTGTAATATGGAAATAAGGATCGCAGCAGAGCTGAGATACATTAATAAGTATATAGTGTTCAGGACCATGGTAGGTCCCTTGGGGTTTTTCTAGGGCCAGATTTCTCTGAAAATAGTGTTTAAAAAAGTTATTTACTTTATAGGTGGGAAACACAATCCAGAGAAGCCATGTTCCCATGCACCTGGAGAAACACCCCCCCCCCCCCCACGCTGCGTCATCAACATCGTCATTGTCACCTTTGCGGTGGGCCTCCAAAAGCAGAAGTCCCCCTTACCAGCCTCTGGTGACTACTTTCTCAGTTGCTGGTAAATAATAAAGGACATTTGTGGTCACTGGTTTGTGGGCTATTTCTGGGGCTTGTGAGCTATTTCAGAAGCCCTCACCATCCACATATGGGACCACAGAACTCTTCTAATACAGAGACTGGTATCTTCCATGCCAGCCTAGGTCTTCCAAATTCTCAACAGATATTCATCTTTGGGACCTGGGAGTGAGAAACGGCAATTCCCCAAATCATGAAGCGCTTCTTAAAATGATTCTACTAGCCCTCATACTTTTTACTTTAGGAATTCCTTCTAAAAACACTGTTGGATAAATGAGAAATAGTACATTTAATAGTATTTATAGAAAACTCTACAAAGATTTTATGAAAATGTTTGTCTCTAGCAAATATTCAAATACTGGAAAGTGCCAGCAAACATTATATATATATATATATATATAATATATATATATACACATACATACATACATACACACACATACATACATATATATAATATATATACAATTTTGTTTTTGGTACCAGAATTGAACCCAGAGGTACTTAGCCACTGACCACATCTCTAGCAGGGTTTGTTTGTTTGCTTTTTAATATTTTATTTAGAGACAGGGTCTTGCTGAGTTGCTTAGGGTGTCGCTAAATTGCTGAGGCTGGCTTTGAACTTGAGATCCTCCTGCCTCAGCCTCCCTAGCCACTGGGATTACAGGTGGTGTGCACCACCATGCCAGATAATAACATTCAGACCTCCCAACAAGGTTGAAAGCAGCACACACAACCAAGAAAATAAGCCACAGAACTAATTTTGCTTCCAACTATATTACTTCTTGGAACTCCACTCATGGAACTTGCAAAAAGGATACTGTGCATATAAATGTATTCATATTTATTTTATCTGGGAGAACAACTCACCATTAGAGCACGCAGGGCCGTGCATAACTGCTAGCAAAACTGACCAAGTGGATTCAGGCTGCCTTTCTCCTCTGTGCTCTGGTCCTTGTTCCTGGAAACATCTTAACCTTGGACTCCACACGTCAGTGTTGCCTGCTCTTACTCTTGCTTGACATCAGCAGATTCCTTCAAACAAGTACGGGCTGCCGTGTCGATTACTCAGCTTTAATTCTCCTAGGAGAATTAGAATTCTTTTTCTCAGCTTCTTGGCTGAGTTTTTTCAGGAGTTGGAAAAATATAAATTTGCTAGAAAGGAACCCCCAAATGCATGCACTATGTGATACCGTCTTCCCAGCCCCACAGAGCAAGGCTGGAAGAACTCCATTCCTGTGGCGATGTCATGCACGGCCCAGGGAGGGCTTCCGGCAAAGGGAGCTGAGTGGGGGGGCTGAGTCAGAGGCCCCGGGCTCTGCCACTCATTCACCCGCAGCTCTTGGAACCAGTCCTAAAGCCAGAGGAGGATGCACAGATGTTTCAAGGTTGGGAAAACCATTCCTTTCTTTTTTCTTTTTTTTTTTTTTTTTTTTTTTTTTTTTGTCTTTTTTGGAACTGGGGATCAAACCCAGGACTTTGCGAATGCAAGGCAGACGCTTTGCCACTGAACTACATCTCAGTCCTTTTTTTTTTTTTTTTTTTACTCACTCATTAATGTTTATTGATCATTTGTAATATTCCAAGAAATGTGCTAAGCACTACGAGTGCAGTAGGGGACAAAAGAGATGGGGCTCCAAACCTTATAGAATATATATCCTGTTGGGAGGAGTCAGAAAATAAGCAGCAACAGACAAATAAGAAAATTATTGCAATGCAGAAAATGAAAACGAAGGACATGGAAGAGAAACAGAGTGGTGTTTTGAAATCTGGAGTAGGGGACGGGGCAGGCAGGGAAGTCATCCACCCAGGGATGCATGCTTGGGAAGATCATGGCCAGCCGGAGCAACACCCAGGAGACAGGCACAATTCAACCCCCTGGGAGGCCAGTGTGGTCAAAGAGTCGGGAGAGCTAAATGACTGAGAAGCAAGGTGGGTCAGGAACTTGTGAGGAGGGACCTTCAGCATCATGCACCACGATTCTCAGACAGACAGACAGACCCATCCATTGATGGGAAGCTCCGGAGACAGGGTGAAAATGAATGTTGCAGGACATTGGGGACATTTTTAAACCAACCTCTTGGTGTCTCTGCTCCCTTGGAGGTGAGAATAAAAGTACCATCCATACTACATCATGTTGTTATAGGCATTAAATGAGATGATAATACACGTCAATGTTTAACCAGTATCTTGTACACAGTGAGAGCTAAATAAACCTGACCTTGTCTTGCAGCCGCAGTGGGTGCCCTGACCCTACATCCTTTCACTCTGATCATTTCGTTGCCTGCTGCCCACTGCCAGCTCCCCCCTAGTAGCACCTGCACTTCTTTGTCTTGGACTTTGGCTTCCAGGGGTTGCTTTGTCTGGACTTGCAGGCCAGAAAGGTGGGGAATCGACCACCCTCCCCCCAGCAGCCTTTGACCAGTGTCCGGTGGAAGCTGGGGTATAAGCACCCTCAGATGAGATAACTCATAGCCTCCCCTCGCCCTCCACGTCCTCAGTGACTTCCTGGGGACACAGGTGACTGGCTTCGTGTCTCCCCTTTCCTCTCCTTCCCCCCTCCCATCTTCCTTCTGGAATGTCTAGGAGTCCGCCCAAATCAAGTGCTTGCACTTAAGTACACTGTGGGGGGCTAGTTCTGGAGAGGTTCCAAATCCAGAAGAATTGTTTAAACTTTGTCCATCTGTTGAAAATTAAAAAAAAAATGACCATATTTAATTTTCATTTCTTAACTGTGAATAAGGTCAGGCTTCTTTTCCTGTCCCCGGCCGAATGTGCTGCTTTTATCCGCTGTCTGCCTGTTCTTGTACTTTGCCCATTTATTTGCTGGTCTGTTTGTCTTTTCCTTATTGATTTGTAAGAGCTCTTTGTAAATAATAAAAAATTAGCCCTTTGTCTGTTATGTGTTGCTGCTTCCTACATTGCTGCTTGACTTCTGACTTTGTTTAGGACACACACTGTCTCTCTTTTGGACCTACAGAAGTTTAGATTTTGATGCAATCAAAGAGAAGATCAGATTTAAAACTCGCTGTTTCTCTCCATTCATTTATGGCTTTGGTTTTAGTTTTTTTCCCATAAAAGAGACAAAAGTGATGGATAGAAGGCTGTATCAAGAGGAGCTTTGTGAAGACCTCCTCCATAAACAGACAACTTTACGTATCTATTTATATATTTATACGGTTATAAATTATGCATATAAAATGACACACAGTGAAGTTCTTGCTTTAATTGCTCATCTCTTCTCTCTGGAAATTATCTGTGGGTGACTGTAGAAATTCTCAGCTCCGTGCGCATTCCTTTCTTGTTGCATAAACCAGGTTTTGTGGCAGCAACAGGCTTTTGTGAGCCAGTCTGTCTTGGGTGAGAGTGGCTTCCCAAATTTCACACTGGTGGCAGCGAATCCCCCACTCCTCTGGGCGCAATCGCTGAGCTCAGGGTGAAGTACTGGGAGTCAGCTGCTGCAGCTGAAGTTCCATCCATGTCTCTCCTCTCTGTAGCTGAAGGTTGAAGGTTGGTTTCTTTCCCTCAGCCCATAGGGCACCCTGCAGGTAGCCTGCGGCCCAATTTGGGCTGATGGGTGGGTGCTGCACCTGCCTGAACTGTGTCTGGGAGTTGGAGGAGGCTCCGGTGGGCGGGGCAAGGCTAGGGAACAGCAGCTTCAGAGGAAATCTCTGTGATGGTTTTTGGGGGACCGATCCTTGACTCTCCTGTTCCATTGCCAAGTGCCCCCTTGGCTAGACACTGGGGGGTAGGAGGAAATGATTTTTAACCATTTCAGTCTCACTGTGATGTAGCACATTAATGGTGCCAATGGGGACTTTTTTTTTTTTTTTTTTTTTAACAACTTACCTAGGTCACCAAATGCATCCAGGGAATATGAAGTCATGTTCTTCTGTTTCTTGGAGCCGTTAAGCCTCTTTCCACCTCAGGCCCACTGATGTGACCCCCGCTTTGACATTACGTAAGCCTCTGCTCAATGCTCCCCCTGGGAATGGCAGCCCCTGCCACAACACTGGAAGAAACCACCCACCCGCTGACCATAATTGTCATTTTTCTGCTTTATTATTTTTCCCAAAGCACTGACCTCTACCTGGAGTTGTGTGATTTGTCCATTTGCTTGTTTACTGGAGCCTGCCTGCTAGAATGTTCTCTCCGCAAAGGCAGGTCCCTGTCCCCTGTCCTGGCACCTGGTGGACATAGAGTAGGTGCTACAAATGATCGATCGTCAGCATGATTCTTCCTGTGAAAGGGTGGGCTCCAGGATGGGTGGGGGGCAATTAGTCCTGGCCCCTCCACTGGGGATAGCTGGAGACCTTCTCTTGGCTGCGTGGTCACTGTGCTGAGGAACAGAAGCCTCCGAACCTTCAGAGAGGGCCAAGGACTCAGCTGCTGCTTTATTTAGAGATTCACCTGTGTTAAAATTCAGAGGAGCCAGGTGCGGTGGTGCACGCCTGTAATCCCAGCGGCTGAGGAGGCTAACTAAGGCAGGAGGATTGTGAGTTCAAAGCCAGCCTCAGCAGAAGTGAGGTGCTAAGCAATTCAGTGAGACCCTGTCTCTAAATAAAATACAAAATAGGGCTGGGGATGTGGCTCAGTGATTGAGTGGCCCTGAGTTCAATCCCCGGTGCCCCCCTCCCAAAAAAAAAAATCTCAAAGGATCATATGGAAACACATGATGTCATGCAGAACTTGGAGGTTGCTCTAGGAAAGGAAATTGGAAGAAAAACATGGGAGAAGGGGGTGTGACCAAAAAGGAAGGAGAGCCATTTGGAAAGAAGACCAGAGCATAAGAAGGCATTGTCTAAAAGAGGAGGAGTCTCAGGGAAAGGGGTGGAGGAATGGCCAAGAGGCAGGGTGTGAATGGCCTGGCAGACATTTGCAAGACTGTCCAATGTGCAGGTGATTCGACACAGAACCAGGACACTGATAACAACACGGGAAACTACCTCATGGTTACACTGTGTGTGTGTGTGTGTGTGTGTGTGTGTGTGTTGCCAGGGATGGAACCCAGGGCCTCCTACACGCTAGGCTAGCGCTCACCACTGAGCTACATCTCCAGCCCCTGCAATCACTATTTTTGAAAGGCAGCCGGAGAGCGCAAGTGCCCTGTGCTATTCTCTTTCTCTCCCTCCGAGTCTTTCCCTCGGCATGTCCTAGTCTCTCTCTCTGCCTCTGACGCTCTCCATCCCTGTCTGTTTTAGGCTTGCTCTTGATGGATGTCCACGGTGGGATGTAGCATGCCTGCTCCTCTCTGCTGCGTTGGCTTTAGGGTGGAGGGGCTGACAGATGGTCCCGCGTGCCAGCGCACAGGCAGCCGTCTGAATGGATTCCATAAGAACTTTCTGAAACCAAATCAAACGAGAGGCGAAACCATAAAGTGGGTAAAACAAAAGGGCTCTTTGGACTTGAAAAGGTTAGAGACGACTGCAGGGCCTGCACGCACCGTTCGATCGTGCTGGAAGCTGAGGTTTTAATTTAGTTTTCCTACTTACCCCGTAGAAGTTGCTCACTGCTCAACTGCTAATGCATTTCCAACTGAAATTTTGTAAATTATATTGGGAAACATTCTCAGCGAGAATAGATTGGTCAAGCTCTCAGCACGGCTTCCCGCTGCTGCATCTGGCCACGCGGGGCCCCCTGGGAGCCGTGCGTCTTTAAGATCTCCCTCACTTTAGCCCCCTTGGCCTGAGGCTTTGCACTCTGGGCACCTCCCTGGGAGCAGCCTGCACTTTCCATCAGCTCTGAGAGCTGTGGGCACCTTCCCTTTGCCACCATTTTTCATTTATTTGGGGCACCAGGGATTGAACTCAGGGCACTGAGCCACATCCCCAGCCCTGTTTTGTATTTTATTTAGAGACAGGGTCTCACTGAGTTGCTTAGGGCCTTGCTAAGTTGCTGAGGCTGGCTTTGAACTTGCAATCCTCCTGTCTCAGCCTGCTGAGCCGCTGGGATTACAGGCCTGTGCCACCACGCCCAGCCCCCTTTGCCATCTTGATAGGGGCATTCCTTGAACCCTTTCTTTTTTTTATTTTAAATTTATTTATTTTTTTATTCTAAGTTGTTAGAAATGATACAGAATGTATTATATTTCCATTCGTGACTTCATACATGCACTTAGGGTAATGATATCCATCTCATTCTACCATCTTTTTTTTTTCTTCACCCTTCTGTTCCCTCTCTTCCCCTCCCTCCCCATTGGCCTTTCTAGTGTCCCTCTAATCCTCCTATGCTCCCCGTCCCAACCCCACTTTGAATCAGCCTGCTTATATCAGAGAAAACATTTGGCATTTGGCTTTTTGGGATTGGCTAACTTCACTTAGCATTATATTCTCTAACTTCATCCATTTACCTGCGAATGCCATGATTTTATTCTCTCATATTGCTGAGTAATACTCCATTGTGTATATATACCACATTTTCTTTATCCATTCATCTAAAAAATATGGAACGCTTCACGAATTTGCGTGTCAACCTTATGCAGGGGCCATGCTAATCTTCTCTGT
Organism: Tamias sibiricus; assembly: GCA_025594165.1. NCBI lineage: Eukaryota > Metazoa > Chordata > Mammalia > Rodentia > Sciuridae > Tamias > Tamias sibiricus. The sequence goes on from CM046672.1 coordinate 34,259,519, forward strand.
ATCGTACCAATTTTAGTGTATGTGCTGCTGAAGTGAGCACTCCTTGAACCCTTTCTTATCCATCCTTGGTAAAATGACTGCCCCCACCCCCCGGCTGCTACAAGCATCTCTTCCAAAGCCTAGCTCTGACCTGCTGTTTCTCTGCAACTATTTTATCAAGCAACTATTGAGTGCCAACTGCATACTTGGCACTGTGCCCAGAACTCTGAACAGTAAGGAAAAGAGGAAGAGGACAGGATCTTACTGAGTGCACATCGTGTGAGTGCACATCGTGTTCTAGATATGGTGTAGATTCACATGCACTTTTTAAAATTTTGTCCTCAGAGAGCACTGATGAGATACTTTTGTTTGTTTGTTTGTTTTATACAGAGGAATGAACCCAGGGGCACTTTATCACTGAGTTACATCCCCAGCCTTTTTCTTTTTAATTGTGAGACACAGTCTCAGTCTCACAAAGTTACTGGGGCTGGCCTTCAATTTACAATCCTCCTACCTCAGCCTCCCAAGTTGCCAGGATTATAAGCATGCACTGCCATGCCTGGCTGATACATGGTATTCTTATAGATGATAAGGCTGAAACACAGAGAGGTTGAGCAACATGCCTAAGATCACACAGCCAGGAAGGGATGCATCAGGGTCAGGGCCCTGGATTAGCTGGCTTCAAAGACTGTCCTCTCTCTAAAGCAAGCCCCTCTCTCCAGAACTTGCTATTTGTCACTTGTTAATGACAACAATCATGATCAGGCATTTATCTAAGCAAATCTATTTGAATTATAACATGCATACAAGCGAGCACAAAATCATTAAGATGCAGCTTGATGAATCCTCACAAAATGAGCACACCCACGTGACCAGCGTCAGGGCAAGACACAGGTCCTGCAGGCAGCCGTGGCGAAGCCACCTGGCCCCTCCAGTTACGGCTCCCACCCTGCAGGGGGGCCCTCCTCTCCATTCTCCCAGCAGAGAAGTTCTGACCTGCTACCTGTGCCCTCCTAGAGGAGGCTCGCCCCGGGCGAGGCTTCCTTCCCTCCCCAGGAAGCTGTGAGCGCCACCCAGGCGGGCGGCCATGGCCCTGTGACTCTGTCTACTGCAGATGGGCATTTCAGCACTTTCCAGCCTGGTGTTAGTAAAATGGTGCTCCTCTGAGCAGGGACATTCCAGAACGCGCCCTTCAGTGGACACCTGGCTGCATTCCTACAGCGTGCACCTCTGGTGACCCATCAGCGGCCCCAGAGCCGCTCCGATTTTTTTGCAGATGAGCAGATTAATGTTTGCAGAACTTCACTGACGTCCCCAAGGTCCCCCAGGTAGAAAGTAGCAGGCCACACAGAAACCCAGGTCTTTGACACCAGAGCTGGGCCCTGAAGTGCTACGCGGGCTTCAACACACTCCGCCTCAGTTCCTCCACCTCTGAGCTCACGCAGCCCCCAACACTGAAGCAAGACTCAATGTCCCAGAGGCCGGGTCTTAGAACAGCGGCCAAGAGCACGGACACCAGAGCTGGCTGGAGGGGTTCACATCCCAGCTTCACCACTTACCAGCTCAGTGACTAGACAAGTTGGTTTACCCTCTGAGCCTCAGGTGCCTCATCTGTACATGAGGAATTGTGAGCATTCAATGGGCTCATGCATTTAGACACCTTCAGCATGCCCGGTGTGGGCCAACACGTGCCGTTATTAATACTGTGGTATAAAGTATTAAGCAAAGTCGCTGAGTTATTATGTGGTTATTGAACAAAGCAAAATGGCCCTGAACGTAAGTTTTTCACTGAACGGTTTGCACCAGATTATTATAACCAGGGGAGGGGCAACATGGTCCCCTTTAAATAGGGAGGGGAAGGCTTACTTCATGCCACCCAGGCAGTTAATGGTAGGGTGGGAACTCACTGACCACCAACTGGGCTTTTTTATGACAGCCCATGGTGCCATAAGACGAGGGACATCTCAAATTTTTTCCCTTTGCCCAATTAAAAAGCTTTTGAAGCTGGGCAAAGTGACGCACGCCTGTAATCCTATCGGCTGGGGAGGCTGAGGCAGGAGGATCTTGAGTTCAAAGCCAGCCTCAGCAAAAGTGAGGCACTAAGCAATTCAGTGAGACCCTGTCTCTAAATAAAATACAAAATAGGGTTGGGGATGTGGCTCAGTGGTCGAGTACCCCTGAGTTCAATCCCCGTTATCCCCTGCCCCCCCCCCAAAAAAGCTTTTGAATCCACAACAGAACTTTTCTCATTTCCCCCTCCAACCACTGACCTTGAACTTGCCTTAAAGTATCTGTCAAGGGAAGCCTTCCAGGGAGGGTGACTAACTCCCCTGGGCTTCCCTCGGATGTTCTTCAGTTTAGCACAGGAATCCCACGTTAGTCCTGGGAAGACCAGATGGTTGGTCCCGGCCCCCAGCCCTCTGCGCCCCCTGGCCCTGGGTTTCTCCCTGCTGGTCACTGCAGGGGCCGTGGGGTTTATTTAGATGCTCATCGATGCCCAAGAGGCACCCAGACCACCCAGACTCCAGTGGAAGCAGCTATTTTCCCCAGAAGAGGAATAGATTGTCCTTTGACAGAGACAAGTGAATGAAAAACGCAGGCAATCTCCAGAAATCCGCAGCTGGGCGTGTCCGTCAGCAGTCGGCGCTAGTCCCCGCCCTGATGCGCCCTCAAGCCCAGGGGCGTGTTCCCGCCTCCGGTGTGCAGGTGCGCACACGCACAGGTACCTGTTTGGCTCAGCACTCCCCCCTCCAAGCTGCACACAGTGGGTGCTTGGTAAATGTGTGTCAAATGACTGGAAACAGGTGTGCTTCGTACACTCAGGACTGGTCACGGTCCCCAGGAAGAGGCAGAACTGGAGTCGCATGGATGGGAGTTTGAGTCTCAGGTCCACTGATTGCAAAGGAGCTCACGCCCAGGTGCCAACGGGAGCCAGTAGGAACAGTCACAGCAGAAAGAGGGAGATTAGATCACAGGGGGGACAGGCAGCCTCTATTCACTTCCAGTGTTCAGTACCAAATAGTAAATCTGGACTTTTCTTTGGGGAGATTGGGAGGGGTCAACTTTTCTGATTTTTAAACGCTGAAATCTAATAATAAAGAAACAAACCAGACTCACCCCCCCCCAAATAAAATAAAATAAAACCAGGTGAACTACATAAAGCAAAACTAAGGGACTATGTTAGACTATCAGGTCCCCAAGTTTGCAAGCTCTGACTTCCAAGCCAGCCACATCATCGACTGTCCCTGAGCCTCAGGCTCCTCTGCTTTTATAGCGGAGCCCACCCGACCCGCGCCTGCCTTTCTCTCCGCAGTGCTGTGAGGCACTGCACCACAGCACAGGTAGATATCCCAAGGTTCCATGCCATCCGGCTGGTGACCTCCTCTTAGCCTTCCTCAGGAAGGGACACGCTGACTCTGTGTGTCAATTTTCTAACTGCGTCTTGCAGTTGGAGAGCTTCTCTGGCAATGCCAAGCTGTAGCAGGACGACCTCCTCCACCCTTTCCACATTTCAACAGAAATACGGAGCTGATCACTTCAAGTAGTGAATGAACGTATCAATGGCCTTCAAAGAAGTCATTTTGCTGAAGTTAAAATTCCTCTGAATGTAAAGCAAATCCATCCAGTGTTAGGGGGCCGGTGACGAAGGGAAGCTCTGTACTGTAGAAGAGCCCAGCCGCCTGGTCGAGGGCGGGAGCAGCCAGATGTTGGCCAACGCTGTCAGTCAGGGTCCACCCAGAGAGGCAGGACCCGCTCGGACATCGTGTGGGACCTGAACCTGGGCAGCTGGTCAGGCAGACTCTCCTCCTGGCTGATGTGGATGTGAAGTCACCAGCAAGCAGTCGGGAGGGAAGGCAGGTGTCAAGTGTGGGGAGCAACAGTAGGCTGCCGAGCGCAGTGCCAGCTAGAGCCCAGGAGGGTGGCTGGGGTGTGGGTAGTTCTTGCTGCCCCGATCTCTGGTGTAGCTATCTCTGCAGGAACCAGGGAGGGGGGGGGCACAGCTCCATGAGGACCCGCTGCCTCCCTTCTGCCCTCTGACTCTCCCACAGGAACCTCCCTGATGACCCCTCTAACCCAGAACCTGCAGGAATTCTGGGAAATGTAGTTCAGCGAACACATCTCAGAGCTGCTGGGCGGGGAAGGGGGGTGGCATTCAGTGATGACAAGCAGGAAGGAATTGTTCTAATCCCAGTGACAAAACCGGAAGTGTGGTGGCCGAGGCTGGATGCCTGGTTGTCCTAATGACTGGAGAGCTGGGTCTGGGCCAATTGGCCAGGTACAGCAGGTCTCCAGGTAGGGAGGGCACCCACTGAGGCAGAGGGGCGGTGGCCCAGAGGCTTCCCCAGCAACTCAGAGCCTCAGAGGAGAAGGGAGAGGCCTGGCTCCTGCCCCAGGAGGCATGAGGCCAGGAGAAGAGTCTGGTAGGGGAAGACGGGCCATAGCTGGGGCACTCACACCTGAGCACTTCTCCGAGGCCACCACAGACACACAAGAAGGCCTGACAAAGGGACCAAGGTCAGAAAGACTTTGAAGAGGACAGTCACTGAGGTTGAGTGGTGACAATGCCTAAAATGTGGTCCCCACCTCGAGGAGTCTGGAGTGTGATGCCAGGCACGTTGGCGCACACCTGTGATCCCAGCAGCTCAGGAGGCTGAGGCAGGAGGCTCATGAGTTCAAAGCCAGCCTCAGCAATAAAGCAAGGCCCTAAGCAAATTAGCAAGATCCTGTTTCTAAACTAAAAAAAAAAAAAAAAAAAAAAAAAAAAAAAAAAGAACAAAGGGCTGGGGAGGTGACTCTGTGGTTTAGCACACTGGGGTTCAATCCCTGGTACCAAAATCTAAAAACAAAGTTTGGCGTGTGAGAATGAGGGAGAAAGACCAACTCCTGGCCCACAGGACAATAGCCTATTTCAGAGATAGGATCAGCAAAGACTTTTCAAAAGAGTAAAATAAACACACAAAACAAGGTGGCCTTTGTGTGGCATTGTATGCCATCCCCTCCTTTTCAGAAATCACCCTGAGGTCACCTCGCCCAGTCCCCAGCCTCCCTCAGGCCCCTGCCCGCCTCAGGGTGGCACCTGACTGAATGGCAGCCCTCCCTGGGCTGAGGGGCTGAGGGGCCGAGCCAGCGGGGGCGCCTCTCCCCTAGGAACCTGAAGGAGGAGATGCTGAGAGCCAGAACCTGGGCAGCGGGCTCTGGAGCCTGAGGCAGAAGAACTGACCCGTAGGAAGGGGGGCAAGGCCTCAGGGAGGCGGCCATCCTGGCCCCTGGAGGTGTGCGGGGGAGACAGGGGGAGCAGCGAGGGGCCGGAAGGGGCCAGACTCCTTCAAAGGCCATGTCCCCTCCCCAGAGGAGACCTCCAGCCTCAGGCTTCTCTAGCCCCTACAACTTCATTTATGTGTGCCTCTAGAGCCCTTGGTCCTCACAATAATCCCCACCCACCTCCATCTCTCTTCTTCAGCAAAATGAGGAGGATGTCGGTTACTGGAGCCAAAGGGCCACACGTCGGCCTCACCTGGTCCTCAAACCACCCTGCAGGAAGTGCTCTGTATGTGGACTATGAATTGTGATGCGTTCTGCCGTCAGGTATAACAAATAGAATAGGAAGGAAGGAAGGAAGGAAGGAAGGAAGGAAGGAAGGAAGGGAGGGAGGGAGGGAGGGAGGGAGAGGCTACATCAGGGTTCTCCTCAGGAGCAGTCGGGTCAAGATCAGCTGTGGGGGGACACCAAGACCCACCCAAGCCCAGGCCTGAGGACCCTAAATCTTTGCTCTTGTATTTTTAGCCCTTCGCCCCTACAGGGTCTGGGAGTTTAAACCTCCAGGCAGGCAGAACAAGTTTACCCCGCTCCTCCCGGGGCTGAAGAGGTGAGGCTGAGGGAGGCTGGGAAGAGGTGAGGCAGAGGCCTGAGGGTTGGGGAGGCCATGCCTCCTCTCAGCTCCTGCCTCGGGGGTGGGGGGGACTCACAGGCAGCAGCCAACCATGCTCGGAGGGCTCAGGGAGGGAGGTGACCCTCTGGTCTGAGTGAGAGACTTTCGATCTGAACTCGTGCTTCCTTTCCCTGCTTTCCATGGACAGGGAAAAATGGGTCCTCATTTCTGCTGAGGAGCTGTTCAGGAAAAGTCCTATTCAAAAGAGAAAGGGCAATGTAGCCAAATTGGTCCTGAAAGACAGATGAAACAAACAGCCTGAAGAAAATGGACAGGTCCTTAGTTTCTCCCTCCTGGGACTTATTTTAAAGGGAAAAAAAAAAAATCTGTTATAAGGGAAAATAATACTGCTGGGAAAAGATATCCAGGCGTGCTCCCTGGCCCCAATCTGGGCCCCACTTTCCAAGCTATAAAATGAGATCTGTGAGGTAGAGGTACTTGTATTAGTCAGTTTTGCAACACTATGACCAAATACCTGACACGGGCCACTTATGAAATAAAGAGGTTTATTCTGGCTCATGGTTCTGGAGGTTCAAGTCCAAGTTCAGGCAACCCCGTTGGTTTGGGCACCTGACAAGGGTGTCAAATTGTGGCAGGAGTGTGCCTCAAGGCAAGTGCTCACATTTCAAGCCAGGAAACAGAGAGAGAGATGTCAGACCCGGGTCTCACAGTCCCCTTTGGGGCACATCCCCCGTGACCTACAGACCTCCCCTTAGGCCCTACCTCTTAAACGAGCACAGCACCTCCCAATAGTGCCACCCTGGGGGCCAAGGCCTTGAGCGCGTGGGCCTTTGGGCGGGGGATGCTCGTCCAAGCCACAGCACATGTGTCCATCTCACTCCCCAGGCCGTGGCGCTGCCGGGCCAGCACTCAGAGCCTGTCACCGCACCGTGTCCTGCCCCAGCCCCGCACGTGAAGATGGCCTGGGACTCCCCACCCCCAGGACCTCTGGCCACCTGCTCCCTGTCCTCACCTGGCCTTTCCTCTGAGCGCAGGCGTTCCCGAGTCTCTCCCCGTGTCCACGTTTCTGCTGTGGAGGACACCAGGCCTCATTTCCACCCAACCACATCTTCACAGGCCCCGTCTCCCATTGCAGTCCCACGGTGAGGCCCCGGGTCATGGCTTCATTGCATGGACATCGGGGCTTGGGGGTAGGGGTCACGATGCAGCCAGCAGCACCTCTCTTCAGGTCTCTTCCCAGATGCCGTTTTCCGGGGAGCCCCTCTGGGACCTCCACGCAGAGGAGCAGGTGGCTTGGGCAGGCCATGCTTGGTGAGGGGCTGATCCCAGCCCTGCGGCCCTGGCCAGCCGCTGGCCTGTGCTGCGTGGAGATGGTCCCCCCACGGGCAGGAGAGCCCTTTCCTTTGCCAGAGGCGCGGTCTGCTCATGAAGTCACACACCCACGGGCCACTTCTGCCCACAGGGGGCGCCTTTTTCTAGTTCTAGTAAGCGTCCCACCTAGGTGAGTGGAAACCCGGCTTCTCCTGTCCCCACCTTGCCACCCGTGTCCCCTTCAGCATCTCCCCGCTGCCCTCGGGGGCTCCCAGGTCTGATGAGCGCAACTTGACAGCGTGGGAGGACCCGGTGGCTTTCCAAGGAGGGCACCCCAGCGGGCGGCCACCGTCTGGCCTGAACCTGGCAGGTGGAAATGCCGAGCCAGATGGGAAAACATGCCGGCAGAGCGGAAGCAGCGCATGCGCCTTGGAGACAGAGAAGGCGCACTTTGCGGGGGGGGGGGGGGGGGGGTATGGAAAAGCACAACAGCGAGTGAAAGAGCCCAATGTCTGCGTGAAGATGCCACCAGAGGCAGAACCAGCCTCTGATTGGCGGAGGCGTGCAGGACGCGGAGGAGCAGGGCTGTCATCGGTGAGGGAGGTCCACTGTCCCCACAGGCCCGCAGCTGCGGAGGACGCCCCCCCTCTCCAAGGAGAAGCTTCTCCGACCCCTGGTCCGCGCACCTCGGAGTGTTGTTTCTGGAACAACTGCAGCCTGCAGCTTGCAAGAGCATCATCTGGACACTTCTCTTGAGCCCTGATGCAAACCAGAGTGTCTCCCTTGCCCTCTCCTGCAAGGGGTGGCCCAGCCCAGGTCACTGCCCAGCCACAGGGACACTCAGAGATTTCCTTTCCATGGTTCAGCAGGCCATTGCAAATTCAGGCTGATACTTTTCCTTGCAGGTGGACATGTTCATGTTGGGGGGTTGTTGTTAGGTCACACAAAGTCCTAGGAAGTGGCCTAGTGTTCAGGATCGGAGGCAAAGGCACGCAGGTAATGGCATTCTTATTAGAGGTTTGATGAATGAAATGCAATAATGAAGTTTCTTTTGTTCTTGCCGATGGGGCCCGCGATTGTTAATCTATAACTTGCTGTATGGATTCAAACTTATTAATCATTTTAAAGCAAAATTCTATTTAATGACTAAAATGGAAAATGAGGCCTTGGTGAAATGACACGTCAATCTGGCCCCAATTTCCTCCCTGGTGGATGCCAAGTGGCGGATTCTTGAGCTTCCTCCCCAGACAGGGTTTGGGGGAGCAGAGGTGGGCGAGGCCGGAGAGAGGGCAGAGCTCATGGGTTGGGGGGGGTTCCGCACCCCATGCACAGGTGTGGAGAAGGCTCCGGCTGAGGTTCTTGGTTTTGCCACTGTTTTAGTCAGCTTTTTGGTCACCGTGACCAAAAGACCCAACAAGAACAACCTAGAGGAGGAAACGTTTATTTTGGCTCAGAGAGGTTCAAGTCCATGGTCAACCGACTCCGTAGTTCTGCACCAGAGTGAGGCAGAACATCACAGAAGGTCATGGTGGAGGAAAGCAGCTCAGGCCATGGGAACAGGAAGCAGAGAGAGAGAGAGAGAGAGAGAGAGAGAGAGAGAGGGAGAGAGAGAGAGAGCTCTGCTCACCAGGTACAAATACCACCCCCAGAGGCCCGGCCCCAGTGACCCACCTCCTCCAGCCCCACCTACTGCCTGCAGTTACTGCCCAGCTAATCTGACAGTGGATTAATCAAATCATTTCACCTCTGAAAATGAGCTTGGGGGGGGACGCCTCACATCTAACCCATAACAGCCACAGTGGTGTCAGCGGCTGCTGCCTGGGTGGGCCGGTCCCGATCCGTTTTCTACTCTGGTTTACTGTCAGTCTAGAAAGCTGGGCTGGTAGGAGGTCGGTCGGTCTGTCTGGGGTTCATCATGAAAATTCGAATTTCTCACATCAGTAGAGTCAGACGGGATTCATGGAATCCTTTCCACGCTTGCTCCCGCCGGCCTCACGGCGTGCGAGGGAGGTGTGCAAGACGGAGCTCGTTACCCTGTGGGAGAGCTGAGCACACCCGGAGCAGAGAGTCAGAGGGACGTGGCCAGGGACCAGGCAAGGACTCCAGCGGAGGTCCCCTCGTTTTCAGTCCAGTGTCATTCCACACCCCTCTGTGCGCCAGGCGGGGTCCATCAGGATGTCGAGGCCTCCAGGCAGAGCATCAGGGCCTGGGGAGGGGACACTGGGGCCGCCCGACCCTGCAGCAGGCTGTGTGAAGGAGACCAGCAGACCTGGAGGGCGTGGGGGGCGTCCTTAGTGTGGTCTGGCTCTCCGCTGGCACACGAGGAGATGCTGTGGTTTGAACGGGTCTCCTAAGTTCACACGTTGGAAACTTAACCCACAATTTCATGTTGACGGTATTTGGGAAGTCATGAGGGTGGGGCCCTTAGGATGACATTAGTGGCTTTATAAGAGAAAAAGAGAACACGAGTTTGCACGTTCACTGAATCTCTCCATGTCACATTCTCTACCATGATATGACACCAGTTCCACACTCTTGGGCTCCCCAACCTGCAGGAACACGAGCAAAATAGACTTTTTTTTTTTAAACAAATCACCCATCCTCAGCTATTCTGTCACAGTAACGAAAAATGGACTAACACAAGGGGTCTACAAAGGAGGGAGATTGGTCTGTCTTGTTGACTGTGCCTAGAAGACAACCTGGCACCTAGTAGGTGTTCAATAAATATTTCATAAGTTAATTAGTAGAAGAAGAAATGAATGAAACCACCCAAAGACCCCCTTCTCCTGGCATCACTCCAGGTTCTACCCCTTCTCTGGACCCTCAGGCCCTCCGGGCTCATTCCTCTTGGAGAGGTTCTGTGAGTGCAGACCAAGAAGTCCTGCTTATAGAGCAGGGTCAGCACTGTAGCCACAGCCCATCCTGGCAGAAAGAGACTCGGCTGGGGCCACACCCCATCTCATACACTTCATCCCCCCACCCCACACCCCACCAGGGGTGCTGGACCACGGAGCTACAACCCCAGACCTTTTCATTTTCATTTCAAATCAGGGTCTCCCTAAGTTGCCCAGGATGGTCTTGAACTTGCGAACCTCCTGCCTCGGCCTCCCAGTGGCTGAGACTACAGGTGTGTGCCCTGCACCTGGCCAGACGCTCTTTCCTCGAATTCTTCAAGACTCGGTTCAGTGCGTCTTTCTTCGGAATCAAAGGAGTCAGTTCAATTAGTTCCCGACACCTGAGCGGTGCCTCCGCGGCAGACCCCTGCTTGGCGCTGCAGGTGCCCCAGTGAGCAAGCCAGGTCCCCTCCCTCACGCAGGGCCCTGAGGGCGCAGAGGGAGGAACCCGGCCCCCAGCAGGCCTGCCCTGCCTCGGAGTTCCAGCTGCGGACCGCTACGCAAGAATCAGTCTGCAATGGAGTCGGTGAACAACGGCTCAGTGCCTTCCCCCGTTCCGGGGCTGCGTGGGCTCCTGCCGAGGTCCCCCATGCAGCTGGACGGTGGCGGAGTCACCTGGAAGGCCTCTTATTCTCTCATCTGGTGACTGACTAAAGCTGGCTCTTGGGTAGAACCTACGTGACCCGAGCGACCTCACTGCATGGCTAGGGGGCTCCAAGAACGTCACAAGAGGAAGCAGGTGGAGCTGTGTCACCTTCTATGACCTGGAAAGTCACTTAGGGTCACCATTGCATGCTCTATTGATTGAGACAATCACAAAGACCCTCTTCAGTCCCAAGGGAAGGGACAGAGAGGCCACCTCTCCATGGGCGAGCCGTCAGGCCTCCTATAAAGAGGGTGCAGAAAGTGGGTGTGTCCTGGGGACAACCTGCCACACTGGGGCCCTGGGGGGACGAGGAGCCTCAGGCCTCTCCTCCCTCCCTGCCTCCCTGCCTCTCCTGGCACATGCCAAGGCCAGCCTGGGGCGAGGGGAGGGCATCGTCCACCCTGTTCTCCGAGAGCTGCGGGCCAGCCCACCGCGGGGCTTCTGGGAGGCCCTGGCTGCTGGCTGCCAATCAGAGTAAGAGGAACAGTGTGGGCCCGCCTTCCCGACAAGATCGCGGTCACAGCCTGGGCTGCAGAAAGGACCGAAGAGCCAGAGTCCCGGAACCCGGCCGCGCACCTCGGTTCCTCCCCTCGCCCTCGGCCCGCAGGGCAGGGACAACGGTCATGGCGTTTTCCGGGTGCCCGCGGAAGCTCTTCGCGGTTGGTTTCCACGCGTGACACCTCGGGACAACCCGGTGCCCAACAGGTGGGCATCATCACGCCCCTTTTGTAGACTAAGAAACTGAGGCTCTCAGGAGGCTGAGGCAGGAGGATCGTGAGTTCAAAGCCAGCCTCAGCAAAAGCGAGGCACTAAGCAACTCAGGGGGACCCTGTCTCTAAATAAAATACAAAGTAGGGCTGGGGTGCGGCTCAGTGGTTGAGTGCCCCTGAGTTCATCCCCTGTACCCGCCCTCCCCCCCAAAAAAGTGAAAAATAAACTGAGGCTCAGAGGGGCCAAGTCACTTACTTGTCCAAGGTCACAGTCAAATGCCAGGGCCCAGCCTCGCCGTCCTGACGTCGGAGCTGCTTCATTCCTCCTTCCACTGACTCCACCACGACGTGCGGTTTCCTCATCCGGGACTGTTGGGGTGGCTAACACCAACTGCCAGGCTCATTCTGGGAAGGATGTCACATTGGGAAGTCACCTGGGAAGATGACGATGTCACAGCAGAGTGTGGCTGGGGTGGCCCAGGTCTGTGCTGCAAGCGAGGGGACGTTGAGGCCCGTCCGGCAGGACCTGGGGGCTGCAGGCTTGGGGGATTCGCCTCCAGATGTTCCCCAGCTCTTGGCAGCTGCTCCCGGCCCTCACCCCGCGCCCTGCCTCTGGGTCCCCAGCCGGCGGGGCCTGCTGCCCCTCACAGCTGACCAGAGCAGGCACGGCCCGGGAGGCAGGGGTGGCGGTTTTGAAGAGGACACACCATGGGGACAGCCACATGTCGGGTCCTGGAGGCCACGTCCGAGTGACCCGGCACACCTGGCATTCCCTGCAGTTTTCTGTCCCTTCTTGGGAGCTGCAGAAGGAGCAGGGCGAGCAGGGATGGCTCCAGGTGTGGGGGAGGGCGTCCTGCTGGCCGGGTGGTGGCCGCCCGCCTCCGGCATTGTCCCCACCCCATCCAGCTCCAAATGCAGGCTCAGAACCCTCCAGTGGCTTCTCACCTCCTCCATCATCACACTAAAGTCCTGGCCACCGATCACCAGGCAGTGTCCTGTGCACCTCTGCAAGCTACTCACTCTCCCTCACCCCTTGCCCTTCCTGCCTGCCAATCTTCAGATCCTCCAAACCCCTCCCCACAGACCCCAGGGGCTTTTATGTGTCACACGTCCTCTGCCCCTCACCACCATGCCACTCACCTTTCCATGACTCTGTTTTTATACATCGCCTCCTCCAAGCAGCCCTCCAGGACTACCCTGCCTAAAGTAGCCACCCTTATCCCAGCCTTTCCTAGCCTTGACCTGGTTTTATTTTCCTTTAGTCCACTTAGTTTATCACCACTTGAAAAGAGTGTTACAATTATGTTTATGTCTCCCCTGCTGGAATTCTTAGGCTAAGGTCAGTGTCCTTGTTGTCCACTCTGTATGTCCAGCATGGATCAGGAACACTGCGGGGACTTGTTAGGATAAACACCGCTGAATAGGTCAACGATGGGTGGGTGGACGGATCCCTCTGGAAACTGCGTACATGAATCAGGAATGAGCACAGTCAATGGTGTGAGAGGAGGGGAAGTCACAGGTGGGGGGGGGGGGCAGGACAGGAAGATAAGGAATGGGCAGGGACAGCCCAGCGGCTATAGGGACGAGGACCCACACTGAGCTAAGACCAGGGCCGCATCCTCAGTGCTCAGCAGCCACAGAATGGCAGGTGTTCTGGGGTCGGGAGGAAGGCCCAGCCCAGGTTTTGCATTCCCGCTGTGCAGCTCTCCCGCTTTCTGCCTCTGGAACAGCCAGTTAACCACTCTGAACCTCAGTTTCTTCTTCTGTGAGATGGTGCCAAAAAAAAAAAAAAAAAAAACCCAACAAGCTCTCGTGAGATTAAAGAGCGAGGTGTTCATAAAACTCCTGCCCTTGGTATGTAATCAGTTCACAGCACACACCCACAGCCCGCGGCCTCCCAGAAAGCACAGTCTGGAACCCAAACCTCATCTCTGCCTCTGGGTGTGGATTTGCTCCTGAAAATGAGTTTTCCTTCCTTCTTCTTCTGCAAGCGTTTGCTCGCCTTAGGGGAAAGCACAGACCTGGCTCAGGACCCGACTGGCTCTGCCACGTGACCTTGCCTTGACACATTGCCTCTTCAAGTCTTGCCTTCTTCCTTTGTCCTGAGATCACAGTGACTTCCTGCCCACACCCACACACCACGTTGCTGTAAGAATTAGATATTTATATTTAACATTCTGTATCTTTCCCTGGATCATAAATTCATATTTATTTCCATAAAATATAAAATTGCTTTACATGTATTTTGTTTATATGTTTATATACATTCCATAAACCATTATTTACCCCCAGAATCCCAGGTATTTATACACGGGGGGGGACTTTGGGATATGATGGTGACAAGACCTCTCTTGTCTTGTCTATGGACTATGAAGTTGGAAAATATACGTTCAAACCCTGGCTCTGACATTCACTGAGTGTGACCTTGGACAAGCATGCCATCTTTTCTCCATCTCGGGTTTCATCATCTTAAAATGGGACAGCAACAGGACTGAACTTGCAGACTTGTTTCAAACTGTGACAAGACGACATAGTCCTGTATGTCAGTGTTCACAGTGGCTGTCTTAATCTGTTTTCTGTTGCTATAGCCGAATGCCTGAAACTGGGTAATTTATAGAGAAAAGAGGTTAATGTGCCTCACAATTCTCGAGGCTGGGAAGGCGACAGCACCTGGTCAGCTCCCAGTGAAGGCCTCAGACAGCTTCAGCTCATGGTGGAAAGAGACGGAGCAAGTGGGCGTGGGCAGAAGAGAGGAGGGGACCCAGGAGAGACTGTGCTCAGTGTGACCATTCATCATCTGGAGAACTGATCCATCCCATAAGAATCAATCCAGCCTCGAGAGGAGGACATGAATCCCTCCTCCAGCCTCCCCTCCCGACACTGCTACTTCAGCAATCAAGTTCAACAAGTGTTTTGGAGGGGACAAACCACATCCAAGCCACAGCAGGAGCGTCGCTCACAAAAGATGGAAACGACCCTTGTGCCCATCAACAGGCGAATGGATAAATAAAATGTGGGCTCTCCGAGCGATGAAATAGTATTTCATTATTAAAAGGAAGGAGATTCAGCCAGGCACGGTAATCCCAGCACTTGGGAGGCTGAGGCAGGAGGATCTCGAGTTCAAAGCCAGCCTCAGCAATGGCGAGGCACTTAGCAACTCAGTGAGACCCTGTCTCTAATAAAATACAAAAAAAAAAAAAAAAAAAAAAGGCTGGGGATGTAGCCCAGTGGTCGAGTGCCCCTGAGTTCAATCCCTGGTACCCACCCCCCCAATAAAAGGAAGGAAATTCTAACACGCACTGCATGTGCAATGGAGGGACCTTGGCTCTGCTAAATTCAGGTAAATAAGCTACGCTAAATTAAATACGCCGTCACAAATGCACGGTTCCACTCACATGAAGTTCCCAGAACAGTTAGATTCATAGAGACAGGAAGTAGAACCACAGCTTCCAGGAGCTGGGGAGCAGGGAAAGGTGTTGACTTATCCTTATGGAGTTCCGGTTTTGCAAGATGGAAAAAGTTCTGGAGGTGGACGGCGGTGATGACTGCAAAACAGTGTGGATGGACTTACTGCCCCTGAACTGTGCATTTAAAAATGGGTAAAATGGTAGATTTTATGCTACCAACATCTTACCACAATAAAAACATAGAAAAAGTAAATTTAACAAAACGTACTTTGCAGGAGCCCTGTTTGGGGAGATGGCTTAAATTGCGGTTGACTATGGGCCATAAGGATTTGGGCATTGTCGCCTTCCGTAGTCTCACGGGACTTGGCCCGAGATCTCGCGGGACTTGGGCCGGGATCTCGAGTGACTTGGCCGAGATTGCTGATCGGGTCAGTGCCATTTTGGTGGCGTGTGTGGTGCGTGTTAGTCGTTGTTAGAGCCAGAGAGAAAAGTTATCAGAATAAAAAGCTGTTTGTTTCCAGTTTGCCTCTGAACTTCTTCCCGCGGCTCCGTTGCTCCAAGCGGCCATCGCTTCAGGCGACAACAGTACTTATCATAGTGCCTGACGTAATGAATAACAGGCTCAAAAAATAAATAAATGGAATAAGACGTGCTGTGCAGAAGTGGGTGGGGTCAGCCCAGTGTGGTGGCACACGCCTGTAATCCCAGTGACTGGGGAGGCTGAGGCAGGAGGATTGCAAGTTGGAGGCCAGCCTGGGCAACTTTGTGAGAACATCCCTGGGTTATGTCCTTAGTACCAAAAAGGAAGGAAGGAAAGGAGAAAAAAAAAAAAAGAGTGGTGTCAAAGTGCTTTGGAACTTATAATGTGTCATCAGAGGACCTGAGGTTCCCACCAAGCTGTGCCTGCAAGGCGAGTTCTAGAAGGTTTGCTGGGACCCAAACCCAACGCAGCAGTCGGCTGTTTCCCAGAGGGTTCCTCCTCCATCGCAGCACCTCTCCATCTGCGTGCAGATGGGCAGTGGACGTGTCTGGACACCAGGGCAGATGGGCATCTGGGCAACCCACTACTTACAGAAAACCAGAAGCGAATCACCCTCTAAGTAAGTTGCTGGCCGGCGAGTCCCGATCTCGGTGATTTGCGACTTGCTGGACGTTGTGTTTCAAAGCAAGTTTCAGCAGTGTGTGGTCTGGGGTGCGGGAGAGGGGGCGTGTTGGCGTGTGGGGAACTCGGGGAACGCAGCCCGCCTCCTCTGTCCTCGGCAGTGCCCCCGAGTACCTCCAAAGGACCGCCTTCGGACTGCATTTCCAATCCTGTGTCCACCCAGGAAGGAAGTGGTCTGCGCTCCTCAGCCAGCTCCAGGGAGATCGGTTCTGACTCGTAAAGGACTTGTCCCTCACTTGCCTCGGGACGGTGCGGCCACATGCACACTGGCGCAGTTGCTCGGGATGGGGAACGTCCCTGGGGCTCTTCCTTGTTTCCGTCTCAGGCTCAGCCCAGGGCTGGGAGGCAGGGGCGAGGTCCCACTCTGCATGTCCCTGCATGTCCCTGTGCCATGCTCCAGGCACTACATAAGTGTGGCCCCAGTCGAGGCACCGGGGCCTGGGAGGCTGGTCTCGGAGGCAAGTCTCCAGCGTGAGATGGGAGGGAGAGTGAGGTGACCTGGCCACAGGCCCCGCCTGGCCTTTGCTTGAGACTCCTCTTTGCCTGGGGAGGCGAAGTGGCCAGGCAGCCAGAGAGTCAGCTCTGCACCCAAATGTTGGAGATCCTGACTGTGCCGCTCCCTGGCCTGCCTCAGTTCCCCCATCTGTAAAATGGAGAGAAGAAGCCAGGCCTCCTGGTGTTCCCACAAGGAAGACTGATTGAGATTTCGTTATGCAGTCAGCACAGTGCCCGGACCAGGGCAAACACAAGCAAGATCCCGATTTCCTCCTCCACGTTGCACTCGACCGATGGCCTGCCGGACCAGAGGGCTCTCCCCATCCTGAATAAGTGTGTCTCTAGAACCGCGCCAAACAGACCTGATGGGCTGGTTGGAATCAGATCAGATGGTAAAATAATGGTCAACACAGCAGCAGCCAAGAGATTTTCTAAAAGGTTCTCTCATTCTTTTTGTGAACATCCATGATGGGAAGTCAGAAGGGAGTGATCAAATTAATAAATAAAAATATATGATGGAATATTACTCAGCCTTACAAAAGATGAAATCAGGACATTTGTGCTAAATGGATAGAGCTGGAGAATATCATGCTAAGCAAAACAAGCCAATCCCCAAAAAACAAAAGGTGAATGTTTTCTCTGATATGCAGATGCTAATTCACAATGGTGGGGGTGGCTAGGGAAGAATAGAGTTACTTTAGATTAGGTAGAGGGGAGTGAAAGGGGGGAGGGGGTGTGAGGATAGGAAGGATAGTAGAATGAATCAGACATTATGACCCTATGTGCATACATAACAATACGACCAGTGGGATTCTACATCACGTACAACCAGAAGAATAAGAGATCATACTCCATTACATATGATGTACCAAAGGGCATTCTACTGTCATGTATAACTAATTAAAACAAATAAAACAGATATGTGCGTGTGTGTGTGTGTGTGTGTGTGTGTGTATGAAGGTGCTGGGGAGGGTAGAAAATGGACTTTGATGTCAGTCCTGAGTTCAGAGCAACTCTCTAGCTGTATATCTTTGGGAGAGTTGTTCAACCTCTCTGAGTTCTCAGTTTCAGTATCCAAACGATCCTTTTCCTTCATGGTTCTTCTGAAAATTAAATGAGATGGTGTAAGTAGATACCTATCACAACCCGTTTGTCTTAAAACAAACATGGCAACAAAATTTGTTGCTCCTATCAAAAGATGCCATCTATTTCTTCCTCTCTGATTAAGGGCTGACCTGTGACCAGCAAGGGACCAAGAGAAGGCCGTGGAATGAAGGCGCTCAACTCCAGAGGCCAGCCTCAGGAGAGAGGCAATGCCTCTTCCACTTTGGCCCCCTTCAGGGATAAGGAAGCTGGCCCAGCCTCCAGGAAGAAAAGAGGCCACATGGTGGCGGGCTCAGGGGATGGCCAGGAGCCCCAATACATCCTCTGGACCGGTAGTGAGCCCTCCTGGGACCCTCCAGCAGCTGACCACACACCTGAGCCGAGCAGAAAACCTGCTAGCCCACTTAGAGAGTCCCCGGAAATCCCGCGTCCTGCTGCGAGGGGTCAGCGCAGGTTTCTGCAGCCGTCCTCGGAGCAGACTGGCCCGCGTGGAAGGACCCTAGAGCCAGGAGGGTCTTGGGAACTTTACGCATAGGCTTCAATAATATGATAACTTAATAATACGGGGCAAAGTAGCAGCACGCCAATCATTGCTGTCTAATGGCTTCTTTAAAATGTTCCCATTCTTAATGGACACGCAACGATCATGCATGTTTATGGGCGCACCGTGATATTTCACCACTACGCGTAACATCAGGGATGAGGTCATCAGCCAGTCCCCATCTCAAACGCGGGCCATTTCCTTGTTCTGGGGACCTCCCACGCCTTTCTTGCAGCTAGTTTGAAATATACAATAAATCACCTTCACTCTCCTGGCCCCACTGTGCTGGGCACGCTAGGGCTCCTTCCTGCCAGGTTCTGTGTGGAGACTTATTCCCTGTCCCTTGAGAGAAGACCACAGTCACTTGGAACAGGCTGTGCCGGGCTCCCATAATGAGCAGCCGCCTCCTTTGCACACGAGCCTTTTAAGTCTGCGAGCTGTCCGCGTGGGGAACGGCTCGGCGTGGCCTCATCTGGCCACCTGGGCGGGGCCACGGCCCTATTAATACCGCCATACGTGGCAGCCTCGCGCGCAAGTGCCACGCTCTCAGCTGCCTGTGTGGGGCACGGAGCCTATTTTTAGTGTCTTACATCTATAATTATGTATGTTTCACTGCCTCGCAAATGCACATTTGCTCTGGGGAGGTTGTGCTTATGTAATCTCAGTTATTTCTGATAGGGTGAAATGGATCGTGCTGACCTGCCCAGTCCTTCAGCCAGAGACAGCGGCGCGACCCTCCGATTCCCACAGAGCAGGTGTGACACCGCAGCTATTTTAAGGACTGGGGAGGCATGGCCGCTGAGGAACCCGATTGGAACCGGGTGTCTGGGACGGTGTGAGCTCTGCTCTTATGAGCCCGCTCAGTCTACAGCCCGATTGGGGATTTTTGCAAATTAAAGTTCTCTGCAAGGAAACCAAGCCACCCGGAAGGAGGGCTCAGAGCAGTGCGGGGCGGCAGGGACCGGGCCACTCTCGGGTCTGTTTCCCAAAGAGGCATGCCCTTGGCCGAGAAGTTCCTCCAGTGGGGTTTTCTATTCCAGAGGGAAGAGGAATTGGCCCCGTCAAGGGCAGGAGGGTGGGACCCAGTGAGGGAGACCTAGGACCCAGGACTAGCAGAGGAGAAGGTGACCTGGAGGGCTCCCACCGTGCTGCGTTAGAAGACGTCTGAATGACATCCTCAGCGTTTGGAGCTGCAGAGATCCTAGCAGCAGAATAAAATGTCAGATAAAGGGCAAGGTCCCAGGCCTGCGGAAACCACATCCATAGACACCCCAGGAAAGGCCACTGTGTCTAGGCAAAATGCAATCTTGTCCTCATTCATTTACTCGTTCATTCACTCCACAAATACTGAAAAAGTATCTGCTCTAAGTGCTACTGTCCTAATTAGGAGGGAGACAGATAAAATTTCCAGATAACTGGTTTTTACCCTATGTATTAAAGTGTTCAGGCAGAAAACTTAGGAAACACAGGAAAGGACAGAGAAGAAAATCTGCCAGGCACAGTGGCACACGCCTGTAATCCCAGCAACTGGGGAGGCTGAGGCAGGAGGATTGGGAGTTCAAAGCCAGCCTCAGCAAAAGTGAGGCGCTAAGCTACTCAGTGAGACCCTGTCTCTAAATAAAATACAAAATAGGGCTGGGGATGTGGCTAGTGGTCAAGTGTCCCTGAGTTCAAACCCTGGTACCAGAAGAAGAAGAAGAAGAAGAAGAAGAAGAAAATTCTGGTTTCTCCTATCTTGGAGATAACCCTTGTCCATACCTCCTATGCAGCCTTATTATTTGCACATGAGATTTTAAGCCTCAGAATTGGGGTGGTAGCTTTTTGTCCCCAATTTTAAAATGGGGTCTTGTTCTGTTATCGAGGATGGTCTTGAATTCCTGGACTCAAGTGATCCTACTGTCTCAGCTAAGTAGCTGGATGAGAGGTGCATGCCATTGCACCCACCATAATTATAGCATGTTAACTCTTCTTCACTTATTTTATATTGAGAGAAGTTTCTTATACTTCCAATATGATTTTTTAATGCATGCAAGGGAACACATCATAAGGACATGAAGTAAATTATTTAATGGCTTCGATTGTTTGACATATATGTTGTCTCCAAATAAAGCACCTTATAACCCCCAAGTTGGGCAAGGTGGTGCCTGTGTGGAAACCCAGCCACTCAGGAGGTTGAGGCAGGAGGATCGAAAGCTCAAGGCTACTAGCCTCAGCAACTTAGTGAGACCCTGTCTCAGAATAAAAAAGGAAAAGGGCTGGGGTTGTTGCACAGTGGTAAAGCACCCCTGGGTTCAATTCCTAGTACTAAAAAACAATTGTAGAAAATAACCTTCAATTTGCTCTAACTTGTACAAAAATATTCAAACCTCTGTATCTCTAATACATTACTTAAACTACTAACTAGCAAAATGACAATGACTGATACTGGCAGAAGTGCAGAGACAAGAGACCTCACATCTTTCTGGTCAGAGTTCGAATTCCATTGTGTCGAAAGATTTGTAAATGCTCCAACTCCGCATCTCACATTCTAAGAATTCATGTTGAGGAATTAATATTAGAGATGTGTACCAAGATTTATGAAAAACAATATTTTTATCAGCATTATTTTTGTGCTTAATACATAGTAACTTCTAAAAATGGAAGCTGTAATTATCAGTACTATCATCATCAATTCCTTTTCCAGCCCCATCTGGTTTTTAAAATAAGAATATTATAATTAATATATTTTTACATTGTGTCATCTCTTTCCAGAATTATTTTTGACACTTGCTTTGTTTCATAATCACGTTAACTGCAATTACTAGGAAATTAACTAACTTTAAGGTTTGGGTTCTCTGATCAGCAATGTTTTCTACTCCCTTTGCTCATATCTGAGTTATTTATTTTTTGCTTCGTTTTTTCAGCCACCTGGAATATTTTTTTTTTCAAGAAAGTAATATAGCCTTGGCACACGCTCTCAATTCTACCACAGAATATTACCCACACATAAACCAGGCACAATGGTGCACACTTGTAATCCCAATAACTCCGAAGACTGAGGCAGGAGGATCACAAGTTCAAAGCCAGCCTTAGCCACTTAGCAAGACACTGTCTCAAAAAAAAAATAAAAAAAGGGCTAGGGATGTGGCTTAGTGGTAAAGTGCTCCTGGGTTAAATCCCCAGTCGGGGGAATAAAAAGATTATCCACATATAAGAATAGCACCTTGACTGCACTTTCACTGTACCATCAATTCATAGTTTCCAATCATAACAGTTTAGATTTTGAGACATTTTTATCCTACAATTTGCTAAGAAGTGTGGCCTAATGAAATCCCTTCCTTGTTTTGTAAGCAACTTGGGTGGTTATTGTTTTTTGTTTCTTTATATCTGCAAAAGGACTAAATGTTTATGGGATTTTACAAATTCATCCTTGAAATTTGGAAATTTTGCCATTTATCTCTCAAAGAATTCTTATAGGGGCCAACAGATCTTTTCCTAGGAGGCCTCAGGGCTTTGCAGGCCTTTGAAATTGAGCCTCTGTCTCAATCATGCAATTCCATTGTTATAATACGAAAAAGGTAACCACATAGACAATGTGTCGATACACAGGTGTGGCTGTGCTCCAATAAAACTTTATTTATAAAAGCAGGTGCATGGCCCCCAGGATGTAGTTCACCTTTAGGTTCTTTCTTTAGCTCAGGGAAGGTACTAGGGAAGGAGATGGAGTAAATTATGTTATGTGTATGTGCAAACATGATGTAATAAATTCCATAATTATGTATAATTATAACAATAAAAAAAATTAAAGGAGAAATTTTCCATCACATCTTGAATTAATTTTTTTCACTTCACTCGCTGTGTTGTCACCATTCAAAATTTCTTACATAGATATTTGATCCTTAGGGCTTCGCTTCCTTCCTTTCTCTTTTCTCATGACTGTCATTTTTGTCTTCTTTTGTTTATTTTTCAAGGACATCTGGGAGAGTTCCTTGAGCTTCTTTCTAAATTCACAGATTCTGTTTCTGCTCTGTTCTGAACAGCGTCAGCAAATACCCGTGGTTGTCTTTCACGGGGAACTCTTTCTGGATTGCCAGCGTCAGCCATGCGCCTTGGCTATTTCTTATGGGAAATACCCAATTTAGAAACCACGTACTTGCAGGGGGAAAACTGTTCATCCACCGTTTGAACTTGAGAGAGGGTCTGTTCGGAACATATTTAAACACTTTACTCAACAGAGGGGGAGCATTTGCTTTTTCTAGTCTGTGGTTTTTCCTTTTTCTCCTTCCGAGGTTTGGTGGACCATGAGTAGCAGAACTGAACACCTGCGACAACTGTATTGCATGACAAGACGCAGTTTTGCTGGCAGTCTTCACCCACCCCCCCCCCCCCCGTCCCCACCACCCCCCAACCGTGCAGGCATCTGAGGTCACCTGCGGGGCAGTGGCACGCTCCCCCTGTTGGGGCTTTACCTCTTCCTGCCATAGCGCTCAGCTCATTTCAGGACAGCGTGCCTCGCCAGGCGCTCGCAGCACTGGAAAGGCATTTTTCTGTTGTGACTGTAGTAACAGCCCCCAATCCGGATACCAAATCCCCCCTGGAGCAACTGCTGCCATTTTGAGGCTCCTCGGCAACACCTGCTCTTTGCCAGTGAAGTCCAGGTGCGACAGGTGCTTTTCTATGGGGGACTGTGGAGCAACTTCTACGTCCCTTAACTTCCCCCATACTAGCTACTCTGTGACTGGCTTAAACAAATAACAAGTTTGAAGCGGTTATGCAACCCTGGGGGGGAGGTTCCCTTCCCACCATTTCTGCCCGCATGAGACTGCACCCCACCCTGCCTCTTCACCCCCACTCTCCTTCTCCATCATGTCTTTAACAAAATGATTCAAGTTTCTATTTCAGTCATGGTCTATCTTCTTGCTCTGATAGTAGTTTCTTTGGTAATGAGGTTTGGAGATGGAGGGGAGTTCAACAGAGAAACTCAAATTGCTATCTGGAAATGGAAGCCACGGTTCTTTCGTGATTCCTTCTGACAACTTGTATTAACAATCTTAGGGAATTTCCTCTGGCTTCTCGCAGTAACTCAATTCTGTTGGGAGGCACCTGTGGTCCATCTGCTTCACAACAGCTCAGTCTTCTCTCGTGCTCTGTGGTTTTTCTTTGCTACTGTGTGTTTATCCGTGGACAGGAGTTCTACTGGACATTGCCTGGGCGTCTCTGTGAACCACCCAGGCCAGGATGATAGGAGGAGAAGGAGCATCAAACCCAGAAGCTGAAGGAACAGAGAACTAAACTGGATAGGATCAGAGGGTCAGGCTTCAGGCAGAGCTTGCTCAAGGGATGCTTTTCTGTTCTGTGATTGTATCAGGATCTTTCTATTGCAAGTGGGAGAAAGCTCGGCTCATGGTGGACTAAATGAGAAAAGGAAAACAAGGGGTGCTTCTGGTTTCACACAGAGCTGGATCCCAAGCGCAAACAATGGCCAGGAGAATTCAGTTTCTTTCTACCTCGTGATGATAAAGTGGCTACCACAGCTCCAGCCTCATATCCCTATAGTTTACTTCCAACAGCACAGGGCTTGGATCCTTCCTGCGGTTCCCACTAGACATTTTTTTTTTTTAAAATAACAGCTTTATTGAGATGTAATGCACACGCCATAAATCTACCCACTTTATGTGTAAAAGTCAATGGTTTGAACATATTTAGAAAGTAGGGCAACGATCAGCATAACCAATTTGAAAATATTTCATGACCTCAAAAAGAAACCTCAAGCCCATAGCAGTCACTCCCTGGTCCTGCTCATGTCCCCAGCCCTACACAACCACTAATCTATTTTCTGTCTCTATAAATTTGCCTATTCTGGACTTTGCACATAAATGTAATCATGCAGGATGTGGTCCTTTGTGACTGGCTTCTTTCATTTAGCAGGATGTTTAATATTTATTCATGCTGTAGCGTGTACCAGAAATCCTTTCCTTTTTAGGGCTGAATAATATTCCATTGTATGAATATACCACGTTCTGTTCAGGCATTCATCAGGTGGTGGGCATTTGGGTATTGTAATGCTGCTCTGAACCTGTGTGTGTGTTGTGTGGGCCTTTGATTTCATTTCCCTTGAGTATAGTCTTGGGAGTGGAATTACTGATTTCTAGAATAGCCCTCAATTTAACCTTCTGAGGAACGGCCACACTGTTTTCCAAAGTAGCTGTGCCTCTTTACGGTCCCATTGCTGGTGCCTGCGGGTCCCGATTTCTCCACACCCCCACCAACCTTGTTCAGCCTGACTTTCTGATTATTCCTCTCTGGGGGCGTGAAGCAGTGGCTCCCTGAGGATTCCCACCAACCGCTGAGAGCCATTCTGACAACGCCTCCCTGGGGGGTGCGACCATTCCTGAGCCGATCGTGTGTCCAGGTCCTTTTGGTTCTGGATCTACCAGACCTGGGGCGTGAACCCCGTCCTGGAGTTTATCCTGGACCCTGATCGTGTGGACTAAGGATGGAGGGGAGGATCGAGTCCTAGTTAAAAACCGGGGTCAACACAAGGCTAAGAGGAGCCCAAGGGCCGAAGGGTCAGAACAGACACTTGCGGAAGCCCACAGCCAGGAGCTGGCTGGGACGAGGCCTGGCTCAGGTCTGCCGCGGCGCCTGAGTTCACGGTCAGATCCCAAGGCCCAGGCCCTGGGTGCCCACTTGCTGTGACCTTGGAGCTATGACCCTTACTCAGGACACTAACGGGTTCTGAATGCTCCAGCCCACCCCTCCCCAGGTCTCGCTGCAGAAGGGCTGTGGTGAGGGTCTGGAAGGGAGTGTTCGGATCCTTATCAAGAAGACCACTCCTTCGTGTTTGGGAAAGAAGCTGGTTCTGATCAGCCCATTCTTCAGTCTGATCCACCTGCAGCGTGTCCACCAGAATCCCTCAGGTCTTCCAGCCTCCTTAGAGGTGCCGGAGTCAGTTTTTTTCTGTTTACATGTAGTCGGTCATTTCTTTGGGAAATGGATGAGTGTGTACTTCAGCTCCTGCACTGCAGAAATAGCCCCCAGCTTGTTCTTAGAAATACATTATGCCTTGCCAGGCGCAGTGGCGCATGCCTGTGATCCCAGTGGATTGGGAGGCTGAGGCAGGAGGATCACAAATGCAAAGCCAGCCTCAACAATGGCGAGGCGCTAAGCAACTCAGTGAGACCCTGCCTAAACAAAATACAAAATAGGGCTGGGGATGCCGCTCAGTGGCTGAGTGCCCCTGAGTCCAATCCCTGGTGCCAAAAAAAAAAAAGGAAGAAGAAGAAAAGAAATACATTATGCCTCAAGCAATTGATTTCAAGACACATCATATCTCATTGGACATATCCTATAGGATCAATAAGATAATAAAATTCAGCTAGTGCTTCCTGAAATTGTACTACATGGCAAGCACTCTCGAATACATTTTCAACCATCGTTTCATTTAATCTTCATCAAGGTCCCATAGGGTAGAAAATATTATCTTCAGGTAAGGAAACTCAGAGAGGTTAAGTGACTGGCCAAAAAGCACACAGTAATTCAAAATAAGTCGCATGAAGTGCCAGGATTATTAGATCTCACTGCCTGTCACCATGACCCTCCAATCACTGCACTCACCCAGTCTCTCACCAAATCCTGTGGAGCTTCCCTTGTGAATATCTGAAACCCAGCGCCTGCCCCTTCCTGGTCCAGTCATCATCACGGCCTGTCTGGCCTGCTGGGACAACCTACCCTGGGGCCCCCTGAACCCAGTCTTGCCTCCTTCAGTTCATCCTCTGCCCTCTAACCAGTACAGACTTTCTGCAGTGCAATGATCGAGTTAGTCTCCTGATCCAAAAGCCTTCAGCGTGGAAAGTTTGAAACTTCTCAGTGCGGAGCTCCCGTGGACTGCTGGGACGCCACTTCCCCTGCTGCCCTTCCTAGACTCTGCCTGGCTCCGCCTCCTGCCTGGCTCCGCCTCCTGCCTGGCTCGCTCCTGCCTGGCTCCGCCTCCTGCCTGGCTCCGCCTCCTGCCTGGCTCCCAGCACGCACCATCCACCAGAGTCACTTCTCACTGCTCCGTCTTTGAGGCCAAGTCTGTGCAACGCATGGAAGAAGCCATTCTTCGATCCCTTGACCACCTACACAGCCATGAGGCCTTTAGACAGGGCACAGTGTCCTCGGAGCCCAGAATCATACGGCTCTACCTGGGCGACCTCCTTACCAGGACGTCCTCGGGGTCAGAGTAAAAGGACTACCATGGTCATCTGGTCGACCTCAACCCCTTCCCTAAGAGGCTTAACCCACATTCCAAATGGTTCGCTCTTGTTCCCTGGGCTGTTGTCACCAGGGCACGGGAACCCTTGAGCTGGTTATTGAAATTTTTCCATCTGCAAATTGGAAGGAAATAGTAACCACTGTCTAGAGAAACTCCAAGGACGTTTTTCCACTCCAAATTTCAATATTCCCCATAGAATCTTATCTGAGGGTCTCCAGCATGCTGAACAGGACCTCCCCTTCCCCAGCTCAATACCGATTTCTCTCCTTCCCGTGACTTAGGTACTTCCAAGGCACACCTGCTCCTAGGAGTTGTCTGAGCTGCGGGGACAGGGCACTGCGGTTCCATTACTCAGGAGTCACAGGGCCTGCAGCCCCACAGAGCAGCGGGTCCCCAGCAGGCTGTGTGTCCTACTTAAGGAAGAATGAAAGACCAGGTCGGACGCCTGCAGGACCAGTAAACAAACCCACGCATCTGCTAGAGAGAGAGAGAGAGAGAGAGAGAGAGAGAAGGAAAGAACGAAAAGAAGTATTGATTATGTGGCATTGGAGGGCCTGGGGCTTTAACAGACATGTAAAATCAGACACTTCGCTTAAGATCAATACAAGGTTTTTATGCTTCTGACCTAAAAAGTACCAGCTCTGTGTAATTTAAACGCAGCGAGCCAGGAGTCTGCCTCCTAACATCTGGCACGTTTTCCTCAGTTACCTTGGACACATCTGCTCGCTCCTCTGCAAACATTTTCCTTTTTTACTAGAAAACAGCAGTGGATAAACAAAGGACTTTTCAGGAATGTAGAACCAATTGTTTCGGATATCACTGCCTGAAATGATACCCTCATGGAGCGGCTGGGAGAGAAGCCAGGGAGGCGGCTCCGGGGTGGAAGCAGGTTGGGAATGAAGGAGCTCGTCCGGGGGCACGGGGTCCTCGCCCAGCCTGCGGGAGGGGAGCAAGGCCAGGGGTTTCCAGAGGAAGAAACACGGCCACCATCGACTGAGCAGGGTCTGGCTGCAGCCGGGGACCGTGCGGATGACTTCTAGGGGCACACACGTCCAGGAATCTCCATTTGTGCATTTACTCATGTGCATGCACGCTTATGCACGCACAAGTGTGCATGTGATCGTGCGCACGCGCGCGCGCGTGAACACACACACACACACACTGCTTATTGGTCAAGGGTCAAACAGAAGTGGAGGCCGGATGTCACCTTCGTGGCTATGAGTTCTATCCTCGCGCCCCCAATTATTAGCTGTGACTTGGGATGGGGCAATTTCCTTGAACTGTTCCTCCGTTTCTGCGTGTGTAAAATGGGCGTCATAATAATGCTAATAACATCTCCGTCTTCATTCTGGGGAAGTTCAGGTGAAGTTTGGCAGAGCGCACATGCATTTGCAAAGTACCGGCTGACTTCCGTAACTGGCAGGCGGGCAAGTCTAGAAGAGCAGGTGGCTGTGCCCCCTCTGCCCGGATGCGGGTCTAGCTGCCGATGTTGACAGAGCCCCAGGAGACCGGTGGAAGGCCCCTCAACACACAAGGCGCGTGCACCGAGGTGAAGCTGACCACCCACCTCCTGGGCACTGGGCTGCTACCTGTGGCTGCCGCTGCCTGGCCTCACCCCACACCACCTCATTTCCAGTGCCCTGACCTGGTGAGTCTGTGGCTTTTCTTGGAGCCCGACCCCCACGACTCCCCCAGGGACAATCTTACAGGCACATGTGCATTTATTGGGTAGAGTCATACCAAGTTCTTTTCCTTAATTTTGTGGCCACATCGGACAGCTAATCTGTTTTGACATGCTATCTAAATGGCCCTCTGATCAGAATACGGAAGAAGCCATCCATAAGTCACCCACGTACTGGTGTGTACAAGAGAAAGAGTTATATGGGATGCAAGAGGCTGAATAATAAAGGCCGTTATTATGGCGAATCCAGGGCCGCCACATTCACTCCACATATCAAATCCTCTTTCAATGAAACCAGTTCCATCAGCTGTCAGATTCTATTAAATATATCCCTCAGACCGACTGACCAGCTGACAGGGGAGAAGCTCAAAACCATACACCCACCATTAGCATCATAAAATGTGAAATCAGCTGGAAGGGATGATAACAGAACTGAAAACAGAAGAGATGAAAATCTGTGACGCTCTTGTGTCCTCCTAAATAGAAACCCCGAGAGTGACAAACACACCCATAAAATACCGAGGTTAAAAAAAAAGGGGGGGGAGGCAAAAACAAAAACAAAACAAAGGTGGTCCTGTTGTGTGCTTCATAACCTAGAATGGGTCTTTTACCTTTTGTGAATGTGAGATTTGCATAAATGTTTCATGAGGTTTATACAATGCATAAACTGAACCCTTCATTAGGCAACATCTGTGCTGTCTTCCCAGATAATGCCGAGTTTCCTGCAAGTCAATGAAATATAACCACCTATCATAATGTTGGGCTGTTAAAATACTTGTGCAAGAACTGTGATCATGTTTTACACTTTTGCAGATGCTCAGAACCCACCAGAACAATTTTTAATCAGGCAAGAGCTGGGGATGGCGGGCATCTCTGTGGAAGGTGCTGAGGTCCCCTTGGAGAGAGAGCACTGGAAGGTCCGGAAAGCAGAGGAAAGTTTTCTCTAGGTGGACCCTTTCTCCTAAGTTTAGGTTGTCTGCTGAGATAGCCGCCTAACAACTTAGTGGGGGAGAACTAGATCTGTACCTAAAGTCTACCAAGAAGCAGAGATTAGGTCCGAATGCCCGATGGCTTTGTACAGCGACAATCTTATCATGATATTGGTTCCATATGGGACTCTTTAAAGCAAAAACACAACAACAACAACAAAAAAAGTTATGAGACCAATAATTTTTAATGAAACTTGGCCCAGCTCACGAACAAGTCTCACAGATGAAACAGCAGCCTGAGCTGGAAACGGGACTTTTCTTCTTCTTGGCTCAGATGAAAGGGAACATCGTTTCAATTGAAGACCCTAATGGAGATATGTTTCGGATTATCAATTTTACGCAAGTAGGGATTTAGGCATTGTCTCTCTCGCCACATGTCTCGAGGCCTCCTTCTTCTCTAAATGTGGAGGTTTTCCTGAAGTTGCATTTTTTTAAATAATTTTTAATGTGTACAACTCATAGTGCATGAATTTAGCATCTTTTTACATACAACTGTTTGTATACAAAGTATATTCGTACAATTCAGGTCTTCAATCATGCATTTAGGAAAATGAAATCCGTCTCATTCAACCACCTTTTCTTTTTTTTTTTTTTTTTCCTTTTCTCCCCCTCCCTCCCCCTTGCTCCCCCCCCCCCCATTTTTGATAGAAACTTTTTGGTAGAAAATTGTTGAAAGTTCTTGTCTCCAATAATCTGAAGGATTTTGAGGGTAGAAAAAGAGTCACCAGAAAATGAGAGTGGTAGTCTATTTATCCATCTATCATCTCTCCTCCCTCTCTCTCTCTCTCTCTCTCTCTCTCTCTCTCTCTCCTCTCTCTCAGGAGGGCATCCCACTATTGACAGTTGCTGCTGGATACTCTGTTGTTTTAGGGCTGTCCTGTGCATTGGAGGATATTTAGCAGCGTCTCTGGTCCTCTACTCACCACATACCAGTAGCAACCTCACCCCAGTTTGTGGCGACTAAAAATGTCTCCAGATAATGCCACACGTTCCTTCAGGGGAGGAAGCAAAAATGGCCCTTAATTGAGCATTTTAGTGTTTTCTGGTCTTTGGAAGTTTGTTAACTGCTATATCTGGGTGTTCCTTGTCTGAATTTTTTTTTTTTGCTTAAGGACAAAGGTGACTTTGATTACTAGCATCTAAGTTGCTTGTATCTGATGGGCTAGCTCTACCTGTGAGGGGAAATGTCATGAGCGAGGAGGCAGAGTAAGAACACGGTGGGGAGAGGCGGCCAGGACTACCCGTTCAGCTGCAGGATGGAGCAGGCCCCTCGGGGTCCTCTCCAGCCGCCTCCTGCCTTCAGAGAGAGCAGGGAGGACAGGCCTCGCTCTCACAGACCCCGAGCGTGGAAGGGGCAGCTGTCCCTTGTCGTTGCCTCTCACCCTGCTGCATTTTATAAATCTCGGGACCCTCATTGCTATCTGAAAATCTCCTGCCTATTCATATGCCTCCGTCTTCCTTGGTCTCCCTACTAGCATACAGACCACACGAGAACGAGGACCTTGCTTGCCTGAAGTGGCAGCGTGGCATTTCAGCCAAACAGAAGGGTTTGTCACCAGATTGTGGGGACAGAAACCCAAGGTCTGTCGCTCAATAGCTCTGTTGACCCTGGGCAGTGGCTAAGGCTCAGTAAGCTGCATTTTCTTCCTCCTCCAAAATAAACAAATAAATGAATAAGAAGGCCAGTTCCTGTGTGACGGGACTAAATGAGATAATGCTTATCCCACAAGATGCATTCCGCAAACAGGAGCGAGTACTTATTACCCAGTCTCTCTACTTGTACCCCTCAGGGTGGTACGTACCTGGCACAGGAAGGAGTGCAATAGTAGTGAAGTGAATGGATGAAGAATGAATGAACAGACTCTCTCATGTCTGTCTCTGGTTTTAATTTATTCTGTCACAGTTGACAATTTGCTCTCTAGCAAATCCCCTTTTTAATTTTCACCGTAGCTGATGAGCAATGGACTCATCAAATGCTGGTTTTCGTGCAAGGAATCATCCTACTCAGACAGAAAGGGTCGAGGCTTGGGAACCATATGTCACCATTCATATTTCTGGCAATGTCCCTTGGGTGGCAGGTGTTCCCTCGGGAGCTTCTGACCGCTGCGAGGACTTTGCTCTCCTCTGAAACTCAGCTCCCTGCTGCCTCCGACTCTCTTCCGGTCCTCAGGGAATCCTGGAGCTGTCAATGTCTACATGGGGGCAGGAGTCGGAGGGGGACAAAGGCAGGCCTCCTGCCTGGGATCGGAAGCAGGGAGGCCCCACGGCTGGTGAGTGGCCTCCGCCCAGCCTCCTCCCGCACCAAGTGATAAATCACCATGTGTAAGAAATGCGCTCAATCAGAGAAGAAAAAGAGATGTAATTATGTCGTTTATAATGAATTCTGAAGGAAACAAAGAATTTAAGAAGAAAAACTCTGGAGACAACAGGGAGCCAAGCCTTTCGGCTCCTCTGAGCTGCCCTGGAGAAGACGCATAGCTGATCAAACATTCGTGGGGATCATAGGAGGCCGCCCCGGCCCCGAGAGGGCTCAGGAGGAGGCAGGGAAACTCGGAGGCTGCAGCAAACACGGCCTGACTTTTATTAAAGAAATGATATGCTCATCTCGGCTTCCACCAGCATCAATAATATCAACTTTTGGACAAACGGTTCCCTCTGGGGAACAGGTTCTGAGACTGGCTCCTAATCTTCTGCCTTTGAAGTATCCAAGGGCTTAAAGGCGTGGGTCAATATCTGGGGCCTCTGGCCTTTGTGGGAGGGGGTTTGAAGAGTGAGACCACCAGCATCCACATCCCCGCTCTCAGGCCCCTGCTTTCATTCAGCCAGTTTCCAGGGGTCCAGATCGTCACCTGCTCACCTTGGCGGGCGAGCTCCCCCAGGGTCCTGACGTCTCATAAGAAGATGGTCCTCTGCACCGTAGCTCCAGTGCAGGCCATGCTCATGGGCCTCTAGTTTTAAAAATTAAAAAAAAAAAAAAATTCTAAAAATGTGATCATGGTATTTGTTATACCACAAGGTATGGAGCACCATTAGCTAGCTTCTTTAACAATTAACATGAGAAATAAATTCATGAACAGCTTTCTATATTCTTGTCCCCAGCGCTTGTTGAGTGCTAGCTGGTTTGGGAGGCAGCATCTAGTACCCTGGTGCTATGGTGCAGGCGGTGCGCTCAGCCCAGTGCGGGAGTTCTCATGTGTTCGTCACACCAGCCCCAGGAGATAAGTATTATTATTCTTATTTTATTGGATCCAGACTCTATGTTTTAACCTATGAGCTATTAAGTTTTTGTGGTCAAGTGAGTTTGTAAAACTCAGAGTTAATCAAGATTAACGGGGTTGTGTTACTATAGGAATTCCCGGCCTTTTAATATGCTTATGTCCATTCGAAATCTCCAAGAGGAAGAATAGAATATGTAGACTTTCCCAAAGTACCGTGGTGCACTTTTTCTCCCAGTGTAGTTCCAAGAATTTTGTGTTCGACAAAAATCTTGCTAAGAAGGAATGTTCCTAAAGAGATGCAGAACCATCACTTTGTGGGGTAGTCACAATGCCACAAAGCTGATCGTTGTATGATTTTGTGTAAAATGAACTGATCTATTCTTTTTCTTAATTTTTTTATAACTTTATTTTATTTATTTACTTTTCATGTGGTGCTGAAGATCGAACCCAGTGCCTCACCCATGCTAGGCAAGTGCTCTACCTTTGAGCTACAGCTTCAACCCTGGACCGATCTATTCTTAAAAGCCATTTTCAAAATTGCAAATATCAGAACTGAAAATCTGACATTCAGTCAGCCTCATAGCATGCTGGGTACCAAAAGCCAAAGGAACACATTAGCAGAACTTTTCCCTGCTTATGAAAGTTCTCACTAAGCCTCTTCATATTACCCTCTAAGAAACTTCCTAACCAATAGGATCTTCCAGCAGAACTTCTACAACCTACCCCATGCAGGGTGAGCAGTAAATCTGGCCTACCACCTGTTTTTATAAATAAAGATTTATTAGAACGCAGCAGTGGTCATTCATTTACATATTACCTATGGCCGCCTTCACACTACAGCGACAGAGTTGGATAGGTGTGACAGAGATTGTATGGCCCAGAAAGGCTAATATATTTACTATCCAGCTCTTCAGAGAAAAAGTTTGCCAACCCCTTCCCCCACCTTAGAACAATATAATTTGCAATGATTATAGAGCCTGGTTGCAATAAAAAGCCTCTCCAGTAGGGGTCACTACCTAATATACCATAAGTTCAATTTGAGACAAGCTACCACCATGAGAGACACACTCCATAAGTTCAGAAATCATATGTGATATATGTTTTGCCCCCTCTGTAGGGAAAGGGGAAAGACATAATATGTGGAAATGTGCATATATTATCACATTTGCAACTATCTAAATAAGCAGATATGACCCCATTATACGAAGAAAGAAATCATTCCTAAGAACTGAAGTCATTTGATGAACATCACACAGTAAAGGATTTGCGGAAGTCAGGACTTCCCAGAGTCGCCATGATGCTCAACTCCAGGGAGATGCCATTTACACTGCGCCTCCGACTCAAAGGTGGGTGCTGGTTCTGTGAAATGGTTCACAATGCAGGCTCTGGAATTACCAGACCTAGATTCAAATTCCAGCTCCATGGTGGACTAGATTTGCAACAGAGACCGGTGATGTGACTTTGTGCTTCCATTTCTTCACTTATAAAATAAGATGGAAAATCATCTTTTCCTCACAGGGTTGTTATGAGGACAAAAGGAGTTCATTCATACCAAACTCTCTTAGAGTGAGGCCTGGCATATCAAAGGCACGGAGCAAAGGTTGGTTCCCTATTTTATGAGAAGAGGCAAAGAAGGGTCAAGGGTAACATCTAAACTTGCCTTTGGAGTTTGGAGTTTGGATGGACATTTGCAAAGGCACATGTGTAGTGAATCCCTTAAAATCAAGGGGGTGTTTTCCTGTTTTATTGTTGTTGTTGTTGTTTATTGTCCACCTTCCCTACCAAATGCCTCAGGCAACATATTCCATCAGATTGATCAGTTGAAGGCAGAATTGGGGAAAACATCTGTCAGGTAAGTGAAATCTTAAGTTTCTAAATTCTTTGCCAATGTGGGAAGCTTGGTGAGCACCAGAGACTGGCTTTTGCTTCAACTTCAGAGGACTAAGCCTTTGTGTGATGTTTTAGTTGTCTATCATCCCAAGCTTAGTGCCTTCTAAGACCACTCACTTATTACCCAAGATTCTGTGGGTTGATTTTGGGCTCAGTTGGGTGGTTCTTACTTGGAGCTAGAGTCATCTGGGGATTCTGTTCTGCTGGAACAACCAAGATGGTGCTTCCACACGTTGGTAGTTGATGCTGGCTGTGGGCTAGGAGTCCACTGGGGCTGAGTCTCCTATCTGTTCCTTCAGGAATTTCTCGTTTACACCAAAAACAACTCCCACTTGCACTTTATGTCTCAATTTAGGTGGCATCTCCTCTATGATGCAACCCCTGCTTCACACCTCTCCCACTAGCCCAAGGTTCTCATTGCAATGTATTTCACCCTCCCTCACCCCGCCCTGCCCATTCAAATGTGGCATGCCTCCTCCTGAGTGACTGCTGGCTGCTCAGTTATTGTTCACCTCCATGAGCTGAAGGTTTCATGGGGGATAGGGACTGGGCTTCATTTTCTGCTGTGCACTCTGTTGGTGCCTAATAAATAAAACCTTCACACTGTTTCTTACTGACTTGCTCTCAGAATGTGTTCCATCAAGAATGGTAAAGATTGGGAGCTGAAAGAAGGAAGGCCAAAAGGGAACCAGTGGTTGATCTGAACAGCCTCAGAGGAGAGAAACAGACAAAAACCAAGACCAAGATGGCGGGCACAGGGCAGCCTTGCTGAGCCAAACCCTGGTATCACTCACTCCCTCACAGTCAGGTGCCCACAGCTGTCCCCATGGTTTTATTCACATCCAAGAACACCCATTTCTTGGCGTGGCTCAAAGACTCTGTGGAGAGTGGGCACACTAAGAAGTTGCATCTTTGGGCTCCACTAGGAACTTCTTCCAAAGCAAACACACGTGAGTATGTAAAGGGAGGTTCATAAAGAAGAAACCCGAGGGGAAGGAGTGGATCTAACAATGCCCTAATCTTTTATGCTTCTCTAGAAGCCTCGCAGCCCACCCAGGTGATCACTGACCTTCTCACTGAGCTGGGGAGGCTGCTGAGGT
The DNA here is from genome assembly GCA_025594165.1 of Tamias sibiricus. NCBI lineage: Eukaryota > Metazoa > Chordata > Mammalia > Rodentia > Sciuridae > Tamias > Tamias sibiricus. Next base: position 34,294,772 of record CM046672.1, read on the forward strand.
CCCTCTGCTATAAATGTCTCCTCGGCTGGCCTGTAACTGAGGGGCAGCGGAGGTGACTGCTTATTTATTATTAGCGTCACCTAGCTATGCAGGCAGCTGTTCCCCAGGTTCCAGGGCCTACAGGCAGAGCCCAGGCTACACCCTTTGAGGTCACAGGTTTCAAGTCAGCTGCATAAAAATCTTCTCTCTAAGTTTTAAATAAAACTGCTGCTTCTTTATATCTCACGTCACGACCTCCTGTTCTTCCTCCTTAAGAGCAGCGTCTGCATCCGCAGCCCAGCCCTTAACCTCTTCTGCACAAAACACAGTTGTCTATTTCCTGTGCCTCTTGCTTCTGAGACCCAAGAGCAGAGAGAAGGTGCCAGACTCTAACTTTGGGGGCAGGAGGAGTGAACGTGGACGTCTTCCTTGGCTTCCCCGGGCCCAGCACTCACACGCCGACATTTGTCACACACGAAATGAGTGTGCTGTTCCCAACATGATAAATTTCACATCAGTCCTGCTGACTTGGGCTTACTAATTGCCCGAGAGCGTTTTCTTTGTTAAGCTTCTCTGTGATCATCACACTTTTTGTTGAACTGGCGGTAGAAATATTCCACAGCCAACGACCCAAATACAGCCCAAGGCGCGCTGCCCTCATCTTTCTTGATGAGCGGGAAGTCCAGGAGCCATTGTTCAAGTCGCCGGTCCCTAAATTTGATCTCTGCACAGGGCTTCCCAGAGTCACCATGACGCTCAACTCCAAGGAGATGCCATTCATGCTGCGCCTTGTGCCTGCTGTCCCCGGAAGTGAGCGGGGTACAACTGTGCATTGCACGCGGTGGCCCTGGAAAACACCATTCTGAATCCAGTGGTTTTGCTGGGTGAGACGTAGGGTGCCCATCAGGCTACTAGTTAAATTAAAAGCAAGGGCAACTGAAGAGGACTCAGGAAGTCTACGCCCATGTTCACAGCCCCATTCTCAATTTGCTTCTTAGGTCCGGCGCTGTCTGCGCCACGCCCCCCCCCCCCCCCCCCCCCCCCCCGGCCCTTTGATGGAGGCATCTTTAATTTTAGCTGGTCAAGTACAGCTGTCAAATGATACCAGGGAAAGAGGCAGCGTGGATACCCCCCGGGTGATTAAAATATGACCTGGATCTGGGGAGGGTAAGAGGAGACCCTGTAGAAGGTGCGGGTGTCCGCCCTGGGGGAGGGGGCGTCGCGGGGAGGTCTCCCCACTCTCATTTGCTCCCTCCCTCCAGGCAACGAGGTGGAGCGCTCTTATCAGCTCAAGAATTCAGCCAGCCTGGTCAGCCTTGCATACCACACGGTGGCGGGGCCTGGATCGCCTGTCTAGCCAAGAACAGGCTGGCCTTTGTTCCCGAGTGACTGGGGGTGTTGCTTGGGGATGGAGATCCAGAGTGGGGGCAATTATGGGATTTTTTTAAAGGTATAGAAATTGTATCTCCCACCTTGGACCATGGGAAAATAAAGGGGAGGAGATACAATGTCAAAAGAGAGGCAAGTGGGGTCATTTTTATTGCTGACAACCTTCTTCCCAAAAGTGACCCAATAAGCTCACCTCCTGTTGTTGCAAGAGCTGGCATTGGTGCCAAAACACTGCATTTAACTTTTCAACTGAGTTCACCTTCTCCTAATGTCTTAACCCCTAAGGATTCATAATTCTAATTTCTTAGAACTTGAAGAATTTTTGTAGATCATGTATTTATCCACCTATCTATTCCCACACCCATTCAGCCTTCTATCTACCCATCCATTCATCCATCCCTCCATCCACCCCCACATTCATCCACCTACTCATTCATCCATTCACCCATCTTTCCATCCATCCACCAACCCATCCATCCATTCGCCCATCCTTCCATCCACCAACCCATTCATCCATTCACCCATCCTTCCATCCATCCACCAACCCATCCATCCATTCACCCTTCCTTCCATCCATCCACCAACCCATCCATCCATTCACCCATCCTTCTATCCATCCACCAACCCATCCATCCATTCACCCTTCCTTCCATCCATCCACCAACCCATCCATCCATTCACCCTTCCTTCCATCATCCACCAACCCATTCATTCATCCATCCACCCCCCCATTCATCCACTTACCCATCCATCCACTTCCATCCATCCACCCACTCATTCATCCCAACAAGGATTTATCGAGCACATACTATGTACCACCAAATGGTGAACAAGGATAACAAGGCCCCTGCTCTCCTGGAGCTGGCATGCTATTGAGAAAGATGGAGAATAAACAAGTAAACAAGACAGCAGTAAGTACCCAAAGATGGAAAACCAAAGAGACCTGAGAACGTAAATGGGAAGTCCTGGGGTGACCAGAAAGGTCCCTCCCACGCGGTGACATTTAAGTTGAAAGCTAAATGACAAGAAGGAGCCACCTATACAGAAGGGGTGGGGGAGGGAAAGAGCACTCTAGGCAGAGGGAACAGCAAGCATTAAGTGGATGCTCTGAAGTAGACACAAGCCTGGTGTGTCTGAGGGACAGGAAGCAGGCCATCAGGGCAGGGGCAGAGTGGACTAGGCAAAAACCACTTGCTCAAATGGAAAATGACTCAAAGTCTACAATAAGAGAAAGCAGAGGGATTCAGATAAAGTCAGTTTAACACCTCCGATAGGACTAGTGCTGGCCGAAGCTCCGGTCTTCCCTGTCCTATTCCAAACTCTTCGGGGATGCTAAGTCACGGTCTCTGCACTCAGCCAAAGTTCACGCACACCTCAGGAGTGTCCGTGTCTCAAGAGGGCAGTGGTTAGGGCAAGCAGGGGGTCCCCTGGGGTAACATCTTCCTGAACAAAAGTCCCGCTTCTTTGCTGAGGGGTTGACACTGTCTGCTCAACACTGCGCGTCCCCCTCCAGGCCAGCTGCAGGCTCCCCCAGCTGGTTCTAGCTGAGCCGCGTGCAGGACATATTTCAGACCAGGAGACTTTGAAGTATGTGTTCTCTTAAGGCTTAACAATGTCAAGCTTCATAACCCAGGAACGGGCTCGCTAGCTTCCTACTTTAAATTGCTCATAATTTGAAACATGCAAACATTTCCACTTTATCAAGCAGGGCTACTAAACATATTATTACTGGAACCTGCATGTTTTATGGTCTCCATACAGCCAGAGAGCTGAGTTTTATTAAAATAGACTGTTAAGAGGCTCAACTCATTATGGAATCTTCCAGGCCCCAGAATGAAAGAGTTTTGTTTATTCTAAGGGCAGGAAAAAAAAGGGCTGAGAAGAGGGCAAGGATGACTCTGTGTGTGTGTGTGTGTGTGTGTGTGTGTATGTATGTATGTGTGTGTGTGTGCACGTGCACACGTGCATGCTGAGGGGAGAGGTGGGAAAAAAGCAGAGACCACCAACAGTCTCTGCCTGGCCTTCACTGCCCCTCCCAGCCCACTTTGGTGTCAGCCGCCCATCCAAGGCCAGGCATTTGTTTGTGGGTCTGTGAATCTGTTACTTATGGTAGAGCTGGGTCTGGCTGGAAGACAACTGGAATTCAGTAAAGAAGGGTGATTCTTTTAATGGGTGGGAGGCAAAAGAGGCTCAGGGCCTCCACTGAGAGCAGGCATACCAACAACATGAAAAATGAGACCAAATAAGTCAACGGAACTATGCCCAAGGTTTTTTGTTTTGTTTTGTTTTGTTTGTGGGGGGAGGCTACTGGGGATTGAACCCAGGGGCACTCGACCCCTGAGCCACATCCCTAGCCCTATTTTGTACTTTATTTAGAGACAGGGTCTCACTGAGTTGCTTAGCACTTCTCCGCTGCTGAGGCTGGCTCTGAACTCATGATCCTCCTGCCTCAGCCTCCAGAGCTGCTGGGATTACAGGCGTGCACCACTGCACCTGGCTGCCCAAAGATTTTTTAAAGGATGCTGATGGTACACAGGCCTAGTGGCATCTGTGCTTTTAGTGTCTTCCTGGGCTGAGGGTGGAGGCAGGATTTAATGCCGTTAAGGACAAGGCCTCGTAACAGAACCATTCCTCTGAACTCAGGTAGCCCCCTTGCGTGTTGAGGCAGAGATGCCAGGCTGCTCCCAGGGTGCACCAGCTCATTGCCAGCCTAGTCCCCATGGAGCCCCACTCTCTCTGCAACGACCTAGGGTGATGAGAGGGACCCAGCCATCCTTTCATCCCTGCTGAAGTTCATTTAGACTCTAGCCCCAGAGGCCAGCTGGAAGCAACTGCATGAGAGACCCCAAGTGGGACCAGCAGGAGAACACCCCAGCTGAGCCCCATTATCCTGTAGAAACGTGGGCCATAGTGAGTGGCTGTAGGTGCTTGGAGTCACTAAAGTCGGATTGGTCAGTTACACAGCAATTAATCACAATACACCGTAGTTCACTTCCTTCCTCCTCTTGGGGGTTTTTGGGGAAAGTAGTTCTCCAGGGCAGAGAAGGTTATCTTCCGGGCCTCCTGATCGTGGTGGTGATGGTGATGGTGATAGCTGTCATGTATGGAGTACCCAGAATGCCTTAGGCATCATTTCTAAGTGTTCGTATATGTCACCTAAGGCAGTTTCTATTATTATTCCCATTTTACAGATGATAAAACAGGCTAGGAACCTGGTTCTGGACTCCTGGTTTTAGATTCCTACAAGGCACTACTATCCATAGTCTGATTTTCACAGTCAAGCCTAACACTCTGGTTAGAGTTTCAAGGTGTCCCCCTAAAAAGCACATGTTGGAAATTGAATGCCCAGTGCAGCAGTGCTGGAAGGAGGGGCCTAATGAGAGGTGTTTAGGTCACGAGGCTTCCATTCCCGTGAATGCATTAGTGCCAGTTATAAAAGGGCTTGAGGCTATAGGTCTATCTCTGGTTGTCTTTCTCTCTTGCTCTCACCCCTTACCCTTCTGCTTCTCACCAACATAGCACAAAGGTCCTCTCCTGATGTGGGCACCATGCTCTTGGACTTCCCGACATACAGAACTGTGATCCAAATACATTCGCATTCATTGCAAATGACACTGCTTCAGCTCTTTTGTTATAGCAGCACGAAACAGACTGAGACAACTGCAGACCATGGCTGTCAACACAAGGCCTTGTCCACAGGAGGTGCTCAGTGACAGATGATACAAATCACACCCTGAGCTCCTCTGGAGCGACTCTTCATCCCACAGTTCATAAGTCTCATCTGGATCTGTGCTGAATTCTGGGAATGTCTTTAGAGCCTGGCATGAGACCCTCTGCCCCCTTCCCCTGGAGAGACCTGAGCAGGCTTCGTCACCCTACAGTTGCCAATGAGCTCCTTCCACAGCCACAGCATCTGACACCATCGCTGATCTTGCCTGAGCAACAAATGTTAATAAAATCGGCTTATGAATGAATTTCATATATATAAACCAGAGACGAGCAGGTGGAGGGACGGTGGATGGATGGATGGATGGATGGATGAACACATCCTGATACACATTCATTGATTTTAAGCCTTCTCTGGAGTATTTCTCATGCTTTAATTTTATATTCTTTCATTCTCTCATCTCTGCAATTACTTTTTATTTGGCCTGGTTACAGGGCAAAGAGGGTGGAGGAGTAAGATCGGGCCATGCAGGAGGTCGGAAAGGTGTTAACAAGCTATAAATGACCTTCCCCGGCCTATTCAGGCATAAGTAATGTCCCCAAATTGCCTACAGTCAAAACTGCCAATTCCAAGCTGATTGCGATGAATCAGGCCCCCCCATACGCAATAATGTGATCAATTTCTCATTTCGCTGAATAAATAAGCTGGAAGATGGGAAACTGTCTCTGACCCACCGTTAACCTTCTGCCTCATTATTCATATCAGACCTATGACATACATGTAAGAAATCCCCGGTTCAATTTTAGCTAATTATTTGTTAGGACTGAAGGCTCTGTGAAGTGTTACTGATGGTACAAGTGCCCAGGGACCCCCAGGCAGAGAAAACCAGACTGAGGCGGCCTTTGTCTAGGAGGAGGAAGGCTGGAGAGAAGCCTCCTTTGCTTCCCCCACAAGCTTAGGGTCGGTGTCTCATCTCACGTGCTCGGACGTGCTGATTTGAGTGTGATGCCCGGTGGGCTTTTTTTTGGTTTGTTTTTATTGTCCTTGTGAAGATCACCCTCACAAATCAGTTCCTTCACTGGGCATAAGTCCTGTGACCATCTTTCCCCTCACCCTACCCACCCAGCGTCCCCCTGGTCCGCACACGTAGGGACCAGGGCTCTGGGAAACGTAAAAACTGTTCATTTAATTGACAGGTTGCCTCTGGACAGAGTCCTGGGAAAGCTGCAGAAATATTTCAGTGTGTAGTGGGAGCGTCAAGCCCTTGCAGGGGATTTGGCAGGTGGCATCCACAGAGATGCTGGCCCTGCTGGCCTGGTCCAGGGGCTAACGGCGGCTCTTCTGGGAGGAGGAGGTTGGCTGGGCCTGGAAGCTCTGGACCTGCCCCACAGGGAGTTTGGATGAAGGCTGTGACCAGCTTCCCTGCCCAGGAGTCCATCTGCTGGTCAGCACCCCCCACCCCGAGGAATCTCCCCAAACTAGAAGAAAACAGCTAATTTTAGATTCATTTGTCTCCTTAGGAGAACAAAGGCCTCTGTCACTACCTGGTGGCCATATTGCCTTAGTAACTATTTACCCATTTTCAGAACATGTGAGGATGCCCCCAAAGAACTCTCACCTCAGGAGACTTTTTAAATAAGAATAATAAATAAGAAGGTCCATTTCACTCAACATATAATTTTTGAAGATGTGTCAGGCGCTGGTCTAGACTCTGAAGGTGCACAAATGGAGAAATGGCATTGTCAGGTAGTCTTGCCCTGTGGGGCATTCTACCTCAGGGAGAAAGAGAATATTTATGGTATCACTCGATGGGGGTGAGTCACGGGAAATTCATGGGGTACAGAGGAGGTATGGACTTGGGGGTGCCAGGGGGTCTTCTAGGAGATAACTACAGAATAAAAAGCTGTGATTCAGGGGAAGAGGCAGAGAGTGGGTGGGATGGTGGGGAAGGGGCATGTCCGCTAGAAGCAGCCCTGGGCAGGAGATCTTGGGGGTAAGGAGAATGGCTGGCCAGAGGACAGTCTGACTGCTAAGAAGAAGAAAAGAGGTCACGGAGGTAAGTTGGACCCCACCATGAGGGCTCCCTCGGTCTACTCCTGGATGGGAATATTCCAACTTTGAGGTGGCATGTGGACTCTATGAATAATTGGGTCTTAGAGGCTGGGATTACAGCTTCCAATTAGGACTGCCCCAGAAAAACTAGTGCAGGGGGTTGCCATATTTAAAAGCCATATCTGGAAACTTAGATTTAGGAAAATTTACCCCAGGTTCTCTTGAAGGCAAATGAACAGATGAGCGTGGCATCTTAGGAGGGTCTCAGGCTGCCTGAAGTTGAGGGTTTGGAAGTGGGCATGAGAGACAGGAAGAGCCTGTGCTGTCTCTGAGGTGGACGGGGTCATGGAGTAGGTGGAATGATCTCCATTTCACAGCCGCAAAGACTGAGGCCCAAGAAGACACAGGGCTTTGCCCGTCTTTAACGATCACTGGGCAACTGGCTGGTTTGCCCAATCAGTAGGAAAGACAGTTCCAGCATGAACTCAGCTTTACTGTTTTCCACCACAGAAAACCCATTTCCTGTTTGGGTGAGAGGAGAAACCCCAAACCTAATGTCCAGAATATAAACCTCCATGAAAGAGGAGCATTTGTCGTTTTTAAACAGAACGATTGCTTGGAGACCAAATCCTGGAAATCCAGACAAAGGAGCTGAGAAATCCGTATTTCTACAACATGAACATCTGCCCAGCCACAGACACCCAAAGGGCATGGCTGGCACCGTCTCCATCAGGGCTTTGAGCATGCTTTTCCCTCTGCCTAGAACATTCTGCTGCTGAAGGGTTCCATAAGCCATCACCGCCTTATTTCACCCAGGTCTCAAGCGTGGGCTCCTCCAGGAGCCCCGTCCTGAATATCCTGTGCAAAATAGCTGCTCCCTAATTTTATCCCTCGTTGGTTTTTTTCCTGTTTGACATCAGGTATCCTGTGCCTGTCCCTCTGTGATCTCTGTCTTCTCCCCTTGGAAGATGAACTTCCTGAGAACAGAGACTCTCCTTCACTTCTCTGTCTCCAGTGTCTTGTATACCGTTGGTGTTTAATAAGCATATGAATTGCATAAGTCAATGTTGGAGTCGCTGTTCCCGTGGAGGATTCGTGGAGGGGTATTCCAAAAGAGTGAGAAGGGCTGTTGCGTGAGCACCGGCCAAGACCTTGGCTGCCCCTGGTGCTTCGCCCGCACTCCAGGCCCCTGCACCAGGGGCTTCCCCCTCCACAGCCCTCTGCATCTCTGGGGCCAAGATCAGGCTGAGCACAGGGCAGGAGCCCAGTAGAGGACTGCTTGGATGACGAATGACTGAATGACTTCAATGAGCAGCTGCATGCAGTCCCCCCGGGGTCAGGACCAGAAGTGGACCCTGACTGGTAAGAATTGTGGGACCATGGGGAGCAATAGCCTTGTCATTATTGGAGCTACCATTCATTGATACTATTATATTCCAGGCACCATCTAATCATTTCACATTCTTTATCTCAGTTAATGCTCACACCCCCCCCCCCCCCCTTTAATTGATACTATTATTATCCACATTTTACCTATGAAGAAAAGGAGACCCAGAAAGACCTGTGTATCTTAAGGTGATCCACGAAGGCTGTAGAATGGTCAGGACTCCAGGACGCTAGCCTCTAGTGCTGGAGCAGGGAGTGGGGTGGGCTGAGCCCTGGTTGATGAGCAGGTCACATTTAGGGGAGGAGGAGGAGGAAGAGGAAGAGAAAGAAAAGGAGGAGGAGCAGGAGGAGAAAGGGAAAGGAGGAAGAGGAGAACAGGAGGAGGAGGAGAAAGAGTAGGAATTCTGCCCCTGGACATATGGGTGTCTGATGGGGGACGTGTAGCCTGGTTGCACATTCATTCATTCATTCATTCGGCCACTTTACTGCATTCCTACACTATGCCGGCACTGTTTCAGAGTCTGTGGTGGACAGGAGTCCTGTCTTCCTGGAATCGCCTGTCTCATGAGAGAGAGAATAACACAGGGTGCAAGCACGGTGCTGGGCCCACTCAGGAGCTGAGAGAGCAAAGAGCAGCCTGGCCAACGCGCCTTAATAGGCATCAGCCCAGGACTGAGAACAAGAGCCAGCCTGGTGAGGGGGCTGGAGAAGGGAGGAGAGAGAGGCCACCCAGCCTTAAAGAATGACGTGCCCACCCCAGAGGAGAGGCAGCGCAGGTGGAGGAACCAGGCCTCTGCTTTAAAAGGGACAAGCCTCAGCTGGCTTGAGCAGGGAGTTGGTTGCCCAAAGGCACCCCATAAAGGCAGGGAGGAGGTCTGAGCCCTTCCCAGGAACCCGCTCCAGGCGAGTGGTTGGGAGCCGCAACCATCCAGAGCAGCAGCCTTTCTGAAGTCCCCACGGAGTCCCCTGTGCACCTCAGTGGCCCCCATCAGGTCACTCCATAAACATGCCACCATTGTGTTTCCACTCTTTGGAAGTAGCTTGGACTCCAGAGGGCCAAAGCAAATATTTGCTGAGCCTGGCGTGGCTCCAAATTGGGACAATGTATGGTCAGGTTGCTGGCCTTGCACGCTTGAGGTTCAAGGGCCACATGGCAGCCTTCCATCCTCAAAGTAAGGCAGGATGGAAAAAAAAAAATCCTCCTAACCTGGTTATGGGAAGAATTGGCCCAGGGACAGTTCTTTCTTCCATCTTCAAGGTTCCTTTCGTATGGTCGCTTTCACATGCATTTCAAATCCACAACAAAGTCCACTCTCAAGTTGTCCTTGCTTGATATGATTCTTCAAAAAAAAAAAAAAAAAAATCTGTGACAAATATTTGCGAGTGGGATAACATTGTGGCTGATCAAGGTCCTACCCCTGAGTGGTCCTGGGTGAGGCTGGGTCCTCCCAGAGCTGGGTCCTGGCCGGGGTGGGAAACAAGTGATGTTCATGTAAAGAAAAATGAAGCCCCTCCTCCACCAGTGAGTCCCCACCATCTGTTCTGACTCAACACTGGGGATTGGTTACCAGTATCTCAGTGGCTGTTTTCCATGACAATTTTCTTCTCTGAGTTCATTCATCAATTTCTGTGCAGAATCAGCTTATGGAAAACTCACATGAGTTCCTGAATATGAGGGCCAAGGGGGGACACCATGAGATGCAAGACAGACTTTTCCTGTAGTGCTAGGAAAATTCCCAGCTCCCCCCAGGCCTCCCTTCCGGTCTCCAGTCATAGCTTCACTTTTTCCATGACCTTATCAATTTCTGATAGGCAGGAGCTAACCCAGCATTCAAGGGAATGGAAATGCTGGGAAATATGAATCCCAGCAGGCCCCCGCTGTACCGGTGCAGAGGCCCACGTAAGCTCAGATCTGGCCCTTGAAGTAGGACATCATCAACATCAATCCCATCTCCTCTTTCCTTGCACGTGTGGACTCTGGAATAGGGAGGAAGCTGAGCTAGACAGGAAGTCTTAGTGATAGAAGGCCTCGGATACCCTGACAAAGCCCGACTTTAGCCTCCAAAATTGAGAACAAATATGAAATTTTTGAGAAATTCTATTGGCAGCCTTCAGGTGTAGTTGGTAATTGTTAGGGCCACCCACCAAATATTGCTGTTCCTCTCTTCCTCGGGGCTCCAAGAAGGATTGTACTTTCTGGATCCCGTGTGGGTGAATGGGGCCATGGGACCAGTGCTAACCAATGAGTTGCTAGAGGAAGTGGCATCCATCACTCCCTGGCTGCGCATTTAATTACTAATGGGGGATCTTCTAGGGCTTTCTTTTGTTTCCCCTAGAATTGTGACTGGAGGAATGATGGAGGCAGCTCTATTTGGATGCCTGGGTGATTAGAATGAATTAAGAGGACATGCAGCACAAACAAGAAATGAACATGTGTTGATTTGTTTCTGAAACTCCGTGCTGCTTGTTACTGTCACAAAACATAGCCGATACTGACTGAAACATGGGGTGAGACCATATGCAGGCTTGGCAAAAAAGAAGAGGCTCTGGTTTCAAGCCTCAGGACCCTGCGGTGTTCTGTCCTCCTCATCTCCTCTTAATAATATTAGTAGTAACTTTACGACCTTGAACCAGTTAATTAAATTCCTCTGAGTTTTGTTATTACTATGTATAAAATGAAAATAATGATACTTGCTTCTCAGCACACTATGAAGTCAATGAGCTAACGCATGTAGAGTATCTAGCCTATTGTCTATGCTATACCTATGGTATCTCATTGATTCTAAAATGCCTGTTTGTGCACATTCAACACTTCTGACATTTACAATCAATGCCATCTTTCAATTAATTGGCAGTGTTTTTTCTTTCTCAGCAGCATATAAAATAATGCTGTGTCTTACTTTCAAATGGTGTCAGAGTCACTTAAATACAGTAGTTGGCACTCAGTAAATGGTAGAAATCATTCTTATCTTTCATGTGATCCTATTGAAATGTTCTGGGTTTGTTTTAGATCTGGAGAAGATGATAATCATAATATGGCAAAGGAGCAGATGACGTGGAAATGCTTTCTGCGTACTAAGCACTCTGGCAACAGAGAGGATATAACCCCAGGGGCACCACCTCCAGAAAGCCTGACTTTTTCAGGGTGTGCACAGCATTTAGTTCTAGAAGAGCTCTCGAGGAGGCCAGCACTAAAGTGTGGCGGGAAATGGCAGGGCCAGATGGTCACAGCAGTGCCCAGCTGATGCCCACTAAGAAGAGCAGGGTATGGTGAGGAATTTGCAGCTTAAAATGCCAGTTTCACAGAATGCTGGACCATCTATGTCTCCTTTCTCAGATTTATCCTCTATAGCATGGAGCCATTAATAGATTTCTTGAAGCACTGTTGTTAGAGCTAGCTGAAAAAGTATACACAAAGGATACAGGCAACACTGTCCAATACAGTGACCACTGGCCACATGTAGCTATTAAGCATTTAAACTGCAACCAGTCCAACTTAAGGTGTGTTATAAGCATACAATACATACCCGATTTCAAACTCTTAGTATGGAAAAAGGAATGTAAAATACCTCATTAATAATTTTTATATTTATGTTGAAATAGTATTTTGAAATGAGAGTATTTTAAATACACTGGTTAAAGTAAAAATATATGCTTGGAATTAATTTCACCTGTTTTCTTTCACTGTTTCTTTTAGGCTACCAGAAAAATTTAAATCGTACTTACCTCTTGCATAGTATTGGTCAAGAACAAGGCTTGGCCCATAAGAAGCACTCAATAAATGTGTTGAACAGAGATAGGCAGGGCGTCCAGGCTTGTCCCAGGAATCTGCACTAAGAAGAAAACATCTCAATATGGGCAAAATTTGCCAAATGGTTTTGGCACAAAGGAGGAAACACCTCCGATTTTGATTGTGCTAGAAATGAGGGACAATACATTTCTGTTTTTTTGTTTGTTTGTTTGTTTGTTTGTTTTGGTACTGGGGATTGAACTCAGGGGCACCTGGGCACTTGACCACTGGGCCACATCCCCAGCCCTTTTTTGTATTTTATTAGAGACAGGGTCTCACTGAGTTGCTAAGTGCCTCGCCATTGCTGAGGCTGGTTTTGAACTCATGATCCTCCTGCCTCAACCTCCCAAGTGCTGGGATTACAGGTGTGCACCACCGCGCCCAGCTGGGACAATACATTTCTTTTGCTTCTGGTCCCTGCCCTTTCTCCCCCAGCCACGCTGGCCATGGTTTCTTGGGCCTCAGCTACGATTTGTCATCCTCATAAAATGCCAGTTCCTGAACAACAGGCCCTGTGCTGTTGCGGTCACTATTTTATCCCTGGTATCGAGTGCAGTGTCCTGCTCCAACTAAGTCTTCAACAAAAATATGTACGAAAAATTAATTCCTCTAGGGGGGTGTGAAGGCAGTTGGAGTTGTATGGCTATGGGTTCACCTCCCAGGTTTAATATGTGTGCAGTGTTACGCAGGGGCGAGAGCTTGAGCTTTGAGCTGTGTGAACTCAGGCAGGAACAAAACTTCTCGAGCCTCAGTGCTCCCATATCTGGTAAATGGGGATGTTTCTGTTTGATATTTGCTTTGCAGGACTGCGGAGCCAGACAACAGAAACAGTGAATCAAGAAGGGGAGAGATGGGAACTATTAATTCAGCTCAAATTAGTGAAGAACCTCTTTGGAGTAACATTGCATATAAACTCTGAAATGTTCTCTGTGTGTTACGGTTTGCATGTGAGGTATCCCCCCAAAGCTCATGTGTGAGACAATGTAAGGTTTAGAAGTGAAACGATCAGATTATGAGACCCTTCACGCAATCAATGAATGAATCCCCTGATGGGATTAACTGAGTAGAAACTGAAGGCGGGTAGGGTGTGGCTGGAGGAGGAGGGCATTGGAGGCATGCATTTGGGTATATATTTCGCATCTGGCAAGTGGAGTCTCTCTCTGCTTTCTGATCCTGGTGTGAGCTGCTTTCCTCTGCCACCCTCTCCTGCCGTGAAGTTCTGCCTCACCTAGAGCCCCGAGGAATGGAGCCGGCTGTCTATGGACTGAGACCTCTGAAACTGTGAGCCCCCAAATAAACTTTTCTCAGGACCTTTAGTCACAACAGCAAAAAAGTGACTAAAACACTGTATGACACCATTAAATGCACACTCTCATGCCGCACAGACACCTGGATACGTGGCAGTGTGGGGGTTCCCAGAGGATTTTATAGAAGACAAATCTGCAGGCAGAGGAATATGACAATGGTCATTGGAATGAGGAGAGTGACAATGGTGTTATTTCAAAGAACAGAATAGAAGTCAATCAGTGATGAAGTTATAGAAAGATGGATATGTTGCCGTGGGAGATCAACCAAAGACTTGAATTCAAGTCCAGCCTCTATTTTTTGAGCCTCCGTTTCCTCGTCTACACAGTGAGGGTGGTCTGGTCCCCGTTCTGCCCATCTCAGAGTCACTCAGAGAAGAGACATGACGATGGAGGTAGAATCGCTTTGTGAACTGTGACACCCTTTCCAGATGCAAATGATTATTGATCATCATTAGAGCATCTGTCAGCAACATAGTCTCCCTTGTGAAGCTGTGTCAATCGGTCAGAGATGACTTGGAGCGAGACCAGGTCTTGAAAGCCAGGTGGCATCCCAGACCACTGAGGCCTGCGCAGGAAAGATTTCCAAATGATGTTGAGCCCGCAGGAACAGAGCTGGGTGGGGACCGTTAACCCCGGGCAGGTGGACACGCAGGGACCGCTGCTGCCAGCTTCAGCCTGGGGGCCCCACCTGGGCCTCAGAACCCATTCTGAGGCTCTGGAACCTCACAATTCCATGTTCTAGACTAGAATAATTGTGCCCGGCAGATGCTGGCTTCCTTGGGGGGCCTGCATGTTTCAGTTTGAGGGAACGATGTGTTGAATGCTGGAGCAGAGGTCTCTCATAAATAGCTGGCGTGGGTCTCTGGCCATCAAACAGGGCTTAGAAATAATATTTTGAAGAGTTAAGTGTAAATGAATGGGAAACGCATGGATTAAATTTCCATGAAATACATATGGATGTAAAAATGAAAGAAAGGCTTCGGGCGCTGCATGCTGGGATTCATTTTACCTAGAACATAATGAAATAAAAACCTCCAAGGCGGAGGACACATTCCCTTCAACCCCCAACAGCACCCTCTAGGTCACACAAGGTCGGCTAGGAGGAAGAACCAAGGGAAGGGGGAGGCAAAGGAGGTGACAGCCAGGCCAGGAAGCTGTCCTGATATGTGCCTGTGAACTCCTTCGGGGAAGTCCCTCCCAGCTCTGGCTGCAGGGCTGTCGGAAACACAGCTCCTCCGAGCAGCCGACAGCCGGTCCCCTGGCCCTGCTCAGCAAGAGAGGCGCAGCGTCGATGGTGTGATGCATGAGAAGAAATGCAAGCTAAATAATGTTTAATTGACAGAGCAGATTGTTTACTTTCGAATAATTGCACTAAATTGCAGTGCTTAAAAAGTACTTAGACTTTGCGACTTGGCTCTGCCGGCCCGCTCCAGTGAGGATGGGGCCGGGCTTGGGGGAGGCTGCAGGACCCTTGAGATGGGCAGATGGGGGAATCCAGGGCCAGAAAGGTCAAAGGGGCTGCGTGGCCACCAGCCCCGGCCTCTCCTGCCTTTCTGAGCCTTCTTCGTGTGGCTGCAGCTCACCTGGACACTGGGGTCACCTTGATGCTCCAGGACAGAGTGCCTTAGCCTCAGGGAACGGACCCTGTAACTCTCCGGGGTGCTTCAGACAGCACCTGTTGCCCACACAGGGGGTCAACCGTTCTGAGAACCTGCCGCTCTCAGCAGAAGCACTGTTCCCAGCAGGCTAGGGGAGCCAGGAAACCTGGGCTCCCGCCCAGCCCCCCCACCCTGTTGACACAAGGATGCGCAGGACTAGGGCTGCCACACAAACACTGGGATATTTCTGCACCAGCCGGAATATGACTGCAGCCATGCCTCTGTGTGCCTCTGCCTTCCTCCCTGCCCTAATCCCTTCTCTGGAACACCCACGATGCTTCCATCTGCAGAAACTCAAGCGTTCATACCTGGAACTGGAGGGGCCCCTTAGGATCTGGCTACAACAGTGGGCAGTGTCCATCCTGACCAGCTAATACCCACACTGTCCTCCAAACCTGTGACATCACTCTAACGGCTACTCTTGACCGGGCAGGTGGCCCTGAGTCACATGTAAGTCAACAGGACTGGTACACCTGATGGCAATAGATGCCCCCTGCCTTCCAGTATGGTCTTTGTCAGACCCCACGCCTGCACCACCTATCCCCCACCCCTGCCACCTCACTCCCAGGCTCAGCTGCTTAAAACATTTGGCACTGCAAGCAAAAGATCTAAGCTTTAGAATATGCTTCTCAAGGGTCTGTGAAAATATCTGAGACCTGAAAAAAAAATATTTTTGGCTCAAAAATACGAAAAGGAACCCACAAAATTAAAATTAATATAGGTTTAAATGTCCACAAGCCATAGCATTACGTCAGCTACTCAAACCTAAGCCAGCTCCATTTGTACATGGTGATACAACTGTTATGTTCAATGTGGATTGCGAGTGAATTCTCATTTGTCTGGTGTGATGGGGTGAGGCTTTCTGAAGTCAGGGTCCCCGGGGTCAACAAAGGTGGTGAGTGGGCTTGCGCCCAGTACTAAGATACAGTTCCAGTCCTGGCACCCAAGGCAGAATGCTGTTGGGCTGACCGCCGGCCGCCCCCTCCCTCTCCTTTTGCCTTCATTCCCTGGCCCGCCCCTTTCTCTTCCGGCCCCCAGCCCCGGCCTCGGTGCTCCCGCTTGGCCATCTTTTGGATATTCGATATTTAACCACGAGCGTTGGCCCAAGCCCCATCTGCCCCTCTGCTCCTCCAGCCTCACACTCTCACTTTGCAAGATCGTCTGTCCCAACAGTGTCAACTGTCACCTCCCGGTGGCCAGCTTCCAGATCCGAGTCCCCAGCTCCATCCTCCAGCTCCAAGTGCAGGCTGAATGTTTCCTCTCGGTGTCCCACACATGCCCCCAGCTCGGCGCGTCCCAAGCCACCTTCACCCAATGGCTGCCTCCCATGCCGTGCCTATCTTCAACAGGACCCGACACAGCTTCTTGGCCACCTTAGAGCTCTGCCATCTCCAACATCTTCTCATCCCTTCTGTCCGTGAGCCCAGCTGCACTGCTCATTCTTTCCTCCCTTTCTTTTACAGTGCTCACACCTGTCCTTTCTCTCATGCCTGGTCCCACCTAGCCCAGGGCGGGGGAAGTAAGTAGGCTTCCTCTGCAGCCCCGACTCTGACCCACTGGCCGAAGCCACCTGGTGCACAGAGTGGAAAATGATTTCCAAGCTAGGCTTGGCCTCATGGGGGAAGATGGGCAGGATCGATTAGTGATGTCTGCCATGCACACAGAAAGAGGGGAAGGCACACAGTTTGCCATCCCCAGTCTAAGCCTGGTCAAGTGGGCCTCCGACCCAAGGCAGTGGGTCCACCTATATATTAGTAGAACATCAGTGGGGATGAACACTTGCATTCAACAATTCCCAGACCACACACCATTTCTAACTTTTTACCTAGTGTGCGACCAAGCCCAGGCTCCCAGACTGGCATTGATGTCCCATCTGGTCCGACCCCAGCTTCCTTCTGCTGTTGATTTCCTGCTAGCCTTCAGTGCCTGCACCTTGCTCCTGCTAACCTCACCCGCCACCTCTCCTGACCGTGTCTGGACCCTCTCACCTCCACATCATTGCTCCCAGTCTTCTCCCCTCCTGGAACCCCCTCCTGTTCCCACCCTACCTACTCACATCTCCTACCTTGACCTTCTAGTGTCAGGGCTTAATTTAATAAGAGCCAATTTATTGAATATTCACTCTGCAACAAGTGTTATTCTAAGAGATTCACCCAGATGAACACATTTAATCCCTGCTGATAGTGCTGTGAGGGAGGTATCTATTATGTGTTTCCATTTTACGGATGAGGAAACTGAGGCACAGAGAGGTTAAATAACCAGCTTAAGGTCACACAGCTTACAAGAAACAAAGCTGGAGTGAGAACCCGGGACATCTGGCTCTGGCAAGGGGTTCTTGCTTGTCACATCACCTTGCCCCTGAATTCTCACTTCTTCCGGATCGACCTTCCCAACCTCCAGCCCTTCCTCCAGCATTGATTGCCTGAGCCACCTGACTTTCCATATACTGTCTTTGTTTCCCTCTGTGTTGTCGGGTACCTGTGAGGACAAGAACAAAGCAAGCCCCTGGGTTGTTGGTAACAGTCCTTAGAACGTGAGCACTCGCCCAGCAAGTCCTTCCTATGCTGTAAAGTATAAAGGTGCTTTAGATACACATTATTTTATGTAGTTTTTACTTGGGGAGTTAGGAGGATATGATTATCCATACTTTATATACATGGAAATTGAAACCAGAAAAGTTAAGCAAATTGCCAAGGTCACACAGCAATGAGCCATTTCCCACTCCCTGACCTTCAACCGTTGCTGGCCTTATATGGCCAAGCAGCAGGAGGGCAGGACAAACGGTGGGCTTCTCCTTTCTATCCCATGGCACGTACGTGTCCAGGGGCTGAGACCACCACGTGGGAGACACGAGGACACTGGCTTTGGGGGAACGGGCATATCTGCAGACCCAAAGTAACTGGGCTGTCACCTGGAGAAGAGGGACAAGGCAGGTGGGGTCTTGGCTTAGCTTCTCTTTCCTCTGGGGTTCCTCCCGCCTCCTCTTCTGCCCCCATCTCACCACGTCTCCTAACAGACCACTCTAGGAGGTATCTGGGGATCACGCCCACCAAGCCCTGTCCACGGGACACGCAGGCCCACGGCCACCCTGAGCCAGCACACTCGTGGCCAAAGGCTCTCAGTGCAGACACTCAATGAATGGGGCACCCGGCGTGCTCTGGGGAAAGGACAAAGGACATCTGACAAAGGACATCTCACAACAGAGCCAAGGTCGACCTCACTTCCAGATTGGAAATTGCATGTGTGTTTTTGACAAGGTGACGCAAACAAACAAACAAACAAACACACAGAAACCCTGCCTGTCCACCACCACCATGGACACGAAGAGAGCTCCGTTCACAAAGTGCGTCCTTAACCTCGCAGACCTGAGATGGTTTGTGTTACCTGAGTTCCTCCTGAGGTCCTAAATGAGTGCAATTGCCAGCTTCTAAATTTGGGTGTTTGTGGGCGCCTATTGGCAGAGAGAAGAAAGACGTGCTGTAGAGCTGCGGTCTGCCCTGAAAGCCAGTCAAGCCCCACATTCTAAACACAAAGCTGCTGTTTGCCCAGAATCTGAGCCGGACGGTTCCTATTGATGGCTTCCCCCACCCCCCCTCCCCCCCCACCCTGTCTCTTTTTCCCTCTCTCTCTTTTTTCCTTCATTACTAAAGTGCCAAAAGAGCTCGGTGTGAATGAAAATCGGGGTGGGTGCACATTCAAGCTGCATTATCTGCCACAGACGATCAGGGATGCGGGGCGGGACCGTGGGCCAGCCATCCATCCGGGCAGACCTGCCCCAGCGCCACTGTTTACAGAAGAAAGGAAAAAATAGAAATCGATCTGTGGCGTTGGTACAGGGGCAGGGGCAGGCGGGGCAGGGGATTTGGTTGCCACTCTTTCAGCCACGCGAAATGCCAGCCGATCTCTATCAGCCCCAAACTGGGGTATCTCGGAGGTAAATCTCGTGTTCCATACTCGGAGCCAGGTCTCTACTTTCCGATGCCCGGGCAGAGCGGTCCACCACCGAATCCGCCCCCGATCGGGTGACATCTCAGGTACGCCAGCAAAGCGGGCGTTCTGACACCCACCTCCCGCATGGGTCTTTCGGGGGGCCCCCTGTGCAGGAAGGGACTATCGGTGTCCAGATTTGTCCTCAACTGTCTCTGTCAAGCAGTGTCCCATTCCAGAGGACAAAGTCCCACGGAGCTTGGTCTCCTCCTTTGAGATGCCCAGTTCTCGAATTTATTAAAAATCACCCAGAGGGGTCCGTGTACGGGCAGGAGCAATCTGAAGGCTAGGAGGGGTGTATTTATCGAGCACCCGTTTTCAGCAGGCAGCTCAACGGCGGGCCATTCTTTTCATCCTCCCCATGCCGTGAAGGCCCGCGTCTCCCATTTTACAGATGAGCAGCCTGAGCTGCAGACAGACTCAATAGCAAGGAAACTAGGAGCCGAGCCAAAGGCCACCTGCCTTGAAAGCCTGTTTCTTTTCCCCACTGCCTACGGGCTCTCATCAATGTCGATATTTCTTTATAGTCACCTACATTTTATTTCTGGATGTCTAAATTTATCAACGGGTGCCACCATCGGGACAATGGGGCTATTGGGACAAAGGTGGCTCTGGCATTTTCTTTCCTGGCTCTGACATTTCTGAAATCCTGCGTCCATGGACATATTCAGCTGCCTTCAGGCAATAAATCAAGTTGTTTGAAAATTAAAAATAAGCAGGAAAGGAGGGACTCACAGTGGCTGGGGCCTCAAAGCCGTGGTCTATAAAAATAAAGACTGGCTGGGGAGGCTTACCGTTGGCAGGGGAGGTGCCCAGTTCACCCGGCGTCCTTGGGGCCAGGCTCCCCAGCATGGCTGGACAGAAGGAGGCCACTCTGCGTGTTGGGCCCCTGGTCCAAGGTGCGCCCTCATCAGGCGGGGGCCAGGGTGAAACCTGACTTCCTGTGGGATGGCGGGAGGGGGATTGAGGGCCACGTGGGGGGTGACAGTGTGCAGCGGGCGGATTTGGCAGGCCCCCGGGTGTTTTCTTTGCACAGAGAGCTCGGAGGAGCCAGTTTTGCAATCCTTCGCTCCAGTCTATGACCCCAACCTTCCCTCTCCCACCGCCCCCTCCCGCTCTCATCGAGTGTGGCGGGAACCTGGCCAACGCCGAGAGAAAATGAAGACATTGCTCAAATGGCATGTTCCAGTGGCTGAGCGCTGGCAGGCAGAGCCTGCGGGGAAGTGGAACCGATTCCCTGTCCATCCCCTAAATATCCTAAGTATGTTCCCTCCTTGGCCGCAAAACCACAGCAATGTCTCCCTGCCTTCCCCTCCTCCCTCGGACCCCGGGGTCTGCGAGGAGATCAGCCCGCCGCAAGGTCCCAGAGGCGCCACCGCTGCCAAGGGAGGGGCCTCGGCCAGCCTGGCGCTTGGCGGGCTTCCGGGTTGGCACTGGTCATCCACAGCGTGTCCTGCCCAGCTTCTGGCCGCCATGGCCAGTTCTGCTTTCCAGGGGTTAGCGTGTCCATGTCATGGGGAAGGCCTTCTGGCCCCCGGGCACTCCTTCGGGGTCAGGGGACTTCCTCTTCCCGCTCTTCCTTATTCAGACCCTGGGCATGTTGGGCACAGGGCTGACCTACTGGCGTTCGCTCCCAGGTCCGGACTTATTTTTGACACTGACTATTTGTGTGATCCGTTGGAAAGCCACTTCCGTCACTTAGCCTCTGTTGGCGCATGAAAACTTGGGGAAGATGAGTGGTTTCAGAACTTTCTTTGGGGGGTTTGGTAGAAAGGGCTCAGACAGGGATGGGGGGCAGATGACCAGGGGGGCCAGGCCCCCAACTCCTAGGGCCACCCCAGCCTTCTCCTATTTTAATAGCTCTGCTCCGAGAGCCAGCTTTGCCTATGATGAGCGATCCACATCAAGGCCACCATGACGCCCAAGGTCTCTATCTGCATGGGGCCTTGGGTGTGGCCAGGAATAGAACTGAGACCAGCAGGAACAATCAGCAGTTGGAGGAAGAGTTTGGGGGTCCTGCAGCCACCCGGAGGGAGACGGGTCATGGCTGAGTGACTGTCCATCTCTGTCCTCCTCTCCAGGTGTGCCTTCTCTTGGAGTCAGAAAGTTCTCGCGAGTTCTTTCCTTCGCATTGGTCTCTCCTGCTCATCTTTGTGAGGAGAAACCTCCAACTTCCAGTACTCCCAGGGGTCCGCCTCTGCCCCCTTGCTCTCTTCTCTAAGCTTTGCTGGGTCTGATCCCTCTGCGGTTCCCAATCCCACCTTCACTTGAGTCCTCGGAATCTTATTTTTAGCCCAGACCATTTGCAAGATCCAGTCTTGCAAAGGGCAGCTGCCACTCTACCCACCCCTGGGCAGCTTCTCCCATGCCCTCCTCTGACCTCTCACTCAACAGGGCTCAGCAACCTACGGTCATCTTGCTCCCAAGACAGCTCTTCCCCTAATGCCCCCATTAGAGGCCACCACACCCCCCTTAGAGGAACCACCACACCCTAGGGCTACCCATGCCCAAGTCTTAGACTTGACTTTGGATGTGCCATGACCCACACACACTCCTACTTGGCACTCAGTCTGTACCCCTTTGCTGTTTTGCTTCCTTCTTTCCTCTCATGTCCACGGATACCTCCGCCATTTAATTCATGACCTAGCCTATTGTCTGGACCCTGGAACTAGTCACCATTGAGCTTCTCCTCCATTCACTCAGTTCCTGCTAAACTGAGCCCTGGCTCCATATCCCCGAGTAGATACTGTTTTTATTTCCCTTCTTCTAAGTCTTGGCTCATAGGTATAATGCAAGCATTGTATTCCTGTCCCACATACCCTTCTAGGACCTGTCACTCCCCCATCAAAATATGAAGCCTTACGTCCGCTCCCCACCTTGAACCTTTGGAGGAGGAATCACGTCCTGACTACCTTGACAGATAAAGCACAGAAGTGTCCTTAGATGACCCCATTAGATTAGGCCAGGTCACAAAAGGCAATGCCATTTCCACCTGATGTTCTTTCCCGGGACATGTGGTTCTGGAGTCTAGCTTTACCATTAATAAAATTCAGGTACATGGAAGCCACCGTGCTAGAGAGGCCACGTGTAGAGAGAGAGAAAGATACCTGAGGAGTCCCCACTGTTCCAACCCCCTCTGTGTGAGTCCCCCCAGTCCAGGACCCACCACGGAGCCTGTGACTGAGGTTCTTCAGACGACTCCAGCCCCCACCATCTGGCGGCAACTGCTGAAGTCGCCAGTGAGGACCGCGTAGCAGACCCCGCCAGCTCTGCTCTCACCTCCCAGGTGGCGAGATAATAAATGACGATGGTTCTTTGAGCCACCACTTTCATGGTGGTTCAGCCCACAGAAGCAGGTTAGTGGAACATCAGGCTTGGAAGCCAGGAAGCCCTGGCCTCTTAGGCTGGTCCAAGACAGACAGCCCTGGCCAGATCAGAGCCTTCAGAACTACCTGAGGTTCTCCATCCTCAAAACGGGAGCCAAGATACCTGCCCAGGAGGCTTGCTACAGGGCTCCCAGGTGACGTGGAAAATGTCCAGGGCCTCATCTCCCACCCCGCTGGTTCCTAATGAATGACAGCTGGTAGTATGAGCCCCACTCCATAGTTCCTCGGAGGTGTCTCCAAGTTCAACCCTGCTGAATTCTACCCTGCTCCAAGTCTTCCCCCGTGATGATGCTTTCCCAGCCTTTCTGGCTGTGAGGACACCATCTCACCGTAGAACTGGACATCATCTGCATGACAGCTTTAGCACCTGGCTTGTCCTGTGGGTACCTGGCATGTTGGCGTGAGCCTCTGATCTGCCTCGACAGCCCAGGTAGCTGTGAGCCCGGGCCACCGGCCATGACGGGGCTCTCCGGCGTCCTACCTTCCCCTGGACGTATCTCTACACAGACCTCACGGACTGAAGTAGCTGTTTCTTCCCATCACCAGGGTGCATGGGCAGCAGGGCATTTCCTTTCGGCAGCTGCTATTCACTTCTGACCTGAAACCCTTGTGCTTCAGGGCCCTCGCTGCTCCCCCGGTGCCCTCCCAGCCCTGGCTGCAGTGGCCACCGGGGCTCCACGGTGCATCTCACAGGAAGCCACAGCGCACCCCCAGCAGCCCAGCCGCCAGCCAGCACCTCAGACAGGCAGAACGTGCACGATGAGGGAGGCACAGAAGTTCCTGAAGAGTGACGGACACGTGGTCGAGACGGAGGCTGCTCCAGGCAGGCACTGGAACAGGTGTCATCTCAGCACAGTGAGCAGATTTGCCCACAGAGTGAGTGGAACTTGGCTACAAAGGACAGAGGACGGAGTCTCTGGAACCCTGACATTCCTCCACGCACATCTTCCTTCTATTAGGTGGACAAGAACGGAGTGTCAGCCACAAACATCAACACCTTGCTGAGCCAAAGACATAGTGCCCACTTCTCCCCACCAAGTGTGTGTGTCCTTCCTTCCCTCCTTGATTCCTTGCTTCCTTCCTTCCTTCCTTCCCTCCCTCCCTCCCTCCTTCTTTCCTTCCTTCCTTCCTTCCTTCCTTCCTTCCGTCATTCCTTTCTTCCTTCCTTCATCAGCCAACATTGGCATCAGGCCCACATAAGGTCAAGTGTGTGCTTGGGACAACATCATGATCAAGGTACAGGCCCTGCCTTGAAAGAGCTCCTGTTCAGCTCACGGGTGGTTGGGGGTGCAGGCAATTCAACAAGTGGATGCCACACGTGGTTGGTAAGTGCCCAGCACAGAGTAAAAGCTGCTACTGCACCTGGGGATTCAGAGCAAGCTTGCAGAGGAGACGGCAGCTGAGCCAAGCCATGAGCAACCGGAGAGAGAGCAGAGTGGAGAGTGGAGAGTGGGAGCTGGCAAGGGCATTGCAAGTCACAGAGGCAGCAGGCACCAAGGCTGGGGGTGACAGAGGACCTGATGGGTACGTGGGACTCACAGCCACCAGTGCTGACCTAGTGCGGAAGGAAGAGGTGGTGGGTGGAGAGGCACTCCAGATTCTCCTCACCAGGGGCCACGTGGGGCGTGGGAGCCAGCCCAGCTTCCTCCTGGCCCCCGGGGCCTTGCCCCTGCAGGTCAGTTCTGCACGTTGGAAAGGCCCAGCGACAGGATGGAGAACACACTGTGGGCCAGGACAGGTGTGAGCCCATAATCAGGAGTTGACGGTGGTCACTCAGGCAAGCAGTTGAAGTGGTCTGGACCAGAGACGGTGCAGGGTTGGAGGAAGGGACAGCCCCCGCCCAGGGAGGCAGGAGAGGCAGACACAGAAGTTGAAGTACAAACAGTGTGGGGACAGAGAAGAGAACATTCAAAGAAGAGAAGGTGACAGGCATCCCAAGGAAGGAGATGCCGCGGGAAGAGGTGACATTCCACTGGAGCCTTCGACGGCGAGGACCTGTCTGCTTTGTCCCATTTGTCACTCTCTGACTATCTTCCGGGAGACACAGGGGCCAGGTCCTGGAGGAAGCAAGAGACCTGGATCCCACCCCTCCAGTGCTCCTGTGTCCGTGCTGGGGACTCCACCAACGCCCCTCCCCAGAGGCAGGACAGCTGCTGCCGCCCTCCAGGGCAGAGGGAGCAAGCAGTGTGCAGTGAGGAGATGACCTCTAACAGCACTTCCTGTGTCACATGGCTCAGAGTCCAGAAACGAGAGGAGGACATGTGGGTGGCTCAGGAGGTCAAAGAGGGGGATCTGAGGTTTGTGCCTGATGGTTTGGTGATTCTCGGGGCTGGCAGACCCCCAAAGGCCCTGCCCCTTGCTCAGCAGCAAGGCCTCCACAGAGCTGTGGGTGCCGGCTGGGCTGGGCGGCCTCGCTCCCAGGGCTGCTGCCCTCCCTCCACCTCGTGGACTCAGGGAGAGAGTGGGCCGGGCTGAGGGCTGCTTGGTGTTCACGAAGTGCTGCCAGAGGCCTGAGCCGGGGAGGCATCTGCCCCGTGAGCCAACAGGAGTGTCCCCGCCCGTGCGCGCGCGCGCGCGCGTGTGTGGCATGTGTTGCGTCTAAGCTCGTCTCTAGGCTACATAGTATGTGTACACGTGTGTCTGTGTGCTATTTGTACATATGTGCCGGTGTGTGTGTGTGTGTGAGTGTGCATGATTACCAAAGTGCGTGTGGATTTCCTTTTCTGTGCTTTTGTGTACAAAGAAGTACAGGCAGTGTGTCGGGGCACACGTGTATGTTTCTGGAACTCACTGCTCCTGTCAGCGCATGCTGCGTCACAAGTCATCCTGAAGCCTGGGAGCTGAGAGCAACACACAGGTATGATGTCTTGCCATTCTGAGGGCTGGGGAGGTTCTTCTGGTGCAGACCAACTGGACCCTGCTGAGCCTATTCATGTGTCTGTGGCAGTTGGTGGCTCTGCTTGGGGCAGGGGGTCTACAGTAGCATCACGCCTATATCTGGCAGCAGCAGTTGACACGATGTCACAGAATGACTTTGCCCTGTATGCACATGCAGACCTGTTTCACACATGTGTGTACGTGCATGTGTATGGGTATGGAAATGTGCATGGTTGTCCAAAGGAACAGCAGCCAGGAGCTGTGTGTGACCACACCTGGTGTGCCTTCCTGTGTGTGGGTGTACACGGCATGCGTGCATGAATGCTCAAGAGAGCAGTAGCCTATACACACGAGTGAGCATGCCTGAAGGCTTCTCCAGACACACGTGTGTATTCTGCATGTTATGGTGTGTGCGTGGTGCACATGTGATCATCTGGCTGAGCAGGTACAGGAGCCTCAGCACGTACATGCACACACATGCACGTCCCCATAGCTGGGTGTACATGTATGCGCACATGTCTCAGTCCGTTTGTGATGCTATAACAGAATACCTGAGACTGGGCAATTTATAATCAACAGAAATTTGTTTGGCTTATGGTTCTGGATACTGGAAAGTCCAAGATCAAAGGGGCGCATGTGGCAAGGATATTCTTGTTGCACCATGACATGAGCAAGAGAGAGAGCAAGAAGTGCAGAACTCACTTTTATAACTACACCACTCTCACACTAACAAATCACTCCACCCCTGGTGGGAAACCAGGGTTCTCCAACTCCCCCAGTCTTGCCGCCACTCACCTCTCACACAGGCCCTATTTCCACATTATGCAATATGCACTCACACGTATCAGTAAAATATAATGAAAACCTCCCAAACAAGATGAGATGAGCAGCTATTTTGTCTAGCATGACCCAGAGGCAGGAGAACTTGGGGAACACCTGGGAATATATTAAATAATTTCAAAGCCACAATAAAATGATCTGACCGATTTTTGCACCACACCATTGTTAAGATATCGTGTCAGAGTTTTATAGGCACCTTCTCTTTGTGGTCCACAACACGATGGCATGCCCTGCAACTGATGGAGTCTTAGGTTAGATACAATATGCTACACCCTCCACACGTCCATGTTATATCTTATTTAATCCTCTCCAGCCCCCATGGTGTGGCTATTGCTATTATTCCCTTTTAAAGATATTAGCGAGTCTTAGGCTAAGTGACTTGCCTAAGATCATACAGCCCATAAACAGGAGGGCCAGTCTATTTGACCTCACAGCCCAGGGCCAAATGATTCTGCCTGCGGCCCATAGGGTCTGAATGAGGATAGAGACCAGGTGATTTGCTCACTTCCTCAAGGCCCCACCTCTCAATGCCATTGCATTGGGGATCAAGCATGCAACACCTGAACTTTGGGGAGTCCATTCAAAACCCAGCATGAGTGGCTGTGTGCCAGGTGCAGGTGTGATTGCCCAAAATAGCAGGTGCAGAAGGCTGTGGTCCAAGGACCTCAGTGAGGGGCTGGCTGCTCATCACTTCCTCAACAGGGCTTGGATGGTCTGTGCTCTGGGCTCCAGCCGGCTCTGGGAGGTCAGGAGTCCTGACAGGTCATGTCCACTCTAGTCAGCTTCTATAGGGTCCCCCAAGCCCAGAGTGCTCTAGGGGCTAAGAAAGTTTACTGAGTCTTCCCCTCTGTATCTCATTTTTGGATGGTGAGCAGCAAACCGAGTGGTCCCTCTACCTTCTGCATAAAGTCCCTCCTAGGAAGTTTACCCACCTATTAGCACAAAGATAGTTTGCTCCTCAATTGTCAGTGATTTGTAGACAGATATCCTAATTTTTGCTGTATCTACCTGCTCTCTGCTCTTGTTTACTTAAATGCTTTTTTCTAAGTCAGCCTTCTTTTCACGTATGTGTCTGATTATGCTGCAGTAACAAACAGCCCCCAAATCTCAGTGGTTTATACTAGCATAGGATTCCAGTCCCAGGTGAACAACCTGTTAATCCAGGAAAAGATCCAGTGGAAGAAGTGAATGAATAATGGATGAAAGAGTAGCATTGAAATCCAAAGGGAAAACAGAAAAGCTTCCAGATAGGGGTATGCAGTCTCAAAACCACAGTCACCTCATGTGTCTATGGGAACACTGGTGATTTCTCCCTTTCCTCCTCTATACAGCCCCATCAAGAATGCAATGAAGGGCTGGGTTTGTGGCTCAGTGGTAGAGCACTTGCCTAGCATGTGCAAGGCCCTGGGTTTGATCCTCAGTACTACATAAAAGTAAATAAATAAAATAAAGGTATTGTGTCCAACTACTACTAAAAAAAAATTTTTTTTAAAAATAATGCAATGAGATTGTATAGTCACTTGAAAACATTGTTTTTCAGCTACTCTAGGCAACCCCTTGTGTTAGTTACTATTTCTTCTTGCCCTGAGAAGCTCCCAGCTGCTAATATCTGGGTCATTTTGTTTGAAAGCCATCTCAAGACCTTGGGACAACCACTCCGGCCATGCATACGGGGGCTGGGGGCTGCAGACTCCAATGAGGCACGGGGCTTGGTGCGCTCTCCCAGGCTCCCTCGGGTCTTGGTGGGATAACTCGGAGTCTGCGCTTTGCTTCACTTTCTGAAGCAGGGGGTTAAGCACCTGTGGTCCACTGTGGCAACGGGCTAAGGGACACACCTGCATTTGTGCCCTTCCTGCCTCGCACCCCACTCCCGCACCCCCTCGGTGCGTCTTTCACACTCACCTGGCTCAGAGTTTGTTTCTGGGGATGCCCAAACTAAGAGGCCTATGAGAGCGCAGCCCCTAGGATGGGTGAGGGGCGTTGCTCTCCTTAAGGTCCCCCAGTGACGTCCAGCATTGATTCTTGCTACATGCTCTCCAAGTAAAGATCTGCTAGATGTCAGCACCACAGTCCCCGGCACCCTGAATCTGGAATCTCTGGGGGGGCGGGAGGCTGCAGGACCAGGGGTGACGGTCACCCTAGCTCCCCTCATAGACCTGACCTGGAGGCCCTTGCAGCCCCAACTCCAGTCTCACGGACAAGGACGTTGAGACCCAGAGAGACACTGCCCAAGGTGGCCAAGCTGCTTCAGTGGAGACCAGGAACTGGGCATCCTCTTAAGCACGTCTCAGGACGCAAAGCCACCAACAATTGGTCAAGGCGACCCTTGAAGCCGTTCCCTGTCTCTAAGGTCAGGATGCAGTTGGCAACGGAAAGGAAGTCCCTTGTCCGGTTCTTGGTGCTCCTCCGGCCTTTTTTTAGGAGAGTCCCCTGCTTTCTTCTGGCCTTCCGCAGGCCAGCCTCTGCTTACCAGTCCTGCCTCTTGTCTTGCTGCTCACAAGCTCTGAAAAAAGTCCGGGCTCTTCAGTTTCCAAAAGGACCGTTCCCTGCTCTTCCCGCCTGGTCCCAGCCTGGGTGACGCTGCCCCATGCCTACACATTCCCTCCTTTTACCCTGCTTTGACCCCCAGCTCCTGAAGGTCCTCCATCCCTCAGCCCAAGCGTCACCTCCCCCAGAAGGCCTCTCTGGATTTCCCTCACTCAAGCCCCTGGCCCTCCCTTTGGAGACTCTTGTCACCCACGTGACGTGAGTCTGCCAGATCACAGGCTCCCTGCCCGCGAGCTGTGCCGGCTCCCCACCCTGTCCCAGTGCCCGGCACCAGGCCTGACCCCCACGGGCTCTGTGGAGCCGGCGGGTGTGGGCCAGGCCAGGAAGCCCCACTGAGGCAGGGGCCAGGGGTGGAGAGTGTCAAGACACGGGCAGGGGACAGAAAACAAGATCCACTTCTGACTGAGCCAATGAAGTCACTGGTGAGAGAGTGAACCCGAGGAGCTATAAATAGCCTTGGAGATCATGCATATTACATTAGGGGTGTTGGTGACAGCTTAAGTATATTTCCATAAGGTTCCATTATATTTACGTATTAGTTAATGGATACTTAAAATATTATGTTACCGTAATGCTCATGTTTTATTAGCAAACTATCACATCAAATGGAGTTGCTAAGTGTGATGGAAAGTTGGCTCTGCCGCTAGATTTCTGTATTTTTCACACTGAATTTTTGATTTCTAACTCTCCACCCACCCACCCACCGCTGGTAAGGAGGTGATTTTCCTCAGAATACATGTGATCTCTGCCTTCCTCTGGGCTGGGAGGTTGGGACCCCAGAAGGACCCCAGCCCCTCACTGCAGAGCTTGAGATTTAGCTTAGGGGTTTTTGTTATTGTTTGTTTTTATTAATTCCAGCTCAGTTATTAACCTGCTGCGTGACATTGGGTAAGTTTCTTGCATTCTCTGTGCTTTGGTTACTCTACTAAATGGAGAGTTTAACTTGAGGCTCTCTGTATTAGTCAGGGTTCTCCAGAGAAACAGAATTCATATAGTTGTGTGTGCGTCTGGAGGGTGGGGTGGATTGGCTCATGAAGTTGTGGGGGCTGACAAGTCAGAAATCTGCAGGGCAGGTTCAATTTGGGGGCCCAGGGAAGAGTGGGAATTAGAGCTTGAGTTTGAGGTCCTCTGGAGGCAGAATTCCCTTTTCTTTGAGGGACCTCATCTCATCTCTTAAGAGACTTTCAACTGCTTAGATGAGGCCCAGGACATTATGGAAGTTACTGGGCTTCACTAAGTGTCTATTGATTTAAATGTTAGTTACATCTTCAAAAAATATCTGCTCGACAACGTGTAGACTGGAGTTTGACCAAAAATCGGGTATCCTGGCCTGGCCACATTGACACAGGAAATTTATCCTCAGGATCTCTAAGTTTCTTAGGATTCTATGGGTCAAATTCTGTATTATCAGCAAGGGAACATCTAACTCTGCTGTCCTCTGAGCAAGAAGATGGCTAGAGGCATGTCAGGACTTCCCAAGGGGTGGCAGGACAGTAGGAGGACCTGGCCGCGGGGCCCTCAGCTCTCCGCTCTTCCTGGAGAGGCACGGCCCCGAGTGGGTTCCGAGCTTCGCTTTTTACTGCCAAAGCATCCTCCAAAAGACCTTTTTAAAGGTTAAGGTTGTTTTTCTGCTTTAGCCTCCATTAAGGATGCAAAGAAGCTGAAACAGAAGAGCCAGGGAAGGTGCCCTGGGCAGAGGGAATGGCCCGGGCAGAAGCTGGGTGTTAAGAAAGGGCTGGTAATGGGGGCGGGGCCAGCGAGGGGCGGGGCCTAGGGAAGGGGCGGGGCCTGGGGACACAGGGTGGGAGGAGGCATGCACAAGACTTTACCCTTGCATCTCAGTGATCGGCCAAGGGCCTGGGGACCGCACCCCATCCCCTGAGTTGTGATCCTGGAGACCTGATTTCATGCTTCAGAGACTGGTGAGAGGCAAGGTCTGGGCTCCCCACCTCCCAGCAGGTGTTCCCAGGGTCCAGGCTCTCAGCTGGGCCCACAAAAACGTCAGACTGGAAAGAAAATGGGCTTTGACGAAGAAGGTTCAAGTTCACATTTGCTGGCTGTTTATGTCTGAGTCAGTTTCTTCACCTGCACCCTGGGGGGTTGTTACAGGACCAGACTATCTTCTAGAGTGGGGAAAAGGATTCAATAAATTAATACATTGAAATAAATAAATTAATAAAACCACAGAGAGGACTCAAGTGTGAGTGAGGTCAAGAGCACTCGCCACCTGGTGACCTTGTACAATTCCCAGTTTTCCAAGCCTCGGTTTCCTTGTCTGAGAAATGGAGAAATGAACCGCGCTTGCCTCAGGGCTGCCCATTCACCAACTATCAAGGGAGCAGCTATCGCCCTCTGGATACTGGAAACACAAGGCGTGCACACAGCAGGTCAAGTCCCTGTTACGCAGCTGACCTGAGTTCTAGAGGCGGGCATGGGGAGCGTCAGTGCTGTTACTATTAAAGACATAATGAATCCAAAACATATTTTCAAACGTGATCAGACTTATGAAGAAAAACCAAGCCAGCCTGGGCAGAGGGATGTCCGGAGGTTGGTTTGAGTTTAAATAGTCAGTAAAGATCTCATTGAGAAGGCGGCATTAGATCAACCACCTGCAAAGAGGACTGGCTGAGAGTCCTAAGCAGACTGAACCCAGAGGGCCAGATCCACACAACCCCCAATTTCTTTGGGGACTTCCCACCACTGCTTTTACATCAGGACAGACTGGGCGGTGGCAGCAGAGACCCTACAAGCTTAAAACATGCACCATCTGGGCCTTCCCAAAGTGCCAACCACTAGCTTAAAGCATCGCACAGATCTGCTAGACCCCAGAAGGGCTCAATAAACCCATTCTTGTTGCTGTTGCCATCAGGTGACACTTAAATGACGCTGCAGCGGAGGTATTAGGGAACCAGGATCAGAGGCAGTCCCTTTGCCTGCACCAGGCCACCCATAGAGTCCCGGACTCTGTTCTTAGAATGGATAGCGTCTTTGCAGACCGAAGGAGGAATTCCAAGTGGGGAGCCTCAGCCCCAAAAGCCTGGGAGTGGGAGATGACAGATTGTGTTTGGAGAATGGCTAAGTGGCACACGGAAGCAGGCCCCCCGTTTCCACCTCCAAAAATACCTCTGCCCTGCATGTGGCCAGCAGCAGGGCCCAGGGCCGGGGACCCCCAGCTGTCAGCAGACGGCTTGGCCAGCGGCCGTGGGCTGGAGGTGTTGGGAGCGGCATTAGTCGCTTGATTGAGTTATGACAGCTCCTCGCGCCCAACGGGAAGCCGGGCAAGGCAGTCCTAGCGGGGGCCTGCAGACAAATGATGATAAAGTGCTCACTTTAAGGAACCATCTCCATAATATTTCATGCTCGCGGCGGGGGGAGGGGGCGGGCAGGCTGCCCTGGTGGCACAGCTAACTACTCCATCAATGGATTTGATTCACGGTGGCTGCTACTCCCAGTCATAATATTTCAAATAAATGGGGCCGTGGATAGAAATAATATCTGCATCAATATTAACCCTGAAAGAACTAATGGACATAAGCTATAATTTCCTGGACACCCTAATAACGCATTTTGACCATCGTTGGCGTAGGACGATTTTTCTTTCTCTCTTTTTCCCTCCTCTGCTCGTCTGTCTCTCCGCTCCTTGAACTCCAGCAGATCTGCTGTGTTCACCCCCAGCCTGTGGTCTGGGGACATTCGGGGCCCTCGTCCCCACCTCCGACCAGCCATAGCACGCTGCAGAAAAGGCTGAGAGCTTCACGGTCCGTTTATTCTGAGCCCCGGAGCAATTCCCCAGCAGAGGGGGAGTGGGGTCGCTTGGCAGAGAAGAGCTGGCCTGTCAGGCCTGCTGGAAGAGAGGCCCGACTGTCCCTTTTCTGGAGTTTATTCAGTCAATGGATACTTACTGTGCACCTACTATGTGCTGGACAGTTTACCGAGTGCTTGAGATACATCAGAGAACAAAAGAGAATAAAACCTCCGTCCAGCGGCATTACATTAGGGTTGGGGGGAGCCATTGGTAACCCCATAACTCAAGCAATAAATCACGCAGTTCAGTGGCAAGGCTAAGGTCCCCCACGGTCCCAGGGTTGCCCCATTCGCAGACCCCGAGGATGAGAGTCCTCGAGGAGTGAGGCGCTCTGATGGAAATGGAGGCTTCTTAGACCCGTTCTTTTCTACAGCGGTGGAGAAACAGTTGCTGGAGGACTGAATGCAGGCCTCGGAAGTGCTTTGTTTGGCCTGCCTAATATTTTCTAAGAATTTATGGGTAAAGTTTAAAAAGCAGGAGATTTTGCTTGAGGTTCCAGTTTCCACTTTCTCTTTAGAAACGGGAAGATCCAGCGTTTGCCGTTGTGATCAGGTGACAGTTAAATGACGCTCCAGGAACCTTACCTTCCAAAGCAGCTGGAGTTGGTTCATGTTCAACCCTTCGATCAGGTTCTTGCTAGCACCTTGCCACAGTCCCCACTGCTCCCTACTGCCTGAGCCCAGCTGGCCAGGTGTCGTCCTTATGGTCCTACGGTCATCTGTCCTTGGGGCTTCTGGTTTGCTCCCTGCCCAGGCCCCTCCTCCTAGGGCCCCTCCTCCTCTCTGGAGCCTTTTCTTTCTCCTCCCCACTGCCTTTTCTGGACCATAATGTGGCTCTGCTACCGAGATGCATGTGCAGGCTTTCACTTCACGGGAACACACATGCAGCACCGGGACTGGAAACCGGACTTCTGGACTCTGCACGGCGCTCAGTTGCTCCCGCTCCTCTGCCACACAGCCCAGCACTGGCCTTGAACCCTTGTTGGCCTAATTAAAAATACAATCCTGTGTACGTGTATGTGTGTGTGCACACCTAAGCAGACACTCGCATGCACATATAAAGTGCATCGTGATTTCAAGAATAGGAGGAAGCGGAGTTTGTGGGAGTGACACTGGACCCAGGTGGATCTAGGTTCAACCCCACCACTCTGCCCTCGATAGCTATGGGACCTTGTGCCCTACTTTCCTCGTTTTTAGAAAGGGGACAACAACAGGACCTTTGTCATAAAGTTTTTTGTAGAAATACAATGAGATAAAATAATTAATGCATATGTATGCCCGGTAACAATAGTACCGAGTATTCCTTCTGAGTGACAGTGACCCTTCCTTTGAATTATTGCTGTCTGTCCTCAGGGAGGCAGGATGGGAGGTGCGGGTGGGAGATACGCACTCCTGGGAGGTGACCCGGAGGCCCCAGTGAGTTCCACAGTGGTTTCCTAGCTGAGCTGACGCCCACTCCTCCTTCTGCTGGAGAGAGGCTTCCCTGCAGCGGGGCAGGCGGCCCGAGGGCTCCTGGGAATGCCGTGCACACGCCGAGCAATCCCAAGACCCCGTCCTCCCAGACCGTGGGTCCCCGTGCTGCAGTGCGCGGCAGGACGCCCTGGACGGGCTTGTCAAAGTCCACATCGCTTGTATCCAGTGTCGGAGCCCAAGAATTCATTTCTAAGTGTTCCCAGGAGAAGCCGACGTGCTGGTCCGGGACGCTTTGAGAGCCCCTTAATTAGAATACGGATGGCAAGGCCATCGTGCAGAGGAAGGGGGCCAGAGGATGGGCCTGCAGGAGGGCGGGGAACCAAACAAGTGCCAAGGGGCACAAGGACAGGTGAATGAGCAGATGTCCCCACTGTTGGCAGAGTCCCAAGCTCCTGAACTCCCCAGTTGATTTACCCACGGGCAGCCGGCTCGGGCAGCATGGAATGGAGTCTCCCGCTGGGAACCCGGTGACCGGGATCGGGGGCAGCTGAGCCCAGGGGAGGCACGCGGCCTATGGAGGCCTCACGGTGCTGAACGTGGTCCTGAAATGAGGGCGAGGGAGGACTGCTGGGTGCTGGCCCTGGATGAGATCGTCATTCCTGCCTGATGGGACATGAAGGTGACAGTCACCCTGCACGTGCCAGAGCGCCCCACGGCAGGGCCCTGCAGGGAGCTGCTAATGGGCCGTTCCCACTTTCCTCTCTGGGACTGAGGGAGCGCCCCTCCTGCTCCCTGCCAGGAAGGGGAGATCTACACACCAGGTGCCACCCGAGGGCCCCCTGAACCTCTCAGCCTCACCTTCCACTCCAGCCTCTTCTATGCAGGCTGCCCGGTGCCACCTGACAGCCCTCCCCTGGCCCCGTCTCTGCTGGCCTCACTTCCTGCCAAAATGCTCCTACACCGTCACACCTGCGAGTCTGTGTCCCTGATCAGAGGGGAAGGAAGCCCGTGGATGCTCACTTGTCCCCATGGGGCAGCTTTGGGTGGCAGCCCTGATGTCTTCAAGCTGGCCGGAAGGTCCCAGGCGTCCCGCTCGGTTGCGCGTCTTGGTGGCCGACACCACGAAGCAGCGGCGCGCTGACCTCCCCACCGGGCTGCGTCCTGCCTGCTGTCTTCCACACCTGCTCCCTGTTTCTACTTCCTTAATACATTTCTTGAACGTAAGCCTTGGTCTTGGGCTCTGCTCTAGGGGGAGATTTTATTTGCTGAGAGAACCTCCTAGAGTCAAATCGGAGACTCCAAAGTCCGTAGAGGCCATTCACTATCCAACCAGGTGACCAGTTCTGTCTTTGACCCCGGCACGGACGCACGCCGGGTCCTAGAGATGCAGCGGTGGACGGGGCCAAGAAGCCGGCTGCAGACGCTGGCCTCGAGGAGCTCGAGGCGGGGTTAGGGCGGAGTTGGCAAGTCAGGGGAAGACTCAAAGGCCAAACGATGTCACATCAAGAGTGGGCACCCACCCGATCCACTCCACCTGGATGAGGTGACACCTGGGGCCTGTCACTAGAACAGGACAAAATCCCAAGCAGCTCTTTGCTTTTCAAAGTCCTCCCAGGATGGGGGTAGACATTGGATACAAGCGATGAATGTAATGTGCCGTATCCTAGACTACACCAGAATCTTCTGATCTGTCCTCAAGAACGCCCTCCCTGGTCTAGCGAGAGCCTGACTGCTCCAGATTGTCCATTTTCTCCTAGTCTGACCTTGAAGGCTGGAGAGGAGCAGGTGCTCACACACCCAAGAGAACCGGATGTGACCCCAAAAGAGCCCTTGCAGCCAGGAGGCTGGCGGCTGGCGGCTGGCGGCTGGAGGCTGGCCCGCCTCTGCCTCTCTCCCCTCCCTGCCACCTTTCCTCTCTGGCATCCTCCTGGGTCCACTGCCCTCGCTGAAGGAGGGCCCAAGGCACTGGGACCGCAGGGATGCGTCTCTTAGGGGGACCCTCCATCTCCCCAGACAGATCCCAGCACTGCCACCTCGGGACCAGCCTTCCTTCCCTCAAAAATAAGAGTAAGAACGCTTGCTCTTACTCATTCTGGGAAATGTGGGTGCCAGCCCTTTCAAGGCATGTGGGATTTGGCTCTGGGTTTCTGCTGAGAGCCTGCATTTCCTGGGGTTGAAACTGAGCCAAGATCTTTTTGTGGCACCGCTAACCCTCCCTCCTCTTCAGTTCTCAGACCCCCTAGGTGGTGGGGTCAGCAAGGTCAGCTTCCTCCCTGCCCTGGCACCAGAACAACTTGGCCGAGGACAAACCAAGGTCCGGTGGCAACCAGCCCAGCCTGAGTCAACCCACTCCTTGGTGCAAATTCCCCGAGGAAGAAGGTCAAGTTCCCAGGACAGTCGAGTTTGGAGACTAACTCGGCATCCCAGAGACCTGGGTACCAGTTCGAGCTTGGCTCCTTCCTCACTGTGGCACCTTGGACAAGTCATTTTCTCTCTGTGTGTCTCCCAGTATGTCCTTCTGTAAAATAAGCATGCTGGGACATCTCTCACATGTCAAGATATTAAATGTCATTCTAAGAGATAGAGATGATAGATAGATGGATGATAGATACAGATGATTGATGGATGGATGGATAGATAGATAGATAGATAGATAGATAGATAGATAGAGGATATCTATAGATGAGCACAAGTTTTGGGGAGGGACCTTTGCAGTCCCACTGCTGGCCGCATCCTTTCTAAGAAAAATAATGAATTCGGAATTCAAAGATCATGAAGGTTCTTTATTGCTGAAGGGGGAAAGGTCCGAATATTGCTTAGCAAATTACCATCTGCTAGGGGCGCCATTATGCCTTGACACAACCATTGGTCAGCAAATTGGTCACATTATTGGTTAGTAAATTTGAAGCTGCAGAATTATTTATTGGCAAATTAGAGATGGCAGAATTATTGGTTGGCGAGGCCAGAATTGCAGCGATTGGTTAGCAAATTAGAGATGCCTGTTTTGGTCTGTGAATAAATCACGGCTGGTCAGGGTATTGGAGGCCAAATTAGAGGTGGCTGGGTTATTTATGGCCAAGGCAGGAAAGCAGAAAGTGCCTTTTCTGGGCAGCATGGGGGGCCAAAGCTCAGCACGGAGGGCTGCCCCGCGAGAACACCTTCAGGTTGGCACCTTTCAAAGGGACGATCGTCATTGTGTGAGCACTGATGATCAAGTGGCATGAGCTGGGTTCTTATTCTGCACCTTCTAGCCCTGACCTCCACGCCTGGCTTAGTTCACAAGGTCTCCGGGGCTAGGGCTCAACAGGGGAGCAGCCTGGGAAAGGGGTCAGAGTTGCTGGCTGAAAAGGAACTCAGGTCTGACTCAGAAACCTGCTCTCGGCAGACAAGACTTTGGATTGCCCTCTAACTCCGTCTAGGATGGGGAAACCAAAGGGCATGACACGTTCTTGACTTCAAGAGTCCTTAAGGTTCTGGTCAGACCCCACTTCTCCAGGAAGGCCACCTCTCCCTGGAAGCCTCCAGGGGTCTGACTCCTGCTTGAGTGCTTTCTATCCCGACCACTCACTACCCAGTTCCAGTCACCCTTCTTCCAATTAGCTTTTGACTCTGGTTGAACTTTTCATAGCTCCTCTGCTAGAGGAAAAGGTTTCCTGAGGAGAGAACTCCTATTCTTGCTCCACCCACAGAGCCTAGAGCAGGATTCGGCTTAAACAGGTGCATATACCTGCATAGATGGATAGATGGATGGATAGATGGATAATGGGTGGATGGATGGTGGATGGATAGATATATAGATGTATGATGAATGGGTGGAGAATTTATTAATGGAAGGAGGATGAACAGATGAACAAACGGATGAGAAATGGATGGGTGTTTAGAAGGTTGGCTAGAAGGAGGGGTGATTGTTGGTGATGTTGTTTCTAGGAAGCCAGGGATTCCAAAATTGGGCACTAGGAGTATCAGAGTTAGAAGGATTCAAAGCCATCCCTCTTTTTCCTTGGCCAATTTTTTTAAATTAAAAAAAAAAAATCAAAGATTGCCATTGTTACTCGTCACATATCTGGAATAAGGGAAAGTCAGCCCAGGTCTTCTGGGTACCCCAACCAGAGGGAACCCCACTCATCCTCCATCTGACGTAGAGAGCAAGCTCTAGGGAGAGCTCGGGATGAAGCTCAGAGCAGAAGGAGCACGTGTCTCTGGAGGAGACACCGGCCTGTGGGGACACCAGGAAGTCCTGGAAGAAATGGGGTCTTGCCACCCTCGAGGAGATGGGCTGAGTCTTAGCCCTCCGACTTGTCTGGACACTCACCTCGACTCCTTCCCATCACCTTGGAGGGAACTCCAGTTTACAGGGAAGAAAGCGGAGGTTCAGTGGGAAGGAGGGCTCTGCTCAGAAGTCCACAGTTCAGAGCTGGACCCCAGGTCCCTAGCCACTATCTCTGACCCACCCACCTCTGAGCAGGGCACCTGCCCCCTCCTTCCCTTTTCCAGTCTTGGTTGTTAATTCATTTAAAAAATATCGAGGTGTATTTGGCTTACGGTTCTCGAGGCTGGGAAGGAAGTCCAAGAGCATGGGGCCAGCATCTGCTCGGCACTGGTGAGGGCCTTCCTGATGCATCAAAACATGGCGCAGGGCGGCACACGGTGAACCCGAGCAACACTGCTGCCCTGTCCCAGTTCTTAGGGGTCACGTGCACACTCTGCTGCCAGCGTCCGACTCTTCACTCACTCGCGATTCCCTTGTTCTGCTCTCGTCCCTCTCCCTCCCCGATGACCCCTCGAACGCCTGATGCCAGGGACTGGATGTTGAGTGTCTGTCAGCAGCTCCAGGCCAGCTCAGGCTCCATATTGGTTGGATGGAGAAAACTAAAAGAAGGTATGATTCTATTCCATAAGCTCAACAACACAAAGCCCTGCACTTTTTGTTTTGGGGCCTGTCAAAGAGATCTGGCTCTGTCATTACCTAGAAGGTTATTCTGTTTGCCCTCTTCCCATACCTACACCTGCTCTGCTCTCTGCCCTAGGAGGTGAGTTCTTGGGGACTGCATTATCCAAACTCCCCTGCCCTCTGGCTTCTGGTTAGGGTTGACCAATAGGAGGCACCAGAGGGACATGAAAAGGGGAGAAGAGAGAAATTGGGGCGTTTCCTCCCTGGTCCCTCTATGCTTTCTTGCTGTGTCTCTGCCAGGAGCTGTATCTCTTCATTATATCAACTCCTGACAAGTGATCCCTCCGACAATTCTAGATCTCACCAGGATCCAGAACTGCTGCTTTTCTCCTTTACCCTTTAGCTCTAGTGGATAACAGGGGGAAATGTATGAATGCATGGGTGAGGGGACAACTCTTCACATCCCTTCTTAACTCCTCTAACCCTGTGTGTCAGTTGGTGGGAGGGTATAGTAGTTAGTCTTTCATAGCTAAAACAAAATGCCAGAGGTCAGGTACTTTACAAAGAAAAAAGGTTTATTTAGCTCACAGTTTTGAAACTAAAAAAAACATGAAAGTCCAAGATTGGACTGCTCCCTTGATTTGTTGTCTGATGAGGACTGCCCTGGGCTGAGTCATATCATGGCGAGTGGCATCACAATGGGAAAATATTCAAGAGAGAAAGATCACACGATGATGATGGAAGTTACAGACCCACTGAGATCCCAGGAAAACTGAACCCCAGTTTTCCTTTCAATAGACCCTATTTCTTAAAGGTCCCACCACAGTAACTGAAGACCAACCTTCCAACCCAAGAAAGCTTGGGAGACAAACCACATCCTGACGAGCACATGAAACAGATGTCAGCATTAGGTTTTTTCCTCCCCAAGGCTTAGCTCTGATGGGGGGATATTGATGGTACTCTGTGCACTGCCTGCCGTCTTGGTCTTAACAACCACAGAAAGACACCCCTTGGGTATATTAGTTAGTCTTTCATTGCTATAACAAAATGCTGAAGGCTAGATACTTTACAAAGAAAAACGGTTTATTTTGTGCTTCCACTTAGCAGCTTCCTCCACCTTCAACAACCACCTCTGACATCTCAGCTGTGCCTGGTGATTGGATTGTGATAAACTCACTCAGTGACCCCCAGCTGGGGCCTCTCCCCCTCTGTCCTTCCTTTCCTCTTTCAAATGAGGAGTAACCTGTCATGAGGCTTAGGTGAGATGGTGTGTTCAGTGTCCCTATAATGAAGGCATGCCATGAGAGAGGCACATTGTCACTCTCAGTGACCACTATCCCTTCGTTGTTGGACATTTTAGTTACTTCAGCTTCTTTCTACTGTGACGGATGCTGTGGTGAGCATGTTTGTAGATACAGCATTTTTCATGGTTGGCTTTGCGTTCTTAGAAATGATTCTTGGTCCCGGCTGAAGTTACCCTCCAAGTCACGGGTCTGACTGTCGGTAACTTTGCCCATACAGCCAGACCAGTCTTCCCAAAATGCCTTGCTGGACGGGTTCTAAGAGCAACTTCCACCGTTTATGAAGGGCTTATTGTGTGCCCGGCCCTGTGCTAAGCACTCGCATGGACTGAGCAGCCCCCATGAGTGAGGTCCCCTTTGACAGGATGAAAAACTGCAGCAAGAGCCGCTCCCTGACTTGCCCGAGGTCACAGAGGCTATCGTGGAACCCCTGGGGATCCGAGTTGGTGCACTTGACGCCAGAGGTCCTGCCTTCCGCAGCTTGCCGCCTGGTGGCCGGCCCAGCACTCCCTCCTTGACACCTGTCCTCTGCACCCCAGATGGGAAAAGTGTCCCCCACATGCTCCCTTCAGTTATGGTCAAGAAAGAGGCTGTGCTGGCTCAGGAGCAGGGAGGTGCTCTGTGCTCTCCTACCCTGGGACACTCCAGCGTCATATAGCTCAAGGGACACCCAGATGACAGACTCCCCGTGAAGATCAGGAGGGACGTGGCGCAGCCCTGAGGACAAGCCCTTCCACACATGGGAGACCACCTGGGGTTTCACTCTCTGGGGGCTTTTTCAAGCCAAGCCCCAGTTCTGAGGTTGGTGGTGCCACACCTTGGGAAGTTGCAGGAGCCCTAATTAAGGAGATAGCTAAGATTGCGGTTAGCTGTTGAGCCATAAGCATTACCACCTTCCATGGTCTCATGAGACTTGGCCCCAGGACATTGTGGATTGGGTTGTCGCCATTTGCATGATCTCGCGAGACTTGGCCCGGGGGATTGTGGATCGGGTCGGTGCCATTTGTGTGGTGTGGTGGTGGTTGTAGGAGTGTGTAAGGTGTCGGAGTTGCTTTTGGAGCCGGACCACCTGACATCAAAAGCAGGACCAGCTCTGGTCCGGCTCCAAAAGC
Source organism: Tamias sibiricus (assembly GCA_025594165.1). NCBI lineage: Eukaryota > Metazoa > Chordata > Mammalia > Rodentia > Sciuridae > Tamias > Tamias sibiricus. The sequence goes on from CM046672.1 coordinate 34,336,158, forward strand.
AACTCCGACACCTTACACACTCCTACAACCACAGAAAAGAGTCTGCACTTTGCAGAGCTGCAAAGTGGTGATCCGGGGTCTGTGCAGCAAGCATTCATACAGAGGTCAAGGTGGACTTCTTGAAGGAGGCAGCATCTAAGCCAGGCACCCAGCGACAGTTGCAAGGTCAATGTCTGGAGAGAGGAGCAGCCAGTGGATGCTGGCAATGGCAGGACCTTTCAGGATAATATCCATGACAGGTAGAGTGGGAAGGGGCGGAGGACAGGTCAGCAGGGGAGGCCCTGAAGCTCATGCACTAGACTTTAAAGGGTATCTTGGTTTGGTTGGGAAAACCTGGACCCTAACCCCAGCTCTGCTGCTTCCATCTTTGTGAGTTTCTTGCCTTCTTTATTCCAGTTTTCCTACCTGTAAGATTATCCATCTGTATTAGTCAACTCAGGCTGCTGTAACAAAACACCATAGACTGAGTGGTTTAAACAGCAGAAATGCATTTTCTCCTTATTCTGGAGCTTCCAGGTTCAAGGGGCTGGCAAGGTCTGTCTCATTCCAAAGGCTCTTTTGTTAGCTTGTAGGCATCTGTGATCTCACCTGGGCACTCACGTGATCTTTGCTTTGTGTGACTCTCTTGTCTTCCTCTTCTTACAAAGCCACCAATCCTATCTGATTAGGGGCTCATCCACGTGAATCTTAATTACCTCCTGTAGGTTTTAATATCCAACTAACAGTCACATTGGGGACAGGGCTCCAGCATACACATTTTGTTAAGATGCAATTCAGTCCGTGGAAATGTCTAGAGAGGGATGATGAGGTTTCAAGCACCAGAGCGCGCCAGGGGTAATGCAGAGTGGCAGGGAGTATGGCAAAGTGCGGTCTCAAGCCTGGCTCTGCTGGGGGGACCAGCCCACGTGCTCTCAGTGTGGCCTCAGCCTGCAGTTCTTCCAGGAGGCAGGAAATTCAGAGTTTTGCATAAAATTACGTACAAGAAGAGAAGCGTTTACACGTCAATTCCTTTCCTTTGCAGTCTTTTCTGAAGTCAAGCCACGTCTCCGTGAGGTAAGGCAGGAGACCCCCACAACCAAGACCCCAGATTCCTTGCACCAAAATATCTTTTCTAGTGGTCACCACAGGGACCAAAGTCCAGCACTCATAGTCCTTTGTCCAGCGAAACATGTTAGCTGGTGCGTGGTTTTGTTGGTGTCACGGTGGGCCTGGAGTCTACCTTAGGCACGAGCTGTGCAGAGGGTTTGCAGATATTGAGCCCAAAGCACAGAGGGGTGTCCCCGCAGCAGAGGAGCAGACTGGAGTCCTGTTAGGAAGGGAAAGTTCATGCATCCTGGGAATAACCAGGAGCGAAGGGAAAGTTCATGCATCCTGGGAATAACCAGGAGCGAAGGGAAAGTTCATGCATCCTGGGAATAACCCGGAGCACATAAGAGAGGGATGCAGACCTACACACTGGAGTTCTGCTCTCCTATGAAGAGGAGCATGATTACGACATCCACAGGAACATACAGCACTGGAGAACGTCATGCCGAGTTAAATGAGCCAGGCTCAGAAAGTCAAGGTCATGAGTTTTCTCTCATAGGCAGAAGCTGGTGAGGAAAAAAAAAAAAAAAAAAAGAAGGAAAGAAAAGGGATCTCATGAAAATAGAAGTGAGGGAAAGGGGGTCGGGGGAGGGAGTTAGAGGAGGAGAAGGGGAGTTGCAGGGGAACAAAACAGGCCAATTGACGCTACGTGCAAGTACGAATCCATCACAATGAATCCCGCTATTATGTATAATTAGAATGCACCAATAAAATGTACGAAAGAGATGTGTTGAGAATTGAAAATAAAACTTTTTTAAAAAAGAAGAAGAACAGGGATACCCAACGTCAGCATCACGCCAGTTCCTAGCACAGCGCTGTCGAGCGGGTTGATGGGTTCACGTACTGTGGCAGCCCCAAGGTAGACACAGTTTAAGGACTAGCCTCTGTTTGTTGTTGTTTGTTTGTTTGTGGTCGAAGCAGAAACAAAAGTAAATAGGGATTTCTCATCTCTCAGAATGAACTCAGGAGAACTGTTCCCAATCACGGAAGAATCTAAAGTGATCCAGAAAAATCAGAGGTCGCAACGTTCGGAAGTTCAGGACCCAGAACCAGGCAGAGTGGGGACAGAATGGCGCTCTTGGTGATTCCAAGCAATCCCCAAAGTCTTGCCACGTTGGTGTTGGCCTTGACGATGAGCCGAGGCCGTGGCCCCACACCCTGCTGTCACGTGGATCTTTGGAAATGCTGAGTCCTGCAGATGAGACCAGGGGCTGTGACGGGGTGGAGACAGGCTTCCTCACAGCCTCGTTACCATTACACGAGAAAACAGCTTCTTGCACCTCCGAGAGACTCTCTCTTACCCCAGGAACTAGGAATGTTCCTTTTTTTTTAATGTTTTTAATTTGTTTTAATTAGTTATATGTGACATCAGAACGTATTTTAATTCATTGTGCACAACTACAGCACAACTTCCTATTTCTGTGGTTGTACACGATGTAGCATCACAATATATATGCAGTCATACATGGACCGAGGGTAATGACGTCCATCTCATTCCACCATCTTTCTACCCCCATATCCCCTCTCCAACCCTCACTCCCCTTTGCCCCACCAAAGTTCCTCCATCCCCCCCCCCCCCCCATCGTGGATCAGCATCTACTTATCAGAGAGAACACTCTGCCTTTGGTTTTGGGGGATTGGCTTACTTTGCTTAGCATGATATTCTCGAACTCCATCCATTTACTTTCAGATGCCACAATTTTATTCTCTTTTAATGCTGAGGAATATTTCACCATGTATATATACCACAGTTTCTTTATCCATTCATCTATTGGAGAGCATCTAGGTTGGTTCCACAGTTTAGCTATTGTGAATTTAGCTGCTATAAACACTGATGTGGCTGCATTACTGTGGTATGCTCACTTTAAGTCCTTTGGGTATAAACCAAGGACTAGGATAGCTGGGTCAAATGGTGGTTCCATTCCCAGTTTTCTAAGGAATCTCCATACTGCTTCCCAGAGTGGTTGCACCAATTTGCAGTCCCATCAACAATGTATGAGTGTGCCTTTCCCCCAACACCCTTGCCAGCATTTATTGTTGTCTGTATTCTTGATAACTGCCATTCTGACTGGCGTGAGATGAAATCTTAGAGTAGGAACTAGGAATTTTCAGTGGCTGTCACTGAGAAATTACAGGCTATGATTTACACTATATCTTCCTGTCCTTTGGCAAAAAGAGTCCCTGTTATTAGTCAGACAATAATAAGATCTGGAGCAGTGACAGGACTGTTGGGGTTTCCTATAGGCTTGGGCCCCAGAAAGCTTCCCTGGACATGGAATGACTTTGATCCCAATGGGTCCATTCCAGAGCTTTCTAGTTCTCTATGTGTGTGCAGGGGGTGTCTTCTCTGAATTCTCATGAGGACCCCAGGCTCATTGCTCGCTGCCCATTTCAAAGCTCTTGTGTGTTATTCTGCAGCTGCCGGTGACGGACCACCCAAGCCACTGTCTCCAGATTGAACCCCCAGCTGGCCCAAGGATCCTCCCCGAACTTCTTTCCCCAGGGAGTACGAAGGACCTCAACAGGTATTTCAGGACCCTCCCCCCTTTTCCTTTTTTACTTCATTCCATTTTTATTTATTTATTCTCACGGCTTGCCCTCTGGGTGGGTTTTCTCTGCTTGCTTCCTCGCAGCCTAATTATTACTACATGAAAAAATAGCTTCTCGCACCTAAGAGAGGCACTCTCTTACTCCAGTAACTAGGAATTTCCAATGGCAGTCACTGAGCAATTATACGCTACGATTTACACTATATCCTCCTGTCTGTTCTTTGACAAAGAGAGTCCCTATTATTAGTCAGGCAATAATCAAATGCCTAAAATAGGCTTATAAAAGATCTCTGAACCACAGGAAGGGGTTGTTACTGGGAGTTATGATACAGTTCAGGAGCAGGTTTCCAGCGAAAAGGCAAAACGCAAATGTTCCCTTTTTTTTTTTTTTTTTTTGGCCCGGAGAATCTGCATAATACAGGAAAGGAAAGGGACGTGGGGGCTGGGAGTAGAAAACCACAGCGATCAAGTTGTAGTTCTTCTCCGAGGGCAAAGCTTCCGGGGGACTAATACGTTCTCCACAGTCTTTTGTGCACAAAGGCAATTTGTTGGGCACCGATCAAACTTCATTGCCCAGGAAACCACTTGAAAGAGCCAGAAATTCTATTTTATCACATGATGTTTGAGTAACTCCTAAACTCGTTTCCTCTTGCTGTCCTGTTCGGTCTATCCTGATGAACAACAGTGCATCCCAAACTTGTGCTCTTGTGCCAGTGTGTGTGTGTGTGTGTGTGTGTGTGTGTGCACACGCTTCACGATTTTCTTCATGTCCGTGTACTTCTCGTACTATGTTAATGAACCGTCATCTTTTTTTAAAGAGACTTGCTCCAAATAGAACTTTGAATTCATTTTTTAGGGTGGACAACTGCAGAACATTACTGTAAATGGAATGTCAGTCCCTTTCTTCCCTAGCTGAAAACATAGGCTCCTTCTTCTGCCCTGGCCTCCCACTGGCTGCGGCAGACAAGCCCTCTCCCCCCCGTGCCTCCTTCTCCAAGGCATTTACAGGCGACACCACCTGCCCACCTCACCCGCCGTTACCTCCCAGCAGGCTCCAGGATTACGTGGTGGGAGGGAGAGGCTCTGAACTGGGCAGCCATGAGAATTGACACCACCCACGAGCAGATGGGAGTATCTGTGGGTGCCCTGAATTTCTGTTCATTGATATGCTTTGTCTTTTGTTGTCATTGTTGTTTTAGTACCAGGGGATTGAACCCAGGGGTGCTTAACCACTGCTCCACATCCCCAGTCCGTGTGTGTGCGCACGCGCGCGTGTGTGTGTGCATGTGTATAACCCATTATTAGTAGGTGTAGAGGGCCCATCTCCCCCACTCATTGGTCCAATAGTTTGTTTTCACTTTATCTTAGTCTAGAAAAATACTCCAGGGGAATAGCCACACCCAGTTAGAAGGGTGCTCCTTCACATAGTCCCTGAAGAAGACCTTCTTTGGTTTCTGTTGGGTGAGAAATTAGCAGCAGGTCCCTTAAGGCTTGGGAGCTGAAACGTGAGGAGCTGTCCCCTCTTCTAGCCTGTGCAGCAAAGTGGTGGGTTGTGGGGCTCAAATTCTTAGAGAACAGAAAAATGCAGAAGTGCTTATGTTCATCATAGGAATTAAAGTATCTCACACACTCCAGTCTCCCAGCGCCAAGGCAGGGTTCAGGTTCCAGATGATGGTGTTTGTGGCTTCATGCCCCAGGCAAGGGTTGAGGATTGAGAGGGGGTGCACCTTAGGCTCCCAGCCTGCTCCTGGGCATAATGTGGACTCCCTCCGCCCGACAGCGCGGCGCGCTCCACCCACCCCTTCTTCCCCCTGGGCTAGCGCCCACCAGCTGCTGGCAGGACTCACCAGTCTCCAACTTTGATAGAGAGCAAGCCTGTGCCCCACGTGAACCCCTTCCCGGGGGCCTTATGTTTGTGAGCAGAGTCGTTCCCCTTCCCAGGGGCTGGCCCAGGGCAGCCTGACCTCGGCAGCTTCCCGAGGGCCCAGGTTCTGGGTTGTCCACTCAGTGGGCTATGTCCCCTGAGCATGGGAGCAGACACGGGTCTGCAGCGGCCCTCGCCCCCTCCGGCCCAGGCTGCCAGGAGGTGCTCCTGTCACGGCCCTCCCCAGGGCAGAGGTGGGTGAGGGTCCCCCTCTACGCCAGCCCAGGGAGCCTGTTGGCATCCCCAGAGTCTCCCAGACGCAGGCCCAATAGCTGCGACACGTTAAAATGCAGCTCTGAAGAAAGCATTTAATGGGGGGGGGGGGTCGAACACACTGATTCCAGTGATTTCTCTGCCATAGATCTAATGCAAGTGAAGTTGCCAATTTCCAGCTATTTTATGAGTATTTTTACCTATAAAATGAGATTTTTTTTTTCTATCATTTGTTTGAAATATTGCCTTTTAAATTTTCCTCTGTAATCAAAATCTTAAAGTATTATGCACAGAAAAATGGGTTAGCTGCTATTCTGGAAAGAACCAGAGAGGCTGTGCCACTACTGTTGCAGAGACTCACCCGTCTTTGTAGCATGAAAGCAGTCACAGACCAGGTATAAGTGGATAAGCATGGCTGTGTGCCAATAAAACTTTATTTGTAAGAATAAGCAGCAGACAATATTTTGGGGGGGGGCACTGGGGATTAAACTCAGGGGCACTCCACCACAGAGCCACCTCCCCAGCCCTATTTTGTATTTTATTTAGAAACAGGGTCTCACTGAGTTGCTTAGGGACTCGCTTTTGCTGAGGCTGGCTTTGAACTTGTGATCCTTTTGCCTCAGCCTCCCGAGCCACTGGGATCACAGGCATGTGCCACCACACCTGGCACAGACAATATTTGACTGGCCAGCTACAGTTTTCCAAGTGTTATGGACTGAAGTTTGTGTTCCCTGAAATTCCCAAGTTGTGTCACCATGGTGGTGTTTGGAAGCAGATGGTACCTGTAGGAAGCAACTTGGGTTAGATTAGGTGAAGAGGGTGGGACATTCGTGATGGGATTAATGTCCTTACAAAAAGAAGACAAGCAAGAGGTGGCTCTCTCAGAGGATACAGTGAGAAGTTGGCTGCCCGGGTCTGGGCTACTGTAACAAAATACCTTAGACTGGGTACTGCATGAACAGCAGAATTGATGGCTCGCAATGATGGAGCTAAAACATCTAAGATCGAGGGACGGCTGGGTCACTGTCTGGTGAGGGCTTATTTCCCATAGATGGTGCCTTCTCTGTGTTCACGTGCCTCCTCACCTAATCTAACCCACGTTGCTTCCTGAAGGTCCCATCTACTTCCAAACACCACCATGTCGAGGACTAGGGTGTCAACTTGGGAATTTCAGGGAACACAAACATTCAGTCCATAGCACTTGCAAAACTACAGCTGGCCAGTTGACTATTGTCTGCGCTGGGTATGGTGCCACATGCCTGTAATCCCAGTGGCTCGGGAGGCTGAGGCAAAAGGACCACAAGTTCAAAGATGTCAGAATCACAGGTCAGAAGGGACAGATCAGCTCCCCCGGCCTCTTACATCAGGGCAGGAAGCCCACTCGCGAAGCCAGAGCCTTCAAGACCTGATGACATCCCCAAGGCTCCATCTCTTAATACCCTCACCCAGGCAGGTAGGGGGTGTCAGATGTGAAATCTGAGGACACAGACATTGAAGACCACAAGGCAGGAAGAAGGCTCTCACCAGACACCCACTCTGCAGATGCCTTGAACTTGGACTTGCAGCCTCCAAGAGCCATGAGAAATAATGGTGGTCACTGAAGCCTCCCGGTCAGTGTGATGTTGTCATAGAAACCGAGCTGACTAAAGCACCAGCCAGTGCAGTATCACAACCTGAGCACACCTGCACGACCCAAGAAATATACCAAGTCATCGTCGGTCAGGAGCCCGCGGTGTCCCTCCATCCACTCGACTCGGTTTACTTCAGAGGTCCCCCAGCTATCTTTTGTATAGTCTTTATAATTGTTTATGTGTCACCACTCTTCTCTTAATTCTAATTTTTATCTCTTGGAGAGATGAAGTAGGCGCTGTAATTCAGGAAAGTAGCTTGGATGCTCTCTTGAAACAGCAGAACCCTGTCTTCAAGTGACACATGCTGATGTTCCAGTACGTTCTGTGGCTGAAGAGCACGGACGGCTCTGGTTGCACTAGAGGCAGAGACCAAAGCTCCTCCATTCCCCCTCCCTGCTACACTCTGCTCCCAAATGGTAGCCCCTGAGACCTCCTGGCAATCACGATGTCTTCTCTGAACCCAGTTTGTAACCTCTCCTGGGAATGCTCATGAATTCCCCAAGTAAGACAAATATTCCAACTCTAATCCACCACAGACAACCTGGTCTTCGCCAGGGTCCCTGGGATGATGATCGGAGACAAGCCAGGGGTCTGCAGTGGTGGTGGCAGACAGGTTAGTGGCAGGAGGTGGGCACCAACTACACCCAGGGGAGTGGGGCTGTGCCAGGTGCTGAAGGCCGGCACCATCTGGAGGAAGCAAGAGCGAACAGCACCCAGGTGGTGGCCAAGGAGGTGACCTCATCCACGCCCTCACTGGAGGGACCTGGGCAACTCAAGTCTCAGGAACATTCCTGGTTTTAGTGAATATTTCTAAGAGCAGAGGGTACCTGTGTTCGTTTCTGTTCCATTTTGCTGACCAAGCACTGCCCTTAGGATGCCAGGCACTTTGTGGTCCTCCTCTAGGATTTAGATCCCTGCTGGAGAGGAGAGCTGAGGGCAAGGGCAGGGCTGCTGAGCGTGCAGCTTAGGAATATGCATCACCTGTAGGCCAGGAGGAAGCTTCTAGAGGGTGCCCTGGGTTGGCACCTTCCCTGCTTCCTGTTTGTGGCTTCCTGATGGCCCTGAACTTTTCAGGGGGAACATGAGACGGTGGCACAGGAGCAGGTAGGTGGAAATGAGCTGGGGCGGGGCAGGCGTGCTCCTGAGGGGGAGCCATGGCCATGCAGACCGGGCTAGGCCTGTGGCTGGGCCTCACTGCTTGGCTCCTGTTCAGCCTGCTGAATCTCCCTCAGCCTCTCCAACACGCCGTGTGAAAAGGGAAGGTAGCGCTTGTTTAGACTCCCCGTCAGAACCTCGTTCTGTGCAGAGGGCGTAGCGGGAATGAACATGGTTTCTATAGCGATTCTTTTAGTTACCTTTGGCCTTGCTATGACCAAAATACCCAGCAAGCACAACTCTTAGGAGGAAAAGTTCATTTGGGGCTCACGGTCTCAGAGGTCTCCGTCCCTAGACAGCCAGCTCCGCTGCTCTAGACCCAAGGTGAGGCAGCCCATCATGGGGTGGGGGGAGGGGGGCAGGCCCAGCAGAGGAAAGCTGCTGGCTCATGGTGGGGTCGGGAAGCACAGTGGGCAGGGCCACAAGGAAGATACAGCCCTCCGGCAGGTGCTCCCAGGGACCCCCTCCTCCAGCCATGCCCCCCCCCCCCCCCCCCCCTACAGTTATCACCCGGTCAGTCCATTTGAACTAGGATGGACCAATTAGGTCATAATCACAATCATAATTAGCTCTCATAATCTAATTATTTTACCTTTGACTCTTCCTGCAGTAACAGGAGCTTTGGGGGACACCTCAAACGTATCCCAGTGATCCCCAACCGTGGACTATTTTGCCCACTCCACTGTCCCCCATGGGACATTTCAAACGTCTAAAAGCACTTTCGCTTGTCACAACTAGGAGGAGGGAAAGAGCTACTGGCTTCTGGTGAGTACAGACTAGTGATGCTACTTAAATGTCCTACAGACACAGGACAGCCCCCCACAATGAAGAGTCACCAACCCAAGCGTCGGTTGTGCTGAACTTTGGAAACCCTGCCTTAGTGCCCGTGGGATGTGAGATTTTGACAGAGCCGGCTATCAATGGACATTCTGAAGCAGGTGACTGATAGTGGCCCTCTGTACGTGCTTGGGGATGAGGTGACAGGGAAAAGGCCTCAGACCCCCACAGCTGGAACTTCTCTGGAGTTGGAGCCCAGAGAACTCGTTGACTATGGACGAAAGACATGGCCGTTGTCATTAAGAGGAGCGACCTCCCCAGCAGGTAGCAGGCAGTAGCAACAGCATCAGCGTCTGAAGAAATCCATTAATCACCGGATCTCGTTACCCAAGCTTCCCCACTCAAATTCTCCCCCGTCCCTGGGTCCTGACACCCCCGCCACTCAGTGGCATAGCTCCCGCTTTGGGTTCCGAATAGGCCTTAACCAGCTACGTGGGGACCAATCTGTGGCAAATCACGGGAAGATCAAGCCCCCCTGATACTTTGTCCCCAGCCACCCCCGTTAGCTGGCTGCAAACAGAGCAAACAGAGCAGATCTGGTTTTGGGTGATATCATTCCACGTCCTCAACCAGAGACATTGAGATAATAACTTTCCAAATATTGTCTTACTAGATGCTTATCACTGTAAAACAATATTTTGTCACCAAGCAGTGAGCAGGCTGCAGTATCATCTTGCAGAAACACGCAGGTTGGGGAGGGGAGGTCAGGTCATCGCACGGGGCTGGGGGTGGTAGAGGAAGCCGACCCGAGAAGGCTGTGGAAGACAGGCAGACCGTGGGGTGGGGCAAGCCAGGTACCAGGTGGCCTCGTCTCATCGTGAGATGATCGCTGACTTCCTGAGAGTTCTTTGGCAAAAAATAAGATCCTTAGCAAAACCCAACCACGTCCAGTGCACATATTGGTTAGAAGACATGCCATCCTTTGGCCTCCAGTTTCCTATTTGGTAAGAGGAGTCTTGATCTAGGTAAGCTCTGGTCTGTCTGCCCAAGATTCTGAGCTTGGAGACAGAGAAAAGGCAAGGGCTGGAGAGGGCAATGATGCTAGAGAACAGAAGGGGACCCATGGAGACTTCCTTCTGTCACAGAGCATCCACAGAGCTGTCCCCAGGCAGAGGCTGTCCAACTCCATCCTGTGTCCCCCTCTGTCATCAGAACTCCTTGACTAAATTCCAGTCCTTTGTGAGACCCATTCTAGGGAGACTCCCAGCAGGGAAAAATGCAGATGGAAATGAAAGGGAAAGAAAAAATGCTGTGTGTGTGTGTGTGTGTGTGTGTGTGTGTGTGTGTGTGTGTGTGTGTTTTAATTTTATTTGAGGATTTAAGGGAGAGGTATCATGGCAGAGTGCTGCTATGACACCATGAGCCAAGTCCCTCGTGGTCCCAGAGTAAGCAGCAGGTGTAGGGAAGGGCAGGCCATCGTAGTCTAGCTGGCTTCTGCTCCAACTCTACCATCTATCACCAGCTGTGTGATCGTGAACAAGTTCCTCAACTTCTCTGTGCTTCAGTTTTCCCATCTTTGAAATGGGAGCATGAGTAGAGATGTGTGGGGATTGAAAACATTCATCTCTGGCGGGGAGGGGTAAGTGAGACGATGCCCGTGGTCCCAGCCTTTGCAGGATTACCCCCGCCCGTGCCGCATCCAGGCGGGCAAGGCCACTGTCTTCAGGAGCCCACATTTTCCTGCCAAAGACAAATGTTGCACGATACTTTAAAAACATCATTTCGGACAGTGGGAAAATGATCCTCGCTATGGAAAACGGGGAGAGCCCAGCGAAATGTTGTCAGGACTGAGAGTGGTTTAGACAGAGCAGCTGGGAGAGTGCAGAATGGAGGGGGTGGGAGTGCTGGCCCTGGGGACAGGGCCGGGGAGGGGAACCATCCCAGCAGGAGCCCAGGAGCCCAGGGACAGCTGGCCTAGGAGCCCTGTGCTGACAGAGGTGGCAGGGGCTTCGCTCAGGCGGACGGCCACGGCCAGTGGTGAGGGGCCTTGTCCACCATGGCAGGACTTCGGGTTTTATTCTGGGCATGTTAGTTTCTTAGGGCTGCTGTAACAAAAAACCACTAACCAAGGGGCTTAAAACCACAGAAATTTACTCTCTCTCAGCTCTGGAGACTAGAAGGTGTCGGGAGGACGTGCTAGCAATGGCACCCCAGGGACACTCCTTCCCCGCCTCTCCCCATGTGGCGGTCAGTCCTTGGCTTGCAGCTGCGTCCCCGCCTCTGCCTTGCTGCTGCGTGGTGCCCTCCCATGTGCTTCTGTCTTCCAAGGACACCAGCCCCATGCAGGAAGAGCCCACGCTACTCGAGTGTCACCGCATCTCCACTCAGTCTTCACTACGATGACCGAGTTGCAAATAAGGGGACATTTTGAGGTCCCGGGGTCGTGACTTCCACCTGTCTTTTGGACGGACACCAGTTGGTACAGGGAGCTGGGGAATGGTTTTGAACAGGGTCGTGACATCATCTGACTTAGGTTGTGAAAATATCGTTCCACTTTCTGTTGGCAAAAAAGACTCCAGAGGGTTAAGATGAATCCACAGGAAGACCACCAAGGACGCAGTAGCCAGGTGTGCCGTGGCCACAGCGTGGACAGGGAGGGAAGAGTCCGGGAGGGGAGCGGGGGCTGCCCTCTGGATGCCTCGGGAAGGGAGAGCTGATACGATTGCTAGTGGACTAACCGTCGGGAGTGAAGGCTAGAAGTTATTGTCAGCATGACACCGATTGTGTGACCTAAGTAGCTGGCAGAATTATGTGGCCATTTACTGACATCATGGCCAAAGGGCAAGGGTAGGTTCGTGGCGAGGTGTGGAGCGGTGACTCCGGAGTCCTATTTGGCACAAGTTCCAGCTGCCTTTTAGACATCCAAATGGAGAAGCTGCCTAGAGAACTGGACCCTCAAACTCCACACATCCAAAATCCCACCCGGGGCCCTCCCATCCCAAGCCGGATCCCCTTGTGATTCCTACAGCTCAGTTAAGGGTCTGCCCATGCAGGCAGTCTGCAGCCCCCAACCCCCAAGTCGTGGAGCTTCTGCCTGTAAAGCATGGCCCAGGCCACCCGCAGCTCCCCATCCCTGCTGTCCTCACCCCTGGTGCCCTCCCTCTAGTGTCTAGATGACCATAGTGGCCTCCCCCTCTGCCCTTGTCCCTTCTGATCCACACCATCCTGCAGCTGGGACATTTCAGCTGGTGGTGTCAGATAGTCTTGCTTAAGAAAGATTGGGCAGTATTTTGCCTTGTCACGCAGTTGGGAGGGCATTCGTCGGCGACCACCCCTATGGCACAAAAGTTCTAGACCTTGAAAGCCAAGGACCCAGATTCTGGTCCTGAGTCCTAGCATCCTTGACTGAGCGACCTGGTTGGGTATCTACAGACGGATTCATCAAGGATGGCGACGGGGAGGTTTAGACGCACGCTGAGTCACTGTGTGCTGAGCACAGTGGGTACTGACCCTTGACACTGAGAAAGCCACAAAATGTCCCTGAGCCTCCGTTTCCCGGAGGAGAAAGGAGGACGGAATGTCTCACATATGGGGTTGCCTGGGGATGGAATGGGGCCAGCGGGAAACCTGACATTAAGAGGGTCTCCCCACACCTAAACCAAGGAACCCCTTGAAAGCCAGTGCAACATTCAGCTCTGCCAACTGCTCCCTGTGCATCCCATTGGAAGAAGAGCGATTTTGAGAAACTACAGTCTTTTGAAGTTCTCCTTCATCATTATTAATTTTTTGGAGAGTTATTTTGTGGCTCCGAATTTTTTCTTTTTTCTTTTTTTGGTAATTAGATGCTGTAAAAATTTTTTAGTGATTTTCTCTTCTTTGTAATTAGAAATAGCGATTAGAGTATCTTTTATATTACATGGCATTTTTCCTTTAAACAATTGTATACATTTTGTATTCTTTGCTTTTCTCCATACAGACTTTAATGAGAATGGATTCATTGTGTACCATAATTTGCTATTATTATAGTGTGTCATGAAAATGAGTTATTTCCGTCACAGAAATATAATGCCCAGTGTAATGTATTTTTGCTGGTGGGTTTTATTTTCTCTCTCTCTCTCTCTCTCTCTCTCTCTCTCTCTCTCTCTCTCTCTCTAGGGACAAGGAGAAATGTGTTTGCCAAGTTTGGAATCCACTTGAACCTGAAAGTCTGTGGAATTGCAAAGTGCTCTCGGGACTCTCTGGAGTCTGAAATCCCCCTCCTGCTTCCCTGGGCTGCGCTGGGTGAAGTGCGAGGTTGCAGAGAGGTAGTTTTCTATGCTTTTTATTAAGAACACACATACAGGCCGGGCGCGGTGGCGCACGCCTGTGATCCCAGCACTTGGGAGGCTGAGGCCGGAGGATCGCGAGTTCAAAGCCAGCCTCAGCAATGGCGAGGCACTTAGCAACTCAGTGAGACCCTGTCTCTAATAAAATACAAAAAAGGGCTGGGGATGTGGCCCAGTGGTCCAGTGCCCCTGAGTTCAATCCCCGGTACCAAAAAAAAAAAAAAAAAAACCACACACACACAGGATTCTGAACAGTGTGTTCTCGAGTCTGCTCGGGCCAGGCAGGGGAAATAGCTCCTTGAGGCTGCTTCTGGAGACAGGGAGAGGGCCAGGGAAGCGGCACAGTGCTGGAACCCGGGCTTGGCATGTGGAAAGCCCTGGTTCCATCTCCAGCGGCAACAGCAGCCTGGCCTACTCACAGGGTTCTGCTGAGCTTCGGGGCACGTGGCGTGTCTGCTGCTACCGTGCCCCTGTACGTGGCAGCCATGGCAAGGAAGGGGAAGAGCACTGTCCCCACAAAGCACAGCGAAGTGGTTACCCATGGCTGGGTTCTCCCCGAAACAGGCCCCTTCCAAAGACAGCGCGCTCCACCAGAGGTCCCTCCTAGGGGTGAAGAGGGAACCCGGACATGCTGTCCAGGTTCAGTGAAGGGGTGGGGGCAGACAGGCATAGACGAGGCTAAACTGGGGATTTCTCTGTGCTGTGACATCTCGTGGCTCTGGTTAGTACAAAACAGGAGCACAAAGGGACATGCCAATGGGGGGTGGTCCCCGCAGGAACAAGTGGTATGCTCCAGAAGGGTCCCCGGGAGCCTGTGACAGTCCTCTTCCCTGGGTGTGGCTCCAGCAGCTCTGGGGAGCACCCCAAGCTCCAGTGAGCGGGGAGCCACCTGAGCCTGCCAGGGCCTGTTGTGACTGCAGAAAAGGCCACACCCTGGGGCTGGCCCTCTTCCCACAGCCTGGTGAGGGAACTCTGAGAGGAAAAAGGGGGTGTCCACTAAGCCACCTGAAGCTGTCGCTCGACATTGGGCGAGTCCTGGCACCTCACCGGGTGGGGAAGCGCGGAGCCGAGGGACCCTCGCCGTGGCCTCACTGACCATTCCCTGTCAGCCAGCCCTGATCAGGCACAGCCCCCCGCTAAGACACCAGGATTTGGCAGCAAATTGCCAGAGTTCAAAACCTAGAGCTGTCACATGCCAGCCATGACCTTGGGCAAATATTGACCTTCATGGTGCCTCGGTCTCCCTGTGGAAGTGGTAATAAAGATGATCCATCAGCCTCCTGGGGTTGCTATGAGGACTGAACGAGCTCCCTGGGGAGCCCACACATGGGTGTGACAGGCTCCTGCTCCACTGCCTGGTGCACACAGATGCCAGTTCCCCAGGGAGGAGGCTGCAACCTGGAAGCCTGGTAGGCTGGGCCTTGTACCCATGAGCTTGTGCCCATCCAGATCGGGTACCTTCCCTAATGCATCCATCTGGAAGAGTGCTGTGACAGTTAGATCTGGAATGTCCCCTACATCCCATGAGTTCAGGGCTAGTCTCCAGGTTGGTGCTATGAAGAGTGGCAGAACCTTTAGGAGGTGGGGCCTAATGAGAGGTCTTTAGGTCTTTGGGGGCGTGGCCATGAAAGGGATAGTGGGGCCCATACCTTCCTTCCTCTTCTCTCACACTCCCTGGCCACGAGGTGAGTGGTTTTGTTCCCTCACATGCTCCCGTCATGATGTGCAGCCTCACCACAGGCCCAAGGCCACGGAGCCAAGCAGTCATGGACTGGAACATCTAAAACTGTGCTCCAGAATAAGGCTTTCTTAATAAGCTTATTAACTCCATTATTTGTTACAGTAATGAAAAACTGGCGCAAGCCCCTTTTGCCAACTTTTAACAAGATTCACGTTGGCTAGCCGCAGTTGGTTCTGGAGACAACACATTCATGGTATTACTGGATACTGTGGTTTTCAGTCCCTGGGACTCTCCTCTTCCCCCTGCTCAACTGTCCTCTGGAAAGAAGTGAAGCCATGCTCAGTCACTGAATCGGGAGGGAAATTGTGGCACGTGGCCAATGTCACCTCCATGCTGTGTCTCCACTAGATAGTCCCTTAGATGGCCCAGTACCTGGGCCTGGGCTCCTCTGCTCTCCGTCTCTTGGTGTGGCCCAGCCCCCCTGGCCTGATTGTCCACGTTCCCACCCACCCCTGCAGAGCGCAGCCCCCCTCCAGAAGACCCTGCACTAGGTCTTTCCCACTTGCTTCCCTGAGTGGATGTTTGACTCCCTCCCCAGCTGAGGACTCTATTGAAACAGACCAAAGTGACATTTCATCATTAATAGCTAATGTAGAGCCACTG
Organism: Tamias sibiricus; assembly: GCA_025594165.1. NCBI lineage: Eukaryota > Metazoa > Chordata > Mammalia > Rodentia > Sciuridae > Tamias > Tamias sibiricus. The sequence continues at coordinate 34,352,162 of CM046672.1, forward strand.
AATTGTGTAAACATGCTTCCCGGGCAGAGTCCCATCAGCCCCTCTCCTTGAGCCCCCTCTCCCTTCTAATTGTTTTTACTCCCCTAAATTCAGATGTAATTCGAGTTGGAGAAATCGCGGCTGGATTACATCTGCAGGCAGGGAATTATTAGTATGACTTTTTGGCGGCGTGACAGTGATGTTTCGACAATCTATACATATTGATTTAGGTCGATAATAAACAATTTGATTAGCCTCCCCATCCGTGGGCTGTCATTTCAATCACGGGCAGGACCCAGCAGAGTGGAAGGGAGGCGGCTCACACAAGTGGCAAGAATCCTCAAAATAAGAAACTCGGCCCTGATTAGAGACCTGGCTTCAGTGAATTGGACAAGACAGCTCAGCTGCCACGTTATTAACTCCCTGGGAAAATACTCGGCCGGTCCCCGGGGCCAGCCCGCATATTCTGATGTGGATCGATAAGCAATCTCCGGTGTATATGGAATTCAGACTCGAATCATTTGTCTCTGGCTCCTTTCTCCAAAGGGAGCCCTGTGGTGCAGACCTAGCCTGCCGCCCCAGCACCCCCACCCCACCCCCACTCCCCTTTTAACTAATGACCCGCCAAGGAGGAGGCCCCACAGAGGAACCTCTTCCATCATCCAGAGGGGCTCTCGCAGGTGGGCCTAATGAGGGTAATGGCCTCCTTTCAATTTTTTTAAAAGGATGCCCACCCTGACGTCTTGGGGGTGAGTTTGTGTGAGTGATGGGCACGCCTCTCCATGACAGATGTCCAGGTAATGGACAAGCTTCTCAGCCCCAGTGTCCACACCTGATGGTGACGCCGGGCAAGAGCAGGAAAGTGACCCTGTCTTCGTGAGGAGGATGGGAGGACGGCTGCCTCCCGGGACTGTGGGAGGCAGGGCTGTGGCTGGTTCAGGAAGGCGCCATGATTCCCAGCTTCTCGGGCCTCTGGTAACTGATCGATGGGGTTCCTGAGAGCTGCAGGAATCCTAGGGGTCCACTGGAAACTTTGCGTTACAGGTGGACTCTGGAGGGCACTAAGGGCAGGCCCTGCAAGGAACCACTGGCAAGCTACCTTTTGGCAGGGACTCTGGGCCTCCCAACTCCCACAGTAGGGAGGGTAGTATGGTTTAGTGGTTAGGACACCCAGCTCTGGCTGTTACCCCGGTGAGTGACTTCACTTTGAACTTCAGTTTCTCCACATAACATGAGGCAATGCCTACCTTGCCTGTTTGTGGTGGGCATTCCATGAAATAACATCGGTAGGGGGCCTAGCACAGGGCCGGTGGCATAGTAGGTGTTCATTAAAATTACTTTTAGCATCTACATTGAATAAAAAGTGCAATGAATCGTGCACATTGTCACTTACACATGTTTATTATTTTTATCATCAGGCCCTCTTTTAAAAAATAAATTCTCAGTGGGGCTGGGTTGTAGCTCAATGGTAGAGTGCTTGCCTAGCATGCATCGGGCCCAGCTTCCAACCCCAGCATTAAAAAAAGAAAAAGAAAAACAAAAGAAATCCAACTGGTGACATAGACAAATGCAGCTGCCCTGCCTCACCAGGACGCTGGAGAATCCGGACTCTGCCCACCTTGCCACACCCCTCTGATCAAGCCCCTTTCAACAGCCCTCATTTCTGTGGAGCCCCTAGGAGTTTCAGAGACCAGTGCCGAAATTGCTGGTCCCGTGGACAGGTGATGATGTCAGAGGCAAGAACTTCCTCCCCAGCTGCAAGATGCCTGGACTGTTCCTCTCTTGACCTCAGCTCTGATCTTGTGCATCTGTGAAAGGCAAAGGTCCCTGTGGTCTGTGGAGTCCCACAGAACTGAAGAGCCTTGACACAGTACCACAGGGCAGTGGTGTCCACAATCAGTGGCCGCTCATGCAGGAAGAGGCAAGGGGGAGGTGCCCTGCACCCCCATCTCCCCGGAGTGGCCTGGACCTCCACCCTGGGGACCTGTGTCCTGAAGAAAAACAAACCCAGGGCAGCGTCTGTGAGGACTGGATTTGACTGTGAGAAAATGTTGATCCAAGACGCAAAGAAAAGACCACCAACTCCAATTTTAGATTAAAGCAAGCTTATATTGTATACATATAAAGAGAGCTGGCCAGGGGCTGCCCCTCCCAAACACTGGGCTTGGGGTCAGCGCCGCTCTCCGGGAAGACAAGGTTTTTATAGTTCAAAGAGTTACAGAAAATCTTGGGAACTTACAGCTAACAAGGTCAGACAGGTGTAATTCAAAGCAAGTAGCAAACTAATATCTACATGGGCATTGCATTCCAAGAAAAAAAGGGAGTAATAGTTAAACCCCACATCAAAAGTTTATGAGGCACCGTTAGTTTGAGAGAGAGAGAGAGTTGTTATCTGGTCAAGGACAGCCAGGCCTGAGCGAGCTCAAGGCCTGGGAATGAAATGCCAGACAATAAGCTCAAGCCAAATAAGAATCCTAGCATTTCATAGAAAACTGAAGTGGGCTTTTCATAACTTTTTGACAGGATGGCTCCCAGTCTTAAGATGGAATTAGGCTGGTTTATCATTCCCCCCCTTTTTTTTTTTTTTTTACTTTTCAAATCTTTGAAAGGGAGTAATCATATAGGCTAATTTTATCGATGGTACATAATAGAATTAAATTGCAGCCCAATAAACCGGAGCATATAGTTAATAACACATGGGACAATAACTAGTAAGAGAAGGATACAAATTATAGGACCTAAGAGAGAAGTTAACCATGGAAACCAATCTCCCAAGCCTAACCAAGAATTACTCGTTTTAATTTTGTTAATCTCCTGTCTTATCTCATCTACCTGTTGTTGGATAACGTTAGAATAATCTGTAACATTAAAACAGCACATGCCTGGAATTGTTGGCAACCCAAGTGATGTTTCAATAAAAGAAAATCAATAACCGCTCTATTTTGTAACATTGAGGTTCGAAGTTCTTTCATCTCTTGATTAATTTCTGCCAAAACTTGTGCAGTAAGGTTAGCTGTTTTGCTAAAACTACAGGCTAATTTTGTGATTTCTCTTTGTATTCCTACAACTAGACCCGGAAGTGGCAAAAGAAAGGCTGCTGCAATTGCAGTGTCTAGTGGGTCTAGGAGGATTAAATTGTCATCGCAGTTGGAGGGCAGACTTCGGACCATTCGGTGGGGAGCTGTCAGAGATGGCAGTAAAGGAAAGATCCGTCCAATAGAACAGATCCCAGAAAAGTTTGTAGGCAAAGCCTGGAAAGTTGCTTTATTACAGAGAAAAACCCATCCTGTTGGCAGTCGTTTGCCATTGGGTAGGGAGATATTTTGCTCAATAGAACAATTGGGGGGGGGATCGGGGAAGGATGCAATCTATGCATAAACAATGCTTTTGAATAACCAGTGAAGCTGGCAAAGCTGGCTCTGCATGGTATACTGGCCAGTCTTGCTGCGTTGCTCTATCACCAGTGACTTTAACATAGTCAGTATATTTTACAGATAGACCCATAAGATTGTTAGCTAGCAATTGATGGATGGAGTTTCCTTCTTGTACACAGAAGGAACTTTTGTCCATAGTGTCAACAGCCAATTGTAACCAAAAATTTTGAGTAGTTACAGAATTTAGGGGACTCACAGAAACATCCACCTTTAAAGTAGCTTTTGAATAAACAGTATCTATTGGGGCCCCTTTTTTTAGCTTAGTACAGGAATACTGTCCTGAATCTTGAGGGTGAGCAGAATATTTATAGATTCCAAAATTTATATTATCCCTCGAGATTGGTCTGTAAGATTTCTCCATGGTCCCTCCCTGAATATCTGACTAAAAATTCTTGGTTATCTTTATACCATTTGATAGGGCCAATTACTGGATCTTGACAAGAGTAAGTACAATTTAGTATTAGTGGAGATCCTGCAATAGCAGGTCCTTCTTGGGCTACAGATGGGGTACAAGGTTTGTTGAGGCCAGCATGGCTAAAACCCAAGGATACATGTATACTCCAACAGGCAAAAATTATTAGCATAATGCTTATAATAACAGGGAAAGCAATAAGAATCTAGTGACAAAATATTAAACCTTAGTAATTTTAACTTTAAAAGGCCCACGCTCAGTCACTTTCCACCTCTGGCTGCTGGATTCTCTTCCAGTGGGTTCTTCCTCCGTGGTTTCTGTAGGTGCCTTCTTTAGCTGTGAGTGATGGATCCAGGCAGGAATACCAGCAACTTTGACGGCAGTAGGAGTGCGGAGAATCACGATGTAAGGGCCCTTCCACCTGGGCTCAAGGCTGTTAGTTCTCAAACGTCGTATCAGCACAGCATCGCCTGGTTGGAATGAATGATCGGGCAGTCTGTGTCCAACGGGCTGAGCAGCCTGGACCTGGGAAAGATCTTATCTATGATTAGTTGTAGCCCTTTGAGTGTTTCTGAGATTGGAATGTCTCCCACCAGATCTTGGTGTACTCTGGGAACCAAAGGCGGTGGCCGCCCATAAATTATTTCATAAGGGGTAAATTTTTCCCGGTAAAGGAGTGCAACGGGCCCTTAAGAGAGCAAAAGGCAGGAGATCAACCCAGTTACCACCAGTCTCAAGTATTAATTTAGTCAAAGTTTCCTTTAATGTTCTATTCACATCCTTTCTACCTTCCCTGAACTTTGAGGATGGTACATACAATGTAATTTCCAATTTATATTCAGGGCTCTTGAAATTAATTGAGATAATTTGGCCGTGAAGGCCGGGCCATTGTCAGACCCCAAAGTTAGAGGAAGGCCAAATCTAGGAACAATCTCAGTTATTAGTTTTTTAACTACTATTTGTGCTGTTTCTGTTCGAGTAGGAAAGGCTTCTACCCAGCCTGAGACAGTTTCAACAAAGACTAACAAGTATTTATATCCATATAGTCCTGGTTTAATTTCAGTAAAGTCCAATTCCCAAAATTCACCAGGTACAGTACCTTGACTTCTGTTTCCCTGTGGAAGATGGTTCTTTTTAGCATTTACCTGTGCACATGTCATGCAGCGATTTGAAATGTTGTGGAGTATCCCTCGGTGTCCCGGGAACCAAACGTGGGGTGAAATTAGTTCTGAAGTCTTCTTGGGGGATAAATGCATCGCCAGATGATGAAGATCAGTTAACCACTTTCTTCCTAAAAGCTTAGGCATGCAAATTTTCCCATCTGGAGAGTCCACCAGCCGTGACAGTTTTGTTGGGCTCCCATAGAGGAGTATAAGTTTATCTCTTCAGTAGTGTATGAAGGAGTTTCTTCCTCAATTTTAACTGGGAGTTTGGGGCAATTTGAGAGTTCAAGAATAGTTTGACATTTTGACTCCCCAAGGGCTATTTCCCTGGCTGTTTGATCGGCCAAGTTATTACCTTGGGTCTGGGGCTATTGTCTTTACGGTGTCCAGGCCAGTGGATAATAGCCAGTTTATCTGGTAACCAGATAGCCTCCAGTAATTGAAGGATTTCTTGTTTATTTTTGATAGTCTTTCCATCTGAAGTTAAAAATCCCCTTTGTTTGTATATCTGTCCATGCACATGTACTGTAGCAAAAGCATAATGGCTGTCCGTGTAAATGTTTACCCGTTTTCCTTCTGCCCATCTCAATGCCTGTGTTACTGCAATGATTTCTGCTTTTTGGGCTGATGAGCCTCTGGGCAAAGCCTGTGCCCAGATAATTTCTTTTTGGCCCGTAACAACTGCTGCTCCCGCATACCTTATTCCATCCCGGACATAACTGCTACCATCGGTGTAAAGGTCTGCGTCTCTGTTGGTGAGAGGAATGTCAGTCAGGTCTGGTCGGGTAACCTTGGATGACATCCAGCATCTCTGAGCAGTCATGAATTGGCTCCTCTGGGTTATCATCAGGCAGCAGGGTTGCAGGATTGATTGCCAGGGATTTACTGAAGGTCAATCTGTCCTTGTCTAGAAGGAGAGCTTGGTACTGAGTGAGACGGGCATTTGACATCCATCGACTGGTGGCATCCCTCAATAGGGTTTCCACTGTGTGAGGGGCAGTCACAGTGAGAGTCTGCCCCAGAGAAAGTTTGTCTGCTTCCTTTACCAGTATTGCAGTAGCCGCTATGGCTCGTAAACAAGGGGGCCATCCTGATGCTACAGGATCCAGCCTTTTTGAAATGTAGGCAATTGGTCTTTTCCATGGCCCTAAATTTTGGGTAAGAACTCCTTTAGCAATACCCTTTTTCTCATGAACATAAAGATGAAAGGGCTTAGATATATCAGGGAGGGTTAAGGCAGGGGCCTGAACCAGAGCCTCCTTTAAATTTTTGAAGGCCAATTCATTTTCCTCAGTCCAAATTAAAGGTGACTTGCCTCCTGCAGTTGCAGTATATAACGGCTTGGCAATTTCAGCAAATCCAGGTATCCAAAGGCGGCAGTATCCAACTGCCCCTAGAAATTCCCTAACCTGCTTTTTAGTGGTTGGGGTTGGGATCTTCATTATGGCTTCTATGCGGGATTGGGATAACAGTCTTTTCCCTTCCCTCAGCTCATATCCCAAATAAGTAACCTGAGAGGAACAGATTTTTGCCTTTTTCTTGGAGACTCGGTACCCCAATTGAGCCAGGGTTCCTAGCAAACCCCCGAGTGGCCCTTAAACAGTTCTCTTTGTCTTTTGCTGCTAACAGAAGATCATCCACATATTGGAGCAAGGTTACCTCAGGGTACTTACTGCGAAACAGTCTCAGATCTTGATTGAGAGTTTCATCAAAGATAGTGGGGGAATTTTTAAATCCCTGAGGTAGTCGAGTCCAGGTCAGTTGTCCCGATATCCCCATCTCCAAATCCGTCCATTCGAAAGCAAAGATAGGCTGACTCAGTTTTGACAAAGGGATGGAGAAAAACGCGTCTTTCAAATCCAATACAGTATAAACTGTATGTTCAGGTGGCAACAAACTGAGCAAAGTGTAGGGGTTAGGGACAGTTGGGTGTATAGTTTCTACCCGTTTGTTCACTTCCCTTAAGTCCTGTACTGGTCTGTAATCTTGAGTCCCAGGCTTTTGGACAGGCAACAAGGGGGTGTTCCAAGCTGATTGACATCTAATTAGTATCCCCACTTCTAGGAGACGCCTGATGTGGGTTTTAATTCCTTCTTTGGCTTCAAAACTGATGGGGTATTGTTTAACCCGGATGGGCATAGCCCCAGATGTTAGTTTTATTACAACTGGTGGCACATGCTCAGCTAGCCCTGGAGGGTTATCCTCAGCCCAAACTGTAGGAATTTCTTGAATTAATAATTTCTCCCATTTTCCTTCTGAAGTTTGGATAGGATTTTGAAAAAGCAGATATTCCTCACTTAATGGGCAGGTTATAGTCAGGGCCTTTGCAGGATTTCCCAATTCTAATGTAGGCATATCTCCAGAAAATGAGATAGTTGCCTGAAGTTTGCTTAAAAGGTCCCGTCCTAGCAACGGGAAAGGGCATTCAGGGATAACAATGAAGGAGTGAGTTACAGTTCCTCGTCCTATGTTAACAGTCCGGTCTGTAGTCCATTTATACTTTTTAATTTCTCCTGTTGCCCCTTGCACTTCCATGGTTTCATTAGTGAGGGGGTCCTATGGGCTTCTGTAACACTGAATGTGAAGCTCCTGTATCCACTAGGAAATTTACAGGTTGGCCCCCAATTGAGAAAGTTACCATGGGCTCTCGGGAGCCTAGTTTGAAAGAGCCATGGCCCCCTATTCTTCTAAAGTTAAAACTGGTTTTTGGCTGAGGAGCTCTGGCCTGTGATCGGGGCAAGCTTTTCGGATTACGTTGGGGCATTCATTTTTCCAATGTCCAATTTCTTTGCAATAAGCACACTGGTTTTGTAGCAGAGAAGACCGCTTTTTGTCTCTGTTGTATGTGGTCTGCCTTTGTCTAGGATTCGAGGTTTCAGAAGCCTGTAATGCGGCCACTGTGGCCCTGTTTACTTTCCTTATCAGTAGATCATCTCGGCTATCTCTATTTTCAAACACCTTTTGGGCTATTTCCAATAATTCTGACCTGGTTTTTCCTGCAAAACCATCTATCTTTTGAATCTTTTTACGGATGTCTGGGGCTGACTGAGTCACAAAAGCCAGATTAATCGCCTTGAGGCTTGTTGGGTCCTCAGGGTCTATAGGAGTATATAGACGGTACGCCTCCAGGAGGCGCTCGAGAAACGCTGAAGGCGACTCATCTGGCCCTTGTTTCACATCTGCCACCTTAGAAAGATTTGTGGGTTTTCGAGCTGCCCTCTTAAGTCCCTCTAACAGAGTCTGGTGGTACTCACCGAGTGCTCTCCTACCTTCAGTTGTCCCATAGTCCCAGCTTGGTCTTCTCCTAGGTAAAGCTCGTTCAATCACTTCTGTTTTTTCGTCGCTTGTAAGAGCACTTATCCCAGGCAGCGCTTTAGCCGCTTCTGCCAGGATTCGCTCCCTTTCCTCCGTGGTGAAGAGAGTATGGAGAATCTGTTGACAGTCATCCCAGGTGGGGAGGTGATTAAAGAAAACGGAATCAACCAGAGAAATCAAGGAACTAGGATCCGTGCTAAAAGGGGGATTCTGTTTTTCCAGTTATAAAAGGTCTGTTGTGGAAAATGGAACATACACGTAGCGACCTTCTGGAATCTGGCGGAGAGGAAGAACAGGGGCCGGAGTCGGTTCCACTTCAGGGATATTAATAGAAATGGGGGAGCCGGCAGGTCGGCCAGGGGAAGCAATTGAGTCAGGCCTTCCATAAGGGTGGCCCTGTCGGGTATGGGGAGGAGAAAGAACAGGGGCTGGCTCCTTTGGGAAGACTAGAGTTGGAGGAGTGGATGAGTGGGGCAATTGAGGAAGCGGTTGAGGAGAGGGAGAGGGAGATGGTGGAGTAGTTAGTGAGCAGCTGCGACTGCACCCGCGGCAGGAGGATAAAGAGGAGCCGAAGCATCTGGGGGAAGGAGGGAATCCTCCGGAGAGTCCTGTAGGACAGGGCTCTTAGTGGATTTATGGTTTGTTTTTGAGGGACCCTGGGGAGTTCTCCCAGCCATAACCAGGGCTTGCCCTCCCTGTCCGTTCCGGACCATCCAAACCTTCATCCAGGCGGGGGAATTAGTTGTTTGCTTCCGCCCAGGGTAGAATATATCCTATTTGATCTGGGTGGCCAGGATTACCAAGAGTGATGTTAGATATAGCCCATGCCACTTGGGGATCAAAGGTGCCCTCAGGGGGCCAGCCGACTCCGAAGGTGGGCCATTCTACCTCACAGAATGTTCGGAGGCGTTTCTTGGTGATGGAATAATCATAATCCTGCTTAACAAAATGGGGATAAAGTTTTGTCAAAATTCCTTAAAACACAGTTCAAAGGAGTATCAGGCTTACTTGTCTTATTACCCATGTTGTTTAATTTTTTACATTTACAACAGAGAAGACACAATGAGAAAGCAGAAAACAAAAACAACAAAACAAAACAAAACAAAAAAACAGAACACAGGACAATACACAAAAGAACAAGAACCAGGCGCCAAACCAACCAGGGAGCAGTGCAACGTCTTGCTAATGCTCCGGACAGGAGTGCGTATGTGCCTCGTCAGGCACCTCTCTGTCCCCAGTAGGAATTCCCAACCAGAACCAGAAAGCAGTACGACCTTTCGCTACTGCCCTGGACAGGAGTGTACGTGCCTCGCCAGGCACCTCGCTGTCCCCAGAAGAGATCTCAAAACCAGATACCAGATGTTACTAGGGCGCCACTTACCTGTGGAGGTTTTTTTTTTTTTTTTTTTTTTTTTTTTTTTTCTACTGGATGCTTGCTAATTTTTGATGCGGCAGTTCACTCCAGTAGTCCGAAGGACTGAAGGCACACCCTGGGGCCTTGGAACGTCTCAAGGTGCGCACCCCCTAGGGTAGCACTCCGCCCCGGAGTCCCAGAGCGAAGGTCCGGCTTCAGAATTTGTAGTGGTCTGAATCTCGCTGCGGCCTCCAAAAATGTTGATCCAAGACGCAAAGAAAAGACCACCAACTCCAATTTTAGATTAAAGCAAGCTTATATTGTATACATATAAAGAGAGCTGGCCAGGGCTGCCCCTCCCAAACACTGGGCTTGGGGTCAGCGCCGCTCTCCGGGAAGACAAGGTTTTTATAGTTCAAAGAGTTACAGAAAATCTTGGGAACTTACAGCTAACAAGGTCTACAGGTGTAATTCAAAGCAAGTAGCAAACTAATATCTACATGGCACTTCGAAAAAAAGGGGAGTAATAGTTAAACCCCACATCAAAAGTTTATGAGGCACCGTTAGTTTGATTGTTATCTGGTCAAGGACAGCCAGGCCTGAGCGAGCTCAAGGCCTGGGAATGAATGCCAGACAATAAGCTCAAGCCAAATAAGAATCCTAGCATTTCATAGAAAACTGAAGTGGGCTTTTCATAACTTTTTGACAGGATGGCTCCCAGTCTTAAGATGGAATTAGGCTGGTTTATCAAAACAAAGACCTAAAACAACAAGACTTCGACAAGATCAGACTGCCGCCAACTGGGCCTGCTGTGGCTGCTCAGCTGCACAACGTCCTCAGGGACCCGGTTTCCTTCCAGCTCACTGCTCCCCAATCTTTAGGGTCAAGAGGCCACTCGTGTCCATGTTCCAAGATGGCGGCCAGCAGACCCAGCGCTCCAGGGAGCAACGGGAGGAAGCGGCCAAAGAGGTGGGGATGACGCGGGTGTGCCGACTCCTTCTTCTTTTTAATACCTTTTCAAACAATATAGTCGTACAAAATAAATGTGATACTATACAGAGAGACATGGTACGGTTCCCCTATTATTAACATCTTATATTAGTGTGGTTCATTTTCCCAAATAAATGAGCTGGTATTGATAAATTATTAATTAAAGTCCATACCTTATGAGATTTGCTTAGTTTTTAACCTTACTTCCTTTTCTCTGTTCCAGGATCTCACTAGACCACTTCACATTTAGTCGCCACATCTCCTTTGGCTCTCCTTGACCGTGACAGTTTCTCAGACTGTCCTTATTTTTGATAACCTCAACAATTTTGAGGAGTACTGAATCAGGAGTTTTGCAGAATGTGTCCCTCCGTTGGAATTTGTCTGCTGTTTTCCCCAGGATTAGACTGGGGTCATGAATTTGGGGGAAGAAGACCACAGAGATGAATGGTCATCGTAGCATAAAAACATCTTAGTTGCATCTAGTTGTTTGATAATTATGAATAAAGCTGCTGCTAACATTTGCATACATGTTCTTCGGGGGCAGAACAACTCTTTCTGAAAGAACGTTCACAAAGACCATTCTGAAAAACCTCACCTCTGTCTCAGAAGCTAAATTTAGCTGGTCACACTTAGCTTCCGGGGAGGCCGGTGATGGTAGGTGCCATTCTGGGCCCTGCTAAGGTATAAAGTTTTCCTTACCGTGGAAAGAGAAGAGATATTGCAACGGTCAGTAATCTCAGCCAAGGGGACCTCCCGAGCAGAAAGGATGCAGCCTGGGAATGTAAAAGGAAAAGAGCGAACTTCAAGCACTCCACCCCTGTCACTGAGGGTTCCAGGAAAAGCACGGCCAGCTGTCCCTGAGCCCATAGAACGGAGCCCTTTGGCGGAGAAAAGCTCAGTCACATGTTCAAAAAAGATGGCTTGAGCCTCTCAGGGAACAAGGAAAGGAGGGTCCACAGCCCTGCTGAGGTTTGCAGCCCAGTGATAGGATCTGACCACATTCCAGAGTTTGCTTTTATTTAGTGAAGCTAGGTGGTATCTCTCACTTAAGGAAGGGACTCCTAAATTCCCGCCTTCAACACTCCTGCAAGGGTTGGCTATAACATTGGGGGTGTTTCCTCCTGAGCCCAGGAGGGGGGGGGTGTCAAGGTGCTCACCAACATAAACAACAGGTTGAGTGTGCAGACCTCCAAAACCTTCCTCCAGGCTAAAGGGTGTGGCAGGGGAAGCCAGATCCAATTACTAGACCAAGGTCCCAAGGGAGGGGGGGGCTCCGCCATGTTGCATATCAATACAAATAAATTCATGTGAAGACTTTACTCCATCTGCGCCTGCTGGGGAGCCTGAAAGAAAATTTTTTAGAGGGGTCCAATTATCTCTAGAAGGTGAAAGGGAAAAAAAAAAAAAGCACCTGATATGATATTTCCAACTATTCAGTTCCTAAGTGAAAATTTATTCTCTTTGCCTCCTTATTGCCCACAACTGGTATTCACATGATAATCGCAACGCTATTTCCTCCTGCTTTGTCTTATCACGAATTAAGCACAGGTTTGGTCACCAACAGGCTGTAACTCCTTAAGGGACATAGGCTCTCCTGGGTGTCCTGCATCTGCAACAAGGCTGTGGTGGGCAGCCAAAGAGTCCAGCTTTCCATGCGATTCAGGCCAGCCAAGGAGCTCACCATGCCTCAGTGGCTCATTGGTGCAATGGGACCAACAGTCTCCCAGAGTCACCTGGAGATATCAGGATCCAAATGCCCTGGTCCATGACTGGCCCACTGCAAACACCCCGAAAGCATCGGATGGATATAAAAACAGATTAACGCGTGAGTGTGTGAATGTTTCTCTCTGGGCTAGTGCAGACAGTTAACAAGGAAAGGCTGGAGTTATGTTAATTCCCATTAATATCCTCAGAGGGTGTGGGGGGAGAAGACGGACTAGTGAGCCTTGAAATGCAATCAGATCCTGTTTTTATCTCCTTGGCTACAGCTTTATTGTAGTGAAATATGTTTGCTTTAGCAGAGGGCAATCACCCTAAATAGACAATACGAGAGGCCCGAGATGCCAGCAGGAATCTTCAGAGCCTCTACCCTGGACACCCAGCTCCAGGCCGTTTGGGTTTATGTATTAAAACCGCCCACAGATGTGATTGTGCCGAGAGCCGCTGATGGATATTCGCTGCATTAGACTCAATTTATCCCCCAGCCCTCATTGTTGCTATTGATTGATTTTTAAATTAGATGAAGGCAATCAGTAAATACCACCCAATCAAGTTCTAAAAACATACAGGAGATTAGACAATTTAGGGTAATCAATGGAAATATTCCTTGATTTGCTACCACTCAATTTTGACCATAAATTACAACTATAACTTGCAAGTTAGTAAGCTATAAAGCAAGTGGATGTGACAAGAAAAACTATAAGAAATGAATTAAGGGGCTGAGGAAGCGTCACTGATGTTGTCCTGTAACAAGGCGAAATGACTCTTCCTTCAGAGTTTGCATTTCTGGTTCGGCCTCATCAACAGCAATAGGTCAAGGCGCAGAGGAGAGAGAGCTCAAGATGTGCCTGTCCTTTTTAAAAAAATAAATAAATAAAGGGTGGGTGGCGAATCTGCGTGTAGTGGGAATGAACATAATAACCATTCTTCTCGCTCACAGATGAATTAGAACAATAACTGATCAACCTAATTTTGTGGTTGTGAATACATGTCATATAATTTTAGGCTCAAAGCCCCGCAGTTTCTTAAAACCCTCACCTACCTCACAGACACTTCCAAATGCTAATTTGAAAGTCACACTTCTGTGCTGTTATTTCCTACAGAGTCTAAAATGTAGCAATAATTAAATGTAATTTTAGACCAGAGGTTCATACTCTTCCAATGCTATATTTGTCCGATGGTACAATCTGCCCATCTTCCGTATTTTTAAGGGAAGCACACTCAGACTACAGGTTCCTTATTTTTCTTTCTCTGCTCCACAGGCATGGAATTTAGAGGTGATGAATTTGCGTTCGAGGGCTCATGGCTCCTGCAAAGACAAAGACTACACAGCAGCTTGTATTCATTCATTCGTTCATTCATTCATTCATTTGTTGGTGCATACTACCCATGAAAGAGACAAGGTTGCTTTTCATTTTCTCGTCTCCATTCCTTCTTTTTCTTTTTTTTTTTTTTTTTTTTTTTTTGGCACTCCTAGGAGATTTGTAAACGCGAGAAATGCATGATCAAGCTGTAGTACTGCATTCTGCCTGTGCCTGCGTCCTGGTCACATTCACTGAGGGAACACCGGTGACAGCCTTCTTCCCGCGGCTACTGAGAACAACAAATGACGTCGTCTTTGGGAAAGTGTTATGCACAATGCAGAGCGCATGACACAAGCAAAGGGCCCCATCAACCAACCAGCAATGGTGGAGAGGAATTCACTGCACCAGAGAGCACTCACTGTGGGGCTGTGTTCCAGATGTGGCCAGCAGGCGGGTTCCATGTGAACTGGGCGTTGTTAAGCCTTTTTTTTTTTTTTTTTTTTTTTTTTTTTTTAATTAGTTGCTAATATTTTAAAATCAGAACATTTCAAAGAAAAAAAATTCCACATTTCCACATTCTCTAGGAAAAGCAGGCCCAGTGGCCCCACATTCAACACGGTGGCCATTGCTGGGGCTGAGCAGCGGACACCTCCTGCAGACAGGAACGTGCTCTCCAGGGCCCAGCTGTCCACACCACACGCTTTTGCATCACATCTGAGCTGCCCCGCTCATTGGCACTATTTGCCCAGCCTTGGTGGGAGTGTGAGTTCCCCACGCACACCCTGGATACTTCCAGGGGTCTGTTTCCATCTTCTCTCAGTCAGTGGATGGCCAGGCCCTGTTGACTGCCACTCAAGTGTGAGCGCCACAAAGACCAGGCTCAGCCCTGGTGTAATATTGCTGTGTTCCAGGTGGCCCAAGCAGAAGTGGGGACCCAGGGAGTGTGGCACAGGGTGAATGAATAAGGAGACTAAAGAGGTGTGTGCAAAATGCAGTCTCCGGGGGTCACAGGGGAGGAGTCTGAGGAGCCAGCTGGTGAAGTTCCCCGCGTGAAGGTCCCACGGACACTGGTCAGGTAGGCTGAGGGCCTGGGAAGGCAGAACTGGTCACAAGCCCACCTCTCCCCACAGCCCCCTCTGCTCAGGAATGACTTCCTTTGTCTTCCTGCAGCAGAGGGAAGGTTGTGGAAGGCAGGGACAATTAATCCTACCTGGCAGCCAGTCCTGACTTCACAGACTACACAGCATCCTCTTGCCTGGTTGTTTAATGTCTCGTCACATCCCTGGGAGGTGGAGAGACTCCAGCAGGTGGCTCGCCGGGTGTCTCAGTGTGTGCCAATGAAGTTGCTGAGCTTTGGTCCTGGCTCTCCTGGCCACAGCATCATGGCTGCTTCCACACTGGGGCTCGGCGGCGGAGGCGAGCCAGCTTCCTCAAGGCTTCCCAAGAACAGAAACAGCGTCCAGTGAGGGGGTGTCTGCGTGCAGACTCAGAGGCTCTTTCTGCCTCTGGTGCTAGAGTTATCACCTCTGAGGGGACCAAGGCAACCATTTTCTCCCAAGGAGACAGAGCCAGGGGCTGGAGCGGGGAGCCCACTGGTTCAAGGCTCAGAGCTCAGCAGTCTGCCTTGAATTCCGAGCCTTCCTTTTAACAGGAGCTTCTACAATTTACTTAACGCTCTATGCCTCAACTTTTCCTACCTGTGAAATGGGGAGATTAGTGGTGGCTTCCTCTCAGGGTTGCTGAGTGATATTGGTATAGTCATCACATCACAAGTTTATAATCTACTGAACACTTGCTACATGACAGGTGCTGTTCTAAGCCCTGGACTTGCATGCATAGTGCACAACACATAGTAAAGACCCTACGAGTGACTGTCGTATCCCTCTGACCCCTTGAAGTAGGTTTCTTACCATCCCCATTTTATACACAAGGAACCTAGGCATAAAGAGGTTCTCCACCTTGCCCAAGATCAGGCAGCTAGTAAGCAGAGGAGCTGAGATCCCAGCACGACTGCAAGGTCATGGAGCACACATCCCTCAACTCTGTCTGCCCCTGTTTTCCAAGGGCTTTGCCCATGGTATTTTGGAACCTTGTGAAAGGGTGGTTTCTGAATCCCTGGAAAATGATGCACAAGCCTGTCCCAGGCTTCAGGTCTGGGGTCTGGCCCCCCAGCCGGCTCCCTGGGGGTCCTTAGAAGGCCGGGGAGCTGTAGAGGGATTGCCTGGGAGGTGACGAGGAGAAGTGAGCTTTACTTTATCATGGTACGGAACTAAAAGGGCAGACCAATTAATCATGGAAGTTTCTAAAAGTGCTTTTATTTTGCCATTTAGCATGCCAGCAAGATCATTTCCCTTAATGTATACTCCTGATATTAACACGCTTAATCCATCACACCCCGTATTATGAAATTACTGTGTTTTACTCCTGGGTCTCGCTGAAGATCATTAACCCCGCCCTCCTCCAGGCCATACATCATCAGAGGGATTACCTCACGGGGCCAGGGACCCCTCTCCCTGGGCTACGCAGCAGGGTGGCCCGGTCATTTTTCCTCGCCCATCCTGACAGACGAGGCTGTTTGCATTAGTGAGCAGATGGCTCCTGGGTGAGCAGTAACGTCACCTCCCACTCGCCACCTCTCCTTCCAGTGACCCAGGTTTCCGAGGGACACAGCCGACAGGGAGGCTGCATCCACCCAAAGTCAGGGGCTGTGTTCTTTTGTCCTTAAGCCTGTCAGGGACACTGGCTGTCAGCAATCCCCATCCTTTGGCTCCTCTCCTGGGGGCTGCTCTCTGCAGTCGGGGAGGCTGAGGGTGTCACTGCATCCTGCGTTAACCACCCGCGCTGCCACCCCGCCTCTGGTACCTGCCTGCCCAGCCCTTTCTGCCTTTGCCCCACAATCCACCTCGGTCTTGTTTTGTAGGAAACACCAAACTGTTTTCCATAGTTTACTGCACCTTTTCATCTTTTTTTATCATTCTCTCTCTCTTTTTTTTTTTTTTTTTTTTTGGTGGGGGGATGCCTGGGACTAAACTCAGGGGCACTTGACCACTGAGCCACATCTCCAGCCCTATTTTGTATTTTATTTAGAGACAGGGTCTCACTGAGTTGCTTAGTGCCTCACTGTTGCTGAGGCTGGCTTTGTACTCATGATCCTCCTGCCTCAGCCTCCTGAGACACTAGGATTATAGGCGTGCGCCACTGCACGTGGCTTATCATTCATTTTTTGATTGAAAACTTGTACATGTTTATGTCTTACAGCAGGCAAAGGGCTAACTCAAGCTATTTAGCATGAATTACTTCACATAATTTGTGCATGTTTGTGTGTGCTTGGTGAGAACACTGAGAATCTCCTCTCAGCAATTTTAACATATGCAAAATGTGGTAGTTAGCGAGTCCTACATGGATCGCCTAAATTTATTCCTCTTGCCTAACTAAAATTGTGTATCCTTTGACCAACATTTACCCAGTGCCCCTCCACCCAGCCTCTGGAAAATACCACTCTGCTCTGTTTCTGAGTTTGACAATTTTGGATTCCATGAGATCTTGTAATATTTATCTTTCCATACCTGGATTATTTTACTTAGCATGATAACCTCCAGGTTCATCTATCTTGCTGTATAGCATTTCCTTTTTCTATTTATTATTTATTTATTTATTTATTTATTGGATACTGGGGATTGAACCCAGGGGCTTTATCACTGAGCCATATTCCAGCCCTTTTTTTATTTTTTATTTTGACACAGGGTCTCACTACGTTGCTTAGGGACTTGCTAAGTTGCTGAGACTGGCCTCTAACTTGAGATCCTCCTGCCTCAGCCTCCCACTGGCGTGTGCCACCATGCCTGGCTCCTTTCTTTTCCTTTTTAATGCTGAGTACTATTCCACTGTGCATACGTACCACACTTTATCCATTCATCCACTGGCAGACACTTAGGTTGATTGCATGTCTTGGCGACTGTGAGCAATAAGCCCGGGAGAGCAGATACCTCTTTGCACACTGATTTCTTTTCCTTTGGATACATTCCCGGGAATGGTGTGGATGGATCACATGGCAGCTCTGTCTGTCCCTGTTTTGGGGAGCCTCTGTACTGTTTTCCACAATGGCTGTTCTAATTTACATTCCCACAAACAGCATGCAAGCCCAGCCCACCTCTGAAACCCAAACCTAGTGTCCGTCTTCTGTCTTCTCCTGCTGTCTCCCAGCCCAGCCCAGCCCTCAGGAACTCTTGCTGGCTCTACCAACAGAAAGGTAGTGGGATGCAACAGACATCATCACTGTGTGTGTATATGTGACTGCGTGACCAATGTGATTCTGCAACAGGTACACTTAGAAAAATGAGAAATAATATCCATCTATGTATGATATATCACAGTACATAAATGCATTCCACTGTCATATATAACTAATTAAAACAAATTTAAAAATTAATGAAAAAATAAATTTATCAGAGCGCTAAAAAAAATGGCATCTCAGGTCACCACTTCCCTCCTTGGCCGGTGGCCACCCTCAGCCCTGCCTGGATGCCCACAGTGGCCTCCACCTCGACTCCCTGTCCATGTCCCTCATGTGACGCCTTTTTCACATAGCCTGGGCTGTTTTTAGAAGCACCAGCCCCTGGGGTCTTAAAGCAGCCTGTGCTCTGGCCTGGGGGACACAGGTGTATGCGGGGGGGGCCCTTCATGGAGACACAGCTGAGACGTGTGCCTGTCCACTCCCCGAGTGAGTCTCACCCCTCAGTTTTTCTTTAATGAAAGAAAATAACGAAGCGGACACACTACTAGTCATTGTCCTGTTGAAAATCCTCCAGTGACCTCGTGTGCTTAGCTGGAACTGTGAAGCCCCGTCCCACTTCCTGTCACCCAGGACCATCTGTTAGGAACCCCAGGAACCCAGGTGTCTGAGGACGCGCATCTCCATGGGGAAGAAGCCAGATACGGACGAGGCTGGCTTCCTCAGCATTGGCCCTGCTGCCTGGTGAGGGCACAGAGGACGTGGCCTCCGCCTGCCCGTGTGCGGCTGCGTGGCAGCCCTGGAGAGCTCGGCCATCGCACATTGGCCTTGCTCCGTGTGGACGGCACCTGGGTTGGGCGAGGGGCCATCCTGACATGCTGGGGTGGGCGAGGCCCCAGGTCTCCTGGGAGGGCAGCTGACAGGACGGCGAGGCTCTGGCAGTACACGGCTCCCAGGAGGGTCAGAGCAGGGGCCTCGGCTGAGGGGGCCCTGGGTCCCAGAAACTCCCAGGTGTTTGGGGTCAATCTCCAAAAGGAGACCCTAGTTGGAGACAGGTAGTGATTGTAGGAGCCCTAATTAAGGAGACAGCTAAGATTGCGGTTAGCTGTGAGCCATAAAGATGTTCAAGCATTACCACCTTCCATGGTCTCGCGAGACTTGGCCTGGAACATTGCGGATCCGGTCGGCGCCATTTGCATGATCTCGTGAGACTTGACCCCAGGGGATTGTGGATCGGGTCGATGCCATTGTGGGTGGTTGCAGGAGTGTGGATGGTGTTGGAGTTGTTGTTGGAGCCGGAGAGAGAAGCTAGCAGAATAAAGAGCTGTTTGTTTCCAGTCCGCCTCTGAACTTATTCCCGGTGGCGTCGTTGCTCCAAGCGGCAATCGCTTCAGGCAGCGACAAGTGGTGGCCTGTAAGGGGAGTTCGGAATCGGCAGGTAAGAACTGAGAAATCCTTAAAGATGGGTGTGAAAATAACAAAAGGCCGAGTAATAAAAGCCTTTCTTGACATCGCTGACTCAGTTTATAGTGAGAAGGAAAGTGGTCAAGAAAGCATAGCCTCCGCTGAGTCAGATAAGACCAGTAAGGATAATATTGGTGTGAACTCAAAAATAAGAGCTACTAAAGCTATCAGAGATTTATTAGAAATAGCCGAGGAATACATGCTCTCAATAGAATCTGAAACTCAGGATGTTACTACCAGTAAAAGTGATAGTAGTAAGAAGGAGCCAAACCATGAAAGTATGGTCTCCTCCACTAAGCCGGTTAGGAACTATGAAACTATTAGTGAAGAGGAATGAAAAGGTGATTCTGGGAGCACAGTCTCCAGTAATAAGAACAAAAAGAAATTAAAAAAGAAATAGGACCATCAAGTAGAGGAACCACTTGTGTCCTCTACTCCCCATGGGTGGAATCCATTACAGAAAATATGAAGCGTATTACTAGGCATTTGCATACCCTAGAAACAGAAATAAAAAGTCTTTCTGAGCGCTTATGCGCTCTCGAGGGTAACTCACAGATACATTGGGAACTGCCAATATTTGAAAATGAAAATGGACAGAAGATCCACCAGTCAGTAGATTTCAAAACAATAAAAAATCTCAAAGAGGTAGTAATGACGTATGGGCCCCAAGCTCCTTTCACGTTGAGTATGTTGGAGTCCCTTAACACCTTTAACTTAACCCTCTCAGACTGGAAAAGTCTATGTAAAGCAGCATTAAGTGGGGGGCAATACTTGGTTTGGCGATCACAATTTCAAGACCTTTGTATAGAAACGGCTAAAAGAAATGCAGCTGCAGAATTTGGAGACCATAATATAGAAATGCTCACAGGAGAAGGGCAATTCGCAGACTTACAGGCTCAAAAATATTATGACCCAGGTTTATATGCTCAGATATACGCAGCTGCCTTAAAGGCATGGAAAACTTTACAAGGACCTGGGGATCTACAAGGTAGCTTGTCAAAAGTGATTCAAGGACCTAATGAGCCATATGCTGACTTTGCTGATCGACTTTTGAGAACTGCAGGGAGAGTGTTTGCATATGTTGATCAAGCTATGCCATTAGTTGTTCAATTAGCATACGAAAATGCTAATAATACTGCCAGGAAGCCATCAGGCCATGGAGAAATAGAAAGGATCTTTCCATATATATACAAGTATGTAAAGATATAAATGACGCCTTTGTCACAGGAAATGTGATTGCAGCTGCAATGAGAGGTGCTTCCCCTCAAAATTTCACAAGGGCTCAACCTAGACATTATAATCAATCAAGATATTTCAGGCAAAATTGTCATAATCAATCAGGCTATTCTGGGCAAAATCCTAAAAGAGAAATAAGACCAAGCTCATACCGTGCCCCGGGCCGCTGCCCCAGGTGTAAAAAGGGAAATCATTGGGCCAATAAATGCCATTCAAAATTTGACATCTATGGAAATCATTTGTCCAGGAATTCAAAAAACGGGGCATGGGGCCCAATGCCCCAGGGCCCACAAATGTACGAGGCATTGGAGGAGGAGTATCCTCAAGCATCCACTCAGATGCTTCCCCGACACAATCCCAACTACCCATCCACTCCCTCGCCAGAGGAACAGGAGGAAATGCAGAATTAGACCTCTGTTCCACCGCCCGAATAGTGTTAACACCTGAAATGGGGGTTCAACTGATTCCCACAGGGGTCAGGGGATCTCTTCCCTCAGGGACTGTAGGACTTATTCTCGGACGAAGTCCTAAAAGCTTATTAGGTTTGCAAATGACCCCAGGTGTCATAAACTCAGACTATAAAGGGGAAATAAAAATAATGCTTAGCTCACCCCAAAGTATAAGTTCTATTAATCAAGGAGATAGAATTGCTCAGCTGCTTTTCCTTCTAAATTTATATAATTCATTTAAAATGAGTATGCCTCAAAAAAGGAACAATAGAGGATTTTGTTCCACTGACTCGAGACCCATGGCTTGCTGGGTTCAGGATTGTTCAAGGAGGCCTATGTGTAAAATAAAAAATCCAAGGATAGAGATGGAGGGACTGATAGATACTGGAGCTGACTCTTCCATCATTAATCTACGGCAATGGCCCAAGCACTGGCCTCTGCAAAAAGCTTCAACCAATTTAAGAAGCTTGGCATATAATAACCTCCCAGAGAAAAGTGCAGTAATTTTAAAATGGGAGGATGATGAAGGGCATAAAGGAACATTTCAGCCTTATGTTTTACCTAACCTACCGGTTACTTTATGGGGAAGAGATATTTTGCAACAAATGGGAGTACACCTTGCAACCAAGCCTGCAGGTTGTGAAAATCTACAGAGTAATCTTAACCCTATAAGAAATCATTATCAAACGGTACAGGGTAATTTAAACCTTAAAAGAAATCATTATCATAAAGGAAAAAAGATATTTTTTTTCAGGGCCACTGAGAAAATAATTTTGAAAATACCATGGCTTTCTGATAAGCCAGTGTGGGTCCCTCAGTGGCCCCTATCTAAAGAGAAATTACAAGTGGCCCACCTACTAGTTCAGGAACAACTAGAAGCAGGATATATAGAACCTTCCACCTCTCCCTGGAATTCCCCCATATTTGTGATCAAGAAAAAATCAGGAAAATGGCGATTATTACATGATCTTAGAGAAATTAATAAAACCATGCAAATCATGGGCCCTTCTCAACCTGGACTTCCTAATCCTGTAGCTATTCCAAAACACTTTCATCTTATTACTCTTGATATAAAGGATTGTTTCTTTTCTATTCCTCTACACCCTCTGGATACCCCCAGGTTTGCTTTTTCAGTTCCTTCTATTAACAATAATGGCCCTGAACAGAGATATCAATGGAAAGTTTTGCCACAGGGAATGGCTAATAGCCCCACTATGTGTCAGATCTATGTAGATAAAGTTATTCAGCCTATCAAAAATAAATACCCAGAGCTTATGTGCCTCCATTATATGGATGATGTTTTGCTTGCTCATCCTAATCAAGCAGTCTTATTCACCATATTTAGTGATATATCAGAAAACTTGAAACGTTATGGACTAAACATTGCTAAGGAAAAGGTTCAAATTAGATCTCCAATATTATATCTAGGGTTCCAAATTATGGACACTTTTATTAGGCCTCAAAAAATATTAATTAATAAGGAGCATTTGGCCACTCTCAATGACTTTCAAAAATTTCTGGGAGATATTAATTGGCTTCTCCCTACACTAAACCTCACTACTGGCCAACTAAAACCTTTATTTGACATCCTTCACGGGGACCCTGATCCATCTTCACTGCGAACATTGACTCCTGATGCTAGGAAAGCTTTAAAGTTAGTAGAAAAAGCCATCAAAGGAGCTCATTGTGATAGATTTGATTTAACTCAACCGCTGATATTGATTATTATTTCTTCACAATATACACCCACAGGAGTATTTTGGCAACAAGGGCCTTTATTATGGATATATTTGCCCGTCTCTCCTAAAAGTATAATTGAGTCTTATACCTCCATGGTGGCTAAACTTATTCTTCAAGGACTTAAGACTTTTACTAAAATATTTGGCATTCACCCTGCTACTATTATTACTCCCTATTCATCGTCACAGATTGAATATTTATGCTTCAATGATAATGATTGGGTTATAGCTAGATGCTCTACCTCTGCAAATTTTGATAATCATCTTCCTAAATCTCCTATATTATCTTTTTGTATGAATCATCCTATTATATTTCCACAGGTAATAAAAAGTCAACCTATTCTTAAGGCATTAAATGTATTCACAGATGGGTCCTCAAATGGTACTGCTGCAGTACCATTCTAAAAAAGAAAATATAACTTACATAACTGCACACAAATAAGCTCAACTAGTAGAACTGGAAGCTGTGATAAGAGCTCTGGAAAATTTTAGAGAGCAGCCCATGAACATTTTTTTCAGATAGCCACTATATTGTACATGCCGTCCCAAAATTAGAGCTAGCAGGACCAATAGCACCTCATACTCCAACCTTTAAATTGTTTTATCAAATACAAAAACTTTTGTGGGCAAGAAAAGAACCTCTATTCGTAGGGCATATTAGAGCACATACCAACTTGCCTGGTCCCCTCCATGAAGGTAATCAAAAGGCCGATGCTCTTACCCAAACAATCTTTATACTTTCAGCGCTCCAGCAAGCTACTTTATTTCACTCCCAGTTTCACGTCAATAGCACCATCTTGCAACATAGGTTTAAAATCACAAAGGAGCAAGCCAGAACAATTGTAAAAGATTGTAAATCTTGTATGACACATTTGCCCAATCCTCATTATGGTGTTAACCCTAGAGGATTAATGCCCAATCATTTGTGGCAGATGGCTGTTACTCATGAGCCAAGTTTTGGAAAATTGCGATTTATTCATGTGACCATAGATATATGCTCAGGCATAATTTTTGCTTCTTACATTCTGGAGAAAAAGTTAAAGATGTTACATCTCATTGTTTGCAAGCTTTTGCTGCATTGGGCATCCCCAAAATGCTTAAAACAGATAATGGCCCTGCATATACGTCCTCATCTTTCAAACAGTTTTGCGCAAAATTCAATATATCCCATAAAACAGGCATCCCATACAATCCTCAGGGTCAGGGCATTATTGAAAGAGCAAACCGCTCACTGAAAATTATGTTATTAAAACAAAAAGAAGGAAATTGGAAAAATCCTAGGGACAGATTGGCAGTTGCCCTGTTTACCTTACATTTTTTAACTTTAGACTCTAATGGTTATTCTGCTGGAGACAGACATTGGAACCCACACCAACAACATAAACCTTTGGTTTACTGGAAGGATGTTCTTTCAGGTACATGGAAGGGTCCAGATCCAGTATTAATTTGGGGGAGAGGATCTGTTTGTGTTTTTCCAAAGCACGAATCCTCTCCAACATGGATACCATCTAGATTAATAAAGCAGGTACCAAATCAAAAGGATCAAATGAAGTTGTTGAAGAATCAAGATTTTAAAAAAAGTACAAAATCAAGAGGACCAAGATGAAGGTATGGAATGATTCCCTTAAAAGAGTCCTTCAAAATATTTCACAACTTAAGTGTCAGTCCTCCTGGCCGGGATGAGGAGATCTCTCTTTAGTATGCACACAATTGTATTTTTTTTTCTCTTTCTCTTTTTATATATGTTTTTGTGTCTGTGCATTTGTCTAAATTTCATGTAAATGCGACATCACAAATATATGTTTGTAGGTTTGTGTGTCTGTCCAGTGTGATGTCACAAATAACAAAGCACTTATGAAAAAAATATATATATATATACATATATATATGGATCCAAATAAACTTTAATTCATTTAAGTTTAAGAGTATTCAATTTGAGGTAAATAGTTTAATAAGTGAAGGTACCTTCAATTTTGATTTATAGGTGTCCCAGGGATTTCTCTTTAGCGAAGAATATGACTAGTGCTGTATAACCTGATATTTTGGTGTTTTGACATAGGAATGTTTATTTGTAATTAACTTTATTTGTTTTATAGCTGATTAATTTGAGTTATTTCAACAGATAATTTCATGGAAGGTCACAGAGACTCGAGGGTTCCAGCTAACAAATTATTTTTCCAAAGTGCCTTCAGCTTTTCTTTACTCTATCTTTAATGCAGTAAATACCCTCAGTCTTTCTTTGTTTTGTTATGAATATGATATTTTGCCAGCTTATGTTTGTGAGAGCTCAAGCAGCAATGTGTGTGAGCAGAAATCAACTTTAATTTTCTAATCTAATAATTCTATTTTTTAGTTTGACAACTCGCCTCTTGACTCAGTGCTGGAATAGCACTGCCTTTTTCTTTAATAATTGATGCTTGAGTTTCTAGGTAGCGGGCCCTGAAGATTTGCCAGTGGCATTGTCTAGACATAAAAAAGACGGCTGCTGCTACAGCTGCAGGGATCACGGTCACTGCAAGCATCCCTGCTGCTCAAGCATCAAACAACCTCACCAGCAGTGTGGCCTCTGCTCTGCATGCATGGGGCCTCCTAGATCAACGTGTTATAACAAGTGGACATTTTGATCTTTCATTGTTTGGGACTTTACGGGACAATGCCTTGCGGGTATTTGTTTAGAGAACTCAGTGTGTTACTTGATAGAACTCAGGGCAGCTGATTTGTTTAAAGAATTTGATATGCTATGCAACTTGGCTCATCAGCAGAAGGCTTATTGCCTTAAAGCTGCAGCATCTCCTCACGATTGGACGGCTGTTAGTCATCATACACAGTCGATCCTGAAGGGCTCGATTGGATGGCTGGTAGCCAATGACGGGTAAGATCCCCAGAGGGGGACAACCTAAGACAGGCACAGTCGCACAGGACAGTCTCATGTGGTCGACATATCGACCTAAGACAGGAGTCAAGGGCACAGCCTTGATTATCTGATGACGGGTAAGAATGTTGGTTGCACATGGATGTCCTAGAGCATCCCCTCTTTTAAAACAAAAAGGGGGGAAAATGCAGGAGCCCTAATTAAGGAGATAGCGAAGATTGCGGTTAGCTGTGAGCCATAAAGATGTTCAAGCATTACCACCTTCCATGGTCTCGCGAGACTTGGCCCGGGACATTGCAGATCGGGTCAGCGCCATTGTGGGTGGTTGCAGGAGTGTGCATGGTGTTGGAGTTGCTGTTGGAGCCGGAGAGAGAAGCTAGCAGAATAAAGAGCCTGTTTGTTTCCAGTCTGCCTCTGAACTTATTCCCGCGGAGTCGTTGCTCCAAGCAGTAATCGCTTCAGGCAGCGACAAGTGATCCCAGAAGCACAAGCCAGGCAGAGACACCATCAAGACACGAAGGGCGGGAGGACAACAGAGAAGGTCCGGGTGCTGGTGAGGCCACGAGCACCTGGGCTCAGTCCTGCTGGCGCCCTGGAGGAGGCGTAAAGAAGACACCTGGATCCAGCTCCCTGGAGGACCAGGAGGTGGGGCCGTCTCGCCACCCACTGCCGTCCCCAGGGACCGAAGCTGGCCCCATGTCTGTGCTCACCACACACACACACACACACACATGCACACACATGCACGCACACATGAGCACACACACATGCACAAAGCCACAAATACACACATGCACACGTGCGCGCACGCGCGCACACACACACACACACACACACACACACACACACGACCACACACTGGTGAGATGCTGCCATTTCCTCAGGCACACTCCTTCGATGTCTGAGGGACAGAGAGGGAGGTAGATATTGGGGTGCAACACCGTCTACCTTGAAGGAGCCATCAGTAACTGCAGGTTAAAAGACCAAGAGGAGGGGCTGGGGTGGTGGCTCAGCGGCAGAGCGCTCGCTCGCCTAGCACACGCAAGGCCCTGGGTTCGATCCTCAGCACCATGTAAAAATAAATAAATAAAACAAAGATACTGTGTCCAACTACAACTACAAAATATTGATAGAAAAAAAAACAAAAAAAGGCCACGAGGATGCAGGTTGGGTGTCGGCAGAACCTGCTGTAGTCACCGTGGACATAGACTAGGGCAGTCATGGCCCCTCACACTGCAGGTCAGTAGCCCTGTCGTGTCATCCAGGTGGTTCTGCATTGCAAGGGCCATGGGCTGCCAGACAGGCACAAACCCAAGGAGCCCTCCCAGCTGGCTCTGCCTGGCCTCACCCACTGACCCTTCGAGGCGGGGCTTAGGACTTGGATATTGGGGGAATCAATCCTTAAGTAATAATCTTTATTTGTGTTTGCTTACAATTTCCTACACCTGCCAAAGGGGGGGCTACTGCACTTGGTCCTCACGGAAGCAGTAAGTGCCACGTTGTCCACTTTACAGCTGAGGAGACTGAGGCAGCAGAAGGAGCAGTGGCCTGCCTGAGTCCCATGGGAGAAAGATCACACCAGGTGCTCACAAGCTCCCTCCCCACAGGACAGCTACCTAAGCCATGGTGAGTGGACCTCTCTGCCACCACGCATTGGCACCATAGGCCCAAGTGTCACCCCGAGCACCTCAGCTACCCAAGACCACACTCGCTACTGACCCAGGCGCCCCCCCACTCAAGCCCTGCAGAGGGTTCACGCCAGTCACGTCCCCAAGCCCTCCAGAATGTGAGTCCCTGGTCCGAGAGGAGGGAGGGAGGGAGGGAGCACCTGGACCCTGCAGAGATGGGCCTCAGGCAGCTGCTCTGACCGAAGGCCATGGTCAGACCAAAGCTTGCCAACTGTGGACGTGCCACCAGGCCACAAGTCGGGACATCTTTGCTCTCTTGCCTTGGAACTCAGCTGGGCACGACAGAAGCACGCTAGCCTGGCCACCCTGCTCCCGGGTCCACATCTGACTGAGATAGACGGGGTCATTACCACAACTGCCTTCCCACGCCTCTGTCCCTGCTGGCTCCTCTCTGGGGAAAGAGCAGGGCCTCGGGAGTGCTAGGAAACCCCCTGTGAGCCCCTGACGTCCGTGCAGTGCTCAAGAGGGAGACGGACGGGACGTGCTGCCTCACCGTTAGCGCTTTGCCCAGAGAGCATGCGTGGTTGTTCTCCCCAAAGCAACCGGGAAATGCCTGGTTATAGATTAATGGCCAAAGCACAAAATGTTCTGGAAAAATTTGGTTGCAAAGTGAGAAACCACATTGTAACCAGCAACACCAAAGGTCAACAGGCAGCTGGCTTATCAATAATCCAAAGTTGCACTGTTCTTGGAAGAAAAGACGTGAATGTGGGTTACTGGACTTTGTAACACTAACACCAAAAATGACCTGGCTCATCAGGGTTGGAAATCCAACAAAGGGGCATGCAACAGAAGCTGCCCGGGAGGGGGCCATGAGTTAGGCTAACCTTCTGGGATGTCTATGAACAGGATAGATGAGCTGTGGCTTGATGATTGGAAGAGGCCAAGGTCAAGATCAAACTGTGTACTGGTCTATTTTCAATTAAAATAACAAAATGCCTGAGGCTGGGTAGTTTATAAAGTGAAGAGGTTTCTTTAGCTCACAATTTGGGGCACTGAAAGTCCAAGATTGGGCAGCCCTATTTGTTCAGCCTCTGGCGAGGGCCTCATGGTACGTGGCTTCATAGTGGCAGCACAGGCATGGGAGAGATCAGATGGCAAGAGAGGAAGCAGAGCGGAGGAACCAGACTTGCTTCTTTGAAGGAACAAACCGGACTCCCACAAGAACTATGCCAATCCCTTCCAAAGGCAGCACCCCCAATGCCTCATTACCTTGCACTAGGCCCTGCCCTTTAAAGGTCCCACCACTTCTCAACACGCTGGGTACTGAGCTTCCAACACACGAATCTTTGGGGGACAAACCACATCCAGACGGTGGCAGGCCCATCCTAAGCCCTCCACATGATTGAGAAAACTCTCTCCGTCTCTCTTGGCCTCTGTTTCTCCCACATGACAGGGGACTAATTATAAAGCAATATATCATACACACTGGACACGGTTAGGGAGGTAGTCACCCCCCTCGGGTACCATTCCAGACAGTGAAACATTTTATCCTCCTTGGGTGCCAAGAGTCATCTTTTTCTGGCCAAAGTCATGGAAATCTTTTACAGGTTTATATAAGCCACTTTGGAGGCATCAGAGGCCACTCCTGATCTCTTGAGACAAGTGACTCATCTATTGTGGCCAGGGCTCAAATACTAAGTGGGCCATTTCCTTCCCCATGACCTTGAGCTCACATTTAAGCCCTTGGGCTCTTCAGATACCCAAAGAAAGCAAAACCTCACAGAGTGGCTTGCCTCCAGCCACTCCAAGCAGGTGGGTGGTGAGTGAATGAAAGTCGCAATCACAGCAACCCAGGCTCCCCACGGCGGGCGGGCGGGAGCTCCAGGTACCTTCCCCTTCCTGAAATGCCCTTTCCTGAGTCTGCCCGTGGCTGCCTCCTTGATTTCGGCTTAGATGTGATCCGCTCACCAAAGCCGTCTGTGACCACTCTTGAACGAGGACTTCCCCGGTGAATCTCTTTCTCTCTCATTTTGTTTATTTACAAAATCTGAATGTTTTACATAGCTACTTGTTGTTTCCTTACCTGTCTGTGATCTCGCACTCCCACCAAACCCTAAGCTCTTAAGGATGAAGACTTTTTGCTATGTTTTGCCCACTAGTATGTAACTAGCCAGTGCCAGTCACAGGGTGGATGGATGGATGGAGGGATGGAGGGATGGATATATAGGTAGATGTGGGTGAATGGATGGATGGATATGTGGGTGGATATGTGGATGGATGGATGGATGGATGGATGAAAGGTCATTGTGAGGAGCAATTGAGAGATCAGGTATGAAAATGCTTCAGAAATTGTAAAGTGCTACATTTTTACTGTTATTTATATGTGCATATAACGTACTTTGATCATATTTTGTGAACATACCATTGCAAAATGCTAGTGCCAGCCACTGTGATAAGTGCTTTACAAGTATCATTATCTCCAGTCCTCCAAATCTGCCTCAGGGATGCTGTTAGGATTTTGTACAAATGGAGAAACAGAAGCTCTAGTGAAGTCAATAAACTGCCCTAGGCTCACAGGGCTGGTGAGGAATGGAATTCAAGCCCAGGTAAATTTGCTTGAAGGTTTACACCCTCCCCAAAATTATTCCAAACTTATCATCAGCAAAATAACTGTAGTGAAATCCTCATGGTTACCAACTAGCATGAAACCAGACACCCTTAAACCAAGTGGCCATGTACCAATTCCTGAGCCACTCCGTCTTCTTTCTGAAGCATCATCTTTTCTCTCTCACTGTCAGTGTCCCTTCTTGCTACTGTCATCAAGGAACTTCACCTAACCTCAGTTTGCCTCTAACGAACCACTTCTAATATGAAACCGATTCCTGTTAAAAATTGGGTATAAAGTGGGAGTCAAGAATTTCATAGCAGGGAAGAATGTTCATGAACTAGTATCAATCTCCTCTGAATCCTCTACCATGTTTTTAACAGATTCTTTTTTAATTTTAGGAAGTTAATCCAGAGAGTTGAAATTGGGGGGATAGGTGGTATCCAGATAAGCAAGGACCATATTGCTTATTTTGTAGGGTTCTTTAAAAAAAAAAATTGTAAGAGAACAAAAATGAAAGTACTTTGGAGAAAAACAGGAAAGTTTGAAGTTCCAAATACTTAAGAATATACTACGACTTAACATTTATTGCAAGCTCAATATGGTGCCAGGGTGATTCTTACCACATTTTAAAATTTAATCCTCATACAACCCTGTAAGGCAGTGAGTGTCAATATACCTTTATTACAGAAATAAATGCCAGTTCAGAGAGGGTAAGGGGCTTCCCAGTTGAAACTGGTGCTCTGGGCCCCAGAGACAGAGTTGCAATGCTTAAGGCTGCATTTCCTGGAGTCAGTACCCAAGATTGCCCTGGAGGAACTCATCATAGCCTACATAGTCCTTACAAAATCCACTCCAACAGAAACAAGGCCATAAATGACCCAGAGAGAGTAGGACCATCTTCAAAGTCTTGTGATTGAATTCAAGTTTATGCCCATTTATGACTGAGCTTGGATCCAAAGGATCATTGGAATCATCACCCTAATCACAAGGGGGTGAGGCTGAAAGCCAAGAGTCCCCAGAAGAGCAGATTGTGTATGGGTCCTTCTCTTCTAGGACGAGGACACTGGAATCCAGACGGAAGTGACATCCACAAGTCCCCAAGCTTGTGCAGGAATTTGTTTAAAAATGCAGATTCTGGGCCCACCCTAAGGCCAAATGAGTTATAACTTCTGGGTGTGGGACCTAAGACTCTGCAATCTTAATGAGGTCGTCAAGAAGGATTGGATGATTGGCCAGTTTGGAAAGCTACTGGTGTAAAAGAGAGAAAGCTTAGGTTTGGAGTCTAGGCTAGGTTGAATAGTAGTAGGTCATTTCAAAATTAATGACCACCTGGAAACTCAAAGCATGACCTTATCCTGAAATAGGGTCTCTGTGAGGGTAATTTCAGTCAATTTTTGTGATTGACCATAGTTAGGTTCTGTCAAGTGACTGAAAACACTGAACTAGAGAATTCTGAGCCCGTACTCCTAGGGGGAAACCGAGGGTGAGGATCCCGTAAACTGTGGTCACAATATCTTTCATCAGACAGTACTGTGCAATTTGGAGTTGTGTGTCTTATGTGTATTTCTCTTTGCAGACACCTTATTTTAACACATTCACATTGAACTTGTGGCCAACAAGTACTACAACAACCATGCCTGAATGAAGCTTGTCTAATATTCATATCGCATGAGTCAGCTTTTCATGGCTGTGACCAAAATGCCTGACACGAGCAACTTTGATGAGGAAAAGTTTATTTGGGGCTCACCGTTTCAGAAGTTCAGACCTTGGTCAGACGGCTCCATTGCTCTGGGCCCCAAAGTGAGGGAAAATATCATGGTGGAAGGGCAGGCGGAGGAAAACTACTCAGCTCATGGGAGCTGGGGCAGAGAGAGAGTGGGGAGTCGGGGACAAGACACGTAATCCCCAAGAACATGGTCCTGGTGACCCACTTTCTCCAGCCATCTCCCACCTGCCTGTAGTTACCACCAGTGATTCCTTCCCATTATTAACCCTTCGAATGGGTGAATCCACTAAGGTTAGGTTGCGGTTCTCCTGAGCGAATTGTTTCACCTCTGAATATTCCAGCATTGTCACGTGAGATTTTGGGGGACACCCCACATCCAAACCATAACCTGTATCCGCCATCGTACTCTCATGAACACCAGACTTCAGTCCTACCCCTGGGGCCATTTTAAACAGCAAAGTCACCAATGCGAAGCAAAAAAGTACAAAAAAAAAAAAAAAAATGCTGCTAAATAAGCTTCCAGAGGGACACTTGTTAATGAGGGCTGAGCCAAGAAGGCAGGACACTGCCTTTTTTGGCCCCAGCTGGGAATACGCACGTTGGGCAGCTCACATTTTTCACCGCTCTGTGTAGATCTGCAAATGACCACGTGTATTGATTCTGGGGTACGAATACATTTTCATGAGTAGTTAAATAGCAAATACAGAATCCACAAATAATAAGGATTCACTGTAGTTAAGATAAAGTCGTACCAGACTCAGGTGGGCCCTGAATCCAGAGAGGACACGCAGACAGGCAGACGGGTGGGACTGAAGAAGGCCATGTGCTAACTAATGGTGGCGGAGGCCAAAGCGATAGAGTTTTAAGCCAAGGAACCCCAAGTCCTGCCAGTGCCCACCAGGGGCAAGGAAGGATCCTTGCTAGAGCCTGCAGAGGGAGCATGGCCCTGCCAACTCATGGGTGCCAGACTTGCAGCCTCCAGAGCTGTGAGAGAACGCACTTCTGTCATCTGAAGCCACCTGGATAGGATCCCCTGCCCGGGGACATTGGCACAGCTTCTGAACAGACAGCTTCTGACTGCAGGCACGAGGGGTTGTGAGGTCCTAGGGAACCCCTTCCCACTGGTGGGCCAATCCAGCTGCCAACCCGACAGCCTGGCTTCAAGGATCCGAGTGTCTGCAAAGAATTTGGGGAAGCCGGGCATGGTGGCACACGCCTGTGATCCCAGCACTTGGGAGGCTGAGGCAGGAGGATCACGAGTTCAAAGCCAGCCTCAGCAATGGCGAGGCACTTAGCAACTCAGTGAGACCCTGTCTCTAATAAAATACAAAAAAGGGCTGGGGAAGGTGCCCAGTGGTCAAGTGCCCCTGAGTTCAATCCCCGGTACCAAAGAAAAAAAAAAAAAAAAAAAAAAAGAAGAAGAAGAAGAATTTGGGGAAACAGAATTTGTGATATCAGTTCCATGGGTTATTACTCAAGACCCCAGGGGCCCAAATCATGTTTCGGCAGCCTCACAGTTCCAAGCGGACTCAACTGTCACTCATCCCAGCAAGCACTGGACACAGGGCTGTCCCTGCACCCCCAATGGGGCTGTTCCTCACGCCAAAGTCCCACCCCACAGCCTTGGTCTGCCAAGGAGATGGCGTTTTCTCTTTGCTGAAACCTCAGCAGTGTGGAGAGCGCTGCTCTCTGGTGTCACATAGATTTTGCCTCTGGAATTACAGGCGGATGCGAGCTTCCTATCCACAGTTCAAACCCTCCAGGGCAGAAACCTCCTAGTCCAAGTTTCTGGCAGCTGCCTGGCGCATGGAACTGCTCAGGGAGGTATCCAGGCACCCGGTGAGGTGTGGTAGGTCCTCGAGGACAAGGAACGGTAAAGGCCCCTCGGCCCTGACACCCGGACTCTGGCAGGCTCAGCGGAACGAATGAGCAGGTCAGTGTCAGGCCCCTCCTAGCACAGCCGAGAGGACAGAAGCCCCAAGCCTGGTGCGAGACCAAGCAACTCCTGGGTATGGAGCCAGGAAACAGGGTGAGGCCACGATGCTGCTTCCGGGGGCTTCTTCAGCCCCCCTTCACATCTGCATCAGGCCCTGCGATCCCTGTACCCAACTTTTGCCCTAAGGGTGCCAGTCTCAGGGCAGGCGTGACTGCCCACTGCTTCTCCTGAATGTGGGTTTTTTCCATGTGCCCTGGCTCTGCATTCCTTCAGAGCAGGCCGGCAGGTCGTGAGCGAGTGGCGGGCACCGATGGGCACCTCTGGGCTTTGGTGGGTCACAGGGCACAGGCGGGACCTGACAGCTGAGAGATGCCCAAAGAGTTAGGAGACCCTCTTCCAGGAACCCAGACCTTGGTTCTCGTGGGCTGGGGGGCCAGCCAGGTCCAGCCCTCCTCCCTCCCCCTTCCTAAGACCCCAAAATGGCAGAATACAGAGGACTCGAAGAGATGGCCAATCCCAATCACACACTCAGGTTCAGGCAAGTAACAAAAGTGACCAGACCAGGTGTGTGCCTCCAGGGGGTGGCCGGCCTGTGGACGCGCTGGAGAGAGGACACCTGCAGTTATCATTCATGCCTTGGATGTGGCACCAAATTCAAAGCATGGAGACTGCCTCAGCCCGGTGTCCCGTTAATCCAGCTCCCCCGTGGTCCTGATGGAGGCTCTGGCTCCTGGATAGGGGTGAGGGCCTCAGGGCTAAGAGGCCCACAGCACCAGGAGGAGAGCCAGCTCTGCTGACACGCCAGACCTCCATCTTTGGTTCATTTTTTCAGTTCTGGAAATCTGAACAGAAGAGAGCTAGAAAGACCTTACAGAAAGCCCCACTGCACAGGCGGGAAAACAGAGACCACAGAGAAGAAGCTCACCATGCTCATTTGGAAATCAGAGAGTGTCAGACAGGTCAAGGGATCAAGCTGAAAGGTGACTTGTGTGTGTATGTGTGTTGGGGGCAATTGTGTCCCCCTTTTTCAAGCATTCTGTGAAGACAGAACTGTACCTGACTTATAGTAGATGCTCAATCAACTAATGTTTTGTTTTGTTTTGTTTTTTATGATTACAGGTTTAGAGAACCTGTTTTGGAAACTTGCAGGCTAATGAGGCATTCTCCTGGTATCCATTACCCCTGGGAGGCTTCTGAACTGTCAACACATTTTGTCCCAAATTCCTGAGCATTCCTGTTGGGCCAAGTCCCACATGACCTCTCCAAATTCATAATAAGTATGGAATAAACAGAAAGCAGCTCAAGGTGAGTCATTCATTAATCATAAACAAAACAGGTCCCGATCAAGGACACATCAGCACAAACCATAAAAAAGAAAAGAGAGGGAAGAGTTGCCCAATCGCTTTATTTAATATTAACTATATTATGTTTTTTCATCGGAATTCTGAGAAGGATCGCTTCCCACTCTTGGGTTTTATATGAATCTGATCCAAAATCAATTTTCCTTGAGTACATGAGTGCCTGCTTTGTGGATGTTGAGAGGGAGACAAGGAACTTGAGGACCACCGCCACTCATAGAGAGGATGCCCAGCCAGCAGGAGCACCTCCATGCCACATGGAGGGGACCCTGTCCTGAGTCGCTTCTTCAGTGTTGCCTGGCACACTCAGGGGGAATGCAGCCCTCACCGTGCGGGCCTGCCCTTGGACAGCACACACTTCACTGGGATAGTAACAAGGGCTAGCCGGGCACAGCGGCACATCCCAGCACTTGGGAGGCTGAGGCAGGAGGATCGCGAGTTCAAAGCCAGCCTCAGCAAAAGCGAGGCGCTAAGCAACTCAGTGAGATCCTGTCTCTACATAAAATACAAAATAGAGCTGGGGATGTGGCTCAGTGGTCGAGCGCCCCTGAGCTCAATCCCCAGTAGCATAAGTAAATAAATGAAGCTCACGGGTAACCACGCAGCTGAGGCCACCAGGGGCATGCGTATCAGGTGCACCCCTCCCTCACACTCACGTTGCTTTTGTTGCTCCCCCATGTCACCTGTGACGCAGGCAGGTCAAGGGGTACGATCCCCCACAGACACACTGAGTCTCAAAGTGTGGATGACGCCCACCCCGGGGCTCTTGTCTCGACCCATGCCACGTTTGAAGCAGCAGGGCAGAGGGCACCATGCTTCTCAAGGACAGCTGCTGATTCACGACTGAACATCTGTCTCTTCAAGGCCAACTGTCAAAGTGGAAGGCTGTGGTTTCGCCCTTTGCGCTGGCTGCGCTGCCTGAGCGCCTGCTCCTCCTCCGCCAGCCGCCGCGCTCTCCAGCCCTACCGCGCTCCCTGACGGCTGCGCCGCTCCTGCGCAGGTAGCGGCCGACTGGCACTGGCACGCCCCCGTGTAATTTGCACAGCATGGTAGCACCGTGATCCACAGCGAGATTCAGGAGTATGCCCCCAGAAAGCCCAGAGATGGAGGGAAAGGACAAAGAGATGAGAATAACATTTGACACAAATTACCTGCTGCTCGCAGGAGTAGATTGAGGTGGTGGGAACTACCAGGGCGGGTCTGGTTGGTACCATTGCCACAGAGCAGGGGGCTGGGCTGGCAGGGGGTCTGGGGTGGGAGAAGCTCGAGCGTGCTTGCTGTGGGGCATCATCTGGAAACCCCAGGATGTCAGAACAGGACTGATCCAGGGAGATTTTCTTGCACAGGAGTTCTGAATGTCTGGGGACCAGCAGGCTGTAGTAGAATCACCTGGAAGCTTTCTAAAAATGCAAACAACTGGCACTCACCCTCGGTAACTCAGAATCAGACAATCTGGAGTGCCGGCGGGACAGTCATATTCCTTTTTTCGCACCAGGCACGACCCTGATACAAAGCCTGCTGGGAATCACTGTTTATTTGACAGCTTCCTCATTTGACAGAGGAGGAGATTGAATCCAGGGAGGAAAAGGACTTGGCCAAGATCCCACGGAGAGTTGAAAACAGCCTCTTGACTTCTCCCTTCCGTCCTCTCTCTCCTCCCTCTCCCTTCCGTCTTTCGTTCATGCATTCATTCAACAAACGCTTGTTCAGGACCTGCTGTGTGCCAGGTTCTCTGCTGGGTACAAAAACATCCCTGATCCCGCCCCTGCTAGAGCAAATACCAGGTCAGTATTAATCAAATAATCATGCACACAAATGTAATATCACAACTGTGACCAGGAAAGGCACAAGACAGGCTATCTGAGGGACTGGGTAGATGTTGTGCAGAGGTGGCCTCAGTGTCCTCATCTGTCGAATGGAGTCTCTTCCCTGGCCCTGCCGACTTCCCCACCTGCACAGCCCACCCAGGATGTTAGCAGGGAATGGACTTATGTAAACATAAAAGTAATTCTGCAAATGCTGGGCTTATCCTGACTCTGATAGGCATTCAATAAATGTTTGTTGAATTGAATTGCTGAATTGAATCATTCTTCTACAAAAATAAAGCAAGGATTAGCAGGAATCCCCAGCACCAACCCAGTGTTCATTCAATTTTCCTGTTTGTGCTGATAAGACACAGGCCGGGTTTGCCAGGTCTAAGCAAAGACCAGCAGAAGGACTGCCTTCCGCAGTCAGAGCAGGAGGGACCCCAGATATCGTCTGGTCGTACCCACCGTCAACTTCACAGAAAGGGGAAGTGAGGCCCCAGCAAGGGAAAAGGTTATTCCAATCCACAGGGGCAGGACCTAGGCTTCCTGTGTCTCAGAGCTACTGAGTAGACGATATAATGAGAGTAGATCATAGAGTAGGAGAAAAATGGATTTGTCTTGGGTACCCAGATGCTAAAGGCTGTTATTTTGTGTGTGGAAAATCCTAAAGATGGAAACAACTTCCATGTGTCAATTAATGTTCTACTGTAGGACCAGTCCCCAAATTCCCAGGAGCATTTTTTCCACAGCTCACAGCCAAGAGTAAGAGTGTGTGTGTGTGTGTGTGTGTGTGTGTGTGTGTGTGAGTGTGTGTGTGTGTGTGTGTGTGTGTGTTAGACACTGCTTGCTTTCACCATTTTCCATTCCAGTTAAATCACCCATGTTTCTCCTTGGGGAACCACCCTCTCCCTTCCCATTTTCAGTCCATGAGGGAGGTTTAGGTATGGTAGACTCCAATGGCTTCCAGGGAAGGTAGGCCTATGTCTCAGGCCCAGCCAATCAGCTTATTCCAACTCCCTGGCCACAGAGATTGGTTCAGCGAAGGACAGAAGACTCAAGGTGGTCCAATAAGAATCAGCCCTAGCCGGGCGCGGTGGCGCACGCCTGTAATCCCAGCACTTTGGGAGGCTGAGGCAGGAGGATCGCGAGTTCAAAGCCAGCCTCAGCAATGGTGAGGCACTTAGCAACTCAGTGAGACCCTGTCTCTAAATAAAAATACAAAAAAGGGCTGGGGATGTGACCCAGTGGTCGAGTGCCCCTGAGTTCAATCCCCGGTACCACAAAAAAAAAAAAAAAAAAAAAAAAAAAAATCAGCCCTGGGATTTTACCTGAAACTGTTGGGAAAGGGGCGCAGTGTATCCACTGGTTTTGATAAGCTGGTAAAACGCTATCCAGATACTCCTGACAGCTATCTTGCTATGGCGCTAGAGGCTCTTTTTCTATTAATGAGTCAATGCAACTTGGGAAGGTGGGTGTGAAGAACTGAGGAGAAATGGAGATATATATACCTGGATGCAGCTATTCCTGAGACTCAATGCTCTCTACTCTTCAATTATGGGAGGCAGTAAATTCCCTGCAACTGGCAGAGACTTGTGGAGTCTTTGTTGTTAAGCAATTGCCCGGCCAAGGATAATATTTCCAGCCTCCATTACAACTAGATGGTACCATGCCACTAAGTTTTGCCCAATTAAATTGGAAGCAGAAGTGACGCACATACCTCCACCACTTCCAGCAAAAGCTCCCATGCAATCTTTCACACTCTCTTTTTTTTCACTGACTGACTAAATGTCACAATGACCAGGAAGATCTTGGGAACCACAAAACCAAAATGGCATCAGGCTGGGTCCCCAAGAAGAAGTAAATCTCCCTTATATTAAGCCACTAAAATGCTGGGGCTTTTTTTGTAATAACCAATTCCATTGTCTTCATGAATGCACCTGGGGTTTCAATCAGCAGTCTTAGTTATAAGTCCTAGAAACCAATTCTGGATAATTTAAGTTGAGAAGGAATGGATTGTAATGATGGCAACTGTTCAGACATGAGAACAGGAGGGCCAGGACTGGGGGTTACTTGCTCAGAGCAGTCCCAGATCCATGCACCAGACCTGGAGCTGGAGATCACCACTGAAGGTGTCACCAAGTACCTCTTCTCACCTTACTTGTTGGCTCCCCAGTGCGGGCTCCTGAAGCTGCCTCTAGAACTGCTGCAGCTTCAGCCTGAGAGAACTGGGTAGAATTGCCACCTGGCTGCCATCTTATTTTTGCCATCAGCCATGGGGCAGATCTACCCCAGGCCTTCCCTACATCCTGCCCATACCTTTATAAAGAGACCCAGTGTCAAGCTGTCTTGGTTAGCAAGAATGTTCCATCTATTTTCATCCAAGACAGACTGATAGAAAGAAAGTTAGGCCTCACTAAAAGAAAATCTGCTTCGTGATTGTGAAAGGCAATCTGAAATGGATTCTGCAAAGTTCCTGCTTCTCCACGTTGGATGGAAAGTCTAGTGTAGGTATGTCTTATTGGTGGAGTTTGGGTCATTTGACCATACTTAGCAGCAAAGGAGGCTGGGAACGTGAGGAGATGGCATTTCTTCATGACTATAGTGGAAAATAGCTGCGTTTCAAAAGATGGGGAATCCTCCAATCACGGGGAGGGGCTCAAACATAGGACTTTGAAAAATGTGTGTTTCAGCCGGCTTGAGATGAATTTCTGTCACTGAAAGAGGCTAACTGATCATTTACACTCCTATCCTTCAAATTTTGTGCAAAAATTAAACATAGGCACCTTCAAAGATTGTGTTGGGCATTTGACACGTATTATCTTATATGCTTATCATAATGACCCAAAAGGGGTGGAAACTACTGTCCTCATTTTACAGATGAAG
The DNA here is from genome assembly GCA_025594165.1 of Tamias sibiricus. Taxonomy (NCBI): domain Eukaryota; kingdom Metazoa; phylum Chordata; class Mammalia; order Rodentia; family Sciuridae; genus Tamias; species Tamias sibiricus. The sequence continues at coordinate 34,391,773 of CM046672.1, forward strand.
AAGTTGAGTCCTAGAGAAGGAAGTTAGTTGCAGAGGCTCTAACGCATCAGTGGTGGCGCCCAGAGCAGCAGTCATACCCAGTGAGGGCCTTCCCCTGAGTGCCCTCCAAAGGGACTCTTCTTCCTGGAGAGCAAGAGATTCACAGAAACAGGGAGGTCCGGTGGGATAGGAGCGGGTCTAGAGGAGGCTATGGCCCACCACCCTTCCTAGCCCCGTGGGCTGGTCTGCCCCGTGGCTCCCCCACATCCTGCCTGTACCTATATAAAGGGACCCAGTGTTAAGCTGTCTTGTTAAGCGTGAGCGTTCCATCTAATTTCATCCAAGACCAACTGATAGAAGGGAACTTGGGCCTCGCTAGGAGACAGTCTGCCTCATGATTGTGAAAGGCACTATCATATTGAATTTGGCATTTTTTCCCTTTTCCTTTTCATTTTCTTTAGGAAAACATGCCTGCACCAGGATGTTGGTGGGATTTTTATAGACCCCCAACACCTGGTAATCTTGGTGCCATATTCTTGTTACTTTTGGGTCCTGTCCAGTTGGCCTTAGATCTGTCATTGTTGGGGAAAATGCCATAAACCAGGGAGTTCTTACAAATGACTGAGGAAAAACATCATGGAAACAGCTACCCCAGCGGCGACAGAATAGCAAAGGATACCAAATCCCTAGCTACGCAGAAACAGGAAGAGGGCCAGAGTGGACCCGTGGGCCTCCAATCCTCATCTGAGCCAGTGGGAGTGTCTGCTCCCGCCTGGTACCTGCACGCAGTTCTGCGGCATCTGAGAAGTCCACGACTCCAGGCACATGGTGGCGGCGACACAGAGGACAGCACGTCACCTCCCACCCCATCCGGGGAGAAGGGACTATGCACACACTCCCCGTGGATGAGCTCACATGTGTCCCACCTGTTTTTAGGACAACAAATACAACCACTCCAGGCCCGCAGAGGAGTGCCCAGAGTCTCCCCTCTTCGCAAAGGCCAAGGAATGACTCCTGTCCTGTGGCCTGGTCTGGCCACGTTTCTCCGTTGGGAATTTCCTGATCCTCCAAACTATTATCCAGCATGTCCAATTTGGAGACTACTCAGTTCCAACACTCACTCCCAGCCAGGAGCCACGGTGGCCAGGCCCTACCTCCAAGGGTGTGCTTGTGTGAAACTCCTAGGGCTTCACGCTTTGAGTGACAACCTTAGAAAGTAGGCCACGTGCACCAGGATAAAGCCTGCATTTCCATCTGCTCAAGGACTTTTGCTCCCCAGTTGTGACAGTTCAGCAAGGGTGGGGACAAGAGCCAAGACAGAAATCATCTGAAAAAAGAGAAAGCTAGTTTTGACCCACAGATGTCCCCAAGGGCCTTCGTGGGCAGCCATGCACGATACCCAGTTGTGGGAAGCGCTGGTGACCGCGTGGTCATCCTGGTTAGTCCAGCTATTGTGACCGCTTCCTGGCAGGTGGCAGTAAGTGAACTGAGGAAGGGGCACCTGTCTCTCATTCCTCCGTCCCATCGGAACCCAGGCCAACTTCTGAGACACCAGATCCAAAAGACAGCTAAGAACACAGTTTTGGAAAACGCTCCCGTCTTCATTATTTGAAAAGCTGTGACACACTCCTGGGGCACCTATGCCACCCTGAGTCCTCTGATGTGGCCTCCTCCTTCTCCATCTTTCCCCACACAGTAGCGTAGGCACCCACAAGGCCTCAGGGTACCACTCCATAAATTCTCTTTTCATTGGAGGCCCAGCAGATAATAATTTAAAGAACTAGTCACTGCTTGCAATTAAGCACAGAGAAAATAGATCAGGCCCATAATTTATGTCTGTGCAAGGTTGGGGCTGGATTCGTAATTAATGTTTGCTCCCTTTAATGAAATACTCCAAAGGTCTGCACTTCTGTCATTCATGAAGGTAATTTTTCAATTGATTAGTAAAATAATACTTGAAAAGTAAATGCACCTGCTTCTTCCCTGAAATGTCTCAGTCAACCGGACACACTGGTTGGGACACTAAAAAAATACCACTGCAACCCAGTGGAGACCGGACTCTGCACCATCAGAATGCAGAAAGCCCGAGAAGGAGGCAAGAGGAAAAAGCAATTAGAGCAGCCGCAGTGACCAGAATTCCTGGGTGGCCTAGGGCTGCTGAGCAGCTGTGGCCTTCCTGCCCAGCTCCTGCCTGCCACAGAGGGGACAGGCGGGATGTGAAGGTCTGTGAGGCGGACTGGGCCAGAGATCCCCAGCTTTCTGGTCTCAACAGCCCAGGTCCTCATGGGACGGGCCTGGGGTCAGGGGTCCCGCAGAGCCCAAGGGGAACACAGTGTCTAGTTCGCAGGGCACCGTGGTAGCAGGGACACAGGCTGGCCAGGGCATTGGGCAGAGGGCTGGGTGCAGAAATGCTGCTCCCTAGCATCTTCCCTGTCCTGTGGTCAGATTCCTGTTAAAGCCCACAGAAAATGCAAGTCAGCCTTGCTGGGTCGTTAGCGGACAAAGCACTGGAACAGGGCCTTCTCTTGAAAATTGAAACTAAAAGTTATGAAAGTGGCTTCATTTTATTTTCTATGAAATAAAACATCGGCAATAACTATAACAGTTAATTCTCAGGATGAAGACTCAAGCAGTAACTTAGTATTTTGTTCTGTTGTCAGAATTGTTTTACCGGCAGTGTGTGCCATCCTCGTCTAGCGACAGGGCTTCACACGCAGGGTAGAGAGGGCGATTCGGGTAAAACTATCCGAGTCTGCGTCAATTTTTCAAAGTCGGTTCTTCCTCTTTGACACTTAAAGGATTTGACGATCACTTATGGAACGTCACATATTGAATCACTTAGCCCATGGCCGTCCCTGCCGGGGGCTTCCTTCCTCTCGCAGGTCGTTATTTGCCAGTGGTGTGGTGTGGGCTTCCGGGCACTCACCAACATCACTTTCATAGATGTTGTGAAATCCTGCATCTTTAGGAAGATCAGCTCTTTCTGTTACCAACACAATTTATGTTTATAGATTAGTTCAATGTTCAGCAACAACAAATGAATGTCAGTAGTGATGAGAAGAGAGAGCATTCTGGGCCCTAATTTTATAGGGGGCAGCTTACTGATGAGTGTCTACATCTCTCTTAGCAGCGCTGCTCATCTCTGCAACTTCATCACGGTGGGGACCCGGGTGGCAAACAGTCTAACGATGAGGACTCCCGTGGACCCGGTTCCTGAAGTTACCGTACGAGGTTGCTGGGGTCAAACTTTGGAGGAAAGTGTATCCCTTAGGATCCCAGCTGCAATCACCTGAAATAGAGGGGCTAATTGAACCAGAAATGGGATTTTTACAAACATGCTGTTAAAGGCACAGACTCCCCTGGAGGGCTGGGGAATGAGGTGTGGAGGAGGGGCCGGGACAGAGAAGCACATCTCCAGCACATCCAGTCCAGTGTGACTGTCCCTGCCATCACCATGGCAGGGACTTAGAACACACTAAGTCCAACCAAAGGCCACGGCTTAGAACATGCTCAGGATGATGGGTACTGCTGACACCGTCTGCCCCTGCTTCTTCCTGGTTCCTATTAATATTCGCGGCAGAGGCAGGTCTTGGTCAGGACTAGGTCACATGCATCTGCCTCTGCAAGGAGGTGCAAGAAATTGTTGGCTACTCTGGTGGGTGGTGGGCTGTGTCCCCCAAGCCTCAATTGGAGAGGAATCTTACAACATAGGAAGAGGATGCACAAACTAGGCATCTCCTATAAAAAGAGAGAGAGCACCTCTACTGATGTCCATTTAAAGCACATCCTGACTTCCCTTTCCTCTGATGTGAACTGAGCACCTACTGTGACAGGTGCTCTCGTGCACGTTTAGTCGCTGAGCCCGCCCTTGTGAAATAGGAGTAGGATTCCCATTTCCATAGGATGACACAGAGAGTCTGAAAGATGAAAGGACTTGCCCCAGACCACAGACTAAAAGTACCCAAGTCAATCTTTATTTTGTTTCTGTTCTTTTCATTCTAGGGCCATTACTCTAAAAGACAAACTTGCAGAAGGATCCTAGGAAGGTGGACTCCCATTTCATGCTTCATCTTGGTTTTTGCTGGAGAATCCAGAAAATAAAGGGATGGTCATGCTCCTTATCCCACTAATTAATGGCCAATTTCCTGGCATCTAGCAAAATCTCAAGCATATAGGAATGCAAGGAATAATCTTTCCCATTTTTGAGATCATTTAGGAAAATAAAGAATATCTCCAGGGCTATGCCCATTGTCAGCTATTAATATTTTACCTTGACTGAGAATAAAATCGGAATTTGAGTCCTGGGTCTACCATTAACTTTGCCCAAGCCTCTGACTCCCCTTTGACCCTCCTGTTCCTCTTCTGCAAGATAGAAAAAGGAACCATGTCTGAGGTTGCAATGGGTGGCCTTTGGCTCCAGATTTGGCCACAGAGAAGTTCTGTTTGTCCTCCTGGCGTGAGCCTCCACTTCTCGCATGGTCTCCCAACCCCAAGGCCACCACTTGACAGAAAACCTAGGCTATTATTTATCTGATGTCTCTCTAAAAGGAGAAAACTAAAGATAGGCCAAGAGGGCAACAACGTGTTGCAAGAAAAATGAAATTCTTTGCTCAGTGACCTAGTAACCTTGCTCACTGGACACCACCCTGAGGACATGTGAGTCCTTGTCCCCTGCAGGAGCTGAGCTGGTCTTAGGAAGTGATCTACTAGGGCCTGCCTTGTCATTGACCAGTATGGAAGTCACCAGCCATGGGTAGCTATCTGAATCTAAATTTAAACGAATTAAAATTAAATACAATTAAAATTTCATCTCTTTAAGGACACCACCCAAATTTCAAGTCCTTAATATCCACTTGGGACGAGTGGATGGTTTCAGAACACAACCAGCATCCCAGAACGTGCTCTCAGCACTGAACCAAGTCCCCACGGACCCGATCCTACCCCAGTCCCTTTCCAACAACCACCTGGCCTAAGGCAGGCTCCCCAGCCGCCAGGGCACAGTGACCGGGGGCTGGCCCTCCTCCTCTGCTCCATCGCCTTCCGCCTCCTTTCACAGATGAGACTAATCTATATTTGCAGATCCTTTTCTTCCCCGGAACAATGAGGAGCAGCCCTGGGAAATGGCTGGATCGCTTTCCCCATCACCTCCTTTCTGCTTCCCCTTAATAGGTGGAAATGCTTGATTATTTCAAATGAATATAATTACAAAATCCTCTACTTAGAGTAATGCTCCTCCTTTGTGGAAAGAAGACATCTCTTTTCTCTCGTTATCTCCTTTTTGAGAGGTACTTTGCTGCTGTGAAAGTCAACGTCCCCGCAGGGCCACCTCTCCTCCCTCTGCCGAGGGGCGCAGCAGCTTCAGAAGGAGGCTCCGCGGTGTGGGACGCTGCCCATCTGGAGGGCCAGCCACCAGCCCCCGGGCTGCCGGGGGCATTCTCGCCTTTGTCCTGACTTGCCCTGAAGCTGCCACCTGGCCCTCTGCACCTAGACCAAGACCTGCCGCCTCTGCGTCCTCCTCAGTACCGCTGGCCTGGGATCTGACCCCTGCCCAGCTCCAAAGCCCTCACCCCTGGTGGACTCGCAGCGTCAGATAGGCTTGCTCGCGCCATTGTGGGGACAGTACAAGACTGTGGGCTGCGGCGGACCCGAGTCCCAGCCTAACTCTCCCGGGAGAGTCTTGGACGAGTCACTCGCCTTCGACCGACCGAAGGCCTCCACCTCTGAAAAGGGGTTGGACCCATCCTGCACAGGGAAGACTCCGCGTTCATACCACGAGACTCCACCCACCCCACGGTGATTGGTCCAACCATGGGCACGTGACCCCTTTCCCCTGGACGTGTGGACTTGGCACAAGAGAGAATCATGCAACTGTGAGATGGCCCAGCCATGTGCAGAAAAATGGCCAGGAAGGAACAAGTAAGCAATAGGTGAACACACACACACACACACACACACACACACACACACACACACACACAGAGTTTCTCTCTCTCTCTCTCTCTCTCTCTCTCTCTCTCTCGCTCTCGCTCTCTCTCTCCCTCTCTCTCGGAGGCCGTCAGTGTCAGTCCACAGGCCATTTGGTTTTGTTCACGCACATCTGTTCAGATCTCAGCAGGAAGCACGCCCCCAGTGGAGGAGGCGCCCAGCAAGTGCCAGCTGCATTGTTGACATAACGGGACACAGAATATGCTCCCTCGGTGCCGCTGTCCTTAAGCCCAGACGTATTTGAGGACTACCTTGGAATCCAAGGACAGAGAATTGAAATGAGTCATGTTTTCAGAGCTGTGATGAGAGAGGAGGCCCAGGGGTCAGGAGGCCAGGTACCAAACACACACAGACACCCCTCCTCCTGGGTCCCCTCCAGACACGTTCCACACGAGTCCCCTATGCCATGAGCACCTGCTTCTGGTGCAGAATCTGCTCATCATCCCACACCTGACCGCAGGATCTGAAGAGTGTCCGCGGGCACCACAGTGTTGAGTGTGGTCTGAGCCCAGGACCAGTTCTGCTGTATTCATCCGACACAGCGTGGTTTGGTCTGGGTCCCTGGTCCGTGTTCAAGTCCTGATTTTGGAGGTCAGTGCTGTCACTCACTGGTTGTGCCATCACTAATGCTGACTGTGTCGTGCCCAAAAGGTCTACAAAAGAGGAAAGTGGAAGAGGACCCTGCCCCCAGCTGAATCTGCTCGCCTGATGGGCACGAAGCATGAAACACAGACACAAAAAGAGCCCTAAGCACAACCTGAGGATCAAGGAGGGCTTCCCGGAGGAATGGTCATTTAGCCAGACAAGGTAGAGGAGGACTCAGATCTTCATGGATGAGGTGGGGTGCGGATAAGAGGGGAACAGCACACCCAGGCAAAAGGAACAGCATGAACGAAATGAAGGACATGATCTTTTGAAGAGAGATGCAGAGTCCAAGAAGCAGACAAAGTCTCTTGACCACTGTATTTCTTGTCTGCCAAGTGGGCCCAGCCACCCAGAAGCGCCAAGGAGCTGTCGCTCAGTTTGATTCCTTCATTCATCCTGAGCTTACCTGGATCCTCCCAAGACTGACCTTGACACCATTGAGATGGAAACTGAAAGACAGCCATGTCCGGAACTGTGTTGTTCTTCCTAGGGAGGACACAGAGGTGGACGAAGCCAAACGCAGTCCCTGACCTTGAAGAGGGGAGGAGATAGCTGAGAAACAACTAACCAGACAAATAAACAAAGCAAAATCCAGACCAGATGGAATGTGGGGAGCCTGGCTTGGGGAGGGGCCAGGGGGCCAGAAAGGCCTCTCCAAGGAGGGGACCCTGAATCCAGCCTGAAACTCCTGAAGGAGCCAGTGCCCAGAGGGGCGGGGCAGCGAATAGTCCAGGCAGAGGAAGAGCAAGTTCAAGGCGCAGAGGCTGATGGGAGGACACATGGGGTGGAGGGGAGGGTGGCAGGCGGGTGAGCCGCGGGTCATGGGGCCTGGCGGGCCAGGTCGAGGGTCGTGGGTTTTATCCTATGCCTCAGCCTTGACACGAAGCAAAGTATCCTGAAGTTATGTGAGCACACGCTCCCGCCCAGCCCAGTGGTCAGCAAACAAACGGGGTCGCCGCCTACCCTCCTACAGCCTGCGTGCTAAGAACGGCTCTTACATTTTCAACAGCTCTTAATGTACGTGCCTAACTTAACACCCTTGATTTTTGCCTCTTGACCTGTGAGTCCTATAGTGTTTACTATCTGGCTCTTCACAGAAAAAGCTGGCTGATTACCAGCCCAGAATGATGTCAGGTAAGCAATTCCTGCCCAGAAAAGGGGAAATAATACCTTACCTCGGAGGAAAACAGAAAAACAACCAGAAATTAGTAGGTTACAAGAAACCCTCATTGTTCCAGAGGTGGTGGTGCACACCTGCAGCTCCAGCTTCGCAGGAGGCTGAGGCAGGAGGATTGCTGGAGCCTAGGAGCTCGAGGCCAGCCTGGGCAACATAGAAAGACACATCTAAGAGACAGAGAGAGAGAGAGGAAGAGGAAGAAGAGGAAGAAGAAGGAGACACCCTTGTCAATTTTCCAACGTGTTATGGGTGCAGAGAAGAATGGAGGCCCCCTTCCTACTTCATCCCACGTCTCCTCACAACTTTTTTCTGTCTCCCAGCTCCTGGAAATCCAATTTCCCAGTTATAGCTGCATTTATTAAAAGCATGACTGTGGAGGCTGTTTACCCCAAGATCTATTTTTTGTCATAACTGTTTGTAATGGTTAAACCTCAACAACTTAAACACTCCATACAAAATAATGTATCTCCAATAAACTGAAATATTAACCAATCATATGTAATGGTTCATTTCTAACAAATGCAGAGCTCAGGGTCCTCAGGGCATCGTAGAAATTGAAAACCATATTGATGGACTGGGCAGCCTTCAAATTACACTGCAAGAGGATGAAAAGCATAGGAAAAGTTCTCATTATGGCTCCCTGACATTAATTTGAGCATTTTTATATGTATGTCCTATTAAGCACTTTAAGTGCTTTTTGATAATTGTGCTTTGTAGTTTTTACAGCACTTCAGCCTATTCCCAGTTCAATTTCCTCTTTTATCCGATGTTTGAAATATTGATTTCTGACAGATAAAAGCAAACCTTATAATCTCAGCAGCGAGAAATAAGTGAGTGGGACGAGGCTTCTGAATGCATTGGGGAATGGTCATATTTGAAACAGTCTTTGTTTTATTACATTTCGTCAACAGAATTTACTTACTGCTTGCTGATATTTATGTAAAAAGCCGGGCCGCTGAGAGGGCTGCGATATTGCCAATTTCAGCTCTACTTTTTGCATTTAGTAAGATAAAAGAAGCTTCCCCTCGGAGCCGGATGATTGCAGCGGCTTAAACTGCTGTCAGCCGGCTGCAAGTAACTGTGATTTATCTTCTTCAGATTGTGCCGTGTTGTGGCTGCAAACTTTTCTTTCAGTTTTGCATTAAAAGCTGACAGTCCATCAGGACGCTTAGGGTCCCCCTCTCAAGACTCCCCGTGGTCCCCATGGAGAATCTCATTGTGGGACCATCCCTGGACGAGACCTTAGACATGACACTGTGCATTTCCCAAAATGTGACTCCTGGACCCCTGAGGACGTGGCGATGATTGCGGGTGCTATGCAAATCTCCCGCCCCCCCCCCCCATATTAATGATTTTTTTTTCCACCAATGCATTCAATGCAACTATTACTTATTGAGCTGTGTCCTGGCACTGGGGGGACAGAGCTGAACAAGGGAGATTGTTGTCTTGCCATTGTGACCCTCAGATTCTAGAGCAAAGATTCTTCAACCACCAGGGGTGATTTTGCCCAAACGCCCACAGGGGACAATTTTGGTCATCACAACTAGGAAGGGGGGGTGCTACTGGCCTCTCCAAGTAGAGGTTCATTGGGAGGCTCCACAGGGCAGTCCCCACAACAAAGAGTTCTCTGGCCCCCAATGTCAATACAGCTGATGCTGAGAAACCCTGTTCTCGTGGGAAGAGGTAATGAACCTTGTAAACGGGCAAGAAAATAACAGACGGCGATGAGGAGCTTGAGACAGCCAAGTCAGAGAAGGCCCCCCACATGAGGTGACATGTCAGCTGAGACCCACAGAAGGACAAGGACCCAGCAGGGCGAGACCTTGAGGAAAGGCCGCAGGCTGGAGCTTCAGCAAACCCCACAGAGCAGGCAGGGGCTGGGTGAGTGTGGGGAACTGAAGGAGCAGGTGTGTCTGGAGCTAGGAAGCTTCAGCGGCCAGTTGGGGGGGACGGTGGCAGATGGACAGCAGGGATGAGGTTTGGGTTTTGTTTGTTTGTTTGTTCGCTGTTGTTGGGTTTTATACTGGGGATTGAACCCAGGGGCACTTAACCACTGAGCCACATCTCCACGCCTTATATGATATTTTCTTTAGAGACAGGGTCTAGCTGAGTTGCTTAGGGCTTCACTAAATTGCTGAGGCTGGCTTTGAACTCACCATCCTCCTGCCTCAGCCTCCCAGCCACTGGGATAAGGGCATGGTTTTGAGGCTGTGTTGACAGAACTGAAATCAAATGGTTTAAAGGGCAAGCAGAAGATTTGAGAAAGACGCTAAGTTCTTCCCAGCTATAGAGTTATTGTAATAGGATTATAAATGTTGCTTGGGATGAAAGTAAAGGAGGTAGAGAAAGAAAAAGCATTGAGTGAATATCACAAAGGTGACCTAGAACAACAGCTGTGAAGACGGTGCTTGAATAAATGAGTCGAGGCTGGGATCAGAAAGTGGAGACCAGAAGACACAAAGGTCCTGCCCAGGGCCTTGCAGCATGCCAAGAGCAGAATTTGCACCAGAATCACATTCAGAGCGCTCCCTCATCTCCCTGTGGGTTCAAAGCATGGACTTTGGAGTGAGGTCTTATTTCCCCAGAGCTTTGGAAGAGATTTATAACCAAGGAAAGACTATCTAGGAACTCAGCCAAGCTGCACCCAAACACTACAGTTAATTGCAGCCTCCCTTGAACCTTAAGGCCACCTACCCATGTGCCAAGCCCTCCTATGTACCCATACATTCATTCATTTAACAAATATTTATTGAGCACCTACTAGGTCCCAAGCCTTGTACTACACACTGAAGACACAGTAGAGAATAAAATAAATCAAATCAAGATGGCCTTTCCCATTCACTCTTATTGTTTAGCAATTTCTCTGGGTTCTGGAAGGCTAGTTGTGAACCCAGTAACTGTGGATGAAAGGGTGATGCAGCAGTCAGGATCAGCCAGGTGATGGTGCCTTAACAAACACACATGAAGTCTCATTCTAGGTGGCCACTACAGGCAGCAGGGGGCTCTAACTGCATCGTGGTACCCCAGGAGACAGGTGGATGGAGCAGCTGGCATCTGGGACAGCACTAGTCCTGTGACAGAGAAAAATAGAGCAGGGGGACGTTTCTGTTGGGCAGGACGGTTCATCTCTTCTATTTTATTGGCCAAAGGAAGTCACATGGCATCACAAGTTCCAGAGGAAAGGAGAGACCGTCACCAATGACAAGCACAGCACTCCAGGGCAGGAGGGATCGGAAGCAGAGAGCTGGGGTGGAGGACAGAGTGAAAGCCCTAGCCCTGGAAATAACTCCTAAGACCTCGGACAGGCAGAGTCGCAGGGCTGAGGACTCAAACCGGAGGTCCACTGGCAGTATGACTTTTTTAAATCAGTTGCCAGTGGTTTAAACGGGGAGATTTAGCATAAAAGTCACAGTGTCTTTTGAGCACATCAGAGAACACACACGGTGGCTTGGCATTCCCGCGCGACAGCAGTCAGCGGTTGCCAGGTGGCACTGGCCCTGCAGACAGAGCTGGTGGCCACCCTGCCCAACCTGAAGCTTCGGGGTTTGTGACTGGTGTTCGGATTCCTTGTACACATGAGGAGACCAGGGCCCAGAGACGGAAAAGGACCTGCCAAATCCACAGGCCAATCAACAAAAGCCACAAGACCAAAGTGGGTCCTGTGACAGGCTTCGTGGGCTTATGGGAAGAAAGGGCCCTGACAAACTAGGGGACAGCAGCGAGGAAGGGAAGGGAGCGAGGCCAGAGGGCTGGGCCGCGCGGGTGGTTCCAGCCACCTTGCCAGGCACTGAGCACAGCTCTCCAAAACTGGGGAACCATCTGGCATCCCCGGACCCTGCCCGCCAGCCGGCCAGCGCACCACCCGCGCACCGGCATAAGACAGTGGCGGCTTCCCCCCAGCCCCTTCTGAGGACTGCCTGTAAACTAGAACCAGACACGCATAGAATTTCAAAGGGGATCGTTAGCATTTTCCATACCGGCCTGGTTATTTACAATTCATTAAGAGAATTAACTTCGAGACCTGGTTCCTCTGATAATGCCACAAACGGAAACCGCAGGCCAGGGCGAGAAAAACCGGGGGAGAGCCAGGGTCCCGGGGAGGGGCAGGGCCAGGCTTCCATGAGTCTCCCCGCGTGCCCACACCTGCCTCGTGAGGGAGCCCTCCCCAACCTCCCTGTGACACAAAGAAGCGAGGCTGAGAAATTCTGTGACATCTCGCAGGAGAGGGGACTTGCAGAGATGGGAGGTGGGGGGGTGTCGTCCCGCTAGCCCAGTCTCAATGACTTCTGTTTATGCTGGGGTGACATTTAGCTCCTTGTGAGGTTCTCGCAAGCAGAAACTGCCGGGGCCACCAAGGCCCTAACCTGCTCTACACTATAGACACACCAGCTCCCCCGGGGGAGGGATGCCCAGCGGGAACCGGGAATACGCCTCCTCCTAACTCGGCACCGCGTCAGCACGCACAGAAAGTTCCAGTCGAACCCTTGCCTGCTCCTGGGACCCCTCACATCTCTGCCATCGGCACCCCTTCCCAAGAGGCTTCTTGAAAGTTGGCCAACACGTGGCTTCAGGTCCTGCTCCAACAGCAAGGGGACCCAAACGGTCTGCACGGCTGAGCTCCGGGGACCCGTCTCAGCCACTCAAAGGCTGCAGGCCCCCCCTCCACGCTGGCTTCAAGCGGTTCAACTGCAAGGGCCAGAGGCCTACAGGGTTGATGTGTCAGGAAACTGCCCAAGGCCGGCCTCCTTCCTTCCAGGGCCGCTGTTCTCATACACAGAAAGTCTTATTTTTGCCGGGGCGGTGGCGCACGCCTGTAATCCCAGCACTTGGGAGGCTGAGGCAGGAGGATCACAAGTTCAAAGCCAGCTTCAGCAATGGCAAGGCACTTAGCAACTCAGTGAGACCCTGTCTCTAATAAAATACAAAAAAGGGCTGGGGATATGGCCCAGTGGTCGAGTGCCCTTGAGTTCAATCCCCAGTACAAAAAAAAAAAAAAAAAAAAAAAAAAAAACCAGAAAGTCTTATTTTTAAATTCTGCATCTGTGGTCCGATTCTTTTCAACTTTCATGGTCTTTTCTACAGTTACTGATATGTAATGCAAGAGACAAAGAGGTTTATTTTTTTTTTCTTTTTTAAACAGTGATCATAGAAAATTAACTTCTCAAAATAAATCAGTCAAGTAAAAATGGGAGTCAAAGAAGACCGTTAAGCGTCAGTACAGGGAAGGTGCACAGGTGGGCCAGAGGTGGCCGTGGTGACCAACAGGACAACTTCGTCCAGACAGTGAAGCTCTGACGTGCAGATTCCCGAGACCTCTGCAGGCCCCTGCGCTGGTGGAGAACTGGTCCTGTGACTTCCTCATTGTCCCCTCCTCAACACCCCCGTGAAGATGCCTGTGCAGCCGCACTAAAGGAATGGACCAGAAATGCCCCTGTCCTTGGCAGGTACACTATCACTTGAGGACCGCCAGGCCATCTACAGCCCTTACTATAAATCAATCATGCTTCTAATGTCCCCTGAAGCAAAACGCAGCCTCAGAATCCTTCTTAACACTACGTTCCAAGCACCTAATCAGAATCGACACACAAGTCAAACTCCGTCTGCCAACCTGGGTTGGATGTTCTGTTGGGGGTCATTCTAGCGCCCCCCACCTCCCTTCATGCCAGCATTGAGATCCTTGGCCCACAAAGCTTGAGATGTTATTTCTCACATCATCAAGCTGTCAGAACAGCTACCCTGAGTTGAGGCTGAAATTCCACTTTTTAGTGGTAGCTCCCCATTGAGCTGCGAGTTCTGCTTTCCCAATGAGCAAGACCTTCCCGCAGCTCGAGTCCCTGTTTGGTGAAAAGGGTGGGGTGGGGCAGGCGGCCTGGGTGGCCCCTCTCTGCGGTGTCCTCACAAGGCAGTGACTCCTAAGTGCTCCGTGGTCGTCACACCTGCAAACGCCTGGAACGACCAGGCCTCTGGAGGCAGACTCCGAGGGAGGGCAGGACGAGGGCAGGAGTGGCCTGGTTTGCCCAAAGCCATCCTCCAAGCCCTCCCACGGTGGCACCCACAGGGAGCCACCGCTATGGGCAAGGCCTCAGAGGCCTGGGCTCCTCCCCCTTCCAGGACAGGATTCCCGCCCACAGTGTCCCTGACAGGGGGCCACACAGGTCCAGCCGCATCCCTCCCAGCCTGGAAGGCCACTAGCGTCAGTCATTAGGAACAGCGTCAGGCGCAGGTGCACTCAGTGGTAGAGTGCTGGCCCAGCATGCGCACGGGCCTGGGTTCGTCCCCAGCACCCCCAAAATAAACAAAAAGAACATCAATGCAGAATCTTCAGCAACCTCGAAACAGATTGGCAGCATAAAGTTAATTTTTTTTAAAAGGCAAGATATGAAATGTATGTCACTGTGTTTACAGAGAAATCTAAAATGCATGGTAAGGAGTAGAAGGTGTGGGAGAAGAATTCAATTTAAAACCTGACCCATAGGAATTCGGGGATGACGTGCGAGGCACAGGCCCACACCTTGTCTGGGTTTCTGCATTCTCTCCACTTTCCTGTGGGCGTGGTGGATTCCTCCGGTTTCCTCCAAGGTACGAGCCAGGACTCCTTCTTCCAGTGAAGGCATCCCTTTCAATCCTCCCTATTCTCAATCCACAGAGCAGGGTGGGACTGAATCGCTCCCACTAGCTCCAGAGGTGGCCCACACGCCCAAGTCTGCCCAATTAGCCCATTCCACCTCCTGCCCCTGTCTCCCACCCCACTCTAAAGATGGACTTAATGGTGGATTTTCTTCTAGGACTTCTGCTCCAGCCATTAGAGAAGAAATAAAAATTGTGGGGATACATATTCTGGGCTACCAGCCACCCAGAGGGAAACAGAGCAGAAAGATAAAGAGACTCCGAAGAGAGAGAGAAAGAAAAAAAAAAAAATGTTACTGCCATTGAGCACCTAGATCCAGCCCTTCCTGAGGGCCATCTTCCCCAGAAGTTAAATAAACCAATAAACTCTCTTTACTGCTTAAGGCAGCTTGAGTTGCAAATCTGTCACTTGCAACTGAGTCTTGATAAGTTCAGTGGAGAAATTTGAAAAAAAACAAAATGGCAAGTTATGCATCCTCTCTTCTAGTTTTAACCTTAGCTTTGAGTTCTAGGAACAAAGCACGCCTTCTCATTGCAGGCATTTGAGGGTAACTCTCAGCCACCGGCCCGCCTTTCCCTGCTGCTCCTCCACCTCCACCACAGTGTGTGCTCACGCACGCGCACACACACACACACACACACACACACACACACAATCTTCTCCAGGTTGACCTCTGTGGTTCCTGCAGCCGAGGGCCCAGCCTCTGTGCCCTCTGCAACATCTTTTTCTGGAACTTTCTGCTCAGGCCTCCTGGACATGACTCCCTCGATGTGCAGTGCCTTCCTGCAGCAGCCAGGACCCAAACAGATAAGCAGGACTGGCAGGTCCCCGCAGGACTCCTGCCCTTTACATTCACTGTGTCCACATAAAACAAGTGCAAGGGGTCAGAGGCAGGGGACACAGCAAGAGGGGGACACCGAGCCAAGCTTCAGCCGTGCTCGCCCAGGGCGGCCAGTCCACTGGAGGCGACTGTGAATAAACTCCTGATCTTCAGGAGAGGAGTCACCAACTGGCCACCAGCTCTTGGGACCCCCCCCACACACACGCTCCACTGGCCTTCGGTGGCCGGGTCAGTCAGCTCTTTCATTGCTGCAAGAAAAAGACCTGACCAGAACGATTTTAGAGGAGGAAAAGGTTATTTGGGGCTGTGGTTTCAGAGGTCTCCCTCCATAGACGGCTGATTGCATTGCTCTGGGCCGAGGCGGGGCAGAACGGCCTGTCGGAGGGGTGTGGAGGAGGGAAGTTGCTCTGGATGTGACAGTCAGGAAGCAGAGAGAGCTCCACTCACCAGCAACACGATGCAAACCCCAAAGGCACACCCGCAGTGACCCACCTCCTCCAGCCACACACCCCCTGCCCGTGGCTACCACCCAGGTGACCCATTCACGTGGATTAATGCACTGATTAGATTAAGGCTCTCATAGCTCAAATGGCTCAACTCCAAACTTTTGTTTTGCACCCTCTCACATGTGGGCTTTTAGGGGACACCTAATATCTAAACCGTAACAGTGGCTCTAAGTTATGTGAACTGGAGAACATCACAGAACAATCCAGAACCTTCTCAGCCTCCACACAGAACTGGCACCACCAGACCCACCTCCACCGAGTCAGGACTGGTTGGAGTGACAGGTGTTACAGTCCCGTCTCCACCTTCCTCAGGTCCTTGATGAGCCTCACGAGCCCCGACACCCCGCCTCCTCTGCTCGTCCAAGGCCCTGTGCCTGCACGAGGCTTCCTGCACGTGGCCTGCTCTGCTCGCTCACGTTAACTCCCCGACTCCCAGTGCTCTTGGGATGGATTTTATTAATTCCAAGAATATTCAGAGGTGACACCCAGTTAGTGGTCACCAGCACGGCTCCCTCGGACACCTCGCTGCCCTGGCGTTATCACTGCCCTGGGCCAGCTATCCCATCCGGCACTCCCAGCACCCAGGGTGATGCCAGTCTGGGGTAACGGCCACCCCCTGCCCCTCCCTCAGTGATGCAGCAGGACCCCGCCCAAGGGATTTGTTAATACTTTGCCCATCTCCCAGAAGACACTCAACAGGTGTCTTGTTTGGAGTTCCCCAGGAGCAGGCTCTGAGACAAGGATCTGGGCACAGGTTGTCTGCAGTGGGCATGACCTCAGGAAGCAACAGGAAGAGAGAAAGCCAGTCCAGGAAGGGAAGAAGGGAGCTACAGGTGTCCGTGAACAGGTAACCCCAGGACAGCAGGAGTTCAGGCTTGCTGAGGATTCCAGAAACAAGAGAACATCTCAGCGCTGTTACATCTTAGAAGAGAGGACGCTGAGAATGTATTCACCATCTTCTATTTGTCACTGGTAGAGGACTGTTCCCCACCCTTTCTGGCCTGCCCTGTGCTCAGCTGAGAAAGACTGCTGAGCAGGTGGAGAAGCAGGGATGCTCATAGCAGGAAGCTAGTGTTGTGCACTGAGCAATTCACTAAGGGGGCAGGTAGGCACGGAGGATCTGCTGCAACCATGAAGATCAGCAGTGCTCTGCTCAGCATGCAAAACTATTTCCAAGGTGATCGGGGATCCCCAGTCATGGGGACTTACCAAAAGGACACTCTGGATCTGTTTGCCCTGGAAAGTTTTCTTGAATGAGATTCTGGCTCTTGGACTGCCTCCTTTCAGAGATTTCAGGGCTCTTCTGGTGAAAAGAAAGAAAAGAAAAAAAGGAAGTGAACGGAAAGGAAAGGGAAGAGAGGGGAGGGGAAGGGAAGGGAAGGGAAGGGAAGGGAGGGGAAAGGAAGGGAAAAGGAAAAAATGTATGGAGAACCTTCAACATTTTAAGAAAATTTGCTCAACAAAGATACCCATCGACTCAGTTCCTGCTAATCTAACTCTTTTCAGATTCCCCTTTGCAATTACTGCAATCAAGTTATTATCAATCATACTATCAATTGCTTGCCCCACTCTAAGATGTAGGTTAAATATTCGCGTGTCGTTGGGATGCTACGTCCTAGATTTTCATTGAAATCTAATGACTTTCATCTTCAAAGAAACCGTCTGGAGCCAGGCTGCGTCCCCACCCCTGCTGCTTTAATTACAGCACTTCTTACGCTCCGCACGCGGAAGATAAACACCCTGCGCAGTGTGGATGCCCGTGAGATGCTTTTCACGGGGTAATGTCCCTCAAGTGCCCGCTGCAGGGAGAGGTGGCTCACGCCCCCGGCTGGCACGTGCGTGGCGGGAGTCCCAGCTGCTCACTTCCCCGCGCTGGGACCGCAGTGCTCCAGACACAGCCCAGGGAGCCGCGTGATGAATCTGCACCGGCAATAACACCAGGTCCTGCGGGGGCGGGCACCCCTGAAAACGGAGAATTGGAAAGTTTCCAAAGCATTTCCACTGGCTTCATCCGTCCTTGATTTTCCCACCACTCACTGAGCATTCCTTGAACAGGTATCTGTAGAATATGCGTTGTGTGCCCCGTGGTGGGGCAGCAGAGGGCACCAGCGATGCCCTTAGCACCGCACCTGCACCGATTTCACAAAGGCAGAGGCCGACCCTCACGAACAGCCCCAGACACAAAGCAATCGTGAATGAGGACCAGAGTCATGAAAGGGGACATGGAGAACCCGAGGAAGACAAATGGAGAAGGAGAGGCGGGCAGAAAACCTGCACCCAGGTCGGTCTTCCGGAAGGCAGACTGCAGGACAGGGATGGACATGCAGAACTTTTATTAGAAAAAAATGCTCATTGCCGGGCACACGCCTGTGATCCCAGCAGCTCAGGAGGCTGAGACAGGAGGATCGCAAGTTCAAAGCCAGTCTCAGCAAAAGGGAGGCGCTAAGCTACTCAGTGGGACACTATCTCTAAATAAAATACAAAATAGGGCTGGGGATGTGGCTCAGTGGTTGAGTGCCCTGAGTTCAATCCTTGGTAGAAAGAAAGAGACAGAGAGGGGGAGGGAGAAAGGGAGAGAAGGAGGGAGGAAGGGAGGGAAGAGAGGGAGGGAGGGAAGAGAGGGAGGAGGGAGGGAGGGAGGGAAGAAGGGAGGGAGGGAGGCTCATAAAGAAGAAAGGGAGATAGCCGGGCGTGGTGGCGCACGCCTGTAATCCCAGCACTTTGGGAGGCTGAGGCAGGAGGATCGCGAGTTCAAAGCCAGCCTCAGCAATGGCGAGGCACTTAGCAACTCAGTGAGACCCTGTCTCTAATAAAATACAAAAAAGGGCTGGGGATGTGACCCAGTGGTTGAGTGCCCCTGAGTTCAATCCCCAGTAATGAAGAAGAAGGAAGGGAGGAGGAGGAGGAGGAGGAGGAGGAGAAGAGGAAGAAGAAGAAAGGGAGAAGGAGCAGGAGGAGGAGGAAGAATCGCCAAACCCCAAGGCCCGTCTGATGCCTGTGAAAGGAGTAAGAAAAGGAAGGTGGGGCAGGGGAGGCTCAGAGAATGTGGCCTTCTGAGAAAGTCTCGGGCTACTGGGGGGGACCCACACAAACCAGACTGCGCAGCCTTCAGGAATGGGTCCAGTCGCTGGCGGGAGCAGCCGGACCGAGGTAGAGGCCCAGAAGTGTTTGTCCTGGAAGTCCTAAGGTCCCCGTCCACCATGCTGCCCGCCTCAGGCCCTCTTGAAGGGAGACTCGACAGGTGCCTCCCTGGCCACCCCTTGGCCGCGGCTCAGACTCCGTCCACGCCCAAGGGCAGCCCCGCCAGGGTTGCCGTGAGCCTCTCTTCCTGCTGGGGTTCCACAAGGAGGGAGTCAGGGATGGCCTCCAGCCCCGAGCGGTGCTCAGCCTCTCCTTCCTCCGCTGTCCTCCGCCCCGAGCGGTCCTCAGCGGCTTATTTGGAGGTGCGAGTCCACCCTTTCTTGCTGAGTCTGGCCCTTGGTAGCCAGGCTCGTCTCTGTCGGGGTTTCTGTGCATGTCCCTGCTCAGTTACGATGGGACAAGGGAGTATGAAGAAGCACCTTCGCGGCTCACCTGGGTTCCACATCTGGTCCTCTCTGTCTCCATCCCGTAACAGCAGCCCTGAAGACACGGCCACCTGTCCCTGCCCCGGCGGTGCTACTCTTCTTACCCCCTGCAAATAAGTGTCCGAGGCACCCTTGTGGCAACACAGCTCGTGAATCAAAGGGCCTCTGGCCGTGCCCCTTGGTAAGAGTGCTGCTCCCTTTAGAAACCACAGCCTCTAATCCCAGGAGAGTCTGGACCTGGGGAGCTAGGAAGCACAGAGGCCCCTGCTGGGTCACGAGGAGTGAGGTAAGGGAGGCCTCCATCCCCGCCCCTGAGTCCATCAAATTGTCCTATCAGTGCCATATAAAAATCTCTTGAGATAATTCACATATTACATTCTGAAGGCTGGCACCCAACTTTGCCTCCAAACTGACGTTTCCGTCACGCATTTAGAAGGCCATGCATCCCAGCAGTCCTCGAGGTCGGCTGTTTCAGGACGGTGTGGGTGCACCTCGTGGTCACTCCGCCTCACACCTCCATCACCACCAAGGGGGTCCCCTGGGCCAGCACCACCTCCCGTGGGACCCCGTGCTTGTGGATCAGGCTTCCCGCAAGTCCCTGGAGATTTGCACCCGTTGGTGCTCTACGGGCAGAAAGGGCACAGGCTCACAGTTGGCATCTGTCCCTGCAAGGTGGAACCAGAGGGCCTTCCGAAGGAAAGGGGCCCCAGTGTGGTCAGCTTGCGGCCACGCAGCCCACTGGAGTCATCGAGGATAGCGCCACATCAAGGGGCTCAGGGTGGGTCTACAGCGCTGGCAAGTGGGGCAACAAGAGGAGCAGGAACGCCACCGTCTTCCTAAGCGGGAGTCCGTGGCGCCGGACCCACACTGACCGCCACCTCCGTAGGAATGGCTGCACCTTCCGGCCTCCGCTCTGCCGGCTCTGCTTCGGCCAGTGACGAAGAGCGGATGAGTCATTTTGCCGACTTGGCTGCCGCGCTCTGTGGGGGGTGGTTCTGGTGGGAGCTACGGCGTGACGCGGAAACCTTCAGAGCGCCTGCCCACTCCCGTGTGGAGGCCAGGTCACCTACGGCCTCGTGCCCAGAGCGCCTGTCTCCAGTCCGCTAGTCCTTCTCCTTCCAGGGCTCTGACCAGCAACCGGGCCACGGGCCTGTGTCCGGAAATCTTTCTATATTCTCAACTCGGGCCACTTCTCCTCCCTTCGAGACATCATTTTTCTAAGTATAGAATTTTGCGTTGACGAGGTTGCCCCGCCCCCTCGCTAGGATCCTTTAAAAATGCCATTGCATTCTCTTCCCACGTGAATCGCTAAGAACAAGACCTCTTCCGTCACCCTTATCCTTTCGTACGACATCTCTTTGGTTCCCCTCCTCTGCTTCTCCTCCACTGCTCTCAAGATTTTATATTTAAATCAAACAAGTAAATATTTTTTTTAAAAAAGATTTTATCTTTACAATGAGCTTTGAAAAGCTGGATTATGACATGCTGCAGTATAGATTTCTATGTGTTTCTTGTGCTTCCGTTTTGTTGAGTTGCTTGAAACTGCAGGGTCATCCATCTGGGAGACATTTTCACCCTTATTTCTTCAAAAAGAAACCCTTCCCTTCCCCTGTGTTCTCTCCCTCGAGGGCCTACATTTATTAAGTAGCATGAAGTCCCACAGCTCTGTTTTTTGTTGTAGATGCCGTTTCTGTGTCTCCGCCTAGAGTTTCTATTGCTGTGCCTTCAGATTCACTCAATACTCCTCCAACATCCATGGAGAACACGCTCCAAGACCCCAGGGCATGCCTGACTCTGGATAATAACAAACCTTTTGTGTACAGTGTTTTTTCTATTATAAATTCCTACGATGAAGTTGAATTTATAAATTAGGCATAGTAATAGGTTAACAATTCTACTAATAATAAAATAGAAAAATTATAATGATACATCTTAATGAAAGTTATTTAAAACTTGTGAATCATTTATTTCTTGAAGTTTTCATTTAATATTTTTGGATCTTGGTTGACCACAGGTGACTGAAACTATGAAAAAGTGAAATGTGGATGAGGGTGGACTACTTTAATATTTTCTTCTGCAATATCTAATCTACCATTCATCTCATGCAATTATTTTTTATCTCGAGCATTGTTTCATAAGATCTAGAAGTCAAATTGAGTCATTTTAATATATCCCTTATCACTGCTCAAATTTTTAAATATATAAAATGTAAATAGAGTAATTACTTTAATGTCCTTGTCTACTAAGTATAACTTCTGTGTCAGTTCTAGTCAATTTCATTTGATTGATTTATCTCATTATGAGGATTATTTCCATGCTTTTTTCCAATGCCTAGTAATGTCTTATTGAATGCCAAACAGTGTTAATTCAACTTTATAGCATTAACATATTTTACTCCTAAAAAATGTTCCTGAGTTTTGTTTTAGGTACAGTTAAGTTTCCTGAATACAATATGATTCTTTTTTGAGGGGGGAATGGTTTCCAGGGATTGGACTCAGGGGCACTCAACCACTGAGCCACATCCCCAGCCCTATTTTGTATTTTATTTAGAGACAGGGTCCCACTGAGTTGCTTAGGGCCTCACTTTTGCTGAAGCTGGCTTTGAACTTGTGATCCTCCTGCCTCAGCCTCCTAAGCCACTGGGATTACAGGCATGTGCCACTTCGCCTGGCTATAATATGATTCTTTTCTTTTTGTTTTGTTTTGTTTTTTTTGTTTTTGTTTTTGTTTTTGTTTTTGTTACCAGGGATTGAACTCAGGGGCACTTGACCACTGGGCCACATGCCCAGCCTTTTTTTGTATTTTATTAGAGACAGGGTCTCACTGAGTTGCTAAGTGCCTCGCCATTGCTGAGGCTGGCTTTGAACCTGGAATCCTCCTGCCCCAGCCTCCCAAGTGCTGGGATTACAAGCATGCACCACCGTGCCTGGCTTATAATATGATTCTTTAAAATCATGCTTTTAAGATTTGTTAAGCAGGACCAGATAAATGCTCAGTGCAGACTAATTATTCCACATCACTCGAGTCAAGACCCTCTACATATTCTGCCTATGCCCCATGAATCTTGATGTTTTCCATTGGGGTAGTGGGAACAAGCCCTGTCCCGAGCCTATGTGAGTAGACAGTGCTTGCTATCCCCTGCAATCCTTCCAGATGGTTCCACCCCCAGCTTTGGGCAGTTCCCTCACATCCAGGACTCTGCTGAGGACAGTTCTTGCTGAGTGCTGAGGAGAGCTCTTCCACAGGTCTCTAGAGCTCTCCCTCCGCTCACCTTTCTCCTCTCCAGTCTGCTCTCACGCCATCTCTAGCTGCCTGTTACCTCCCCACACTCTCAACCCTGTCCCCCCAACTCGGGGGTCTATGTGAGTGTCCCCTTCCTGCGCCATGGCCTGGAAACTCTCTCAGGATAGTAAGCTGCAGCATGCTTACGGCTGCCGTCACCACCCCCATTGCTCAGGCTTCACCAGCATTTCATAAATATTGTCCACGTCTGGTTGCTTCAGGCACAAAAGGAAATACGCCACTTGCTGCTGCACCTTGGCTGAAAGCAGAAGCCCTCCGGGCCTGTTCCTCCACACCCGCCTTCTGCGTGTAACTGTTAAGCAACAACCTTATTAGTTGCCTGGCTAATTTGCTCTAGGGACTCTGGGCTGTTATTCATCTTCTCACATCTCTATAGATCAAGCCGCCCTAGCTGCAGCTCTGGCCCCGCCATTCATTCCAATCACTGCAGCCCCGGCTTCCGATATGTCAGGAAGACACCATCCTACAGGAAGACGCCATTCTACAGGAAGACACCATCCTACAGGAAGACGCCATCCTACAGGAAGACGCCATCCTACAGGAAGATACCATCCTGACAGGCTACAACGGAGCCCGCTGCTACAGCCATCTTCCAGCTTCCATCCACCGAGTCCCTCCAGCGCTGAAACTCTCAGAAAGCCTGTGCCCTCTCCCTGATGCATTCCTGATGTGATATTATCAATGGTGTATCCTCTGGTCTCACAATAAAACCTTACCCTCCGATGGGTCTTCTGGCTCCAAATAATACTGCGTGTCCCATTCCCTGCATCTGTTCCTTCCTCCGCCTTCTGCTAGTGTGTTTCTGTCTCATATTGGCATGGGCCATTGCTTTCTCCAGTATCCTAAAAGTCTTCTTAACAATGAGTTTGTCCCATCTCCTGGGGCCTTTGCCTGGATCTGAAGCCCTGTGTTCCAAGAAAGTGCCCTTGATTCAATGCATTCTTGATGATGGAGTCACAGGTGCTGACTTCCTGTTCAAACACTCCAGAAATCCCATCCCAGGGCACGCTCCTGACTCCTGCTCGCACGTGCTCATTCATGCAGCAACCTTAGAACGTAATCTCCTCCCTCTCTCATGAGGCCCCCCACATACATCCCCAGCACGTTTATGCCGGGATGGTGTTAAATATATTTATACAGAAATTGAACCATATCGATAATGTAATAAAGGTGCACAAATCTTGAATGGACAGATGAATTCCAAAAAAAAAAGGACATGCCCCATCCATCTGCATCCAGACCAAGAAATGGGGCATAGCCAGCTCTCCAGAAGCCCCTCATGGCACTTTCCAGATTCCCCTGCATGAGCCTGACTTCTGCACCACATTAGCTTTATCTGGTTTTGAACATCATGTAGGTGGAAACCCCACTCCCACCTCCCCACCTGATATCCACACACAGCCCCTCTCAAGATCCTACAGAACTGGTTGAAGCTTTTCCCCCTTATTCTAAAATTCCTCCTCTCTAGCCTTCCCCAGAAACATCCAGAACCACATTCCTTCTCAGGGATCACCTACCCTAGGTCGCCAGCACACCAGTCTCTGATATTAGTGGAGAGGCCTGCACGTGCTGTGGCTGGTGTACAGCCTTGCAGTGCCTAGACCAGCTTTGGTGCCCACGCCCCCCAGCACGCAAACCCACGTTCGAGCTGGTTATGGACGGGGGCAGGAGGAGAGCAAAGGTGCCACATCTTAGTCACCGTGGACACAGCACTTGGAGTCACATGGTTCTGGGTTTGTGCCCTGACTCTCCCATCACCTGGCTAAATTGCTTTAGGCAAATCTTATCCCCTCTCCAATCCTGAGGAAATTTTGTTCCACAATGGGGGTATTAGGAACCCACACAGCGCTAGGTGGGGTGGGCTTTGTGGTCCGGGATGTATGTGCATGTGCTGCTGATACCAGCACCTTTTATTTACCCTTTTCAGAATCTCCTTGGAGAGTCAGCATAGAGATGACGATTAGAGACTAAACAGGCCTTGCACGCCCTCCCGGCCCAATGCCCAGCACCTCCCGAAGGTCATCCCAGCCTCGCCTTCAATTGCAACTCCGTGCAGAGCTGCAGTCAGAGTCCCAGGGATCTCTCACTCGGTGTTCAGGTAAAGAAAGGAGCAGCATCCCATTCCAAGAACGCCCCAGACACAGCTCCCCACAGGGAATTATTTGGGGCAATGACCCCCTATTTCCAAACTGGGTGAGTGCAGAGAGGATTCTTATGCACTCTCCAATTTTTTTTTTTTTACCTTTATTTTATTTGTTTATTTTCACGTGGTGCTGAGGCTCGTACCCAGGGCCGCGCACATGCGAGGCAAGCGCTCCACTGCTGAGCCACAACCCCAGCCCTATGCACTCTCCATTTCTATCGGTTCTTGTCACATGTTAGAGAGGGAAGGGCCTTGGAATTTATCTCCTCCTGCCCAGCTGTTCCAAGGAGCCCTGAGGCTTGGCAGAGGCTCCCTGAGATTGCTTTGGGGCTGAAAGACAAACCCTGAGCTTACCACTCTTTCTTGGAGTAGCTGGAGGAGTTCTGCTGCCATCTCTCAAGTCTCACATCATCTCTGTAATATGTTGGGCTTCATGTAAAGTTTCAATTCTTCCCCAACAATGGGCACACAAACAGGATGGTGTCAGGATGGATGAAGTCCTCTTGGGCAAGAGAGGGAGTGTCAGCAGCCTGGGAGCGTCATGAGGGTCTCCCCTCGATCCGTTTTCCAGGTAGACAAATCAAGGCTAAGAAATTGTAAGGACCCCAGCACCTGCTGATTCTTGTTAGGATCCTCTTTCTACAAGGCAGTGTTTACTAGAGTTTGCACACCCAGGCTGAGTGTGGCCTGCAGATAGTACTGGTCTATGAATTACCTCCTATTGATCCATGTCAAAATAATTTCTAAAGTTGAAGATACATGTTTAGAAAATGTTGTCACACTATGGAATTCCCACAATTTCCAAAAGCATGATCAGAGGGCACACTTTTGGGGGCACAGGGTATAGATCCCCCTTCCAGTAGCAAGTAGCTTGTGCTGGAAGCTACGTGGTATCCAGTGCAGGTCATGCTCAACGCAGGACAGACCAGGGGTAGAAAGGAAAACTGGAGCTTTCTTCAGCACAGATGATGTGAGAATCACTCTGAGTGGATTTCAGTGAGACTTTAGAAAATGTAATAATGAGTATTTTAAATGAAAATAGATATTTATTTTTATCTGTTTTAGAAAATACTTAATTGGCCCATGAAATCTACAGTTTATGGATATTTTGACTTAGCATAAAGCAAGAAGAGGTATATTAAGTGAAATTTTTCAAGGTAAAACAATCTAAAGAAAAATGTCCACAAAAATTATTGTACAGTTGGTACATGGACAGATAGAGAAAAAACAATGAAAGAATAAAGGTAGTATGTGATGAGGGTGAGGAGACAAATCTATTTGCTAAAAACCCAAAGCCATCAAAAAAGCTAGAAAAGGATAATAGCGAGCAATACTGTATATTGTTGCAATGGGCAGAGTTACTTTCTCATCTCTGATAGACTGGGCTATTAGTAGTCTTGTGAGGTGAATGTTCTTGCTCCTTTTTTATAAGAGGGTCGGGGATGAGGCCCAGAGAGACTCTGGGGCTGGCCTTTGGTCGTGTCCCCGTAAAGCCAGGGTTGTAAATCAGACTGGTCTGGACACTGTGTTCGGAAAAGAAAACTCCCAGCCCGTGATTTTTGGAGACTCATTCTAGGAAGAAGGCAGATATTCTTATCTCTGCACCTTCTCCTCTGAAGAGACACCCCAAGAGTAGCCTCAGGGCTCCGTCAGACACATTCTCCCAAGCCCCAGATTAAAACATTTGTGCCTTGTTGGTCCAAATGACTGGCTGCTTCTGACCCAGGCCCGTCTTTCTCACCCATCCCTTCCACCCCCCCCCCCACACACACACACTGGACCCTAATACTCCATTGGGGTGGTGACTCTTTCAAGGATGCTAAAAATTGCTTTATTTTTCACCACTAATTTGCCAACAAGCTCAGCCGTCCGTCCAGTTGGCCCGAAATGAAATTCTATAATTATACAAAAGCCTGGGTCAGTGACCTCCTGATTGCAATATCTTGTCTCTTTTGTCCCTTCCTTCCACCACCTCGCCCATGGGACAAGATTGCTCTGGTTTCCCGGCAGCCTCCCGAATGAGGCGGTATTGGAAACTAGCGAGGCGTGGCCCGCGGAGGTGTTCATAGCTTTGCAATAATTTACCCATTTTCATTTTGTTTGATTTCATTAACACCTGGGTCTCAGGGGAGGGCCCCGTTGGGAAGGGGGGGAAACACGAGTGATTTCCGCTGAATTGGAGTGGTTACCACCGCCTCGTCTTGCAGTCCCAAGGGGCATGAGGTGCCAAGGGTGGTGGCAGGTCTGGGCGCAGCACTGCAGGAGGCTCTTCTTTGAGGAAGCACCCGCCAAGAAGTCTTTCCCTTCACACTCCTCTGTCCTCACGCCCCACACCTCAGTCTTACTCCGTTGGCACCCAGCCCGCGCCCCATGCTGGCCTTCTTCCTTAAGGAGTCAGCCTTACCTGCCCACCGGGACAGCTATACTCAGGCAGGACCGCTCAGCGGTTAAGGGCGTGGACACCCAAAACCAGGTGGGCTCTATTCTATTCTATTCTAGCTCTACCCCCTGCTTGCTGGCAGCCTTGAACATGGAGCTTCGACCCTAGGAGCCTCACTACTCTTGTAAATAAGACGAAGATGGCAATACCCACCTTGTATGGGACTAGCTGGGATAACGCATGTGGGCCACTGAATGCTACAGCTGACACATTTTGAGTGTTCAGGAAAGGTAGAAATGACAGAGTGATGGTGGTTGTCCTCATGATCTCTCTCCCCTTCCTCCCCCTCCTCCTTCCCCTCCTCCTCCTCCCCTGCTCTCTCTCCTCCTTCCCCACCCTCCCCCTCCTCCTCCTGCCCCTTCATTGGCAGGCTGTCTCCTGCCACCTTCATCTCAACAGACTTAGCAAATGGAAGCCAGTCCCAGAGTGAAGGTGAGAAGTTAGCCGGCAGTGCTCGCGGGGTGAGGAGCACCCCCCGCCCCAGCCCAGGTCCTCCGGAGAGAGATCTTGACCCAGTGCAAGCCACACTGCCAACCCAGAGGGCACAGCCTCTCTCAATGGCATAAGAACTCAGGGTGACTTGGTGATGTGCAGTGATGGGGAAGGACACTCCCCTGGCTTGTGGCAGTTGGGTGGTAAGAGAACCCAGGGCTGGGAGGCCAAGGCCACTGCCTTCTCACCCACGCCAACAGCAGACAGACACTGCCTCATGGAGGAAGTGACTTCCCAGACCTCCTCAACCAGCAGGGGCGGGGCTGTGCGCAGCCACCACGGGGTGGATGAGCCTGGAGGCAAGGCCTTCCCTTGTTAGCAGTAACAATGTAACAGCAGCTCCAGCTGGCATTTATTAAGTGCTTAGGGTATGCAGCCTTCTAAGTACTTCCCATGCATTTCATCCCCAAGAGTGGCTGCTGAGATTGTTCCTGTTTTGCTGCTGAGAAGTGTCAGACAGCAGGAAGGTAAGGCCCTGGGACAGCAGAGACCACCCTCTGCCCTACCTGACCCCTGAGTCCACACCTCCAGTGTGGGACAGCTCCAGCCATTGCAAAAACTGAAATCTTCCTCCTGGACCTTGTGCCGCCACTGGGGTCCCCTTTTAGGGTTTCAACTCCTCTCCAAGGGGACAGTTCCACAGGTGGGTGCCTTTAGCTCTAAGAGCCCCATCTCAGATCCTGAGCTCCAGAAAATGCCACTAACTGAGGCTCGTGGGCTCTGAGGCAAGGAGTCCCCTCCACCCTGGCCAGGGGCACTTGATACCAAGAAGCCTCCGACAAGCTCTGGCCATGGCGGAGGTGGGATCATCCCCGCCCTTTCCAACACTCAGCCTCCGCTGTGGTCGGAGTATGAGGGGTCCCCAAAGCTCCTGTGCTGACGCAGGAATGTTCGGAGGTGAAGCGACTGGACTGGGAGAGCTGCGACCTAACCAGTCGGTCCAGGTTTGAAGGGACTGAGTGGAGGTAACTGAAGGCAGGCGGGGCGGGGCTGGAGGAGGTGGGCTAGAGCACGCCCTGGAAGGGCTCATCCCCCCAAAGCCCCTTACCCCGCCTCTGGTAGCCATGAAGTGAGCGGCAGCCCCTGCCGCGCCGTCCTCCGTGATGTGCGGCCTCACTTCGGGCCAGAACAATGGGTGTGGTCGGCCATGGACGCCGTGAGCAAAATCAGCCTTCCCTCCTCTGATCTGCTCCTGCGAGGTGCTTTGGTCACAGCCACGCAGAGCTGGCAGATAGCCTCTACTCAAGAATTCTTGGTAGAACACGTGATTCTCCAATGTCCACGTGCTCCCGAGTCCTCTAGGTCACCGGTCAGCACTCCAGCTCCTGGGCTCCACGCGCACACATTTGGCGCGGGGAGGACACGGTGAGCCGGGCCTCCGCACTCGTAAAAGGCACCGCGGGGAAGGTGCGGGGGTCGGGGCGGGGCGCCAGGGGAGACGTCCTCCAACTCTACTTTGAGAAACCCAGCCAGAAGGCCGGCACCTCCTTGGCCAGCCACCCCCACCTAAGGGTCAATTCAAACACTTAAGGGTTCTCTCTGCAGCCTCAGAGACCCCACTCCCAGCTATCTCCCACCTCCCATCTGGGTGGCTGAGTCCCAGCCCAGCACCATCCCAGAGGCCACTGGAAGCCCAGGGCCAGAGAGCAATCAGGTGCCTGTAGCCAAGCCACCCTCCCTGGCCCCAGCTCATTCCTACCTCGGTGCCATGACACTCATGACACTCGCTGTTCTTTTCCAAAGATCTTTCCGTGGCCGGCTCCTTCTCCCCACCTCCTCCTTGGTGAGGCCTGACCTTCGGATCTGTAGGTGACCTATCCCATCAGGGGACTCTGCTCATTTCTTTTCACAGCATGGGATTTTTTTTCATTCTCACAAGAAGCCTGAATCCCTTGATGCGGTCTGTGCCTCGGTTTCCATAACTGTGAAGTGGGGATGATTTTACTTCACAGGGGTGTTGGGATGATTAAGTGAGTTCACATACGTAGAGCCTCTTAGCATCTGAAACAGAACTTTGTGCCCTGTAAGCACCCAATACATATTTTTAAATAAGTACACGAATGGGTAGAGGAGACGAGATGTGGAGGGTCTAAAAAGTGCCCCCCTGCCTGCTCCCAACACCCAGGCCCCCCCGCTCCTCATGGGCTGTAATTACCCAATAAGGAGGAACCCAGCCCTTGGGGCTCCGTGCACAGTGCGCTTTCCAGAGATGAAAAGCTCATTTGTTAATAACTACATAGCAATATCTAAAATTTTGGTCGCATTGTGAGGCCGGGTGGCTTCCCCATTCACCAATAATGACAGACCACTTTAAAAAATAAATAACACATATAATTTAAGCAACTAAAACAAACAGCCGCGTTGGCTTTCCCCAGGAAAATATTTTCACTCTTTGCTCACGGCATCCCCACGGGCGCCCCTGCCTGGGCCTCCCCGCTGAGACTGCAGCTCAGCAGGCGGCCGGAGTGGAGTGCTCGCAGCCAGGGGCGGGAGGGAGGGAGGAGGCCTGGCCCACCACCCCCAGAGCCCATTTCTGCAAAAGCCTGGCCTTGTTCTCCCCAGAACAGGGAAGGAGGTCACTACCTTCTCCTTCCATCCCACAGCTGCTCTTCGCTGCCACCCTCTCCCCACAGAGGTCACAAATGCAAATGCCGATGGGGTACATGACAGTGCACGTGAGCAAACCAGAAGGGCCTGTGAGGCAATAGGGAGTGGTGAGGACTGTGGAAAATTGAAGAGCAAATGTCCCTCCCACAGGGGACAAACCTCACCAATGTTTTGCTCTACAGGAACGCAGTCCCCGTTTCACAAAATCTCCTGGCATTTTTTTTTTTTTTTTTTAATCAATGTGGATGTAAAATTCTGATCTTTTTAATGACCTCAGAGGTGTGGCATTCTGGCCACCATTGCCTCTGATTTCATGTCACCTCTCCATCCTGAATTCCTCCTGCTGGGGCCACTCTGGCTCCTCTACAGCTCTTGAACCTGCTGGGCACATTAAACGGTGAGCCACC
This sequence comes from Tamias sibiricus, assembly GCA_025594165.1. Classification (NCBI taxonomy): domain Eukaryota; kingdom Metazoa; phylum Chordata; class Mammalia; order Rodentia; family Sciuridae; genus Tamias; species Tamias sibiricus. Next base: position 34,422,492 of record CM046672.1, read on the forward strand.
TGGGAGTCCCGCTGTGTGAATCTCAGGAGGAGGGTGCGCTCTGTTTTGTAGTTGGTCACCTTTGGGGGACCCTGCCGCTTAACGCCAGGCCATCTGTGGAGTCTGGATTGCCACTGGAGCACCAGTGCGTATTTGGGGCGTCAAGTTCATGAACAGCCGATGTAGGGGACCGACCTTGATGCTTTTGCTGTCCTTCAGGTGAGCTGGGCTGGAATGTCGCCTACGGGGGCAGCTATTATTTTAAGTTAGTTTCCTTGTAATTCTCCTCTATAGTTGGAATATTATATGGTTCATATGGATTTATGCAAATTATGTGCATAGATAAGTTATATTAGCAATGAATTTCATTTCGGCCCAATGTAAGGGGCATTCCAATGTCCTTGTTATCTAAAAATGACACAGAAGGAAAGGAGGCCAGGCCGGATACACCAAGTCCACGGCCGCGGAATCTGCAGGACTCGGGGACCTGATCTTTCCTCGGCAGAGCCACGAGCTTGGGAGAGTTGGAGCACAGAAACTTCTCTGACTGGCTCTTCTTAGAGTCCACTCTTGGGGGGGGGGGGGGGCGGCGCACACGCAGAGCCATCACTAAGGAAGCTCTGCCGTCCAGGAGTGGCCACAGGACAGTAGCAGAGGAGGTGGCCAGATGGGGTGGAGAAGCGGCTAAGGGTGGAACACGGGGAGCGGTTCCCCAGAGCGCGCCAAGGCTCGCTTCTCAGTTCCTGAGACAGGAACAGCTGAGTGTGGATGGGCTGTGGATGCGTGCCCAGCAGCAGCGGAGAAGCCACTGTCCACTGCTAGGAGCCAGCTGCCATCCTGCCACCAACCCCAGCCCACCAACGGCCTCACGGTGGCACTTCAGAGTGAAAAGTGGAGTCAGAACACCTGTGGTAGCCACCAGGTGTGTGGTCATTTAGCACTGCCAGGCAGTCTGGGCAAGATGGCGGAGGAGGACGTCAGGGCCGGGCCAGACAGTAAGAGCACACGGAGGTCCCCTACAAGGTCAGCTTCCCAGCGGGCGAAGGTGCTCGTGGACACTGGTGGGGACCCAACACAAAGACTGAAATAGACACGTGGACACAGGGGTGACAGTGAGCCATGATAAAGAGGGCTTGGAGGGGGGAGGAGATAAAAAGGAAGAAGGCCAAACCCATAAAAAGAACAAGTCAGTACTTTCCTACAGGACTCCCCACCCTGGGCCCCTTTCTCTTGGAGAAGCCCATTACTTTGTTACTTTTTTGAGGAGGGGGTACCAGGGATTAAACTCAGGGGCACAACCATTGAGCCACATCCCCAGCCCTATTTTGTATTTTATTTAGAGACAGGGTCTCACTGAGTTGTTTAGTGCCTCGCTTTTGCTGAGGCTGGCTTTGAACTCATGATCCTCCTGCCTCAGCCTCCCCAGCTGCTGGGATTACAGGCGAGTGCCACTATGCCCAGCTACTTTGTTACTTTCACTCTTACAATGCACCTGCTTTGCTGAGCAAAGAGGAGGAAACAGAGAGACCCCCCCACACACACAGACAGTAACAACCTGATTTCTCTGGAATTCTGTTCCCTTTCCTTGAAGGATAACATCCACAAAAACACCCACTTCCATGGTTGTGAAGAGAAAAGTAGACGTGAGCCCAGTGGGCACCACCAAGAAATAATCTCCTTGACACGAACAGCACCATCTTCTATTCTGTTCATCTCCCCTTAGGCACGCCTCAAGAATGTTCTAGAACTAATAGAGCTGCCATTACAGGGCACCCACCTTGGTCGTGAATTCTCCAACAAACAAGACAAAATGAGAAAGTCAGACATTGTTACGTAACAATCCCCTCCTCAAAAGCCTGGAGGCTTAAAACACCATCTATGAACTGTTCGGCTGGGCTGGGCTGGGCTCACTCACTGGGGGCAATGGCAGGTGGCCGGCTGCTGGCTGCTCTGGGATGGTCTGACATCCCCGCTCTGCTCCCCACAGACTCTCATGCTCCTGCAGAGGAGGCCAGGCCTGCCCAGATAGCGGGGGCAGGCACCAAGAAGGTGGGCTCAATGAGGCCTCTGGAAAGGCGCCTTCCTCTACGCCGAGAACAGGCCACCCCGCCCTGCCATGTCCAGTTGCTCAAAGCGAATCAGGAGGCCGGTCCAGACCCATGGGGCGGGAAATGCACCCCACTTCTGTGGACGGTCATGATTTTTGACATTCACCAAATGACAGATTGGGTAACTCTAAGCAATATGGCAGTGTCTTAAAGCAAAGATTGTCCCCTTGATCAACTCAGAGGAATGTTCCCAGGGCGGACACCACCTTGGCCCCATCCTCTTCATAGTAGCCACGGTGGGTGGAGTACTTCACATCCCCGTGGCTCTTAACTATAAAGAGCTAATTTGTTACCTGGATGAGTAGTTCTTGTGTGGCCTTTTATTGTTACTATTATTGCTTTCCATTTGTGATAAGTGATAACTAATGTTTCTCTTACACTAATAATATAAAATTTCATTTTGAGATAAATCCGTTTCTGTCTTTGCAAGTGCATCTATTTAAAGAGTCATTAATTACATGACAGCACAGATAGTATGTGTCCATAGTGAAACTCACAAGGGAGAAGGCAGTGAGCAGACACTTGTAAGGCGTGCTACAATTATCTCTTTTCAACCTGAGATGTAGTTGCTACGAGGCCCATTTTGCAGACGGGGAAACTGAGGACTGATGGAGACTGCAGAGGCTGAGATGTACTGCTTTGCTCCAAAAGTCCCACCATAAAGACTCCCAGATGGCTTGTAATGGGAGGCCTGGAACCTAGCAGAGACCTATAGCAGGATTTGTCACCAAATGAGACCTTTGAGGCTCCCAGGGGTCCTCGCCTGATTGGGGACTTTTGAATATAATGAGGGTGACAGGCCAGAGCCCTAGCAAGGAGCACTCTCAGAATCTGAATCAAATGGAATTTGAACGAGAATATTCTCTGGAGCCCCAGGTGATGCACAGTGAGAATAAATGGAAATCACTTTGCACCTGAGAGGCCCAGCACACCTGCAGCGAAGTGCTGAATAAATTAAGAGAAAATAGACAGGTGGGAGGGGAAATGGTCCCCTTCGTGCTCTCAGCATGTTGTGAGTGCCTCTGGAGCCCAGGGGCTGAGGCCAGCCAGGAACTGAGTGGCCAGAGGGTTGGGGCCAGCAAGCTCTCAGGGCTACAACCCAGGCTCCAGGCCTTGCAGGCCTCCAGCAGCTCAGCCAGAGCCCCTGTGGAACAGACCCCTCGCTGTGAGTGAATTGCATCTCCCACCCCCCACCAAATTCCTACCTTGAAGCCCTAGTCCCCAGGCCCTCATCATGCGACCCTATTTGGAGACAGTCCTTTAAAGGGGTTATTAAGGTTAAATGAGGTCATTGGGGCAGGCCCTAATCCAATCTGACTTGTGTCCTTAAAAGAAGAGATTTAAGATATAGGCACACACAGAGGGATAGTCATGTGAGGACACAGGAGAAGATGGCCATCTGCAAGCCAAAGAGAGAGGCCTCAGAAGAAACCAACCCCACTGACACCCTCATCTCAAATAAATAACCCCTGGGACTATGAAAAAATAAATTTCCATTGGTTAAGCCACCCAGGCTGTGGTATTTTGTTATAGCAGCTCTAGCAGACTGATACAACCAGTAACCCCCACCTACCCTCCTCCACTGTCAGTGTTTAATACCATTTGGGAGTCCTTCCTCATGTCTAGCTATTTCTCTCCCTCTCTTTTTTCCATATGCCTTGGCCAGAGGGAAAGGAAGCCACCACCTTAGGGGGCACTCATACACCCTCCAGGCAGAGCCAATGCATAGGTGCCCCAAGAATGCCTCCAAAGTTCACAGGTGTGCAGGGAGCAAGCTGGGAATGGCAGGTGTGGCCAGGAGCCAGGTGGGAAGACAATTTCTGACTGAGGAACAGGACACCCAAGGGACCACACCCTTTCTCCTTCATTCATTCATGTGTCTATTCATTCACCTGGTGAATCCGCCCTTACACCCTCCCGTGGTCCTCCTGCCTATCCCACCCAGCAGGATGATGGCTCTGGGGACCGTGAAGAGCCAGGTGGAGCCAGCTGCACTTTGCAGCTTGAACCCTTCCTGATGGGCTGCATGGTGAACCTGGAACCATCTGAGATGAAAATAGCAACCAGACCTACCTCCTGTAGTTTGGGGGGACTAAATAATATAAGCGCAGAGCTCAGAACAGCATTTGGCCATGACCTACGCTCAGGAAGGTAGCTAGCCACATACTGCTATTATTATTGCTATTTCCACTCCCCCCTCCTAAGAGGATCCTAGCCTGTGGCCAGGCGTGTCCTTGTACCGTCTCACACTAGTTTCGTGTCCCTGTCCTTTGCTCAACGTTTCTCCGTTACTTGCAATGTGCCCTCCAGTCCAGCCACGCCCAGGTCCCCCTGCCCTCCTCCTGCAGGGGTCCCAGGCCTGCCTCCACCAGCTGGCTTTCCAGGCTGCCATGCTCTGGCATCCCCACGGCTGTCCCTTCTCACTCCCTGGGGTGCTCATCGCTTGTGTCCAGCGGTGGGACACCCTTTGGTCAGCGCATGCCCTGCACCCTCTCCTTTCTGACACCTTTTTGACGCCTTTCCCAGGTGTGCTTCCTGGGATTGGATTTGTCCCAGAAAACAGCTCCAAGCTTCATTTGCTAAGGCAACGACTCTCAACTTGGGGACATTTTTGGTTGTCACAGCTGGAAGGGGAGATACTACTGTCATCTAGTGAGGACACACCAGAGAGGCAGTTAAATCCTAGAATACAGAAGGCAACCCGGCTCAAAATGTTCGCAGACACCTGCTGTCCTCCAGAGAGTGAGAGCCCCGGGCTTCCAGGTCATTCCTTTCTCAGGACAACACCAGTCGTGGCTGGACTGGCCTCTACATTGCGTCCCCTGGGCACCTGGAGCTGAGGCCTGAAGCCCAACCCTCCCGCACCCCGCCCCTTGCCAGAGCATCCGCGGATCCCTGCAGATTTGTATGAAGCCACTGACCTGTGACGAAGGCCAGCTGAGCTTGCCTTGTTCCCGCCAGGCAGGGACAATACCCCATTAACTGGGAAGCCAGGTCTGGCACAGTGCAGAGCATGAACTGGGGAAGGGGAGGGCGGTTGGGGCAGCTGAGAGAATAGAGGCAGATGGGGCGGGGGAGGGGGCTCTCCTGGTGCTAATTGTTATAACTGGTCCTACATGAACTTCGGTATCTCTTTCTAGATGCCCAGCACATTAGGGCTCATGCTTATTCACATCCCTAATGAGAGGCCTCCTCCCTTCCGCCAACTTTAGGGACATTCTTCCTTGTTCCCACGTAGTAGATGAGGAAAGGCCATTTACACAAAGTCACCCCTCAGTAAATGGAATTTAGATTATCCGAATTATGGCTTTTACTAAGCATCCCTTATGCACTAGGCACAGAGAAAGAGCCGGATGGGGGGTGGGCCCTCAACTCCAGGGGGTCATAGACCTCTGAAGACCCACAGGACCCCACCCCGACCCCGCCAGGACTCCCTGCACCCACTGCGCAGTGCGGAACAGGTGCTGGCCCACCGCCGGGCTCCACCCTGATTGGACTGCGCAGCAGGGGCGGGGTCGCCTGGCCCAAGCGGAGCCAATCAGAACCTCTCTCCAAGGAACTGGCCCGCAGGACAGCGTGAGTGTCCAACAGACGGCGGCAGGTGAGACCGAGGTCTTGCGGGAGCCGCCTCCTGGTCAGGTCTGGTGCTGGAAGCCGAGGGCAGGCGAGGTGAGGGAGCACGAGCCCTGCAAACTCCGCAGGCGCTCAGTCCATGGAGAGGGCGGGACCGTTCGCGCGGGAGCCCCCACTCCTGCCGAGGACTTGGGGAGACAGAATGGAGCACACTTCTTAGACTCGAGGGGTTAGAGGCAGGGTCCCGTCCGTCCCACTGTGCAGAGCTGCGGCACCTTATGGTCAGCAGCCTTCAGTCTAGAGGTGAGTGTCTAGGTGGGTGTGTCCAGGGCCCTGACGGGGTCTGCTACACTAGGGTCCCGCCAGATAAGTGGGAATATGGTGCTGCCATCTCCTGAGACAAAAGGTCCTACCCAAAGCCTCCTAAGCTTCCAACACATTTAGAATAAAACACCAAGACATTTCCATGAGCTATAAGGCCTGACAGGATCTGGTTCCTGATCACTTCATTGATCTTTCCTTGCAAAGCTCTCTCCCTACTCACTCTGCCCCTTCTCTGTGGCCTCTTATCTGTTCTTTGAATATTCTACACATGTTGCTGCCTCAGGGCCTTTACATTGGCTGTGGAGCTTGCTTAGACCACTTGTTCCTGAATATCTACCTGACTCCTTTCTCACTAGCTTCAAATCTGTTCATGCTTCCCATGATTAGGGAGTTCTTTGCTACCTAGCCTCCTTCAAATTCAAATAGATTCCCCATCTTACCCTTCTTCCTGTCCACCTCCTCATTCTGCTATCCTGCTATAAATACTGTTATTGATCATATATGTATATATGAATACAAAGTGCTTGGCCCATAGTGAACTCCCAACAAATATTAGTAGTTATCTTAAATTAATATGTGTATTTTCTTACTTGATTTTGTTTGGTCTCCCCAACTAGAATGCAATCCACTTTGGCCTGTGCCTGGAAAAGACTAGTTGTAAGTTTTGGTTAGGAAAGGAAGGAAGGTACTGGCTGCTTGGATTCCAATCTTGGATTTGCCTTATCTCAGCTGCATGACCTTGGACAAGTTGTTATTCCTCTCCAAGACTCAGCTTCCTCATCTACAGGATAAGAATGCATGCTGATAATAATAGCAATAATATCTGTCTGATATGATTTTTGTGGAGATCTGGTGAAGGAATCTGTGCACAGTTCCTGGCAGGTATTAAATTGCTTAATAAATGCCAGCTATCGTTTTCACTGGGATGATCCACAGGGCCTCAGTTTTCCCATCTGAAAAATGGGATCGGTGTGAGAATGAAATGAGGTTCTTAGTAGAAAGTCCTCAGCACAGAATGAGGCCTCTATAAAAATTAGTGGTCATTTAAAATTAATGTACACATGCACAAACACACACCCACTCCTGGTCCTAAAATTCTTTCTGAATTTCTTGAGCACAGACCTTAAAGTCAGTGGCTAAAGAAGGCCGGCTGTGGTTCAGCCACTTGCACGCTCATTGTTTCTGAGCTGAGCCCAGCGTATTCTTTCTAGAAGTTTTCTTTCCCTGCACACTCTTCAGCCCCTGGCCTCCAGCAAACAGGCAGCCTGGTGTCCCCATCAAAAGCCCCTCACAGCCATCGGAACCGGCCACTCCCCCTGCGGAGCCCAGACCACCAGGCTGAGCAGCAGCCCTGCCTCTGAGCGATGTTGCTCCTTATTAGGCATCATTAGGTACACAGTAATTATAATAATTATCTGCACTGCTTAGGCGACCATCCTCAGTAACAACCACTGCTATTCAGAAGTCATAATTGCTGCATGGAGATTAAAATGAAGGCTAATTAGATGTCAGTTGCTCCCCCCCCACCACAGTCCCCTGCGCAATCTCTATATCCAAAATGCCCCATGACCACCGGCCATCCTTGATTAATCTGCAGAACCCAAAACAAACAATTCTGTCCATAGGAGAGCATGGGACATGCCTGTGGGATTGAGGGAGGTGGGGAGCATGAATCATTTAAAAAGAAAAGAATTTGGGGGACAGAGGGTGGCTGAAGATCTTGGGCTGGGAGCCGGGGGATAGACTTCAAATACTGGTTCCGTCGGGGTTTTCTGTGATGCTGGGCAGGGCACCTCCTTCTGTGAGGTTGGAGGGATTAACCCAGGGAAGTGCCATGGGAGCACTTGATAAAATATCAAGTGGTGCTTATTGAGGAGGGAGTATGTCAGTCAGCTTTCCGTTGCTCTCACAAAATAACCAAGAAAATCTATTTAAAAAGAGGAAAGGTTTATTTGAGCTTATAGTTTCAGAGATTTCAGTCCTGGGTCACTTAGTCTGTTGCTCTGGGCCTGTGACAGGGCAGGACCTCATGGTGAGGAGCACCTACAGAGCCTCATAGCAGCTGGGAAGCGGAGGTGGAGAGGAGGGTTCAAGGTCCCAATAACGCCTCTGGGGCACAACCTTCCTGACCCCACTGCCCTCCACGAGGCCGCACCTCCTAAAGGTTCCATGAGCTCCCAGTGGTCCCAGCAGCTTGAGACCCAGCCTTCAACCCATGAGCCCTTGAGGGACACTGAAGACCCAAACTCTGACAGAGAGCCTCAAACAGGACAGATACAAAGAGAGCGGCTTTGATCAAGGTGAAACCCCCTTGTCCTGGGGACCCCCTGCCCTTATCCCACCCTCCCAGCCCCTCTGAGATTCCTCTGTGGACCCTGATGTCTCCTGGGAGGCCTGTGGGGAACCGCTTGCCTGAAGCTCTCTAAGGCCTGGTTCCAACAGCAGCCCCACCTGGAATCACCTGGGCCATCTTTAAACTCCTGATGTCGGGGTCCCACGCCACACAACCTGCTTTCATGGACCCGGGGTGCCGCCCAGACATCAAGATTTGTTAAATCTCCCCTGACGCCCCTAAAACACAAGTCAAGCTCGAGGAGCCCTGCTCCGTAGGCCCTGACACTTGAATGTTCAAAGGATCCGCAAATATGCGCAGGCAGTACCGAGCTTCCCGCTCTGGGCTCTGTGTTCCCCATTTGTCCAAATGAAAAGGTTGAACGTAATGAAAACACTGAGCACGAGGCCCCTCCACGGGCCTCCCGGTTCTGTTTCCTGCAGATGGGTCACTCCAGAGATCGGCATGCTGGGAGTGCTGAGGGGGAGGGGAAGCAAGGATTCGGAGGCCCAGTTTTCTCTGCCAAGTGACATCTCTGTCCACTCTCGGGCGTGCAAGCCTGCGCCCAGTGCTGCAGAGAAGATACACAAGAGGGCGGCCGAACGCCCCTTCCCCCAACAGGGGAGGCATGTATTGAAAAGGGAGGAGCTAAACAGCAACACACAGACACACGTCCATGCATGCAGACAGACACGGAGCCTGCCAGAGGCACCTGCGGGCATGCTTTGGGGGCTGGAGACGACACAGGGAGCCATTAGCAAAGCTTCCAGCCCCCAGTGGCCCTCGGTGAACGGCGGGTCTGGCTACTGTTGGATTCAACTCCAGCAGTTCCCCGGGAGCACTAAGCAGAACACTCATCCCATGAGAAGATGCACAGTGAAAACACAGCTAGGCCACCAGCGAGGCTTGAGGGGACTGCGCTTTGGAGAGTCACACTACAAAGCTGAATGAAGGCTCTGAGAAGGTCTGCAATGAATAACGTGGTTCACTGTGTGGAGCCCACAGTTCCCAAACTCCTCTGACCACACACCTCCCCTAAGTCTGCGAAACTAGTGGTCCACTCAGCACAGACTGACACAGACAGAAGTACAGACATAGACACTGATTATTGAGGCCTGTAAGGGAATGGAGGGCTGATTTTGAGCAACTTTAGTTGGCAGAATATTGGTGAAATTGGCACACGTTGTCTGCCTTTGGCTTCAGAAAAGACACCGCCCAGCAAGAAAATGGGGCATTTCAGGAAAGGGGATAGCACACACCAGCAGGCCCCGTCCTGTACGGATGAAGCGCAAGAGGAGGCAACCAGGACGGGATGCACACGGGAACTGTCTAGACAGTACCCTGGCAAGAAGGAATGAGCTAATGGGCCCCAGGGCCTGCTGACCCAATTATGTGCAATACAACTTTCATTGTCTTATAAAAAGCCTTTTAAAACAGGCTTCATGGAGCAGTCGGGCCCCTTTTCCGCCCTTCTGCTATGCGAGGACACAGCACTCCTCCCCTCTGAACACGCAACACTCAACACACCATCCTGAGGCACAAACCAGCGCCGCAGCACACAATGGACTTCCCAGGACTTGATCCGGGACCTCCCAGCCTCCGGAACTGTGAGAGATACATTTCTGCTGTTTGTACATTGCCCACTCTCAGGTATTCTGCTACAGCAGCACCGACAGACTCAGACACCTTTCTCCTTACAACTATCCAGAGCTTCCCATGCAGCTCGGAGCCCAGAATGAGCTGCTCTCACCACAAACCCCCTCTCCAGTGCCACTGCCACTGTTTGAGCGAGCCACAGGCCGGCTCTCCAAGGCCAGGAGGAAGCGCTGGGCTCCATTCTAAGCGCCACACTTGGATTGCCTTACTTAATCCTCACCATAATCATATCAATTGGGCACTTCCTGTTTTTATTCTCATTTTGCATATGGTGAGACTGAGGCACTGGGAAATTAGACAAGAAGTCCCCATCACATGGCTGGGGACACACAGCTTTCTCCCGTTTCCCAAGTTGTTCCCATGGACCCTTCACCAGCCTGAACCCCTCCAGGTTTGCAAGCAGCACTGGAGTAGAGGAAGGGTGTGTTTGTCAGCTTGTCATTGCTCTGACTAAAATACCTGATCAACTGAAAGGAGAAAAAAAAAAAATTTGGTTCACAGTTCAGAAGTCTAAGTCCAAAATCAAGAAAAGAGCAGACAATCTTAGATGTTTAGAAATTGGAATTAGCATCCAAGTACTTTAAAACAGCTATCATAAATATGTGAAAGAACTTAAAGGAAAACGTGGACGTAAAGAATGGAAACATGAGGATCCTCAACTCTACAGAGTACTAAAGAACCAAATGGAAGTTCTAGAACTGAGAAGTACTGTACCTAAAATGAAATGTTCACTATACAGCCTTAGAATCAAAATGGAGTTGCAAAAGAAAAGTCAATGAACTTTAAGATAGGTCAGTAAAAAGTAGCCAATCTGAAGGACAAAGAAAAAAAATTTTTTTTAATTACTAGGGGCCCACCAACTGTGGAATACTATCAAATTGTCTAAAATAGTCCCACAGGCATAAGAAAGAGAGGATGGGGCAAAATGAACTTGAAGGAGTATTTCCCAGAGAAATTTCTCAAAGAATAAACACAATAAATATAACAAAATCACATATAGGCGTTTCATAGTCAAATGCTTTTTTAAAAAGAAAGAAAAGGATACACGATAGCACCATAAAGTAGTCAGAGGAAAAGGCATACATTCAAGGAAATAATGATATAATTGATGAGTAGTCTCACTGTAAACTAGAGATGGGAGAGGGGATTATAAATCCAGAATTTAATATCCAGCAAAAAAAAAAATGTTGTTCAGAAATATGGGTGTGAAATAAAGAAAACTTCCAATAAACAAAAGTTGAGAAATTTTGTTGTCCGCAAACTTGCACCACACCTACAAAAAATTAAATTAAAAGTTAAAATAAGTAAAAGCTTATAAAAATTCTTTAAGCTGAGGAGTAGTTAAACCAGATGAAAGTTTAGATATTGAGGAAAGAATGAAGAGTACGCTAGACAATATAACCATGTGGGTCATATTACTAAAAAGAGTATTTTTTCCTTTGGTTTTGTAATAGATAATTATTTAAAACCTGAAAGACCATTACATATGAAAGAAAAGCACAGAAACAGAGGGAAAAATAATTCTTCTGTGCCAGTTTTCTTAAGTTTTAGGCGAATTGGCAGAATATTAATTCTAAGTAGACTCTGATGAACAGGATAGCAGCAAATAGGAAGAGGTGTGGCTAAGAAAGAGAATAGGGGAAATAAAATAGAGTATAAAAGTGTTCTATATGCCCAAAATAAAGCATACAAGGAATACAGATGGGGGGGGATGGGAAAATAGAGAACAAACATTAGATGATAGGTTTAAACCCAGCCATATCAACAATTACACTAAATGTAAATGCTCTAAACACTACAATTAAAAGGCAGATATTTTCATTCTAAACCAGACAAACAAGACCAACTCTATTTGTACAAAAGAAATGCTTTAAGCATAAGACATTAACCACAAGAAAGGAAAAGATATAACATACAAATAGTAAATATTAAAAAAAGTATAGCTATATTATTAGAAAAGGAGACTGTAAAAGTATTTCCAGATATAAGTAAGTACATTTCATAATTATAAAAGAAAAGTTCATCAGGAAGTCACAACAATTAAAAATATCTATCAACTTAATAATAGCATTTCAAAATACATGAAACAAAAATAAATAAATAAAAAATAAAGGAAAAGTACACAAATTCAAAATCATGGAACTTTTTGAAAACTCCTATCATAGTAGTTAGTAAAGAATTATAGATAGATATTAGTGAGGATATCTGAAAAATAATATCAACCAACTTGACTTGTTACAAATTTGTAGAAATATTATACCGACATAGATCTTTTTGAAATACATAAAATAGTCATCAAAATAGACCACATGTTTGACTAGAAAATAAGTTCAATAATTTTCAATAGATAGAAATTTTACAGAGTATAATCTCTGATAACAATGAAGCTAATTTAAAAATCAAGAACAATTAGACAATATTAAATATCAAAATTTTTGGAAATTATACAATACATTTCTGAACAACCTATAGATCAAAGAAGAAAGTATAAGGGTTAGAAAATACTTCAAACCAAATGATAATAAAGACACAAAACATCGAAATTTGAAGACTGTAGCTAGAGCTATACTGAGGAGAGGGACATTTATAGCTCTAGATGCTGACATTTCTAAAAACTAAATTAAAATCAGTGGTTTGTACCTTAAGGAGCTAGAAAAGGAACAGCAAATTAAGCTCTGTCAGACAAGCACTCATCCATTGCTGATGGGAATGGAAATGGGTGCAGCCACTCTGGAAAGCAGGATGGAGATTCCTCAGAAAACTTGGAATAGAACTGACATTTGACCCAGTTATCCCCCTCCTTGGTATATACCCAAAAGACTGAAGATCAGCATATTACAGTGACAGAGCCACATCAATATTTATAACAGCTCAACTCATAATAGCTAAGCTATGAACCAACCAAGGTGCCCTTCAACAGATGGATGAATAAAGAAAATGTGGTATATATACACAATGGCATATTACTCAGCATTAAAAGAATGACTCTATGATATTTTCTAGTAAATGGATGGATCTGAAGACTGTCATACTAAGTGAAATAAGCCAATCCCCCTCCCCACCCCCCAAAAAGGTAGGATGTTCTTTCTGGTATGTGGATGCTGACATACCACAAGAGGGGAGAGTATGAATGTTCAGTGGATCAGACAAAGGGGAATAAAGGGCAGGGAGGGTGGATAGGAATAGGAAAGACAGTGGAATGAGTCTGACCTAAATTTCCTATGTACATATATGAATATACCACAGTGAATTTCCATATCATGTACAACCACAAGACTGTGATCCAAATTAGAATAAGATGAATTCCATGTTTGTATGAATATGTCAAAATATACTCTACTTTCATGCATATCTAAAAAAGAATAAATAATACATATATAAATGTTTATATTATATATATATATATACATATATACATACACACACACCTTTGAAAACAAATAAAAAAGGAAGTATCAGATAGGAAATAATAAAAATGAGACCAGAAGATAGTGAGACAGAAAACACATAGATAATAGAGAGTATTAGCAAAAGCCAAGGCAGCACTTTAAAAAGATTAATAATAAATCAATAAACCTTGGCAATAAATAAAGAGGAGATTAAACAACAAATACTAATATTAGGTTAAGAAAAAGAACATCACTACAAGTCCTATAGACATTAGAATGATAGGGGAATAAACAAGGTCATGAAAATAAATTTGACAACTTAGACAAAATGAAAATAGATACTTAAAATATATCAGCGAGTACATAAAATGAAATAGAAACAATGAATAACTTTTTATCTAGTACATAAATTCATTACCAAAATCTGTTCCACATGACAATTCCACACTCATGTGTCAGTGGTCAATTCTACTGAGTGCTTAGGAAAATATAATAATTTCCCTCTTACAGAATCTATGGGTAGAGGAAGCACACCCCAACATGTTGTAGGGACCCAAGACCATCCTAATATCAAAACCAGACACAAGAGGAGTGACATCACCAAAGTAAGGCACTAAAAAATTCCAACTGTCCATGAAAGCAGCAATGAATCAATTTTCGAAGATCTCTGGAATCTGATCAAAAACTTAAATCAAGCAGGAGACTGCTTAGTGAAAAAAATAAGCCACTAAATTTCTTTTTTTTATTCTAATTTGTTATATATGACAGTGGAATGCATTATAGTTCACATTGCACATATAGAGCACAATTTTTCATATCTCTGGTTGTACACAAAGTATATTCACACCATTCGTGTCTTCATACATGTACTTTGGATAATGATGTCCGTCTCATTCCACCATCATTTCTAACCCATGCCCCCTCTCTTCTCCTCCCACCCCTGCCACTGAATTTCAGTGTAAGAGCATTGTGGCTGTTTACTTACCCACCAATCATCCTCCCGCCCCCATCTTTCCCCTCCCCACATACACACTCACCAATTCAGCAGTGGCCTTGGGGACATCAACCTACATTGCTTGCATGATATGCTGATGACAGAGGGAAATTGTTTTCCAAGGACTGTGGTTGTCTATGTTGATGCATTCTGGGGCTTCCTGCAGAGTCAGCTCAGGGCCTTGCCTTGACTATGCCCACTTCAAAACACTCTCAGGATGGCAATTATCAAAAGCAGCCATTGAAGGAAGAGATAACAGAAAGAGAGTGGCAGGCATACCAACAAGCCCAGAAAGGAAGAAGCTGGGCAAGGAGATAGGTGGGAGACTAAGGGCTTTGAATGCTACTCTGCCTATAGCGGGACATCTGGAAGCCTCCACACGTGCCCGAGCTGGGATGCATGGACAGAAAAGACCTAGCAAGGATTCCTTCTTTTACCTCCAACTGATATTTAGGCTCCAGGAAGGCAGGAAGTGAAAGCTACAGCAGAATTGTTAACAGAGTGGCTAAGCATTGAAGAAATGTCCCCAACATAGAACCAATCTGCAAAGACAGGGAGATACGTGGGCAAAGGTATTTGGGGTTTTGATTTTTTTGTTGTGGGTTTTGTTGTGTATTTTTTGTGTGTGTGACTTTTTGTTTGTCTGCTTTTGGATTTGGGCTTTGTTTCTATCTTACTACTAATCTAAAAGAAGTGAATTTTCATGGACCATAGGATAAAGAAAACAATAGTTACAAAAATAGTTTAGAAAAGTCACTAAACAAATAGCTACAACCCAAAACAAGCAGCAAAAATAAATTTATGGGAAGGAGAGAATGTGATTTCTAGACCTACCACATTTTAATATTCAAAATGTCTAGTTTTCAAAAACACAAGCAAAGAAATAAGAATATTTGGCAGGTTCATAGTTCACAGGAATAAAGAAATTAATGGAAACTCTCCCCAGAGGAAGCACAGACATGGACTTACTACTCAAAATTTTTAAGTTAACTGTCTTAAATATGCTCAAAGAGCTGAAGAAAATCAGGAAATGTCTCAATATAGAAAAAATTAATAAAGAGACAAAAATTATTTTAAAAAAGGAAACAGAAATTGGTTTTAAAAAAACAAGCCGAAATTCCATAGCTGAAAAGAACAATAACTGACAGCAGAAAAAAAAAAAAATCACCAGAGTTTTTCAACAGCAGGATTGATTATACCAAAGGAGAAAACAAGAATCAGTGAACTTGAAGATAGATCAGTTGAGATTACCCAGTCTGTGATGCAAAGAGGAAAAAAGAATGAAGAAAAGTGAACAGAAGAAAAAAAAATAAAAGTCTGTGGGATACCACCAAGCAAACCACACACACATATTGGTAGCTCCAATAGGAAAAGAAAGAAAGAACACTTGAGGAAATAATGGCAGAAAACTACACATATAATCTAATACATGCATCTACATATCCAAGGACCTCAACAACCCCAAGTAAAATAAACTCAGAGATTTACCAAGACACACAATCAAACTGTCAAAAGACAAAAGGGATCTTAAAAGCAGCAAGAAGCAATTCATGCTGGGCGCAGTGGTACACGCCTGTAATCCCAGTGGTTTAGGAGGATTGAGAGTTCAAAGCCAGCCTCAGCAATGGCAGGGAACTAAGCAACTCAGTAAGACCCTGTCTCTAAATAAAATACAAAATAGGTCTGGGGATGTGGCTCAGTGGTCAAATGCCCCTGAGTTTAATCCTCGGTACCCCCCTACACACCAAAAAAAGAAGCATTTCATCATATACAAAAGAGTCTCAGTAACATCAGAAGTAGAGGAAGCTCTCAGAAAACATGACAGCCAGAAGCCCAAGGTCTAACATATTTAAAGTGTTGCAAAGGGGAAAAAAAGTCAGTAAGAAATCTATATGCAGAAAAACCATCTTCAAACAAAAAGGAGAAATCAAGACATTACCAAATCAACAAAAGTTGATAGAGTTCATCACCAGTACATCTATCCTACAAAAAATGCTAAGGGAAGTCCTTTACGTTGGAATGAATGGACGCCAGAAATGAACTTCAAGTCATAGACCCAGAATAGCTAAAGCTTAGCAAGAAAAGTGAAGCAGGAGGCATCACAATACCTGAACTTAAACTTTACTACAGAGCTATAGTAACAAAAGTGGCATGGTATTGGCACCAAAATAGACTTGTAGACCAATGGTACAGAATAGAGGACACAGAGACAAACCCACATAAATAAGGTTATCTCATACTAGACAAGGGTGCCAAAAACATTCACTGGAGAAAAGATAGCCTGTTCAACAAATGGTGCTGGCAAAACTGGAAATCCATACGTAGCAAAATGAAATTAAACCTCTATCTCTCACCCTGCATAAAAATAAACTCAAAGTGGATCAAAGACTTAGGCACTAGAACAGAGACCCTGCATCTAATAGAAGAAAAAATAGGCCCAAATCTGCACCACGTCAGCCTAGGATCTGACTTCCTTAACAAGACTCCTAAAGCGCAAGAAGTAAAATCAAGAATCAATAAATGGGATGGATACAAATTAAAAAGCTTCTTCTCAGCAAAGAAAACAATTAATAATGTGAGGAGGGCAGGGGTTGTGGCTCAGCGGTAGAGCGCTCGCCTAGCACGTGCACTGCCGGGTTCGATCCTCAGCACCACGTAAACATAAATGCGTTGCATTGTGTACAACTAAAGCAAATAAATAAATATTTTAAAAAAATAATGTGAGGAGAGCACCTACAGATTGGGAGAAAATCTTTACCACATGCACCTCTGATAAAGCATTAATCTCTAGGGTATATAAAAAACTCAAAAAACAAATAACCCAATCAATAAGTGGGCTAAGGAACTGAGCAGACACTTCACAGAAGAAGAAATACAATTGATCAACAAATTTATGAAAAAGTGTTCAACATTTCTAGCAATTAGAGAAATCCAAATCAAAACTACTCTAAGATTTCATCTCACTCCTGTCAGAATGGCAATCATCAAGAATACAGGCAACAATAAATGTTTGCGAGGATGTGGGGGAAAAGGTACACTTACACATTGCTGGTGGCACTGCAAATAGGTGCAACCACTATGGAAAGCAGTCTGGAGATTCCTAGAAAACTGGGAATGGAACCACCATTTGACCCAGCTATCCCACTCCTTAGTTTATACCCAAAGGACTTAAAATCAGCATACTATAGTGACACAGCCACATCAATGTTTATAGCAGCTCAATTCACAATAGCTACACTATGGAACCAACCTAGGTGTTCCTCAATAGATGAATGGATAAAGAAAATGTGGTACATATACTCAGTGGAATATTACTCAGCTTTAAAGAAGAGTGAAATTGTGGCATTTGCCAGTAAATGCTTGGAGTTGGAGAATATCATGCTAAGCAAAATAAGCCAATCCCACAAAACCAAAGGCCAAATGTTTTCTCTAATATGTGGATGCTAATTCACAATAAGGCAGGAGGCACTAGGGAAAATAGTGCTACCTTAGATTAGGTAGAAAGAAGTGAAGGGAGGGGATGGAGGGGATGTGGGGATGGGAAAGATAGTGGAATGAAACAGACATTATTACTGGATGTATATATGTAACTATATGACCAATATGATTCTGCAACATGAACACTTTGAAAAATGAGAAATTATATCCCATCTATGTATGATATATCACAGTGCATAAATGCATTTTATTGTTAAAACAAATAAAAAATTAAAAAATAAATAAGAAACACTATAAAGATAACTACAAATAGAAATATACAAGCTAGTATTATTATATGTTTTGTTTGTAGCTCTTCTAATCCTTTTTCTTTCCTATATGATTTTAAAGATGATAACTATAAATTTGTTAATGGGCATCAATGTATAAAGATGCATTTCTGACTCTAATGAAAAGTGGAGCTATTGGGAGCAGAGTTTGAATACTATTGAAAATAAGTTGTTATTGATTCACACTAGAGTGTTAGACATTTAAGATGTTAATTGCAATTCTGACAGTAACCACTAAGAAAATAATTTTTAAGTGTATGGAAGAGGTAATGAGAAGGGAAATGAGACAGTACACAAGTAAAAATATATATGCACAAAAGAAGGAAGTAAGGAAGAATTGAGGGAAAATGAGAAAAAATCAAATGGTAAGTAGACAGAAGTGAGTCCTTCTTTATCATTCATCACTATACCTGTAAATATAAATGGATTAAATTCTCCAACTAAAAGGAAGAGATTGCCTTAATGTATTTGAAAAATATGATCCAATTAGATGCTATCTATTAGTGACACATTTTAGATATGAAGAGATTAAAAGTGGAAGGACAGACAAGATTCTCCATGCAAATATTAACCAGAAGAGATCTGGGGTGGCCAAACTGACATCAGACAAAATAGACTTTGCATCAAAATTGTTACAGGAGACAAAGATGAATATATTAACAAATGGTCAATCCATCAAAAAGTGTAACAATTTAAAAATCTACACACTTAACAACAGAGCCCCAAATATATATGAAATAAAAATTGACAGAATAAAAGGAAAGAAAATGGACAGTTCTACAATCCTGGTTGGAAATCTCAATGCCCAACTTTCAAGAATAGTTAAAACAACTAGAATATCTATAAGATAGTAAAGATGTGAACAATACTTTAAACCAACTCGATCTCACAGACCTGTGCAAACACTCCACTCAACAATATTCTTTCCTCTGAAGTGCACATGAAATAAACTTAGGAGTACAGCATGTGTTTAGCCAAACAACAATCTCATGTACATGAAAAATGTCTTCTTCAACCACAGTAGATTGAAATTAAGAATTGATAATGAGGCAAAAACTGGAAATTTAACTTTTTTTAAAAATAAACATACTCTTTAGAGCTAATGGGCCAAAGAAAACTTCACAAGGGAGACTAGAATTTACTTTGAGAGAAATTAAAATGAAAACACAACATACCAAAGTGTATGAATTTTAGCAAAAGCAGCCTCAAGGTAAATTTATGCATGTAAATGCCTACATTAAAAAAGAAGAAAGATCTCTAATCAACAACTTAACCTGCCAATGTAAGGAGGTAGACAAAGAGAACCAAAATAAACTTACAGATAGCATAAGAAAGGAAATGATTTCTTAAAAAGAGCAAGACAAATAAAATAGAGAATAGGAAAATAATAGGGGTCTAGGGTTGTGGCTCAGTGGTAGAGCGCTCACCCAGCATGTGTGAGGCACTGGGTTCAATCCTCAGAACCACATAAGAAATAAATAAAAATAAAAGTATTTGTCCACATACAACTAAAACATTTTTTAAGAAAAATACTAGAATCAGCCAGAAATTGGTTCTTTGAAAAGATTAACAAAATTGACAAATCTTTAGTTAGACTGACCAAAATAATAATAATAATAATAAAGAAGATACAAACAACTAAATTGAGAAATGAAAGTGGAGGCATTGCTACTGACCTTACAGGAGGTGGAAATGAATTTTAAAAGAGAGAAAAAGAATAACTGCATATCAGACAATCCAGATGAGATGAACAGACCCCTCGATACATACAAATTTTTAAACAGACTATAAAATAAAATAGAAATCTCAACAGCAAGGAAATTAAATCAGTAATCAAAATCTCCCCACCTCCCTACCAAAAAAATAAAAAAAAAATCCAGGACCATATGGATCCACGGATAAATTCTAGCAAACATGTAAAGAAGAATGAGCACCAGTCCTTCTCCAACTCTTCCAGATATATGAAAAGAAGGGACTGCTGCCTGACCAGGGCATCACCCTGATACTAAAGCCACACGGAAACATCACAAGGAGAGAAAGCGCTAGGTTAATATACCTTATGAACATACGTGAAAATATCCTCATCAAAATACTAGCACACCATAGTCAGCAGCGTACTTAAAGGATCATACACCAACAAATAGGATTTTTTCCTGGAACATAAGTTTGGTTCAATGTTTGAAAATCGATCAGTGTTAATATACCCTATTAACAGAATGAAGAGATGAAGCCATCATCTCAATTGATGCAGAAAAAAATATTTGATATAAGCCATCATTCTTTCATAATACAAAGACGGGAAAGAAATAAACTTCCTCAACCTATTAGAAAGGCACCTATAAAAAAAACCCACAGCCAACATCATCATCATCAACAGTGGAAGACTGGAAGTTTTACCTTGAAGATCAGGAACAAGACAAGAATTCCCACTTTCACCACTTCTGTTCAATGTTGAAATAGTTCTGTTTAGAGCAATTAGACAAGACAAACAAATATAGGCAAGTATTTGCAGATGACATAGTCTTTTTAACTCAAAAGAATCTACACACACACACAAAAAAAATCAATTGTTATTTTTTTCAACCAAATTCAGCAAAGATATCGTATACAAGATCAACACACAAAAATAAGTGATATTTATGGGCAATCAATAAGTAATCTGAAAAGAAAATCAAGAAATAATCCCATATCTAATAGCATGAAATTTTAAAATACTTAGTAATAAATTTGACCAAACAGAAGCAACATTTTAACACTGGAAACTTATAAAACACTGCTGAAAGAAATGAGGGGTCCTAAAGAAATGGGAAAATTTTCAACACTATCTCCATCAAAATCCAAATACCTTTTGTTATGGTTTAGATATTAGGTGTCCCGCTAAAAGCTCACATGTGAGACAATGCAAGGAAGTTTAGAAGTGAAATTATTAGGCTATAAGAGTTAACCTAATTGGTAACTGTAGGCAGGTAGGGTATAGCTGGAGGAGATTGGTCATGGGGGGGGGCATGTCTTTGGGTACATATTTTGTACGTGGTAAGTGGAGACAATCAATCTTTCCACTCCTCCCTCCACCCTCTCTCTCTCTCTCTCACTCCTGGTGCCATGTCCTGAGCCACTTTCCTCCACCACACTTTACACCATGATGCACTGGCTCACCTAGAGTCCCAAAGAATGGAGTCAGCGGTCTATGGACTAAGACTTCTGAAACAGAGAGCCCCCAAATAAACCTTTCCTCTTCTAATTGTTCTTGCCAGGTCTTTTGGTCACAGCATCAAAAAAACTGAATAAGGGGCTGGGGCTATGGCTCAGTGGTAGAGCGCTCATCTTGCACATGTGAGGCCCTGGGTTTGATCCTCAGCACCACATAAATAAAATAAAGGTATTATATCCACCTACAACTAAAAATTTTTTTTTCAAAGTCACTTGAAAATAAATTTCAAAAAAAAACTGAATAAAACACCTTTTGTGAAAGAAAATTAAAGTGACATAAAATTGACAAGGAACTGCAAGAGATCCCACATAGCCAAAATACTCTTTAAAAAGAAGAAGAAATTTGTAAAACTCATGTGTCCCTATTTCAAAATTTACTACAAAGCTGCAATAAGCAAAACAGTGGATAATGCCATGGGAGAAACATGTAGATCAATGGATTAATGGAATGGAATTAAGAATTTTCTATAACCAAAAATATGGAATAAAGCCATATATCTGTGGTCAATTATTTTGCAAGGGTGCCAAGATCATTCAGTGCAAAAACTATAGCCTTATAATAAATGCCCCAGGGCGTATCTGCAGGCAAAAGAGTAAAAATGGTTCCTTGTCTTATACCATATACAAAAATTAATTTGAAATGGACAAAAGGCCTAAATGTGGGAGCTAAAAAACATAAAATACTTAGGAGAAAACATAGGGAAAAGTTTTCATGGCTGTGGCTTTGGCAATGGTATCTTAGATGTGACATGAAAAGTACACACAACAAAAGAAAAAATGGATTAAATGTACTTCATCAAAATCAGAAGCTTTTACATCCAAGAGAACTATCAAGAGAGTAAACGTGAATTTGCAAAATTGTAAGAAAATATTTGCAAATAATATGTCTGCTAAGATTTTGCTGTCTAGTATTTGTTATCTTTCAATGCAACAACCAAATAATGAACAATTCAATTAAAATACCAGCAAAGGACTGGAATAGACATTCTTCTAAAGAAGATATACAAAATCCCAAAGTAATGCTTTATGTTATTAGTCAATAAAGAAGATGTAAATCAAAACTATAATGAGATATAACTTCATACCACTAGCTCGGAAGTAGAAAATAACAAGTTGAAATAGCAAACTAATGAAAATGTGGGCCAACTGGAGCCTCATACACACTGCTGGTGGGAATGAAAATGGTGTAGCCAATTTGGAAAGCTGTTTGGTAGTTCTTCAGTAAGCTAAAGATGGAAGAACCTATGACCCAGCAATTCCACTCACAGGTATATACTCAAGAAAATTGACTATAGGTGTCCAAATAAAAGTTTCTGCAAAAACATCCATGGCAGCACTATTCACAATAGCAAAAAGGTAGAATTAGCTAAACGTTCATCAAATGATGAATGAGTAAATGAAATATGGTATATCCATTCAATGGAACGTTATTCAGACTTAAAAAAGAATAAAGTTCTGATACATGCTAGGGTAGGGATGAATGTTTTAAACATGCTAAGTGAGAGAAATCAGGCATAAAAGGTCACATGTTGTACAACTCGCTTTTATGAAATATTTATAATAGATTAAATCAAAGGTAAAAAAAAATAGACATAATCAAAGATAACCAAATGCACAGATACAGAAAGATTACCAGTTGCCGGGGCCCAGGAGGTAGGAAAGGCTAGGGAGATGCTTTAGATGACTTTCTTTAGAGAAGATGAAAATGTTTTAGAACTAGACAGTGGTGATGGTGCACAACATTATGTGTGTACCAAATGCCACTGAATTGTATGCTTTAAGATGTTTAGGACAGCAAATTTTATGGAAAATGCATTTATCCATGGGAAAAGAAAAATGACACCCAAGAAAATCAAACACAGATGTTCCAATAAAAAAAATTGCACAATATGTGAATTATCTTTTTCATATATATGAACACTGAACTAATAAAATATTAATAAGCAGAATCCAGCAATATGTTAAAAGGGTAGTTCATCATGTCAATAAAGTGGAATTTATCTCTGCAAGTAAGATTGACTTAATATTTGAAAGGCAAGACATATAATTATCATATTAACAAAAATAAAGAAGGAAAAAGGGATTTATTTAAAATCTTTGATAAATTTAACACACATTCACAAACTTGCAGTGAACTAGAAATATAAGAGAACTTTCCTCTACCTAAGACAGGGAAACTTAACATAAAACCAACCTAAAACAAGCATCATGTTTACAATGGAATATTTACTATTTTGGCTGGACATAGTGGTACACACCTATAATCTTAGGAACTCAGTAGTAGGCTGAGGCAGAAGGCTCACAAGTTTGAGGCTAGCCCAGCAATTAAACCAAAATTAAAAATAAAAATATATAGCTCAGTGGTAAAGTGCCAATGGGCTCAATTCCCAGTACCAGAGGGGCAGGAGAAGGGGGAGAGAAGAAAGAAAGGAGGGAGAGAGGGGGGAAGGAAAGAAAGAAAAGAGGGAGGTGGGAGGGGAAAGGAAAGGAAGGAAGGAAAGAGAAAAGGAAGGAAGGAAGGAAGAGGGAGGAGGGAGAGAGGAAAAGAGAAGATAAGATTTAATACTTCATCACTGAGATCAACAAAAAGGCAAATATGTCTGCTCTCAGCATTTCTATTTAATATATTAGAGATCTTTGTCAGTACAATAAGATAAGAAAAAGAATTGGACAGCATAAATATTGGAAAGGGAAAATTGCATTTATTTACAGATTACTGATTGTTATGTTTATGTTCATATGTTGAAACCCTAAACCTCAATGTGATAGTGTTAGAAGGTGGGGCCTTTAGGAGATAATTAAATTTAGATGAGATCATGAGGGTAGAATCCCCCTCATGGTATTAGTACCCTTATAAAAAGAAAAAGAGACACCAGATATTCTTCTCTTCACCGTATGAGGACATAGTGAGAAGGCAGTCATTCAAAAGGCAGAAAGAGGGCCCTCACCAAGATTCAAATTTGTTGGAACATTGATTTTGGATTTCCAGCCTCCAAAACTGTGATAAGTAAATGTCTGTTGTTGGAGCCACCCAGTCTATGGTATTTTGTTTTAGCAACCTGAGCTGCCTAAGACAATGATGTTTATATAGAAAAATCTTCAGAAATTCACCAAAAATGCCATGGAAACTAAAAAGTAAATTTAGTAAGGATATAAGGTCAAATAAAAATACATTTTACATATGCTTTATATTTTTAACATAAGAATACATATTTTATAATATAAAATAAATATTTATGGTAATATTTTATATTCATAAACCAATGCAATATACAAAGATGTACTTTTATAAAATAGTACAGTTATAAGATAAAATTTAAAAATCAAGCCATTCTTGATAAAATAAAAAAAATAATACATTATGAATAAACATAATGAAATACAAACAAAACCTCTATACTGAAAAATGCAAAGTTTTGCTAAGAGAAATGAAAAAAGCCCTAAGAAAACAAAAAAGTAAACTATGTCCATGGATTAGAAATTTAATATTATTCATGTATCTATTCTCCCCAAATTAATATAAAGATTAAGCACATCTTAACCAAAATCCCACAAAATTTATTATTGTGTTAATTTACATGTTGATTCAAAATTTACATGGACATTCAAAGGGCTTTGAATAGCCAAAATATTCTTGAGGGGGGAAAAAACAAAATTGGAGGACCCATCTTACTTGATTTTAAGATTTACCATGAAGCTATAGAAACCAAAATAGTATGGTAATGAAAATCATAGACAAATTGATCATAGAACAGAAGCTTTAAACAAAACGAATGAACTGCAAACTAACTATGGATGAATCTCAAGAACATAATGTCAGGCAAAGGAAGCCACGTGTGTATGATTCCATTTACATGAAGTTCAAAACATGGCCAATGTAGCTACAGAAATGAGAACGCCAAATGGCTGGGAGCGGGGCAACCTGGAAGAGGACCTGGGGGGACTCTCAGATGATGAGGATGTTCTGTCCTGATCCAAGTATTCACTGCACCCTTGACAAGCCTCTTCACAGGGGAGACTCGGCATCCTTGCCCGCCACGCTAGACATTTTATCTCAATGTTTTAAGTATTTGTTAAACACACACATAAAGACACAGACACCCCAAAAGTGCAAGCTGCCTGTGCTTGCTGGCCTTTCGATGGCTGTACCTGGCCCCATCCCATTTCCTGCATCCCCCTAGGTGTTTCTAGACGCTTCCCTTGAATTTCTAGGAAATAGAGAAAGGATTATGAACTCTGCTTCGTGCCAGAAGAATTGTGGCTACATCAACGTGCTAGAGTGCAGGTGATGGTGAATGAGAAGGAGCATTCCTTCCTATAAAATACTACATAAAGAGTATCATTACTGCCTCTAATACTAACAAACAGCTACTCTATATGGAGGGACTAAAATAAATTGATTCCTGCATGATTTCCTTTTACTCAATACTTGTGCTAGAGCAAGCTCATACCAGCTTGTAGGAAGCAATTGCTAAATTTTCTTTTTTAAAAAAACTGAGTGGACTGCCAAATACATTCACCATTAAAAAGTAAGTTATATAAACTTACCACTAAATAAAGCATATTGAAAACAAAAGTAACAATTGTCAAAGCCCACAGCTTCCTAATGATTTTATTCTTTTTAAAAATATATTTATTTATTTGCTTTAGTTGTACACAATTTGTTTTTACGTGGTGCTGAGGATCAAACCCGGGGCGCGCACGTGCTAGGCAAGCGCTCTACCACTGAGCCACAACCCCAGTCCAATGATTTTATTCTTGTCTGTGCTCTCAAGGTCTTTATGTGTATTACATTTTCTTTTATTTTTTTTAATTTTTTTTAGTTGTAGATGGACACAATACCTTTATTTTGTTTATTTATTTTTATGTTGTGCTGAGGACCAAACCCAGTGCCTCACACGTGTGAGGCAAGCGTTCTGCCGCTGAGCCACGGCCCCAGCCCTGTGTATTACATTTTCATGGTGAAACCACGTTCTGAAGGGTACCTCTGCCCAACTCCTGGTCTGACAACATCATATTTCTTAGTTTGAAATTGGCCATAACAGGAGTGTATACACCATGGAAATCAGCCAAGATTACAAGCAGGGCTGAATTGATTGTTTAGTTGATTGTTTAGGCTTAAGAAATTAATGAAGAAAATGTTAACACCAAAAAGTGTGTGGCACCCCAAATGGTGTGAGAATACTTTATGTAAAACCAGTGACTTGAAAAATTGTGCTCTTTATATGTACTACGAAATGAATTGCACTCTGCAAGCATGTGTAACAAGTTAGAATAAATAAATAATTTAATTATTTAAAAAATTAGAAGTAAAAAAAAAAATTTTTAAGTGTGTGGCACCTAAAGCCATTATATTGATAAGTAATGCAAAGCATTCAGAAAACACCTTTTTTTATATTCAATAACTATTAACTGAATTCAACAAGAAATCTCTTACACCACTGAAAATGGGTGAAATTTTGGCATACATTTTAATTGTTCCACTTTTATCCACCTCATTGGTTGATTTCATCTTCATTGATGAAAGTAAAAATATCCCCAAAGATCTATGTCAGAAGTTCACTCACTCATCATTCATCATTGGCAGCCACAGAGTGTTGTCTATGGACAGGAGAATTTGCCAAAAATCAACAAGTGCTGTAGGGGAATCAACTGGCCACATGATATTCACAAGAAAAAGTGCTGTATACTTTATTTGTAAGTTATATGCAATATTTCTTTATATTAGTAACTTGCATAATTATATATATTCGCATACAATTTTTCATCAAATCAGCTGTTAAATATTCAAACACATTACTGATCCATTTCTGCCTCAATACAAACATGCAGTAATATATTTTATTATACATGCTTCAAAGAAATACGAGGCTCCGAAAAGTTAGGAAACTTGCTCAAGCTGTGCACTGGTTGCCTCCAACACCACCCTTTCACCTATCACATGTCATGAGCGGCTGCACCAAAATCACCATCAGAACCCTGATGGCATCTCACAGCAGGACACAACCCTGGAGCGCACAGCCAGCGTCTCTCGTGCTCCCATTCTATAGCTGGGGAAACTGAGTCTCAGAGAAGCAAGGCAAGACTCAACGACTGTCTGATGGCACAGATAGTCGTGTTCTCAACAGGCACCCCACCTCTGCTCTGACAGATGAACAAGGAGGGTTTCTGTGGCCTCGTTTGCGCCCAGCTCACCAAAGCACCCAAGGGAGACATGTTTCCCAAAGAGGCTACAGTGAGTCTTACTGCACATACTTGGGTTAGCATGGGACATTAAATTATTTTCTCTAAATCAAATATAATTCTTCCAACCCCCACCCAGCAATCCTAGCCAGAAAACCAGACTCAAATATTCTTGGTTCACCAAGAACCCAGGAGGACTCACTGGGACCCAGCAAAGGGAAGACAGAGCCCTCTAGTTGTCCCCTTGTTGGGGTTGACCTGTAGCTTCCTTGTGAGCCACTCTGAGATTGGTAGCCTTGCAGTCCACCATCCTCAGGCCAAGGAGTTACCCAGAAAAGCAGAATGCTCTTGGCCATGTGGCCGGATGCACACACAATGACATCAAAACCCTGACCTGGGCACAGAGCAACACAGGCTGACCATGGGTTCACAGCAACAGACACCCCAAACTCCTTTGGACACACACACACACACACTGATACACCCAATCCTGGCACAAATGCACTTAGCTCTACTACAGACACACACACACACACACACACACACAAATGATGCAGGCATAGATATTTGCTGAAGTTCCCACTCAAACAAATATGCACACTCAGAAGCAAATACAATTCTTACACTTGAACCCATGCACACCCTCTCAGGCAGATAGCAGAGACACGCACGTCAGCCTTAACCAGGAGAGTGCCACAGGCCCCACACTCATATTCTCTGTCTCTCTCTCTCTCTCTCTCACACACACACACACACACCTGCGAAGACAGGCATGTAGACAGCACACACACCCACAGGTTCACACCCTGAACAGCCAGACACCCGCGCGCAGCCCACGCCCTAGGAGGTCACACACGTGCGCGCACAGCCGCGCCCACGCCCGCCCCGCCAGCACCGCACGCAGGCGGCCGAGCCGCCGTTCCCTGGTCCATGCTGCCACACAGTGGAGAGGCGCAGCCTCCCTGCCGCCCCGCCCTCCCCAGCCGCCCAGGCCCAGGGCAGTCACGTGGATGCAAAGACAAAAATACAGCCCGGGAGGGGGAGAGAGGTGGGTAGCGAGGCCGGGAAGGGGCAGAAGATGAAATAATAATACTGCTGGGTTTGTTCATTTCGGTGATAATTAGCGGTGCATTCACGCCGCCTCACCGGCCGCTCCCGGCTGATCCCGCCTGATGGATGCCTGGTGGTGCTGAATGCAAATTAGCATAATTTCATTACCGAGGGACCCGTGAAAAGGTTCAATTATAGAGCAATCTCATTAATACCAGGGCTTGTTAAACTAATAGAAAGAGACAGGCCCCGCAGCTCCGAGAGGTAGACATGTGCTCAGAATGCAATTACTGCCTCAACCCCTAGTACCTGGGCCACGCCTGCTCCCTGGGACCTGCCCCTGGTCCCCTGCACACACGGGCTCCCAAAGGAACCGCGTTCCTGGCCTCCGAGCTCAGATCCCAGCAAAGCCCCCATCAGAGGCCCCAGGCTGGACCCACCTTTACCAGGTCAAGGTCACAGATGCAGAGAACCACAAGGGAGTCCAGGGCATCTGGCCCAGAGGAGGCAGCAGGGCAGCAGGGGGACCTTCAGGGGGCGGGTGTGGTGGCGGCTGATGCTCATCCTTGTTTGGGGGACTGGCCCTGTGAGGCATTATCTCATAGGAGCTGTCCCATGTGACTCGGTTTCTCTATTATCATCAGCCATGAGAGCCAGCAGCTCCGTGTGACCCACGGCCAGCCGAGGCCCCGCCCACTTGAGGAAACGGAACCTGGGCACCATCCCTCATGCCCACCTCCTTCCCACCCCTTTCCCATGGCCAGCCCACCAGTCTAGAAACTGGAGTCTCCAAGAAACAGCCCCAGAGGGAGGGCCTCAGTGGGCACTCTCTGCTTTGGGCTTACTGTACCTCAGGATGCTGTAGTCACCCCTTGTCTGACCTCAGCAAAAATGGGTCGCACTTGGCACTCAACCTTAACCACCCCTCCCCAAAGAGCCCTTCAGAGTGACCTCATGCCCCAGCCCCCCAGCCCTGGCATTGTACACCACCAAATTGGGTCATATGACTCTGCTGTATTTTTTATCACCTCGGTAATATTTGATTTTTTTCTACAATTGTAAGTAAAACAGCACAAGTCCCAAAATACCCCCAAGCTGGAGAATGACTCACACTGTATATTACTGAACACATAAAAATATGCAGTGACTCAGAAGGTCCCAGCAGAAGCGACAAACCCCACAAAAGGCCCCATTGTTCGTATTTTAAAGGTAAAGGGTGGGGGGAGCTAAGAGATGGCAAACTGACTGGGGCTTCTTCGGCTGGTGACATTCGTCAAACTGCCCGTCAGTGCTGGGTGCATTTTGGTCCCCTCTTTTTCTAAAGATATAATGAAGCCAGATAGTTTCATAATAAGAGAAAGCCCTCTGGTGACCCGCACTGCTGTCTCCAAGTGGTGGTGGGGGGGAGGGAGGCGACTCAGAGCAGCTAGCCCTGGGGACCCAGGAAGCTGGACGGTCACAGTAAAGTCACAGGATTTCTGGCCAGGCTGACACTCCCTCCCCTGGCAGGGACCACGGCAGAGCCTCCGGTGGGGTCAGGACACAAGAGCGGGGATAGACTGTCAGGAAGAGGGCTCAGGCTTCCATGGCAGTGGTGGCCAGCTGTCCCCCTGGGCACGTGAGTGGACATCAGGAGGGACCTGTGTGGTGCGGAAGGGAAGGCAGAGCCCCGGGAGCCGCATCTGCCAAGAAGGGCTGGGCAGGAGTGGGTGCAGGAGACGCTCTCGCCCTGTGTGGCCAGGAAGCAGAGGGGCAGGCGCCGTCCTCGGGTGAGAATGTCACCCACGGGAGTCCTCAGAACTCACCCTGGAGGACGGGGGAGCGGAGGTGTGAGCGTGCGCCACCTCCTCCTCTGGCTGCCGGAAGTCGGTAGTGACGAGACCTAATGGATGAACGGCGGTAGGTGGAGGTGGACGGGGCTCAGGGTACAAGCCTGGGGTTGCCCCGGAGGACTCTGGGAGCAGGCGTGGGCGAGGTCGGGGCACGTTTGCACCTGTGCCGTGCATCCCTGAATCAGTTCTCTGGAAAGACAAGGTCCCATCTCGCTTTCTTCCATTTGCACCCCAGATTTTCTCATCTGCATGAGAAGCAGCTCCAAGCAAGGGCCCTTGCCTTCTGACAGCTGCAGGTTTTGTGATGACAGTTTAAGTCAGAAGACTCAGATTCTAATTCCACTCTTGCCACTTCCTAGCTGTGTCACTTTGAACCAGTGACTCAACCTCTCTGTGTTCATTTTCTGCTCTGTAAAATAATGGGGACTGTGCTCATGCACAGGGTTGCTCGGGTTGGGCCCTTGGTTCCCAGCCTCCCTATCTTATCTGACGAACCTCTGTACCTCCCCTTTCATCTCCTCCCTCCTTCCACTCAGCCCCTCCCACTCCTGATGACTACTGACAAGGAGTAGATGAAGAACTTGAATTACATTAAAGCATCAGGAGACAGAAAGGACCAAGTTTAGGAAAAGGGATCTCAGGAGACAGAGGGCACATGGATGGTGGAACAAGCGGTACCAAATGTGGCTCAGGGCCACCAGGACTCTGGGTTGAGACTACCAGAACCCCCAATTCAAACTGGCTTAAGTGAAAAAGAGTTGATTGGCTCACTTAACTAGAAGCCCAATACCACCTTCAGGTATGGCTGGATCCAGAAGTTCACACAGTGCCTGTACAAACATGGCTCCCGTCTCAGCTCTGCTCTCCTCTGTGTTAGCATCAACCCTCTTTGTTCAAAGAGATGAGAAGAATGGTCTTGGTTGTCTTGGTTTCTGATTTCAGAAGGTCCCCCCTCTCCCTGCCTCCCCAGCAATCTCTGACCTGCCCTCTTAATCACATGTCCAGCTCTGGACCAATCGCTCTCTCCCGGCAGGCGCAGTATCCTGATTCACCCGCTGGAGTCACGTGGTCTTCGCTGAACTGAGAGGCAGGCCCTGCGGTCATAGGACCCACCAGAAGCACGTGACGAAGCACGATCCGTCCCTGTGGGTTATGGGCCGAGGTATGGGGAGGAGGGCCCAGGCCCAGGCTGGGCTGGCCATGGGGCACGCACAGAGCCCTTTGGCCCTGGTGGGACGTGGCTGGAGTTTGAAGCCAGTCTGAAGGCTATGGAGGTGGGAACCCCGGGCAGGACAGGGGCAGAGGCCCCGCGAGAACCTCACAGTTCAAGAGGTCCGGGCCGTACCCAGCCACACCCTGGGTCCCCTGGTCCCCGGCTCAGATGTCCCAGCGGAAGGCAGGCGGGACTCTGTAAGCCAGGTCAGCAGTCAGGACCAGGTCCCCAGGCCGCCAGGTCCCCAGGCCGCCAGGTCCCGGCACTTGCTGGGCATCTTGGTGAGGAGCAGGCTCCCAGCAGGCCCGACCTGCCACTCCAACGAGACTCCGCCCACTGTCACCAGCACCGCCCTCACCGGCAGCTCTTCCCGCCCCTCCCCGGGCAGCAGAGGGCCTGCTCGCTATCTGCAGGCGCGCTAGCCACCCGATCTCATTCCATTCTCCTTCCAACTCTGACATCCCCATCGTCCAGATTAGAAAATCAAGGCTGAGAGAGGTTCAGTAACTTGCCAGGGCTCACACAGTCAGGAGGCGGGGCCAGGCCCCCACCTGCAAAGCCTATGCCCTGAACCACTAGCTTCTGCTGTATACTAAATATGTTCTATTTGTATATTTCATATTACATCTGTTTTACGTTTATATTTACTTAATACAAACACACGGTTCTCACCAGGCGCCAGGAACTCTCGGGGCACTTGGCGTGCACCAGTCCAGTTAACCCTCATGTAATCCCATGAGGAAGGTAGTTTTGCCACTCCCATTTTACAGATTGGGAAACTGAGGCCCAGAGACATTACACAACTTATGCAAAGTCACAGAGCTAAGTGGCAGAGCGTGGGCCCCAGGCACGGGGCTGCAGAGGCTGGACCTATGCCAAGCCTGACCAAGTTCCCTGGGGGATGCATTTGAGTCCCCTCTGAGCTCAGCACCAACCCAGGCAAGCACAGTGAGCCTTTGCTGAGTGGCTTTCAGCTGGGCAGCAGAAGACTGTGCAGAGAACGCAGCACACTGCTGCCGCAGAGGCCCAGGACAAGATTCTGGGTACCGCGATGTCATCATCTGTAAGAGGGGCGCAGGCACACCTGGGGCAGAGGCTCGCTGATGCTCAGGAAGAGGGACTGAGGACTGCCCAGGCAAACAGAGACTCGCCCAGAGGGGAGAGAACCCCGCAGAGGCAGGGTGGACACACACAACCTAGTCCCCAGAGCACTATGGGGCCAGAGTGTCCCGCTGAGCCGCGGGGAGGGGGCCAGCTCTGGGCCTCAGCAGCCCAGCTCGCCCTGCACTCCTGCTGACCATGGCTAGCTGGGCCTCGCAGCTCAGGGGCCCACAGAGCTTCCCCCCACCAGGACGGAGTGGGCGGGCAGTGGAGTGGGCCTGCTTGAAGGTGAAGATGGGGCTTTAGAGGAGCCGGTGACCTGGCTAAGAGAGCTGCTCCCTCTTCCCTGCTCTCAACCTGCCATGGCTCCCTAGTCCCCCACAGAAAGCGCATCCCAGCCGCCCTCCACCACCTCCTGCACCCC
This sequence comes from Tamias sibiricus, assembly GCA_025594165.1. Classification (NCBI taxonomy): domain Eukaryota; kingdom Metazoa; phylum Chordata; class Mammalia; order Rodentia; family Sciuridae; genus Tamias; species Tamias sibiricus. The sequence continues at coordinate 34,455,627 of CM046672.1, forward strand.
TCCACCCGGCCATCGTACCCACACCTCCTCTGCCCACCATGGGATGTCTGGCCTCCAGGCCTCAGATTCAGCCTGAACCCTACCCCTCAGAACACCCTGGTGGCCACCAGTGCCCCCACCCGTCCATCCCACAAAGCCTGGCTCAGCCCAGGGCGGCCAGGGCCTGTTGCTGCGCTCCCCTGCCCCGCCCTGCGAGCTCCCTTCCCCGACTCCCCAGCCTGGCTCCCACCATTCCACTTCTTCAGAAACCTGCCCCCCCCCCCAGCCTGGCTGTTCACTGAGGCCTCCCCAGCGCCCTCTGGGCTTCAGGTGCCACCCCAGCTAGGTGCACGGTGACAGCAGGTGAGGACCAAAATGAGATGGAGCAGGAGAAACATCTAGAACAGAGCCTGGAACCGGTAGCAACCTCGCTGCTGGCCCCGGGGCACTCACCAGGAAAGGAGCAAAGTTCTGTGACCTCTGAGGCGGGGACATGGGGACGTGGGACAGACACAGTTTCTGCCCAGCCCCTTCCCAGCACCTCCCCCCCCCCACCCGGACCCCAGGCACTGCGTTGTGAGGAAGCCCAGGTCACAGGGACAGATCTCCAGAGCAGGTTCCAGCTGACTGCCCAGCTGCCTGCCAGTGTCACCCGCCAGACCCAGATGTGCTGGTTCTGGTCCAGTAAGTCCGAAACCAGCAGAATAATGTCCCCCCAGAGATCCCCGTGCCCTGATCCTGGGCCCTGAGTGTTAGAGTTCGGATATGAGGTGTCTCCCCAAAGCTCAGGGGCTCCCGCAGGAGGTGGGACAGGTCAGGAGCTGCAAGCTAGTCAGTGGCTGAATCCATGTGGCGGATGGGAAAACTGAATGGACCAACCGGGAGGGGACTGTAGGCAGCAGGGGTGTGGCTGGAGGGAGCAGGTCTTGGGGGCCTGCCCTTGGGACTTGTGTTTTGTCCCTTTCTCTCTCTGGCCCTTCCTGTGTCTCTTCCCAACCCCCTCCCCCCATACGCCCCCCCTCCTCCCTCCCTCCCTCCTTCCTGGCTGCTATGAGGGGAGCAGCTCCTAGCCACTGCCTTCCTCCATGATGCAGAACCTGTCCTGGGGACGCAGAGCAATGGAGTTGACTGACCATGGACTGAGACCTCTGAAACTTCCTCCTCTAAGTATTGCGCAGCCATGAAAAAGAATGAAATTGTGTCAATTTTCTGGTGAATGGATGGAACTGGAGACTATAATGTGAAGTGAAAGAAGCCAGACTCGGAGAGTCAAAGGTCAAATGTGGAAGCTCTGATATGTGGAAGGTAGTTGAGAAAGAGAGAGAGAGAGAGAGAGAGAGAGAGAAGAAGGAGGAGGAGGAGGAGGAGGAGGAGGAAAAGGGAAGGGGAAGGGAAAGAAGAAGGGAAGACATGGGGGAGGGAGATTCCATCAAAATAAAAGATGGGGGGCTTGGCTCAGTGGTAGAGCACTCATCTCACATTCGTGAGGCCCTGGGTTCGATCCTCAGCACCACCTACAACCAAAAAAAAAGATTTAAAAAAAATAATAAAAGATCACGGGAGCAGAAGGGAGTGGAGGGAGGGAGGGGATAGGGAAAAACAGTGGGATGAATCTGACCTGACTTTCCAATGTGCACATATGAATACACCACAGTGAATGTGACCATTATGTTTATCCGCAAGACACTAATTTTACAAAAAAAAAAAAAAAAAAAAAAAAAAACAAAACTGTAAACCAATGGGAAGGTCAGTAGAGTAGAGCAAGGGAACAAGGGAGGGAGGAGGGAGGGAAGGGGCAGTACTAGGGACTGAATTGGAGCAAATCATATTCATGCTTTTACAATTATGTCAAAATGAGTCCCAATGTCATGCATAACTCTTATGCACCAATAAAAAAAAAATAAAAATAAAAAACGTCCTCCTTTAAATCGTTCTCATCAGGTACTTGAGTCACCCGGACAGGAACCTAACACACTATGGCTCTGTCACATGGCGTGGCTAAAAGGACTTGCAGGTGGCCCTGGGCTGGGCTGGGGCAGCAGCCTGGGTGACACGGAGCCCTCCGAGCACCTGAGCCGAGCAGGCTGTGGTCAAGAGGCACCTGGGGAGAGACAGGCGGTTCCAGGCCGGACGGGGCCGATGCTCTGGCCAGCTTGGAGGAGAGGAGCCGGGAGCCGAGGGCCAGGCCGCCTCTGAGAGGCTGAGGACGGCAGCGAGGAAGCAGGGCCTGAGCCACGGTCCCAGGGACTGGCTCTCGGCAGACACCCAGCCACGCCCACCAGACGCAGGCGTCCCCACCCTGAGATACCCAGCGTGGGCGGGGACCTCGGCCTTGGTGGCAATACGTGGGAGCAGGAGAAAACCCAGCAGCCTCACACTCTCTGCTCTGGGGTCCCAGGTGACACGCACCCCCGCTCCTCTGCCCTCCCAGCTCCTGCCCGCAGAAGCGCTGAGCACGGCCTCCGCCCTCTGCCCGCGCGTTAGGTTTTATGCAGCCCTGGTAACAGGATGGGGGCTTCCCAGCCCCTCTCCGGGAGGAACCACTGTGTCCTCTGAACTCACCAAGCCACTGTCCCTTCATCTACAATAAGAACCGTGATACAAAACAAGACAACTGCCCGGTGCGGTGGCGCACGCCTGTAATCCCAGCACTTGGGAGGCTGAGGCAGGAGGATCCCGAGTTCAAAGCCAGTCTCAGCAATGGCGAGGCACTTAGCAACTCCGTGAGACCCTGTCTCTAATAAAATACAAATAAGGGCTGGGGATGTGACCCAGTGGTCGAGTGCCCTGAGTTCAATCCCTGGCACAAAAAAAAAAAAAAAAAAAAAAAAAAAAAAAAAACCTAGTGGGCATCATAGAAGGATAACATGCTGAACTTCAAGGAAAGAAATGGACGCCCTGGCACCAAAAAAAAAAAAAACAAAAAAAACTAGTGGGCATCATAGCATCATAGAAGTATAACATGCTGAACTTCAAGGAAAGAAATGGACGCCCGATGTCCGTCATGTGGTAAGTCTGAGATGAAAACCTGATGTTTTCACAATATGCAAGATACAGAAGCAATATAGGCAGCCACCAACGGACAAAGAAAATGTGCCACACACACAGACACGCAGGCACACACACGCGTACACTGCGGTATTACTCAGCATTTTAAAGGAGGAGGAGGAAATTCTGCCATTTGCCACAGCATGGATGGACCCAGAGCACATCGGGCTAAGGGAAGTCAGCCCCACGCAGGAAAAGAAATACTGCATGATCTCACTTCAATGTAGAATCTCAGGAAAAGAAAAAAATAAGGTCATTTATATAGAGATAGAAAATGAAACAGTGGTTCCCAGTGGTTATGGGCTCAGTGAGGGGAGAAGGAAATGGGGAGATTCAAAGCAGACCCTTAAGACTTATTGTGCCTGGGAGTTTGCTGAACCCACAGAGTTTATCCGCTCCTTCCATATAAGGAGAAAAAAACTGCGTGACTGCGTGAGATGATGGATCTGTTCCGCGTGAGTGACCATCCGGATATCTATAGACAGATACAGATACATCTCTTATAACATCTCGCTATATGCCTTAAATATATGTGATATATACAAAAACTCCCTCACAGAGTTCTCACTTGGCAAATGTAAAAGTCTTTCCCCTTCCTTAAAAAACAAACAAACAAAAAACTATGTTGGAGTTTTGCTACAGTAAGATACCATGTCACTTGTATGTAAGATGGTTATTATCACCAATCCCCAAAAATCAGAGGCCGAATGTCCTCTCTGATAAGTGGATGCTGATACATAATGGGGGGGGGGGGGTGGCGGGGAGCATGGGGAAAATGGAGGAACTTTGGGCAAAGAGGAGGGAGGAGAGGGGAGGGGCCGTGGGGGCAGGAGAGACAGTGGGGTGAGAGGCCATCATCCCCCTAGACGTGTATGACCGCACATAGGGTGCGACGCTATGTCTTGTACAACCAGAGAAATGAAAAGTTGTGCTGCAATTGTGTACAATGGATCAAAAGGCATTCTGCTGTCATATAGACCTAATTAGAACAAATAAATAAATTAAAAAAAATAATATAGTAAGAGCTTAGGAGAAAAAAAAAGATGGTTATTATCAAAACCAACCAACCAACAAAAACCCAGAAAATACCTAGTGTTGGAGAAATCGGGACCCCTGTGCATTGCTGGAAAATGGTTTATTCAGCCTCTACAGAAAATGGTATGTAAAATCCAAAAATATTAACAGCGTTTCCACATGGTTCTTTGATTCCCCTTCTGCGTGGACCACACCCAAAAGAAAGGAAAGCAGGGACTTAATGGACATGAGCACCGCCCCATCCACAGCAGCGTGACCTGCGGTGGCCAAAAGGCACAATCACCCAGGTGTCCAGCAACAGGGGAAGAAATTTTTAAAATGTGGCCCGTCCCCACTACTGAATATTATTCAGCCTTAAAAAAGGAATGAAATACACATGTGGCAGCACACAGGGACCTGGAAGACTGCCCACTGAAAGAAGGCCAAACTGCGCGTGCTTCCAATTCTAGGAGGAACCTCGAGCCATCCAATCCACAGACAGAAAGAGCGGTGTCCCCCAGAGCCAGGGTCAGGGACCAGGGGACGGGAATCTGAGGGGGAGCGAGGTGTAGCTGGGCGGGATGGAACAGCTCTGGAGACAGGTGGAGGGTCTACTCCACCACCTCGATTTTAAAAGCCCTGATGAGGACGACTATGCCCATCTGTGCCGCGGGGATCTTGACAGGAAGCCCCCGCCCTGCCAGGATGCCCGCCATGCGGGGCGCGGCGTGGAGTGGCGCTGGGAGGCCACTCTTGATGCACCTGTGTGCTGACTGGCCGTCCTGCAAGAAGCCAGCACGAAGGCTGCAACAATCACATCGATTAATGCATGTTCCTAAGCAGTGGCGGGCACCTCAAGCAGAGGACGCGAGGACTGGCACCCTCCCCGTGGGAAAAGCAGGCATTCTGGAAACAGAGGCTCACGGGCACATACAGAACCCCTGCACCGCCTGCCGTCCCGCCCTGAGCATCACAGGCAGCTGTGGTCACAGGAGCTGTCCATCTCTGTCCACAGCAGCCAGAGACAAGGAAGGGTCCACCCAGGAGGCCCCCCACGCCTGGTGATCCCGTCTCATCAGGACCCGGCATCCCCTCAGCATCTCTGGAATTTAGCCAGAGTGTTTAGTCGTGAGCCTTCTAAGGAACACATGATTCTTTCCAGGTGGTCACATCATTAGGGACAACGATTACTGTTTTCTGGATCATTCTCAAAGACCCAGAAAAACTCTGACAATATTTCATCCATCCTTTCGGCCCTCTTTCCCAAATGCCAGCATCCTCAAGTAAACTGAGCTCTTTTTTACCCTTACCTTTGAATATGCCATGGTACTGTTCACCTCCTGGAAGTCCCTCACAATATCCAGTTTAAATCTTTCATGCTGCTGCCAGGAAAAAAAGAAAAAGAAAGAAAGAAGGTTTGCCTCTATAAATCAGTAACCCCTGCCCAACAGAAAAGAAATGAGCTCGATCTTCTTCCCCTCTCCCCAGAATCAGAGAGCACGTTCCCTTGCACACCATCAAAAGATCATAGCAAATATCTTCAGTCCAGAGCCGTAATCGTCAAGGATCACCAGAGAAAGAACCACCAGGACATGTGTGTGCACACAGTCACGTGCCACACAGTGACAGTCAATGCGGGACCACATACGTGGCAGTAGTCCATGAGATCGGATCACTGCATTTCTCAGAACGGATGCTAATTAAGGGATGCCTTAGTTAATGATTTCTTATAAGGAATTACAAAAGTAATGATGGAGTGAAAGTGTGAACTAACAATCGCGAGTAGATTGGGTAGGGGTCACCAGTGACCCAAAGCAATGACAGAGATCTAGCTGGGAGCGTAACAGAGACTCCGCCTCCTAAGGAGTGGACATGACCAGAATGTTATGTCCAGCTCAGAATGCCAAGAGTTGTCCCATGTCCCGCGGTCAGGGCTGACCTGAGCCAGCAACCCCCCAGCACGGCTCCCATGCCAGGACGCCCTTTCTGATGAGCCCACCCTGACCACCCTTTGATTTCGGCACCTTCTGACAGGACTGTTTCCCGTCAGTCTGTTTCTGAGGCCGTGCAGACCCTAACCTTCTTCTGAAGCTAAACACCCAGTGGTTCTGAACATGGGTTTCAGGGCAGAGAGTGAGGATTCAGAATTCACCACTTACCTGCTTTGCAATCTTGGGAAAGTTACTTAACCTCTCTGTTTTCTTATCTACATCCATGTCACAGAGTGATTTGCAGGATCAGTGAAATAATAAATGTATTGTCTTATTCATGGAACCTGATAAGGATGGAATAAGAAATATGACAAATGAATTATTGTTGTTGTTGTTGTTATTATTATTATTATTATTATTATTATTAAATTGATCCTAACACACCAAAATAAATTAACTATGACAAACAACACAAACCCTAGCAGCATACTATTCCTTTGGTGTTTTTAGTTATTCAAGGATAAACATAAGATGATTTTGTTAGGTCTAAAAGCCCCAAAGTGATAAAACAAACACAATTTTTTCTCATCAAAAAACCCAGAAGATATAAAAATTAAAAATTTCGGGGCTGGGGTTGTGGCTCAGCAGTAGAGCACTCGCCTAGCATGTACAAGGCCCTGGGTTCGATCCTCGGCACCACATAAAAATAAATAAATAAAACAAAGGTATTGTGTCCAACTACGACTAAAAATAAATAAATATTAAAAAAAAAACAAAACATTCATACAGCATCATATAAAGTCAATTTAGACAAATGACAGATTTGAGAAAATATTTGCAATGCAAAGAATAGAAGCTCAATATTTTTTAATATGCTAACAAACTGTTACAAGGAGATATTTTTTTTATTTCAAATACAAAAAAAGGACATGCATAATCAGATCCCAGGAGAGCAGATACAAAGGTCAATAGATGCACAAAAGCACGTTCAAAGTTAGGGCTGTGCAGACTGGCAGAGCAATGACAGTGTTCTTCATCCATCAGACTGGCAAAAACTTTAAGGGACCAGCCTCAGCCCAGATGACGCAGGGGAAAGAGAGGTCCTTGCTGTCGTGCAGGTGAAACGGGAAATAGTTCAGACTTACACTGTTTGATTGACACCCTCTCCTCTGGAAATGCACCTTAGGAAAGTCAAAACCCTGGTACCTAAGCCTCTATATGTGCTTGTCACACAATCATTCACTGTGACCAGTGACTAGATTTGATAAAGAGATGCCTATCAAAAGGCAAACGCATATAAAGAACTCAAAAACCTTGACACCAAAAATACAAATAACCCAATCAATAAATGGGTTAAGGAAACTGAACAGACACTTCCCAGAAGAAGAAATGCCATCGATCAACAAATATATGAAAAATGTTCAACATCTCTAGCAATTAGAGAAATGCAAATCAAAACTACACTAAGATTTCATCTCACCCCAGTCAGAATGGCAGCTATCAAGAACACAAGCAACAATAAGTGTTGGTGAGGATGTGGGGGGAAAGGCACACTTATACATCACTGGTGGGACTGCAAATTGGTGTAACCACTCTGAAAAGCAGTATGGAGATTACTTGGAAAACTGGGAATGGAGCCACCATTTGACCCAGCTATCCCACTCCTCAGTCTGTACCCAAAGGGCTTAAAAACAGCATACCACTGGGACACAGCCACATCAGTGTTTATAGCAGCGCAATTCACAGTAGCCAAGCTGAGGAACCAACCTAGATGCCCTTCAGTAGGTGAATGGATAAAGAAACTGTGGTATATACACACAATAGAATAATATTCAGCAATAGAACAGAATAAAATCGTGGCATTTGCAGGTAAATGGATGGAGTTGGAGAATATCATGCTAAGTGAAGTAAGCCAATCCTGAAAAACCGAATGTTTTCTCTAATATGCAGATGTTAATTCACAATAAGGCGGGGGGGGGGCACTAGAGAAGAATAGGGTTACCTTAGATTAGGTAGAGGGAAGTGAAAGGGGGAGAGGGAGGGGATGTGGGGATGGGAAAGATTGTAGAACAAAACAGACATGATTACTGTGTGTATATATGTGACTGCATGACCAATATGATTCTGCAACAGGTACACTCAGAAAAATGAGAAATCATATCCCATCTGTGTGTGATATATCACAGTGCATACATGCATTCTACTATCATGTGTAACTAAAACACATGAATTTCTTTTTGAAAAAGGCAAATGCATGACCCACAGCCACCACAGGCAGCCACGGAAGAGCATGGCCCCTGGAGAGACAGGCCGAGGTGTGGGCCGCAGCGTTGCTCGCCACAGCAGCCTGGGAACAGGCCACGGGGGAAGGGGTTCGGCCAACCGCAGAGCTTCTCCACTCTGCAACTGCCTGCAGCATTTCACCAGAAAAGGGAGGGTCTGATGCTGGAAGGCAAGGAAGCCCCTAAAATACTGAGGGAAAAAGCAACAGTGACGCACTCAGCATGATCACATTGGTGGTGGAAGAAAAAGAAAAAAGTCAACATATGGATGTTCTGTAAATGACTGTAAATGTGTAGGAACGGGCCTCTGGGAAGGGGTCTGGAGAGGAGGCCCTCTGCACTCCGTCTGAATAGTTCAAATTTATACAGTACAAATGTACCCGTGTTTTCCCTGGATGATCCTTTTTTTTTTTTTTTTTTTTTGTCATTAGAATCATTTTTGTATTTGTTTTAATTGGTTATACACAACAGTAGAATGCACTTTGACACGTCATACATAAAGGGAGTAGAACTTAGAACTTCTCCTTCCTCTGGTTGTACATGATGCAGGATCCCACCGGTCATGTGGTCATGTATGTACGTACGGTGGTAATGTCTGATTCCTTCTACTATCCTTCCTACCTCCACACCCCCGTCCCCTCTCTTCACTCCCCTCTACCTAATCCAAAGTAACTCTATTCTTCCCTACCACCCCCCTTATTGTGAGTTAGCATCCATACTTCAGAGAAAACATTTGGCCTTTGGTTTTTCAGGATTGGCTTATTTTGCTTAGCATGATATTCTCCAGCTCCATTCACTTATCAGCAAATGCCATAATTTCATTCTTCTTTAAGGCTAAGTAGTATTCCATTGTGTATATGTACCACATTTTCTTTATCCATTCATCTGTTGAAGGGCATCTAGGATGGTTCCATGGTTTAGCTATTGAGAATTGAGCTGCTATAAACATTGACGTGGCTGCATCACTGTAGTATGATGATCCTAAGTCCTTTGGGTATAAACCAAGGAGTGGGATAGCTGGGTCAAATGGTGGTTCCATTTCATGTTTTCTGAGGAATTGGGAAGATGCTCAGTATCCAAACCGTGGGAGCCCTGATGCAGCCTCTGAAACCAAGGTCTCACATATTCAATGGGACCATATCTTCCTGGGAGTATTTGAAGTGGAGCGACAAAGCAGAATAAAAATGTTGTTGGCTGAAAGTACTACCCCAAAACTGTCCACTCCTGAAGACAGGCAAGAGTAGACCCAGGCAAGTCCTTCATCTTAGGGGTGGGGGGTGCAAGTCCTTCTTATTTTTACAGTTGTTGCTACAACACTTTTTGTGCAATTGCAAACACTGACATCAAAGCCATTTAAAGATAGTTACATCTCTGACTTCTCCAGCGACATTTACAAAATCACTTACTGGATACTGAACATCAAGTTAAAGATTGGCTCTGAGATGAGACTTTACGATCCCAAAGACAAAAAAGAAAAGAGTCACAGTCAGGGATGGGAAGAGGGAGTTTGGACCTGAGCAGGTCATCAAAACATAGTAGAAAGGCTTTGAGTCCGATGGGAGTGAAGAGCAAGGGTGGCAATAATGATGTCCAGCATTCATGCATCACTGTATCAGGCAGGATAAGCCAGGTTCTGCTGCAGTAACAACAAACCCACAAGCTCAGTCATAAAATGGCCAAGGTTTATTTCTTGCCCATGCCACTACTGTTCAGTGAAAGATGGCAAGCAAGGAAGGGTAGAAGGTGACTTTGCTTATTACTTAAACCAAGTAGAGCAGCCACCAGCTCAAAAGTTGCTGATCACTATGCCAGAAAGAAGGGGAGCCCGGGGGAGTCAGTGCTGTAGTTAAATAATCTGGAGCAGAAGCATCACCCATAATTTCTACAAATAACATTTTGGCCAGGTTCAATAGTTCCATGTCCCTATCTTCAAGTGGGGCCAGAAATGTAATTCTATCCCACTTCTGAAAGACAGGAAGTCAGAAATATTTAGTAAACTCCATTAATAAGTACCAGAAACACGATTTCAGGCACTATCCAAATACACGATATAAGTTATCCTATTTAATTCTCTGTTCAGGGTGTGGCCACCCAGCTGGGACCGTGTCACTTGTCCTGGTCTCTCCTCCCTCCATGAAACCATGCTGCATGTGGGGTCCTGCTCCCCCTGCCCCTCCCTGCCCGCTTCCCACAGTTTTCTTACATACCTAGAGCTCCTTCTCCCTGAATCACTAAAAGAGATTGAGGCCGCTACCTCAACACCCCCAGTGACACTACACCCCCATAGTGAACTAATTCCCAGCCCCCCAAAACAGGAAGCAGCCCCTCCCCCTCTGTCCAGAGGACCTCAGGGCAAGCAGGAAAGGGGTCCCCGCACTCAGACTCCAGGTGTCTTCCCCTTCGGTCTGATTTCTTAGACAACAAGTCTGGGGTCTCCCTCCACTTCCCTTGCACCCCCCCCCCCCCCCCCGCCCACATGGTCTTCGGGGGCCTGAGCTGGTTCAGTGTGGATGTGACAATATTTGGCCATTTGCTCACGTAAAACATCTGTCTGGTCAAGTATAAGCTGCACGTCTGTTCCCTGTTGCCTTAACCATGATGTGTGACAAACTACCTTGAATCCAGCGGTTTAATGACTATTTATTGCTGCTCACAAGTCCACGGGTCAAATGGGCAACTCCTCTGGTCTGCATCAGGCAGACTCAGCTACGCCACAGCGGATGGTTTTACAGATCCTACTCGCTCCCTCAGGACCTCAGCCAGAGCAACCTGCGGGCTGTCCTCTGCTCCCGGTGACCTCTCGTCCTGCAGCGAGCTAGCCCGGGCTTGTCCTCGTGGAGGAGGGAAAACTCAAGGAGAGGCCTTGGAGCTGGTGCGCAGCATTCCCACCATATCCCATTGGCCAAAGCAGCTCACAGGTTCAAGAGGTGGATAAATGAACAGATTCCGTTTATCCATGGGAAAAGCCACAAAATCACACCCTAGAACTGGGGGAGATTTCGTTATTCACCTGCCAGAACGGAAAAGAAAGAAAGAAAAGACGCAGAGATGGCCAGGCACCTGTCTGCGCATGTGCACATCTAAAAGCCAGGCGTGCCCGAGCTGGACGCCCGTGGGAAATAAGGAGAGTGGCTACGGAGCAGGCTTCTCCTGCTGGGGACTGCCAACCGAGGACTCTTCTGCCCCCGGTGCCCCTCTAAAAAACAGACCACTGTCACTGGTGACAGCACTAGCCAGAAACCCCGTGCAAAGTCCCTGCCCAGACTCAGTGCCTGTGCAGCAGCAGAGTGAATTGCTGTCTGGGGACCCAGATGGCAAGATTGGCTACATAATTTGTGGGGTTCAGTGCAAAATGAAGATTCAGAGTCCCCTATTCCAAAATGAGAAAAATTCCAAGGCAACTGTCTAGAGAACCAGAAGGCAATCCTCGGACTGCAGGAGATATTTGCAAAACAGACTCTGATAAAGAACAATTAGCCAAAACACACACACACACACACACACACACACAGACAAAAGCACATACACAAACCTCTTAAAACTCAACAGTTAGAAAATGTAAGAATGGGCTGGGGGCTCAGTGGTAGAGCATTCGCTCAGCGTGCACAAGGTCCTGGGTTCGATCCTTAGTACCACTTAATGAATAAAGTTTTTTAAAAAGAAAATTAAAATGCACTTAACAGACAGCTCACCAAAGAAGATACACGTAGGGCAAATAAGAATGTGAAAAGATGTTCCCCATCACCTGTCACCAGGAATATGCAGATTAAGACAACAAGGAGATGCTACTGCACACCTAGTACAAGGGCCCAAATTCAGATCACTGATGACATCAAATGCTGGCAATGATGTGGAGCAACAGAGGTTGCCCTCCCCTGCGGGTGGGGGTGCAGAGGGCACAGCCACTTTGAATGGCAGGCAGGCTGGCAGTTTCCTACAAGCTGCACACACTCCACCCGATCACCAGCGACTGCTCTCCTTGGTGTTCACCAAAAGGTGTGGAAAACGTATGTCCACACACAAACCCGGAGCCTGAGTGTTTATCACGGTTTTATGCATAACTGCCCAACCCTGGAGGCAAGCATGATGCCCTTCACAGGTGAGTGGATGAAGAAACTGTCGCCCACCCAGACAACAGGATGTCAGTCAGCACTGGAAAGAAATGCCCTCCCAAGCCACGAGAAGACGCGGAGGAAGCCTAAACACATTCACGACGTGAAAGGAGCCTACATTCTGCACGACCTTTTGGAAAAGGCAAAACCGCAGAGTACAAAGCTCAGTGGTCACCAGGGTTGGGAGGAGGGCGGGGTACCTGTCACTATTAATTTGTCCAAACCCACAGAATGGAGAGTGCCCAGAGTGAACCCCGACATAAACTCTGGCTTGGGTGATAACGACATGTCAATACAGGCTCCTCAGTGGCAGCCAGCGTACCACGGCAGAGCCGGTGGCGGTAATGGGAAGCCAAGTGCATGGGGCCGGGGTGTGTGGGGACAAGAGCGCCTCCTGCTCAGTTTTGCTGTGAACCTAATACTGCTCCAAAAATACAGTCTCTAAAAATCTTCAAGACAGCTCCAGCACAGCATCCCCTGAGCACCGAGCCATGCTAAGAGGGCCCTGCACAAGCCACACCCCCGGGAGGCTGGCCTGCCACCAGGACCCTCTCCTGGCTGATCCGGGCCACCCCACTCAGGCAGAGCAGAGCCCAACCTCACCCGTTTGTTCATTCATTCACTCGACACCATCTCACTGAGTGTCTACTGCAACCCAGGGAGGGCTCCAAGCGCTGGGGACAGAGCAGTGAACAAACAGGTCCCTGTCCTCGCAGAGCGTTACATTCCAGAGAGGGAGACAAACAGTAAACAAAATAACATATCATTTGTTAGCCAGTGAGCAGAGCTACAAAGAAGAAACAAAGTAGGAAATGATGTGACACGAGGGGCAGGGCAGGGTGCAGGGGGTGGGACAACAACCAGAATGGGCAAGGGAGGTTTGGCTCGGGTAACTTTAGAGGGGATGTGAGGGACTGAGTCGTGCCCTGTGAATGGCGGAGGGAATGTGGAGGCATTTCAGGGAAAGAGCAGTGTGTGCAAAGGCCCTGAGGCAGGGGTGACTGGAGTATCCAGGGACAACAAGGAGGCTGAAGTGGCTTCAGGGGGACAACCAGGAGAAGAGGGAAGGAGGTGGGATCAGACAAGGGGCAAGACAGGCCACACAGGCAAGGAATTTGGTTTTTAGTTCAAAGAGAAAGGGGGAGTGGGGAAGGGTTTTGAGGAGAAGGCTGACCTGCCTGACTCACTGTTTCAAAAGGATCAACCTGGCTGCTGAGAGAAGGACAGACGGAAACCGGGGGAGGCAAGGACAGAGGTGGGGAGGCCATTTAGGACATGCTAGCCTTCCCCCACACACTCACCCTTCAGGAGGGCCACTGGACACCTGGGATTCGCCACCCCTTGGGCTATTGCAGTCAGTTCTCAGGTTGCTATGAATTGACACCAGGAAGTAGCCCTTCGCCTATGACAGTTGGAGATGAAGACTAACTGCCCAGCTTCCTCACTTCTGAAACAGCCCCAACCCCAAAGTGTGCCCGAGACTGCCCACAGCACCTATTTGATAATGATCCTTCATGGGCTTGCTTTCTCCCTTTTTGTTTTTGGTACCGAGGATTGAACTTAGCCCTTTGTTATTTTTTACCTTGAGACAGGTCTCCCTATGTTACCCAGGCCGGCCTCTAACTTGCATCCTCCTGTCTCAGCCTCCCAAATCCCTAGGATTACAGGCATGTGCCACCACTCCCTGACTTTCTGGTCTTTCTTCTCTTCTCTGCCGCTGTTTCCCGGGACCATCTCCCAGACAAATGCCTTGCCCTCAAACTTCTGTCTCTAGATGTGCTTCTGGGAGGACCTTACTGAGAGGGAAGTACTGCAGTGATTTAGGTGGACAGACGGGGAATTCAGATGGTGGCTGACATTGTGATCAGTGGGAACAATTCACTAACACTATTGGAGGACCTGCCCGTCCCCAAAAATGATGGCCAGGCTGGAGTGGGGCTCAGCCTGGCGGAGACCAAGAGGCAGGACTGGCCCTGACCACAGGCCCAGGAGCCCAGCCACCAGCCCCTGTCCTGCAGGGCGGGGTGCTGAGGCTTCAGGACTTAATGAGGTCCCCGGCAGAAGCACACCCCGCTGAAAATGACAAACGAACAGCATTACAGACCGTTCCCACAATTACTATCAGTTGACTGTAATATAAATATGCAAATTCCCCGGGCTTGAACTTTAACACCCTCTGTAGAGACCATTCATCTCTTTAAAGTATTAATTTAAGTTGTAAAAGGGCCCATATATCACCGCGTGTCATTTTGAAAACAAATATTAATCAATTTTACCCTCGGAATTGCTACGGAGGCAGCGGCCCCCAGGAGCGCGGAGCCAGGAGGCTGCGGAGGAGATTTACATATTCATCTGCGCTTAAGGAAGCGGCGATAATGCAGGGACAGCCGCGAACCCGCGCCTCCAGGCCTTATCTGCAGCCCGGCTCCGCGTCCGGGCGCACCGCGTGCAAAGGAGGCGCCCGGAGCTATCTGGATAACCTTGGATGCCCGGACGGTGGGCACCGGCCGCCTGCCAGCTTCTTTTCCCGAAAGTACAAAGCCCTGGGAAAGCCTGGACTCAGGCTCCCCAAACAGGAGAGGCGCAGATCTGCCTCCCCGTCCCCGTCCCCTGCCAGAGTTTCCTTTTCCACCAGCCTTAAGAACCAGGGAAGGAGCTGAGTGACAGGTTCGAGAAGGTGGGGACACTGGAGGTGATGGCCTTCCCTGACGATAAAGGGCTTTAGAATCATGTAACCCTTGAACTGGTTTAGCTCCGCTGTGATATTAGCTGAGAAATGGAACTAGATAGTTAAAGATATGAACTCAAGTGTTGGTTGTCAGGTTTAGGAACTATCAATGGAAAGCACCTGGTATAGAAATGGGTATAGACCAAGTGCTGCAATTACATTGTCGACTATTATTAGTAGTAGTAGTAGTAGTAGTAGTAGTATCATCATCATCCTCAGTTATTCTCTGTGCTGAGCCCTCTCCCTTCCTCACCAGCCCCTCCTTTCTTCCCTCCTTGAGGTGAGTTTGAGAGACAGGCCCTTCTGCCCCCACCCTGCCACCTGCTCTGTCCTAGTCTAACAGAATTTGCTTCCCTTGCCTGAAAATCGCCACTTCTTTACAAAAAGACATGGAACCCACAAAGTCCTCAGAATGAAATGCTGGTCTGAGTGAAAGGTCAAGGGCCCCCATTTGAAAGGCTCTGCCTGCCCTTGGCTTTCCCCCGGGGGAGATGAGACCATCCCCACCCTGGGAAGAGCAGCCTCCAGTGGCCTCCCGAGTCAGGGCTTGCAGGAAGTCATGACTGGCGCCACCCTCTGCTTTTGGTGAGTCGCCACGCCAAGCCAGCAGAGACACATTGCACCTGGACAGGTGCCTGAGAGAAGACTCCCCTTCTTCCCCAGGGCCATCCGCGGTGCCTGTGCGTGTCTGTGGGCATCCACTGTGCACAGGGGACACTGTGCAGCTGACCTCTGCATCACGGCCAGAAAACCCCGCCTTCTTTCTTCAGCCCACCTGCAAAATTGGGACAGGCCTTCCTGATGGACCATCTGTGCACAACTGAAGGGTCCTCCCGGTGACCAGTGAACACCATCCACCCCCTCCTGGCACAGTTGGGTATCAGCCAATGTCAGACAATCATTGTGGCAGCCACAGATCCTGGCTCACCCTTCTACCCATCCTTCTCCTCCATGCCAGGGTGAGAAAAACTCACTTGACACTTCTAAACCTGGGATGAGATCCGAGATCACTCAGGGATGTGGCCACCAAACCCCTACCCTACAGGTGTATCTGAACCACATGAAGTGTGTGCACACATGTGTGTGGAACCACCTGTAAATGGTGCATGTGCATAGATTGAACCACATAGGTGTGCATTGCACATGCGTGTCGAGCCCTATGAGAGCAGCTGCATGTGTGTTAAGCCACATACCCGTGCATGTGTATAATAAGGTTTGTGTGTGCACATGCCTTGATCCATGTGTAAACATGTGCCTATGTGGTGCATTGCAATTATGTGTCAAACCACACTTGCACACCTGTGTTGTTGGACCACATACTTTGTTGCATGTGTACTTGTGTGTGTTGGACCTCACATAAGGACATGCATAGCTTATGTGGGTCTATGAGAGCATGTGCGAAAATGACAACCAGAAATAACAAGAAACAAACCCAGTCCCTGGCCAGAGAAAGAAATCTTTGTTCAAAATACCTTAAATTCAAATTTATTTAAATTCACCAAACATTGATCTCACAAATGTTTATTAAAGAATGAATAAGACTCAGGCAAGGGTCCATGTTGGGGGACAAAGAGGAACCCAGTTTTCACACTGTTGGGTAAACCTGAGGCGGTGGGACAGACCTTGAAGGGAGCTGCGCCGTGGGAAAGCCAGGAACTCCCAAGTCCAGCCCTGTACTTCCGCCCTTCGACTCAGTCACAAATACGCTTGTTCCCTGCTACTTAAAATAACCCATGGTTTTAAAGAATAGGGTAAGCAGCCATGGAAAATTCCAGAAAATAGGTGCTTGTGTTTAAGGACATCGTAGATTTTTTTTTTCTAAGCAAAACATTGCAACGTTGTTGGTCTTTGCCAGGAGATCTGCCTGCAAACAACTGTGTTGCCCACAGACCCAGGGTCCCTTGCAAGTAGATCTCCAGTCTCCTGAGAGTCGAGTACCTGATCAGCTGAACCTGGGGCAAGTTGCCGCCTGTGCCTTTCCTCAGGATAAGCCAGGACCTGCCCTCTAACACCGCCGGGTCAGTGAAACGGGCCTGGAACAGTCCCTGGTACTCAAGAATGTGCGCTATCATTAATCATCATCATCATTCATCAAAGCCAACAGACGTTTGATCAACAAAGTGGTTTTTTTCTTTTTAATTCTGTGCCAGCATTAACAATTAAAACAGTTGACATAAAAAATCAGAATTCCAGTTTCTCTTGAAAAATTCAGACCTCTGCCAGACCAGCGTTAACCTCCAGTGACATTTGGCTACCCGGGTGGAGAAGTTCTGTGCCCTTTCCTCCTGCTCGCCACAGTCCCTACCCAGCCCTCTTGCCCATCTCTACTGCCCATTCCTGCTCCAGTGTGAAACAGAGAATGACAACTGTGACAACTGTGACCTCCTGCTGGCTGGCCCTGCCCAGGAAACACAGGTCCCAAAGTGGGCAATTCCCTGCCAGAGCACAACCCCTGACCCAGAACCCTTCCCACCCTCCCATGCTAAATTCTTTCGGGCCACCAGCACAGAGAGGTTGAAGTCCCAGCTGCAATTTTTCAAAGCTCTAAGAGGCCCGCTCCCTCCCCTGCTCAGTATAAGGGGGACCTAGCTCCGGGTGGGGCCGTAGCTGTTCCAGGAGTGCGTGGCCTGTCTGGCCTCTCACGTTTTGCCTCTTTTCCACACTCTTTTCCATTGAACATATTACCGATATTAAGGCAAAGTGGATCTATTAGACAATTACCTAAGGGAACTCAGCTGCTACCATAAAACCAATGAAGTTATGACGGCAGGGCCCGGGAGGACTCGGAGCTGAGTAAAACCTGTCGCGGCGGCTGACAAATGATGATAAAGTGATCGCTCGTGCCAGCGCTCGATGGAAATTGACAAGGTGAGCCTCCCCACCTAATGAACAGATCCAACCCTTGCTCCCAATGAAATGCACGGCAAGTTGAATCTCAATAAGCATCAAAATAAATTTGCTCCCATGTTTAGAGAGAGTGCAGACACGTGGGTAAGGGCTGTGGCCTTCACAGAAAAAGGACCCAGTGGGCAGGGTCCGGGTGGCAGCAAAGGTACGGGGGTGGGGCTTCCCCAAATCCAGTACCCCGGATGCACCTGCCTAAAAGCACCTCCATTGCAAACCCCCTCGGCTCCCAGAACAGAAACCGGGGCTCAGATGGTACCTACGTCACAGAGCCCAGAACCTCTCCGAGAGCAATTGTCTCCATGACTCCTATTAAATGTGCACAGCGCTGGGTTCTTATAAAGTAATGTCAGTTATAGAACAATACCAGCCTGCCAGACAAGACACATTAGAGGAACAAGGCGGGTGGCGTGGGGGTGGGGGGAGAGACACCCCCCCCCACCAACCCTCGGAATACAATGCACCAGCTGCACATTAATAAATATGTAATGTTTGATTAGAAATATGTATAGTATTTTTTCCTCCCCAAATGCCGGCTCGCCCTCAGGCGGAAGACGGGATCTGGCCCACACTGACGGGTTTCTTTCTTGCTTGCTTTGAAAATACAAACTCCAATGTTTTCCTGTCCCAGCTGTTTCCCATTGTTGCTGTTTATCAGCTGAAGGATGAACAGTGGAATAAAAACCACGCTCGCATTTCAAATGTGCCAGTCAGTCAGTCCATTGTTCAAAGAAGAAAGCTTAATTGTCTGTGCTGGCAAACTTCTTTTTGGTGAATGTCCAGGTTTTAAGAACAGCTAATTCAGCTGTGCAATTTGTTTAATACATGCAGAGAAAAGCATATAAAATCACACGTTTTTTTCCTGGGGGGGGGAAATTAAATAAGGGGAAAAGAGAAATTTTGGAAAACAACGAATCACATATTGGAGTTCTCCAACTTGCGCCCGTGGGGTGTGAGCTTCTGCGGCCTTTTCTGAAGTCTCAGCTTTGTCTTGGGAGCCCCTGGAGAGTCCCACCCAGTGCTTGAGCTAGGTGTGGACCAAGGGCACGGGCTGCAGAGGGGACCTGGCCTGAGCATCAGAAACCACGATGGGGCCACCGGCAACTCTGCCAGCCGCACCAGCTCCGGTTTGAATGGCTCCTGCTTTCTAGGAGTGAAGTGCGCCCTAAGCCAGCAATCCCCGGGCACTTGTCTGTAAGGTCTATCCTGGAGCCCTCTCCAGATTGCAAACTCTGGTGACAAAGTTCTTAGACATAAGGTTAAGTGTGCCCGAGCAGACGAGGCCCCGTCCCAACGGCTGGCTTGCCGACACAGGTGCAAGGGTCAAGCCTGGGCACCCCTACGTGCCCCCACCTAACTCCAGTAGAAAAGGGATCTGTGCTGGCCTCGTGAGCCTGTGGGGAGACGCCCTCCAACCCCACCTCTGCAAGTGTGGTTTCCACAGGGCGCAGTCTTCCTTGCAAGGGAAGCCGGCCCCAGGAGATTCCTGTGCTGGAGCTGGCTGCTTGGGGACAGGGGAGTGACTTCCAGTAGCATCAGTAGGAAGAGGCTTGGTGTCCCTTCCAGACTGAAGTGACTACAAAAATGTAGCCAGCGGCTATCCGAGCCTTCTCTGTGGGGAGGAAGAGAAATCAGGCATGGAGGAGCTGAGGCAGCACCCACCCAGGCCCTGGGGAACGGGCCCCAAGTTGGGTGCAGGTGAGCGGCCACTTCACAGTGTCCCCTGAGGCAACAGAGCCCCCTTCTCAATCTCCCTCTGTCCCCAGGTTTTACCTGCACAATGTTTTTCTATTACTAGAAACGCACCACTGGGTGGCCCTCAGTATCCCAGGCCAGTTTGTAACAATGTTTCATTGCTGTCCCATCCTCCTCAGTGGGCTACTCACGGCCACCCCGTCTGTCCATGTCACCATTACCTCTGTCCAGGAGAGGACCGGAAGCTCTGCAGGGGAACCTTCACAGCGATGGCACTGCCAAGCGTAGCGTGAAGTCTCGCACCCAGCCCCTGAGTCTTGTCCACCTGAGCTGGCTGAAGAGAACCCAGGGAATAAGGTCACCTGGTGCTGTTTTAGTCAGCTGTTCAATCACTGTGACCAAAATGCCCCACAAGATCAGCTTAGAGGAGGAAGAGCTTATTGGGGGCTCACAGTGTCAGAGGTCTCAGTCCATAGATGGCCAGCGGCATGGCTCTGGGCCCAAGTGAGGCAGCACAGCATGGCGGGAGGGAGGGCCCGGTGGAGGAAACCTGTGAAGGTCATGGAGGAGTCAGAGAGAGAGAGAGAGAGAGAGAGAGAGAAAGAGAGAGAGAGAGAAGAAGAAGAAGGAGGAGGAGGAGGAGGAGGGAAGGGGAGGGAAGGAAAAGGAAGGGGAAAGGAAGGGAGGGAGGGGGGGAGGGGAAAGGGCTGCAGGCAGATACACCCTTCCAGGACAGGCACCAGTGACCCACCTCTTCCAGCCACGCCCCACCTGCCTATAGTCACCACCCAGTCCATTTAAACCAGACCAGGATGGACCGACCAGGTGACATCTCATATCTAATCATCTCACCTCTGGATATCCCTGCATTGACAGGAGATTTGGGGGATGCCTTACACCCCAATCCCAACAAGTGCTTTCCCAAAATTCCCCCGCTCCCGAACCAGCACCCTCCTAACAGTGCCCAGGGCTGCCCAGGGCAGCTCTGTGGGCTGGATATGCCCTGAGGCCTGGCCCCCAGGGTGACCTGGGAGCCCTTGTTTCCCCACTCTCCAGAGCAGTGACCTCCAGTGCCCCCCTCTGGGGCACCCTGGCTCTTCTCTTCCACTGTCCCTCTGATAGCAGAGAACCCGTGTCATGGCTGAGCTTAGGAGCCGGTTTGGCTGGAATAAGGGATATCTAGGAACCTGGTGAAGCATCACTGTGGGTGTGGCTGTGCGGATGCATCCAAAAGAGACGAACTTGTGATTCCGCGTGGACCAGGTGGGCAAGATCTCTGTGTGGGCGGGCACCCTCCAACTTTCCAGAAACCAAAAAGGACAAATACAGAAGGTAAATAGGGTTTTTTTCCTCCGAGAGCTAGGACAGGCTCTGCTGCCTTGGATGTTACAATCCACACCCTGCAGCCTGGGGACTCCAGGGTGGCTGCTGGTGCCCTCCCTGCTCCCCAGGTTCTCAGGCTTCCTGCCTGGACCAGAGTTACAGTCGCATTTCCTCACTCTGAGGCCGTTCGACTTGGACAGGGTCCCACTACTGGCATTCCAGGGTGTCCAGCCCGTGGACAACTGCTGTGATGTCTCAGCTGCCATCATCCTACGGAGCACCCTGGAGACCTCCACTAACACAGCGCCGAAGGACCAAACAGGGGCACGGTTGACTTCTACCACCAAACCCGTGAACACGGCTCCGCCTCACCCTGCCCTTGACCTGTCCTGCCATAAGCCAGCCCTGACACCGACCTTGGAGCCCAGCCCCTCTCGCCTCCCACGGCAGGCACTGCATCCGTCACCCCCACCTGCCTGCATCTTCAACCTCCCCTCTCCCCCCACCGGTCCCTGCATCTCTGAGAACCATACCTCAGTCTCTCCTGACTCAAGAAGAACAAATATACAAAATGACAGGATGAAGAGGACAACCAGGCTGTGCCCGTCTGCCTGTCTCTGCACCAAATCCCTGAAGAGTTGTACTTTAAAAAGAAGAAAAAAAAAATGGGTCTATAACAAGCAAGAATTTGTCCACAATTCCTGGAAGGCGGGAAGCAGGTGGGACTGGGTTGGCAGAATGGAAGGAAACCACAGCCTAACCACCTTAGCTGGAGCCACTGAGAAGTGAGACAAGACACAAAGTGACCTTGTGCCCAGAGCAAACAGCTATGAAGCACAGTGGGTACGGCCATCAGAGGAGAGGCTAGTAAAATAGCCAGGCTTGGAGCAGGGGATCCCTGGAACCATGGAGCCCACACCTGTCCCTGTGCAGACAGGAGGCTGTGGCAGCCTTCAACCCAGGTCAAACCCCAAGGCTCACATGTTAAAGGAAGTGAGCCCCCTTCTGCCATCAGCCACACCCTCCAGTTGCCACAGTGGAAAATGCAGGCATCACACTCAGGGTCAAGTAAGTGGTAGAAACATTTCTTTTTAGCCCAGCCTGAAGACTCCTGTCCTGCTCTAAATACAATTCCAGAAACCCTCCAGGCTCACTCACAATGACAAGAAAATAGATACAGATAGATAAAAAGATAGATAGATAGATAGATAGATAGATAGATAGACAGACAGATAGATAAAATACCTAGAAATAAACCTGCCAAGCAATGTTCAGGTCCTATGTGAAGAAAACTATAAAAATTTACAGAGGAATATAAATGGAATGAATAAATGGAAAAGCACAGCCAGAGGCCTGGATAGAAACACTCCATATTGTAAAGATGTCAGATCCCCTTGAATTAAGCTGTAGATTCAATACCTTCCCAATCGCTGTCCCTACAAGACGTTTCATGGAACTGGACAAGTCATGCTGAAATTCACTAGAAAGAGAAAATGCACAATAATAACAAAGAAAAATTTTTGAAAAAGGAAAATAATTGTTTGGGAATTTGTTCCACCAAATATTAAAATAGACCATAAAGTATTTAAAAGAGAGTGAAGCTGAAGGGATTAGACAAAGAAGCCAAAGAAGCAGAATAGACAGGCCACAAACGAAGGCCCACGCATGCACATGCACACACGCACATGTAAGAAAAGCAGGGAAATGGTGAGGTTTCCATGCATGAGATCCAGGCGTGTAGCTTCCCATTCGAGAAAAAAAAAGAAAAGTCAGATCCCTACCTCACGTCATATGTAAAAACAGGTTCCTACTCGATTAAGAAGCTACATAAAAGATCAATCTGGAAAAGTATTAGAAGATAATACTGCACATGTGATTTTGAAATCATGTAAAATTAATCATGCCTCCATGTTACGTACAAAATTTGAACCTCCCCCCCCCAAAAGTAAAACAAAGGACTGTGTAGTTTCAAAACTAACAGGCCAAGTGAACTGAAGCTGCTACTTCTGTTAGTGCTACATGGTGATTCCTCTTTAGCTTGCAAAATAAAAAGGACCTCACATCCTTTACCATGACTGTGTGACCCAAATTGTTGTTCCCCCAGCACAGCTTCCTGTGGTATCTATTGTAACAAGTGGGTGTTATCTTTTAAAAAAAAAAAAAAATTTTAGTTGTAGGTGGACAAAATACCTTTATTTTATTTATGTGGTGCTGAGGATCGAACCCAGGGCCTCACACATGCGAGACGAGTGCTCTACCACTGAGCCATAGCCCCAGCACTGGGTGTTATCTTTAATATGAACTAATCTTGTGACTTATCTTAGTCTTTAAACAATAAAACCCAACAATTTATTAAAGACTAGCAGTATTGCTAGAGTTTGTTCTAACACACACACGCGCGCGCGCACACACACACACACACACACACACATATCAATCACTCAGGGCAAGGGGGCAGTTGTTTGAAGACCAAAGACCACCACAATGGGCTGCCAATTAGGAGTGCATGCCCCCGTAAAATGTCAGAAATGTTGCTGAAAAAATCTCACTATCATTATAGATGTGTGTGTGCCAAGAACATGAAACTACCACCTCCCACCTCGTGGAGAAAGTAGCCTGGAGTTGTGCCAGTTTTGAATCACGCAGCGTCTTTAGGGTGCTGTCGTTGTCCTCCCAGATCCCCTGTCTGGACCCCAGCTGCCGTGAGTGGGGAGATTACAGCGCCCACACCACCTGTCCCTGGAGCTCTGGCCGCGGCTGATGACGGAAGGTAAACCCAGCACACAGCAAGGACAGCCCACAGTCAGTGACCCACTGATGGAGGGTTACGAGTGCCCTTGGTCTCCAGGCAGGGGGACAAGTGTGGAGCAATTTATGTTTCAGAGCTCCCCACCACCACCACCGAGATTCAGGCTAAGACTGGGCTTCGCTTGAGGTCTCCCTCCCAGCTCTACTCTCTCCCTCTCCTTCTGCTTAATCCCTTCCCTTACACGTTTTTCTCCCAGGAAAACATCCGGGATTCCGCTCAAGCTCTCCAGACCCCCATCCCAGGCTCTGCAGCGGGGAACCCTGCAGTGGTACAGGAGAGGTCTCAGGAGAGACCGATGGAGTTCTGCGGGCGTCAGGTGGCTGTCAGTGGTGACTGGTGGGGTTGCAGTCCTTGGCGTGCAGCAGCAGCTGAGCTGCTGAGGCTGCCACCTGTGGCACACATGTGGCCTGGGAGGCAGGCAGAAGGGGCACAAAAGAACACGGAAGCAAAGGTTCTCACACAGACTGGAGCTGATGCCCGCCAACGCACACCGCGGAACAGGTACTGCACCAGGAAAGACATTTGAATGGCACGTAAACCCATGAAAAGATGTCCAACGTCATTAGTCATTAAAGAAATGCAAGTGGAGGGGTAGGGAGGGCGTCACAATCCAAGCGTGGTATATGCATGCATGGAAATGTCACAGTGGAACTCATTCATGTGTACAATTGATGTGTTAACGATTATAATAAAAAACACAATGAGATGCTGTGTACGTACTAGAAGGGCTAAAGTTAAAAATCCTGACAATCCAAGAGATGACAAGAATATGGAACAACTGGAACTCTCTTGGAGAACACTTCACCAATCTATGATAAATTCCATGTAGACTGAGCTCATGACCCAGCAATTCTCTAGCTATTTGCCAAGAAATTAAGGCAGATGTCCAAAGTTCTATAGTCAAAGGTTTGTGGCCCGTTAGTTCTACTGGCTTGCACTAGAAACAACCCCCACATCTATTAATGGATGAATGAATGTGACACAGCCCTTCTTAGCAATAAAAAGAATGAACTCCTGACCCACAGAACAATACAAAGGCAACTCAAAAGCACTATGGGAAGTGAAAAAAGCCAGGCCCAATTTATATGATTCTGATTATATAATATTCAAGAAAATAAAAAAAAAACTTTATGAAAACAGAAATCAGGCCAGTGGTTTTCAAGGACTGTGGGGGGTAGGGAAAGGGCATTGACTAAAAAGAGACATAAGGACATTTTTTTTGGTTGCAAGGAATGTTTTATCTCTTGACTGTGGCTGCTAAATGACTGCAAATAGTGTCAAAACTCAGTGAACTATACACTTTTGTTGTTGTTGTTGTTGGTCCTGGGATCCAACCGAGGGCCTCGCACACACTAGGCAAGCTCTTCATCATTGAACTACATCTCCTCATTGAATTGGACACTTTTTTAAATGATGTGTATTGTATGTGTGCCTAAATAAACCCGGCAAAAGCGCAAAATTTAATAAGCGGTAACGACATGCTGACCCTGAGCTGACGCTCTCCTTATAAAGTTATAATCACATGATGTTTCCTTCTGTACAGTTCCAAAGCCAGAACCGGAAGCAATGCATAAAGAAATGACAGGAAAGCAGAAACCAGCTCGATGCAGGAGTCCTTTGTCTTAGTCGATTTTCTGTTGCTATAACAGAAGACCCAGGCTGGGTAATCTATAAAGAGAGGAAGTTTATTCTGGCTTACGGTTCTGGAGCCTGGGAAGTCCAAGAGCATACCAGGCAGTGTCTGGCAAGGGTATTGCAAGCTGGCAGGTGAAAGGGCAGAGGAACACATGCAAAAGAGAGGGGACAGGAGCAAGACAGCTCACCCTATAACTACCCACTCTATTAACCTACTTCAGTGAAATACATTAAACCCCTTTAGCAACCCAATAAGGGCCCCACCCCTCAAAGCACCACGGCAGCAAACTTCAGTGCACGTTTCAGACTGGACGAACCATATCCGAACCATAGCCTCCTCCCCACCACTCTGTTCACTGTGATTGCCTGATGTCCCCCCTCCCCACATAGGACACACCGACTGATTGCCACCGAGGCTGCTTCTCCCTCTACCTGGCTCCTCCAAGTGTTCCCCAGGCCACTAGGACCAGCATCGCCCAGGGAATTGAGAAATGCCAAATCTCACACCCTATTTCAGACATCCAGAATCAGAATCTGTACTTTAAGTGGACATCCAGATAGTTCCTAGGACACATTTCCCCAGGTGTATTCCTAATTCCCAGATGTGCTGCTACAGTTCAAAGATGAGTTTGACAAGCTCTGATCTGGTCACAAGCTCACTTCTTTCCCTACCACCCCACTGAGTTCGACGATGACCAGGTCCACTGTGCACACTCCCAAAACCCACTTAAGCCAGTATTCTTTGAGTTTCCATTCTGTCAATGAAACAGGAATGAGAAAAAATTTTGAAGCTAATATGAATGTTTATGGAAGATTCCATAATGGTACAGTTGTCCCCTTTGACTGAGTGTGATATGTTCCAAGACCCTCAGTGAGGGCTTGAAACTGAGGATAGCACTGAACCTTACAAATACTAGGTTTTTCCCCTATATATACATACCTATGACAAAGTTTAATTTATAAATTAGGTTCAGTAAGAGATAAACAGCAACTAATAATAAAATATAATGATCACAGCAATCTACTACAATGAAGTTATTTACAAGTTATAAAATGTTAATTTCTGGAATTTTCCATTAATATTTTCAAACCACAATGGATCATGGGTCACTAAAACCACAGAAAGCAAAGCCATGGGAAGGGGCAGGGACTGTAATTTGCTTTACAAACTGCTATGGAAATAAGCGTGGGCAAGACTTCACAAGTATCTTTGTCACTCAGCCTATGGAAGGCTAAAATCGAATGCAGCCAATCCTGTGTTGTGGATGTGACTTATGAGAGGAAGACAACACCGAGTTGTAATTGCTGTAAAATTCGCTCCTCTCAGCTCCTCCAAGGGGACTTGATGGTTGTTACGGTTTGGATGTGAGGTGTCCCCCAGAAGCTCATGTGTGAGACAGCACAAGAAGTTTCAGAGAAGAAATGATTGGGTTGTGAGAATCTTAACCCAATCAGTGAATTAATCCCCTGATAGGGATTAACTGGGTGGTAACTGAAGTGGTGGGGTGTGGCTGGAGGAGGTGGGCCTTGGGGCGTGGCTTTGGGTATATATTTGTATCTGGCGGGTGCAGTCTCTATACTTTCTGATCACCACGCAGGCTGCTTCCCTCCGCCACACTCTCCTGCCGTGATGGTCAACCTCACCTTGAGCCCCCAGGAATGGAGCCAGCCTTCTATGACTAAGACCTCTGAAACTGTGAGCCCTCAAATAAACTTTTCCTGCCTTACAATTGTGCTTCTTGGGTCTTTTAGTCACAGCAGTGAAATAGCTGACTAAAATAATGGTGGAATTTCAGGGTCCATGGCTGAGAAAAAGGAATTATTCATAACCAAGTGCTCCGGGCTCGGACCCGGCCAGTCCTGGGATAGCACGTGGGACCCTTCACAGACCACCTCCTGGTGAAACACGCCATCCAAGCTGGACAACAGCTTCATTTGGGGGAACCCACACGCTAGGGCTCCAGCCTCCTTCTCTCTTTCTTCCCAACCTCCCATTCTGCTCCCTCCCACCAACTCTCTCCTCTGCCCCACACCTCTTAGCCTCTCACCAACGCCGACCTGTTCTGTGTTCTCTCAGAAGGCCCTTGATGCTCAGCCACTGCAGGATCTGACATGGTGGACAGGAAACCCCGGGAGAGCTTAGCAAAAGACGGTGCCCAGGTCTCGGGAGGCTGTGAAGGGCGGTGACAGCGCACCACCCTTTACAAACCTTAGCTGTGGGCCTTGCGGTCTGACTCACTCTGATCTTTTTATCATGCCCTTGACAACGGTTTCAGTCAGCTTTCCACCTCTGTGACTAAAGGACCCCACCAGAACAACTGTGGAGGAGGAAAAGTTAATTTGAGGGCTCATAATTTCAGAAGTCTTAGTCCGTAGAAGGCCGGCTCCATTCCTAGGGGCACAAGGTGAGGCAGAACATCACGGCGGGAGAGTGTGGCAGAGGGAAGTGGCTCACATGATGATCAGGAAGCAGAGAGGAGGCTCCACTCCCCAGACACAAAATATATACCCCAGCACACCCCCAGTGAGCCGCTTCCTCCAGCCACACCCCACCTGTCTCCAGTTACTGTTGCTGTCTGAAGCGATGGCCGCTTGGAGCAACGAAGCCTCGGGAAGAAGTTCAGAGGCAAACTGGAAACTTAACAGGCTTTTTATTCTGATAACTTCTCTCTCCGGCTCTAACAACGACTCTAACACGCACCACCAAAAAACCCACCAAACGAAATGGCGCCGACCCGATCCGATCTCGGCTCAAGTCTCACGAGATCCCAGGCCAAGTCCCGCAAGATCCCAGGCCAAGTCCCGTGAGACCACGGAAGGCGGCAATGTCCAAATATCTCCATGGCCCGCAGCCAACCGCAACCTCAGCCATCTCCCCAATCAGGGCTCCTGCAAGTTACCCCTCAGTTAATCCCATCAGGGATTAATTCACTCATTAGGTTAAGACTAGGACCCAACCATTTCTCCTCCAAACCTTCTTGCATTGTCTTACACGTGAGCTTTTGGGGGATACCTCATCCGAACCATAAAAACAACCATTTGGACAATAAAAATTGCGACCCAGTGTATTCATTCCCTTAGTTGCTATAACACATTTCAACAGATTTACTGGCTTAAAACAGCAGATATCTATTCTCATACAGTTCTAGAGACTGCAAGTCTGAAAGCAAGGTGTTGGCAAGACCATGCCTCTTCTGAGTCTCTGAGAGAAAATCTATTCCTCGTCTCTTCCCTCCTCTGGGTAGCTGCTAGCAGCCTTGGCTTTCTTGGTATTCTCTGGCCACGGACTCACGGCTTCTATCTTTGTCTCCATTTTCACATCACATTTTCTATGTCTACGGGTCTTCTTTTCTGTTTCTTTAATTTAGGGTCCACCCTCGTCTGGGAATAGCATCATCCCAAGATCCTGACCTTAATTATATCTGTGAATACCTTTATTGCAAATAAGATCATTTCTGAGGGTTGGGTGGATATTTTTTGAGGGTCACTAACTAAACCCAGTCTCTACCTTTGGAAAATGGGCCAGGAAGGATCAGCTTATCAATCCTGAGTTTCCACCTTTGCTCACTGTTAATCATCTACACTGGGAAGGTCCCCCAAAGTATTTGTGTTGAAGGCTTGGTCCCCAGGTGGGGCTTTGAGGAACTGAATGGATCACCACCGATGGATTAATCCACTTGATGGATTCATAATTTGAGTGGACTACTTAGGAGGTGATGGAAACCGTAGGCAGGTGGAGCGTGGTTGAAGGAAGTAGGTCATTGGAGGTGAGCCCTTGGGGTCTCTGTCTTTAACCTGGCCCCTTCCTTACCCCATTTCCCCCTCCTTCCAGACTGCCATGAGTTGAGCAGCTTTCCCCCACCATGATGCCCTTCCGCCACCATGTCTCTGCCTTGGATTCAGCCCAACCATGGACTGAACCTCTGAGACTTGAGCCAAAGTGAGTATTTTGGTCACAGTGGCAAAAAGCTAGCTAACACTCTAGTCCATCAGGAAAAATCTCCATGTGATACTAAAATCCAGACCTCAAGTCATCGTCAAGTCAAAAGCAGAGTTCCTGGTCCTGTAGATCTCCACACTCTGAAGAACAGGGGATGTGTTGTTCACTGGGGAAGGTCCACCTTCCCCTCAAGTCACCCACAAGCAAACCAACGGCCTCCCTCAAAAGCAAAGCAGACTGACTTGCCATTTCTGGCTGACACAATGTGTCATCAGCAGCAGCGCAGGTGAGCAGGGCAGTGTCGGGAGGCAGGGAATGAAGTAGATGGGGTGAGTGAACTACAGCCATGTGGGTGACACAGGAGTGGGGGACTGGCCCTTCTCCCAGCTCCCTCAGCCCAGCCTCCTTAATTGGATGTGGCCAATGGAGGCTTACCGACTCCTGCATGATGTTCATGCAAATATATTCCCAAGTCCCTTCCTGCCAACGAGAGCTCTTTCTACAGAGAACATTCCAGAACCAGTGCAGTGGGGGCCTATGGAAGAAGAGATGCTCTTTGCTTGGATGGGCACAGAAAGCTTCATGGAGGAGAAAGCGGACCTTTGAACTGGGCTTTGAAAGCATTCCCAAGCAGAGGAAGTGGAAGCCAACCAAGCAGCGTAGAGGCGACACGTGGCAGAGCAAGGCCTCGGCTAGAGGCGATGCTGAGGTTAGTAGCGGGCACCGGCGGAGTGTGTTCAGAGGAGGCTGAGTAAGATAGTTCCACGCTCAGCTGAAGATGTCTGCTCTAGGAGCTGTGATGCACGCCACGTCAGCCTGACCTGGGTGGATGCCTGTCACTCGGGAGAAAGCAAGAAAACCGGAACTCATTTGGCCAAAGGAAGTTGACTCCTAAAGTCACCTGGTATGCAGTGAATTGTGTCCCCTACTCTCCCCAAAAAAGATATGTTAGAGTCCTATCCCCCAGCACCTTAGAATGTGACCTTGTTTGGAAAGAGGGTCTTTACTGGGGTAACTGAGTTGAATTGAGGTCATTAGGGTGGAGCTCACTCCAATATGACTGATGTCCTTATAAAAAGAGGAAATCTGGACACAGAGACAGACCCGCATAGAGGGAAAGTCACAGGAAGAGACACAGGAGAAGATGGCCATCCACAAGCCACAGGAAGTGGAACACACCCTTCCCTCCCAGCCTCAGCAGGAACCAGCCCCGCTGACGCTGCAGAGACCTTGATCCTGGATCTGTCACCTCCAGAACCATGAGACAGTACATTTCTGTGGCAATACATCCCATTTTTGATATTTTGTTTCAGCAGCCATAGCAAGCTAATACACTATCCACCTTACAAAAAAAAAAAAAAAAAAAAAACCTTCCCTCTTCCGTGGGCCTGAATACCCTCATTACACAACCGTCGGCCACCTCCACTGAGGAGTCAAAGGCACCTGGCATGGAGTTTTGGCCCCACTGCTCCTCACCAGCTATCAATATGGACAAGTGACAAATAGCTCATTTCTTTGCACCCCAGTTTTCTCAACTGCAAAATGATATTAATAATACATGGTTCATATAAATACTGGTACTAGAAAATGAGAATATGTATCATTGTTATGCACTATCATTAGTCTATTATCAGGACAAAGCGTTCTGTAGTTACAGCCTCCTAACTAGATAGGAGGAGAGTTTGCACCTGTCTGAATCTATTCCCACAACAAAAAGGGGGCCCTGAAAAGCCAGAAGCCACCACCCTCTGAAGTGCAAACCCATCACTGGCAGAGGACCCTGGAAACCCAGAGTATCCATTAACACCTCAGGAGCACGGGGATCTGGCAACCCCCCACACCCCCTATGGTAGCAGGACACCAGCTACAGGCTATCACACACTTCCTGCTGTCAATCACTCATGAATTCATTCATTCGTTCCCAAAGTACTTACTGAGGACCTACCTGGCGCCAGACACTCTGCCAGATGGCAGGCATCAGGCACCTGTAAAATGGAACTAGAACCCACCGACAGGGTGTTCGAAGAACTGACAGTCGGGAGTCGGTGCTCCAACAATGTCACTTCTCTGCTGCCTTCTCCTCCAGTCAGCATGAGGCTGAGCTCCTTCCCCTGAAAGTGAGGCTGGCCTTCACCTTTCCTGAAGACGGGGCATGTGCACCCTGAAAGTTCCTCCCTTTATAAGGGAAGTTTCAGACTTGATCGTCTCTGGGTCCAGACCTTAGGAGGCCACCAGGTGGAGACTGTGGGGGATGACAGAGTTCAGGGCTTGTGAGGGTCCTCTGCTGCCCCTGGTTGCCCTTCTGGAAAACAAACCCTTCTGGTTTTTTCAAGAAAAGCTAGAGATCCAGATTTCATATGAAATCTTCCATTTCTTTAGCCACTGGTGTGTTAGGGTTCTCCAGAGACACAGAACCAGCGAGACAGATGATGGTGATGACGACAACGACAATAGATATGATAGACAGGTGACAAGGGGGAGAGAGAGACTGATCACGAGGGACTGGAAGGTTGCCTCACTCACCTTGGGGGACGGAGCAGTCCCTGATGGCCGTCTGCAGCTAGAGATCTAGAAGAGCCAGTGATGTGGTTCAGCCCGAACCCAAAGGCCTAGTAACCAGGGGAGCCACTGGTGTAATCTCCAGCCTGCGGGTGTGAGAAGATGAAACGAGATGTCCCAGCTCAAGAAGCAAGGGGAAAAGGCCAAATCCTTCCTTCTTCCACCTTTTGCTCTATGCAGGCCTCCGTGGGTGAGGTGACGCAGGCCCCCGTGAGGACCTAGTCCACTGAACCCACAGATTCTAATGCAAGCTCATCCTGAAACACCCACAGAGACACCCCCAGAAGCAAAGAGCAACCTGGGCACCCACCAACCCAGGCAAGTTGACGCATGAAACCAGCCACCAGAGCTGACAGCTTTTCCCATTGACTTGCACCCACCACAGAGGCTGTGAGGATGCAGCTCCCACCCCTGGACCCGCAAAGCCACGAGAGGCCACAGTGTGCTGCTTCCATGGCTCCCCCAGGTCGGGTAGGACTTCCACAGAGACACAGGCCACCCCTTCCTGCCCCCACAGCAGCCAGAGCTCACGGTCCACACCCATGAGCTTCTTCTGAGTTCCAACAGGTGCTCTTCTAACACCCAGGTGTGCCTCTGCATGCTCAGTCATGATAAAAGCAGACTGTGACACCGGTAGATACCTGGAACCCTAGGGAAGTGAACTGGGAACTGGGGGAAGAGGGTGGTTTTCTTTCTTTCTTTTTTTTTTTTAATATTTATTTACTTTAGTTGTACACAATGCAATGCATTTATGTTTACGTGGTGCTGAGGATCAAACCCGGGCCGTGCATGTGCGAGGCGAGCGCTCTGCCGCTGAGCCACAACCCCTGCCCAGAGGTTTTCTTTTTACGTTTGTTGGACATCTTTTTGGCCATAATTGATAGATGGGCTACCCCTCCCCCTCCTGGAAGTTTCTGTGCCCTGAGCAAAGTAACCTTGTTTCCCTTCCCCCAGGCAGGAAGCAACCTTGTTTCCCTTTCCCGGGGCAGGAGCCAATAGGATTAAAGGTTGCTCTGTTCCCTGGACAGGAGCCCATAGGCTTCACCACCAATGGTTTTAATGAAAACAACCTAATGGTCCAGGGGAGTATAAAAGGGCTCCCGGTCAGTTGGGGTCAGGGAGAGGTAGAGAGACGATGAGCGAACCAGGCGACGAGAAGAGAGACGACAAGACAGAAGACCATAGAGACGGAGAAGAGGCAGCCACTGCACCAGCCTTAGACCCACCGTCTCCAGCTGGAGGGCAGCTGCCCCAGCCGATAGCTCCAGAGACCACAGCCAGCGCGACCAGACTCCTACCTTCTGTTCAGAGCTTGCACACTCTTCCACCAGAGCTTGCACACTTCCCTCTCCCTGATTCCTCTCCCCATTCCTTTTCTACCCCTAACCAGCCATAATGGCTGGTGAATAAATCCCTTGGCTGCACGGCCATTCTGGGTGTGATTTTTTGCCCTTCAATAATGATCACCTTTGTTGTTTTTTTAATGACCCTTTTCTATTTGGGAATAATTTTGGATTTACACAAGAGTTCCAAAGATAACTGAGTGCCCATGGGCCCTTTGTCCAGTTTCCCCTGATGTTAACATCTCTCCTGTGTAACCCTGATGCGTGAGTCAAAGCTAAAGCATTGACCTTGGCCCAATCCTATTGCCTAAACTAGAGGCTTTATCCAGACTTCTCCAGTTCTGACACAAACATCCTTTTTTCTGTTCCAGGACAACATTGTATTAGCCATAAAGGCTCCTGGCTCTCCTCGGGTCTGTGAGTCCCCTTGTCTTTCATGCCCGGGACACTTTTGAAGGGTATTGGTCAGAAATTCTGAGGATGTTCCTCAGTTAGGGTTTGTTTAATGTTTTCTCATTTTAAAAAATGGATCTGTAGGTTTGGGGGAAGAACACCACAGAGGTAGAATGCCCTCCTCATCGCATCCATGAGGGTAGATGGACGCCTCTGATGTACCTCTGGTGATGTTGACCTTGATCTATTGGACGAGGTGGTATCTGCAAAACTCCTCCATAATAGTCGCCATTTTTCTCCTCCATGTGTTTTAATCGGTGCATCACAGGTCCCTCCTGGTGGGTTTGTTGTTACATACACCATCCTGGAAGAGCGTCACTAAGCCAGCTGCCCCTGGCGTAGAGCTCCATCTCCCCGAGCCAGGAACATCCGCAAAAGCAAAATTTGCAATTTTCTTTAAGGAGGATTTTTGTCCCTTCCCCCACCCCACCCCACCCTTTTTTTTTTTTAACTTATTCAATCATTTATTCATCATGTGGTATTTACTTTTTTTCTTAGGGTTACGATCCAATACCGTGGATATTTATTTTGTTGCTCAAATTGTTCCAGCTTCGGTTAGATTTGTTTTTGAAAAATGGTTTTTAGTGATAAAGTCCTGCAGTCACTGAGGGAGCTTGTGATCAGGCATAAATTGCTTCCGATTATCAGACATGATTCCCAAGCCTCAATCTTCCACATCAGAGGAGAAAGTGTCGGGAGAGATGTTGAGCTCAGGCCCTGGAAAGAGCATGGCCTGAATGACCGCTCATGGTGTGACTGTGGACAAGGCATCCACCTCTCAGTGCCTTGGTTGAAACATGGATAAAATAAGATGATTGTGACACACAATAATACTTACTACACCCCAACTTTAGGGAGAACTAAGACACTATCTGTAAAGCATTCAGAACACCATTGGGCACGTGGGGAGTTCCCAGTAGTCACTGGCTGTGGTTGTCACTGGTATGGTGTGGCTGCACGTCCTGGGGTTGCTGGGGGCCAGACAGGTTTGGGGTTCCTGCACACTCACCGGCCTCACCAGTTCTGATCTTCAGCTAGAGTGGGTTGGAAAGGAAGGGAAAGCCTGTGGGAGGTGGGGACCTGACTTCCGGTTGCAGCCCACTCTGGCCTTCCGCTAGGTAAGCTGTGAGCCAGCTCCAGGCCTGCTTCCTCAAGCATGGGGAGGGGCTCATGAAGCAGCTGTCCTGCCTCCCTCAGTGACGGGGGGCGTGTAGGAGATTTGGAACTGCTGCATTCAGGGAACGTGGTGAGGTCACACAGCTGGCCTGCAGCGTCCTCTTCCCAGGCAGAAGGGCAGCGCTTTCCTCCTCTGGGATGCCTGCGTGGCTCTTTCAGACTTCAGCCAGCTACAAGACCCCTGCCCGCCTCCTCCATTCTGTCTGCAGGACCCCAAGCAGAAGCTAAAAAATGTGACAGATCCCTGGCCCCCTGCCACTCATCCAACTGTCCTGCAGCTGGCGTCTGCCTGGCCAGGCCAGGGTGATAAAAATGGGGACACAGAAAATGAGATGTTCCTCCAGTGCACATCATGAGCCTGCCCAGTGCCCCTTCCCTGAAATGAAATGTGCTCGGGTGGGGGTGGGGAGATTCCTTCACAGCCTGGAAACAGAAGCCACGGTTAACCTCCTGAATTAACGTGGTGGATGAGTTTCTGATGAGGACTCAGCCCGAGTCCAGACCTCCCCTGGGAATTCCACCCTGCCCACCCGTGCACTCCATCACCCTCCCTCTGGGCTGGGGAAGAGGCCAGAGGGAGAAGCAGGAGACCCCGGAGGAAACATTTCTTCCTCCCTTCCACATCTGCTCTGCCCACACCTTGATCTTGTTCTTGGGGGGGTAGCCTGGAGCTCCTGCCCAGAACCCCTCTGAAAACCCAAACCCCTTCTTCAGGACCCCCTCCTGCAAGAAGCCCTGTTGACCAAAGACCCTAGAAAGGACTTTGGTTCCCTTGGACCTGAGTTCAGATCCTGGCTCCACCACTGCTTAGGAAGACGTCCTGGGTAAGATGCCTACTCTGTAGGAGGCAACGCCAAGGCCCACCTCTTGGGAATGTCATAAAAACTGGCTGGGTGTCTGTAAAGCACTTGGCCTTTGGTAAGTGGCGAGAAGGCGGGAGGCGGACTTCTCTGGCCAGACAGAACTTGCAGGAGAATCACCGTGGGCCTGCAGTGCTCACCTCCCCATCCAGCGCTCTTCCTGACGTTCCTGTCGTGGACTGGACTCGAGACCCAGGGCTTAGTAAAGCCACAGGACTGCTTCCGGAGCTTGCATCCTGGTCTGGCAGCTGGGACTGTGTTGCCCTGAGAGCCTTTACCTGAAGGTCTCAATGGAGCCTGGGCTCAGGATTCTTCCCAACACAGCAATGCCTGAGCTGACCTGCGCTGGGCTCGTGGCCAGCGTCCGAGCCCCTGGAGGAAGGCCTAGGTGGCTGGGGGAGCCGGTGGCCCTCTGTGACCAGGTGAGCTTCAGGAAATGGTGCAAGGACCACGCAGGAAGCACTGTACTCAGGTTGGAGGAAGGGGAGACCACCCACAGGTGAGCCACTGGAACATTCCATCGCCTTCCACCCCAGCTGCCAGAGGGGAGTCC
This sequence comes from Tamias sibiricus, assembly GCA_025594165.1. NCBI lineage: Eukaryota > Metazoa > Chordata > Mammalia > Rodentia > Sciuridae > Tamias > Tamias sibiricus. Next base: position 34,491,971 of record CM046672.1, read on the forward strand.
CCACGCTCCCCATTCATTACCTGACATAACTAATTGCCTGGTGACATTTCCCATATTATAGACAAATGTGAATTATGGGCCCAGCTGTTCCCCTTCTCGTCACCAGGAATCGGTTGATAAATATGTTTATTCGAGGTCAGCCTGGCCTCATCCATTAGAAATATTGTTTTTCTAAACATTACATTGATTTGATTTAACTCTAATCAATTTAAAATGGTTCTGACAATTAACAAAAGCTTCAAATATGACCTTAAAGTAATAGGATTCATTAGCTATGTTTAGGATTAAACTTACCCTAATAGGGCAATTTTTCTTCCGAGGGTATTTGGTAAGCGGCTAGTGGTCAGTCAAAATGAAATCAATTATTATAAATTATACAGTTAAAGTTGATTATGTATCCCCTGCTAATTTATATAAATAAGGGTCTCTGACAATGGGAGTAATTTATTAATAACTATCTCTCCCCCAGCCCGGGATCACACTTCATGTTACAGCTGCCAGAGCATCTGTAACCCATGAAGTATTATTTTCCGGGGCTGCTCTCGATGTATGCTAATTAAACCCATAATTAATTGGAACAGTTATAGTTAAAGACACAATGCTGGCGCCCTCTGCCCTGTTATTCACGACAGTCGACTCATTCAAAAGGCAATCTGATCAAAAATTCATACGCTAGCTCCGGCGCCCCAAAAGAAGGCCATCATCCTACAAAGAGGGCTGGTGACATGACAGCTGGTGTGCTGGAGGGGTGACATGCTGTCAGAACTCAAGCCTGCCCGTGTCGTGTCTGGACTTCCCACCCTGCTGCCACCAGCCAGTGTCCCCTCCTGGCCACAGGGGCGATGTGGACTCTGAGAGTGGCAGAAAAGGATGTCTGGGCCAGAGTTCATGAACTGTTGGCCCATAGAGTGTTTAAGAAGAAAGGTTGCAGAAGTTCACAAGTGGGGTACCCTCGCTTCTCTCTGAAATTTCTGGCTTTGCTTGAAAAAATCAGCATCTACTGAGCTTGCTACTCATGCTTCTTCCCCCACACCAACCTCCCTCTCCTTGGGTTATGGTGTGGCCCATGTAGCGGTGAGGGACACCTCGTTTTTTAGGTGGAGAAACTGAGGCCCATGGAGAGAGAGTCTAGCCTCGGAGCACACAGGGGCCGGAGTCCAGGCAGGCTGCACAGAGCTGCTGTCACAGAGCATGTGGGTGTGATTGGCCCACAAGGAGGTGGACCTTGACACTACTATCCCCAATACATACCAGGTGAGGCCTGGCAAGAGGAGACTGGTACAGTGACCCAAAGTCAAGGGGTCCTGAGATAGTGGGGTGAAGACAGACCGACACCACTGCAGGGCGTATTTGCCATTGAAAGCAATAGGCTGTGTCTGTGTGCTCCTCCGGTCGGGCTGGAGCAGAGGGAAATTCCTCTCTAGCATGGAGGAGACATGCAACGCGCTGTGTGGTACCCTTCATGGAGGGGTATAGAAAAGTCCTGACCACCAAGACATCACGGGCACAAAAGAACATGCATCTTGGAAATGCCCTGAAGAATGTCCAGGGCCCATGCCGTGTTCTGTCACTCACTCCCCCTCTTCCAACGAACACGGAGTGCCCCAGAGTTGGGGTGCCCCATGCTGGAGGCCAAGGAGATGGGGCAACATGGTCTTCACCCTCTGGGAGCCCCACTGCTGGAAATGGGAGATAAAAATAAAGAGCAGGGATGGCATCAGGGTGGGTTGTTTGAAGTTTTAGAGGTAAAAAGTGGGATGTTCCATGTACACAGGAAAGTGCCTGGGGTGGCATTTGTGCAGGGAAAGACTTGGATCCTTTCCACCTGTGTCCAGTGAGGAAGGAAGCAGAGGAGGTAAGTGAGGAGGAGGGAGAGGGAGGGGTGGTGCAGGTCTGAGACCTGGGGGGTGTTGGCAAGGGCCTGGGAGCCATGGAACGATATGGTAAAATCAGGAGCTAGAGACAGGCCCTTCCAGGGCGCCACCTCCACCAGGCTTTGGAATCCTTGCAGCCCAAGAAGCCCAAGAAGGTCAGCTTTCGGGCCATCCCACCTCTGCTATTTAGGGAAGGTCCACTATGCACTGCAGGAGGAAACCCACCTCCAGCTGAAAAAGTGCAGGAGCAGTACCCCACATCAGTGCCCCAGATGCTTGGCACACAGTGCTCCAGGGCGTGAATAGGCCCAGGTATGAACAGGAGTCCCCATGTCTGGGATCTAATCCAGCACTGCCTCTGATTCACCTGCTCCTCCAGGTGCAGCCCTACCTCCCTAGGCCCCAGGTTCTCCAACTTTAAACTGAAGGGATGAACCCCATCTGCGTTAGCCAGCTTTCTGTGACTGCGACAAAATGCCTGAGATGATCAACTTAATTTGGGAAGGGCTTATTTTGCCTCACAGTTTCACAGGTTCAGTCCATGGTCGCTTGGCCCTGTTACTTCAGGCCTGAGGGGTTCAGTATCTCATGGTGGTACCGTGTGTCACGGTAGAAGAGGCCTCTTCACCTCAAAGCAGGAAAACAAAGAGAGAAAGAAAGAGACTGGTGTCCCAATATCCTCTTCAAGGGCCTGCCCCCAGTGACCGAACTTCCTTCCACTAGACCTCACCTCATAAAGGCCCCATCCCCTCCCAGTAGTGCCACGAAGGCCTTTAAAACATGTCTTTTTTTGGTTTTGTTTTTTTTGTTTTTGTTACCAGGGATTGAACTCAGGGGCACTTGACCACTGGGTCACATCCCCAGCTCTTTTTTTGTATTTTTTTATTAGAGACAGGGTCTCACTGAGTTGCTAAGTGCCTTGCCATTGCTGAGGCTGGATTTGAACACACGATCCTCCTGCCTCAGCCTCCCTAGTGCTGGGATTATAGGCGTGCACCACCGCGCCCGGCTCTAAACCATAAGTCTTTGAGGGACATTTCAGATCTAAACCATGACATTCTACTCCTGGCCCCCCAGAGGTTTATGTCCATCTCACGATACTCAATGCCCACCTCAGCCAGGCTCCTCTGTCCCCGGCACCTTTTATTCAGCCCATCCTGGAAGCTCTGGGGCCTGGGGCTGGGAGTGGGCCGTGCGCTTGCCTGGGGTGGGGGCTGTCCTCTCCTCTCTCTTCCCAGGGCTCCTGCCCTGGGGGAGGCTGGTGTGCACTTCCTGAGCCACGGGCTTGGAGCAGCACAGCACAGGTCTGGTTGCTGTGGGTGCTGGTGAGACCACCCCGCTCCTGTGGCCTCAGTTTCTCCACCAGCAAAATCCACCCTCCATCCCCTCCACTGGCGGCAGGCGAGGGAGAAGGCACTGGAGTGTATTCTGGGCAGCTAGAGCTGAACACCGAGGGGAGGGCAGAGTGGAAAGGCCCCAGGTGGTCCTGGCCTAGTGTTTTCTACCAAACCAGATGGAGCGCGGTCCACCTCCCCCTTCCCTGCCTCACGGTGACAACCACGGGGCTGCCTCAGTCTCCCCAGTGCGATCCTGACACTTTATGCGACTTTCTGCTCCCTCCAGGATCCCCATCCTCGGAATGGCCTTCCCGGTCTGGAGACAGCTTTGTGTTGATGGCAGCCATTGGCAGGGCCGGCCTCTTGCCTCGCCCTGGGCTACCAGCTGCCATCCCTCCCTCCCTGGGGTCATAAAACCCGCCTGATCTCCAGGAGCCCAGCCTTCGGTCCATTTTCCTAGACACAAGCCTTTGCTTCCCAGGGTGGCCAGGACATGAGCTCCCTCAAAATGTGAAAATGCGCTTCTCTTCTGAATGACCTCCAAAATCACCACTCCACAACTCCCAAACACCTCCACAGCATTTGATTTACAGCTCACAAACTTTCTTGGTTCCATTATCTCCTTCTGATAAATGGCTTCTGCCCAGCCACCCTCTCTGCATGCCCTGTCATTCAGTCAAATGCTGGCTTTAATTTGGATAAGACTGACAAGAGAAAAATAAAGACATAAAAACCATCTGCTGTCACTGTAATCTCTGTAGTCCACGTACTCCCTGCTCACACACTTTTTGGTCCATTCACAAATAATTTTATAAGCAAAATTAGGTCTATTAGGGTACATATGTTTTTATAGCCCACTTTTTTTTTCACCTAATATCGCATGAACATTTGCACATGCCCTTCAGAAATGATGTTCTAGAAGGATTGTCAATGAGCCACACTCCCTGGTCCAGCTAGGTCATCACTGAGCCAAGTCCAGAATATCTAAGCTTCTAAGTTTGATCTTTTGATAAATCATTCTGCCTGGAATCTTATGTGTGCTCATCTTGGACACAGATAATCATTATTTCCTTAGGAAAAATTCCCAGCAATTCAAGGGCTGGGTATAAGGTAGGTAAAACATTAAGGCTTTTAAAAATAAGCACCCATGTATGACATGGCCATGTGACTCAGAATTTGTGTGCAATTGTGGAGGGACAAGAGAGGCTGAGGAAAAACCAAACCAAGAGAAGCCAGCAGGCGGAGGAGGAGTCTGTGCTCACTCAGACCCAGACCCCACCATGAGTGCTGCCTGGGAAGGGACTCACAAAGCTCCAAGACCCTGAATGTCACAGCAGGAGAGGTCGGAGCAGACTATAGTCCAAGGCCCCTGTGTGAGAGAGGGAGAAACTGAGACCAAGAGGTCACCTAGGAAGCTCGTGACTTCAGTGCTGGAATCTTTCCCACGTAGCCCTGTGCCTTGTTTACGGTGAGTCCTGCTCAGAGAGAAGACCCAGAGGCAGCAGGCTGAGCCTTGCTGTGGAAGTTCTCCCCCTATATCCCAAGCAGAGCAGGAGAGAGAGAGGGCTAATGGGCACTGGGGCGGCCCATAGCCAGCCTCATGCAAGGAAAAGCACCAGCATGAATATGCCAGGCCTGGTACGGTGGATTTGGTTCTGCTGTCGCTTAATGCATGCCACAGAATGAGTGAAGGTGGGTACCATGGCTCTCTAAAGCCTCCCGGTTTTCATTTGCAAAAAGCAGTTTATGCAGGTCTTCAACCAGATGATTTCCTGAATGGAAAAGCCCCCTCACCACCGCAGGGGCTAGGGCAGTGGCTCTCAAGCGTCTGTGTGTACATGATTCACTTGGAGGGGGGTTCAAAATGCAGATTCCAGGGCCCCTCCCTGAGACAGTGCTGTTGGCTTCAGTGCCCCAGCCCCCAGTCTGTGTCTCTAAGCTCCCATGATGATTCAGAGGCAGGCAATCCCCAGGTCACTCCAGAGACATTAATGACAGTGTGGCTGATTTTTACATAGGGATCCTGGTGAAGCAAGCTGTAGGAAAGTTAATGCAGTAGTTAGTAGGCTTACAATGAGGAATGTGCACCAATTAAAAGGTGTGACTTCAGGGTCCTATTATTTACCTACTTTCTTCCCCTGAAGCTGTAGATTCCTAATTCATTTCTCTGCAGATCCCAGAGAGGACTTCACACCTGACCTTTCTGCATTCGCCCAGTAGATGGCACTAACTCATTCTAAATGCTGTTGGTACAAGGCAACTTAAAGCTCAAGATAGATGGAGAGACTAAGACAAAGGCAGTCAATTGTGAGAGAGGACAGTCACAAACAGGAATGGACCCCATTAACCAGCCATCTTGAAAATACACAGAGAAAGTTTAAACCACCTGCATATAATTTGTAATCTGCCATGTAGCCCTGACTGCCACGTTTGCTTTTAAAAGTCACCTGCTGCTCCCCAAACCTGGGTTTGGGCTTTGCTGACTTACTTGGGAGCTGGGATCTAGGCCATGGTCATAACCTACAATGACCACAAGATGGCGCTGCTGCACTCAGAAGGACAAGATGCCTGAGAAAGTAAATCTTAACAAAACAATCTACAGAGCATGACCTGAAAATAAGATCGTGGAGGCAGAAGAGAGGTGGAAAGCGACATGTTGATTAGACTTCAACTCTCAAGTTCATGATGATAATACTACCACTACTGCTCCTGCTGCTGCTGCTGCTGCTGATGGCTACCATTTACTGAGGGGTTTCAAGCACCGGGCACTGTGACAAGCACTTTACATACATGGTTTCATTTAAAGTTCATAAAAGCCTTATGGGAAGTTCTACGACATCTCCACTTCTGAGAGGAAGCATTATGTGGGAAGCAGAGACTGGGACCTCTTGTGCTTTCTCAAAAGAAATGCAGACAGTGATCTGATTCTGGTCAGATCCACAATAGTGAATGGGGTGGTAACTTCTCTTCACAAAAGGCTGAACTCCTTCTTTCATTCGGCAAATATCTGAGCACCTACTTTGTGCCAGGCACTGATTGATGTGCAAAGGAAGGAATCAGAGAGAGTCCCTGCTTCTAGCGCAGAGCCCATATACCCACATGGTCAGAGGGTAAGTGCCTTAAAGAAACAAAGAGCATCAGGAGCCAAAAAGTGCTTGAGGGACACTTGAGATGATGTCAGTGGTGAACTGGAGCTGCTGCCAGGGCTCATGAGAGCCAATTGTTAAATTTTCAGGAATGTGTGGGCCAGTTCTTAAATGCATCCATTATTAAAATTAAATTATGTGAACATAAAATTAAATGTTATATTTAAAACAAAGGTAGTAAATACTCAAAATTCTTCACTTCCTAATTATTTCATACCTACTTATTTTGAAATTATTTTAGATAATGGCATTTTATACTTTACCACTATCTATGCCAAGGATAAGAAAATTGTCCTGTAAAGGGTCACTTAGTAAATATTTCAGGCTGTGCACGTCATAAGGTCTCTATCACATCCATGGTATTCTGCCCTTACAGAGCAAAAGCAGCTAGGGCATAAATGAATGGGCGTGATTTGTTCTAGTAAACGTTATGAAAATGTCAGACTGGGTTTGATCCACAGGCACCAGTTTGCACACCTCTGGTCTGTGCCTGGCTATTCAATGGGTACCGAATCTGTACCATGAGAACGCTGAACGCTTATGTTAATCGACTGTGCCTCTTTTCCCAAAGATGTCACTTTGGTAGCTGCAATCCGCCACGGTGTGGGTATTTATACCACACAATTGGCAAAGCCTACAAATTAGAGCTCCCCGCACCCTGAAACCTGATTGTCACACTTGGTAGCACCCCACTGGCTCATGTGCTTCAAGGGCCTCTCTGAGGTGCTCCACCGAACAGACACCTACCACCGTCTGTCCTGGAGCAGCCCATCCCCCATCACAGGTGGCCTACAGGCACAGTTTGGAAATGCACAAGAACAAAAGAGCCTGAAGTTTACAGAGATGGCCAGAAATAGTAAGGCGCACATTTGTTTATATGCATACATCCCCAAATCATCACCCCACCCCGCAACAACTCCAGAGCACCCTCTGTGGTCAGTTAGTCCCCCAGGCAAGAAGCCGTTCATAGTGGCCCACAGCCTGACCACATTTTTTTTCACAGGCTGGTGAGACCTGCCTAGCAACCAACTAGCACCCGCGAGGTTAGACCTCAGAGGTCACTTCCAGTGTCTCAGATGGTTGGAGAGGGACTAGGGAAGCCTGCCAGGTAGAGTCAACTTCCTAGCCAACTCTTAGGCCCTAATGCAATCTGAAACTACCTCCTCTGGAAAAGGCAATATTGAAAACAGACTTGGGTGCTAAGGGGATGATCTGACCTCTGAAATTTTAAGAGCTCTCATACACCCCTAGGAAAGTGGTAAGGTCCAAAGAGAGGACAGACTTGCAAATTTTAGTTGCACTTTGTGATGAGAATCACTGTACTGCGTGAATTACCTGATTTTCATGATGCCAGTTCTATCTGGCTCACCTAATTGCCCTCATTAGATCCCAGAAATGACTGACTCCCCTCCAATAAAATTCAGCACTGCAAAGCCATCAACCAACATTGACGACCCACCCGAACCTGAAGGTCCCCAGTTCAGCGCATGGAGGGAAGGCTGCCAAAGGCAAACCCCTCCCCAGGATTCTGCTTCATCGACCTGATGGGCAGGTTTTGTTTGAGACAACTAAAGCTTATGATGTGAAATGTATGCACATTTTGAAATATTTCCTGAACAGAGATAATAGCATCCACATGACACACCTTTATAGTTAGCTTTATCCGAGTCCTCTTCACAAGTAGGGAAATCTCCATCCTGCTTCCAAACTCATCTCTGCTGTGTCCAGCACATGTCCATCACGTTTCCGAGGCCAGCAGCTTCACAACAGATTCTCTCCCTCCCATTTGGAGTTCGGCCACATCCTCAGTCCTGTCTTTTATTGGAAAGAAACAGAAAGTTCCATCAGGGAGTGAGAAGTAGATCCTGTTTCCCTCTGAAAACTCCATCTCTCTGACAAGTGGTTCCCAGTACTGGCTGCCTATTGGACTAGTGGAAGGAGCTTTGAGAAAGGCCCACTGCCAACCCCATCGTCTGAGATTCTACGAGGCCTGGGGTGGACACAGCATTGGCATCGTGGAAGTCTCCCTGTGTGGATTCAACCTGCAGCCAGGACCAAGGACCACCGCCCTGGGCAGGGCACCCACGCCATTCAGGGATAACAAAGAATAACGAGGGTGAGCAAGCTCAGAAGAGAGGCCCGGGTAGCACTAGGGGTTCCTCTGGCCTTCCTCTTTAGCATGGAGTCATTTGGACTTGACTCTGCCTATCCACAGATGGGCACATGGGTACTATCCCTATCCCACTAATACACCCAAAGAGGAAGAAAGATGGGAACCAATGCAAACATATAACAACCTTTGGAGATGACAAAGAAAATCAGTGATGTTATCAGCATGTTCATTCAGCTATGGTCTTTTTTAATAGAAGGCTTGCTGAATGCATTGTTATACCAATATTAATAAGACCAGTCAGCTTTCCGACCTTGGCAGAGTAAGTGACATAACTGCCAAGTCATTTCTGAAGGAGATTTGTTATATCCGTTACCTAAAAGATCTGAGTAAGATTTCAGTTCCTATAATGTCATGTGCTCATTCCTGAGTATTACAAAGAGATGAAGCTCTTGACTGCCTCCTTGGCAGCTGCGGGGACCAGAACACACTACTCCATAGTAAATAGTTCTGTGCCAGGCCCACAGGTGTTGACATGAAGCACGGCAGGAACCACTGCTGGTTACAACGGCTTTGAGGCGGGTGGAACTGAGTTTTAATTAGGATCAGAGCTTGGAAATGCCACGCTAGATCAAGAAACCACACAACTCCTGGTGCCTGGCACATCTCCCAGACAGGATGAGAGTGTGAGGTTTCCTAAAACAATTGTCACGGCAGCAGAGGTTTGATGAAGACAGATGTGCCCAGGTACAGCACTTCCCGGAGGAATCGGCCACGCTGCCACCACGGCAGACATGGAGGAAGCTGTGGAGACCCAGTTGTGGCCTTCCCATCACCCGTAACCATTCCCCAAAGGAATCAAGGAAAAGGAACCATAAAAATTCCATTTTAATGATACAGAAATAGTATATAGTACATTTCTTTCCACAGCAGCACTTCATTCATCTCTAAAAAATTTAACAAAATTAAGGCTAAATCAGAGCAATCTGATAGTAAAGGGATATTTTATATGGTGTTATTCTTAAAGAATTTTTTGTAAATATAGGACATTCTTCAGGAAAAAGAAAATGTTGAACATGATACCAGAAATGGAAATGCAGTACAAAACGTGCTTCTTTGCATCAACCTGCTAATAACCACGACGACCCTGGGAAGTTTCAGGGGTTTCAATGAATGTTTGTGGTATGATGCTAAGACTTTCCAGAGTCAGAGTCCCACAGTTCAAGGCCATTTTATAATATAAAACCAAAGACAGTTGGGTCTCCAGCATAATCCCTTTAGAATAAATAAGGAGTGGAAGAGGACAGTATTTAAGAGCACAAAAGACTTGTACCTGAAGCCACAGTGCTCTGGAGGATGATTCCTCCATGACCGGCTCAAGGGCCCGGAAACCCAGTGAGGCTCTTTACACTGGCTGAAATCCTGCATTTACCATGATCTGGAAGGACTCTTTTTCTCTGCCAGATCTTTGCTATTTTTATTTCTTCTTCTTCTTCTTCTTTTTTTTTTTCTTTTTCTTTTTGGTACTAGAGATTTTACCTAGGGGAGCTTTACCTCTGAGATATATCTCCAGTCCTTTTTATTTTTTGAGACAGGATCTCACTAAGTTGCTAAGGGCCTCACTAAATTGCTGAGGCTGGCTTTGAATTTGCAATCCTCCTGCCTCAGCCTCCCAAGTCGCTGGGAATATATGTATGCGCCACCACACCTGGCACACCACTGCTTTCTGACTCAAGAGAAACCCATTAGCTGTTCTAGGATTTAGAGTAAGCTGAAGAGGCTCCCCTACCTCCTCTTCTTCCCACAGTAGGACATCTCAAAGGAAGACAAGTGAGAGAGAAATGTCCTGTAGAAGCCTGGCTCTCTGGAGTCTAGAGATAAGTCTAGACAAGAGGGACACTCCTAAGAGCCACAGAAACCCTGCCTTCCTGTGGCCCTGTGCACAACTGCTATTAGGGCTTCACCGCTTCCCTTCTCCACCCACTCTGTTGCACACTGGTTTCCATTTTAACATCCTCTTCCCCTCCAACACCCCCCCACACACACACACACACACTTGTGAAGGAGCCCTAATTAGGAAGGGCTGTTGTAGCTAGCTGGAAGCCATAAGTTCCACCTGATATGTATGTGACGCACCTGTAGGCACCCGCAAACCTGAAGGTATATAACCGGGTGAAAGCGGTCCGAGTTAGGAGAACGGAGAATTCAGTCAGCCGGGCAGTCACTCGGTCGGTCAGAAGAATCAGAGCGGCCAGAACGTAGGCAGAGCGGTTACAGAAGAGAAACCAGATAGAAGACAGAAGAGAAACCAGATAGAAGAAGTAATGACTGGTCTGAGTTAGGCCGAGGCTCCCAAGGAAGACAGAAGACAGAAGAAAGAAGAAGGAAGAAAGAAGAGAGAAGAAAGAAGCTCTAATCTTTCTCTAAAAGCTCGCTCTAATCTTTCTCTCTAAAAATCTTTCTTTCCCTCTCTAAGCTCTAAGAAAGTAGAAGTAAAAGTAGTAAAAGCTTAACTCTGCCTCCGAGAGTTTTTCCTCCCGGTTTTCGGTACCAGGTAGCTTACACACTTGTTTTAGGGAATTCAAAGATTTTCAATGATGGAGAACCCTTAGGGAAGGTGGTCTTGTTTTTTATTACAGGCCTTATGCCTCTCCTATTTTAACAAGGACATCTTACTTTATAATAAAAGGACTCTTTGTCCCAGAGAAAAATCTTCCTGTGTCATTTTAAATTTTTTCATCATAAAGTAGCAAAGAGCAATAAATGATGTAATTGTTTTTAACTTCGCATAAGAATTTTGTTTTTCTATTTCTTTGGCTCCCAGAGCCTCAATTTTCCCCAAAGAAATAAAATGAAAGGAAAATGTCCAGGTAAATAACATCAGATATGCTTTTAAGACTTGTGTTCCAAAGACTGCTGAAACCTCTAGGAAATAGTTGGTTGAGGTACACACACTAAAATGCATTTCTTATATAAGCCCATATGTAAACACTGATAAATATGATTAATATCACTCACATTTATGTAGATAATTAATACTACAGCATTATATGATCCCATAATCACAAAAAGATAAGGGACCTTTGAGGTCTTCCACTTCAGTGATTTCCAACCTGACTAGTCACCTGGTCATCAGGGTCACCTGGCGACTTTCCACAACAGATCTCCCAGCCCTGGCATGAGGAGTCAGATCCAGCAGGCAGAGCCTGGGACTTTGGAATTTTTGTTTTTTTTATTTTTGCTTATAAAATTCAATAGCCTAACCACCTCATTATCCAGAGGAAGAAACTAAAGCTCAAGAAGTCAGGATGTCTAAGGCTATAGAGAAAGAACAGAAAAAGGACCCAGGTCTCTTGTCCCCTAGTCTTCTACTTTCCTGTAACACCACACTATCTGCCGGGGCTTCCCTGCAACCCTCAAACTTAAGCTAAGAACAATTAATAGATGTCCTGAGGCTGAAATTAGATGACAAGCTGTTTGAGGACAGGAGCGAGGCCTCATGCGCCCTGTGACACAATCCTAGGCATCTAATCAATCTCCCATAAATATGGTTGGTGGCAGTCACTCAGCTAAGGCCTCATCTTGAATTCTCCATTCACATCTCTGTCTCCAATCATCCAAACAGATGCAAAATGACCTGGGTGGATATGGAAACCCAGCAATCCCCCTGAGAGGGGAGTAACTCCTGGATTTATGAAGAGGACACATTTAAGCAACCAGGAATTTGAGTGACAATGTAAGTGCCATAAGATTAATCACAGTCTCGTGCTTATTCTCAAATGACATCTACGAAAAAAAAATAAATGAAACTAAGGGATAGGGATAACCTGGTCATTTACCTAAGCATTTGATGAATACAAGTTACAAAGATCCTAAACTGTTCTAAGGAGAAAATTCTTATAACAACTGTATTATGCTGATTTTTGTTACCGTTTCTGTGTTTTCCCAGTCTTAGGAGACATTCTTTCATGGATGGAGTCAAGACTCCTTTATAAAGCTGATCATGAGGGACGGGATACATTTAGCCTCATATTATTAACATGGTTGCTTTTCTCTTTCCCTCATCTATAAACACACTCTCTCTCTCTCTCTCTCTCTCTCTCTCTCTCTCTCTCTTATTTGGACTTGAAGGAACATGACTTGTTATATTTTCTATTTGTTAACTATGCATCATGAACCATGTTATAAACAGATGATTCTTCTATGTTGTAATTTTGAATGTAGATCTGACAAGAAAAAAGGCTAATTGAAACATTTAATGTCTAAGGAAACATTAAGGAATTAAGACTGAAAATGAAATATATCGACAGGCACATCAGCCATTTATGCCTGCAGCCCAGTCCTGGCTGTACCCCTGGACAAACCATGGTCTGCTAAAACAGGAACAAGAAGGACGGAAAGGGACAGGTGAGGGAAGAAGCTCCCCAGCTTCAGGAGCCAGGCAAGGACCCAGCCTCAGGCTGCTGGGACCAATTATGGACAAGGACCGTCCCACTTATGGGAGCCTCCACCCCCACTCTATGAAACCATGCAAGCACCCAAACAAGTCTTCAAGTCTTCTACCTTGCAAGCTGGGCCCTAGATTTTCCTTAGCTTGGTTTTTCCACTGTAGCTGTTAAATCCAGTCTTACCTAGATATAGATTCCTATGCACTCTTCCTGCCCATGACCTTTCAAAATCATGCTGATAGGCTCACTCATCCGTTTCTTCATTCAACACATACTTGTTACACGGTGACAGAACTTAAGATGGTTAGAGCTAGAAGATGGCGTCCCATGACCCTCACTCACGCCAAGGGTGATGTCAGCAGGGCCAGCCTGCAGGGCTCCTCAGCCTCTGTGACTCCTCTGGTCATCACCTCACCCTGACCTAAGCACACAGCTGTACAAAGCCTTGTGCAAAATGGACATACATTTTCATTAACAAATGAAAGAGATTCGGTACCTTCTTATAACTTATAAAGCTAATAAACATAGCAAGATGGAATGATAAAACTAAAGGTAAAAGTGCCTTTTAAAAATAGCGAACTGCATGGTTTGTAAAGACTCCACTTTTTTGACATTAAGTATTTTTATAAAGTCATATGCTATGTACATATGACATATCTTCTTTCTCCAAGAAAAGGAAGTTATCCCAGAAAGACAAATACCACAAAATAACACTCAGAGAATACACACTCCACAGTGTTAACATTTATAATCTATTGTTCTAGGCTACAACATCCACTGTGGTCTACACACACTATGGGAAGTACCTAAGAAAACACCCATTTTCTACTTAATTAATCAGAAGGAGGATAAAGCTGCTGCTAACTTGCAATAAAATATGATTAATAACTGTCATTATCTCAAGTGAAACCAAACTGAATTAAATGTGACTGACCAAACTTAAATAACTATCTTCTTTAAATAGAGGTCTATTTAAAATAACCTCTTATTTATTTAAAATAATAGAGGTTTAAATATCTAACAATGTCTCTGGAGAAATGTTAATGAGTAATTCTATATGCCAATTTTATTTTCTTATGGACTATATATTGTATAGCAATATATCATTTACTTTTCATTCCAATCCTTTCATAAAATTTATCATCCTCTGTTCCATAAAACAGAATGCCACACACACACACACACACACACACACTCTCAGCCTGTTGTTGGTGACAGTTATTCCTATGACTGTAGAGCTTCAACTGACTACCCTTATCCTCTCCAAGAAAATTACATCAAAAAATGGACATTTTATGACAGAATCACTCACTGATCTCAAAAACAGAACAAATAGAAAACAACACCATTAAAGGAATTTCAGTATTTTCTGACCACTACTGTAGAAACACAGAAACTCAGCAGATTGCAGACATGCAAGAATCAGCACTGTATAGGGAAGAATTAACAAGTCAAACTCAATACATCTTTAACAACTGGATTGAAAGTAGACTCTTAATAAAACCAAATTATTTCTTCCTCAAGGCATCTGTTAGCTACAAAGGAAAAATGATTTCATATCCTTGGTCCATAAAGAAGAAAAACATTTATTTACAGTCTCAATGGACTAAAATAGGTTTTAAAGTGTCACAATTAAAATTTTATGCTTCCAAAAAATACCATATGATCAATGCACTTAACTTAAAGCTTCAGGTAATAATAACTTCATTTAGACTTCTTAAAAAACCAACACGAATGTACTTTCTAGAGTGCAAAATGCTTCTTATTAAATACTTCAGAAACACAAAAGCAGTTGGTTTGGAAACACAGGAATCCCTTTCTGAAGGCCATCTCCACAAAGACGCCCACTGCCGGCAATGGGCGCGGAACAGAAGCCCCAGCGGGGAGGAGCCACCTGGAATGTGCGCGCAGTCTCTTCACCTCTCAGGTGATCACAGCTACTTGTACAAGCTCATGGTTGGACTCTGGTACATGCACATATACGCATCACAAAGAAGTCTGCGTGCACAGCCTTGGATTCTTCTGGAGTCCAAGGAATGCAGATCCTCTGGAGACATCTTCAAGTATTCTCCCACTTCGGGGCAGGGCGTCACTTGAGGAATGTTGAAGCCATTCTGACCTCCTAAAAGAAGGAAAAAGAACTCTCTTAGGGCAGTGAGCTTCTAGACCCTCCCTGCCCCACCCAAACAAGTTAACAGTTCTAGAATAGAACACAGACCGATGTTCAGCATCTGAACACCTTACTTCTGATTTCTAGAAGTTAAAGCTCCTTTAGCGTGACAGCTTTCTCATTTCAGTATCTGAAAGGATTCTGGGGCCACGAGTGAATGAAATTGGTAAAAGCACATGTATCCTGTAAAGAGCCCACAACCGAATTTCCAGGGTTCTCTCCTCTTCAGTTATTTAGGGAATAACGTGATCTCTACATATGCACACAGCACTCAGCTCTTCATATTTCCATAACCCTCCCAGACATGAGCACCCTGGCATGCTTACCAAGAAATGGTCCAATTTGAGCAAGTCTAATAAAATGAACACTATTACATTTCCCTACATTTAAAAAATGTATTTTCACACCTCTAGTACATTTTGTTTTGTTTATTATCAATCTGTGCATGAAGATGCTCTGATGCTGATTCAGGGAAAAGTTTGGGGGAAAAAATGCTCTCCTGATGCCTTTCCTATGCTTTTGTGTCACACTGTTAAGTGCAAATGTGAACTGGGGCAGGGCACATTGACAGAGGGGCTGGGCTGCTTCCAGCAGGTATCTGAGAGCTGAGCCAAGGTTGAGAACTCTTGATGTAGAACTCGGGCCTCTGGTCAAGAGGCTGCCACTGGGGGCATCTAAGGTTATTAGAGAGCCACCAGAAGGTGGGGACTAGGGCTTGAGAGGGTGGCCAAAGGAAAACTGAAGGGCAAGAAGAAGAATGGAGGGACTTGGAAGTCATACTTCCCAACCTTGCCTAGGATGACCCTTCCTCTAAGCTCCGGACAAGCAGCTGGTAGCTGTTTTGACAACTACTTCACTCCTGACACCTCCTCAAGCCTCTGGCACTTAGGTGTGTATTGAATAATGACTGAGCACCCAAGCAAACGGCCCAGAAAGCCCAGTTCCTCCCCCACTTCAGGATGAAACATGTTACGTACAGAGCAGGCTTACTTTGCCAATGAGGGTATTTGCTTCTGCTCTTAACTTTGGAAGACATTATATGGTAGTGTCGGGGGAAAAATAATCATGAGATTAGGAAGACTGAGTTAAATACAAGTTATGTACCTTTAGGAACCTTAAAACTCAGCTTTCTTTTTATTCCCCACATTTTTACTGGTACATCATAGTTGTATATAATAGTGGGATTTGTTGTTACATATTCATGCGTTCACACAATATAACAACATAATTTGGCCAATATCATTTCTTAGGGAAAGGAGGCAAAAATTAGGTTTCATATTTAATAATTGCAATTGCTCCCATCTTGCAAGAATTTGGATAGAATGACTAATGTACTCCCAGAGAACTTGACATGTAAGAGCTCAACAAATGGTTACTAAGTTTACCAAAAATGAAAGGAAGCAAAAAGCAAAATCTTTCAGCCCTAAAATAAGAATTTTAGGATTCTTTAATACAGACCACATGCATGTCAAATTATTACAACAATATTATTCCTTAATTTAAGCAGCAGAGCTGTTAATGCTTTCAAGACTTAAGCCTGTGTCACTAACATATTCCTGAAAGGATTTTCTTACAAAATATCTCATAACTCAGAAGAGGCTATCCCACTATGAACCATCCCCTACAAACTAACAGGCCGCTACATAAGGAAGAAAGGTTTTTTAAATACCATCCCGATCAGCCATGCTGTCAAAGAAGAGCCAGGCAGAATCGTCCTTCCCGTACTTCACAAAAGCAACATAGTGGCTTGTTTCTATGCAGAGAACTGCAAATAACTCCATCTTCTGGCAGGGGATGCAGCCATGTCTCCAGTCCCAGTCGGGTAAATCTTTGGGAAGTGACACTGGGTTGTATTTGTGATTCAACCTCTTGGGATGAAGATGGACCTAAAATTGGCCATGAAAAGAATGGCATGAGTGCACTTGATTCCATGTTTCAAGTGATGGGTTCACTTCTCTTGACAACATCCCAATAAACAGCAACCAAGTGCTTCACAGCAAGCCAACATAAGAGGCAAAAACAATATCATTTTATTATGGATTTTTAAAGTTAATTATGATCCTTTTTTTAATATTTATTTATTTACTTTAGTTGTACACAATGCAATGCATTTATGTTTACGTGGTGCTGAGGATCGAATCCAGGCCGCGCACGTGCGAGGCAAGCGCTCTGCCTCTGAGCCACAACCCCAGCCCTAATTATGATCTTAAAAGACTTTTCAAAACCTGAAAACTGTTCTCACTACAAATATCTTAATGTTCCACATTCATTAAGTAAAGGCAAACTTACTTGAGTGTTGCAGGTTTTACAAAACTGCTTGATCTTTCCTGCTGAGATGTCAGGGTCGTCGTAGCATTCTCTACACTCATACATTGCAAGCCCTCCACAGATCCGACACTGCCTGGGAGCTGAAGTATGGAGAGAGGGAAGGGAGTGCAGGGGCCTTTAAAAATGCATTCTTTCATGAAAAATATTAAAAAGAAGAACTATGCATTAAAAAAGGATAATGTTGAGGGCTTCAAAAAGCCTCTCTCCCTCCCATCCACTTAAACTTTGACTAGATTATTTTGGATTTGGAATATCTTTAAAGACATTTTCTTTGACCAAATAACATTTTTTAAAATGATATATTCTAGGGTGTTCTCCTCTCTGATTATAAAACATCATTTGATGAGAATTCAAAAATACAAAGAAGTGTGAAAAAGAAAACTGAAAGCATCTACATTTTAGTTAACAAGAGATAACTGCTGTCAATATTATGAATTTTCACTAATAATTTTACATATGAATAGTTACAGAACTGCACATGGGTGGTGTTTATATAGACATATCTGCATAGGCTCCTCTTGTAGAAACTAATGTATCTACCTTTTCAGGACACTACACCACGACCACTTGCATACACATTGGTCTTCAAAAACAGAATTTTAATAGCAGCAGTTTCATTGTATAGATATGCAATTCATTTAACTACTCCCTTCATATTAATATTTAGGTTGTGACTAATTTTTTAATCCTATGACAATAAGCATATCTGTATATTATATGTTTACTTTCATCTCTGATTATTTTTTGAAATAAATTTCAAGAACTAAAATTCCTGGCTTAGTGTGTCCAAGCTCTTCAGATTCTGAATTACCTGTTAGAAACATTATATCCACCACTAATGAGAATGACCTGACAATTTCTTAAAAAGGAAAAGAAACAAACAGAAATCTTATACTTACTGTCTTCAAGTAAATCTGTTATATTTAATTCTAGTGAAGGGAATATTTTTTTAAATAGTTTAAAGTCTTTTCCAAATCGAGGCATCTGGATAATCAGACATGATGGCGCCTTAAAAGAAATATATATTTTTAGAAATCAAAAAGCTGAAAAACAATGTCCTCTATGAAACTGAAACAGTCCTGGCTGTCAAACCAAGCAGTGATTGTTACCATGATGCTGGTGGCTACCAAACTGGATGCACAGGTGAGTGTGGAGTGGCCCATACATGAGTGGACAGAGAGCAGCAAAACACCAGCCACCAGTCTTCAAGTAGTCCCCTACTCCAAGAGGTCAGGGAGCAACAACCTCAAGTGCCAAATAGTACAGTGACTACAGTGCCATTTTACTCTAGGTTTATATTTAATAAAGGTTTTAGAGAAAGAGTGGTTTTTTTTTCAAATATAATACAGAAACAGTCTTCAAAAGGATAAGATTCCTTAAAAATAAATAACTCTGGCTATTAATATTTTATCAAAACATCTCTTCAGAGATGAATACAATAAAAAATAAGCCATAAGTACACACTACTAAAACCATAAGGATACTCACAGTAAAAAACAAAACAAAACAAAATAAAAACCCTAATTTGTATCAATGTTCATTAACAAACCAATATAAATGAATTTGTTAACACTGCTTGGTTGAAGGGGGAAAATAAATATTCTCTTTTAATATATTTGGATGATATGCTTAGGTAAAATGACAATTACTTCTTAAAAATCAATCTTTCTTTGCATTAAGCTATTTAAAAGTATTCACGTTACAAATCAGCTTCATGTTTTCTTTGGCAACAAAAATCTAAAAGATTCAATCTTCAGTCTAAAGAATTTTCTTTAAGGACAAAGTTGAAATAATGTACATTTTTTAAAAATGTGTTTTTTTAACAAAGTGTGTTTCAAACTATTCTTGGTTAAAATTAACAGACATTGAATCTACCAGTAGTCTTAAGAATCCATCACATAAAACACAGTGAGTGGGTGTCACTAACCTCTGCAAATTTCAGGTTACTGTTGATAAAAGACCATTCTAACAATTGCTGGATTGTAGGAACGCCAACTTTCTCATTTTTTTCCATAAAAATTTGATAAAAGTAACAATCTTGTACTTTTTGACCTGCTGATCTAAAAGCACACAGAAAAAAATATTTCATTTATTATTAAATGCTTAAATCAGAATGTAAAGTCATTCCAACAGGATTTAAGAACAAATAATTGTAAAACAGATGACGCGGCTTTGGATAGTCCTGACAACAGAGGAAAAGACAGCAACTTGGTTGACATAAATTAATAATGCAGCAGACCTTTAAATGATTTCTTGTTTTAGTTTCATACTGAAAAGTTCCTTTGATAACCAGGAGAAAAATCATGGAATAATATCGCCAGTCAAGAAACACTGTGTCAACAATAGCCAGAAGCTAAAATCATTTAGTTCAACTTCACCATCTAAATTTAGCATGCAACAAACTACACTTAATGCTTAAAATAGGAAAATAAATTATTACGTAACTAAGACAAATTCTTAGAAGACCTTCTAGATTAAAAAAAAAAAAGGAAAAGAAAAGTTTTAACAGATAAGAATATTAACTTCCCAGCAGATCAAAACCAGAGCAAGGTATAGAACCCAGGGGTCCTAGCAACTCCAGTTCCGTAGAGTGCGGTCTTCCAGTGTGGATCAGCTATTGCTGGGCCCTGGAGCTGCACTGATTTAAAATCTGACACTAGCTGGCATCCAGTGAAGAGCATGGAGTCTACCTAAGCCTAATGCCCACCGCCAGGAGTTCCACCCACGGGATTACCTCTCTTACTTCAGATAACCCTACCTAACTGCTGAGAAGGAAAGCTGAGAATGTTTTGAACTGCAACAGAAACAATCCTTCAATTTTTCATTGAAATCGTTTTTCTTTTTTCAGTTCTCTGCTTAATTGTGACCTTAATGGTTCATAGACATTTATACATATTTGTATTTTTTTCTCATTTCTAGCATTTTTGAAAATAGTTATTTTTCATGGATCAGTTTTTTGAGGACCAGGAAATTTGATTAGAATATTTCAGTTTTGTTTTGTATTCTTTTACTTTCTATTTTTATTTTTTTAATTTTTACTTTATACATTTTTTTCTCTCACTTATCTGTTTCTCTTGAATCTCTCTCTTTTTTCTCCTAACAGCCAATCTCTATTGTTCGCTCTTTCACTCATCCTTTAATTTTTTTACTTCAATCCTCTCTCCTCTTCCCTCATAATCATCACATCCTATATCACTTCTATTCTCTCCCTATTAACCATTTGAAATTGTAAACCCTTTTTCAAACTTACTCTTTTTATTGTAGGCAATAACTGATCATATCAGTTTATTGTGACAACATTGTAGACATCATAGCAGGAACTAAGTGGTTTAATGCTGTATATTGTTTGTATTGGTTGTTGTTATTATTTGTCTCTCTCTCTAAATAATGAGGTACTAGAAACCTTCAAGGACATTATAAGTCTGTAGTGTAGAAACTCTACTATCTTATATTGATACTTTTAGATGGGTACACACACAAGCAACATGAAAAAGAAAGGGAACAAATCACCCAAACAAACCAAGATACTTCAATAACAGAATCCATCACCACCACAGTGGAAGAAATGTTAGAGAAGGAATTTAGAATGCACACAGTTGAACTAATCTGCAAGGTAAAGGATGATATAAGGAGTGATATCAGAGAGAAAATAAAGGAAGTGAATGATCACTTCAATAAAGAGGTAGAGATTCTTTAAAAAAAATCAAACAGAAATCCTTGAAATGAAAGAATCAATAAACCAAATTAAAAATTCAATGGAAAGTATCACCAACAGACTAGACCACTTGGAAGACAGAGTTTCAGGCAATGAAGACAAAATATATAATCTTGAAAATAAAGTTGACCATGAAGAAAAGATGTTAAGAGACCATGAACAGAACTTCCAAGAAATATGGGATTACCTAAAAAGACCAAATTTAAGATTTACTGAGACACATGAAGGCTTAGAGATATAAACCAAAGGAATGCACAATCTTTTCAATTATATAATATCAAAAAATTTCCCAAACCTAAAGAATGAAATGGAAAATAAGATACAGGAGGCTTACAGGACCACAAATATACAAAATTACAACAGACCCACACCTAGACACATTATTAGGAAAATTCCTAATATACAAAATAAGGATAGAATTTTAAAGGCTGCAAAAAAAATGACAAGTCATGTTCAGAGGGAAACTGATCCAGATCTCAGCTAATGTTTCAATCCAGACCCACAAAGCTAGGAGATCTTGGCATAATATATATCAAGCTCTGAAAGAAAATGAATGCCAGTCAAGAATACTGTATCCAGCAAAATTAAGCTTCAGAATTGACAATGAAATAAAAACCTTCCATGATAAACAGAAGTTAAAAGAATTCACCACTAGAAAGCCTGCCCTACAAAATGTACTCAATATTTCATAAAGAAGAAATTAAAAATAAAAATGAAAAGCAGCAAAGGGAGGAACTACACTAGAAGAATAGTCAATTAAAGGAGAAACTAATTCAAATTAAAAACCAGAAATAAATCAAAATGACAGGGAATAAAAATCACTTCTCAACAATAACATTGAATGTAAACGGCCTAAACTCATCCCTCAAAAGACACAGACTGTCAAATTGGATTAAAAAACAAGTCCCAACAATATGCTGTTTCCAAGAGACTCACCTCATAGGCAAAGACATCCCCCACAGACTGAAGGTAAAAGGTTAGGAAAAAACATATCATTCACATAAATCTCATAATTAAGCAGGGGTTTCTACCCTGATATCAGATAAAAACAGATTTCAAGAAAAGTTAATTGGAAGGAACAAAGAAGGACATTCCATACTGCTTAAGGGAATTATATATCAAGATATAACAAGCATAAATATTTATGCCCCAAATAATGGAGCATCCATGTACATCAAACAAACCCTTCTCAATTTCAAGAATCAAACAGACCATAACACAATAATTCTGGATGACTTTAACATACCCCTCTCACCACTGGATAGATCCTCCAAACAAAAACTAAGGAAAGCAGATATAGAATAAAAAATACAATAATTTAGACTTGATGGACATATATGAAATATTTCATCCATCAATGACTGAAAACACTTTCTTCTGAGCAGCACACAGATCCTTCTCTAAAAGAGAGCATCTTAGGCCACAAAGCAATTCTTAGCAAATACAAAAAATCAGAGATAATAACTTGCATTCTATCAGATCATAATGGAAAGAAATTAGAAATCAGTGATAAAATAAAAAATAGAAGCTATTCTAACAACTGGAGAATAAATAGGATGCTATTGAATGACCAAAGACAGCAGAATAAATCAGGGATGAAATTAAAAAATACTAAGAAGTAAATGAGAATAGCGATACAACGTATCAAAATCTCTGGAACACTTTGGAGGCAGTGCTAAGAGAAAAGTTCATCTCATTGAGTTCATTCATTAAAACAATAGAAAGTCAACAAATAAATAACCTAACATTACATCTCAAAGCCCTAGAAAAACAAGAACAAATCATACCAAAAGCAGTAGAAAACAATAAATAATTAAAACAGGAAATCAGTGAAATTGAAGCAAAAGAAACAATACAAAAAATTGACAAAACAAAAAATTGGTTCTTTGATAAAATAAATAAAATTGGTAAACCCTTAGCATGCTGAAAAAAAAAAAAAAAAACTCAAATTACTAAAATTCATGATGAAAAAAGGAAATATCACAACAGACAAAAGTGAAATACAGATGATAATCAGAAGCTATTTTGAAAATCTGTACCTAATAAAATAGAAAATCTTGAAGACATCGACAAATTTCTGGAGGCATATGACTTACCCAAATTGAATCAGGAGGACACAGAAAATTTAAACAGATCAATTTCAAGCAATGAAATTAAAGCCTACCAAGAAAGAAAAACCCAGAACCAGATGGATTCTCAGCCGAGTTCTACCATACCTTCAAAGAAGAATTGCTACCAATCCTCCTCAACTTATTCCATGAAATAGAAAAGGAAGAAACCCTTCCAAACTCATTCTGTGAAGCTAGTATCACCCTGATACCAAAACCAAACAAAGACACATCAAGAAAAGAAAATTTCAGACCAACATCCCTGATGGACATAGATACAGAAAGTCTTAATAAAATACTGGCAAACTGCATACAAAAACATATTAAAAAGATAGTTCACCATGATCAAGTGGGGTTCATCCCAGGGATGCAAAGTTGGTTTAACATATGGAAATCAATAAATGTAATTCACGACATCAATAGACTTAAAGACAAAAATCACATGATTCTCTCAACATATGCAAGAAAAGTATTTGACAAAATACAGCATCCATTCATTTTCAAAACACTAGAAAAACTAGGGATAGTAGGAACATACCTCAACATAGTAAAAGCTATCTGTGCTAAACACCCAAAGCCAACATCATTCTAAATGGAGAAAAAATTGAAAGCATTCCCTCTAAAAACTGGAACAAATCAGAAATGCCCTTTTTCACCACTTCTATTCAACATAGTTCTTAAAACTCTAGTCAGAGCAATTAGAAGAAAGAAATTAAAAGGATACAAATAGGAAAAGAAGAACTCAAACTACCCCTATTTGCTGACAACATGATTCTATATATAGAAGACTGGATAAACTCCACTAAAAAACTTGTAGAACTCATAAATGAATTCAACAAAGTAGCAGGATATGAAATTAACACCCACATCAATTGTGTTCTTATACATCAGTGAAGAAAGAACAGAAAGACAAATTAGGATAGACTATCCCATTCATAATAGCTTCAAAAAATAAAATACCTGGAAATCAATCTAAAAAAAGAGGCGAAAGACCTCTACAATGAAAAGTACATAAATCTAAGAAAGAAACTGAAGAAGACCTTAGAAGATGGAAAGATCTCCCGTGTTCTTGAATAGGCAGAATTAATACTGTCAAAATAGCCATACTACCAAAAGCGCTATACAGATTTAATGTAATTCCTATTAAAGTTCCAATGATGTTCTTCATAGAAATAGAAAAAGAAATCATGAAATTCACTTGGAAAAATAAGAGGCCCAGAACAGCCAAAGCAATCCTCAGTAAGAAAAGTAAAGCAGGAGGCATCATAATACCAAACCTTAAGTTATACTACAAATCTACAATAACAAAAATGGCATGGTATTGGCACCAAAACAGACATGAAGACCAATGGTACAGAATAGAACACACAGAGACTGACCCACATAAATACAGTTATCTCATACTACACAAAGGTACCATAAACATACATCAGAGAAAAGATAGCCTCTCCAACAAATGGTGCTGGGAAAACTGGAAATACATATGTAACAAAAATCCAAACTGGAAATCCATATGTAACAAAATCCAAATGTAACACAAAACTCAACTCAAAGTAGATCAAGGACCTAGGCATTAGACCAGAAACCCTGCACCTACTAGAAGAAAAAGTAGGCCCAAATCTCTATCATGTTGGCTTAGAAACCAAATTCCTTAACAAGACTCCTAAAGCGCAAGAAGTAAAATCCCAGAATAAAAAAAATGGGGTGGCATCAAACTAAGAAGCTTCTTCACAGCAAAGGAAACAATCAAAAATGTGAACAGAGAGCCTACAGAATGTGAGAAAAATCTTTGCAACCCCCACCTCAGATAGAGCATTTATCTCCAGGTTATACAAAGAAGTCAAAAAACTTAACACACACACACACACACACACACACACACACACACACACAAAATCAAATCAATAAATGGGCAAAGAAACTGAATAGATAATTCACAGAAGAAGAAATACAATTGTATATGAAATATATGAAAAAATATTCAACATCACTGGTAATTAGACAAGTGCAAATTAAAACTACACTGAGATTTCATCTCACTCCAGTTAGAATGGCAATTATCAAGAATACAAGTAACAATAAATATTGGCAAGGATGTGGAGAAAGAGGCACATTTATACATTGCTGGTAGGACTGCAAATTGGTACAACCACTCTGGAAAGCAGTATGGAGATTCCTCAGAAAACTTGATATGGAACCACCATTTGACCCAGTTATCCCACTCCTTGGCATATACCCAAAGGACTTAAAATCAGCATACTATAGTGATGCGGCCACATCAATATGTCTAGCAGCTCAATTCATAATAGCTAAGCTATGGAACCAACTTAGGTGCCATTCAACAGATGAATGGATAAAGAAAATATGGTACATATATGCAATAGACTATTACTCAGCCATAAAGAAGAATGAAACTGTGGTATTTGCCAGTAAATGGCTGGAACTAGAAACTATCATGCTAAGTGAAATAACCCAATCCCCCAAAACCAAAGGCTGAATGTTCTCTCTGATATGTGGGTGCTGATTCACAATAGGTGGTACAATAGGGGTGGGGGTATTCATCAGATTGGATGGGGGGAGGGGGGAGGGATGGGAATGGGAAAGATAGTAGAATGAATAAGACAACACTTTCCTATGTTCCTATGTGAATACACGACCAGTGTAACTCCACATCACGTACAACCACAATAATGGGCAACTGTACTCCATATATGTATGATATGTCAAAATACATTCTACTGACATGTATAACTAAAAAGAGCAAATGAAGAATTAAAAAAACAAAAGAAGTAGAAATAATGGTGGTGGCCAGGGGAGGAGAGGTATTTGAAGGGAGCATTGACTTGCAAACACAGAGAAAGAACCAGAAATGAGAAGTAGAAAGCACAGGGCTCTGTGACATTGGGGCTGAAGAATGGGATGCAAACCTCACTCCTCAAGGTTTGGAAGGCTAAATCCCTACAGAATCACAACAAAGTTTATACGATTGAAGCAAACTCTGAAACCTAGATCTATTCTCCACTACGGAAAATCCAAGAGCAAAAGGGTACAAAAGAGTCCGCCTCAAAAGAAAATGGACATCGACCGAGGACACGAGAACACCCATGGATTTGGGTATTTTTGATCTATCTACCTTTGCAACACAGACTATAAGGGTAACCACTAAAGTTCTTTTCAGGCTCCGGGTTACCCCACAGTATGGAATGTAATACAGACATGACAGATCTACAAAAGAATGCTTAGACCATGTTCTATAATGGGAAGGACTTGGTAATGCAATCTGAAAACTCCCCTATTTTTGCTTCTTGATTGAGGATGTTATCCCACTTGGGTTTTTTTGTTGTTGCTTGTTTTTGTTTTTTTATGTTTTGCCTGCCTCTGATTACCATCTTCTCATTTAGTGGCTATGACTGAGTTTTACCTTAATGCTGCATATGCAATTAGTCACTATTATTACAGCAATGTCATTATTTTTTTAATGTGAAGGTTTAATTTACCCAAGTTTACCAATTTCTTGATTCTTTCTTGTTTCTTGCATCCTACTCTTTTATTCTAAATTCAGATTGTCTTTCTAAAGTACATTTTGTAATAAGTCTCTGAGTGGTAATTCAGTCCTGGTTCTTAAAGAATTCTGTAATCTTTATTCTTAGAATTTAAGTCTGTCAGAAATTCTGGAGGTCTCATGCAATGCTGCTCCTTCTCTATCCCCCACTGTCATGAGGGTGTATCCCCCACATCGCTCACGCACTCCTTGTTTTCTGACTCTATCCCTGAGCTCTGCTCTGGGTATGTCTCTGGCCTCTCCTTACCCACAGTGTGCATTATCTCCAGTGAGGCACCTCCCTCCACCCATGATGTATTTCCTATTTCTAGAAATTCTATTTTTGCATATTTGCTTTTGTTGATCTATTTGATTTTATTGATCAAATCTTTTACCTTCCATTGGTATCTAGTCCTTCTTTTGTCTCCTTAATCATTTAAAAATGTCTGATAGCTAGCTCTCTGTTGGCCTAGTTATTACTTCTGGTTTGTAAGGTACTCATGTTGCTGCTCCAGCTGATTCTCCCTCAATCAGAAAAAGATGAGTTCAGGGGGAAAATAACATTTGGGAAAAAAATAGTAACTTAAAATAACCCTTTATAGTCTTTAAACAGCGATTTGCAATATCAAGAAGTTGCCTAGGGGTGGAGGGTATTAGTAAGCCCCTGAGGGAGTGGAGGACTCCGTGGGCTCTTTACAGATTCCAAGGCCTTAGACTCCACCAGTGTCTAACCCTTCCTTGCTCCCTGAGAATCACTGCAGTACTCCACCTGTGTTAACACAAGAGGCATGACAGCAGTCAGGTGTGCGGGGCTAGGGAAATAAAACGATAGAAACAACTGTTTTAAGAATCTGGAATTTATTTCTTTAAGAGATGAAAAACAAAACTGACCTTTTTCTCCGTGATTGCCTGCCAGATGCCCTGCATTGTGTATATCTTTCTTTCCTCGTTTGTGTTTGAAGGATGATTTCCAAGATACTGGAATACTACTGAGCTTTCCATTCAGTTCTATTGATTGATAATTCTAATGTTATACCAGTATCACATGCTATTTTACTGTCTATTCCTTTGTCTTTAAGCTTATAATAGTACTTTTTAAATAAAAGAATTATTCAATATTTTTACCCACTTCGTTTAGTAGAGAACTCTAAAATCACCTTCTTGAGTTAAGAAAAAAGATTTAAGTCCTGCTTGTGTGCAAATTATTTTATAAAAATTAGCGTTTTTTAGCCTGGCGTGGTGGTGCACACCTGTAATCCCAGCAGCTTGGGAGGCTGAGGCAAGAGGATGGTGAGTTCAGAGCCAGCCTCCGCAACAGCAAGGTGCTCAACAACTCAGTGAGACCCTGTCTTTCAATAAAAATACAAAATAAGGCTGGGGATGTGGCTCAGTGCACCCCTGAGTTCAATCCCTGGTACAAAAAAAAAAATTAGCATCTTTAAAAGTTATTTAATCTTCTTACTTAAAACACAATCTTATTGAATCACCATTCAGCTCTGTTTAAGTCTTTTTAAAAATCTATCTCAATAAAATTGGTTGCTTAGTATTTTACCTTCAAGTATGAAATTATTCCTTTTTCCTTTTAGCTTGCAGGTATACAAAAATACTATTGATTTTTCCATGGTTATTTTTACATGGCTAAATTATAAATTCTTTTGCTAATTCTAACAATTTTTAGACAATTCTCTGGGATTTTTCTAGACATAAACACGAATATATTATGCTTGACCAGGTAATAAATGTTTACCTGATGCTTTCGTATCATGTCTTATTTCATTTCTTAGAACTTCCCAAACAACATCAAACTATAATCGTGGCACCTCCCCCCTTTCTTCCTTCTCATCCATCAGTTTCACACTTGCATCAAACACCACTCATAACACAGAGGAAAGAGTACAGTAGCTTTTAAGGAAGTGGGTAGTACATTACCAGCATTTTCAATAGAGAAACCCAGGCCAAAATGGAAAACTGTCCACCATTTAGACTCGGACACTCAATCTACCTGGGAAGTATAGCCACCTAGAACACTAAGAACTTCAGGGCATTAAATTCAAGGTTTCCTTCAACTTGTGGAGAAGGAAAAGTCCACTTTACAAAATTGAGGACATGGGAGCTAATGTAAGTCTGACTGGCGGGTGGCCAAAAGCAATGTTCTTCCAGTGTTTGACTGGGTTAGAATGAGATCATCTTAAAAGGTTCATTAACTGAACTTACAAAAACATTCATAATATAGTTTGGTAAGAAAATGAATTGAAGTAATTTTTATTTTGTGGGTTAAAAAATACAAACTGCCATTGAATTTGTTCTTCAAGTCAAGTATGGCACAACAGAGAGAACAATGATTAAGATTTATTTGCATTTGTACCTGCCTAGCAAAATTAAGAGCCCTAAACAATGCTTCTATAATAATAATTTAAAACTTACCTTATTTTTAGTAATGGTTCTACTCTTAAGATATGATGAAACAGGATATTTAAGAATTCTTCAGGATCTAGGAAAAAATAAAAATCAAATAAGTCACACTTATAACAACCATATTTCTATACTGAATTCAATTTTGTTCATTCAGTATTATTTCAATTAAATGCATAGTTTTCAAGTTTTCCTGACAAAGGAAAAATACACACGATATTCAAAGGTTATTCTAAAGTATTATATTTCAATTTTTATATAATTTTATTACATTTGAAAGGATATAATCATTTATATACAGTGAAATAATTTTTGGTTTGGAGGGTTTAAGATTAAATAGAATAAAACCTGAAATGTGCCCTCTTTTCCTGCTAGTTAAATAACTATCAGCCTCCAAATATTTATAGCTGGTACACTGCTAACAAGGTCAAAGTCAGAAGTTCAATCTTTGAGAAAATCCATTAGCTATGAATAGAATAAAATACTGGCCATAAACATAATCCTAGTCAGCCATTTTGTAACCTCTTTTTATAAGGAAACCTAAATGGTACACATGGATGACTCACTGTACCCCTTCACCACAGGAAGAGAAGCAACTTAGAGGATCAGGGCTGGTGGGAAGGAAAGAACTGTTTCTTGCATCTATTCATTTAATACATACACTAGAACCAGCCAGCTTCTGAAAGGGGTTCATTCTTCACTTTTAGAAGAAAAGATGAATTTATAAAACATGGAGAAAATTGTGTGTCACATAGAAAAAGAATTCTTTTTTGTTTGTCTTGCTTGCATTGTAATAAGCTCAAAGCAATTCTTGACAAAATTCTAATTTTGCAGTAGTGGGCATAGAGCCCAGGGCCTCTTGCATGTTGGGTAAGTATGCTACCCCTGAGCTATATGCCCAGCTCTGCTCCCCACAAATTCTAAGTTTAAATTATACCCAACACTACACAAATATATGTTTCAGCTAACAATTAGCATATTCATATCTTTTTGAGTCATTTTCAATGCATATAGTATAAATTAAGGTGGTCACCTTTTTCTTCAGAGGTAAATCCTGATGCAGCCTCAACTTTTTCAAGTATTTTCCTCAGTTTCATAATTTTTGTGGCACATACATATCCATATCTATGTTAGGAAAAAAACTATTAATTGCTGACATGGGCTTATATAGTAAATTATTTAACATGTCTTAATAATCAGACATTTCTTATAACAACTCCAGCATGTCATGAATTAATAGATGAGGCAATGATTTTGAAAAACACAAATATAAGCTTCTGATTGAAGTGTGAAAAATTACAGAACTAGAACTAGAATTATCCCAAACACTATTATATGCCTTATAAATGATTGCTAAATAATAATAAAAGAAAAAAATAATATTAAGAGTTTGGTATGATAGATTTTTAAATAATATTTTGCCTAAAAAATTTTAAAATTTACATCATAAAACAGAATATATGATTTTGAGAGAGAACATCCCTTTAATACTAAAGAAGAAACAACTTCCAAAGGAAATTAATGAGGTATTTAAACTCTATAACCAAACAAATCATCACTATTACACCATTTTCTTTCATCTTTGTCTGAATACAGGATAAAATCAATGAGCCCAATGAGATCCTTGACAAAACTCTACCATGGGCATACAAAAGGGGAAAGGTTGGAAAGACAGGGTCTCTGCTTTTGAGAGCAGGGTTTTATTATCAAACAAACCAGTCAGCTAAAATAGAGATGTGAAACACAGGCACTCTTGACTGCAAAAGGTCACCTAGCAAGCTTCTTGCGGCGAATGGGATTAGAGTGTGATAAACTATGCTTCTTAACTGGGTGGACAACAGTATACAAAAAATGTTTATGAATGGACTTATGATGTGTTTTGTAAAGAAGGAAAAAAGTGGCAACATGTTTAAAGAGTTTTGGGTATAACCTATCTTATTCTAGTACTTGAGGGTAAAAAATAGAAAGCTGAAGATGGCATAAGACAAAACAACTAATGTGAAAATCAAGATTCATACTCATCTTAAAGGATAAGAGCATTATATAATTCATTATAAAATTTAAAGAAAACAAAAGACATAACTGGGATAATTTATTCTCTTATAATTAACTTTCCCAATCATATGATGCAGTAGGTCACTGGAATACTCATTGTATTTCAGTATTATTTTTCTTTTCTTTTTCTGGTCAATATATTAAACTATTTTTTGTTTTAATTGAAAAATATGTCACAAATTTTTAATTAATTTTAATACAGAACTTATATTACACACATTTCTCTCTGTATTTCCAAATTTGTTTTATGATTCATGGCCCTAATTTTATAATGTGACATTATCAGATATCACTATTATCTCTTATCAAAAATCTTTACTAAATGGTATTGTGTCATTTGTGATTATATTAATACAAATTGTTTCCTGTGGCCAAAAGCAAAAAAAAATTTTTTTAAATTCCTAAACCAGGAATGGAAAAAGAATCACCTGATTAAGATTAGGTGGAAGGAGGCCTAAATATATTCCTCAAAACAAAACATGCTACTAAAACACATCTCATCTGTTTCAAATACAGAAATATTAAGTAGTAGCTATTGTATAAATAAAAATTGTCCCTACTTTTTTTTCCTTTTAGATAAATTAAGTTTAAGAAGCCATAATATATCAATTTGCTAATAAGCATGATTACTATTAGTAGTACTGTTGGAATAAACTGTTTCAAAAGGTAAGAAGCCCAAATGCTATGTATCAGTTTTTCTATACCTATTGCAATTGCTGACTTATTGTATGTTCCACTAAAATGGTTCACAGCATTTCAAGGAATACACTATGTTCTATACATTGGTCAGACTTAAAAATTAAATAAGCAAAAATACAAAGACCAAAGCCTAAAATAAAAAATCAGTATTTCACCATGACAACTAATTTTTTCCCATTTCTTATTACATGAAAGCAGGACATAAATTTACGACCAGACAGGATAACAGCAAACAGAATACCATCTAAAGGCAAAAAAAAATATACCTGTACTTACATTCTCAGAGGATTAACTATTTCTGTCCTCAGTAGCTCTTGAGTTTCGCTGTAATATTCTACATCATTCTTTTCTTTGGGTCTAAGTAATACAGTATCCAGAACAGAACTAAAAGCAAATAAGCTGCAAAATAAAATCATTATTTTCCCTTATGATATAAACAGATCATTTTTCAAGAAATAGATTCTAGGGCTGGGGCTGTAGCTCAACAGCAGAGACTTGCCTAGCATGTGTAAGACACTGGGTTCAATCCTCAGCACCACATAAAAATAAATAAATAAAATAAAGGCATTCTGTCCATCTACAACTACAAATTAAAAAAGAAATAGATTCTAAAAAGAATCATAAAAGGAAAAGAAGTCTAGAGACAAAGAATATAAACATGTTTTTCATGAACATGGGTAACCAAGACCCCTGTGAAGACTCCCAAGGTTCCATCTTCAGGGTCTTCAGATTCTTTCAGGTTAAGAAGAATAGAAAAATCAAGAAGGCAAACTACAGATTGACAGTGTTAAAGGATAAAGATATGCTGAGAAAACTTCTTTGCAAAAGTAAAAAGTGGGTCTACAAATCTGAGTCACACTACAATAGACAACACGTTTGGAAACTACTTCTCAAAGCAAATGCAACTCAGTAGGATACTTCCCTCTCTCTCTCCCTTTTGTCACTTCAAAAATATCTAAATTTCCTTAATATCACTTGTGAGTGAGTAACAGCAGAAACTTCCTGGTTTCAAAGAAAACAAAATTTGTCTAATACAGATTTTATCAAGAAATCTAATGAATGTTAGTTACATCAATGCTTTTGTCAAAATATCTGTGAGACTAAAAGTATTCTATCATCAGAATGGCCTACTATCTTTATTCTTTTCCCTACTTTTAGAATTTTAATGTGTCATATTAACTTCCTGATTCTT
This sequence comes from Tamias sibiricus, assembly GCA_025594165.1. NCBI lineage: Eukaryota > Metazoa > Chordata > Mammalia > Rodentia > Sciuridae > Tamias > Tamias sibiricus. The sequence goes on from CM046672.1 coordinate 34,525,106, forward strand.
ATGACATAGCTATACAGAGGATGCAGGTTACAATTAATTTAACTGGCAGTGCAAGGCCCTTAGGGCCTAAAGACTCTTGGTTCAATCAGAGTCTAATGATTCTTGCCATGCTAAGTTGTTCCACTTTGGGAAAAAAACTACATATATAAGGGCAACAGGGCTTCTATTGAAAATAATTTTTTAAAAATAAAGCAGTTTAAAGATTGCCTCTACCTACTAAAACAAAGACAGAACACACTGGCCAATAAGCTTATTGCAAGTCATGTTATTTGATACATGTACAAAGATACCATGCCTACTCGCTCCAGCTGCCCTCAGTACATATCTGTTCCATGTACATCACTGTCATTCCACTCTGGCTCATTATTCACTGTCTTGCTTTTCATCTTAATGTTTTGGATATAGAACAGGCAACAACACTCCATAGCTTCCAAGAAGTATATTATGGAAAACAAATCTCCCTTTTTCTCCTAACCCCCAGTCACTAGTGTCTCCACTCAGTAGCTGGCAGTGTCTTTCACACACACACACACACACACACACACACACACACACACACACACTTGTCCCTCCCCCCATTGCATTCTCTATACCTACTGCATTCACTCTAAACTTACCAGAATAAGGTTGAGTCTAAGTAACAAGAATTGTAATGACCCTGGATACCTTTCTTCTTTCCAATCATTATCTCCAAACCTTCTTTTTCCATTTTTGGTGGAGTATTTTCTTCTACCACTTCACTTAAGTAGCCTCCAAAGGCTGAAAAGATAAAAAAATTAAAAGAATTCTTTCAAACCATTAAAAGGAAAATTTCAAACTGTGTCTTCATTTAAAAACACATTTTGGTATTTTGATTAAAAATATTTGTTTCTCAACCTTCATTCAATTCAACTTGGCATGTTAAAAAACCACTATTGTTCATTTTCAACCTCACTTCCTCCACAATTTGAAAAACACTTTAGAGTATTAAGCAATGTGTAAAAAGCATCTGTCAAGCAAAATATTATGTTCCTAAAATATTTTATTATTTATCCACGATGTCTCATTTTCAAGTCCAAAAGGAAAACAAAAGAATGCAAAGTACTCTTTCAACAGTAAGAATAACATGCTTCATAAAATGGCCTTCCTATTTACACCTCTTTGCTGCACCACTGTTATTCAGAAGTGGGAAGGGATATAGCATCAGGAAGCCACCTCTTAAAGAACAGCTCTCCTCCATCCTTAATCTAAAACTACTTAGACAAACGCTGATTTCTTGATAAGACATGCTGATGATATACTTAACCAATACGTTATGGGGAAAATTGATGCCAAAAAAAGAACACATTTCAATTTCTAGCCTCTGTATTGCTGAAAAGTAAACATCTGTAATCAATAAGAAGAAAAATACAAATCCCACTACTTCCCACCTTTTACATCCAAAGCACTATTCCTAATACTTTTTAAAGTGGCTCCTCTTAGGCTAACTAACTTTCAGATATGCCGAGTAACAATCTTCACTGATTTGAAAGCTTGATGAGCAGTGGCATGAACATCACTTAAACACTGTCACTGTTACCTAATACAAAATGGTATGAAATGAAGTCATTCCAGGTTGGTAAGTAAATGAAAAGCATCCAATACCTAAAGAGTTACAGCGTTCTATCTGATTGGAAACAGGCTGCAGGGACGCAAACCTCGAGTCAGGCCTGCAGCTCTTCAGTTTAACAAACAGCGCCTTCTTCAGGGCACAGGTGAAATACCGAGTGCCCCTAAAGGTTCCATCTGTACAGCCTGCGCATTCATCTTCCTGGAAAAGAAAGGCTTCCACATGCATTACACCGCGCCTGGCGAAGACAGCACACACAGAACGAAGGTGTCCAAACATGTTCCTAGTTTACTCTTTCTCCAAATTCCCTCTCCACATGTACTGCAAACTGCATCAAGAAAAAGGGGTTGCGGAATCAAAGCTTCAAGCCTTTAGCTAATGATTTAAGAAGTGAATTCCCTAATCCAACAGAAGTCCTCAATGAATTCCCTTTCAGAATACCTGCCTAGGCCTTCCCTGGTTACCTGACTTTCTTTGCACTGTTTCCACAAGTATTAAAACCAAGGAGTGAGCTAGGGTGTAGCTCAGTGGTAAAGTACTTGCCTGGCACATGTAAGGTCCTAGGTTCAATCCCCAGCAATGCTAAATACACACATATATACACACACTGAGGGAAATGAGGAGGCAAATTATTTTAACTACTCCCTAATAGTGCTCATTAGCATGAAAACAAACAAATAAGCAAACAAACCAAGAAATATATTTTAATAAAAGCTAAATGTATTCAAATTCCCCTCTCCTGATTATGCAACGCCAAATAGGCTTTCCTACTCTCCAAAAGGAAAATCTTTCCCTCTACCAAAGATACCAAAAGATCTACAAAAATGGTGGTTAATTTAAAAGCCAATGATTTAGCTTTCTAGGGAAGAAGACGAAAAAAAGAAAATTAAAAACTGGTAACAATTTGCTTTCCTTACTGCATTCTGCTCAATATAAGAAGCCTAAAAACATTAGCCTAAAACACAGTTCTTATTCCTTGGACATGGATCAACTAACATTAGAAACAGGTGAGGCAGAGGCCTAAAGAGCGGCAAAAAGAACTCAGGCAACATGTCATGAAATTTTTCTCTATTAATGGCCTTTTTGACACATACGATGGTTTGCCAAAAAACATATAATAGGAAATATTCTGTACAAAACCCCATTTAGAAAAGAACTATAATTTTTAGATCAAATGAAAGTACCAGTTCCAGTCCAGCTAGCACTTCATTCAGTCCTGGGGGCTGACCAATCCAACGAATGACCCCGTAGAAAGGAGGGTTCTCTTTGACTTCAGCCAGCGAGCCCACTTCCAGACCGTGGGAGCTGCCAGAAGACATGGGCAAGGGCGGGCTCTCCTGGACGGGCGCGCTGTTCAGCTCCCCCACCACAGACTGGACTGACAAAGAAAGCGGACTGTGACCAATGCTTCCATTGGAATTAGGCATCTTTGTCAGGCTGAACGGTAGAGAGTGAAATCTATTCTCACTGGATAAGGAGTTCGTAGAAGGAGCCTGCAGCGGTGGTGACGAATGTCCAAATTCTGAAGACAACTCTGTTAGTGACTTTGCAGGGTCTTCTGCAACTACGAAAAATTATTCTTAATTAGAGAAATATATCCAAGAATCACAAACACGCCTTACAACATTAAAAATGGTTTACATATCTAAAACTTAACATGTAGCTCTAGTCCTACTGCCCGCATGACCTCTCTGTGAGGACTCTTCCAGGCATTGCAACTTAATAGCTCCAAAACAGTATTCTTGCTTCTCTTCCCCACCTGCAAACTTTTATACCTCAGTTAATGGCACCCAACTGTTCAAACAAAAAAAAAAAATCTATTACTTATTGATGTCATATAGCTTATATTCTTTATCCATAGTACAATCAAATTAGAAATCAATACAAAAAGATATCAAAAATCTTTTTAAATAATTCTAAATTTTATGAATCAAAGAAAAATGACAGTGTTTTTAAAATAAAGGAGTAATGAAAGGAGAGAAGCAGAGGAAACAAAGAATAGTTGTGGAACACAAAGTTATACCTATAAAGGAAATTTATAGACAGCTTATTTTAGAAAAAAAAAAAAAAAAAAGAAAGCCCAGATATTAGTAAACTCAGCATACAATTTAGGATTTGGAAGAACAGAATGACCTCCCCCTAAAAGTAGGCAAGAATAAACAAAAGAACAAAAATTAATGTAAGAGAAAACACACAATAAAGAAGATCCAATTGAGAAGAAACACAAAGACAGGAAATAATGAAAGAGCAAACAGACACAGTATCATATCATAGCCAAAAGCTGTTTCCTTCAAATGACTAACAGAGCTGACAGGCAGGCATTGCAGACCAGCGGGTAAAGGAATGACTTCTTAACGGTGTTGAGATACCAGTTATCCATATGTTTAAAAAAATTAAACTGGAATCCTACTCATACTCAACACAAAATTAGTCCCAAGTGGCTTGAAAACAAACACAACAGGCAGAACTATAAACTTCTGGAAGAAAAAATAGAAGGATGTTTTTATGACTTCAGGATAGAAATTTCTTAAACATTAGCACATGAACCATGAAGGAAAAAATACTGATGAATAGGATCACATTAAAATTAAGAACTTCGCTGGGCGTGGTGGCACACGCCTGTAATCCTAGCACTTGGGAGGCTGAGGCAGGAGGATCATTTCAAAGCTAGACTCAAGCAATGGCGAGGCACTTAGCAACTCAGTGAGACCCTGTCTCTAAATAAAATACAAAAAAGGGCTGGGGATGTGGCCCAGTGGTCGAGTGCCCCTGAGTTCAATCCCTGGTATGAAAAATAAAAAATAAAAATATTAAGAATGTATCATAGTGAGTGCAAAAATTTGAGCCACAAGGAGAAAACATTTGTGATATATATAGCTAACAAAAAATTACAACTTGAAGTAGGTCTGTAAACCAATAAGGAAAAAGAAAAAGAAAACTTGAAAAAATAGAAAAAGACTTGTAAAGGCAATTAATGCAAGAAGAATCTCAAGTCACCAACAAATCAATGAAAAAATCCTTGCCTTCAGTAGGAAGTAAAAGAATTAAAGCCAAAGCCAGCAGGAGCTATCACTTCAAGAGTTCAAGGTCTTAGAACATTAGCTATTGGTAAGAAGGATACTCCTACACAGTGCCGATGAGGACATGCTACAGGACTGCATGTTTCTGCCCCTGAAATTCATATGCTGAAACCTAATCCCCAGTGTGAAGGTATCCGGAGGTGAGGTCTTTGGGAAGTGATTAGATCATGAAGGCAGAGCCCTCCACACAAGATCAGTGCCCTTATAAAGGGGTCTCGAGAACTCCCTTGCCCTTCTGCCATGTGAGATCACAGCCAAAGATGACTATCACTTGCTTCTCTTCTAAGCCTTCAGACCTGTACTTCCAACTGCCTACTTGTCAACTATCTCTAGTAAGTTTAAAAGGCACCTCCAATACAACACATTCAAAATCCCATTTTTCACCTCCCTGCACCATCTAAGTATGCAAGCTAAAAACTAGGAGTCACCAGGACACGTCTTTCTTCCTCAGCTCTTACTTTCATTCCAGCTTAAGTCCTGTCAGTTCAACTCCCCTACCTCCATCTACTTTCTCCCCATCCCTTCTCCAAGTCTAGTCCCAGATATTACAATCAAATTTCTAGAACCTATCCCCACTTCAATTTACTGCCTTCCCTGAAGCCTGAATAATCTTTCCAAAAGGCAAACCTGGTCATGCCACCCATTGCTGAACATTTTTCAGTGGCTCTCCACGTCCTGTTAGTGGAACACCCCAGTCTCCACATGTCCCAGCCCTGTTGGCAGTTCCCTTTTCATCTCCTACAATGCTATGCCCGTCTCTGCGTAGCTACTCTGGCTCTTCTTAGTCCTTGGCAAAGGCTAGCTCACTCCTCCCAAGGCCTTTAGATGTGCTATGCCCTCTGCCTAAAAGGCTCTTCCATCCTCCTTCAGCAGGTCATACACAGTTCCTCTGGTACTTCTAAGCACATGCCGCTTCCTCAAAGAAACACCAAGCCCCTAGGTAAATCCACCAGAGTCTCCTTCCTCTAACAGCACCAGGTCTCTCCACTGTATTCATCGCCACTGCAATCCTACATCTGTTTCTGTCTCTGATTAATTTCTACCTTAACAGTTTGACTGTACACTCAGAAAGGGCAGGAGCATAGCTACTTTCTTCCTCACCATTGTAACCTTAAAGAATGCCTGGCATAGAGTAAGCCTCAATAAGTATTTGCTGAAGAGATGAACAAGAAAATTAATAAATCAGAAAATTATGTCCCTGAACCAAGGGAAGATAGTTTTTTAAATGGGGTGCTATAAATTCCATTATGTCCCATCATCCTACATAACAGGACACCCATAAAAACTTACAGAATTTCATAGGACACTCATAAAATTGCTCAATTTAAGTTATAAGTATTCTATATATAAGATGATTGAACATAGTAAATTAAAGAGGTGAAAAAAGACCCACACAAAAAAGTCTTTAAATGATTCAATTGATTCTACAGATCTACCCTAAGTAGATAAGTTTAAAAAAAAAGAACAAGTTACTAACACATTTTAAATGTTTTATTAACAGTAGTGCAGTTCAAATTTTGTACAATATTTAAGATCAACAATATTAAGTCTATTGATTCTGTTTCCAAATACTGATGAAAAAGCCATTTTCCTCTGATGAGTTAAAAAGGAGAGGATCCATTTTTGGAAATTGTTTTATTCAGAATAATTATATTTCAATTTTTAAGACTTTTAGAATAAATTTTGTCATGATATTCCATTATAATTATTTTAATGTTTGTAGAATTCTGTTTTTTCATGATATCAGTAATATTGTTTAAATTCCTTGTATGTGATCAGTATTTCTTGGCATCTATTTATCAATTCAGTACTTCAAAGAATCAGCTGTTATATTTGTAAAGTGTTTTATGGCTTGATGTTTAATTAGTGTATTTGCTGATGTTTACTTTCCTCTAGTTAAAGTTTAATTCATTTATACTTTCCATTTTTAGCTTCCTAAGGTAGAAATTTAGATCATCAATTCTAAGCTTTTCTTATTTTCTAATAACTCTTAAAGCTATATTTTTCTCTAATCACTGCTTTTGTACTTTCTCACACATTTTGCATTTTTAAATTAAGAGCATTTTCTATTTTCCCTTTGTACTTCAAAATTTTATTCTTGAGTGATTTAGAAGCATGTTTATTAATTTCCAAATATATCTGATTTATTTTAGATTCTGATTTTTTTCAGAGACTTTTAATTGTTTTCTGTTGAATTTACTGTGGTCAGAAGACATATTCTGAGAGATTTCAATCTTTCATACTTACTGAAACATGCTATATTCTCTCATGTTGGTTGCCTTGGTTAATATTGCAAATATTCTTGAAAAATTGTTCTGAAGTTGCTGAGTGTGTTTTATAGAGTAAATTGGGTCAAATAACTGGCAGTTCAATTCACATATTTTATATCATTAATTAAAATCTGAGTTTTTCTATCAAATATTTACAAGGAATCTTTAAAATTTCTATCATTGTTTATATTTTATAGATCCATTTTTTGGAATTAATAGATGTTACTAATAATTGGCTTCTTGTGATATTCTCTTATTTTTTCTCATATTTCTTATTTTTATATCATATTTTTCAGCTTTTGAATTTAGCTTTCAACATTTTTATATTTGAAGTGTGTGTGTGTTTTTTAATAGGGTACAGTTGAGACATCCATTTTGAGACTCTCTACCTTTTACTTGAAGGTTTTAGTTTATTATCATCTGACTTAAGGTAATCATGGATATGGTTGGATTTTGTCTCACCATTTTTTTTATTAGTTTTCTATTTATCCTGTCTACATTTGATCATTTACCTCCTGTCTTCTTTCATTACCTTGATGGTGTTTAATATTCCATTTTAATTCTTCTATTGACTGTATCTCTTTGCATTACACTTTTGTTGTTGCTCTAGTTTTTAAAACCTTAATTTATCATACTTCCACTAGAATTAATATTGTAATAATTCTAATAAAATGTGAAAAAAGCAAAAAAAAAAAAAAAAAAAAAAAGGAGAGGATCACTATAAAGAACACTAGAATTATACATTACCTTCATCAATGTACCATGTATTTTTTGATTTGGGTTGTGGTTGTGAGTCAACAGAAGACCCATTTAAGGTATAAAATAATTCAGATCTGTTTCTGTTTCCAGGGTCTGAGGTAGATCCTATGGAACAAGAAAAGTTCCTTTTAAAAATATAGTCAATATGGTGTAAAGCATTTTTTTAATTTTTAATAATAGTAAATTAACATGCATATCATGTCAACAACTTTAAATACAACCAATAGTTGTACAGATACACAATATATTTTATTATTGTTTTCCACTTACAAAAATTTGGCAGCCATTTTTGCAACATTAAAAAAGATTCCTTACTTGTAGAGTAGGTATAGGAAGAGGAACAGGAACAAGTTAAAGAGTTCTTATTTTTTTAATATCCAAAGTATTCTGAGAATCACTCCATGTACTATTGTTTATTTCTAAATATCAAAATCACCATTCCCCAATTTCATTTGAAGAATTTATCAGTTTATAAATTTAATCTATTACAATCATGTAACACATAATAATAACATTTTGGCCAATAACAAACCACATATACTAAAGCATTATACCACGTAGCCTAGGTGTGTAGTAAGACACACTGTCTGGGTTTGTGTAAGTAAGTACACTCTATGATGCTTGCAAAGACAAAATCACACAACACATTTCATTTCTCAAATGTCAGTACCTGATATATTTTAAAACAGTTCCTTTCAAAAAAGGTAATTTTCAAATGTTGTATATAAATCAATGCATAAAATTAATAAAAAGATTAAGATTTATACTATGGATGTAACCCCCCCTGGGTTCAATTTATAGCACCACAAAAAAAATATAAATACATAAAAATAAAATATTTAAAGTTTAAACATTTTGGAATTGTTAATCATCAAATTTCTTGTTTGATTTCTTCATGCCAGAATAAGCAAGGCATTACTAAATCTTTCATATTAGATTTATCAAATGCAACAAAAGTTAATAGAGCTGTATCACAGACATTTCCAAACACTGCCTGCTCCAGTACCAATTAAGAGGACAGGCCGTCATGGAGAGCAGTGGAATCTCCAGAACCCATACTAAAGCGGATTTTATTTTTTCAACTTAAAGCCAATAGCTCTAGACTTTACACCATTAACTCAGACCTGCTATAACACAATTAACACTCATGTCTTAAGAAAATCTGGTGCCCGACACAGTGCCATATACATACAACTCAGGAGGCTAAAGCAGGAGGATCACTTGGACCCAGGAATTTGAGGCCAGCCTGGGCAATAGAGCAAGATCCTCATCCCCCCAATATTTTTTAGTTTGAATAAGGAAAGTACGTAGTAATTTTTTATATGTGAAAATAGTAAATCTGAGTTATCCTTTATAGATCTATAAGGTAATATAAAAATACCTATATGTCCTGCAATTAACCCTAAATCTCAGGACTTAATACCATATAAAATATTTTCCTAAGTATAATTTCCTTCTAAACAAGCCATAATAGTTTTGCTCAACTAGATAACTGAGGAATATTCTTCTTCTAACCCACATCTGAGTTAACAAAAATTCTTTTAGCTTTTAAATGAGCTGTTGGGCTTGTTTAGAAAACTACTCTATGGTGTATGTGGAAGTGAAAAGAACTGTGAACTCCACATGTATTGTGAGGAAGTTTCTGCAAAAGAGACAACATTTTTTTCCTAGCAGTTTGGAAATTAATTTGTGCCACATCTAGTTAGCCAAATCCACATAATTAACCTCCAGTACACTTTCTCCTACATAACACTAGTCTATACAGTTGCAATTATAAAATACACAAGGTTACAAGTAGGGAATCCCAAAAGCCATTTGGTTATGGGCCAGCTAAAGACAGAAGTTCTCATAGGAAACTTCTTACCAGGAAAAAAAGGTGGGGAATTCTTGGCTTATGCAATACCATCTATATAAAATTTTAGTTTAACTACTTAAAATGCCTGAAAGAAGTAAGTCTAAATATACGTTAAGTCATAATAGTTTATAACCTTTCTTAATACCTGGGCAAATAAGATAGCACATCAGTCACCAAGAATCATCTCCTATTAACCCATACCTGTAGCCTTTGGTTTATTATGACTGGATGAACTTTTGTCCCCAATACCTCTTGACATAAAGGAAAGTTTGGGAGGCCTCCTTTCCTGTGTTATGCTATCTGAAAGAGTAAACATGTTTGGGTTTTGTTTTTTTTAAGATAAAAGTAAATTGTTTTAGAAGAGAAATAATCAAGAAAACAATGACAATAACAAAAAACAAAAAACTGCTTTCTAAGAAAAAGCACAATTTTTATAATTTTACAAATTCTCTTTAAGGACCATCAAAGGAAAGAGGTAACCCCTCTAGGAGAGGAAAGAAATCAACACTGTTCTTCAAAATGCAATTTCAACAAGAAAATACACTCCCAAAATACAATTCAGCTAAATACTTTTAACTCTTGAAAATGTAATCATATGTAGCCAATTTTATTTTTATATTTTAAAACACCAGAGAAAATCCTACTCATAATTTTTGCAGCATTTCCCAACTCAGCATGCCCAGCCTACCCTACATATCATAAAGTGTTCCACACACACTCAAATATTTCTAGATGCTGTGATTAAAAAAAAAACATAATTTTTATTACATAAAACCAGAACCTTTGATATGCTAAAGTATACTGTGAATCTCTCAAAGATGGATATAGTAAATTTATTTGAAAATACTTTTTGTGCCACTCTACTTAGTATCATATTAAGGGAAACAGCTTGAACAAAGCCTGGGGAAGAACATGGGTAGGAAGGTACTGGTTATGTATCAGTTTTTAAAAACATATATATGTTAAGAATAACACACATGTGTACACAAACTCTTACACATATAAGCAAGAAAAAACACAGAGGGTTATACAGATTAATAATGCATAAAGTCAGAGACATACAACAGAAACATTTTTAAAGAAAACACTCAGAACTTCTCTTTGAAACTTTCTCTTTGACAAACTCGTTTTTGATACAAAGACCATTCTGAACCTTAAAGCTCAGTAACACTCATAAGACATTTATAAATACTGATCAAATAAATGTAGGAGAGTCAATGTGGAAAGTTTTTCCTTTGAAAAGTTCAACAACACATCTGTGAATCCCAACATGACACTTAAGAGTCATACCTGATAAAGCTGTATATCAGCAAAAACGATATCACCCACAGTGGATTTTTGAGGACAGAAAGAAAAAAATAGGAAAGATTTTTATATTTTAAACACAAGGAAAATATCACATTTTTTAAAAAAAGGAAATCATGTTGAATTAATTATATGTAAACGGTGCTTGATAACTTTTTTCCACAGTTGGAGGAGGGAAATATATTTATTATGCTACATATCTTAAATGTCTCAGAATATGATGAAATGGAATACTCCAGTATTATTATGGAATATGCCAATATTATCTTAATTCAAAAATTATACTGATTAACCATGATTTTAACAAGTAGTATATCAAAAAAAAATGTTATATTCCAATGCTTTTATGATGTTACCATTCAGATATCTATCCATGTCACCAATGACAGCTACTTTGGAAGGAAAATCTCTGTCGCTGGGAAATATTCCCAAATTATAGCAGATAAATTAACTAAAGAAAGTTAATTACCATTACTAACTATAATTGACTGCATATAACTCCATGTGAAAAAAAGACATTCACACGTATACCATAATATATGGACATTACATAGTTAGTAGCCATTGTAACAAATTTAGCTGATGGCCTTCACTCCATTAAACTGTTAACACATCCGAGCAGTAGCATAGGATCATATGAATGAGCCAGTGGTGACAGTTCTGCTGGTGATGCTTCAAAGATTGGAATGGGAGCTGGAAGCACTGGAGTTGGAAACTGTGGTTACCTTCTGCCAAAGACTTTATCAAAAACGGGGCCAAATATCAACTTTGAGGGATAGGACAATCCAACAGAAGTCTATGCAGATAAAAGGTCACATACCACGTCTAATTTACCCACCAACAATTATATACTGAATAGCTGTCATTAACTACCTTAGTGATCCAAAACTACTTGAATAATAAAGCAAAGCCTTCTAACTTAAATAAAGTTTAGATTATCAACTTAGGAAAAGGTAAATAAGGCTAATAAACAAGGTAAGGATTATATTCAGCAGATAATTTTGTAGGGTTAAAATGGTTCTGATTAAAAATATTGATAGAGATAGCAAGATATGTTCACCAAACAGCATGTACCAAAATGTACACAGCAACTCTATTCATAACAACCAAAATCTGGAAACAATTTATTCCACAGAAGAATATTAAACAAATTGTGGTCTACTAATAGAATGGAATACTGTATAGCAATAAAAAGGAATAAACTACTGATATACACAACAACATGGACACTGTGTTGAGGAAAAGAAAGCAAACCTAAATATGCATACATAGAAGAGCAAGGATCACATTCAAAATGAGAAAATCAATACCTTATCCATTACCCTTGATTTAATCATTAAAAAATAGAAAAATCCCTTGAATATTCTTGGGCTGAAAATTGTAACAGTAAACTAGTGAATGAGTTTTTACTCAAACCTAAAGAAATGTTTGTGAATTTGAATGACGTGTTAATTTCAGAGAAATTGATTAATTGATCAGTCACAGAGTATAATTCAGACCCAAACGAGAACTTAACAGCCACAGAAAAATTGTGTTTACCTGAGTAGAGTAAGATATAAAACCTGGTAGCAAACAAACTATACATAGCAATTATCTAAAATTGGATTACAGATCACAATAAATACTTTCGTTATATTTTAGACAACTGTATATAAAAATTGTATCTATATGGGACTTTACAGATAACTTAAGAGTTGCATACTGAGATCTAGTGCTACAAAATATCCTTCTTTGGGGAACTGTCTCACATGACCAGAAGTCCACCTACCATTCAAGGTAATTCAATCTCCATGGAAGATCACTCATCATTATCTATCAAAATGTAAAATGCCCATACCTTTGACCCAGCAATTCTAAAACTCCCAGGAAGTTATCTTTCAGCTTACTACACAGGCACACATGCAAATTGATCCATATGATAGTCACAGAAGCACCATTTTTAACAGCAAAAAACTGGGGAAAAAAAAAGCCTAAATACTCATCAGTAGGGGATTAGTTTTTAAAAGTTTATGGCATGCCCATAAAATGAAACACAATTCAATAATTTAAACAAAAGTTTAATTGTATATTTTGTTCATATGAAATGATCTCTAAAATCTACTGCTAAAAATGAAGATGTAACTTGCACTCCTGGAAAGATGGAGTGGACATTCTTTTCCCTATTCCTCCTGTTAAGTACAACTAAAAACTCTGTATGTTGTATACAAAACAAATATTATTGGTTGGGAAGAAGAGGGTAGTCCATTGAGGGACCTCAGGAGCCCAGCAATAGCATGGTGGAGGGCTTCCGTAGGTGTTCTCCTTGTCTCGTTTATATCCCAGCTACAGAAGCCAACAACCTGGAAATACCCACACGTACAGACAAAAGAAAGCCCAACTAAAGTCAGCTCTCTCTAACCAAAGGATGTCAATTCTCCCCAAAGCTGCATTTAAGTTTAATGTAATTTCTAATCAAAATCTCAAGATTTTGTATAGATTATACAAGATTATTCTTAAATGTATATATGGAAAAGGAAAAGATGCAGACAGAATAACTCAAATAGTTTTGCAAAAGAAGAATTCATTTACCTGTTGCAAGACCTATGATTTGGCTATAGTACTTGAGACTGTGGTATTGGCAGTGAAACAGAACACACAGATCAATGGAACAGAATGGAGAGCCAAGAAACAAACTCATATAAATACACATTATTGAATTGTGATAAAGGTACAAAAGCAATGCAACAGAAGAAATGGTATTAACAAATGGTGTTGGAATAATTAGATATTCTCAGGTTTAAAAAAACTTCTTAAGTCTCATATCTTTTTTTTTTTTTTTTTTTTTAGTTGTTGACAGGTCTTTATTTTATTTATTTATATGTGGTGCTGAGAATCGAACCCAGTGCCTCACACATGCTAGGTAAGCGCTCTACCACTGAGCCACAACCCCAGCCCCAAGTCTCATATCTTATTAAAAGACTTATTAAAATGACTCATATGCTTAAATGTAACACTTAACAACTTTAATGTTAAAAAAAAATAAGAGAAAAGAGTATACAAAGAAATTCCATACATTAATGGTAGAAGAATAAAATGGTATGAGCACTTTGGAAAACAATCTTGCAGTTCCACAAATGACAAACATAGAATTACCATATGATAATATTGACTCTACCTATCCAAGAGCAAGGAGTCAATATTGTCAAAATGTCCATACTACCAAAGGCATTATACAGATTTAATGCAATTCCAATCAAAATTCCAATGTCATTTTTCAAAGAAATAGAAAAAGCAGTCATGAAATTCATCTGGAAAAATAAGAGACCCAGAATAGCCAAAGCAATACTGAGCAAGAAAAGTGAAGCAGGGGGTATCACCATACCGACTTTAAATTATACTATAGAGCAATAGTAACAAAAACAGCATGGTATTGGCACCAAAACAGACTGGTGGACCAATGGTACAGAATTGAGGACACAGAGACTAATACATATAATTTCAGCTATCTTATATTAGACAAAGCCACCAAAAATGTACAGTGGAGAAAGGATAGCCTCTTCAACAAATGGTGCTGGGAAAACTGGAAATCCATATGCAACAAAATGAAATTAAACCCTTGTCTCTCACCATGCACAAAACTCAATTCAAAGTGGATCAAGGACCTAGGAATTAGACCAGAAACAATACGCCTAATAGAAGAAAAAGTAAGCTCCAATTTCCAACATGTCAGATTAGGCCCCAAGTTCCTTAATAAGAATCCTGTAGCGCAAGAACTATTACCAAGAATTAATGAATGGGATAGATTTAAACTAAAAAGCTTCTTCTCAGCAAAAGAAACAATCAGTGAGGTGAATAGAGAGCCAACTAATTGGGAACAAATATTTAATACATGCACATCAGATAGAGCACTAATTTCTAGAATATATAAAGAACTAAAAAAACTTAACACCAAAAAAGCAAATAACCCAATCAATAAATGGGCTAAGGAATTGAAAAGACACTTCTCAGAAGAAGATACACGATTAATCAACAAATAAATGAAAAAATGCTCAACAGCGTTGGCAATTAGAGAAATGCAAATCAAAACTACTCTAAGATTTCATTTCACTCCAGTCAGAATGGCAGCTATCAAGAACACAAACAACAATAAATGTTGGAGAGGATGTGGGGAAAAAGGCACACTCCTACATTGCTGGTGGGACTGCAAAATGGTACAACCGCTATGGAAAGCAGTATGGAGATTTCTTGGGAAAATGGGAATGGAACCACCCTATGACCCAGCCATCCCACTCCTGGGTCTATTCCCAAAAGACTTAAAAACAGTATATTACAGTGACACAGCCTCTTCAATTTTTATAGCAGCACAATTCACAATAGGTAGGTTGTGGAACCAACCTAGATGTCCATCAGTAGATGAGTGGATAAAGAAAATGTGGTATATATACAAAATGGAATTTTACTCAGCAATAAGAGAGAATAAAATAATGGCATTTGCAGGTAAATGGATGAAGTTGGAGAATATAATGCTAAGTGAAATTTGTCAATCTCAAAAATCCAAATACCAAATGTTTTCTCTGATATAAGGAGGCTAGTTCACAGTGTTGTTGGATGGGGGTACATAGGATTAGAGGAACACTAGAATGGTCAAAGGAAAGGGAGGGGAAGGGAGGGAGCAAGGGGGGAGTGGGGGGGAGGAAAAAAAATTGGGGGTTGAATGAGATGGATATCATTATCCTAAATGCATGATTGAAGATCTGAATGGTACTTATATACTTTGTATACAAGCAGTTGTATGTGAAAAGATGCTATATTTGTGCATTATGAATAAGTAAATAATTTTTTTTTTAAAAAAAAGAATTACCATATGATTGAGCAACTCAGTACTCCCAGATACATACACAGGCGAACTGAAAACATAGGTCCACAGAAAATATAGAAGCATTTTTGGTAACAATAAAAACAATCCAAATGTCCATCAGCTGATGAAGGCAAAGGAAAATATGGTATATCCATTCACTCTAATGTTATTCCACTACAAAACGGACTTGAGTACTGATTCATGCTACAACATGAATGAACCCTGAAAAGATTATGTTTAAATAAGCCAGTCACAAAAGCCCACATTTTAAACATTACATTTATATTAAATGTCCAGAATAGGCAAATCCATAGAGATAGAAAGCAGATTATTCATTGCCAGGTGATGCAGAGGGGAGGCAACTGGGGAGTAGAGACAGTGTTTTCATTTGGGATTTTGAAAACTTCCTGGAACTAGACAGAAGTGGTAGTTGCACAACATTGTAAATGTACTTAAGATCACTGAATTGAGTGAATTGTATGTTTTGATGGAGTAAATATGATGGCATATGAACTATCTTTCAATTTTTAAAAACTTGAGAGAGGGGGCTGGGGTCATGGCTCAGCGGTAGAGCGCGCTCGCCTAACATGTGTGTGGCCCGGGTTTGATCCTCAGCACCATGTAAAAATAAAGGCGTTGTGTACAACTAAAACAAATAAATAAATATTAAAAAAAAAAAAACTTGAGAGAAAATCCTTCAAGTCTCGATCTAGGCAAAAGTTGTTGCACTTGATACATAAAGTATGATCCATAAAAGAAAAACCTTATAAATTTGACTTCATAAACGCCAAATTTTTTTGTTCTGCAAAAGATATTAAGAGGATGAGCCAGGTGCAGTGGTGCACGCCTGTAATCCCAGCACTTGGGAGTCTGAGGCAGGAGGATCTCAAGTTCAAAGCCAGCCTCAGCAATGACGAGGCATTTAGCAACCCAGTGAGACCCTGTCTCTAATAAAATACAAAAAAGGGCTGGGATGTGGCCCAGTGGTCGAGTGCCCCTGAGTTGAACCCCTGGTACCAAAAAAAAAAAAAAAAAAAAAAAAGGAGGATGAAAAGACAAGTAATAGACTAGGAAAAATATCTGCAAATTATATATCCAATAGAGGATCAGTATCTAGAATATATGAAGAATTCTCAAAATCTACAATGAAAGAATGAACAATCCAATTCATCTGGCAAAACAGATGAAGAGACATTTTACTAAAGAAGACATACAGATGGCAATAAGCACAGGAAAAGATGCTATCAGGGAAACCCAATACCACACTAAGCTATCAACGCACATCTCTCAGAATAGCTAAATTTTAAAATAGTGACAACCCCAAATACTGGTGAGGACGTGGAAAGATGATCAGTCATGTAATGCTGGTGGTCGTGTAAAACTGTACAGTCACTCTGGAAAACAGAGTAATAGCATCTTAAAAAACTAACTATAGAAATATCATATTATCTGCAACTATACACCTGACATTTATGCCAGAAAAATGAAGATTTGTATTTACCAAAAATCCTACACACAGATGTTTATAAAAGCATTTTTCTTACTGTCCAAAAACTAGAAAAAAACTAGATGTATTTCAATGGATAAATCATTAAACAGGGGTACAACCATAACATCAACTATTACTAAGTAATAAGAAGAAAGAAACCACTAATACACACAACATGGACTAATCTCCAGGGAATTATGCTGAGTGAATAAAACCAATCTCAAAAAGTTACATCCTATACAATTCCACTGAATAATATTCTTGAAATGACGAACTTGGAAAAACAGAGAAGAAGCCGGGCGCAGTGGCGCATGCCTGTAATCCCAGCACTTTGGGAGGCTGAGGCAGGAGGATCGCGAGTTCAAAGCCAGCCTCAGCAATGGCGAGGCACATAGCAACTCAGTGAGACCCTGTCTCTAAATAAAATACAAAAAAGGTCTGGGGATGTGACCCAGTGGTCAAATGCCCCTGAGTTCAATCTCCGGTACGACAAAAAAAAAAAAAAAGTTCTTTCTTTAGAAAAGAAAAACAGAGAAGAGATTAGTGGTGGTCAGAGCTTAAGGAGTGGTGAGAGAACGAGGGAAATAGTGTAGTACTAAAACAGCAACATAAAGGATCCTGGTGATGATGAGCTGTCTTTTACCTCTACCTCACTGTGTCAATACCCTTGGTGTGATATTATACTATGGTTTTACAAGACATTACCACTGGAACAAACTAGGTAAATGTGCCCTCTCTGCAGGTGAATCTAATAATCTCAGGTATTTACAAATTATATATCTGATAAAAGACTTGTATTTGGAATTTATAAATAATTCCCAAAACTCAATAGTAAAAAAACAATAAAAATCATCAAAAGATTTGCACAGATACTATATGAAGAAAGCTTTACAGATGACAAATAAGCACATGAAAATCTTTGACATTTGGTCACTAGTGAAATGCAAATTTATAACTATAATTAGATTGCCACTATATATCTATTACAATAGCTAAAATTAAAAGATAGACTATAGTAAGTGCTGACAAGTGTGGAAGAAATGGAACTCTGGTACACTGTTGCTGAGAATATTAAATAGTGCCAACACTTTGAAAAGACATCACGGCAGGTAGGCAGTTTTGGGGTTTTGTTGTTGTTGTTTTGTTGTTGTTGTTTTGTTTTGTAGGCTAAACAATCACCAACAATAGTTTCAGCCATTTCATATCTAGATATGTACACAAAGCAATGAAAGCATATGTCCATGAAAAAATCTGCATGCTAATTTTCATAGCAGCATTATTCACAATGGCCCAAAACTGAAAATAACCCAAATGTCCATCAAGTCAATGGATTAAAAAAAACTGGAATACTTATCAGCAATAAAAAGGACAACAGGGATGAATCAAAAACTAATTATGGGCTGGGGTTGTGGCTCAGTGGTACAGCACTTGCCTAGCATGTGTGAGGCACTGGGTTTGACTCTCAGCACCACATATAAATAAATGAATAAAATAAAGGTCTACAGACAATTAAAAAATACATATATATATATATATATATATATATATATACATATAATTCTTTAAAAAACAAACTATGCTGAGTGAAATAATCAAACTACACCTGAGTTATATCAGTTATACAAAATTCTAGAAAACATGAACAAATGTATAGTGAGGAAAAGATCAGTGGTTGGGTGGGAGGCAAGGCAACGGATGTGTCCACTGTCTTGATTGTGCTGATGGTCTCATGTGTACACACATGCCCAAATTTATCAAACTGCATACTTTAAATATGTGCAGTTCATTGTATGTCAATTATAGCTCAGCAGATAAAGTTGGTAAAAAAAAAAAAAACGTTTTGAAAAGAAGGCTCATAAAGACATGCAAATGTTGAATGACACAGAAATTGATTAAGAAGGATACAAAAGGAAATGAGGTATCTGGGATCTCATGAGATGCATTTTTAATATTCTTTGTAAGTGGATATACTATATAGTATAAAATAAAAAAATAAACAACACTAAACTCTAACCCCCCACAACTAGAACAGACGACTCAGACTGAGCTCAAAAGTTAGAAATGTATAATTTATGGGTGGCATCAATTTACATGCTTCATCACAACCCTAAGAACATGAACACAATGTCAAATTGTTTAACCATTTGAAACAGCAATGCAGAGAGAAACATTTTTATAGCAGGTTAAGATGCCTACATCTTTTAGTCAAAGGTATACAGAGCCAACAGTAACAAGCAACTGCCTGGGAAGAATTCCTCCCTAATCTCACCAGCTGTTCAACTGCTCCAAAAAGAATCTTTCTTAGATGCTGGTAATATTAATTTTGTTCCATAAATGAAGGTAATTGGGGGAAAAAAAGAAACCAAGGAACTAAAGAGAGACACTGTGACTCTTATTTCCCCCTCAAGAAAAGAGTGTTAATGATGACATGAAACAGAGAAGAAGACTCATTCAGATAAACTAAATTAATTTTCACTTAAACAACTTTAGTTTTTAAAGTAAATCTGCAAGCTTTATTTTGTTTGCAAATAAGTGTAATTTATGTATTATGTTATAAAAGCTGGTATTATTCTTAATTATCTCCTATTCAAAGTTTATGAATATCAAGCTTTAAAAGAAAGGGAAATGCATTCTTTTCTTCTAGTCACTGCTCTGAGCCAGCAATAATGCCAATGACAACTACGGCTAGAGGATCACAGTTTGCCTGACAAGGGACTCCCAAGAGAGCCATCTAACTAATTTTTTTTTTAATTTTAATTCTACACTAATATTTAAATAAAATATAATTGTAAATGTTTTAAAGATAAATACTAGCAAATAATTTCTTGCCAGTTGTATTCAATCCTTTCACAGAAAAAATAGAAATGGTGGTTGTTTTTTCTTTTCAAATGCTACCACAGACCCCAAGATAATTTAGATTTCAAACCAAATTAAGAATGGAAAAAATACACAGAAAGAAATAAAGATGTAGAATAAGAAAAAGCACTTCAAATCTTTATTCTGTATTACTCAGCCTTAAAGAAGAATGAAATTGTGGCATTTACCAGTAAATGGATGGAACTGGAGAATAATATGCTAAGCAAAATAAGCCAATCCCAAAGAACCAAATGCCAAATGTTTTCTCTGATATGCAGATGCTAATCCACAATAAGGCGTGGGGGGAGAATAGATGTGTTCTGGACTAGACAGAGGGGAGCGGGTATGGGGTTAGGAAGAATAGAATGAATTGGACATTATTACCCCATATGCATATATGATTACATGATCTGTGTAACTCTACATCATATACAACCAGATGAATGAGAAGTTATACCTTATGTATGATGAGTCAAAATGCATTCCACTGTCATGTATAACTAATTAGAGCAAATTAAAAATATTTTTTAAATCCTTATTCTACAGCAAACTGAGAAAAACAATCAATCATACATAAACGTACTTCATAGTTAGGGTATCTCTTTCTTTAACGATAATAGTAAGCTAAATATTTCCTCAGGAACTTATTCTATCATAGCAGTTATTTATCAATAATTACTCAATATCATCAATTATATTCTGTTGTAAAATACAAAATTCTAAGAAATGCAATTATAGATAAAAAGGACAGCCGCACTCAATCTAAAATGCTATAAGGTTGTAAGCTTTCAAAAGTACCCTTTGGACATTTCCTACCACCATCTCCACATACACCACAAAGAATTAGAAAGGAACCCTTGAACATACTTGATTTGGTTAGTAAAGTGAAATTTAATTATATAATTCTAGAAAAACAATATTAGTCGGAATTGGTTGCCCTGAAAGAATACATAAAAAAAGAAAGAAAAAAGTTGTGCAAGGGATTCCCCTTAGCCATCAAGCAAGTTAACATTATAAAATTAGTATAGCTCCCAGAATATTTTTAGGACAAGGTGTCTCAACACAGCTCTACTAACATTTTGGGCCAGATCATTTACTATTTGTTGTGTGAGCTGCCCTGGGTATTTAGGATACTTAACAACATCTCTACCCATGAGATATGAGTGCTATCACCCCAGGACTCGACAATCAAAAATGATTCCAGGCATTGCCAGATGTCCCCTGCAGGCAAAATCATCCCAGTAAAATGTTCTGATTTAGACTTAAAAAGACCTTCTTCTTACAAAGGTTTTCTACTAATGTGAAAGCAAGAAAGAAAACAAAAAAACCTTAAAAATTCAATATGCAGTGAAAATAATGCAATATTTCAAATAATAAAAACTATTAGAATAAAATCTGATCATGAATGTCAGCATACCTCCCCAAAGAAATCCTTCCATTTTCTTGAATCAATGTCTCCATATTCTAAAATGTATAGTATATAGAAATAACTGCTATATGGGCTGGGATTGTGGCTCAGCAGTAGAGCGCTTGCCTAGCACATGCGTGGCCCAGGTTCGATCCTTAGCACCATGTAAAAATAAATAAAGGCATTGTGTACAACTAAAATAAATAAATAAATAAAAGAAATAACTGCTATGATAGAATAAGTCCTTGTTAGACCATTTTCCCTATAGTTAATAGATATAAATATTGACCAAATATAAAAACAACTATTTTCAGGCACTGTTAAATGAAAAAACAGCAGGCAGATTACAAGGGGACTCAAAATTTAGAAGTAAGGAATAGCACAGATATAATCCAAAATTGTTCAACACACAAAATAGAGGGAAACTGTACCCTGTTCTCAAAAGAAAAAAAAAAAAAAAAACTACAATGACTACCAATCCATAGATGATTCAAATGTTGGAATTAGCAGGCCAAGGACCTATAAAGAAGCAACTGTAACTAAATTCAGGATATAAGGAAAAGTATGCTCACAATAAAGAAGCAAAAAGAAAATCACTGATCCAAGAAATAAAAATTACTTAAACAAAATAAAACCAAATAGAAAATGTTAAAAGCACTTTGGAAAATTAAAAAATACAGTACATAAAACAATAATTCACTGGATGATGCTATAGGGTTTGGATAAGGTCTGAGCGTGTCTGCCAAGGGTTCATGAGTGGGAAGTCTAGTCCCCAGTATAGCAGTGAAAGGTGGTGGTTCTTAGAGATGAAGCCTAGTGGAAAGCAATTAGGCCATTGGGGGCATCACCCTTGAAAGATATTAACAATAGTTTCCTGAAGTGAGTTCTCACCAGAACAAGCAGTTGGTTGTAAGAAGAGCAAGATTGGCCCCTCCTTGTTCTCTGACTTCCTGTCTCATCCTGCGATCTCTCCTTTTCCCTCTCCAAGCACTCAAAACATCATCTGCTGAGGCCCTCTCCAATGGCCAAACCAAGTTGGCTACCCAATCTTGGACCAGTCTCCAAAATTGTGAGCTAAATAAACTATTTTCTTCATTAAACACCCAGCCTTAAGTATTTTGTTATAGCAACAAATAAACTAAGACAGATGAGTTACTGATCACAATGAAGGAAAATCAGTAAAATCAAAGATAGTAAAACACAAATTATCTGAATAAAGAGAAAAAGGTTGAGAAAAATTAACACAACCTCAAGGACTTGAGGGATCAACATAAAAAATTCTACATGTTTCTAACTGAAGTCATCAAATGAGAGAAGATTAATGGGACAGAAAATATATTTGATGTGATAATGGCTAAATTTTTTTCATTTTTTTGAAAAAGATGAGCTTACAAATTCAAGAAGTTTATCAAATTAAAAGTAAGATAAGCGTGAAAAAAAATATAGGCATATGTCATAATTAAGTTGCTGTAAACATAATAAAAAAGAAAATCTTCAACACACCCAGAGAGAAACAAATAGACTGGTGTTTGCTTAGGAGAGTGGTGACTAAAAATATACTTAAAAAAAAAAAAGTAAGGTGATGAAAATATTCTAAAATCTAAAATTAACTGTGTTAGCCAGGTGTGGTAGCTTGCACCTATAATCTCAGTGGCTCAGGAGGCTGAGGCAGAAGGATCATGAGTTCAGAGGGAGCCTCAGCAACTTAGCGAGGCCCTAACCAACTCAGTAAGCCCCTTTCTCTAAATAAAATATAAAAATGGCTGGGGATATGGCTCAGTGGTTAAGTACCCCTGGGTTCAATCCCTGGTACCCAAAACAACTAATTGTATTAGTGATTTCACATATCTGTAGATTGAAATATACTGAATTGTATACCAAATGAACCTATTTTAGATACATGAATTCATTCTCAATAAAGCTGTCTTTTAAAAAAGTTAGTTACATTTCTATACATTAGTAAAACACTATTAAAATTGTTTTACTTTATAATATATCAAAATGCTTAAAAAGTCCCTCCTAAAGAAAACTGTAATTTTACTAAAGTAAAACTAAATAAATAAAAAGATATATAATGCTCATATATCAGAAGTTTTAAGGTAATAAAAATGTCAATTTTCCTCAAATTGTTTTATAGATTAATTGAAATTCCAATCAAAATCATAACAGAACTCTCTTATAATATTTGAGAAGTTGATAGTTCAATTTATAATGAAGAGCCAAGACCAAAGACAGACAAGACACTCATTTAGAAAAGACAGAGAGAGGGGGAAAAAAATAGGAAAGGAAATGTATCTCACAGGCATCAAGACCTCTTCTAAAGCTATGATGATGAAGGCCAAAAGGCTTTAGTGTAGGGAAAGAAGAGCCCAGAGAGAGATCCACACATTCCTAAAGTGGAAAACAAGCATGGCAGCCC
The DNA here is from genome assembly GCA_025594165.1 of Tamias sibiricus. Taxonomy (NCBI): domain Eukaryota; kingdom Metazoa; phylum Chordata; class Mammalia; order Rodentia; family Sciuridae; genus Tamias; species Tamias sibiricus. Next base: position 34,548,972 of record CM046672.1, read on the forward strand.
AAACTGGGTATCTGTACCTGTGTCTCCTCGCCACACAAGTCAAATCTAGGTGGACCACAGACTTAAAAGTGAAAAGCAAAGCTATCAAACTTTTAGAAGACAATGTAGAATGGTAAAATTCAGAATGGAATAAGAGGGAACTAACTTTACTGACATAAATATATAAAATAAAGCATCACTGAAAACAATGTGGTGTTGATGTGCTGGTAGACAGAAAAAAGTCCAGAAATACTCCAAAGTACCTGTGGCAATTTAGTATGACGAAAGTGGCAGCTCAAACCAGTAGAGAAGATGGGCTTTTTAATAAATGATCTGGGGACAACTGGGTACTTATCTGGGGGAAAAAACAAAAATTAAATTGGATCCATATTTCATGTCATACACTACACAAAATAAAGATGGGTCAAAGATGTAAAAAGTAAAACCACAAGAGTATTAGAAGAAAATATGGGGAAACTCCTTTAGAACCAGAAGCTAAAACACTATTGATAAACCTAATTACATAAAAAAAATTTTTTTTAATCTTGCATGGCAAAAAACACCAAAAGCAAAGTCAAAAGATATTATGTTAAGGGAAATATGCCAGATTACAAAGAACAAATATTTGTATGATTCCACTTATATAAGATACCTAGAATAGGAAAGTGAGGAATTCAGAAGTAGAGATTAGAAATTAACATAGGCTGAGGGGAGGGAGGAATGGGAGTTATGTTTTAAAGGACATAGAGTTTCTGTTTGGGAGGATTAAAGTCTGGATGTAGAGAGTGATGGTGGTTGTGCAACACTGTAAATGTACTTAAAGCATCAATGAATCCTCTGCTTAAACATGGTTAAAAAGATAAATCCTGTTACACAAAATACAAATAAGGTTAAACAGATAAACAAATAGCTTTTTTAAAAAAAAGACAATCGACACACAGGGTGGAGGAATAGAACATTTATACCTCCTATCTCAAAAGTGAACCACCCTAACAAAGAAAAAAAAGGTGAGAAAAAAAGACCAATGCCCAATTTAAAAATTGACAACAGATATGAATGAATGATTAAATAGAATTACAAATTGCCCTTCATTATATGAAAAGATGCTCAACATCACTCAGATAAATGCAACTTAAAACTATATAGGAATATATTTTTCACCTATCAGATTATCAAAAAAAAAGTTAACAATCATACTCCCATAAAAAAGCTATAAGTAGCCAACTTGGCTCGCGCCTGTAATCCCAGCACTTTGGGAGGCTGAGGCAGGTGGATCGCGAGTTCAAAGCCAGCCTCAGCAGTGGCGAGGCACTATCAGATTATAAAAAAAACAAAAAAGTTAACAATCCCCTGAGTTCAATCCCTCCCATAAAAAAAAAAAAAAAAAAAAAGCTATAAGTTATCCTTGTATTTATACCCTGGCATAAATATGAATTTTTATATCCATTACTGAAAGCAATATCTACAACACTACAAAACCAGGCACCCCTTCATTATAAACAAACACATGGGAATCTATATGACAGCACATGTGGGAATATATATGTCCAAGGTCGCTGAAGCATTGTTTGGAGTAGTAAAAAGTTAAAAACACTCCAAATATCCATCAACAGGAAACTGGTTAAATCAATTATGGAATTATTTTTCCACACAATAGAAAACATACTCTAAAAAATAAGAAGAACCTCTTATTCAGATATACTAAGAGCTCTAAGAGACTAGAAGAATAAAACATCCTAGATACTAGGATGCTTTTATATTAAAAAAGAGAATGTAAAATAAGAATATATATATACATATATATATATACACACACGTATATGTATATACATGTTTTACATATATCAAAAAATTAAAGAATATATATGTGTGTGTGTATATATATATATGTATGTATCATATAAAGAAACAGTACCATGGGATGCAAGGGATGGGGGAGGGAGGGGGGCAATTGGAAATAAAGAGATAAAATAGAAACAAGATATTTTACTGTGCTTTTTAAAACTTTGAGATATGTGAATGTATTTCTCATTAAAATTGTTTCAATAACTTGATAGGGAATTGTAATCAAGCAACTACATTTTAAAATCACCTTGAGATACCATTACTCAGCCATCAAGACTGGCAAAAATTTGAATCAGTACCAAGTGTTGAAGAAAATGTGGAAATAACCCAAAACCCAAACATTTGTTAACATTAGAATGGCTCACTATATTGTGGGATCTCCTCCCAATGAAATATAATACGAAACAGTGACAGTGAATGAATTATTAATACCCTCACCACAGAAAGTAATCTCAAAATACAATTTAAGTAAATTATTCAAATAATTGTCAATATAATTCTATTTATATTAAGTTCAAAAACAAGCTAAATGAAACAATGTATTATTTAGGCATAGAGATATGATAAAACTATAAAGAAATCTAGGAAGTTGTTAACAAAAAAATATCTAAACAGCAGTTACCCCAGGGGCATACTGCAAGTATGAGAGAAAGATATATGTGTACCTTTGACATACATATAAGTCCTCTTTCTTAACCTGGAGGCCAAGTTACAGAAATGTTCATTATCTATTCTTGATATGTTTTATATACCCTTTTGCAAACAAATTCCACAACAAAAAATTTTTCAAACATAAAAAAAATCTTAGCACTATTACCCATCCTTAAAAAAGAATTACAGAAGCATTCTTATGACATTAATATGAACATTCAACTGAAATTATTTAATAGGTATATCAGTTTTATATTTAAAACAAAAATCCTAATTTCAAAAACAACCCCCTAACAGCCCACACACACACACACACACACACACACACACACACACACACTCCAGCTCCTTCCTGCTGTCTTTCCCACCTCAGTAAATGGCCTCTATAGCCTTCTAGTTGCTGGGTCCAAATGTTGGAATCATCCTGAATTCGTATCAGTTTCCCTCAAGCCCCCCACCCAAAGCATCTGCAAATCTTGTTAGCTCTCTTCAAACTACATCAGAATCCACGCAGTTCTCACCCACTTCATCAGACTACTGCAGCCCATGCCACCACCATCTCTCATAGGTCTCCTTCTGGGTCCCCCTATGTCTGTCTTCCATATAGTCCATTCTTAAGATGTGACCAGAGTGGTCATTTAAAAATGTAAATTAGATAAAAATTCTTGCTAAAAATCTACCTATGGCTTCCATCTCCCCAAGGGTATAGGCCAAGAATCCATCCAACAGCCCACTGCCCCACCTGTGCCAGCTCTCACTCTCTCCCTAATGAAGTCTGATGCAATCACAAGGAACTCTTTGTTATTGTTCAAACTGCCCACGCTAGCTGTGGCCATGGCCCTACCCCTTGGAATCCACATGCATGCTCATTCATCAATTTCTTTCTTTCTTTGTACCAGGGATTGAACCCAGGGGCACTTAACCACTGAGCAACATCCCCTGCATTCTTTTTTTTTTTTTTTTTGAGACAGGGTCTCAATAAGTTGCTTAGGGCCTCACTAAGTTGCTGGGACTGGGTTTGAACTTGCAATCCTCCTGCCTCAGCCTCCTGAACACTGGGATTAAAGCCATGCATCACAGTGATTGGCTCTCCAATTTCTTTCATATCAAGAATTCAAATGTCAAATTAGAGAGATCCACTGGGACCATTCTGTATGAAATAGAAGAATCCCATTCCCAGCCCATTCCTCCCCTGACTTTGTTTAGCATTCTTCGCCCACCACCACCTAATTGACCATATATTTTACTTATTTATTATCTGTCTCCACTTGCTAGAATGAAAGCTCCCTGTGAGAAGAATTTTTATGTTTTGCTTCCTACTACACCTCCAAAATCCAAAAAAGCCTAAGTAAGGGCTTCATAATATCTGAATGAATGATCTTTTATGGTACTGCTTTTTAAACAATAAACATTCATTGTATAAAAAGGATTTCAATTCATAAAATCATAACTTATCCCCATTAATAGGCATGAAAAAGTGAATTCAATATCACTAAATAAAATATAAAGCACATGTACGCTTTCCTCTGAATATAAACCAAAGGGAAGCAAATAAATAGTGAGGAATCTAATTTTCAAGTAATAAAAAGCTCATATTAAAGAAATCAAGGAAAGCAAAGTATGCCATGTCAGACTTTTCCCAAGCAAAATCAAAACAAAGCTATCATCTGACTCTCATACCTCCAATGAAATTAATGTACTCTTGCTATAAAGCTAAAGTAGAAAGTATTTTCTAACTCTGTAAAACAAGCACTTATGACTTGCTACACTAACAAGAAAACAGAAGGGCACACCATACAAGCCAGAAGGAAACTTAAGTGTCTTCTAGTATTAGCCTTTTCATTTTTACAAAACAAGAAACTGAGGACCTGTAGGAAACAAAAAAAATGTTCAGTGTCAAAATTAACAATAATAGAAAAACACTCGAAGAAAAAAAAATTTAGTTTGCCTGCTCAGTTGTGATCCTTACTACAGTAAAAATTCCACTTTTATAGAATTAGAGACAAAATGCGTCTCCATGGAAACAGTATGTTACACTAAGAAGTATGGTTTTCTAAGCAGGTCTTCATATCAAAAGAATACACATAGAATTGGAATTGGGGGAGTGCTGAAAAGAACACTGCTTGAAGGGAAGGGAGTGGGCAGAGGGGTAGGAAAGATAGTAGAATGAATCAGACCTTATTACCCTATGAGCATATATGATTACATGACCTGTGTTCTCTACATCATATACACCCAGACAAATGAGAAATTATACTCCACTTACGTGTGATATGCCAAATGCATTCTACTTCATGTATAACTAATTAGAACAAATTTTAAAATATGTTAAAAAAGAAAAGAACACTGCTTGATAATCAGTCAGGCCTGGCTTTGAATTCTGGCTCTAGCACTTACTTTGATCTTAGACATTCTTAGTCATACTTGAGCTCCAGGTTTGGGGGGATTTTTTTTAAATCAGCAAAATGGGGATCATTAAGACCTACCTTATAAGTTGTTAAGAATGTAAAAGTAAATAGGTCATCTAATTCAGAGTGGCACATGCCTGTCTACAGTCTACCTGCAGTCTTTCAGACATTTTACTCATACTGGTAAAAGGCTCAATAAAACACCACCACCTGATTGTCTGTTAGTTTTTCTGCACCAGACTATCACTGGGAATCCTGCGAACAACAGGGGATGGTACTATTAATGTTGCTTGACTAGGAATCTTTCAATTACCTGACCACTACCATTAGTTGCTACATGTCTGAGGCAAAATAAAGGTTCTTAGGACTTTTATTTAAAGATGGAAAGTTGAGAAATCTGTTTCTGACTACAATCATGAAGTATGACATGATACCATATCAAAACTAGAAAGGATCTTCAGCAAGAATCCTCTTCACATTATATTAGATGAGATAACCAACTTCTGCTTAAAGGCTTCCAATTTAAACTAACATCTTACTCCAACACACTGTAGTTTATTGTATTTCCTGAACCTTCTAATTATCAGAAAGGGCTTCCCCCCCCCCCCCCCGGAAATAAAAAAGTGAAAAATAATATATAAATGTCACCCTACATACCCATACTTCTAGAAATAAAAATTTTTATTGTTTTCATTAGGGGATAAGAAAGGAGATTCTGTTTAATAATATTCTGTAGTATAAAAGTCAAATTCAAAACATGCATCTTGAAGTGTATTTTTAAATTCTCATAACAAAATATATGTTAGAAACTCTAGTTTGCAAATATATAAAACAACAAGAAAACATACCTGGGATGATATCATTGATGTGCAAAAGAATTGTACTTTCCACACTTGCAAAACTACAAAGCTGTACTCCATCAAATTTTCCATCCCAGTTGCCAATAGGGTTATCCTAGAAATTACATAAATAATATAAAATATGAAAGTCTATTTTTCATAAAAGAATCCTCTAAAATATTTTACTTTGGTAAATTTTAACTATTTGCCTAAAAGAAAATACATATATTAGAAATAATTGCCTTAGTAGTAAGGCTTTTTCTGTTTGTTTTTGGAAAAATAAGAATCAAGAACAAGCAAGTTATAATAAATCCAGAGATGAACAAAGAATCAAAAGTGTTTTTGTTACTTTACTGGAAAATAAACACAAGTCTGTGGAATAACACCCATCTGAGGTTTTAAAAGATATTGTTTTCATAGAAAAATTAATTAATAATATATTATTTCACCAGAAACCTATCCCTATAATTCCCTGAGCACCTAATCAATTTGAACTATTGTATGCTTTTCTGTACACAGAAAGTCTATTTTTAATTGTTCTTCTGTCATATATGGGTCTGCAAAATTTTCTACAAAATGGAGATTTTTCTATTTAATATTATACACCAAAGTAGCACCAACCACTGTTCATGAAGCTACACTGATACATTGGCCAGACAATTGCCCTAAGCACCAATATGTACACTGTGCTAAAATGTCCCGGGAAATGGAAATATTTAAAGAAAGTTGTATTGGCCATTACCTTCCTTTCAAGGAGCATACCTAGAAATGTCTGGAACCAACACCTATACAAGCCAACTAGGGGATGGACAAGAAGCAAGGGGAAGAGCTGGCAGAACACACCTCTAGGCAGCCTGCCCTGGGTAAGCAAGATGATATGTAGACAACCATCTAAGGAGGGTAAGGCCTAAATGACTTTTGCCAAGTTTGGGGCCTAGGCCAAACAACCTGAAGCAAGGAGAGCCTAACACCAGTGACTAGTGGTCCTCTTTCTCCACCTTCCCTCCACTCAGCCCACAATTTCTCCTCTAAAATAATGAATTTTTTAAAAAATGAATTAAAACTTAAAGACTATTGGTTAGAAAAGTTCTTTAAGTTAGCTATCTTGAGAAACTATTGTTTTACATTGGTTCTAGCTTCACATAGTTAAGAATACAGCAAATGTTTATAGTTAGTACTAACTAATGAGTATCAAAGAGCATTTCCTAGAATTTCCAAGCACTTGTGAGAAAACCTGGAGGCAGAGTTAAGCTTTTACTACTTTTACTTCTACTTCTTAGAGCTTAGAGAGGGAAAGAAAGATTTTTAGAGAGAAAGATTAAATTTTCTTCTTGTCTTCTTAAGAGTTAGAAAGATAGAGCTTAGCTTAGAGAAAGATTAGAGTTAGCCTCGGCCTAACTCTGACCAGTCATTACTTCTTCTATCTGGTTTCTCTTCTGTAACACATTCTGGCCGCTGATTCTTCTGACCGACCGAGTGACTGCCCGGCTGACTGAATTCTCCGTTCTCCTAACTCGGACCGCTTTCACCCGGTTATACCTTCAGTTTGCGGGTGCCTACAGGTGCGTCAATACATATCAGGTGGAACCCATGGCTTCCAGCTAGCTACAACAGCCCTTCCTAATTAGGGCTCCTTCACAAGATAAACAGACACTTATGCTAGAACATTCACATTCTACCATCCTATTCAGATAATCTGTATACCTGAAGGGATACAGATTACTACAAACATCCAAATGATTACTAAAAACATTCCCATCGTGAGTACAGAGTCTATTACGCACATGCTCTCCTAACACATCCTTGTGTTTAGTAATCCTGCATGAATCTCATTCTTTGTACCTAACAAAAATTTGCCCATATTTCCCATCTATGATGAAAATGTTCCCAGCCTTTTTATTCTCATTCTCTTTATGCCACAGGCATAATTCAACGTGCCACACTGGAATGTATCCATTATTAACAATTATGATTATAAGGTAACATTCAAATGAGTGACACAAACAAAAGGACAAATATTATATGATTCCACTTCTATGCAGTACCTAGAACAGGTAAATTCATGGAGATAGAAAGGAGAGCAATTAACAGATGCTAAGGAGAGTATAGATAATTTGATTTAACAGGTATAGAGTTTCAGATTGGAATGGTGAAAAAGTTCTGCAATTAACAAGATGGTATAATGAGGATACACTTAATGCCAATAAGCTACATGTTTAAAAACAGCTAAAAAGATAAATTATTTGTCACACATTTTGCCACAATAAGAAGAATTTAATAAGTGATATCCTATGCAAGTACTCCAATTGTCTTCTCCTCTAAAGAAGCGTGGCTTTCTTCTACTCAGGTATTTTCTATAAACTATTTTTTTACATTACCATAAAAATCAGACCAGCCAATAAAATTTTGTAAAATACTACAAAAAAAACATATATTTCAAAAAAAACTTTTCAAAATGACATCATATAATGTATTTGGCATTGCAGGTAGGTTTTTCTGCCATTATTGTTCTAGTTTGGTTTGGTTTGTCTTTTTATTCTGTCTACTGTTTAGCTATAATAAGGCAAATTCAAAAATTAAGAATACTATTCAAGTTTATGCAAATCAGAAAAAGAGTAAATGTGATTCTATATTCAGACTCCTGTCCTATTTCAATGTTTCTTTACCAAAGATAAATTCAAATGTGTTCTTTAGAGTAGACCAAAGTAGTCCATTTTAAACATTTAAAGTGTTCAATTTGTACCTAAATTGGTCATAAAACTAATACATATGTTCATAATGATAATATAATGCAAAATGTTCTTACCATGTCCACACCAACAAAATATCCTAAGCTCTCTTTTCCTGGCAAAACATCACAGAATATAACTGTTCCAGATTCTATAGTTTCTCCAACCTTCAAAGAAACTCTGGAGTTTATTTCCAAAGGGGGAAGTTCAACCTGCATGGTGTCCACTGGGCCTGCATAATCACTTTCCAGTCCATTGTCATCATCTTCTATGATTTCTAGCTTGTCCAACGCCACAAACACACCACAGTCTTCATCACACTGAAAAAGCTGTTTCCCTTGATACACCCCATCAGTGAAACCTTGACCACGACCTTCTTCCTAGTTTTTAAGAGAGAGATTTTTTTTAAGATAAATAGATAAATATAGAAATATAATCTACAGGAAAAAAGACATACCCTAGGAAATTCAGAGAAATTACTTTGGAAAAAATCTAAATGACACAGATAATAAGAAATATAAATTAACTGTTGCTATTAGACTTAGGATGTTTAAAACATAAGAAGCTACATCTGATGTTGAAATAAAATTAACTGATAATTTCAAATCATAATTGGATGTAAAAGAGCTAGAGTCTACATTGTGAGTCAAACATTAGTTTTGTCATAAAAAGAAATTTTGACCTTAATAGCAACATTAGTTCATTTATTGATCACTTACTGTATGATAGCCACTGTGCTAAATCCTACATCAATGGATCACAAAACACTATAAATTATGTACATTGCCACCATTTTATAGATGAGGAAGCAGATTTAGAGAAGTTACCTAGATTGGCTAAGTAAGTAACCTGTAAATCCAGGTAGTAAATGGGTTAACTGGCATCCAAATTCCTGTTTCACTACTTAAAAAATTACATCAAGAAGCAAATAGGGAAAAATGTGAAAGCATGCATGCTGTCATGTATAAATGATTAGAACAAATTTAAAAATTTTAAAAAGAAGCAAATAGGGCATGAAATTCTATTCACAAGAATATCAAAATGACATTGATATATAAGTTCTTGAAAATTAAGTTTGAAAACATTCACAGAGTCATTAAGTTTCTGTCCAATAAAAATAAGTTCCAAAATAATTCTCACATATATTACAAGGGAAAACTATACTAAATTGCTGCAACTTATTAAAAAATCTTATATCTAAATTATAATTATTTAGTAGGACACATTAAGAAGAATTGAGAAACCTATAGATGATAATGTCACAAGATAATGAGCATGCTTTAAAGTGATTAAATACAATTGGTGGAGTTAATTTTTAATATAAATAATGTTAAAATTTCAAAAATATAGAAAGTCTATAATTATATTCATATGGTCATAGACAATTTCCAAGTATCATCTACATTATCTCAATTCATCACTAAAAATTAATCCTGGGGCTGGGGGTGCAGCTCCATGGTAGAGCACTTGCCTTGCATACATGAGATCCTAGGTTCAATTCCCAGCACCACAACAACAAAAAATAAAGTAAACCCATGAATATTAAAAATCACAGAACACCTCTAGGAAAACTTACTTTGTGCTTAAAGAATTAAGAATATATATGTGCATACAAATACACACAGACACACAAACATACACATGCAGCCCACTAAAATCAAACTTACCAGCAATTCTACTCCAAAGAATATGCCTGACACTGTCCTCTCTGCTAGCAAGGGTCCTCTGAAGCGCACGACTCCTGGGAACTTCTCTTCCCCAGACCTCAGCTGTACTTTCACAGGGCAGCCCACGTCCACCTGGAGGCCTTTACTCAGCCGGCTTCTGTTTTTAAACAGGCTGAGCCTTTCCTCACAGTTGGTAATTGCCAACAGTAACTCTGTGAATTTTTCGTTTATTTCTACAACATCCTTTTCATCAACAAAGAGAACTGCATGAGGTTGCTCTAGAATTTTTAATCCAATCTGATTTTTCTTGCCTTTTCCAGAAGGAACCCTTGAGTGCCCCACAGAGCGGTCTTGGATATACTGTCCTATGCTCCCCTTTGGTACTTTAAGGAGCTTCTGTGTCTGTTTGTCTGTGACACTGCATTCTTGAAGAAGCAAATAAAAAATCCGCTCTTCCCAGTAGGGTGAAGTAACTTTTTCTTGGCTCCATAAGCCTGAACTCATTGTGATAGTAACTTCAGAACATGAACTCAAAAACATGAACCACTAGTAAGTTTGTCGTAAAATTGCAAAAGATAAATTCACTGGCAGTCCCAAAGTATGTTTTCAGCAATTTGGTGTCCATGCTGTAAAAAGACAGCAAATCAAAATGCCTAGTGAACAAGCAAAAATAAATAGATTTCATTCTCCATGAATTAAAATTAATTTAAATGTATTTGAACTAATTAAAATCAAAGACTTTAAAAAATCTCATCTGACTAGTAAACACACACACACACACACACACACACACACACACACACACAAAAAAAATGAACAATCTCCAAAAATACCTAAAAGGGCTAAAAGACATATATAACTGGTATCTACTATAATAGCATATTTAAGAAAATACAATTGTAAAAATATTGTCAAAAGTAATTCAATAATGATTATTTTCAGTGCTCTAAAATTTATAAAATCAAATTCTAGCAGAAATTTTAAAGGTTAGACTCATATGCATATTCTGACATTTTTACACTTTAAAAAGTAACATTTTTAGTGGATTCTGCCTAACTTAAAAGGATAAGCTGTCTTTTTTGAGCAAAACACACATAAATTTTATAAATAAAAAGGCACTCATTTCTGAATACATAGTTTAAATTAAAAATCATACATTTTAGTATTAACCATCTTTTATCAATAAAAGTATATCACATTCTGAAACTTCAACCACAATTCTTTTATCTGTATGCTCTATTTTGATAATAGAACATTTTACCTCTGACTCAATTTCATTTCCTTAATCTTGTACATTTTGTTCTTTGACAAACAAATGCTAATCATTTTAATCATAGTTATCATTTTGTTTCTCACAATCCCAAATATCAGATATTAAAGTTTTATTATATTAAAAATATCTTAAAAAATAAATTCTGTAGCATCAAAATTTGGACTATATAACAAAGAGAAAATTGCTCTATGACGATACTGAATTGCAGATGTTTCTATTAAATATGAAACAATTTTATGCCACAATTTCAACTATGTTTACAAGGAAGGAATGTACAAAGGATTTCTTCTTTGACTTCAAATTTTCATTTAAAATTTTACAAAAATAATCATCTTTCACAAGTAAAGACTCATTCTCAAATCTACTTTAACTAAATGGTTAAAAACTACACAATTCCATTAATTCAAATTCGGGACTCTACTTTCTTATTTGAATTATTTTGCTGAAAACAACAATTCCTATGTCTTCTGTCACATAAATAATGTGGCTATTTGGTTTCTAAATACAGTACTTATTTCATCCTTCTTTGAGATGGAGGTATCTATTTCCATTATTCTGACTAATAGCAGCAGTTGATAGCACTATTGAATTTCTCCATTTTATTCTTGGAACTAAAAAATAAACACTCTTAAAACTAAAGAACTTAAGTTTAATCGTTTCACAGTGAAACAATCTATATACAGAGTAACATTTCTTTTAGAAAGCGTTGTTAAGTAATGAAGTATTTCATCCTGGTGAAGTTTTTACAAGTCTGTCCCTCTATAAGCCAAAATGAGACTTGAAGATTATCCAGGACAAGCTAAGAGGCTGGTGCCCCTTCACACCAAGATGACTGTGGCACTTGTACAACATAAAGTGAAGACAGAAGTAAAGGTAGCATCAAGTGGTTCTCCTTTTTTTTTTTTTTTTTTTTTTTCTTCTTTTGTAATGTACTTGCTTTAATTCCACTTGAGGGCACTGTCTACTTCAGCAGGAATGGAATCAATTTATATCTGCCACTTATATAAGACACCTGTGGACACCTCACTCTTGGCATTGCATAAACAAAATCCCTTAAAAGGGTTGCCCAAGCAGCTATCCATCCCCTTAATTTGTCTCTATGCCTTTAGAGTACCAAAATGAAGTGTTCGTTTGTTTTCACTAAATTGCTTTTGATATGTCAGCACTTTTCAACAAGGAAATTATTTTTTTCTTTACCAGTGAATTATCATTAGGAATATAAATTATCATGTGCGACTCTCAATATGGAAGGATGTTTATTACTTTGTTAAAAGGCTCTACATCACACTTTCTGAGCCCATTTGCTTGCTTTCTATAGATCTACAGTTCTCTCTTGGAATCAGCCATTTTCTGTGGTTTCCTGTAGTACACATTTGACTCCGTTTATAGCCTTGTTGCTTTCCAACTTACTGCTTCTAATCAGTTCTGAGAAGCCAGATGATGAAATATGTCTGTATATTAAAAAAAAAAAAAAAAAGCACCAAAACCAAAAAGAATACACAAATTCTGAAAGGATCTTTAGGAGTAAAGTGCACAGGTTTTATTGCAAAGACATTATTTTGATTGCTCTCAGAACGTTAAAGTAGTCAAAAAGCAACCTCCAAAGCAGTGAGCTGTTGTTTTGGTTCTTTTTTAAATGTATTTAAATTGGGCAGAGGGGTAAAATTTTTAAAGGATAAATTGATTCTATTAATTTTTTAATTTCTAGAAATGGTTACCTTCAAATATTAAAATCAGAAAGTTCCTCTGATCTTCTTATTTACATGCCAATAACTCCTATTCCTTTGAGTCTCTTAGCTTAAAAAAATTCATGTTACAATTTAAAATAAAAACCATTCATGCCAAAAATATTATCAAAGCTAAATAAATTATTATATGGAATGCATGAGGACACTATATTTTAAATTAATTTGATTATAAAATTGATTTTTGCAAATCATTTAAGAGAGTCCACAACAAAAATTGATATGACCATTCAGTTTATTAAAATGTTGTGGGCAAAAATAGTTTTCAAATACCATTTTTTTTTTAAAGCAAACTACACAAGAAGTGGTAACTTTTTGCTAACTTGCAACAGCACAAGTGGGCATGAACTTAGACTAAATAACAGCATGGTAGACAACTAGAATAGTCAAAGCAAAAGTTATAAAAGGTTCAAAACACATTATCCAAAAATAAAAAGCATGTGGCCTTTCCTCTTTTAGAAACAATACATTAAGAAAAGGTTTGAAACAATAGTATTAAAAATTAATTATCATCATTGCAAATGATAGAGAAAGTTGAATGGGAAAGCTTATTAAGGCTCTAGTCTAAAGATATACATAATGATTAACTTGAGGATCATTAATATTCTCAAAATACCAGTATTACAACAGAAATATGCCAATACATATTTCCTCCTACTGTAGTAATGAATACAATTCCAATGTTCTTTCACTGGGATATGCACAATAGTTAAATAAAGTTTAAGAACCCCAAGCAATAAACCCCGCCTGACTCAACATAGTATGAAGGGAAAGATTTAAATCATATTATAAATGAGTTTTTTGTCAATCAGGAAGGTTGGCTTGTGGGTTTAGTATTCTGATGCACACAGTGCTGTGTTAGACACTGACAAATCCAGAAGATTTGAGATAGGATGACTGCCTTCAATAAGTCATCTCATTTTATTCAGCTTTTGCCTTTAAGTAAAGGTCATAGGAAGACTAAGGTAACACAGGGGGGGAAAAGCACAGCCAAACTCAAAATTGGGGCTGGGGTAGGGAAGTGAATAGGGAGGGGTGGGGCATGAGTGTGCAGTTTCATTTGTATGCTCCTGTTTAATACTTTACAAGTGGAATCTCTGTGAGGGTGAATAAATAAAAATGACTCATCTAAATACTATCATATTTCAGGTTGAATAATGGAGTGATCAGACCATGAATATTCTGATAATTACTGTAAGTACTGAATGAAGATTATCAAAGAATTGGAATACAGTAGTATATTTAAGACCCAAATGGTGCTGAACAGAAGGCCTTTCTTTGGAGGACACTGAAGATGAGGTAACAATTCAGTGTCACATAGATTTGAAATCATATCTGGTTATCTGAGCTTGTTGATGGTCTGGATTCATATTGAAGTGCATTTAACTGTACTAAGATAAAATCATTAAACCAAGTTGAGGGTTGAAAAGCACAAATATTAATCAATTTCCTATGAATGAAATGAAAAGGAGATGATCAAGAAATAAGTCCTACATAAAATTATTAAAGAATTATCAAGTTCCAAAAGACAACACATAGCACAAATGATCATTATCTACATAAAATTGACAGTGGTTAACCTATCTAGAAGATACAATGTCATTTGGATGTTCAAGTTATCAGGTTATGCCATTCATAAGAACCTCATAGAGACAGGTGTAATTCAAGAACTCTACCATCTCCTGTGATACCCTGTTTGTTCTAAAAACTACAGGAAGCTATCTAAATCAAAATACAAATTAGAATATCAAATACTGCCCTTAATTATAAATGGCAAAGAGATAGGAAGATCAGCGCGAACACCTGAGAAGGAGGACATGTGAGCCTTTTTCAAATGCTCCTAGGTATTTACAATGATTACCATTTTAAGAAAGAACAACGCTCACTAAAGGAACAAGTTGTTATATTCCTAAACAGAGAATTTATATTCCTAAATACAGAGATTCCAAGAACAGTAAAAAGACTTGGTTGGTTTAATTTTCCTCATAATTTATGACACAGGCACACAGTCCCTAAAACAAATGGGTCTTACAAGGTTACAAAAAACGTCTGACTCTTGCATCTGAATATTCAAGTCAGAAGGACAAGGAACACTGCTGTCTCACTAGAGTTAAACCTAGCCACTGAACTCCCAAACTGTGAATTCCCCAATTCCTTGCATCTTTGTACCTCCAGGGCCCAGATAAAATGATAATAGTTCAAGCCAAATGCCATTTCCTCAACCTGTTTAATTATTCAAAGCTCCTTCAGGTTAAAAAAGAAAGAAAGAAAGAAAAGAAAAACACTTAAAGAGTTGGAGTATTTAGTGATTTTTTTTTTTTTTTTTTTTTTTTTTTTTTTTTTTTTTTTTTTTTTTTTTGGTCTTGAACATCACCAATTCTCTAGATAAGGGAAGTCAAGATCAACTTTTACACCACTTCATTGTTACAAATAAAGTAGAAACAAATAAGGTAATTTTCACAATTACGAAACCAAGTTGCTTTGAGGTTCATTTGAAACCAGCTTCCAAGAACTTCACATTACATATGACACTTATAAATTCTGCATCAATATTAAAATCCCCCACAAATTTAAATTATAGTGTAAAACTCAGGAACAAATAGTGAATAGTGTAAATACTCCCTTCTCTCTTCTTCCTTAAATCAAACGGGAATCACAGCTTATGCATGCCAGACCACAGAAATCATTGCTGCTTAACGTCTGTTCTTTATATAACAAGTGCCCTTGCCTTATCAGCTCCTCACGAAAGTTACCACCCAAAACAAGCTTTCTTTGCAAGAATGTCTTATATTTTTGCAGCAGAACATTAAGAAAATGTTCTGGGCAATATGAACATTCAGAGTATATGAACTTAAATAAGAATTTCAGCAAATCACTTTTTTTTTGTACTGTTCTAGTTTAAATCCACCCACTACCTTGTGGGGACCTGCAGGCTAAATTCTTAAGAGCCATTCAACCTACTCAGGGCATGAGGGGGTACACAGAAATCGACATTTGAATGCATGCACTCTTTAGGCCTGGGTTTCTCTCTGGAAGCCAATGATTGCAAAATGAACAATGTTATTAAGATCCATAACTATCCCCAATTCAAAAAGAAGATATGAATGCTCCTTAGCTAAGGACACAACTTTTCAGAGAAAATCAGGAAGAGGGAGGTGGAAAGGATGGTGGGGGCTGGGAGACTGCAAGGCTACAGGCTTGGTGGCTGAAAGATGACAACCATCCTAAAACATGCAAATGCCAAGGGGTGGAATAGAAAAGATGCCAAGTACATGAATAACCTGGCAGCTGACCCAGCTGAGCACCAAACTCAAGAACACCATCTCCCTTCAAGGCTTCACGATTTCCCCCAGAAAGCCTTAATAAAACAATAAAAAGAAAAACAGGAAGAAATTATACCTGTTTTTCAACAGGGCACAAGCTTTCAACTAAAGAACTCCGACTTGTTGTGCAAAACCATCCTCAGCCTGGAAAGGCAAAAACTGAAAGAAAACGCAGAACACGCCATTAACGATGCCAGAACCCTGACTGCTCGTGCTGGACCCAAGCCACAAATACCCCCGAAAACCACAGATCCATACGCCCCACAGCACGGACATGAGATACCAAAATCAGGCTCTCGGTGCCAAGAAGGGCCTTAGGGCGCCAGCAGAGGCCGGTGCCTCAGTTTCCTCATCTGTAAATAGGAGTCCAAAGAGGGAGTCCTGCGCTGCTCCCACTCCAAGCCCTTTCTCCTCCCCAGGTCCCGGCGGCGGCGACCACGCTCCCACGACTCGGGAGCCCTCCGGGAAGGCTGGGGGTGGGTGGCGGGGAGCCCGGGCTGACGTCAGCGGGCTCCGCACCCCGCGGGCCTGGCTGTCTCGGGCTGGCCGGGGCAACTAACGGGCCAGCGCCGAGGCCCGACGGTCGCCACCACGGCTCGAGGCGCCCTGAGGCCGGGGAGGAGCCCCCAGGGGGATCCGGCCGCTAGCCGTTCGGCCCCCAGCTCACTCACCACTTTGGGCAGCGGGGCGTCGCCGCCTTCCTGGTCTCCCCATCCAGTGTCCCGGGCCGGCCCTGGCGCTCCACACCCACCGCCCCAGTATTTACCTCCGACGCGCGGCCCCCGCACAGCCGAACCTGCTACCTGGGCCCGCCCCCACCTGCCCCGCCTCCGAACAGCCGGGGTGGAGGGGGGAGAAGCGGGGGCGAAGGGGGCAACCACCTCGATAACCAATCGCAGCCCTAGTTGCGTTACTGCGTGTGTCCTGATTGGGCATTCCTGTGACAGACCTTCCTCCAATGGCTGCCGGCGCGGCGCCGGCTGAAGGGACTTTCCGCTCTGTCAAGCTCGGTGGAACCAAAGGGAAAGCGGAGAGAAAGGGCGGAGAAGAATGGGATGGGGGGCGGGAAGCCCCGACTGATTGGACGAAAGGCTGTGGATGCCGCGTCACCATTGGCTGAGGCCAGAGCCAGGGCGTGGCGCCATGCTCCCGGCTCCACCTCCCACACTCAGGTCTTGGCTCTTGCCTTAGCTGTCAAAACGGATGGGAAGCAGTCCAGATGAGAGCTGGGAATGGTGTTCCAGGATTTCATGAAAGAGCAAAGCTTTAGAGTCACACCTAAGAGTGAATCTTTTGCTCTCTCAATTAGTCGCCGCGTGACATGGGGAATTCACAACCACACTGAGTCTCAATTTCCTCATCTGTAAAATAAAGAGAAGAGTATCACTTGTCTTAACAGGACTACCGTGAAATGCCATATTAAAGTTTCTGGCACACAGTAGGAGCTCAGTAAAGGTTAAAACTCTTACTACCCCCTCAGAGGCGTCCTGGGATCCCTGCTGTTTCTGAACCTCAGTTGCCACCCAACCCAGTTTGCAGAGAGGTTTCCTAAGGGTGGTAAAGAAGTGATTTCCACGAGCCTCCTCACTCAGCCCTGCACCCCTGGCCTCCAGCCAGGACTTGGGGTGTAGCTAAGGATCTTTCAATTAAAAGAGAGGCTTCTGATTCCCAAAAGTGCTCAAAATATTTAAGGAAATGCTTTTTATAATCAATCCAAGAGCTTTGCAGCCTGCCTTGCTGCACTGGATACTCCCGTTAATTAATTCCTTCTCCTTTGACATTTTAAGTACTAATTATGGTGGAAGGTGATTAATACTGAGAAAGGAGGAGGGGTGTGCGTGTGTGTGCTTAATCATGACACAAATTTCCCCAGTGGAAAGTGACATGTTTCTGGGGATCTGGGGGATTTAAAACCAATGAGTACATAAAAGTAGTCCCATGAGTGATTACTAAAAGTGGTCCTAAACAGATTACCTCCTCTCCCTTTCCATAATCACTCTGAAAGAAATGAACATTTTTGAAAACCTAAACCTCAGTCCACTCCTCTCTATCCTTAGTACATCTTTATCCTGTTTTCCAGGCTTCGTGAGCACACTCCAGAAAGAAGCAATATCATGGACATCTACAGCCTAGCTTGCAGTGTGGCCTCAGACAGCACCACTGCCCTCTAGATCTACATTCTCCAATAAAGCTGGTAGACTCATAAGTCAGTCTGGCTGTCTGGGAGAAAATTTCATTCTGAAGGCTGTTCTTGCTTGACCCACACAATAGGAGCGGGGAGGAGAAGAGAAAGCAGAGTGAGAGAGAGGTTTTGAATATTTAGATGAAGCAAGCACTCTCTTTCTCTAGTTTGCCAGATCCCCCATCATTCCCTATTTCATGGCCCTGGACAACTTCTCTCATTTACATTATCTCTTGGCCCCTGAAGATATTTTGGTTGTCCACCCCTGGACGTTCTAGAACATGTTCATGTCCTTTCTGGTGATGGCATCTGGTACTGCTGAGCTCTCTGCTTCAGTAGGGCTTCCTTGTCCACCAGCAGTGGTCAGGTACCTTGCTCAGCCCTCCTGTCACATGTCCATTGAATCAGTAGCAAGGCCTAATTTCATCCAAGAGATGTCATCCAAGCCAAGCCTGACAAACAGGCTTATGTCAATTACCATCTCCTATCAGTGGGTAATGACTGCTTAGAACTGTATGTTGGTGACTGTCCTGAAGCTGTGTATTCAGACCCACAGGGGCCTGCCATGGAGTGACATGGCAGAATAGAGTCAGAGTGCTATTTATTTGCAGTTGTTCACCAACTATCCTCTGATTTTACAGAAGAAAGATTAAGGTCCAGAGAGGGAAAATAACTTCTCCTAGTCGCCCAGGAGATGGGTTAAGACCTGATTTTCCTTATTCCAATCCAGGGTTCTTGCGCCTCTGTTTCAATGGATTCACCAACCAAATGGTTCATCCTTTCTAACTTCCAAATACTTCCTTCAGCTAGGGCCCAGCCAAAGTCCAGCCTCATCCAGGGGTCTTTCTAGACGGTTCCAGCCCCCACTGGTCACCTCTGTCTCTCCACCCTCCCCTCAGCCTGTTCCACCCAGCCTGACCACTGGGTTCATGCAAGTGGTGGTTGAGTTACTGAACAGGAGCCAGTAATCACAGAGCGCTGCCCCTAAAAGGAGGGTGGACTTTAAACCACTGAGTACACAATCGACCAGCTTAATTACAGCTCTAGTGAGTTCAGGGGGAGAACTCTCTGAGCACACTGGAAGGGTGGTGGGGCACTCTCAGGGAGGCCGTTTGAGGAAGCCACTTTACGCTGAAATAGGAACAACGATGGCGGGCAGTTGAAGGTGAGGGTGAGCACTGCACACATAGGGAACTGAAAAGTTCATGACATGTTGAAGGAACTGAAAGAGGCAGAGCACGGGCAGTGCAGCAGGGGCTTGAGGGAAGCTGGCAAATTCCAGGAGCCTAGTAGGAGCCTGTGAGTAACAGATAGTCGAGACTCAGTGAAACCCTCTCAGTAGCACTGGCTGTGGTTATTGATCAGGCCCTGTCCCAGGCTTCCTAGTGGCTGCCACTGGCTCCTCCTTCCAGCCTCACCAGATTCCATGTTTGCTTATTTGTTTGTTTGTTTTTGTGGTACTGGGGATTGAACTCAGGGGCACTCAACCGCTGGGCCACATCCCCAGCCCTTTTTTGTATTTTATTAGAGACAGGGTCTCACTGAGTTGCCAAGTGCCTCGCCATTGCTGAGGCTGGCCTTGAACTTGCGATCCTCCTGCCACAGCCTCCCAAGTGCTGGGATTACAGGCGTGTGCCACCGCGCCCGGCTCTCCATGTTTGTTTATATCATATTCTACCCACTACTCCACATCTCCACTCACCATCACCAAAAGTGATCAGGTGACAGTTCCCACACCCACTGCAATCCTTCTGCTGTTCCCATCTCAGTAAAGGGCAACTTCCAATCATTCATCCAGCCTCCCGTGGTTCCAGTCGTTTTCCCACCACCCCTGTACACGCAGGCATTCAGAATGAGCTCTGAGCCAAGGGGCTTCGTGAACCAGGCATCCACACAGGTAAGGATAGGGCACCAGTGTTTTCTCCATAGTAGCCCAGCGACCTGCCTTGATCAATGGATGAGTAATTGAGAGACCTCCATCTCAGAGATGTGCTTATCCCTCAAGGAGGAGAAACTCTGGGTGCAACTGAGAATTCTGTTTGGGGGCTTGTATTCTGGTCACCTAAAAGCTCTTCATGATTGGATAAAAGGGATTACTTTCATCATCTTTAAACTAATCCAGCTGAACTATAAACCTATGCTCTCCTGTTTGGGGCTATTTTTTTTTTTATATCAGTGACAAATGATTTCTGTGTATGATTTAAAAATACACAGAGAGGAAAAAGGCTTAATGCTCACCATTGACAACTCTTTGCTACATCTGCAGTCTCATTTCAGGCAGTTAGTGCAATAGGAATGGCCCCAGAACCTTCTTCTATAGCAAGGAGGCATTAGCAGTGTCAGGAGACAGGGGGTTCAGTCTTCCCACCTGTCCCAACTTCAACTTTCTGTTCCCTTTAAGTAGGGTGAATCCTTCATCTAGTTAAAAAATATTTATTGGGCACCTACTAAGTGCTGGGCACCTTTATAGACTCTGAAGACACTGCCTGAGTATTGTCCCTGTTCTTAAGGAGCTGATATTCCAGGGGAGGGGTCGTTAGTCAGCTTTCTTTAACTGCAACAAAATACCTAAGAAAATCAATTCATAAGGAGGAAGGGTTTATTTTGGTTCATGATTTCAGAGGTTTCAGTCTATGGTCCCTTGTCCCTGTTGATTTGGGCCTGTGGCAGCAAAGTAAACTGTGGCAAAAGAGTCCTATTCACCTCATGGCAGCCAGAGGGCCGGAAGGAGGAAGCCAGCCAGTGCACAGGGGCAAGGAAGGGCTGGGACCCAAATATCCCCTTCAAGGCCACACCCCCAGTGACCTAACTTCCTCCCACTAAGACCCACATTCTAAAGGCCACACCCCCAGTGACCTAACTTCCTCCCACTAAGCCCCACCTTCTAAAGGCCACACCCCCCTCCCAATGGCACCAAAGCTGACCTCCTCCAAGCCCTTAAAGACATTCAAGATCCAAACTACAGCTGGATTCAGCAGTGCATCTCTGAAATCCCAGCACTTGGGAGGCTGAAGCAGGAGGATCATGAGTTCAAAGCTAGCCTCAGCAATTTGGCGGGGTCCTAAGCAACTCAGTGAGACCCTATCTCTAAAATACAAAATAGGGCTGGAGATGTGGCTCAGTGGTCAAATGCCCCTGAGTTCAAAGCCCAGTACCCCGCCCACCCCCAGAAAAATCCAAACTATAGCAGAAAGGAAGAAACAATGCACAGCAGGTAATGCACCTGAATAAGACACTGTTACACAGGCTGGGGGAGAAAAGAATGGCTGAGTAGATTGTTCGGGGAAGGACTCCCTCAGTGAGGTGGTGTCTGAACAAGGCCTGGAGGAAATGAAGCAAGCCACAGCACTGTCTAGGGGAAGAGGATGTCCCTAAGAGGGATCAGACATGGGCAAAGGTCTGGAAGCAGAGAAAGGGAAACCATTCAAGAGACTTCTGCAAGAATCCAGAAAATAAATTTGAAAGGAAGGAAGGAAGGAAGGAAGGAAGGAAGGGGGTTCTCAGGGATCCTTGTTTCCTGGGGTTTCACCCAAAGCAGGGAAGAAGCAGGGGTGAAAAGGAATATGGAACTGCAGATGTCAAGAAAGGAAGTGTTCCAAATAGAAAATGATGCGGTGCTCCTGAGAGGATTTTCAGGGAGAGTGATGGGGAATGTCGAGGCTTAGAGGATTGGATTAGTGGGTTGTTCTGGAAGTGATGATAGTTTGGCATTAAATTTAGAGAAGAGAAAAAAAGGGGGTGGGGTCTTTGGGAGAAGCAAAAGACAAAGATCTTGTATCTCTAGTTCGCACAGCTTCAGTCTCTTCAAATGCAGTTCTCCAAGGGGACATTGCTCAGGGCAGTCCCAATGTCCTGGATGATCTTACCGTTCACCTACTATCCAGGGCCCAAGGATGTAGGTTCCCTCCTACATGGGCACTTCCAGGGTGATTTCTGCGTGCTTCACCCCCTGGCCTGGACCCATCATCTGAGGGGGAGAGAGGCTGGAAGATGCATTGGTACAACAATAGAACCAAACTCTGGTCTCGGCTCATATTTCAGTGGGGTGTATTCATTCCAGCATCCTGTTTTGGGGACTAGCAGAAACACTCAGATTGACACTTTTTTATTCCAGGATGATGGTAAATGTAATTAAAGTCTGAGGCTCTTTTGAAAATTCTCCTGCACAAAGACCTTGTTTTTCTGCACATAAGAAATAAGTGTTCTTAGTCATAAATCTGGGACCTGTCTCTCCCGGGTAAGCCACCAGCTGTGATCACAGGCCATTCAAGTAGCTTCCCTATCAGAGAACCTTAAGAATCCTAGTTCACTGGTTACCTGCACAGGCCCAGAATGCTTTTGATGACAGCTGCTAGACTTTTCAAAGTTAATATTCCAATACCACCCTTACCCCTTACCTGGGCCCTTTTAACATCTTCCTTCTCCATAAGCTCTCCCTGGGTTATGTCAGCCAGGCCCAGGGACCTCAAGATGTTCCTGAGGACGCCCACACGGTTCTCCCTAAGTGACCTCCATGGGCCCCAGACATGTCAGAACCTGACACCTCCACCTGACTTCTCCACTGAGGCATGTCAGTCTTGACAACCCAGAACAGAAGATCTTTCTCCTTCTAAATTTGTTTTCTATCTATGGATCCCAGGCCTTAGGTACTCAGGTTAGATATCCAGGAGGCTCCTGGACCCTTGTCTCCCCCCAGCCCTTTCGTCCAGTCTACCTGTAAGCTCTTGATAATCGGCCTCCAGAATGCCTGGAACCCCTTCTCTTCTTTCCACCTCCACTGCTGACCCCCCAGGCTGGCCCACTGCCGCTCACCTGCGATGACGCTGAGGCAGTCTCCCACTTTCTCTTCCCGGTGCCTGTAGTCCCATCTCCACCCAAGAGCAAAGGAGATCTTTGTTACATGCTAATTGGGTCACACCTCTCCAGCTCCAAAACCTTCAGGACTTGCTGTTATTCCACAATCAAGACCACCTTCTTAACCATGGCCATCTAGGCCCCTCATGAACTGATCCTACCTGCAAACCTGTCCGGTGACACCCTCCCCTCAACTTGCCACAAACACACTGTATTAGTTTCCTCTGGCTGCTATAACAAACTACCACAAACTTGGTGGTTTAAAGTGATACAAATATTCTCTTGTAATCCTAGAGGCCAGAAGTCCAAAGGGGACTGGACACAGGGCAGCCAGGGTTACAGACTCCCTTCAAAGTTCCAAAGGAGAATCTGTGTCACTGCCTTTTCCAAAAGCTTCTAGAACTGCATTCCTGGGTGCCTGGCCCCTTCTTCCACCATCAAAGCCAGCAGTGTGGCATCTTGCTTCAGTGGTCACAGGCCTTCTTCTCCCTTGCCAAACGCTCCTTTGCTTCTCGCTTATAAGGACGCTTGTGATAGCATTTAGGTCCTATCAGGTCGTCCAGGATAATCTCTCCATCTCAAGATCCAGAACTTGATCACGTCTGCAAAGTCCTTCTTGCCATGTAAAGCAGCATTCAGGGGTCTCAGGAATCAGAGCCTGGATAGCTTTGGGGGCCTGATCAGCCTGCCACACGTGCCAAGCTCTTCCCCTGGACAGGCTCTCTGTATACAGCACCTTCCCTGTAACTGGAATGCCTCCTCTCCCCCTCCCTCATGGCACGGCCAGCCCCTTCTCATTCTTGGGGACACAGCATACCTGACACCTCCTCTGAGGACCTGTCTCAGACCAGCCCCTCAATGGTCCAAGGAAGGTTCCGTCTACCTTGCACCTTTATTATTTTCTCTCTTGGCCAGCTTTCCTTTGCTGGGACAAAGTACCTAAGATGAAAGGAGGAAAGGTCACTTGTCCCTGTTGCTTTGGGCCTTGGTGGCACTCAGTACATCATGGCAAGGCGCACATGTCAGAGGAGGCTGGTCAGGAATTCAGAGAGAGGAAGGGGCCTGGGCCCCAATATCCCCTTCAAAGGCATGCCCCGGGTGACTTAGCTGCCTCCCACCAGGCCCTACACCCTCAAGGTCCCCCTCTCCCATGAGCACCATAGACTGGCAACCTAGCCCTGAACACCCCGGCCTGCAGAACATTTCACATCCCAAACTAAAATTTCCTCCTAGTACTTACTGCAGTGGACCTTATTTTTATACATTTTTCAATGTACCTAATTTTTTCCTACCTTTTCCTGTACCATCACCTATGTGCCTTGAGGACAGGGAACTTGTCTGTTTTTGTTTATCCACAGATTGTCCCAACACCACTGGTTAAGAAGTCCTTGCTGCATGGACTCAGGAAAGATGGATTTATAACCCAAGATGGCGCTGCACGAGGGAACAGATCCCTCTCCACCTCCTCCAGGTCCTCCCCACCAGAAAGGAGAGGCCCAGCAAAACAGCGCAGCACCAGTAACGAAGAGCCCACGGGCTTGCCCGAGCGCAGAGCCCAGAGAGATGGTGCCATGGAGGAAGCCAGGCACACTTGAAACCTTTCAGAGTCCAGACTCCACTGTGACCAGTGGCCACCTGAGCCCATGCTTATTAAACGTAGCTAAGAATTCTTTCAGCAGGGCCCTCAGGAGAGGCCACCAGCAGAGGACAGCAGCCTGCAAATCTCCATCTTTGTCCTGGTAAAGACTCCTGCAGCCACTTGGAGAGCACTGAGCAAGGCCCCGGGGGCCTTTTCACATTTGCTGCAGCCTCTCAGCTGGGCTCGGTGAGGCTCAGGCACAGCTTAGAACTTCACACTGAGTTAGAGCCTCTAAGCTGAAGCCAAATGTGTTCTGATTGCCAGCCTATTTCTAAGAATTGCTTCTGCCGTAAGCAATAAATGAAAACATCCCTTTCCCCCACTTGAGAAGAACATTGTGCTTTAAAATTTGACAAGTTTTCAGAATATTTAAAAAGGTTTGGTCACAACGAAGGTGGCATCAGTAACTCAACAGTTTTCTCCTCTGTGATTATTTACAGCAGAAAGTTCATAGCCTTATGTTCTATGAAAGTATCAACTGGGGAGAATAAAACAAAGTAGTTTACAAATATTAAGCAGTTTTCACACATAATATTGTTTACAGTAATAACACATGTGCAGCACCTGAGAGTTCACAACATTTTAACCTGTATCATTTTGAAAAATACAGAAAGCGCAGTGGTGCACACCTGTAATCTCAGCTCTGAAGGAGGCTGAGGCAGGAGGATCACATGTTTGAGGCCAGCCTCAGCATTTTTGGGAGAACCTGTCTCAAAATTTGAAAACAAAAAAATACATTTAAAGGTCTGGGGGTGTGGCTTAGTGCTATAGTTCCCCTGGGTGGGTTCAATTTCAGTACAAAAAAAAAGAAGAAGAAGAAAAGAAAAGAAAAATATAGAAAGAACATTGCTTAGAAAGAAGGGCCTGGTTTTGCCCCCTGTAAACTATATATCCTATGGCATTCTGCACAACTGAATTGGAACCATCTCTTATGGATGTATTTCAAAAGTCTGTTGTCAGAGTTCAGCTCACAGGCATCAACCAGAAGCCTACTGGGGCCGTTTGAAATTCTTGCCCAGATTAATTTTTAAAAGCTGCATTTGGATGGGGAGCTAGTTCCAAAAGCTTAACTGAAGTGTAATTGATTTCACTGGAAATAAAAGTCCACGTGTATGTGAGCTGGAGCATGGCCCTATTTTTCTTGCAAATCTAGAATGTCTCAGGGAACAAAAGGCCCACATGTCTCCCTCTAGCACCGTCTTGGCATCACACGGGAGAGCGGGCTGAGGTGTGGCCCACCCCATGCTCGCGCCAGGGCTGGGAGCTCTCTGGGTCTGGCAGGATGGTGGAGGAGGCAGGGCGGGAAGGATCAGGGTGGATGAACCATGAGTCCGATGTGGCAGAAAGCTGCTTCCTGAACGTCCCTCCTCCACTTTGCAACAGGAACAGGAGGCTGACTTTCACGCAGGTCCAGAAGCAGCAGGCACTCAGTAGACACCCATGGTCCCACTGACCCCCATCACCCTGGTGGATTAGCTGGGACCAGGCCCAGACTGTGAGGGAGGGGCTGCCCCTCTTGTCCATCCCATGGATTGAGTTTGAGGCAGAACCCGATGGCAGGAGCAGACTTGGGGAAGTCCGTTCTGAAGGGCACTGCGGTGCCTTTGTCCAGCGGAGTAAAGGTGACCTGTGGTGGTCTCTGGAAACAAATTCGTCCCTGGGCAGGACTGGGCTTGGTCTGAATGGGCTGCTGTCGGCTGCAGTCCAGCTGCCAGGGTCCAAACCATCGCTTCCTCACGAACAAGCGAACTGAGCCTCGGCCTGGAAAGATCAGAGCAGGAGCCTGGTGTCCCTGAGGCTGAGCTTCTCAGTTTCCTCTGGAGAGAAACTGTTGCCTCGGAGCCTGAAAGGGATCAAGGGAAGAGAGGTTTGATGGAGGACAAAATTAGAGCAGGGCCTTCAAAGGGAAGCTGCCACTTTGGCCACCCATGCCTGGGAGGGGCTGACCCCTGGGCCCAGCTGCGGCGCTTGGGGGAGGGAAGTTGGTGCTGTTTTTACCCTCTGTCACCCAGGGCGGCTCATGAATCATTCTGCACGGTGAATAAGGCTCAGTGACGCTGCAGAAAGCGTCCACAGCGCTGTGCAGGGCCGGCTGCAGACTCCCCCAGGCCAGCCATTCTTTTTAAGGCAGCCACGGAATCTGTCAAGAATGCCATGATCAAATCCTGATGCCTCCCGAGCTCCGCTGACAGGCGGCAAAGAACATCCAAGCCCTTAAAATGCCAACATGATGCTGGCTTGCTCCCTGGGCACAGAATGTGACATTTCTGAGGATGGTGCAATGGTTTAAAAAAATAAATAAAAATAAAAACCACCCTCAAGTCCAGGACCCAATGACCTCGCAGGCTACGGGGTTCCACGATTTTACAGAAAGCAAAACTACTCCAGCCCAGGACAGATTTTCACAAACAGATTTGTGTTTGGTTTCATCATTTGATATCCACATCTGCTGCCACCCTGATGTACTTTTGGCAGAAGGGACAAAGTCTATATTAAAATAGGGGTCAGAGCTTCCAGGGACAGGAAGGTAAAATACAGGAGCCAAAAGGGCTTGCCCTAAGACAGCAGACTGACCACCTTTCCCCTCCTCCGGTCAAGGGCATTGCAAGTGGGACTCTTTCAAGAAAACCCTGAAACATAGATTTTCATAGCAGATCTCTTACTTTTAAAAATATCAGTATGTAGCCCAGTACCTGAAACACAGTAACATTCCCTCATGATGTGCTAGAGCAGGGTGATACTTTCTACTTATTATCTGAGTGAGAAACAGATCCCTGGAAACAAGGAGGATAAATCTCTGAAGTCGTGACTTGATGCTTTTTCCAAATGCATGGAGGACTGTGGTTCTAAATGGCATGGCTGTGGATACAGTGAGCCACAGCCTCCACCCTGTGTAACCTCCAGGATCCAGAACCACAGAGGGTGGCATACGACATCTTTGACCTGCAAAGGTGGATGCAATGCTCACAAGGGGCAGCAGGGGGTGGGGGGCATTGAGTTCTTTTCTCTTATTTTCATTCTTCAACCACACTCCCAGTCCCACCCTGTTACTGAACTTTTTGAGTAAATATTCATGATTTTAAAACAAAAGAAGTGATCTCCACTCTTTCCCAGCCAGAGATCCAGTTCTGTCACATGCAGAGTGGCACAGAGTGTCAGAGTCAGAAGGGATTTTGAACATTCTGCTGTTCCTTTCTCCCCTTAACCCACTTTGAAGATGGGAAAACTGAGGCTCAGAGGAACAGTTTTGCCCAGGGTCCTTACCAGACTTCCAGGATCGTGTCATTCCTTTTGAGGGCCTGCAGCAGGGCTTCCGCACCCAGGTAGGTGATGCCGTTGTTGGACAGCCTGGAGAACAAGATGGGATGGTGAGCTTCAGAGATGCTTGGTTTGCCTCTTGAGCCTGTCCAGTTATAGGAGACCTTGAGAGTTAGCCAGCCTACCTGAGCCCACCTGTCCCCTGGGAACATCCCTCTCCTATCTGGGATTCTCAAGCCCTCCCCTTAGAAGGGTGTTATAGCATAAAGACTAAGTTCCTATGTTTAAGTACCAGGAACCCAGGGACTTCTAGGGTTCAAATCCAGCCTGCACCATCTCCTTTTTATTGTATGGTACTTGAGATTGAACCCAGGGGTACTTTATCATGGAGCTACACCCCCAGCCCTTTGTATTTTTAATTTTGAGACAGGGTCATGCTATGTTGCCTAGGGCCTCATTAAGTGGCTTCAAGTTAACTGTGAACTTGGGATCCTCCTGCCTCAGCCTCCAGTCACTGGATTTATAGGCATATTCCACCACACCTAGCACCATCTCCTTTTTGGTCTCAAGCAAATTTGTCTCATTTCTCATCTGTGAAATGGGCATATGGGAGAGCCGCCACATAGAACTGAACAAATAATGGCATACCTAAAGCACACGGCACAGTGCCTAGCTGATAGAAAATAATCAACAACCTTATGCTTTCATCTGGGGAGGATTCAGAGCACCCAGGACCACAGGTTAGAAACAACCGGAGGCTGGAGATGATCTAAGGAAGAGCTCCCTGTTTCCCACACTTCCCTTCTGTTTAAAGCTTTGCCTTCTAGCAATATCCACTCCATCTTCCCTCCTCCCACAGCTGACCTAAGGCAATGCGAAGCTTTTGCTATATGCCAGTTCATGATTATATCAATGAATGTTCCCAGCCCCAGGAGGAAGGGCCAGTTGCTATCCCCATTCACACTTGAGGCCACCCAGGCGCCCATCCAAAGAGAAACAGCTGGCAGTGGGGGAGCTGGGGTAGGAACCCAGGCTGTCTGGCTGTAGAGCCTGGACTCTAACCAATGCTTGGCAGAGAAAATGCTAGAAAAAGAAAGACGTGGGCATCTCTCTCTCTCTCTCTCTTTTCTCTCTCTCTCTCTCTCTCTCTTTGAGGATACACCAGCAGCTCAGTTTTTATGGGGAAACAGTGGGAGATGATATAGTTCAGGATGCTCAGTAATAAAGCTGGTGACAAGGTAGCATGGGACAAGCACCTGCCTCATCATGCCTGGCACCTGTGGGACAGGTCTGGGACAGTGAGGGAGGGTGAACTTGCCACATCCACACCTGGTCAACAATGGACCAGGTATTGCCAGAGGCCCTGCTATGTGCAAAGCTGGCATCCGGCTCAGGCAAATGCAGGCTTTGCCCAGGCCTCCCAGCCCACTGGATGAGTGGAAGTGTTTTCCCCAAACATTGGCAACGTCCTAGGCCCTGCAAAGCAACACAACAGGCCTCGCCAGAGTGGATGGCGGTCTGGCTGCAGAGCTGACGCTCGTCCAGAGGCAGCCATACACCCGTCTCAGAGGACGAGTGTGTTTCCTGGGCCACATTTACCAGGGAAGACCCTGCCTTCCTCCAGCAGTCATCCGATGGTGTCCTGAGGTCCCCGTGAAGTGGGACCTTCGGCACCAGCTGCAGACAGCACCGACACAGCCTGTGGGGGTCATGAAGTGGGCTCCTGATCACACCCACTGTCCCTAAAGGGGAAGCCCCAAATCCTTGCGTGGCTCCAGGGCTCCTTCCCCCACTCCTCCTTCCACCCCGGCTGCCCAGGAACCCTCTGCTCTCAGGGCCACCCAGGCTGCTTCTGCCTGGCCTTCGCACTCGCGGTTTCATCTCTCCTGCCCCCAGAACGCGCCTCCCTGAGACCTCAGCGTGGCAGGCGCCTTCTTGGGGTTCAGGTTTCAATTCAGACGCCACGTGCTCAGAGAGGCCTTGCCCAAGCAGCAGCAACCTCTTCCTGTCCTTCTTGAATCAGAAATGACCCTGCTTGTTTGCTGGTTCGTATTTTGTTTCCCCATCAGAATGTAAGAGGTGCTGGAGTGGGGGCTGCTCCGACCTTATCACCACCCTCCCCTCGGCGCCCCAAGCAGGAGAAACGCTTCTCATATGACCACATACGTGGGGGAATGTGAGCGTGAAAGAATGTGCGCATGGGTGTCAAATGACTGAGAGAGAGCACGCATGCGTGAATGGCAGCACCTGTGCCTGCATCACATGGTAAGAGAAGCCACTGGTGTTGCGCATCCGAAAAGCACAGCAAGGCCCCTGGAGGTTGGCCACCTGCCCATCCACACTCCCTCACCTTCACCTCCAACTCTGAGGGCTGCTTGCTGGGAACACCTGCCACTCTCTGCCTGAGCAAGCACACCTGTTATGATCTGGGTGTGAGGTGTCCCCCCCCAAACTCCTATTCATGCAGGAATGTTCAGAGGTAAAATGATGGGGTTGTGATGGCTGTAACCCCATCCGTCCACCTGGGTTTGGAATGGGCTGGGTGGTGACTACAGGCAGGCAGGGTGTGGCTGGAGGAGGTGGGTCGTGGGGGTGTGCTCTGGAAGGACGCATCTTCCCTGCAGCCCCTTCCCCACCCCCTCTGCTTCCTGACTGAGCAGAGGGTTTCCCTCCTCTGGGTCCTTCCCCCGTGATGTGCTGGCTCACCTTGGGCCCAGAGCAATGGAACTGGCTGTCTGGGGACTGAAACTTCTGAAACAGTGAGCCCCAAACAAACTTCCCATCCTCTAAGCTGTTCTAGTCAGGCATTTTGGTCATGGCAATGCAAAAGCTGACTAATGCACGGCCTTGCCACCCGGAGGACAGGTGAGTGGTGGACAAATGCTCCTGCTTCCTCGTCCACTGGCTGGGAGGTGACCAGCATGTTCCACGCTGACTCCAGGAGGCCTGGGCAGCAGGAGCTCCACAGAAGCACACTTCATGGGTTTCTGTCCATCCCAGCCTCCCTCCACGGCTCTGCCACCAAGCTTGCTGACACCATGTCCCAGGTAAACAAGTGGCACCGGGATCCTTATCCACCCAGACATTACGACTGTCTTCAACCAGGCCACCTTGTTTGGACTGGGAAGATGCCCAGATCTCAGATTCAGAAACCCCCTCCTAAGGCCAGTCATTGTCACCCCAGCTCCTGCTTACAGGGTCCTTACTTCAGGACTTTCAAACTCGAATTTCTCTTCAGTCCTTCTGCAAGAAAACACACACACTTCATCCAGGAGATGGTTCTCCTCCAGACTGGCAAGAAAAAGAGAAAATCCAATTGATATGATAACATTTGTTATGGAACATGATGTCAGTAAAGATTAATCCACATCCAACATCTGAAAATCTAAACCTGCAAATAAAGTAAGAGCAGATAAGGTAAGATTGACGATTCTCAATTCCAGGACCATCTTTGCAAGAGGATTCACGCCAGGGCTCTTCTGTATAATAAACTCTTTCATGTCCCAGCTGTCCTATATCCATGGAAACCTCTTTTCATTTTGGGCAGTCATAATCTTGGTGGAAAAAAAATATTTACCACTCTCTACTGCAGCCAGGGTTGGCTAAGTGACAAATACATGGTCACTGATACATAGGGGAAGTTGACAGTTGGGACTTCCAGGAATGCTTTTTAAAGGTGAGAGCCACAGCTGGCCTGTGATTTTCAGGTATGAAGACTAAGTCCTGGAATACAGAAGTAATTGCTGCAGGTGGAGCAGCTATCTTGGGATGATGAGGCAACCAACCTTGAAGATGAAGCCATAGGCTAACACAAATGGAAAAGATAAAGAAAGAGATAGAGTCAAGGCCTCTGCTGCCTTTAGTAGCCACCATAACAAAAGTGCTTACCTCCAGACTACTTATACATGAAAAATAAATCCTTTACTGGTATAATAGATGGATTTTATTATTATTATTACTTGCAGTCTAATGCAGTGTTAAATTAAACTAAATTTGGCCTGAGGTTGCCTCCATACTTTGGGTTCCTATGTAGCTAACTGCAACCTAACTTAGTGTGCAAACAAACTTCAACTCAAGAGAATATTCCTGTAACAAATAGCTGAATCTCAGCCAATCACAGCAGCTAAGCTTCAGCCAATCACAGGCTGCTAATTCATCACACTGTACCCAAATAAGACAAATGCAAAGCAGTGACCAATCAGGTTGTTTCTGTATGTCACTTCCTTTTCCTGTCTGTAAATCCTGTGTGTCCACATGGCTGGATGGAGCTCTCTGAACCTCTCCTGGTTGTAAGTGCTGCCCAGTTCATGAATCATTTTTTTTCAAATTAATTCTGCTAAATTGAATTTGTCTGAAGTTCTTTTTTCTTTTTCTTTTAACAGTAACAATAACTGATATTCTCACAGTTAGGTGCTCCTCCACCAAGAAATGATAAGGGGCAAAATCCGATCAGGATACCATCAATGGTACTTTCGCAGAACTAGTGAGCCCTGCCAATGGCCATGACCCATCCACAATATCCATTTTATGGCAATGCTTATATGGTTTAGTGCTTTTTCTGCTTCCTGGAAAAATTTAACATTAAGCATTTTATCTCCCTGATATAATTTGGAACTACAAAGATGACCCTGGAGCTGAAGACTCTATTAACAATATCTACAAGATAGAAACTTGGAGTCCGCTTCAGGTCAACAGCATGAGCACAATTCATGGGTCATCTTGCAACAACCCCAAATTCCACTCACCTTCCAAGGTGACCCCTGATTCTAACACTCAGTGTTCTTAGGAATTCAGATTCACTTTGAAATAACAAAACTTCATTATTAGTAGCTGTCATAGTATGAGTAGTAGTTGTAGTCATAGCAGCAGCTGCAACCATAGTAGTAGTAACTTAGTGCTGCTATGATTTAACATCTGTGGTGTGCTTACCCATATGACAGGCACTATATTAAGCTCTCACAGGCACTACCTAAGAATTTTTATACACATCTTTTTATAGTTGGAAACATTCTCACCCTCATTTTACAGGTGAGAAACCTGAGGTTCAGAGACTGTTATTTAACTTGCCTAAGATTACAGCCTCCTTGATGCCAGAGTCTGTGCTCTTACCCATTTTGCTGTGTGAGGACGGTAAACAAATCAGTAAACTAATAAAAAGTACTAAGTGAAAAAAGTCAGGAGCTATACATCAGGCTCTGTAAGCTTCATACCTCTCAATACATAAAAAGACAAAATCAGTCAATCACTCAATCATCCACTCTATGTCTCATCCACACAGCTGCTCTTTGGATGAGGCCAGGCAATCAAGAAAGGCTGTTATCTTCCTCCCCAGAGAAGAGAATCCCCCGAACTCACCAGAGTTCTTCTAGTGCCACATTCTTTTCCAACATCAGTGCTAAGGCTTGGGCACCTGCATGGCCAATGTTGTTCCCCACCAGGCTGGACACAGTCATGAAACAGAAAGGCATCAGAGTGGTGAGGGATCTCAACCATCAGTTAACCTATGAAGAGCAAAATGTATGGCACACATAGCCCCACTGACCTAGTGTGCACCATTTCAGACATCACTAGTTGATCATAGTGCTCCTTAAGCCCAGGAGCAGCCTTAGAATCCTTTCTCACAAGGGGCACTGGACAGCCACTACCAGTGGATTGTAATTGGTCTTTAAGATACAATATGACTGATTTGGCCTAAGATCTTCAATTTGCAGATGGAGAAAGAACTCCTCAAGAGGAGAAGAGTCCTTCCAGAGTTACCCAGAAAGCCTCCAGTGCCCCACCTCCAAAACCAATGGTCCTCCTTCCTCCCCAATTACCTAATACAGAGGGATGAAAGTAAGTTTGACCACCTTCAAAACTGGCCTAAGCTCCTTCCTCTTCACCTTGATCTCCCTATGAAAAATGTAAGGCAGCTTACCTGAGCCACTTCAAGCTCTGGTGATCATCTAAGGCTTCAGCCAGGGCCTGGGCACCCTTGTCACCCACCTTGTTGCCCCAGAGCCTGAGGAGACCAACGGAGTCAACAGATTGTTAGTGGGTCCCTGCAGCGGGTTCTAGACCAGTGCTAATGTTCTGCTGCTCCCTGCAGCCCCAGCCAGAGGGGCAGGACCACCCCATCCCAGAGAGTTCTCAACCGGACACTTTGGTCCCAGCAAAGTGGACCTGCTGCCGTCATTTTGGTGGGAGGGCCCAACCTCCCTCTGACTTCAGAGGCTTTAAATCACAGACTTAAGATACAGTAGAGGCCCAACCATCCCATACTTTCAGGGACGTGGAACTTGCCCTCAGCAGCAGCTCACAGAGTTGTAAGATCTTCCCCCAACATTGAGCTCAGATTTGCTTCCAGGTAGCTGCCACCCATGTCTGTAACTACCTCGAGGGACCACCCAGGACAAGTCTACCTCTTTTCCCACCAGTCAGTTCCATATCTCTTGTTCTTCTTAGCACCCCCAGCTCCTTCATGGTGTCCAACTCTTTCCCCTTCTGGGTCATCCTCTCTGGCCCACCGTAGTTTGTTTTAACTCTGTTGTGACCATTGCAGCCTGAACAAGGTGCTGACTTCTGGAGCAATGTGCCTCCAACTGAGCTTGTGGGCATCGTGCCTGCTTGTGAAATGGTTGGAATATCTGGGCCCGAAGGTCATTCTCTCTTCCTATAGTCTCAGATCCGAAAACCCCTGGTTCTTGTCAAATGGACAACAGTTCACATGGAACAGGAGAGGGACTGCTGGGGACAGCATGAGTGAGTGCAACCCTGGAGGGAAAGATGCTCTGCCCAGCAACCAGGGAAGCCCCACTCGGGAGCCCTGTGGGGTGTAACTCCTCTCACAGCCAGCGGCTGGCTCTCCGCCCCTTCCTGGCAGGCACCCGCGTGGCCCTCCAGCCAGGGAAAGTGCTGAAGAACCTAGCAGCACGCTCCCTCCTGGTCCATTACCCTCCCCACATCCTCCCTTCCTAGGTCAGCGTCCTCACGCTGGGTGCACATCCTGGGGTGTGTTCATTGCATCAGTCTGGGAGGGGGCCCTGGGGATGCTGTTGTTCAGAAGCACAAAGTGGTTTCAAGACACAGCCAAAGCACAGCCCGAAGCACCCCAAGGACCAGAGGGCTTCCTGTCCCAGGTTCAGGGTGCTGCCTTCCCCCAACCCTGACATCCTGAACTTCCTGCTTATCAGACGAAGCAAGCGCAGAGGTGGCTGCAGGCCACCCACTCACTCCCCAGTTTGCCCTCCCCCCCCGGGGGCCCAGCCTGCCTCTGGGGCCTTACAACTGGTGGTTTTTACCTGCCCTACATTCTTGAAAGCCCCCGCACTCCTCCATGCAGACCTATCTGTCGCAGAGTCCCACCTACCCCAGGAACTGCAGGGAGGCATTGCTTCGGAGCCCCTGGGCCAGCACCTGGGCTCCCGCTGCAGTGATGTGGTTGTTCCCCAGCCTGAAAGGGAAGACAGGAGGCTGAGAGGGAGCAGAGCGCAGAGGCTGAGGCTCATCAGTGCCAGGGGCAGGGAGGCCTGGCAGGAAAGCTCTGAAGACCTGGCCACAGTGCAGCAGCCACCTGCTCACTCAGTGGCTCCCCCGACTTCAACTTTGTTGTCCCCAGCAAAGGGAAAGTTGAGGAGGAACTATTTTGTGAAGCAGTGTCACAGGTCTGGGCAGGAGCCATAACAGGCAGCCATCCTGGGAGGTAGTTTTCCCAAGAGCTGAGGATGACTCTGTCACACATCTCCCAGTTGGCCTCAGTCACCCCAGCACGTCCCCTGCTGACGCGCAGGGACCACTTTGCCACAGGTAGAATTTACCTGTTCTGCGAGAGCTGGGGCAGGCTCAGGCGGCGGGGAAGAGGAAGGATTCCACTGAGCCTTCTGGGCGCATTCACTGCCAACCCCCAAAGGGACACAGGGGAGCATGGGGGCAGGAGGGTGGTCCCAGCAAGAAAGGCTCCAGTTGAAGCCAAATCCAGATACCTCCAAGAGTTTCAGAAAAATCCCCAGAGCTCTCACACACCACCCAGCACTTCCTGGAATAATCAGAATATGATTTCATCTGTTCAAACGCTGGCTCAACAGTCTTACAGGGTGGGTATTGTTATCCCCTTTAAGAAGGGGTGCAGCACCATGACACTGCACCTCCCAGACCTCCAACCTCAGCTCCCCACAGGCAACTAGGGCTCCAGAATCCATGCCCATGGCCTGGGCACCAGGCTTCCCACAAGGGGCTCCCACCCAATGACTGGGAGACTTGGTGGCCAGAACCTCCACCCCCATGGATTTGGCTAGAGGGCACTCTGATGGCCTTGCTGAGCTCTCTCCAAGCTACACTGAAGTACATGGGTTTTCAGCCTCCCCAGCCCCTCCCCGCTTCCCCTCGTAGGCATTTTCCCCAGTAACTTTGCTGGCCGTGCAGTTCCTTCTTGGAGGACTAACATAAGACGCGCAAGCTGTGCGCTTACATAACTTGCCCACGATCTTTCAGTCACTGAGCTCACTATACAAAGCACTCACTGTTCTGCGTTAGTTCTTCATGTGTAATAACTAGCTCAACCACCACAACAACCTTGGAGGTGCCTATGATTATTATCCTCATTTTATAGAAGGGGAAATGGAGGCACAGAGACACCAGGCTGACCCATGGTCACACAGCTAATGGGGATTCCAAGGGTTCCTCGAGTCACATCGTGGGCAGCTCAGCTCTAGAACCTCTGGTTTCAAGCACTCTGATGCACTGACCAGAAACCCAGGTCTTCAGTTGCGGATACAGCACCCCAGTGCAACCTGCAGTCCTCCCTGGGCAGGTGAGCCAGGTCAGTCTGGGGGAGCAGATGGTAGTGGCAGAATAGAGAATTTTTTGTGCAAAATGGCACCTGTGGCCTTGGCCCCAGCAGCTCCAACTGAGACTGAGCTACAAAGCCAAGTTTAAAAATAGTAGCTTCCATCCCCAAACCCAGCCCAGCAAGTGAAAATAATAGGTTCTTTCTACAAAGCAATTCTTTACTTTGTTTTCCTTTATAGCCTCACAAATGACAGGAGGCAATAATACCCAAAAACTGGGGGGTAGGGAGGAGGCTAAAATGGCGCCTGGTAGGAGAGAGACTCCAGTTGAGGCCGGAGGTTCTGCAGCAGCAGCACAGCAGAGCTCCCACGTGGTGACAAGACCTTCCAGGAGCATTTCAGCCAATGGCTGGCACAGCACTGGGGTTAAAGATGGCATATGCTGCCAGGCGTGGTGGCGCACGCCTGTAATCCCAGCACTTGGGAGGCTGAGACAGGAGGATCGCGAGTTCAAAGCCAGCCTCAGCAATGGCCAGGCACTTAGCAACTTAGTGAGACCCTGTCTCTAATAAAATACAAAAAAAGGGCTGGGGATGTGACCCAGTGGTCGAGTGCCCCTGAGGTCAATCCCCGGTATCAATAAAAAAAAAAAAAAAAATGGCATATGCCTCCCCCAGCAGGATGTCCTCAATGTACAGCAGGGAACCTGGTAACCCCAGAGAGCCTGTGACACTCTTAGACACAGGGAGGACAAGAGCCTAGAAACTCTTCTTTGCCCTGGGCGCTGAAGGTCAAAAGGACGGGTCCCCCTCAGCAGAGCTGGTCCAGAGGACATCAAAGCAGTGGCTGGCGGAACCCACTCACAGTGAGACACTGCCCTGGACTCGGTCAGGAAGTCTCTGGCCCACTGTGGGCCAGGCCAGATGGAACCCAGACCACACCAAAAATGACCTTCCAGGGAACAGGAAAACCCAGGGCTTACCTCAACGCCAAGAAGTTCTGCTTGTACGCAAGGAGCTTGGCCAGGGAGTGTGCACAGCCATCTGTCAATTTGTTGTTGAACAAACTGTGATGATCCAGGAGAGAGGAGACATGGAGGTGAGGCCTGTGGCCAGAGAGCCCTCACACCCAAGCTGCCCATTCTCTCCTAGCAGGAGCCAGTCTGCACCCGCCAGTCATGCAACTCCCCTTCCCCCGCCCTTCATACTCCCAGCTGCCCAGGCAGCATGGCCTGGGGAGAGACTGGGGGACACAAGACCCCACGTCCACAGCCGAGCCCAACTTACGCTAACTTCTGCAGCTGCTCGCAGTGAAGAGCATGCTCAGTGAGCCTGCAGAGGCCTCGGTCTGAGATATCGTTATCACGCAAACTAAAAACGATGGAATAAATTAATTGAAAAATGGAGCTAACAGAGGAAGAAAATGTACAACACCCCGGAAAGAGAGTCTTGCTCATATCCCCAAAGTGCCAGCATCTGTGCTTCTGGGAACCACTGCAAAGACAGAGCACCTCAGAAGCATGGGGACCCCCAGCCTTCCTGGCCAGGTGGCTGACTATGGTGGGGACCGCCCTGAGGAGTGGGGATTCGGAGTCCCCAGTAAGGAACACTGGAATCCTTGGACAGTCGCAGGTCTAATTTCTGGCCCAGTTTCCATGTCTGCAAAAGGACAATGATCATCACAGTGGCCTCACTGAAGAGTCCCAGTGGAAAGAAGCTGATCTATACCAGATGGGCCACCCCAGGGGCGAAGGTGGTCACCACCTCCTAGTAAGCAGATGGTAGACCAGTTGGATGAGACTGGCCCAAACTAGTGCATAACAGGACATAGATAGTGAAGCCTCCCTGAGCTGTCCTTGACGCAGTGACACTACTGAAGGGCAGACCCTGCCTAGCAAGCCCCCTCTAGCTCATCTGACCATGAGCACATCTGAAATCTTCCCTAAAATACAGATTCTTAGGCATCTATCCTGCAGCTGGTGCTTCCATCCATGTGGGGTGGGGCCCGGGGGTCTATGTATTTTAACAACTGTGCACATGATTATTTATCTTCAGACAAATTTGCATGGCCCTGACTCAGTGGTCATCAGTTCAGGTGCTAGAGTCCCTCATCTGGACATTCTGATCCTGACCAGCCACTTACTAGCTATGTTCTGGTTCCTTCATCTACAAGAAGAGAATGATTGTATCACCACCCTCGCCGGGCTGTGCACATATGGCCTGTGAGCCCCTGGCACATGGTAAGAGTCACCTGTAATCAGGAGCACTAGCACATACGGAGCATTCTGTGTGCCTCTCCTGGGCACTTCCCAACAGTGACTTTACCCTCACAACAAGCCCTTGAGGCAGGCACTGTCATGATGCTCATTAGAAAGAAACAGGCTCAGACACGTGAAGTGACTATGCTAAGGCTGCACAGCACCTCAAGGGTTGAGCCTAAGTGGTCTGACTCCAAATCCCATGCCTAACCACAACACTGTGGGGCCCCCATTGTGGCCTTGGATGGGCTTTCTAGAGAAGTGGTTTTCAGACTGCAGGTTGTGCGACCCGTTAGTGTTTCACAGAACCAATTTTGAAGGTCCTGAGCAGCATTTTTAAAACCGAAATAGAACAGAAGAAGAGAGTGGAGCGTCTCAGAGCTAATAAGGCAACGTCATCTCAGGGAGCTTTGCTTTCAGTTCTAAACACGGGGTGTCTGCTCACCGCTGGCTCTCACTGTGGCTTACTGTCAAAGAGCTTTGAAACCCATCACCCTAGAGTCAGAGAGAGTCAGGCTGTAAAGAACCCTGTGTAGGGCACTTTACATACAGGACTTCATAGAGGCTGAGGGCTTTAGTTGGCATGGAAACATCTCGAGTGGGAGAGATGCAACCTGGCACTGTGGGAGAGGAGCCTGGCCCCCTCCCCCCCCACCCCATATCTCTCTCTCACTCTCACACACACACATACATACAAAATGCCCATGAAACAACCTTGTGTGTCGGATAAAGAACAATAGAACGCAGCCAATGGCCTTAACTGCTGGTTAGCTTCCTGTTTCTATAATGAAATAGCTCATAAAGAGAAAGGGGTTATTTTGATGCACACTTGGAGTTCCAGTCCATGGTCAATTGGCCCCCATTGCTGTGGGGCCTGTGGCAAGGCAGCACCTCACGGCGGAAGCAAGCGTGTGACAGAGCAAAATGTCTTTAATCACAAGCCAGGGAGCAAAGAGAAAGAAATAGGGGCCGGGTCCCACAGTCCACTTCAAGGGCATGCCTCCAAACCTCTAAAGACTTCCTACAAGGACCATGTCTTAAATGTCCCACCATCTCCCAGTGGTGCTACTCTGGGGACGAGGCTTGTCACACATGGACACTGGGGGACGCTTATCCAAACTGTGGCAACTGCTAATGGAAAATCAAGCTGATACATCCAGATGAGTAGTTCCCAGTGTGACACCAGCTGTATCTGAATCACTGCAATGTGTATTAAGGCAATAGATCCGGAGGCCACCTCCCCAGCCTACTGAATGGGAATTGCAGGGGGCAGGCCCAGAAATCTGCATTGCGACAACTAACTTTGCACACTGTGGTCTGAGCACCATGCATTAGAACCAAGCCTGCCTCACCTTTGTCTGAAAATAGAGACAGACCCACCACAGCTTCCCTGCAGCCCTTTATTTATTTATTTTGGTACTGGGAATTGAACTCAGGGGCACTTGACCACTGAGCCACATCCCCAGCCCTATTTTGTATTTTATTTAGAGACAGGGTCTCACTGAGTTGCGTAGTGCTCGCTAAATTGCTGAGGCTGGCTTTGAACTTACAATCCTCGTGTGTCAGCCTCCCAAGCCTCTGGGATTACAGGCGTGCGCCACCACGCCCAGCCCCTACAGCCCTTCTGCACCCCACATGGGAACACTCCTGATCAGTCAGAGAGGACCCATCGAAGAATTCCAGGGAGGGACTGGTCTATGAGCATCATTCTGGTCTCTTGGAATTCAAGAACCTCTGTGAGAACCTGGTAAGAACTAGGGGCCCACTCTCCAGGAACAGGCGCATTCATAGCTCAGCAGACAGACAGGCCTCCCAATTCCCCAGCCAAGAGACCACACCCCTTCCCTCCCGAGGAGTGGAATATGGTGCTGTTGACTTGGACAGATGCTCTATCTCCCTTCTCTCCCGGGCTCTTGGTCCTGGGAGGCTGATGTCTGTGACCATCCTCAACAGGAGCAGATCTGCCTCCTCGGTGGTTCAGCAGAGGAAGGCACTGACCAGAGGCAAAAGCTGGGAAGAGAGGGCCAAGCCTGACTCTCCTGGAGCCAGGCTGCTCAGGATGCCCGGCCACTCCTTCCTCTCAGCTAATAAGTACGCCCTCCTGAGCTCAGGTCCACCCAGGGCCCTGCTCCATCCCCTCTTCGCGCTTTGTGACCCCTATCCATACCTCTAAAGACAGTCCCTTTATTAAACTCTCCTCATCTTACCCCAGTTTAAGCGTGGGATCTGTTTCCTCCAAGACCGCAACAGGTATAGTCATGTTTATATCTCAATTGTACTTAATATGCATATTATAGATTAATTATCCATAATATATGTTATGTTATAAACTTATGACCACAGTCCCTATTTAAGGGCTAATACAAAATCTACTTGCACAAGTTCAAGTAGATTCCATGTGTTTGTTTCATGGAGAAAAAAAAAAAAAAAGCCTTGCTGATTTGCCTCAGAGAAGACAAACCATCCTAATACATTCAAGGAGGGTCTCATCCTTTGCTTAGGGTCAATAAAGGTCACCTGAAAGTAGTCCAAAAGCCTCCGGAGATTGTGAATAAATTTTAACTTCAGTCTACAACTTCTGCTTTCTCATGGGGTCTACAGAATGGCAGAATGCCCATGCCCCCACCCCCCAAAGGCTGGAAGGGATCTTGGAGAGCTTGTGGCATGGTGGTCACCTGACCTGGGCACACCCTCTGCCCTTTCCTGTCCCAAGATATGAGAAAAGACCCACACATTAGAGGGTACAGATGTTCCAAAGAGCAACAATTCACTTCTTCAGCCAGAGGCTGAAGAAAAGCAGTACCCCCTCCCCTGGGTAATGCCGAAATCCCACCTGCACACTGCACTACCTGATGGAGAAAGGGTGGGCCACTGGGGCACCGTGGCTCACACTTATATTCCCAAAAACTTGGGAGGCTGAAGCAGGAGGATCACCAGTCAGAAGCCAGCTTGGGTAACCTGGCAAGACACTGTCTCAAAATAAAAATCAAAAGGACTGGGGAAGCTGGCATGCCTGTAATCCCAGCAACTCGGGAGGCCGAGGCAGGAGAATCACAAGTTCAAAGCCAGCCTCAGCAAAAGTGAGGCACTAAGCAACTCAGTGAGACCCTGTCTCTAAATAAAATACAAAATAGGGCTGGGGATGTGGCTCTGTGATAGAGCATCCCTGGGTTCAAAAGAATTTTTTAAAAGTGTGTTGTGGGAGGGTAGATTGAAACCCTGCCACTACTTTCTACCTCTCAGGACCTGAAATTACCAGGGATTTTAAAGTCTCAGATGGGGCACAAGTCACCCTTGATTTGATGTAGCTCCTAATAGAGATACATATTACACAAAACTCGGGAGCCTAAGGCAGGAGGACTGCAAGTTCAAAGCCAGCCCCAGCAACAGTGAGGTGCTAAGCAAATCTGTGAGACCTTGTCTCTAAATAAAATACAAAATAGGGCTGGGAATGTGGCTCAGGGATGGAGTGCCCCTGGGTTCAATCCCCAGTAACCACTCCCCTCCCCCCCCCAAAAAAAAAAACTTTGCACTTAACCTCAAGGTTTTCCTAGATCCTTGGAAGTACATCCACAGAGATGAGATAAAGAGCAGGAAAATGTGAAAACCAGTCTGCAATTTCCTGTGTGACTCTCTCTTTGTGTTGGTTTGTTTTGTTTTCATGGACTAGGGATTGAACTCGGGGAGTGGCAAATGCTAGTCAAGTGCTCTACCCCTGAGCTGCACCCCCAGCCCTTCTATGTGACTCACTTCACTTCTCTGAGCCTCGAATCAAGGCTAATGGGGATAACAACGCTCCTGCCGACAGCTCAGAGTGGCTGTGGAGATTACATGAAATCACTCTGGAAAGTGTAGCAAGCACAGACCTGGTATAGGGGACATTGAATAAAGCATGGCTGTCATGTACTGACACTAAAGCCCAGAATGGGAAAGGGTCTGGCCCGGGTTGTACGGAGGGTGGGCCGGGACTTCTGGATCCACACCTAACTTTGAGGGCGGTGTCCCCCTGCCACGCCTGACCAGCAATGCCCAGCAGCACTCACTAAAGAGCCTTGCAGATGCCGAGGCAAGGCAGCAGCTGCTCCACGCCAACGTCACCCACAGAGTTATAGTCCAGCTGCAGGGCCACGGGCCGCTGGAGATGCTGCAGCACAAAGGCTAGGGCAGCACACTCGGCAGGGCCCACGCTGCAGAACGTCAGCTTGAGGTGCCCCACATCCAGCCCCCGCGCACAGCCTCCCGCGCCAGCCGCTCCTCCTGCATCTCGTACAGGCTCCGGATGAGCCAGATGAACCCGGGCATGGCGTGCATGCTCTTGGCCTCACCCGGCACAGCTGGCGGGATGGACTGGAAATGCTTGCGGAGGCTGCGGGATAGACACCATCGAGCACAGGCCTGGCGCCGGAGCAGGGCCTTCTTGGACACCTGGCACTGAGGCAACAGGTCCTGGTGCTCCTGGGACAAGAGCCCTGCCAGGAAAGCTGCTGTGATCTGCAGGTTGTGTGGCTCGGCCTTCTGTAGCAAAGCCACCACACTGCCCTCCTCGCACCTGGAGCCCTGGACGCAGAGTGTGGGCAGCAGCCGGGCCAGTGGCGAGTTGCCTGGCCTGTGGCAATTGAAGAGGTGTCTGAGCGAGGCTACCGGCACATCAGGACTCAGCGCCAGGTAGAAGGCGGCAAAAAAGCACTGGAAAGTAATGTGCAGGAATTCCAGGGCTGGCGGGCTCCCTGGCACAACACACTGGGCACGCACCAGGAAGCCAAGAGAAATGTCATCAGGGTCAACCTGGGCTGCCTGGAGCTGCTGGGCAGAGAACACATAGCAGCACCTGCCCAGGCCCCAGAGAGCCAGTCGACCAAGGTGCAGGAGGGTGGACAGCCTGCCCTGGAGGAGGCCGGGTCCCAGGACGTGGGAGGCTGCGTCTGGCGGGGAGGCACGCAGCAGGAAGTGCTGCAGGATCAGAAGGTACATATCCGTGGTGGTCTTTGGGGACCCCCCCTGTCCTGTAGCAGCAGTT
Source organism: Tamias sibiricus (assembly GCA_025594165.1). Taxonomy (NCBI): domain Eukaryota; kingdom Metazoa; phylum Chordata; class Mammalia; order Rodentia; family Sciuridae; genus Tamias; species Tamias sibiricus. Next base: position 34,593,403 of record CM046672.1, read on the forward strand.
CCTGGTGGCATCTGGACACCATCCATGAGAAAACAGGAAGGTGGCATAAGCCGTACAGGGCTGAGGTCGCTTGGAGCAGGTGGAGGAGGCGGTCGGCCACCCCAGGCTCAGGATGGCACTTCCTCAGGTACAGCTCGATGGCCTCCTTTGAGAAGCCCCTCAGGTGGCACTCGGCGCACACATACTTCCTGAGGAAGGCGGACACGGCGTCTGGACGGCTGGTCAACACCTTGCGGGCGTTCTTGAGCAGGTTGCCCTGCAGGAGGTTGAAGAGCAGCGTGGGAACTGAGGTGGGGTCCGTCGGGGAGCAGTGACGCTCCCGATCCGTGAACCTGAACCTGAATTCGTCGAAGCCGTCGAAGGTCAACAGGATGCGGTCAGGGTGGTCAAGGAGGAACTGGAAGACGTCCTGTTGGCCAGCATCGGGCCAACAGCAGTGTTCAAAGAGCAACGTCCTGATGGACAGCCGTTTGGTCACGCACTGCAGCTGCCGGCAGCTGAACGGGAAGACGAAGAGAAACTCCTGGAAGTCCCGCCCCGTCGCCCAGAGCAAGTGCAGCCGCTGCAGCAGCGTGCTCTTGCCGCTGCCCGCCTCGCCCACCACCAGCACAGTGTCCGCATCTTTGTTGAGGCGTCCGTGGGCGCTGAAGAGCTCCTCCAGGCCCAGGGTGGCGGGGCTCTTGGATGGGGCTCCGGCCACGCCCACCTCGGTCAGCAGCTCCAGGGTGTTCTCGGTGTACACGTCCTCCAGGCACAGATTGTCCACCCCGTCGTAAGTACTGAGGAAGCGGGACTGAGCAGACACCGTGCTCCTCAACTTGGAGATGTACTTCCGGCATTCTGCAGCTGGGAAGACAGGAAGAGCGAGTGAGGATGGGACTGCGGTCCAGGTGGGACCTGACCGAGCCCTGCATGGAGGAAGGCGAGGTTACTGCTAGGAGAGAGGGGCCAGCCGGCGTCCATCCTGGTTCCTCCACTCATTAGCTGTGGACTTTGAAGACAGCCACAGAACCTTCCTAAACCTCAGCTTCCTCCCTGTGAAGTGGGAAGACTGGCAGGCACTACCTTCCGGAACTTTAATGTGGATCAACTGAGATAATGCATGTCAGGTGTCCCACATAAAGTAAGTGCCCCAAAGACATCAGCCAGTGCCACAACTACTACTGACCCCAGACGGGCTGTGGGGACCGGGCTGGAGTCATAAGACCTATGTTCTGATGTTGTCCCCACCATGTTGGCTGGGTGGCCTTACACAAGTCCCCTCACCACTCAGCTTCAGTTGCCTCTTCCTACAGGGAAGGGCTTAGGATTCTGAAGTCAGACACACCTGAGGTTAAAACCTGTGTCCAGAGGCTGGGGTTGTGGCTTAATGGTAGAGCACTTGCCTAGCACTTGTGAGGCACTGGGTTCAATCCTCAGCACCACATAAAAATAAATAAATAAACAAATAAAATGAAGGTACCATGTCCATCTATACCTAAAAATATTAAAAGAAAAAAAAAAAAAAAAAACACCTGCATCCACCATTCATTTGAGGACGCTACCTAGCCTGTCTGGGCCTTGGTTTTCTGATCTGTAAAAATGGGAACAATCCACATCTTGAAGGACTGTTCCAGGAGCAGTAAAATCACATGGGGTTTAGAAAAATATCTGGCACTCGGTAAACAATCCAAAAATGGCAGTCACTATTATTATTATTATTGGTACGGAAGCACAGCAGTGCCCCGCTCCCAAAGATGTCCACATCCTGATCCCTGGAACCTGTGATTATGTGACCTTAGGTAAAAGGGATTATGCAGATACGATGAGAGGAACCTGCACAATCTGGGTGGGCCTTAAGGTCACCATGGTTCCCAGGCCAAGCACTCAGACAAGATCCTCTGATTCTGCCTGCAGGTCCCCATCCTCCTCTTGTCCCCACTGCAGGAAGAGTTTTCATGCCCAGGGTGCATCCAGAGGCTGATGTGTTTCCTTTATCATCTTGGTTCCAGTGTGTGCAAACCACTTCCTGTGCGAGGGTTCAGTTCCTCTCTGGGGAAATGGAGAAGGGCTGGACCCGAGTGCCCGGCTGGCAGGACGTCCACAGGGTTCACACCATCAGAGCCTCCCTGCCCACACCCAGACACTGGCCCGTTTGTTCTCAACCTGGGAGCTAACAAGTAATTTTTGCAGAGAGCTCTTAGCTCACTGAAGTTGCAGACTCATACAAAACAGATGCTCTGTGTCTATGTCACTTGTGTTTTGTTTGTTGGTCATTTTTAAGATGGAGTCTTACTATGCTGCCTAGGCTGGACTCCAACTCTTGGGCTAGATGATCCTCCTGTCACAGTCTCCTGAGCAGCTGGGACTGCAGACACATGTCACCACACCCACCCTGTGTTGCCTCTTTTGTTCCCAGAGCTGATGATCACTGCTGCTCTTTCTGCCCTCTGGATATTTCAGGAGCACTAAGCAGACACCAGAAGATAGAGACCTGTCTTTCTGATACCCTGACTTCCATTGCAGATTCACAGCCATTGTTAACGATACCAAATTCCTCCCCCTGCCAAAAAAAATTATCTCATGTTAAAGATGCAATAGACATATCACTTGTCACCTTCAGCAGCACCTGGCACCATGGCACAGTGTCCCCAGTGCCTGCCTAGCCAGCTATGCTTGATGATATCAACAAACGTTAACTGAGGGCCAGCTGGGTACCGCGCATTGATGTCTCTATCCTGCTCTTGTAGGAGATGACACACACCCACATGCCAAGCACGGGCCTCCAGCCGTCCTGCCCTCAAGCCTGCTCGCTGCTGAGAGGGCAGGACCCAGGGTGAGAAACCCATCTATCAGCACCAGGCACAGAGCTCAAGGGCCATCAGTGCCGATGAGCTTTCCCTTTCGAGGATGCTGGAACGAGACTCAGAGAGCACCCGGCTCACATCTTTTCTTTACGATGGAAGATTTCTTCTCCCCACAAGAAAGTGCCGGAGAGGACGGTTTGCAGTCAGACCCCATCTTCCCCTGCCTCGTCGCTTAACCTGCCTGCCCAGTTTCCACATCTGTAAAGTGGAGAAAACACCTACTTCCCGGGGCTATTGCAAAGCACTGGTGTGCTGTAGCTGTGCGGACAAGCCTCTCCCATTCCTGGGTAGGGTTGGTGAGCATGGGCACTGAGGGTTGCCGTGTTCTCTAAGTCCACTTGGTCCCCGAGGTTCTGGCCATGAGTAGCTACATGTCAGAGATGAAGAGATACCCACTCCACCTCTAAAAGTGAATCTGGATCTTCTGAGTGCGGATGACAAGAGTTGGCACGGTAAGGAACACCTGTGGTCAGCCCTTGCTTCATGGTGTCTCTAGTAATCACGATGCAGCACAGGAAGCTAAGGGACAGGTTGATAATCTCATCTTTTAATTCCCTCTGCAAGCCTGATGAGTCAGGGGGTCGCGTTAGCTTTAAAATGAGGAAACTAAGTCTCGTGGGAGGCTGATGCAGAGCCAATATGTGGGTGCCAATGGATGCATGCTCTGCTATTAACCATGAATCTGTGCTGACTCCCTTTTCCTTTCTGATAAACTGAGAAGAACAACCACATACCCTCTAAAGGCAGGGACAGTGAGACTGGTAATTCCAGAATGTGCTGTAGAAGGAAAGCAGCCAATCCATTTGCCTTCACTGTGGCAAGATCAAGCAGCCTTCTTGCCTGTGGGAGAAGAAAAAGCCATTATTTTTACAGAAGAGCTGAGGAGGGGTATGGGAAGCTTTCTACCAAGTTCACGTTGAGCATTTCCAATCTGCAAAACCTGAAATATGAAATGCTCCAAAATCCAAAACTTTTTGAGCATCAACATGATTTCACAAGTGGCCAATCCATACTATGAAACTGTTGCATGCACAGAATAGTTTGAAATATTGTATAAAATTATCTTCAGGTATATATGAAACATAAACGAATTTCATTTTTAGATTTGGGCCTCATCGCCAAGATATCTTATTATGAATATGCAAATATTCCAAAATCTTAAAGAAAAAAAAAAGAAACAGAAAACCAAAACACTTCTGATCCAAGCATTTAAGATAAAGGATACTCAATATGAACTACAATGTCATAGGTATCTCTCTTCTATCACAGTAAAAGGCCTGAAAAACAACCAAATGACCACAGGAGTTTAAAGAAGTTGGTACAATATTGGGTGGTGAAATGAACACACTCATCCGATCTGGCTCCTTCTCAAAACCCACTCAAGGAGTAAATACCTAATAAAATAAACAAATGTACAAAGATAAGGAAAATTGTTCCATAAGCTGTCAGTGACTTAAAAGAGAAGTGATTTCCAGTCTCATGGCCTCAATGTTTGAACATGATCTCTGTTCCTGACCCCAGCCTGAACTCATCCCTGAATCTGGGCCTGGCACATCAATTGCCCATTTGCCATCTCTACTCAAATCTACCCACTCATGTGCCAAGCCTAGAGCCCCCCTCATATCGGCTGAAGTCATTTTCCAGGTGCTTAGCCCCAAAGGTTTGGAGTCACCCTTGAAGCTGTCATTTCCTTCAGGGCCTTGAATTGGATGTCAGGGCCTTTGCCCTGACTGTACCCGCTGCCTGCAATGCCCTTTCCCCACCCAGGCCATGGCGAACTCCCTCCCCTCCTCCAGGCCTTTGCCCAGATTCCATCTTCTCAGTGGGAACTCTCAACTACTCTAGTTAAACGTGAACTCACTTGCTCCCTGCCCTCCCTACACTCTCCATGCCCGGAACACTCCACTGACTCTCCGCAGCACTAGCACTTCCCAACCCACTCTGCAACTCACTTCCCTCTGCTCATGGTCCACCCCATCCCCCACGGGAGCGTGAGGGTCTCCAGGATGATGACTTCTGCCTGTTTTGTTCACAGAGGTATCCGGGGCCCCTAGGAGAGTACCTGGCACACTGGCAGTGCTCAAGGACTGGCTGAATGAAGGAATAGGAATGGCCTTAGAAGACTCCGCAAAGCCAACAATAGGGAAGTCAAGAAGTGCATAGGACACTCTAGAATCTGTCAAGGGCCCTGAGACTGTCATTATCTGGGACCTCTGGAACTGAAGGAAATGACAAATGCAAGGACTGAGTTAAAGTGGTCTCTGACATAGGTCTCCAGATTCCCTTGCCCACTCCAAGCCACCAGCAACTATCCCCACCTGCTGTGGCAAAGTCTGCCTATTTATATTCTGGAAGGGGTAAAGAGAGGATCCCTGGCTGGACATGACGGCGCATGCCTATAATCCCAGCGGCTCGGGAGACTGAGGCAGGAGGATCACAAGTTCAAAGCCAGCCTCCGCAATTTAGCAAGGCCCTAAGCAACTCAGCAAGACTCTGTCTCTAAATACAAAAAAAGGGCTAGATGTGGCTCAGTGGTTAAGTGCCCCTGGGTTCAATCCCGGGCACAAAAAAAAAAAAAAAAGGGAGAGAGAGAAAGAGAGGATCCCTGGATTGTGAGACACCAGGCACAATTAAAGTGGATGTCATACACCAAACACAGGGTTTAATGACCAGGTGCGAAACAAATGCCGAACACTGAAACCTACCAGCACCACTACCAAGTCCTCTCAGCCACTGTGCTCCCAGGCCTCTGGTTATCAGACCTTTACCCCCAGGCAGGTCTAGTCAAGGGACTTGATCAATCCAGGAGGAAAGTCTAAAGATATAGATAGATAGATAGATAGAAAGAAATAGAGAGATATAGATAAATCTGCCATTTCCCAAAATCTCTACACTGGAATGCATAGCAGACAAATTTCACCTGCAAACTCATTGAGTTTTAAAATTCTCTATTTCAATAACAAGAAAGACAATCAAGGACTACGATATGCCCAAAGAAAATATTTAATATGGGAGATAAAAGTCAAACCAGTTGGGAAGGAGAAAGCAACTTGTTGGATAGAAAAGTTTATGCATGGGGCTGGGGATATAGCTCAGTTGGTAGACTGCTTGCCTCAAATGCACAGAACCCTTGTTCCAATCCTCAGCACCACCACCACCAAAAAAAGAAAAGAAAAGAAAAGTTTATGCATGATGAAGGAAACAACCAAACCTACCCAAGCAAACAAAACAAAATAAAAAACTATCATTATGATCTTTTTTTTTTTTTGGTGGTACCAGGGATTGAACTCAGTGGCACTTGACCACTGGGCCACATCCCCAGCCCTTTTTTGTATTTTGTTAGAGACAGGGTCTCACTGAGTTGCTAAGTGCCTCGCCATTGCTGAGGCTGGCTTTGAACTCACGATCCTCCTGCCTCAGCCTCCCAAGTGCTAGGATTACAGGCGTGCGCCACCGCGCCCGGCTCATTATGATCTTTAAGTAAAAGAAAATATTGTATTCATAAGACAAGAGCCAGATGCTATAATAAAGGAATAGTCAAAATTGCCCTTGCACATTAAAAGTATGATAGCAAAAATGAAAAATGTAAGAGTTAACAATAGATAATATCATATATAAAAAAGAAAAAAAAAACAGAAATGGAACATAGAAGAAAATTAAAGAGTTAGTCAAGAAATTCTAACATTCCAAGTGATTATAGTTCCATAAAGAGAGAAGACAGAAAATAAAGTGGAATAAACTCATCAAGTAAATTTCCCAGAACATAAAGAGCTTCTGCATTCAAAGGGCCTATTGGGTATCCAGTACCCAAGGCACATAAGTGTGAAATTTCAGAATGTTGAGGACCAAAAGAAAATCTGACAAGATTCCAGAAAGACATATATAATGGTTTTATAGTTCTTATCAGCAACATTGGGAAGAGAAGATAATGGAATAATGTCATCAGAATTCTAAAGAAAAATGATGGCCAACATAGAATTTTATACCCAGTCTAACTGTCAATAAAGAATGATTGAGGGGCTGGGGTTATAGCTCAGTGGTACAGCACCTGCCTAGCTCATGTGAGGCACTGGATTCCATCCTCCGCACCACATAAATAAAATAAAATAAAATAAAATAAAATAAAGGTATTGTGTCCATCCACAACTAAAAAATCTAAAAAAAAAAAAAAAAAATGATTGAAATGATAGACAAACACACTCTAATGAATTTACTAGAAGACATGATCTATCAAAATGGAATAAATAATAAAAGAAGAAGACATAGTATTCAGGATATAGGAAACCCAACACAGGAAGACCAATATCAGGACAATGGCTTTGTGCTACAAAAGAGGGCCACCTGTTTAGATGGAATCACCATTGACTCAAATTTTAGGGCAGTTACCTCCTAGATTCCAGGTAAGCCTGACCCTCATCCGTACCTATACGTGACTTGTCTGCACCATGAACTAGCTTCATTCCTCTCAACCCCTGCTGCCTAAGTCAGCCGAGGACATTCATTTCACCACACAGAAGTGCTTGTCTTGACCTATTCCTGGGAGCCAGAATAGCCTTTGGTGAGCTCACAACCGAATGAACAGAGAAGCCCACGTCCTCTGACCACATTCCCACAGGACACGCAGCTCCTCTCTCACACCAATGCTTCCAGGTCCTCCAGATGGACCTCGTGCACCAACCTCCCAGAGTCCCTTATCAACTCCCAGGGAAGGCAAAGCCAGCCACATCCACAAGACTCTGTTAAGTTTCCCTGACCTGGGAACATTTACCGAAGAAAGGGCAATAGTGCCCTTTCCTTACACAACAACGTTTGGCTAGCTACTCCGTTTTTCAAAAGAAAACAGTCCATTGTTTAAGGGTTTAGTTCAAAAGGTGCTAAAACCATAAAGCAAAGGAATGATTAACACCAAGGTCAGGCCAGACATTGCCTCTGGTGGTTGCAACTGAAGAAGGGGCTGGGTGCTGATAACATTCTATTTCCTAATCGGGGTGACGGGAACATATTTATCCCATACGTATGAAATTTATCTACTGTTCTGTAGGCATGGTACATTTCCCAATTTAAAGATGTTTAAGTTAATATTGTGACAGGAGCAAGCAATTCAGAGCTCACTCTGACACTTCAATCCCATTAACTTTAGCAGTTGCATGAGTCACACGGACAGTTGATATCACAGCTGGTGTTACCAGTCTCAGGTTTCCTAACAACTGTTATTCCCAACTGAGCAAAACCACACGAAGCCCTCACATTTTATGACAGAGAAAGAACACAAGAGCTGGGTGCAGTGGTGCACGCCTATAATCCCAGCAGCGTGGGGGGCCGAGGCAGAAGGTTCGTGAGTTCAAAGCCAGCCTCAGCAAAAGCGAGGTGCCAAGCAACTCAGTGAGACCCTGTCTCTAAATAAAATACAAAATAGGTCTAGGGATGTGGCTCAGTGATCAAGTGCCCCTGAGTTCAATCCCTGGTAACACCCCCCACCCCCCCCCCAAAAAAAAAAAAAAGAGAATACAAGCTTTGGAGAAAAACAGACCTGGATTCAAATTCTAGCTGGCCCCTTCCTAGGTAGGCGATTTGTACAGTTTCTACATTGTCAAGGAAGACCATGGTCACACTACCCCATTGGAAGGACGTAGTGAGGCTTAAATGAGATAGTATAGGGAAAAGGCTGAGTATAGTGCGGGGCACATAGTAGGTCCTTGCTCAGCAAACAGTAGCAATGGATAGTTTATGGACTTAGTTAGTTAACCTGCATTTTGTTTCATTCCACAGTACTTTTCAGTCCCCAACCTGGTATCATTATCAATGATCAATGATAGCACCTCTATGTAGGAAACTAAAAGGTTCCCCGGGGGGTCATGTTAATTAGACATACCACAGTTACCACCCACATGGAATCAGAAATTCGGCCACTGAGGGAGGCCACCAATGCAGAGACCACAGAATGCCAGAGGTCGAAGGAAAGTCAGAGGAAGGTGGATTCTAAAACCTAGAGCCTGGCTGGGAAGCCCTTTGCCATCCCCCCCCCCCCATGGTCCTCAGCTCTGCTCCCCACTGTCCCTTCCACCACTCAGCTCAGTCCCTGCTTTCAGTGTTGACTTTTGCTGTCTTCTTAGTTCTTTCTCAAGAGGGATTCTTAGCTCATTAGAATCCAGCCCATCTTCTTGCCCAATCTAAGCATTTTAAGGTTATTAGTTTCCCTCTATATTCTGCTTTAGCTGCATCTCATAAATTTTGAGAATAATATTCTCATTGCGGGGGCAGTACCGGGGGATGGAACTTAGGGTGCTCGACCACTGAGCCACATCCCCAGCCCTATTTTGAATTTTATTTAGAGACAGGGTCTCACTGAGTTGCTTAGTGCCTGGCTTTTGCTGAGACTGGCTTTGAACTCATGAACCTCCTGCCTCAGCCTCCAAAGGTGCTGGAATTAGAAGCATGCACCACCACACCTGGCTCTCATTAATTTTTGACCCCAAATACTTTCTGATTTCCATTATGATTTCTTCTTTGATCCATAAGCTATACCACTTTTTTATTTCTTCACCAATCCAAATACTTCCTCTGTCTGGGCCCTAGTCATCTGAGCTATCTTCTCCAAATCCCTCAAAGCATCCCGACCAGACCACACTGCTGAACACTTGATCACAGACAACAAGACATTAACTTATAACTTCCTGGGTGGGCTGCTTCTATCCCCTCAATAAAGCACAAGAGACTTGAACAAGGTAGGCTCTTGGGATGTAACCATAGGTTTCATCTGCACTAGTTAGAGAGGACCACAATGTGTCTGCACTGTAAATAATTAGCCAACTTAAGCCAATTTGAAAACAGAGTAGTTTATTTCATCCTCCTCAACCGAGGCTTACCTAGGTTCACACAAACATCAAATATGTGTTTAAAAACAGGCAAAAATAAAAACTATAAATTTCCCCAATTCAAACCATCCTAAAATTCTAATTTAATCCCAATCCATTCATTCATTCAGCAATTCATTCATTTCAGCAGCAAGTGTTTATAGAGCACGTACCATAAGTACCATTACTCTGAGTACAAACTTCAGATAAGAGCCTGGAATGTTATAACCTCCTAGTAGCATCTGGCTGAATAAATGAATGAATGAATTAGTGATGACTGGATGGTCAAGACTGTGGTCCAACAGGAGCTCTCTCCTCAACTACCATTATCCAAACCACTTTCCTGGGCTTTAATTTCCTATTCTCTCAAGTGGAATGTTAATGGTTCTTTTCCATCTGCCTCACAGGAGGCCTGATGATCACTATTTGAGGAAAGTGAAACAGAGCCTTTCAAAAATACCCACAGACCAGACACTTTTCCATCCTTGTGGTCTCTGTTGAATCATTGCATTTTCAGGGGCAGCTATATCCCAGCTCCAAATGCCTGTGATCTAACTTAATTTCACATTAGAAATCCTACGAGGACATATTAGTACATAGTGTGCTGTTTTAAATATTAATACAGACTTAATATAGTGAAATGTATGCTCTGTTGAGCTATTCACTTAAAAGACAGCAATAAGCATGTACAAGAACAGAACATCACTTATCAACAGAAATAACAGCAGTCAATGGTGACGGTAATGTGTGCTTCTTATGTGCCGGATACTGTTCTAAACAGTATTCATTAAATTCTACCCAAAACCATGTAGGGTAAGTATGGAAATATTTAGAGTATTGTACAGATGAGGAAACCGAGACAGGAGGATGCACAGGTTCCACACAGAAGTCTGAAGCTCCCGGAGCTAACCCTGACCCTGCATCATTCCGGCACCAGAATGGAAGCCTGGCTGCCAGGCTCGGTCCCCTCGCCAGCAATGGTACACTGCTTATGACCAAGGGCAGCTCCTGCTCGCCTGACTGCTCTTTAGGGGGAATCCCATGGACCACGTTACCCCCAGGCCCGACTTCCCAGGCAGTCAGTCTTGATGACTAAGCACCGTTCCTGTGAATGGCCACCCCAGGCGTTGCCTCACCCTCTGGGAGGACGTGAAAACGGGCAGTCGGATGTCGTCACACTCGTACTGGCTGAGGAAGCCGCGCTCCTGCACCAGGTCCAACACGGCCTCCACGTGGCTGTACAGCCTCCTGACCATGGCCGGCCGGTGACGCTGCAGGTCTCGAGCTGGGTGGAGTGAGTGGGGGTCCCAGCCGCCACGTGGCTCAGGGGACTGACTGTCAGCCTGGGCCTCCTGGAGAGCTGCGACCAGCTTCTCACAGCCCCAAGCACCCTTGTTCCAGACAGTGTCCAGCAGGCGCCTGGCCAAGCGGGAAAGAGGCTGGCCCGGGAGGCTGAGGCTCTCGTAGTCCTCCCAGGAGAGGACTTCCCAGGACAGCAGCCAGTCCAAGATGCTCTCGAAGCCCTCCAGGGACCCTGAGACCAGCAGCCCCACCAGCTGACTCCTCTGTGCCTGCAGAGCCTGCTGGGAGCACATCTCACAACCTGGGAGAGAACAGAGAACCGAGGCTCAGCACAGACTTCTCCAGAAGCCAGGCGAGAGCCAGTCCTCGGCAGCCGAGGCGCCACCCCAGCATCGCGCAATCCAAGCTCTCCATTGTACAGACTGCAAACCGAGGCCCAGAGCTCGGGGTCCCACAGAAAGTTTGGAGCAGCCAAGAATTAAATCAAGCACCTCTGGCTCACATATCCATGCTGGATCCCCAGCTTTTGAGGTTCAAAAAGGCTGGAGCTAATATGAGGAGCAGTGTCTCCTGAGGGATCAGGGAATTGCCTCTCTTTGAGGCAGGGGCACTGGCCTCTCCACAATGGTTGGATTCCCGCCACGCAGCTTTAACAATGGCTAATATTTATCAGGCACCCAAGAGGCCTGAGCACCATTCTAAATGCTTTGCTGCGTGAATTCATTTCCCCTTGCCTGCCGCTCTGAAATAGGTGCTGTGATCAGCCCCCTTTTCCAGAGGAAGAAACTGAGGCTCACAGGGTCACAATTTGTACAACTTGCTGCACGAGGCAGAGCTGGGACCTGAAGCCAAGCAGCGTGGCTTCAGGAGGTGTGCCTTTAACTCCCTTTACTCGAGTTCCCCACAGGGCCTCGCACCCACCCCTGTGTAGGTAACCCACTGCCACCCAACTGGGGGACGTGGCCACCGAGACCCCAGGCTAGGTGAGGTGGAAAACCGAAGTGCAAACTAAGTTGTTTCAGAGCTTGCTGGTGCATTTGTTCCTGTTGGCGTGCACAGGCACACGCGCGCCCACGCCCTCACTTCCTCCACACACTCACCACCACACATCACAGGCTGGCACTGCCACTGTGGCTGTCATCAGTGCCTTGCTCTGGGCTCAGCCCTCAGACTCTGGGTCCTGGGAATTTGAGGAGAAGTGACCTCCAGGAGCATCAGGCCCTGGGAGGATCCATGAGTGGCAGAGAACATCTCTCAGCGTGATTAGTTCTGTGACTGTCACAGGGTCAGGGACAAGGACTGGTACAGTGCTCAGGGAAAATGAAAGTGAAAGGAAGAAAGGCATGGAAAAAGGAAGGGAACGCTGGCTTCTATTTTATAAATAAAGCAGAGCTGCCCACCAGCAGACACCAAGTGGCCTAGGGGCTTTGCCTCTTTCCTACTGGTGGCTCCCTGCTGGGCCCGCGGCAAAGCCTGGGTCTTCCTCTTCCTGGCATCCATCCCTAAGCTTGGCACGGTGCTTGGCCCTGCAGAGGACCCTGGGAAGGGTCATCAATCAAGCCTCCAAGTGGGGAGAGGAGGGGCTGGAACACCCTGCACCTTCTTCATAAGATGGTCACGCCAAGGAGAGAGCTCGGCGACATGCAGACTGGCCTCGTGCTGGCCAGACAGGGAAACTGGGGCAGCGAGCGGACCTGGACCTGTGTGTCCGGCAGCTTGGGAGAGATGGTGTCCCTACTGCACAGGCCACTGCAAACCAGGAATTAAGACAGTTTTCCTTGGCCAAGCAGGTGTCCTCCCTGAGCCACCAACAAGCCACCAACAAGCAAGGGAGCCAGGGACGAGGGGAGGGGAGGACAGCAAGGGGCCGGTGGAGCTTTGGGATGGGACCTGCGGTGGTCTCAGCCCAGAGACACTAGCCCAGGATGCAGCCCCGCCACCCCTGTCCAGGTCCTAGGAATAAACAGCCCCCACCCTTGCTCCCTGAGCATATCCCAGAAATGGGGTCAGCACCCTCCTCCACCCTCAGGCCTAGCAAGCAAGGGTGCAGCCGGGAAATGAAGAGGGTGAAGATGAGGCCGAGGCCAGGAAGAACCCACTCCTCTTACCTAGAGGCTGCCCAGGGAGGGACATCTGCTATTTCCTTCTCCTCTGGACAGTCTAGCCCAGCCTCTAGCAGGAGAGCAGGCGTGCCAGGCCATCTGTGGGTAAGCCTTGAGCAGAGAGGGAAAAGCCAGGTGGCACAGTCCTGATCCGTCCACAGACCCCACCTCCAGGGGAAATCCTGAAAGGATGGGCCGGAAGCCAGAGCTAGCTACCCAGCCACCCAGGGCACAGTTCTGTCACAAAGCCTTATGCAGCCACCATGGCCCTCAAGGTGAGGCAGGAGACACTGGAGACACGAGACACACCCAGCCTATATGCCCACTCCAGGGGACGGGAGCTGCAAGGAGCAGGCCCTTCCCAAGCATGCCAAGGCCAGGGCTGCCTGCCGGATGCTGAAGCCGTACACACCCAGGCTAGTGACGCAAGGGACTCAAGGAGGGAGGGGCAGGCCTGAGCCAGAGGCCTGGTGATTTGTCCTCCTGCCAGCAGTGGGAAAATCCCATCTGTGTCCAATCTTCTTGTGGAAACCTCAGAGCTAGGAGAATCCCCAAGGACCAATTCAGCCAGCCCCCTGTCTCTCTGCAGGCGTTGCTCTAGCTCTTCTAAACACCTGGAAAAGAAGACCTGACCTTGGTGCTGTCCTCACTAGCCAGCTCAGGAAGTTCATAAGCTCAGGAAGTTACTCAGTATGTCTAGCTTAAGTTACTCCTGCTTCCATTTAAATTGGGAGGGAGAGGGGGATAAATAGGTAGATGTTCACCTATCACTTATTCCATAAAAACTGTCCCTGAAACTATCCACTTGTACCTTTATCACCTGGGCAGGCTCCCACTCTTTAGATCAAATATATCATTCTATCTCCATTGCTTCTTCTTCTCTACTTTGGTTATTAAAGGTTAGGAGTCACTACCGTCCTCCCCAAGGTGAGGCTGAAACAAAGAAAGGGCACCACTTTGCTGAAACAGAAGGTCAAGGGGTGACTCATGTGGCACCTCCCTCACCCCCAAGCTCGGGCCTGCATACCGACACCTCCTTCTCTCCTGACAGCACAGCCTGTGTGGCTTCTCTGCAGTCGCAACCAGGTGCTTGGTGTGTTAAAATCTTAGCCTCCGTCCCCCTGCAGACAGAAAGAAAGGGAGGCCCGAGGAGGCCCAGCTAGAACTGCCTGGGTCCTAGCTGGGCCCAGCCTCCTCTGGGACATCATCCCATTTCCCCCTTCCCTGGCCATGGGGCCTGTCCTCCCTCCCCTTCTCTCCTCTGCTCCTCCCTCAGAGACCAGCTCCCACTGGGGCACAAGGGGACTAATTCCTCCTTGGTGAAAATAAAGCCCACCCCAGGCTGCCGTCCACATTTAGCTCCAAACCCTCTTTTCGTCTTGTCTATTGCTGAACAGCTGTCCCCCAATCCTCCCTGCTCTTCCCCTCCGATGGCCCTGCCAACCCAGGGAGGGCACTTTGGTGGAGGTCACCAGTGACCTCCCATGACACGGTCTCATCTTGGCTCATCTTGTCTGCTCTGCCAAAGACATCTGTCCCCACTGCTCTCCTTCCTCCTTGAAGTGCTCCCTGATGGCCAGCTCTGACTCCTCCCCCATGTCACTGGATGCTCTTTCTGTCTCTTTGCTGGTTCCTGGTCCTGTGGCCCCAAAGCTCAATGACTAGACCTCTCCTGCATATTACCCCTCCCTGAGTGAGCCTACCTGCTAGCATGACTTGAAATACCAACTCGATAGTGATGATGCCTAAAATGTTTTCACCAGCTCCAATCCCACCCCCTAAAAGTTTTCCAGTGGCCTACTTGACATCACATGAATGTCTGGGGGCATCTCAAGCTGGACAAGACAAAACCAAAACCCTGACCCTCCCCCTAAACAGCTCCCACCATCAAAGTGATGGCGGCAGCTGGGCGCGGCGGCGCACGCCTGTAATCCCAGAACTTTGGGAGGCTGAGGCAGGAGGATCGCGAGTTCAAAGCCAGCCTCAGCAATGGCGAGGCACTTAGTAACTCAGTGAGACCCTGTCTCTAATAAAATACAAAAAAGGGCTGGGGATGTGGCCCAGTGGTCGAGTGCCCCTGAGTTCAATCCCCGGTACCAAAAAAAAAAAAAAAAAAGTGATGGTGGCCCCAAACTTCTAGATGCTCTAGCCAAAAACCTCAGAGTCCCCCTTGACTCTACCTTTCTCTTGCATCCCAAATCCTAGCAACCCAAGCTTCAGAATATTCACTGATCTGAAATCTCTGTGCTGGGGTGCAAGCTCTCCTGGTCTCTCCCCAGAATGACAAAGTGGTCCTCCTTCACTGTCCCCTCCTGTTCCCTCACGCCCTACCGTCCACTCTCAGCCTCACAGCTAGCTGAACTTGCTAAATCATAGTAGGTGGACCCTCCAACTCAGAGCCCTGTGGTGGCACCCATCATACTCAGAGTGAAAAACAAAGCCCGTATAGCGACCTTCGATGACCCATGCAGTGAACACTCAGCTCCCTGTCCCTTACCTTTCTGCACCCACTTCCTCCTAATTGCTCACCCATTCCTCACCCACCCCTGGCCCAACCACACTGGCCTCCTCCTTCTTCCTAGAACAAGTCAGGCCTGCTCCTGCCTGTCATACTCCTGCCTCAGGGCATTTGCACCAGCTCTTTGCTTGGTGGGCACTCTCCCCGCCACCCAAAATAGTCACCTGGCTCGCCCCTCACCTCCTTAAGACTTTGCTCATGGTGACCCTCTCGAGAGGCTTTCCCTGACTATGCATACAAAATCGCCATCTCCAACCCCAGCACCCAACCTTGCCTGTTTTATTTTTCTCCACAGCACATCTCACCATCTGAGATGCCGTGTATTTGCTTACTTCACGGCTGGTGCTCCTTTCTAGAATGTGTACTCCGTGAGAGCCAGGGAGGGAGTGCTGTCTGATCTTTCCATTGCCTGATCTCCCCATCTCACTCCATGCATTGATAAAGGTTGTTGGAATGAATGAAAGAATGCGCTCGCTCTGTGTGGCTCCAAAAGGCAGACAAGGAACCAAGGGGTGAAATAGGCAAGCCACAGCCGTTAGCTAAATGAAACAAGAGCTGCAGGACACTGAACTGCCACCTCAAAGGCAACACGCTCAGGGTGGCTGGGCCCATGCTGCAGAGGGACTCCGACCAGGGTGGGAGGGAGGTGGCTAGATGGGGCACTTTCAGACTCAGATTGAGAGAGGCAAAGGGGGCTTGAGCACGGGCTCTGGCAGTGCCATAATAACACAGAGAAGGAGACAGGACAACTGGGCTAGTGGGGATAGCGACATGGTCTTCACTATCTTAGTGATAGTGAAGGGGAGGGGTGGCAGGCCAGTTTTTCGCCCTCTGTAGAACAGGGACCCTGGAGGAGACCAGATCATGGTCCATGGAGAAACAGGCAGGGAGACAAGGAAAGAGCCAGGAAAGTCAGAGCAAACTGAGAGCCTGGGTCTGCGCTCCAGCTCTCTGCCACCGGAGGAAGACACAGCCAAGGGAGGGGACTGGGAGAGTTTTTAGTGTGCCTGAAGACAGGTGGGGCCAGATGGCAGCTCCACCAACTTGGGAAGTACGGGAGAGGGCCATCAGCCCCGAGGATGCAGCTCAAGGCAGGCCCGGGTGTGTGGGCCTGTCCGGGCAGAGATGGGATCTGAACAGCGCCTTCACAGGCACCAAGGGCAAAGGAAGAGGTGAAGGACTCCGGTAAGGGTTACAGGGCAGCAGGAGGGTTGGCCATCACGCAGCAAGACTGCCTTGCTGGCATGGTGAAGACGGGGAACTGAGGCCCGCGGAGAGAGAGGAGGCACGGTCTCCTCACGCCGGGCAGTTCTCCCTCCACAGCCTCCACCAGCCCCAAGGCACAGCCTCTCCTCGGGTCTCAAAGACCGCTGGGGGCTCCGGCCAATCTGCCCACACCCCCAGGCCCCTCATCCTCTGTGACAACAAGCACCTGCCAGGGGGCTCCCAACCTCGCGACGCCCCCGCTCCTCCTACTTCCCATCGACACTGCGGGAGGCCCCGAGGGGAAACCGAGGCAACCCCTCCCCAAGCCCGGCGGCCAGCCTGGCCCCGCAGCCAGATGTCCGAGTGCCTGGGGCGGGACCTCGGTGCCCACTGTCCTCCTGCCTTCCCGGCGCCTGGACGAGCACTCACCGCCCAGCGGCCGGCACCCGGATCCTCCGCCCCCGGCAGGACGTGTCTGCCGCGGGAGGCCTGGACTCCTGCAGGTCGAGAGCTCGCCCCGCCCTCGGCCCCGCCTCCCAGGCCACGCCCACCCAGCCCTGCTCCGCCGCGAGGCCACGCCCCTCCCGCGCAGGTGGGCTGGCGGGTCCTGTCCTAGGACCGCTTGGATCCGCTGACCCTGAAGAGTGTGGTGCCGGCAGGCCTGCGCGACCCTGGCTGCGTTCCCTAGCGAAGTGTGTCCCACCTTCTGGGCCACATTTCAACCAGGGGGGAACCCGAGAGTCCTGGCAGCAGGCCTCAACCCGCCCAGCCCAGAGACGCACGCACACGCCAGGCCCTGTTCTGAGAAACCAAGTTAGGAAGTCCTCCGTCAGTAGGTTGCGCCCTTTGAGGGACCAGTAAGTCTTAGTCATCCTAGCCTACTGAGAGGTGCCACACTGGGTCAGGGTGGGCAGGGCTTTTACAGTTTCTCTTTTCTCATCTTCTGCCAGTCCTTCCTTAAAGCTGAGGAGAGAGGACTCAAGTTTCGTACTAATGGGGCGTAAACACCTGCCTATCACAGTCTAGTCTACTGGGCTCTGCAACCATACCTAACTGGAATTTAAGAGCATGGTTTTGTTTAGTTGAAAGTTATTTTATGACCTATTCTTCCAAGCAAATGACATTTAAATTTGACATTTAAGGTGTTAAAATAAAAAACCTTTATTCAAGGATTTTAAAAATGCAAAGTCTAATTCAAAAGAAAAATAATGAAACAACGGGCATTGGTGGAGTGCTTACTATATATCATCAGTTTTTACACACATTAGCTCAGTTAATCCCACCTACTGGGCATTGACTGTGATCATCCCTAATGTATAGATAAAGAAACTGAGCCACATACAAGCCAGGTAACCTGCCAAGGCCAAGATTTGCCCCAGACCTCTGACACCAGAGGTCATGCTCTAACTACTACCCCACACTGCTGAGGTGGGCACATGCTGCATTAGAAGGCTGAGGGGTAGGTATAGATCTGCCTGCAAGGATGTCCACCACCAGCTTGTCTGTCACAGTGACAAGCTGGACCTGTAAATGGAGGCCACCAAAGACAACTGACAGAAGCCTCAGAACCGGGAGAGGGGCCTGCAGAGATGATTGGGATGTGGGTAAGCAAATGGGGGTGGGGGCTCCCTTCAACGCGGGCAGCGCTGTCCGGTAGGCTGGGGGCCCCAGTGGGACAAAAGGCAGAAGAAGGGGAAGGCGTGCCGGCATAGGCAAGCTGGATTCTTCCCAAGCCGGTGCTTTTTTTTGGCCACTGCCACCACCTGAGGACTCCCCTTGGTGACTCTCCGTGGAGCTCCCAGGCCTTCTGTCTCAGACTGGGGCTGCATCACTTTCTTCTTCTGAGGCTTCAGCTTCTTGGACTGAGCAGCTACTGGTTCCTCCTGCTCTCCAGCCTCTAGCCAGCCATTGTGGGAGTGAGTATCCAGCCTCTGATCATGGAAGCCCGTGAGTACTTACCCTTCTATAATTATTTGTCCATTCCATTGGTTCTGTCCCTCTGGAGAACCTGACCCATACAGCCCCACTCTCCCCTCACTCCAGCTCCTCTGGCCGCATTGGCCTCCTGGCTGTTCCTGAAATATGCCAAACCTGCCACGTCTCCGGCCCTTGCATTAGCTGTTCCCTCTGCCTGGAATGCTCTTTCTTTAGGAACCTACATGACTTGCTCCTTCACCTCTTTCAGGTCTTTGCTTACATGTGATTTTCTCCGTGAGGCCTTCCCTAACTTTATGTGTACAACTGCAACACCCCACCGCCCCTTTCCAGCCTCAGTTTGTGTTTTCCTTCCTAGCACTTATCTCCACACAACATGTTGTACGTTCTATTGATTTATAGACGCTGCTTGTCTCTCTCACTCCAAGGGAACAGGAATCTTCTTCCTTCTTTCCCACCCCATCCCAGGGCCTAGCACAGGGTTTGGCATGCAGTAAATATTTGCAAAGTAAACATACTAAGAAGTGATGCTGTCATCCTAACAACCCGTGACACCGAACAAACCACTGCATCCCACGAGTCCCTCAGCCTTGGTGGAACGTTGGGTGAAAGAAGCCAAGAGCATGCAGACTGTACGATATCGTTTTCATCAAGTTCAAAAGCAGGTGAAGCTAAATTACAGTGGTCGGACGGAGTCAGGACGGAAGCTACCACTGGGGAAGGGGTCGCAGGTGGAGATGGTGGTGAGGATCAGGGACTAGGGGATCTCTGGGGTGCTATTTTTGTTCTGCATGGTGGATGCATGGTGCAAATACTTTGTGAAAATTGGTCAAGTTTAACAATCCTGATATTTGCATTTTCCTTTATGGATATTATATTTTTATAGAAATTTATTTTAAAAAGATGCTATACTGTACATTTATTAGTATAGAAAGATGCCCATAATATAAGACTAGATTTTAAAAGTAGGTTGCTTTTTAAATATTTATTTATTTTAGTTGTACACAATGCCTTTATTTTTACGTGGTGCTGAGGCTCGAACCCGGGCTACGCACATGCTAGGGGAGCACTCTGCCACTGAGCCACAACCCCAGCCCCAAAAGTAGGTTGCTTTTCAACAAGACAATTTGAAGGAAAAAAAATAGTCTTTTCAACAAATGGTGCTGGGAAAACTGGATATGCATATGCAAAAGAATGAATTTGGATTCTCACGCATATTTCATACAAAGACTGATCCAAATTGAACCAAAGACCTAAACACAAAAGCTAAAATATAAAAATCCTGGAAGAAAACATAGATGTAGACCTTTGTGGCCTCAAAGCAATGATTTCTCAGATTTGACACCTAAAACACAAACAACCAAAGGAGAGAAATAAGTAATTGGACTTTATCAAAGTTACACACTTATATGTTTCAAAAGATGCTAACCAGGAAGTGAGGACTGGGGGTAGCTCAGTAGTAAAGCATTTTCTGAGCATGTATGAGGCCCTGGGTTCACTCCCCAACACCAAGAGAAAAAGAGAGAGAGAGATAAAAAAAGAGAGGGGTCTGGGGTTGTGGCTCAGCGGCAGAGCGCTCGCCTTGCATGTGCGCAGCCCGGGTTCGATCCTCAGCACCACGTAAACATAAATGCATTGCATTGTGTACAACTAAAGTAAATAAATAAATATTTTTTAAAAAGAGAGAGGGGAAGGGAGAGGGAGAGAGGAGAAAAGAAAACAAAGAAAGACAAGAAAAGAAAGAAGGAAAAAAGGCAACCAACAGAAGAGGAGAAAATATTTGCATATTGTATCTAGAATATTCTATATCAAAAACCCCTAAAAATAATTTACAAAGACTAATGCAATTTTTAAATGAGCAAATGATTTAAATAGACATTACTGCAAAGAAGATATAAAAGTGGGAAACAAACACATGAAAGATGCTAAACATTACTAATCAGAAGGAAAATGCAAATCAGAACTACAATGAGATACCACTTCACCCCCACAAAGGTGGCTTTCGTTAAAAGGAGAAAAAAATAACAGGTGTTAGAATGTAAAGAAATTGAACCCTCATACATTGTTGGTAGGAATAAAAAATGGTGAAGTCATTGTAGAAAATAATTTGGTGGTTCTTTAAACTACTAAACATCATATAGAGTTACCATCTGATCCAGCAATTCACATCTAGGTATATGCTCAAGAACTGAAAACAGACATGCACACAAAACTTTTACACAAATGTTTATAGAAGTAATATCCAAAAAGTGGAAGCAACCCAAATCCCCATTAACTGAAGAATGGATTAAAAAATGTAATAGGTCCATACAATGGAATATTATTCAGCCATAAAAAGGAACAAAGTACTCACACCTGCTACAACATGCAGGTAATTAAAAAACATTATGCTTAAATAGAAGAAGCCAGACACAAAAATGCAATGTATTATTTGAATCCATTTATATGAAATGTCCAAAATAAGCAAGTCCATGGAAACATAAAGCAGATTCATGGTTGCTAGGTACTAGGAGGAGAGGAGGAATGGAGAGAGACTGCTAATAGGTACTGAGTTTCTTTTCAGCATGCTGAAAATATTCTGGAATTAGATAATGGCGATGGTTACATAACCTTGTGAATATAGTAAAAACACAGAATTGTGAGCCTTAAAATAGTGAGTTTTATGGTTTGTGAATTATATCTCAATAAAAAAAATAACTGAGTAGCAAGAAAACATTTTTTGTTATATGCTCCTACTTTTGCAATAAGAATCTATGGTTCTGTGTTGAAAATTTAAGACTACCCTTCAAAATTTATGATTGGCTTATAAGTGCATTTCTAAAACTCTAAAGAGATAACTTAAAAGATAATCCATCTTTCCTAATAAGCACAGACTACCTATATAATAATATATATATATATATTTTTTAATTTCAATGTGTTCAGGGGCATCCATTTAACACTCTCTGTATGCAGCCCCAATGCCAGGGATGGGCAATTAGGATGCCATGGTAATGCCTCTGTCCCCAGTGCTCTGAAGCAGGCAGCAGCCAGGCAGAGCTCAGAAGGAGCAGGTGACAAAGCCTCCAGGGACCCTCCGGCCAGGGCCTGTCCTCTTCTGGACACACCTCCAGTTTGTTTTAAATATTTATTTTTTAGTTGTAGTTGGACACAATACCTCTATTTTATTTATTTATTTTTACGTGGTGCTGGGGATCGAACCCAGGGCCACGCACATGCTAGGCGAGCGCTCTACCGCTGAGCCACAACCCCAGCCCAAACCTCCAGGTTTTGTCACTTAAAACTCTCCCGTGTGGGAGCTGGCAAGGAACAGGTTGGCCTGGGGCTGCCCCTCGGGAGCAGCAAGGCTTCGGAAGGGGCAGGGCCCAGCACCAGCGGCTGCCGTGCACACAGGTGCCCACCGGTGTCCTGCTGCGCAACAGTCCCCACGCAGCCCCTGTCCTCTGCGGCCCACCCCCTCACCAGCGTCCCGCGCCCCCCACAGCCAGGCCCAGGTGAGCCGACCCAGGGAGGAGCTGCCTCCCCCACCCAGCGCACCCCGCCAGCTGCGTCAGCCTCCTCTGGCCCTCGCTGTGCCCCAGTGGGTGGCGACAGGTGGAAGCTGCAGGGACTCTGGGCCCGAGCACAGCCAGCTCTGAACCCCAGCTCTGCCCCGAACAGCTGCCTGCTCCTGGCCAGCTACTGAGCCTCTCTTGACCTCGGTCTCCCTGAAGGTTCCGTGGAGCCGAGGATCCACTCAGGTCTTGCCATGAGCAAGACAGAGGTGAGGGCTCGGCGTGTCGTGGGCACTGGGCCATCTGAGACGGGCACAAGTCACCCCTCCCTGATCTCTGAACCACCCACCAGGCCCTGGACTCCCATCCATTACGCAGTCCTCACCACTTCCTCACGGACGAGGTACTGTTCTTTGCCCCTACCTTCAAGATGAAGAGACTGAGGTTCCAAGATGAGCCAGCTGCTAAATGGTGGAGCCGTGAGTCCAGCCCGTGTCCTTCTCCACCCGCTTTTCCTGGAATCTTACCTATCCCTCAACCCCCACCTCCCCAGGAAGATGCCAAGACCCTGCAGTCCCCACAGGGCCCTGCCCATCAGCCCAGATGACCGTCCATTTCGGCTCGTGGTCCTGTGTTTGCCCCGTTTCCCACCAGAGCGCTAGTCCTGGAGGGCTCAGAGCTCCCCTTTACCACCGCTGGACCTCAGCCTCTGGCCCAGTGGTGGGCCCAAGTTCGTTTGTCGAGTGACTTACTGAAGGAGGGACAAGTGCAAGGGAAGGGCTCGCTGAGGCAGGCGGCTTTCCACTGAGCTGTCACCAGCCCAGGAACCCCATGCAGCGGGGCCTCCTGGGCAGTTCTGCTCTGGCCAGAATCCTCACCCGGCTCTGAGCTCACCAGTGCCCGAGGCGGGCTGTGCTCAGGATCAGAGCTACGGTCTGAAAGTTAGTGTCCCCCTAAACGTGTCCCTTGGAATCCTAACGTCTAGAGGATCAGGAGGTGGGCCCTGGGGCTGTGATTCGTTCTTGAGGGTGGGACCTCAGGGATGGGATCAGTGGCCTTGTACGAGAGACAGCCTCACTGGCCCTGCCGTGGGAGTTATGATGAAGACAGCAGACACTGAATCTGGGAGTGCCGTGATCTTGGACTTCCTGAGCCTTCAGAAGTATGAGGAGTGGATCTCTGCTTTAATGTACGAGCCAGAGTCCACAGTAGTGTGTTACAGCAGCCTGAGCAGACCAAGGCCCCCAGGGCCCCCACAAACACAATCTAGCTGCCCCGTCCAGGCCCCATCCCTGACGCCTTGCTGTGATTCCCCCTCTTCTTCCTTTCCCCCATTGAGGCTAGAATCACCTTTGTTTTCTAAACCCTTTTGTTCTAACCTCAAGCTGACAAATCCCACTTCCCCAAATAAAATGTTCCATCAACCGAATGCACCGTCTTTGACAAAAAACGGTTCCTCGCCCCTCCATCATTAACGAATCCCTGGCCAGGCCACATTGTGCTTCTCTTCTGAGGAGAAGGCCCCTCTTCATCTTCAGGGACACAGAAAAAGCCGAGGTGTGGGCCAGACTTCAACCCATCCCTGCCCTCCTCGGGCACCCTGTGCTGGGCACAGACCTTTAAAACGATACAGGGTGGGCCTAAATGTCCACCAAAGTGTTCATCAAAGTCTTCACCTGAACAAACAGGTCTCCCAAGGTCAGGAGGGATGCTTCTCCTGAGAAGAAAAATTAGACTTTCTCCACAACTTCATCGTGAACCTCACACACATCAGACCTGGCCATTCTGAGGGGGACCAAGGGCCAGGAGGCTCCATTGCAGTGACCGGCTCTCCCCACACCTGCAGGGCAGAAACAGGGCCTGCAGCCCGGTCTTACCCCACTGTGCCTCAACACCACCATGAGGGTGTCCCGCAGGTCACTGTGCCTGTGGCCACAGAGTTAAGATCCTGCAGTTTTCAGAACTTTTGAGATCGTGTTAATTGCTTCTGCACACACGCCAGCTGTGGGAACAAGACTGATGGGACCACATTTCTGTGTCATCTACAAAACTCCTCACCAGTTTGGATTTGCTTCACCACACCTGGGGGGAGGCGCCCCTGGGGGTGATCAATTCCTGTTTGAACTTTTCAAAGACAGTGTTTCAATATCATGGTCCCAAGTGTGTCCGACCTCTGGAATGCCCAGTGCTCGGTCATCTGTTCACTTAGAATGCATCCGAGCTAGGAGGACTCGATTTCACCTCGCGTTGCAGTTAGGAAAACCCAAGTTCAGAGAGGGGAAGTAGCCCACCCAGAATCACACTGTGAGCCCAGAGAGCCCCTCCTCCACCTTCACCCACCCACTCCGTCACACCCCAGTTCCTTCCAAGTGCCCACCAGGTGGCAGGCACTGTGCCAGGTGTTGGGACAGGAGAAGTCCCCACCCTGATGACATTTGAGACAGACAATCAATAAGTGAGCAAAATAAGCAAAACAATGACAACTCTTGACAGACGCACGCAGAGAGTGACAATAAAGCCGTTCACCGAAGGGTGTGAGAGTCCATCATGGAAAGAACCCCAAAAAGGGTATTTCCAGCTAGAGGAAGGAGACGAGCTTGCGCAACCAGAGGCGTCCAGGGCTGCTCTGGGGAGTGGGACAGGTGGTGGCAGTGGAGGACCCAGCAAGGTCAGGACCAGACAAGCAGCAGGTCGGAGAGGCCCGGGCGGGGAGCTGGGCTCCTCTGCCTGTGGCGGAGGCCACTGGAGGTCCCAGCAGGGAGGTCTGCTCTGCCGCTCCGATCTTGAACTGCACAGGAGGCACGGAGACTCTGAGATGCCAGCCCTTCCCCTTCCTCCTCGGTGCCCCAGGTGCCCCCTCCTCATTATCTGGCTTCAATACTGCAATGAGGGTCGGCCACTGCTCTGTCCCACCCCCAGCCATGACAGTGGAACCTTCTCTGCTTGTCGTGGACGGAGTGAGTCCTCCCAAATCCATACGTTGGAATCCTAACTCCCAATGTGATGGTCTTGGGGTGGGGTGGGGGTGCTGTGGGAGGTATTAGGTAGAGCCCCCATGAACGAGACTGGTGTCCTTATAAAAAGACCCTGTGCCAGTGACAAGTCTTGACAAAGGCATGCTCTCTCTCTTCCGTGGGAGAATACAATGAGAAGATGGCCAGGTGTCAACCAGGACGCTGAGTCTGAGAGCACCTTGATCTGGACCCTCGCAGCTTCCAGAAGGGTGAGGCCACGGTAGTCGTGCAAGGCACCGAGGCTGCGGGACTCTGCCAGGGTGCCCGAGGGGACCGAGACAGGGCCCTTTCCTGTTCCTACCATGCACAGCTCTGTGCTGCAGATAAAGCCAACACTGGCTGGTGGCCCAGCACGAAGCCCCCAGTCACTCCCATCCAGCTGGGCCCCTCTGCCGCGGGCCAGACACCCTTCCACGTCTGGGGGTTTCCAAAGGACGTCTCCCGCCCTCAGAAGAGGAAGCAGCGGCCACCGCACTCTCTTCCCCTGCGGTGGCTGATCCCAGGCCAGGAGCCGCCCGGGCTGAGTCTGTGCAGGCACCAACACAGCCAGGCCTGGGCCGAGGCCGCGCGCGAGAAAACCGGAAAGTTGAGGAAGAGAGGAGGAGGCAGTCCAGCCTCACTTTACGTGACTCTCCATCCCCACGCCGCGCCAGGCCTCTGCCAGGCGACACAAGACAGGGACAAATGAGGTATGGCACCTGCACCCACAGGGCTCCCCGGCCAGAGGCACACCTTGCAGGGTGGTCCCCTTGAGCTGTTCCCCAAAACAGACCATTGCATAGGTAAGACTCACGACAGCAACAGTACCCAAAGAAGTGGGATCAGACGGTCATTTCAATTAGCAAGACTAGTAGGTAAACAGGCGCATCCTGGAGCCCCAAAGAGAAAGACAAGCTGAAGGTTTAGAACAACGATCTCCGGCACTTGTGTGGCACAGAACAGCACTGTCGTAAATGCCTTCCATATCTTAGCTCACGGCCCAGGACGGACAGTGATGTTGTTGCAGAAGCCGGTGAAGAACTTGCCACAGCTCCGGCTACGAAAGAAAAGGCTGATAGGGCTGAAGGCTTTAAAGCAGCTTCCGTTCATTGTAAGACGCCACTAAGTAAGTACAAATGCAAACCAGAGGAGGAAAAGGATAGCGAGAGCACACGCACCGAGAAGAACACGTAGCGATTCCCTCCACGCCACCAAGAGCAATTCAATAAACGATGGGCAATGGATTTGAATGGACACATCACTGAAGAAGAGCTAGAGAGGGGAAATTAGCCCAGGAAAGGTGTTTGACGTGGTTAGTGTTTAGAGAAATGCAGTTTGAAACCACGATGAGATGCCACTAACCACCCATCAGAAGGGTGACGATTAAGAAAAAAATGATACTGACCATATCAAATGTGGGTGAGAAGGTGGAGCCCCGGAACTCTCACATGCTGTCCTGGTGGGACTGCACAAAGGCACAGCCATGCTAGAAGACGGTTTGGAATCATCTAGCACAGTTAAAGCTGTTCCCACTCAAGGACCCTGCAATTTCATCTCCAGTAATCACAGGTACTTGGATAAACGTGTGATTATGCCAGCAGCATTGATCCTGATGGCCATGTGTTATGGTTTGGATATGAGATATCCCTGGAAAAGCTCATGTTAGATCAAGCAGGAAGCCGGGCGTGGCGGCGCACACCTGTAATCCCAGCACTTGGGAGGCTGAGGCAGGAGGATCGCGAATTCAAAGGCAGCCTCAGCAATGGCGAGAGGCAATTCAGTGAGACCCTGTCTCTAACAAAATACGAAAAAGGGCTGGGGATGTGGCCCGGGGGTCGAGTGCCCCTGAGTTCAATCCCCTGTACCAAAACAACAACAACAACAACAAAACTAGATCAAGCAGGAATGTTTAGAGGTAAAATGATTAGATTAAGAGAGCCGTAGCCTAATCGGTGCATTGATACATTGATGGATTCATGATTTGAATGGACTACTGGGTGGTAACTATGGACAGGGGGTCTACAGCTGAAGGAAGCAGGTCACTGGGGGTGTTGCCTGGGGATTATATCTTGTCCCTGGTTTCTTCCCCCCGCCCTTCTCCCTCCCTCTCCCCTCCCTCCCTGCTTTCCAGCTACCATGACCTGCTGAACAGCTTTCCTCCACCACACCCATCTGACATTCCCCACTTGGACCCAGAGAAACGGACTTGGCTGACCATGAGCTAAACCTCTGGAACTGTGAGCTCAAAATTAACTTCCTCTTCTAAGTTGTTCTTGTCAGGTATTTTGGTCACAGAGACGAAAAGATGACTAACACACCATGCTAGAAACTACTCAAATGTGCACCAACAGACCCAAAAAAGGATAAATAGTGATGCCTTAAAATAATGTAGAAATGCTACAACAGAATTTTTTTTTTTTTTTAAACTCCAACTACAAACACACACACACACATACACAAATTGTTGAATCTTACACACATAAACGTTGAATGAAAGAAGCAAGATGCCAAAGAATACAAACAGCATATATGGCTCAATTTATATAAAATTTGAAAATGGGTAGAATGAAACTGGAATGTGTAGGGATCTATGCATAGGCGGTAAATTCCTGGAGCAAGGAGGTGACTGTCATCAGAATCAGGACTGTGACTACTCCTGCTGGGAGAGGAAAATCTGGCTGGGAGGACTCACGGTGGACTCCCAGGAGGAAGCAGCCAGGTTTTCTTTTCTTTTTTCTTTTCCTGCCCCAGCCTCTTGCTCTTGAGGCACGAACACTGAGGGCCGTGGATCAGTAGCTGCCCAGGGGTTAGCTTCCCTGGCTCTGTCGTTTGGTAGTGTTGAATGTGGCTTTGCACCAGATGAAAATCTGAGGCTACCACATTACCATCCACATCAAGCACTGACTCTGCGTCCACCATCTTTGTGCGCCGACCCTCAGTTTGCCCATCTGATAATGGGGCAGGACAGTTTCCGTCATGCCAAGCTCCGAGGATAGAATAATAAATACAAAAGAGTGTTGTGGTTTAAATGCCTCCCAGTCGCATGTTTTGGAAGTATGACGGGGTTGGAAGGTGGGGCCTTGAAAGAGGTGATTGGGCTGGGGATATAGCTCAGTTGATAAAGTGCTTGCCTAGCATGTGCAAGGCCCTTGGGTTCAATCCCCAGCACCACCAAAAAATAAATAAATAACAGGAAGAGGTGATTGGGTCAGGGGTCAGAATGGATTAATGCAGTTTTTGCGGGTGTGGTTAACTAGACAGAGCGGGTGCCCTCTTCTCCCCGTGTGCAAGCACCTGCATGCCCTTGCACCTTCTGCCATGTTATGACCCAGCAGCATGAAGGCCCTCCCCAGACACGAGGGCTGCCTCTATACCCTTGGACTTCCCAGGCTCCAGAGCTGTGAACTAAGAAAAACTTCTTTTCTTTATAATTTTCTCAGTCTATGGTCTTCCCTCATAGCATCAGAAAAGGACTAAGACAAAGGGCCCTGGGAGCTACTCTGTGAATGCCAGGGGTTGCCTGGGCCTCTGAGGGGAGCCGGGCAGCTGGGCAGTGAGGCCGCCTAGACTCTTGCCCCGCCCCACGCTGCCCCGCCCCACAGACGGCCACAGGAGACCACAGGCTGCCTGTCAGCCGGCTTCTGAATACCACCTCTCACCAGCCAATCAGCTGGGGCAATGAGGACCAGGTCACACAGCTTATTTCCTGTTTTCATACAGGGAACTTAGCAAGCAAAAGCCACTCCACCACTTACCGGAGCTTGGAACAGAGAAAATAAGGGCCGTGTGACCCTCTCCTGGGCCCTTGGACGTACATGGGGCCCGAAGACCTCAGGTCAGTGTTTGATCCCAAGCTCAGGTGGCCTCGGAGCCCCATCCCTTCCTCCTATGACCCCTCCATACTTGCTGGGGGGAGGGTGGGACGGAGAAGGGTTGGTGACAGCCTGGGGCAGAGCAGGGAGCAGCTCCCCGTCCCGTCCCCTCAATTCTTTAGAATGCCAGACCCTTATCCAACCCTCTGGTCCTGGGGAATACGTCGCTACACCTGTTTCTCAAAAAGCACTACCAGGAGCCAGGCACGGTGGCGCACGCCTGTGATCCCAGCACTTGGGAGGCTGAGGCAGGAGGATCGAGAGTTCAAAGCCATCCTCAGCAGTGGCGAGGCACTTAGTAACTCAGTGAGACCCTGTCTCTAGTAAAATACAAAAAAGGGCTGGGGATGGGGCCCAGTGGTCGAGTGCCCTGCGTCAGCATAGCTCTGGGGAATTTGTACAAAATACAAACTCCAGGGCTCACCCCAGAACTAGATGGGACTCTCTGGGTGTCGGGAGCCAGGAAATCTGCTTTTGAACAAGCTCCCAAGACCCCCCACAACTAGGCCATCCTGCTGCACACTCATAGCTGGGCGTCCTTGCCATCGGCCAAGCTTCTCAGGGGAATGTCCAATGTCCGAGGGTGCCCAGCCTTTCTCCAGTGAGGACAACTGTGCATCCAAAGTCCCCAATTCTTCTGTCTCCCAGGGCAGGCCAGGGAGCTTTGTATACTCCACCAGACTCATCCCAAATGAAAAGCCCTCTGCAGCGCCCTCAGGAAGGTAGCATGGGCTCTGCAGATGGCCCTGGGTGCCCATTAGAAGGACTGGACATGGCAGGGGTCTTCAAAGCAGGGAGTGAGGGTCAGGGGCCCTGGGGGTCAAGGAGGAGGAGGACTCTCACGCACACAGGGCCAGGGGCGAGGGGCTGGGAAGCTGATGTACGGACAGACAGGCTGGGCCTGTAACCTGGAACCGTGTACCAGCTCTTGCCCTGTCCTCCGGGCCATGCTGGCCCCCCACACTTCAGTGTTTTATAGTAAAGTTTAGAAATATTTTCAGCAGAGGCCATGGGAAGGGAGGGAAGAGTCCACAGAATCCCTTGTGTGGCTGTCCCCAACTTTTAGAGTGACAGGATTGCTGTCCCGTTCCATAGATGGGGAAACTGAGACCTGGACATGGATGGGAAGGTGCCCAAGACCCCATGGTTGCACCAGAGCATGACTTTTCCCTTTCTACTCCTCTTTAAATGGGTGACACCCAGCAAACCCCATAAAGAAAACCTAAGTGAGCTGGCTTTGGCTTTTGAATTTGATTTTCATTCTAAGCCCTGGTTTCAGCTTTCTCAGGTCTTTACTGGAGTTTCCAGCCAAGGCATCATTTCTAGGATCTTTTAAGTTCTTGAGAAAGCAGGGCCTTGCTTCTGACTTGGCACCAGCTGCCAAACATGAAAGCATAATGGGAGGGGCTGGGGCCCTTGAGGCCATTTTACAGATAAGCTGACTGAGGCTGAGGCAGAGGCATGCCTACAAGAAATACTGCATCCCCAAGGAATCCCAGTTACCAAGAGTCCATTAGATAAGATAGCCTGTAACCAGCCGCCATCTTGCTTGGTCACTTAGCATACTATAGGGGACCCATCCCCAGCCATTCATCAACTTACCAGCAGGACAGGGATTGAGGCCACCCTGTTCAGGTGGGGAAATGGTACCTGCCCAAGAACCCACAGTCGCTCAGGATGGAAGGCCATGTCTCCTGACTCCTTGAGGACAGGAAGAGATAGATGGGGTGTGTGAGCTGCAGCAGGCCTGAGCTTGCGTGGCCCTGACCAGCCAGGGCCTTGCTCTGTGCCCTGGTTTGCTCATCTGTAGAAGGAGAGGTCAGACCAAGGGCCCCCTGGGACACCCACTAGACAACTGCCCAGCTGGGCACCTGGAGAATGGCCCAGGGTTCCACTCGGGATTCCACAGTAAGAGCTGCCTCCTGAAGCATGGGCTCCAGTCCCAGCTGACCTCATTCTCCCCAGGCCAGGCCAGATGAGAAAGGTCCTCACCCCTGGAGCAGGAAACCCTGGGGAACCAGCAGGGGGCACCCTCATCCCTGGAGCAGGAAACCCTGGGGAACCAGCAGGGGGCACCCTCATCCCTGGAGCAGGAAACCCTGGGGAACCAGCAGGAGGCGCCCTTATCCCTGGAGCAGGAAACCCTGGGGAACCAGCAGGGGGCACCCTCATCCCTGGAGCAGGAAACACCAGGGAACCAGCAGGGGGCGCCCTCATCCCTGGAGCAGGAAACCCTGGGGAACCAGCAGGAGGCACCCTTATCCCTGGAGCAGCAGGAAACCCTGGGGAACCAGCAGGGGGCACTAAAGCAGCCATAGCCCTGCTTCATGGCCAGCTGGAGTTTCAGACCCAGGGATTGTAACCGACAATCCAGAGTTCAAGTACCAGCTCCCCTCACCCCCACTGCCACTGCGTCCACAGTGATAGGAACCCGACAGTCCAGAGTTCAAGTACCAGCTCCCCTCACCCCCACTGCCACTGCGTCCACAGTGATAAGGCTTGGGAGGGGGGTCACTTGCATCCTCCTGAGTTTGAATTCTTCCACCTCAATGGTGCCCCAGCTACTTGCTCCAAATGTTTTGCCCCTTTTCCTAATGTGCAGGTATCTGGAATTCTGTTCCAGCTTACACCTTCCAGTCATTTATTTCACAACTATTTCTCAAAGCATTGAGCACATTCTAGATCCTAAAAACAGGGATGGCTGTGCCTGGGGTGTGTGTGTGCAGCCTGACAGCGGCTTCCCAGGGCCTGCTTGACAGTCCACACACAGCCCCGTGCTGAGGGGTTGGCTATTATGCCATGGGACTTGGCTGCACAGAGAAGTCGAGAAACTGGCTTCCAGGTCAGCTCACTTACTCATCTGGGTCATTAACAGAGTCACTGCATCAACTGCATCCGGCTGCAGGCTGCCTGCCATCCCAACTCTCCCCTGGCTAAAACAGAGTCAGCCAGGCTGGGTCTGTGTCCTGGCACCAGGTACCAGCTCTTGCTCTTGGGCAACTCTAAATCCAAGTTCTTTTATCACAAAGTGAAGATAAAAATAGTCCCTGTCACTGATGGCGGTTAGATTAAGTGAGAGTGAGCGTGATGAATGCAGAGTGCACACCAGCAATCACAAGTATTGGAAACAAATTCCACTTTGCTCCTTGGGCACGCGCACCAGTCATGTGACCTTGGGCTAGAGCTCAGTTTCCTCACCTGTTATTTAGGGGAAATGGTAGATTTTTGTGGGCAGTAAATTAGACAGGGAATATGAAGAACTAGGTAAGAAGTGGGCATGATAAATTGTCAGTAAATGTTTGCTTATAAATAGATAGATGATATGAAGATTATAGATAGATGATACAAAAATAGAAGATAGATAAATGATGCATGATTGGTAGGTAGATAGATGATAGATAGCTGATAGATGGTAGGTAACATGATAGGTAGATGATAGGTAGACAGATAGATGATAGATAGTAGATGATAGATAATAGATGATTGGTAGATGATAAATGATAATGATAGATGATAGATAGATAGCAGAAGATAGGTTGGTAGATAGATAATAGGTAGTAGATAGGTGATGTTAGATGATACACACATACAAGCACACATTCACAGAGTGATCTAAAATTGAGCACTGGGACACTTATCTGGACAAAAGCCATTATCTTGGCTCCAAGTCACCTCCTTTAAAATCAATAGCAACTTGATAGCACAAGGCCCATAACCCTAATAGAGGGGCCTGCGTCACCTTGGAGCCATCCGTCCAGCAGAAGGGCAGACCCAGGTCTGGATCTGGCAGCCGGGTGGGCAGTGGAGGGTCAGCTGGGGGGAGCACTGTCATTCCCCCCGCCAGCAGAGAACACGATGTGTGTCCTGGGGGCCCAGGACCCTCGGGGGCCCAGCATGGGTGGGCACTCACTGTTCCCTCCTCTGCCCGCAGCCTTGGAACATGGCATGTCCTGAGCACCCTGGCAGCCCCGGCTGGACGGCACCCGTGACCCAGTGTGCCGCCAAGACCAAGCAGGAAGCGCCCGCCGTGGACCCAGAACTCCCGAGTCCAGCACCTGGAGCGCGCGCAGGTGGGCCTGAGGCTCGGGGCTCAGTGAGAGGGACCTGAAGTGCCAACGTGGGCCCCTGCAAGGGACGGGGGCACAGGCCAGCTGGCAGCGCCCTCACCTTGGGTCATCCCTTGACCCTGGGACGGGGCTTGGTGTGGTTACTTATGTGGGAGGTGACCAGGAGGCGAGGGCGGGTAGAAGCCAGGACGGGACAGGCAGGGAGCCGCGCAGGGCACCAGTGAGCACTCGAGGTGGGCAGGTGACAAGCTCACTCCCAAAGAGTCCTCTAGGAGGGCGGGGGTGGTGGCACATCCCTCAGAGTTGTGGCATCCCAGGGGCAGGAAGACAGGCTATGAGACAGCAGTGCCACCCTGCCTCGCTGAGGGAGGCCCCGAGCTTGCTGCTGTGGCCCCAGAAAGCCCTTAGGCGAGAGTCTCGGAGCTTCCCTTAGAAAGCACGTTCCAGAACAGTGAGTGCCAAAGCCCTGGGCAGGCATGATGTCCCCCACGGCACCACCTCCGGGAGCGGACCTCTCCCCGCAGCCATGCAGGATGGAGCTACTGAAAACCCGCTGTGCTCGATGCTGGGGAAAGCCTCGGCACTGGCCTCTGGTTCAACCAGGACACGCCCATGCAGAACAATTAGAAGTGCCACAAAACAGCTATTGGAACGAGGTGGGAGGCCTCTAATGCCAAGCAGCAGTGGAAGTGACATTACGCTGGGGGGACACACCAGGTTTCTGGGGACCGCACTGTCGGGGCGCACAGCCAAACCGGTCAGGGTCACTCCAGGTGAATCTGGGCTAAATAAAGACACCGACACAGAAAGTGCCTTTTCTTTGGGTTCAGCGACCATTCCTCAGCCACAGCTCCCACAAGGGGGTCAAGGCAGGCAAGAAAGAGAGGGAGCACGCCTGGAACCCGGGTTTTACTGGGGAGAAGCCATTCAAACGAGGCAAGGGACAGGGTTACAACAAACAAATGGGTGTAGGGCTGGGATTGTGGCTCAGCGGCAGAGCGCTCGCCTCGCACGTGCGCGGCCCGGGTTCGATCCTCAGCACCACATAAACATAAATGCATTGCATTGTGTACAACTAAAGCAAATAAATAAATTTTTTTAAAAAATGGGTGCAATCCACCCCATCGGGTGACGCCGACTCAGGGAGCTTCACCTCTCTTATCCGAGAGAGGAAAAGTCCAGACTGCATTGCAGGGGGTGGATACCTGCTGAGCACCACTTTGCTCAGCACTTACAGGCGTGTGCATAGCTCCTGTCCAGAGCCGCTCCTGACACCACACCCCTCACCAAAAAATAAACAAATAAATGCACAATTACTTGCACAATTTTAGTAGAGAAAGATTCTAAGCTTTCTCGAGAGTCACAGAGGGGCTCAGGTCTCAAGTGAGGTTTAAGAAGCATAGTTGGTTTCCAGATAGGGCGATGGGAGGGTTGGTTCAAAGCAGACAAGTGGGCAATGAGGTGAGGGTGGGGGGCGCGGCCCAGGCCGAGGCTGGAACACAGCATCTTGGCAGCTCCCTCCGCCCTCTGGAGTGTGCTCAAGGGTCCTGGGAGTGCCGAAGCAGACCAGCCAGGGTCTGCGCTCGTCCAAAGCACAGGGTTTCACAATAGCTGATCCGCAGACTCGAAGGGCTATGCAACAGGCCCGCGCTGCGTTTCATAATCAGGACACCAGTGGCGGTGATTGGCCATTTGAAGTTGTCAGCAGTGGGTGACTTCTGCCAGTTTGGACACAGGGATCTGGCTGATGCCCCCCCCCCCCGCCCCCACTGCCAACACACTCAATTTTATAAATGTAAGGGTGAGCAGCGGGGATAATTACTGCTCTTCCTGAATCCTGATGCCCCTTCCCAGACAGACCCGGCCACCTCCCCAAGCCCTTGCCTCCAAAGTGCAGAGACCTGGTGCAGGTCCCTAAGGAGGTTGTCCTTCCAGATGCCCCCACCAGTCCCAGCTCCAATTCCAGCATGACCACCCGGGAGCTGCAGGAGTACTGGCAGAACGAGAAATGCCGCTGGAAGCCCGTCAAGCTGCTCTTTGAGATCGCCTCAGCCCGCATCGAGGAGAGGAAGCTCTCCAAGTTCGTGGTAAGTTGAGATCGGGAAATGATGGAGCCCCTTTCAAACTGCCCTGGGCAACACCTCAACTTTCCCAACCATGAAATGGGTTGGCAGACTTTAACTCACAGAGTTCTTCCAGAGAAATGGCCAAAGAGCACTGTGCTGAATCCTCTGAAGATTAGAGATGAGGAGTCCAGCTGGAGCCCAGGTGTTAGCCATCTTCATCCCTGCTCCGCTGGGCTTTTGTCCTAACCTTTTATCTTTTACTATTTAGTTTTCTTTTTTTTTTAATTGGATCAATTCCTTTTTGGAGGAATGGGGTACCGGGGATTAAACAGGGGCACTCAACAACTGAGTCACACCCCAGCCCTATTTTGTATTTTATTTAGAGACAGGATCTCACTGAGATGCTTAGCGCCTCGCAGTTACTGAGGCTGGCTTTGCATTCGCGATACTCCTGCCTCAGCCTCCTGAGCCGCTGGGATTATAGGCGTGCGCCTCCACACCTGGCTTGGATCACTTCCTTAAAACACTGAATATATTTAAATGGAAAACCACTATCACATGGCATAAAGAAAAGTAAATACAATTATAAATGTAAATAACAAAGAAAACTACATGTTGTTATTAAATTGGCTGGCTACTAGGGCTAAAGACCTCTCTGTGCTCGGGCTGCTGTCTTAGCTAACTGGAATTCCAGCCTGTGATAGGAAGATGTCAGAGCCACACTTGACCCCTCTTCTCCACTTAATTAGAACCAGGACAATAAGGATAGCTACCACTGCATGCCGACTGCATGTTGGCTCACGTGGTTTCAGTGCATTAACTCATTTAATCCTCATCCAGTGAATGAAGTAGGTACTATTCCTATCATCAATTTGTGGATGGAAAACATGAGGCTCCGAAAAAAAAGAAACATTACCTAAGACCGCCCAGCTAGATTGTGATGGGGCTGGAATTATAACCCAGGCAGTCTGGCTCCATTCTGTACACTTAACCAGTACTCTCTTGAAGGAGAATTCAAACAATAATTTCCCAACTGGACCTTCACTACCAGGACGCTCTGACCCAAGCTTCCCAGTTCAGAACGTAGAGGCCCAGTGTTTTTTTTTTTTTTGTTTGTTTTTGTTTTTTTTGTTTTTGTTTTGTTTTTGTTTTTGTTTTGGGGGGTGGGGGGCTTTGGTGGTGGTTTTTTGTTTTTTTGTTTTTTTGTTTTTTGTTTTTTTGGTACTGGGGATTGAACTCAGGGGCACTCGACCACTGGGCCACATCCCCAGCCCTTTTTTGTATTTTTTATTAGAGACAGGGTCTCAGTGAATTGCTAAGTGCCTCCTGCTTCAGCCTCCTAAGTGCTGGAATTACAGGTGTGCGCCACCGCGCCTGGCAGAAGCCAAGCTTTGATGATGGAAAGCCATGAGGGTCCCCAGGCCCCCTGCAAGGGCTGGTGCCTGTGGTTCCCCCCTCCCCCTCGGAGCTGCCTCCATGGAGCTGTATTTGTTGTTGCAGGGTGGTTGGTGTTTGTCGTGAGTCACCTTTACAGCTCAGACGATGCAGAGGGCAATTAGAGCAGAATTGCATATAAGGATAACCCATTTTCTGGGCATCCTCGTCATTACTGTCATTTGCCAGGGCTCTGTCATTTAAAACCCGCTGGCACTTAGTCCAAGGTGTGCCCCCCACTCTTAACTCAGCGAGGCCCCTCTCCGCCGCAGATGTACCAGATCGTGGTCATCCAGACGGGGAGCTTCGACAGCAACAAAGCCGTCCTGGAACGGCGCTACTCCGACTTCCGAGAGAAGCTGCAGAAAAGCCTCCTGAAGACGTTCAGGGAGGAGATGGAAGACGTGGCGTTCCCCCGGAAGCGCCTGACCGGGAACTTCTCCGAGGAGATGATCTGCGAGCGCAAGCTGGCGCTCAAGGAGTACCTGGGGCTGCTCTACGCCCTGCGCTGCGTGCGCCGCTCGCGCGCGAGTTCGTCGACTTCCTCACGCGGCCCGAGCTGCGCGAGGCCTTCGGCTGCCTGCGCGCCGGCCAGTACCCGCGCGCGCTCGAGCTGCTGGTGCGGGTCGTGCCGCTGCAGGAGAAGCTCACCGCCCACTGCCCCACCGCCGTGGTGCCCGCGCTCTGCGCCATGCTGGTGTGCCACCGCGACCTGGAGCGCCCCGCCGAGGCCTTCGCGGCCGGTGAGCGGGCCCTGCGGTGCCTGCAGGCCCGGGAGGGCCATCGCTACTATGCGCCTCTGCTGGAGGCCATGATCCGCCTGGCCTACGTGCTGGGCAAGGACTTCGCGTCCCTGCAGGGCAGGCTGGAGGAGAGCCAGCTCCGGAAGCCCACCCACCGCGGCTTCACCCTCAAAGAGCTCACAGTGCGGGAGTATCTGTCCTGAGCCAGCGAGGCGCCCTGGCAGGGGGACTTAGGGGCCCCCAGGGCTCTGGTGGGCTGTGCAGGGTTCGGTTTTCATGGGAGGACCTGTTCGGAGCTGTGAGTTGCTGGGTGACTTTGGACAAGTCCCTCTGATCTGTCTGAAACAGAGGTGCTCCTGGGACCCCCTGGGATGCTGTGCTTCCGTCTCATGTCCCCTGGGTGCCAGGCTCCCTTCATCTCAAACCACAAAACTGGCTGCAAAACATGTTGGAGAGTAATATGGACCTTACTGATGATTTTTGTGGGAAGCAGGAGGAGAGGGTTTGCATCACATATGGACAAAGCACAGGTAATTTCCTGGCCGAGGGCTCTCTCCAGCTGCCCTAGGTCTTTCTTTGCTGCTCCTATGCTTATAAATAGACCCACCCAGCTGGGTGTGTTGGTGCACGCCTTGTAATCCCAGGGGCTCAGGAGTCTGAGGCAGGAGGATCCGGGAGTTCAAAGCCAGCCTCAGCAACTTAGCGAGGCCCTAAACAACTCAGCAAGACCTGTCTCTAAATAAAATACAAAAGGGGGCTGGGGATGTGGCTCAGTGGCTGAAATCCGCAATACAAAAAACAACAACAAAAAAAAACACCCATGGGGCGCGGTGGCGCACGCCTGTAATCCCAGTTTGGGAGGCTGAGACAGGAGGATCGCGAGTGAGGCAAGGTGCCAACTCAGTGAGACCCTGTCTCTAAATAAAAACTACAAAAAAAAGGGCTGGGGATGTGGCCCAGTGGTCAAGTAAATCCCCAGTACACAAAAAAAAAAAAAAAAAAAAAAAAAAAACCCCATTATCCTAATATTCTGTCTCTTCCCCTTAGCCTTAGCATGTAGCCCTCACTTGGCAAATCAAAAGCTCTCCTATTGCCCCTCAAGGACAGCCTCTCCCCCCACCCCCACAGAACCCCCAGGGTGAAGGCTGTACACCATTCTTTGAAGCGTGGGAGGAAGAAGCTATCATGTCATAAGATTCTGTGACTGGCATTTTTAGAAAGGGAAGTTGCCAAAGATTTCTCTGGCTGGGATGCTAGAACACATTGCCTAAGGGTAGATTCTCACTCATATTGCAGCTGTTTCTTGAATGGCATCCCAAGTGTTAGACGTAGCCCTGGAAGGATGGGAACAAGAACATTCAACAGGGCTCTGGGTAGGAAAGAGACTGGATTCTCAACAGCTCTCCATTTGAGGTGCAGAGTTCCTGGAACCTCTCTGATAGTGTAGGCCTACTGTCTACTGTCAGAAAAGGACTACTGAGGCCTACTGTCAGGAAAGGACTCACAACATGGACATCAGAGTGTGGTGGAGGACAGCCTGGACCAATGACCTGAGCTAACATACAGGCTGATTTTGGCCAATTTGTATTTGAGCCTAGAAGCCCCTGAAGACCTAAACTACCTGGCCAAAATTA
Source organism: Tamias sibiricus (assembly GCA_025594165.1). NCBI lineage: Eukaryota > Metazoa > Chordata > Mammalia > Rodentia > Sciuridae > Tamias > Tamias sibiricus. Next base: position 34,632,469 of record CM046672.1, read on the forward strand.
TCAGGCCAGAACTTGGAAACCTTAATGTGGGGCATCACTTTGGCCAGTGTGGGATATGGCCCAGGTCAAGGTAGCTGTGGACAAGCATTCACTAAACTGCACCAGAATCTGTTCAACAGCGACACCTTGTGGCAACCACTGTGTAGCCCAATCAGGCTCTGTCCTGAGGGTGAGATAAAAACACGCACAGCTTTGGACAAAGAAAACCCTCCTGTCCCTCTGTTTACTTCAAGAGAAGGATGCTGGAGGCAGGAAGATGTTGGACTTCTTGAAATCCCAGGGCATATAGGAAATTAGAGTGTTAAATGAAAAAAATAAAAGTTGTGACTCTGTAATGTTGAAGATCATACTGAAACTACTACAAATTATTTCATCAAGTATAAAATGTTCTCAATTGTAAAATGCACCAAATATTTATGAAGGAAAAAAACATGGCCAAACTTTGAGGAGTTTAATAGGGGATTCCAGCAGACTGGGAGACCAAAGAGTTAGAGCCCTAGTATGAGACTCTGTTATGGGTGGATGGCCCCTACCAAAACTCATGCTGAAATTTAATCACCACTGTGAGTTATTAAGAGGGTGGAAAATAGCCAGACACGGTGGTGCATGCCTGTAATCCCAGCACTTGGGAGGCTGAAGCAGGAGGATCACGAGTTCAAAGCCAGCCTCAGCAATGGTGAGGCACTTAGCAACTCAGTGAGACCCTGTCTCTAATAAAATACAAAAAAGGGATGGGGATGTGGCCCAGTGGTTGAGTGCCCCTGAGTTCAATCCCTGGTACCAAAAAAAAAAAAAAAAAAAAAAAAAAAAAAAAAAAAAAAAGAAAAAAGAGAGAGAGAGAGGGGTGGAAACAATCTGTGGTGTTTGGAGGTGGAAACTTTGGGAGACAATTAGGATTAATGATGCCATTAGGGTGGGAACCCCATGTTGCACTTTAGAAGAGGAAGAGAGACCCACGCTTGCTCTGCCTTTTCCTTGTGATGCCCTGCCCTGCAATGGGATTCTGCGTCCTCATGAGCACAAAGGTCCTCACTAAATGCAGCCCCTAAATGTGGGGCCCCCACAACCATGAGTTGAATAAATATTTATTCTTTATAAATTTCCCAGTCTGTTCTATTCGGTTATAGCAACAATAACAAAAAAAGAATAAAAAAAAAGGACTAAGACACCTGCTGTGCAGGGAGGGACAATGAGGATATTTGCTTGAATCAAACTTGGCATGGGTAGAGTATGGGATGTCAGAGAATTTGGACAGCAAGCTCGTGCTCACCCACGTTCGGGGGCTGAGTACACACAGTGTGTGTCCAAAATAACTCCAGGAGAGCAGTCGTGCTAAAGAGGTTTCACATGGAGGTGTTCCCGCAACTGCTAATGCAGGTTCTCTCTAAAGGAAATAAACGTGGATCTAGGTCATTAAGGAGCATAAGGCACTAAAAGGTGAAGACAATGTGCATCTCAAAATCACAAATATTGGAAAAAGCCACGCCAGGAACGCCTTGTAGGAAAGGGGGTTTATTAGGGGCCACGTGGAAGGGTAGGGGGTAGGGAAAGGGTGGCAGGGAAGGGCAGGGAAGGGACGGGGGAGGAAGAAAGGGAAGAGAAGGGAAGGGAAGAACAAAAGGGACGGTTTCAATCCAGAGCAGGCTTAAATAGGACACTCGTGACCAGCTGGACCCCTGGAGCGAGCCCATGTCCCCATAAGCTGCCAGAGGTCAAGTGGGGGGGGGGGACCTGAGGGCTGGCCAGAGCTGGCCAGCCTGAGGCACCTGGGAAGTGTGGCCTCATTAGGCTACCTGGGAGGTGTGGCCTCCCTGCCTGGAATCTAACCTTCCCCCCTTTTGTTTTCTTAGGAAGTGGGGCATCGTGTTTCAATCTGACTGCTTCAAGCTGAAATGGGGTGACGTCAGGTGTTATGAGGGGAGGAGATGCAGGCAGGCAGGTCAAGCTTGAGGGCGGAAAAAAATTCCCAGGAGGTAAGTGTGGAAAAGATGAATCTCTCCAGGTATGAGATGGATGAAGTTTCCTTGAAGCCAGAGATTGGTGAGGGTGTCAAACCAGGCTTCTGCAGAAAGTCACTGAGGGGGTCAGCCAGCTATCCTCTTGAAGAGCATGTAGAAATTGTAGGCCTAACAAATCTATGGTGTGTGTGTGTGTGTGTGTGTGTGTGCACACACAGAAAAAATACCTGTATGGGGTAGAAATACCTACAAAGTCAGAGAGGGGTGTCTGGATTTATTCCAGCTTCCTGAAAAGGGACCAGCCATGAAGGGCAGCTCTGGGACCCCAGCGCCTCTCTTCCTGGTGACACTCAATTCTGTCCTCCCAGTTCTGCCAACAGCCTTGGCCCGTGGAGTTTCTGCTGGTCACGTGCACAGTCCTCGTCCACTATGGGCTGTCCTGGGATGCCCGTGATGTCATCGCTTCCTGACATCTGCCATTTGCTACAGGAGTCACAGACCCGCTCATCTCTTGGGTTTTTGGAATAAGTCCTTGAATTCTCAGGTCCTTCTCCAGGGAGCTTCCCTTGTGGCTCACAGTGACCCCACAGGGGTACCCCACTTTTCTGTTTTCCTGTACATTTCACTTAGACCTTGTTCCAGGGGACCTTGGGGGGTTGAAAGCTGGGCTGAACTTCTCCTGCTTTCACAAAACTGGGCCCACAGGGGAGGTGAGGAGTACCTGCCCTCAAGACTCTGGGTGGGGCCGGGGTCCAGCAGCATCAAACCTCCCTCCCCCAGAGCTTGAGAGAAACGCTGAACTTCAGGCCACCTGGGCCTGCTCAGCCAGAATCTGCATTTTAACAAGATCGCCCCTACTCCCACCCCCACTCCCACCCCCCTCAGGAGATGCTCCCCTGCCAACTGACTGCGGGGTGCCTTGACGAGAATCACCCACAGAGCCCGGGCAGGTGCTTTCCTGGGCTCCTTCCCACCTGGCCTTCCCCCCACCCAGCCCCTCTATCTTCTAGGTGCACCAGCCCAGGTCCTGGGGTAGCTCTCACTGGTAGCACCATGCCAGCCTCACCCATGAACCTGCTCTGGGCACGTGGTCTGCAAGCCCAAGGAGCCAGTATCCTGCGGCCTCCCCTTTGGATGGGGTTAGACATGCTGGAGAGACCCTCATCCAGCGATGCTGGGGGGCTCTGAGTGCAAGGCAGGCTTCCCCTGTGTGGGCCATGTTCTCATCCCATTTACAGAGAAGGACACAGACACCCTGAGGGGCTAAGTGACTTACCTGGGGTCACACAGCTAACAATTGGTAGACCAGGAAATGAAGCTCAGACCTGTCGGACCCCCAGCCCATACTTCACTTACTGAGCCCTAGGCTGCTGGAAGAGAAGGGGAGAGGGGAGGGGACGCGTCCCTGGTCCTCTCAATGGTCCTTCAAGGCCATTTCATTCATCTCTGTTTACAGATGGGGAAAGTGAGGCCTGGAGAGGGGACTCACTCAAGGTCAGGTGAGACAGGGGCAGTGCAGGAAGCAGATGTGGGTCGTCCACATCAAAGTGATATGCTTTGACAGGCAAGGCAGACAAACGAATTCCAGGTTTGAATTCCAGAAAACCCTTGGGGAGGCCCCAGCTGGACTTGAGGCTCAGGGTCAGTGTCGAGGCCTGAGTGGGGGCCTTCAGCCCAGCCTGGCTTCCCGGCTCCAGGCAGAAGCTCGGTTCAGGGTGGGCTGCGGCCTGAGACCAGCATGCCCTTCGCGCTCCTCAAAGCACACGTTGCACTAGCTAAGGTTGCCTCGGAGCAGCTAAATCACCACCAACTCTACCTGCTGGCAGGGGCCTGTCCCCAGTCGGCCTCTGGGGTTTCAGAGCCAGGCTGCACTAGCCACCCCCCCCCCAAAATGGGGGCATCTTCCTGCTCAGTCCTACACCCCTTCCTTTGGGGCCCTGTTAACAATGGAACCACCTGTTTTGTCATTGACTTGCTATTTTCCTTGTAGCTGGTGTCCTCTTATGAAAATTTATTTGAAAAAGAAACTTCCTGTTACTCCCCTAAACGGAAAATCAGAATCACTTGCTATAATTGGAAGGTAGCTATAAAAATAACCACAGTGGAACCTACCACTGTGATGATACCCCAACAGGCCTCGGCCAGGGACGGCTGCCGTGGTCCTTGGTTAAAAGTGCAAAGACCTGTTATCAGCAAACCAAGGCTTCTCTCTGACTCAGAAAGACACAGGAAAATACCGCAGGAGGAGATAAGTTTCCAACCACGTGGTCCTGAGGAGGCAGCAGCATCTCAGACTGTCTGGGTCTTATCCAAGCGCACTGGAGGCCTTGCAGCCGGCTGCTTGTCCCCAGCCCTGGCCTCCCGGTCTCCCAGCCCTGTACCCAGCCTGCCTGCTCTCCAGCTCCTAAGCCAGGGGCCTGCTCTGGCTCGGCTTGGCCAACCTGGACCTTCACACCCCCTCTGGGAGGTGGTGACCAGGCTCAGCTTCTGACTTCACCCTAATGTCAGATGAGACCCCAGATGGAGAGAGCGTCCTGGGCTGGTTGAAGCCCAAACCTGCAGCACATCTTTGGATGGTTCTCACAGCCCATCTAGCTGTGGCCTCTGGTAAGAACAAGAAAATGCTCTTCCCAGAGATGAACCTGCACTGCGCCCTACCCTCCTGGTCAACACCCCGACAGCCTTCTTAACTAGCCAGCTAGGCACTCTTTTTTTTTTTTATTTTATTTTTAAAAAATTTCTTTGAGCTGGGCGTGGGTGGCGCATGCCTGTAATCCCAGCACTTGGGAGGCTGAGGCAGGAGGATGGCGAGTTCAAAGCCAGCCTCAGCAATGGCAAGGCACTTAGCAACTCAGTGAGACCCTGTCTCTAAATAAAATACAAAAAGGGCTGGGGATGTGGCCCAGTGGTTGAGTGCCCCTGAGTTCAATCCCTGGTACTAAAAAAAAAAAAAATTTCTTTGGTGGTGCTGGGGATTGAACCCAGGGCCTGGTGCATGCAAGGCAAGTGCTCTACCAATTGAGCTACACCCCAGCCCCTGCAGTCAGTTTTTCAGATGGCACTTCCACTACGTCCCAGACCCTGGGAAGAGCTGGGGGTACAGTAGTGACCAGGACTGACCTGGTCCCTGCCCTCAGTGTCAGAAGGCCACTCACAGAGCCAACAGAAGCTGGGATAGAATGACATCCTCCAGGTGGCTGGAGAAGACCCTCCTCCGAGGAGACACTGTTTAAGGGAGACTCGGAGGCCGCATGGGCGAGCGGGAATTTAGGCAGAGGGAAAGCAGGAGATGAGCCCTCAGACTGGACTCTCCCCTGACCATCAGGAGCTTCCATTTGAGTCTTTTCCCAGAAAGGGAACATGCTCTCACCCTGATGTGTCACCTAGCTGTGCCACCAAGAGAATGGGTTCCCCAGGGCAATAGAAAAAAAGCTTCGTATGACACACCGGTCATTGCCCCTGGACAGTGACCGGCTCATTGCAAAATGCATGAGCTGGGGAGCTGTGTTTGGGGCCTGCAGAACCGTTCAGTTACCAGTGACAAAAAAAACAAGGTTAACCTCACAAAGGAGGAGTTTGTTCTCTGAAGAGTCCACGCGTAGGCCAGCTTCCGAGCCAAGGTGGATCCAAGGACTTGAGCTTTGCCATCCAGTCTCTCTCTCTCTCTCACTCTCGCTTTTCCTCTTAGTTCCGCTTTCCCCTGTGTGGCCTTCTCTCCTCGTGTTGACAAGATGGCTGTAGCAGCTCCGGGAGCACATGCTTCCTTCTTGGCAACCCCAGAGGCCTCCCCCGTCCAGGATTCTTGTGAGGTCCTCACCTATAGGATGTGTAGGAAACACACACCTGTCCTCTCCTGAGGAGCCCCATCCTCACAATGTCCAAGTGCCAACAGCATGCATGTCAGGGTGGCCTTGATCAGAAACAGTTCTTGAACATACTGTTTAGTCATCAGCTTTTTAAATTGCAACACTACATCATGAACATTTCCTGTAATAGATCCTGTTCTTACATGCTACTTTTAGTGGTTTCATTGTAGTCTAATGCATATGCCATAGTTATCGTAACCATAGATTAATACTGTGTTTTCCTTATTCCAGGCCACACTGCAGCAAACATCTTGACTCTTGTGCTTTTGTGTATTTGTATTCTCTTACAACAATCCCCAGCAGTAGCATCTCTGAATTTCCAAAAACTTTTGACTCTTTTAAAAATCTACTAATTTGATTTGTTGTAACTTATGTTGCTGGGGATGGAACTCAGAGCCCCACATATGCAAAGCAAGCACTCCACCATGAAGCCGCACTCCAATCCTAATTTTATTTTTTCACTGACAAAGACTGTGTGTATTTATGAATCAACACTTTCAATGGTTTTGATATTACTTAATTTCTATATCCCTAAAGGCTGTACGAACTCACTCCTCCACCATGCAAGTGTGAGAGGGATGCCAATCCCTTCAAACTTCCATAATTCTGGCATTTTAAACTGATTTTAATAGTTTGATCCTTGTCCCTTTTCATGGGACAATCACTTCCCTTCCGGAGGTAGAGGGGACCCGGGGACTGGATCCCGCTATTTAACAGGCGGCCAGCAGGTGGCGCTGCCGCCCCGGCAGCTCCGATGCTTCCCCAGCCTTGGGCGCCGGAGAAAAAGAAAAAGAGGAAGAAGGGAAATTGAGCAATTCTCTAGAAAAAAAGAAACTCAACTTGGTAAAGCCGTCCGCAGGGGTTTGAAACAATGCTAGAAAGAAAGGGCTTTCTGGGGGAAAGGCTGGGAAAGTGCCGAAGTTTCGTCCCCCTGTAACTGCGCACCCAGCCTCCCGGTGACTCGCGCTGGGGGTTCAAGACTCGCCTCTCCCCTTCTTTCCCCATCTTTTCCTGCACCCCGGGAGCCCCAACAGGAGGAAGAAGGCCGCTGTCCCCATCGTGGTGGCCACCGCCCTGCCACCTCCCCTAAGGAAAATCCTTGTCTCTCCAAAATAGGACGCAGACAGGAAGTCTCCACCTGAGCCTCTGTGGACGTGGAAGGGGAAGCGGTCCCGGTGGGGGCCTTGGGCACCCCAAAAGGAAGGTGCCCCAGGCGCCTCCCCAGGCCCCGCCCCCCTCCTTTCGGGAACCCAGATAGGGGCGGTGGTGGGGCTCCTGTCCCTCTGCCTACTGCACTGGGGAGGGGAGGGCCCCGCAGGGCACCCACCTTGACTGCAGATATCACTGGTGGGCGTCAAGGCCAGTCCAGAATTAGCACGTGGAAGGAAAGAAGGGGGCGGGAATCTCATTCCGTGCTAAATGGGTACAGGCTCAGAAAAACCACTTAGTGCCAGGCTCGGTGGCGCACGTCTGTAATCCCAGCGGCTCAGAAGGCCGAGGCAAGAGGATCGCAAGTTCAAAGCCAGCCTCAGCAATTTAGTGAAGCTTTAAGCAACTCACTGAGACCCTGTCTCTAAATAAAATATATTTTAAAAGAAAAAAAAAAAAAAGGCTGGGGATGTGGCTCAGTGGTTAAGGGTCCCTGGATTCAGGAAGGAAGGAAGGAAGGAAGTTAGGAAGGAAGGAAGGAAGACCGTCTCCGTGAGGTAAGCTTCCCCATGAGCCCTTGAGAGTCCACTGCAGGAATGTTCCCCACAGAGGCAACCACATCCACCTCGACACCAGCTAGAACTTCAGAGCAGGGCTCTTGCCAGTAACATGCCCACCCAGGGGCAGCCCAAATGCCCATCGATAGTAAAACAGTTGAGGAAACTGTGATATTTCTTGGGGAAGGCGGCTCTCACAGGCAGGATGGAGTGAGGGAAGCAGACCAGCGCTCAGCCTCTGCGATTCTGTCTCATGAAGGTCAAGAGCAGGTCAAACCAATGACGGTGTTTACGAATTCCTACTAGATGGCAAAACTTCTGTCCCAGTATCAGTCAAGGTTCTCTAGAGAAACAGAATCGACAGTATAGAGAGAGAGAGAGAGAGAGAGAGAGAGAGAGAGATGAATGATTACAAGACATTGGCTCCTTCAAACTTCCATGATCCTGGCATTTTAAACTAATTTTAATAGTTTGGTCCTTGTCCCTTTTCATGGGACAATCACTTCCCTTCCGGAGGCAGAGGGGACCCAGGGACTGGATCCACTATTTACCAGGTGGCCAGAATGATTGATTACAAGACATTGGCTCCCATGACTACTGTCTGCAAGCTGGGAAAGGTGGTGGTGTGTTTGGAAGGTTGCCCACAGAGGGCCGGAGGTTGATGACCAGCTCGCAGTCAGACACGGGGAGGTGAATCCAACCTCCCTCCACGTTTTTATTCTCTCAGGCCCTTGAAGGGCTGGGTGATGCTCACCCTCATTTGGGAGGGTCCTCTGCTGTGCTCCATCCATCAGCTTCAATGCCAATCTCTTCCAGAACCATCCTCATAGACACACCCAGAAAAAAAAAAAATGTTTCATCACATACCTGGGCATCCCGTAGCCCAGTCAAGTTGACGTACAAAATCAATCATCACAAATCTAAGGAAACAAGAAAGGCAGAAAGGGTTGCAAGAAAAGCCCAGATAGTGGTTCTTGCTTCCAGGGGAGTGAGGAGGCTTTGATGGGGGGAAGGACAGTGGGGAGTCTCGGAGGCTAGGGAGGTGTATTAGTTCTCAGCCTTGGGTGGTGGTTACAGGGGCATTTGCTTGCTAATGATTGGCTAAGCTCTACACTTCAACTTCTCTCTGTGTGGCATATTTCAAAATAAAAGTATTTTAATAAAAGTACAAATGGATACAGCAAATATGAATTCAATATCTAGTAGGCACTGCTATGGTTTAGATAGGTATCCACCCAAAGGCCTTTGTGTTCAAGGCTTAGTCCCCAGCTCATGGCACTATTGGGAGGTGGTGGCATCTTTAAGAGGCGGGGCTTAGTGGGAGTAAGTTAAGGCATTGGGGGCGAGCTCTTGAAGGGCAGCCCCTTCCTCCTCCTCTCCTCCAAGTCCCAGCCACGAGATGAACAGTGCTGCCACGTGCTGCTGCTCTCATGTGCTGCCTTGCCACGGGCCCCAAAGCAGTAGGACCAACCAGCCACCAATGGGAACCTCCTAAACTGTGAGCCAAAATAACCCTTTTCTCCTTATAAGCGGCTTCTCTCAGGTGTTTGTTACAGTAACAGAAAGCTGACTAACAGAGACAGCAAGTACCACAGCAGTCAGAGCTGGAATTTGAACCCGAGGCTTCTGCCCCCAGCCGTGCTGCCTCACAGTGCCGCAGAGGCGATGGCTGGGGCAGGGTGGCCAAGTGAACCTGAGGCCTCAGCCCAGGGAACGATCCAGACCAAGGCCCGGCATGCCTGCCCAGCTGGCATAGTGTTGGCTCTGGTCCACAGTTTCCCTGACCTTCGGGAACAACTCAGGAAGGACAATCAGCTGGGGAGGCCCCAGTGGGCCCCAGAGGTGCCTCCTTCAACCAGCAGCATGTGGTCCCAGCTCCTCGTCCCACCCTCTCCATGACATTCGCCTCATCACCTGACAGTTCCTTTTTGGGAAGAGGCAGGGTCAATGTCCCACCCCGTGAGTCCAGCAGTCCAGGACTGTGAGGCAGAAGGGGTGGTGCGCCAGCTCCAAGCCCTGGCCTCCAGAGACCCGTGGGCTTCACCCGCCCTCATTCTGCAGTTGTCATGAGAACACGCTCAGGGTGTCCTGTTGGGGACACGTGATGAGATGACATGTGGAGCCAAGCCAAGGGCAGCCTGGACAGTGGGCAGCCAGTCAACTCCAGAAATGTGGCCGAGCCCGGCCAAGATCGGCCAGCTCCCGGCAGGTGATTCATGAGCTCACACCAAAGTTATTGTTGTGTTAAATCATTGAGTGTGGGGATGTTTGTTACTAAATATAGCTAATTGATACATTGTCTGTGGACAGCCCTGAGATTCAGGGACTTGTTGGAAGGGCTTCCTAAGAGAAGCAGGCTGGCTGAGAAGCGACCAGCGCCAGTTGTCCCAATGCCTCACCTTCCCTGGATTCTCTCGGAAGCCACAGGCAGCCTGTAGGTCAACATCCCCACGGTGACTACCAGTGCCGGGTATGGTGGAACACTCATGCCAGGCCCTGGGTTCAGCGCCTTACAAGCCCACCCCACTTACCCCCAGCAGCCCTGGGAAGTGGGCTCTGTTACCACCCCCATCTTACAGATGAGGAAACCGAGGGAGGAAATTAGCTGCCCAGCTCAAGGGCACGTGTCAATAAGAGGTGGCCTGGAGCTGACTTCAGAGCTTGGGTACCCACTGTGCTCGGGACACTTGCACAGCAGGGGGACACAGAGCTGACCCAGTGCAAGTTCCAGTCTTTTCTTCAAATGAAACTTGCTACAGAAGCTCCGCCCCGTGGAGCCCCATGTGGGATCCGCAGCGGTGGCCGAGCCCAGTAACTTCACTGATGGGAAAAGGCTCAAAGTCACAGAAGACAAGAGTGAAAGAGCAAACACGGGAGCTCCGATCTTCTACCTCCCGCCTCTGGACTTGTTCTCCAAAGGTATAGGAACAGAAACCTACATTCCAAAATGAAGACAAAATTATGATTTTTTTTAAAACACCATTTTTCAAAATGGTGCACTTAGCATCCCATATAGTCATGAGGATAGAACTGACAGTCGTCACACTTCAGGGCCTCATTTGTAGCCTTACCATGTCACCTTGGGGTCCACTGGGACCGTGGGCTCTTTTTCTTGGAGCCATTTCTTTGCACTCCTCTGCCTTCACCTCTTTGCCCAGCCCTCCTGTCGCTGGCTGCTGCAGAACCCGTACCTCCTAGGACAGTTTTTCCCTGGTGTGCTCACAACCTCCTCGACCTCCCGGGGTGATGGACTTGCTGCAGGTGTCTTCAGATGTGATGATGTTCTCCAAAGTGTTCCCTGGGTCAGTGAGGGGCCAGAGCCTGGACCTGAGTCATGTGTTGAGTGTCTCTGGGCTTCTCCTGCCCAGCTCTTTCTGGAAATAGCACCCAGTTGCTCTCCCTTGGGGAGGTGCCCCTCCCTGATTCCCAATCTGTGTAGTGTGGCAAGCTGGAGCCCTGGACTTCCGGCCAGCCCTCCACTCGCTGGGTCTTAGCTTCTCTGCTTGAAGGGAGTCTTCATTTCCTAGGGCTGCTGTAACAAATTACCACAAACTAGAAAGCTTACAAATTCAGGGGCTGAAATTCAGGTGTTGGTGGCCACGTCCCTCTGAGATTCTTTTTTTTTAATTTTTTTGGGGGTGCTAGGGATGGAACTCAGGGGCACTCGACCACTGGGCCACATCCCCAGCCCTTTTTGTATTTTATTAGAGACAGGGTCTCACTGAGTTGCTCAGTGCCTCGCCATTGCTGAGGCTGGCTTTGAACTCGCGATCCTCCTGCCTCAGCCTCCCAACTGCTGGGATTATAGGCATGCACCACTGCACCCGGCATATTTTGTATTTAATTTAGAGACAGGGTCTCACTGAGTTGCTTAGTGCCTCACTTCTGCTGAGGCTGGCTTTGAACTCGGAATCCTCCTTCCGCAGCCTCCCGAGCTGCTGGGATTAGAGGCGTGTGCCACCACACCAGGCGCCCTCTGAGACTCGAGGTAGGAATCTGCTCACGTCTCCCACCCAGCTTCTAGAAGCTTCCCGCACTCCTCGGCCTGTGATGCACAGTTCTGCCTCTGCCTCTGCCTTCACGTGGCCTTCTCCCAACTGGGTGTTCAACGTCCAAATTTCCCTCCTTGGAAGGATGCCAGCCCTCAGGTCAGGGCCCACTCCAACCCAGTATGACCTCATCTTGACTCAGCAACATCTGCAAAGATCCTCTGTCCAAATAAGGTCCCAGTAATGACTACCAGGGGCAGGCCCAAGGGGACACAACGCAGCCCACAATGTCCAGGAAGGGGCTGAGCTAGGTTGTACCGTGGGATCCTGGGATCTGGTGGAATCGATGACGTTCCAGGGGCTGGACCAAAGGCTGGCTGGTTACCCGCGGCCTTCTCGCAGTGGTCGAGTTCTCGCCCTTTCCCCACGGCCCCCGCCCTGTCCCTGTAGATGGCGACGTGGGGCTCCCTCCTCATCCCTGGCACTGGGGCCACAGCCGGGGTGATGAGCAGACCCAGGCCCTGAGCGCTCGCGCTCCTCCTCTCTGCCCTCCAGTGCACCCCGGCCCCCGATGTCCTTCCCAATGTCCCTCCGGGTGCCCCCACCCAGCAGCTCTCCCTGTGACAACGGGACCCCCTTCCTCATTGCCCCCAGTGGCTTCCTCCGCTCCAGCCTCTGCACAGCCATCCCTGAGGCCTTTTGAAACCATAAATGGACCAACTCATCCCTGGCCCAGAGCTCCCGGGGGGTTCCCTCACTCTGACCCTAACATCCAAACCCCGCCCGGGCCCCCACACCTGGCCGCACCTGGCACAGACGGGTCTGCCTCCTTTCTTCCCTCTCCGTCCCCCAGGCCCGAGTGGCTCTCAGACCCACTGACTGCTACGTCAGGCCTCAGCTCAGCTTCTGCCCCGGCCACCTGCCACCTCCCTCCCTCACTCCTATATATTGTGTGTGGGGGTGGGGGGTGAGTGGGTGCTGGGGATCAAACCCAGGGCCTCACCGAGCTGGGCAAGCACTGTCACTGGGCTACTCCCCGACTCACTGACCTTCTTTAGTGGCCCTTCCTATGGTTTGCATCTTGAACATGCCCAAGGGTCCATGTGTTCCAGGCTTGGTCCACAGGGGGGCGCTGTTGGGAGATGGTGAAACCTGTCAGAAGTGGGACCTTGTGGGGGGTCCTTAGGTCACTGGAGTCACGCCCTCTCAGGGACAGTGGAACCCCAGTCTTTTCCCTTATTTCTTTTGCTTCCTGGCTATGAGGGGTGATTTTTCCTCCTTGATCCTGCCCTGCCTTCCAGCTCTCCCACCACAGCCTAAAACAAGAAGTCTGCCTGGTCATGGTCTGGAGCCTCTGACACCATGAGCCAAAGGAAACCTTTTTTCTTTGTGGGTCAATTAATCAGGTATTTTGTTACAGTGACAGAAAGCTGACTAACAGCCTATCTTCCCTGTGACACCATCTCGGGGCCCCTTTAAGGCCCAGATCACCGCCTCCTCTGCAGTCCCATAGGGTCTCACACTTAGTTTAGGCTCTTTTGTCACCACCTTGAATTTTTTTAATAACTTTTTCTTAACAAGGGTCCCACCTGATCATTTTGTACCAGGACTTATAAATTGTGTCACCTGTCCTGGTGTCTGATAGACAAGAGACACTCAACAAATCAAATCATGGGATAATGCCACAGCATCCCTGTACCCTGGCCCCCTAATAAATAAATAACTCCTTCTGAGAAGCTGGGCCAAGGACCCAACCAGGCCTCAACAGAGAAACAGAAAGGGGAGACTGCCAGGGCAGGGGCAGTGTGGGAGGGGAGCCCAGGCCCAACCCGAGTCCTCTGACTTCTCCGCTCACATCCCTCCCCTGCCTGTCTCTGTCCCTGGGTCCTGAAGCGACCTCAGAAACGATGGCAGCAGAGCCCTGGAGCCAGGGTTGTCAGCTCCGGGAGCGGGGCAGGGACAGCCACAGGACAACGCCCCACTCCAACCCTGCTCTCAGGGGGACAGGGCCTGCACTCTCACGCCGGGCGCACCTGGATGGCCAGGGGCATACCTGGAGCCCAGCACCAGGAGAGGTCTGGTCTACGCTGACTCCACACAGGGGGTGCAGCCCACCTGACCCTCCTTACTTAAGTCACCTGAGCACCCCACCCTGTTTTGGATTTTATTTAGAGACAGGGTCTCACTGAGTTGCTTAGAGCCTCGCTAATTTGCTGAGGCTGGCTTTGAACTCGCCATCCTCCTGCCTCAGCCTCCTGAGCTGCTGGGGTTACAGGTCTTTCTCCTTTGACAGTGCTGGAGGTGGTACTGGGCTTGCTGGGGCTGGACAGGTGTTCTACCATGGCCATTGCCCCAGCCAGGGCCTCTGTGGTTAAGAGGGACCTGGTTTCCTCCAAGCGGCTTCCAGTGGCAACAGGGTCTAGCTAGAATTTACTGGTACTTCCTTGCTTTTTGTTGCATTTATTTTTATGGCTATCTTTCTTATTATGGAAGAATACTGTTTTCGCCCCCATGGGTGGCGAGGGTATAAACATTCCTTGTGAAGTGAAGTGCATTTATATTTGAGAAAAAATGTTTAAAAAATAAAAGGGCAGGGGCTGGGGTTGTGGCTCAGCAGTAGGGCACTCACCTAGCACGCGTGCGGCCCTGGGTTCAATCCTCAGCACCACATAAAGATAAACAAAATAAAGGCATCGCGTCCAACTACAACTAAAAAATAAATATCTAAATAAATAAATAAATAGGGCAGAAATTGGGAAGGATGTCCTGAAAGAAGGAAGTTAGGGGAATTTGGAGAGTTGGACCCTGACACAGAATGGACACGGAGGCTCAGAGAGGGACGGGGACAAGTCTGGAGTCCTATAAGGCGACATTAGAGCTCTTGGCACTGGCCTCCCTGCCCTGGACCAAAGGTGGGACCCAGGCTTTCCTCCCAGAATCCCTTGCACCAAGGCTCCCTCCCCCACCTCCGGGTCCCTTGGCCCATTTAAGAAATGCACCTGCGTGGCGGGTGGGGGGCGTGGGGGGCTCCCCCTCCTTAGCCCCGCTCGACAAGCAAGTGTGGAGGCTGGAGATCTTGTTCCTGCTCTGAAACTGCCAGCCGCAGCGTCACCACCGCGTGCTCGGCAAATCTCCACAGGCCGTGTTTTAAATACTCTTTCTCCTTTTGCTGTGATCAAAGGAATTGCTTGTTCCCCTGATAGGTGACAAAAGATGTCAGGGAGACTAACTAGAGAGAAGGCAGTCGCCGCCCCCTTTCCTTTTGCCTGGGGGAAGGAGAATCGCAGGGCGTCTTGGGCTGGGTGGCTGCGGGGAGCTAGGGGCTGGGTGCTGAGAAAAGGGCGGTGGCTCCCGCAGGCACAGAGGAGGGACCCGGGCAGGCCAGTAGTGGACATAGTTGGGTGGCCCCCAGGCTGCATTATTGCCTCTCCCGGGCAGAGCTGCCCCGCGAGGTGTGCGCTTCAGGGACCGCCTGCAGGAGGCGCTGCCTCCATCCCGGCTCCGAGGCTGCGCGATTCAGACCAGTCCCTGGCAACTGGCGCACTCCTGGCCACAGCGAGCCCTTGGGGGTGGTCACGTGGCCAAACCAGGACCAATGAGAAGCAATCCTGGGGTTCTTTTAGATCCACTTCTGAAGGGCAGCGCTTTCTGCGGCCAGGCCAGCGGGAGTGATCCTGATTGATGAGGGCCGCTGCTGGATCCCGTCACCCCTGAGGCCCTGGAGCTAGCTCTCGGATCGGTCCGGAGCCAGCAGGTCCTGCTGTACAGTGCCAGCCTGGAGCTGCCAGGAAGCTGGCCCAAGAGGAAATAAGAAAATGAAGCCCAAATTATGTAGCGAGAGATGGAAAGACCCTGGGTCCCCGTGACCTTCAGCTCTTAGATTAAGCCGCACCTGAATGTGGATCAGTAAAACGGTTTTGGGCTTAGCTGGCTGAGGTTTGTTCCTCTACTTGTGACAAAAAATAAAAGCTATTTTATGATCATCTTTTATCACTTGAGCATGTGTCTTCAGGCACTTCAGTCCCTCCTACAGTGTCCCTTTTCTTGTCCCCTAAGAGCTTGGCATGGTTCCCTCCATCTAACCACACAGCTAGGCTTAATCTCAGCTGCTCTGAGGCTCCGTGCACACTCGGGAAGAGCCGCTGTTAGGGGGCCTGTGTTCAGGGCGGACGCCACAGGGCAGGGGCTTGGGCGGGTCACACCTTTGCAGTTGTGTTTGCACATGTCCTCACCCAAGGACGGCCTAAAAACAGACCAAAGGTGTTTGGCTCCCCACAACTCCCAGGACTTAGGTCATATTCCCTGAACTTGATAGTCCCATTTTACAGTTTCGGGAATGGAGGCAAGTAGAGACAAGAGACATGTGACACTCCTACTTGCATCCCCTCGTCTCGTCACACAGCACTTTCCCCTCCACCTTTCAACAAGGAGAAAGGAAGACTGAGCACCACCAACACTGAGTATGGATGCTGCTGGATCCAGCCACACCTGAAGGTCCTGGAGCCAGCTCCTGGACCGTTCAGAAGCCTATAACCTCTCTTTTAGATTTAATTCGGGTTGGGCTGGGAGTTTATCACTTGTGACCAAAAGAATCCTGATTATATAACTGCCTTCAAGTCTGACGGACTGTGCATCAGGACAGCAACTATACCCAGCTGGCCCTGAAGGTCAGGAAGAAGACCTATCACACCCCCATTTATCTGGGTGGGTTAGAGTACCCAGAAATAGTGGAGGGAAGGCTGGCAGTATGAGGATAGAGACCAGGATGCAGAAGAGGGGGTATAAATGCCAAATTAAGCAGTCCCTGGAAGAGGGGCTGGCTTTCCAAGAACCAGGCCATTGATGCTTCTGATCAATGGTCCTGAGGTGCGGCCCCCCCAGACCTGCAGCAACACCTGGGAACCAGTTATAAATGCAAATTCTCCTCCCCTGCCCCAGACACTCCGGTGTGGCTCAGGGATCTGCATTTCCACAAGCCGGCGGTGACCCTGTGCCGGGGAAGCGTGAGCACCACGGATCGAGACATTGAAATAAACTGAATATGCTCGGAGAAGAAGGCAGATTTTTTATTATGGCGCACAGATGTGGGGAGCTCAGAGCTTGCCCTTTATATATATATATATTTTTTTTTTTTTTTTAATTTTTATTTTTTTGTACCAGGGATTGAACTCAGGGGCACTCGACCACAGGGGCCACATCCTCAGCCCTTTTTTGTATTTTATTAGAGACAGGGTCTCACTGAGTTGCTAAGTGCCTCGCCATGGCTGAGGCTGGCTTTGAACTCGCGATCCTCCTGTCTCAGCCTCCCAAGTGCTGGGATTACAGGCGTGCGCCACCGCGCCCGGCTCAGAGCTTACCCTTGACAGGTGTCTCCGAGATCCTCTGCCGCTAGAGTCTGCAGCATAACCCTGAGGCCTTTGTCCACAGGCCTGCACCAAACAAGGCTGGCCAAACGGGAACCCACCACCACCTTCACGTCCCTCTGCCTCAGTGGCCTCCTGGGGAGGCGCCTCCGCCGAGGAGCCCTCCTGCAGCTAGCTGGACACCAGGGAGGCTCCGGGCCTCCCTCTCTCCCTACCTCCAGGTCAGAAACTGGGCCTCCAGGAGAGGCCGGGTGCTGAGGCAGTTGCTAAGTCTGAGTGCAGACAGCCAGCTGAAGTCTCGGTGGCCTCACACAGCACGGTGACTTTATCACACTCACAAAGTCCAGAGCCAGCGGACGCCTCTCCGGGAAGCTTCTCTTTCATGCCCGCGCTTCTCTCCCACACCCCTGTCTGTCACCACTCTCTGTACCTTGAGCTGTAGGGACAGAGAAAGGAGAAAGGACAGACAGGCTCTTACGCATGTCCCCTCAGGCACTTAGTGCCTGTGGCCCTGTGTGGCTGAGGGGGCTGGACACATGGGACCGCTAGAGAGCAGAGGACCAGGGAAACCTCTGCTCTGCCTGTGGCACACCAGCGGCCGTCCACTCTGCCACCTCCCCTGGCTCACCCATCCCCCCACCAAATACCTGCTGAGGACCCACTTGGAGCAGAGGCTGTTCTGAGAAGAACAGCACTTTCCCCTCCACCCTTCAACAAGGAGAAAGGGGGACTGAGCACCAACAACACTGATTACGGATGCTGCTGGATTCAGCCGTACCTGAAGGTCCTGAGGCTAGCTAGCTCTTGGACCATTCAGAAGCTCAGTCCCTGAGTCCACAACTAGGAGCAGAACAGGTCTCTGTCCTTACAGAGTTCACAGCAGAGAAGCAGGAGGACCAGGCAGACCCTCACCCAAGCTCTCCGGGTCCCCATTCCCATGCTCCCTCCTTCCTGACTCACAGGCTACATTTACTCAGCTCCCAGCCTGTGAATGAGCCTCAGTTTTACCCTCTCTGCAATGGGAAGAGTTCAGATGACCAGAGTCGTCTGATAATGAGAACAGTGAGTCCAACTTGTGAAGCCCACAGTCAGGGGGTGGAGCAGCCAGAAGCAAACTCCATCCTCCAAGGCCATGACTCAAATCTCTTCAGTGGCCCCGCTGTCCCTCTCTGAGTGGGTGACCCTGCCACTTTTCCCTCAAACTTTTTAAACTTCCTTTAAGAAGGAGGGGTTGAAGAGGGAGCCTCCCAGTCACAGCCAAGGTTAGCGAAGCCTGACCTGGAGCCAACTTGGTCTCCTCAGGACAACTGGAACCAGCCCAAACTGGCTTCCACGGCGTCCCTGAAACTGGCTCCTAGTTCAGCTTGTCCCAGAAGGGCCGCGGTGGCCATCCTGCCACCCAGGACGCAGACAGCACAGGCTCCAGGTCCCTCACCACCCACTGCCCATTATCTATATGTAGATGTGGTTACCACGGGACCAGAAAGGCCACCACTGCCACCATGAGAAACCTGATCCCGAGTCGCTGATTAAAACCAGGAGGGGGCTTTAATCGGCCGGGGCCATATGCTATTTAACCGAAGATGAAAGCTCACATGATAAGCGTCATCCCCGAAAGGATGTCGTTAAAGGAAGAGCAGAACAGCGAGTGGCATCTTTTATCACTCCAGCAGTCCCTTGCCAGGCGATCCTGAGGGGCCTGGAACAGCGTCCCGGCCTGTCTACTAGGCAGCACTCAGGAAGTCACCGTGTGCGACACCGGCTCCCGGGCCCACGCCACGCCAAACTTCTAAATATACAATGAATGCCTATTAATTATAGTTTTCAAATCAGCAAAATGATCCTTCATTAACTTAATTGCCTCTTCTATTTTATCAGGAAATTGCCTTCCCTCTGTTCCTAATCCCTGCATCTGAGGCAGGGGGCACGGGGGAGGGGGGGCTCGGTGGACTGGCTCTGGGGAGCCCTGCCTGTCCTCCTGCCGTCTCCAAGCCCCCAGCCGATTCTACTTCTCCATAAGCTGGGAAGCCACAGAGGGTCCCTGGAGGGTCCCCCAGAGTTGTGTGAGCGGCGTGGGTGCTGGGAGAAGCAAAGGAGGTGGCGCACTGGGCATCCGCCGTCCATGGGACCTGCTCAGGCTGCATCTAAGCCCGTGTGTTTGGGCAGTGGACAGCTTTGGACTGTGTGCAGCCCCGCGCTCACTGTGGCACTGGGCATCACCCCTATCACACTAGCCAGCGGCTCACGGCGTAGCTGACCCCACTGCAGAGACGCACAAACTAAGATTTACAAAAGGAGAGTGATCCCCTCAGAACC
This sequence comes from Tamias sibiricus, assembly GCA_025594165.1. Lineage (NCBI taxonomy): Eukaryota > Metazoa > Chordata > Mammalia > Rodentia > Sciuridae > Tamias > Tamias sibiricus. The sequence continues at coordinate 34,651,667 of CM046672.1, forward strand.
ACAGAGCAACTTGGCCGCCATGCTGGGCCTCCACGAGGTTCAACTAACTCCCCAAGGCAGGGCCTCACCCTGGTGGGCATGCTTGAGAGGCCACACTACCGTCCAGGGATTGTCACTCCTCCCCTCCTTAGCCTGCCTGGGGATCCCCCGCCTCATTGCTTGCGGGCAAGGTCATGTGACTCGCTCTGGCCAATGGGATGAGAGCCAATGTGATAGACTTGGCCATGTGACTCACTTTGGCCAATGGGATGGGAGCCCGTGGGATGAGAGTGGGCGTGGGACATATTTTAACCAATGGGATGGAGTCAATGTGATGGCCTGGGCCATGTGATTTGTTTTGGCCAATGGCATGGGAGTGGATATTATGGCCACCAAGGCCAGTGCTTCGTGGGTGGTCAAGAGATAAGAGATACTCAGAAAAGGGAAGGAGGGAGGAAGGGAAGGGAGAGAGAGAGAGAGGTGGGAGACGGGTAGAGAGGAGGCAAGAGCCTTTGACCTTACTGGGCCAAATGCTAGACACATGGCACACCCTCCCAGCCTCACCTTGTCCATCTGTGGGGTGGGCGTGCTGTGAGGGCAACATGGGCAGTGCTTTGTCCAAGGGTGATGTGGCCTGGGTGGGGTTTGGGGCCAGGGCCTCTGAGAGAGCCCAGCATAAGGAAGCGTGTGCCTCCCCGCCTCCCGCCACGGGCTGGCAGCCCCGTCTGGGCACCCAGAGCCCAGGTGGCTTTCAGTGAGTGTGGATCCCTGCGGCTCCCCTCCGCCACCTGGGTGCCACACACTCATTTTCAGTCCTCTCACCTCATCCCATGGATGCCTTAAAGGCGTTCCCGGCTGAGCACGGAGGACAAGGGAGCGGCTGTGACCGGGGACATGAGCGAAAGGCCTGGAAGGGGCCGGGCAGGGCTCCCCGAGGACCCTGGTCTTGAGATACATAGTGACCCACGGACACTGGTGGTTTCAGCGGCGGCCACCAGGGGCAGTTCAGCAGGTCCTCCCCTCAGCACCGTGGCACCTCATCTTCCCGCCATTCCCAAGGCCTTCTGCCACCCAGCAGGATGTGAGGGGCACTGACACCCCCAGAAGCACCCTGAAGACCTAGGCCAGGACCAGGCGAAACTGCTCCAGCGTTTCTTCTCCTAAGAGCATGCTGCCCTTGTCCTAGAGGGCCACTGTCCCCAGCAGTGACCTCAGCAACACATCTGCCACCTAGCTCTGGGTCCCCAGCCCCTCCCACCAGCATCACTCCCCTCTGTCCCCAAGCCCTGCTCAGGCTCTGCTGGGAGGACCCAGGCTGAGACCAAGGTAGCCAGGAGGAGGAGCTACCTGGGATGGAGGCGCAGTGAGCACTCCATGATTCAGGGACGGTCAGGATGTGCAGTGTGGCAGGGGAGGGTGGGGAGGGGACAGAGAGGAGACTGGGCTGGGCACCGAGCCCTTTCCCAAGGGCAGCAGGCTGGGTCTGCAGCAGGGCGGCCTGGTCAGGCCATGTTGTCCATGCGCTCTCTGCAGTGCTGGGCCTGCGGGGGAGGAGAGAGGCCGGAGGGGAGGGTCCTCAGACCTGGGACAGCTGACAGGGCTCTCTACTAGGCCACCACAGCTGGGACTGAGCGGCTGGAAGAGTTGACATCGCTTTAGGATGCAGAACCCGAGGTCTTGGTCCCAGGGCTGGGGGCTTAGGGTGGGAGTCCAGGGTGAACCCTGAGGTCCCAGCCGGGCTGCTTGTGGACGGTCGTGCTATTTGCTGAACAGTTTTGGGGCAGGATGATGGGCTCTGTGGGGCAGGTAGTTGGATGTCTTTGTCGGCAGCCTAGAGGGGGCCCTGAGGCCTTGGGAGTAGATGAGACCCCAGGAGGTAAGTTCACAGAAAAGACGAGGGTAGGGACAAGATCTGAGCAAGGTCACTGTTCCTCAGACTTTCTATTTTGGAGTAATTATAGATTCACAGGAAGTTGCAAAGACATCACAGAGAGGTCCCTTGTACCCATGTGTGACGGGTACGAGGAGGATTAGGCGAAGGTGACTGCTAACAGTGGCCCAGAGGCTGAGGAAATCTAACAGTTTGAGTTCGGGAAAGCAGTTTCCCCTTGGCTTTGGTCTGGCAGCACGAATGGTTCCAACGAGGGAGACGCCATCCTCTCCCTCCTAGCACAGCCTGGAAGCCGTGTCCAGGCCTGGAAGAGAGGCCTGCTCCTCCAGGTCCTCGGGACGTGGGCTTCTGCCAGCCTCTCCACCCTCCCTAGGGCGCCGTCTTCTGTATCATCCTTAAGGAAAAGGGCAGAAAGACATCCGTGTCCCTGGAACGCCCCTTTCGTCCCCAAGAACCTGACCAAGGCCAGGGAACCAGCAGAGCAGGCCTGGGGCAGGAATGCCCCCATCAACCGCGAGGACGCGGACTTGCTCTCATGTAGGCTGGGAACCGGGCAAGGGAGTGTCGCGCAGAGGCTGCTTTTCTGCATGTCCTCCAGGGCAGCTGCTTCTTGGGTGCTGGTCAGACAAGGAGCAAAGCAGGCTAGCACAGGTGGTGTCACAGCTTCCGAAGCCTGACTTACAACACCCCTTTCCCTGCAATACCTAGGGTGGATCAGAGCATCACGAGAGGGAAGTCCCACCCAGGAGCTACTTTCCAGCCAGGTACCAGAGGCAATGCTTGCAACAGAGGTACACCTGTGCAGCCCATCCCCCTGGACCGTCTGAGGAAGCACCTGTGCAGCCTGTTGCCACTGGACCTCCCCAGGAAGCATTTCTCCATAAACCCCATATCTCATGTCCCATCTCCAGGTGTCTTACTTGGTCTCTTGGCAACCTGTCCCACTGTACTACCTGGCACAATTGGGCAGTAGCCAGTACATGTTTGTCCATGGTCCCAAATGGTAGCTAGGATTCCAGCCATCCCATCTGCTTTTCACACGGCCGAATGGAAGAGGTGACAGGGAAGAAAGGAGATCACAACAGATATAAGTAGCTCTCTTTAGGGAAGATTCCAAGGAGCTGCCACATGACACTTACTATTGGCTAGAATTTAGCTGCAAAATTTAGGTGCAAGAGTCTGAGAAGAATGTTCTTTATTCTTCAAAAGTTCTATTACCCAGAGAGAAAAAGGGGAGCATGGATACAGGGAGCAACTGGCGACTGTGCACCAGGCCAGGGACAAAGGGTGTTCTGAAAGGGAGGGCGTGGCCAGCACCATGAAAAAGAGCCAGCAAGCCAAGGAAAGTAGCTACTGGCTGTCCAGCAGGGACAGGAGAGCCAAGGGTGACTTGGTGGGGACAGTGACAATTGTCCATCTGACCCCAGAGCCCTCCAGGCTGCTTTTTCCGCGTGGGCAGGACAGAAAGACGGAGTGGTGGAGACAGGGTGTTAGCCAAAGGTGGGCCCAGACCACGCCTGGCATGAGTGCCAGCAGGAAGTGAAGATGAGGATGGTGGCCACCAGGGGCCAGCGGGCGGTGGGGGCGGGGCGGAACCCAGGGGGCCGTGAGCGACCAAGGGAGACGGCAGGTTTCCCTGAGGTGGGCCCACTGTGGGGCCGGGAGCGAGTGGCTATGGAAGAAAGGAAAGGGGGGTCTCTGTAGCTGCAGATGTCACCACCTGAGACCTGGGGCCAGGTGAGCGGGGCGTCCCCCAGGACACTGCAGAGCGTCAGGTAGCGGCAAAGGCCGAGCCTCCCGAGAGTCCTCCCAAGTGCCTCCCAGTCTGCTGCCTAAAGGCCTGGAACCTTCTCACCGTCGTTGTGACACCAGACCCCAAAACTCACACAGTCCCCAGGAATCCCTGGGGAAATGTCACCCCCTCTTCCTCTGGTGGCCTCATGATGGACCGGCTCCAACCAGGAGGCTCTGAGCTGTGAGCAGCCGCAGCCCAAGCCCCAGCAAGCCCTGTGGCCGGCTCGTGTCCCCTGTCACTGGAGTCGTGGTCCCACTGTCCACTGCCGGGACCTGCCACTCTTTGCCAAGGCCACCGTCTGGCCCCTGGGCTCCCTGGGCCCGGCTGCAGGAGCTGCCACAGCAGGAGTCAGTGCAGTGCCCCGTCGAGTCCTCCTTCTGCCTTGGTTCCCCACTCCCCCCAGGGTTCCCCCAAAATAAATGGCCTCGTGTCCTGATCGACCCTCATCTCAGGATCTTCCTCTGAGGAGAACCAGACACCGGGGGAGTCCGCTGTCTGCCTGGGTCCTGACGCTGGTGGCAGGGTGGCTGCCGCCAGGAAAGCATCCTACAAGGTCCTCAGCAGTCCTCCTGGGGTCTTGGTGGCTGGATAGGGTCGCATGACCTTTCCTGAACAATGCCAGGTAAAGGTGACGGCTTTGCCCAGCCTGGCTTAGACGGGCAAAGAAAGGGTGCGGGGTCAAGAACACGGGAACCTCCTTCCACTGTGGGCGTGTGAAACCATGGAGTGGCAGCGGGCTGCCCTTCCGCGCCAACCGGTCCTGTTTCCTCACCGGTTCTCAGCCATCCCTTCGTTTATTGAGTGTTGACTATGTCCCTAGGCCGCCAGGGGGTGCCGTCCTGAATGCTCCTCCTGTCACGCCTGCACCCTGAAGCCACTCTCCTGCCGGGGGCAGACCCAGCCTACCTCGGAGCCCCCTGGGCATTCCCAGCCCTGACTGGCCCGAAGCGTCTTTGTGTCCGATTACCAGTGGGCTCCGAGGCAGAGGAGGCTGCCTCTCCCTGAGCCTCGGCTGCCCCGCGGCAGCCCCGCCCCCATACCTGCTGCCTCGGGCCGCCGCCTTAGGTCTCTCCCATCAATTTCTTATTTCATAAAAATCAATTTCTGTCCCGATTTTGCCGTGTACATGAAAGACTGTGGCATCAATTAGCCTTCGTTCCCGTCCCCCTCCCTCCTTCCTCCTCCTCGTCTTTTTTGGAAACCTCTTTGTAGGGAAAATCTCATATTTCAGCAATTTGCATTATCCACACACTCAGCTTTGAAGTTCTAAGTTATGGTAAGAAAAGGACCCACTTATCTGCCCATAAAAAATGTTCAAAGCTTATAAATTCCCTGAAACAGATGTACATTATCATTGGATTTGCCTTTCTTTTCGCTGGAGCATGCCTAACAGAGCCCGGCCGCCCCGCCCCGCCCCCGGGAGCATCTCGTCTCCACAGAAGCGCACTCCCCACTGGGCCACGCCGACTTCAAAGGTCCCGGGCTGTCTGTGAGAAGCAAAGCACAAAGTGGGAACATAGGGGCCTTTTAAATCCCCCACGTTTAAGTCAATATCATGCCTGCCTTCCCCTCTCCCGGCAGAGGGACAGAAGTCAGCCCTCCTCTGCCTCCGCCAGAGCCCATTCAGCAATTACCAGAGAGGTGAGGCCCGGCCTCTCCCTCTCCTGCCTCTGCCTCTGCCCTCTCTCTGCCCTCTCTCTCCCTCTCTCTCCCTCTCTCTCTCCTCTCTCTCCCTCTCTCTCTCTCTCTCCCTCTCTCTCCCCCCCTCCCCCCCCCCCCCCCCCCCCCCCCCCCCCGCTCTGATTTTTCTTGTTCTTGCTTCCTGCGCTCAAGATGTTGTCCAACAGCAGGGGACGTGCTGCTGATCCCAGAGGGTGACAAACAAGTAGGTCCGGAACACTTTGAAGGGTAAGGACGTCAAGTCCCTGTAGTGTCCTATGATGACAGCCCACTCTCCAAGTTGTAGTTTCTAGTCCCTTCTCTACACAGTGGCCAGAGCGTCACATCCGGTCTGCCCCTGCTGACCCTCCAATATTTGGACGCATCTCTGGGGGTAAAAAGCAAACTGTCCACCATGGCCCTGCCCACCTTGGGCATCCACGTTGCCACCTGCGCTCTGCCATCCTGGCCTCCGGCATCCTTCCTCTACCTCAGGGCCTATGCACAAGCTGTCCCATGGCTAATTCCTCCTCAACCTGTGCTTCCTGGAGAGCCCCTCTCCTGCCCTCAATCTCAATCACATCCCCTCTATAATTTCCTCACATTTCTCCCCAGAAAGTATCACAGTGGATAACAATGTAACTTTTGTATGACAGCTGTTCCCTGCAAGATTGCAAGTTCCAGGTAGACAGAAATGATGTCTGTTTCACTTAGTGCTGAGCACATAATAGTTGATCACTCAATGTTCAAAAACATGAGTGGACAGGGGCTGGGGTTGTGGCTCAGCGGTAGAGTGCTCACCTAGCACGTGAGCAGCCCGGGTTCGATCCTCAGCACCACGTAAACATAAATGCATTGCATTGTGTACAACTAAAGCAAATAAATAAATATTAAAAATAAAAAACACGAATGGACAGAAGACTCTGGAGGTGAAGGTGGGATGGGTATGGTCCAGGGAGAGGCCAGCTAGGCCATCTCGTAACAGTGAGTGCCAAATCCAAGCCATTCTTTACGCTGCCCAAATCTCGCCCAGCAGCTCAATCTGGCACCTTCTTCCAACCAGGGGTGGGTCACGTTCCAGAAACTGACTTGCACAGCAGTGGTAGATTTGAAGGCCAAATTCTTTCCCCGGAGGAAGGAATGAAGGAAGGAAGAGAGGGAGTGAGGGAGAGAAGGGAGGGGGGGGAGGAAAGGTCACATTGAAATATTTTGGCCAGGAATTTCTGAACCAAATCACAATCAGATGCTGCCGTTTGAGGACAGAGGAAATGGAATCAAATGACCTTGGCTGGGATAGCCAGGGGCCTCTCCATCTGGAGAGGATCTGGCCAGGGGACCTGAGCCACTCCAGGTCACCCAGGGCCCCTGCCCTTGGACAGTGCTGAGAGCCCACAGACCGACACCAGCAATGCCACCCCTTCCCTCCCCATCCCCAGAAGCTCCCCGTAGATTCCGGGATTTCAGTCACTGCGAACGCTGCTGCTCCCGTCTGGTGGCGTCAACATGCTAATGAGTCTGGGCAATGGGATCCCATGAGAGGATGTGGCATTTCCCATTTGCATTCATAAACCCCGTCGCCAGATGCCCTGGGTGCCCACAGCGGGCCACGCATGTGCCGGGTCCGGCTGAGGACTGCGTCTGGAAGTCAGGATCCCGTAGTTCCCATGCACCTCTCTTACGGGGCTCGTGGGATTACAAAATAGTCTGGTGAAAAGGGTGAGCGTTGGTGGAAACCAGATCTTCAAGAGGCATCAACAAATCCATAGAGAGGAGCTTCGTGGTGGACAGAGGCTGTATTTGTGAATTCACCACCCTCCAAAATTTATCTGCAATTCCAAAATCAGTATTTGTGGTTTTTCTTTTCTCTCTCTCTCTCTCTCTCTCTCTCTCTCTCTCTCTCTCTCTGTGTGTGTGTGTGTGTGTGTGGTGCTGGGGATTGAACCCAGGGCCTTGTGCATGAGAGGCAGGCACTCTACCAACTGAGCTATGTCCCCAGCCCCTACTTGTGGTTTTTCATGATGGTTTGCAGGCACAGGCAGAGCCATAGAAATCTCTAATTGCCTGGTGGCACATTCCCTGCCAAGGTGGACCAGAACTTTAGTCTCATGAACAAATGTCCTTTTCATGGTCTATTTAGTGCCACTGTGCTTCATGCTGGTGGCTTTGCTGCTTAAGATATTCCCAGGCCTGGGGCTGAAGTGCTACTGGTGTCCTGAGCACAAGGAGGCTGCCAAGTGCTGTATGGAGAAAATGCATGTGTTAGATGCACTCGGTTCCGCAGGAGACAGAGCGCTGCGTGCAGGAAACGCTAGCCACTGAGCAAGGTGTCTTTAAACGACACACATCGAACCAGGCCATGCGTCGACTGCCTGATGACGAGGCCGTGACCAGAGGCTGGCAGGGAGGTCGCTCTGCGTTTCCCCGGGGAGAGCGGCTCAGGGTTCACCAATGCAGCATTCAAGGAAACTCGTGGAACACAAGCATCCGGTCTGTGACCGTCGTCACACACATGACTGGCATTGCGAATGAAGGGCGCTGCAGGCACCGTGAGAACCCAGGGCCTCCGCCGGGCCAGCAGCGCGGCTCCTGGGGCTGCCTCTCGCACCTCCCTGGACGTGGCTGAGGAGGAAGGCCTGTCCATCTGTCGGCGCCCACTGGCTGATGAGAAAGGAGGGTCAAGTGGCCAAGATTTTGGAGGGAGGTGAATTCACTTGTGTTAAACCCGAACTTGCATCAGCCAAGGGTTCGGTGGGCCTGATCAGTGCTGGTCAGCTGGACTGTGACCCGGCGTCTGCGTGGGTGTCCTCATAAGGCTGTTCCAAGGATGCGAGGGCACTTGGGCCCAGCATACAGTAGGTGGCCGTGAGCGGCAGGCACGGAGATCTGGACTCCTCAGCGATCCTGGGGCTCGGGGGTTGGGCCAGATTCCTCGAGGCAGGGGCGGTCCCAGATTTGGCCCCCCATGACTGGACCCTTTAAGGGCTCAGAGCTGCCACTCACAAGGTCCAGCTTCACAGCTGGAGGGAATCTCCTCATGTGAAAGTGGGATTTGAAGCCCAGGGAAGAAGGGGCTTGTCCTAGTCCACTCCAGCCAGATCAGCCGGAAGGAATGGAGCGGCCCTGTGAACTCGGAAAGCAGCAGGGCCGGTGGCATGGCTAAGCACGTGGCAGGGGCAGCAGGCCGCAGCAGCTGCCCCGTGGGGGCTCCGCAGCCCACCAGGACTGCCCCCTTCCCCAGAGCCCTGTGTGTCACGGTATCCTAATAGCAGCTGCCATTTATGGAGGGCCCACTAAGTGCCGGACCCTGCTGACAGCCTCATGCCCCTCCTCCTGTTGAAGCAGACCCTCATAACAGCTCAGTGAGGTGGCAGAGAAAGACACCAAGGCACACAGAGGTCAAGAACTAGGATCCTAGCTGGGCGCGGTGGCGTGCGCCTGTAATCCCAGCACTTTGGGAGGCTGAGGCAGGAGGATCGCGAGTTCAAAGCCAGCCTCAGCAAAGGCGAGGCACTCAGCAACTCAGTGAGACCCTGTCTCTAATAAAATACAAAAAAGGGCTGGGGATGTGGCCCAGTGGTTGAGTGCCCCTGAGTTCAATCCCCGGTACAAAAAAAAAAAAAAAAAAGACCTAGGATCCAGAGTCCATACTGTCGCCCAAGCCTGCGTTCCATGGCCTGCTACTGAGCCATCACCTCCTCAAGCTCTAACCACTCAACCAAGCACGCAGGGCTTGAGACATCAGGCCCGTAGCACGGGGCGCCATGTCCTCCTGGGTCTGTCTGCAGGGGTTACAGCCCATGCCTGACCTGGACAGGGCAGTGATAGGTCCCCTCGTGGCCACCCCGTGCCTCTGCAGACCAGCAATCTCTGTGCTCCCTCCTCCAAGACAGCAAGGGCGTCCGCCCCAGGAGCTCTCTGTGTGAGACCTCCTCTCATGTTTCTTGCCTGGCTTAAATCTCCAAATATCCTGGAGCTGAGGCCACGTAGCCCTTGTTAGGCCCAATTTACAGGGAAATAAACTGAGGCTCAGAGGGGGAAGCCACTGGCCACAGTCAGAAGCTCACCAAGTGGCACTGCCACAGGGACTCCGGGCGGTCCTTGGTAAGGAGGGTGGGGCAGGCCTCACACAGGCGGAGACCCTTCACCAGGGGCCCCATCTAAGGGGCTATGTTGTGAGTGAGACTCCCAGGACACCCCCCAAAGTCCTCCCATGAGAGTCCTCCCATGTCCCGAACACCCCCGGGCACTCTCTACAGCCCTCCCCTGAACAGGCTGCTTTAAATTGGTGCCACTCACCCCCAAAGGCTTAGAGGTGAGGGACAGAGGGGCCCTGACCTGGAAGCCTCAGGGCCAGGCCAAGGAGGACCCAGGTGGACAGGAGGAAGGGCCTGGGTGCTGGAAGGTGGGCGCCATTTGCAGGGTGAAGGATGCCCAGCTCTTGCGGACAGTTCTCATGGAGCGTGACCCTGGACATGGGATCTTAGTTTCTGATTTTTGCAAGTAAAAACAATCCAGATTTTTAGGTGAAAACTACAGATTCAAAAATTCATTTCAAGCATGGGAAACCCTGAATATGTCCAATGTGACATGTTGAGGGGCCATGCTAGGTGTGGTCCCAGCCATCAGAGGGGCGGCTCCTGGGGGTAGAGGGTGGGTGGACAACGGGAGGGGGCGGGGAGGGCCAGAGTTCCACACCCCAAGGCTTCTCGGAAAGAGCAGCTCTGTGCAAATTGGCCCCAGCCCTGCCCCCACCCTGCCCTGACCCTTCTGCCATGCACCAAGGAACGTGGCCAACTGCTGGACCAACAGACAGGACCCGGATGGCTGGGCTGCAGCTGGGTCCACCCATACGAGCAAGACCACCATGGCCTTTGCAGTCACAACCAGTGACAGAGACTGTGGAAGGCCCCGTCCGAACATCACAGATGCCAGCTCCGGGTGCTTTGGCGGGCAGCTGAGGCCACAGGCTGGAAGGAGACCGGGCAGTGGACCAAGCTGAGCACAGGGACATCGTCCGGGCCACACCCTCCCGGGGCCTCAGTTCGCCCATCTCTACAATGGGAAGAATCATCCTGGCCCAGTCCAATTCGTTGTTCAAAAGCACAATAAATGTGACCAAATTTTCACAGATTTTGGGGGTGGGAGGACACTAAAAAATCCCAGTGAGGGATTTTTCTTTTTAAGTAAAACTAATTAGATCTTCTCCCCCCCCCCCTTTTTTTTTTTTTTTTTTTTTTAAGTTTTTCTCTAAATCGTAAGAGACTACAAGCCAGGCACGGTGGCACACTCCCGTAATCCCAGCAGCAGGAGGGCCACAACTTCAAAGCCAGCCTCAGCAAAAGTGAGGCGCTAAGCAGCTCAGGGAGACCCTGTCTCTGAATCAAATACAAAAAAGGGCTGGGGGTGTGGCTCAGTGGTTGAGCATCCCTGAGTTCAATCCCCGGTACCAGAAAAAGAAAAGAAGTAGAGACTACAAGTTGTTTTTTTGCTTTTGTTGGCGGTGTTGTGTTGCTTTTCCAAACTTTCCTCTGAAATGTTCCTGCTTCATGAAATCCTAAATCAAGGCCTCACAGGCAGGAAGGTGTCCTGACTCCACGATCCACTGATCCTCCCCGAAAATGAACCTTCCACCCCCCCCCCCACCTCCCTTCCCCTCCCATTCCCTCTCTTCCATTTATTAACCACCTACTGTATGCCACACCCAAGGAAAGAGCAGCCTCCCCCCAGGAGAGGTTCTTCCTACAGGGCTTGGCAGGCCAGGAGGCAGGTACCCCTCAAACCAGGGCTCTGATCCCCCCGCCACCCCTGCCTGAGCACCTAGGGTGGCTCCAGGAAGCGGCCCTCGCTGGAAAGGAAAGAGTGAAGATGGGTTTTGATGGATTCGTCCGGATTTTCCCCATCAGACATACCTAGGAGAGCTGTTCAGGCACACCAGGCGACTCAGAAGCAATCCTTTCAGTGCTTGTGGGGCCTGAGGCCATGTCCTCCTCTGCTTGTCACCCTGTGGTCTCAGAGATGTCCCAGGGGGTCCCCATCATTCTCCCTGAACTTGTTCTTAGGCCCTGGCAGCTCGCCGAGGCTGTTTGTTCTAAGCCTCTAATGGCCTCTACTGGCCTCCCCCGCTGCCTCTCTAGCCTGATGGTGGCTTGGGAAGGGCTCTCTGAACAGGGTGCCAGAGGTGACCCCCAGAACAGACCCTCATAGTGGCAGGACAGGACCCCCATAAGCCTGGGTCTGCCGTGGCTGTGCCACGCTCTTCCCCAGCGCTGGCCTTGGCCGGGCCCCAGGGCTGCGAGCCACAGGGAGGGAGGTTTGCAAGAGCTCCCTTGCGTCACCCTGCCTGCAGGTCTCTGAGCCAAGGGAGGGTAGGGACTGGGTGGTCCACACACCAGGGGTCACTCAGGCCACCCTAGTGGGGAGACATTCAGTCTCACTAAATCTGGCTCCCTTGGGGTGCCTGCGGTTTATGATAAGGGGGAGAGGCGGGTTGTTCGGGGCGGCAGAGCATCTAGGAAGAGAACAGGCCAGCACGTGGGGGTGGCCGGACTCGGCCTCCCCTGTCCACGTTCCAACGGTGCAGTCTGCATCCCATCCTGCTTGCGTCAGGGGACAGGCACTGGGGACCCACAGACTGTGACCATGGGCCTATCTGCAACACCATTTCCTGGGCACAGGGAGCTTATTCAAAGCCCTGATCACTGCGTCCCCACCCCCAGACCCACCTAATCTGTGGGGTGGGGCTGGGTGTCTGCAATTTAATATGCTCCCTGGGAGACTAACAGCATCTGGAGTTAGGTGTTTTCTTACCAGGGTGTTCTGCGGTCATCTGGGGACAATGCAGGGGTCTTAGCCTGGCCATCCAGGATGTCACCCAGGAGACTGAGCGTCTGAATGCCTGGGCCACACCTGGACTCACGAATCGGCACCATCAGAAGTGAGGCCCGGGGACTAGTCTTTGAAAGAATTCTCCCCAGGAGATTCTGAAGCACGGGATGAGAATTCCTGGTGTGAGCACTCTGCTCTGCCCTCCCCACCTCTGCCAAAGTCACGCCTGGGGTCACACGTCCAGTGGGGACCCTCTTGTCTCTGCCAGACTCATAGACTGAATGCACCAGATTCTTCTACCATGTGGAAAAAGGTGGAGGGAGGAGGACCCGGCCACAAGTCAGCGGGGATGAGTGTCTAAGCAGTTCTCCTCCTGGGAAGTGGGTCTACCTCGTCTCCCTTCTCGTGCTAGCGGGAGACGCTGGCTGCAGGGTGACCCTGTGGGGAAATTCACTCATCAGGAAAGTCACTCAGAGGCCTCTCTGGAGGAGTTGAGAAGGGCGGGGACAGTGTGTGTTGGGAGACCAAAATCCAGACCTTAGCCCCCAACAAAGGATGTGACAACAGAGGGAGCTCCCTTGCTTCACCCTGCCTGCAGGTCTCCGAGCCAAGGGAGGTAGGGACTGGTAAGGACAATAATAATGAGCCCCCAACAAGGGAGGTGATCAAGCTAACGAGAGGGAGGGGTGCCCTGGGTGTGGCCTTTAGGACTTCATGAGCAGGCAGCGGAACCATCATCCGTCTGCTCTGCAGAAATCAGAGTGGAGGCTGTGAGGAGAGGGGACTCCGGGCAGCCAAGGCAGGTGCCAGAGGCCAGCTAGGGAGCAGGAGTGGACAGGGGCAGGCTGCTTTGGGGTCTTGTGGGGCGTTTGGCCCCTCCTCAGCAAGGCGCTGAGGGTGGTGGAGGGCGCTCGTGGCCTGTGGGCCCGGAGCACACTTTAGGGCTCCCTTTCATTCCCCAGCGCAGCCACAGCCGCCCAGGAGCGGTTGGCAGTGTGGCTTCTGTCAGAACTGGCGCTGAGGCGCGGGCCTCCCGCTGCCACCTCTGCGTGGGGCTGCCCACCCCCTGCTCAGGCCTGGTTCAAGCTCTGGACGCTGAGAAAGGCGGGGGTGGGGCGCGGGGGCAAAGAAAGAAACGGCGCTGCTGGCTGCTTCCTTTGCCTAAGAAAAAGAAAATGTGGAACTGCATGGCTAGGCATTTGTAGGGCTCCTGACCCTCCCTGCCCGGGCCTTCTTGAACACACCAGGTGTCCTCTGTGCCCAGCGACATGTCGGAGGAAACGGCATCTTCCTGCCAACCAACTGTGCCAAGCACCTGAGGCTGGCAAAGTCAGGAGTCCTACCTCCGTACAACTGCCCAGGCCCCAGGAGAGCCCCCAACTTGGACCTCGAGGCCAGGGAAGCAGCACTGTCCTCTGGCCTGGGGGGTCGGCCATGCAAACCACACCCAACTCCTGCCCACCAGCCTGCAGGAGGGAGCCCAGACCCTCACCACAAGGGTGTCCGCTTCAAGGGTGCTTTTCCTTCTTTCTTTTTCCTTCCTACTCTCTCTCTCCCTACCCCCTCCTCCCTTTCTGTCTCTCTCTTCTTCCTTCAATTTCTAATTAATTGGTACAACCACTTTAAGAGGTCACTCCCAACAGCATCAAAATTGAAATCACACTTGCTCCTGAGTTCAGCAGTTCCATGTCAACACCTTCTGTCACTTTCTGTCACCAGTGCTCTTGTTGGGGGGACACCGAGACAAGACACATACAAGACCCTCCATGCAATGTGTCTGTCATAGCTCAGGATGAGAGATGGCCCACATGCTGGCCGCCAGGAGGTGACAGCACCTCTAAGCAAGGAAAGGCCAAGCAGCTGTTCCAGAGAGGGGGACAGAGCTCAATGACGGAGGGCGGGGGGCATCTCCAAATATATTAGGTTGCAGGGAAAAAGAACAGAAGTATGAATACTATGCTAGCCCTTGTGTAAAAATAAAAGGGTGGGGTTGGGAGGGGATTAAGCCGTAACTGAAGGGTTTTCTTTCTTAAAAATAGATCTGAAATAAATATCGCAAACGGGGCAGCATTTGTAAACTCTGGGAGGTGCGTTCAGTTACTGGTACACACTTGTGTTTCAAACTTTGTGCTTGCAATTTTTTAAAAGATTAACAAAATTTGAATGGGGAGGTATTTTATATAAATGCATTTATTCTGGGAGCGAAGGACAGCTAACACCCGAGAGCACTCACAAAAGGGAAGAGGAGGCCCAGCATTTCACTTGAAGCCCAGAGCTGTGGAGACAGCGGCTGGACTTGACCCCAGCGGCCCCGCACCCGGGTCTGCGCCCACGACCCCCATGGTGCGTGGGTCCTGGAGGCTCCGGCGCCAGAGACTGGGTGGTGGGGTGGCGGGACAGGGACTTGTTACTGTCCTCTTTTTGGTACTATTTGAATTGTTTACGTGTGCACGTTGCTGTTCTTAAAATGATTTTTTAAAGTTGGGCCAATCAGAAATACCAAGAAACAACAGAATCCTGACAGGTGGGAGCAGGAGGAGGCAGCAGGGGCCTCCTCTCAGAGGTCAGAGGCCAAGGAACTGTTCTAAGGCCACGGACCCAAGTCCCTGGCCAGTGTCCACTGTCCTAGCACCTCAGGGCCACAGGGCCCCGAGTTCCCGTCTGCTCAGACCCCTCCCCTGCTGCCTTCAGGGCTGACCAGGACCCCTGCCACAGTGGACATGTGACCCCAGAGAGGCCATGGTGATTGGTTCAGGGCTGGGTACCTGCTCTGAGCCCAGCCAATCAGAAAGCTTTCCTTTGGTCAGGGAACCCAGAGTGCCAACAGTTGGGGGCCCCTGCCACAGCTTGTCTCAGGGTCCAAGACCAGAGACGGATGGACAAAGACCCCTCTCAGCTTCAGTCACACCTGGAGGCCATCACTCAAAGCCAGCCCTGCCTCCCCCAAGTTTGGTGACAGTCACCTCAGTCTGAGTTGGATCCTAATTGAACAGAAACCCATGACCTCCAGCAAGGAAATCCAAACCCAGGGGGTATGCCCCTCACAGTGGGTACCCGACTCCGCAGGAGACTGGGCCCCAGTGCTGCCTCAGGAGAGTCGCTTAACCTTTCTGAGCCTCAGATGGACTGCCTGAGCCTCCACCACCTGCCTGTGAGGGTGGTGCCGGGGACTGTCTTCTTCCAGTCCCAGGGACACGAGTAACTGGAAACACTACTGAAAGGGTGACCGCAGCAGCCCACCAACCCCCCAACCCCAGCTGGAGGCTCAGGAGGGAGGACCCCAGCTACAGGACAAAGCAGCAGGGAGGAGGAGGCTGGAGTCCAGATTCACAGTCCACTCTCCAGAATGCCCGTGAGACCCACAGGCCCAAGCTCCCTGGCTCCGGCTCCTGGTGACCTTGGCCATGGGTGCTTTGACAGAATCCAGAGCACCAGGAAAGTGGGTCAGGATTTTCATGCCCCTAGAAGGTCCCTGCATCCCTTGAGGGAGGGTCAGGCCTCCTGCAGGTGTCCCCTCGGCCCCCTGACTCTGTCAAGGATGGGCCCTCGTCCTCCCTCAGGTCCAGGGGTAGGAGTGGCCCCACAGTGATTCTCGGGAGGTCTGCCCTCACCTTGTCAATAACCCCTTCATCAAACTCTCCTCAAATGACCGAAGTTGAGTAGGTGATGCTTTTGGTCAGGCCCCCGACTGGTGGATGGTGGTCCTTTTCCTCATCTTCCCAGGTCCCGGCCAGCAAAACGTTTCTCTGCAGAGGACAATGCCCCAGGATCCCGACTCTGGCCATTGTCCCTATCCCCTCCACGTCTGTGCCCCAGCAGGTCTCTCCAAAATCTGCAGACCCCAAATTTTGAGAAAGGACCTCCGATGAGGCACGTGGCTCTCTATCTGATGGCCGTCCAGCCCCACAGGAGGCACACAGGGCCACGTCTGGTCTCAGGAAGCATCCAGAGAAGTAGACCAGATGCCTGCACAGGTACCTGAGAGTGTGTTTATAGGAAGGTGCATGGATGCAGAGAGGTGGCGTCTCCCTCTAGACACGGAGGCTGTTAGAGGACCATGCAGGCGCACGCGTATTTGCCGATGGTGAGACACCAGGTCTCCACAACCAACACCACACGACTGCGCCATCTTGGAAAACCAAGCTTGTTTATGTGGTTGGTTCTCTCTTTAGCGGTTTCCAAAACGAGAAGGCTGGTTTCAGGGACAGTCCTTAAGTATGTGTATATCTTTCAAAAGAAGAGAGGAGGCGCGGGGGAGGAGGAGAAGTAGACTCTCGTGTGGTGCCTGGGCTGGTTTGGGGTGAGGGTATGAATCCCACTGGGAAGGCGTGAAAGAAAACTCCAGAAAGGAGAGCTAAGGTCTGTAGGTTGGGACATAAAAACACAACAGTAAGGAGGTCGCGCGTCTGCAGTCCGCTGAAATCCCTTGTAGCGAGCGTGTCACGATAGTTAAGGGCAAAATCGAATCAGAAGAGTACTAAGAGGTAGCAGCTGTTTGTCTTCTCAGAGATCCTGAGGGTCTCTGAAGCTGGGCCAGGGAAGGGGGTTCTCCTGGGAGAGAGAGACTGGGGTGGGGTGGAGTTTTGGCTCCCGGTGGCGCTGGGAAGGGTGTGGGCCCGTCCTCAGGGACACTGCGCTCGGGAGCCCCGAGGGAGCCGCCACCATCTGCAGGCCCCTTCCAAAACCCAGAGGCATTCCTGGGGTGTTACACAGTCCCCACAACATATAAATAAAGATTTAGTTCTGTGTTTCCATATATCTTCTACATGAAGGCTAGCTAAATATTAGTGGAGTAACAATAATTATTAATAACAATAGTCATCATAATAACAATAATTAATAGAATAATGCCTGGGGGTGCGGGGCAGGGGTCCTTCAGGGGCCAGGAGGCCTGGAGGGCTCTAGGTCTGGTAGAAGTGGTGGTAATGGTGGTGGTGTTCGTGGTGGTGGTGGTGCTCGTGTCTCTGGACCGTCTGCCCGGCCGGGCTCTCGTACACCACCACGGCGGGCAGCTCCCTCACCTGCTCCCGCCCCAGGACGGCACCGCCTGCGGCCAGCGGCGCCTGCAGGCCCCGGCAGCCCGGCTGGCTCTCCTTGGCTCGGTGCTTGTGCTTCTTGTGCCCGAGGGGTGCCAGGGTGGGGAGGAGGGCTGGACTGGTGGCCAGGTGGGCCGAGGGGGACACCACGGGGACCGCAGGTGCCAGAGGGGGCTTGCTCCGTGCCCCTCTGGCCACGTGGCCCACGCCCGCGCTCCTGCCCGGAGCCTTGGGGGATCTCACAAAGTGCTTGCTCCCCTCCTGGGCGCCCCGGAGCCGCTGCTGGAGCTCGGCGACCTTGGCGAACGGGGTGTCGAGGAGGTGGAGAGAGCCCGGGTCCGCGCCTGGGGGCTTCCGGTGTGGGACGTGGACTGCTTCCGGCTCGTGGGAGCGAGAGCGAGTGGGGTTGGAGGTGCGGGGGGGCAGTTCTGACTTCTGGACCGCAGAGGGGGAGCCTGGAAACCAATTCAACAGACATTTCATGAGCACCTACTGCGTGCAGGGGCTAACCCCCCCTCCAAGAAACCACCCGGCCCTCGGTTCACCAGGAATGGTGAAGGCCAGCTCTTCCTTATCAGAGCTACCGGCCCCAATGCCCCTCTTCCTTGGAGGGACACTCTCTGAATGGAACTTCCTGTCTGCTAAGTGGGAAGAACTGGTTCTGTAGTATGTCTTCAGAGATAATCATCCTTCTCTGGGAGAGAGCTGGGGGACAGCGGTGGTGACAGAGACAAGATGATGAGGTTGGTGGGGCAGGAAAGAATTCCAAGCCCATCACCCAGAAGAGACCTGTGAGGACTCTAGCAGCGCGGGGGAGAGGAAGCTGGAGGCCTGAAACAGAGGAGGTGGGCTGGCAGAGTGGCCTTTTCCTAGGGAAAGAGTGACAAGAACCCAGTGTGGCCACAGTGGCAGCAGAGGGAGGTGGGGAGTGACGGAGCTGGGAGCCATTATTTTTATTACCTTCTGAGCCCTGAGACCCTCAAGTTTGTTCCAATCTGTGCATGGCTTACTTTACATTTGACAATGTTTTTAACGTCATCTCCTCCAAACAGAGTCTTTGATCTGTCCCTTGAAAGCCGCTTCTCCCCACAAAGCCTGGGGGAAGTGACCACCACCAGACACGATGTGGCCAGCCTGCCCAGCCACGCCCCTCTGTAGCCCGGCCGGTGCTGGCGTCCCTTACCAGGCCCAAACTGGGATGTGTAGTTCTCGATCCCTGCGAGGTCTAAGTAGTGGTTTCTCCTCTCGATGTTCTCGTCCACGCAGTGGTGGTAGCAGCCGGGATGCTCGAGGCGGCTGTCGCCCTGGAACCTACAGGGAGGGGGTTGCCCGTGAGTGACCACGCACCGGTCTCCAGGTAGGAGTCCCACAGGCTGCCGGAGGCCACAGGACACATATTGGACCTTGGATCACTCCCTTCCGGGTCTTGGAAGGAGGAGCAGACGTCTCTGAATCTGTCTCCATTTCCACCCCACCCGTGGAGACACGGCCCCTGCCCGGCCTCCCTGGGGTTGCTGGGAAGAGTGGAGAGGGGCTTCACCCTGAACAGGCCCCAAGCAAACGTGAACAACTACTGGTCACAATTTAAGGATGCTCCAAAACCAGGCTGGAACCACAGGTGCCCCCTGCAGTCGGGCAGCCCAGTACTGGCCTCGTTCCCCAGGGGCTGTGGGCAGCAGAACCCCCCAAACTGTTGATGTTGAACCTGGCAGACCCCACGACCTGCCCAAACCCAACAGGGGCCTCACCAGCACATATGAGTGTGTGGGTATCAGAGTGAATGTGTGAGAGTGAGCATGTGTGTGTGCCATCATGTGTGTGCATGTGTTAGCAAATGCAGTGTGCATTGTGTGTGAGCATGATACACATACAGGCGTGGGTCTGTGTATGTGGGTGTGGGCTTCTGCACGTCAGTGTGTGTGAGCGTGCGTGTATGTGTGGACATATGTATGATTATGGGCATGTGTGTGAGTGTGGTGTTGTGTATGTCTGTGTGTTTTTAAATGAGTGCACATGTGATTGCATGTAAGCCTATGTGTGTGTTAGTATGCCAATGTGTGCGTGAGTTAGTGCATATCTGTACACACATGCATGCCTATTAGTGTATGAGTGTGCATGTTGATTACATGCCTGTGAATGTATGTGCAATGGGGTACACACTGGTGAGCATAAGAGCAAATGTGTGCATATGTACGTGCATGTCTGTGTGCCCATGCACATACATGTGCACGTGACTGCACGACTGAGTGTGCCTTTGTGTGAGAATGTGAATGTGTATGCACATGACTGTGTGTTGTGGGTATGTGTGAGCATGTGTACGTGTGTTGGTGAGCATTTGCACATGTATGTTAGCATATTTGTGTGTATCTGAGCACATGTATGTGCACCAGTGTGTGGGGGGAATGTGTGTGACCACTGTGGTGTGGTTTGTGTCCACATGTGTCAGTGTGTTCATGTCTGCATGTCTGTGTCAGGGAGAGGTGGGTGTGTGGCTTTGTTTATATTTATGTGTGTTAGTGCATGTCTGTGTACTTGTGTGTGCACATTAGTGTGCAAGTGTATATGTGTGCATGCATGTGTGTGCATGATGCAAGTGTGTTGTGTGTGTCAATGTGGTATGCATGTGTACATCCATCTGTGTGTGTATGCTGTGTGTGTGAGTGTTTCTGTGTGTGCCTGTTTGTGTGTGTGAGCTTGTGTGTTTGGTGTGCAGGTGTGAGTAGACATGTGTGCATGGGTGGTGTGCAAGTGTGATGGAATGTTTGCACATGTGTGATTATGTGTGTGCATATGGTTATATTGTGTGTTTCTGTGCTGATGGGTGTTTGTGTGTGTGTCTGCATGTGTTTACAGCTGTGAATATGTATGCTGTTGTGCATGTGTGCACATGCATGTGTCTTTTCACAAGTGTGTGCATGTGCACATATGCTTGTGTTTGTATGCATGGCCATGTGCACAAGTGTGTTCTGTCAGCATGCATGGGAGTGCATAACAGTATGGTGTATGGGTGGGTGTGTACATGTGTTCACATTAGTGTGTGTCTACAAC
This sequence comes from Tamias sibiricus, assembly GCA_025594165.1. Classification (NCBI taxonomy): domain Eukaryota; kingdom Metazoa; phylum Chordata; class Mammalia; order Rodentia; family Sciuridae; genus Tamias; species Tamias sibiricus. The sequence goes on from CM046672.1 coordinate 34,671,900, forward strand.
TGTGTGTGGTATGTGTGAGTGTGCATGCATGTTGAGTGTGTGTGTGTGTGTGTGTGTGTGTGCCACCACAGACCTCCTTCCTCCCCTGCAGGACGCTGGGCCACCTGCTCCTCCTTCCAGTTCCATTGGGATCTGCCCACCTCCTGCAGGCTGGCACCAGCCCCATCTCTAGGGGGCTGGACGCTCTGGTGCCAGCCTCTGACCGCCACACCCTGCTCTGCTCTGGCTCCTTCTCTCTCCCTCCTGTGAGGTCTGACTCAATCTAGGTGCTTCCATGCTGTCCACCCAGCAGGTGAGGCTGTGGCTGCACACCTGTGGCACTGCTGTCACTCAAAGCTTGTCTTTAAACAGCCTCTCCCATCCCCTTTGCAGGTGCAAAAGTGACAAGAGGTGACACAACTGCAGCCTCATGAGCCGTTACCCACAGTTTTGAAACCCAAGTCTGAAAATAAAAGTGTCCCAGGCCACCCTAGGGAGGGAGAGGTGTTTGGGCTTTGTCTCACTGTGTGTGAACAGGCACACATCACCGGCAGTGACACCAGCACGTCAAGTCCCAAGAGCTGCCCCAGCCCCGCCTGCAGTGCAGGGAAAACACACTGGCACCCAGCCAGCGCTGCTTCCAAGCCACGCAGTGCCCACGAGTTCTGCATGGAGGACTGCGAACCACAGCTCCTTAGTTTTCAAGTTTGATCTGTGAAGCTGTGTGGAGATCGGTGGCCCCCTGAAGAGAGCCCGGACTGGAGCCTCTGGCTCGGAATCTTCCAGATACAGGCACACAGCTGGTGCCAACAGGGGTTCAGGAGCACCAGGCTGCGGCCGGTGCCCATGTCCACCATACCTGAGGGGCACTCGCTGCTTCTTCTCCCAGCTCCGCAGGTCCTCTGCCGGCTTGGTCTCTGCCCTGGGCCTTGTGCTCTGCAGGTCTGAGTCCCCCCAGCAACACAAGAAGATCTGATGAGTGCCTTGCTCCTGGTCTGCCCAGGGCTGCCTGGCCTTGCCAGGGGCTGCCTGGCACACAGCCCTTGGAAACTAACCATAACAGCTTTGCCACCACTCTGTGGAAGGTCCGCAAGCTGACACTAAATACAGGGGTCTCACAGCTACTCGCCCCACTTATAGCCCGGCCCGCGGGGACTCCTTAGCAGGCCTTCAAGGCCCCGCCCCTCCCAGGCTCCGCCCACTCACCGCTCGCCAGGCCAGCCACCTGCCACCTCCAGACCTGTGCCTGTGCCAGTGCAGGGACTTCCTTGGGGAATTCCTCCCTCCTTTCCCCACCCCAGCCCTAGTCCTCCAAGGACCCACCAGATCCCCACTTGTACAGAGCAGCCGCCCGCAGGAGCCCAGGAAGCCCCGCCCTCTCCCCGGGCGAGCTCTGTCCCTACTGCACGCGCCCGACCCTCACCAGCTTGATTGAGGAGGGTGCTCCTCTTGCTCTGGCTCCCGTCGGGGGCCACGGTGAGCTTCACCCGCAGCGTCTTGCTGGATGCCGGGGAGTGGTTGACGGAGGAATCGACCACTTCGTAGATGGTGTGCAGCAGGCTGGTGATGTCCTGCAGGGACAGCAACACCCCACCCCACGCGGGGGTCAGCACAGTGCTCCCCACGGTGCGCACGGACTGCTGGAACCCCCGCTGCTGCCCGAAGCAGAGACGGAGGCAGAAACATAAACCAGGGGAGGATCTGGAGGCCCTAGAAAGCAGGAGTGAGGGAGCAGCGCCAGTGAAGGGAGAAAACGTATACAGAAAAATTCAGAGGGCAGGTTAGGGCCACAGGCAACTGGGGCTAGTGGCACTGGGCCCTCTGAGGGACCATGTGGAATCTGTCCCTGGTAGCCTCACCTGGATGGTGGGAGGGTTTACCAACTAGCGCCCATCCCTCCCACTCCCTGTGAAAAGGTGCCCCAGGTGCCACGCCCTGTGCTTTCAGCCTGTCCTGCAAGGGCTGAGCTAGCACCAGGGGAAGCTCCGGCTGGGCACTGTCCCCAGAGCACCAGGTGGACCTAGAAGTGGACCTGGGAAATACGGAGCTGGGGCACTGGTGGCAGCTGGTCTGATGAGCACCTTCTGAGCAAAACATGGAAGAGCAGATGTGTCCCTGCTGTGGACGGCCTTGCGCTTGTGCCCTCCCCTTCACATGCCGACTGTCCCAGGCTGGCCGTGGTTGGCCGAAGGAGGTAAGTGATCACATTCAAGCTCAGTGAGGTCATGGAGGTGGGCACGGGTCCCACAGGGCTGGTGCCCTTATGAGAAGAGGAGACGTCAGAGCCCGCGCGCTCTCTCCATCCTGAGGGGAGGTGGCAGGAGGGCAGCCCTCGCCACCAACCAGATCAGCTGGGGTCTCCAGCTGCCTTCCAGCCACCAGAAATCTGAAGATGAGCTCCTGTTGTCAAAGCCACCCAGTCTGTGGCCTTTGTTGAGGCATCTGAGCTGCCTGGGACAGCCCCTAGAAGAGTCTGTGAGAACCTGATCAAATCTCCTCTCTGGGCCCCAGTGACCCTTGACACAACAGGGTCTCCAACAGCACTCCATGTCTCAAGGACTCTGCAGGGTGGAGGGGTCCCAGCGCCCCAGCCTAGGCCTCCCTTGGTTCTGGGCATCTGCTAGAGTCTTTTTTGTGGGGGCAGCTTCCTGCTTTAAATGATACTGGAAACTTCTGGAAAAGATATTTCCTCTCCGTCCACCAGGTCCACTGACAGTTTTCTGCTCATGAGCTCTGACAGACTCCACCCTCCCCTTCCTCCTTGGCTGAGGAGGCTAAGACAGGCACGGAGAAGGGACCAGAGGAACCCGGGGGAGCAGGCTACGGGCGGAGCACTCCGAGGGGGAGAGAGGTGGCCAGGCGGAGCGGGCAGGACGAGGGAGACCAGAGCTGTGGCTGCAGAGCCGCGCAGGGCTGCTCATTCCTGTGACATGGCAGGAGGGGCTGCGTGGCCTCCAGTGCCCTGAACCAAATAGCTGGGCACTGAAAGTGGCCTGGGGTGGCCAGGCCCTGCCCCTCGAGCTCTGGGGAGTAGAGAAGGAAGCAAGGCAAGACTGTCCTGGGACCGGGTCCTTCTCTGGGGCAGCGTGGCCTCCTGCCTCTCCCCAGCGGCACTGCCCAGGCTCAGTGCGGGCCAGCGGCCCCTCCTGTCTGTCCCTCTCCCCCGCCTCCTGCAGCAGCAGCAGGCCTCCGTGTCTCCTGGGAGCTCCGGGCAGCCTGGCTCCCCGCCCCCCAGCGGCTGCCAGCTACAGCTCTCCCCCAGGAGCAGGACCGACATGGTGGGGCGGTCGGCAGAGGCGAGTGCTGGGCCAGGTCCCCAGGCCCACGGGCCTGACAAGTGGCCAGGAGACCCCACAGGGGCACTCACCTCGCGGGTGACCTTGCCATTGTTGTCAAAGTCATACAGCGTGAAGGTCCACTCCTGCCGGCTGTCCTCCTCCACGGACACGTCACACACTGCAGCTCCTGGACACCAACAGACGGACAGGGCTGGTCACCCACCACACGGACCACTGGCCCGAGAGTGGCAGGGAATGGTTGGGTCCAGAGGCCAGGCCGTGGGGCAGCCCCCGGCCTCCCCAGACCCTGAGGGAAAGAGGAGCACTGTGACCAGCATGTGACCAGCCAGGGACAGACCCCCCCGGGCACCAGCGGTCTCTGGGTCCTCAAAGGCATGGGAAGCACCATCGGAGGGGAGGCTCTGTGGCCTCAGGGAGGCTGAACCTGGACCGAGGGCCAGAAGCCACCAGAAGGCAACTGGGAACAGCGCGCCTTGGGAAGCCGGGCGGGACCCAGGACAGGCCACCTGACAGCAAGGCGGCAGAGGGTGGCCAGTGAGGCTGAAACTCCAGTGTCCACCAAGGTCTACCCGGCCTGGCCTCCACAGCTGGACCCTGGAGCCCACTGTCTTCAGCAGGGAAGGACGGCATCTGTCCCGTCACACCGTCCAGAGGATGGAACGCTGCCCTGCGGCTGTGGCACGGTCACCCTCCCGCCCAGGCACCTGCTCTGCTGGCCCTGGACAGGGCAGGGCAGGAGGCACTCACCTCCTCACCCTCCATGGACAGACCTGAGCACATTCTCTATGGCTCCTCGGGGGTCCCCAGAGGGACGGAGCCCCGGCTGCCGGTGGGGGGGACCCGTGTGTCACCCCCCTCGTCAGCCTCTCCCCTGCTCCCGAGCACTCCCTGCCTGGGGTCCTCCCAGTACACCATCCCCCCCCTCATGTCCTGTCTAAGGACCACTCTGCAGGGACTGGAACAGGGAGCGTGGCTATGCACTGTGTCCCCAGCACAGACTTGGCACCTAGAAAAACCCAATTAATGGTGGCTGTTATTTTTGCTATGATGATTGATCCAAGGACAGCGCCGTCACCGTTCCTCACCGCAACCGGCAGCATCCAGGGAACCCGAACTGGGAAGTGGTGAGCTCCGTCACCAGAGGCCTGTAAGCAGAGGCCAGCAGGGGATAACAGGGACAGTTCTCCAAGGAGGACCACTTGGGAAAGAGGTTCTACCATAGGCCTTCAGGAGCCCTCAGTTCCGTACACCTGAGGACAGGTGTTCCCCGTGGCTGCCTCGCTCCCCTCTCCTTCCTCTGCCACATGCAGTCAGTCCTCAGGAGGCGGATGGCAGGCTCTGCCCCGGGGACCCAGCCTGCATAGGCTTGCAGGAGTGTGCTAAGCACGGGCCTCCCTGCCTGGCCTCCCTGCCTGGCCTCTGCGGCTAGAAACCGCTCCCTCCTCTGGAGGCCCACCCTGAGTCCAAAGTCATCCTTCCTCAGTGGTGACGAGCCCATCTGCTACCCGCTAAGGCCTGCTCTGCTCCCCAAGGAAGCATTTGCTCAGTCACGCACGGCACATGTGCTTTCACGAACACCCCCCCACACCCGCCTACCCATCTACACACCTGTCCCCCACACACACCCCCCACGCCTACCTATCTACACACCTGTCCCCCACACACACCCCCACACGCCTACCCATCTACACACCTGTCCCCCACACACACCCCACACGCCTACCCATCTACACACCTGTTCCCCACACACACCCCCCACGCCTACCTATCTACACACCTGTCCCCCACACACACCCCCCACGCCTACCTATCTACACACCTGTCCCCCACACACACCCCCACACGCCTACCCATCTACACACCTGTCCCCACACCCCCACACCCCCACACGCCTACCTATCTACACACCTGTCCCCCACACACACCCCCCCACACGCCTACCTATCTACACACCTGTCCCCCACACACACCCCCCACGCCTACCCATCTATACACCTGTCCCCCACACACACCCCACACGCCTACCTATCTACACACCTGTCCCCCACACACACCCCCCACAACGCCTACCTATCTACACACCTGTCCCCCCACACACACCCCCACACGCCTACCCATCTACACACCTGTCCCCATACACCCCCACACGCCTACCTATCTACACACCTGTCCCCCACACACACCCCCACACGCCTACCCATCTACACACCTGTCCCCCACACACACCCCCCACACGCCTACCCATCTACACACCTGTCCCCCACACACACCCCCCACGCCTACCTATCTACACACCTGTCCCCCACACACACCCCCACACGCCTACCTATCTACACACCTGTCCCCCACACACACCCCCACACGCCTACCCATCTACACACCTGTCCCCATACACACCCCACACGCCTACCTATCTACACACCTGTCCCCCACACACACCCCCCACGCCTACCCATCTACACACCTGTCCCCCACACACACCCCCACACGCCTACCCATCTACACACCTGTCCCCCACACACACCCCCCACGCCTACCTATCTACACACCTGTCCCCCACACACACCCCCACACGCCTACCCATCTACACACCTGTCCCCATACACCCCCACACGCCTACCTATCTACACACCTGTCCCCCACACACACCCCCACACGCCTACCTATCTACACACCTGTCCCCCACACACACACACGCCTACTACCCATCTATACACCTGTCCCCCACCACACCCCCCACGCCTCCTATACACACCTGTCCCCCACACACACCCCCCCCACGCCTACCTATCTATACACCTGTCCCCCACACACACCCCCACACGCCTACCCATCTACACACCTGTCCCCCATACACCCCCACACGCCTACCTATCTACACACCTGTCCCCCACACACCCCCCCACGCCTACCCATCTACACACCTGTCCCCCACACACACCCCCCACACGCCTACCCATCTACACACCTGTCCCCCACACACACACCCCCACGCCTACCTATCTACACACCTGTCCCCCACACACACCCCCACACGCCTACCCATCTACACACCTGTCCCCATACACCCCCACACGCCTACCTATCTACACACCTGTCCCCCACACACACCCCCCACGCCTACCCATCTACACACCTGTCCCCCACACACACCCCCACACGCCTACCCATCTACACCTGTCCCCACACACACCCCCACACGCCTAACTACCCACACATAACTCCCCCGACACCTACCTTCACTTGTCCACACCCATGCCTGCACCACACACCCCTACACACGTCTACACCCGCACTACCCACACACACCTGTGCACACGGAGCATCCACCCATTTCCAAGACGGCTCACACCTGGCCTTCAGGGCCCGGGTGCGGGATGGCCTGCCTCTGTCTGTGCAGACTCCCTCGGCCCCCGCCCACCCCCCCTGGGCTTTTCTGGTGAGCTCTCCTCAGGGACCAGGCCTGGCTCAGTCCCAAGCAGTCAGCTGCGCCCTCCAGAGACAGCCCGCTGGGCTCCCAGCAGGCGGGACGCCTGGGTCTGGACCTGCTCGGGCTGCTGGGCTTGGCCCTCAGCTCTGCCAGGCACCCAGAAGGCCCTGGGGGACCCAGGAGGGCTCAGCACAGGTGAGCCTCTCAAGAGGACACTGCCTGGACCCTGTGGCCCTGCAGGCAGGCCCTGACCGGTCGCTCCCTGTGCCCTGGTCCCACCACCCCTGGGCAGGTCACCGCACAGCGACCCCACACACCAGCAGGAGTGTTCCAGGCCCCAAGCTCCTGCTGTCCCCTGTCCCCGAAGGGCCCTCCTGTCCCCAGGACTCCCCAGCACCCTCCCCCAAACTGCACGCAGAGGCCCAGCTCCAAGGCCACCTGCCCTGCCTCTGCCTGAACCGGGTGACCACCCGCCCTCCCAGGTCCCCATCTCATCGCTGACTGTGCGGCCACTGGGTCTGGGTCACTCTTCTGTCCCCCGACCACACTGCTCACTCTGTAAGGGCAAAATCCATGCCCAGGTCAGTGCTGGGTCCCTGGCCACCGGCAGGTACCCAATCAGCACTGGCAGGAAAGGCGGAGTGTGCAGACTGTAAGGGACACCCTCTTCAGCACCGGCTCCCGGGACTCGAAACGCGCACAGCCTCCCTCCATGCTGGGATAGCAGGCCATCCCCACCACCCAGGTGGCTCAAGGGAGGCTGAGGTGTAAAGGGATTTGCCCCAAAGTCACAGCTACTCGGCCGACTCCGAGCTCTGCACTGAGGTCTTGGGTGGAAGGCAGAGGGAAGGAGGGGACAGGGAGGGCAGAGACGCGGGCGAGCTCCACACGGCAGCTGGGTCTCGCTGGCAGCCCCCGGCCCTGGGCTGGGTGTGTCGGAGGAGCCTCGTGCCCTCCTGGGGTCAGGGGCAGGTCTAACAGACATGAGCTCCGGGAGGGCACGAGCCTGTGCTGACCACACCAGAAACTGAGGCCCAGCCGCCCACCCAGCCTGAGGCCCAGAGGTGGCAGCAGCCGCAGGGGTCAGACCTGCCCCACCCCATCCAGGCCCAGGCCCTTCCCTGATGCCCTGGCCACCGCCCACGTGGTGAGGCCAGGCATGGGCAGCACGGAGTCCTGGGGCCTGGGCTGAGCCCAGGACACTCTGAAGCAGCAGCAGGACTCTCACAGAGGGCGACGATCCCTGCAGGCAAGGGGCCCTCGTCTGGACGGGCCTCGGCCTCTCTCCTGGCCAATCAGCACAGTAAGGGAAGGCCGGCGTGCCCAGGGTCAGCCCCAGGGAAGGAACTCACTTCAAACTTCAGCTGCTTCTTGGTGCCCGGGCAAGGTTCGCTTGCTCTCTCCACCCTCTTCTCATCTCCGCCGCCTGGGCCTGGGCCTGGGCCTGGGCCGTCGGTCTTCTCGGGCGGCAGGGCCACTGCAGAGGGGCAAGGGAGAAAGCGTGAGGGGGGTCTAGAGGGGGGGCTGCGACGGCTCCATCCCCGGGACTGCAGCAGAGGGCATCCTCGCCACCCTGCCTGGCGCATTCCCGCCCTGCCCATTGCTGGAGTCCTTCTGCAGCCCTCTCCCTGCTGGCCCTGGGAACACCGGGCTGCCCCAGGGGGACCCTCCACAGTGCATCCACACCAGTCACCCAGGGTGGGCCTCTTGGACGCCCACTCTGCCTACTTTGCAGCCCAGGTAAGTGTAAGAGCCTTAATGAGGAGGTAGCTAAGATGGCGGCTGGCTGTGAGCCAAAGAGGAGGTGTTTAATTGTTTTCTCCTGACCTTATTGTAATCAACTAAGAATCTTTCTGTGCCCGTGAACACTGTGTGACGCACCTGTAAGTTGAGCTTGTGACACGTGTATACTTGTTAAAGTGAAGAGTATTTAACCAGGTAGAGTTGGAGTTGGGGGTTGTTGTCGAAGTTGGAGTTGGAGAGAGAAGTCAGAAGAGAAAGCAGAATAAAGAACCTACTCGTTTCCAGTCTGCCTCTGAATTCTTTCCTGCGGTATCATTGCTGCAGGCGGCAGCAGCTGCAGGCAGCAACAAGTGGTGGCCCATACGGGGAATTCGGAATCGGCACGGTGAGAAAACAATTTTGAAAATGGGCTCAAAAATGACAACAATCCGAGCTGCTAAAGCTATTTAAGATTTATTAGAGATAGCTGAAGGATACGTGTTCTCAATTGAACCTGGGACTCAGGATGTTACTACCAGTGAGAGTAGTAGTAATGAGGATTCAAGTAAAAGTGATTATGAAAGCATAGCCTCCGCTGAGTCAGTTAGGACCAGTAAGGATAGTGGCAAAAGGAAATTAAGGAGGACCAAGATAAGGGACCGTCAAGTGAAGGAACCACTTGTGCCCTCTGCTTCCCCATGGGTTGAATCAATTACAGAAACTATGAACGGTCTTTCTAAGCACTTGCTTGCCCTTGAAGCAGAGATTAACGGTCTTTCTGAGCGTTTGCATGCCCTCGAGTGTCTAAACTCGCAGGGACATTGGGATCTGCCAGTATTTGAAAATGAAAACAAGCAAAGGTATCATCAACCTTTAGATTTTAAAACCATAAAAAATTTTAAAGAAGCAACAATGACATATGGACCCCAAGCTCCTTTTACCATAAGTATGCTTGAAGCCCTTAATACCTTGAATTTAACTCCTTCAGATTGGAAAGGCTTATGTAAGGCAGTATTGAGCAGGGGGACAATATTTGCTTTGGAGGTCTCAATTCCAAGAGTTCTGTGTTGAAATAGCTAGAAGAAATGCAACTGCAGGATTTCCAGACTGTAACATAGACATGTTAACTGGAGAAGGGCAATTTGCTGATTTACAGGTTCAGATTCAGTATGATCCTGGAGTTCACTCTCAAATATACGCTGCAGCTGTTAAGGCATGGAAAACTTCACAAGGAACTGGTGACTTACAGGGTAGCTTGTCTAAAGTGGTTCAGGGACCTAATGAGCCATATGCTGACTTTGCTGATGGACTTTTGCAAACTGCAGGTAGAGTGTTTGGAGACGTTGATCAAGCCATGCCATTAATTGTTCAGCTGGCATATGAAAATGCCAACAAATATTGTCAAGACGCTATCAGACCTTGGAAATCTAAAAGGAACCTTTCTGTATATATAAGACTATGCAAAGACATAAACGACACCTTTGTTACAGGAAATGTAATCGCAGCAGCCATGAGAGGTGCTTCTCCTCAAAATTTTACAAGAAGGGCTCAACCTAAAAATTATTATAGTCAATCAGGTTATTCTAGAAAACAATATCCCCAAAGAAGGCAAGAGACAATAGAAATAAGACCAAGCTCGTATCGTGCCCCAGGCCGCTGCCCCAGGTGTAAAAAAGGAAACCATTGGGCTAATAAGTGCAGATCTAAAACTAATATTTATGGTAATACTTTGGCAATTCAAAAAAACGGGGCACGGGGCCCACAAATATGTGAGGCATTAGAGGAGGAGTATCCTCAAACATCCATCCAGATGATTCCTCGACACAATCCCTCTTACCCATTGACTCCCTTGTCAGAGGGACAAGAGGAAGTGCAGGACTAGACCTCTGTTCCACCTCCCAGCTAGTGCTAACACCTGAAATGGGGGTTCAACTGATTCCCACGGGAGTCAGGGGACCTCTTCCCTTAGGGACTGTAGGACTTATCCTCGGATGAAGTTCTAAAAGCTTATCAGGTTTTTAAGTGACTCCAGGTGTAATAGACTCAGAGTACCAAGGAGAAATTAAGATTATGCTCAGTTCACCTAGAGGCATTAGCTCTGTTAACCAAGGTGATAGAATTGCTCAGCTGCTTCTCCTTCCCAGTTTACATGACTCATTAAGAGTATGCCTCAAAATAGGAACAATAGGGATTGGTTCCACTGGCTCGGGACCTATGGCTTGCTGGGTTCAGGATTGTTCACAGAGGCCTATGTGCAAAATAAAAATTCAAGGAATAGAGATGGAGGGGTTGATTGACACTGGGGCTGACTCTTCCATTATCAACGTACGACAATGGCCCAAACACTGGCCTTTGCAAAAGGCTTCAACTAGTTTGAGAGGCTTGGGATATTCTAATTGCCCAGAACAAAGTGCAACAGTTTTAAAATGGGAGTATGATGAAGGGCATCAAGGAACATTTCAGCCTTGATTATCCGATGACGGGTAAGAATGTTGGTTGCACATGTAGACGCCTTAAACAGACACAGTCGATCCTGATGTGGTAAGGGCCACCTTAGAACCAGAGCATCTCCTCATGATTGGTAACTAAGATGGCGGCTGGCTGTGAGCCAAAGAGGAGGTGTTTAATTGTTTTCTCCTGACCTTAATGCAATCAACTAAGAATCTTTCTGTGCCTGTGAACACTGTGTGACGCACCTGTAAGTTGAGCTTGTGACACGTGTATACTTGTTAAAGTGAAGAGTATTTAACCAGGTAGAGTTGGAGTTGGGGGGTTGTTGTTGGAGTTGGAGTTGGAGAGAGAAGTCAGAAAGAGAAAGCAGAATAAAGAACCTACTCGTTTCCAGTCTGCCTCCGAATTCTTTCCCGCGGTATCGTTGCTGCAGGCGGCAGCAGCTGCAGGCAGCAACAGGTAAGCGGCCTGTGACTCTGGTACCCCACAGGGAGATGGCCACTCAGGGCAGACTCAGGCCACAGAGCAGGTGGGTAAGGACACAGGGGAGCTTTGGAGGCAGAGAAGCAAGCACAGATACCATGGCCATGTTTTTCAGCATCTTGCTGTCTTCTCTGTGGATATCCTGGCCGTCTTAAAGATGCCACCTGCCTGGGCCCAGCACATGGCACATTAGTGGGTAGACAGGATGAGTGACAGACGGCTCAGCTGGGTTGACTGACAAAGGCTCATGTGCGCCCGCGCTCGCACCCCAGTGGGTCCCCCAGGGACGCGCTCGCCCTGAGCTTTGTGTTCCCACCTCTGCTCGCCCGGGGGCCCCTCTGCCAGAGGGCACAGTTCTTCGTGTGTTCTTTCAGGCGTGGAAGGAAGAGGACCTCCGAGAGGTGGCGGAAAGGCAGCTCAGGGCAGCACCATCGACCGGGACGTAGGACCAGGCTACAAGTTCCTATCCAATCATCAAATGCCCATCAAGGCCTCCCTGGCCCTTCCTGCCCATTCTGTCTCTGCCTGGCAGAGCTAGGCTGGATTTGCGGGACTGTTTCCGCAGAACATGCCCACAGCCCCTCCCTCCTTAAGTCCCCTCTGCTGACCTGGGCCGCAGTTGCCTGGTCCTAGTTTCTGTATGAATCCACTGAGCGTGGCTCCCGCTCCAGGCCCTCTCTGGCCATCCCGACCTCCGGGCCCTGTGGGGAGCTGAGGTGCCAGGCCAGGAACGTGGGTGGGGACTCTGCCACCCCACCGGCTCCCACCCCTAGCTCGGCAGACCCACACCCGTGAGCAGCCGGTGGGGAAGGGATGGCTGGGCTCCCCCACAGGGCAGGGCCACAGCTCCTGTGGTGGGCGCCTCCCCAGCAGCTCTCTGCAGTGACCCTTCCCTCCACGCCCTGTGCACATGGACAAGGCCTCTGTGCCCACCGCGCACCTGCCGTCTCCCAACTCAGTCCCCGCTGCCGGGGCCCTGTGGGCAGCTCCTCCCAGTAGCTCCATCTCCACGTGGGGAACGGGACATGCAGAGGTTTGGCTAGGATACGACACAGCTGGGACCTGGACCGCGCTACCCCACGGTGCCTTCCACGGCTTCATTCCGAGACCTCGCCACGGCTGGCCTTTTCCCACTGACCCGGGCAGTGCTCTGTCTGCCCTGACCCTGCGCGGGTCCCGAGCCTTCCGGGGTGTCACTTTCCCCAGCTGTGAAGCAAGGCTGCAGCGGCTCTTCCCAGAGGACTCTGGTGTGGACTCGACGAGCCCGGGCAGGGGGAGCCCAGGCAGGGGGAGCCCCGGGCAGGGGGAGGCAGGCCGCACCCGGGGTCTTCTGGGAATCAAGACGGCACATTAGATACAGCCAGACGGCTGGGAGCAGGTGGGGAGGGTGCGGAGCTAACGCTCTTCAGGTTCCCAGCGCAGACGGGGTGGGGACAGGAAGGCCACCGCAGTGTCCACCACAGCTGCCCTCCCCAGCCCCCCAGCAGCCCCTTCCTCATCCCCCCACTCCAGCACAGAGCACCTCCATCCCTCTGTCCCCTGCAGCAAGGTGATGGCTTCTTAAAGCCACCGGGGCCCCAGTTGGGGACGGGGTACAGAAATGGACCCAGCTCCGGGGCTGCTAGTGGCACAGACGAGGCCAAGGAGGCCAACCCGAGAGCACAGCAGCTGTCCATGGAGGGCCGGACGCAGGGCCTGGCCTGGCCCCTGGAGGGAGGCGGGGCCGGCCGCTGACACCACCCGCGACACAAAGCCCTACCCCCGCTCCTCCAAAGCAAGCCCCCATGGCGGGGCACCCTCTCCAGGGGTCCCCCACGCCCCAGGAGACTAGGTGGGTGACCAGCCAGGGACCCAGGGACAGCCAAGCATCCAGCCTGGACCACCCGACTCCTCCTCCCAGATCTACCTGGTGCCTGCTGGGCCAGAGCTGCCACCACCAGGTCCAGACAGGGGACGAGGCCACCAAGCAGGTGGCACTCCTGTCACCCCCCGAGTCGGGGAGCTGGGGGTCCCCCCACTCCCAGCACTGAGTGACGCCATCGGCCCCAGGAGCCTCCATCCAGAGGGCACATTTGGGGTTCCCGTCCTTCTGACTCTGCCGCTGGCTGGCCTGGGCAGCCTTGGACGAGGCCCCTTTCTGTGGGGTGGAGACACAGGCACCTCCCTCACAGAGCGGAGGGGGAGAGGGCGATGAGGAAGCTGCTTACTGAACACAGTGGCTGCACACACAGTAAGTGCTCGACAGATGCTGGCTTTGCAAAAGATGTAACTGAGCCATGGTCCCAGCCGACAGCCCAGATCCAAATGATGCCCCTTGTTCCAAAACTGTCCCAACCGAAAAAAAAAACCAGGGAGGTCAGGTGGCCTGCAGCAGCCTCTATTCCCCCTCCCCAGGGAGAAGACAAGACAGAAAAACAACGCCCAGGCCCATCTTCAAAGTCGCTGCTTTCCGCCAGAGATGCGGGCGGCCAGGCTCATCACAACCCAACTTGAGTTCAAAGGGACGTTATCAGAAAAGCACATTCAGGCTCAGTGTTGCCTCTCGATCCTCTTGGTAAAACCCACAGACAGGCGTCTCTTCCCCTGAGCCCCCCGCCACGCCCCGCCAGGGAGCTGCTCCCCTCAGTCCTCCCGTCCCTTCCTTCTCCTCACCCGAGTGGGGGAGGCGCCCCTCGGCACCCTCACGCGGCTCTCCCAAAGACCAGCCTGGCCACACTGTCCTGCCGCACCTCGTCACACAGCCGGGGGTCAGCAGCCGGCCGCCCAGCCTGGGACCAGCACACGTGGGGAGCAGCACCGTGATCCACACTGCCCCGGGCGCTCGGGGACAAGGACAACCAGCATCCTCTGTCCCCACCCAAAAGGCCTTCGCACCTTGTGCTGTCTCCCACCCGAGAGGCAGAGGCCCCAGTGCCAGGGGGAGACTGGGACTCAGGGTCTGAGGAGGACCCACAGAGGGGTCCCCCGAGGCCCCAGCGCCCTGTGCAGAGCAGAGCCCACCCCACACCAGACGGCAGGCCCCAGGGCGGCGGCGGAGTGGAGGGTGCTCACCGCAGGCCTGGTCACACCAGGCAGGCCAGGACGGCGTTCTGTTGAGATGGACTTGGGCATCTGGGTCTCCTCCACTCCCTGCCTCTGTCTCCTGTGTAGTCCACCCACTTGTCTTACTAGGTGACCCAAATGCAAGTTCAAACAGCCGCAGGAGACGCTGCGGATGTGGAAGAGAAGGCAAGCAGGGGACGGGCAGGAAGAGGAAGGGGAGCACCTTCCGGCCACAGAGCAGGAACTGGGAAACCGCAGCGGTTTTTGTGAATAAAGTTTTATTGGGACACAGCCACAATCACACACGTTGTCTCTGGTGACTTTTGCCCTACAAAGGCAGACTTCAGTAGTCACATCAGAGACTATATGACCCACAAAGCCAATGACAGGTACTATCTGGCCCTCTGCAGAAAAGTCTGCACTGCTGTTCTCTACAAATGCAGCCCTCCCTAGCGAGGGTGTGAGCAGGGCACAGACCGGACTTCACCTACAATTTGCTGGTTTATCTGGAAACCCTTGTGCAGTACACAACCTGCCCAACCATACACGGTGGCCACAGAAGATAGGAAATTCCCACTTTGCTTTCTTAAAACTGATTCTCAGCCCCAATGAGTCTGGGGGCAGCTTGTGGAGCTCCTTATCTTTCGAAGCTGCTCCCTATCCCTCCTTCCACCACAGCCCCAGCCACAAGGAGTCCGCTCTGTGTTTACCAAATGACAATCCTCTCCCACATTAGCTCCCAACCTGGCTGTTCTCCACCCCCAACAACTGCCAGATTAAATGCATTACTTGACCATCTTCACCCAGCTCGCTTTGATGTTCCCCTTCTCAAGCTTCAGAATACCTTTTGGAGGGAGATCAGACAGCATTAAACAGAATTACTAATTAATTAAGCAAAGTTAAATTTTAAACACTGTTTGTTGTGTTAGCCAAAAGCCCGAACAGAACAGAACTTTTTTTCCTCCACTGAGATCAAAGACAGTCTCTCCCCTCTCCCCTCCCCCAGTTTAAAAAAAAGGGGGAGGAGGTGGAGGAGGGGGAGGAAGAGCCAAGGTGATACCTGAATGGTGGCAACTTTGATCACAGTCTGGACTCCAGCCCCTCCCCCTGGACCCAGTGGGAGGCACCAAGGCCCATCTGGGACTGCATGCTGGGACAGCCTCATGGTCACTTTCTGGGGACTGTTTACCCTGGCAAACAGCAGTGACCCGGGGAGCAGGGTAGCACAGCCCACCCAGCCAGAGCTGCTGACAAGGGCTGCGAAATGAAACAGACGTCCCTTGGGGCCCCACCGGCCCAAGCCACCCAGTGCTGTGTCCCTTGGGGCTGTGTCCCTGTGGTTTGGGGTCATTTGGGGTCACCGGGAGACAGCTCTGAGGAACAGGCTGCGCACTGCACCACCCCAGGAGGCGTCATCGACGCGCCAGACACCGCAGATTTGTCAGGCTGTCTCTCCAGCAGGTGGCAGGCAGGTGTCTGAGGAGCACCAACCTTTAGCAATAATGGGGACCAACACATCTGGAGCCCGTGGGCGTGTCTGACTCTGCTCAGCCTCGCGGTCAGGTCTTGGGTCCTTCTGGAGCCCGCAGGGCTGCGCAGACAGGACGCTCGTTCCTGGGGAGCCGGAGCCGGGCCTGCTGGCTACTGCTCAGGTGGCCCAGGTGCGGAGAGCCTCTGGCAGGGCTCTGAACAGCACCAAGCCCTCCACGTTGGAATCAGCGAGCCTGGCTACCTGACGAACAGGCCACGGATTCTGTCTGGACGCGGGGAAGGAGGCGGCCGAGTCAGGCGGGAATCCAAACTAATCCAGAAAAGCCGGAAGAGCCCGGCTGATGTTCAACTTTGGAAAAAAGTTAACAGTCCGAACCACAGTCAGGGACTAAATGGGCCCCACCAAGGGAAGTGCAGACGTGACCACCGTGTCCCCGCACGGCTAACTGGCAGGACAGCCCCAGCCCGAGCCTTCCTGCGGCAGCGTGGACGCACACCCCGGCGGTCCACAGTCCTTCTGCCAATGGCCCACATGCAGATTATCCGCTGCAACCATCTCCGCTCAGGGTAGCCTGCCAGGATGTTCGCGGCCGGGCCTCCAACGGCAGCTGTCAGAGGGCGTGCAGATGGATTTTAATATTAGCCTATGCCAAATATAATTAGGCGGGTGAATCTGTTGCCAGTAAAAGGAGAAAGCTGTCACTTGTGCATTCCTGGCCAAATGGTTTCTTGCATTATCTGCACGGGGCTCTCCGGGGGCGGGGCCGCCCTGGAGATGCAGGGACCTGTTTTTGCGGCAGTCGCACGCACGGCACTGAGCTCCGCAGGTCACCTGTCAAGTCCTCGGTCCAACCTCGTGCGGGGGGGTGCTACTATCTGCACTTTACGAAAATGGAAACTAAACTTTAAAAAAGCAAAACCAGTCCGGCCACTTCCCAGCTGAAAACCTGCCAGGGGTCCCTTCCCCCTGAGGACCAGAGGTGTCCAGCACGGGGCTGCCGCTGCCTCCTGGGGAGCTGCCGCTGCCTCCTGGGGAGCTGCTTTCTGGCGATGCCCAGCTCCCGCCCAGAGCAGCCTTCCCACCCTCAGGGCTCAGTGCAGCCCCCCGTGGGCTGGGGTGGGGGGCGCTCAGTGTAGTGACCACTCATTCAGCTGCCCACCACATCCTGCTGGACACAGCAGCGCACTGTCATCACCATCGCCATCCCGGCCACCACCATCATCATCACCATCGTCACAAGGAAGCCACAGGGCTGGGTGGTGGCTCAGTGGTGGGGCGCTGGTTTAGCACGTGGGAGGCACTGGGTTCCATCCTCAGCGCCACATAAAAAATAAATAAGTAAAAACGAAGCCACAGCGCTCAGCAGAACCAGGATACGAACCCAGAGGGTGCCTGACTCCCTGGCCACTGGGCTCACCTCTGTCACACTACAGCAGAGGACACCTGTTCCCGCCTGTCCGGGGGCCTTTCTCCTTCTTCCAATAATAGCTTCTGCTCTGCTGAGCCACCCACCCCCACTCAACCCCGGCCCAGGGAGGAAGCCCCGCCCACTCCCGGCAGGGAAGCACCCAGCCCCCCACCGGCTCCCCCAACCTCCCAGGCTGGTCCCAGGTCAAGCCCTTGGTGAGGTGGGAAGCCGGGTTCCTGGTCCCTCCCTTCCACCGGGCCTTCCAGGTTGGAGCCCGCCCTAACACCGTGCGCACCTGACTGTATACTTTTGTGACATTTCAGAATCAGCTGTTTTATCCTAGATCAGTCCAGACTGCTGCTGCTTCCGGTTCCGACTTCCCATGCTCCTCCCAGGGCAGGCGGTGTTGGGGAAGACACGGGCACTCCTGGAGATGAGCTCCCAGGAGGCTGAGCTGGCGATACACTAGTTTAGGCTTAGCAGGATGAAGTGTGTGTGTGTGTGGTCATTCCATGGTCATTGAAAAAAAGTGTCTTCTTTTTCTTAAAGAGGTTCCCCTGAATTCTACAAGCTTCAGGTCTCACCAAACCTGGTGAGTAAAGTGAGATTCCAACTTCTTGTGTATGTGTGTGTGCACGCACGCTACTGGGAATTGGACCCAGGGTGCTCTAACACTGAGCTACATCTACATCTCCAGTCCTTTTTATTTTAATCTTTTGAGATAGGGCCTCACTAAGTTACTCAGACTGGCCTCAAACTTGCAATCCTCCTGCCTCAGCCTCCCAAGTCGCTGAGATCACGGGTATGGCGCCACCATGCCTGGTGAGATTCGAACAAGAGGCACTGCCACTCAGGAGACATCTTTGACCTAAGGCAGCTGAGCTCGCAGGATGGAGAGGCCAGAGCCACAGTGGCCACGTTCTGTGTCACAGCCAAAGCTGGGGCTTCCGGAGGTTCTGCAGGCCCCTCCTCCCAGGAAGGCTCTGAACTGAGCAGAGGAGCCGTGGGGTGGGAGCACCCCCGTCCACTACCGTGGGGCAGTCCCTGCTGCTCCCCTCACATCGCCAGGGACGCCCCGGCCAGCCCTGCAGACTGACAGGCTACGAGGAGACCAGAGGGAGAGTTGACGGGGGAGAGGGGAGTGAGCGCCAGCACACGCGTGTGTGTGCCTGTGCACACGTGTGTGTCAACGACAGGGTCTGAGCCCCTGGGTCCAGCCAGGCCTTTCCGGACCAGATCTGCCCTGGAGGAGCAAACTCGGTGCCACAAGCTGAAGCGAGCTTGGGCCGCGTCTCCAGAGCACCCCGACCCGGCCACCCGTCCCCTGGGGCTGCGGCTTCTCAGTGAGGACCACCAGAGCACCCCGACCCGGCCGCCCGTCCCCTGGGGCTGCGGCTTCTCAGTGAGGACCACCAGAGCACCCCGACCCGGCCCGTCCCCTGGGGCTGCGGCTTCTCAGTGAGGACCACCAGAGCACCCCGACCCGGCCGCCCGTCCCCTGGGGCTGCGGCTTCTCAGTGAGGACCACCAGAGCACCCCGACCCGGCCGCCCGTCCCCTGGGGCTGCAGCTTCTCAGTGAGGACCACGAGGGCCGGGCAGTGACCGCCCACGCGGCTCCCAGGGCTGTCGGGCCTTCTGCACCCGCAGGCACGGCCCCTCCCGAGACCTGCAGGCTCCCCGCGGCTCTTCCAACCCACCACCTGCCGGCTGCGGGCACTTCCCCAGGATTCTGCCTGAGGGACAGTCGCAACGAAGGGGGCAATGGACGCAGAGGGAAACCCTTCCCCACAAAGAGGACGCAGGCCTTGCGTCTCACGGGGAGGCCGCGGCCACCCGGAGCCGCCCAGGTTTGAGACCAGACATCTGCTGGGCAGGGAGGGGCCTTCTCAGGGCTAAATATGTCCCCTCCGCTGCCCCACCGCGCCCCACCAGGACATGTGACGAGGTCCAGCTTTTACAGTCGCCCCGAGCTACTCGAAACCCCGAAACCCCGTCTCTGACACAGGTCAGGATTTCCACGGCGCAGGCCGCGGTTTTGTGAAGAGCAGGCTGGCGAGAAAGGCCGCCACAAAGTCCCTTGTTCTCTGTGTCGCCACCAGGACTCGACTTCTGGGGGGACGGCAGGGCCTGCGGACCCCCCACAGGATGGGCACTGTCCCCGCAGAGGGAGGGAGGCCCCAGGGGAGGCTAAAAGGCCGGCGCCCACACACCCCAGGGAGGCCCTCCCCGTGCAGACAGGGGCCTGCAGCCAGCCCCAGGGGCCGGTGCAGGGCCTGCGGCCACTTCCCCAGAGGAGTCCCCTCTGCCCGAGGCCCTGCTCCCGGCCTCAGGCTCCACCTACAGTCTGCATCCCCACCCCATGGCCCCCAGGCCTCGGGACCCAGAGGGCCCGCTGTCACCAGAGGTCCACCTCCACAGTGACCGCCACGCCCTGAGCTCCTTTCTTTTCTTTCCCGGTACTGGGGACGGAACCCAGGGTGCTAACCACTGAGCCACATCCCCGGCCCTTTTTATGTTTTATTTAGAGACGGGGCCTCGCGGAGCTCCTGAGGGGCTCGCTGAGCTGCTGAGGCTGGCTTTGAACTCGCGATCCTCCTGCCTCGGCCTCCAGTGCCCTGAGTGTCTTAAGCACAGTAGGAGGCACCTCTGCGGCCCCTGCCCCTCCCTCCTGACCCCCACGGGACCCCCCACCACGCTCAGCGCCTCACCTGCACGCTGCGATGCTCTGGACTCTCAGACTCAGACGCCCCCTCTTCCTACGGGCCCTCCTCCCCAGAGGCCGGGCTGTCTTAGTGACATGGAGGCTGGGCCAGGCGACCCCAGAACGCAGCGACCCTCCTCCGACAGTGCCTGCCACGCTGTCCTCCTCCAGGTGCTTCCCCCGGCATCGGTGGGTCCCTTCCGCAGCAGGGCCCTGCTCACTGCACCTGGCTGCTCCCCTCCACGTCCTCCCATGGCTGCCTCCTACCGGCAGCTGCATCGAGGCTCCCTAGAGGCCTGCTCGCCCCCCCTCCCCAGGCAGAGCAGCACTGTTGGAGACTCACCTGCTCGATCTCATGCCCACCTCCCTCCCACGACTGCCTGGCCCAGGGCTACCTACCTGTTCACAGCAGGGCCCTGCAGCTGTAGCAGGTGCTCAGGAAATACTGCATGAGGAAGAGTTAGGGGCCCGAGTCCGGTCTCAGTCTGCTGTGTGACCTTGAACGGTCACTTCCCCTCTCTGGGCCTCCATTCTTCAACTACTTTAGTCCCTCAGTGAAAGGGACTAAGGGTTTCTGCAGGGCTCCTCAGCTCGGTCCCTGGTTGACCTCTCACCCTGGGAGACTGGACGGACTGGCACGGGACCAGAGAGGAAGTCCCCTGTGGCAGTGCTTCCTGGTGCTGACTTGCCTTCCTCCAGTGAGTATTTATTGAGCACATTACATAGCGTGCCAAATTTTATGCCCCATACTGGGAGCACAAGGCGGCATTCAGGGATTCTAATGGGATTAAAGAAGCTTTGAAAGTAGCCTTCTTTGATCTGGACGAGGTAAATGGTCATAAACATGGGCTGGCCGCTCTTCGAGAAAACTGGACCCGTGAGGCAAGAACCACGACAGCTCGTGTACACTGGGCACTCACTCGTCCCAGCGCTGTTCTGGGGGCTTACACGAATCACCTGTCTCCACAATAACCCTGGAGCAGAAGTGCCGCAGGCTACCCGACAAGGAACCCAAAGCACAGAGAAGTTAAGTGACTTGCCCAAGGTCACACAGCCTGCTGTGATAACACCTGTTCCTAGAAATTCCTAGAAAGCCAGAACAAAGGCAAGAGGGTGCCCCTCCTAGACTGACAAAGCAACATTTGGGGCCAGTCCTGAGCTTATGGAGGGCTCCTCAGCCCCCAGGCCTCAGCCCCCAAAGCCCTGGCCTGACCTGCCTGGCAGAAGCAGCTCCTCCAGGATGTTAGGATGTCCCACCGCGGCCAGAGGAGAGACCCTCCCACAGCTGCCTCGTCCACACTCAGGCCTGGACCAGTGGGGATGGGGTGGGCCCAGGACAGGCCTGTGGGCAGCAGCCCTGGGGCTTGGAGGGCTGGGGTGGGGGAGTCCAGCAGGGCAGGCGGGTTCCTGTGGAGCACCGCGGTGGGGGATAAGCACTCAGGGTGGGGTGGGACCCTGGGCAGAGGCCAGAGAGGGACACAAGTGACCCCAAGCAGAGAGGGGCACCAGGGAGAGGGAGACACATCTGCTGGCGTCCCTGTCCCTCCAGCAGGAGGGTGTCCTTGGACAGAGAGTCCCGCAGGCCACATGGGATGACCCCGATTTCCACCTTGGGGCAAGAGCCAGCCCCTGGCCTGCTGCCCAGCTGGGGAGGCAGGGAAGCCAGGTGGGCCCTGGTGCGGAAGGTGAGGAGGGAGTCACCCTCCCCTGTCCCAGGACCCCAGCTGGGTCCGCAGCAGCAGCGGGAGGGTCCCACCCCTCCCCAGAGCCTCACCTCCGTCCGCCACGCCCAGCCGCAGCCAGGGCCTGGAACTTTTGATGTTTACTTTGTTCGTCCCTGAGTTCAAAAGGAGCCTGGCAGCCCGGCCTGCGCGCAGGCCTTAATCTCCCTCCCGAGCTCCCAGCTGGCCAGTTAAGGCGGCTAAGACGCAGGATTAGGGCCGGCTTTACATAACAACGCAGGAGCTAAGCCACCCTCTCCCGGGATGGCTAAAAGACTTCTTTTTATCTTCACGCCTCAGATGGCCTTTTTTCTCCCTTAAACAGCTCTCCAGCACGCCAAGAGGCAATGAACTTGGCCAAGAGGAAGACAAAGAAGACTTTCAGGGCTCAGCCGGTTCTCCCTGGGCCCGGGAGCACAGAGGACCACGCCTGCAGCCCCGGCTCAGGCCAGGTGATGGCCAGGTGACGGCCACGCAGAGGCCCGCCGTCCTCAGCTCTGTGCCACTGCACCGAGGGTGGCCACTGCACAAGGGGGGGTCACCAGGCCCAGGTCCCTCCAAACGGCCTCCGGGGCCCAGTGGCGGGACAGGCCCAGGTGACCACCGAGCAGCCGCTTTACTCCCTCGCTGCTGTCACTGTGAATCCTACCAGCGGTCTTGGATTTCAGGAGGAGTGCGTGACCGCGTCGAGCCACACGCTTGCTGCAGATGCCACCGCAGCTCGCTCTGGCCACCGGTCCCCAACTTCAGTTTCCTCCCGTGACCAGCCCCTGTCCCTGCCCATCGGGGCCTCCCAGTCCACCCAGCAGCACGTGCACAAGGCACCTGGGAAAACCCAGGACCCTCTGTTCCCGAGGCAACGCCAGCCGCCTGCGTCCCGCGGCCGTGGAGCTGGGCCTGCTCTTGTGGAAGAGGGGGCCTGAGGAGCCGCGCCCACCACGCGCCCAGCCGCAAACCCAGGCGGCAGGTGGCACGGGGCCTCGCTAGGCCTGGATGTGACCATGACGTGCGACTGGTGGGCTGCCAACCCCACCGCCGCGCCCCCTCAGGAAGCCCCTCACATGTCCCCACCTGCCAACCAGGGTCGGTCAGCAGCGTCCCAGAGCACGGGTGCCCGTTCACACCACGAGGCGAGCGCCCATCAAGTCCACACCTGGTGCCACTCACCCTGCCCCAGAGGGCGACAGGGAGGCCACAGAGGGAGAGACCTCAAGGCCAGCCAAGCCTGACCCGGGAGGGAGCCGGGCCCACGCTCACTTGGTTTTGTGTCCGCAGGTGACATGGCGTTCGAAGTCAGTCACGTGACTTCAGACGGAGCCCGCACACAGAACCGTCCCGGGTTTGGGCTCTAACCAGGCACAGCGCGGCAGCCCTGTCATCCCAGCAGCTCTGGGGGCTGAGGCAGGGGGATCGGGAGTTCAAGGGCAGCCTCAGCGACTTAGGGAGGCTCCGTCTCTAAATAAAATATAAGAAAAATAAGGGCCGGGGATGCGGCTCAGAGGGTCCAATCCCTGTGCCACAAACAGACAAAAACCCTGCCGGCCGGTGCCAAGACCAAAGAGAGAGGCCGGGTCATCAGTGGAAGGTGTCTGAAGGGTGGATGCCGCGCAGATGGGGCAGGACCCACCGCGGGGGCCGTTAGACGAATGGACGGGATGGGGGATGGGTGAGCAGCGGATGGACGGAGGGCAGCAGTGCTGGCTGGTGGCCCTGGACAGGGGGTGGCCAGTGGGGGTCAGGGCAGTTGGGGGAGAGGGAGCGGCAGGTGCTGGAGTTAGCTGTGAGGGTGGACAAGCAGACGAATCGATCGAGGCCTGAACCCAGGTGACCAGGACGAGGGCACCTCCATGGGGGGGCGCATCCTGCTTTCTGCAGCCCTCACCTGACCCCCCGGACGTCCCGTGGGCACCGAATCCCAGCCACTCTCCACGGAGCCCGGAGGACAGCGGCGGCTTCAGGGCCCCAGGGACATACGCGATTCAAATCCACCAAGCCCGAGTGTGGGCGCCAGGGCCACAGACAACCTGCTCAGGACAACGCCACAGCCCGGACCAGGCTTCTGTCCTGGGCACTGCCCGTGCCCTCGGGGGCCTGCCCGTGGAGGAGCAAGACGTGCAGACCCCTGAACCCGCAGCCTGCGCCCAGCTTCTGGGCAGTGTCACCTGGTGACTCCTGAGAACCTCCTGACACAGCCAGCCCAGGGAGCCACGTCCCCGCCCCAGAGCTCCCAGGCAGGACGCAGGACGGGCCTGTCGTGGGACAGCCCGGGCGCCCCTAGAGGCCTCCCCAGCACTCTCTGCTCTCCACGTGACACCCTCAGGACCCCCGGCCCCCCGCTGTGCAGCCAGCTGCCCACCCTGACCCCCGCTGAGGTCCTCGGACGCCCCACACGGCAGCTCTCTTCTCTGACTCTGAATAAAATATGGAACTCGGTCCCCCCAGCAAACGCTCAGCTCAGGACATCAGCTGTTCCTTGAGCCAGCTCTGGCGGCCACGCAGGGAAAAGACCCTCGTTCCTCGTTCCCACCTACGAGCGTGGAGACAGAAGCCAGGAAGGTGATGTCGTCTGCCAAAGTCGGATCTGTGTGTTAGTGGCCAGGGGCCCACACATGGGAGCCCCCATCTCCCTACAGTACGCCGCCTCTGCGGAAGAAAGGGAGAGCGAGAGAGCCGGGCACGGTGGCGCACGCCTGTAATCCCAGCACTTGGGAGGCTGAGACAGGAGGATCGCGAGTTCAAAGCCAGCCTCAGCCATGGCGAGGCACTTAGCAACTCAGTGAGACCCTGTCTCCAATAAAAATACAAAAAAGGGCTGGGGATGTGGCCCGGTGGTCGAGTGCCCCTGAGTTCAATCCCTGGTACCAAAAAAAAGAAAAGAAAGGGAGAATGAGAGAGACAGGCAAAGGGGAGGCTGGCTGTGTCAAGCATGTGCAAGTGGGTGTGTGCGCATGTGTACGTGTGTGTGCCACATGCCACGCGCACCAGGGGTGAGCACGTGAAGAGTTGGGCGAGGTGGTCAGCTGCGTGTGCAGCTCTGACCACACCCTGCCTCACCTGCAGCTGCCCACGCGGCTGGCCTTGCTATTAACCCTTTACCAAGGGTCCGGGGCTGATGGGACGCAGGGCCCGACTGGCCCCTGCAAGCTGGGGCTCCACCTGGACTTGGACCCCTGGAGGGGCTGCGCTTCCCCATCCCCCCTCCGAGTGCCGGGGGCTGCAGGCCAGGCCCCCACCTCGCTGCTGCCTCAGGACCACGCTGCCAAGTACCTTCTAGCCGGAAGTCCTCCTCCTCCTGCTCGCTGAGTGCTTCTCGGAATGCCTCGCCCACGAGCTCCTGGGGAGACAGAGGCGAGGGCGTTAGGGAAGGGGTCAGCAGGAGCCTGGGGCTGGTTCTGAGCCTCCCGACAGGACGAGGTCAGCGAGGGGCCTGGCGCCCCTGAGGAGGGAGCCAGGAAATCCCACCCAGGACCCACAGGAGGGACGTCCCCTCCCCAGCTGGAACTGCCAGGCGAGTGTCCCATCCCACTGAGCCGGCCTCCCCTGGAGGCCACAGGAAGAGACCGCACCCCTGGTCCTTCCTCCACAAAGGGTCCCGGTGATGGCCTTGTGGGTTCCAAGCAGCCCCTGGGCCTGCAGTGCTCTACGGGGGACCCCTACCCTCTGTCCTGCACCCAAAGCCTTCAGCAAGCAGCCGGGACCCCACGCCCAGGTGGCAGCCGGCCCTCGCCGGCCCCATCGACCCGTCACCAGCCCGGTCCTGGCACCACACCTGGCCTGGTATGGTGCCCACGCGGCAGGCTCCTCCCGGCCAGCCTCACCAGCCGCCGTGCAGGTGTTATCAGCAGGCCAGGGGAGTTCCTCCGGTCCACGGGCTGGGAAATGTCCGGGATGTCAACAGGCTAAGGCCCCGTCCCTCTATCTGCCCACCCCAGCAGGATGGCTGGAGACAGGGGAGAAGTCAGACCAGGGCGTGTCAAACCGGCTTCTGTGTTCACTGGGGTTTTGCCAAGAAGAGTTCTGGGATCAAAGCAGACCGTGTCAAACAGAGTTCACGAGGCCCTGCCGCGGGCTCATCGGGCCTGGCTGTGCTTCCAGCACTGCAGCCCCGTGTGCAGGTACGCGCCGCTGGCTCCCGGCCGGCGCGGGCCACGAGGCTTTGCCTTTCAAAAGCATCATGAGCGGAGTGAGGTGGCACATGCCTGTGATCCCAGCCCTTGGGAGGCTGAGGCAGGAGGATCATGAGTTCAAAGCCAGCCTCAGCAAAAGCGAGGCGCTAAGCAACTCAGTGAGGCCCTATCTCTAAATAAAATAGAAAATAGGACTGGGGATGTGGCTCAGTGGTTGAGCACCCCTGGGTTCAAGCTCTGGTCCCCCAAAAAATAAAAAAGCATCCTATGGAGAATCATATACCCAGGAACCCACTTTGGAAAACACTCCTCTCTGGGGGACAGGTGGGGCTGGGGGTGTTCTACCACCTCTCTCTCTTCACGTCCACAGCGATGCTACGGCAGTGCTTCCTGAACCCACAAAATGACAAGCAGTAAAAAGGCCCAATGTAGCAGCTGTCACCAACTTCTCTTTGAAAAAAGAGAAAGAAAATACACCCTCTCCTTGGGGGAGAAGAACCCCACACCTCCGATGCTCCAGGGAGAGCCGCGCCTGCCTGCACGCACCAGCGCCCGGCAGCCGTGCGCCCAGCTCCCCCGCGGCCACAGCTGGGCGTCCAGATGCTGGCTTTGTTTTAAAGACAAACAGTCCCCATCTGGTGGCCGAGGACGGTCTCCTCCGCTCTCTTTCTTCTTTCCAGCCATTCCAGGTGTCACACGCTCCTTAAAGGTCGTTAGCATGTGGCTGTTTGGGCTCCCGGAGTCCCGTGGATTTCAGAACCAGGCCACTTTCTTCCCGACATTCCCGGCTGGCCTCGCTCCCTCCTCTGCCAATCATCGCAATCACCAGACGTTTCCTGGGCTTGTAAACGGGCGGGTCTGTGTGAACGGCCAGCGTTGACGGGGGAGCTGAGGGCCAGTGGCAGGAAAGGGGCACACACAGGTGGCACCGTCAGACGGCTGGAGCACCCCGGCAGCCAATTAACACCCGCCTTTCATGCTGGAGAAAACCGGCTGCCGTCTCCCCGTGGGGCCAGCGGGCAGCGCTTCCCACAGGGTAGGCCACCGTCTTCAAGGGAAGCACAGACTGGGCACGCCGAGGACCTCTGCAGACAGGGCTCAGCGCCGACCTGCCGCTGCCCTGCCACACCACGGCAATGCCACCGGTGCCAACGGCCCTGAGTCCTGGTGTCTCTGACTGGCACACTTGGAGGGGGCGTTTGAAGCCTCTGAGGGCCACCAGACAAGCCACCCGTGGGACCTGTAGGCTGCACACCCAGCAGGTCACTGTGACCAGGCTGCTGTGCTCTCTGTGGGGAAGCAGGACCAGCCAGTCCCGAGGCCACCTCTTAGCCCTGGACTGCGCCCGGCTCTGCAGGACACTGCCATGCTCCCTGGGCAGGCACACGAGGCCCGCAGACAGCAAAGTTCTCTCCTCTGCTGAGACGTGGGGACATGTCCGGGGTTGGGACACGCAGTGTCCGTGGTCCCCATGGATGGGAGCACCGACACAGAGGCCACCTGGGCGGCGGAGCCAGCTCAGGAACCTGGGGCCCCGGGGCCTCCTGCGCACGCAAGCCTCGGTCTGCTGATCTATAAAATGGGCACATGAGAGAAATCACACCACATCCAAACAGGTGGTGCTCACTGCGCGTCTCTGTGCTGAGCACCTGCTGTATTCAATCATCTCCTCTGAGCACGGCGACAGCCCACTCTTCCCGCCTCTCAGAGTAAGCGACTTGCAGGTGGTGAAAGGAGAGGTGTGATCGTTACCAGGGCCGGGAGACAAGACGAGGCTGTGACCGACACTCACGCTACCCGACCCGGTGGCACAGGCACAGGAGGGGCTCAGGCCTCACAGATCTCCAGAGAAAAGCACTCCAACAGCCCTGGGCGTAGTGAGGGAGACTCCCCGGCCGGCCACAGGTGCTGCGGGAGCCCGCCTCAGACCCTCAGCAGCCCAGGCAGAGGTGCACAACCAGCCCCTGCGCAGACGCCAGCTCTGTCCCCACCAGCCGGGCCACCTAGAGAAGGGACTCTACCTGCTGCGTGCCCAGCCTTCCCACTCGTGGGCCTTGGGGTGGCGGAAAGATGTTAGGGGGACCCGCAGGCAAGTGCTCAGCCAGTACCTATGCTGTGGGTGACCCACTGAGAGGGTCACTGCTTCTTCTACTGTTGTCACCAAATGGCTGAGAGAGGCTGAGGGACTCACAGGTCCCCAGGCAGGCTCAGAGGTGTCCAGTGTGCCTGGCACACTGCTTGCAGTGCTTTGTATTGAACCCTCATGGCAATCGCTGAGGTCTTCCGAAGGAGTGCCATTATTATGCTCACGTGATAGAGATAAAATGGAAGCACAGAGAGGTTAAGTGACTTGCCCAAGGTCACACAGCTAGCAAGTGCCCGAGCCAGAGCCTAGACCCTTCACTGCTGCATTTACTTACAAGAAGCCTGGGTGGGGGCACTCACCATGCAGTGACTGCCCTTCACTGGTCTACCCCACCCAAGGTCATCCTGGCCCCCAGGCCCCAAGCCTCCTCCTCTCAGGTCTCCTCACTGTCAACCTCAGCCTCTGCTCCAAGTTCTGATTAAAAACCTCCCTGGATACCCAGAATTCCTGCCCAGGGGCTGGCTTGGTGGCCTCTCAGGCCACATAGTACAGACATGCCTCCTCCCTGAGTCCCAGCACTGTCCCTTCTGCTGGCCCCAGGAGCCCGTGCTCTGCCCCATGCCGGGCCCCAGGAAGACAGGCCAGCTCCTCTGGGCACTGGGTGTGCGGCCAGCACCAGCCCCAAGCCCAGAACCGCAGGCACAATGCCTTATAAGGCCTCCGGGGACAGGAAGACCACATCACAGCAGGCCTTGGGGGGCGGCCGGGCTGGCGGGGGTTCTCTGTCTCGGGGACCTCACACTCCTGGCCTTCGGGTCCCCCCACCTTCCCCAGCAGGGCTGTGTCAACCTTCCTGTCCCCTATGAGCTAACAGATGTCGGTGCCATGGGGCCTCAGAGCCAGCTCCTGGTGCCCGTGGAACACGGCAGGACCCGCGGGTTCCCAGAAGGACAGTGGGGACACTGCAGCAGGACGCAGGCAGCTCCCGGAACCCCCAGGCCAGGTGGCCTGCCTGGGGCCACCCCAGGAGACGCCTGGCCAGCTCTGCCATCCCAGCACAGGTGGAATGCAGCGGGGCGAGGCCTCCCCGCCTCCACGAGGGCAGGAGAAGCCCTCCTGCTGCCCACCCGCAGGACAGGACAGGCCAGGCCACTCCCCAGCACCTGGGTGGGCTCGGCCGGGGCCCGCCACCCGCAGCTGCTGCGTGGCAGCCCTTGGCTTAACTTCCCCGGCCCCACTGTAAGATGGAGATGGAGGTGTCACGGAGGAATCAACGAGGAGACAAGGACACCAGGGGGCAGCTGGCACAGGCCAGGGCGCAGCCGTGGGCTCCTGTCACCCTGCGGCTGCGCTCTCTCCGGAAACTCCCGCGGCTCATCCCCACAACCCGCGACTCAACCATCCCCACGCCATGTCCAGCCATGCTCAGGGCCACGCCTTCCTGTGAACCAGCGGTCAGAACCGCCTGGAGGCCATCAGAGCAGGGCTCTGCGGTTCCGAGATGAGGCGGCCCTGTCGGTCCCGCCAGACAGCGCCGCGCCCCAGGAGGAGCGAGAGCAGAGGCAGGGGAGCCGCGGGGCCGAGCAGCTGGACCTCAGAAAACAGTGGGGCAAGGCGTCCCCACACGGGGATGCGTGGGAAGAGGCCTCCGGGCCGGCCCCTGGAGGGACACAGGACGGGGAAGCAGGGCGTCTGGGGCGGGACACTGTCGGAACTGCTCTGACCTGAGCAGATGAGTACGGCCGCCCCTCGCTATCCGTGAAGGCCTGGTGCCGGGACCCCCCCCTCGGACACCAAATGCCCCAACTGCTCAGGTCCCTTCTGTAGATGGCGCAGTGTCTACACGGGAGCAACACGCCTCCCGCCGAGGACCGAGGGTCCCTGATGCAGTGTGCAAGCCGTGCAAACCGCCGGGCGCCGCGTCGCTCGGGGAATGACGGTGACATAGAAGTCTGTGTGCGCTCAATGCAAACACGATTCTTCCCTCAAAAAGAATCCCCACCCACCGTGGGCTGCATCTGCAAATGCGGCACCCAGATCCGGGGCCCACTGTCCATTCTCGGGGTACCTGGCCATCAACCCTGACTGGACAAGAGCCCAGGCAGGGCTCCACTGGACGCGAAAAAGAGCGTCGGGTCCCGGGTCTCGAGATGAGAGGCGGCAGAGGAGGTCAGCATGCCCTGGGCCCTGGCCACCGCGGCTCTAGAGGGGGCAGCCGTAAGGACGATGCTCACGGCCCCCTCAGGGCAGGCCTTCTGGGGGCGCCAGCCCCACCGCACCAGGGGGCTCCACCAAGGGAGCAAGAGAGGGAGCCAGGGCTGCCCACGCTGGGCCCCGGCTTCTGTCGCCTGGCGCCACCTTCTGACCCGTGCACCTCTGTTCTCTCTGCCACTGTCCCCAGACCCTCCAGAGCCTACGTGGCTCCTGGGCACGGCAGGCCGAAGGTGCTGGGGGACTGCCCACCCCTGCCACGTGCGGCAGCCAGGCCAGGGGCTACGCCCATCACCAGCACGGGGCCAGGAGACGCCCTGGATGCTCCGGGAGGGCCTGGCCCAGTGACGGGCAGCTGGGGTGCCTCCCCTCGGGGAAGAGACCCAGCCCTGCCTGGAACACCCCCCAGGACCTCGAGCACCTGGGCCTCCAGAGAGCAATGACACCTCCTCCCAGGAGCAAGAGCAGGGAGCAGCGCCTGAGCCACTCCCCAGGACAGCCAGGGCTCTGCGGCCACAGGCCACCAGCACTGGTCCCCAGGGCAGCCAGGCAGCAGGATCCTCCCCAGGACCGTCCCCGCAGGAGCTGGCGGGAGGCACGCTCTCTGGTGCCAGGGCTGCTCTCAGGCCCCCTCCAGCTTCCGGAGTCGGCTCCCTTGAAGAGGAACCCACTGCGACAGGGAGAGCGGGCAGAGGCCAGCGCTGGGCAGGCACAGGCCTCAGGACGCCCTCCCTGCAGCCGGGGCCCAGGCCTGCTCTGGCACGGTGCCCGCTGCGTGAGAGGCCCCCAGAACACCTGCTGGAGGAGCCCAGGGCCGGGGCCACCCTGCGGCCTGACCCAGAACGAAAGTCGCAGGGGCCACTGAGCTGCCCGCGCTGCCAGCAACTCGGGTGGAGCTCCCGTGGCTTGCACCCCAGGCCCCGGCCACAGACCCGAGCCGGAGCCCACCCCCGCCACGCCCAGGGCCGCGGGAGGAAGTGCCCCCCATGCACCGCGCTGTGGCCCTCCACCAGCAGGCCCCTCGCCTCGGCCCGCGGGGAGCGTTGTCCACCCCCAGAGCCACGGAGAGCCGTTAAAAATTCCTCACATTTCTCCCTGACTATTTTTATCCGCTTGAGATGTGACCATGTGCGCCTCGGTGCTCACCCCGCCTGGCCTCCCTCCACCCCGGACGCCAGCACCGGCCTGCCTTCTGGCCCCAGGGGCCGCCGGTGGGAAGGCCGGTGTCCAGCCAGGTGGTCAGCAGGACTCAGCAGGGTGGACTCCAGACCCTCAGGCCTGAGGCCCTCGGGGGACAAAGTCCCCAAGGATGGCTCTGCACGTTTTGGGAACACGCCAGCCAGAGGCAGCGAAGGGTCCACCAGGTCCACTCCCTGGGCCACCCGCCCCCCCGGCCCGCTGTGGGCATCTACACAGCACTGTCCCCACTCCCCCACAGCCAGGCCCGCCTGGGCCACCAGGAGCACACGCCCCTCCGCCCTGGCTCTGCGCCCTCCCATCCTCTCTCGTCCCCTTTATCTAAGCCTGCCGTAAGCAAGAGGACCCGCGAGGTCACGGCAGGGGGCCTAGTTGAATTCGTTCTCTTCAATGTGATTTGCAACAAACAAACACACACACAGGTCCTTGAAACAGAAGGTGTGCCCCACTCCCCACTCCAGTCCACGCGCGTGGACCAAACTTTGGGAACTGTAAGATTCACTTATTTATTAATAATGTTTTGGTGCCAGAGATTGAACCCGGGGGCACCTAGCCACTGAGCCACATCCCCAGCCCTTTTAATATCTTATTTAGAGACAGGCTCTCACGGAGTTGCTCACGGCCTTGCTAAGTGGATGAGGCTGGCCTTGAACACCCGATCCCTCCTGACTCAGCCTCCTGAGCACCTGGGATCCAGACGCGTGCCACTGTGCCAGGTGGGGACTGTGAGATTTAAAGAGCCCGATGACGAAGTCCTGTGGCCCCCAAGTGGTCAGGCTGGTTCCAACTGGAAGAAGGGTGGGCCCAGTGCCAGGGGAGGCCCAGCTCTCTGCCACCCTGGCCACGGGCCCTCCTTAAAGGCTGGTGTCTGAGGAATGTGATTTCCAAGTATGGAGAAAAAATGGTCGGTGGGGGTGGGGAGCCAAAACTAACAGAAAATGGTAAATCTCGGCAGTGCCCAGAATGCCCTCCTGTCTCAAACTGCTGGCATCGAGAGCTCTCCAGAGGTGGCCTGGTGCAGGGAGCCTGTCCCAGCAGGCCAGGGCATGGACGCTGGGCTGGCCTGGCTGGGGTTCTCCTGCAGGCCACATTCAAAGGCCTTCTCCAGCAGGAACCAGGAGCCCCCTGGTCTGCCAGGAGTCAGGGCAGCCGAGGCCATGAGTCTAGAACCACCTCGATGACGAGTGACCAGCAGCTACTGGGTGTGGGGCACGGCCAGGTCCTCTGCAGAGCATTGACAGTGCGACACTAACACCACCAACAGCCCTGGGCGGACCTGCCCTCACCATGCTGGCCGGAGGACACGGAGGCTCAAGCAGGGCAGGAGGCCGCGGCCCGGGTGGCCAGGCTGGGGCTGAGCCCGCGCCTCCACTCGGCCCCGTGACTGGGCACAATGACTTCACCCGTGGGTGCCTCAGCGTCCTCCGCCCCACCTGGGAGGCGGCTGTGAAGGGGCAGGAGCACAGGCATGGAGCTGCCCGCCAGGAGCCGCCCGCCACGAGCCGCCCGTCCAGGAGCCGCCCGCCAGGGGCCGCCCGTCCAGGAGCCGTGCTCCTCCCCAGCCCGGGCCTCTGCTCTCTCCTGCCCCATCGTCCTCAGGACCAGGCAGCCGAGCACAGCCAGGACTGCCGCGTCCCCAAGCCTCCCACGTCCCCATCTCTGGACAGCTGCCCGCAATGGGCACTTGGCTAGCCTCTGCCCTCCCCTGGCCCCTCTTGCTGGCCCCGCCACGCCAGTGCCCATCATGCTGCTGACCTGCCCGGCGCTGGCCCACCACACTGGGACACCAAGGATGAGGCCACAGAGATGAAGAGGCCGTGGGTCCGGCTGCCACCTGGCTTCCAGCCCAGGGACAGGCCCCAGGTCAGCTGCCAGGGTCCCGACCCCCTGCCCTACAGAGCAAGGTGGCTGTGAGCCAGGCCACTTATGACAATAGCACTGTCACCAGGCACATGGTGTCCCCACAGCCCACAGGCCGGCCCAGCTGCGAACCTCACGGGGGCCCCGATACCAGGAGAAGCCTGGAACCCTCGGGCGGCCTCAGGGGAGAGGCTAGGTCCTCCTGCCTTCAATGGCCTCAGCACCTGGTACACTAAGGTCCCTCCACGCCACAACCCCGTGGGTCCACATTTCCTGGAGAGGACACATGAACAGGACCTGCGCCAGACCCGGGAGTCCGCACACACGCGCGCACACACACATGCACACACGCCGCGCGCGCGCACACACATGCACACACACCCCCCCCCAGCCCTCCAGCACCCAGGAGGAACCGCCCTTTCACAACTCCCAGGCTCCTCTGTCACCCTGCCCCACTGAGAAAGTCCCCGCAAGCCCCCACAGGCGAGACCACCGGCTGGGCCTCAGACCCTTGCTGGTGCTGCGCCCCTGGAGAGCCCTTGGCTCCGTGGGTGGAGTCTCAACCCCTGAGCAGGTGGACCCCAGCTCCCATCCACTCGCCCCACCCAACCTGGGCTGAGTTGAGGGTCACACTCTGGACTCCTCTCTCTCTCTAACCCTCTCCCACCAATAGTTTTACATTTTAAAACATTCGTTTTTTTAAACAGTGGTTTTCCATTAAGAAGAATGGCAAGCCAGGTGCGGTGCAGGCCTGTGATCCCAGCAGCTCCGGAGGCTGCAGCCGGAGGATCACAAGTTCAAAGCCAGCCTCAGCAAAAGCGAGGCGCTAAGCAACTCAGTGAGACCCTGTCTCTAAGTAAAATACAAAATAGGGCTGGGGGTGTCGCTCAGTGGTTGCGTGGCCCCAAGTTCAATCCCCGGTACCTCCCCCCCAAAAATGGCGAGGCTCCGCTGCCTGCCAGATGTCAGTCCCCAAGAGACTCAACAGTCCTCTCCAGCCTCATGTGTCCCAAACTGACTCATAGCACCACACAGGGCTGTCACCACCTGTGCTCAGACTGCAGCTCCCCTCCCTTGCCCCTGGTCAGACCCTGGAGTCACCTGATGCTTCTCTTCTGAACCTTGACCCCACCCCCCACCCCCAGCATAGCGGCCAGCTCTCCCTGCAGGGCACGTCCTGACTGACCATCCTCACCCCCTCCACAGCTACCCAGTGTTCAGGCCACCATCCTCGCACACCAAGACGACGACAATCATTTTCTGTTCTCTTTCCATCACTGTGACAAAATACTGGAGGTGACCCACTTAATGGAGGAAAGGTTTGTTTTGGCTCATGGTTCCAGAGATCTTAGTCTGTGGGTGCTCAGCCCAGTCTCTTTGGCTTGTGGTGGCACAGTACATCATGGGGACAGTGTGTGGCAGAAGGGGCTGCTCACCCCACGGTGGCCAGGGCTCCGAGTCCCAATCTCCCATAAGTCACACCCCCAGCGACCTACCTTCTTCCCTCTAGGCCCCACCTCCTAAAGGTTCTACCCCTCCCCAGTGGCACCAAAGTCCAGGAAAAGTCCTTCAACACATGGGCTTTTGGTGGACATTCAAGATCCAAACTACAGCACTGCCCTTGCCCTACCCCACGCATTCCCGATTCTCCAGAGAGTCCTACCAATGTCCCACAAGGCCCCAGCCAATCTGCCTGCCCCACAACCTCCCTGGCCTCGTCCCTTACTCCCTCCACACTTACCCTGTGGAAGCCACCTGGACCTCCTTGTTGTTTCTCATGTTTGGCACATTCCTACCTCAGGGCCTTTGCACTTGCCATTCCCTCTGCCTGGAATACTCTATCTCCAGACACTCCCTCCCTCCTTCAGGTTTTGTTAACCTTCTTATCTTGTTGCCTTTTCCCAAATCTCTGTATTTAAAGTTGGAGTCTCCTCCTCCCACACTCCCTCACCCCTCCTCAGCCTCATTTTTCTCTGGGGTGCTCACCACCCTCTGACATACCACGTATCACAGCCTGAGAGGCGGGGGCCAGCGCGCATGTGCTGAGATGTTTACTGACTCAGAGAAACATTCCCCGCACTGTCCTGAAAGAAGAAGGCAGTTGCCAAAGAGCACAGGGAATGCGACTGCGTCTGCTGAGATCGTGCACGAGCGTCCCCAGGCTCTGGTCAGAGACACACTTGGAGAGACAGACGGGCACCACGCTGCTCCCCGAGGTGGGGCGGCGCTGGGTTCCAGGTCGGCTGTGCACGTGTGAGATCGCTCTTACCCTCGGAAAGCCAAGAGCACACCGGGAGCTCAGGACAGGGACGGGCCAGAGCCGCTGCCCCGCATCTGCTCGAGGGCCTGGTCCCCGCGTGGCGAGCTCTGCCACCTCCCCGTGAAACGGTTCTGACTCCACCTGGGAGGGGAGCGGCGGCCCCAGTGCCCGGGCCCTGCTCTCTGCCACAGCCACCCGAGCCCTCAGGGCCCAAGAGGCCCTGCCGGAGCGGCCCGCTCCTGCCCTGGGCAGTGCACACAGGAGGCCGAGGGGCCGCAGGACCCTCTCTGCGGTCACGGTCGGCAGACGGGGCTTTGCCGGCCGAGCAGGTGCTGGAGGCTGCAGGTCACCCCTCCCCGCCCCGGCCACCACCGCA
Source organism: Tamias sibiricus (assembly GCA_025594165.1). Classification (NCBI taxonomy): domain Eukaryota; kingdom Metazoa; phylum Chordata; class Mammalia; order Rodentia; family Sciuridae; genus Tamias; species Tamias sibiricus. The sequence continues at coordinate 34,707,746 of CM046672.1, forward strand.
CACCAACATCCAGTGCTTCTGTTCCCCAGCCACCAGGGAGCTCAAGGAGGGACAGCGCAGGGCTCAGACAGCGCTGCCTGCCTCGTGGGCCTGGGCAGGGGCCCACGTCAGAGCCCACGTCATGTTCAGGGTCCCCCGGGAGGCGCGGGGGCAGAGCTCGGCAGGAGGCTCCGGGGCCAGCGTGGAGGTCTGAGGCTGCTCGTGGGCCCCAAGATAAGGGCCCATGAGTGACTCTACCCTCCACCCCCCAACCCGCCACCGGAGGCAACAGCTGAGCTATCACCCCCTTTCACAGACGGGGAGACTGAGGGCCTAAAAGAGGACGCAGTGACGTGGAGCAGGGGGAGGCGCTGCGTCCTCCTGAGAAGGCCAGGCTCTTGGGAGACCAGGGCACGCGGAGAGGTCCTTGGAGAACGGCGCCCGCAAGGCCTGCAGGCCACAGCTGCAGCGGGGCCAGGCCAGAGGTTCTGACCTGGGAGGACCCAAATGCCTCTGAGGACACCCCCAGAAAGTGCCACACAAATACAATGGCAGGCTCAACACCAGCGGGCGCCTGGACCTCCTGCGACAGGTCCATCAGCAAAGCCACAAAGAACCTCTCGAGAGTCCAGACGGGGAAACTGGGGTCTCGAAGGGCCACAGAGTCAGAGAGCAGCGGGGCCACAGTCAGAACGCAGAGGACCCAACGCAGGCAGCAGAAGCACCAGCTAAAGCCCGGCTCCAAGCCCCAGCTCCACCAGCAGCCAGCGCCAAGCACGCGGAATCCGCAGGCCTGCACACGCTGCCGCCCGAGCAGGGTCCTGTGTCCGGGAAGCTCCATCCATGTCCGTGGGAACCACAGGGCGCTCAGCGCGGGCACTTTCCCTAGGGTTGGCTAGGCCCAGAGACTGGGGTCAGCCTCCCCCGTGTGTGCCCACACCCATCTTCCCTGTGGCCTTCCTCAAAGGGCTTTGCCTGCAGGTTCAGAGAACCGCTAGTGCCCCCCACCCCCCCACGCCACACACAGGTGGCCCGGAGCCTGGTGCAGGACGCTGACAAACTCCAGGCCTCATGTACACGACAGAGCTTCCCCGCGGGCCAGGGCGCAGCCAAGGCGTGGCCTCCAGGGGCACCTCCGCTTAGCTTCTTCCCGAGCAGGACGTCCTGGGGGACTGTCCTTAATGCATCACTTGCACACCAGGCTCTGCTGCTAGGGTGCCTGACCGAGGGCAGGGCCACCGAAGCACCTGGGGAGTTGGGAGGAGCCCTGCGCCACTTGGGGACTTCCCAGGAGCAGACGGCCAGTGGAAGGCCAGCAGCTTAATCTCAGACAAACCCGAGGGACAGTGGTCCAGCCTGAGTAGTGGACAGTCACACTGTGACCAGCCTAAGTGAGGGCCAAGGGCCCTAATGCTAAAGGCTCAGCATGGCAGGTGGACGGAACGGACCCCACGCCACCCGACACCCACTGCAGGAATCCATGTCCCCAGGGCCTGACCCAAGTACGGGCCCTTTCTGAGCACCCACCACCCAGGCACCTCTCTTGTGGAACACCACGGCTCTCAGGATCCCTCACAGTCTGCACCTTTAAGAAGGATCCAAGGCTGAAGAGCTCTTTGTCTGTCCCTTTGCTCCTGGGCGTCTGTCACTCAGAAGACCCCTCCCTACCCCACTCCTTCCCTGGCCTTCTGGGAATATTTCCATTTACCTTGGAGAGCCACCCTCACCCATAAAACGCAGGACACTCCGTTAAATGTCCATTTCAGACAAGCACATGATTGCTTAGCACAAGCACACCCCGCACACTCAAATCGAAGCACACGTATTTGAGATAGATTTATAAGAACAACATTACATGTTACTTATCTGAAATCCAACCATGAGTGTCCTAGACTTTATCTGGAAATCCTACCCCTCCTTACTTTCAACCACAGGGCACAGGCAGGAGGATGGGCGGGCACAGGACCCAGTCCTGACCAGTGAGAACGCTGCCCAGTCCCAGCCACAGGAATCAGTCAGGGTGCATGATTGACAGTCCCAGGACATCCGCTCTTATAAATGTGGAATGTGACATTGCTGAGAACATTTCACCTCTTTACAGGAAGATCCTAGCTACGAAACAAGCCAACAAAGAGGAAAAAGAGTTAAGAAGTAGCCGGGTGTGATGGTACACGCCTGTAATTCCAGAAGCTTGGTAGGCTGAGGCAGGAGGATTGTAAATTCAAAGCCAGCCTCAGCAATGGCAATACACTAAGCAAATTAGTGAGACCCTGTCTCTAAATAAAATATTTCAAAAAACAGGCTAGGCATGTGGCTCAGTGATTGAGTGCCCCTGAGTTCAATCCCTGGTATCCGCCCTCTGCCCAAAAGAGAGTTAAGAAGTGAAGCAAAAGAAAATGGGTCCTGAGGACATCACTGAGACCCTAGATCAAACCATGCCTGAAGATAGTGCCCCTAGACTTTTCGATAACGCGAAACTACTAAATCTCCCCTCTCCACTTAAGCCGGTTTGAGCTTAGCTGCTGCCATGGGTTCTGCTCAGTCTATCCCCCCACCCTGCCTGCCCCTAGCAAAATGCTGGATACGAAGTCCAAGTTCAGAGAACACGTAGGTCCACCCCCACTTGCGGCAGGTGTATGCGTCCATGGGAAACCCTAAGCTTTCAAGTCAGACAGGCTCCGCTCCCACTCCAGCTCTGTCCCATCCCGAGGGGTTCCAGAGCTTTGCACACCCAGCTCAAGTCTCCGCGAGCCTCGGTCTCCTCACCTGTAGAACACAGATGTGCTCCTCCGCTCGGGGTTGGGCCAGTCAGCTCGCCATCACCGGGACGGGACGCACCCGGGAGAGCCAACACGCAGGGAGAAACGGGTTATTCTAGCGCATAGTTGAGAGGCTCAAGTCCAAGGTCAGGCAGACTCATTGCTTCAGGCCTCTGGCGGGGTGTCCAGGGGGCTGGGGTGGGGGCCATGGTGGGGCAACACTGTCATGGCCAGGGAGCACAGGGGATCCGGGGGCGTTGAGGCCCCGCGAGTGCCTTGGAGGGCACACCCTCCATGACCCAAAGACCCTCCCAACTCTGCCCACGTCTGAAAGCTTCCACCCCAAGGGCCCCCGGGACTGAGCCTTAGCACGAGATCCTCGACACTCGTCCAGACCACAGCAGGCGCCCCGATAACTCTAGCCCCCAAACCCTCTGGGTGAATGTGAGTGCTGCTGGCCCAGCCAGGACCAGGGCAGTGACCGGGACGGTCAGGGGTGGACGGCAGGAGGCACTGTCCACCCCTGGCTGCCCCACCCCGCCGTCTCCACTCCCGCGGCCCCGTGACCGGGCTCCCCATTCTGTCCACCCTCCCTGACCCCCGCTGCCCTCTGCCCAACATGGTCTCCCTGCCCCCAGCCACCTCCGAATTCAGTGTCAGCTTTCGTGTCCCCTCTCAGAGAGGCCATTCTGGGAGGCCAGTCTCACAGAGGGCCCCATCCTGTTCCCCGCTGTGGCCCCCAGTCCCCAGGGGGTGGCTGGTCTCCCGGTGCAGCTGAGCTCGGTGACCAAGGACCCGTACCTCTCCTCCCCTGAGTGACAGTCCTTCCGACCTGGCACACACCGCAGGGCAGACAGACCCACGGCCACCCGTCCTCTGCAGCTCTGTCCTTTCTCCATGGGCCCGCCAAACCATCCCGGGCGAGAGGTCAAGCAGGGACGGGGACGAGTGGGACAACGGCAGCGTGGGGAAGCAAAGGCACGGGAGGGCCATCCCCGCTGCCCGGGACGTGCCCGCCGTGTTCTCGGAGCCCCTGGCTCCAGCGACAGTGGCCTCGGGAGGCCCTGGCCAGCTCAGCGGCCCCCAGGCAGTGGTGGCGGCAGCTTGCTGGCCCCAGGACAGCTCTCAGTGATCCAAGGCCAGCATGGGCTGGACGGGAGCCGGGCGCCTTATTCCCTGGCTCCTGCTCAAAACCCAGGCCCGCGCCTCCCTCGGCCTCCGCCAGCGCCGTCCTCGGCAGCAGCCAAGTCACTGCCCAGAATGCAGATTGGGCAGGTGCAAAGGGACCCACCACGCTGAGCCTGGGGCCACCGCGTCCCACCACGGCCCAGGCCATTCCACCCGCCATGCAGACAGCGTCCCCTGGAGTGGCCCAGCCACCCCCCACCCCCCACCCCCAGTCCTCCCGGCCTCCCCCAGGGCAGCCTCCCCCTGAGTGCTTGGTTCAGCCAGGCCCGCGGCCTGAGGCCGGCTGCCTGGCCATCACCCCAGGCCAGATGGCACAGTCCCTCTCTATTTCCACAGGATCCCATCCCTGCTCCTCAGCCCTCCACGCTGCCCCCTCCGACCAGCCCAAGCCCTCTGAAGTCCTGCCCGGCCTTCCTGTCCGTGCCCACTGGAGAGAAGAGGCGACAGGGAAATGCTGCCCTGAGGGTGGGGCTCTGCCCCGTCGCCCCATCTGTCCTAGCGGGGAGAGCATCCCGGCCGTCTCCAGAATTCCTGTCACGATAGCCCTCGATGCCCAGCTCATGACAGGGTCCCTTCAGCCAGGCCCCAATCCCCCACTTGCCTCCGTGGTCTTTAGGCCATCCTGAAGGGGCCACTGCCCACTCATAAAGTCCCCAGGCAGTCCCCAGGGCCATGTGTCTCGGGAGTCAAGAGTACTTCAGGGAGGAAAGAAATGGAGAGGGGGCCGAACGCTCCCCTCAGCCAGGCTCTGCCCTGGCACAGCACCCAGCTCCCCCAAAGCCCTGCGCCAGGGGGCTGTGGGCAGAGAGAGCAGCTCAGGTGGCGGCAGTGCTGAGGGGCAGTGCTGAGGGACGGCGCTGTACGCAGGCCCCCGCATCCCCCATCCAAAACGTCTGGGGCCTCGTGCACGCCGGACCTCAGGTTCTGCACCACTGCCATGAGGTTCTCTGGGTGATAGGACCCAAGTCCAAACACGGAGTTCGTTTCTGTTTCATATGCGCCTTCGACATACAGCCTGGTGTTCATTCCTTACACTATGTTCATCAATCCTGTGCATGAAGCCACGTTTCACAGCGTGGGGTTTTCCACATGTGGCACCAGGGCGGCACTCAGAAGGTGCTGGCTCTTGGAGCGTTTCAGGTTCCACACTAGGTGAGCCCGACTTGTCCCCGCAGGGCACGAGCGGTAAGCAACCTGCACGCTCACCCAGGAGAGGCCGCTGCGGCTTCCGCCTGGCAACTGGCTCTTCAAGAAGTACTAAAGACCAGGTCAGTTTTAAAATGGGCAGAACCCTAATGACCAGGAGACCACGGCGGTGCTACGAGCAATGTACCCCTGCCAAGGGGCACAGGGCCACAAGCTGCCCCCGACCGCCCAGGGCTGCAGGCTGGCACTGTCCTCTCCCATCTGTCTGGAGCCGGGCAAGTTATTAAACTTCTTGGGGTCTCGGCCTCTCCTCCATATCAAGGAGTGTAAGATCCATCTCACGGAGCTGTCGGGACATTGGGGAAGGGCTTTGAACAGCGAGTGGCGGGGCTCGTTGGAAGCACTGCATGAATGCTTGTTAAACAAATGAAGATGAACATAAAGTACATACAGATGTACTTGCAACACGAGAGCACACGATCCCAAGAAAAAGGACGACTGTTTCAAAACGTCGTCAGCCTGTGTTGGTTACGGACCCAGCGCATGGCACTTTTGTTCTTCCGCAGGGAATGTGGCTGTCCTGTGGGAAGTCCCCGCGCATTGTGGTATTATCCGTACAAGCACAGAAGGATCGATATGAGGAGAGAAAAGTCCTGGAAAAGACTGGGCCTCTTCCAAAAACAGGAAGGCTGGACCAGCAGGAGAGGTCACCTATGACCCCAAGGTTGGGAGAGCATTTGACACAGGGCGGGCGGGCTCTGTGCCCTTGGAGGGGAGCGTGAGCTACCCAGACTCCAGCCCTCAAAGTGGCTCCACTAATGACAGGACGGCCGCAGCAAGGCACAGCCCTGCCTCGGTTGTGCCCCTGACCAGGTGAATGGAGCTGACTGCAAGTGGCAGGGCACAGGGTACCCACCGTGCGTCCCCTCAGGCCACGCCGGATGGCAGAGCAGCCAAACCAAAGGAACCTCACCAGGAAGGCGAGGGCTATAGAGCCCTGCTGCGCCCAGTGAAGGTCAACGCTAAAGAAAAGTCAGGAAGGTCGACCGGTGGTCGTACCTGGTCGACGGGTGCAAGGACACTCATTTCTGTATTTTACTTCTGTGTATGTCTGAATTTTTATATATATATATATTATAATATAATATATAATATATAATAAATAGGAAGGAAAGGCCGGTGTGGAGTCACAGCGGATCAGGAGGAGACAGACCTGCCTGCCACACCAACCCTGGGCCAGACGCCACCCTACACATTCTGCGTTCACCAACTCGTTCACTGTCACAGTGACCACGAGGTGGACATTGCCACTGTCCCACTTCACCGAGGAGGAAACCGAGGCAGAGAGCAGCTAAGAAACGTGACCAAGTGCCTTACAAGGGGCAGCCTCGGGTCCAAACGGAGGCCCCCTCAGTGCACGAGGCTGTGCCCTCGCCAGTGTGCTGAAGTGCCGCCTCCTGGGCCCAGTGGGATCAGGCGGAGAAACAACCAGGAGAAGCACGGACGGCCAACAAATCCACGGAAACGCGCTCACCACCGTTGGCAAGCAGGGAAGTGCAAATCAAAGCCACACTGAGGTTCCGTCCACTGCGGTCAGAATGGCAGTCACCAAGAACAGAGGTGATCATAATGCTGGAGAGGACGTGGAGAAAAAGAACATCTTCCCACTGTTAGGGGGATCGTAAACCAGTCCAACCACTTTGAAAATCAGTATGAAGGTCCTCCAAAGGCTAAGCCGTTGGAGCTGTTCCACGCCTTAGCAGTTCTCCTAAAGAATTAAAGTCATCGTACTGCAGTGACACACGCATGCCCATGTTTATAGCAGCACAATTCACAACAGCCAAACTATGGAACCAGCCTAGGTGTCCATCATTGGATGAATGGATGAGTGTAACAATGGAGTTGCATTCAGTCATGAAGAAAAATGCAATTATGTCCTTTGCAGGAAAACGGACATTATGTTACATAAAATAAACCAAACTCAGAAGGTCAAGGGTCATATGTGTTTTCTCATTTGTGGAAGCTAGAGAGGTAACAGGAAATGAAAGAGGGGGGATCTCATGAAAATCAAAGGGAGATCAGTAAGATAGAGGAAAGGGAAGGGAGAGGGTGGAGGGAAGTGAAGGGGAAATATCAGAATGATATTGTCCAAATCATATTGTTATATCATATACACATACAAATATGTCACAACAAATCCCATCATTATGTACAGCTATAAATAAAAAAAAATGCACAAATTTTAAAAAATGTGGAAAAAAGAGAAACAGCCAAGAAACAGCCAGTCAGGGCGACTGCCCACACCTTAGCTCTGAAACAGGTTTAACCGTAGTGCTATGATGAGCTGAGAACTAGATAATACCTGCCGTTAAATCCATCATTGTAAACTTTTACTCTAAGTCCCAACTGTTTATAGGAACAAAATTTGTCATTAGCGCTTAAATATTCAAGAAGAATTGGTCCCTGCCCCGTAGAGGTGTACGTGGGATGGACTGAGCAGGAAGCACAGCTTCGGGGCCCAGGTCTCCTTCCCAGGCACGGTGTCGGCTGGACACGGGGGACCCCAGGAGCACTGGAGGCTGGCCATCGCCCACCTGGCTCACTCTCTACCCCGCTGCATCAGCCCCTCCGCACTCCGGAACCCTCCTCCGACTGACTGACGCAGCTCTGGGTGTGGTCAACGATACATCCCAAGACCCGGAGCAGAGGGGCCTGCAGGTAAGCCCTCTCCCCCAGAGACCCTCCCAGTCCTTCAGAGCCATCAAAAGACAGCAAACTGTAGGGCACTGTCTCCCTAAGTGACTGGTTGAGACTCAGAAGCCTGAAGATAAAAATGATCTTGATAGCCTGGATAACTTTATTGTTCCCCTCAGTGACACAGCACCAGGTTTATCAGTAGGATTAATCAATACCATGGGAGGGGCCAATTCCCCCACCACCGGAATGGGACAGACCCCTGCTAGAAAACACAGCTCCACATCTCAAGAAAGGGTTCGTCGTCGTAGTCGTCTTAACTTAGTCTGGGAAGTTGTCAGAAATACAGTCTTGGGCCCCCCTGAAGAAATAAGAATGTGCATTTTTCACATGATTCAGATGCACATTCACGTCGAGAAGCCTGGTGCATCGTTAGGGCTGTTATTTTATACTTGGTGTGTCCCATGCCCTAGTTTAATACCTGGAAGTACTTTACATGCATTGACTCATTTAATCCTCACAAGAAGTCTATGCCCTTTTTATAAAGAAACTAAGACTCGGAGAGGCTAAGTAACTTACTCCAGGGCGCGCAGTTTGGTGGCAGAGCTTTGGTATAGTAGTGAAGGAGAGGGAACTTTATTAGGATTAGCTGAGAACCTAGATGAACTGAGAGGGAGGGTGGGAGAAGCCAGGTTCCGGCCTTCCCAGGGGAAGAAGGACCCCTCAATGGAAGGAGAAGGTGCCTCTGGGAGGCAGAGCAGGACTAAGAGCAGGAAGGGTCCAAATTTTTTATCGCAGGAGCTGCAGACGACCCCTGGAGCAGCAAGCTCCCCGTCACAGGAGGCATTCAAGCAGAAGCCAGGAGACCTTCCCTACAGGATGCACTGGAGCAGACCCTAGATCACCAGGAAAGCAGTCTAATGGGTGGACTTTCCCCTCTAATCCCAAGTCCAGGAAGATGTTTTGTTTTTATTTTATTTTATTATTTTTGGTACCAGGAATTGGACCCAGGGGTGCTCAGCCACTGAGCCACACCCCAGCCCTATTTTGTATTTTATTTAGAGACAGGGTCTCACTGAGTTGCTTAGGGCCTCACTAAGTTGCTGAGGCTGGCTTTGAACTCGCCGTCCTCCTGCCTCAGCCTCCTGAGCCACTGGGATTACAGGTGTGCACCGCCACAGCGGGCCAGGAATATGTTTTCTCCACCCACTGGGAGGACTTCAAGGTGGGTGTGTTGCCCTTCTCCACCCTGCACAAGCTGCTGGGGACAGCTACGGCCCAGGAAGCCTCTGAGGCTCTAGCAGTCTGAGCAGACCATGGGGCCTATTTCTAACCTCTGCCCAAGTCCCACCCTTATCCCGATCCCTAATGCAGGGCACAGCACGGTCCTCAGGCAACAGCAGAGTTAACTGACCCCTGGCTGGGGATGTAGGGATGGCCTCTGTGACTCAGTGACCCAATTTTTCTCAAGCTGAGAAGGCTTGGAAGAAATGCCCCACACACTCCACGGGGGGCCAAGGCCTCAGGAATCAGACCCCCCTTGCCAGCAATTTCAAGGAACTGCAATTTTTCTCTTCCCATAGAAGCACAAGGCAAAAAACGGGAAACCCCAACAGGAACCTGTCTTCTTAAATGTCAGAAACCCAGGAAATTCACAGGGACACAAATGCAGGGCCAGCACGGTGGCAGCAGGGCAGAGGGCAGTACCTGACCACCAGGGTTCAAAGTCCAACACCTGGGGACGGGGACCAACCCCACTGGGCCTCCGATGCTTGTCTGCAACAGGAAGACAGCAGTGACACCTCTCTCGTGAACTGTACTGTGAGCAGCACCTCGCACAGTGCAAGCACCTCATCTGGTGAATACATAGGGAATGTGGACAAAACTGAGCACAAAGAAGGGCGAACGTGACCAAGTAAAACATCACCGACTCAATGAGAGGAGGAGCAGGCGCGCTGGGCGTCTGGGGCCCGCGGGAGTCTCTGGTTAACGGCAGCTGTTGTCGCTCCTGTTCTCCTGCCATCGTTTCCACTAACTGGAGGGGGGGAATGACCTCAGTGTCCAGCTCTGGGGACTGGGTACAGAGGGCAGGGGATGGGAGACTCTGAGCGCAGGGCTGGGAGAGGGGGAGGCCCTGCTTGGATAAACGCTTGGCGGCTGGATTTTGGAGGCAACCAGGCCTCCAGAGAGCCAGCTCCACAGGCCTCAGAAGTCAGGCCAGCTTCTGATTCCTGGCATTCCAGCCCCGAGTCCTCAGCCGGGCCTGCTGCCCAGGGCACTTGGATTCTTCCAGGGCCCGGGATGTGCTTCCAAAGCAGCCTCATCTCAGACGGAGGCCAGAATTCCTTGGCAGGCAGCGAGCCCGTCTCCATGACACTGACAGAGTCCAGCTGTGGGGGTACCATCTCCTCTGCTCCCACCAAGGCCCGGCCAGCTCCTGAGCACACAGACCTAGAACTGCAAGCATCCCCAGCCCCTGCTCCTGCTAAATACGTAATACAAACACCAGGGAAAGACTTTCGTTACTTTCTCTATCCCTTGGTATCTGAACAGTGGCAGGCACTGGGTGGTCAAAATTTGAATCTGATGACAAGTTTCCCCACAGCCCTCCTACCCCCACCCCGGGACCTTCTCCAAGGACTGAAATGAACTTCCAGGAAGGGACAAATTCTGAGTTGATCTGTGCACCTAGACCTATGTCTGGAAACCTAGGCATCTGGGATGCATTACCATTACCTACACACGAAAGTGCAGAGCCCTCAGACCCACAGGTACAAGAGGATAGCCAGGGGAGGGACATTAGGGGCCCCTGCTGTCCATAGTCACAGAGAAAGGGCTCATCAGGGGCTACCCTAAGTGGCACAGACCCTTGTTTTACCCATGAAGGTCAAAGAAAAGAAACCATGGGCTGGGGCTGTTGCTCAGCAGTAGAGCGCTTGCCTAGCATGCATGAGGCACTGGGTTTGAACCTCAGCACCATATAAAAATAAACAAACAAAATAAAGGCATGCTACAACTACAAAACTATTTCCAAAAAGAAAAAAAAATTAAGAAAGAAAGGAAGGAAAGAAACCAACAGACCCAGTAGTTAGCTACCAATTATCCTGTGCCTGTGACCTGTGAGATGGCTGATATATATATATATATATATATATATATATACATATATATATATATATATACATATATATATATATATATATATTTTTTTTTTTTTTTGGTACTGGGGATTGAACTCAGGGGCACTTGTCAGAGATGGCTGATATTTTAAAATTTGCTATATTATCAAGTGTTTACTCTGTGCCAAACCCTGTGAGCCCCATGCTTTCCATTTATCCTTTTTTTAATCCCTTGCAACGTTCCTTTGATTAGCAATAATGCCCATTTTATAGATGATAAGTTGAGACACAAGATAAATAACAACCAAAGAGCCGGGCAAGGTGGCGCACGCCTGTAGTTCCAGCACTTGGGAGGCTGAGGCAGGAGGATCGCGAGTTCAAAGCCAGCCTCAGCAATGGCGAGGTACTTAGCAACTCAGTGAGACCCTGTCTCTAATAAAATACAAAAAAGGGCTGGAGATGTGGCCCAGTGGTTGAGTGCCCCTGAGTTCAATCCCTGGTACAAAAAAAAAAAAAAAAAAACAACCAAAGTTACACATTAGAAAAAGTGGCTCGATGAGTCAGCCTGACTACTACTCAACCCAATTGTGGCCAACTGGTTGCACTGGTGGCTCCAATTTGTTCATACCTCCCTGAAACCCATGCCCTCTGGTGGTGTTCTCCCCACACTGAGTCTGGGCTTAGCCACTTGGACCCGCTCTGGCCAACGGGACACAGTAAATGTGATGCAACACTCGATAATGCACTGGGATTACCACTTCCACTCTGAGACCTGTCACTGTGATGAGATGCCTAGGCTTGGGCTGCCTGCAGGATGCATGTGACATACACATGAAGAAGAGCCACCTCACCCAGGCTCATTCTATTCTAGACCAGGTAGTTGCCAGCCAACCTGTCAGCTGTCCCCAGAAGCATGAGCAAGCCCAACCTAATCAGCCTAAATCTATCCAGATCAACCCAGATCAGCCTAGATCGGCTTAGCCAAATGCAAATCAGCTGAGCCCAGATGACCGCAGATCAACTGAGATCAACCCTGATCAATTCAGTCCAACCCTGCTCAGCTCAACCCAGCTCAGATCAGCCGAGCCCAACCTAGATCAGCTCAGCGCAACCCAGACCAGCTCAGCCTAACCCTGATCAGTTGAGTCCAACTCTGATAAGCAGAGCCCAACCCTGATCAACTCAACCCAAGACCAGCTGAGCCCAACCCAGACCAGCTGAGCCCAACCCCAGACCAGCTGAGTCCAACCCTGATCGTTGAGCCCAATCCTGATCAGCTCAGCCCAACCCAGACCAGCTGAGCCCAACCCAGACCAGCTGAGCCCAACCCAGACCAGCTGAGTCCAACCCTGATCGTTGAGCCCAATCCTGATCAGCTCAGCCCAACCCAGACCAGCTGAGTCCAACCCTGATCCGCTCAGCCCAAACCTGATCAGTTGAATCCAACCCTGATCCACTCAGCCCAACCCAGACCAGCTCAGCCCAACCCAGATCAGCTCAGCCAAACCCTGATCAACTCAGCCCAACACAGACCAGCTGAGCCCAACCCAGACCAGCTCAGCCTAACCCTGATCAGTTGAGTCCAACTCTGATCAGCAGAGCCCAACCCTGATCAACTCAATCCAATCTAGATCAGCTCAGCCCAACCCAGACCAGCTGAGCCCAACCCAGATCAGCTGAGTCCAACCCAGATCAGCTCAGCCTAACCCAGTTCAGCTCAGCCCAACCCAGACCAGTTGAGTCCAACCCAGACCAGCTGAGCCCAACCCAGATCAGCTCAGCCTAACCCAGTTCAGCTCAGCCCAACCCAGACCAGTTGAGTCCAACCCAGACCAGCTGAGCCCAATCCTGATCAGCTCAGCCCAACCCAGACCAGCTGAGTTCAACCCAGACCAGCTGAGTCCAACCCTGATCAGCTTAGCCCAACTCAGACCAGTCTAGTTCAATGATATGGTGCAAACCAATCCATAGAGGCATGAGGGATAATAAGTGTTTGTTTTAAGTCACTAAGTTTTGGGATGGTTTGTTACACAGAAAGTTGATGCACCAGCTATACTGCTCATTCTCTTTTGACATTGGAAAAAAACTTCCTGAGAATTAAGAGGGCAAATGGTTACCACAGGTTGAGTACTCCCTAGCCAAAATGGGATAAAAATGTTTCAGACTTTCAACTTTTCAAATTTTGGAATATCTGACATACATGTTAAGATGCCTTGGAAAGGGGGACTCATCTAAACACAAAGTTCATGATGTTCCATACACGCTTTATGCACACAGCCTGAAAGTAGTTTTAGTGCCCGTGTTTTAATGGCCACCTGTCACGCGAAGTCAGATGTGAAAATTTTCACTTATGGCATCAGGTTTGTGCTCAAAAAATTTCATATTTTGGTGCAGTTTTGTAGTTCAGATTTCTGGATTAAGGATGCTCAACCCATTTTTTATTTGAATGAGAAACACATTTAAACCAAATGGTCCGCTGTAAGCGAGGGGTGGTGGATGAGTTCTCGTGTTTAGGTCTGGGTTTGAATCTTAGAACCTACTACAACCACAAAGGGATCAAGTCACAACGTAGCCACAGACCTGCTCCACCACACCTGTACACTGTGTCCCTTAGGTGAAACTATCTACTGCTCCAGCCTGCTCTCTTACATACTTATGAGGCAATATCGTACCATGTGCCAAGAACACACTGTCTTTCTTCCATGCCAGTCTGACATTAAGCTACACCTCTCTTTCAGTTGTCTACTGTCATGCAACTAACCACCCCCAACCTCAGAGGCTTAAAACCACACGTTATTATCTCTCGTGATGCTTTTGGCTGTCTGGGCTCCAGTGGACAGCTCTGCTGGTCACATCTGAGTCCTGCACAGCAGCAGGCTTATGAAGCCTCGGGCCACCATCATCAGGAGCTCTACTGGGCTGGATACCCAAATGGTCCCCTCCGCGCCTGGCACCTTGGTGGAGACGGCTGGAAGGCTGGGATAATGGGGTCTCTCTCTGGCTCCATTCTGTCTCTGAGCCCCTCCCCCCACCCCAGGAAAGGTGGCTGGACCTCTATGGCAACCCAAGGGTCCTGACAGCACAAAAGCAGCTGCCTGGCCTTCCTAGGTGTCCCTTCCACTGCCTGCTCCTGGTTAAAGCAGTTCTGTGACCTAGTCAGATTCAAGGTCAAGAGAATAAATGCTACCTGTCAATGAGAGGGTGACAAAGAAGTGCAGCCATTGAATCCCTCACAACCTCTGATCTCCCGCATGCAGCCCATTCAGCCTAACACCCAAGTCAGTGGCCACTGGAATCCTGAAGGGGAGCCGCAGTGCATTTACAGCCTAACCCTCACCTGGCAGCCAGCTGGTCCTGGGTCTGCAGCCTGCTGCATCTAGGGAAGCAAAAGGCGTTTCCACCGCAATTTCCCTACGCGAAGGCAGCAGCCTTTGGACCCTAGGATACTGTCAAAGTCTCTTTCCAGAATGAATGTGTGTGAGGACCATTGAAAGGCAAGGAGCCCCTGCCTGCACGTCCCCAGGGGTGTCTGGCAGATGTAAGGCAGTCACGTTCTTTGTGAAGACCTCAGACTGGAAATGGGCCCCTGCAAGATCCAAACTCCCTTGCTCCCTGGGGGACAGTTCTTCCCCAGGACACAGGCGAATCTTGTCTTGGCTGGGGCTCTAGGCACAGGCCTGAGGGACTGCTGTAGGGAGAGCAGCCCTGGGAGAGCCCCTAATCGTTTAACTAAAATCACATTCAAGGCATAATTAGCAGACAGCTCCAAATTCATGATCTGAGGCCCATCGGCTCTAATGGGCTAATTAGTTCAGACATCCTTGGGCGGGCAATACACTCTGGCCTTCTCAGAAATAGCCCAGGGAGCTCAGGAGATCAAGGCTGGCATCTGGTCCAGGAGTTGCCTTCCTATGACTGGGCAAAGAGACAAACGCATTTCCTGGGCAAGAAATATAACTTACCGTGTGCCCAGCTTAGAGAGAGCAACAAGCATCTCCCTACTGACCCCCCAACAACAACTAATCCTAGCAATATTCAAGCCCCAGAAACAAAATTCTTCACTCTTGGCAGTCAGAAGCATGATGCCTGCCTCCTGAACTACCCAGCCCCTTCCAAATTAAAGCTAATAGCGACAAAGGGCACATACCCAGGGGTATGCGTGCACACCTACTTATACAATTCTGCTCTCCCAGGTCCCTCTCCCTGTAAGCTCATGGCAACTGAAAATGGCTGCAAAATCGCACACCATCCTGGAGAAGAGAAATGAATTACAGTGCTGAGGAAGCCCCCACCCAAAATACCCAGAGCCACAAACCAACCCCAGATAGGAGGCCCTTGCTGCATGACCAGCTGTCTCAATCCAAGCTGCTTCTGAGCCAAGTGGCAAGGGTCTCATACAGCGAGGAGGACTCAAATCTCAGTGAAAAGTTGGCAGAAATAAAGACTGGAGCGCCCCCTCCCCTCCACCCCCGTGCATCTGGGATTGCAGCAGGTGCAGCCAGGTAGTGGAATCCAAACTCTGAATCCAGCGGACAGCACCCAGGAGGCTTCAACCCCACAGCACAATCTTCCAGTGGGCTTCCTGGCTGGAGAAGTTTGGGAAACTGCTCGGTAAGTGGGGGTAACCCTGAGTTACACTGAAGCCATATATTTGAGATTCACAATTTTATAGTAGCACAACAAAGGCTCTGAGAAGTCCTGTAGTATAGTGACATGTTTCACTGATTATTGTATTCATTGTTTCCCAAGCTTATTTTTGCATAGGACCTTTTCCCCCAGAATCTAGTGGGGTAATATATTTGGGAAATACTGTCTTTAAGAAAGAATACAGCTGTGCCAGGTAGATGTCACAAACTGCAATCCCGTGAGAGCTGTTCCTTGGACGTGAAGCAGGCCAGGGTTAGGATTTGTGCAGGAGGCACGCAGAAACATCATCTCCAGGAAGAAACTCTCATTTTTCTTAAAGAACCATCTTGGCTCATCGCCCCCATAACCCATTCTTGGTAGCAATTTTTTTTTTCTATGAGAGAAATAGAAATGTTTATTTAAAAGAAATATCTCTGTAAGAAGAATGATGAAAAGCAAGAGAAGCAGAAACAGGACTGGTGGGCACCTCGCAGCTCAGGGGACACAGGCCTTGCACTGAGGAACAGGCACAGGGCACCAGCCAAGAAATCAAGGCCGGGATACCAGGTTTCCGACTTTTGAACAGAAATCTGAAATCTGGACTTCTATGTGAAAAGTCCAAGTTTTATTAACGTTGGCTCAAAACTTAAAAATTTGTAGGTCCAATGAGACCTTCACGAGGGCGAGAGTTGGCCCACCAGGCTGCAATCTCTGCTAAATGTGGTGGAGTGAACGCAGAGGAAACCGATGCTGTCACCCGCTGCCTGAGAGTCTGTGACCAGGGAAGCCCTGGGAGAACTGGTACCGCGAGGCTGGACAGCTCTCCCAGGGGCGTCTCCGGCAGCGCCCTGCACACCTGCTGCATGCCCAGCGCACCAAGGGCCCCCCAAAGACGCAGACTTTGCCTCTGGTTAACCACGGCTCACCCAGCAGCCAGGCTGGCTCCCCGGCTGCCCAGGAGAACCCCAGGCCTGAGGGAGGCTCTGGGCATTTTCAGGATCGTGAGGGATGGGGTGCGTTACTCATTTCTCGGCATCTCCAAAGTGCGAGGCACATGATGAGAAGCCGGCGTGAGCCTGTCAGTGAAGCACCTGCAGCCCCCAGCAGCAGGGCCACTCCAGATGGTAAGAGAGGTAGAAGCTTCTGGAATGTGGAGCTGGACTCGGCCAGCTGAGGAAGCAGAAGTGGGCTACAGAGGAGGCTCAGGCACCAAGGCACCCACAGAGGGAGCAAGGACTTGAGCCAGGGCTGTGCAGAGACGGCTGCTGGCCCCTCAAGATCTCTGCTCTCTCTTCCTAAGGATGGATGTTCCTGGAAGGTGGCTTCCCAGATGGGACATTTCCTAGCACCTCTTGCCTCAAAGGAGGACCAGACAGTTCATCTCACCCAGGAACATGAGCAACATGAGCAGGAGCAGCAGGGGCGCCTTGCAGCCAGGGAGCTCAGGGAGTGGGAAGAGCGTCTCCTCCGCCATCCCCTCCCACCAGCTGGGAGGAGGAGCCAGGAAGGCCCTGCAGACCATGGAGCCACAAGACGGAAGGCACCTGGGCCTCCCAAGTCACCTTCACCTTCCAAATCGAGATACCCGTTCCAGATGGTACATGATAAACAAAAATGCTAGTATGCTGGGCCACTACAATGTCAAGGCTTATTTGCACAACGCGGGTTAGTTGACCTAAAATAGGAGCAAATGGAGAAAAATGTCATGGGTCCAGATAACAGCTCCTCGCCTGCACGAGCCCCTCCAGGCAGAAACAGCACAGGGAAAACTCACCTTGCCGAGCGGGAGCGGCCCTCCTCCCACGGGCAGCCCGCGTGTTCATGTCACGCACTCACACGCAGCCACCGGTGCTCTGGAAGGTGATGGACACGCCTCAATGGTAGTGGTTTCACGGGTGTATAATTAACCCCAGACCCACTGAGTTGAAAATGTTAAAGAAGTATAGCTTTTTCAATGTCAATCAAATCTCTAGGAAGCAACTTTTAAATTTTAAGTGAATTGTGTAAAAATAATTTTTGGTGGGGGGGGTAATCTATTTACCAAGCATACTCTGCCACATACCCAGTGACAGGCTAGGAAGGTATCATACTATCTCCACCGACAGGGGAGAGCTCTGCGGTCAAGCAGGGTCAAGACACCAGCAGAGCCAGTTTTCACAGGAGCCCCTGCTCCCTCCAACATCCCTCCTGCTCTGCAATATCGTACGCCACACAAGCGGGGTAGCCTCCCCACCACACTGGGAGCCCCCTGAAGGTGGGGCTCCGGCCATCAGCATGGCCTCCGAGGATGCAGAGGGGACAGGGGTCCCTCATTACTCTCTGCAAGGAGCCACATGCCCACTTGCAGCTGCTCTTGGGCCAACGGTGGTGTCTCCCGAGTACACCCTGGCTCGCCCCCGCCGCCCCACCCCTCCCGAGGCCAGCTCTCTAGGCCATCTCTCCACACAGGATGATGAGCAATGTCACTGTGGGCAGGCTGCTGTTCTCCTGGGCACCACTCGGTCACACCGAGAATCTCCTTAGTTCCTAGTCATCAACACTCAACCAGGAATTCCTGGGGGTTTGCATCTTCTTTGATGCCTGTGGTGGGGGTGACCAAAGTCCTCCTAACCCTGGACTTGATGCTGCAGACTGCTGCTCCTCCCAGCTCTGATCAGCTGAGGCCACAGACACCTCGGGCGGCCACCAGGCACCCGTTAGTGCAGGACTGGCTCCAGGGCTGGGTGGGATTCTTGGAGGAAGTGAGGGCAAGTTCCAGCTTTGAACAAAAGGTCAGTATAGGCCAAGAAGCCAGCAATCAGTCTCAGGAGCACAGAATCTTCTAGAATATTCTGAAGAGGTGGGCTTGTCACCAAGCGGAGCCCACATGCTCCCTTCCTCACATCTGGGTCTCTCGACCTCAGCACAGTGGACACTGGGGCTGGGTAGTTCACTGTTGCGGAGGGCCATCCTATCCACTGCGGGATGTCTGGGAGCCCCCCTGGACGCTACCTAGTAGGTGCTGGGGCACCTCCCACTCAGTCATGTCAATGAAGAACGTCAGCAGACGTCACCAAACATCCCACACTCCCGCTGAGAGCCCCTGCTGCGAAGTCACGCGCACCGGTTTCCAGGCCCAGGTCCCACTCCCCAAGTTCACCAGCAAAGCAAACCCCATGGTGTCCACGCCCAAACCTAGGCCTGGGATTCCCCATCCTTCATCTTCTCACCTCTAGGCTCGCACAGGCCAAATCTCTGTTCCTGAACCTTGACACCTGCTCACGTTCTCCTCCGCCCCCGAGAGCCCCAAAACATGAGTGCAGGTCACTGGCCACCACCTTCCCAAGCCCTGTGCTAAATGCAGATGGCAGAACCATCAAGGGCCCCACCACCCACTTCTCAACGTTTGTGCCCTGAGGTCCTGAAAGACCCAAAGGACTCCAGGCCCCAGGAAGGAGCCCTGCCAAGTGAGGAGCGCCGCCCGGTGGAGGCGGGGCAGAAGACCGGGCGGCTCCTCACCTGTCCAGTGGCCTTCCTTCCCACCCCACCCCACCCCACCCCAGAGGCCGAGACCCAGGTCCCTTTGCAGGTCCCATCGCACCTCTCCTCTTTCTCCCCCGAAACACAACGGCCCTCCTGTCATCATTCCCGGCTCCTGGTCCCGAGCCCGTTCTGGTCTAGGAAGCAAAGCCCCCAAAGAACCTCCCTCCTGGAACACCAGGCAGCCCGGGGGCCAGTGACCGTCCTGGTGACAACGGGCCCCCTTCAGAAAACAGCTTCTCCTCTCTTCCAGCACCTAGTTTAAGAACGTGTTCTGAGCAAATTTCCTTTCCTTTCCTTGGGAGCAAGAATCTGGGTTACTAGGGGAGGGCAGAGGAGAATCTAATAAATCTTCGAATATACTTCTTGGCTAAAGGAGGAAAAAAAAAAAAAAAAACACACACACCTACTTACTGGTGTCATGAAACAACTCCGCCGCTCTCTGAAGAGAGCCGGGTTCAGAAGTTACTATTGTATTCAAGCTGTATTAAATCAAGCTGTGAGCAGCACCGGGGTTATGCTTTTAAAGAACGCCCCGAGCCAATTCTGATGTTTAAAGGGAAAA
This sequence comes from Tamias sibiricus, assembly GCA_025594165.1. Lineage (NCBI taxonomy): Eukaryota > Metazoa > Chordata > Mammalia > Rodentia > Sciuridae > Tamias > Tamias sibiricus. The sequence continues at coordinate 34,727,341 of CM046672.1, forward strand.
GGAAAAGTTTGCAAGGCTTCCATAAATTCCGAGGAGAGGAAGTTTCAAACTTGGGTGTTCACAGTCCACGGCCCCCACATGGAAACAGCTAGGTTTCATGTATTTGGTTTTACTGTTCAAACTTTAGGGTCTTTTAACTTCTTATTTTTACAGGGCTCAGAAGAAAAGGGAGACGGAGCCATTTGCACAGGCGGTGCCAAAGAAAACCCCAGCGCTCCCTCGGAGGGCCTCTGCCCGCGACGGCAGCGAGGCAGGGACGTGGGGAGGGACCCCCTGGCTCCTGGCACGCCCCCGCACAGCTCCTCCTGCCCGCTGGAGGCCAGGTCTGCAAGGCCAGCGGCTAATTGACTCCGACAAGATCCATTCGGGCCAGGGCTTGCACAAGCTGAGGCCAGGCAGGACTGTCATCCGGCTGCGCCGGGCTCCAGCCATCAGCAGCAGAACAACGGGGAGACTTTCCAAAAACACGACGAGGCCCAGCCAAGACCCCAGGAATCCTACATTTAGTCCCAGCGAAGGGCAGCCAGGGCACCAATGAGTCCTGGCGTTCCTTGGAATGTCAGCTAAACCCAACAGGCCTCCCGGCCACCTCAACCCCGAGCCCCCACCCCGAGCAGATCCCCTCGGCTGCAAGGTGAGTCACGTGCACCAGTTTCCAGGCCCAGGTCCCACTCCCCAAGTTCACCAGCAAGGCAAGGCTGGTCTGCCTGGACAGGTGAAGCAACCGAGTCCCCAGAGCAGTAGCAGCCAGGCAGCACGGACGCCGGGTCCTGAATTGAATCTGTTGTTGACTTCCCGGATGCCCATGTGACCTGGAAGAGGGTACTTTGTCACACTGGGCCTTTGCTTTACCATCTGTAAAATGGGAGTGAGAAGTCCCTGTTTGAAAAGACACCCACAGCATGTTTGAGTGTCCACGTGTACACGCGCACACGCGCACATGTGAAAGCAGAGCCTCCTGCTCCTGCGCCTCCCGGACACACCTGGCTCCCCGGCAGCTGCTGTGCCAGCTCAGCGCCGCCCTGACCCGGCGGTGACCCCAGGCGTCCCTTTGGGTGGCCACCTCTCCCTCTCTCACCCCATGGCGTTCTCAGACACCTTCCGACTAGGGGTCACCAGGGTGGAGCCAGGCCAGCGGGTTAGTGAAGTCCCCAGCCTGCTCCCGTGCACAAGAGACAGCCGCCAGAAGAGCGCCGGGGCCAGGGGCTGGGCACTGACCGCCACACCCTGCCACGCCGCCAGGAAGCTGCGCATCTCCATGGGCGCAGATTCCCAAGGACCCTCAGGATAGGGCCCTCTCCAGGTCCGTGGGGGCAGAGCGCAGGCGGGGTCCCACCCCCACCCCAGGAAGCCCCGCGGGCTCCGACCCTGGCTTCTGGCTGCAGGGCGGGTCAGGGGACGGGCGGGGAGTGTCCACCTGCCCACAGGGCAGTTCAGCATAAGGAGGTTTCCAGACCCGTCTCCAGCTGGAGCCCAGACAGGGTGCAGGGCTCCTGAGGGACGGGCTCGGCGGGGGAGGGTTTCCAGCTAAGGAGGAAACCACAGAGGCTCTCTCCAGGGGCAGAGAGTCCCGGGCAGGTTCTTCCCACTAGAGGACAGCTGCTCATGGTCAGGGCAGCTTCACCAGGGACCTGGGCCACACCGGGCCATGTGGCTCACACACCAGACCTGCTGACGGCGCACACCAGCATCCTCGGGGAGGGTCGGATGGTAGCACCCTACAGGTGGAGAGGCCGGGCCTCGGATGGTAGTCCCCCCTACAGGTGGAGAGGCCGGGCCTCGGATGGTAGTCCCCCCTACAGGTGGAGAGGCTGGACTTCCGATGGTAGTCCCCTACAGGTGGAGAGGCCGGGCCTCGGATGGTAGCACCCTACAGGTGGAGAGGCCGGGCCTCGGATGGTAGTCCCCTACAGGTGGAGAGGCCGGGCCTCGGATGGTAGTCCCCTACAGGTGGAGAGGCCGGGCCTCGGATGGTAGTCCCCTACAGGTGGAGAGGCCGGGCCTCGGATGGTAGCACCCTACAGGTGGAGAGGCCGGGCCTCGGATGGTAGTCCCCTACAGGTGGAGAGGCCGGGCCTCGGATGGTAGTCCCCTACAGGTGGAGAGGCCGGGCCTCGGATGGTAGTCCCCTACAGGTGGAGAGGCCGGGCCTCGGATGGTAGTCCCCTACAGGTGGAGAGGCCGGGCCTCGGATGGTAGTCCCTACAGGTGGAGAGGCCGGGCCTCGGATGGTAGTCCCCTACAGGTGGAGAGGCCGGGCCTCGGATGGTAGTCCCCCCTACAGGTGGAGAGGCTGGACTTCCGATGGTAGTCCCCTACAGGTGGAGAGGCCGGGCCTCTGATGGTAGTCCCCCACAGGTGGAGAGGCCGGGCCTCGGATGGTAGCACCCTACAGGTGGAGAGGCCGGGCCTCGGATGGTAGTCCCCCACAGGTGGAGAGGCCGGGCCTCGGATGGTAGCACCCTACAGGTGGAGAGGCCGGGCCTCGGATGGTAGCACCCTACAGGTGGAGAGGCCGGGCCTCGGATGGTATCCCCTACAGGTGGAGAGGCCGGGCCTCGGATGGTAGCACCCTACAGGTGGAGAGGCCGGGCCTCGGATGGTAGTCCCCTACAGGTGGAGAGGCCGGGCCTCTGATGGTAGTCCCCCACAGGTGGAGAGGCCGGGCCTCGGATGGTAGCACCCTACAGGTGGAGAGGCCGGGCCTCGGATGGTAGCACCCTACAGGTGGAGAGGCCGGGCCTCGGATGGTAGTCCCCTACAGGTGGAGAGGCCGGGCCTCGGATGGTAGTCCCCTACAGGTGGAGAGGCCGGGCCTCGGATGGTAGTCCTACAGAACGAACAATGGTCCTACTCATGACCTGCTTTCTGGGACACAGGTACTGAGCTAAGGGTTTCTGGGGCATGCTCATTGGCCCCTTTTACAGACGAGGAAACAGAGGCACAGAGAGGTTAATACACTTGCCCAAACGTCACACAGCTAGTAACTGGCAAAGGCGGCACCTGCATCAGGCCTGGCTGCCTCTGAGCCAGAGCGGTGCTTCACAGGGTCTGTCACCCGCCCCCACACAGAGCCTATGTAGACATTCACTTTTCCAAATCACCCCACCATTAAACTTCAATACCACCAACGCTCCGGGTCTCTGGTTAAGATTTCAACGTGTAAAGAATGAATTCTCGCTCCCCTGGGGAGGGTGGCGTCCTCACCAAGAACGGTCTAGAGTCAAGACCGCTGCTGTCTGAAAGGAGCAGACTACAAACCAAGTATGTCACATTAAAGACTTAAAAACTGTTGATTCTAATTAATATTAATAATGCTATTTAAACTAACATAGCCAAAATATCGAAATTTCAAAACATTATTCTGATATGTGCAAAACCAAAAAAAAAATGATACCTATGAACTTTTTCCTTCTTTTTCCCCCCACATTAAGGCCTTCAAATTCTCATGCCTTGGCGTCCCAGACTAACCATAGCTCACTGCTCACCACGTCACAAGACAGAGGCCACCATGGTGGACACGGGGCTGAAGCAGTACTGCTGCCCTCCCCCACAGCTCGGGACAGCCAAGCTCCCACACCTTCTCCATGCAGAGCCCTCCAGAATCCCCACCATGCCTGTGCAGCAGGGAACGGGTTCTCAAGACCTCGTAGGTCAAGAAGAGGTAAGAGCCGCCTCTGCCCTCCACCAGCTTAGGATCTAAGGGGGAAGCAGAATCCAGCACACCCACAGGACTTGACCCACTGAGGATCGAAAATATCGGGGAAAGAACCGCACCTGTGCCGAACACATACAGATGTTCTTCTAATCGTTGCAATAAAGCCCAACAGCTGCTCACACAGCACTGACATCGTACAGGTACTCTAAGTAACATGATTCGTGGTGCACCAGACGGTGTGCACAGGTTACATGCAAATGCTACACCACTTTATGTGAAGAACTTGAGCATATGAGTTTTGGCATCTGGGGGGGGGGGGCGCTTCCTGGGAACAACTCCCTGCAATAACCAGGGACAAGTGTCCTTGCCAAACCCTCCTGCACGCCAGGCCCTGGGGCTCCACCTACTGCCTTCTGAGCCTCATACTCGGTCTAGGATGTGGGTTCTTTTAGGACTGTTCCATTTTACTGACGAGGGAACTGAGGCTTGGGAGAGCTGGGTCTTGCCCACAGCCCCCCTGTGTGTCTCCCCAGATCCAGAACGGAGAAAAGAAGGTGCGGCAGAATAAGGGGAGGGCTTCCAGGAACAGCAGGAGCACTCCCAGGGGAGGCCTCGGGAGGGGCCGGGTGGGCGCAGAGGTGGCAAGACAGGGAGACGGAGACAGGTTCCCAGGGCAAGGCAGGGTGGGACAAGAGCAGGCGCACAGAAGCGATGGGTGTGCTCCCGGTGGACAGGGAGCACAGGGGGTCCTTGCAGCCAGGAGTTCTGGGCACCGGATGCTCCAGCAGGCACCGCATGAGGAGAGCCCACGGCCCATCCCCTAGTCATGGGAAAGCACCCACTGCCCACCCCGGGGCATGATGCCAACGGAATCCAACTTCCCCAAATATTTACCAGAAGGCTCTGGGCACCAGACTCCACTCTGTAAACTTGGATGCCATTGCAGAGCCCAAACCATAGATCTCCCAGAGAACAAGATAAACTCTCCCTCACACTCTAAATACTGAAAGGGAGGTGAGGAGGAGGAGGAAATAAATCAAGCCTCCCCAGCCACCCAACTTAAAAGGGATTATGGTCAGCGGCGAGCAGAGAGCTGCGATGCCCTGTCCTTATCAGGCACGGCCGCTCCAGACACAAACAAAAGTCCTGGCCGCCGTCCTTCTCCCACCAGGGAGCGGAGCGCAGCTTCACCGAGAGGTCAGACCCGTCCTCCTGAGTGCGATCAGGCCGAGGTCCCGCCCAGGGCTCCAGGAGGGACGGTCCCCTCTGTGATGGAAGCACTAACAGGGACTGGAGGAATGAGGCCCACGCGTGGCTAGGGGGCCCAGATCTCCAATCTCCCACGCGCGGGGCCACCGCACCCAACGCACAAGGGAAGGAAGTTTCAGGCTGGACTGACTCAGCTGCGTGGATGACGGGGCAGTCCCCTGCCTCCCGACAGTCTCCACCCGCGGCACCGAGGGACACGAGAAAGTGCGTGACGTGGCTGATGACCATCCGCCCTCAGGACTCATGAGGCAGGTACTGCTGTGGCCCCCAAGTGACAAACAGATTTACATGGCGGATGGACAAACTGCCAAACTGCCTGGCTCTCCAGCTGGGGGTCTCCTCACTGGTGCACGCCCCCCCACCCCCCCCCCCGGTTTCTTGCTCTCTCCCCCATGCCTCCCCAGATGAGAGCCCCCCTCCGATCTCCTCCCTTCCCTACTCAATACCTACGGCTTCCCACTGCCTGCAAAACAAGCCCCGAGTTCCCAGGGAGAGGCAGGAGAGGGTAGGTGCGTGCTCAGGGCCCCTGGGCCTCCCGGAGCCTCTGAAGGCACCCGTCCTGACTCCAGCAGCGCAGCCCAGCTTCTCAAATGGCCCGTCCAAGAAGCAGGCTTTCCAGCATAATATTTTCCTCCCACAGAACATGAGAATAAAGGGCTCTTTGCTTGTCTCCTGAAATAACTGGCTCTTACCATAAAGCAATCTTCTGCCCAGGAAAAATATTTCTGTAAAACTTGGTAACTCTATCTGCGGTTCCTTTTCTGAAAGTCAAAAAATCTCGGAGAATGAAATACGGCAGGGGCAGACGCTATGACAAGCTCATGAAGTCATGTCTACCCGGGACGGTCCCTCCTTAACGCGGTGATTGATTTGCTGTTAACCACAAGGACTTTGTGTCTTAATACACTCAAAGCAAAGCTCCGGTTCACATTTCCACCAGAACAATACCCACCACCCCGGCCTCCGGGTCCCACCAGGCAAGGCAGCAGAGCCAGGGCTGAGCTCAGGGGCCAGGAAGGACTCAGTTGAGATCAGGGAACTCCTGCCAGTGGTCACAGTGCACAGGTGCACCATCCCTGTGGCTTCGGCCCTGCCAAGGACAAGGTGCAGGTTTACAACTTAAGTGAAGGGTGTCCTGGATCAGAGCGCAAAAGCGCCCGCCACTGAAACAAACCCACTGCAAGACACCCGGGGAGGACAGCGAACCTGCCTCGGCCACTCACTCAGGTGAGCCCCTGCGCCCACAGGTGAGATGTCCTCTCCGAACTGCTTCCCCTGCAAACAGCAATCAAGCCCCTGGCCGGTGCTGCCTTAGGCCCCACGGGATGGAAGGCTTACCGGGACCCTTCTGGGCTACTGAGTGCCTGCTGCACGTAAGCCTTCCATGGCGAGGTGCATTCTTTCATTTAATCCTGCAAACAACTCCGAGGGGTGGACCCAGATCCTCATTTTACAGGTGAGGAAACGAAGAGCCAACTTTAACACAGTTCAGTGTAAACCAGGCCTGAAGCCCACGCCCAGAGCTCTGTGCCCCCTTGAATTGGGAGAAGATCCACTTGGGGGTTGTTAAATGGGGAACTGAAGGTACAAAAAAAAAAAAAAAAGCTATACACACTACAGCCTGAGTCTTCACCTGGGAGCTCAGCACTGATCTGCAGAAAACACCACCAAGTTCAGAGAACTCCCAGGTCTCGTTCCCAAGCCCCTGATGGTTAAGAATGACCCACCCCTGACCATCACAGAGAGCCTGGGAGCTTGAAAGGAAGGCTGCAACCCCCGTGGTCAGCCTGGAGGAGGCGGCAAACCGCACGGGCTCTTCCCAGAGCTAATGGCAAGACGTGGTGCCTCCCAGCCACTCTACCGGGCGGTCTGTCCCACACACTTTCAGCAGCGCTGGCCGGAGCCTCCCTCAGCGAGCCTCACCCCCAGGGCCAGGCACACACAGCTGTGGCCTCCCTCCTCCCGGTGGGCATTCCACAGCCTTCTCCCCAGAAGCAGTTTCTACTTATAGAGATTCAAGGGAGCAAGCATGTGACCCGAGATTTTCGGGGACATGGGGATTGATTCTAGAGTAAGAACGTGACCCTTGTCAAAACAAGGGAAGCCCAGTTTCGAGGGTTTGATGGAAATTTCTCTTCCAACTGAAGACAGAGGCTAAACCTCTATGAGCCAAATTGCCACGACCTGGGTAAAGTCTGTCCAAGAATGAGGCTGATTCAAAAGAAACCAGAGTTGAAGACTCAGATCGTGCTGGGGCACTGCTGGATCCAGCTGTACCTGAAGCCAATTCTGTGGTTACACGAGCCAATCACTTGCCTTTCACAACACAGCTGAGATGGCTTGAAAGCAAAGTCCTCTCAAGTCCACACAGAGAAGCAGAGAAACTCCAGCTTTGGCAGAAAAGTAGCAGAGCCACACCTGAAAATGACAGGAGGGTGTGCAGCATGTGTCAGGGACATGGAGAAGTGGGGCCCAAATACAGAAACACATGCCACTGACCTAAAGCCAAATAAAGGCAACCCGAATGCCCAAGAGGGGATCAGTGCAATAAATTAGGGTCCATCCTTATAAGGGGAGGCTCCATAGCCACGGACGGAGCACACAAAGATGACCTGTCCTGACATGAAGTCATTTCCAAGATGCACTGGTAAGCCAGAAAAGCAAGGTGCAGGACCAGATGCAAAGCACACAGCTTAAGGTCTATACCACTGTTTGTGACTCTCCACCTGTAGTGGCTAATCTGAGTTGTCAACTCGATTGGATTAAGAGATGTGGAGGATTAAGGGGCTTATGGGTGTGTCTGTGTGGGTGTGCCTAGGAATGATTGGCATGCGGGACAGCCAACTGAAATGCAGATCCTCCCTTAGTGTGGGCAGCACGGTCCAATAGGATGGTGACTGGGATGGAATAAAGGTTGGAAGAACAAGGAAGCCGCAGCAGATGCAAGCTCGATTCTTCCTAAAAGGGTTCTTGATTGCTGCTGCGATCCTCTGAGGATATCGGACTCTCACTTCTTCACTCTTCCAAAGCAGACTCTGCCAGTGATTCTCCAGAAAGAGTAGCACTGTTGATCCCTCTTGTTCTGGGCTTCAGCCTCTTGTACTGCGTAGTTGCTGGTTCCTCCAGCTCTCCAGCCTGCAGGCGGTCACTGTGGACTGTCCAGCTTCTGGTCGCATAAGCCAACCTAATGAGCCCCCTTCTTATAATTGTACTTCCTGGGGATGCTGTTCCTCTAGAGAACCCTGATACACCACCTGTATGAATTTTTCAATGAACCTATGAATCCCAATGCTTCAGTGCCCAAGAGGGCTGCCTCTGTTTGCACAGGGACAAGTCTGTACAAACAGCAAGGCGGGAGGAGCCTGGGAGCTGTCTCCACAGATAAGTCTAAAGAGCGACGGGAGGCAGAGCGATGGGAGGCGGGGTGGGCAGGAGGCTTCCTGTGTGCGGTACCCCTTTTGGTACTAGTTTGGATGTTCTTCCTTTTTATTTATTATTATTATTATTATTTTAACCATGTGTGTGGCTCAACTTACCAAAAGGGGAACTGTGAGGCCCTTTCTGCAGAGGGAGGAGAAGCCAGCCAAAGCTCTCTTCACAGGCACGCAGCAGCGTGGCTCCACAGAAGGACATGGGGATTGCGGGACAAACCCCAAATCCCTACCCCCTCTGTAGCTGTGGGGCCCTCTGCCCAAGCCCCTGGCCCTTCTACGCCTCATCCTTCCAGCTAATGTTCTCTGAGCTTGTCATGTGGTAAGCAGCACAAATGGCCCTGGGGTCACAAGGGTGAGTCACAGAGAACCTGCCCCATGGACGCTGATTCTGGCCAGGTTGCTGGGGATGTTAAATGCCTGACAAATTGCAGGGAGGAAGCTTTGCAAATCCTAAATCCCTGGATAAACACTGGCAGGACAAATGCTGACCCCCCTCAGTGCTGTGGTCTGGGGGGTGGGCAGCAGGGGCTCTGCCTTCTGGCACCCAGACCAGAGCCCGGGGAATGTGTCATCACCCAAGAATCCCACAGGCAGCCGCCAAGCAGGATCTGCAGGGTGAAGGAGGCCCCACATCAGAAGGTGCTACAGTCCACCCCCCTAGGAGGAAGTCCTTGATCATCCCCAGCGGCAAGGGTGGGTGGCTGAGCCTCCTGGGAGCGGCTCCGAGAGGTCTCAAGAAAGGGCCAAACCAGAGCTTCCCTGGGAGGGACGGAGAGCCTCCACCATCTGCTGCAAAGGTTCCTCTGACCCCTGCCCCCCCCCCCCCCCCCCGGCCCCGCCCCACCACCGCTGGGCATGGGGTTCGGCCTGACCACTGCAAGCCTGGATCTCCCCCCTGGTCCACAGCTGTCTGTTCAACACAGTAGCCACCACCTTTAGCGGGCGATTCCAATTTACTATGTAACTTCCTTCAAATAAAACACAACTTAACACCCAGCTTATCGGTCGCAGTGGTCACACTTCCAGGGCTCAGTGGCTCCCGGAGGGGACTGGGCAGACCCAGAGCGCTTCCATCACCAGAGATCTCCGGGCCACACGGTCCAGCTGTTCTTTCCACATCCCCTTCTTGCCTCCAGTTCTCAAAGGAGGGGCCCAGTGGCCTGTGAAAGAGACAGCGATCGATATTGTCAGGCAGCTATCAATAATTGTCGGTGAAGTTCAAGTGCCCATGGAGGTTTAAGCAGACACTGCCATGGGGAGCAGGAAGACAGAACCACTGGCTGAGAGCTCATCATGAGCTGGGACTGGTACCAGCTTCTCCATAGGGCCACGCTCTGGGTCCCTGAGATTCTACACCAGGGTGCCGAGGCTTCCCCACCCTCCCTGACTCCAGCCGTCTTTCCATCAGGGCCTGGTTACCATGGCGGTGCCCAGAACAGGGAGGTCTGGATCCAGAAGGTGGCAAGTGGGCAGACCAAGGATTCCGCATTTGAAACGGCCCCCAAGAGATCAGGAGTAGGTGGACCTGGGGACACACCCTGAGTCCGTCCCAACGTCCCCCAGCCCCCTCCAGCCCCTGTCTTCTCTCTACCCCCCTCCAGTGAACTTCCCCACACAGTTGCCTGCACCCGCCGTCTCTCTCCCCATCTCCCGTTCTCATTGTGAATAGAACGGCTTTTTGAAAAACACAAAAAGTAGTACATACTCCTTTCTTTAAAAAGTCAAGCAATGTAGAAATGTATAATATGAAAAATGAAATTCTGCACCCTCAGTCTGTGACAGATCTTTCTCTATGCACCTGCAAATGCTCAGAGACACAGCCCTGCCTAGATGTTTGTATACCACTCTCCCTGGGGTTCCCGAACCCCCCATGGGTATCAAAATGCACCAATGCTCAAGGCCCTTAAATAAAATGATATAGTGTTTGCATATAACCTAAGCACATCTTCTGACACCTTTTAAATCATCTCTACATATAATGCCTAGCATAATGTTAAATGCTATGCAAACAGTCATTACACTGTGTTGTTTAGGGAATGATGACAAGATTAAAATATCTATATGTTGGTTTTTTTTTTTTGTACCAGGGATTGAATCCAGGGGTACTTCAGCACTGAGCCACATCCCCAGCCTCTTTTCTATTTTACTTAGAGACAGGGTCTTGCTGAGTTGCGTAGGGCCTCGCTAAATTGCTGAGGCTGGCTTTGAACTTGGGATCCTCCTGCCTCAGCCTCCCTAGCTGCTGGAATTACAGGTGTGTGCCACCACGCTAGGCCCTTTATTTATTTGTTTGTTTGCTTGTTTGTTTTAGATTAGCTGGTTGAGTCCACAGACGCGGAAGCCGCGATACAGAGAGCCAAACGCACTGCGACGGACGGGCCTCGGCGCACTCAGAATTCTGCACTTGCTCTGCTCGTCTGCAGCCTTCCCTGGCCTCCTTGGCACAGGCACACCAGACCCCAACACCCTGCTCCGACCCCTTGCAGAGATCCATGAATCGGCCACACCACCATCCACCCCCCATATGGATATTTTAGGCTGTCCGTCACCCATTTTTCATTCTTCAGAATACTGCAGCCACCAACGTTCCTGAGGCTCTGTGCCTCTGCTCCCATGCAGACATTTCTTGGTCCCTGCATACCCGCTGCGGTCTCACCTCTGCTGTCACTCACCAGGACCGCTCCTGCCGAACCCAACTGGGACCACAATCCAGTGCCACCCAGCCCACGGGCCACCTCACCTTCCGGTCCTTTCTCCAACAACATCCTCTCTGACAGACCACAATGATGGCCCCTAGGGAACCCCCATTCCCAGCATCTATGCCCCTGTGTGGTCCCTTCCCTTTGGGTCTTGCTTTACCTGAGAGAATATGGTGGTGTCGGTTCCAGGCCGATCCTTGAGAAGCCTGCCGTCTCCACCCTGCACTCCGGGGGAAGCCGGTGGCCACCACGTAAGTCAGATCACTGGAGACCACCGTGCTGAGGAAGCCCACGCCAGCCACGAGGGGTGCCAGGCTCCAGACACATCACCCAAGTGCAGCTGCTGTGGGCAGACCACCTCAGCCAGGCCTACGGGGCCACAGGCCAGCTGCCTGCCAAATTCTACCCAAATGCATCATCAAGAAAAACATAAAATGGCTCACTCGCTGCAGTTCAGACTTTTTCCCATGGAAACAGAAAGCACGCTCCTGTTCTCTAGCATGTATCCGAGAGAAGGGAGCAAAGGCCAGGGGAGGCCATGACAGGGACCTACAGCTAAGCTGGGCCACCCTCAGGCCACCCAGCCCCAAAGTTTCAGCCACGCCTTCCTCCTGGGACGCTGCTGCCCCTGTTTAGGCTCAGATAGAAGCTTCTCAGGTATGAGGCCAGGAGGACCACCACGGGCCTCCCCACTCTCTTCACCCCAAAGCAAAAGGGGCAGGTCAGTAAGAACTAACCCACAGCAGTCTACTCTGACCCCCCCAAAAATAGTCCAAAGGCCCTGAAGCCAAGAAAGAAAATGGAGGCACAGAGAAATCAGGTAACTTGTCCAAGGTCACACAGCTAGTGAGACGTTAAGGCTTGAAATGAGGCACTGGGCTCAAGCCTGCATCAGTGACCAAACACCAGTGTTTTTCTAACACTGTGAGCATGACCTACAGTCAGAATTATATTTTATAATGGGCTTTTGTATATATGGTTTGACGTATAAATGTATATGCATTTAAGTTAACACAAAAAATAAATAATATGAAACAATATTTATTCTTACCAACACGGCTCCCCATCCTACCAGTCCCTGCCAACAAGTGGAAGTGTGGACCAGTGGAACAGCAGAGTGAGTGGGCTACAGCGTGGGCAGCAAGCTTGGCCCCGTGGAGCCTGCCACCCAGGCAAGCCACTGCCAACCTGTTACCCTGGGGTGGCCAGGCCCAGGCACGGCATGGACGCCTGCTGAAGAAGTCCACTCTTCACAACCCCATCCAACAGGCCTCAACCTCCTGCTTCCTGACCTATGGCAAGAAAATGGAAATGGGGCAGACCTGAATGAAAGCTGGGACTGAAGTCCTGACCAATAGGGTCAGTGTGTTTCCACACCCTAATCAGCATAAATTTGGACCAATAGCATTGGTTCTTTTTTCAAAGTCCCTAATTGGCATAAGTGTGGACCAATAACAGTGAACCAAGTGCCACATAAGCCCCTCGACCAGCACACCTGATTGGAGAAAGCCTGTTGTGGGGTTCCCTCTTGCACTGCCAGAGTTCTTTTCCTGTTTCTATGCTTCAATAAATCCTACTCTCACACTCACTCCTCCTGGTCTGTGGGTTGCGTTCTTTGAATTCACAAGATAAGAACCTAGAAAGAAAAATATGATGGTGAGCTGCTGGGGTCCGCCACAGCCCTGGAGGGCACGGCCCACCGTTAAGAGCTGCGACCCTTCTCTGCTGCAGAAGGCTGCCGCTTGTACAGACCCACCCGCCAGCAGCGGAGGTCTTCTCACGTTTGTATTGTTTTCCATTTTATTCTTCATCACTAAGCGGATTTCACGAGCCATGAATGGGGTGATGGCATAAACAGTTTAAAAAAATGAAAAGCAAATCAACACCGATGTCAGATGGCTCTAAAATCGATGGACTTGAATTTGGATCATGCCGGAGCATGATTTCACTTCCAAGTCAAGGGACCTTGGGCAAGGCGGTCGACTTCTTCAAGCCACTTTCAAGCCTCAGTGTCTCCGTAGGCACCCATCTCACAAGGTGCTGTGAAACTGGCCACTGGGCTCAGGGCCAGGCAGGGGCAGAGACTGTGCAAACCAACAAATGGCTACCTTGTTACCACCTGCGTCTTGGTGGCCACCCTTGGTTCTACATGGGGCCGTGCCCACAGGCAACAGTTAATAAATCCGCGGAGCTGTAGCCACAAAGCAGCCAGAAGGCAGGCACATGCCCAGAGCCCATGGAACCAGTGAGCTTCTCTGGACTTCCCAGGGCAAGGGAGCAAGGAAAGAAAGCCCCAAGAAAAAGAAGGCCCAGCGCCCACTGAAAGAGCAACTTTGTTCTGGCTTTATTGTTATTTTCTTAAAATGTCTCTTTGCTTTTGCAGTCTATCTAGATCACTGGGGGAAAGAAGGGGACAACAACAAATTCAAGGTCGGGGTTGGGGCTGTGGCTGGGGCTGGGGTTGTGGTTCAGCAGTAGAGCGCTCGCCTAGCATGTGCGCGGCCCGGGTTCGATCCCCAGCACCACGTAAAAATGCATTGTGTACAACTAAAACAAATAAATAAATATTAAAAAAAAAAAAAAATCAAGGTCAAAGACCACCTCTAACAAAGCACCCTCTGGAAGCCATGTGTGGTATGAGCAATGTGGCCCTAACCAACACCCCTAAACCCACACAGCAGAGTCCCCAGAGCTGAGGCTCTGAGTGAGGGCCCAGCAGCCTGCGAAGCCACTTTAGAAACCATCCGGGGCTACAGCCTACCTGGGAAGCTCTGGCCTTGCCCAGGTGCGGACAGGATCATGCTCTAACCATCCTTCATGCTCTGCCCCCACCCACACCAAGGGGCTAGCTCCACATTCAAGGCAAGGGGGCTTCAGAGCCCACAGGTGGCCAACCAACTAGCTCCAAGTTGCCACTAGTTCCGCGGACCAAGAGGCTGTCCCCTGCCTCCCAGCCCATCCAGAAGGGAGAGAATCCGGAGCCTCAGGAGGTGTGCAGCCGTAGCCTCGGGGTCCCGGCAGCCTGCAAGGCCAACAGGTGCTGCCTACCCTGAGCTAGAGCCCTGACGTCTCAGAGGCAAGCGACACCGCATGGCTGGAGGCTTTCTGGGCAACCACGGAGCCGCCCTGCCTCTGTCTTCCCACACCCTTTGCCCAGAAGACTTTCACCAAACCCGTCATTGCCTGGCTCTCCCCTGTGTGTTCTCGGGGTCTCAACGACTTCACTGTCACTCCCCAACCCAAAGTGGAATCCGCCTGGCCCCTCGTCCACCTGTTCTCCTGCATCTCGCTGGCCCACAGGTCACGTACCTAGCACGCTTCGGGGGGGATCCTTAGCAAATCTTAACCAGAAAGCTGCGAGAGGGTTGGCATCTGCTTTATCTTCCAAGCTGCTGAGATGAACTCACATTCATTAACTCACTGTCCTCTACCCACTCCACCATGTGAAGACTGAGGATCAGAGTCACACCTGGCCCAACCCACCCGACGGGAAGACGCGCACCTGGAACTCGGCCCAGGAAGTCTGAAGCTGCAGCTGGAAGCCCCCCGCCCCTTCCTGTGCACACACGGCTCCTCAGTAGAGAGCAGCTCAAACCACATCTTCGCTGTACTGACCCCCCACCCCCCGCCTCCTAGCTCCCATCTTGCTCTCCTGCCACGTTGGAACCCACTGTCCAGTTTCCCAGCACCGAGCCTCTGCTGAGGCTGCACCCTTGGTCCCGGCTGCAGCCTGAATCCTGGCCTCCCCGGCTGGGCCAGTGGCCGCACCTCGGCTAGCCTGTCTCCTCAGCCACACGCCACAGGCGTCAGGCAGGAGGCCTCTGCCAGGAATCAACAGGAGCACACAGGGAGCGCATGCGGCACCCGGCTGCCTGGCGCCCGCTCGCTCACTGTTATCACTACCACGGGGACACCCCACCGCCACCCCCATCACAACCTCACAGGCCCAGACCAGCGACCACAAGCCAGGGCACCGCGGTCAAAGCCAGCCTCTGGATCTCCCAAAGAAAGCCTTGTCTAAAACACGTAATGAGTTGACGACTTTTTAAAATTAGAAAGGTTCTACATAAAAATCCAGATAGGTGGATTTCCTTCATGATCAGAGAGGGTTGCAACGCCAGGGCCACAGCCTCACGTGGCGACAGCGGGTGAGGGTAAGTAGCACTGCCCCCTTGAGGCAGGGCGTGTGCTCCCAGGCACCCCACTCCCCACTCCTCCCAGATGCCTGCCCCCCAGCCCGCAGCATTCATTAATAGGACCGCACTGGTCCCTGTAGGTCCCTAATCTGTCTTATCATCCTTCAAAGCCCTATTCATATGTCACTTCCTTCAAAAGTCCTCCCAATTGAAAAACAAAGAAAAGTCCTCTCAAATCATCGCGGCCCTGGGTGTCTTGTGGCTTTACAACATGGATAGCCATCTTGTACTGGGCGCTTACCCAGTGCCAGGTCCTTTTACAGTGGGAGTCCCACAGCCACCATAGGAAGCAAGTGATACCATCACCCCACTTTCCAGGTGCAGAAACTGAGGCCCAGGGGTGATGATTCTATTCCAGCTGCACCCCAACCATCCCCTCCCCTTCTCCGTGCAGCGCTGTGCCCCAGGAAGCCACCCCTGGGCACCAATTCCCTGGGGCCTTCTTGCCTGTTGGGAAGCCCTGGCAAGAACCTAGAGGTGGGGGAGGAGAAGCTGGGTACCTCTCCCCCACCCTGTCACCACCTCTGCACGTGGCTCTGGCTCCAGTCCCTCCTCCACGCCTATGACCTCTGCCTGGCCACCTGCTCCACAGCGGCAGCTCCTCCAAGGACCAGTAGCCGTCCCCCTCCCCGCCCCCCGGCTCTTCCTGCTCTAGGACAGGAACCGCCCCTCACTGTTGCCAGGGCCTCGGTGCCTCAACACACCTGAGGGCACCCCAGTCCCTGCCCGCACCCCTGGGAGCAGTGCCCGTTCCCCACCAGGACCCTCTGCCGACACTGAGGCCTGGCACTGTGCCCAAGGTCTCACTGCACCGTCGGGGGGGGGGGCCTGTGCTGGCCCCACAGCCCCTGCTCTTTGACCTTAGGGTCGCTCCTGATTCTTCTGGTCCTTCACCTGCCTGTGTCCTCCTCTGGGGTCCCCTGGTGGCCCCCGGTGAGCCATGTTGTGCCAGCCCAATGCAGACATTCCGGCATCTCACGGAGCCCACAGAACATGGTCTGTCCCTTGATTCCTCTTTATCCTCCAAAGTATTTTCAAAACCGAGAACCCATCCATGTTCCTCCTCCCCAAACAACAGCATGGCTCACCTCGGTCCTGCTGGCCTCTCCCTCAGAGCCAGCTACACGTCTCCCTTCTGGACCAAGACCAAGGTCCACAATGTGGCCGAGAAGGCCTCCAGGCCCAGCCATGACCCTCTTCCGCCAACAGAACCTCAGCCAGCACCTCAAACAGTCTGCCCTCCTGGATCCAGGGCTTCCACACGCAGCGCCCACGCCACCTGCCAAACACGAATGAGGCCACAAAACACCCCCTCCCCCACCTCTGGGTCTCAGCTTCAACATCTCCTCCAAGACCACCTTGGACCCTAGAGCAGCAGCCTCTGCCTGTTCTAGACTCAGAGTCTTGTGCCCCTGAGCTTCCCTTAACATTGCTTTCACCGCTCAGTGTCCGTCTTCCGAAGCCATGAGCCAACTGAATACCCATACCCAGATCCAAAGCAGAATTCCTGCATGTCAAATAGAGCCACGTTTTAGAAGAGCACATCCGTCCCTTGGCACCCACAGGATGGGTTCCAGGAGCCCTGTGGATAGCAAACTCCACACATGCTCAAGGCCCTTACAGAACAAGGTACAGAGTTGGTATAAAACCTACTCTCATCCTTCTGTATGCTTTCAATCCTCCCTACATTACATATAATACCTGGAACAATGTAAATGCCGTGTACATAATCGAGCTACATCATTTAGGGAATGATGGCAAGAAAAAGAGTCTGTACATCTTCAGTATGGATGCAAAATTTTTTTTTCAAACATCTTCCGTCTTGGGTTGGTTGAGTCCATGGATGCAGAACCTATGGATATGGATGTAGCCCATACCACAGTCTGTCATGGAATCGCTCATGACAAAGAGGGGTTTAGTTCAGGAGGGAGAGGAAGTTGGACACTAGGAAACCCAGCAATGGGAATCATGCATGTGAATCCTACTTCACATGGGCAAAAAAATGACCTGCTCTGTCAACGCCTCAACAGTTCTTGATAAAAGTCAACAATTATTCCTGAATTTGAAAATCTTCACAAGCCAGCAGCAGAAGAATGTTTTCTTAACTATATAAACAACAAACATCATACTTAATGGTTATCAAACGGCACTGGAGACTCTAACCAATGCAATAGGAGAAGAAAAAGAGATGAAAGGCAATGATAAGAGTTTAGTTCCACTAAACACTAAGTTCTTCAAGGCAAGAATTCCATCCTATTCCTCATAGCTTCCACAACATCCTATGAACAGCACTTGGCAAACAGAAGGCAAGCGTGTATTTGTGAAACGAATAACCACCCACCTGCAGATGAGGTCTAGCCCCTCAAAAAGCACCCACTCCTTTTTTGAGACACATCACAATTTAAATTGTATAATTTGTTTTTTAACAGTTCTCTTTTCCTATTAGATTCTAAGTCCCACAAAAACAAGGCCTGTGCTGTTTACAGGGCAGGTGTGCATACCTGGCCTAATGGGGGGCGTTGGACAGGTGCAGGAGTGACTGGACAGAACGCATTCAGTAGAGAGTCGCTAACTTAGAATGACTGTTCTTGCTTCTCAGCTGGAGAATCCAAGACCAAGGGAAGAGAGGGGCCCTTCAGCTGATGTGATACCACTGTGAAG
This sequence comes from Tamias sibiricus, assembly GCA_025594165.1. Taxonomy (NCBI): domain Eukaryota; kingdom Metazoa; phylum Chordata; class Mammalia; order Rodentia; family Sciuridae; genus Tamias; species Tamias sibiricus. Next base: position 34,745,258 of record CM046672.1, read on the forward strand.
CCACCTGGTACCCTGGGGCCCTCTGAAAGACATCAACCACACACAAGGCCACCCATACATGCCACGGCCAATGTGGCTCACCAAGCAAGGAAAGCGAAGCCCAGACCAATTCCTCAGAGGTCTCACACAAACACGCCAGGGACCCGCCCCATAGGCCGCGCCGGGCTGACTGGCCAGAGCTCGTGCGTGCCCCACTTCTGGGGCTAAGGATGACTTCAGAGGCCGACTTGAGGCTTTCCTCCCTGAGCCTCGTGACTGGTGCCCACACGGATAAACAGCCCCTTCTGCCTGCCCGGTAAGCTATCAAAGAATCACTTATGCCTCTAGAAGTGCGTGTTTAGAAAAGGCTCCCACCCCACCCGGGCTTGGCAGGGCTGCGCGTCACTGGGCTGCCCTTTGGGGAGTGAGCAGGCCTCTCCTCCGGGCCCCTCGGCCATTCTTCATGCGGAGAGTCTGAAGCCGTAAAGAAGCAGGCAGCTTCCCAGGATAAACGGAGCAGGGTGACATCAAAGCCCTCCTTCCAGATTCAACAGCCGAGGCCTTCAGCTCCTGCTGGCATTTCCTCCAGGATATTCTGGGCTCCTGCCTCAGTTCTCCCTCAGAGAGAGCAGCAGGTATTTTGTTTGTGAGAGTCTCAAGTTTTCCTTCCTCTGAGAGATGGGGAGAGAAGAAGAGGAGAGGAGAAGGGAGGGGGAGAGCAAGGGCGAGAGGAAGAGAAAGAATGTCCGGGAGAGACAGGAGCTACAAAAAGACCACGTGTGAGCGAGCGAGTGAGAGAGAGAGAGAGGGGAAGTCGGGGAGGCAGCCGCCGGAAGCGCCTGTTTTGGAATCCAACTAGAGACCTAAAAATTCCAAAAAGTTTCTAAACCAAAACACAGCAGGGATCCACAGCCTCTCGGTGAGGATGCAGGGCCCTGAGCTGGAAGGTTCCGGGCTCGCTGGCTCACCGCTGCACAGTCCCTTGTGCCTGGAGGTGGCTTTGCCCACCCCTTGACTGGACTGCTCTGCTAACCCAGGCAAGGGAGCCTCTTCCCCAGCTCCCTGCAGCTCCCTCTGGGGTTGGCTGTCACTGCCTCTTGTCCCTTGGCCCCTGAAGCGCCTCTCTGTGCCTTTCAGCAGACAATCTCACCCCTCCGTCCCCCAAGCCCACCAGAGCTGAGCTTCTGGCCCCAGAGCTGACTTCCTCCTTCAACAGGGCTACAGGGGCCACCAACCCATTCAAACAGCTGGGTCACATCCCCAGGCCCCATACATGATGCTACCCGTGAATCAACCCCAAGGAGTGTGCTGGCAGCTGGGGGGGCAGACCGCCCACCCTCCTCCACCCCACACACCGGTCTGGAGGGACAGGTTGCTCAAGGCTTTCCAGGAAGAATAAGGACCAGGAAAGACTTCCAGTCCCCAAGGGCTGCACAGACAAGTCCCTGCACAATCATCCAGTCCAGCAACCCACCCAGCCTACCTTCCAAAGACAACAGTGTTGGGGGGGCTCGATCAGCCCCTCCCAGGATGGACGCATCCCCTCCCCCCTCCTCCCTCGCTGACTTTCACACCTGTCTACTTGCTGCATCTTGGTCTCCCTCATTAGACTGGAAGCCACAGGAGGACAAGGGGCAGGTCTCTTTTACTGTATCTCCAGTGCCTGGCACAGTTGATTATTACCAATGATGAATCGTTACTCATTTTTTAAATTTGCAATCCCCTCCTTCATCAAGTAAGCTCAGTACCTGAAAGAAAAGCCCAGTTCTTCTCTTCCACCTGGGACAGTAGAAACTTGGACACAGAAATCAAGAGGAGACACTGGCTGGGACAGGGGCAGCAAGGGTACTGACAATCTAATTTCGTTCCGTCCATCAATTTGTGGTCCTACTCTGTGCTGGGGCAGGATACCATGGGGAGGAGATTTTATTCAGTAACTATCTTGTTGCTGCTGCCAGTTTAGTCTTGATGTTGGAACCAGGCAAGGGGACAGCGTGGTCCCTGAGAGTATGTCTGAGCTTCCCAGCACAAACAGGAACCCTCCCGACCACCCCACCTTCTCTCCTCCTTCTGACAACTCCACTGGGTAAAGGGAAGAAAAACATCCCCCAAGTTCTAGGTCCTGGTGGGTCACACCGTGGGTGCCTCTTGGATTTGATTTTCACTGGGTTTCCTTCAAAATGTGAACGCAGAGGGACATTCCTGACTTCTAGGAAATAGAATGTGCATGTGCCCAGGCTCAGGAGGATCCAGCCTCCTTCTCAAAGAAGAAAAGTTTTGGAGGGAGGACAAGACACGCCTTGGAGTCTCTACCAGCGGCCACATCACAAAGAGGTAGTAAAGCATCCCGAAGATGACGACTGTGCCCACCACGCAGATGCTCTGACAGGCCCAGACCTATAGGAACCCGAAGCCCCACCTGGCTCTTCAGCCAGCTGAGGTCTTCCCAGCCTCTCCTTTCCATTCCCCAGGGGACAGACATCATCCAGGCTGGGCTGTGAAGTGGGCCCTCGGTGCCCATGGGCAGAGGGGACCCTCCATGGGGGAACGCTAGGACGCCAGTGAGTGGGGGCTCAAACACCCGCACCCTGAGTCCTCCACTGGCCTCGGAGCAAATCATCTTTTAATTCTGAAACACCAAATATTTAATTTATGCTCTACCTCAAATGTCAAGTCCACCTCCCGGCACATAGCTTTGAAACCACGTAAGGAGGCCTAACACTTTCCATATGGTGAGGACTTGGGACCTTTTAATTGTGCCAACTGGTATCATTCAAGGGTAATTCCCCTGGAATCCAGCATTCGGGCAGCAGCTGGGCCAGCCTCCAATCTCATCACCCAGCCCCATGCGTCCCCCGGGGCTCCAACCAGGCCTGCACCCTCCTAATCTTCCCCAAATATCAAAATGCACTAGGTACCCCCTAATCAAATTACCAAACCGCCTGGCAGCCGCCTTTGATCTAGAGGAGGGCTTGCCTGCCCCGCAGCTCACGGCCTATTTCTTCAGGCAGCTCTGCTATAAAAGAACAAAAGGGTCAAGCTGGTGGGGGGGTTGTTTTAAAATCTGGCTGTGCACATTCACACATGCACGTGTGTACACGCCACGTGAGCAGCAGAGGCACAGAAGTTGTTTTTCCAAGTCAGCCTTCGTACCTGCGTCCACTCTGCCGTTCCATCCACCTGTGAAGCTCTGCTGTCCCCCCGACTGCAGGTCCCATACCCAATACTTCTGCCTGGTTTCTTTTGTAACTGCCTGCTGCTGCTTCGTGTTCCGACGCGCTCCATGATCTCACATGATCTCGTGGAGATGATCACACTTCTTCTGCTTTCTCATTCTGTTTAGCACATGGTTCTCTGGCATATCCATGGCTCAGTCTATTGTTCTTCTTTCGGAGCACTTAGATGCCTCCCATTTCTCATTACTTTTCTCCTATGAGCTCATATTCCCTTGGACTCCATCGTGTGCCCACGTGAAGGTCAGCAGCCCAAGCCTTAATCGGTTTCCCTCCAAGTGACCCTGCGGTGGGAGAACAGGAAGGCGGGGGCACAGAACTCTGGTTCCATAATCCCTATCTGTGGGCTCCCCCTCCCCACTACAGATGCCTCAGCCTTCCAGAGAATTCCAAGATTCTACTCTTTTGAAAGGGTGCTCCGCCCTGACTCTGCCAGGGATGAGAATATCGCTATGCCCATTTTGCAGATGAGCTAATTAAGGTATCCAAAGGCAAAATGGCTTGCACAAGAGGACCAGCTCTTGTGGCACAGCCTGGCCTCATCATTTCTGTACTTTGGAGGGCAGGCTAAGTTTAGAGCCAGCGTGGTCACCCCCTCACACATCGGGACCCTGTATGTAACTTGGACCCACCCCAAACATTGGCCAACCTCCTCAGACCCCATCAGGGAGGAAGAAGCAGGACGGGGGCCCCTCCACCAGCAGCTCAGCTCACAGTGCTGGGCAGCTCTTGGGCGAGCCCCCTTCCCAGGAAGGAGTGGACGCGACGCCCTTCCCGCGGCCGCTGTCAGGGCTTTGCCACACATGACTTCCTTTCTCCTAGAGAGTACAGGCAGGGAGCGCACACCAGCTGGCTGGCAACTCCAGAGGGTTACGGGGAGATTAAGATAATGTAAGCAAAGCTCGACACACACACAGGCACTTAATAAATAGTAGCTATCATTGCAATAGTAAGAATGCTAGTTGGATAAGCCACTTATGTGTCCCCAGCCACTTTGGTGACATGCCAGGTGAAGGAGTGCAGACAGAAGTCATCCCCAAGACAGACCCGGGGCAGGCTGAGGACTGCTGCCAGCCCTGGAAGCCAGCAGACTCTGGAGCCCACACCCTCCCACATCCTGGTGCTATCACAGAAGAACCTGCCGGCCACCCCTCCGCGGTGGAGGGAACAGGGAAGTGAAGCAGGACTGAGGGGCGCCCACAGGCACCCCATGCAGAATCTCAGCATGCCCCAAACTTTGGGCATCCCATCCTCACATTCATAATTTTGACCACTTGCACTTAGTATGTTTCTCTGAACCAACTTTAAGTTAGACTATCACTTTTAACTTAGCTCCATCCTAAGCAATAATACCCCGTGATATCATGGTTTTGATGGCCTAGCTATTTTTTCTGATTAAAAAAAAGGGGGGGGTAACTATTAAGACTAAAAACATTCCCTCAGGTGCCACTTGAAATTATGTCAGACCCTCCCCCAACACCCCCAGTGCTGCTCCACACCTTGGACTTGCCCTGACCCACGGGGACTCAACCAGCCCCACCTCCGCAGACTCAGAAGCTTGGGCCAAGGCAGGTGAGAAGCCAGAAATCCAAATCCCAGTTACTAAGAACAACTCCCAAGGAATCAGAGCCCCCCCTCCCCTTTAACATCTCCAACGGCTGGGCCCACCCGCCACATGTCCCGCTGATGGCTCTATACCTCACATCTTTAAAAGTACTTTGAACAAATATTAATGACCCCGCAGCATTTCTCTGAGAGAGGGGGCGAGGGACGAAGGGAGGAGGGAACAAGCAACATCCCATACTGTCCTCAGCTGGGGGAAGAAATCAGGCAACAAAATTCCGTGACTTCACCAAAGCCACAAACTTAAGCTGAGGCCCCCTCCCCACCCTCCCTCATTTCCCCCAATGGCAACTTTTACTGGCTTACATTCCTCTAGCTGGGAACACTACTATTTAATTAAAAACGACAGACTTTTGTTTTCCTCTCCTTCTTTCCTCCTCCCTCTCATCCTCCTGGACTGGATGCCAAGGAGACCCACCAAAAACATGCGGGTAACATTTGTTATGGCTTTGAAGATAAAAGTCAATTGAAGTAAGCCCTCGCTGTATTTCAAGTTTCCCCTCTAGCATGGAGCAAGAGCTCCTGGCAGTTAAGAAGAAGAAGAAAAAAAAAAAGGGACTGCAAATAAATGTCATTCTGCAGGAATAGTTTGTAAAAATAAACAGGCTGAAAAAAAAAAAAACTGAGACCCACCCCCTCTAGCATGGAGCAAGAGCTGCCTGGCAGTTAAGAAGAAGAAGAAAAAAAAAAAGGGACTGCAAATAAATGTCATTCTGCAGGAATAGTTTGTAAAAATAAACAGGCTGAAAAAAAAAAAAAACCCCAAAACTTGATTAATGGAAATCCACTCAGTTGGCCTCTGTCTTGAGCTGCAAATACAGTTGTTCATATGTCTAAATTGGATCGTTTTCATTGGCCTTTAAATTTAAAAAAGTAGATCAAACACTAGAAGTGGTGGGAGAAAAAGTAGTTTGTAGTTCTGTTGTTAAAGGGCCCAACTGAAGTGCCCCCCACCCACCAAGTATTGACCTCTACTAGGGGCTAGCAGCTCCAATTCCAAACCAGTCAACAGATGAGGAGAAATGGAGAAGAGAAAGCCCCCAGCTAAGCAGCGGGGAGGGGGAGAACTCCTCTGCCCACAGAGGCTATTTCACACATGCACAGCCCCCCCTCCCAACACCAGCCCCTGCAATCTGACTGCCAGGTCCCACCACCCAAATACACACACACATCTGAAGACTCCACCAGCCTCTCCCCAGCCATGGGCAAGACCAAAGAACTAACCAGACCCGAGACTCAGTCTGTTCCCCTCCAAGTTTAAAAAAAAAAAATTAAATGTCACATCAAAAAGTTGATTCATCCTTTGATCCTCTGCTTGCGAGAGTTCCACGCAGACCATCTGAAAGCCCCGTGCAGAGTTCTGGAGCTCACACGACATCTGTGAACACCAGTCCCAGGCCAGGAGCTGTGGCTGCACTCGCTCAGTCCCCTGTCACGATCACTGCTCCTCCAGGAACAACTCCAACCTCCAGGACCCACAGAGTGCAGGCATGAGGGGGGTGCCAGGCTACAGTAGAGTGAGGCCCTTTTCCTCCCTGAGATCTTCACTAAGGGTGAGGCTGGGTCCCAGTGGCCCCCAACCTCTCCGCCCTGATGGCAGACGGCACTAATGAATGCCACAGACACGGAGACACATTTGGAAGTGGCCATAAGACCCTGGGCCAGCACAGCCCTGCCCTCCATCCAGATAGTCCCAAGGCCTCCCCTTCCCTAGCCCCACTTGCAACTCCCCCTTTGAATGCTGGTCACAGAAACAAGGTAGAAGTCAAAGCAGGCCCCCAAACCCCACTAGCACAGACCAGCTTTCCCATCAACTAGACCTATGCCACCTCCTCACCCGGGACCTTCCTCCTAGCAACCCTCTGCCCCCAACTGGGCAAGAGACTGGCCCACCAGGCCTCTAAGGTTCCCCATAGCATGGGGGCCCAGGGCCATGCTGGTGGGGCAGGGGAGTGAAGAGACAGGACTTCCAGACCTGGACACTGTGCCAGGAGGGTGCTAAAAGTGGGGACGGGTGAAGACCCATCTCTGAGGCAGAAAGGGGCGAGGGGACAGGGCAGGGTGGGGACCGTACCCGGGTGCTTCGACCAGCGGTGCCCGCCAACCGCAGCCGTCGGGGTCCTGGGACACTGCCTGGGCAGCGCTGCCTCCCGATCCACTCCTCGATGCCCTTCCGAGCCCAGGCAGCGCTCACTGCGAAGCTGTCACCTGGGACAGGGATGACACGAAGCCCCTGAGTCTGGGCCCCCGGCCGGCCCCAAAGTTACCGGAGAGCAGGGGAAGGAGTGGGCGCGGCAGAGAGGAGAGGCACCAAGGGGTCCGCTGGGGGTTCAAGAGCTTGGGCAAGATCCAAGAGACACGCAGGTAATCAGGAGAACCAGGTTCAGCAAAACCCCAAGAGCAAGGATCCAAAACAGGGCAAGGGAAGACAGAACCCGGGAAGAGGGGGCTGGGGATCAGGAGGCTGAGACAGCAGAGGGCCGAGGGTCAGGCAGGGGGAGCGGTGGGCGCAGAGGCCAAGACCTCGGGGAAAGGGTGGGGGACCAGAGAGAGGGCGACAGGATCTTGGGCTAAAGCTCTTAGGGGTCTGAAGAAGGGGCGCAGAGAGCACAGAGGGCGGGGACGTGGGAGGGGTGGGGCTCTAGGGTCAGAAGTGGGAGAGCAGGACCGCAGGGAGGGAGTAGGCGGGACAGAGGCAGGGGCCCGAAGACTGCTCTAGGAGCGGTTTGGGGGGACTGGTCGCTGGAGTTGGGGGTTGGGGTGGCCTTGGTTATGAAATCCAGCGGGCCGGGCCATTTGGCAGCCGTCCGCGGAGCTTCCCCTCCATCCCCCGGGTCGGTGCCCCGCGCGCCCCTACCTTCCGGGCTTTCCCTGCGCTTGCACACGGCGGCTGCAGGCACATCGCGCGCGGCGGCGGCGGCGGCGGCGGGAGCCGGAAAGAAAGGAGAGGGAGAGAGTTAGCAACCGCGGCGGTGGGGACGCCGGGGCCGGGGGCCGGCGCGCGGGCGGGGGCACTGACCCGGCTTGGAGTGAAGTTTCCCCATGCTGGGGGCGCGGCAGGCGGGGGTGTCCCTAAGCCATGCCGCGGCCCGCGGGCCCTGCGCCTCGCCTCGCCTCGCTCTCCAGCTCCCGGAGCAGCCCCAGAGCCTATGGCAGCCCGAGGCGGCGCCGGGACGCGCTCCTGCCGCCGTCGCCGCGGCCCGACTGACGCCCGGGCGCGCCGAGCCCCCAGCCCGCCGCCGCGGCCCCGCGCCTCCCCGCGCGCCCATTGGCCAGGCGCGGCACATCAAAGGCGAGGCGGGCCGCGGCGGGGGCGGGGCCGGCGGGCCGGGGGCGGGGCGCGGCGCTGAGCAGGAGGGGCCCGCTGCGCGCCCTGGTCGCCCTGGCGAGCTTCAGCCGCGGTCTCTGGGCCGGGGACCGGTGCAGAGACTGTGACCAGGAGGCGTATTGGGACCGACACCCTCTTTGGGTGCTGCCCTCAGTAGAACAGCCGCTCCCTCTCGAACGGTACCGTGTCTTTCCTCCTCTACTTCCTCCAAGCGAGCAGGGAGGGAGGCTCCAATTTACAGGTGGGGAAACTGAGGTCAGGCGTGAAGACCTCAGCTGCTCTGGTGCAAGCGTCTCCTGCACTCCTGCTGCGTTGCCTCTCCCTATTCTTCCCACAATCTGCCTTCGGTAGCAAACGTTGGTGTATTTCCCTCCCAAGTCCCTCCTCCGACTCCTGTAGTTTTTCAGTCGGGAGTCTAGGAGGAGCCCCCACTGCACCTTAAGCCAGTGTGTATCCAGCTGACGCTTAGCGGCGACAAGTGTCCAGAAGCCCGGAGTTGTCAGCCAGTCCCTTGAATCTCCTTGTCCAGGGGCCCTGGGTGCCCGCGGGGTTCAGGGCGCGCTGCCAAGCTACGCAGCCCGGAAGGGGGTAAACCGCTGGGTCTTTGATCTTTCTTGGTTTCCGCTCCCCGCTGCAGTTCGTCAGACCCAAACGCTTATTTGTTTTGTCTGGGGAGGTCTCTGCGGAGGTGAGGGCGACATCAAGGGGTTCCACCCCACCTTTGTGGTCCTCAGAACGCCTGCTCTGCTAGGGATACGGTGGATCTGTGTTAAGCCCGCTCTGATGTCAGGCAACCTGGGCGTGGGGAAAGACCGCTCCAACCCAACCTCAAGAGTGAAGATACCAGTCCTGCCTGAGTTCTCTGTGAGAGCCTCAATCTTATGATCTGTAAAATGGAGACTCAATTCTTCCCTTTGCCTCCTCCCTAGAGCATCGCTGTCCCGCGGAAATGTAATGTGAGCCACCTTTGTAATTTCCAATTTCCTAGCAGTCACATTTTTTAAAAGTTAAAAGACACAGGTGAAATTAATATTTTATATGACCCAATACATCCAAAATATCATTTCAACATACTAAGATGTTTCCTTCTTAATTTCGCACTATCTTTAAAATTTAGTGTGTACTTGACCCTCAAAACACATCTCAACCCAGACTGGCCACATTGCAAGTGATCCTTGGCATGTGGGGACAGGCTACTGCCTTGAGCAGCTCTGAGCATCTATGTCTCAAAAGGACATTGGGAACTGCATGCCCTCCAGAGTCGTAAATCTCTTCATTCTCCAGCCTTCCTTTTATACACACCATTTGGACAAAATGAAGGCTAATCTCATAAGCAAGTACATTAATGCTGTTGGCAGGTTGCTTTCATCTGAGGAGTGCTGGGATGACCCAAACATTGCTATTGTCACTTACATTGCAGTTCTTTATCCTGTACCTACTATATGCCAGTCACTTTCCTATGCCACATACAACACAGTCACTCTGATACAGACTTGTTAGAAAGGAGGGAATCTAATAGGCTCAGAGATGTGACGTTACTTGCCCAAGGTCACACTGCTAATCAGTGACCCAGTTAGGAACTAAACCCAAGTCTGTTGATTCCGTTACTCATGCTCATTTCCCTCTATCAGGTTGTCCCAACAACATTTCAAACCTGATGTCCCACCATTAGAGAGAGAATCCTCCATCTGGAAAGAAATATTCAGTGCCAGCTAGCTCTGGGGCAAGCATTGCTTGAGGCACTTAAAATTTTATTCACATATCAGTGAATAAAGTGGACCACGGCCCTCCCATGGGGCTCACCCTGTACTGGGTGGAAGGTAGGTAGTGACTGGTTAATAGTGGGGTGAGTTGGAAAGCAGTTTGCCCCACCCCCACTGAGGCATTTGGCAAAGTGTGCAGACATCTGGTGGTAGAGGGCCAGGCTGCTGCGCAACACCCCCCGGTGCCCAGCACAACCCCACAACAAGGAATCATCTGGCCCCAGATGTCAGTGGTGGGCAAGTGAGAAACCCAGGACCTGCAGGAAAATGAAGGGACGGAGGTCAGTAAGACAGCAGAGCAGGGCAGGGGCCTGGGGGTGAGAGTGGGGCGCTTCCTGCAGACCTCCTCTGAAGGAAAGGGAGTTCACTTGGGGTTGCTGTCTCCTGCACCCCACCCCCACGGGTACCAGGGTGCATCAGAATCAAAGCAAAGCTCTGAGCGCCGTCTCACCGCGCTTAGAAAGTTGGTTACTTCCTTAAACCGGTCGTGGCTTTCTTCTTTCATGAGAAAACAGTATCCCCTCTTCCCCTTGGGAATTTCTTTTTACAGTTCAAAAAGGGATAAAAGCAAGAACTAAAACTCTGCAGTTACCAGCTTGAGTCTTAGGGGAAGTAAATCCCAAACGTCCAGCCCAGACGGAGAGGCCCCTCCACCTGGGGTCTGGCTTCCCAGCCCAGCAGGCGCCTGGGACTTGGCTCTTGGAATCATGACGCCCCCTAGGCCTGGCCCTGGGGTAAGAACGCAGAGATGCCAGTGCTGGGGTACCACGCCCGCCTGTCCAGGACTCTGAGGAGGGGCTCCCCCGAGGCCCTCAGCTTGCCGCCCAACTCGGTGGCTATTCGTCCTCTAGGCCTCCCGCCCCGCCACTCACTCTCTTTTTATGTGTTTTAATAATTTATCTGGCCCATTTCTTGGGCTGTATACTTACAGTGACACATCTTTTTCTTTGAAGATTTCCCATCCTTTGGGGGAGGAGAATGGGAGAGGAAGCAAGGAAGAGATAAGAGAGAGAGATTATACCAACCGGGCTGGGCTGCGTGGGGCTGGAGACGCGGGGAGGCTGGGTTAGGTGAGAGCTGTCAGAAGTAGACCTAGGAGGGTTTGTTTTTGTTTTTGTAAACCACATCACCCTGGTTGGAGCCCCCCACCCCACACCAAGCCATCAGGTCAGGCTCCCTTCAGACACGACTTCCTAAAGGACGTCCTCCTTGGCTTTCCAGCCTGAAAGACTCTTCCCTGCTCTGAACAGCCGAGCCCTCCCTCTCCCAGCATCTATTGGCCTCCTCATTCCAAAACAAGGAGGCCAAGCCTCCCTCCAGGAAGCCCACTTGAGGCAAGGGTCTTGCGTGACTAGCCTCTCGGGCTGCGGGGCCCAACCCATGGTAGGTACTCTGTTGGGAAGGAGAGGAACCCACCCTGTCCTCCTCAGCCCAAGGTGTCAATAAGACAGTAGGAGAGCTGCCGGGAATGTGATTTGGCCTCTGTGGTTCCCCCAGGTCCCTGGAGTTGCTCCATTTCATGGTTTGCTGTGGGTTTGGGCGTTGTTAAGGGCCTGGAGGCCTGGTTGGAGGGAGGAGGAGAAGGCTAAACGGGTCTGCATGAGAAAGTTTGCAGGGATTTTGGAGATGGCAGCCAGGGGAGGGAAGAGGAAGATCTCAAGGCACCCAGGAGTGTGAGGAGAAAGTATAGGCCAGGGCCCAAGAAGGGGCGCGTCCGGGGAGGTGGGGAGCAGCCCGGGCACTCGCAGGGCAGCGGGGTGCAGCGTGCACTTGGCAGTGGGCACGTGCTCAGCTCTGCGCAGTGATCTCCCCCCATTACTCCACCCTCGGCAGAGTCCTGACCACATCCCTGGCTTGGTGGCACAGGACAGAATGAAGAAGTCAGGAAGATGACCCCACACAGGGCATTGATGGAGCCCAAGGCCACCAGCAATCTTCAGAGGGGAGCTGGCCAGTGAGAGGAAGGGTGGGTGCAGGAGGCAACCGGGGTGACACTGGCCCACACCAGTCCTTGGAGATGAGGTCTGGGAGGCTTGAGATCCCCAGGCCACTCCACTGGGGCGTTGCAGAAGAGAGCCACTTGGGATTCCTCCAGATGTTGGTTGGATTGAATTGGATATTTATGGCCCCATCTCACCCCCCTCTACCCCGTGGGGCCTGTTTTAACAAGCTCAGAGCATAGGCTTCCTGGGCTCAGCGAGGAAACCCTTCTAGCCACGGTACCCATCTTCGTCTATTTCCAGACTTCTTCTACAAAAGGAAACAATAAACTGTCTTTTTAAGCCTTTGTTTTTCAGTTATGTGCTGCTGACCTCAGCCTGACCGCTATACCTAGTGTCGCCCTTCAAATATCAAAGGACAGGTCCAGCAGATGGGTGTTTCCCAAAACGGGTTTCACCAGACACAGGTTCTGTGGCCTGCTAGTATGTGAGAGAAGCATTGGACAACCCTGGTCAGCCAAAGGGAGACAGCTTCTTTCCCTGCAGGACTTGTCAGTCTTCGGTGACCAGCCAAGCATCCTAGCAGGGTTCCTTATCTCATCACATGAGGCACCCTTTGGGGGACGTTCCCGTGATAACAACTTTCATGGAATTGCTTTAGAATGTGCTGGGCCCCAGTGGCCTTCTTCTAAGATTCCTTCCAAGTACAAGTCCAGGAACTCCACTAAGAGTCTGGGAGGAAGGAGCACTGGTGAGGACAGCCACCTGGAAGGTCTCCCTGAAGGTGGACACCACACGTGTCCACTGGACATGTTTGCGGTCACAGGTGACCACCTCCAGGCCTCCGAGCAGCTGGACGCTTCCTGTGCACCAGGCTCTGTGTGAGTCCCCGGGGTTCTTAGGGCTGCTGGAGGAGCGGGGAAAAGCCGTCTCTGTCGCCAGCTCATGGCCTGCTGCTGCGGCGGCAGCACCTGACCCCTCACCCCTGGCCGCAGCTGAAGGGATCCCGTGCTCATGAGTCTGAACCATCAGAACCTCTATGCAGAATTTTAATAGTTCTAGGGCCCAGGGCAGCCTCGGGGGCTAGAGCCACTTGGGGTCCACCTGGGCTAATGAAGGAAGCAGGGGTAGGGACAGAAATGGCAAGCTGTGTGGAGAGACAGACAGACAGTCTTGGTCCCTGATGGACCCTTAGTCCTCCTTTCTTAGGCTGGTCGTCGAGTAGCCTGGTCAAGGGCTCCTTGGAACTTAACACGCACATGAGGTCACCGGACTGTGGCGTGAGCAGGGCCTGAGAGGCCGGTTCCTGACAAGACCCAGGTGAGACTGACCATGTGCATTCTGAGGCTCTAGAAGGGTCAGCCTTCTCTCTGTAGCTCCCGAGGTCGTGGAACCGGCCTCTACGCTGATGTGTAAGCTGCAGCATTGGGCAGGTGCGGGCGAGAGAGCAGTCAGGGAGGAAGGGACCAAGAATTATAGGTGGCTTTTTTTTTCTTCCATTAATCAGTCATTCAGTGAAGATTTGCAGGAGCCCTGATTTATACCAGGCTCTGTGTCCACAAACCAGACAAAAATGCCTGTCCTCTTGAAGCTTGCGTGCCAGCGAGGGAGACAGACAATAAATCAGTCAGTTGGTGCAATATATGGTGTCTATGGGAGTAAAAACCAAGGGGAGGGCTGGGATCGTGGCTCAGCGGTAGAGTGCCTACCTAGCACGTGGGCGACCCGGGTTCGGTCCTCCGTACCACATACAAATAAAATGTATTGAATAAAATGCATTGTGTACAACTAAAGCAAATAAATAAAAATATTAAAAAAAAAAAAAAAAACAAGGGGAAAAGAAGATGATGAACTGTCAGGGCTGGAGACGACAGTCGTCTTAGATACACAGGTCAGAGACGGCAGCCTTTGAGCAAAGACTTGAAAATGAGGAAGGAAGCCATAGGGTATCAGGGAAGGCAGGTCCAGACCGGGAACAGCAAGTGCAAAGGCCCTGAGGTGGGCATATGCCACACATGTTTGGAAACAGCAAGGCTCTGAGCAGAGAGAGCAAAGAATGGGGGGGGGGGGGGGCGCTTGGAGGGAAGCATGAGGCTGTGAGTGACAGGTTCAGATCATGACCCTGTGGGCTGCAGCAAAGGCTTTAGCTTTACCCAAGTGAGAGGGTTGGGACCTGGAGCAGCGGGACTACTGCACTGAAAACAAGAGTGTGCGTTGAGGGGTGATGGAAAGAGGCCAGGCCAGAGATGGTGGTGGTTTAGCCCAGGGTGACAACTGCGGAGGGGCTGGAAGGAGTGGGTACTGAATGTGCCTTGAAGTCAGAGACTACAGGATGAGCCAATGCATGGGACCTGGGGTGGGGAAAAAAAAAAGAGGAGTCAAGGAAGTTGCCCAGGTTGGAGACTGAGCAACCAGAAGGATGGAGTTGCCATTAACTGGGCAGAAGAAGCCCGTCAGGGGGGCCCAGTGTGCAGGGCGAGGTGATGAAGAGCTCTCCCATGTTGGAACAAAAGCCCCAGGGAGCGCGGGCGAGTGGCAGGCGGCTGGGTCTGTGGCTGTTCAGAGGCAAGCTGCCTGCAGGGGTCAAACGCTCTAGGTGGAACTCAAATCCAGACCCCAGAGGTGGTCCCCAGGGTGGGGTGAGAGTAGAGCCCAGGCCCTGCAAGGCTAGAGACGCACCGTCCATTCTGCCACGCTGCCCGTGTCCTCGGCAGCTCAGCACCACAGTGGCCTCCTACCCACCATTCCGTGGCCCTGGGGCCCCTCCTGGAGAACCCCATACCTGCAGGCCCCCCTCCTCCCTCCTGGCCTCCCATCTGGACTCTCAAAGTGCTTCTTGGTCCCAAGCAGCCCTGGAGGTCAACGAGACGTGTGTGGAGCCCCAGGGCGCCCAGTGCGGGGGCCAGGGTCCCAGCTCTCTCTGCCAGAGGCCACAGAGCAGCGTGCCCAACCCCAGGTCCATGTCCTGGGTGCCCACCTGCCCCGCACCATGCCGGGCAGCAGCGGGTTTGGAAAGGTCACTGTAGCCCTGAATGGTCCAACCAGCAAGCCCATCCAGCCAGAGGTGACACCATCGCCCGCAGCATCTTGGGGCTCCCCAACCACCCGCCCCCAGCACACACACACCAGTTTGTTTCTGCCACCTCTGCGCCCAGGACAAGGTCATGGCCCAACCCCCCACTGCGAGCCCCCGTGCCTGAGCCCACCACCCTGGCAAGGGCAGGAGGGCAGCCTGCACCCAGCCCCTGTCATCCGTGTCCTCTGAAGCCAAGAGCGACAGGCGTCGTCTTCTCTGCAGAACCGAGATTTCCCCCCTCGCGCCTCCCAGCAGGGAGCAGGGTGCACCCTCCACCCGGAGCCTCTTTCAACCTCATCTTCCGCGACTTCTCCGGGTGACAAGTATCTTTGTGCGGAGCCCCGCCCTCTCTCCCTGGATCCTAACTCTCTCGCAGGCTTCCGTCTGCACAAAGGGACCATTGAGAGGCGGGCTGTGGGGCGCCGCCTTTGATCTGGGCTTCTAATAACGTGTGTGTTTGTCCCAGAGCAAGGCAGCAGCCCGCCGGCTGGGGCGGGGGCGGGAGAGAGAGCGTCGGCGATGGCACAGCCCAGGCTTGGTCGTGAGCGCGGGCACGTTTGGAGGGCGACCCTGAGGTTCCCCCTGGTGAGGGACCCCGTTCCACAGGTGAAGACCCCGGCGCCCTAAGGACTTGCCAAGCTGAGACCCAAGAGGTCAGTAGCGCCTCTCATAAAGGAGCTCCGCCAGCAGTCTCAAGTTCACCCCCAGGAGGCGCGGGAAAGTAAGCCGGGGACTGGGAGCAGGTAGATTGGGTGGTGGACCGGGTGACCACGTCTGCCCAGTATAAAGATGAACACCAGACACCAGCTGAGGGCTGAGTAGTTGGAAGTGCAGGTTTCTGAGTGCAATACCCCAAGTTTTAAGTGCTGGCAGCCACGTTTGGAAAATGTTAAGTCGTGGTGCAGATAAACGAAACACCCATCCGTCAGGGGAAGCCAGCTCAGGGGCACTGCTTTTGCCTGGTGCCTGAGAAGATGCCCCTGGAGGCAGGCAAGGTGGCGGATGAGTCCAGATAGGAGTGACAATGCCAGGCTGGCACCTGCTGCCCACTGTCCCCCTAGCGCCCCACTGCCTTCCGTTACTCCACCAGTCTCTGCACGGAGAGGCACCTGGTCCTGCCCACGAGCCAGGGCAGGCAGGGCTGGGCACGGAGACGCAGGCACGACGAGGCCCACACAGGGAGACGGAAGTGCAAGACACTCAGCTGTACCGAGGGCCACTAGCGCCAGGCTCTGTTGAGGTGCTAAACGTGGTTTGTGATCCCAAGCAACCCCGAGGGAGAAGGGACTATCCTACCGTCCCACCTCACAGATGCTGGGCTGGAGGGGAGTAATGACGTGTCCCCACAAAGCAGCAGAGACCAGATCCTAACCCCACTGCGTGTCAGCCCAGCTCTCAAACGTGGCCACCACTATACACTGTCCCATGGGTTGCAAGACGGGTTACCCAGGCTATGCCACATAACTCCCACAATTGTGCAGTGCATGGTACGTGCCAACCCTGTGGTCCAACAGACAAATGACAACAAATTAAGCACTCATCAAGGTGCATGCGAAGCCCTGGGGCTGAGCCTAGGAATGTGCCTGTGGGCCCTCCCTGAGCTCCCTCTCCCCAGCACAGGTCTTGCTTCTGGCAAAGAAACATGCTCCTGCCTTGCCCAGACCTCCTGCCTTCCACGAGGACCCCAGAGACGCGAAGAACCTGAAGAGCCGCGCTGCCCAGCCCCACCATTCGCCCTCAGTTTTCTCATCTGTAAATGGGGCCCGTCAAGCAGTCCTCGCAGAGTTCCTGCTAGGAGATGAACCAAACGACGGCACAGGGATTCCAGGCTAAACAAAGCGACGGTGACCTCCTCACCCTCCAGCTGGGTGACCTCGGCCAGCTGCTCACCTTCACTGCTTTCATCCGTGACATGGTCTAGGGAGCCCGGCTCAGCAGGGCTCACAGTAGGGCTTCGCTTGCCGTAGTGTGGTCCTGTCATTCTAATCATCTCTATGACTTCCCACAAACGGAACCGTGCTCAGGAGGGGCTGTCTGCATACAAACTTCCATGGCTCCCACTTTCTTTAGGCATCGTGCCAACTGCTTCCGGGAACTCACTGGCTGCACAGCACGCTACCCTTTCCAGAAGCATCTGCCACACAGACAGTAAAGTGAGATGGCCCACCCTGCCTGCACCCTCCATCCCCAGCTGCTGGTGCCTTGAGCAGGGGAGAGAGGAGTGAGGGCATGGCCCAGGGTCCAGGCCCCTTCGTCCACTGCCCTGGTTCTCTCCAGGGAAGGAGCTGGGGGAGGAGGGCCTGGTCACCATGCAGGTCGAGCCCTAAGAGAATGGTGCTGACCTCAGAAAGAAAAGGGGCGGGGGCAGGGCTGAGAGCTGGGCCTGGGAGCCCCTCCCTGTGATGCCCCCCTCCTCCCCTAAACCCTTAACCTTCCTCTTTGTCAGAGGACGCTGTCAGGGTCCTCTGGAACCATCGGGGGCCCAAGCAGCTCTGGGGGACATACTGAGTCCAGAGGACCTCTGAAAAGGCTCTCAGCCTCACCAAGGGGACAGAGCAGCGGTAAGACACCGTGGAAGGGTCCCGAGCAGGGGGCGGCAGTCTCTTTCAAAACCAGCGCCCCCTGCGTTCGCCGCAGCCTTTTATGCCCGTGGTGTTCTGGGCGTCTCCAGCTCCAGACGAAAATAATTCAGATTTCAAAGTTTTTTTTTTAATTGCCAAAGAAAGTGCCAGTTTTTCTGTTCTTAAAAAACTGTGGAATGTGCTAGAATATAGAAAGCCAGTGCTGGGACGTCCACTCTCTCTCTCCTCTGAACTCCACCCTCGGGCCAGCCCACAGCTGCCCCCAGTGTGTGTCCTCTCTCTGCTGCTCCCCAGTCTGCTCTCCCAGATCCTGGCCCCCTCGGACCTCGGTCCCACATAGCTGCCACTTCTCCCTCCACCAGTCCGACAGAGCCCTGGCGAGGTCCCACCTGCACCCCAAGTGTGTCGCAGAAGCAGAAGGTCTTCCTCATCCTGCTCTCTCCCCTCAGCGCCCTAGAGGGGCTCCAGGCCAGCTATAACAACAGAAATAGGTGCTAGGGTTTGAATATGGCCTGTCCCCAACAGTTCATGTGCCCAACAGCTTGGTCCCTGGGGTGGGAGGGTGGTGAAGGTGGAGCGGTGGAAGTTTTAAGAGGTGGGACCTAGCCAGGTGCGGTGGCGCACACCTGTGATCCCAGCAGCTTGGGAGGCTGAGGCAAGAGGATCGCGAGTTCAAAGCCAGCCTAGCAACTTAGGGAGGCACTAAGTAGGAACTGAGTGAGACCCTGTGTCTAAATGAAATACAAAAAAGGGCTGGGGATGTGGCTCAGCAGTTAAGTGCCCCTGGGTTCAATCCCCAAGACCAAAATAATAAAAAATAAAATGAAAAGGACTGGGGATGTGGCTCAGTGGTTGAGCATCCTGGATTCAATCCTTGGTAAGAAAAAAAAAAAAAAAAAAGAGATAGGACCTAGTACAAAGTAATTAGATCCTGCGGGTTCCACTCCTGGGAGGGCTTACCGTCATTCCTGCAGGATTCCAATAAGTTCCTGTAAAAGTGAGTTGTTATAAAAGGAGCAGGCCTGGCCCTAAGTCCCCACTGGCTTCCTGTCTTGCCATGTGACTTCTCTGTCCCTCACCATAATGTCATCCACCATGTTGTGATGCAGCCAAGGAAGCCCTCACCAGAGTTCAAACACAAGACTGGCTGATTTTGCACTCTCAGTCTCCAAAACTGTTAGTTAAATAAACCTCTTTTCCTTATAAAGTATCCAGCCTCAGGTATTTTTTTATGGCAACAAACTAATATAATAGGAAAAGAGGGGCTGAGGCTGGGGTTTACAGAATAAGCAGGAGGAGCAGAGCTACTTTTATGTGGCCACTTCTCAAAGATCAATCCCCAACCAACCTGACCAGAGGACCAACTCTGGGTCTGTACGTGCCATGACTGCACTGAGCACCCCCATTCACCTCACACTGGTGATCCTTAGCTTCCATTAGGCTTCCAGGCATCTATGCAGGCACCAAATGGGTGTGCTTACAGCAATGCTGAGATGAATCCAACCTTGAGGGGATTAGGTGCAGTGGGGGGCGGGGGCTGCTGCGCACACATACCAATAATTCAGATCAGGATAAACCATGAGCCAATGTTTGCAAGTGCTTGGCACAGAGTCTGGCAAATAGCAGGTGTGAAGTAAAAGTAGTTGTTATCTTTATTTGGAATTAAAATATGGTTTTTTTTTTTTTTGTGTGTGTGTGTGTGTGTGTGTGTGTGTGTGCATCTGTGTGCTTTTTGGTCATAAACTACAGTGACCAAGCAAACCGAAACTAACCCAAGCAAAAAGGAACTTTATGGGCTCACACGATCTTCAGAGCAGGTTATGCACCACTTCAGGTTTATAAACCTAACAAGCTTGTGCTGAGAATAAAGTGGGATCTGTTATTCCCCAGCTCTGGTGAGAGAATCCTGGGTAAGGACTCTGATTGGTCTAGTTTGGGTCATGTGCACGTTCCTGGACCAATCACTACAAGCGTTTGACTGGTCCAATTTGAATCAGATGCCCAACCCCTGTGGCTAGATGGAGTTGATTGGCAGCCCCATCTCAATCAAGCACTGGATGAGAAGGAGCAAGTGCCCCCAAGGAGGGAGTGGGAAGGGGGAGCATTCCTTACCTGGGGCAGGTCGAACATCCTTGGAACTGGACACCTCCAATGCACAGGACTGGTAGAGAGGTGTCAGCCCCACGTATGGACGGGAGAAGTCTGACACCAACAGAACAGCGTGCCTAGGGTCACAGGGCTTTTCAGTGGTGGCCCTGGAGCTCAGTCTGCAGGTATGTGCCGCCACAGTGTCCCCTACAACTACTCCCTATGAGCCTGGCATCCAGAAGGCAGAGAAAGACTAACAGAGAGGGGTGCTCATGTTTCCCACAGCGGAGCCAGCCACGTGCCTGCCCCCGTCCAGTCACCTCTTTGTGTCTTCAAATGGATGAACCTGACCTACCATTCACCCTGGACTCTTGGTCAAGGAAAGGGAAGGGGAAACTGAACAATCTGAGGAGCAGGTTAGCAACCATCCTCGGCCCTAAAGCATGGGTAACGTTGAGACCAAAAGCCCCTGGTCTCAAGGGAAGCTGGCTTGGTGACGGATGACGGCCCTCCACAGCCAAGCCTCAACGAAGCTCAGAGAAGTGGCTTTTGGATTCTCACCCATTAAGTGGGACAGGAAGACTTCCTTCACCAGACGGCCCTCGGCCGTCTTACACAAGGGGTGTTGCCATCCAGACTTACCACCTGGGTCACCTGACGCTGCTGGGAGGAGGCTGGTGCCCTCTGAAGGGAGACTGATTCCATCTCCAAAAACATCTGCAAGGCCGCGACTCTTCAGGGTAACCAGAGGCCAGTCCCTGTCCATCTCCCCAACCTGCTCATCTCTGTCCTGTTCTGACTTCTGCTACCCTCTCCTCCCGGGAAGATCCAGTGTTTTTTCCTTTTCTGCCTTCTCTGCTGTCAAAATTTACCTGTCCTGTGTCCTCTTCAGCTGGTGTTGGATGAGAGGCTCAGCTAATCTGACTGGCTGATACCTGCCGGGGTGATCGTTAGTGTCCTGGGCAAAGGTGCTGACCACCTTGCCCTCACAGGAAACACATCGACTACCTAACAGAGAGGCTGCTCCACGTTAGAACCCCACAGCTAATGCTAGGGTTTGAAGTGACCATCCTAAGGGAAAAAAAAGCCCTCATGGTGAGACTTTCAGGGCCTCCCCAATTTTTCCTTGCATGACCATGTGATTCTTTCTAAATCACTCTTGGATCTGCGTCCCCTCCCTCTCTGTGTACAGCCACTGCTCAGGTGTGATTGATTAAAATAATTAAATTACTCATCACACCCCTTGTGAAACCCTTGAGTCTGGGCTGGCCCTGCAACGGCCAAACCAACAGACCATAGCAGAAGTGAGACTGAACTAGGGCTGGACCTATGAGAAAAGCAGCTTTTATTTTCTCCCTCTTGGAATGCTCGTTTCTGGAACATTCCCTCTCAGAACCAGCTGCTATGCTGGAAGTCCAATCCATGTGGGAGAGGAACATATGTGTTTCAGTCAACAGCCCCAACTGAGCTTCCAACAGACAGCCAGCAACAACAGCGAGCCACGGAGTGCGCCATCTTGGATATCCAGCACTGACGAGTCACCAAAGGACTGTAGTCCCAGTGGACGTTACATGGAACAGAACTACCCCACTGAGACTGGTCCATCCCCAAAGTCACAAGAGCTAATAAAACAGGAGGTGTGTGTTAAGCCACTGGGTTTCTTGGTGGCTGGCCACACAGCCATGGGTGTCGGAATGCCAGATCCGAGTCTCACCACTGCTTCTGGGTCACTTGCAACAGTTGGCTAGCTCATCTCCTAGGCTCCACAGCCACCTGTTCCCAAAGTTATTTTCCAAGCCCAATACTGATCACATCATTCTTCTGCCCATAAGACTCTAGTGGCTTCTCGTGGTCCACAGCACAGTCCTTACCCCATGAGAGCGCACATCAGAATCACCAGGGTGGTTTCTTCAGACCACAGATATTCTGCTCAAAGACTTGGTCAAGATATGAGATTACAAAAACAAAATAATGGGGGGGGGAACTGGCATGATAAATTATTTGCCCCAAATTCTTCCTTGTCTACTTCTATGATTTACCATGAGCAGAAGGGACATTCACACCAATATGCTGGACTTGGCCAAGTGATTCATTCTGTTCAATTAAGTATGGGTAGAAGTAACACAGTGCCAGTTCCAAGCTGAGGTCTTAGGTGGCATTGCATAGTTCCGCTCCTTGCTCCTGCTCTCCTGCTATTCTGCATGAAAGACTTTGCCACAGATAGACGCTGCCCCTTCGGTGGTCCCTAGCCTGGACCACTCCACCCACATTAGTCATGTTCCTCAGAGTCACCCCAACTAATTTGCCAACCTGTAGTGAGAAAAATTATGTTTGTTGTTGCATGCCCTGGGAGGGGTCACCTGTTACGCAGCATCATCGCAGTAAGAACTGACTGATACAGCAGGTGATCAGAAGCACATGCCTGATTAAGAACCACCAGACAAAAGGAGAAAATCTAAAAACAGCCTGTCAGTCAAGTGCTTTTGTGGTCTGGCTCCCATGTGAAGCTAGCCTCATCTCCCTGCCTCTTTGGGGAGGGAAACACAGCATTGGCCCTGTGACATCCCAGCCACTGTGGGGAAAGAGCAGATGTACAACTCCTAAAGGGGCCTGGGTCATAAGCCAGTTAGCCCACATCCCCACGAACATCCCCCGTAGCTTCACGTTACCTACAAATGTGAACTGAGTTCATACTTAGAGCTCTCAGAGTTTTTCTGACTCTTAGTGCCATGTGAAACTTTCTCAAATAAATATACAAAATATATTTGAATAGGCCAGGGCTA
The DNA here is from genome assembly GCA_025594165.1 of Tamias sibiricus. Lineage (NCBI taxonomy): Eukaryota > Metazoa > Chordata > Mammalia > Rodentia > Sciuridae > Tamias > Tamias sibiricus. The sequence continues at coordinate 34,767,653 of CM046672.1, forward strand.
GCTAAGGCCCCCTTTGATAGCTCTTTTCAATGCAGTTAATGCAGGTCTTCTCATGACCAGCTGGAAGCCACCCCCTCCCGGAGGCCTTCCCTGATCTCAGCTGGACTCAGCAGTCTAGACACGCTCGGGTTCTTGTGCTCACTGACACAGAGCAGGAAGTAGAGTCTTCTGCCGCTGCGGGAGGTGCCCAGCTCCCCCGGGGCTGAGGCTGGGCCGGTGCCTCTCAGGCTCCAGAAGAGGAGAGAAGGCCTGAGCAGGTGGGGGTTTTGCCAGCTGTGAACCCCCAGCCTGCCTTTAAGCCCTCCCACGTGGGCCACCAGAAGACCACTCCCTTTCCTCTACTGTGGGAGCCTGGGCTAGTCTAGTGACCTGGCCCAGCCTGGGGCCTGCTGGTGACAGGCCCTGGTACCAAGGGCCTCCAGGTCGGAATCTTGATTCCTCAGGTGGGGACTTTAAACAAAGCTCCCAGGTCTGGGGCTGAGCATCTGGAGCCTCAGGGTGTGCCGGGCCTCCTGTTGGAAGTGCTCTGTAAGCCCGCGGCGCCGAGGAGGGCACCCTGAACAAGTGGGCGAGCTCCTCAGGAGGCGTGGGCTGCCGCGTCCCACCACCAGGCCTGCTCCAGCCCTCGCCCTCTGTTAAAGTCATTCTCCACATCCAGTCCACGTGTGGGTAAGTGAGAGCCAAGGACGGCCTGTGGGGGTGCTCCACCCCAGCTCCTCGGACCCTTCACCCTGGTGTGTTCTGACCACCAACAGCCGGCACCTGTGCCTCAGTGTCAGCAGGCCTTCCTTGGCACGCCGGAGACCTCAGACGCGGCAGCCGGGCGGGGGTATCGATACCCCAGCTCCCTTGCTCCCTGCTCACGAAGCCGCATTGTCACTCACGAGCCCAGAGCTCCCCCCTGGAATTCAGCCGAGATCACTCTCTGGGACTTTGCGTGGCCTCCCTCCATTCCCTCACCACGTTCACCCCCCTGCACCTCTCCAGAGTCTGCTTCTGGAAAACCCACCTAAAATAACTGAGAGGGAGGGACATTTACACAACGAAACATGGCCACCAACGATCGGAATGCTCCCTCCACTTCCAGATCCTTGTGCCCACGGCATATCTGAATCATCCCACCTTTCCTACAAGGAGTTTTTATCCTCATTTTAAAGATGAAGACACGGTGCTCGGAGACGTCAGGTAACTTGCCTGGGGTTAGTAGTTCATAGGTACTGAGCCAAGATGCTCTAGTTATTAAATTCACAGCCTCCCATTAGAAAGATGCATCCGTGAGGTCGATATGTTCACCTCTGTGAGTGGAAGCTTGGGAAAGGAAACACGGTCTACGGAGCACACTTGAGTGATGCGGTATGCACGGAGGTGTGCGTGACGGGGACGGTTTTCTTCTGTCGTAGCTGCCCCTCTGTAGCCCGCTTCCTTTTCCTATCAGATTGGGGTGGGCCTGCCATCAGAACTTCTTGCCCCAGTTGGCTTTTGCACAGAGACTCGGGGGCGGAAGGGGGTCCGACAGGAACAGCGACCCTGTGGCTGACCCTGAGAGGCAGTCTCCAGACCTCCCTCTTCAGCCCTCCCTCCGTCCTCTGATCGAAGCCACCCTAGGATCCATTCCGACAAAAGCCCCAAAAGGCTCAGGCTTGTTGGAGGCTGTAGTTGCTGCTTGGTGACAAGATTCTGCAAGGGATATAGAAGCTGGCACCAGGACGGGGCTGCCGGGAGTGACCCCCTCTGAAAGTCTTGTGTTGGAGAGTACCTGAGCCAGTCAAGTCCCCTTGAACATGTGAACACATGTATGTGGGGTTTTGCACATGCAGCCTGGGCCTGGGGGGCCAGGGAAAGGGAGAACTTGGTTTTAACCCCAACCCTGACCCTGGTTTGCCGTGTATCATTGGGCAAGAGGCGGCCCTCCCAACTCAGCCTCTCCTTTGATAGAATGCGAGGGATGTCTCCTAGGTCCTTTTAGACCTGACAGGTTCAGATATTTGGAAGAAAAATGTAAGGACCTGGCCTAGGTCACAGGCCCAGAGTGACAAAACAGGAGAAGTGGCCACCTGGAGCGCGAGTCTACGTGGTCCTCTCTGGGCTTCGGCATGAGCGTCTTGAAGCTAAGAGCCCCCAGGTGCTACTCTTCTAAATTTTTTTATTTGTTCTTTTTAGTTATACATGACAGTAGAGTCTATTTTGACATATTTATACAAACATGAAGTACATCTTATCCTAATTAGGATCCCAGTCTTGCAGATATACACAATATTGAGATTCACTGTGGTGTATTCATATATCTCCAATGAACTTCTATTCTTCCCTCCCCTACCCCTTGTTGTGTGTTAGAATCCACATATCAGAGAGAACATTTGACCTTTGGGTTTTGGGGACTACTGACTTATTTCACTTAGCACCATAGTCTCCAGTTCCATCCATTTACTGGCAAATGCCATAATTTCATTCTTCTTTATGGCTAAGTAATATTCCTCTGTGTGTGTGTGTGTGTGTGTGTGTGTGTGTATCACATTTCCTTTATCCATTCATCTATTGGTGGGCTCCATAGCTTAGCTGTTGTGAATTGAGCCACTATAAACATTGACTGTGTCAATGGCTGATTTTAAATAACAATGGCTGTCAGTAATAGTGGCTGTGTCACTGTAGTACACTGATTTTAAAGGTGCTACGTTTTTAGTATTTCCATTTTTTCCTTTCCTGATCCTAGACCACCACCATTGCAGAAGGAACTGCTACCTGTCCCCTGGTATCCATTCTCCCTTTATTCTTTTTACTACAGAACGTCTACACAGCTAGATACTACACTTTGCAGCCTCTCTGGCGCCAAGAGTGGCCCCATGTGATGGGACGTCGGCACGTGTCGCGTGTGCTGGCCCTTCCTTCTTCCCACCGTCTCTTTGTAGGTTGGGACACAGACTCGGTGCATTGATCCAGCCTTAACCCTGGGGAGAGCAGAGAACAAGACAGGCATCACTTGAGTCCCTGACACACGTCACTGGAGTCAAATCACCCTCTCAGACCACTCCCAGGAGTTTCACGCAAAAGAAACAAGTTTCTACCTTGTTAGCGTTGCTGGGCTTGGGAGATGGTTCTTCAAGCTGCTCACCCTGCACTGTGACCAACACCTCGTCTTCATCTCACACCCGGGTGGCAGACACTTTACCAGCCAGGACCAGGGAGCTCATCTCCACCAAACAGACGGGGAAGGAAGGGGAGAAGAGCGGGCAGGGGAGAGAGAGCCTTTGTTGTTCTCCCTCTCCATCCAAACATCCATGTCCACTGTCTTGACAGCTTGGATTTTAACACTGAAAACAAACATGGTCCACTGTTTTCCTTGAAGTGACAGATGCGCTTCCTTCGTTCTTGGGGAAATGCCCAGCGATGCTTTAATGTGAATGATAGAATTTTTCTGTTTGCCTTCCCCGCCCCCAAGTAAAAATGGTGAGCGTCAAGCTCCAACCCAACAGCCCAAGTCCTTTTCCTGGGGACCACGGTGCTCCTTCCGGATGCAGGAAAAATGCTTGCACTGCCTCTTGGTTGCACAGAATATAGACAAGGATTGTACTCCAGCATCCAGCAACTAACAAATTCATAACGTCCTGCCTCAAGGACAACTTGGGTGACATTGCCTCTTTTCTGGTTTTTGCTTTACGGCAAGAGTACTCCAGCCCGACACGTGCTGCCACACTAGCAGATGTGCCCGCCATTGTCCTTGCACCCTTGCAAATATTAACCCAGTGAAAGGGACAAATACCGTCTCAGCATTGTTATGAAAATAACTCTGACCCTGTGCACCCCCGAGAGGGCCGCGGGACCTCCTGGCATTCACAGACCATGCTTTGATAAGCCTGCCTTTTGTCACAAGCACCCAAGTGCGCACACGCACGTGCGCGCACACACACGAGCCCACAGAACTTCTCTCACGTGATCTTTAAAAGGGCATCTGAATATCAAACAGAGGAAGGACGTCATCTCGGAAGAAAGGATGCCCCGTTAGACGAGGGCATTTAGCTCTATGAACAACCAGCGGCATTGTCTCCGTTTCCTGGCGGGCCGCGGCCAGGGGCAGACGCGGGTGTTTTTGGGAACCGCGTCCCGCCCCACGGCCCCTCCTGTGCAGAACAGAGAAGCGCTGCCTGTACCGGGGGAGCCCCAGGGGAGGCACACAGCTGGAGGGGGCTCTGCAGCCGCACCCTGGCCACCTGCAGACAGGGCACCGGCCACAGGAGGGCTTGACACTCATCCCAGCCCTCCCAGGACAGCGGGACGCACGACCGCCCGCTCAAGCCCCGGCGAGGTGTGCGCGGAAGCAGCTGAGACCGCATCGGTGGAGACCGCAGCCTCCGCGTGAGCAGCCTCCTGGAGGAAGGGCTTTGTTCCCTAGCTCGCCACAAACGGCCAGGCCCTGCCCAGCGCAGCCTCCGCTGCCTGAGTCCTGGGGAGAGGCTCACGCACACTGCTGCCGCGCATCCGCAGCCGCATGGTGTCACTGGTTCCTCCGCCCTCACCTTACCACGTTGCCGCACCCACTGTCCCCTGGGGATGGACACACATGAAGACCAGGACCCGAGGGCCTGGGCAGCCACCTCGGCAAGTCCCTTCCCAACTTGAAGGAGGGAGAAGAGGACTGGGAGGATGCTCCTCCTTCAAAGTTCTGCCGGTCCCAACCCGCTGGGGTCTCCAGGGAAAGTGGGGCGCCCTGGCCGCCCAGGCAAGATGCGAGAGTGGCCTCCACAGGCTGGAGATCATGGGTGTCCACCACGGGGTGCAGTGTCAGGGACCCCCAGGACCAAGGCCCTGGGATTGGATGTAACGGGGAGGGGACTCCTTGAGGGGTGGGCCTGAGGAGGGGGCAAAGGATGTGTCATCAGCAAGGCGGTGACAGTGCTGCACAGATTGACTCTAGAAAACTCTGAGGCCCCCAAGGGGTGCAGGGGTGCGGGCCTGCCTCTCTGGCACAGTCCTTTCCCAGCAGGGGACACAGGTGGACACAGGACCTTGGAGGTGGCCTCTAGGTGGCTACGATGGTGAATGTCATCTGTCAGCTTGACTGAGGTGTGGGGTGCCCAGATGTTTGACCAAAGGTGATCCTGAGGGTGCCTGTGTCTGAATAAGATCAGCCCAGGATTCGGAGGACTGAGCTGGGGAGATCACCATCCAGGTGGGGGTGGGCCTCCTCCAGTCAGTCAGAGACCCCCACAGAACAGCAAGGCTGAGGGGGCTGGGCTTCTCCTGCCAGACTGCCTGAGCCTCCGGCCGTGGACCCGATCATCAGTCCTCCTCGGCCGCGAGCCGCCTGTCTTTGAGACTGGTCCTCGGTCTTCAGCTCAGACTGGAATGACACGGCGGTCCCCGGGTCTCGGGTTTGCACGCTACCAATCTTAGGCCTCCTCAGCCTTCCGGTTGCACGAGGTGGTTCCTCGTGTTATTTCTACTTGCGCACCTTCCTCCTGCGGTTCCGTTTCCTGAAAACCTGTGCCTGAGCCATGTGATAACACACAAGGCCACCCTCGGGTCGGGGCCACGGTGGCAGGAGAGGCCCGAGGCGCGAGGACCCCCTCTCCTCTTCTGCCTCTTCCTTTTTGGAAGGATGGTGTGCTGGGACGGACCCAGGTGCTGTGGTCTATATGTGAGGTGTCCCCCAAAAGCTCATTGTAAGAAGATGCAAGGCCATTCAGAGGAGGAATGATAGGGTTCTGAGAGCCTGAACCCGAGCAGTGAATCAATCCTGCGATGGAGTAACTGAGGGGTAACTGAAGGCGGGTAGCGGGTGGCTGGAGGAGGCTGGCATTGGGGCTGTGGCTTTGGAGAGGGGACTCTCCCTCTCTGCCTCCTGCTCATCATGGGAGCTGCTTCCCTCCGCCATGCCCTGATGGCCTGCCTCACCCTGGCCCCCGGGGAGGGAGCCGGCTGTCTATGGACTGAGACCGCTGAAACCCTGAGCCCCCAAAGGAACTTTTCCTTCTCCAAAGTTGTTCTGGTCAGGTCCTTAGTGACCACAGCAAAAACAGAGAGCTGACTACAACTCCAGCCTCGCACCTGCTCGCCGCGCGCCACACTGAGCTCTCTCCTCCTCCTCTCTCGGTGTCTCATCTCACTGCCACAGGAAGCGGCGCGCAGGGGCTAATGCCCGTCAAAGAGGGGGCTCGGCCCCCTGATGCCCCACCCCTGCAGGAAGGAACCAGGATTGGGCGGGGGGGACACTCGGTCACCTCATCTTGCCTCCAGCGACGACTGCCCACTAGGGAGCCTCTCTCCTCCGGGAGCCGGTCTCTCTTCCCGAGTGGACTCCGTCTCCATTGGGAGCTGAGGCAGATCGCCATGTCAAGGGCATCACAGCGAAGAGGGCTGCCTGGACCAGGCAGGGCTAATGCCTGCAGTGGCAAAGGGTCTCTCCACGGGAGCCGAACGCAGGGGCCACGGGGGAAGGGCGGCGTACACTGAGGGTCCCTTTGCTTTCTTTTTCCAGTTTTTGGCCAGGGGACATATCGGTCACGTCGCAGATGCCCCACCCCCGAGCATGCTTGGCACTACCTCCAGCGACTGTCGCCACTAAGTGTGACATTCCGGTTGTGTGGCTACAGGACGTCCAACTGGGACAAGGCCTGTATGAGCTGACAGATTTAAGGCCCTGCAGCGGAGCCGCCTGGCAGGGCTTGCCTGCAGCTGGTCGCAGGGTCTCTCTCAGCGGGTAGCCGCTGCCCCCTCTGTAAGGGCCATGGCGTACACGCCCTTCACTTTCTTTTTTCCTGTTTTTGGCACACAATTAGATACGTATGCACCCCCCTGCATGCCTACTGGCAACGTTGTCGCCCTGTATGATCGCATTAGATGTACATTAGATGCTGCCCCCTGGCAGGTAGTGCCCGTATGATGTGCGCATTAGATGTACACGCTGCAGATGTGCCCGTGGCATTAGATGTACACGTGCCCGTGTGCCCGTATGATCGCATTAGATGTACACGCTGCCCCCGATGGCAGGTGTGCCCGTATGATCGCATTAGATGCACACGCTGCCCCTGGCAGGTGTGCCCGTATGATCGCATTAGATGTACACGCTGCCCCCTGGCAGGTGTGCCCGTATGATCGCATTAGATGTACACGCTGCCCCCTGGCAGGTGTGCCCGTATGATCGCATTAGATGTACACGCTGCCCCCTGGCAGGTGTGCCCGTATGATCGCATTAGATGTACACGCTGCCCCCTGGCAGGTGTGCCCGTATGATCGCATTAGATGTACACGCTGCCCCTGGCAGGTGTGCCCGTATGATCGCATTAGATGCACACGCTGCCCCCTGGCAGGTGTGCCCGTATGATCGCATTAGATGCACACGCTGCCCCCTGGCAGGTGTGCCCGTATGATCGCATTAGATGCACACGCTGCCCCCTGGCAGGTGTGCCCGTATGATCGCATTAGATGTACACGCTGCCCCCTGGCAGGTGTGCCCGTATGATCGCATTAGATGCACACGCTGCCCCTGGCAGGTGTGCCCGTATGATCGCATTAGATGTACACGCTGCCCCCTGGCAGGTGTGCCCGTATGATCGCATTAGATGCACACGCTGCCCCCTGGCAGGTGTGCCCCTATGATCGCATTAGATGCACACGCTGCCCCTGGCAGGTGTGCCCGTATGATCGCATTAGATGTACACGCTGCCCCCTGGCAGGTGTGCCCGTATGATCGCATTAGATGTACAAACACACGCTGCCCCCTGGCAGGTGTGCCCGTATGATCGCATTAGATGCACACGCTGCCCCCTGGCAGGTGTGCCCGTATGATCGCATTAGATGTACACGCTGCCCCCTGGCAGGTGTGCCCGTATGATCGCATTAGATGCACACGCTGCCCCCTGGCAGATGTGCCCGTATGATCGCATTAGATGCACACGCTGCCCCCTGGCAGGTGTGCCCGTATGATCGCATTAGATGCACACGCTGCCCCTGGCAGGTGTGCCCGTATGATCGCATTAGATGTACACGCTGCCCCCTGGCAGGTGTGCCCGTATGATCGCATTAGATGTACACGCTGCCCCTGGCAGGTGTGCCCGTATGATCGCATTAGATGCACACGCTGCCCCCTGGCAGGTGTGCCCGTATGATCGCATTAGATGCACACGCTGCCCCCTGGCAGGTGTGCCCGTATGATCGCATTAGATGCACACGCTGCCCCCTGGCAGGTGTGCCCGTATGATCGCATTAGATGCACACGCTGCCCCCTGGCAGGTGTGCCCGTATGATCGCATTAGATGCACACGCTGCCCCCTGGCAGGTGTGCCCGTATGATCGCATTAGATGCACACGCTGCCCCCGGCAGGTGTGCCCGTATGATCGCATTAGATGCACACGCTGCCCCCTGGCAGGTGTGCCCGTATGATCGCATTAGATGCACACGCTGCCCCCTGGCAGGTGTGCCCGTATGATCGCATTAGATGCACACGCTGCCCCCTGGCAGGTGTGCCCGTATGATCGCATTAGATGCACACGCTGCCCCTGGCAGGTGTGCCCGTATGATCGCATTAGATGCACACGCTGCCCCTGGCAGGTGTGCCCGTATGATCGCATTAGATGCACACGCTGCCCCTGGCAGGTGTGCCCGTATGATCGCATTAGATGCACACGCTGCCCCCTGGCAGGTGTGCCCGTATGATCGCATTAGATGTACGCTGCCCCCTGGCAGATGTGCCCGTATGATCACATCATCTCACGAGGCTCTGAGAGGCCCACTGTGCTGCCCTAGTTCTCACAGCATTGGACCTGGGACCAGGATCTCAGCCTGGGTCTCTCTGATCTGGAGTCTGAGCTTAGAAGCCCCACGTGAGGAAAAGAGCAAGAGCTTGTAGCTCATGGCTGCTCCTGTCCCAGGTGCTGCGTAGATAGAAGGCGAGGATCTCGCAGATGAGCACCAGCTTAAATTCACAGACACAGGGGCCTGGAGCATTCCCAGGTTGCCAGGAAAGCAGGGACCCTCATCACGTACTTTGGGTTCTACTTGTATCTAATTTGGCAACATGGTTGGCAGAGGTGGGACTCCATGACCTAACTAACTCCAAAGCATGTGACCTTCGAAGCCTGTGACCACACACACACACACACACACACACACACACACACACACGTGTCTCTAAAGTTGCCTCCAGGGTGGCCTCCTGGATTTGCTCGTCCTTGCTCAGATGAGACTGGCTTGACCTCCCAGGCTCTGCTCCAAGAGCTAAATCAGAGTCAAGTCCAGACTGCCCTCCCCCAGGTCCCCTGCCTCCCCCAGGCACTTGGAGGATGCAAGACAGTTCTTGGGAGTCTTTCCCTCTTCTTACGAAAAAAAAAAAAAAAAAAAAGCTACTTCTTCCATCGCCGAGCAGACGGAGCCAGGCTGATGTCCCAACTTCTTCTACTCAATTTGGAAACAGGGGATGTTGAGCCAAACCAAGTGAACTGAAGCCAGTAGTCAGAAAAACATGAAGACTTTCATGTAGAGGAAAGGCTGCCTCCTCTACAGGTGGACAGGACAGGGAGATCCAGACGTTCTCAGGAGGCCTCCCGGGGAGCTGAAGCAGGACCCCTTGCAGGGAGGAAGAGGGATGAGAACCGTTCCTGCTGCCTCTGAAGCGCAGGGCCCATCGGCAGGTGGCTCCTGGGGAGAGGTGAGCTGGCTGACCGGGGAGGGACTCCAGCACTCAGGACGCTCCTGCTGAGGGATCCCGGCCCACCTGGGACAAATTTCAGGTAGGACAAAATTAGTATTCTTTTCCCAGGTTTTATCAGGTGAATGGAGTCACTAATTTAAAGGGGGTAAAAATAAGCCAAACATGGTGGCACACACCTGTAATCCCAGCACTTGGGAGGCTGAAGCAGGAGGATTGCGAGTTTAAAGTCAGCCTCAGCAATGGCAAGCACTGAGTAACTCAGTGAGACCCTGTCTCTAATAAAATACAAAAAAGGGCTGGGGATGTGGTTCAGTGGTCGAGTGCCCCTGAGTTCAATCCCTAGTACCAAATAAATAAATAAATAAATAAATAAGCCAGTGGCTCAGGAGGCTAAGAGAGGAGGATCGCCAGCTCAAAGCCAGCCTCAGAAAAGCGAGGCCCTAAGCAACTAAGTGAGACCCTGTCTCTAAATATAATACAAAATAGGACTGGGATATGGCTCAGTGGTCAAGTGCCCCTGAGTTCAATCCCCAGTACCCCCCGGCCAATAAATAATAAATGAACAAGCAAACAACAGATCAAGTAACTGGAAGCGAGGCATTACAATGCAAACCTGGGAAAAGAATACTAATTTTGTCCTACCTTTGGGAGCCCAGCTGCTTAAATGCAACTCTTGCCTCAGCTTCCTCATCTGTGAAATGGAGATGTTGATAACTGTAACCACCTCACCACAACGGGTAAAGATTCAACGGCTTCATATACATAAAGCCATAGAATAGCATCTACTAAATCCATGCTCCCGTTCTAAATACCTATTCAGCGTCCAGCAAGAGGTGGTAACACAGGAAGGAGCTCAGGACCCAACAGGCACCTCATTTCAGGTCAGTCATCGTGTTTGGGGGACATCATTTCACACACACCTCAGCCTTCGTTTCTTCATTTGAGAACCAAAAATGGCTGCCTTGCAGCGTTGTCGTGAAGGAAGGTGGAGTTATGGAAAGAATCATTCCCTAGACCGTGTTGTACAGTGTACTGCCTGGGCAGCGGACCCAGCAGTCCTGAAGACAAGCATGAAGCAATCAGCACGTTGGAGATTCCATCCCCGTGCCTCCTTCTGTACAAAGGAGCATATCAAACCACGGACCATCACTCAAAAGATGCACCTACTCCCCATTTCCGAGGACAGCAGATGGAAAAGTGAGGAAGAACCATGCTGGCCCTAATCCGCAAGTGTCCTTGTCCTCGAGGAGCAAGTATGCAGCAGGAAGTGGCCTGAGCAAGACATGACTGGGGGGCAGGCTCCAAAGAACGAGGCACCCCACAACAGGAAGAGGCAGCAGGAGGGTGGCCGGGGACGGCGCTGGCTCACACACACCAGGTGAAGGAGGGTGGCCACGGTGGTGCCCGGGCTGCACCTGCGGAGGCAGGGGGTCGGGGGCGTGCTTCAGCAACGGGGTCCTGCCATCCATTCTGGTGGCCCATGTGTGCGCCCAGGAGTGCCACCCACCCCAGGAAGGACGTGCATGCGGCTGGAGGCCAGGAGAGGCCCTGGGGGCCGGCCCCTTGTCCCCTCTCTCATCCCAACTGGTTAATTCCACTTCAAATGGGGCAACTGGGAGAGAATCCCGAGTGACACTACTTTTCTATTGCCCTTCATTACAGCCACTTAGATCTTTTATTTTATTACAAACATTCTTCAGCCCAGTCACGGGCTGATCTCCTAATTGGAGCTGCTGCCTCCACCCCCACCCAGATCAAAGCCGCTCCGTTTGTTTGTGGAGGACGGGGATGAACCCTCTGGCCGGCCTCTGAACATGAAGGCCCCTTTGTCTCCCAGCTGAAGTCACCCCTGGCACCAGGCAGGGAGGAGGCTCCGGGGGAGGGCGGGAGGCAGCGGCAATTCTGTAGCGGGGGCTTGGACAGGAGCGAGAGTGGGCAGCTCCCCACCGAGGCCCGACCTCCCTGCCCTACTCCGAGGGTCTCCAGCGGGCAGCCCGGGACACGTCTCCCTTGACTCCATGGTGATTGTCTGTTTACGTACCATCTCAAACATGGAAAGATTTTAGAAGGTCAACAGCAAGATACTTCACTATTTCTTAAAGAAATAGAATAGTTCTTTCTAAATTTCTCTAAAAGTCTGAATATCTGGTAATACTAGACCTCTGCAGAGAGGAGCTCATCAGTGGTCTGGAGGCTTTTCCCAGTCCTGGGGTGTCTGGGGTTTCCCACCCTAGGCAGCCTTTTTTTTTTTTTTTTTGGTCTGGTTGTGAAGTTTGATTTCCTGGAAGTTGCTGCTTTCATACCCTTGGGACTACCACCAAAAGCTCAATAGCTCTTGTCCCCAGAGATGGGGGAAGGGGTAGAAGGGAAAAGACTGTCCTTTTTACAGATGTGGCATTCAAATAGCCGACGGGAGGTTGCAGCGATTAATGATAGACTCAAGGAAGAACCAGACAGATGGATTAACACTTACTCCTCTTCTCTCGTCTTGGTCCCATGGCCAGTATGGCTATTTTGGAAAAGAAAAGAGCAACGATACTGGACCCCTATAACCTGGCTAGGTGTCCTGCTAACACCGGGCTCTGTTACGTGGGAGGAAACTGAAGAGACCTCAGTTCAGGGTGGGTTATGTTTTCTACACCTACAGTGGAGAAAAATAAGACCCTGAGGGCTGGGGCTGTAGCTCAGTGGTAGAGTACTTGCCTGGCATGTGTGAGGCACTGGGTTCGATCCTCAGCACCACATAAAAATATAGAAATAAAATACAGATATTGTGTCCACATACAACTAAAAGAATATTTAGGAAAAAAAAAATAAGACCCTGAAGGCTCAAGGACTTGCCTGAAGTTCCACCGAGGCTGTGGGCAGCCCCAGGTCTGCCTGGACCAAAACCCCAGGCAGAGGCTTCCACTCTGGTCCATTGTGATCTGAGTGGATCTTAGACAAATTAGTGCAATCCCTGGTATGCCCCCCCCCCAAAAAAAAAAAAGACACATTACTTCCCAGAGCCTCAGTTTGCCCCGGACGGCGGAGCTTCTTGCTCAGAGAACACACCTACCTCCCGGGTGGGCCCGCTTCGCTATCCCCCAGCCTGATTTAGAGCCCTCCTTTGCAAGAGCCAAATAGGGATGGTGATAGACACCGACCCAAGCTGGGCCAATCAGATCCTTCCTCCCCAGGGGCTGGGATTGGGCTCCAGTCCTGTAGCCACAGCGCAGCGACCAAAACCAGAACCCAGGCGAGTGGGAGGAAGTGGAAGCAAGAAGAGAAGGATGGCGCGGTGCTCCCGGGCAGAGGCCCAGGGAGCCGCGGTGGAGGCCTTGCCTGAGGCCTGGACCCTCCTCAGGCCCAGCTTCACCTCCAGCCCTTGCCCTCTGCCATCGCCCCACATCCTGCCAATGAAGCACCACTTTCTGTGTGAGAGGACTTGAGAGACTACTCTTGCAGCAAGAAGATGTGGGTTCGAATCCCGCCACTGCCCTGTCATTTAACCCCAGTTTCTCCTATTTCTAAAGCGAGAATAAGAAATTCTTACCTCAGGAGTTTCAGCAAGATTCAAAACAATATAATTCAAATCCTTGTACACAGGACCAAACACAGGAGCTCTCCACCCCTGGGCAATGCTTTGTGTTGTTGCTGTATTTAAAAGCTTTGGTGACCAGGAGAGTAATTTGAACTGACTCTTGACTACTCCACTTTGCAGACTATCCACAAACCCATTTTTATTATCCATTGGTTTTTTTGTGTGTCATCGGTTTATGATGCTCAAGAAAAACAGGAAGCCGGTGTGGTGGCGCACACCTGCAATCCCAGCACTTGGGAGGCTGAGGCAGGAGGATCGCGAGTTCAAAGCCAGCCTCAGCAATGGCTAGGCACTTAGCAACTCAGTGAGACCCTGTCTCTAATAAAATACAAAAACAAGGGCTGGGGATGTGGCCCAGTGGTCAAGTGCCTCTGAGTTCAATCTCCGGTACCAAAAAAGAAAAGAAAAGAAAGAAAGAAAAACAGGACAGCAGGTTCAATGGTGCACACTTATAATCCCAGGTGCTCTGGAGGCTGAGGCAGGAGGATCACAAGCTGGAGGCCAACTTGGGCATTTTAATGAGACCCTGTCTCAAAATAAAAACTAAAAACTAGGGCTGTAGCTTACTGGTAGAGCACTTGCCTAGCATGTGGGAGGACTTGGTTTCAGTCCCCAGCGCTGCAAAAAAAAAGATAAAGGCAAGATTATTATATTTTTGACCAACTCTTGCAATTGTGAAGGTAGCAATACATATGACTAAGAGCAGGTGAGACATTTACTCCATGATCCTAGAGGTGTTAACAATAAAAATAATTGTTGCACTTTTCTAAAATGAAGGACAGAGAGGGCTGTCAGCAAGAAGGCAGAACAGGAGTTTAAACGCTTCTTATCTCTCCCCTCACAGAAAAATGGACCTGAGCAATTATCCACGCATGAAAGTGCCATTATAAGAGCTTCAGAATGCAGGTGAGAGATCACAGCTCTCGGGTGGAGCACAGGAAGAAGAAAAACACGTTGAAGAGGGGAGGAAGAACGGTTACACATCACCCACGTCCCACGGCCCCCAAGCCTGAACAGCGCAGCAGAGAAGGAATCTTCTCTGTGAGGGGGAAGGAAAGTGAAGCAAGCACCCGACTTCACCCAAGACCCAAACACCAGGCCCACACCAGTGGACCATGCACCAGGCTGGCCCCTGGAGACCCAGGCCTCTCCTAGTGCCAAGCCTACACCTACTACCCAGGTTCCAGTCTGGCCCCATGGCAGGCAGCCTGCAGGACTCCAGGCCCCAGACACAACCTAACACCAGTCCCAGGCCACACAAGTGTCAACCTGGACCCACACGCCCAGGCACCAGACCAGTCCCTACAGCCCCAGACTCCAGGCCTGCCCCAGTACCAAAACCCACCCTGTAGACCCAGAATCTAGGCCTACCCTGCTGCCAAGCCCACCCTGTGTCCAGGGCAAGGATAGCCCGGGCACCAGGCCAGCCCCTGCGGCCTCAGGCTCCAGTGGCCCAGGTCCATTTGTGCATCGGGAGATTTCAGCACAAGGCTGGCTCCCTTGGACCCTGAACTCAGGCCTGAGGATCACCCCCACAGACCCACACTCCAGGCCCCCAACTCTGTGACCCAGGTGCTAAGTTCAACCCCAGTGGACCCGGTACAGGCTGGCATCTGCAGACTCAGGTCCACACCCATCCTTGTTGGCCTAGGCACCCTCATGGGCTCTGGCTCTGAAGGGCAAAAACCCACGCCAGAAACCGCCGTGTGATAAGAGGGGTTTATTAACTGGCCCCTAATGGTAGGTCGGGACCAAAGGGGCACGTGGAGGGAAGGGGAGAAAGGGAGAAGGGGAAAGGGAAAGAAGGGAGAGGGGAACCGGAGGGCCGGAGGGCACAGATGGGGGAAAAGAAGGAAAAAAGGGAGGAGTCCCTGCCTGGTGAGGGTTTAAGTAGCGACGTGGGTGGTCCAAAGGACCCCTGACTTCATAGGCTTGGGGGGGCGGGTCAGAAGTGAAACTTGTATGCTGAGGATTGGCTCAGAAAGGGAGAGCCCGCCCTGGGGCGAGTCCCTACCCCCCCCCCCCAGATACAAGTATTCTCGGGATTAAGGGCGGGAACTCCGTGGAGCCCGACAAAAGTGGGACAAAAGTGGATTCTCGGGAGAGATGGGCACTTTCAGGAAGTTAAAGCTCAGGCTTACAGGATGACCTAATGCACCTGGGGCGTGGCTAATTTAGGGCACCTGGGGGTATGGCTGGCCAGCCCGAATTTTATCTAACAGGCTCAATGTCTGATACCAGGGTACCACACACCCGGGCTCAGATGGACCCACTCACCCATTCACCAGGCCTACCCCAGTGGACCCTGGACCCAGCTATCCCAACAGACCCAGCCTGCAGGCCTGCCCTGAGCTAGGGACCAGGCCAGCCCACGTGAGGATTCCATCTGTGGACCCCACCAGACTGCCTTCCCAGAAGGTCTGGACGGGCTGACTAGGGACGGACTCCTCCTGCCAATGCCAGTCTGTAAAGACTACAAGAGGTATCTACGTGCAGACACCAAAGTGAGGCTTTAAAGATCATAAATAGGAAAATGTGACACCACCAAAGGAACAAAATGACACACCAGGTACCAGCTGTAAAGAAGTGAGAATTCACGAACTGCCTGATGAAGAATTCATTATAATTGTCTTGAAGAAGTTCAGTGAGCTAAAAGAGAACACAGGCATACAACTAAATGATACAAAGAAAGCAACACATGAACAAAATCAGACACTCATCCATAATAAAGAACCAGGCAAATTCTGAAGCAGAAGTACACACAATTGAACTGAAAAGTTTCCACAGAGGGCTTCAGCGGCTCTGAACCAAGGGACAGAAAGAATCAATGAATTCAAAGGGAGGTCGCGGGAAATCACCCAGTAAGAAGAACAGAAGGAAAGGAGAAGGAAAAAAGTGAACAAAGTGTGCAGCAGTTTTGGGACAAACTAATGTTTACATTTTAGGATGCCTAGAAGGAACAAAGAGAAAGATCCAAGACATTATTTAAGGAAACACAGCTGGGTGTGGTGGCCCACGCCTATAACCCCATCCACTCTAAAGGCTTAGGCAGGAGGGATTGCATGTTCAAGGTCATGCTGAGCAACTTAGTGAGATCAGGTCTCAAAATCAAAAAAATAAAAAGGTCTGGGGATGTGGCTAAGTTGTAGACCATTCCTGGGTCAATATCCAGTACTCAAAAAATAAAAATTTAAAAAAAATTAAATAAAGAAATTCAGAAAATTCCCTAAACTGGGACAGGAAAATGAACATGCAGATCCAAGAACCCCAAAGAACCCCAAATGCATTAACTATAAGGAGATCTTCACCAAGACACGTTATAATCAAATTCTCAAAAGTCCCACAAAAAGAGAATTATGAAAGTAGCAAGAGACAAGGAACATGTCATATACAAGGGAACCTCCATGAGATTATCCACAGATTTCTTAGAAGAAACCTTGAAGGCCAAAAGAGAGTGGCATGATATATTCAAAATGATGAAGGGGGGGAAAAAAAAGCCAACCTAGAATACTACATACAGCAAAGCTGTCCTTCAGAAATAAGGAAAGAAAAAGACTTCCCTAGACAAACAAAAAACTGTGAGAGTTCATTACCATTGGAAGTGACTGACAAGAAATACTAAAGGGAAGTCTTCGAGTTGGAATTAAAGGATACTAAATAACAACATGAAAACCTAAATATATAACTCTCTGTAAAGTACACCATCAAAATCAGAATGTTCTGATGCTGTAGATAATTTGAAAGAAAACATGTTAAAAGTAACTATAGTTACGATCAATTGTTAATGGATACACACTACATAAAAGATGAAAATTGTGACATTAAAAACACAAAGTATGGTCGCAGGGGAAATAAAATGTAGATTTTTTAAATCCAAAGTTATCAACTTTAATTAGGATGTTATAACTGTAGGACATTTTATATAAGTCCCATGATAACCACAAAGATAAACTTGTAGTAGGTACATAAAATATAAAGATAAATGAAGCATGCCAATAAAAGAAAGTCCTCAAATCATAAATGAAGAAAGCAAGAAGGAAGAACAGAATAGAACAGAACCAGTAAGAAGAATAGTGTCTTTTCCTTTTTGCATTATCAAGTCTTTGCTTATCAAAAAAAAAAAAAAAAAACCACTTTAAATATAACTGGAGTAAATTTTCCAGTCAAAAGGAGTAGAAAAAAAGAATGGGTTTTTAAAAACAAGATCCAACTATATGCTGCCCACAAGAGACTCACTTTAGCGTTAAGGACAGACATAAGCTGAAAGTGAAGATGGTTCACACAAACGGTAACCAAAAGAAAGCAGGGTGGAGATATATATATACACATTAAGTAAAAAACCATCACGAGGGTGGTACACATCTGTAATCCCAGCACTCGGGAAGCTGAGGCAGGAGGATCGTGAGTTCAAAGCCAGCCTCAGCAATGGCGAGACATTTAGCAACTCAGTGAGACCCTTCTCTAATTAAAATACAAAAAAAAAAAAAAAAAAAAAAAGGGTTGGGGATGTGGCCCAGTGGTCAAGTGTCCCTGAGTTCAATCTCTGGTACAAAAAAAAAAAAAAAAAAAATCACGAGATACAAAGTAGTAGGTCATTGTATAAGGATAAGTGAGTCATTTCATCAGAAGAATATAGCAGCTATAAACAAATATGCACCCAACTTTTAGAGCACCTAAATAAATAAAGCAAATATTAATAGGACTAAAGGGAGGAATAAATACAGTAACAGTGGGTATGTTAAGTCAGTTTTTTGTCACTGTGGCCAATCTACCTAATAAGAGCAACTTAGAGGTGGGAAAGTTTACTATGGCTCATGGTTTCAGAGGTTCATTCCATGGTCAGCCAATTCCATAGTCCTGGGCCCGAGGTGAGGCAGAACATCATGGTAGAAGGGCATCAAGGAGGGAAGCAGTTCAGGATGTGCCAGCCAGGAATCAGAGAGAGCTTTGTTCACCAGCGACAAAATATAAACCCCACAGGCACGTCCCCAGTGACGTACTTCCTCCAGCCACACCCTACCTGCCTCTAGTCACCACCCAGTTAATCCACGCAATTGGATTAATACATGATTGGGTCACAGTACTCATAATCTGGTCATTCCACCTCTGAACATTCTTGTCTCACACATGAGCTTTTGGGGGATAGCTTTTATCCAAAACCATAACAGTAGGGGACTTCGATACCCCACTTTCAGCAATGACTAGATCATCCAGAGAGAAAATCAGTAAGGAAACCACAGTCTTGATGACACTACAGACCGAATGGATCTGAAAAATACTTTCAGAGTATCCAACAGTCATCAATACACACTCTTTCAAGGACACACAGAGCATTCTCCAGGATAGATCACATATCAGGCCACAAAACAAGTCTTCATCAATTTAGAAAGATCAAAATCATATCAAGTATCACTTCAAACCACAGAAACTAGAAACTAGTACTATGAAACTAGAAATCAATAACAGTAGAAATATTGGGAAATCCACAAATATGTGGAAAGTAAACAACACACGTCTGACTAATGCGTCAAAGAAGGAATCAAACTAGAAATAAAAAATGATCTTTAGACCAGTGAATATGGAAATCCTACATACCAAAACTTATGAGATGCAGTAAAAAGCAGTGCTAAGAGGGAGTTTTATAATAAAAATTCCCACATTGAGAAAAAAGAAGAATATGAAATAGACAACCTAACTTTATACCTCAAAAACTAGACAAAGAGGGCTGGGGATATAGCTCACTTGGTAGAGCCTACCTTGCATACACAAGGCCCTGGGTTCAATCCCCCAGCGCCACACACACACACACACACACACACACACACACACACACAGACATGCGAAAAAAAAAAAAAGAGACTAGACAAAGAAGAACAAGCTAAGCCCAAAGTTAGCAAAGGAAGGAAATAATACAAAATTAGAGCAGAAATAAATAAAACAGGCTAGACAAATGATAAGAAAGATGGGTGAGAATATAAAAATGGAACTACCACAGGATCCAGCAATCCCACCCTGCATGTAGCCGTAAAGGAAATGAAATCAGTACCTGCATTTCCACGTTCACTGCAGCCTCATTCACCATAGATGAGACATGGAAACAACCTAAATGTACAAGAGATGTGTGAATAAAGAAAATTGTGTGTGTGTGTGTGTGTGTGTGTGTGAGAGAGAGAGAGAGAGAGAGAGAGAGAGAGAGAGAGAGAAATATTACTCAGCCCTAAAGAAGGAAATCTAGTTATTTGTGATAACATGGAATGAACCTGGAAAACCTTATGATACGTGAAATAAGCCAGGGACAGAAAGACAAATACTAACTGGTCTCACTTATCTGTGGAATCTTAAAAAGCAGCTTTCATAGACACAGAGGGTAGAATGAAGGTTGTCAGGAGGGGGATGGAAAATCACCAAAATGTACGAACTTCCAGTTATGCAGCATGAATTTGCTCTGGAGATCTAATGCGGTGACACTCAATCACATAGTGTGCTTAAAATTGTTAAGAGAATAGATCTTAAACACTCCCACCACACACACACACACACACACACACACACACACACACACATGAAGGAGCCCCAATTAGGAAGGGCTATTGCGGCTAGCTGGAAGCCATAAGTTCCACCTGATATGTATGTGACGCACCTGTAAATGCACGTGAGGCACCCACAAAGCTAAAGGTATATAACCGGGTGAAAGCGGGGTCGGTCGGAGTTAGGAGAATGAAGAATGAATTCATTCAGTCAGTCGTGCAGTCGCTCGGTTGGTCAGAAGAAGAGTTCGGGTCGGAGAAGAAGAAAAGAATCAGAGCGGCCAGAACATAGGCAGAGCAGTTACAGAAGAGAAACCAGATAGAAGAAGTAATTGCTGGTCAGAGTCAGGCCGAGGCTCCCCGAGGAAGAAAGAAGAAAGAAGAATGAAGCTCTAAAAAATAATCTTTCTCTAAGCTAAGCTCTCTCTATCTTTCTTTCTCTCTCTCTAAGCTAAGTTCTAAGAAGAAGAAAAATCTTTCTTTCTCTCTCTAAGCTCTCTCTAAGAAAGTAGAAGTAAAAGTAGTAATAGCTTTACTCTGCCTCCGAGTTTTTCTCCCGCGGCGCTGTGGCTGGCCATGACAGGCAGCTTACACACACACACACACACACACACACACACACACACACACACACAGGCATGTGAGGTGATGGATATGCTCACACATCTCACAATGTATACACACATCACAACATTACATTGTACATCATAAATATACACAACTTTTGTCAATAAAAACAAAAAAAAACATTTAATGAGGCATTTTAAATGAAACCGTATCCAGCATGATTCCAAGCGTCCACTCAGTAAACCTGTCTGGAAGTTTGCTCCTGGCCACTGTTGAGGGTCCCACGCTGGGCCAGAGCTGGGAAGCCCCAGAAGGTCCACTGTGAAGCTCAGTCACACCTGGGCCTCGGACCTTCACGAAGGCCTGGAGCCTGGTTCCAGCTAATCTACTTAGAGCCATTCCTTTTGGAGAGTTGGTGACACCCTCTCCCCAAGGACTGTCCTGTTACTTCAGGGATCGTGGAATCCACACCCCTTCTCCACTCCCGGGCCTGCCACCTTCCTCTCGCGCCTCCTTTCCCTAAGGGATGCTCTAACTTGGAGGTCCTCAGAGTGTCCTGGACCTGCAGCATCTGCATCTCCTGGGGCAATTGTTAGAAATGTCAATCACTGTCCCCTCCTCCCCCAAGACCCAGTGCCTCAGGTCCTCTGGGAGGAGGGCTGGAGCTCAGCAATCTGGGCTTTTTCAAATGACTCTGGTGCATGCTCAAGGTTGAGAGCCCGGGGCCCACATGAACCTCACCGTGAATTTACACTTTTAAAGCCAAAAGCTAAGCAGGGGTTCTCTTGAGATGACTTCAGGTTTTAGTCTCTGCTCCACAGCATCTTCCTACCTGACCAGCAGACCACAATCACCAGAGTCCTGGGTTAAGGAGGGACAAAGGATGGGGCCCGTGAGTCGTGTGGCCGTGTGGGTTATGCACTGTACAACTCTTAAGAGATGCCACCCACATCAACCGGCCCAATGAGATGGACAGGTGGGAGCATCAAGAAACCAGGGGGCATGGGAGGGGCATCTGGTGGTCACTTGCATAAGTGGACTTGGGGGAACTCAGTGCCCAGCAAGGGACAGTTGGGAAAATAGAAAGAAAAATGATGTAAAACCTGAAGTCAGCCCTAGGGGGTGCTGCACATGAGGACAATCCACATCCCAGATGGAACACAGAATGCCTGTGCGGAGGCTCAACCCGACTCCTAGGGGAGCCGGGCAGGCAGGCCCTGAGCAGAAGGCAGGGGCTGCCCACCTGGCCATGGAAGACCCCCCCAGCTCCTGCCATGCTGAGCCCAGCCTTGGAAAAAAGAACAAGCAAAACCAAAATCCATACATTGCTTTGGAATCTCTTTCATATTTTAAATAGGTTATAATTTTTAAGAACACTTTTTATTCTAACCAGAATATAAAAAATCACTATCAAAACCCAAATTAAAAAGAAAAGAAGCAAGAGTTGGACACTTGGCCAAGAAAGACTTACAGATGGCCAATAAGCACGTGAGAAGATGCTCAATGTCATTACTCATGGGGAAAATCAAATTAAGACCACAACAAGGGGCTGGGGTTGTGGCTCAGTGGTAGAGCCCTTCCTAGCATGTGTGAGGTGCTGGGTTCAATCCTCGGCACCACATAAAAATAAATAAACAAAATAAAGGTATTGTGTCCATCTACAACTAACAGAAAGAAAACACAACAATATGACTCCATACATCAAGTAGGATGGATAAATAAAAAATAAAAATAAAAACAAAATTTTTTTAAAAACTGACACTACCAAGTGCTGGTGAATACGTGGAGCAACTAGAACTCTCTTACGATGGTGGTGGAATGCAAAATGGCGCACCCATACTACTTGGGAGACCACTTGGCAGTTTCTCACAAGCTGAACATTCTTATACTATGACCCGGCAGCCCTACTGCTAAGGTATTTGCCCAAGAGAAATGGGAAATTAGGTTCACCCAAAAACCTGTAGGTCCATGTTTATAATGGCTTTACTGGTAATTAACAAAACCCAGAAACAATCTCTATGTCCCTCAACTGGAAAATAGAGCCACAAATTGTGCAATATCAAATCGCAGGGTACAAGTCAGCAGTAGAAAGGAACAAACCAGCCAGACGGGCAGCAGAGCCACTGAATCTCAAATGCCCTCTGCTGAGGTAAGGAGCTCTGGTTCTCCAAGACTCCGCAGCATGGAATTCCATGGCTGTGACAAGCTGGAAATGACAGACTATACGGATGGAAAACAGATCAGTGGTTACAGTGGTTGTAGGTGGAAGCAGAGATTGACCAAAAGGGACATTGGGGGACATATTTAAAAGTGTAAGTTCCACTGCATGTACATTATACACTAAAATGATACTTTAATAAAAAATGAAATAAAATCAAAATCACCCATGGGCCAATCAAAACAACATTGCAAGCAGAGTCCCGCCTGTGGTCTGACCCGGGCCGGACCCCGTGGAGGACGAGCGGCAAAGGGAGTGTGTTAGCGCGTCGTCTGTGGCTACAACAAAACCCAAGGCCAGGAAATCACAAAGAAGAGAAGTTCGCAGTGCGGGAGGCCGCGGAGGCCACAGCACAGCACAGCCTCTGGTGCCGGCCTCCTTGCTGCACCGTGATGGGCCCAGGGCGTCCCCGGGAGGGCAGAGGCGGCACTCTAGCTCGGGTCTTTCTTCCTTTCCTCACCCAGTCACTAAGGCCATTGAGGGGGCCACCCTCATGACCTCAGCTAACCCTGGTTACCTCCCAGTGGCCTCACCTCCAAACACGTCAACTGTGGATGGCAGAACTGGACAATTAGGTGACCGAGACAGGAATCTCGGGTGTGTGAGGACACAGTCAAACCACAGCAGGTGGGAAGATTTCACCCCTGTCCCAAGCGGAGCAGCCGGGAGGCGAGATCTAAATGTGCCCGGTGTCAGCCACACTCTCCCCTCTGCTCGGGGTAGTGCAGGCTGGACAGGAGTGGGAGCACCCTCAGGCACTTGGGCCTCAGTTTCCTCATCCGCAAGATGGGGATGAACGACACCGACATCCCAGGGCTCCCCGAGGTGTACAAGACGGCTCCATGCCAGCCCCACGCCTGGTGCACAGAGATGGTGGTTCCTTGCGGAAACTTGGAAACTCCACCACCCTCAGCAGCCATCAGGCCAGGGATGAGTCATAGCCATGCCCACATCAGAAAGAAAGGCCTTGGCCCTGGCCATAGCTTCTAAAAGGACAACCACAGAGAACTGGGGCGAGAGAGGGGACCAGGCTGACCCTCCACGGGGACCACGGGGACAGAATGCTGAGGACGGGAGAGGGCCGATGGGTCCTGGAAGCTGGACAGAAGAGCCAGGAGAAGGGAGAGGGGGGTCTCCAGGGCCTTGAAGGACAAGCCAGGGCAGGAGACCGATGCACCAGCCAGGCGGCAGCCAGACTCAGGAGTCACTTGCAACCAGCCCGCCGGTGCGTGTCCTTGCTCACATTAGCCCAGAGTCCCAAGTCAGCTCCTGGACGGTATTTATCTCCATATTCTGGTTTGAACATGGTCTGTCCCCACCAAACTCATGCAGGAGTTTCACCCCCAAAGTCTCACCTTAATGGATTGAGAGGGCAGAGACTTAATCCTATTGTGCTGTTTAGAGAGGAGGCCTTTGGAAACAGATTAGATTAGATCAGGTCCTTAACAGTGGAAGTCCCCTGATTGAATCCTGGTGGCTTTATAAGGAGATGGAAAGACCACACAGAAACACACACACGTTCCCCTAGCCAGGATGTGATTTGCCAGAACCTGTGCAATGCTGTTAGAACTTCCAGTCTTCAAAATTATGAGCTAAGCAAACCTGTTTTTTCTATAAAAATACCCTGCCTTGGGTATTTTGATATAGTTCCCAAAAGCTGGCAAATGCACTCCATTTTTCAGATGGCAACGCTGAGGCCCCACGGATCATACAGACACCTAATAAGTGACTGCGCAAAATTCAAACCCTGAGTCTCCAGAGTCACCTGGATGAAGGTCCCAGCTCTGCCACTAACTCATTAAGGGAGCTTTAAAAATTCCTTCTCCTCTCTAGGCCTCAGTTTCCCCATCTTGATGATGACCTGTCCCGAATCCTAGAACTTGTGGCATCCCAGCATCAGCTCCCCTTCCACTTCAAGACTGGTCACTCCTGCAGGGAACCCTCAGCCATGATTTGGCACTGACCCCCAGGCTACCGTGCCCTGGACAAACAGTGACCAAGCCCCCGCCCCAGGGAGGTGTCCCAGATCTGAGCACTCGCTTTCTGGAAGAGCGACCCTGTTCTCCTTGCTCATCTCTAGCTCAGCCACCTGGGGCCACTTCCTCCTGCCTGCCTCTGTAGACAATGCCGCAGGCCCAGGCTGGCTCCCCTGCTGCCTGCCCCCCCCCCCCCCCAGTCAGGACCCACATGCCTGCTCACTGCCCCAGCCCTTCAGCCTCAGGCATCTGTCACCCTGCTGGACTCTGTGACAACCAGGGAAGGGGCAGGCAGGGCTCCAGCCCCAGAGGCCCAAGGCCCCTGCATGCCCTCTGGATGCCCCCCCCCCTCCGCCCCTAGGGTCTGCCCAGGTTGCTTGGGAAACCATTTCAGGTCATTTAAGATGATGAGGAGCCTTAGATCTGTTCAGAGATGAGCAGTGTGGAGAAGTGAGCCCCCCCCCCTCGTCTGTCGAGCCCCCCAGCAGAGTCCTCCCGGGCCGGGGGCACTAGCCGCACCTTCTCCAGGGGCCTGTCCTTCTGGGCTGCTTTTCATTCAGCTTCACAACTGCTTAGCTGCTAGTGGGCGGGCACTGGTGTCCAGGGAGGTTGGTGGGGGACGAGTGGGCCTTGGGAAGAGAGATGGGAACCCCAAGAGAAAGCGGTTCCAGTCCCTGTCCACAGGGACTTTGCTTTCTCTGAGTAAAGGGGTTTGATATCCACCCCTGAACAACTACCCCTCGAAGAAGCAATGGTGACCTTTGTTTCTAGGTGGTTGTGAGACCCAAGATGTAAAAGCAAAGACCCAAAGAACCACAGTCTTATGGGAAGGGGACATTTTTCATTCTTCTTTCCTGAATTTTCCAATTTAGTGGCGTGAGCAATTATTACTTTGAAATTGGGGATCAAAACTGTATGGGTTTAGGCCAGGAGCGGTGGTACATGCCTGTAATCCCAGCACTTGGGAGGCTGAGGCAGGAGGATCACGAGTTCAAAGCCAGCTTCAGCAATGGCAAGGCACCTAGCAACTCAGTGAGACCTTATCTCTAAATAAAATACAAAATAGGGCTGGGGATGTGGCTCAGTGGTGGAGTGCCCTGGTACCTCCCCCAAAAAACCTATATGGGTTTAGATTTTTTAAATATGGAGATCATTTATTGGAGGTGGCTATAAGAGTTATTCTGCTCATTGTAAAAATTCAGACAAGAGCAAAAAACAGTGAAAAGTGAAAAGCCACCCATCATCACTGATCAGGCAGGAAAAATCTTGTCATTTTTTTTTGACCTGCAGTGATTATAAGACCAAAAGAAACTTCTAGTGTCTGGGGCTTTGCAGGGAACATCACCCCATGATGAGAGTTCTGGTTCTACCCGCAGGCTGGGGCCAGGACCAGTGGGGGTAATAAGTAGGGGCTCCCTGAGCCGTGCCCCCCAGAACCCCTCTCCAAGGGAGACCAGGAGCTCTCCACCAGACAGGAGTTTAGCAAGTGCAGCTCCACACCATTCAGCCTGCTGGTTTTGGGTTCCCAAAACCCAAAATTAGAATCCAAATTTGGCTTATAAATATGATACTGCCAATTTTTAAAATGTATGTTTTAGGCCAAGCAAGGGCATTTAAAAAGGAAATCAGCAACTGTTCATTATCACGGGGATTTCATAAGAGAACAGACGTTTGAACGCCAAAAATAGGAAAGTCCGCCTCTCAGAGTAAGAGCTTCAGGATCCTGCCCCCGCCCCGCTCGCTTTGCCATGGATGCAGGCTCCAGACGAAGGCAGGGAGCAGGGCCCGCTGGAGACGCCGGCTCCTCCCTCTCTGGGCCTTTCCCTCATGCATCAAACGCTCTTTTGCTTGAAGATTCCAAGTCCCCATCACCTCCTATCATTCTTCTTCTTCTTTTTTTTTTTTTTCCAATGACAGCTTTGTCCCCGTATCGCTTCCAGCATCCGCACCCAGCGTGCTGGGCGGTGCCAGCACCTAGACGGGCCCGGCAGGCACCGGACAACCTAGGAGAAGCAGCAGTGGCGAGGCGAGGGGCTGGGGAGAAGAGACCCGGACAACGGCCAGGTAGGTCTAGACAGGGAGGGGGCAGGGAGTAAGGCCGAGGTGGCCCTGCTGGGGGAGGGGCTCTGTGGTGGTCTAGAAAGGACACAGATGGACAAGGGTGGTCAGAGCCTGCAGAGACAGAGTCGTTTCCCAGATGACGTGAGCATGCGGAGTGCACCCGGTAGTCACCGGGGTGAGCTCACGGGAGGGGCCCAGCTGGGAGCCCCAGTCGAGAAATGGAAGGAAGGAATACAGCCCCCAGCCTTGCCCGCACCACCCGGCCCCCCGCCTCTCCCCCGCATCCTGGGGTCCCCTTCACACACATAGGCACAGCCCCCTGGGGCTCGGGGCTTGGGACTCATCAGGAACTTGATGGGAACAGAGAGGGCGTGGCACCTCCTCCTGGTCAGCGCCCTCAGGCCTCTCTGCGGGTCTCAGGACCCCTCCCCATCTCATGAATCCAGCCATACAAGTTAGGGGAGAGGGCCAGGTGGTAGGAGTGGGGCTGAGGAGGGTGGGATCACCTGGCTCAGCACTCCCTCGTTCTACAGAGGAGGGACCAAGACCAGGGGAGGAACGCCACCGGCGTCAGCACGTTCAAGGCTGAGCTGAAACAAGAACCACCACCTTGGGCTGGGGTTGTGGCTCAGCCAGTAGAGCGCTCGCCTAGCCCGTGCGTGGCCCTGGGTTCGATCCTCAGCACCACGTAAAAATAAATAAATAAAATAAAGGTATGTGTCCAGCTACAACTAAAAAACAAATATTTTTTAAATAGAACAACCACCTTGTTAATAATAATGATGATGATGACGAAGACTGATTGAACTCGGGGCTCCCAACCCCTCTCTTCCCTAGAACCTCAGATGGAGTGTTGGGCTGGGGCTGATGGGTGCTCATACCCTGGCTGGGCCCGGGTAGAAAAGCATTCTGGGTGCTTCCAGGGTCACCCCTGCCGGCCCCGCGGACAGTCTCACCCGATGTGGTCATCTCTGAGCGGTCAGGTTTTCTGTTCTTTCCGGCCCCCAGCCCACCCCCACCCCTCCTAGCAAATGGATAACAGGAAACAGGCAAAGCTTCTTAAACTTTTCTTTAATCTTCCCCTCTCTGGCAAACTGAAAAATCAAACGATAATTGTCTGGGTGATCTCATTATTGTCAACAAAATCCAAGCCTTGAAGTCCGAATCCGCTGAAACGCGGACACATTAAACACAAAGGCAAACTGTGCTCACATGTTGTTCAATAAATAAATAAGGCTGGCGGAGCCCGGCGCGGGCCTGGCACACAGAGGGGCCAGGCTGGCGGAAGTGCTAGGACGGCAAGATGACCACAGGGGCCCCGGAACCCTGGCATGTGGAAAGACTAGCCCAGGGAGGTCACCGTCCCAGCCTTCCTGTTTGTGTGAGGACAGCCCTGCAGGAGGCAGATGGCACCTTCCCGAGGGGACTGAGAGGTTAATGGCCCAGCTATTTACAGGGGGAGGGGAACCAGAGCGGGGAGGGGGTGCTCCCCAGGCTGGCAGCAGGAGGGAGCCCTTCTCACCACGAGGCCTGAAAGACAGGGGGCAGAGCCCAGCAGGTACCCCAACCCAAAGCAGGTGGCCTGTGCAGAGGGACCCTGAGAGCATTGGGGGCTTCGGAGGGACTGTGGCCTGGCCAGGGGAGGACCCAAGAACAGACAGCCCAAAGGCTGTCCCCATGGCCACCTCCTCTCCCTGCTGTGCCCCGCAATGGCCACCGGAGTCAGGACAATGCAGATAGAGGGGCAAACTGAACACTTTGCAACCTGTGCACAATAACCCTGCTCATTCTTTGATCCTGACCTTGGCCAACCAAAGATCCCAGCACGAAGAAAGAGCTTCCTCTCTCCTTCCTCCCTCCCTCCCTCTCTACTATCCAAAGGGGCAATTGACAGCTTCCACAGCAAGAACTCAGAGCTTGCTTTTTATTTGTGAGGAATTCCCACGAGCACCCTGGAGTTGGCAAAGGGCCTCCCGCACGTTGTCACATTTGGTGTTTTGTCAACAGCTCCCCCTGTTTTGCCATTTAGTCATCATGTGGGCAGAAGGGACAAGGGAGGACCAGCATCCCTGACTCATGTCTCAAGCCGGACACTGTCCCTGTGCCTCTCCCCCCCCACCTCGGGTTAGCCCGCCTCTCTGAGTCTTGGTTTCCTCGTCTGTAGGGTTGGGGGTGTAGGTATAACAACCACACGAGGGGTGACCACAGAGCGTTTAGCCAATGCCTGAGCACCAGAAGTAATCCATGGACGGCTGGGGTTGTCATTGTCCTTCTTTCTGTCCACAAAGAACTGCCGAAGCATCAGGCCCACGTTGTGCCCCCGGTGCTGTTGGACTTCCCCTACAAAGCCAGCTCGTTCTGACACATGCCTGTCAAGTCACCGAGGGAGCCCTGGCCCTTTATTCCCCGTCTTCCCTCCCTGCAGGCTCCAGCAGGAAAAAACACTCACCAGAGAACTGTGGAAAATTAGGCTGAAAAAGCTTTCTGTAAAATGCAAAGGACTGCCTGCTTCTAAGGAATTAAAAAATATGTTGATCTTTTCATCTACAGATGCCTTGTCACCTTGAGTAGGTTCTAAGCTCTTTGAGGGTAGAAAATAAAAGCAGGAAACTCATGTTTAGTGAACACTGTGATAGACATTACAAGGGTTCCACAAGATCTGTTACCATTTTTCTTCCTGAACATAAAGAAAACTATATATCCCAGCACCCTCAACATGAAATGGAACCATCAGTCTAGTCGGGACCAGTTAATTGAGAGCAAAAGTGTTTTGTCCATTTTTTAAAAAATATTTTTTTAGTTGTTGATGTACCTTTATTTTGTATTTATTTATACGTGGTGCTGAGGATCAAACCTAGTGCCTCACACATGTTAGGCAAGCGCTCTGCCACTGAGCTACAGCCCCAGCCCTTGTCCAGTTCTTTAGTTGATCTCCTCTGCCGTGGTGAACATGGAAGGTTCGTGTTGGAATGAGGGAGCAAGAATTCAATCCTCTGAATCATTATCACTCATGGAAGAAACTGCACTGGGGAGTGACTTGGACATGCAACATGTCTGGAATGAAAATCAAATTTCTACTGTGAAGCCCCTAAATTTTGAGGGATGTTTGTTACTGCAGCATAGCCTCACCTGTACTGATTGGTACAAGCAATATCACATGCAAGTACTTTTATGTATCATTTTTTAAATATTTCTTTGTTTGTTTTAGTTATACACAATGCCTTTTTTTTTTTTTAAAGAAATGGTTCCAGAGGCTGTCCTTTTTTTTTTTTAACATTTATTTATTTACTTTAGTTGTACACAATGCAATGCATTTATGTTTATGTGGTGCTGAGGATCGAACCCGGGCCGCGCACATGCGAGGCGAGCGCTCTGCCGCTGAGCCACAACCCCAGCCCACACAATGCCTTTATTCTTACATGGTGCTGAGGATCAAACCCAGGCTGCGCACGTGCTAGGCAAGCGCTCTACCGCTGAGCCACAACCCTAGCCCCCTTATGTATCATTTTTTTATGTATTATTATCTCATTGATCCTCACCACAACTTGAGAAGTAGGTGTTACTATCACCTCCACATTTCAAAAGCTGAAACAGATATGTTAGGGCATTGGCTCAAAATCAATAAGAGGTAAGCCCAAGGGTAGAACCAATTTTACTTGCCTCCTGAGATCCGTCTATGACCTATGGTTAGGCAGGTTTTGCCACCCAGAAATGGGAAATTAGAGAAGCAGGCATGTAAACGGCCAACGCAGTGTAGAAATGCCTGTAGTCTCCATGGGGTCTTTGCTAAGAAAATCGTAATCCTTCAAGTGTGGCCTTCCAGAGCCTGGGAAAAAAATGTTCCCAGCTAAAAGTAGCTACACCAGAGGGTCCCAGCCAAAGTCCAACTCAGGTTGACAGAATTCTTGGATGGCTTTGAATTCCTGCTGGCCAGGGTTCCACTGGCATGGAAGTGTTTACACTTGCCTCAAATTAGTTCTCCCACGCCTTCCAGAGCCCCAGCCCATATTTGGGATGGAAAAGGGAAAATGATTCCCAGTGGGCTTTCAAAAGCATCAGAAAAATTCCACTGGGGCCTCAGTCGCTCCCCCCCTGGCCCAGGGCTCTAAGTGGTCATGTCCCTTGCTCCCTCACACCTGGAGCCTGTGCCCAGCACGGCAGCCAGGCCAGAGGGACATGAAGCCCCTCACACACTGATTCAGGAGGAAGGCAACTCGTGGAGGCCCCAGCGGGGGGCCAGGACAAACCTACAGACAGATGAAGGGCAAGCAACAAGAAAGAGGGAAAGATCTGCTGCTGCTTCTTCTCCCCTGCAAGAAGGCGCCGTGTGATTGTGTTGCCTTCGTGTGTGAGGGAACAGGAAGCCCAAATAAGAGCCCCCACAGAGAGAAAAACCCCCTGGAAGCCCATGCACCGCGTACTGCTCCATAAGGCTGAAGGACGGGCCTGGCCAGCAGGATGTCGTTTGAATGAACATTTGTATGTGATAAGACTGCGCGTGCGCATACGTGGGGGTGACAAACCATGCAGGACGGTGCTCCTGGGGCAAGGAGGGTGTGGTCAGGAGGCCAGTTAGAGAGTCACCACTTTTGGCAAAAATTCTTCAGTGGGTTGACAGGTTCAGTGGTGTTCGTCATTATAATCAGTGATATGTCAATGACACGTCATGAATCAAGTTTTCCAATTAATCCAATTTTGTCTACCTACTGTCTATTTTTAAAGGGAAAACTAAGGCCAAATGCTTTATGTATCATTTCCTGAGTGCCAGGCACTGTGATAAGCCCCTCCCAGGTATAAAACACATTTATACCTCACAGAAACCTTATAAGTGGGTCTTATTTTATGTCCTTTTTACGAAAGGTGAAGCATCTTGCTTAGTTAGGTTCATACAGCTGATAAGTTGTGCTAGTCAGCTTTCCATTTCTGTGACAAAATAACCCAAGATAATTAACTTAAAAGGAGGGAAGGTTTATTTCAGTCCATGGTCACTTGAACACATTGTTTTCATCTTGTTGCGTCGGGCAGAGCGTCATGGTGGGAGCTGACTGCAGAGGAGGCTACTTGCCTAATGGCAGCCGGGAAGCAAAGAGAGAGACAGGAAGGGGCTGGGATCCCAATATCTCCCCCAATGACCTAACTTCCTCCCACCTCCTAAAGGTTCTACCATCTCCCAACACCACCACAGGCAGGAAACAAGCCTTCAGCATGTGAGCCTTTGAGAGCATTTAAGATCCAAACCACAAGGCACTACAGATACCACAAAGTACTTAAGATCCAAACCACAGGCGGGGGGCGTGCGCACCTGCAATTCCAACTACTCAGGAGGCTGAGGCAGGAGGATTGCAACTTCGAAGACAGCTGGGATTCACCTGCAAGGGCTAGGGGAGGATGAGGTGGTGGCCCCACTGGGCTGGGAGCTCCCTGGACAGAAGCCATGTCTAAATCATTCTGCTCTCCCTGCCCCCAGTCCTTCAACTGTGTTCAGTGGCTATATAACAAAATATCTGGCACTGGGTAACATACAAAGGAAAAAGGTTTATTTAGTTGACTTTTTAGTAAGTCCAAGAGCATGGTACTGGCATCTGCTCAACTCTTGTGAGGGCCTTCCAGCTACATCACAACATGGTGTATGGAATCATGGTGGGAGTGTGTGCAAGAAAGAGGGAGAGATAATCTTATAAGACAGGAAGCAAGATGGTGTGAATCAAGAAAGCCCAACAACCCATTCATGCAGGAACTAACCCATTCCAAGAAACCAGCAATCATCCTTTCCAAGGTCAATGCCTGCAGTGACTAGCCACCCTCCACCAGGTCCCCTCTACAGGCTCCCACCTCAACACTGCCCCACCTCCATACTGGGGTCCAAGCCTCCATCATATGAGCTTTGGGGACAAAACACACCAAACCATAGCACCTACTCAAAGTCCATCAAATAGTAAGCACCCAGTACTGGGCCTGCCACGCTCAGTCCCATGCTGTTTAGAAAAGAGGAAACAATCTATCCTTGGGGCCCAGGGGGCTAATGTTGGTCCCATCCCACCTCTGGCCAGAAGTGATTGGTCAAAATTCTGTCACCTGACCTAAGTTGCTAGCCGAGCCAGGAACTTATGCTCTACGTGGACACAAGACCCCCCAGAACGGTGCTGGTTTAGTGGTGTCTTACCCCAGATTCTCTGGAAAGCAGGGCCTGGATGCTTACCTATGAATGCACGCTTTATTAGTAGGTACAATCCCGGGGGTAGGGGGGAAATGAGGTGAAATGGAAAGTGGGGCAGGGAAGGAGGGCAGGGAAGAACAGTTCCCTCCAGGACTGAAGGACGTTTCCCAGCTCCCGGGAGCGCAGCTGGCTGCAGTTTCCCCTCCTTGGAACTGACTTCTCAGAAGCCAGTCACCTGGCCCTGGCCCTGCTCCTCTCCCGGGCAGCCACGACTGGTAAGCACAGGAGCATAGAAGCCCAACCCCTGGACCCAGCTCAGGACAACCGTGAAGGGCTGTCCCAGCTCCAGAGCTCCCCTGGAGACCACCACACCAGCCACTTCTCCCTCTGCCCTTCCACAGGGGTCACCCTCAGGGCAGCTCCTAATTAACCTTCTGCATGCTAAGCTCCCTCTCAGATGCTGCTTCCCAGGGAACCCAGAGGGAATAATTCAAACATGAGGGAAGCCAGGACATCAGGACCTCCATGGGCCTGGTCACGTCAATCCCCGTCGCTAGAGCAGGTACAGTGGAGGCCATGCCAAATCCCAAGCTTTGCCCCTCAGTGAGGCTGAGACAACCAGCAGTGCTAAGAGATAAGGTGACAGTGGCGGCAGCTGGAGCTTCACAGCCATGGGGACAGCACAAGTCACTGACTGGGCCATACTGGTGGGGGACAGAGCAAGAGACAAGGGCCGAGAGCAGAACAGGGCTTGCGTGGGTCTGGTCAAGGTCTGGTGGAGAGAGGCCATCTGATTCTCCCCTTTTGGACTGGGAAATATGAAGACAAAGTCTATGAGGAGCAGGTACAGGGGCTGGGAGGCCATGGGAGAGAAGGAGCCATAGGGAACCGTGAAGGTGGAGACGAGAGGGGGCAGAGGTCAGGAGGAAGTGGAAGTGAGGTAGAGAGAAACAGTAGAGCCCAGGGAGGCTCCGACTGGCTGCAAGATAGTCACCTTGAGGACAATGCTCCTGAGCTGAGAGGTTCTAGTTTGGTGTTGATACCCTAGTGGGTCCCTGAAAGATTGGTGCCAAGGCCTCCACACCGAGGGGACAGGAGACTCGCACCATGAGGTTAGCGGGCTGGCACTCTGAGCAGCCATCCCTGTTCTTAGAGTCTCGGGTGATTTTTTATCTGAGAAGCTTCAGAGGCTCATCCCTGTGGTGAGAACAGCTTCACGCAGAGTGTACTCCCCAGGCCCACCTCCTGCTCTGGAATAATCCCATGAGAGCTGGGCCCTGGGGTTAGGGAGGACTTCACCCTGGAGAGTGTGATGGGAGGCTGTTCATCCATCTTCTGCTCACAGAGGAGGAAGCCCTGAAGGGAGACGGGAGGGCCAGGCCACAGTGGTAGGAGCCGGGGCCCTGGGAGTCAGGGTGAAGCCAGACCAGGGCAGGTGGAATGAAGAGACCTCCGGTGGAGAGAAGCCAGGCCTGGTGCGTGCTTCAGCCTTGAGCCTTCCATCTGTGTTCCTCCTCCCAGCAGAAGTGTCCCCTCCTTGGCACCAATCTTTCAGGGACCCACTAGGATATCAACACCAAACTAGCAACAAACGAGCCAACTAGAAAATGGGCAAAGAACCTGAATAGACATTTCTCCACAGAAGATCTACTTACGGCCACGGAAGCACATGAGAGGATGTCGAGGGAACTGAGCTTTAGGGAAAGGCAAACTGAACCATGAGGAACGGCTTCAGACCCATCAGAATGGCTAAGATCAAGAGAGAGAGAGAAAAATGCTGGTGAAGACACGGAGAAATCCACGTGCATTGCCACTGGGAATGTAAAAGTGCAGCTGCTACAGAAGATGGTATGGAAATTTAAAAAAAAAAAATTAAACAGAGAATCCGAGCATGGTGGCACACGCCTGTAATCCCAGCGGCTCAGGAGGCTGAGGCAGGAGGACCACGAGTTCAAAGCCAGCCTCAGCAACTTAATGAGGCTTTAAGCAACTCAGCAAGACCCTGTCTCTAAATAAAATATAAAAAAGGGGCTGGAGATGTGGCTCAGTGGTTAGGGCCTCTGGGTTCCATCATGGCACCAAAATATAAATAAATAAGAATAAACACGGAATTACCATGAAATGCAGTGATTCTACTTTTGTACATGTACCCAAAAGAAGGGAAAGCAGGGACTCAAATTCAAATATCTGTACATCCAAGTTCATAGCAGCATTATTCACAATGGAATCTGGAAGCAACCTTGGTGCCTGTCAATGGACAAATGGGTTAAACAAAACGTGGTCTAACCGTCCAAGGGAATACTACTCACCCTGGAAAGGGAATTCTGACCCAAGCTACCAGGTGGATAAATACTAAATATTTAGCTAAGTGAAACCAGCCTGTCACAAAATGATAAATACTATGTGATTCCACTTACGTAAGTTAAACTCATAGGGACAGAACATAGATGGTGCCTTGATATTCCCACAAATGAGCTGTGAGACCCCACCCAGCAATAACCATGTGCACCAATGTGATAAGGCGGGGCCCTGCCACCAGTCCCCTTCGTGCCCACCCCTGACTTTGACCTAGTGACGTTCAGACACACCCGTAAGATCCTCTCGCTCTTTCTGCTCCTGCACTTCACCCTGACACTCGGTGAGGACCCTTGCCCGCGGTCCTCTGTCGGAATGTCTTTCTCCCCGACTCCTTCCCCACCTGCTAGGTTGAGCCTCCTCCCTGGACCCCGCCTCCAGTGTGACCACCTGAACTGAAGGCCATAC
The DNA here is from genome assembly GCA_025594165.1 of Tamias sibiricus. NCBI lineage: Eukaryota > Metazoa > Chordata > Mammalia > Rodentia > Sciuridae > Tamias > Tamias sibiricus. The sequence continues at coordinate 34,803,149 of CM046672.1, forward strand.
CTCCCTCTCTAGGACCTGTGACGATAATAAATCCTTTCATTTCCTTTGCCTCTGAGTGTGCTTTCCCTGGCTGGGTTGGAGTGACCCTTAACAGCCCCACAGGAGGGGCTGACTCCCTGCTTACAACAAAGTGGGGGTCCTCAGGGGCTGGAAAGAGAGAGAATGGGTTTAACGGGTACAGAGTTTCAGTAGGGGAAGATGAAAAAGTTCTGGAGGTGGAGGCGGTGATCGCTGTACGACAGTGTGAATATGTCTATGCCACAAAACCGCTGACTTAAAACTTGATAAAATAGTAAATCTTCTGTATGTGTATTTTACCACGATTTTTTAAAAAGCAGATTATTTGATGGATTGAGGGTGAGAGCTTGTGGGGGTCGCTGTGGAGGAGGGGGCTTGTCTGGCCGGCTGATGGCAGAGGCAGGAGGGGAGCGAGGTGTCCTGAGCCCAGGCCTTTGGTCCCGGCATTTCAGCTCAGACACTCTGGACTCTGTGACCTGGATCCCAGGGTCATCTCTGCCGCAAACAAGGCCCAGTCTTCCGAGGGTCACAGGATCTATCATTACAACGACTGGCAGGACAGCCCCCCAGGGAGGACAGGCCTGGAAGCCGCAGGCTCTGGGGGCCAAGAAGAGGTGCACAGACACAGCCCACGCTTCATCCAAAGCCTCCCCAGGGTTAAGAACCTCGGGAGTTCCTCTCTGGTAACTCCGACCGTCGTCTTTAGAACAACCAGCTGACCCTTCACGAAGGAGCGACTGTGTTCAGGCTCTGAAGTGCAGGGTCTCCATTCTGCTAAGACTCTCCCAAATTGCCTGCCCTGAGGGCCTACATCAGAATGCCTCTCAGCATCTGGGCAGGAATGGCAAAAACTTGGCCCAGGCACTACATGCCCCCTCCAGCGCCTGTGGCAGACATCGCTAAGCCCCCAGGAGTCAGACGCCCACTGAGCAGGGTGGAGACCTCAGACGCACCACGGACAGACCCGGCCTCCAGGTGCACACTCTCGGCAGCCGCGCCCCAGGGGAGCTCTGTTTCCAGGTGTCTTCTGGGCTAACCTGACGCCCTCTGGGATGCCCTGAGAATCTTTTCTCTCTTGGCCTTAATTTTCTCACCTGTAATATGAAATGATTTTTATGTCTCTGCCAGCTCTGGGGCCCACTGAACTGGAGGTTAGAGAACCAGATGATTCCACATTGTGGATAACAGGGGAACATTCCACTAGTTTCGAGAATAATTCTGTGGATGTTTAAGTATATGTTTTGGCTGTAAATCTGCCATCTCTCTAGACCTTATTTGCATCAGCGTGGGTCAGGGTAGGGTGGGCTCCAAGGGCACTGGAGTCTGGCTGAGGACACCAAGTCCCTGACCCCTTGAAGGCAGGCATTGCGACTGGACTCTGCTTCTGGCCCCTGTGCACCAGGCCTTCTGGGGGCCATTTCCCACTTTCTGGAAGGCCCCAGAGCCGAGGTTACCCTAACCCTTTTCCTTGAGGTGGGCCAGCACCACACTGCCCACCACTTCCTGTCAGGAAGGAACCAGGATGGAAGTTCTGCTCCTCGCACCCCCCCCCACTTGTCCCGTGCCCTGTCCTGGGAGCTGGCCCCCTTCCTCCACTGGACCAACGCAGCTCTTCTCCTCTGCCTGCCAGCTACCCAGGCTGCCCTCCCCAGCCAGCTCCCAGCGAGACAGAAAAGGACGCATCGGAGGGAGGGGAGAGAGGGCAGGGCTGCCCGCTTGCCACCAAGCATTGTAAAAGAGAGAACTTTAAATCTTGGCCCCCACTGGGAACTGCCTTAATTAGGGTGGCGCCGGACACGATGCTGTAATTAACTGTGTGTCTGTTTCCACCCCAACGCCCATTTCCAGAGCTTTATGATCCAGTCTTCTAAGAGACGCTCCAGCCAGAAACTTGGCACCGGCAGCCCCAGAAGGGAGGCTCGGCTGGTCTCCCCGTCTCGCTCCTCTCGCGGCTCCACGCCGGGAAGGCCTTTGGCAGTGGGAGCCACGGATCCTTCCCGAAAAGTGTGTTCATACAGAACCACTAGGAGGAAATATAGGGAAAATGCTTCGGGACATTGGTCTGGGCAAACAGTTTTGGTACGACCTCAGTAGCACAGACAGCAAAAGCCGGAATTGACCGATGGAAGGACATCAAGCTGGCACAGAACAGGGGCTGGGAGGGGGGGACGGAACGAGAGACGACCTCCAGCATGAGAGGAAATATTTGCAAACTATTCATTCAACCAGAGATCGATTTCGGGAATATATAAGGAACTCAGAAAATGCAATAGCAAAAAAGACAAAAAATCCAATTTCAAAATGGGCAAAGGACCTGAACTCAAAAGATGGTATACGAATGGTCACTGAGTATATGAAAAAATGTTCAGCACCTCTAGTCATCAGGGAAATGTGAATAAATAAGATATGGTCTCACCCAGGCAGAATGGCTATGATCAAAAAGACAAAAAACAACAATGCTGGTGAAGATGCAGAGAAAGAGGAACTGTCAGCAGTAATGTAAATGAGTACAGCCATTATGCAAAGCAGTAGGAAGTTCCCTCCAAAACTAGAAGCATCTGATCCAGCAATTTCAGTGGGTGCATATACACAAGAATTGAAATCAGCTTTCTGAAGAGACTTTGGCACTTAACCTGTTGATTACAGCACCGTTTGTAAGACATGGAAGCCACCTCCATGGCCACTGACGGATGGATGGATGAAGAAGTGTGATACACATACACCGTGGAAAATTATTCAGCCATAAAAGGAATGAAAGACTGTCATTTGCAGGAATGTGGATGGAACCAGAGGACATTATGTGCAGTGAAATAAGTCAGGCACTGAAAGATACACGCTGTATATTCTCACTTATGTCTGGAAACTAAACAATGAATCACATAGAAACAGAAAGTAAAATCGTGGTTTCCAGAACCTAGAAAGTGTGGGGTGCAGGTGGGGGAGATAGAGGATGGCTAACAGATACAGGGGTGTAGTTGGATAAGAGGAATAGCTTCTAGGTCCCATAGCACAGTAGAATAACTATGGCTGAAAGATCAACTGAATATTTCAAAGTAACTTGTAAGGAAAGATTTTTGAATATTCCCAATACAAAGAAATTATATATGCTTGAGTAAATAGATATGCCAATTGTCCTGTATGCGTGTTTTAAGATGTCACACTATACCCCATAAATATGTACAATTAATGTATGTCAATTTAAAAATATATATTCAAAATAAAAAGGGTATTCATCGTGGGCTCAGAGCTACTGACTTTGCCTGGTCCCCAAAGCCAGGGAAATGTAAGTTGTGGGAAGTACCAAGCAGCCTGGGCAGAGTGCACACCTGTAAGTTTTACTTGAGAAACGTCCATTTTTCATTATTCCCGTAACTTCTATCTTTCTTGGGGAATCAGCCTCAGTTAATTGTAGCTCTAGGAAAGGATCTAGGATCTAGGTTGGTCAATCAGAGTATTCATCCCCTTGTCACAGTGATTGGTTCACAGTGGGTCATGTGACCACTCTGGGCCAATAAGACTCTGTCACAGGACTTTGGATGGAGCTATTGAAGAATGGCATTTGCTCTATACTAGGATTGCTGGGATGGAAGGATGTCAGCCAGGAGCTACTGGGGGCCATGGCTGCCACATCCTGGGAGAATCGGTCCAAGAATAAAGCCAAATTGAAGAAAGCGTGGAAAATGGATAAGGGGGTGACAGAAAGAAAGAGGGACATAGTGGCATCCCTTAAGCATTTAACTCTCCCAACAGACTCTTAATTATAGGAAAGGCAAAAAATTTCTGTTTCTGTTTGTCAACTTTAACTATGTGTCAGTTGCAATTTAAAAAGATTTGACTAAAACTTGAGTCACAACCCAGACTCTAGTCCTGAAACCAAATCCATTCCCAACTTCCCCATCACGTGTGCCAATTAATTACATTTTTTTCTTTACATAAGATTGAGTTTGCTTTCTGACTCCCACAGCCTGAGTCCTCACAATGTATATGTGCCCTAATTATAAAAGTGTCTACCTACAGAAAACAAGCAGACATATCAACAGACACACAAAGGAAAATAAAAATGACTCTTAATCCTACCTCCCAGAAACAATTTTAGATCTAATACAGTAAATGTCCCTTTAAACTTGTTTCTATTCACATACATGTTTATTTAAACGAGACCATACTCCAATGCTCTAATGTTTTCCATTCTTTATTGAAGTAAAAATTATGAGCCGGGCACAGTGGCACTCGCCTGTAATCCCAGCACTTGGGAGGCTGAGACAGGAGGATCACGAGTTCAAAGCCAGCCTCAGCAATGGCGAGGCACTTAGCAACTCAGTGAGACCCTGTCTCTAATAGAATACAAAAAAGGGCTGGAGATGTGGCCCAGTGGTCGAGTGCCCCTGAGTTCAATCCCCGGTACAAAAAAAAAAAAAAATTATTATGTATACACACATATATGTATATATACGTACACATATGTGTGTATAGGTATATGTGTGCGTATGTATATATATGTGTGTGTGTGTGTGTTTATATATCATATATCATAAGGCTACAGCTCGATAAATTCCATTAAATGAACATACCTGTGTTACCAGCATCCAGATCAAGAAATAGAACATTACTAGTACCTGACCAGGAAGTGGCTTGGGCACTCTCCCAATCATTAATACCCCCAAAAGTGAACACCACTCTGACTTCTAGTAGCATAGTATTTATGTGGCCCATTTTTTTAACTTCATAGAGAATTACAAGATTGGATGACCAATTAAAGCATTCAGCTCCTGGCCACAGTGATTGGTGCAGTGATGGGCCCATGAGACTGTTGTAAGGCTCTCACGTGAGTGTGCTTCTCCGTCTCAAGCTCCATGGTCTCTGCACTTTGTCTGTGGATGCAGTTTTGGCACCTGCTTCTCTCAGTTTCCCACAGTTCAAGCTTGTTCCCAAATTGCTGATAGTTCTTCTCCAACACTCTCTTGTCACATGGAAGAATCTTCCTTAACTTTTTGCCAATCTCTTATTGAGGACGCTTTGGTCACTTCACATTTTTTTTGCTGTTATAAACAGTGCTATGATAGACACCCTCGTATTTCAGAAAATATGGAACAGATGAATAAACATGAAAAGTTCAAGTAATGGACAGTTGAAGGCTGCTGATCTGCCAGGAATGAGAGAGGGGGTAAGAGCCAACCAGCAAAGAGGAAGTGTCCGCCAAGGACCTTCAGATTTTGGGGGCTCGTCCTGTGTTAGCAGAGAACTGCCCCTCCCCCTGGAATAAGCCTCCTCAATTCTTGGGGAGCAATGTTTCACCATTGAAAACAATGCATCAGGGAACATGCCCTCTCCACACATCCTAGGACAAATCCTAAGCACAGTTGCTAACATTTCTCAAGCCTCTTCTGCCAGGCACTGAGTTAAATGATTTTCATGGATTAGCTTGTTTGAGCCTCTCACCAACCTGCTAGAATGGGGACTCTACCTGTCCCTGTTTTACAGAAGTGGGGCTCCTGGGTCTTAGGGCAGGTGCATTTTGCAACTTGAGTCACATTTTCTAGCTGCCCTTCACATGACTGCAGCAACTAGCGCTGTCCCTAACGGTGCAAATGGTCAGTTTCTCTTCCATGCATGCCAAAGTTTGGCACTATCCATTATTTTATTGCCAATCATATGATACCAATATGTGAAAAGTTGCAGCTCGCTATAGATATTTGTTCATTTCATTTTTTAGTGAGTGTCTTCGTCCATCTGGGCTGCTATAACAAAATGCTATAAACTGTAAGCTGCCTGTCATGGCCAGCCACGGCGCCGCGGGAGGAAAACTCGGAGGCAGAGTAAAGCTATTACTACTTTTACTTCTACTTTCTTAGAGAGAGCTTAGAGAGAGAAAAGAAAGATTTTTCTTCTTCTTAGAAAGAGCTTAGAGAGAAAGATTAGAGAGAGCTTTCTTCTTTCTTCTGTTCTTCTTAGCTTAGAGAGAGAGAAAGAAAGATAGAGCTTTTCTTCTTAGAGCTTAGAAAGAGAGAGAGCTTGAAAGAGAGAGATTTCTTCTTTAGAGAGAGAGAGAGAGCTTAGCTTTTAGAGCTTCTTTCTTCTTTCTTCTTTCTTCCTCGGGAGCCTCTGCCTGACTCTGACCAGGAATTACTTCTTCTATCTGGTTTCTCTTCTGTAACCGCTCTGCCTACGTTCTGGCCGCTCTGATTCTTTTCTTCTTCTCCGACCCGAACTCTTCTTCCGACCGAGTGACTGCATGACTGACTGAATGAATTCATTCTTCTCCTGACTCCGACCGCTTTCACCCGGTTATATACCTTTAGCTTTGCGGGTGCCTCACGTGCATTTACAGGTGCATCACATACATACTTATTATCAGGTGGAACTTATGGCTTCCAGCTGACCGCAATAGCCATCTCCCTAATTGGGGCTCCTTCAATAAACTGGGTAGCTTTAAAAAAAAAAAAAACAGAAATTGATTTTTCACAGTTCTATAGGCTGGGAAATCCAAAAGTGAAACACCAGCAAATTTGATGCCTAGTAAGGGCCCATCTCCTGGTTTGGGGATGGTGCCTTCTCTGTGTGTCTTCACAAGCTGGAAGGGGCAAGGCAGCCTTCTGGGGCCTTAGGTATAAGGCTAGGAATCCTGACCATGAGGTCAGAGCCTCCCAAGGCCTCACCTCCTACTACCATCCCCAAAGGTGAAATCTCCTATCACCACACTGGTGATTAGGTTTAAACATAAGAATTTGGTTTGGTTTGATTTGTTGCTGGCAATTAAACCTAGGGCCTTGTGCATGCTAAACACATGCTCTGTCACTTAGCTACACCCCCATCCCCTTAACATATGAATTTCAGAGGGACTTAAACATTCAGACCATAGCAGTGAAACTGAATATCTTGTCTCATGTTAATTAGCCATTTGTATTTTTTTTTTCTAAAATTGCCCATTCTTATCCTTTTTCTCTTTTTCTGTCTGTTGAGGGTCCATTTCTCTTTTGCATACTAAAGGTACTCACCTTTTCACATACACAGCTGGTATTTTCCAGGGTTTTCTGGCCCCATTCTAAGGGTGATTTTTATACATAAAAGAATTTGTAAACTTTGGTGAGATTGCAACTGTTTGACAAGATCATCAGTCATTTTCTTTGTGATTCCTCATTTGTCACATGGGGAGGGGATGGACTAAATCTGTGGTGTTTTCAATGTCATCCACATGTCTTAGGAGCCCTGACGTTCCTGGGGGCCCCCTTGGGAAGGTGGGACAGGTGCAAGAGTCTGCCCGATTCCTGATCCCACTTGTGGTTCGACTGGATAACTTGGGCATTGGTTGAAATGCAACCAATGTACCCTAGCAGACGCACAGCCCATCCGCCTCGCCTACAAACTGAAGGGCAAAAATCACACGGGAGACAACCGTGCAGCCAAGAGCTTTATTCACCAGCCTTTATGGCTGGTCGGAGGTATAAGAAGTACGGGGAGAGAGGAGTCAGGGAGAGGGAAGTGTGCAAGCTCTGGACGGAGGGTGGGTGCCTGGTCGTGCCAGCTGTGGTCTCTGGAGCTGTCAGTTGGGGCAGTTGCCATCGGGCAAACAGCTGCCGTCGGGCTGGAGACGGTGTCTAGAGCTGTTGCAGCAGCTCCTTCCTCTCCGCAGGGAGGAGCTGTAGTGTCTGAGCTCAGGGCAGGCAGGGACTTAAGTAGGGATTTCTGGTGTGTGTGTGGGGTGTGCCTGAGCGACCTTTAACGCTATTGGCTCTTTTCCCAGTAAATGGGGCAACCTTTAAGCCGATTGGCTCCTGCCTGGGGAAACAGAGTGACCTTTAAGCTGATTGGCTCCTGCCTGGGGAAAATGAAACCAGGTTGCTCCTAATGGAAATTTCCATGGGGGAGGTGGCCTGTCGGGCCAAGCCTATCTATCAGAAACCAGCCAGCGTGTCTGTTCAGCAGCCCTGGGTGCCCAAAATGAGAACTCCACCACTCCCACAGTCTAGTGTCGGGGGGTTCTCTTAGGTTTTCTCCACCAGCCCTGCTCTTCCAGTCCTAATTGGACCTGGTCAAGTGGTGGGTCACCACCCCATCCAGCCCTCCTGCTCCTGTTCAATGCCCAAGACAGGAGCCCAAATGCTCCTCTTGAATTCTCTCTCTCTCTCTCTCTGCCAGAACCACTCACACAAAATTCTTTGTGAACAACAGCCTTTGTCAGTTTTGGGGTGAAGATGGGGGTTGTATCATGGCACCACACACTGGACAACCCCAAATCACACACCCCTGTATTTCAAAGCCTCCCCCTGCCAGGATTCTACCCAGCTCCAGGATTCCGTCTAACCTTGCTCCTCTCTCACATACTGGACAACCCCCACTCCCCCTTTTCTGGACTCCTTCACTAAAGGAAACATTGTTTTCACCCGCTTACTGGGCAAAGCATACTTGGCCTTCTTCCATGCTCTGCCCTGAGAGCTCCTTACACCTGTGTGGAAGGCGGATCCCTGGTCTTCTAAGTATGGCTGCAGGGCTCCAAGAACCCCCAAGACCCTCCCAGGGTTCCAGGATCAAACTCATTTTACTAATGATATTGTAGTAGTTTGAATGGTGGCCCCCCAAAATGGTATGCCCATGTCCTGGTCTAGAAACCGAGAGTGTGGTCTTATTTATCTAAAGGGTCTTTGCAGATGCAATGATGGTAAGAATCTTGAGATGGATGGGCACAGTGGTGCATGCCTGTAATCTCAGAAACTTGGGAGGCTGAGGCAGTTCAAGACCAAGTTCAAGACCAGCCCCAGTAACTTAGTGAGACCCTGTCTCAATATATATAAAATAAAATAAAAAGGACTAGGGATGGAGCTCAGTAGTAAAGAGTCCCTGGGTTCTATCCCTGTACCAAAAAAAAAAAAAAAAAAAAAAAAAAAAAGAATCTTGAGATGATGAGGTCAGCCTGGATTATGTTCATGGTCTAAGTCCAATGACAAGTGTCCCCATCAGGTCGAAACAGAGGTGAAAGTGACTGTAGTAACACAGCCACAAGCCAAGGGAGGCAGCCAGCAACCAGAAGCTAAAAGGGGCAAAGAACAGACTCTTAGAGTCTAGAGGAAGCAGGGCCCAGCTGGAGCCTTGAATTTGGACTTTTTAGCTTCCAGAACTGTAAAAAAAAATAATAAATTTCTGTGGTTGTAAGTCATTGAGTTTGTGCTAATTGGTTCCGGCAGCCCCCAGAAAATGACTACAAATACTGAAACATGGTATTCTCTCTTGAGTGTACAGTGAGCCTTCCAGAAGCTACAGGGCATGTGACATTAGGACAGATTGAAGGCAGAAGCAGATAGGAGAGTCCAGCTGTCTTCCATTACACCGGACATTAGGAGATTTGCAAAAATGAAAAACAATGCCGCTCTTCAAAAAAATCATTTTTTGTGTGTTTTGGAAAAATCTAGCTGTTTTTCATTTTTAAAATATTTTTATATTAACACAAGTATTTCAAAAAATGATTAAATATACACTTGTAAATTTTCTTGGTTTTAATTCCTAATATAGTAATTATTGATAACTACAACCTACCTAAACAAAGGCACATTGGAGTCCTTAGTAAATCCAAGAGCACAGAGCAAGCCTGAGATTAAAGCATTTGAGAACTACTGAGCTATGTAAGATTTCTCCCTCTTCACCTCTCTGGCTCTCTAGTTCCACCCCCTGCAAAATGTGCTACATTTGACTGCAATTGACAGAAACCCAAAGTGGCTAAAAACAAGAGAAATATATTGTTTCACTAAAGAGCACAGGGATGGGGGTCTTTGGGATTTGGTTAATTCATTGGTCCACCTGCATCATAATCCTAACCACTATGTATATATTTTAGTTGTTGATAGACCTTTATTTTATTTATTTATATGTGGTGCTGGGAACCAAACCCAGTGCCTCACAGTGTGCTACCGCTGAGCCACAGCCACAGCCCATAACCGCTATATTTTTTTCTGCTTCTGTTCTGCCACTCTGAAAAAGTTGGTCCTTCTCCTCATGGTTATAGAATGACTGCAATTGTGCCAAGCATCACATCCTCACACAACAGCTAAAGTGGGAGAAATCCTCATTGCCCTCATTGATTTCTCTTCTCATTATCCAGAACTGGATCTGCCCAGGAGAATTCCACTGATATGTACAATTGGGTGTGTCCAGTTAAGATTGACCTCCACGACTGGGAAAGGAACAGTCTTCCTAAAGCCATGGCCACCTGATTGGGGCTTTATCAACAAGGCAAAGGGATCAGGCTAAGGGGAGATGACCACAATGCCCGCCCTGCCATTGCCCCTGGGGATTCTGAGTGAGTGGAAGCAGCAGCCGTATCTCACAGCCACCTGGCTGTCCATCTGCAGGGTTTAGCCACAGTCCACTGTGAGTCTGGCTGAGCCTGGCGGCCCCCGCTTCCTAAAGCCAGCCAGCTCCTCTGCACCATTCACACCAGACCTCCACTGCCTGGGTGCAGGGGCCAGCGCGGTGCCCACTTGCTCCTGGGACAGAGCAGCTCTGTGCCCGCCCCTGGGCTCTTGCCTGGAGACTTCCTCTGCCTACTCTAGTAGATTTCCATCCTTCCAGAAAATACCCAGGCCGGTCTGCTCGGTTTCCCATGCTTTGTATATCAACCTTCAGGCTCCACATAGTCACTCTCAAAAAATGTAGTCCAGGCTCCCTGTCTTCCTCTCCCTCTCACACACACAGCGCAGTGACTCAAGTTCTCACATCTTTGCTTTGCCACTTGCTGGCTGTGCAAATTTGGGCACTTGACTTCCCCATTCTGGGCCCACGTTTCTTTATTTCTAAGAAGAGGGAAACCTTGTTCTAGAATTGCTGAGGATGAACCCAGACGATGCGTGCGAAGTCATTCGCTGTCGAGGCTAGGAAGCTGTCGTCACATTATCGCTGTGTCGCATCATCTGTTCCGTGCCTCAGTCCCACCAAGCACCTGAACCTCCATGTGATCCCGAGACTCCCAGCATTCCAGGGAGTGAGCAGGGTGGGGGTTATACCCCCTGTTGCCCAAGTAACATTGAGGGCAGACGTCAAGTGATTCCGCCAATGTCACTCAGGTGACCCAAAGCCAGTTCTGGTGTCCAGGTCTCAGGCTCCAAGCCAGGGCCCCTCCATGGTGCAGCCCGCCTCCCTGACCTCCAAGAGCTCAGCTACCAAAGGCCTGGAAGGTTTTGTAGGAATCAGGTCTGGAGCCATTGGTCAACTCATGGCCAGGAGTTGCCCTGGTGCCCACCAATCCCCAGGAGACCCCAGGAGAGGGGAGGAGAGAGCTGGGCAGCTCACAGCCCACCATGGAGAGCAGCTTCTTAAAGGACCCATGGAAGGAGAGTCCCTCCAAGAATAGAAACGCAGAATGTAGAAATAGGAAAGACACATCTGACATGTAAAATGTACCTCTTTCCTAAGGGGACAGATCTCTAAACAAAGGTAATAGACAATAAATTTTGGGGGAAAAAAATCTTTGTGGTGCAGAGGACAAAGGGTTAACATCTATAATATACAAAGGGCTCTTACAAATTGGAAAGAAAAGGGCAGACAACCCAAAAGAAATTATGGCAAAGGACATGAATAGGCAATTCACAAAAGAAGGAAGCCGAGTGGCCACAGACAAAGGGAAAGATGCTCACACGCCTTAGTGGTCAGGGGAATGCAAATTAAACTGACAATGAGGTACCACGGAGGAAAGTTTAGAAGAACAATAACACAATGGCTGACAGGGACTTGGGGAGAGCTGCGCAGGGCAGGCTCCTGCCCTGCCCGGCTGCTGAAAATGGGAATTATTTCAGACTTTTCGAGAAGCTATCTGGCAACTCCAGTGAAAACTTGAGGAGTTCCATTAAGAGTTTGCATTTGAAATATAGAATTTGCATTGAAAATATCCCTCAGACCTGACCATCCCAACCCAGGATAGAAATCACCAAACACATCCTGAGGACAAGTGATGCCAGTTGTTGATTGGATCTTTTTTTTTCTTTTTTTCTTTTTTAATGACAGAAACAAAAGGAAGTGCAGCGGAGACCCAGGGCCACCTTGTTTCCCAGCCTCCTCCGTGGTTGGTTGAGACCACGTGACTGGGTTCCAGGGGACCGACGGGGAAGAAGTGGCACGTGACCAGGAAGCCGCCGCACACTAGCTCCTCCTCTCTTCCACTTGGGGGTGACCCGCGAGTAGCCACTGGCAGATGGCAGAAGCTGGATCTGGAGCTGGAGGAGACCCCGCCCCGGGGCTGCCCAACCCGGCCCTCTGGGCCAGGGGCGAGCAGGCAGCCCTCTTGCTTTGTTAAGATGTCGTAATTCCGGGGTCTGCTTGTGGCCACGGCATCCCGTAGCTCACGTTGATGAAAGAGCCGGCTGAGCGTTCCCTGGAAAGAAGGGACTGCCTGCCTGATGGCTTGGCACGTGCTGGAATATTGCTCAGAAGCGCCAAGAGGGAATTAGGACGGCGCCGAGGGATTTCTACAGTACAGGAGAAGAAAAGTAAAATGCAGAAAAGGAAACATAGTATCTCAATTTGGCCAACTAAACAATGGTCAGAAAGACCCTATAAAAGCACATGTATAAAGCTGGGCGCCTTGGCTCACGCCTATGATCCCAGTGGTTCAGGAGGCTGAGTCAGGAGGATTGCAAGTTTGAGGCCAGCCTCAGTCACTTAGGGAGGCCTCTTCTCAAAATAAAAAATAAAAAGGGCTGGGGGATGATGATAGATAGCTTACCCTCCCCCGCCCTCACAGTTTTCCACATCCTGAGAGAAGCAACCTTGTTTCATTCTCGGCAGGATGTTTCTTCCCTGGACAGGATGTTTTCTCCCCCGGGGCAGGATGTTTCTTCCCCGGGCAGAATGTTTCTTTTCCCCAGGCAAGAGCCAATAGGCTTAAAGGACACCCTGTTCTAGCCAATGGTGTTGGGGTTACTCTAGTGCACCCCCCCACCAGAAATCCCTATATAAGGCCCTGTCTGAGAGACTCAGATCAGACAGACAGAGAGAGAGAAAGATACATGGACACAACATTGGCTTGTAGCTGCTGAGAGGAGGAAGACAGATACATCGGCTCGTCGTGGCAGAGAGGAGGAAGTCACTGCAACAGCTCCAGACCCATCGCCTCCAGCCGACGGCAGCTGCCCCAGCCAACAGCTCTAGACCGACCACCTTCAGCCCAACGGCCACTCCCAGCTGACAGCTCCAGCCTCTAGCCAGACAGCAGCTGCTTTAGCCGACAGCTCCAGAGATCCCAGCCGGTGCAACCAAGCACCCACCTTCTGTCCAGAGCTTGCACACTCCCCTCTCCCCTGACTCCCTTCTCCCACCAGAGCTTGCACACTCCCTTCTCCCTGACTCCCCTCTCCCACCTCTTCGACCATCGACCAGAGCACCTCTTCTCCGGTTTTCGCTACCAGCCATGAAGGCTGTTGAATAAATCTTTTGGCTGCACGGCTGTCCCTGGTGTGATGCTTTGCCCTTCATTGGTGCCGTGACTCGGATCCTATCTGAGCCGGAGGGCATAATCACCTGGAACTGCCTCAGCCTTCGCCCGGTTTTTGATCGCCGCTCCGACGCATCCACCACCGGTCATCGGATTGGTAAGCCCCCTGCCCCAGAGCTCCTAAACCCGTCAGGCCTTGTACAGTGGGAACTGACCGTTGGCTCTCTGTCTCTCTCTCTCTCTCTCTCTCTCTCTATCTCCCTCTCTCCCTCTCCCTTTCCTGGGAGTAGTTGAAGAAAGCCCTTTTTTCGGCCTCTGGCCTCCGGACTTGGGTCTCTCCTTCCCGTCCAGGACGGGACACAGAAAATCCTTGTGCAAGGTGACCCATTGTTCTTCGGTCCCTTTGGACCCCATCTCTGTTTGACTCCAGTGACGACTGGGTCTCACAGACTTGGATCTCTCTGATATATATATCTTGAGGAGGATGCTCCTCAGGACAATATATCTGTCCCGTTCGGAATGGGAAAATGGGGGCTGCTTCTTCTTCTGTTGCTGCTGCTTCTTCACCCCTCCTGGCTGACTCACTCCTATCCCTCCTGGCTGACTACCCTCCGATCACTCTCTTCTTTGCTCTTGTCCTCACTCTCTTCTTTGGTTTTGCTATCACTCACTATTTGTCGCTCTTGTACCCACTCCGACCCCTCCCAGCCAACTCTCCTCTACAGTGCCTCTTAAACAACCTAGCCACTCTTGGCCTAACTCCTGATATACAACCAACAAGACTTACCAAATTTTGCACCCAAGATTGGCCCACATACCCCTTAGATAACCAAAACAAATGGCCTGCTTCTGGGTCCCTGGATCCCTCTATACTGAGAGATCTTTTCTACTTCTGTGAGTGATCAAAAAAAATGGGCAGAGATTCCATATGTTCAGGCTTTCTCCCTCCTCCGTTCGAATCCCTCACTCTGTACCCACAGCAGCTCCAACAATAGCCTCCTAGCCTGCCAACCGGCTGCTCCCCTACCATTCCCCTCCTTTCTTGATTTCGATCCCGCGGATGAGCCGCCCCCACACCAATCTGAAACCTCTCCCCCTCCCTCGGCCCCTCCAGCCCCACTTCTACACACTCCTGCCACCTCCTCCTCCAGCCCACCCCTTACGCGATCTCGCACAATGTCTGCTCACCCTCTGTCACTTACTCCCGCCCAAGTCCTGACCCCACTCCGGGAAGTTGCGGGTCCAGAAGGAATTGTCCGTGTCCATGTTCCCTTCCCAATGACCGAGGTAGTGCAAATCGAGAAATGATTGGGCTCTTATAGCACTGACCCCACTACATACCTCAGGGAATTTCAATGGGTCCTCCAAGCTTATAGCCTTACCTTCCATGACATCTATATGATTTTGGCAAATACCCTCCTCCCTGAGGAGCGTAGGCGAGTCTGGGAGCAGGCACGGGCCTATGCCGATGAGAACCATAGAACCAACCCTAACCATCTCATTGGACCTCAGGCTGTCCCCAAAAGGGACCCTAACTGGGACTATAATTCCCCAGGGGACGTGGCCTTGCGAGATCAGTTTTCCACTTGTATACTAACTGGTCTTAAGCGTGCAGCACAAAAAGTAGTTAATTTTGACAAGCTGCAGGAAATCATACAAAAAAGGGAAGACACCCCCTCTGAATTTCTAGATCGACTAACAAAAGCTCTCCAACAATACACCAATTTAGATCCTGAATCTCCAGGGGGACGTCATGTCCTTATGACTTACTTTTTGTCCCAAAGTTACCCTGATATACGGGCTAAATTGAGAAAATTGGAGCAAGGACCTGCAACACCTCAGACCGAGATCTTGGCCACGGCCTTTAAGGCCTATCATAATAGAGATGAGAATACTGAACGCCGTAGGTTTCAGAACCATGAAAAGGCCGAACGAGCAAGATTTCAAATGCTGGCCCAGGCTTTACAGGGCACCGACTCTCGGGCCTTCACAAACAAGGGGCCATTACCCCGCGCAGAGGGGACCTCCAGGGCCGTGTTTCAAGTGCGGGAACGAAGGACACTGGGCTAGAGCTTGCACCAACCCCAGGCCCCCTACGCGCCCATGTCCTAAATGCTCCAAGATGGGCCACTGGGGTGTTGACTGCCCCAGTTCCCGCAGGGGGACTGGATCAGTCATGAAACCCGACCTGCTTGGAGTAGCCGCAGAAGATTGATGGGGCCCTGGGTTTCCTCTCCCGACAGTTGACATCGCCTTACAGGAGCCTAGGGTCACCCTTCTTGTTGATGGCCACCCCATAAATTTCCTACTAGACACAGGAGCCACTATCTCGGTCTTGAGGGAGTTTTGGGGGCCCACCACCATATCGTCCCCTGTTGTCGGGATAGAGGGACACACCATTCACCCCCACAAGACTCCCATGCTGTCTTGCCGCCTTCACCTCCATTCATTTCCCCACCAGTTTCTAGTAATCTCTCAATGTCCTGTGCCTTTATTGGGCCGAGATATACTGGTCAAATTTCAGGCCTCAGTTGTGCTCTCTGACCCGCCTTGCTCAGTTCTGCTCCCCGACTCGTCTCACTCCATCTCCTCCTCTGTCTTCCTTCTTAGCATTTTAGAGCCTGATGTGGAAACCTCCTGTTACCCTGCCCCCTCCCATCTGGTAGACCCCAAAGTTTGGGATACCCAGACTCCATCCCTTGCTCACTGTGACCCTATACGAACACACCTTAAAGATCCCCAGTATTTCCCTAATAGAGCCCAGTACCCACTCCCAGCCACTAGCCTCAGAGGTCTCCAACCTATTATCTCAGACCTTCTGCGGGAACGCTTTCTCCGACCCACCCATTCCCCATATAATACTCCCATATTGGCAGTCAAGAAGTCCAGTGGGTCATACCGGCTAGTCCAAGATCTTCGTCTCATCAATGAGGCTGTTAGGCCCATACACCCTCTGGTCCCAAATCCTTATACCATTCTCTCCCTAATTCCTTCCTTATCTACTCATTTCTCGGTCATTGACCTTAAGGATGCTTTCTTCACTGTCCCTTTAGCTCAGGAATCACAAGACATCTTTGCCTTTACCTGGACTGATCCTGATACTCAACGGTCCCAACAATTGACCTGGACAGTCCTCCCTCAGGGTTTTCGAGACAGCCCTCATATCTTTGGACAGACACTGGCTGCCGATCTCAAAGACCTTGAATTCTCTGACTCCACTCTTTTGCAATATGTAGATGATCTTCTCCTTTGCAGCCCTTCCTTCTCCACAGCTCGTATAGACTCTTACACCCTTTTAAATTTTCTTGCTTCTCTTGGGTATCGTGTTTCCCCATCTAAGGTGCAGCTTTCCCAGACCCAGGTAGTTTATTTAGGAGTTCAGATTTCCCATCAATTGAAAGCCATTACTGTAGACTGAAAGGCCCTCATCAAGGCCCTCCCATGTCCCAAGACAAAGGAAGAGATTCTTTCCTTCTTGGGGCTAGCAGGATACTTTCCGTGCATGGATTCCCAATTTTTCTCTTTACGCAAAACCTCTATATGAGGCAGCTAAGGGGGTTAAGGAAAAGCCCCTTCCTGAAGGCATTCGGGCTGAGTTTAAGCATCTGCAGCAGGCACTATTACTGGCCCCAGCTCTTCACCTCCCAGACCTTCTTCAGCCATTCACCCTTTATGTCCATGAAATGACTGGTCTGGCTCTAGGTGTTTTAGGCCAATATAAGGCCTCCATTTTTGCTCCCATTGCCCACCTTTCTAAACAACTTGATCCCACCGTTCGCGGATGGGCCCCTTGTCTTAGGGCTCTGGCTGCTGCTTACCTACTTCTACAGGAATCAAAAAAGTTGACCTTTGGTGCCCATGTCACTGTTGCCTCTCCTCATCATTTAAAAGACCTACTAACCTATAAGAGCCTTCAAACTCTCCCGCCGTGTCGCATTCTCTCTCTCCTTGTTTCTTTTCTGCATGACTCCTCAATCTCATTCCAACCCTGCTCCTCTTTACACCCAGCTACCCTCCTCCCAGTCTCCTCTGAGCACCCGGAGCATGATTGTGTAGAGATGCTCGAGGCTTTAATCCCCCACCCATCCCACATTCAAGAGGGACCACTTCCTGACTCTTCTCTAATCTGGTTCACGGATGGCAGCTCTTTCCTTAAGGATGGGCAACGCTTTGCCGGCTATGCTGTCGTCTCCCTTTCAGAGGTTATCGAGGCAGCACCCCTTTCCCCCAGTACCACAAACCAACAGGCCGAACTAACAGCTGTTATTCGTGCCTTCGAGTTAGCAGCTGACCGAAACCTCACCCTCTACACAGACTCAAAATACGTCTATCATATTTTACTTTCCCATTCGGCAATATGGAAAGAGCGAGGGCTTCTGACCACAAAAGTCTCTGCAGTTACTAATTCCAAATTAATATCAAAGCTCTTGCAGGCCTCTCTTCTGCCCAAACCAATAGGGATTTCTCATTGCCCTTCGCACCAAAATGGTGAGTCTCCCATAGTTCAGGGGAACACAAGGGCTGATAGGGCGGCAAGGGAGGCAGCACTATCTTCTCCTTCTCTTCTGGCTTCAATCCAATCCACTACCCAGACCCCCACATCCCCTTCTGTACAATCAATCCTCTCCTATCTCCATTCTCTTTTCCATCCTAATCCTCAAGCCCTCAGAACGTTCGCAACCTCCTTCCTCACTCTGACTCCAGAGGACACACAGTTTCTCCATCAACTCACCTCCACGTGCACTGCATGTCAGCACACCAATCCATGCACTCCCCTTAAACCAGGAACATTTCCCTCTCACCAAACTTGAGGTCAGTTTCCAGGAGCTGATTGACAAATAGATTTCACCAACATGCCAACTGTCCGGAAACATAAATATCTCCTGGTCTTAGTAGATACCTTCTCTGGATGGGTGGAGGCCTTTCCCACTTCCAACAAAAGGGCTTCCACAGTAGCTTCTATTTTAGTCTCAGAAATGCTTCCCCGCTTTGGGTTGCCCACATCCATCCAGTCTGACAATGGGCCTGAATTTGTCTCTCATGTCACCCAAAATATATCTACTTCCCTTAACATTCCTTGGCATTTCCATATCCCATATCACCCCAAGTCTTCAGGAAAGGTAGAGAGGACTAATAGAACCCTTAAGGACATTCTGACTAAACTCTCCTTGGAGCTTCACTTGGACTGGGTCAAGCTACTTCCCCTTGCCCTCTTTAGGCTCCGAGTCCTCCCAAAGAAACCTTCCTCACTATCCCCTTTTGAGGTTATGTTTGGGTGACCAGCTCTTCCACCTGGAATTTCCCCAATTCAAGGACCCTTACCCAAGGATCTCTCTCTTTCCCTCTTGTCCTTCATCAGACATGAGCTATGGATGTGCCAAGATCACATCCTGCCGGACCCAGGTAGGCTCTCCACTTCATTCCCATTAACACCTGGTTCTTGGGTATATTTCTCCCCTCCCCAGGACACAGGATTAGTCTCCCTTGCCCCAAAGTGCACAGGCCCCTTCCAGGTTGTGCTGTGCACACCCACTGCTGCTAAGCTTCGTGAAACCTCAGGGAACTTGACATCTTGGATTCATATCTCCAGACTAAAACCAGCTACCCAACTAGCTGAGGATCCACAAAAGAACAACAGACACCTACCACATTACACTTGTTCTTCCCTTCCTACCAATCCCCTAAAAATTCGCTTTTCTCGTGTTCCCGATATAGACTCAGAATAATTTTTTGTCTTTCTTGATCTGAAACTTTAACCAGCTTCTCCTTAGGAATCATCTGTTACTTCTCATCACCTCAGGACAAATTCATCTTTTCGGTGCAACCTCCTGGGAATCCTTTTCACCCTCAAGCGTGACCTACCTGTCTTATCATATCCCCCCCCATAACACCCCACGTCGCCCCGTTTCAGCAGGAAGTAGCCAGACTGACATACGACGTCCCACTTCCTAAGAAAACAAAAAGGGGGGAATGATAGATAGCTTACCCTCCCCCGCCCTCACAGTTTTCCACATCCTGAGAGAAGCAACCTTGTTTCATTCTCGGCAGGATGTTTCTTCCCCTGGACAGGATGTTTTTTCCCCCCGGGCAGGATGTTTTCTTCCCCGGGCAGAATGTTTCTTTTCCCCAGGCAAGAGCCAATAGGCTTAAAGGACACCCTGTTCTAGCCAATGGTGTTGGGGTTACTCTAGTGCACCCCCCCACCAGAAATCCCTATATAAGGCCCTGTCTGAGAGACTCAGATCAGACAGAGAGAGACACATGGACACAACATCGGCTCGTCGCTGCAGAGAGGAGGAAGCCCCAGCCAACAGCTCCAGACCCATTGCCTCTAGCCGACGGCAGCTGCTCCAGCCAACAGCTCCAGACCCATCGCCTCCAGCTTGATGGCAGCTGCCCCAGCCGGCAGCTCCAGACCCATCGCCTCCAGCCGACGGCAGCTGCTCCAGCCGACAGCTCCAGAGATCCCAGCCGGTGCAACCAAGCACCCACCTTCTGTCCAGAGCTTGCACACTCCCCTCTCCCTGACTCCCTTCTCCCACCAGAGCTTGCACACTCCCTTCTCCCTGACTCCCCTCTCCCACCTCTTCGACCTTCGACCAGAGCACCTCTTCTCCAGTTTTCGCTACCAGCCACGAAGGCTGTTAAATAAATCTTTTGGCTGCACGGCTGTCCCCGGTGTGATGCTTTGCCCTTCAGATGAGGCTCAGTGTTTAAGCGTCCTGGGTTTGATCCCTAATACCTAAGAAAGAAAAGTACATGTACCATGTCCACACATGTGTGATGTGGATGCTCACATGACTGAAGGAGAATGGATTAAGACATGGAAGACAGCTAGTGGCTTGCTGGTTCCTGTCAATTGGGAGAGGGAAAGAAGACAGAGAAGGGCCAAGTGGTAAAATTGAAAAACACACCAGGAGGAACAGTTTATGATAGATAGGCTTGGGCCAATGGGCCACCTCCCCCCCGTGGAAATTTCCATAAAAAGCAACCTGGTTTCATTTTCCCTAGGCAGGAGCCAATAGGCTTGAAGGTCGCCCTGTTCCCTGGGAAAAGAGCCAATAGTGTTAAAGGTCGCTCTGGTACACTGCCCACCAGAAACCCCTACCTTAAAGCTCCTGCCTGCCTGGAGCTCACTCAACAGCTAGTCCCTGCTGAGAGGAGGCAGCGGCTGCAACAGCTCCAGACACCGTCTCCAGCCCGAAGGCAGCTGCCCCAGCCAACAGCTCCAGAGACCACAGCCGGCACTACCAGGCACCCACCCTCCGTCCACAGCTCGCACACTCCCCTCTCCCTGACTCCTTTCTCCCCGTACTTCTTCTACCTCCGACCAGCCATAAGGGCTGGTGGATGGATCTCTTGGCTGCGCGGTTGTCTCCGATGTGATTTTTGCCCTTCAGTTTACACCAGCCCATTTTTGCATTTACGAATGTTCAGATGTTAAGACAAAAATGCTTCCACATCGGAGGATAAAACACTTCCTGAGTGAGAGAGAAAAGGCCCAGCCCTTGCCTCCATCTGCCACAGCCTCTCTATCTGCCAGAGATGCTCAGGACCTTTCCTACATTGGAAGGTGGCTAGAAACAAAGAGAAAAGAAGGTCCTTGTGATAACCCTGGTGCAGCAGCTAGAGCCAGGGATTGGGAGCCCTCCCCTGGGTCTTCTGTTGGGGAGGGTCTACCAAGATAAGAAGGACCCTTAAAAGTCTCCAAGGTCAAAGATCACAAACTGAGAACCCCAAGGCCCAATTTAATCCACAGCTAGTGTTACGGTTTGGATAATGTGGTGTCGCTCAAAAGCTCACATGTGAGACAACACAAGAGAGTTCAGAGGTGAAATGATTCAATTATGAGAGTTCATCATTAATCCTCATCAGTGGATTAATCCACTTGAATGGATTAACTGGGGTAAGTGTAGGCAGGTAGGGTGTGGCTGGAGGAAGTAGGTCACTGGAGACTTGTCTTTGGGGTTTATATTTTGTCCCTGGTGAGTAGAGCTGTCTCTGCTTCCTGGCTGTCATGAACTGAGTATCTTTCTTCCGCCACACCCTTCTGCCACACCCTTCTGCCACACCCTTCCGCCACACCCTTCCGCCATGCTGTTCCATTCACCTCAGGCCCACAGTTGCTATGGAGTCTGCTGACCATGACTGCACCTCTGAAACCACGAGCCAAAATAAAAATTTCCTCCTCTAATTTGTTCTTGTTGAGTCTTTTGGGAACAATGATGCAAAACTGACTTGGGGTTGCACAGCTATGACTAAAAACCTCAAACCAGTTGCCAAGAAAGAAAGAATGACACCACCGAGCTGCCAGTCATCCTGCCCAGAGCCAACCCTACCTTCCGCCTCGGGGGGGATGAGGCCACAGAGCCCTCCGAGGTTTACGCCAGTTTGAGGGGGCGCTTCGGTGACGGGTCAGTCAGAAGCATTCTGAAAGACCCGGAGGTCACGCCTTCTAGCACCACTGCTTCCTGCTCCGCCCCTCCCCCTCATGTGCACACTCAGGAATGTTGCACACGGGAATCTCACACGCCTGCAAGCTGATTTTCAAAAACCCAATAGCTTTCCACACACCAGCAAGACAGAAGTAATATGGCAACAGCCGCTGCAGAAACCAGTACGGCAGTCGCTCAAAAATTCAACTGAAAATTACCATATGATCCCGCAATTCCCCACTGAGCATATATTCCCAAAAGATTAAAAACAAGGTCTCTGACAGTTACATGTGCACCGCAGTATTAGTCACAAGAGCCAAAAGGTGGAAACAACCTGAATGTCTATTAATGAATAAATGCATGTGCAAAATGTGGTAGATACATAGAATAGAAATATTCAGCCTTAAAAAGGAATGACACTTACACATATGCTATGACACAGAGGAAACGTGAAGACATTATGCTAAGAGAAATCAGCCAGTCACAAAAGGACAAATATTATATGATTCCATTTATGGGAGATACAAAAACTTGGTAAATTCGTGGAGACAGAAAGTAGAAGGATGGCTTCCAGGGACTGAGGGGAGGTGGGAGTCCAGAGTTATATGAACGGCCATAGAGTTTCAGCTGGGGAGAGGAAAAGGTTATGAAGATGGGTGTGTGAAATCTAGTTTTAAAAAGCAAATTGTATGTTATGTATATTTTACCACTATAAAACAAATTTGAAAAAGGGGGGAATCCCTTTCACAATTACAACAACAATAACAAAAACCCTCAAGCTACCTTGGAATAAACCCAACCATAAAATCACAGGCTTCTGGAGAAACCCACAAAGCTCTACGGAGATGTAAATTGAGCTAAGTGGAGGTATACCATGTCCATGGAGAAAAAGCATTACTATCACAAAGCAGGCAAATCTTCCTGAATAAATCTATAACATAATGTAGTTCTAACCAAGACCCCAACAGAATTTTCCATTGAACTCAGCCAACTGGCTCTAAAAATCCTATGGAGGACTATAGCACAAGAAAAACAAAATGCAAGATTTTGAACTTTTGAGTAAAGCATAACATAGACACAGAGAAGATGCGTGAATTACAAATGTTTAGCTCAACGAATTTTTACATATGGAACATACCCAAATAAACAGGCACTGTATCAAAGAAAGAGAACATCGCCCCAGAAGTCCTCCCTCTGCCCTGCAGTCGCTCTTCCTTTAAGGATAGCCACTGTCCAGGCCTCTACCTGGATTAACTAGCTTTGCCCACTTTCTATACATGGAATCACACCTTGTGTACTCCTTTATGCCTGGCTTCTTTCACTCCACAGGATTGTGCAACCCAACACACGGCTGCCTGGGTTGTTTATCATTTATTCCCATTTCTGTATGATAGCTGGATCTATACCCCTCTCACCACATATTTATCCATTCTGTGTAGAAGCACTGGGGTAGTTTCCAATTTGGAAATATCACAATAGTCCTCCGGTATGTGATATCGGGTCTACGTTTATGCCCAAATCTTGTTGAGCACCTTCCTAAGAATGGATCTACTAGGTCATCAAGGAAATGTTTAACAAGAACAGAGGATATTTGTGTAAGGGGTGGGAATGGGGTGGTCTTGCCCTCATAGGGATCAAAATAAATGATAAAGCTGTATGAGCTTGAAGGCACACATATTGACCCATCCCCAAATCCATACACACACACACACACACACACACACACACACACACACACACACGTGCAAATGGTACTCACGCATGCACATATACATCTACCCACGGGCATGCGCTCCCGCCCCCCACACTGCACCAGTCAGCACAGACAACTCTCAGGCCGGACTTCCCAGACCAGATAACTGAGTGCTGCGGTCCCTTTCAAGTTGTATCACAGCACAGGCCAGCAAGTATCCAGGAGACGGCTGATGGAGAAGGGGAAGAAGAGAGAGAGCCCCCTCCCCCACCCGCCCACTGGCTTTAAAGGGAGAACAAAGTGAGCAGGATCAGAGTGTGCAAGGTGATGCGGCGACGCCGAAGCCATTTATCACTGCCAGATGTGTGAAGGGTCAGGCTGCGGGGCACGCTGGGAGTGCCAGTGGGGGATACCTGGACCACAGCCACAGTGAGAAATAACCTGTCCAGTTGGCCAGGGACCAAGGCAGGGCTGCCAGAACCCTGTTCTTAACAAAATGACAATGTGCTTTCTTTTTTGTCCGGGCTAGAAGGGGCTAGGGGCCGGGTGGAGGCAGCAACAGCTTAATAAAGGGCTGTCAGTCAAAGCTCTAAAAATACCCTCCCGCTGCCAGCAGCCTCCTGCTTACCCCAACACAGGGCTTTGTACCGCCCAAACAGTCCCTTGGTGACACACAGGACAAATGCTTGCCCAGAGAGGCCTGGTGTCAGGCAGCACACATGGACTAGCTTTGGCATCTGCCCTCTCCCACCCCAACCCCCCTAGGGCCCTTTGACTGTCAACCCAGGGCCAGAAAGGATCACGAGTGTCTTGGGGTAAATGCTGAGGCCACTCTACCTGAGCTTCCACATAGAGAAGCAAGGACACTAACCGCCTCTCCTTGCAGGTGGCTAATACCTGCAGCAAGCCAAGCTCCACAGGAGACTCCAAGTCTGAGGGAGCAGACCCATGCTGGGCCACAGAGGATCCCATCACATGGGGAGGCACCAAGAGCTTCAGGCAGCCTCTGGTCTGGGCACTAGAACCACGTCTGCCCGATTCCACACCAGTTTGGTGAGCGAGGCCCCACCCCTGTCCTTGGAAAGATCCTAGGCTGCTGGAAGAACGGCCCTGCCCTGCAAGCACTTCTGGTCCATGGAGAAGGCTCAGCTCTTGCTAGAGGGGCTCCCAGTCTGAAGGAGGCACAGCTTTCTTTTCTTTCTTTCTTTCTTTCTTTTTTTTTTTTTTTTTTTTTTTTTTTGGTGCTGGGGATTGAACCCAGGGCCTTGTGCATGTGAGGCAAGCACTCTACCAACTGAGCTATATCCCCACTGCGCCAAGAGCAGACTTTTGGCCAAAATGTCACCTTAGTCCAGAGCTCTTTAAACTTCCACATGCATCCGATCACTGAGGCTCTTTTAAAAGGCAGATTCTCATTCTGCAGGTCTGGAGAGGGCCTGAGAGTGGCATTTCTAACAGGGTGGGTGCTGCTTGTGTCTGAGTAGCAAGACACCATGTGTCCAGGGTGTGGACTACCATTGGCTGTCCTGCTGATGCAAGGAGCCCGACCTGGGGTCCCCCAAGAGGTATCCTTGGAGAAGTGGGGCAGAATCAGAAGGAAACAGGGAGGATTCTGGAGCTAACTGGCTTTGGGTTCAAATTCTAACTCTGGCCTTGATTGGCTGTGTGGCCTTGAGCAAGTTTCTTGACTTCTCTGTAGTGAGGGCACCACACAAGGTCCTGTGAGCAGATGGAGCCCTGGTACACATCTGGCACTTGGTAGGGGCTCAAGACATTCCAGCCATCGCACATAATGAACTGCCTACCATAAACTAATCTTTGTGCCCAGGGATGGGGGAGGCCTAAGGCAGCACGATGCCAAGAGTAACAGCAAGGAGGGAGCTAAAGGCACGGCTGCAGAGAGGCCCTGGGAACCAGACGGCCTTGCACAAGTCCTTGGCCTTTCGGAGCCTCAGTGTTCTCACCTGTAAAATGGGGACCACAGTACCCCTGCTTCTGAAGATCGCAGGCGCAGCTGCTGCGGGGCACGGCTTCCCGCACACAGTAGGCTCTCAGAAAAGCATTCTGTGGGGAGGGATGAGGTGGGCGGTGCAGGGCCCCAGGCCGGCCGGCTGGGACGAGGAGCCGCGCGCCGCCCCGCCCCCCGCGAGGCCGCCTTTGAGCCCTGCGCTGGCTTTGAAGTCCCAGATGCGCCCGCAGGAAAGAGGATCCCGCGCCCAGCCCCCAGCCCGCACCTGGGTAAACACGCGCGCCAGCCCCGCCGCCAGCCGGGACCAGCGGCCTGGCGGCGGGGACGGCCCGGCGGCCCGAGCGGCCGGCAGCGGCTCACTTCAAAGCGCAGCGGCCGCCCGCGGGAGGGGCCCTAATCAGGCCCGGCTGCCGCGCCCCGCCCGCCGCGCGCCGCCCCCGCCATCTGCTCCGCGTTAGCGCTCGCGCGCCACCGGCGGGGGTGCCGCGGTCCCCGCGGCCGGCGCCCCTGTCCCCCCGCCAGCCCCCCGCACCTCCGCTCCACCAGCGCCCGGGCTCTCTCTGCAGACCTGGCAGAGCCGCCCCGTACGTGCCAAGCCTTGTGCCCCGAGGGCCGGGAAGTGCCGCCCGCCCACTGAACTAGCATTTGTGAACTCCCACTACGTCCTGACGGACCCCGCAGGTACCACGCGTTTGCTCATTCAGTAAACCATCTTGAACGTCCGCTGTGTACCGGACACTGCCCCCAGGCTCCCCGCAGCCCACCTCCAGCACACCCAGCCCCTGCACGAGCTCAGCCCTGCTTTCTCACGCACACCTCCGTGCGTTAGCACTGCCTCTGCCTGAAACTGCCTTCCTCTGCCCCGAACAAACTCCTATTCATCCTTCAAGAGCCCAGTTCAAAATATTCGTTTGTTGTGAAGCCTTCCTCACCAATCTCAGGCCTCCCAATAAGAGCACAGGGGCCTTGGATGACAGCGATTTATTCTGTTTCAAGGTCTGTACATCCCCCACAGACCCATAGCCTGGACCCTACTGGTTAGCAGCTGAGTGGCTCTTGGAACCTCTGTAGGTCTCAAATTTTCTCATCTGGAATCAAAAAATGACAAAATCCCTTGCAGGGTTGTGAGAAATAAGAATCAAACGAAACCAGGCCAGGGCAAGTACCTGGTGTAAGGTAGCCATGGTTGCTTGGCTCTTTTATAGCCCTCTGACTCCAAGAACCAAAGTGTCATGATGGATCCTCAAGAGGTCCCCTGACCCCCGGGACCAGGCTTCCTCTCCTGCTGAGTCTCTGCTGCTGTCACTCACTCTGCTGGCCACTGGCGTCCTGCTGCATCTGGCTGCTTGGGGCCTACCAAACCTCTATCCTGGGCAGAAAGCGCCCAGGTGCCCGGAGCTGGCCCGGGGTCTCTCCCATCGGCCTCTGCAGCCCTGACACATCACTTAACACGTTGCACACCCAGGATCCAAAAGCTGAGGACTCTACTCAGATCCTTGCTCTGCCTAGGGGGCTGGGTAGGTACTTGGGTACAGGAAGGTGACGGGACACCAGCCACCTGCCACCCCCATCTGCTGACTGCTGCATGCCCAGGAACTGAGGACACCAGGCTGCAGCTCTGAGAGCTGCTGGGGACTGCTGCGAACTCTGGGGCTCTAAAGAGGCAACCAGGGAAAGCAGACAGGAGGCCAGCATGCAAGAGCCACCAGGGCCATCAGGGACTCTGAAAGGGGCTGGTTACACACGCATGCTGGTGGACAGACAGAGCGCTGGACCCCTGGGGTCAGAGCTCTTATCTGGCCCTCAGGCCTCACTCCTTCCTCTCTGTCCTGTGCCTCCTGCCCACTCAAAGGCTCTGTACCTGATGTGACCTTTGTGTCTCTCGGCCCATTGTCACCTGTGGGGCAGTGGGAAGGAACTTGGAAGATGTGGTACTTGGAAAAGCCCCAAGAACAGGCGCTGCAGACAGTAAATGGGTTGTGGGGGTTGTGTGGGGTGGGAGGTGGGATTTGTTTTTGAGCCACAGGCTTGTGACAAAAGACCTGTGTCCAAGTCCTGACTCAGCCACTTGTTAGCTGGGGCAGATGGTAGGGTCCCCTGAACAGAGCTGTGGGGGATCCAGAAAAGGCAGACCAGGCACCGGGGCCTCCTGGTGTCCCTCAAGGCAGAGGACGCAGCTTCCTGCCACCTTCTCCGGCACACGCATCCTTGCTCCCCAGGGGAAAGCCTCGCTTGGTAGGTTCCCGTGCCACCTGGGGCAGAGCGTCCTGCCCTGCCTTCTCCTGTACCTGTTTTAGGTCCCGATCCCCAGAGCAGACCCTGAGGTAAGAGTTCAAGGACACATGGTGGGATCAGGAAGTGCTCCTGAGGGAGATTGGCAAGGGGCAAGGGCAGGGCCAAACCAGGGAGCCACCTCCGCCAAGTGTTGCAGGAGACAATTCCGCAGGAGCCTGCAAGGGCTCTAGAAAGCCAGGTCACCTCCAAGTTGTCCCAGCCAGAGGCAGCAGGGAGCTGAGCATTCCTGTCCTTGCATGAGTCGGGGGTGTGAACTCACAGGTACTTCAGACTGTGCTGTGTGTTGGTTAGGGTTAGGGTTAGGGTTAGGGTTAGGCTGCCGCACTCCAGGAGGACCACCAAGGAAGAGCTGCAGCAGGTGCTGCTGGCCCTTGGCAGCAGACAGAAGCAGGGTCGGATGCTCAGAAATGATTTTTTTTTTTATAAAGGGTCTCAGGGAATCTGGGTCCACTGGTATTGTCCACGAGTGCGGCCAATCCAAAGACACCTTCTCCGGCCCTTTCCCTTGGACCCCTTCTGGGAAGGAGGCCCCTGGGGGACGATCTGAGGTGTGGACGATCTGAAGAGGTCCAGGCATGTCAGGATAGGTCTGAAATAAAAAAGGTCCGCTGGACCTGGGCTCTTTTTCAGCACACCTGGACCCTCCAGCAGGTAGACTTGGGACATACAGTGACAATGAACTTGGTTCATCAAGCCATGCTATGACAAAGTTACTGCCCAACAAGAAGAGGCTCCCTCTCAAAGTGAAGACAGACCAAGACTTAGAGCCCAAGAGTACCACAAAAATGGCCCCCCCACTTGCCAGCTGTGTGTGGCTCTGGGCTAGTTATGTCACCTCCCTGCGTCTCAGCCTCCTTGGCAATAGAACGGGGATGTGGATAAGAGTTTACTGGGCCCTTACAGGAGCCAGGTGCTGTGCCGAGCGGCGGAGCCTCCCAGGCCCTAACACTTGGACTTTTCACAGGCAGAGAACCTATACCGTCTCACCAGCCATCTTGGATTCCAGTAATGTCTGCAAGGAAAAAAAAAAAAAAAAAAAAAAAAACGACTTTTAACCATCCTCATGCTAATTAATGAATTCCTGGTATTGGTTTTGTAAACAATACTTGAGGTGGAGAATTCCTGATAAGGACCCTTCACACATTTTAAACATCTCCATCAGGGGCTCCATTTGCAGATGCACAGGTTGTACCCTGCACAACTTCAGGGGACACCATGACAAAAACACAATAGGAATAGGCCCCTTGGGACTTAGAGTGACCAATTTGCTCAACTTGCTCCCGGCAGCCCTGACCCCAACGATGTGGATTCTTGATTTTTAAATCTCAGATCCTAACCTCAACCCCTAGGATGCAGAGTTATTGTGCACACATCTCCATCACATGGTTAATGGCAAAACATTTTTAAGGTCATCGCAGAGGCAAAAACTTAGCCCCGTGCCTCGCACACACCCAACTCAGTACTGTTATTTCCGCCTTGCCTCCAGGGTTTTTTTCTGCCCAAACGCCAGCACCGGGATGGACTTCCGGCTTTCAGAGTCCCCACCTCCGCTTTGGAGAAGCTTCCAGGCTAGGAATCCCCACCCCAGCCCCCAGACTCCCCCCTCCCTGCCCCAGGCTCTGCTACCATTGAGAGAGTCCCTCACTACCCCTCCCCCAAGCCAGTCCCTTCCCCTGGGGAGAGAAAGGGGTTGGATCACAGTGTCCCTTCTCCTCTCAGGGTTCAAAGCCACCGCCAGGCCCCACGTGGCCAGCTTGATTTGTTTCTTATCTTTAATTTTTTTTTTTTTTTTTAATCGGGCAGATCCCCTCCGGTTACTTTTTCCGCAGCATCTTACGGCATCTTTGGAGCAGGCAACAAAAGCATTCTTTTTGGAGCCGGCAGGGGGCCAGGGCAGAGCCACTTCAAAGGGAATGCAAAGCGGCCGCGATGTCCCAGCATTGTCCTCCCCTGCGTGTCTGCCCCCCATTGTCCAGAGGCCGCCCTGAATAGGCAGGCACAAAGGCCACACGTTCAAAGTGGGCACCAAACGCTCCATCAGAAGGCCAGCCTCTGCCCGGCGCCTCCCTTCATCCACACACACAGGTTTCCAGCCAGGGAGGGGAGCGAGCTGGCCTTGAAGTGGGCTTTTTTTTTTTTCCTCCTGTTGTTCCCCTCTCTCTCTCTCTCTCTCTCTCTTCCTAGCCAAACTTGTGATTGCATTTTGAAGCAGCCCGTGATCATCACGGGCAACCTTTCTCTCTCACTTCTCTGCAGAACAAGCAGGATTCACCCCCAGTTGCAGGTCTGTTGGGGCTCTAGGGGGCTTCTCTAAGGCTAGGAGCTGGGTGGGGCTGTTTCCCCTCTGGCCAGTGGTTGTTTAGCTATTCATGGAACAGAGTGGGATGAATCCTACTCCTGGCATCGGGAGTCTGAGACCTGCTGGGCTAAATGGGAGTTAAAGATCCAACTAGATTTTATAGAAAAAGAATCTGAGGCCCAGAGATGAGGAGCAATTTGCGGTAGGCTGCACAGCAAGGCTGGCACAGAGCCAAGGTGGAATTCGAGTGCTCTGATCCTCAGCTCAGTGCACTTTCATTTCCTGATGCCCAGGAAAGGCCCCTGAGGCAGGAAAGACCTGGAGGTATTATCTGCTTATGGGCCACCAGGTCACTATGGGGGAAATACCCCAAACTACAGAGAGGTGTTCATAGGCCATCCTGTGGGACCAGCTCTGAGCACTCCCTTCCTGGAAGTGAGCTACCTAGGGCACCCCACAGACAGAGGACTGCAGCCTGGGCAGGAACTCCAAGCCTCATGGTGTACATACTACCACCAGGTCTCCTGGGACTGGGGGACGGGGGTCACATGGCAGGGGAGACAGCAGAAAGGATGTACCAAGAGGAAGAAGAGGGAGCCCCAACCTGCAAGACTCGACAGCAGCAGGTGTGATAACAGCCAGCCGTCATTCCCTGGCTTAGATCCTCGTGCTCCAGGTGGGACATGGAGTCTGACTTGACCCAGTAATGCCAGGGGAGGGGTACCTCATCGTTCCCATTTTGAGAGAGGAGACTGAGACTCAGAGAAGTTAGGTAATTTTCCCAGAGTCCCACCACTGGTGAGTGACAGAGCTGGGCTCTGAATTCAGCTCTGCATGCTCAGTGGGACACTGAATGACATCTGTCCTTTGGTCCTGGGTTCTCCTTAGAGGTGCGCTGTGTGCAGTGACTCAAGATCAGGCCCTTCCAGGGACGAGGGGGAGGGGTGTGAAATATTCGCTTCCTCCCATCAAGACAGGGAGTCGGAGTCAGGACTGAGCATCCTTGGCCTTGAACGCAGAGGCCCCGGGGAGGGGAGCAGGCAGGGCGGTACCCTCAGAAGAAGACCCAGGGACAGGGGAGGGATGGGAGATGTTTGATGGAAACTGCAGGGCCATGGGACAACCCTGGGGTCCCCAGAAACATCTGAACTGGGTTCAAGTTCCAGCTCTACAGCTAGAGCCACTGACTGCCAGGTGGGGGGAGGGGGCACGGGGGGAGGGTGTCCACCTGGCAGGAGGAGTCTCGGGCAGCACCTGGCAACGCTTCAGAGATGGTATACTACTGTTGCTTGGGGAAAAACGTCCAGAAGAGTGGACAGGGGAATGAGTGGCCTATTTGAGGTCCGAGTACCAGGACTGCGGGGCCAGGAGGGCAGGTGGAGAGCTGCTGTTGGGGCAGGATTCAGATGGGCAGCCGCGGGTAGAGAGGACGAGGGGTGAAGAGCAAGAACAGGAGCTGAGCAGGCCAGGCCCTGTGGACACTTCTGGGAAGAGTCCAGTCCCAGCTCCAGCGACGGGCAGGACTGGAGAGTCATCCCTGGCTGGCAAACTACAGAAGAAAGGCTTCTAGCTGGTGGGGAGACGCGAGGAGACCATAGGGGAACAGACTGGCAGAGACAGGGAAGAGCCTGGGCTGGGGCCCCAGTTCCAGGGTGTGGAAACAAGCGGAAGCTGCTCAGTGGCCCTGTCACACCCACAGCCCAAGCCATTGCTCAGATGCCCCATTAGCTGCAGAACCTCCTCCTACCACCTCCCCCCCCCACCCCAGAATGAGCTTCCTCCGGGAAAAGAGATGGGAAGATCTATGTGGGCACAAAGCCGGGCTTCGTGGTCCTCTCTCTGGGATTTTGGCCAAGTTCTACAGGTCGAAAAGCCATTAAAAATTATGAAAAACAATTAATACTATTAGACACTGGCTGTGCGCCCAGCACCACGTGAGGCATGTGCCGGCTACCCATGAACCCTCGCAGGGGCAAACAAGTGTGCTCACCGTCGTCACGTGACATGTAAAAAGACAGAGGACTTGAAATCACCCTCCTTGGGTCTTAGAGAAGTGGATCAGGCTGGAGCCACACCCGGGCAACCCAGGCTGGGCTCCTAACCACTACACTCCATGCCACCCAGGGCAGCCAACTTCCCGAAGAAGCAGGACCCCACTAACTCATTTCCTAAGAAGTGGACAGAAAGGAATCTGGACTCAGGCTTCTCCAGCCTCCACCCTGTGGCCTCCACCCCGTGGCCTCCTGACTACCAGGTCAGCTCCTGGTGGGAATTCCACTTCTGAGTTCAAGCACACCAGCTCCACCTAATTTCATTTCTCAAAACAAATCAACCTAATGAAGCTTTCTCTTTCTGTAAACGCATGTGTAGGGGGAAACAAGGAGTGTAAACAGAGTCGTAGCATTGCCTGTTTAGACGCCATTGACTTTCAAATCAGCCTGCTTCCCCAGCCCGCCTTGCAGAAACAGAGTCAAAATGCAAATGTAGCATAAACGACTCTATAATAAATGCTCATTCAACATTTATTCTTTCTCAAATCATCTCTTAAAGCCCTTTCATGCTAATGTCTAGGAGATGTGACATTAGAAAAATTGCTTTGACATGCTAAGGGGCTCCAAGATTAACAAAAAAAGAAAGGACAAGATAAAGCTTTCGGAAGACCTATTTCAGAGGAATTATTCCCGCCTTTGAAAGTGTTCCAAGGTTGCTGCGCATTTCAGCTTGTTGGCATACATGTAAATGAAGTGCTACAAAAGTCTGCGGCTAAATTCCACTTGAATGAATGTGCCCAGCCCCCGGCACCGGGACAGGGAAGGTGGCCAGACTTCAGGATGAATGATGAAGGGTTTGGAGGGGGCCTTCTTGTCCTGAAGGCAAAAGGGATCAACTCCAGTCCAAGCTGTGGGATAGAAACGTCAGGGTCAGGCGTGGTTGGTGTGGCCAGCACCTGGTTGCCATGTTGAAGAAGCAACATTCTGCATCCTTTATCCAGAGAACGACCCAGCTGCGCCCAGCTGCTGGCCCACCCACCATACTAGCCTCATTTTTCTTTTCTTTCTTTCTTCTTCTTCTTCTTCTTTTTTTTTTTTTTTTTTTTTTTTGGTACTGGGGATTGAACTCAGGGGCACTCGACCACTGAATCACATCCCCAGCCCTTTTTTGGATTTTATTTAGAGACAGGGTCTCACTGGGTTGCTTAGCACATTGCTTTTGCTTGAGGCTGGCTTTGAACTCATGATCCATCTGCCTCAGCCTCCTGAGCACTGGGGTTACAGATGTGCTCCACCATGCCCAACTTTCTTTCTTTCTTTCTTTCTCTCTCTCTCTCTCTCTCTCTCTCTCTCTCTCTCTCTCTCTCTTTAAGATAGGGTCTGGCTACATTGTTCAAGCTGGCCTTGCCTTGGACTCCTGGGCTCAAGTGATCCTCTTGCGTCAGCCTCCCAAGTAGCGGGGACTCCGAGCACATACCACCATACCTAGCTTATCCTAGCCTCTTCTTTGTTGTATGACCTTAACTTAACTCCCTCAGCCTCCCTTTAAAATGGAGGTTGCAAGAGAACCCACTCAGGATTCATCCACATAACTCCTGAAGAGTGCTCAGTGCAATTCTGACACTTAGTAAATGCTCAAGAAACTGCTTGTACCTGAGGTGACGATGGTGCCAGGTCTCTTGTACCTACTGACACACACACTAGAGGCAGGAGAAAGAGAAAGGAACATGTCACGGGAAGGGGCAGAGATGTCACCAACTAAGTGACCAAGACCCAGACGAGCTCGGTAGAAAGCTCCCAGGTTCCAGCATCCCTCAGCTGCAGAAATTGATGGGGTCATGGCCAAGTCTGCTGCAAGGTCCCTTTTTTTTTTTTTTTTTTTGTACCAGGGATTGAACACAGGGGCACTCGACCACTGGGCCACATCCCTGGCCCTTTTTTGTATTTATTAGAGACAGGGTCTCACTGAGTTGCTAAGTGCCTCACCATGGCTGAGGCTGGCTTTGAACTCGCGATCCTCCTGCCTCAGCCTCCCAAGTGCTGGGATTACAGGCGTGCACCACCGCCTCCAGCTGCGAGGTCCCTTTGAACTAAAGACCCGCCTAACATTTCCAGACATGTTGCACAACAAATTGGACTTGCTGTGGATGTCCTTCTGCATACCAGAGTGCCTTAGGGTTTCCCAGAGAGGAAGGAAGGGCCACTCACTGAGCATCTTCTCAGCAATTTCTGTTCGTGCTGGTGACAGCCCCCTGAGATTGATACTTTGATTTTAAAGATTAATCAGAGCCAGGTACGGTGGCACACACCTGTAATCACAGAGGCTTGGGAGGCTAAGGCAGGAGGATCGCCAGTTCATAGCCAGCCTCAGCAACTTAAGAGGCCCTAAGCCACTCAGTGAGACCCTGTCTCTAAATAAAATACAAAAAAGGAGGTGGGGCTGGGGATGTGGCTCAGTGGTTTGAGTGCCCCTGAGTTCAATCCTCAGTACAAAAAAAAAAAAAAAAATTGATTAATATTTTAGGTTGGATAAAACATTAGGCTCATCCTAAAACTTCAGCTTAACACATTAATCTTTTGAAACAAGAAAAAGCTCTTTCCTGCGGTGTGGTAGCCCCACGGTGAGGTCTGCGGATGGGGCTCTCCAACACTGCCTCCCTAGAGGCCGATGGAAAAGAAAGTAAAGGATGCTGCCTGGAGGGCTGGACTGGATACACCTGGGGCCAGGGCAGCCCTACGGCCCACGTTGCAGTGTCAGGACTCTGTCACACACTACCCCTAACCATAAAGGAGGTGCAGAAGGGCTGGAGCAGTGGGGAGGGAGGGGACTATTTAGTAAAACCAGGAAAGTAGATTCAGAGAGACTGTGACCTGTCAGAAGCAGCACAGCCAGTCAGCTGCAAGTGAGACCACAGCCTGCTCTCAGAGGCTTCCTCGCCTCCACCACCACCGTCATCTCAGCAGCAAGGCGATAGGCTTTTATTGAGCCACTACTACAGTTGTCCCTCTGTATCCATGGGGGTGTCCAAATCCTCAAATACTCGAGTCCCTCATATAAAATGTCATAGTATCTGCATGTAACCTACACACATCCTCCTGCAGACTTTAAATCATCTTTAGATCATGCATAACACCTAATGTAATGTAAATACTACAAATATGGTTGGTATACTGTATTGCTTGGGGAATAGTGATAAGAAAAAGCGTCTGTTCGTGTCATTACAGAGACAATCCTTTTTTTCTGAATCTTTTCAATCCGTGGTTGGTTGGATCCGGGTAGGCAGAGCTCATGGACGTGGAGGATCCGCTGAACGGGTCAGAGGCTGCTCTGGGCACCGAGACTTGACGCTGGGTAGGACCAGCCTGCTGTCTCGGGGGAAAACGAGAGAACCCCGCATCCCCGGCCGGGTGTGGACAGTGCGAGTGCTGCGGGCAGCCTGAGCTCCTGGAACAGCTTTGGAGCTGGAGGGCGGTGCTGAGGAGGTGAGGCCCGCGCGGACCCAGGCAGGGGGAGGAGGAATCAGGGTGTTGGGGACCAGGTCAGTCATTCCAGAGGACAGTGAGGTGTGGGCACAGGAGGGAGTTGGTGGGTGAGAGGTGAGGCTGGCAGGTGGCAGAGGCCAGGCTGGGAAGGGGCCTCAGAGGTCAGGACAGAGGTGGCAGCCGAGTGCAGCCCATATTGTCGGGTGACCCCTTTCCTGAGGCCTTTCCCAATCGCCAGGGGCCCGAGTCCACTCCACCCGCAGACCAGACGCTCAGGAAAACTGACGCCGCCCAGGGTCAGCTCTCAACCCGCGTTCTGGCGGGAGTTGGTGTAGAGACACCCCGGGACCCCTCCCGCCTGGGGAGGAGGCTCCTCAGACCTGGGTGCGGCCCCGTTTCCCAGAGTCCCCCAGCGTGGCAGAACTCCAGCCATCTCCGGGGCAGCTCACCTGCCTCCCCTTCCCCACCACCGTCCCACATCTCCACTGGTGTTTCCCGGGGTCTTTGTCCACATGTGCTGGTAGGAACCAGGCTCACCCAGCAGCCTCGCGATTCTGTCATCATCACAACAGAAGCTGCTGGCAGGTGTCCGTCCAGCCAAGCGCCGACTACCAACCCCCCTCACCTCAGCCGGCCAGCGCGGCCGCAGGCTCTGGTGGGAGCAGGTGACGAGTCTCTGTCAGAGCAGACCCAGGACCTTCCCAGCTCAGCGCCTCCGGGCCACCCTCTAGGTCCGGCAGAGGCTGGAGGGAGGCAGGAGTGCGGGACCCTGAGCAAGTGGAGCTTCGGGGGAACACGCCTCTGTTCCTAAAATGCAGATAGCCCTGAAAACCCATCAGAACTGCCAGCGCACAGCGGGTAAGCCGTGAAGCCCCGGCTGTCGTGGGAAGCGCGAGTGGTTAATCAAAATAGAAAATCGAATTGAAAATCATGAACTGCTGGCAGCTGGGGAGAGGAGCTGGGGACACGGTGCCTGGATTTGCCGGTGTCCGGGGCTGGGCGCTAGAATGCGCTCTCTTGCCTCGGGCCTGTGAGTGGCTCTAATGGATGAACCCCGCGCCTGTGCGTCTTTGAATCCTGCTCCATCTCATGTCAGGCTGGGCTCCCCCGGAGTCCTCCCTGGGACAGAGGCTAGATAACAAGGGGTTTATCTGGGAGGTGATCCAGGAAGCTGCAGTAGGGGAATGGGAGAGAGGGAGTGCTAATGAGCAGGGTGGCTCTGCGCACCTGGGCTAGCTCCCACCGGGGACTGGCGAGTTCTCCCCCAGAGGTGGGGCAGGAGAACGGCCAGGCAGTGGCTGACCTCTGATCCCAGAGACGTTGGGCCCCCACACTTTCGCTATGGGAGTCACAAAAGCCAAAGAAAGCACCCACAGAGGCTTTGCAGGAGCCAGAGGCTGCAGGGGGTGGCCACAGGTTCAGCCTGAACGGGAACAGTGGACGCCATCTGCACCAAGCCCCGGCCGCACCTTCAGGCGAGAGGGACAGGGCTCCTGCGCTTCCTCCAGGTTCCCCAGCTCTGAAATGGCCGGCAGCGGCAAAGTCTCAGGAACCATTTTACGTAGGTGGCAGCTTCCTTATGTAGCCCAAGGTCCTCATGCAGCAGAGGACCCGTTCAGGACCCCAGGACCGGTGCCTAACGTTGTCACTTTGAGTCTTGAAATGGGTCCTTCTCCCAGACCCGCTGCTACTACTTAGAAGGGAAGAGGTCCGTGGCATGCTCACAACAGGAGCCCCCTCTACACCAAGAGACAGGCACCCCCACACACACCAAGGGCACTGACTGGGAGAAGGCTTCTCACAGGAAGCCCTGCCTGCCCGGGTCCTGCCAGGCTCGTCCGGCTGCTCTGTTTGATGAATCAGATGAGAACTGTGAGGGAGGGTGGCCTGGGCGCCCCATGGCTTCCCACAGCCAGCCCCAGGGCAGGCAGGACAGGGGAGCACACCTCCCTCTTCTGGTCTGGAGGAGGAAGGGATGCCCACACCTCAGGGAGTCTTCAGAGGAAGATTCTCAAAGCCAAGATCAGCCCCCCGTGCTGAGCTGCTCAGAGAAGCACACACTGCTGGGCCCACCGGTCCCTGGAAGAGCCTGGAGCAGCCTGGGATGGAGCCCCAGGGTGGCAGAGGCGGGGCGGCGCGTCAGACAGCCCCACCTGGCTTTCCCAGCATGCATTTTCCTGCTGCAGCACCCTCTGATTCCTTGACTGCCGGGGATGAAGGGCAAAAATCACACCAGAGACAACCGAGCAGCCAAGAGATTTATTCACCAGCCTTTATGGCTGGTCGGAGGTAAAGAAGTACGGGGAGAGAGGAGTCAGGGAGAGGGGAGTGTGTGAGCTCTGGACGGAGGGTGGGTGCCTGGTCGTGCCGGCTGTGGTCTCTGGAGCTGTTGGCTGGGGCAGCTGCCGTTGGGCTGGAGACAGTGAGTCTGGAGCTGTTGCAGTGGCTGCCTCCTCTCAGCAGGGAGGAGCTGCTGTGTCTGAGCTCCGGGCAGGCAGGAGCTTTAAGTAGGGATTTCTGGTGGTGGGGGGGGTGTGCCAGAGCGACCTTTAATGCTATTGGCTCTTTGCCCAGGGAACAGAGCGACCTTTAAGCTGATTGGCTCCTGCCTGGGGAAAATGAAACCAGGTTGCTTTTTATGGAAATTTCCATGGGGGAGGTGGCTCATCGGCCCAAGCCTATCTATCAGGGGACACCCAGCCAGGCCGCACTTCAGCCTGCCCAGGTGAGCACCGGGCCCCTCATCCTGCTGACCTGGCCCTGCCAACTGCCCCTCCGGAAACTACCTGTTTCTCCTCTGCCCCCTTCTTTACCGGCTTGTTGGCCTTCCTCTCTGTGTTTGGAGGGCTCTTGGGGGCGGCGGTTAGGGACACTTTCCTGTTATGTGCATGTGAAGATTGTGGCCTGGTTCGGCCTCTGACGTCCTTGCGTGTGGGAGGCAACTCACCCAACAGCTAGCTCTTGGGCTCCAGCAAGAGGACGGCCTGTCCTCAGGGGCTCCCACCCAGGACCCTGCTGGAGACAGAGAGGCTCACACGCCACCTTCAGCTTCTCCACGTGCTGCTGGAACCCACAGAGAAGGCCAAGAAGGGCTCTCGCCAACCCTCAGCGAGGCCAAGAAACACACCAGACCCTCTGGTGGAGGGCATCCTCTGAATCCAAGACCTCGGAGCCTTTGTGACCCAAGGAGGTGTCACACAGGAATCACCCAAAACAGACGTCACGAGGACTCTGCCAAGAGGCTGGGAAGGCCTCTCATGGGGAAATCAATCAATTACCAGTCTGCTGAGTCCCCTGGGGCCAGGCCTGGGCTCTGCATCGTGGGGCCAGTGGAACTAGGACCCTGCCCTGAGAAGCTTCCCTAGCTCTATAACTGGGAGAGGAGACAGAGATAGGCAAGATGGGGCTAAGGCCCTCTCCTCGGTCAGATTTAACAGCTGTGTTACTTTGGACTAGTTCCTTGCCTTCTCTGGGCCTTAACTTCTTCTTCTGTAAAATGAATTCATCCCAGTATTCGCCTCCTAGCGTTGCTCCAGGCGACGTTGCCCCCAGCACCATGCCAGCCCCTTTCAGGGGTTGTGCCAATATTTCACTCCTGCTGTGTGAAACCCAAAGTGTGATAACAGGCAGTCGGCGGTGGGTAGGGATGGGACAAGGAATCCTGCAACGTCGGAGGTCAAAGGAACCTGAGGGGTGAGGTAGGCCCTGATCGAGGCCCCTCGGGAAGTCTGAGAGAATATGAATAATCGCTCACTCTTAACTTCGAGGAGAAGCCGAACCTGTGCCGCCACAGCCTCTCCTGGGCTTCCCCCAGCTGCTCACTCTGGCCCCAGATCCGCATGACGTCATCGGAAGCCAGACCAAACCTTGATGTTAACAGGACTTAACGTGCACCTTGGAAGGCAAGTTGAGGACTATCCCGTGTTCCTCAAGCGTGCTCCTCGGGGGTCTTACCTACACCCCCAACTGGCTTATTAAAGAATTTCTTCCAGCCATAGACAGTGGACTTGCCAAGGGTGAGGCCCAGCACCTGCTACTTTTTTGCATCTTGCTTTATTTCCAATAACTCCCCCCACCCTTCTTTGTGCCACTTACTGAGACCCTGTTAAAAATCATCTAGCCGGGCGCAGTGGTGCACGCCTGTAATCCCAGTGGCTCGGGAGGCTTAGACAGGAAGATCGCGAGTTCAAAGCCAGCCTCAGCAACAGTGAGGTGCTAAGCAACTCAGTAAGACCCTATTTCTAAATAAAATACAAAATAGGGCTTGGGGATGTGGCTCAATGGGCGAGTGCCCCTGAGTTCAATCTCCTGTACCCCTGGCAAAAAAAAAAAAAGAATCATCTCATCTCCATTTTAGACTCAGAGAGCTTAACTGACTAGCCTAAGGCCACACAGCAGGTTAGAGGCAGGCCAGACCTTCTGAATCTAACCATGCCAGTACTCTTGCCAATGAACTTACTTAACCTCCCACATCTGGGAAGCTAAGGCCACTACACTCACATCGGAGCTTTCACCCTCCAAGACCCTAGAGCTAGTTGTGAACTCTGATGAGGGAGGCCAAGGGCAGGTACCAGCTTCTGAGTCTGGGACCCACATGGCCAACTCCAGGAATCCTCACCCATCCCACCACCGGGCCCACTGATACATATTTTATGGAGCTGATCTCTCTTCCTCGCAAACGATGTCATTAATCTGCTCCCTAGCTGTGCAGAATAACATCCCTCAAGAACAGACTGCTTTCTGAATATTTTATCATTCCTCATTCCTTCTCCCCAAACTAATATATATTTACACAGTCGACCTCCTGCAGGAGGACTATATTGTTTTCTCTCAGTACCCAAGAACTTAGATGCAGAATTGTGCATAAGTAAAAAAATATATGCCTTGCTATTGATGTTGAAAGTGAGAACCAATCATCTATCAAGCTGTGAGGGAAACCAAGAGGAAGATTTGCATATGGTAAAAAAGAAAAGAGTAAAAAAAGACCCCCACCCCACAGAGGGACAGAGTGAGAGGAGGCAGACGTCTCTCCCTTCCCCTAACAGGGAACTTCAGAGTTTCTCTGCCATTCTTCTGGCATTTGGCAAATCTCAGCAGTGTGGAGAGCAAATAGCTCTTTTGTTAGCAAGGTCAAAAACTTCCTACTTGGAGAGCCAAGCTGGAGAAACCAAAGTTCCTGCAAAGTTTTACAGTGCCATTTTAATCATCATGAAATATTTATTACAATGAGTATTCAAACATTCATGCAGTCCTTTTACTTGCTTGTGCGCTGTTCTGTTTTGAATCTCCCAAAATGAGCCTTGTGAGATGGAAAGGCAGAGATGGTGACCTCCATTTCAAAGGAGGGTTTAAAAAAAAAAAAAAAGCACAACACACTGACCAGCATGCAGGTGTGTTGGCAAGAAGGGTTGTGCTGGAACCAACATCTCTCATAAAGAGAAAATTTTGTTTTGAAAAATACCTTGCTGGACCACTTTGTGTGTGTAGGCAGGCCCTTGAAGGCATATTTGAAAGGTGACTGTATCAGTCAGCTTTCTGTTACTGTAACAAATGCCTGAGGTAATCAACTCATAAAGAAAAAAAATTTGTCTTGGCTCACATTTTTAGAGTCTTCAGTTTATGGTCAGCTGGCCCCATTGCTTTTGAGCCTTGGGGTGGGGGATGGCCGGGGATGGAGCAAAGCTGCTCACTTCATGATGCAAAAGAGAGGAAGAGACCAGGGTCCCACTGTCCCCCTCAAAGGTACACCCCCAGTGACCTAAAACATCACTAGGTGTTACCTCCCAAGGACTCCATCACCTCCCAATTGCACTATGGGCTGGGCACCAAGCCTCTAACACACACCTGGACCCTTGGGGAACCTTCCAGATCTAGGCGACAGCAGTGATGATGCACTTAATCCGTCTGCACACGAGTTCAGCGGGAATTTGAAGTGAACTTGAGAAAACAGAAGTGGAGCTGGCCTGGAAACTTACCTCACAGGTGGGACAGGCTGGATCTACCTTACACACGTCTTATAAATGGAGCGACTTCAGCCGACACGTGGCCACACAAAGGTGCAAGAAGCAGTCTCCGCTCAAAGGAAGCTCCAATTCCAAGACCCAGAGGCAGGCACGGGGCAGCAGGGGTACCATCCTCGTGGTCTTGGCCAGGGACTCCGAGCTGGTGGGAAGCAGAGTAAGAAGAGAAACAGCTCCAGCCCCTGCCTCAGCCGCACCCCTGCCTCGCCGGCTCTCCAGGTGCAGTAGAGGGGAAGCAGGCCACCCTGCCTCAGCTGCCGCTCCCCAGCCTCCCCCGTCGGGGCCCCTGGAAGCCTTTTGCCCCTGAAGGGTGAACTCCAGCTTCACAGGTCAGGACCT
The DNA here is from genome assembly GCA_025594165.1 of Tamias sibiricus. Classification (NCBI taxonomy): domain Eukaryota; kingdom Metazoa; phylum Chordata; class Mammalia; order Rodentia; family Sciuridae; genus Tamias; species Tamias sibiricus. The sequence goes on from CM046672.1 coordinate 34,845,105, forward strand.
GCTCATCACACAGTGGGCTCGGGGTCACCCTGAGGCTTGTGCCCTGTCCACTTTGAAATGGCCCTGGCCTCTTCTGAGCTGCCAGGCTCTCTCCCGTGGCTCTTTTCGGTCTTTGGCTTGGGTGACCACCATGGCTGCTTGCAAGAGCACCTCGCCAATGTCCCCGTCTCCCGGTGAGCACCAACCACAGAGATCTCAACGCCTTTCCCCAGGATTTCTCTCCCAGCCTTGGCCTAACATGGCGGGGTCCACCTGATTGGTCTCTGGCGTCCATGGGGACAGACAGTAGCCATAGAGCCACCACGGGACGGGTGAGCGGAGCGCGCAGTTCAGACGCCAGCTGTCCTCATTACTATAGAGGAGGACAGACCATCACAACAGGTGTCCTTTATTAAGCCCTTATTCTGTCCCAAGCTGCAGGTTCTCATTTGATCACAGCAGAATTAAATTAGTGATGAGAGGCGCTGGCGCTCTCCGCCTTCTGTGGATGACGGAACAGAGCTCGGAGCTACCGACCGCCGCCCACGTCCCCGTAGCTGGCACGAGCTGGGATTTACACCCAACTGTCCAGCCACAGGCCTCTCGGCTCTGCAACACAGACGGGTCTTCTCCCTGCAAGAGGTCAAATCACACAGATTGGGCTCAGCCGGCCTGAAGTCTTGCTCCCCGCTACAATGGAAGTGTCCTAGGGACAGGGTCTCGGTCACCTCCGCAGGGCAGATGCGGTGCAGTAGGACTCGAGACAGGAAGGTTTATTTTTTCATGGAACAAAAGGAGCGACGAGAGGGAGAGGTCCCAACAGCTTGGTGAGGTCACCAGCTGGGCTGCCTTCCTGGTTTTCCCAAGCCTGAGGTCAGCACAGAGAGGCCGGGCCAGGCGAGAGCAGGAGGAGGGGGGAGAGCCGGGCAGATCCGGTGGGGAGTTCCTGCCACCCCAGATGGCCCATGCGTGCCAGGGGCAGGGGGGCCCCTGCACACACACTCTGAATTATTCAGGCAAGGAGGCCTTGGGGGCCCGGGAGGTCTATGATGTTTGGGGGTTTCATGACCACTTAGGTGGACCAAAAGAATAAAGCATTTCGTTCCGCCCGCTTATCTCCTAACCTTATAAACTCAGGATTAGCAGATCAAAGGCGGATTTGGCACAGCTGAGGGACGACGGTGGTTTCGCAGAACAGTTTGGGCTCCATCCTTCATGATCAAATGAGCTCAGGTCATTGATAAATAAACGGCGTTTTGAATCCCTCTAATTGGGCGTGCGGGTCACGCCTGAGCCGCGGCAGCCCGGCTGTCCTGGCAGAGCTAATGAGCCAGAGAGGGCCCGGGGGACCTCGGCAGCGCCAGGAGAGGAGTCCCAGGGAGCACCCTGGGTGGGCGAAGCCGGGCGTGACGAGCAAGGCTTCTAGGGTCCAAAGAGAGGGACTCACACTCCCAGCACTGCCACCAACAGCTGGGTGACAGAGTGGGGTGTCAGGTTAGGGGACTTGCCCGTACCTGTCTGCACCTTCATTTGCTGGTCATAAGATGGGGAGATGACAGCGTTGGTGACCGCCCCTACTGAGGACGTGGGCTGTGCCCGGTGTTGTGCTGTCACAGGGGGCGCCAGCGCGGAGCCCAGGCTCCTGTGTGGACGGAGGACACTGGAGGACAGAGAGATTCGCTCCCTGGGCTGAGTGACAACAGCAGGCGCTTCCTTGTCGTGAGTCGGTTCCGTGGGCTGAGAGGAGTGGCCACGTGGGAAGGCCACATCAGCACCCTTCTTAATGGCAGCGTCCTTCTTAGTGACCTTGTGACTGGCACCGTCACAGCACATCGCTAACCCTACCCCTACCCCCGCCTTCTGCTTTCCTACACATCACAGGAATGACAGTTCTCGGCCACCTGACTTCCGGGTTGGAGAGTGAGAGGGGGAGACGGCGGGGGGAGGGGGGGGTCTCCCCACAATGCGCTGCGCGGTCTGCGGTGTCTCAACAGGCCGTGTCAGTGGACGGTCCAGCTCCCGCCCCCCACAGCCCCAGCCCCCAGGTTCTCCAAACCCCACCCTCTCACCCCGGCCCACAGCAGGAGATGGTGTGGCCTGCTGCAATGCCCAGTCTCTGGGCCTCTGGGTCTGCCCGAGCTTAGGGGGCAGAGGGCTGACACGCTAGCCCCGGGGCCCAGGCCTGTCCACTCACCAAGCACCTTCCTGGACAGACAGACGCGCGGCAACCGGGGGTCTTGTGTAGGAGGAACCCAAGGATCCCTGACCTGGAGACAGTCCCTGGGGCACCAAGTAACGCTGAGTAAATGTCCTCCTCTCCCTCTCTCTATTTCTCTCTCTCTCTTCTTCCGGTCACTTCAGTTTTCCATTTGAGCAATGAGCAACTTGAAAGAGGGGACCAGCAAGGACCCCTCTGTGTCTACATTTTGGAGCTTCAGGTTATTTATCCAAAGGAGAGGAAACAGAAAACACCCCCAAGCTGTGGTTTTGACTCAGCCTAAAGAAGTTAACCAGGCCAGATGCCTCTGCGCGTGCAGATGGCACTCCTTGGGGTATGACTCTCACTCTGCCATAGCTCTCTGTGTGGCCTCCAGCAAGCCAAGCTCCCTCTCTGAGCCTCAGTCATCCATTAAGAAAGCCGAGGCCCACAGCAGTACCAACCTGCAAAGGGATGTGCAGATGAAGAGCTAATGTGTGACAATCACCAGGCATACAGTAGGAGCTCATAAATGCTAGTCGTACAGCAGAAGACTGAAAGCAAGGCAGGAGGGGTAAGAAACAGGGTGGAAATTTGACAGAAAAAGGTGTTCCTGATCGGAACTCGCCAGTGCTCTACTCTGCAGGGGACGCCCTCCCTGCTGGGGGCGCTGCCCAGATCGAGGCGCCAGCGACTCCACAGGGCACCCGGCAGCGAGATCACATTCTGCAGCAGCAGAGGAATTTCAAAGGGCTGACAAAAGTTACATCCTCTCAGTCTTAGCAACGTGGTTGTTCCCTTCTCAAAGGGAACCCTACCCAGCGCTGACACCTGCAAAAGTGAGGCAGTGAGGGCCCCCTGGGTGGCCAGGCAGGTGAGGGAGATGGCCGATGGCTTTAGGGGGCTGCACACCACACAGCCTGGAGCCCAGAGAACCCAGCCCTGCTAGAGACCCTGGCTCGAGGCAGTGTCCCCAGGGATGGACCCAGACTGTGTCAATATGCCTGTGGCCACCCAGCAAGGAAGGGGAGGGCGGTGGACAGGTGGGTGACCAGCCTGCTTCTTTCAGGCTCCCAGCCCCCTCACATGCTTCAGCTAAAAATAATCCCTCCCCAGGGACCTGCTGCTGCTGCCGGCAAGGCCGGACCATGCATAAAACATCGGCAGGTCAGGTTTCCTCCTCTGAATGGCTCCTTTCAGAGTCTGCAGGGGTGAAAGGTTTATGGGAGGGATCGCTTGACTTCCTGGAGGGACTGGAGTAGCCCTGGCCTCTGCCTGGGCCCCCAGCCTCGGGGCCCTGTGCCTGGCACCTCAGCCTCCACGGCAGCCCACACAGAGGGCTCCCAGGCAGGGGCCCCTGGGGGTGGTTGCCTCTCCCGGGATCTCCCAAACCCTAGGACTAGACTCCTTCAATGGAGATAGAAGGGCTGCCCTGGACGGTGTCACCCAGCCCTGGGTTTGAATCCTGCTTCCTCCATGTGCCAGTGTGTCCAAGGGTTTGTGTCACCCCACCTTCCAGAACATGCTCAGGAGGGCTGAGCTGCACAAGGACACCTCTCAGTAGTAAGGTCTGAAATGGTTTGAGTGTCCCCCAAAGTTCCCGCATGGAAGCTTGGTCCCCAGGGTGTGATGTTGAAATGGCGGGACCTTTAAGAGGCGGGACCTGGTAGTACGAGGTCAGTAGGTCAGGGGGCGGTCCCTCAGGATGGGTTGACAGTGGTCTCAGAGCAAGTCCCCCTGACACAGGAGAGTTATAAAGCAGGTCCCTTGTGCCCATGCTGCTTCACCTTCCGTTTCTCTGCCACGCTGTGACACATCCGGGGACCTTCACCAGGATGCTGTACCATATTGTCGGGACCTCCAGCCCCCAGAATCATGAGCCACATAAAGCTCGTTACTTTATAAATTACCCACCCCATGGATTTTGTTATAGTAACATTAAATGAACCAAGACAGCCAGGAAGAGGGGCAACCATCAGATTCGACCCTAGCTGTGTCTGGCTTAGGGCAACTTCCTGCTGTGACTTTTGGTTGTGGTCTAAGGTAGAAAGGCCTGGGCCATGACGGGAATAAAAGTCCAAGGAAACTTCCCTGAGGCCAGTGATTCCTGGGAGCATTGGAGGCAGCTACAAAAACAGCTCCCTCCTCCCCTTTCTCCCCCTGCATTTTTTTTTTTTTTTTTTTTTTTTGCAGAGGGAGTACAGGGGATTGAACCCAGGGGCACTTTACCACTGAGCTACATCCCTAATCCTTTTTAAAAATTTATTTGTTTATGCCAGGCGCAGTGGTGCACACCTGTAATCCCAGCACTTGGGAGGCTGAGGCAAGAGGATCGCAAGTTCAAAGCCAGCCTCAGCAGTGGTGAGGCACTTAGCAACTCAGGGCTGGGGATGTGGCCCAGTGGTCGAGTACCCCTGAGTTCAATCACTGGTACCAAAAAAAAAAAAAAAGAACATTCAGAGCTGAAATGACTGGGTTATGAGGGCCTGAACCCAATCTGGGGATTAATCCCCTGATGGGATTAATTGAGTGGTAACTGAGGCAGGTTGGGTGTGGCTGGAGGAGCCTGGGTTCCTGGAGGGCGTGGCTTTGGGGTACCTGGCCACTGGAGTCCCCCTCTCTCTGCTTGCTGATAATCATGTGAGCCGCTTCCCTCCACCACACTTCCACCATGATGTTCTGCCTCACCTCAAGCCCCAAGGCATGGAGCTGGCTGTCTATGGACTGAGACCTCAGAAACCCGGAGCCCCTAAATAAACTTTTCCTCTGCTAATTGCTCTTGTCAGGTCTTTAAGTCACAGCAGTAGTGACTAAAACACTCATTCCTGGTTGTGATTAATGAGTGATTAAAACACTCATTCCTGGTGTGGTACATCCTCTGGATGTGGGCTAAGTGATACTGACACGTATCCACCATTATGGTTTTACACAGGTTTTTTTGTCCTAAATTCTCTACAGCTTGCCTGTTCATCCCTCCTTCTTTTCCCTGGCAACCAGCGATCTTTTGATGTTTCCATAGCTTTGCGTTTAAAAGAATGCCATGTCATTGTCATCACCCAGCTGTAGCCTTTTCACATTGGCCTACCTAGGTAATATTTGTTTCAATTTCCCCAGATCTTTTCATGGCTTCAGAGTTCATTTCCTTTTTAACACTGAATATTCCGTTCTCTGAATGTACCGCAGCTCCTTCATTCCTCCAACTACTGAAAGACCTTGGAAGGCTTTTGCCTTCTACATTGCCAAGTTCTGATGATGAGTGAACAAGGTGCCATAAACACCCACCTGCAGGTTTTCACACAGACATAAATTTCCAACTCCTTTGAGTGAATACCAAGAAATGGAATGGCTGGATCGTCTGACAAGAGTATGCTTGAGTTTTGCAAGAAACTGCCAAACTGTCTTTTAAAGTGGCTGTCCCATTTTGCAACCCTACTTCAATGAATGAGAGTTCCTGTTGCTCCACATCCTGGCCAGCATTTGGTGGTGTTGATATTCTGGAGTTCAGCCATCCATCGGGTGAGCACGGGGACCCTGTTTCAATTTGCAGTTTCCTGATGATATCTGATACGTATTTCCTCCTTATATGCTATTTGCCATCTGTACATATTCTTTGACGAGGTGTCTGTGAAGGTCCTCTGCCCATTTTTCAATTGGGTTGCGTGTTTGCTTCTTGCAGAGTTTCTAAGACTTCTTTGAATATTTTGGATAACAGTCTTATCAGATAGGTCCTTTGCAAATGTTTTCTCTCCGTTTGTTGCTTGTCTTCTTATTCTTTTGGTATTATCTTTCCCAGAGCATATGTTTTTAATTTTAATGAAGTCCAGTTTATCAGTTCTTTCTTTCTGGATCGTACTTTGGGATTTATAACTAACAAGTCATCAGCAAACCCCAGGCCATCTAGATTTTTCACCTCTTACCTTCCAGGAGTTTTACAGTTTTGCATTTTTACATCGAGCTCTGTGGTCCATTCTGGGTTTATTTTGGGGAAGGGTATCAGGCCTGGGTCTAGATTCAGTTGTATTTTTTTTTTTTTCACATGGGGATGTGCATTTGTTCTAGAACCATCTGTTGAAAAGATTTTTCTTTTCTCCATTGCCTTGCCTTTGCCTCTTGTTGGCTCCCCTAATTTTTCACGCCTCAGCTTGAGCACCCCCGATGCTCCTCGAGGGCATTTTTCTGACTTCCCCACCCAGTGAAGACCTCCTATCAGGACTACACAGCACCCTGGACCCAACAAAGAACCCCATTCTAATGTCGCATTTGCTGGCTCCCTCTTCAGCCACCCGTCAGCCCCTCTGGCCTCTGTGCTCCAGGGAGACAGAGATTCACCCAGCATCTTGCACCTCTTTGTGCTCTGTGGCTATTTGTCACGTGAATGCCAGACTTTCAGCTATTAGCTAGCAGCCACAGAGTCCCCGGAGTGAGCCACACTGTTCTCTTTGCTTATCTGAACTCACTTAATCCTCACCAGTGAGGCACACGCTAGGAACACCAGCCCCACAGAGACCCAGCGTGGTCAGCTCACTTGCACAAATTGAGCCAAAGTCAGGAACAGAAGCAGGACTCTCTTGGTGTGGCTTTAGATCACTGCACAGAGAATCTCTGCTCAGTGGATGCCCACACCGAGCCCACCCCAGGAGGCAGGCAGATCTCAGCTCAGAGTTCCACGTTGGTGTGTACAAATGCCAGAGCCACCTCCTCCAGCCAGCAGAGCCCAGGCTCAGGAATCAGATAATTTTGACAACGAGATCATGGGTCCAGGCATCTGACCCACCCAGAAAGACAGCAGCCCTTGTGTGTCATGGGCCCCTTTTGTCTGCCTCGTATCTAGTTGGCAGGGGCTGCCACAGGCTGCCAGGGCTGTGCTTTTTCTACCTAATGCTTCAAATTCTTAAAAGTATTATCCTCTGGTTTGCTTGGCAGCCCCACAGAACACACCTCTGATGCAGCAGGTAACTGGATAGGGTCTTGGTCACAGCAATTTGCTGAACACGGGGTTTTATGCACAAAAACACATTACAGCACTCAAGGGTGTCAGGGACACCACCAGCCACGTTAGGGGTTTTGTGTATCAGCCAAGAAGGAGAAGGGCTGGGGGGGGGGGTGCAGAAGAGGGAGATTTGTGCAGGCAATTTAGGAGCCCCTGAAGCTCTCAGTAAGGTAGTCCATAGGACTCACCCCTACCTTAAGACGGCCTAGGCCAGAAAGTGAAAGCATAAGCAATGATATCAGTCAGATCAGGGGTTAGGTTCAGCCTCACTCCCCTGGCTGTGTGACTTAGCAAAGGACAATTAACTTCTCTGAACCTCAATTCTCTAGAGGGTAAAATGAACAAAACAAGAGGAGTTGACTCCTAAAAAATGCAGGTAGGGTAGGGATTTGACTGTGTGGTCACTGCTGTGTTCTCCAAGCCTGGCACAGTGCCTGACACATAGTAGGAACTTAATAAACATTTGTTAAGTGAACTTGAATTGCTCACACCTGTATCCTCACTGTGTAGAACAGCATGTGGTACGTAGTAGGTGCTACAATATTGTTTGTTGAACGGGCTTGATTACTCACAGCTGTACGAATGCCAAATCAAGACATGGCTTCCAATATTCCAAAGGTAATTTTTTAAAATGTTTAAATATAAAGTATTTAGCACATGACACAGGCTATGGGCTTAATTTATGTTAATTATCGTTCTTTGTTCATTCAATAAATGCTCATCGAGGCCCTATGCGGGGTCTTCTAATACCAGTTCTGTACTCCAGCACCAGCGGGGAGACCACCGACTCAGTTTTGAGTCTGGCACTATCTACCCAGAGTTCGCCTCAGACTCCAGAGGTCTAGGGCTCGGCCCTACGAGACTGCCACCACTTCAGATGCCAGCCACAAACGTGGTCCCCAGGCCACCCCCACTTCTGCCGGGGCAGCTACAAATTCAATTTCCTCAGGAATAATCCCTAGACCACCGCACAGAACTCAGCAGGTGCGCCCTTCCCATCTCCAGTTTGTTGCAAAGGACGCGATGTAGGAGCGGCCAAGTAGAAGACGTGCCTAGGGCACAGTCGTGGGTGAGAGGGACACACGGCCTCCACGCGGTCCCTAGGCACAGCCCCTCCTGGCCTCTTCACTGCTCAGCAACCCCAGCACCCCCCTAATAGCTTGTTCACAAGTCTTCATGCCCCAGTCCCCACCAGGCCCCGTCTTTGAGGTGGGGGGGGTTGAGCATTCCAAGCCTCTAATCTAGTGTTTGGTCTTTCTGGTCACCAGCCCTGTCTCGAGGCCATCCAGAAGCCCCATCCTGAGTCACTCAGCGTAAACCCTGGTATCATCACAGAGGGCTTGTCATGATCGACAAACACTCCTGTCACTGGAGACATTCCAAGGGTTTCAGGGACAAAGGCCAACTCCATTTCCTATTCAACATATGCTCTCTGCAGGCATTTGTGACGAAGTTGGTCTGGGATGCCAGGTGGGACGACAGAGAGGGGCCAGGCAGTGGCCAATCCCCATGCTGTCAGTGTCCCCCAAACCCAGGTGACCTCTCCAGACTGACTGTCCACCTCTCAGCTACTTAGGGGGATCCAACCCCCTCTTGGTCAGTCACCCCTGGAATCTCCGGGCTCAGGGGTTTCCGCACTGCTCACATTTACATGTCCAGGAGTACACAGGAGCATTAGCCTGGGGCTGACAGAGGGTTCCCTGAACCTCACATGTTGCCACCCCAAGAGGCAGAGAGGTGTGCCGTGGAAGGGAACAGGGAGATGGTTCTAACAGAAGAGAAGAACTTCAGACTACAAAGGCAGGGAAGCAGAGATTCCCAAACCCCCAGGAACAGTGCCCACTCACCCACTGCCGTCCTCCTGGCAGACATTGCTATCCGATCACCACCCTCCTTCCAGACCAACATAGTTGATCAAGCGTGCCCAGCACTTGAAATGAGACCTCCACCTTGGGCCAGGAGTTGCCTCTTCCGCAGGAGGGAGATCTAAAGTCCTTGGATAAAAGGAAAGCTGCGCAGAGTCAAAGATCATCCTTGAAAATCTCTTAAATCTCAAAGTAGAGGAATAACTCAGGCTCTAATGAGTCCGACCGGGCAGTTTTCCTCCCACAGATGGCTGTGGCGCTGGTGGAGCACTGAGCGATGGGCTTTGCTGCTGTCAGAGGCTGGCTGTAGGAAAATGCCTGACTTGAAAAGCCAGACGCACTCAGGGCAGCAGGAGAGGCGCGGGAGCTGAGCTTGACTGAGAGGCAGCAAAAACAGCACCTCATTTTCTCCTATTCACTCCCAGGTAATTGCGCACTCACTGGTCAGATCAAACCAGCTGTCTGGGGAAAGCGTTAGCTTGCTCTCCTACAACCACACCATTGAGCGTGTGGAATTGGCTCGAGTCCAATGCCCAGGTGATGCAAATCCATGTAACTTGCCATCCTCACAATGAACCATCCTTGCCAAGCCCGGAAGGAAGAGAAGGTGGCGAGATCTTCTGAGCACCTTCTGGACACCCTTGCCCATTCTGTTTCTTTTAAACCCTCCATAACCTTGTGAGGTAGAGACCCACGAACGCCGCAGAGATGTTTATCTGTTTCTGAAGGCAAGATTCCCAAGTCTGACGCCCTTCTGCGTAAGTAACTCCTCATGCTGGAAGATTTGGTGACAAACTGTACCCACCTCCCACTATGGAGGCCGAAAGGGCCAGGTGCGCAGTTTCCTAGGCTCCCTTGCAGCTCAGGTGCGACCAGGTGACTGGAACTCCCTGAGGCAGCCCCAGGCACCTCTCCAGACATAAAGATGCAGAGGGTCACAGGTTCTATGTGGGGGGACGGGGTGCACAAAGGGAAAGGCAGTGACCACAGCAGCAAGGGCATCAAATGTACAGGAGCAGCCGCAGGTGCAAAGGAATGAATGCCACAAACCAATAAAAACTAACAAGCACCAGGAAAAGGGGCAGTGGAAACCCGTAAGCAAGTCACAGAGGAGAGAAATAAATGACCAATAAGCTTACGAAGAGATGTGCGATCGCAGCTACGCAGGAAAGGGAAAGGAAGTGAGGAGACGCTGTTTTGCACCTACCTGGTTGGCAACCACATGAAAGTCTGAAAGGTGGAAGGCAGCATAGAACAAATGTCCATGTCCAAGGGCAAGTGTCCATGGGCAAGGGACATCTCCTACATCCAGCATCCTGCCAGGTGCATCAGCCCAGAGGGTTCCAACCCTCTCGTGCAGGATGGAGCTAGTGATCCTCTCAGGAACTGGGGAACAGTCAGGGGAGGGGGTCCCTGGAGCTGCTCGAGCCCCCATGTCCGCCGTCAACGCAAGCAGCACCTGTGGCTCTGCCGTCTCCCATGGTCATCCGAATGTGGTGTTCCCACGTCGCACGGCACGATGGGCCACGCAGGGGTCGGTACCCATGGCTGTGCACAGGACAGAGGTGTGTGGAGCGGTTCACCATGGCGACGTCATGCCAGGCGGAAACGGGATGAAACCTGCCTCTCTGTAGTGGATACTGGTGTGGGCTGCCCAGTTCCTTTCTGGACATGACCTTCCCTGGACGATGGCTGCCTTGTCTAAGTTGACGCCTCCTCCCCCAAGAAAGCCCATATCCAGTGGCAGGTCAGCCCAGGAATATGAAGGCCCAGATCCTTGGCCTCCAGCCCAGCAATTCCAAAGGGCTCTCTCAGCTCCAGAGCACCCCAGAGCATCAGCTGAGGCCCCTAACAAGATTCCTGCTGGGCAGTTAGCATCCAGGGACCCTCTCTCAGGTGACAGGGGTAATACAGAAAGGCCTGGCATGTGGAAATGGTGCAGTTGTGAAGTCTGCACTGGGGTGAACTGGGGCAGGGTAAGTGTGAGGAGAATGTGCTGAGAGACGTGCTCAGGTGGGCGAGAGGGGCTGCTGCCGACTGCTGTCCATGCACTGGAGGAGGGCCGTGGAGGGCTGAAGGGGATCAGTCACCAATTTAAGGTGGAAGACAAAGCCAGGCACAGTGGCACACACCTGTAATCCCAGAGCTCGGGAGGCTGAGGCAGGAGGATCGCAAGTTCAAAGCCAGCCTCAGCAACAGCAAGGAGCTAAGCCACTCAGTGAGACCTGTCTCTAACTAAAAAACAAAATAGGGCTGGGGATGTGGCTCAGTGGTCGAGTGCCCCTGAGTTCAATCCCTGGTACTCCCTGCTACCAAAAAAAAAAAAAAAAAAAAAAAAAAAACAAAAACAGGTGAAATACAAAAGGACATTAAAAAATAAATAAATAAAAACTCAGGATCAAGCCCAGGACTCAGTTATAAAAATAGCAATGCTCCAAGGAAGTCTGAATTCTCACTCTAACAACTCTGCCTCTGACAAAATTAACACCTGATGGGGAAGGAAGGGACGCTGAGACTTGAGATGGGATCAGTGCTCAACCATTTTGAAACCCCTGATCTTCCTGACCCTTCTGGCCCTGAAGAAATGGCCCTCTTGTCCCTTTTAAAGGTTCCCCCTTGCAAAATAACGTAGTAGACTCTGTAACTCTTCAGGATTCCCCCTGCTCTCCTCGTGGCCTCCAGACCAACAACTGAGGTTAAGTCCCAAGCTGGCCAGGGCGCTGGGCCTGCTAAGTGAGGGGAGAGGCTCTCCCCCAAAGGAGCCAACAGACCCCTCAACCTATGATGGCAGAATATACTTGGAATAGGACCCCGAGGATTCTGAATTCAGGGGGTGGGAGGGGAACAGACTGTAAAGTCAGGAAAAGGAGAATGTGTTGGCGTGGGAGCCCTCTCCCATGACCAAACCTAACACCCTGGCGAGGACCCTGGGAAATGTACTGACACGTGACCTAAATGCATCCTGTGACCTTAGCCCTTCCTTCCTCGAGGGGTGGTGGCAAAGCAGCAGTGAGGTCACCCAGGCAGCACGCAGGCACGGTGCCTGGCCCCTCGACGGCCCTCCACAGATGTCAGCCTCCGAATCGCAGGGACAGGGAGGTGGCCCCAGAGCTCTTTCCAAGGAAAAAGTCACTGTGCCTTAGGAAGCAGTGAGGAAGGCGCCCCTCCCAAGGCAGCCCCCAGATTCCTCACTCCTCCAACAGGAGGGGATAAAAGAGTTCCCTAATTGGTACCACAAAGGCTTTTCCAGGGAGAGAGAAACAGCACTGCTAAATGAAAGGCAGATTTCTCTGCAGGAGGGGCGGCTGGCCTGGAGTCAGCGCCCAGCTGCACAGCGATTCTCCAGGGGGGAGGCCAGGGTGGAGGGAGTACGTGTACCCCACCCAGATTCGCCCGAGCGTCCAAGCGTTGGCTGATCTGGTGGGCACCTTGTGAATGGGTGGTGGTGCCAGCACTGCATGACGGTATCTCCAGATGCAGCTTGGCATGGCGAGCTCATCGTGACGGGGCCCCAGGGAATGAGATAAGCCCGTGGAGAGTCCAAGTCATCAGGCAGGCAGAGTTCTGCCTCAGGAAGATAGGACCCCAGATGGAGTCCAGGCCCGAGGAGCACTGGGTGGAAGGAGGGACATGGATATAGCCAGGGGGCTGTCCCCCAGAAGTAGTCTCACAGTGCATGGCAAGACCTCAACTACAACTTGGCCATCAGAGTGAACTCTGGCCAAGGGAAGAACTGGGAACCTAAAGTCCATGTGCAGATTTCAAGAAGAGCAGGAGCCTAAGGTTAGGGCTAGATGGACATCCATTCATTTCTACACACTTACATATTGATGTATGAGTGTTTGCAGTCACTGTAACAAAATGCCTGAGGCTGGAGGATTTCTAAAGAAAAGAAGTTCATCTAATTGACAGTTTTTGAGGTCTAAGAACATGGCACTGCCTTCTGCTAGTGAGGGCAGGTGTACATGTGAAAGTGATCACATGGTGAGACAGGAAGCCAGAGAGCAGGGAGGGGGCAGGCTTGCTCTTTTTGAACAACGCACTTTTGCAGGAACTAACTGGGGTCCCATGAGAACTACGTTAATCCCTTCCAACAGCAGCACTAGCAATGACATATCATTTTGTAGTAGGCCCCACCCCTGAAAGGTTCCACCACCTCTTAACATTGCCATTTTGGGGACTAAGACTTGAATCCTTGGGGGACAAACCACATCCAAACCATAGCAGTTGTTCTGTTGAGAAGCATTTGTGGCAGCCACTATATGCCCCAGGGCTACAGACTCAGCAGGGGTATGGTCTGGCCTCCTGCAGGTGTCAACCAAGCAATGGATGAAGCCAGACTTGCACCCAGATTGCTAGAAGACTGGGTCTCCCAATCCCATCCCAATATAGACCACCTCTGCCCCTGGGCTTCAGGAGGGTGTATCTAAGCCCAGATTGTCTGACCTGAGGGGAATCGGGCCCCCAGGAACCACACCCATGCAGGCTTCAGACCAAAGCCTATCTTTGCAGAGTGGAAATGCAAAATTCCATCTGGGCCCCTAGAGAAACCATTGATTCAGGCAAGGATTACCAATTGATATGTCGGATGTCTGAGTCCATTCCAGCTGCTGTAACAAAATATGAATGACAGAATGTATTGCTCACAGTTCTGAAGGCTGGAAATCCAAAATCAATACACCAGCAGATGCAGTATCTGGAAAGTCTCCCCAGGGCCTATACATTAAAGGCATGGTCCCCAGTCAGTGATACTATCAGGAGGCAGTGGAACCTTTAAGAAGTGGGACCTAGTAGAAGGTCTTCAGGTCACAGAGGGAATGCCCCTAAAGGATATTGGGACCTTAGCGCTTTCTCCTTTCTCCTCCCATTCATGAGGGGCGTGGTTTCACTCTGTCATTCACTCCCTCTCCTAGCTCACCATAGACCTCACAGCACTAGGGCCTACTGATCACAGACTACAAACTCCAAAACCGTGAGCCAAAATAAACCTTTTTGCTTTATAAGTTAGCTCGGGTATTTGTGACAGTGACAAAGAGATAACCCACTCAGAATGTGCAGGTGATGGGATTCCATGGCTGTGAACAGGTTACCTCCTATGGCGAGCGTGCAGGAAGTCTGCAGATGTAATTAAGGTTCCTAATCAATTGAACTGAATCAGAGAGATTATCCTGGGTGAACCTGACCTAATCAAGTGAGTTCCCCCAAAAGAGAGTCCAGAGATCGGAGATGGAAGAAGGCAAGAGCTGTGTGGTGGCAGCAAAGGTACCCCTTTTGGCCCCGAAAAAGCCAAGGGACATGCCGTGGAGACCACGTGGCAGGGATGGGAAGGTGGCTATAGAAACGGAAGCCTCCGTCCTGCAACTGCAAGGAACTGAATTTGTTAACTAAGCGGAAGACCTTGGGCCTCAGGTGATATCACAGCCCTGGCTGACACCTTGATGTAAGCCTAGTGACACTCTGAGCAGAGGAGCCAGCTCACCCAGACATGGACACCTGACCCTCAGACACTGTGAGGTGACGCACATGTGCTGCTTGAAACCACTAAATTTACGGTATTGGTGATGCAGTCAGAGAAAACTAATATCCTATTTTATTCATAACAGCTCAAACCTGAAACATCCCAAATATCCATCAACCAGAGAATGGATAACTGTGATAGAGTCACGCAACATACGAGAACTCAACAATAAAGAGGAATGGACACGGATATGGGAAACAGCCCAGACAAGTCTCACAAATGCTATGCCGAGCAAAAGAAACCAGACACAAAGAGCCTGTGAGGCTATGATTACATTCTATGATTCCATTTACCTGATATTTAAGGACTCCTCTGTGGCAATAGACATCAGAAGTGTGGTTTGCCTGGGTGGAGCAGGGGGCAGGAGTCTCTGGAAAGGACCATAAAGAACTTTCTGGAATGAAAGCCACATTTCATATCGTCGTGGAAGTATGGGTTCCGTGTATTTGACTCGTTCATAAAGACTCAAACTATAGACTTAAGAGCTGCACGTTTCACTGCCTATAAATTATTCCTCCGTTTAAAAATAATGCTAACGGGCTGCCGATCTCTGGCCCAGTGGTAGAGCACTCGCCTGACAGGAATGAGGCCCTGGGTTCGATCCCCAGCACCTCAAAGAAAATAAAATAAAAATGTTTTAAAAATAAAATATAATGCTAACCCCACTCCAGGTGTTTAGAAGTCAGCAGACGCTTCTCCCCGAGTCTGGGGGCAAGAGAGCAGTGGCTGCAGGGGTGATCTTTAATGCAAGCACGCTCGTGTGCGCACACACGCACACAGATGGTGGCTCTCCAGGCCAAGTGCGGTTCCCCTTTGGCCTCTGCCTCGTTTTATGTGGAGCAGGCAGCTGCCTCCCAGCTCCCAGGTCACTGCTCTGTGTGTCTGCCTGTCAAGATAAGAAGGTGAAGGCAGATGCCGCCAATTAATTACCTGGCCTTTCAAGTGGTCCTCTGGCCTCACATCTGGCTCCATCTCCAACATCCAGCTTGAGCCAATAAAAGCCAAATACAATCACAAAGGGCTAATTTGGTGGTCAGGGCTCTGACAAACTGCACATAAGGAGGTGTGGGAACAGGAGGAAGACATGGTGGGAGCCTGGGGCAGGAGACTGGGCTCCATCTGCCTCCGTGGAGGCAGGGCAGGGAAGGGGAGAAGGCTACCTTCTCTTTACAAGCTGCTTCTGCTCTGGCCAAGGCAGGAACAAGTCCGAAGGAATCTCTGCCCCTTGGATTTATTTGGCTGAACACCCGGGGAGGGACCACCTTCCCTGACAGCCAGCAACCAAAAGCATAGCCAGTGTCATGGCAGACCTGTAGGTCAAGAAACTCCCAACACGGGCCCCAGAGTACCTGTGGTCCATTCTCTTATGAGAACCAGTGTGTGTCCCAGCAGGTCTGTGGGAAAACAGAACCAATCTGAAATGTTGCTGGGGATAAAGAGAAACCTACACCAGGAGCCACTTGGGGCTTGGCAGGTGAAGGATTCTTGGAAAGCCCCCAAGCCACTGCCCTGTCACTTGGAAAGTCCACCACTGGAGACAAGCATTTCCTGGAGTTGCAAGGGCTCTGGGGTCTCTGTTCTTAAAATGCAAGCCCTGGGGCTTGCACACTTTGTCTTCCTTCTTGAGAATATAAAGTCTTACATCTTAGAGGAGGGAGGCAGTGGGTGGAAGACAAAGATCAGTGAGATCTCCAAGTGATGGGCCTCAGTTTCCCCATCTGTAAAATAAGGCCATTGAATAAGATAATCTCTCAGATCAAAGAAAAGAGGTGCCAGGCCTGGTGATGCATGCCTGTAATCCTGGCTACTCCAGAGGCTGAGGCAGAGAGATCCCAAATTCCTAAGCAATTGAGCAAAAACCCCTCTCAAAAAAAAAAAAAAAAAAAAGTTGCAGGCTCAGGATGTATGTAGAGTGCTTGTCTAGCACACGCGAGGTCCTGGGTTCCATCCCCAGCCCCGCCCTGAAAGAAAAACGACAGAGGTGAGTCTGCTCTCCCCACTCCTTATCTCGGCCCCTTGATCAGAGATCGCAATCTGGCAGCCCAGCAGCCGGATTTAGCCAACAAATATGTTTGGTTTGGCCTGCAGAGTATTTTAAAAGAATGTGGGCCAACATTTTAAAACGGAGAGATTTCACATCTTAAAAATACCAAATGTCTTGCTTCTTTTGGAAAATGGGAAGCTCTGATGGTGTGGGGCCCACATTCCCTCACAGTGACAATTATTAGGCACCGGGACTGGTTGTCCCACTTTGTCTGCCGTGGGCCTCGGTCTCCACGCTCCTTATGATTTCCACACATCCCTCTTGGCCACTCACTATATTTGCCTGACCCTTACAGACATCTGAGTTGGCGGCCCGGGTCCTGGCTGGCGGGCCTTCACCGCACAGGGGACCTGTGACCCCAGCCCACATGCTCCGCGCAGGCGCACAAGCACTGATCAGCTCCCTCTTCAGAAGGCCAGGAATAAAGCTGGGGAACACGGGATGCTGAGAGCCCTTTGAAGGCGATGCCGTGGGATTATTTTGCTAAACATAACCAAAGGCAGCAGAGCCACTGATGTGTTTTTGCAAATTCCAGCAAATTAAAAAAATGTGTGTGCAGAATCCGATTGGAGCCATGGGCTGGCTTTCATGAAAGAAAAAATTGTCAGCCAGGACAAAGCAGCAGATTAACTTTTATGGAATATGTTTTGCTCCGGGATGCGGCTCCCACAAGCAGGCTCCTCGTGTCTGTGACGAAGCAAGTCGCTTCAACCTTTATCTGCAGTCAGATGCGCCGCCGCCAGCAGTGAGCTTGGACTAGGACTTGAAATGGTTCGGCAGCAAATGTCAACACTGTTTGATCTGCTTTTAGAAAATCACCTTTCAAGGCACTGGAAGATACTTGACACTTTGCAAAGAGATTAGGAAGTTTTCAGCTGACTTGGAGAAAGAGACTGGGCAGGTTTGATTCCGAGGAAGCAGGAGGATGACCTCAGAGGTGCCCAGGACCAGTGCATCAGAAGCCAGTGGCTTCCCTTCAAAAAAGTGAAGAGCCGGTTCCCGGCGTGGCCTCAGCTGCCAGCCCCTGCCCTTGGCATTTAGGATGGTCCCAGGGAAGCTTTCCTTTCTGCACTCTCTGGGAGAGGAGATGGTCACAGGCAGGAGAAGATTGAAAGTAACAGCTAGGGAGTTAGGTCCATCAACTTGCAGCCAGCCACTAACTGCCCAGCCATCCCAGTCCACCCAGCCCATCAGCAGGCTGAAAGCCACGCAGAACTCAGGGCAGGGCCTGGGCTGGCCAGACCAGAAGAATGAGATCAGATCAGTTGACACAAGGTGACTTGTGAAATACTAAGATGGTCGTGCAAGCATGACCAGGGGCCAGCTCCTTCCCCACCAGGCCTCCCACCACTGTCCTTCTGCACCTCATCCACTGCCCTCGCTGGAGTGGACCTGCAGCAGCACACACTCCCATTGCTGCAAATGCCTTCCCACTTCTCCCTCTTCCCCTCTCCCCTCCACCAGGGCCAAAGCTTGCTCATCCAAAAACATTCTGCTTAGGCCTTCTTGTCACCTGTTAGACCAAAACCCTGCCACTCAAAGCCCCAGTCTTTCCTGAGTCGTGGTGACTTTTATTGTGACTTGCTGTGTTTCTATCATGTGCCTGGTACTTTTACAGTGGTTAGACTAACTTAATACAGCCTCTTGTTCATTGGCCTCGTTTTACAGCTGAGAAAATTAAGGCTTACAGAGATTTATGTACCTAAAGTCACAGAGCTTGTAAGTAGAAATCAAGCTAAATTTGGTTCTACTTGACCTACAACCCACACACAAAACCACCAGACTATGCACATGCTCCCTCTTCTCAGAAAACATTGCCAGAATATCCCCCTATTCTAAAACCATGGCAACAATCATAGGGATCTCCGATAAACTAAAGCAGAATGCACACACGCGTGACCAGCGGTACGTCTCCATAATAAATGGATTTGCACTACAATAGGAAATGATTTTTTAAAAATGTGGACTCATAGTGGGCTTTCAGGCACAGGGACCATAAAATAAAGGATCCTTTTGGTATTACATCAGGACTCTTCAAGGTGCCAGGGTCAGCCCCTTGCAAAAAGCTACATGCTCAGTCAGCAGTCAATACGAAAAAATCTGGGACAAGGAATTTTGGATGTGAGTTCCATCCCTACTTCTAAAACTAAATTAGTTGTATAACACTGGACAATTTCCTGAGGCTCAGATTCTTCAACTGTAAAACAGGTTGATAATTCTGCATTACTAGTCAGGATAGGTTAGGTTATGCTGCAGTGACAAACAAGACTAAAAATCTCTGGTTTGTCACAATAAAGATTTATTTCTTACACACACACATGGGCAATGAAGGTCAGCAAAAACTGCATTCCATGGTACTGGAACTCAGGACTCAAGGTGACAGAGGTTCCCAACCTATCACCTATAGCGAGCATCTCATGAGTTTCAGAGCTCTCTGCAGCAGGAAAAGAGAACCAGAGAGGAGAACACTAACAATCAAATGCTTCAGCTCAGTAGTGAAAGAAACATGCCACTTCTGCCCACATTAGATTGGCCAGAATATACCACAGTACCAAACCTGATTCCAAAGAGTTATGAGATCATAATCCTGACTTCTTGGAAGATAAGAAGTAGGTTTCGATGGACATTGGTCATGTCTACTACATTCAGGTTGCTGTCAGCATCAAATGAGCTTCCAAGGAAAAATGATTGAAGAATCAGCTTCAGCCGTGACTCTGACCCCAGATAGATACAAGTTCAGGTCCTGATTCCAGGAAGCTGCCTGTGACATTGGAAGAATTGCTAAACTCAGTTTCCATTTCCATCTGTGAAATGGGGGTATTAATACCTATCTCATAGAAGTATCACAAAAATGAGATGAGATAAAGCATAAAACACACTGAGCATAGCATTTGGCAAGTCCTTGACCATGGTTGCTGGTATAGATGAAACAAGATTTTCTCTGAGTTGATAATTTTTGAGACTGGTTGATGAAGTCATAGAGGTTCATTAAAATGCCCTCCCCAGTCTTGTAATGCTTAAATTTTTCATAATAAAAAGGTTTGTTTGTTTTTTTTTTTAAACTGAGAGATTGAGTGATATCACAGAAATGAAAAAGTGAGGACCTCTAAGAGCTGATTCTTCCACAGAATCAACCATTAAACTAGCAAAAACTAATGGAATCAAGCTGGGCATGGTGGCACACACCTGTAATCCCAGCAGCTCTGGAGGCTGAGGCAGGAGAATCGCAAGTTAAAAGCCAGCCTCAGCAATAGCGAAGCGCTAAGCAACTCAGTGAGACCCTGTCTCTAAATAAAATACAAAAATAGGGCTGGGGATGTGGCTCAGTGGTTGAGTGCCCTGGGTCCAATCCCTGGTGCCAAAACAAAAAACTAAGGGAATCAGTTGTTTTCTAACTTGAATCTAATTAAAAAACAAAAACCTTGCAGCCTCTAGGCAAGTACTTAATGAAGAAATAGGCTGCTAAATTCAGTAAGAAAGCATGTAACATTTTTGCCATACACCTGTCATTTCCCCATCCCCTGGGCCCAATAAAATAAGAAAATACTGTGAACAACTTTTTGCCAGTAAATTGGGTGACCTAGAGGAAATAGACAAGTCCTAGAAGCTCACAAACTACCAAAACTGACTCATGAAGAAATAAAAAATTTAAATAGTCCTACAGCAAGTAAAGAGATCAAATTAGCAATCAAAACTTTCCAATCTTCACTAGGGAATTCTACCAAAGGTTTAAACAAAAATTAATGCCTATCCTCAAATTCTTCCAAAAATAATTAAAGTGGAGGGAATACTTTGTAATTTATTCACAAAACCAGCATTACTCTGATACCAAATCAGACAAAAACAGTATAAGAAAAGAAAACTACAGGTCACTCTCTCTGATACAAAACCCTCGATGTGCTGGATTCAGCAGTATATTAAAAAACACTACATCACAACCAAGTGGAATTTGTCCCTGAATTTCAAAGATGATTCAATGTTAGAAAAATCTATCAATCTACACAACATTAATAGAATGGGAAAAACGTGTCATCATATCAATTGATGCAGTTGGTAAGCACCTGCAAAATCTAACAACTCTTTCATAATAAAAACACTCAATTAGCTAAAAATAGGATGGGATTCCTCAACATGATAAAGGTTTTATGTGAAAAATCTACTGCTAACATCATATTCAGCAATGGAAGACTGAAAGCTTTTCTCCTTAAACCAGGAACAAGACAAGGATGCTAACTTTCATCTTCTGGTACAGTACTGAAATTTCTATCCAGAACAATTAGTCAAGAAATAGAATTGAAGGGCATGCAAAATGGAAAGGAAGAAGTAAAAGCCTCTATTCATATATGACATGATTTTATGTGTAGAAAACCCTAAAGAATACACTACACACACCAGTTAAAGCTAACAAATTTAGTAAAGTCTAAAAAAAAAAAAATAAATTTTAAAAATTCAGCTGTTATAGGATGTAAAATCAACACACAAAAATTAGTTGTATTTCTATGCACTCAGGATAAATAATCCAAAAAGGAAATTTCATAAAAATTTTCATTTATAATGGCAACTACAAGAATAAGACACAGTATTAAATTTAACCAAGTAAGAGACTTGTACACTGAAAACTAAAACATTGCTGAAAGAACAAAGATGGCCTAAATAAATGGAAAAAGAACCTGTGTTTATAGTTTGGGACATTTAATATTACTAAAATGACAATACAACACAAAACAATTTGCAGACTTAATGCAATTCCTGTATCAAAATCCCAACTGTGTTTTTGCAGAAACAGAAATTTTTTATCCTAAAATTCACCTGGAATTTTGAGGGCCCTCACTCAAATAATTAAAACGATATTGAAGAACAAAGAGGATTCACTCTTTCTGATTTTGTAACTTTCAAAACACAAATCAAAATCACCAGATGCCACTCCACACTCACCAAGATGACTACATTGTAAAAAATGGAAAAGAACAAGTGTTGGTGAAAATGTAGAGGAATTGGAACCCTCACCTTCTGCTGGTGGAAATATAAAATGATTCAACTGCTGTAAAATATACTTTGGCAGCTCTTCAAAAAGTTAAACGTGGGTTGGGGTTGTAGAGCGCTTGCCTCGCATGTGTGAGCCACTGAGTTCGATCCTCAGCACCATATAAAAAATAAATAAACAAAATACAGGTATTGTGTCCCTCTACAACTAATACACACACACACACACACACACACATAAATTAAATGTGTACTTACCATCTGATCCAGCAATTTCATAGCTAAGGATATATTCAAAAGAATTGAAAGCAGGGCTGGGCGTGGAACACACCTGTAATCCCAGCAAACTCAGGAGGCTGAGACAGGATGATGGCAAGTTAGAGGCCAACCTGGGCATCTTTTTTTTTTTTTTTTTTAAATATTTATTTATTTGCTTTAGTTCTACACAATGCGTTTTTGGTTTTTTTTTTTTTTTTTTGGTTTTTTTTTTTACGTGGTGCTGAGGATCGAACCCAGGCCGCGCACGTGCTAGGCGAGTGCTCTGCCACTGAGCCCCAACCCCAGCCCCAACCTGGGCATCTTAATGAGACATTGTTTCAAAATAAAAAGGACTAGGGGTGTAGTTCAGTGGTAGAGAACCACCAGGTTCAATACCCAGTACCATCAAAAAGAAAAAGAATTGAAAGCAGGGACTCAAATACTTACTCATACATATTCACAGCAAGGGGTGGATACACTCCAAACATTAGCAGGTGAAGGCATCAACAAGCTGTGGTGCGGCAGTTCTCCCTTCTCCACAGGAGATACGTTCCACAACCACTAATGTTTCCTGAAACCACAGATGGTACTGAACCCTGCATATACTGTGTTTTTCCATATATATTTAATGTCCTTATGATAAAGTTTAATTCATTAATTAGTCACAGAAATTAACATCAGTAATTAGAATAATTATAACAATATGCTGTCATAAAAGTTATTAAACATTTATGTATTGTGTTTCTGGAATTTTCCATTTAATAGTTTCAGATTATAGTTGACCTGGAGTAATTGAACAATCAGAAAGCAAAACAGTGGAGCCAGGCATGGTGGCACATGCCTGTAATCCCAGCCACTGGAGAGGCTGACGCAGGAGGGTTGCAAGTTCGAGCCCAGCCTCAGCAAATTAGTGAGGCTGTAAGAAATTTAACAACACCCTGTCTCAAAAAATAAATAAAAAGGGCTGGGGATAATGCTCAGTGGTTTAAAAAAAAAAAGAGTGCCCCTGGGTTAAATCCTTGATAGGGGGGGGGGGGCAAAATAATGGATCAAGGAGCCAATTGTACATACACACAATATTCAACTATGAAAAGGAATGAAGTACCTTTACATGTTACCACCTGGATGAACCTTAAAAATGTTATATCAAGTGACAAGAAAACAGACACCAATCACATGTAATTCCATTAGATGGAATAGGTGAATCCCTAGTGACAGAAGGTAGAAAGGTGGTTTCCAGGGCGGGGATGAGAGGGGATGGGGAAGTCTTGTTGAATGGTGTGGCACTTCTGTCTGGGCAGATGGAAGTTCTGCTCAGCGACACATTTGAGGCTACTCAATGCCACGGAATCTTTTGCCTAAAATGGTTAAGTGAAGATTTGTGAATCTCAGTGTAGAAAAGCAAAACTCTGTTTACCGGTGAGAAATCTAATGTCCCAGGAGGCAAGTAACCGAGTTCAAAGCCACACAGGCCTTTCTTAGCAGCCAAGGTCAAAAAGCACATCTTCTGGATCTAAGGGTGAGCCACGTTTGGCCTCAACCTCAGAGGAAGGAGGCTGTTAAATCCGGAGAGCAGAGGAGAGGGGAGACAATGTGTAGACTCCACGTGGATTTTATGGGCCTAGTGGTTTCTTTGTTGTTCTGTTTTTAAAGATTTTCCAAGGGCGCACTCACCTTTACACATGTATTTCTTGTGCAGATGCCAAAGAGTTGAATGAATTTCATAAACCCCACCATAAATCCTGGCAATGGCTCCCGGAGGAGACCGCGGGCCACCAGCATGGAGGGTCTCCCACACGGAGGCCAAGCCATGGCCCTCCACGCCCAGACCCCACCCACCTCTCCCTCAGGTTACTGTCGCCCTGGGGCCATAAAGTCAGTATTTTACAGCATAGCCCATTTTTTCCCTAAATCTGTCTCTCCCCCTATATTTTTGCTGTTTGTGACCAAACTATTAAGAGATTTAAAGGTTTTCATATGTACTGGAATATTACTATTTTTAAGTGTTTTGAAGACATTTAGGAAATAGGCTGAAAAATAGAACAGGAAAATGAATATCCATAAACTTCTAACTTGACTGAACATATTTGCATCATCCAGTTTTTTGTCTGAACTATTTGAAAGTAAATTGTGGACATTATGACAGCATTATCATACATCAACCTACATTGCCAAAAAAAAAAAAAAAAAAAAGAAGAAGAAGACTATTTTTCATGATGCCATTATCCCATTCAATAAAATCAACATTAATTTCCTAATAATCAGTCTATACCCAATCCCCATTCATTTCAATGTCTTTTATGGTTAATGAAACTAGAATCCAATCAAAAAACCCACCTTGCATTCAGTTCTACCTCTCAGATCTTTTTTAGTCTACAACAATCCCTTCAGTCTCATCCTATTTTGATCCCCATGACATTAACTTCATTGACCATATCAGATCTTTATCTTATGGAATATTCTACATTCTGTATTTGTCTATCTCATATTTTTCTTTCAGGTCTCATTTAATCCCTTCATCTTGTCTTTTCTGTAAACCAGAATTAGGGTGAGTGTGGGTAGAGGCAGCTGCAACATCATTGGCAAGAACACATCACAGGTGAAACTATGTGCTTCACAGGGGTATCCCACGGGAAGACCCAGAGCAGCAGAGTTCCTCCTAGTGCTGATGCTAAATTTGTTTCAGGGTAAAGCAGCCACAACCAGATGGTGCCAATATACAATGACGTATTTGCCTTTGCAAGTAGACGGCAGGATCCTGTAACTTGACATTGTGCAAAAAATTCAGTTCACTACCAACTTTTCACCTAATGTTTCCAACATTCCTTGGTTGCCCTGGCTCAAGTGAGTTATTTCATTGATGGTTGCAAAATAGTCATCTTCTAATTTTCATCATTTTTTCATTATTCTAGAAAGAAGAGCCTGCCATCTCCAACTGGGGCTATTCAGCCACACGGAAATGCAGTTCCTAAAGAATAAGCAGGACAAGTGTTGAAACAGCAATCTGGACAGAAAATCCAGATGCAGAGGTTGGATGCCAGTGGTGGCTCAGTGGCAGGGCCAGGTTGGCAGCGTTGAAGGATGAGAGATGTGTGTGGAGTTGGGTCCTCCAAAGGCCCGCCAGCATCCTTCATCTGTTTGATAAATTTCAACAGTTTCAGGTAAATTGGCAGATGGAATATGGTCAGAGTGACAAATTCATCAGAATTAGTCACTGGTGTTCCTTTTCCCTCCCCCTTACAATTAGGTAGTCTGGCCACCATTCATTTTATTTTAGCTAATTTTCAGTATTTGGGGGTCTTTGGGTTTCTCCAAACTCTGTTCTGTTTTCATACAACTTCTTTGAATGCACATGTCAATCTTTTTTTTTTTTTTTTTTTTTTTTTTTGTGCTGGGGATTGAACCCAGGGCCTTGTGCATGTGAGGCAAGAACTCTACCAACTGAGCTATAGGTCCAGGGCCACACACACACACACACACACACACACACACACAGCAGCAGCAGCAGCAGCAGCAGCAGCACACTCTCACCACTGAGCTCCAATTCCAGCCCCTTTGTGTTCATTTTTGAAAATTTTTTGCCTTTTTAAAATTTGTTCTTTTTAGAGTGTATTTTGACATATTATACATATATGGAGTTTAACTTATTCTAATTTGGATCCCATACTTGTGATTGTACATGATGTAGAGTTTCACTGGTCATGTATTCATATATGTACATAGGAAAGTTATGTCCAATTCATTCCACTGTCTTTCCTATTCCCATCCCCCCTCCCTTCCCTTCCTTCCCCTTTGTCTAATCCAACGAACTTCTATTCTTCCCTCACCCAATGTATGTTAGCATCCACATACCAGAGAAAATATTCAGCCTTTGGTTTTGGGGGATTGGCTTATTTTACTTAGCATGATATTCTCCAGATCCATCCATTTATCAGCAAAAGTCATAAAGCCATTCTTTTTTTTATGGCTGAGTAATAGTCTATTATGCATATATACCACATTTTCTTTTTTCATTCATCTGATAAAGGGCACCTAGGTCAGTTCCATAATTTAGCTATTGTGAATTGAGCTGCTATAAACATTGATGTGGCTGCGTCACTGTAGTATGCTGATTTTAAGTATAAACCAAGGAGTGGGATAACTAGGTCAAATGGTGGTTCCACTCCAAGTTTTCTGAGGAATCTCCATACTGCTTTCCAGAGTGGTTGCACCAATTTGAAGTCCTACCAGCAATGGATGAATGTACCTTTTTCCCCACATCCTCACCAACACTTACTGTTACTTGTATTCTGGATAATTGCCATTCTGACTGGAGTGAGATGGAATCTCAGTGTAGTTTTAATTTGCATTTCTCTAATTGCTAGAAATGTTGAACACTTTTTCATATATTTGTTGTCCATTCGTATTTTTTCTTCTGTGAAGTGTCTGTTCAGTTCCTTTACCCATTTATTGATTGGTTATTTGGGGAGTTTTGATGTTAAGTTTTTTGAGTTCTTTGTATATCCTGGAGATTAATGCTCTATCTGTGGTGCAAAGATTTTCTCCCATTCTGTAGGCTCTCTCTTCAAGTTCTTGATTATTTCCTTTGCTAAGAAGAAGCTTTTTAGTTTGATACCATCCCATTTATTGATTATTGATTATACTTGGGAGTCCTGTTGAGTCTTGTTGAGGAATTCAGTTCCTAAGCTGACATGATAGAAAGTTGGGCCTACATTTTCATCTTTGAAAATTTTTAAAATATTTTTATAGTAGATGGACACAATACCTTTATTTTATTTTTATGTGGTGCTGAGAATCGAACCCAGTGCCTCACAGATGCTAGGCAAGTGCTGTACCAACTGAGCTACAGCCCCAGCCCATCATCTTTGAAATTTCATATTTCAAAATTATTTGCAGGCAATCTTGGCTGCCCCAGTGATGTCGCGTGTTGTCATGATTTTTTTTTTCCCAGTACTGGGCATTGGCCTCACACAGTCTACCATTGAGTTAAATCCCCATTCCTTTTAAAAGTTTATTTTGAAACTGCGTATTGCACAGGTGCCTGGGCTGGCCTCAAAAACTTGCCATGGGGGCTGGGATTGTGGCTCAGCGATAGAGCACTCGCTTAGCATGTGTGCGGCCCGGGTTCGATCCTCAGCACCACGTAAAAATAAAGGCATTGTACACAACTAAAACAAATAAGTAAATATTAAAAAAAAAAAAAAAAAAAAAAAACTTGCCATGCTCCTGCCTCAGCCACCCAAGTAGCTAGGATTACAGGCGCATGCCACCATGCTCGACTTGTCCTGAATTTGCAAATTTGTCTCTGGTAAGCAAAATGCCCCAAATGAATTTGGTCGAGATGAACATTTTCTCCAATAAACTTGTTTGCCCCTAAAGGTGATTTTTTATTTTAATTTTTTTAACTTTCTAAAACTTATTTCAAGGACACCACCCACAATCAAAGTTATTTTTGCCTTTTTAAATTATAACTCCACTTAAACCCAATCTTCTTACTTTATATATTTAGATGTTTCTCATATTTTTATGACATACTTACTTTGTATTTAAGGAGTTTTCATAAAGAAAAACTTCCAGCTGTGAGAAAATTGTGGCCAATTTCTTTTATTGGTGATTCCTGAAAACAACGTTAAGATTTTAAATGTTATCCTAAGTTTGGAATGTGGAATAAAGAGGTGAGAACGAGTCGCATACATCACGTCTCAAGTTCACCATGGTCCATCGGAGGCGGTGCCGCAGCTCTCAGCCGCAGTGTTCCTCACTGCCGGATGGGGCTGTGACTTTGGGTGGATGGATCATCACAAAGTGCTGAGCCTTCATGTGGCTGTTATTTGTTTCTGATGGTAAAGTCACCGTTGTAGAAAAAAATAACTCAAGACTGGGACTTGTTAAAGTTCCTCTGAGGGGACGCCTGCCCCACGGCCTTCCCAGGACCCCCAGTGGCCCAGCTTGTTGACACGGGGCCAGGATCTCTTTTGCTATGAGAATAGGGCCAGAATACAGGTTCAGGAAAATTCAGGCTGTGTAAGAGGGATGAGGGGGTTGCAGCAGATGCCAAATCCTAAGGTGGGAAGGGGTCTCTCCCTCCCACGCCCCAGGATAGATGCCCTTCCTGTTCTGGAGGAATAGCCCTTGGGAGTCCCTTAGGAATGGGAGTCCAGCCTGCAGTTGGGCCACCCAGACGCCACTCATCCTCCCCTCATGCTCAAGGCTGCCATTACCCCTTTCTATGTGAAACCAGAACCCAGGCTGAACCGGGAGCCCTAAAATACAAATCCTCATGAAGGAAAGAGAAGTCTGATGTTAAGAGCCAGACCAGGCAATGGAGCCCATGCAGGTCACCATGGCAACAGGGGCTGAGACACATGCCCTGCCCCCAGCAACCCCTTCTGACACAGAACCTGGGCCCACTGCTTTACCACTTCCTGTGGAACTAGGAGCAACAGCTCTCCTGACAGTAGTCTAAGGGACACCAGGGGACAGGGGTCCAGACCAGCACCAGAGAGCAGCCAGGGAGTGAATGATACAGAGACCAGGAGCCTGTCAGAGCAATGACAGTGTGGCTTTCCTGAAGAGCCCAGAGAGAAAGAGGTGGTGGCCCAGAGGCTGTGGCACAAGAAGGAAGCTCAAAGCAGTATGAGACACGGGTCCAGGAGAGAGGCTCTGAAGCCACACTTTCTGGGTCTTCATATTGGCAAACTGGAAACACCAGCTGGGTTTCCTTGAACAAGTAACTGAATCATGAGATATATCGAGTGCACCTACCTCAAAGGGCTATTGTAGGAATTAGATCAGCTAATTCTTGCATAGTATTTGTACATCGTGCATAACAAGAACTCAATAAATTAATGCAATAACAAAAATAAGGTAAATAAAATAACGCAATAAATGTCATTATTTGTGATTGATGAATGCTATCTATAGCTCTACAGAAGGTGGCAGGAGAGGGTAGGGCCGTCCTATCAGAGAAAGCCTGCTGGACATGTGAGGGTGACCTCTTTTGGCCCCACAAGTTGGTAAGTCTCCAGGACATTCAGAATATCTGAAAACCCAAGGGCTGGTTGTAAGGCCTAATGCCGTCATAGGTCCAGCGTGAATGGAACTCACAGGTATTGTGATGAGAAAGTACATGTCTGGCAGCGTCTAACTAGAGCTGCCACTCCTCGGGAACCTGACTATTCAACTCCTGGGTACGAACCTACCAGAAAACCATGTGTGTGTTCACTGTGCAACAGACACAAGAATGTCCATAGCCGCAGTGTGTACAACGGCCAAAACATGGAACCTACCCCAAGTGCCCAGTGAGAGGGAGAAAGGTAAATTGTAATGTGAGTGTGTGCCTGCGTGTGTGCCTGCGTGTGTGCGCGTGTGTGCGCGTGCACACTGAAATACTTCTCCCACAGCGAAGCAGAATAAACTACACCCAACCAACATCATGGATGAATCTCACACAATGTTGAGGCCAAATATGAAAGCACACCTGCTGAAGATTCCATTTCATGTAAGTTCAAGTTCACAACCAGGCAAAACTAAATTATGCTGTTAGAAGCCAGGAGAGTGGTTGTAGTTGAGAGGTGGGGGCTCTCTGGAGGAAACGTGAGAGGAGTTTCTGGGGTGCTGTTGAAGTTCCATTTCTTGATGTGGGTGTGATGTTCGCTTGGTAAAGATGCATTCGCTCTTATGACTCCTGTGCCTTTCTGTATGTTTGTTAGACGTTGACGTTGATTTACGTTTTTTAATGGCCGGAGAGTGTTGCTTTTAATTCATTCATTTTCAGGCAAATTGTTTCCTTTTCTCCATTAAATGCCAAGCGCAGCACTGAATACAGAGGGAGATCCAGGGTGGTCCAGAGACAGCCCTGTCTCCTGCTGGGTTCAGATAAATCCTCCACGCTCGGCACACATGTCCTTTTTGGCGACCTGGGTTTCACGGTGTGCAGGAGCCCTGTTTGGGGAGATGGCTAAGATTGCGGTTGACTACGGACCAAGGAGATGTTTGGCTGTTGCCGCCTTCCGTAGTCTCACAGGACTTGGCCCGAGATCTCACGGGACTTGAGCGAGATTGCTGATCGGGTCTGTGCCATTTTGGTGGTGTGTGTGGTGCGTGTTAAAGTCGTTGTTAGAGCCAGAGAGAAAAGTTATCAGAATAAAAAAGCTGTTTGTTTCCAGTTCACCTCTAAACTTCTTCCCGCGGCTTCGTTGCTCCAAGCAGCCATCGCTTCAGGCAGCAACAATGGTGCTGGTTCTGTAGGGGATTTTCCACCAGATACTGGAGTATCTGAACTGTGGAGAAGGTTCCTTAGCAAGAGACAGCCCATCTGCACCACGCATGTTCCTGCCAAGCTTGGCATGGCTCCCCCCATTCTCCCTCCACCCTCTAGAACTTCCTGGGCCAAGCCCGGCCCTTCTCACAGAGCCCCCCATGAGAGGAATTAGGAAGAGAATTCAACTTGGCATTGAACAGATGTGGTCTCAAGTTCTGGTGCTACCTTGTCCAGCTGTGTAAAGTTGGGCAAGACACTCCTGTGTCTGAGACTTGGTTTCTCATCTGAAAGAGGAAATTTCATTCATACCTACTTGTCAGGGTTACTGGGAGCCCAACAGGGGCCTAATACATGTGAAGTATTATTAGCACAATGTCTGGCACAAGATTAGAGTAATGACAATGGCTGAAACGTCCCAGGTATACATTAATTGAATTCCATAGGGCAATGTCTCAACCGAGAGATATGAAACAGCCTGAGCTCACGGTGAGAGAAAGGCAGTCAAAGGATGAAGGCAGAGAGAGGAGCCCTTGGGCTACTCTTTGCCCTCGGTGTCAGTGACTTACAGGATGCTTTTCGGAGGATGGGCTCACGGGCACTGCTGGCAGAATAGACTGTGCCGCCAATTTGAGAGCAACAGCCAGTGTTCAGCAGCCCCAGGGGTGCTTATGATCTGGTAGAGGGATCCACAGACCTCCAGGCTCCATGTTCTTGTATAAATAAAGTTTTATTGGACATAGCCACACGCTCATTTGCATATGGTATATGTATGGCCTCATTAGTGAAACAAATGGCCTTGGTTAGCTGCAAGGGAAACCGAAAGGCCCGTGGAGCCAAAAATATATACCATTTCGCCCTTTACAGAAAGTGTGTCAACCCCTGACCCAGAGACCCAGCTTCTTGGTGCTGATTCTGTAGGGGAGAAGTCCTCTCACCAGCCTGCAAGGGATGCTCAGGGGTGCACTGCCAACTAGGTGCCACCTCTAGGTGTTCGATGGTAAAATGGAGGCAGTGTACCCGATGGGGTGCAGGTCAAAGCAAGGAACCAGATGCCGAACAGCAGAAGTGGTTCTCAACAGCATTGGACTGAGTACCAGAGAGAATAAAAAACAAGAAGTGGAAAAGTAAACAAAGCCAACACTTTTTTTTTTTTTTTTTTTTTTTTTTTTTTTTTTTTTTTTTTTTGTACCAGAGGTTGAACCCAGGGTGCTTAACCACTAAGCCACATCCCCAGCCCTTTTTATTTTTCTATTTTGAAACAGGGTGTCACTAATTTGCTGAGGGCCTCCCTAAGTTGCTGAGGCTGGCTTTGAACTTGCCATCCTCCTGCCTCAGCCTCCTGAGCCACTGGGAGGCGTCCTCCCACACCCAGCCAGAGCTAACACTTTCGAGCATTTACTTTATGCCAGGCAGTGCTCTGAATGCTTTTTAAGTAATAACTCACTAGTTCCCTCATTTAGTCAACTCCATGAAGTAGAAACAATTAGCATCCTCTTTGACAGACGGAGAAGCTAAGGCACAAGGGTAAGTCACTGCTAGCAGGAGGCAGAGCTGGGGGTTTGAGCTCTGTTGGGACCACAGCTTGTGGTCTTGACTCTACACTGTGTAGAACTCAGTACAGTTGAAGGGTTCTAGGATCCCCTGCAGGTACCCAAATTTGCAGATGCTCAAGTCCCTCATATAAGATGGTGTAGTATTTTTGTAGAACCTATAAACATCCTCTCTTTTACTTTAAATTATTTCCAGATTACTTATAATACATAATACAATGTCGGTACTAGGTAAATAATTGTTTTACTGTATTCTTTAGGGAATAATGACCAAAACAAACAAACAAACAGGCTGAGCCATGCGCAGTGGTGCATGCCTGTAATCCCAGCATGAGGCTGAGGCAGGAGGATCATGAGTTCAAAGCCAGACTCAGCAACTTAGTAAGGGCCTAAGCAACAAAAGGAGACCCTGTCTCTAAATAAAATATAAAGTAGGGCTGGGGATGTGGCCTCATGGTTGAGTGCCCCTGGGTTCAATCCCCAGTACCAAAAAAAAAAAAAAAAAAAAAAAAAGTCTGTACACCTTCCATTCAGATGCAACCATCGTGGGCCTAACTACACAGACCAGCAACAAGACTGGAGGTGAAAGCTGCACCAGTGAGGAAGGCTGGTGATGGGGGGCGGCCCAGGGGCTGTGACAAGGCAGGAAGCTACCTCAGGGCACACCTACACGTCGCTTCATTTGCCTAGATTGAATGCAGTGCTCAGTGGTCTGCAAATTCAAATTTTGCATTCTGGAATTTTCTGGACAATTTTTTAACATTTTCAATCTGTGTTTGCCTCTGCAGGGAGGGCTGACTATACCTTTCAATGTCTGATAATAACACCTGTTTAAAAGATGAATGGTTTATTAAGTATATTTCACCACAACAGAAAAAAGAAAAGAAACACATGTCTACATCCGAAGCATCATTACGTATTTAAAAACATTTACCAAATGCATCGGAAAGCTGTCCTTATGCTGGGAGAGTGGGGGACGGCAGAAGTAGGGGTATAAAATGCAGACAAGGGGCTGGGCCTGTGGCTCAGTGGTAGCGCACTTGCCTGGCATGTGTGAGGCACTGGGTTCAATTCTCAGCACCGCATATAAATAAAGATCTATCAACAACTGAATATATATATACATATACATATATATATATATATATTTTTTTTTTTTAATGCAGACAAAAGGTGGTGACCTACTATGAATGAAGCAGGTGATGAACTCCGTCCAGTGCCCTTGAAATCCATAATGTCTTTAATTTTAAAAATCTTAAGGAGGATTTTGACACTCCAAGTCCAGCACGGGAGCCCAACCCAAGGCTGTAGCTGGCACTGCCAGCAGTCCTGGCCCGGCCTCCTCACGCTCTCCAGCGCCCGGGGGCTCTGTGAGCATCCCAGCAGCCACCAGCAGTGCGAGGACCCGGGGCTGACACCGTGGGCCCAGCGAGGCACTGCGGGCTGGCTGCCTTATCGCACCGGACAGAACAAACAGCGTGGGGCCTGACACGGGCCCTCCCGTGGCCACAGCGGGGCAGCCGGCTTTTTTTTCCCTGACCATCTTTGAGCTTGAGATCAGACACAGGGAAAGATTAAAACAAATATGAGTTTAATCAAGGGAGCCTGCTGTCCTGGGGTGGAAACAGGAGCCTGCTGACAGAAAGAGAGGCTGGAGCGCTGGGGAGCCGGAGTGGAATCAAAGCCGCTTGCTTACCACTAACCGCTCAGATGATCCATATCATAACAACAAAAAAGAAAAACAATTATTTATTCTTTTTGATGTTGCAGCTCAGCAGCAACTTGCTTTTTGAAGAGAGCAAGGTCAAAACCAAGTTATTGTTTTTGCCTGAAACTTTGACAGGGACTCCGAGTTCTTCCATGTGACCTACTTAGATGAGAGATGTGGGAAACTTGAAGATGTGCGTTTCTTCTGGGCCATGGAGTAGGGCCTCCTTTCTTCTCCCTCACCCTCCCTCCCTCCTCCTGCCCATTTCTCTCTCCTCTCGCTTCCGTGAAGGACCTGAATGAGGTGTCCCGGGGAACACAAAGGCCCACCAGTCAAAGTTCTGCCTCGTCTGGGAGAGAGTTAGAAGCCAAGTTCTCCAGACTCACTCTTCTGGGGTGGGCTACAGAAAGTCACCCCTGCACTGCCCGACTCGCCAGTCACTGTGTTGCTTGGGCACGGTGCTACGCGGCTGGGATACAGCCACAAGTCTCAGACTCTGCCCTGCAGAGTTGATCGTTCACAGGAGGGACGCGTGACTAAACCACTCATCTCGTCATTGGGGTACATCAAGGAAGCACAGTTGATCGTGGAGGTTCTGGGGGACTCAGGGCCTTGCAACCTAGACTGGGATTCTGCAGTGCCCCCCTGGAGGCTGGAGGTTTGGCAGGCAGTTCCTGCAGGACCTCACTAAGCCGAGAGGAGTCTGGATTTCCTCTGTGTAGCACTGGGGAGCCACAGCTGGGCCCTTTCCACAGGGAGCCATGTGGTCAAGTGGCTTCTGGAAGCTCACTGGGGCCCACAGGACCCTTCACAGGAAGGCAAAGCGGGAGGTGCTGAGGCCAGACTCTCGCAGCAGTCAGTGTAGGTGGGTAGATCAAGTCAGGTCCGATCAAGAAAGCCAGTTTTGAGTGAGTCCTGGAAGTTGGAGCCGGTTGGGAGACTGTCTCCTGAGGGATTGGAATGTTAATTCCTTCAGAGCCCTTCCTCCACCCTTATCAAGAACCTGCCCCAACCTGTTGCCAAGGTAACCTGTTCCAGGAACTGCCCCTCCCACAGGGAGCTTTGAAGTTGTTCATGTGTCCTGGGCTGCTCCATCCTGCCATTCCCCCTTCAGCCCATCTGCTTCTCACCTTTTGGCCATCACACCAGGCCTGGTCACATACATGGAGGGAGAGAGAGAGAGAGAGAGCAGGAGAACAAAGGAAGCCCTGGGGCATATAAAAGGCAGACCTGCCTCGCTCCACCAGCAATGGCCCCCTTCTCCCTCCCAGGAGAAGTCTATGTTACCCCTTTTAAATGAACCCAGGTTTATACACTTACCTCGGCGTGCTTCTCTAATGTTCAAACTTCCACATTTGGGGGAGCAGAACTCGTCACCGGTAAACGGCAGTATCAGTGAGAGATGATAGTGGCAGGGGCTAGAGAGGCGTGAGGGGAGCTGGAGACAAGTGGAGAGCTTCCAGAAGGATGCACAGTACGAAGCAAGACCCCGCAGGGCTGAGGAGCGGGAGAAGACCAGCCATCCGGGAGAGGAGGTGGGCTGCAGGTGGGGGGTGGCATTGGGGGAGGGGACAGATGCTAAGTCATATTTCAAACTTGGGGAACCAGGTGGGCACATTGGTTGGATGCCCAGGTCAGGGGCTTAGGAAAGGAAGGGCCAGATATGCAGGTTTGAGAAGACGCAGAGCTTGCAGCCCTGACCATCACAGTCTTTCTTTAGCTTCCTGGTATTTTATTTTCACGTCCTTCAGTTCTTGAAGCTGATGCACCCCTCGTGCTATGCCACACCCTGGGGGGGGGGGGGGAGCACCACCAGATGTGACTTTCACCCTTTCAGAGTCATCTAGCTCAGAAGCCAAGTGGGCCTGACACACTGTGTCCCAGGCTGACTCCTGTCTTAGTCCATTTTCTGTGGCTGTAATAAAATACCTGAGACTGGGTAATTTATAGGGAATAGAGGTTTAATTGGCTCTTGAATTGGGAGTCTAGAAAGTCCAGGAGTGTGGTGCCAGCATTGGATGAGGGCCTCCTACTCTGTCCTAATGTGGTGTAGGGTATCACATGGTAAAACAGGGCAAGTGTGCTAGCTCAGGTCTCTCTTCGTCTTCTTATAAATCCACTAATGGTACAAATACGTAATGACAATTCCCACTATTATGTATAATTATGATGCACCAATAAAAACAGTTTCCAAAAAAATTTTTTAAAAAGTCATTAATGCCGTAATTGGGCCCTATCCTCATGACCTCATCTATTCCTAATTACTTCCCAAAGGCCTCACCTCCAAACACCATGAATATAAGAATTTGAGCAATAAATTTCTAACACATGAATTTGAGGGAACACATTCAAACCGTAGTGGGTTCCCCAGAACAGATTTCAAGACAAGGATGTGAGTCCAACAGCTTATTAGACACGTGATCCAGACACTGTGGGAGGGGGGATGGAGCAGGGTGAGGGGAGAAGGCCACCAGAACAGGTCACTCTGTGGACAAGAGGGGCACTATCCCAACAGGACCTTGGGACGTGCCTAAAGGGTACCCACCCAAGGGTTACAAAGATGAGGGGTTTGCCCACCACTTCCGTGGTCAACCTAACGTGCTGTTCCTGCTCCCTGACACTTTGATCCTGCCCTGTGCAGGTTGATCACCCTCTTGGATCCTAAGAATGACCTCAGATAGAGGCAGTCCTTTGCAGTAAGAGGCTAGAGGGGTCCACAAGGCAGCAAAGACATCTTGGAAGAACACCATTCTATACAGCAAAGCACCCAAGTTAGTGCTTTTTCAATTAATGGGTGGATTTGGGCGATTTTTTCTAGAGAGCATTTTCTTCAGACCCCCATGGAAATGTACCTCTGCAAAGCCCAGCGCCAACACGGAAGCATCAGAGGGCCTGAGAAAAGACTAGAAATAAAGTGAACATAATATGACCTTCATTCCCACCCTCATACAGGCTGGACAGAAGACCAGAGAATTGACCAACCTGCAATTATTCCAGGGAAACACCTCCAAATTCAAAGAACATCAAAATAGTCTCAAAATGTTAAAGAGGCTTCCTTCCCTTCATTCCTTTTTTATTTTTTTTTTGGGGGGGGGAAGGGGGTGGTGCCAGGGATTGAACTCAGGGATACTCAGCCACAGAGCTACATCCCCAGCCCTTTTTTTGTATTTTATTTAGAGACAGGTTCTCATCGAGTGGCTTTGAATTCGCAATCCTCCTGCCTCAGCCTCCTGAGCCCCTGGGATTACAGGTGTGCGCCACCTCGCCTGGCTCCTGCATTCCTTCTTTGAGGAAGGCAGAAAATGTTTTTCTCAAAGGAGAAATAGTATGCTGGGAGGTAGGGGACCTGGAAGCTGACAAGGGGACCAAGAAGGCCGAGCTATTGCGACAACCATGAAGGACTGGGAAGGAAGGCCTGCTCTCCACTGGCAACCCTCAAGAAACCCTGGTTTAATTTCATTTTATTGCATACGGATTTCCAGTTTTCCCAGCATCATTTGTTGAAGAGGCTATCTTTTCTCCAATGTACATTTTTGGCACCTTTGTCTAATATAAGATTACTGTGATTATGTGGGTTAGTCTCTGTGTCCTCTATTCTGTACCATTGGTCTACAAGTCTATTTTGGTGCTAATACCATGCTGTTTTTATTCAGCATTAAAACAGAAATAAAATCATGGCATTTGCAGGTAAATGGATGGAGCTGGAGAATACAATGCTAAGTGAAGTTAGCCAATCCCAAAAAAAAACAAATGCCGAATGATTTCTCTGATTTAAGAATGCTGATTCATAATAAGCTGGGGGTGGGGGTGGGGGATTAGATGAACTCTAGATAGGGCAAAGGGGAAAAGGGGAGAGAGGGGAAGGGAGGGGACATATGTGTAGGAAAGGTGGTGGAATGAGATGGTCATCCTTACCCTAAGTACATGTATGAAGACACGAATGATGTGACTCTACTTTGTGTACAAAAAGATATGAAACATTGTTCTCTATATGTGTAATATGAATTGTAATGCATTCTGTTGTCATATATAATAAATTAAAATTAAAAAAAAATAAAAAAGAAGAAGAAGCTCCGGTAACCAACTCGCCTTTTCCACACACGCCGGCCCAGCTCGCAACGCCCAGCCTCTCTGGCAACCAGAGCCCTGGCTAGAAGGGCCTGGGAAGAACCTCAACCCCTGATCTGGGGGAAGGTGTGCAAAAGACCTTAGCCAAAGCCCTCGGATGGCGAAGGCGTCACACAGGGCATGCGCTCCACTCGTCCTCAGCCCTCCAGGGCGGCTGGGACTTCCTCCTCCCTGCCTCTCACTTCCGCAGCCATCTAGGACCAGCACCCGTGAACCAATTCCACATGTGTGGTTCGGAAATGGTCTGTCCACCTGTGCTGGCAGGTTGCCCCCCCCCACCCCAGCGTGGCCAAGTTGAAGTGGTGGAACCTTTAACAGGTGGGGCCATAGGGACTCCGCCCGCTACAGGAATTAGCCCTTGTCTCTGGAGTTCTCATGACAGCAAGATTGGCCAGCGAGCCTGGCCCCTGAGTTTCTCTGGCTTCCCATCTTACCATACCACTCTTGCACGTCATCCCGCCACTGTGATGCCATCCACCACGAGGCCCTCACTGGAAGCCAAACAGACGGGGCCACCCGATCTTGGATTTTCAGCCTCCAAAAGTTTATAAAGCACCCAGCTCAGGCATTCTGTTATAGAGACAAAAAATGGCGCCGTACACCACACACACCTTCCCACCTTCTCATCCCCCATCACACCACATTATTAGCTTGAAATCAGCCATGATGGGATTATTTTCACCACTCCTGGAATCTGGGCTCAGTCTTGTGACTTGCTTTGGCCAAGCAACGAGGCAGCAGTAATGGTGTGTCCAGTCTGACCTCAGGCCTTGAGAGGGCGTCACTGTTTTTGCTTGCTGTCTTATGACTTTGCTGTCACCATAAAGTGGACATTTCAGGCTGGTTAGCTGGTCCCAGGAGGAGAATGAGAGAAAGGAGGAACAGAGCTGTCCCAGCTAACTGGCCCCACAAAGCCCTGCAGCAGAGCCTCTGGCCAACCTGCAGATGTGAGAGCAATAAACACTTCCTGTTGTAGCTTCCAGGTGCTGCGCTGCAAAGGGACCGTTTTCTCTCCCCCTCAGGCCAGGTGGCTCCTGTGGCTCTGGCAGAGCTGACCCCATCTCATAGCTCCGGAGGAGACATGTGCTAACCAGCAGCTCCACACCCCAGCACTCCAGGCTCAGGTCCTATTTTACAATGGCCACATGATCCAAGCTAGACCAGAGACACCACCCTGGGACAGCTCCTGGAGTTCCTGGGAAAGAAGTGCTCTCTTCCCCTGGAGTAGCCTAGGTGGAGCAATATCAACTTTTAGAGAGTGGAGCAGCCATGTGCTGGCAAACTAGCTCTCCTCCCACAGAAAACAGAAAAAGAAAGCCCTGTTTTGTAGCATCTGCCAATTTTCATGATATAAATACACCAGCCAATTTCATGCTACCAATAATTGAACAACTGGTGCCCCAAATTCCTGAATGTTTTACAGTTGGCTCTATCACATCCTTGCAATGGAACCTGTGCCATGGAAAGCTGAGCCAAACATGGAGAGATAGACTGTATTCTCAATTTGAGCAGCTAGATCTAGCGATCCCTGAAATCCATTAATATTCCCGGACGTATGTGAGTCAACTTTTTTTTTGTTTCTTCTAAAGCCAGTTTGATTTGGGTTTCTTTGATGTGGGGATGGAAAGAAGACTGACTAAAACACAACCCATGCTCCTCCATGCTTGGGTGCCTTGAAGAATCAGATTAAACCATTAAAAATAATAATAGTGGCAAAGCAACCATCTACAGAGAACCAACCATGTGTCAGACACTTTACAGAAAATTTATCCCAGCCATCTTCATATCAGCCTGACCAGATAAATGTCACTGGCTCCACTTTACAGATGAGCAAAATGAGGCACAGAGAGGCTGAAGGACTTGCCTTAAGGTCATCTACTTGGGGTTTTTCTTCTTTCTTTTTTATTTATTTGTTCTTTTTAGATATACATGACAGTAGAGCGTATTTTGACATACCATACATGCATGGAGGATAACTTCCCTTTCTCGTGGTTGTACATGACGTGGAGTTTCACTGGTTGTGTATTCATATATGAACTCAGGAAAGTTATGTCTAATTCATTCTACTGTCTTTCCTATTCCCATTTCCTTCCTTTCCCTTCATTTCCCTTTGTCTAATCCAATAAACTTCTGTTCTCCCTGCCCCCAATGTATGTTAGCATCTGCATATCAGAAAGAACATTTGGCCTTTGTTTTTTGGGGATTGGCTTATTTTACTTAGCATTATAATCTCCAGCTTCATCCATTTACTTGCAAATGCCATAATTTCATTCTTCTTTATGTCTGAGTAATATTTCATTGTATATATTACATTTTTTTATCTGTTCATCTTTTGAAGGGCACCTACATTTTTTAGAAATTGTGAATGGAGCTGCTATAAACATTGATACGGCCACATTGCTGTAGTATGTTGATTTTCAGTCCTTTGGGTATATACCAAAGAGTGGGATAACTGGATCAAATGGTGGTTCCCTTCCAAGTTTTCTGAGGAATCTCCGTACTGCTTTCCAGAGTGGTTGCACCAATTTGTAGTCCCACCAGCAATGGATGAATGTACCTTTTTCCCCATGTCCTCGCCAATATTTATTGTTACTTGTATTCCTGATAATTGCCATTCTGACTGGAGTGAGATGGAATTTCAGTGTAGTTTGAATTTGCATTTCTCTAATTGCTAGAGAAGTTGAACTTTTTTTCATATATTTGTTATCCATTTACATTTCTTCTTCTGTGAAGTTCCTTTGCCCACTTATTGATTGAGTTGTTTGTTCAAGGACATCTATTTGAGCCAGAAGGAAAACTCAGATTCACCAACTACCTCCTGGGCCTCTCAATCTAGCCTCCAGCTAGTCCTTCTGCCTAGAAGGCTTTTGGAAACATCTCCTCCTGGAGATTTCTCTCCCATTTTTTGAACAACTATTTGTTGTGTGTGTCTTTGTCCAAGATCACCAGGGTAGCAGGGCCAGGTGTGAACTCTAGTCTTTAACCCAATCAATACCCTGCTATATCACCTTTTCTAATTGCCTTTTAGGCGTGGAATTTCTAGTTCAAGTAATTTCCCAGAGAATTCTGAGAAAAACAGGGAGAAAAATGTTGCAGGATGTTGCTAAAATGTTCACTGACAGGTGGTCTGTAAACTGTGGGCCCTGAAGCCAGTTGTCAGGCCCTGGTCTGTGTCTAGGGTCCACTGAGGGAAATGACTCTAGCCCAGGAATGTCCTCAAGATGCACATGACCTGTTGGAATTTGTTTCATTCACTGACAATGGAGAAATACTTTGCCACCTTTGTTTCATGGGAGTATGTGGGATTCTGGGGGAGTCTACACCTGCCCATCAAAATGGCTAATTCTCCCCCAGGCCCAGCCCCTGCCGGCTGAATCGTCACCACCTTAGCTACTCAAGACCCAGCTGCTTCCTTCCCTTTTGCCCCTCACTTTTCCCTGAGCACACATTGTATGCACAGAGCTACTTAGTCACCTCAGCTTGTCACTGCAACTTTGTGAGTCTCAGGACCCTTGTTGGCAAGTTATGGAAAGCTCCACTCCAATTCATCCCCTCAGGTGCCCAAGACGTCCAGGGATAGGTCTGATTCAGGGGTTCCAATGATGACCTCAGGACGTGGTCTCCCTTCTCATCTGTGGGACTCTATTCTGCCTTGGGTGTCTGTAAGGTCTAGATTCACTTCCTGTCAGCCACGAGTCCACTGGCAAACAGAATTCCTTCCTCTGACTCACCCGACAAAAATAACAGGTCTGATTCTCATTGGCCCACACTGGGACACAGGGTCATCCTTGTAATGAACACTGGGATGAAAGGATGGATACGCAGTTAGCTTAGGCCAGGGACGCATGACATGCCCTAGGTAGATGTCATATGTAGGTGGGTCCCACCCAGACCGCATCCCTAAGGAAAACTGGGAGGTTCTTACCAGAAGAAGTGAGGGTAGATGCTGAGCGTAGAAACAGCAATCACCGTGATGTCCATCTTCACTCTTGGCCTAGGAGAGGATGACCGGTTGTCTCACTTGTATTTCATTCACCGTCCCGGCCCCGCCCCGCCCCGCCCCCACCGTACGCTCGGCCTGGAGGTCAGCTCGACCAGTGAAGTCTAGATCACCATTGTTTCATCTAGTTGCTGACTTCAGCTTTCAGTATCTCCATCATCTTAACCAACTCTAAACATTCCTGAACATTTTCAACTTTAAAAAATAATAAAAAAAAAAAAGGACTCTGATGGCTTCCTATTGTCTAGCCCATGAGAACCAAGGTCCAAGACCCGAAACTCAAAACTTTCACACTCTCACCCTAACATAATTCACCCTCATTACTTTCTTTCCTTCACTCACTTGCCTGGCATTTCAGCCATCAAGACCAGCTGCCATTCTTCCAGTGCACCTTCTGTTTGCTCTCTTCTGTGCCCTTCACCTGGAATTCTCACCAACCCCCATTTTCATTTCTCCTAGTCCCCAAATCAAGCCCAGCTGGATGGCCACCACCCCTAGGAAGAAGCATGTCTGCAGCATCCACACCACCTCCAACTCTCCCATCCAACCAGTCTCACCTCTGATGCTCTGCACCATCACCTGGTCCTCAGCACTCTTGTCATAGTTTAGATGAGACAATAATGTGAACACCAGCACAGCACATCAGTCCAGCCTCTGTGTTGACCAGGACTCTCAGTTGCAAGAAACTCAGCGGAAACTTCTTTCAATGCAAAAGTAATTGGCTCAGTCACACACACACACACACACACACAGAGCAAGAGTTGCAGACATGGTTGGATATTCATACTCTCTCTACCTATCTGTCTCTCATCCCATTTCTGCTTTTCTTGATGATGGCCTCATTTCCTCCACTGTCAATAGCCTCCTTGGTGCACTGGAGAAGGTGGCTGCTAGTAGCTCCAGCTTTCATCATCATTACAATTTGGATCTCAGGAGATGGAAGACTATCTCTTCTAAAAAATCTTGCACCAAAATTCTGGAGAGGAGCCTGGCTGGGCTGGGGCCACAGGACCTTCCCTGAGCTAGCCACTGTGACCTGAGGAAGAAGGTTCCTTGATAGTCCAGGCCTATGTCACAGGGACTCTAAGAAAGAGGGGTCTATGGTCAGAAGACAAGAAAAGAAAGAACAGGATAGTCCTTTGTTCCTCTGCCCTCAAAACCCCAAGCATGACTGATTCACCCAGGGCATTATCACCTGGTCGCTGCTGACAGTGATGGCTGTCACATCTGTCGAGCCCCACGTGCCAGGCACTGTGCTAAGCACTTTACATGTATTAACTCACTCATTCCTCATGACAACTTTTGGAGGTTGGTACAATTCACCCCATTTTACAGACGAGAAAAGTAAGGTCCAAAAAGGGTACGTCATTTGTCCAAGGTCCCCTGGCTAAGAAGTGGAGGAACCAGATTCAAACCCCAGGAGCCAGGTCCCAGAGCTGGGCCCCTGCTGCCCAGCGCTTTCCACAGGAGAGCTGCGGTGTCCGTCCCTGCGTGAGCAGGAGAGCAGGCGAACTCTGCCTCTCCCTGTGGTTACGGCCTCTTATCTGGACCAATTCTCCTGCACTGAAACAGCCCAGAAGCCAGGCAACAGGTGAAAACCACACAAATGGCGGGTGGGAGGAGTCCAGGGAGGAGGGGTACCAGATGCCCCATCTCTCCTCGCAGATTCTGGACTCTCCCCTGATTCCACATCATACAAGACCCCCCACACACACCTACTCCATTCCTCCAGGGGAGCATGGATGTCTTACTGTCTCTCACCAGCTGTGTGACCTTCCCTTCCCCTCCTGGGACCTCAGTGTGCCTGTCCACAGCACGGGCCCTGCTGGGGCTGGCATCCTTTGCTCCCAGGATTCTGTTGGTCCTCACCAACTTCAAGCCGCTGCTGCCCTCCTAGGGATACTACTCAGGACCCCCACCTTGTCCACCTGCCCCTCCCTGGGCCCCCCACGTCCCTGCCGCCACACTGTCCAGTTTCCACCTATCTACCTGCCTGTCTGCCCATCAGACCTCAGCTGCCCCGATCCCTCAAGGCCTTGCCTAGAAGCTGCCAACCAGCCATGTGAACTCACACGACC
Source organism: Tamias sibiricus (assembly GCA_025594165.1). Classification (NCBI taxonomy): domain Eukaryota; kingdom Metazoa; phylum Chordata; class Mammalia; order Rodentia; family Sciuridae; genus Tamias; species Tamias sibiricus. The sequence goes on from CM046672.1 coordinate 34,888,666, forward strand.
CGGGGTGGGATCAGAGGTGGGACCGGAGGAGACAATAGCCTGGCCCATCCCAAGTTTTCAGCAGCACTGGCATTTTGGCTGGCAGTGGGGCTTTAAGACAGCATGAGTCCCAGAGAGAGGACGAGTGGCACTCCCCAACCGCTCCTGTGCGTGTGTGTGTGTGTGTGTGTGTGTGTGTGTGTGTGTCTGGAATGACAGGTTGAACAACCCTTCCCTGGGCATCAAGGCACAGTCCTTGAAACCTTCAAGGCAGTGGGAGGGAGGATGACCCTTGGGCACATGGGCCTCCTTCTCATGGGTGACAGGGCACGGGCAGCCGGGGGGGGGGGGGGGGGGGGGGGGCACTTGGACCTTTATGTGACAGAGCAACACTTCGCTCAGCCCCAGCCTGCGTGCCGTGCCGTGTCAGCCGCATTGCCCAGTGCCCCACCCCACTCCCGAAAACCAAAGGCACCCCTTCCGGAGAAGAGAAAGAGGGGGCTTCATCATTAATAGCGCTGGCGGCAAGGTAAAGCCGCCCGCCCGCCCCGCGCGCACCCTCGCCCATAATTATGCCGGAGCGGCTTTCATCCCTGCCGCGCGCACGCGGAAAGTTTATTGTTGTATTTCGGCCTTTTTTCAGTCTCCTCTGCTTTCATGCAAGGGGAAGGGTGCTGAGGGGTCAAAGCACCCTCCCCCAGCGCCTCTCCCTGCTTCAGCCCTTTTAGAAAAACACCCAAAGCCATAATTTGTCTTAGAATTTCTTTTGAAACAGCTACAAGAAAGACTAACGACTGCTCTTTTCCCTCTGTTTCTGATTCCAGCCATCCCTTTATCTGGCTTTCATTAGAGCCTCGGCCGCGCCTCTTTTGTGGGAGAGACTTGAGGGAGCCGAGGCAGTTTCCCAGCCGCTGTGATGTTGCTAAAGATTAAAAAGGAGCTTTGAAGCTGCACCAGTTCTCTCTGCGCCCCCTCGGTACAGGACCTCAGAAAGACCCAAGCCATCTGGCAAACCTGACATAAAGACAAAATAAAGTGATTGAAACAGTCTCTTCAAAGCCACAATGGCAGATTTGTTGATTTGGGCGTTATCTTTCATGCGAGGCCCTCAGAAGTCACCAGAACACCTAGGTAATCTCGGGCAGGCCTGACTGGAGTGGATGAGGCCTTCCAGGAGGAGGCTCAGAGAGGGGCCCGCCTTGCCTGGCGGGGCGAGGAATAGACCAAATGCCACTGGAGGGGGGGCCCGGGAAACTCAGCGACTGGATTCAGAGGGCCCTAGGCGGTGGTTCCAGCCGGGCCTGCTCACTCCAGCTCCACCTGCTGCTGTCCTGCCTGAGGGGCGCCGGGCCGACTGGCCAGCCCGAGTCAGGCTGGGAAGCTGATGCAAAGCTGTCCTGAGCAGAAGGGGAGTGGCCAGAGATGAAAGGCCACTGCCCTGATTGCAACCGACAGTGTGTTAGTGACATCCAGGCAGCTTTCAGTATCAGTATCTGATTTTCCTTGCTCCCACCTGGGCACATGGCCGGCTGCTGAGGCCCATGACAGGGTCTCCCTGGACAGACTGATCCCTGGACCAGCAAAGATCCTAGAGATACAGAAACAAAGCATTCGACCCGATTCTGCATCAACATGCTGCCTGATGCTCACGTCCCCAGGAATGAGACCCTCTCTGGGCCTTAGCTTGCCCTCCTTTACAAAAGGGCCAGGGCCTGCCCTTGTGGGCGGAGTTTCTCTTACCCTGCTGGGAGCCCAAGGCCTTGGATCACGGGTGCTCCGCTGGCCTGGATGGGAAATCCGGAGGGAGTAAGGGCCAGTGCCACAGCTGAACAGCCCCTCCGCACTCAACTTCCACCCAGGAGTTTGGGGGACACCACTCTACACACCCATACTGATGTGACCCCAGATGAAGTGCTCCCCCTCTTGGTGCCTCCATTGTTCTGGTGGTAAAATTCTGTGGTTGGAGTTTACCAGGATGTTCAGGTGCTGCAGAGAACTGAGGTTCCCTGGACACTCCTGAAGGGACTCAGATAGAGTCCGAGAGAGCAGAGCAGGTGGTCTCAGTTTCGCCACCTGGCTCCAACAGCTGCTCTGTTTTTATCTGCTCCATGCACTGGGCTTCAGAATATGATCCCCAGGCTTATTTTAAGGTTCTTCTGATCAAAACATACATACAACGTAAAAGCCATGGCCCTTGAGGGCCTCTGATCCTTCCTCTGACCTCCTCTGAACCTGCAATTCTAACTAAACCCTGACGAGCTCAATAAGAACCAAACCACATTTTATCCAGTTTTAGCAAAATAATGAATTCACAAAGTCTGACCATTGATCAACAACCAAGAATCTATTAAAGACCTATTATGTTGACACCAGAAAAATGTGAGACCTGCCTGTCCTCAGACACCAAGCACAGACAAGATTCCTAAAGATGGTCACACTAACTGGGGACATGTCAAGCCACCACCTGTTTCCTAACCCAGGGAGAGGAGACCTCTGCCCACACGTCTGGGAGACAACCCACCTGCCTCCCTCTTTTGTGATCTATTTACTTTCTCTGGCCAGATGCAGGACTGGGGTCTGAGCTCTTCCTCCACCCCTGCTCCATTTAGAGGACCCACAGGGGAAATGTCTTCACATCTGGCCCTCACTGACCTCCTTCCTGCCAGGGACACAGCAGGCCCTGGCATCAGGATGGGAGGCTGACAACAGATTTCCTGGCATCTTCACATTGGTGTGCCAGTGTAAGATTAAGTTCAACTCCCCAGAGAAGCAGAGCACACGTAGGAGGAGTAGTCTGTCCATCAAGACCTGAAGGGAACCTTCCCAATAGCCAATTTTCCTCTTCTTTTCTAACTATGCTTCCAAAACCTTCACTCCATGGTAAACTCCTACTCATCCTTCAAAACCCATCTCCAATGTCATGTATTCTGTGAAACATTTCTGAGCTTTCTCCCTCAGTTCACATGGCACTTCATCCACATCTGTCTCAGAAATCTCAGAAATTAAATGACAATTTTTTTTTCCAGGAAGAAGTCACATGTCTGGAAGTCAAAGATCTCAGATCAAATGTCAGCTCCCTTATTCATCAGCTATGAGAACTTGGGCAGGTCACTTTGCCTTGTTGATCCCTAGTTTCCTCATCTGTAAAGAAGAGAAAATTTATCCTTTAGGGTTATTTTTCAAATTTAAACTGCAAATTAAATAGAGTAACATACGCAAGAGAGATTGAAATTATATCCAATACATAGAAGCCTCAAGAGACGTGAGTTCATTTCTTCTGTAGTAGATGGGAGCTTCTTGAGGACAGGACCTGTCTGTTTGTTCCTTCACTCAGCCAGGACCACTGAACTCCTGCAGAGAGCCAAGCCCTGAGCCAGATGCTGGGTTGTACAGCCGGTCACTGTGCAGACTGTCCCCCTGGCCCGTCCATCTCACAGCTGGTCTTCCTCGCCCAGGCAACTCCAGCACCTGTCTGGGCTGGCACTGTCCCTACCCTTCCCAAGTGGTTTGGTCACAGGGCAGGTCTTCGGAATCCAGGTTGAAAGCTGCCCACCATCAACAGGACTCTCTCCTACACGAGCCTTCCTCTGAGGGCAGTGCCTTGTTTGAACCCTGGGAGGACAGTGACTCTTGGGGAGCTCCTGGTCTAGGGTAGGAAATGCTCGATTCATCCCTAGAGAGCTTTTAGCCTAATGGAAGAGACAGACACACAGTTATCAGCCTGGAAAACCCCCAATCTAATGGAGAAGTCCTATTTTCCTGGCAACTCCTATTTCCCCAGCCTGATAGCAATCAACGGCGTCCTGTTTTCCCTGATGGAGGAGACACGCAGCTGCTAGCCCTGGCCCAGGCTATCACTGGTGGAGATGAGACCGCTCCTGTCACAAGGAGACACCTCCTCTGATGGAGGTAGCTTGAGAGTCAGATAAAGCAACACTTATGGAGGCAGGAAATAAGATCAATCTGGGGTCCCTTTGAGAAGCTAGTTGTGCGATGTCTGTGTTTGTGAACTCAGAAATGACATCCCTGGCTCTGAAGATGTGCCATCCTGATCCACAGGGCTGGACACAAATGACACAGAGTCATCCGCCTCACAAGCCTCCAGCCAAGGCCTCTCACCAGAGAATCAAGCCAGAGCTGGCCTGAAGCCTCGTCACTGGCATCTCATGCCAGCCTTGCCAGGGGAGGTTTTCTCACGATCAGGGACATCTGGGCTGGCGCAGCTCCCAGAGGCCACCGACATAAAAAGCGAGGGGCTTGGCGGAAACACCATCTGCACATCATAAAGCCACTTGGTGGTTCCCAGGAGCTGCCTCCAGCTGCGGCTGTGTTGCCCGGGAAAGGCAGAGGAAGGCACCAAGCGGCCAGGAGGTGGGGGCAGGGACAGGATGAGAAAAGGACGGCCAAGAGGGGCAGTTGGGCAGGAATTCTTCCACCTGGCACCCCATGCACTTTGAAAATTAATGTCACCTGGCTTGTCTCCCTGTCACCACCGCCAGGGACTACACGTGGTCCTGCCTGTCCCGAAGGTGACTACTGAATGCAGTAGTGCATTCAGTTCTAGAGTTGCCTGAGTTTAAATCTCAGACCCATTTATTGGGTGAATGGATTGACTTCACTCAGCCTCAGTTTTTATATCTGTATATTGGAGCTGATAATCGCACCTGTGAGCAGCCTCGCTATGAGAATTAGAAGTAAAACCTGTATTGAGCTGTGCGTTGTTAAACTTCAATACGTTTCATTATAAAAGAGGTAGTATGAGTCCCACCCCTGATAAAAGTAAGCGCTCAGTCACTATTGCCTCTTATTATCATTACTGTCATCCTTCCCATCCTGAAGCTACAAGAAGCTTTTGGAGCAGGGATCCGCAAGGGGTAGAGATACCAAGGCTATTTCATTGCCCCACCCCCCAGCCAAAGCCACGCCCCCAGCCCCAGGGCCACAGCTGATTGGACAAGAGGCAGGACATGGCTCAAGGAAAGCTCATCTATTGGCAGCTGAGCAGAGCCTATCAGATTCTTTATGGGAACTGGGGTCAGAGAAAGGATGATTGTGTTGGGGCATGAAGAAGCAGAGGAAGGGGTCTGAGAGGAGAGGAAGGAGACAGAGAAGTAAGACGAAGCAGAGGTGAAGAAGACACAAGTTTCCTGAGAGACAGAGAGGAGGGGAGAGGGCTCCTGGTCTGTATTTTGAGTTCCCAGTAGATGAGGCTGTGCCTATGAGATGAATTATTCCCCTAAGCACAAACGCACATATGCGTACCCCACCACCACCCCACAGAACATCATACCTACCTACATTCGTCCTTTTTTACTTTCTTAACAAGCCCCCTCCTGCATCTGAACAACTTCTAGAATGGTGAATCCCAAAGGAGACGGATTTTGTGGAGTGAGACTCAGAAACTGAGAGAGTGAATTGAATAATTCTGGACAATAGAATTTTTGGAGAGGGTGGAACATGGAGAAGAGAAGAGGCAGCGGCTGTAGGAGGAAAATACACGTAGGTTCACAGAGAGATCCAGCGGAGAATTCTGCCAAGTATCTGAACTGAAGTGAATGATCTTTAGGGCAGAGGTCATCAAATCCACATCCCCTGCCATCCTTCGGTTCTGCTCTCCCTGAGTGTGGCTCCATTCCTGGAGGTTTGACCCCTCACCTCTGGGGAGTCAGCTGCCAGTTCCTAGAGCTGCCTTGTCCCATAAACTACACAGACAATAGGAGGGATTCAGTGTCATGGTGTGGGTTCCCCAGAAGTGCACCGTGAGTTGGAGTACAAGTGGCTTCCTTGGGAAATGATCATAGGTAGGATAAAGGGGAAGTGAGCCAGGGAAGCTAATGGAGTCTGCGAGGGAATGTCATCCAGGCATTTACCTCTGTGGGCACCCGGAGCGGGATCCCACCAGGGAACTGTGAGACGCAGGGAAGAGCATGCACCTCAGAGGGAAGTGGAGTATTAACCTACCGGCTCCCCTCGCGGTGGCCCAGGGCTACTCCACAGCTGAGGCTAGGATTTTTTTAATTTTGCACCCATTTGCCTTCCTAGCTGGCTCCTCCTTGGTGGCACTAACTCCCTGACACTCTGACCTGCCACACACAAAGACAAGAGCTGGCTGCGAGAGCCTGAGAGAGCCCTCAGGCAGAGACCCAAGGACTGGCATTTGGAAGTTCTGCCAGTGTGCACAAAAAAGGCAAATGCCAAGGGACTGTGTGCAGGGGCACGGACAGCGCTGCTACCCCAAGCCAAAACCTCGATCTACCTCAAAGGTTTCACTTAGGTACTCTCTTCATCCCTTGATCGATCACAGGGGGCAGAGAGAGGTGATGTGCTAATTGAATTATTCATAGAGTGGGAGGTGAGAGGCAGGAGGATGGGGAGGACAGGAGGGTGACAGGGTGTATTCCCTAAGCGCCCTGTCATACTGGACGATGTAAACGGCAGCCGCTCTCAGAAATAAGGTGATGGACGTTGGGCAGCCAGCAAAACAACACGCAATGTCAGGTTGCCAAGTTAATTGGAAGACAAGAAGGTTGGGTTTGGCTTGTGAGAAGCCCTTCCAGCCAAACCTTGCTGTCACTTGCCCTTATCAAAGTTTAAAGCATTCACAGAGCACTGACCTGGGCCAGGAGTTATGCCAAGCTCTGAGGGGGCACAGATGAAAAGGTGTCATTTCTGTTTTCTGAGAGCAAGGGTGGCAGTGAGGACGGAAATGACAATGACCCCTGTTTCAACTCTCGTTTCATCCAGTCTGTTAATGAGACACCACAGGTTGCAACACAATTATTTTTTGAGTTGCCCAGAAAAACTAAAAGCTGCCAATTAAATTATGTCACATCGTGAATTATAAGATTTATCCTAATTCCAAAGATATGAAGTGTAAAAAAAAAAAAAAAAAAAAAAAAAAAAAAAAAACCTGCACCTTAGAATGGGTGGATTATGCTTATATTTTGTAGAGTATAAAGAATTTTTCATGAACATAATCCCATTCAGGGCTCACCATAAACATACTGGAGGTAATACCACTGCTATTTATATTGCATTGCATGCAGTAGCACTCAGAGAGGTCAAGTGACTTGCCCAAGGTCACTAAACTACTACATAACCAGAGTGGTACTCAACCTCAGATCTGTCTGTTTTCAGAACCAGGACATTGTTTTTCTCTTAATCTTTCTAACCAAATCCATACTCCTCTCAGCTCTGCTAACCTTGCAGCCGACAGCAAGGAGCCCCCTCCCCAGCACCCCCTCCCTCTGCTTCCACCCACCACAGGCTCAGGCTTGAGACAGCTCTGTTCTGGGAGCACTCTTCCTTTCCAGGCAAAGCCGTCTTCCTTCGTGACCACAGATGGACGGTGCAGCCACGCACGCCCTCCCAGCTCCCCTCCAGGCTCTGGCTGGAGGGAGCACTTCTCAAACCTGGTCCCTGCCCGAGATTCTGTTCGTAAGGAGCCAGGCCCTTGCCCCTCGGAGCACTTGAAATTGGAGATATTGGATGATGGCATACATGCAGACCTCCTCACGTACACGCCTCAGTGGTCCCACGCTGGGAACCAGGGCTGGCTCCATGAGTGAGCCCCTTATGCAGGGACACAGGCGTCATGCTTGGTTCAGTGCTCTGCGGTTGCCACCTTCACATGCTTGATGAGTTTGGACAAAGGACCTCGCCTTTTCGTTTTTCACTGGACCCTGCAAATTAGGTAGCTGGCCCTGCTAAGAACCACATCTAAAGTCCTCTGAGCAAGGAGGTGATTTTCTTGCCCTGTACCTGGCACTTCTGAGGTCAGCAACTGAGGTCCTGGTTCCCTCTAGGTGCTCTGGAAAGCAGTGGTGCCTGGTTCCCTGAACAGGGGATGTACTTGATGGGCAGGGGTGGGTGAAGGCACGTGCAGGACGCTCACGCGCATGCACGCATACCCACATCAGCCCATGTTCTTTCATTTGCAAGTGACAGAAATCCAGTTCAAAGAAGATGAAACTCAAAGGAGGAATTCATGGATTCACTGGATTGAAAAGTATAAAAGCTTGATGAACTTCAGGCTCAGATGGCTCCCGGAACGAAAGCACTGTCACCCGGGCACTGGCTCTTGGCCCTGCTTTCTCCATACTGCGTGTTCTCAGGCAGCATCTCCTCTGAAGGCCCAAGAGCCCCAGGCTGATGTACCACTAGCTCAGCACCCTCAGGAGAAGGTGATTCACGGAAAGTTCCCACCAAAGCGGAGCCTTGGTCACATGCCCCTTCTGTACCAATCACTAAGCCAGAGGCTGTGATGTTCACATTGGCTGGATGCCCGTCACTTGCCCACACCTGGACCAATCACTGACAGCTGTGATGCTCTCATTGGTGGGCCCTGCCCTCTGTGGAGAGGAGGCTCTCAGGGTGGGAGTCAGGATGCTATTCTCAGAGAAAGAGGAAACTTGGTGCTAGATGAGCAGAACACCCAGAATAGCTGGAGGGGCTACAGAAAAGTGGAACAGAAAAATAGACACACACCCATGCCCTCGAGAAGTTCTCCATCAAAGGGGGAAACAGATAATAAGCAATTTAGTATGGGATTGCAAGCGGATGTCTTTGAAAGGAAACAGGAAAAGAACAGAGGGTTGCATGAGAGAGACTAAAAGAGGACTAGTTTGTGCAAGATTTTATAAATCCTTAAAGGGAAACTTTCTCAGGTGGTAAAAGATGAAAGCGAGCCAGTCTATGAAGAGGTGGAACAGCATTCTAGAATGAGGGAACAACAGGTCTGAAAGTCCTGCATGGTGGAAGAGTATTTGGAAGACTAAAACAAGGCAAAGTATCTCTAAAGGGTAATGACTCAAGGGGACAGTGGCAGAAGATGATATCAGAGGGGAGGGCATGGGGCCAGGTCACAGGGATCCTTGTGAGCCAAGGAAGAAAGATTGGGTTTAATCTGAGTGGCATGGGAAGCCACCAAAGGGTGGTGACCAAGGCAACCCTGTGTTCTAATCCAATCTGTTTTCAAAGGTCACTCTGGCTGGGGATGGTGGTGCATACCTGTAATCCCAGTTACTCAGGAGGTTGAGGCAGGAGGATTACCAGTTCAAGGCCAGCCTGAGCAATTTAGCAAAATCCCATCTCAAACAATAAAGTGAACGCTCACTCTGGCTGTGGTGGGCGGGGCAGATTGATGATGGGGCAGAGTGGAAGCTCCTGCTTGTCAGTGATGTGGCTCTTGCTAAGTCACCATCAAGGGTGCACGGACGTGAAGGCTGTTTCTTCCTAACAGGGACATCTGGGAAGATTTTGAGGAAGGAATTTTACTCCAGGTGGAAGTTGGACAGGAAGGCAGGAAGGAGAGGCTTCATGTCCCACTCCAAGTTTTTCCCTTCTGTCAAGGGAAGCAAGTAAAAAGCAAGGCCAAGCAATACAAGGGAAAGAACCAGGTATCTGGATTTCTGGTTCAGTGCTCTCACCTGCATCTGTTCCAGATGACTGAATTGTAAAAAGAGGAAAGACCTCTTTTTCCTTTTTCTGCCCCATGTAAAGAAATGTCCATCCGGGGCTGGGGTTGTGGCTCGGCGGTAGAGCGTTCGCCTAGCACGTGTGTGACCTGGGTTCGATCCTCAGCACCACGTGGACATAAGTGCATTGCATTGTGTGCAACTAGAGTGAATAAATAAATATTAAAAAAAAAAAGAAATGTCCATCCATCTGTGTCTTCCAAAATGCATATGCATATGGTTAAACACCAGTCATGACAAACCAAGAGCAGTTCCGAGTGCAGATAACTCCAAGATGCTATAAAAATTGGCATACGTGGATCAGGGCTGACCGTGTCTGATCCTTGCTGGCCTCCAAAAGGCAAGATCACACTGAAGAGAGGGTAGAAAATGCCTCCCTGGTTGCAGCTCCCTGAGCCAATGAGCACATTTGCCTCTTTGATGAGCAGGGCAAGTGTCAACCCAGCCAGTCAGAATCTAATTCACAGCAAAGAACTTTCCTGCCAGCTCTTTGTTGGTGACCAGTCTCACAAGGAGTGTTAGCATGTCTCACAAGGAGTGTTAGCATTTCGTGAAGCACATTATGTTTATTAAATATATAGTATGTCTCTGTTCAGCAGGGGATTTGCCTGTCAGCCCTGGTTTGCACAGTGTTGGTTGTAAGCTGCCTATTGTGGCCAGCCACGGTGCCGCGGGAAAATTCTCGGAGGCAGAGTTAAGCTTTTACTACTTTTACTTCTACTTTCTTAGAGAGAGCTTAGAGTCTTAGAAAGAAAGATAGAGAAAGATTTCTTCTTGTCTTCTTAGCTTAGAGTCTTAAAGAAAGATAGAGCTTAGCTTAGAGAAAGACTAGAGCTTCTTTCTTCTCTCTTCTTTCTTCCTTCTTCTGTCTGTCTTCTGTCTTCCTCGGGAGCCTCGGCCTTACTCTGACCAGTCCTCTGGAGCCTCGGCCTAACTCTGGCCAGTCATTACTTCTTCTATCTGGTTTCTCTTCTGTAACCGCTCTGCCTACGTTCTGGCCGCTCTGATTCTTCTGACCGACCGAGTGACTGCCCGGCTGACTGAATTCTCCGTTCTCCTAACTCGGACCGCTTTCACCCGGTTATATACCTTCAGGTTTGCGGGTGCCTACAGGTGCGTCACATACATATCAGGTGGAACCCATGGCTTCCAGCTAGCTACAACAGCCCTTCCTAATTAGGGCTCCTTCAGTTGGTGAGGTGCCTCTGGGCTCCACTTGTCTCTGAACAGATAAAGGTCCTCAGTCCTTGGACTCTACCAAATAGAGTCCCCTCAAGCACATTGATAGACTTGAATTTAGAAATTGCTTTGGTTTTGTTTCTGCATGATTGTATCACCTATTTAGCGTCCATTCTCCAACCTTGTGGGAATAACACCCTAATTTTTATTAGGGATCCCAACTTAGGCCAGGTGGTTTAGATACCACTAGCCTCACACCCAAGCTCCAAGCTTTGAATTGTCCCTGAATCCCACCACCACCGTTTATACCCTCTCCACCCCCACCCCTGCCCCTTGATGGCGATTGGTTCCACGTAGGCACATGATCTAAATCAGTCCAATGAGATAAAGCCATGACTTTTGATGGCCCACTAGACAAAGTAGCATTCATTCTGGATTGTAATCTACAAGGATGTCAGCCTGGACCTCATTAGAACTTAACTGGCAATGGGATCAAGACAGTAGAGACAAAGAGCCAAGAGACAAAGGAAGCCTGAATCTTGTGACATCATTTGAGCTCCTGGATATAACCCTGCCTGAAGCTTATTTTATTAGGGATGAATTTCTGACTGTCACACAAAGGCCAAGCAATACAAGGGAAAGAACCAGGTATCTGGATTTCTGGTTCAGTGCTCTCACCTGCATCTGTTCCAGGTGACTGCATCCAGCTACACACATCTCCTCTAATCTGTAGTGTGGCTTTATAGTATGCTGAAAATTGGGTATTTCAAAAATAAAAATATTTGATCACAATAGTTTTATCTAACTAAATCACAGCGCCACGGAAGGGTCCTTGGAGATCATATCATTGAGTGGTTTTCAAAGATTTTTAGCAACTCCTTATCTCAAATGAAATCTTAAGCAGAGCTCCTATGTATAAGAAATAAAAATGGTACCTTTTTAGTGCAAGTGTATTTTATCTTTGAAGTTAAAAGTTTTAATTTTTACTTTTGTAATCAATGAAGACTCAGATTTTAATGTGATGTTTTCAAGGTATGGAATTTGATTACATAATACTTTTGCATGTGTGGAGCTCTTTTAATCATTATTTTTAATAGTTAGAAGTATTTTAAATGTTTTTTTTTTTTTTTAACGTTCCTTATCTTGGGCTGGGGTTGTGGCTCAGTGGCAGAGAGCGTGCCTTGTACTTGTGAGGCACTGTGTTCAATCCTCAGCCCCACATAAAAATAAATAAACAAAATAAAGATATTGTGTCCATGGATAACAAAAACAAAAGAATTTTTTAAGTTCCTTAGCTCTTCTCCTTCTTTATTTGGGCTTGTGAGTAAAAATAATGGATGCCTGAATTTATTCGACTGTCAAAGTTCTTTTGGTGTCCTGTTCTAACTTTATAGAGAGGTTCCATTTTTTCTTGTCCAAGAAAATCAAGTGAAGGCATGACCTAATGTTCTAAAATGGTGCTTCTCAAACTTTAATACATATATATGAATCACCCAGGGATCTTGTTAAAAATGTAGATTCCAATTCCACAGTTCTGAGTTAGAGCCTGAAGTTCTGCATTTTTACCAAGTTCCCATGTGCTGCAGATACAGCTGGTCCACAGACCACATTTTGAGTAGCCAGGTTCTAGAATATACCACAGAGGAGCATCCTGAATATATCCCTGAGGCAAGGAAATGAGAATCACTACCAAACTCTAATTTGAGAAACAAATTGGAAAATATCTGTAATGACATAGAAATGTCACAGAAAGGAATGAGGTTGTGAGCAATTTAAAATTCTTTTTCTAGGCCCTTCTGTATTTTCAAATATATCTATGATGAACACATCTTGCTTAGGCAGAAAATAAGTTTAAAACTAGGTAATGGAATTGAGAAAAAAAATCTAAGATACACACAAATCCTTAAAATAAAATTTTTTTCCAGACACTGACAGATGAGCCGCACTTCTCCACGGCCACGGAGTTTAAAAGCTGCCACCTAGCCCTCTTTCTGCAGCCCTGAAGAGATGGAGATGGTGAGGCCCAGAGAGGAAGAGACAGGCCCAGTTTTCACAGTTGGTTTTGGCAGAGCCAGGGCTATGACATGAGGGATCTGCTCAGCTCAGTAAAAGCCCAGAGCTGCAGTCTGATTGGAGTTCATCAAATATACAGCCACTTGCTACACAGAGAATTCAAACTTGGGCCGTCCCCAGAGCACAGCTCCAAGGAGCAAAAGGTGGAACAGGAGCCTGGGCCTGCAGGACCACTTCTGAGCCGGTGTCTCAGCCCAGGGCTCCTAGAAAATGCCCAGCCATCTCCAAGAAGGTCTCTTTATCCAGTTTCCCCCTACTTTACCGAGTGAGGTCCACACCCGACCCGTCTCCTGGCATTCGAGGCCTGGGTGGTCCGCCTCTGCTTCACCCTGCGGTGTGCCAGCACGCGTGACTCTGGACCCTGAACCACCTTTCCCCAGCCCTGAACGGAGCCGCGCAGGGCTCGCAGCCTCCCACAGCTGTCCTGCTCCCTGCGTCCTCGTCCTGCCCCCAGTCCCTCCTCCCAGTCTTGTCCTCTACCGAGCTAGTCCATCTACAAGTCCCCCCAGCTCCATCTGCCCTCTCTCATTCACTCCAGAGGTCCCAAAGCCGGTGCCAAAGCCTATTTTCAGGCCTCACCTCTCCTCTGTGCCCCAGACCCATGCATTCAACTTCCTCCTTGGCACTGCCTCTCAGGTCATTCACAGCACCTCTCACCCCACCCCGCACCAAAGTCTTCCTCCTAAACTCTCAGAGGAGCCCATCGCACCAGCCGTGCTCCCATGCTGGCCCAAGCCACACCCTCTCCCACTTGGAGACCATGACACTTTCCAGCTAGTCTCTGACTTGTCTCCTAAACCCACTCCAGTTCCTCCACCAGGCAGAAGCTGAAGGGTTCCGCATAAATTGCAAATCCAGCCATGCTGGGCTGTGCCCCGCAGGCCCTGCCTGGCCCCGCCTTCTGGGTGATGTCTTCCTCCCTGGTCTTGCTCCAAGCGTGACCTTCTCTCTTTGCCCTGAAGGCACCCAGCTTGGCTCACGTGGCTCCCTCTGTCTGGTGGATATAGTTGACGTTCCGAGAAGCCCACCTTTCCAGAGGAGCATCCCACCAGGGAGGCGTCACCTACTGCTGCGACTGCCAGCTGCTAAGTGTCCCAGCCATCAGCCACTTTGGAGAATTACCCTGGGACAAACCAAGTCACCTCTACAGCTGAGGACCCCAGAGCAGACCTCACTAGCTGGTGCAGGCTATGAAAGGTCAGCCCCCACCCCCAGGAGGGACCACTCCACGGAGCAGTTTGTGTCCCACAGCCCCACTCAGCCTGCCACCGCCACAGAATCAGACTGAAACTGAGCCCCGTTGATTTTGCTTCCACCCTGCCCTCGCCTGCTCCTTTCACTCCCGAAATTGGGCTGTCCCCGATTGCTGCCCCAGCTGACCCTCACCTCTACTAGGCCTCCCACTAGGGCACCCCACCTGAGACTCCTCCACCAGCTCTAGGGGGGTCAGAGCCAGATCCCAACAGTGCCCTGGGGTCTTCCTACAGAATAGCACAACCGTAATTCAGTAATTTCCCATGCAGTCAGTAGGTGTTCATCATAGATCTATTTGCCAATACAGATGGGTCTAGAAGGAGATTTTGAATTGCTTCTAACTGCACCACTTTCTGTAGCATTTTGGTGAAGGTCACTCCAGATATTTTCCCATTGGCTTCTCAAGCTGGACATGTGTCTCCCTCACGCGGCTGTGCACTCGGGGAGGGCAGGACCGTGTCTCTGTCTCCCATCACCCTCCCAGAATCTAGCATCCCCTGGCACGTAGTAGGCACGCAACAGATATTGGGTGGAGGTGGGGTGGGGAGAAGCTCCTGTGGCCTCCTTCTGATTGGATCAAAAGCTCCAGGTTCATCTCTGTCCTGGCCAGGGTCTGAGTCCAGTGGTTTTCGGGGCTGACAGCAAGGAGCACCGTGGCGTGGCCCCCCTGCCGTCCAGCCAGCAGCTCAGGACCCCACGTGGAGGCGGCACGGGCGGGCCCCACATGGACGGCTGCCATCTGCCGCCTCTCTTCTGCTCACTCAGAGCAGGCGACGGGTTGCTGCGCCAGTGACCGTGAGCAACCCTGGAAGCTGCACTGTCAACAACCTGTCACAGCGAATCACCTCAGGCCACTGCATCCTCAAAGAGCTACCCACTGAACGGGCCTCGGCCCTGCCCCTCGGGGCCTCTCCCAGCGGCACTCACAAGCTGGCACCACGGAGGCCCAGAACGGCCCACCTTGCAAACTGGGGCAGCTGCTGTGGCCACCACCTCCCTCAGCTCCCTAGAGCCGCCCTGTCTACCCCCCCACCACCACCAGTCTCCAGGAGAGCTGGTCCTTCCCCAGCCTGTCCTACTCCTTGACACTGGGGAAGGCCTTCCCGGGGTCAGGAGCCTCCGCACTCCCCGCTTTTGCTCACCCCCCTGCCAACTACTGCCCCACCTCCTCCTCAGAGGAGAAAACTGGGGTTCAGACAGGAAGACAAGAGAAGTAGCCCAGGTCACCCTGTCTTGGAAGTTCCTCACCCCACTGCACTACTGCCCGAGGGGGCTTGAGGGACGAGGCCAGCAGAGGCGAGAGGCTCAGAAGCCCATGATGTTCAGGACTCTGGGTCCGTCTGGATGGTGAGTCGGCTCCCCGAAGTCCCTTTTATCAGTTGGTTGTAGAGGGATATCTATGAAGTGAAGGGCCACCAAGGGGTCTCCAGAACCAGGCCACTGAGTTGGGCCCACATACCCCACACCTGCCCCAACCATGGGAGGTCATGCTCCACCTCAGGATCAGGTGGCCAGGACATTAGCTGTGTCCCAGAGTGACCCCTCCACGGGAGCACCAAGGCCTGAGGCCCACTGCAGGGGGAACGCAGCACACATCACAGTGACTGACCTTCTGAGGGCCCGGAGCCTGCCCCAGCCTCAGGCCCCTGGACACCACTCCTCTGCCGAGAGGCGAGCTAGAGAAAGGCCAGCTCCGAGCTAAGCCAGGCAGAGATTTCCTGGGAATGCCACACCCCCCAGTGGCCAGCCTTCCACGGTGCCTCTCTCGAAACCACTAAGATGGTCACCTCTGTCCCTGCCAGAAGGAACCCCAGGAAGAAAGGAGGGAGGGAGCACAGTCACAGCACAGTGGTAAGTATTCATTCATGCATTCGACAGATATTTTTTGAGGGCCTGTGCTGAGCTAGCTCTGTGGTAAGTGCGGGCAGCAGAGCTATGAAGGAGACAGACCCCATCCCTGTTCTCAGGGTGCTGAGAGTCCTGTGGAGGAGACAGATAGAAACAGGTGCACAGATAGGTAACATGACGTCAGAGGATGTGAGTGTCACAAAGAAAACCCAAGGAGTGTGAGCCCAGAGGCAGAAAAGGGGCTGCTGTGGCTCAGAGAAGCAGCTCCAAAGTGTCACAGTGGAGATCAGGAAGATATGGAGGCAGAAGCTAAGGGGAAAGTGTTCCAGGTATAGAGAAGAGCAGAGACCAAGGTCCTGGGGCAGAAAGTAGCCAGAAGCAAGTGAGAAGGCCAGTGTGGCCGAGCTGCAGCCATGGGGGCTGGAAAGATTGCAGGGCCAGACCTGAAAGCCAAGCTGTGAACGTGGCTTTGACTCTGAGTGTGATGGGGAGCCATGAGATAGCACTGCACAGGGAAATGACATCACCTGGATTACATTTTTAGATAATCACAAATTAAAAATTAACATTAGCAGTGGCAGTCATTCAGCGCTTACTATATAACAGGTACTATACTCGGTGCTCTGACCTCATTATCCTCTTTCATCCTTACAACCTCCTCATTGCCAAAGCAGGCCTGATTACCTCCCCTGTGCTGAGGAGGAGACAGAGGTTCGGAGTGGGGGAGCGAGCCCTTTTAGGATGTGTCAAGGTTACTGAGCTGGTGAGTCTGAAGCCAGGGCCTGAGCAAGGTTTGTCTGTTTGCAGAGAGGCAGGCATTCCGGGCCTGGGTCTCAGTTCCGACTCCCATCTGTTACATGGCGACTGTTTCATCTTGTCAACGCATCAGTGGGGTCTTCTCAACCCTGCAGAGAAGACTTGCAGTCAGTTCCAGCTGGATGGCTCTGGGAGGTCACTGTCCTTACTGGCCCCGGCTCCACCCTCTGCAAGGTGGACATATGTATCCTCCTCCTGGAGTTGCAGCGAGGACGCTGACCACAGGACTGACCCGGTGGCAGGTGGAGGGCAAGTACTCCACAGAATTGCATTAGTTATGCATCCCGAAGCTTTGGGGACTGTGTCCTAGGGGTCTATGTGCCAGTCAGTCCACCCTGAGAAGAGAAGGCACCCTTCTGCCTCCCTGACAGAGCCCAGCAGCAAACCAGGCTGCGAGGGGAGCAGGAGAGGGTGCAGATGCCAGGGGGAGGAACCAAAGCACAGAGATGGCCCGGCCCCTCCCAGGATCATGCTCTTCCTCTTCAGCCAGCAAGTGTGCACCAGCAAGAAGGCTCTGTCCGTCCCCCTCTGCCAGCACCTTTTTTTGGGGGGGAGAGGGGGATACAAGGGATTGAACTCAGGGGCACTCGACCACTGAGCCACATCTCCAGCCCTATTTTGTGTTTTTTTTTTTTTTTTTTTTTTAGAGACAGGGTTTCACTGAGTTGCTTAGCACCTCACTTTTGCTGAGGCTGGCTTTGAATTCAAGATACTCCTGCCTCAGCCTCCTGAGCCACCGGGATCATAGGTGTGCACCAAGGCTGTGATCTGTCGGCATCTTGCTGCTGCTGAGACCTCCTCTTCGGGACCAAGTCAGAATCATTCCCCTCTCCAGGTCTCACAAAACCCAAAGCTCCCTGATTTAAAGAGTTATCCCATCAGGTTAAGCAGTCATCTTTCCTAGGTCCAGTTCTGATAGCTCCACAGGTCCCACGAAAATCCATAAATATCAATTAACAATGATTGTCATTCTTCAAATTATCTTCTGATCTTTTTCAATGCATGAACGGATGTATAGACACATACGCATTCTCTTCTGGACCTGGTTGTAATTTCACACTGTACCAAACTTGCAGGAAGGGATGTTGGAGCTGATCTGATCTGGTCCTCTTTTTGAAGAGCAGTGTGATGAGGGGATTAGAAGTGGGATTTGGAGGTAGGCAGGCATGGATTCAAAGTCCAGGTAAGCAAGCCATGTAATCTCAGATCAACCACCTGGCTTCTCGGGGCTTCGGTTTCCTCATCTGTGAAATGGGGACAACAGAGCTCCTCCTGCAGGCCAGGGTAAGGATAGAAGCAGGTAACAAGTTCAACACTTCAGCCAAGTGCCCCAGATAGGCAACTGTCACTGCAGTCCTTCTTGCAGAGGTCCGCTGCAGGGACAGACAGTTCTTTCTGAGAGAATGCTATCGTCTAAGCTGTCTACTGCTTTGGAACAAAGTTACCCCAAAACTTATTTCTAAGTAAATGGATGAAGGAGCCCCAATTAGGGAGATGGCTATTGCGGTCAGCTGGAAGCCATAAGTTCCACCTGATAATAAGTATGTATGTGACGCACCTGTAAATGCACGTGAGGCACCCGCAAAGCTAAAGGTACATAACCGGGTGAAAGCGGTCGGAGTCAGGAGAAGAATGAATTCATTCAGTCAGTCATGCAGTCGCTCGGTCGGAAGAAGAGTTCAGGTCGGAGAAGAAGAAAAGAATCAGAGCGGCCAGAACGTAGGCAGAGCGGTTACAGAAGAGAAACCAGATAGAAGAAGTAATTCCTGGTCAGAGTCAGGCCGAGGCTCCCGAGGAAGAAAGAAGAAAGAAGAAAGAAGTTCTAAAAGCTAAGCTCTCTCTCTCTCTAAAGAAGAAATCTCTCTCTTTCAAGCTCTCTCTCTTTCTCTCTAAGCTCTAAGAAGAAAAGCTCTATCTTTCTCTCTAAGCTCTAAGAAGATGAAGAAGAAAAAGCTATCTCTAATCTTTCTCTCTAAGCTCTTTCTAAGAAGAAGAAAAATCTTTCTTTCTCTCTCTAAGCTCTCTCTAAGAAAGTAGAAGTAAAAGTAGTAGTATCTTTACTCTGCCTCCGAGAGTTTTCCTCCCACGGCGCCGTGGCTGGCCACGACAGGCAGCTTACAAACGAACACTCCTAACCTCCACGTTTCTGAGAGTCAGGAGTCAGGGCACAGCTTAGGTGGTTCCTCTGCTTCCTGGTCCCTCACAAGTGTGCAATCAGGAAGTTTGCCTGGGCCGAGCCCCTCTGAATGTTCCACCTAGGGAGTATTCACTTTGAAGCTCAGGTGGTTGTTGGGAGGATTCAATTCCCCAAGGGCTGTTGGAACAGGAGCCTTGGGGGACCCAGGCTGGATCCTCAAGTCTTTGCCACATCAGTCTCTCCAAGCATGGCAGCTTTTTTCATCAAAACATGCAAATGATGCAGGTAAATGGATGGAGTTGGAGAATATCATGCTAAGTACAGTTAGCCAATCCCCAAAAAACCACATGCCAAAAGTTTTCTCTGATATAAAGAAGCTGATTCATAGCCAAGTAGGGAGGGGGAGCATGGGAGGATTAGATGAACTCTAGATAAGGCAAAGGGGAGGGAGGGGAAAAGAGGAGTTATGGGGGTAGGAAAGATGGCGGAATGAGATGGACATCATTACATGTACGTACATGTATGAAGACATGAATGGTGGGACTCTACTTTGTGTTCAACCAGAGATATGAAAAGTTGTGCTCTATGTGTGTAATATGAATTGTAATGCATTCTGCTGTCATATATAACACATTAGAATAAAAAATAAATTTTAAAAAAATGCAAATGAGAAGGCAATGGAGAGAGCTGGCTAGCAAGACTGATGTCAGTGATCTGTAACCTCATTCCAGAAGTGGCTGTCCATCAACTTTACTGTATCCTGTTGGTTAAGAGCAAGTCCACACTCAATGGAAGGACACGAATGCCAGGAGGCAGAAGTCTGGGGGCCATCTTCGAGTCCGCCTGCCAAAGCATGGTGCAATTCAACTAGCATTTTCTAATGTCGTCTGTGTGCCAGGGATAGGACTGGTGGTGGGAATTCCAAAGTGGATGAGTTGAGGTTCCTGCCTTCCAGGAACTTTTTCTGGGAGGTGTTTTTCTGCTTTGTGCTCTTACTTTTCACTGCTGCGAACATCCTGCAACAGAGGTAGGACTGCTCTAAAGGGAAGTTCCTAGTTCTGTAGTGGAGATGAGAGAAGCAGATCCTTTTCCTCCATCAGAGGGTGGTCAGAGAAAAGAGAACCAGCTTTGAGTTTCTTTCTTTGAGATCCAAACCATCACACCAACATGCACAGAGGCAAGATGAAGAAAGAGAGAACCAATAGCACCAAATAATTGCTTCCCATCTTCTCTCAAGTAAGCTTCACTCTGGCCCCTTCTGGGCATGTAAACCAATAAATCCCTTTTTACTTACTTGAAGTAATTCAAATTGGGTTTCTATCATTTGCCAATAATAGGGTTCTAAAATATAAACCTGCCATTTCACCACTGGAAATCAAGATAAAGCTACAAATCTTTCTGGGAGAGGTGATCCAGGAATACAAATTCTTACTGTGTTCGTCAGCTTTTTGTTGCTGTCACCAAAATGCCTGACATAAGCAACTTACACTTGCTCTTAGCCAAAAGGCCAAGAAGCGATGACATCAGCAACTTAAAAGAGAAAAGATTGTTTTGGCTCATGGTTTCAAAAGTTTCAGTGCATAGTAGGCTGGCTCCATTGCTTTGGGCCTGAAGTGAGGCAAAACATCATGGCAGGAGGGCACGGTGGAGGAAAGCTGTCAGCTCCTGGCAGCCAAGAAACAGAACAAGAGCATGCAACGAAAGGGCCAAGGACAAGATATGGTCCCCAAGGGCATGTCCCCAGTGACCTACTTCCTCCAACAAGTCTCCACTGGCCTACGGTTTCCACCACCTCCCAGTAGTCCATTCAAATTATTAATCCATAAAATGGATTAACCCACTAATGAGGTCAGCACCCTCATGATCCACTTATTTCCTAACAGCCACGCTTTGGGATACTCGTGCATTGGGGACCAAGGCTTCAACACAGGAGCTTCGGGGGAACATTCCAGATCCAAACGATAACACTTACTAAGGTATAAATGACTGATATTAGATCCTTTCTTGAGACAAGGCAGAGCTTATACACAGGGTAACTCTAAGGCTAAAAGTACAAGCCAGTCAAGACAGCTTACCATGTTCACAAATGAAAAGGACTTGTGAAAACCTGGATATGAATCCTAATCTGACAACTTACTTCTCTGGACATCCATTTCCTCATCTATAAAATGAGAAAAGAATATTACTTACCTTTCCCATCTTACAAGATTGTCATATAGATAAATACTAACAATATTTTATTTCCCTACAGCCAACACCCCTGGATGTACTATGGCAAGCATATCTTAATACAGTATATTTGAGTAAATGTCAATCAAGTAAACTGTGAGTATCTCAGCACTCCAGGAGGACTCAGCATCTAAAGACAAGAGGGAATGAAAAAAAAAGAGAAAGGAAAAAAAGAAAGAGTGAGAGGAACTTAAAACCGGACTGAGAAATGAACATCTATATACAAACTAATAATCTGCACCCTGGCTTGGTGTGAGTCCAACAGATACATTTTCACTATTTTTTTTTCAGCTTAATTTAATTCCAGTGAATTTAAGTTCTAAATTTTATCTTTTCATTTTGTCTTTGCTTTTCGTGTTGTCTTTTCTTTTCCCTTTTTGAAAAATTGACATATACGTTAGAAATATTTCTAACAGAAAGAAGTATAAAACTAAAATAATTCACTCCCCTTCCAGCGCTGGTCACCTGAGAGAAACACTGTTCCACAGTTCCGAAGTGTCCATCCACAGCCTTTTTACACAGATGTCAACATTTATTTTCACAAATAGATCTTACCAAACACTACTGCTCCACACCTGGTGGTGGTTGTTTTTAATGAAGATCTTGGAGGCCTTGTTTGTTTTTTAAATTAGAGCCCTTCAGTCACCAGTGTGCTGGGTTTGCTGGCCCTGGCCTCCAGTATGGTAGGGTTCAATAAGTATTGCTAAGGGGAAGAAACAGAAGCAGGGAAAGTGGAAAGATGGGAGGAATTAGGGGAGGAGGAAGGTTAAAAAAGGAAAGGAAGAAAGGCGGGAAAGAGAAAGGCGGAAAGGAGGAGGAACGAGAGAAAAGGAAGGAGAGACAGCCTGCAAAGAAAGAAAACAAAGAGGGAAACAGGGACTGCAACAGAGAAAAGGGAGATTCAGAACGATAGGCCCCGCCCCGGCCACGCCCCCCGTCTGCAAGCTGCAGGGCCACCTCCAGCCGCCAGGGGCCGCCATGCACAGCCGCCCGCACCCTGAGCGCGCGGCGGGCCCTCTCTCCCGCCCGTGCGCCGGCAGCTCGCCGCTCCGCTGTCGCTGTCCCGCCCGGACCGCGTCTCGCGCGCAGTCTTCTCGTGAGGGGCCTCGCGCCGCCGGGCGCGCGCCGTCCCCCTGCCTCGCGGCGCGGGGTCTCGCGGGCCCCGCTCCCGCCCTCCGCTCGCCTGGCCCGGACCGGAAGCGGCGTCGCACGGCCTGGGCCTGGCGCGGGGGGCGGGCTCCGGGGCCCGGTCGGACATGGGCAAGAAGCACAAGAAGCACAAGTCGGATAAACACCTCTACGAGGGTGAGGAGGGGGCTGCCGTGGGGGCGGCGGCCCCGCGCCGTGTTCGTTCTCTCGAAATCGCTTACGCTCGGGCACCCGAGGTGGGCCCCGACCCGGGGAGGGGGCGCGGCCCGCCCGGAGCCGCGCAGAGCCCGGGCGGGCGGCGTTCGAACCCGGTCCCCTGTCGCGGCGAGCGATTGGGAGCAGCTGGGAGGCCGCCCCGAGAGGCCCGGGGGCGTTCGGGCGGGAGGCGCAGCCCCGGCTGGCGAGGGTCTGTAATTCAACAGGTGCTTCGGGGTGCCCACGCGTGGCGAGCTCCGCGGTGGCCTCGCCTTGGCGCCCCACTTGACGGTCAGTGCGCTGTGGGCGCTGACCGACCAGTTCCCCCTTTAACCGAGGCGCACTCCTTTTGTTTCAGAGTATGTAGAGAAGCCTTTGAAGCTGGTCCTAAAAGTGGGAGGGAACGAAGTCACCGAGCTCTCCACCGGCAGCTCGGGGCACGACTCCAGCCTCTTCGAAGACAAAAACGATCATGACAAACACAAGGACAGAAAGCGAAAAAAGAGGAAGAAAGGAGAGAAGCAGGTTCCCGGGGAAGAAAAAGGGAGAAAACGGAGAAGAGTTAAGGTAAAGTGGTTGCATTGCTTCAGTTTTGCTGAAGGCACGGCTCTCTGGGTGTTCCAGTGCCAACCCAGCTTTTGTTTTTGTGTCCAGTGAGACACTGAAACGCCTGTAAAATCTGGCTTGTTTTGAGGTCGAGCAGGGCAGCATAGAAAGTTGAATTATCTGTGAATTTCAGCAGTGTTCACGCTTCAGGTGTTTAAGTTGGCTTTGGAGCAACTTCTTCCAAGAACACTTTTAAACATCTAGGAAGGGTAAGAAGTCACGCTCAAAAAAGCCTGTGTTCTAGGTTTGTAGAAAGTAGTCCTTTCCAAAGTGAATGGGATCTAATTAACTTTCCTTCCAAGGATAAACAAGTACGTATCTGGAATTATCCCAGAATTTGGGTACTTCCCAAGTTCAACCTACCACTGAGTGGCTTAGTAAAGTCAATTACTGTATCTTGAAGATAAATCTTTGCATAGGTTGATTTTATACACCAAAAGTGTCTTATTCCATGTGATTAAACACACTGGTAAGTCACCCAGTCTTTTGAGAATTTCTCTTTGGAATTTCTTAAATCTCTTAATTTCTGCTCCAGTTTTTATTGCCTTTAGCTAGACTGTGACAACATACAGTACTGTCTAGAGTTTCCATTTTCTTTCCTAAATTACAAAAATCATATATGCATATAATCTTCATACTTCAAGTGGTACAGAAATGCACATAATTTTAAAACTCTTTTCACCCTAATTCCTTATACCATCCAGCAACCAGCTGTTTTTTAAATTAATTTTTATTAATAATGAAATTATTCATGAATGTAGTTTTAAAAAGTCAAGAGTACTCCAGGCTTTTAACACAAAAGCGGTCCTCTATAAATAAAAACTATAGTTTTATTTCCTAAACTTCTTAGTTTTTTCCTTTGGATATTTATCTCCATTTTCAAACGTAGGTTTATTTTGCCATCTAATGATTATCAGTTTATATCTTAACTGATGTTACAGAAGAATTTAAATTAGCATTCTTGTACTGCTCCACACCCCCAATCACCTACCTCTATTCTCACTGTATTGGTGCATCACAGTTATTGGTTAAATAAATATTTGTAATTACTTTAAATTATTGTTCACTAGAACAAGTACAGTGTACAAGTACAAATCTGATGTTGACTGACTAGTTAATTGCTTCATTGGTTTATCACTTATTAGTGCTTCACCAAACTAATATCTTTGTAAAACCCATCTGTGCCATGTTTTTCAGATGAAAAACATGCTCTAGACTGGTTTAGTTGATCACTGGGGCTCCCTTTGCCTGTCTCCTAGATCCTATGTCTTCCTCTTTCTTCATTTCTCTCTTGTTCTGCTAGGGTAGAGTGTTGGCTTTAGAAACTTTTCTAAGAAAGAAAGCATGCATAGTTACATTTTTTTGTAAGTTCTTACATGTTTGAAAATCTTTATTCTTTCCCTATAGAATCTTCATATGGGTTGATGGTTTAAATTGGTATAGAATTTTAGATTGAAAATTATTTTCTCTCAGAATTTTAGAGATTTTGCTCTATTGTCTTCTGGCTTCCCAGTTTGTTGTTCAAAACTGTTGATAGGGGTGAGGATTAGCTTAGTGATAGTGCTCTTGCCTAGCATGTACAATCCCCTGGTTTCAAGTTCTAGCAGCAGCAGCAGCAGCACCACAACCACCTCTGCGCAAAAAAAAAAAAAAAAAAATTCTGTTGCCATTTTGCTTCTTAGATCTTTATGTGAGACCTATATTTGCTTCCTTGGAACTTTTAGGATCTTCCTCCTTTTGTCTTCAGTGTTTTAACTTTCACGGTGGATATTTATGCCTTCAGTTCTGAGATGTTTCCTGGAAGTATCAATAATTTCCTTCCTTCCGTTTTCTCTCTCCTGTCTTTCTAGAACCCCTGTCATTTAGATGTTGAACTCCTGAATCAAGTCCTCTAATTTTTTTGTGTATCCCTCTCTTGCATTTCTGTGTTCTTCAATGAAAGCCTCTGAAGTTTATCTTCTTCTATAGGATTTTTTTTTAAATCTTATATTTTGAATTTCTGAGAACCTATTGTCCTTTTTAAATAGCATCTTCTTCTTGAGTTTAGATGCAATATCTCTTTTTTTAAATATTTATTTGTTTGTCTTAGTTGTACACAATGCCTTTATTTTTACGTGGTGCTGAGGATCGAATCCGGGCCACACACATGCTAGGCAAACACTCTACCACTGAGCCATAACCCCAGCCCCTGATGCAATATCTCTTTTCTCTATTAAAGTATTTTTTTTTCCTTTTTTTTTGCCTTTAGTTTTCTTTTGGTCCCTCCATTGTCTTTATCACCCAAGTTCTTCAGGTTAGGTCTCTCTTATGGTAAAAATATCCTATAATTAGCTACTGATATTTAAACCTATAGCACAAAAGAGCAAGCTAATAAATACTTTGTGCCTAGACACAGTTTATCAATTGACAGATTTCCCTGTAGAATGACCAAATGGGGACCTGATATTTTGATGGGAAATCCCTCAAATATTTACATCTTAAAGATATTTTCTTTGAGTTTTTCACTTTCTCCAGAGAAAAGTCCTCCCTTTCTGGGAGTACCATTTTACCTGGCTGCCAGAATTTCTAAAAGCAACCATGGGAAAGAATGCTGAAGCTCTTGCTACTCTTACCACTAAAGTCTCTGCTTTTATTCAAGCATCTCTCCCAACTATTTTTTTATATATATATATTTTTTATTAGTTGTTGATGGACCTTTATTTTATTTACTTATTTATATGCTGTGCTGAGATTTGAACCCAGTGCCTCACACATGCTAGGCAAGTGCTCTACCCCTGAGCCACCACCCCAGCCCCAACTTTTGACTCATTTCAAGGTCTGGAGACTCTGAATCTTCATGTCTCCAAGTTCAGGGCTTTTCCAGGGTCCTGGGATCTTGGCTGTTGTCATAGGCATCTAACCCTTTGCACATAGACAGTTTCTTACTCTCTCTGTTCTGCACTCCTCCATTTGCCTTCCATCTCCCAAGTGAGCTGACACCTTTCATCCACTGTTGTCTCTTTTGTTCCCTATTCTTGCTATCATCTTGATTAAATAGAAGTTGAAGTGATCATTTTTATCTATTTTTGGTTTTAGTTCTGGCAGCTGCTGTCGTAACACCATTAATCAACTGATAGACTTGTTTTATCAATTTTCTCATTAACTATGTAGTATTTAGTTTATAGATATGGATGTGCTATATGTTATTTAATACTACTATTTGCTGTAAGAAATGCTGCACTGAGCCTCATTTAACACACTTGTGTACACTTTTATAAGGATATCTTCAGGATAGGTTCCTGGAAGTCTCCTCCTCTGTGTTCTAGCCACTCTGCCCTTTCTTAACTATGTCTCTGATTATCATTAGCCACCTTATATTTTGATGCCATTGCAAACTAAGATGCATTTGCATCCACAGTTTCATCTGGCTTTAATAACGTACAGATTAGTATAAGTAAGTGGATGAGGAGTGAAGCAAATTTGCCCAGATTTTCACTTTCCCAGGACTCTGGACTGGGAACCATGGGATATTTTCAGATTCTGGGGTATTACTGTTTCTATAGAAGCTGTTTGGGTCATCCCTTTTTTCTAAACCAGACTGGTCATGGGGAGAGGGTTTTTGTTTTGTTTTGGTTTGGTTTTTTGGGTTTTTTTTGCTGATGTTATCTAGGGAGGAAGTCTCCAGAAGGGGATGGCTCTCTTGAGCTGTGTTCTGAATCTCCAGGGAGGTTAGGAGTCATTGGTCTCCCTGAAAAACTCAGCTGTGTGACACCCGTCATCAACCTGTGAAGTGTGGTTCTGAGGAGTTAGCGACTCTTAATTGCATGCAGCAGGATGGAAGAAGAACATACGAAAAGAATAAATTACACTCTTTTTTTTAAAACGTTTTTCTAAAAGGCATACATGACTTCTGCTTCTGTTTCATTAAGCAGAAGTTAATCACATGGCCACTCTAGTTATAAGGAATACAGGAGATCTTGTCTTTCGATTGGAAGGAATGAGTGGGGACACGGTACCCTACCAAAAATTAGGAATCTGGGTGTGGTGGTACATACCTGTAATCCCAGCTACTCAGTAGGCTGAAAGGAAGATAGCAAATGAGGCCAGCCTCAGCAACTTAGCAAGACCCTGTCTCAAAATTAAAAAATAGAAAGGGCTGGAGGTGTAGTTCAGTGGTAGAGTGCTTGGTTGGCCTGTGTGAGGCCCTGGGTTCAGTCCCCCAGACCTCAGGAAAAATCAGGAATCTGTTAATTAGAAAAATAAGAAGATAGTTTAGGGGACACACACACACACACACACACACACACACACACACACGTACAGTACAAAACTCTGTAACTTTTCAAAGTTGTCTTAGTTAAGTGGTGATTTTCTTTTCAGAAGGAAAGCCCTGCTGACAACATTAAAGTTTAAAATGCCCCAAAAGATAGGATCACTAGTATTTCTTTCTGTAGAGCTTTGGTATTTAATTCTGACCAAAGCATTAAGAGTACAGCATGCCTCGGTTTAATCAGTCCATAATCTAGATACCATCCCTATGAAAGTGGGTTGAATTATTTTTTCCTTATGTGTTTGAATGCTGAGCAGTTGGCAAAAAAATATATACTAGTTTAAGCCGGGCGTGGTGGCGCACGCCTGTAATCCCAGCACTTTGGGAGGCTGAGGCAGGAGGATCATGAGTTCAAAGCCAGCCTCAGCAATGGTGAGGCACTGAGCAACTCAGTGAGACCCTGTCTCTAAATAAAATACAAAAAAGGGCTGGGGATGTGACCCAGTGGTCAAGTGCCCCTGAGTTCAATCCCCGGTACCACAAAAAAAAAAAATATATATATATATATATATATATATTCTAGTTTAATTCTTGGTGGTTGTTTTTTTGTGGTGCTAGGAATCAAGTCTAGGATATTGAGAATGCTAAGCACATGTTCTACCAATTGCACTACATCCCATGCTCTGGATTAATTCTTACAACATTACTAAAAATTAACATTTTTAGAAATTCAGCCTTAACATTTTCAAGCCACATATTCTCATATAAAAGGTAAAAATGATTTGGGTGCAGTGGCACGCACCTGTAATCCCAGCAGCTCAGGAGGTGGAGGCAGAAGGATCATGAATTCAAAGCCAGTCTGAGCAATTTAGCGAGGTGCTTAGCAACTCAGTGAGACACTGTCTCTAAATAAAATAAAAAATAGGGCTGGGGATGTTTCTCAGTGGTTGAGTACCCCAGAGTTCAATCCCTGGTACCCCCCCCGAAAAAGGTAAAATAATTGCTTGTGACTAAAAGGTGTTCATACCATTTGATCAGGTAATATATGCACAAGAGAATAGTTAAGTAAAACTAAGGTTCAATGGGTAAAAGTCTATGTAGGCTAGTAGGTTGATAAAACAGAAATTTATAAAAATTCTAGAGTTAGGTATGATAGTACACTCCTCTAATCCCAGCTACTTAGGAGGCTAAAGCAGGAGGATTGTAAACTCAAGGCCAGCCTGGACAACATTTTTTTTAAGATTCTGTCTCAAATAAGGGCTGGGACTGTAGCTCACTGATAGAATGTCTAGCATATGCAGGTTCAGGGGTTTAATTTTCAGTACCACAAAAAGCAAAAAATTACAGAAGTGTTTATAAAATTATTTTGAGTATATACACATACATATACATATGTACACACATCTGTAGCTCCATTATGACTACTATAAACTACACATTTTACAAATAACAATTGCTACTTATTAGCACATATTACATTGCTAGGTTCTGTACTGAGTGCTTTATATATGCTGTCTTACCATAATCTTGAGAGATATGGTATCATAATTTCTTTATTTTTAATTGTAATATTCACATAGAATTTTACCATCTTAATCATTTTTAAGTGTACAGTTCAATGTTAAGTATGTTTATATCGTGCAGCTAACATCTAGAACTTTTTCAAACGCATTAAACAACTCCTGATTTTTTTCCCTTTGTTCAGCCTCTGGAAACACCATTCTACTTTCTGTTATTATGAGTTTAACTATTTTAGATACCTCACATAAATAGAATCATATTTGTCGTCTTGTGACTGGCTTATTCCACTTAACATAATGTCCTCAACATTCATCTATGTTGTAGCATGTATTAGAACTTGCTTTCTTTTTAAGGCTGAATGTAATCCATTGTGTGGATATGCTACAATTTGTTTATCTGTTCATCAGTTGGTGGGCATTTGGTTTTCTTCCACCTTTTGGCTATTAGATGAATAATGCTGCTATGAACATGAATTGTACAAAAATCTCTCAGAGACTCCATTTTTGGTTCTTTTGAATGTATACCCAGAAGTAGAATTGTTAGATCAGGTTATCTTCTTTTTATTTCTTTACAAATAAGATAAATGAAGCTCAGCAAGGTTAAATAACATGCCCACAATCATGCTGTTAGTGCCAGAACAAGAACTCAGATTCTGCCCCTTAGAGATCTTTAGTTGAGGCAGGAGTATCACAGGTTCAAGGCCAGCCTCGGCAACTTAGCAAACCCTCTCTCAAAAAGGACTGGGGATGTAGCTTAGTGGCAGAGCACACACCTAGCATGTGTGAGGCCCTGGGTTCAATCCCCAGTACCACTTTCAAAAAAAAAAAAGGTCTTTAGTCTAATAGAGTTGACATGAACAACAACCTCTCCCCGCATACATTGGGGGTGGAGGGTGCCAGGGATTGAATTCAGGGGCACTCAACCACTGAGCCACATCCCCAGCCCTATTTTGTATTTTATTTAGACACAGGGTCTCACTGAGTTGCTTAGTGCCTCACCATTGCTGAGGCTGGCTTTGAACTTGCGATCCTCCTATCTCAGCCTCCCTAACCGCTGGGATTACAGGCGTGCACCACTGTGCCCTGCCACATTATACATTTCTGTTTTAAAATACATGGATATAGTCATAAGTGTTATGTGGGCTACTTCATGAAGTAGTATAAAGATGAATACGGGGGATATAAAGTAGCTCTCTTTTTAAGCACAGAATACATGAAGGGGATGCTACTTTTGTTGTTGCTTCCAAAAGTAGACAGGCTATAGGGTAGTACTGATTACTAAGGACTTCAGCTATTTGATAAAAAAGTGAAGGTATTGTGTCCATCTGCAACTAAAAAAATATTTTTTTTAAAAAAATTTAGTTTTAAAAAATGGAAAGTACAGTGGCTGTATGTGGTAGTGCATGCCTGTAGTCTTAGCTACTCTGGAGGCTAGGGTAGGAGGATCTCTGGAACACAGCAGTTTGAGACTAGTCTGGACAACATAGTAAGATCCCATCCCCAAAACAAAAATGCAAAGTAGAGAGAATAACAGAACTGCCACCTGCATACCAACCCCTGATAATTTCCTTTGCTCATTTTCTTTTGCCTTTTTTATGTGGATTTTAAAATGAAGTGCTTTAATAAAAAGTTAATACTGGGGCTGGGGTTCTGGCTCAGGGGTAGAGCACTCACCTAGCATGTGCGCGACCTGGGTTTGATCCTCAGCACCACATAAAGACAAATGCATTATGTACAACTAAAGCAAATAAATACATATTTTTTTTAAAAAAAGTTAATACTTTTATGAGTATTTGTGTCTCAAGTACTTTATCTCAAGTGTATGGCTAGATTTTTGGCTTGGCTTATAGGTTTTAATAAGGCACCAATTTTTTTTTATTTTTAATTCTTTTAGTTGTAGATGGACAAATACCTTTATTTTGTTTATTTATTTTTATGTAGTGCTGAGGATCAGGGCCCTGCACGTGCTAGGTGAGCACTGTACCACTAAGCCACAACCTCAGCCCCAAGGCACCAAAATTTAATGTCAGATTTATCAAGTTTTTCTTTTAAGGTTTGTTCTTTTTATGTCTTTTTTTTTTTCCCCCAAGTTGTAGGTGGACACAATACCTTTATTTTTATTTATGTGGTGCTAAGGATCAAACCCAGGACCTCACACATGCGAGACAAGTTCTCTACCACTGAGCCATTGCCCCATCTCCTCTTTTTGTGTCTTATATAAGAAAATCTTTCCCTTTTTTTGAGTCTTAAAGACTTTTTACTTTTATTTGAAATTCTAAAGCTTTGTGTTATACACATCTTTATGTAGAATATACTTTGGAATATTGCATAAATGATATAATTTTATTTTCTTTTTCCATGTAAATGACCAGGTATCCTACCACTACCTTTTATTGGTTTATAATGCCATCTCTATGATATACCAACATTTTCCTATGTACATGGGTCTGTTTCTGGCTCTCACTTATGTCCAACCCACATTGTCTTTTTTTCTATAAATACTATCTGGTAAGACACATTATTGTGACCTTTTCTAAAACTGATTTAACTGTTCTCCTCTTTAAGGTAAACTATACATTCATCATATTAAATTCCATGAAAATTTCTGTTTTATGTTGGTATTACATTGAATTTATGGATTACTCTAGAGAGAATTCATGAACATGGTATATCTCCTTTATTCAGGTCTTCTCCTGTGACTTTCAGTAATATACTATGGTGTGTTCTAAAAGGTTGTGCACATCTTTTAGTAGACTTCTTATTCAGTATGTTGTATTGCTTTTTGAATACTGTTATTTTTCTAATTGGTTATTTCTGGCCTTCAGAAGCACTTTTTTAATCCTTCTATATGAGTGTTATTCTCTCCTTTTCCAGTAGATGGCAGTAAAATACATTATTTCCTTAACAAGAGTATTTTCTTTTTTTCTCACTAAAATTAAAATGACTTATGTATTTAAAGATACTGATTCTGAAATATTTATAAATTATCCACCTTTGTCCCATTTAGGAGGATAAAAAGAAGCGAGATCGAGACCGTGTGGAGAACGAGGCAGAAAAAGACCTCCAGGGTCATACCCCTGTAAGATTAGACTTGCCCCCTGAGAAGCCTCTCACAAGCTCTTTAGCCAAACAAGAAGGTAGGAATAACTCTGAATTATTTGTTCTGAACAAAGAGGCTGACATTGTTACAACTAGGGAAAGTGGGCTTCAGCTTCTAAAATAAAATTTAAAAGCTTTGTGATGAACTTTTTTCTAAAGTTCTCTTATTTTTCTCTTGCTGCGTAAGAGCTTTAAATTAGCTTTGGTTTTGAGTTGATATTCTAACCTTCAACATATTAAGATAAATGGAATTTCTGTATAAGATATTATTTATGAATGTAGTAAGTATAGAAATGAAATAGTACTCTCTAGAATATTCCTTTTTAAAACACCCTTTCCCTGTCTTCTTTGCTTCAGAAGTAGAACAGACACCCCTTCAAGAAGCTTTGAATCAACTGATGAGACAATTACAAAGGTAAATGATTTTCCAACATTTTATACAGTAGAAATTAAAATGGTAAACATAGAGGTTCCAAATCACCACTACTACTACTACTAGTACTACTACTACTTCTTCTTCTTCTTCTTCTTCTTCTTCTTCTTCTTCTTCTTCTTCTTCTTCTTCTTCTACTGCTACTGCTGCTACTGCTGCTGCTTCTTCTCCTCCTTCTTCTTTTTTTATTATTATCTAAAGCCACATTTTGTGACCCAAATTCAAATGTACCTGCTTTTAAAGTGGTTGGTAAATATTTTGCCTGGCAATATAAATACTACATAAGAACTTTTAGGTATTCTTATTTGGTTTGTTTTAACTGGCAGCTTGTAAGGTGTTACATAATGCCATTAATGGCAAATTTCTCTTTTCCAAAGTAATTTCTGATGTTAAAAAACTTTCAAGCCAGGCTTGGTAGTGCCTGCTTGTGGTCTCAGTTACTTGGAAGGCCAAGGCAGGAGGATTGCTGGACAACATAGCAATACCCTGTTTCAAAGTAAAAAATTGGGAGAGATTGAACCCAGGCGACTTTTACCACTGAGCTAC
Source organism: Tamias sibiricus (assembly GCA_025594165.1). Classification (NCBI taxonomy): domain Eukaryota; kingdom Metazoa; phylum Chordata; class Mammalia; order Rodentia; family Sciuridae; genus Tamias; species Tamias sibiricus. The sequence continues at coordinate 34,921,454 of CM046672.1, forward strand.
ATCCCCAACCCTTTTAATTGTTTTATTTTGAGACAGGGTCTCACTAAGTTGCTGAGGCTGGCCTTGAACTTGAAATCCTCCTGCCTCCACTTCCCAAGTTGCTGGGATTGCAGGAATGTGCCACTGTGCCTGGCTCAAAATAAAAATTTTTTAAAAAACAACTTCAAATCCAGGAATAATTTGGATATTTTCACTTCACTAATAGATGGAAGTGCCTTTTGCATATTTGTAGAGCACCTATGCCATGAGTGTTCAGCAGGTGTTAGTGCAAAAGAAAAAAGCAAAATACCATAAATACGATGCTTCTTTTTTAAATACAGAAATTCCTTCTAAAAATTTCAGCAGGTGAATCAAACCAATGTTAAAAATTTTTGTTTTATATTTTTGTTTGTTTGTCTTGGGGTTTTGTTGTTCTGTTTTGGTACTAGAGATTTAACCCAGGGCCTCACACATTTGAGGCAAGTGCTGTATCACTGAGCTACAATCCCAGTGTTTTGTGTGTGTTTGTTTGTTTGTTTGTTTGTGATAAGTGTCTTGAGTTGCCCAGGCTGGCCTCCAACTCATGATGCTCCTGCCTCAGTAGGTGTATGCCACCACACCTGGCAAATGTTTCTTAAAAGGCAAACAAGAACTCACTAATACAACATTTATTTTTATATCCTTCTTTACTCAGAATTTGAATTTTTATCTCAAAGTTATTTACATTATTGACAGAAGAGTCATAGTTACAGGACTTGCATTCTAATAGTTAACTTTCTTCTTACTATTCTGCCCTTTCATCTCACCATATTGTCCTTATATGTCAATGCAGAATATATCATAAATACTTTCTAGAAGATAAAGCCTCTAGTGTGGCCTGTATTCTCGGTACCTATTTAGCTTTATAATTAAGATCAGAAATTACTGGCCTTTATTCATTTTTATTGTTTTTATTGTCTTTGCTCTTGAATAAATCATTCGTTAGTTATCCCAAAAGACTGAACAGGTAAGTATTGGGTATTCATTCTATCCCAATTAGAAGTTGTGGCCTATAAGATTTGTTTGTATTTTAGTTTTATTTGTTGTAATATAAGGCCAGAACATAGATTAATAATGTCACCGTAAAAAAAAAAAAAATCTACTTAAGAAAGATCCTAAGTCTAAGTATATTACCGTTGCTCAGAACATTTTGAGAATTAGAACCCAGAGCCACATTCTTTTGTTTAGCCTTAGTGACTGGATGACTTCATTCTTAAGACTCAGAGCTGAGCCTAGTTTAAAAAAAAAAAATGTAATTGGTAATGCTATTTTTTGTCAAAACTATGTGGAGCTATATATTAAAATGTCTAATTTTAGGGAGTATAGATCATTTGCTCTGAAAGGTAGTTGTAGGAGTTTATCCATAGATGAAGACTGGTTTATAAATAGTAACTACTATGGACAGCTCAGATTTTGATGTGTAAGTTCCAGACTTGATACTTTTGCTTTTTGTGATCATTTTTTCAGTCTGGTCACTTAAGCATCCTTTGGTGGAAAATAAAGGCAGATTTACATAGACTTGACTTCATATTCTTAACTCTATCCTTTATTAGGTTTATAACTTAAAACCAATGATTTTACTGCTCTGAGGCTCAGTATCCTCATCTATCCGTGAGGGTACCATCACCTTGATGGCTTTTGTGAAAAGCCAGATCTAAAATACATCAAGTAGACCTGGCAACATGGTAAACATGTTTTAAAAATTATTGCTGTTATGACTTTTTAAGCCATTTTTGCTGTTATTATTTGGAGTTAAAAAAATAAAAATAAAAACTGATCTGCCGAAGTCCAGAGGGATAAAAAAGTCAACCTAAGTGTTAATGACTTAATCATAAAGACATTGATTATCAACCCTGGTAACACTGGAAATACCAATTCCTAATACACAAATACCGATACCAGAATTCAGCCTTGAACATACCAATGTCTGGACCTTATCCTCCTTCCTTAAGAGATTCTGATGTGGGGGCTAGGGTTGTGGCTCAGTGGTAGAGCACTCGCCTAGCACATGCGCGGCCCGGGTTCTACCCTCACCACCACATAAAAATAAAAGGCATTGTGTACAACTAAAATAAATAAATAAACAAATATTAAAAGAGAGAGAGAGAGATTCTGATATAATAGATCTCTAGGATAATAAGTCTTATCCATCCCACCCCTGTTGGAATTTATTTCGAGCTCCTCTGATTCTAATGTACAGCCAGAGGTAAGAACCTATGATCCCAGGGCTCACAAGGTTAAGGCAGGAGAATCGCAAGTTTCAAAGCCAGCCTCAGCAAAAGCGAGGTGCCAAGCAACCCTGTCTCTAAATAAAATGCAAAATAGGGCTGGAGATGTGGCTCAGTGGTCAAGTCCCCTGAGTTCAGTCCCTGGTCCCCCACCCCACCCCTGTGCCAAAAAAAAAAAAAACAACTGTTGATAGAAAACACTGGTTTTTAAAATTGGGGAGTGTTAAGAGGATCTTGTTTTAATGTCAGTTTTTCACACAGAATAGAAGTCCTATCCATTGATTATAAAATATGCATATGTGGACCTTCCTGGCATAAGCTTATTAGTTTAAAAACTAATATGAAGATTTGCAGATGTCCATTCATAGTTACTACTTCTGCCTTTTCCCCACTGTTTCATAAAAGATAAGCAGCACTAACCTCTCACATTGGTCAGTTAGTCCAAGTAATTTATTTTGCTTCATTTTTTCCCTGTGTAGAAGGTGCTTTGAATTAGGCTACATATTTAAAGAGAAAGATTTTTGTCTTAAGGGTACAACTAGTGTGTACTACAAAAAGTTTTCTCCTGATTTCTCATAGAAGAATAGATTTGTTTTTAGTAGAAATAAAAAATAGCACTGCCTTTTGTTTATCTTCACAGAAAAGACCCAAGTGCTTTCTTTTCATTTCCTGTGACTGATTTTATTGCTCCTGGCTATTCCATGATCATTAAACACCCCATGGATTTTAGTACCATGAAAGAAAAGATCAAAAACAATGACTACCAGTCCATAGAAGAACTAAAGGTAATTGTAATTATGTATGTTTTAATTGTTGAAATAGACCAAGCTATGATACAAAATAATGTACATCTTTATTAAATTGAGATTGTTAGAAATTTACATATCTGGTATTAAGAATTTTCTGATTGACCTTTTATTTTGCAGAAAATAAGTTTATTTTAATATTCAAAATCTTGTATTTTTCTGCTTTAGAAGACTTTTAATGACCTTGGTGATAGAAAACCAGATGAAATAAGCTTTCTGTTATCTTTTATTTATTATTTTTGTGTTTAGTGAAAACTTTTGACGTGTTCTGCAGTATATTTTCCCAATCTTTATAATGAAAATATGTTAGATTTTTAACTTGAAATCAATATAAATAGAATTGATATTTTAACAAAAGTTGAGTTTTTCTATTTCTAAACATAGAAGGTGTACACGTCTTCTAATAAAATAATAAATTGGCTTATCTAGAAATACTAAGTTTAATTACATTTTCTAGTTAGATAAAAGTGAATTGCTCCCTGTGTTCAATTCTGCTATATTTGTTAAGCACATTTTTTTCAGCTTTTTTTTCTTTTTCTTTTTTTATTTATAATAGTAGTATGTATTACAATTCATAATGCACATATATAGCATCTTTTTACATACAACTGTTTGTATACAGAGTATATAAGTACCATTCAGATCTTCAATCATGCATTTAGGATAATGATATCCATCTCATTCAACCACCAATTCCCCCCCCCCCCTTTTTCAGCTTTAAGAGAAGAATAAAATATGTAAAAGAACCTAAATACAACCAAAAATTAATGTGCATGTCCAATGTTGTAATTGAGGTTTTTTTCGTATTTAAATCGTTTTGGTACGCGTTTACTTGGGACTACGCGTTTTGTTTTAATTATACAAAAAACAAAACATATGTGTTTAAAATATGCACTGAACCACGACAAACTTTTAGATAATAACTATTTTGCCTTTATTTTTCCACATAAACATGGTATTGCTCACCTGACCTAAATGTTAGATCCAAATCAGTTATGGGAGGAAAATAGTAAACATTGTCTTCACTTGGTTTCCTTTTTTCTTTTTCATCCACATGTTGATCAAGTATAAATTATGAAAAACACTAACATTTAATTCTTTTTACTATAATATGAATACGAATGTGTAGGTAATGTCCCACTTAATTCTGGAAAACCTGAATTCCATTGTCTCTTATTTGGAGAAATGGAAACTTTTCTCAGTGTTTCATCTGGTGAAAATTAGGTTAAAAATGTGTATTTCAGCATATTTCAGATGTTATTGTTGCTTAATAGAAAAGAATTTCACAGTTTGGGATTTTTTTTTGTATTTGTTAACAGTTTTTCTCTGATCTTTTGCCTATATAACAGGAAAGAGTAGAAGTTTGTCCCCTGAGTGTTTTTAAGCAGATTCAGGGTTTTTATAATTGAAATAGGCATTTTTAACCTGAAGTTTTCCACATTAAGTGTGTAGGAAGATTAGCTTTTTGAGCAACAGAGTGCCATAATGCAGAAGCTAGGGCACACACCTGTAATCCCAACAATTCCTGTAATCCCAACAACTTGGGAGGCTAAGGCAGGAGGGTCATAAATTCAAAATTAACCTCACCAAATTAACAAGACTCTATCTCAAAAAAACAAAAATAAAAGGGCTGGGGGTGTAGTTCAGTGGTTGAGCACCCCTGTGTTCAATCCCTGGTACTGAAAAAGAAATCTAAAAGTTGCCTTGAGCTGGGTATTATAGCTCAGTGAGTTCCTAGGTCTGATCCAGGAACACACAACAAATCAATCAATAAAGTCACCTTAACAGATCAGGCCTGTCATCATTAGTATGATACAGTACTTTCTTGCCATTTCATAGACTTATTTATTTTCTTCCCAGCTTTAGCCAAGGTCATTTAGTATGTGTATACATAGTCATCTAGGGTCTCTACTCACTTTCCTGCCCCCAAATTATTATATATATTACACATAATATATTTAATAATTCTTGATGAAATGGAAGCTTTTCAGAAAATCTGTAGCCCAAGTTTTTTCTGGGGTCCTCTTAGTATCTGTAGCTAAGTGTTTGGAGGACCGAGGAGCCTGCTTAAATTTCATGAAAATTCTTTCTTGTGTACATGTGTGTGCATACACAGGTACACACATATATCACTTGAGGAGTACCTACCTCTGTACTCTTTCATTAGATTCTTAGAGGTCTAGGACCTAGCAAAATCCTGAGTTATTAGAGACTTGGCCATATATTCTTCATCCGTTTTTAATGTAACAGCAAATTTATTATGACCCTTGAACCAGTCTTATCATTTACTTTTAAATACAATGCAGTCTGCCTATTGTCATTCCATTTAAATGTGACATCTAAGCTATCATCATTAAATAGTGAGATTTGAATGTTTTTGTTTTAAATTTGGAAGAGTTTGTAGGAGCAATTCTTTTTTGTTGGGTTCTTATCATTTTGACTTAGTAGGGCCTTGTCATGATCAATCTCCTTATAGATGTATAAATTTCTTAAACATGAAAAAATATAGTGGAATCACATGCTTCAGCATAAGTGTGTGTATGTGTGTGTATACACACACACTTTGAAATTTAAGCCAAAAATACAGTTCTGATAATTTGGTTCCTCCAGTCAACATGTTTTAACTCCTTGAGGTTGTGTAGTTTATTTCATATTGGCATTTTGGAATATTCTGCAAATTATATTTATGATGGCATCCAAACACTTAAAAAGAAAATAGTGTGTTTGACATTTCTGCTCAGATAATTTGAATTTGGCAGGAAATACTGTGGTAATTTAACACCCTTCCCAGTTTTCAGTCAAGATTTGAAATAAAATACTTAATACCCAAATGGAAACTTAAAATATATGTTTTAAAATTAATAGTAATATTTTTAACTACATGAACTATTCAGCTAATATTGTTAAATATGAGATAGAAGTGGGTTTTTTTCACATTCTTTTTGTGTACATTAGATTATACTGAAAACCTATTTAAACTTTTCATTCTGGATCTAAAGTTTATTCAGAGGTACTGTAAAATGCTTAAGAATTTGGAAACAAATTTGGCAGTATTTGTTTTGTTGGAGAGTCTTAAAACTTAATAACTTGCTATGAGTATTTTTTTTTTTTTTAAGAAACACTGACAGAAAAGAATGTTGTTTTTAAAATTCTTACAGGGTCTGGGTAATTTCAGGCCAGGAGTGTTTTGTTCTAATATATTTTCCCTCTTAATACTCTCTCTGTAGGATAACTTCAAACTAATGTGTACTAATGCCATGATTTATAACAAGCCAGAGACCATTTACTATAAAGCTGCAAAGAAGCTTTTACACTCAGGAATGAAAATTCTTAGCCAGGTAAAGGAAACTCTTTGTCATAAATAATTATTAAATCTATATCCATGTTATATGAGGATACAGATTTGTCTTGTTGACAGATAATATTAAAGTAGGAAAAAATTGAAACAAAATTTCAATAAAGAAATTTGAAGCAGTAAGGTTCTCATTTGGAGTTGATACAACTTGTCATCCACTTATAATTAAGAGGTTCCTGAATTATTACTCACCGGATGGATTTCTTCACTGTGGGAGAAACATCAAATTGAATTCCAGGATAAGATTGGATAAAGTTTGAGAGCTCTCAGGAGGAAAGCTATTTCCCTTTATAGTGTTGGAATCTAATGTTCTGTTCACTCCTATGCTTCTAACTCCCTTCTAATGAGAAGTAATTTGGAATTGTCTTATAGCCACACAACTGGAATTATCTGTGCTTCTGCATACCTTGAAGGACATGAATTAGTGTATAGAATGGTGGGAGAAAGATATGCAGAAACATAGACCCATTGCTGTCAAGCTACATAAGAGAGCTTAAACATAAGATACTTCAGATAGTGACAAAAGTTATGTGAATGTTACCAGGCAACAGTTGATGAAGGCCCTTGGAGGATAAACCAAGGTAATCACTTTGCATCTGCTAGGAGAAGAGAAAAAACTCATAAGATAATCTCATCTTTGAGGTTTTCTCATAGCTCTGAGTAGGATGAACCTACTATTTAAAAACTAATTCAAAGAAATTGAGGGTCCACCCTGGCACCATACATAAAGAAGGGTCTGTATGTGATTTCCAAGATGATTCCTATCATAAATGTTCTTACTCCAGGTAAGAACTAGAGTAGGGGGAGACTGAAAGATAGCATCCAGGTACAGGAAGGATGTTGTAAAGAAGTGAGTGGGCAAGGCACAAGATGGGAGAAAGAATCAGAATTAAAAGTTTAATGAAATGAAATGTACTCTGCAAACATGTATAACAAATTAGAATAATAAAAAATAAAATAAAAATTCAAATACACAAAAAGTTTGAGCTCAGGCCCTAGAGAATTAAAGAATGGTAAAATGAGCCATGTGTTTTGCATATGGTTTTCAGATTTTTATGGTGCTCGTTGGTATTACAGTTTTGTTTTATATTTTAAAAATATGCCTTGGTATGCTGATGTCTGAGTGTCTGTGTGCTTTTCTCTGAGAGATTCTTGGATCCACTTAAGCTAGGGAAAGAAAAACATTTGGATTGATGATTATACTTGCACTCCTAATAGACATCAGTTCCCTCCCTTTTCTAAAGACTTGGGAAACTGTAATGTAAGCCAGTGATACATCTTTGACAAAACTTGCACAGGAGGGCTGGGATTGTGGCTCAGCGGTAGAGCACTCGCCTACCACGTGTGCGGCCCGGGTTCGATCCTCAGCACCACGTACAAATAAACCCATTTAAACCCATTGTGTACAACTAAAGCAAATAAATAAATATTAAAAAAAAAATCTTTAAAAAAAAAAAAAAAAAAAAAAAAAAACTTGCACAGGAAAGGGCACTATAAAATGTTTATTCCACTTTTTACAGGAAGACACTCAGAATCTTAGCCACATTCCAAATTTGAAAACCTGACAATGCTTGTTGTCATTGTATTCGAAGTAAAAAAGTACATTCAGCAAGTTATTCCTTCTGAAATATGTACATTGAATTTTGTTGGGAAAGTCTGATTTCTTTGTAAACAACTCTGATTTACCATTATTTTTTTTTTCTTTAATTCAGTTAATGTAACATGCAAAAGATTCTGATCTCTCTTAAATTTCACTGGGAATGAGATGATAGGAAGCACAGAAAGTAAACCTCTCCCGCTTTCTCCCTCCCTCCACCTCTACCTCTTCCTCCTCCTCCTCCTTTCTCTCCCCTGTTTCTTCTCCCTCATTCTCCCCCCTCAGTTGGCTTCCCTTTTTTTTTAGATGGCTTCCTGTGCAGGAGCCCTACCCATCCTGTGCTATAGCTTCCTGTTGACTGTTCTCTCCACCCTAAATGGGAGGGGTCCTTACAGCAGTGATTTTAAAATGTTTAAATTTAGACTTAACTATTAGAGTTAACTCTACTAATAACAGTACTCCCAAGAAAGCCCATCATATCCTTCTGTGAATGGTCTTGTCAGAGATAACGTTTCTGAATGTTTAAAAGATTGTAGCATAGTCATTGTCTTTTTTTCCCCCAGTAATACCCAGATAGTGACTATTAGTAGTTGTGTTATTTTTTTATAAAGAATGTATAGGTGAATAATTCTTTTGATTTCCTGAATAAATACTTGAGTAGAGTTCTACATGATAGTATAAACAGTACTCTTTGTAGCATAGTGACTTTGGAATCAGAAAGGTCAAGATTCAAGTTCCAGCCTCACCTTTTACAAGTGGTATGCCTTAGTCCTTTTTCCTATAAGGAAGTAATATCACTTACCTCATAGAATTATATCTGGGGCAGGGAAAAGCACTCAATAGAAGCTATATTCATGACAAAGACTCAGCACTTTTATTTAATTTTGTAAAATTGGGGATCAAAACAGTATGCTTAATTTGGAGACATTCAGAGAAAAAGACATGCTTGCAAAGTAAAATTATTGTACTTTTCTTTATAACTTGTTTGTAAATTTAGAAAATTTTCTTAAATTGAATTTATTTTGTGTACATTGTGTTTTTTAAAGTTCAGAGATATTCTCTTTTTTTAAATCTTTATTTTGTTTATTTTTATGTGGTACTGAGGATCTAACCCAGTGCCTGATGTGTGTGAGGCAAGTGCTCTGCCACTGAGCCACAACCCCAGCCCCCAGAAATACTCATTGTAATTTTTGCTTTATAAAATCTAAAGTGGAAATTAAAAGGTTATTTAGAATTTTGTAATCCTAGCTCATTTGTTTATTTATTAGTAGCTACTACGTGCCAACCTATTTCTAGGGTGAGCTTGCCTTTATTTATTTATTTAGGTACTGGGGATTTAACCCAGAGGTGCTTTACCACTGAGCATATCCCCAACCCTTTTTGTGTTTTATTTTGAGACAGGGTCTTGCTAAATTGCATAGGGCCTTGCTAAGTTGCTGAGGCTGGCTTTGAACTCATGATCCTCCCGCTTTATCCTCCAGAGTTGCTGAAATTATAGGTGTGTGCCACCACACCTGGTGCCAGCCTATTTTAGGTACTATGTATTTTTTAAGTATGTAGTAAAATTAGAAATGTAGTAAAATTGGGTAGGGGATTCTTGAGGCCCTTTTAGGGTTTTTTAAAATGATACTATTCAATTTGGCAAGGATTCAGAGAAACTTTGTAACTAGTATAAACTGATAAAACTTTTCCGGAAGGCAGTTTGGCAGTAAGTATTAAAAATACTCATTCTTAAAGCTTTAAAAATACTCATTCCCTTTCACCTCCACTTTTAGGAACTTATCCCAAAGCGAGAAAAAGATTCCTAGAGAGATTTATTTATAATATTTATGGGACTTTTACTTGTAATAGTGGAAATTTGGGTATCTCAATGTCCAGTTGTAGGTTTTTTATTAAATCATTATATTTACATAGGATTAAGTACATTACTATTATTAAAAACATTTTAAATAAAATATTTAAATAAAATATTTAATGAGATATCAAGGGGAACTGACTGTAACTTATTAACACAAAAAAATTTTTTTAAATGACAGGACATGATTTTTTTTAATATTTATTTGCTTTAGTTGTACACAATGCAATGCATTTATGTTTACATGGTGCTGAGGATCGAACACGGGCTGCGCACATGCTAGGCTAGCGCTCTACCACTGAGCCACAACCCCAGCCCCTAACACAAAATTTTTTAAAAGATATTTAGTATGACTCGAATTTGCTAAAAATTCATCATTGCTTAGATGACCAATTAATAAGGTTTTGTTTTCTCTACCCATATCATTACTTGTCTATGTAAAATACATTTCTTCAACAGTTTTAAGATTGCTTTAAAAAGTCCAGTAAAAATGGCAGGATCCATGTTCTTGGGGGATCTTACCATCTGTACCACGGGTAGAGCATAGCATGATGAGAGGAGGCCTACCATGAGTGACTAGAGGTCTGGTGCTAGTCACTGGTTCTGTAACCTTTGGTGAGTCATTTAGAGATTCTGGGCTGCATTGTTATTGTTTGACCTCTAGTTCTTTCCAGTTTCTGTTATTCTGTGAAAGTTTTTCCTATTGTTGCAGTACAGCCTAAGGAGACTACATTCCACATTTTATCCAGTGACAACTCTCAGAGTTAAAAGGCAGAATAGTCAGTGGGAACAAGTTTGCCTCTTCAAAATTTACCCAGAAACCTCAACCCTTTAACCACAATGAAAATTTCACAGCACGTCATTGCAGTGGAAAATTAAGCACTTGTTTCACAGAATAGAAACAAGTTTTGTTGGTTGGTAAGAACATTATGCACTCTGAGAAAGGAATTATGCTAGCAACCATTTGTTCTCCCTAAGGCAGGTCATTTTCACACAAAGCAAAATGGCAAAGTCATCAGTGATCGCTGTAGGATGCCAGATTATTAAAGTTCTTCACTTGCTCCATAGGCCAGTCTATTAAATATAAATTTTAAATATACTGTTTTTTGCTCTTTTTTATATACTATTACACTAAAATTTACTTTTTTAATTTCATTAATACAAAGAACATTTAGTCTTAACTCACACTCTTCTGTTAACTTTCTAATGGTACAATAAAGTTGTAAAGCTTTCTCTTACATTGGAAATTAAATGATCTGAACTGAAGGAATAGACTTCATTTTCCTGGTTCCTAAATAGAAAACTCTTATGGTGTAATTACATTTAATTATTTTTCTTCCCTACTTAATGACAGGATGAGTGCAAACTCTTGGGGAAGAACAATGCATTACTTTTAAAGTCAGTGACAGCCATACAATAAGTATTTTTGAATATTTTTAGGAAAGAATCCAGAGCCTGAAGCAGAGCATAGACTTCATGGCAGACTTGCAGAAAACTCGAAAGCAGAAAGATAGAACTGATGCCTCGCAGAGTGGGGAGGATAGCAGCTGCTGGCCACGAGAGAGGGAAGACTCTGGAGATGCTGAAACACAAGCCTTTAAAAGCCCCAATAAGGACAATAAAAAGTAAAGAATTTTGGAATATTAAGGTTAAATTGTCTTTTTCAAGCTAGCAAAAGAGGGGAGGGAATACTGATTCAGAGCCTAACATGGGAAGATAAGTCCCAGTCTATCAGTGGTTGTTCCTTTGTATGATTGTCGATTTTAGTGATCTGATGGCACCTCCTTCTCATAGAGAGCACTGTATGGAGTTGTCCAGACAGTTCAGTAAACAGTTCTGAATGTACATTCTTATTAAAGTATTTTTAAAACCAATAAATAAGCTTTAGGAACTCATATTGTCAGGGAATTTATTTAAATAGAACTATTTGTTTCAGGGAAAAAAATGTGTGTTTATAACCTCATTCCATAAAGAGAAAGGAGTTCAGCATAAGCACACTTAGAGTGCCTTCCTAGACAGATGGGCTGTCACTGAGATGTGTGCATGTTTTCCACAAAACGTCAGCCAATGGGAGCAGTAGAGCCTCTGGTCCTCCTGGCACTGTCCAACATGACTGAACAGCAGGCAAATCCACCTGCTTACAGCACTGACAGCCCTGACTTCCCAGCACTACACTGTGAACATCAGGGAGGGCCCAAATTAGCAGTTTGGGATTTCTCCTGTCATAATAAAAAGAAAGTAAATGTGACAAGTTTCTTTGTTGTTTCTAAGGTTTGCCCATTTTAAATGTCTTATTTTCTATTTAAATTTTTTAAAACTGAATTTAAACAAATTGTATACTCCCTCCCTTTCAAGGTAATGTCTGAAGTAGAATTCATTTTTGTTAATGTACCCAGAAAAACATTTCAGACAAGTAACACTGGACAAAAATTTTGGAAGGAAGTAATCACTATATTAGGTTTGCCTTCCTGTTTGTGCATCATTAAGGCACTTATGAGGTCATTAGAGAACAAAGCTTAAATTGGTGATGGTGGTGCAGATTTCTCCACATATTATATTCATATTTGGAATTCATTTTGATGTCTTACTTATATTTTTTAACTTAATGCATGTTTTAGGAAAGACAAAGATGTGCTTGAAGATAAGTGGAGAAGCAGCAACTCAGAAAGGGAACAGGAGCAGATTGACCGAGCCGTCCAGGAGTCTGGTGGGAAGCTGACCCGGCGGCCAGCCAACAGTCAGGTGAGGGACCTCCTTACCCTTCTCCACCCACCAACTTTGAGCCTCTAAAACTATTAGCTTTTAAATTTTTTCTGTGTTTTTAATTCTTACTGCCATAGGGCTCTTCATCACTGGAACACTCAGAAGAAAAATGTGTTTGTAAATTTATGACTACTGTGTCCTCTTTTGGTAGGATGTTGTTATGTTGTTTGTTTTTTCCAGTGAATTTAATGTGCTCTAAAATTAGACTGTGAACCACATACTTTAAATTTACAAGAAAACATTTATATTCTGACCCTTTGAAATCATATTGTCGAGCTCATTGGTTTTAAGACCAAGTGAACTCAGACATGAGTGAGCAAGTCACTCCCCTTCTCCAGTCTGCAGTATTCTCCTTTGTTAAGAGTTGGGGAGAACCAGGAGGTGGCCTTACAGATCCACACAGTCCTTTAAAATTCTGAGATTTCCATACCTTCTGTCTGTCTAGCCCATCAACACCTGTATACATGGAAGACAGTTGTGAAAGTCAGCATTTGAGTTTAATAATGATAGGCACCTGTAACAGTTGTGAAAGTCAGCATTTGAGTTTAAATGATAGGCACCTGTAATGTTACTTTGATTAAAGTAAAACGTTCTAGTGTGCTTCTTTTATGTGGGGAATATGTAAAACTTTATTCCATTTGAATACTTTGTGTCATTGTAGTGCGAATTTGAAAGAAGAAAACCAGATGGAACAACAACATTGGGACTTCTCCATCCTGTGGATCCCATTGTAGGAGGTAGGATCACAGCAACACTGCACATGAACTTTATGCTATTTGGCAGAAATAATCTGGGTTAACATCTTAAAGTAGCAAGCCTAAATTCAACCATACCATTATCTACAAAGAATTAGACATCGTGCATTTCATGATAACGGCTGGCCTTACTTTCACTTAATGTTAATTTATCTTAAAAATACCCATTTTTATAATGTTATGAGATATCTTTAACATTTTTATAATGTTAAAGATAATTAGGGATACAGAAATTGATAATGACACAATTCCTACACTTCAGGAAATAGTCTCTAATATTTATTCTTTGCTATGGCAAAGCACTGTCTTAGGACTATAGGTGGAGCTGGTGTGTAGTGGGGAGCAAAACAGAAGAGACAGGTCCCTTCCCCTTAGATTCTTTGGGGTGGGGGGAAAAGGATACACAAACTAATTATATAAGGAGATGTCTGACATAAACAAATACTACACACTTGTCTGTCACAAACAAGTACTAGAGAGGAATAGATCAGCCATGATTGTATGTGAGAGAAAGTTTCTCCCTAGTGTTTGGGGGTCCAGGAGGACTTACTTAGGAGATGATGTTTAAGCAAATTAGGAATGGAGGAACACAGGTGAAAAAACCCTGAAGCAGGGAAGAGCTTAATGCAGCTGAAGACTAAGAGGGCAAGCCTGTTAATGCTCCCTAAACATTAATAGAAGGAGCCAGTACTGCATTTTCTTAACAAAACTCATGTTTTGCTTTCATGTGAATTTTTCATAGTAGAATTTTTGTGGTCTTTGGTCACAAAAGATGCAACAGCATTGAAAACATTGCTCTTTGTAGTGTAGCTGTGGTGAAAATCTGGTAAGGGAAGATGCAGCTAACTAGATCTAGGTGACTCCCTGAGATGTGCCCATTTCTTTGTCTGGTCTTTGCTCTCAGTCTAGTTTCCTACTCCTGTGGGCATTATCAGATGTAGCCAAAGCTGACTTGACTCACACACACACAGCCAGCCACTCTCAAGAGGCCACTTGGCTGGTTTAAGGTGGAAGACAGCCCTGCTCATTATCTTACCTTCATCTTCCCGGTGGAGGTACCAGTACATATTAGGAAAACAAACTGCAGATGATTCACCAAGAAGAAGATAAGGTCTGATTTCAGTGTTTGAAGTTTTTAACAGGTGCTTTCATCACACCGATCACTCATGGCAATAACCTCAGATCAGCTTTAGGAGAGAAATCACCCTGTCTGTTGGAAATTATTCTCCTTAAACCATCTTTTTCCATCCTGCTAGGTGCCCTCTTCATGATTTCTGCTTATATCATATACTCCTAGCTTCAGTACAGGAATTCATTCCTAGTTTACCAAGATCACATTTTTAAAGGCTATGTGTCATTACAGTAAAAATATACCTGTTTCAAACATTAATTTATCCTTATTTCATTATGAGCTCTTATTTTTAATCCAGGTATTTTTCCTTTACTTAGTCTTTTCTAACCTTTCAACTCTTTTTCCTCCATCATCTTAACATTAAAAGACCCAGCTTTTAAATCTGTTTTTTGGTTTTTGGTTTTGATAAAAATCTTTTAAGCCATGCATCACCGTGCATGCTTGTAATCCTAGCAACTTGGGAGACTAAAGTAGGAAGATAATAGGTTTGAGGCCAGAACTTAGACTGTATCTCAAAATTTAAATATACATTTTTTTTAAAAAAAAATATTTATTTATTTGCTTTAGCTGTACACAATGGGTTTATTTGTACGTGTTGCTGAGGATCGAACCCGGGCGGCGCACGTGCCAGGCGAGCACTCTACCTCTGAGCCACAGCCCCAGCCCCTACATTTTTTTTTCTCCTTTTTTTTAAGGGGGGATTTAGCTGGGTGGTAAAGTGCCCCTGGGTTCAGTCCCTGATGCGCGCCCCCCCCCCCCAATCTTATCTTTAAAGATGAAGTACAAATATAAAGAATTCTAGGAAGCAATAGAGTATAATGAAAAGGTCCAGATTTTTGGTCCCAGGTCCACATTCCTGCCTTTCTGAACTGAAATTTACTTGTCTTAAAAATGAATATAGGGGCTGGAGTTGTGGCTCAGCGGCAGAGCGCTCGCCTCGCACGTGCGCAGCCCGGGTTCGATCCTCAGCACCACGTAAACATAAATGCATTGCATTGTGTACAACTAAAGTAAATAAATAAATATTTTTTTTAAAAAATGAATATAGTACGAGCAACCCAGCTCTTCATGGCCGTGTAGACAAGATGAAGTACATGAAAGCACTCAGCAGAATACCCTGTGGATCTTTCCCATGTGTGCCTCCTTCATTGTACTTGGTTTTATGTCTTAGAACCAGGCTACTGCCCTGTAAGACTGGGAATGACAACTGGAAGACTTCAGTCTGGAGTGAATACCTTGCAGGGGTTCAAAGAGGATAAAAGGAACAAAGTAACCCCAGGTGAGGTTCCTACATAGTTATCAAGTTTTTTCTCTTCTCTTGCTTCAGGGAGTTAGAGAAAGGAGACGTAATTACCATTCATTGCTTTATTCACTAGCTCTCTTGGTGGTATTTTTGCAATATGAATTAGATATTTTATTAACTTCAAAAGAAACTAGAAAACTAGGTATTAGTATTCAAAATGAGTTTTGTTCTTTCTATTTTTCCTCTCCCTTTGTGGAAAATAATTCACTTGAATTGCAACTTCACGGGTAGGGTCATCCCTCTGTGTCTGTGGATGCCATATCCATGGATTCAACCAAATATGAATCAAAAATATTCAAGAAAAAATCATGTCTGTGCTGAACATGTACAGCCTTTTTTCTTATTGTCTGTAAATAATATAATAACAACCATTTACTATCTATATCTTAGATTCGTATACCAGCCAGTGAATTGGTAGAGTTAGAAGGGAATAAACTTTTAAGAAAACAAGAAATTAGATTGTTATGTAAACTAAAGAATGGTATTATAGTGTTTAATTTTTTCAACAGTGTTATACTTGAATTATGGACCCTACAGTTCTTATGCCCCACATTATGACTCCACATTTGCAAATATCAGCAAGGATGATTCTGATTTAATCTACTCAACCTATGGGGAAGACTCTGACCTTCCAAGTGATTTTAGGTAAGTCACTAGTTAATGTTCTCAGCACCACATTTCTCTAAAATATTAATGTATAATATGTGACTTGTGAATAGACTTACAAAGTTATTCAAAAAGTAGAAAATGTGCACAGTAATTTTTTTAAGTTGACAATAATAGACCCATAATTGTCTCAATTTAATGGAAACAAAATATTTTAAAGAGAGACCATATGTCCCTGTTATGTGTTTCTTACAGAAATCAGATGCTTGATTAATAATAAAATTTAGGAGCTTGTTACCTCAGAATGTTGATGTGTGCCATGTGCTCTACTGTAACACTTTTGTGTGTCAATGAGTTACGCTCCACAGTTATCAATTTGGAAACCCATGGCATATTTCCCTCAAGCTCTTGAGGCATAGGACATGATGACTTGATTCCTAAGGCAACCCAATGCGAACTTGTTTGCCCACCATGCACCAGACAGACCATTGCAGTTACATTCAGCCATCCCTTGTTGCATGTTTCTGTGTTACAATAACTTCTGTGTTCCTATTTAGGATACTGAGCACTTTGCATTCCATCTACATAATGAGATACCGTGCTGATTTACCAGGACTGTGGCTCAGGGTGGGGCATTGAGCTTGGATATTCCCTTCTCAGCACTGGTACCTTGTAAACTTTTATTATGTAAAAGAACTTAACATTATATATTAACCAGTTCCCTGGTTTTCTGACAGGGGGGAAATCTGTTTACTTCGATAGAAGTATGTGGTTTTGCTGTTTTTGTAGGTGGGGTCCCTAAGTTAGAGATTGGCTGTGGTTTCAGATCAAACCATCTATATACTTAGACTTCAGCAGCTTAAACAAATTCTTTTGGATTATTCATCTGTGCTTTCCACAAATAGGCAGTGCATGCCTACTATGTGGTGGGCATTCTACTAGATGCTGGTATTTCCACAGGGAAAGAATAGTGTCATAGTCCTGTGCCCTCCTGTCAGATGGTAACATTGCTTTGGAGTAAGAGAAAGGAAGATAGAATGCTGGGGTGAAGGGAAAAGTGGTCAGGGAGGTAATAGTTGGGAATAGATCGTCACAAGGACTTGGAGTTTTAAGTAAGATGAGAGTTTACTGGTAGATTGTGAGCTTATAATTCTAAAAGGATTCCTCTGGCTTCTGTGTGGAGAATAGATTCCACCCACTAAGCAGAAGTTGGGAGACTGCTGTCATAAAGCAGATGAGAAATGAGCCAGGGGAGTAGCCATAGAGGTGTTAAGAAAGGATCAGTAATTAGTAGGAGTTTTCAACTAGTTGAAGTGGGGTATGGGAGAGAGAAGACAGGATGACTCCAGTGTTTTCAGACTTAGTTTAAAAGATGTAGTTGCCATTTACTGAAGAAACGTGCTATTTATTGAAAATGGGAAGGTTTTAGAGCACTGCTTGGGATTCAGCATTTCGGCTTTCAGTGTATAAGCTTGAGATGCCCATGAGACATTCAAACGCAGGTGTAACTTGGAGAATTTTAGTACATATGAAAATTCTGAGGTGAATGATATCTGTAAGGGGTCAGGTGTAAAGGGGAAGTACAAGAAGCCCCAAGGACTGAGCCCTAGGCCCCCGTCTCTGAGGGTCTCATTTTTCCTTGAAGTGCCTTCAAAATAATTTAACTTCCCTGTGATCTTGATATTGTTTAGTTCTCTAGTGACAATGAATTTATTACTGGTAAATATGTAAGTATAGTCTTGCTTCTAGACAGAAAGTTTTATATCATGATGTATAAACCAAGGACATCTAATGGAAACAGTTGTTTATGACAGAAGGATTAACAATGGAGATGATTTATGGTGGAAGTGACTTTCCCAACTCTCTCTTTTTCAGCATCCATGAGTTTTTGGCCACATGCCAAGATTATCCATATGTTATGGCAGATAGTTTACTGGATGTTTTAACAAAAGGAGGGCATTCTAGGACCCTACAGGAGTTGGAGACGGTAAGAATGCTGCTAAAGAAACAGGGCAATTTATTACTGGCTCAGAAACATTAGTCATTCAGTGTTATAAAAGCAAGGATTAGCCAGTGTGACAGCTGAACTCCATTGCCCTGAACAGACAACCCAGCCTAGGTGGAGGCCGTGGTGGAAGACAATGAGCGGAAAGGAGTCACTTGCCTACCGGGACCTGTGAGGGCCAGAACGTGCTAATATCTCCTCATCTTGGGAATGTAGGATTCAAAAGTGGGGTTTACAACTCAGAAGTCAGTGGATACTAATGTACCCTAACAAAAAGGAAAAGTCTTGCTCACTGGCTTGAAACTAGGTTCACTAAAACAATAGGAAATGCCCATTTCCTTATTATGCAGTTAATAGCCTAGTGATAGGAACCTCAGGTTAGAAAGTAAAAAGCTTCCTTATTACTGTCTTTTATTAACACTTGTAATCTGTCTCAGTTCATAATATGGAGTAATTCAATCTTGGCTCAAAAATTAGAACCATAATATTCTGTTCCTACTGATGTAGAGGAGAGTATGTTTTCAAAGTGTTCTTGTCATTGTAATTAGAGAACCTCGTACCTCTTTTTTTTTTTTTTTTTTTGGTACCAGGGATTGAACTCAGGGGCATTCAACCTCTGAGCCACATCCCCAGCCCTTTTTTATATTTTTATTTAGAGACAGAGTCTCACTGAGTTGCTAAGTGCCTCGCCATTGCTGAGGCTAGCTTTGAACTCGCGATCCTCCTGCCTCAGCCTCCCAAGTGCTGGGATTACAGGCGTGAGCCACCACGTCCGGCTGCAGGACCTCTTACCTCTTGGAAGTCATTGCTCCCTCTTTTTTTTTTTTTTTTAAAGTACTGGGATTTGAACCCAGGGGTGCTTTACACACACTGCCTCCCCAGTCCTTTTTATTTTAGTAGGGTCTTGCTAAATTGCTTAGGGCCTGGCACTTATGATCCTTGAACTTTCCTTTGATGATTATGGCAATATATTTCAAAATGTAATTTTTCTGCTCTTTATTCCAGCTGTTCCTCTGTTCCTCTTTTCATAATTTATCCTAGAAAATTAAGAGTTTTATATATGAAGGTACATTGTTTATGATTTTTAGAAATTGGAAATTAGTTAAATCACAATGCAAACCTTTCAAAGGAAGATAAAATATTTGATTGATGTCCATGATGCGTATTTCCATGGTTTATGTGTGCATAATCTCTTGACAAGTAGGATTATAGGAATTAACCATATTCTCTGTTAGCTTTTGCATATTTTACAATAATCCTGTACTGTCTGAGAATATTGCTTGATTGCTACACAGTAGTCCCTAGAGTTCCTTTCGTTCTTCTCCTTGTAAGAGACTTAACCTGTTGTTGAAAACTGATTCCATTTATTTAGTTATTTATAAGGTATTCACCAAATTTCTTCTTAAATATAATTATAGGTTTCTGATCAAGCATGGATCTCAGCATCACCAATAAAGTACTACAACTCACAAAATACACTCAAAATGCTAATTTCATTTAATTCATTTTTATTTAAAAAGTTATGTTCTGATAATACACACTCTAATTCCTTTTCTGTTGCCACAGAACTTTGTTTTTCTCATTTCTCTATTTGTCATTCCATACTTTTTTTCTTAAAATGCTGTTTTTCTTTATCCTTACAGTCATCACCTGAAGATGAAGGCCAGACTAGGACACTTGATATAGCAAAAGAAATGGAGGTGATTATATTTTATTCTTTTCAAGAAATATTTAAATGAGGAATAAGCTAAAAGACCTAAGTGATGTATTTTAAAGTAAAAATATTCAGTATTACCTATGGTAGCAAAGCTTATCTTTGCCTGTGGAGCTTAGTAGTAGCTTGTAAGATATTCAGGCATGTAAATAATGGAGTCAAAACCAGTTTACATGGAGTGAATGCATGGGGTGTGGACACCCAGGGTGGAGGTAGCTCCAAACAGGGCTAGCTGGATGCAAAGGCGTCTCCCAGCAAGCGGGGTCAGATATCTAGAGCAGGCAGAACTGAGTGAATGTGACAGATGAATCTGAGAGAGGAGGGTATGTGCGCAGCAAGCTCAGAAAATATGACCAGCAGTCTCTGGGGAAGACAGGTGGTAAAGCTGTGTGGGTGAGGACCCTGTGATGAAGTCTTCTCTGTAGTGCTGGGAAGCTGAAATCCTGTCCTAGGAAATGGCATATAGTGACTTGTCTAAGCAAAAAAAAAAAAAAAAAAAAAAAAAAAACTAGCATATCAATATAAAGGCACAGAATGAGGATTTGGGAAATGCAGTGGGATAAAAATTAAAATGACCTAATTCATGATGTAGGTGATAGTATTATTGACTCATAGGAAGTGCAGGGAAAGGAGCACATCTTTGACAGGGAAAGAAGTCACATTTGGCTTCAGATGTAACAAGTGTGATGGGGACATTGCCAGAGGTGTGGGCCTAGAACTCAAAGATCTGGGCTATGGTGTGGATCTGGAAGTTGTTGGTGTAAAGGTAGAATTTTATTTCAGTCATTAGAGACTACAGGGAGAACATGGAAAAAGGTTGATGGACAGAACCTTGGAGAAGATCGGTAGTTGAGTCGGGAAGGAAAACCATGGAATAATGCTAAGCAGGAAGACAGTTTGCAATATCATTTAAATGCCATGGAAGCCCAAGAAGAGGAGGCCCACAAGTAGATAAATTTTTTTTTTTTTTTTTTTTGGTACCAGGGATTAAACTCAGGGGCACTCGACCACTGGGCCTCATCCCCAGCTCTTTTTTGTGTTTTATTAGAGACAGGGTCTCGCTTGAATTGCTAAGTGCCTCGCCATTGCTAAGGCTGGCTTTGAACTCGCAATCCTCCTGCCTCAGCCTCCCAAGTGCTGGGATTACAGGCGTGCACCACCGCGCCCAGCTATATTTATAATCTTGATCAGAGCAATCTCAGTACAATAGTGGAGGCCAGAGGTGGAGTTTGGTGAATTAAGTAAGTGGAGGAAAACTGGGCTAAATGGAGATTTGAGATTGTACAGGGACTGGGGATATAGCTCAGTTGGTAGAGTTCTTGCCTCGCGTGCACAAAGCCCTGAGTTGAATTCCCAGCACCACCACCAGAAAAAAAAAGATTGTACAGACTTGAATTCTCTGAAGGAAGAATGGAGATAAAGACAGATAAAAGATGTAGCTGTTATTTACACAGCCATGTTGTTTTCAGGGAAGGAGCCAAGAAAGATCATGTGCCTAGGGGACAAGAGTGAAAAAATCTTAATTGGGAAAGGAAGTTGGTTAAGAAATTTAAAAAAAAAAAAAAAAAAAAAAACTATCCAGCTGAAATGGCAAACCATAATACTAGTGCCAGGTTGTAATTAGAGTTTTTCTCCACTGTATACTTTTTGCCCATATGTGTGAAGGTAGAGAAGTCAGGATTTTAGATTGTGTTTGGACTACAATACCAAACATAAATGGAATCACTGGCTTTCGGTGGGGTTGATGTATTTTCAGATGGGTTGATGTATTCCTCAAAAGTAGTGTTGAGGTTATGGAAACTCTGAGTCTTAGGATTCCAAAAATAAAACTCCACCCTGCGTAAGATTTTGTTTTTTCCATGCAATCCCAACAGCCTAGATCTGGGTCGTGGACAAAACCTAGGAAGCATCTTTTTTTTTTTTTTTTTTTTTTGTGGTACCGGGGATTGAACTCAGGGGCACTCGACCACTGGGTCACATCCCCAGCCCTTTTTTGTATTTTATTAGAGACAGGGTCTCACTGAGTTGCTAAGTGCCTCGACATTGCTGAGGCTGGCTTTGAACTTGCAATCCTCCTGCTTCAGCCTCCCAAAGTGCTGGGATTACAGGCGTGCGCCACTGTGTCCGGCTCCTAGGAAGCATCTTATATTAAAGATCTCCTATAGTGATGCAAGTGTATGGACTGGGTGGGCTGAAATATTGGAACTTTGAGTCTCAGAGACATAAGACAAAAATACTTAGCAATTTAGGCAGTGACAAGGCTCCTGTTACTTTATCTGTGGAATGGTTGCCATATGAAACAAATGATGCAAACTGTGTGAGATATCATTACAGAAAAGCGTGGATTTATGGACATTTATTTTGCCAAGCTTTGGGAATAGCATTTTAAAAGGGTGTACTGGGGAGACGTTTTTAGTAGTCATCAAAATGATAACTCCAGCATAAACAAGGTAGAATAACTGCCTGTAAACATAGCCATCTTACTGATTTTTACTTAGTACTCTCATGGCTTAGCAAGCTCAAATAACTAACTGCCTTTTTTCTTTTGAAGCAGATTACAGAAGTAGAACCAGCAGGGCGTTTGGACTCTGGCACTCATGACAGGCTCACAGCACTCAAAGCAGTAACCAACTTTGGTGCTCCAATTGAAGTCTTTGACTCTGAAGGTGAGGGTCGCAGACCATAGGTTGTTGGAAATACTATGCACCACAGACAGTCAAGACTTAATGCCACATTGGTACAGATTAACCAACCCACTCGCCATAGTAAGATCTTGTCCAGCCAAGTTAAACAAACAGTAAAACATGGCTGTGGTACTGCTGGTTTCATTAGAGGGACATTATTTCTTTGAGGGGGGGATGTCTAACCAAAAATAGATGAGCCTTGAAGCATAGGGCTCAGTGTATCACACAACATCAAACACAAGTATGCCCAGGTTTTCTTGAATGTGTTGTGTTCTTCTTACCTCACAGAGGCTGAAGTATTCCAGAGGAAACTCGATGATACCACAAGATTGCTGAGGGAGCTTCAGGAAGCTCAGAATGAGCGGCTGAGCACCAGACCCCCTCCTAATATGATCTGTCTTTTGGGTCCATCATACAGAGAAATGCACCTCGGTATGTAGCACCTCCAGTAAGAGGAAGGGTTGCTTAAAGGAAAATACTTCCAAGTAGTGAGACCACTATAAAGTGACTCTGGAATGAATACCATGGACAGTGTGTTTTTTGTATTAATGCATCTAAAGTTCTGTTTTGTTTTGTTTTGAATTTAATGTTTTTTAATTATCTGAAAAAACTGCTTTTCAGTGCCTGGAAATGTTTTTATTTTTATTTCTAGCTGAACAAGTGACCAATAATCTTAAAGAACTTGCCCAACAAGTAACTCCAGGTGACATTGTAAGCATGTATGGAGTTCGAAAAGCAATGGGGATTTCCATTCCTTCCCCCGTCATAGAGAACAGCTTTGTAGATTTAACAGAAGGTACGTGCCCTGTTTCCCTGTGAGAGTGGGAGGTGCAAGTAAAAGGAACATCCTCAGTTCTTTCCCTTTAGATAGCATTGGAAAGGTTTATCTGGCATTTTTTGAATATGTGGGGGTTTTTTGTTGTTTGCAATACTGGTGCTAGAACCCAGGGCCTCATACATGCTAGGCAAGTGCCCTATCCTGAGTTACACTAGGACCTTGTCTGTGTGATTGTTTTAAAGTATAAAGCTACTTTTACTTTGCAATGATGACCTAATAATGCCACCTATTCTCTATCCTTGAGTATGGTACAGAGGCCTGTCAACAGTCTACTCAATGTCGTCCTCACTTCTCATTTCTAATTAAAAGGAAAAAAACTCAGTGATGTGGTATCTTCTTTCAGATTTTGAAGAACCTAAGAAGACTGATGTTGCTGAGTGTGGACCTGAAGCCAATGGTATTTGATTATATATTATGTATATATTTTTTTCATTCTGAGCTTGGAAATGCTTTTGAGAAGATATTAACTATTTGTAAATTGTGTTTTTAATTAAACTTTGGAACAGTTAATTTTATGTTCCAGAGATTGAACTTCTATTAGGTAATAAAGCTGAACCTGAGAAGAGTATTGTCCATATCAGCTAAGTTACCTCTTGGCCTTTTCCCAGAATGTATCTGAGGATGTGATGGGAAACCTTGGAACATAGCCTTTTTCATGGTCATTCCTTTAAAATAAAGTCCTCAAAATAATTGAAATTCTTCATGTTTCACATTTTCCATAATTCCCCACTAAAGAAATCAAAACCAAATAGTCCCTAACCGATCAGATTGCATCTTGATTAAAGTGGCCTTAAGAAGAAGCAGTAGAGCCGGGCGTGGTGGGCGCACGCCTGTAATCCCAGCACTTTGGGAGGCTGAGGCAGGAGGATCGCGAGTTCAAAGCAGCCTCAGCAATGGCGAGGCACTTAGCAGCTCAGTGAAACCCTGTCTCTACTAAAATACAAAAAAAAGGGCTGGGGATGTGGCCCAGTGGTCGAGTGCCCCTGAGTTCAATCCCTGGTACCAAAAAAAAAAAAAAAAAAAAAAAAAAAAAGAAGAAGCAGTATCTTTGGGCTATTGCATACCTAGGCAACATTCTTTCAGAATAGTGCTAATACTTTTTAAAATAGCCCCATCCAATTAAGATTTCCCATTGTTATATCATGAAAACAAACCCTTAAAATAATTTTAGGATGTGCTGTGCTCCCTGCATACCTGATGGGAATGATGTACTTGTGTGGTAATTAGGTGTTCCCCACCCCTTAGAATAAGCAGATGAGATTTATAACACTGGTTTTCTTGTTTTTCATTTTTCAGTAGTTGGGAACTGCTAAAGGATAAGCCAAATAAGATACTAAATCATCCCAGAACAGATCAGGGAATTACCAAACTTAAAAGGAAGTTTATTTCCTGTTTCTGCCTCAGCAATGCCCCCCTGAACTAATAATCATTTTTATCTAAAATACAAAGGTCATGTGCCTAAACAGAGACCATGAAACACACCCATCTATCATCAGTCACTAGCCTGAGATGAATGGTGATTTTTCAGAATGTAACCTGTCTAAACAAAAGGGCTGGGGTGGACCTCAATGGGAGAGCATTTGCCTAGCATGTCAAGGCCCTCAGTTTGATCCCTAGCACTGTAAGAATGAAATTTTTAAAACATAGCATAGTTTGAATAAATTAAGTTCAATGCCCTTATACAGAGTTCTTCTGTAAAACACTCAGAAAAGCCATTTTGTAAAGGAAAATTGATTCTCTTGAGGAAGTTAAAACATGACCTAATTTGTGTTTAAAAGAACCTATTTGAACTTATTTTTTTTTTAATCAAGTGTTTTATTTCTAAAATATAATTTTGGCTCATCCTTCACCACTAGATCTACTTGGTTTAAGTAAGTTCCTAAAGATCAAAGGATATTTAAAATCAGAACACCATGAGACATTTGGGTTTTCCACATTGCTAATTTAATGTATGAAAAGCAGCCTAACACTGCCAGTTTACAAAAATAAAACATTTAAAGCAAATATTATAGATCTATAAATATTCGGTATACAGAACAAATCCTTGTTGTTTGCATGCACTATCTAAGCATATTTCTGTACATTGACCTATTATATACACAAAGAATACAGTGGGTAATGATCATCTGTTTTGTTGGGAAATTTCCATGGTAAGTAAACCAGAAGACTTCAGTGTTTAATTTTCGATAGCAGTGACACTGCCCTAGTAGAAATTTTAAGTGCTCGACCCATAAAAAAGATACTTCAAGTGATTTTTATGGCCACAACCTGAACATTAAAGTATTCTTATCTGAACACAGCACTTTAATTGAAAACTCCTGTCTGGGAATTCTGTTGCTGAAGGAAAAATTGTAACTTGAATAGTGAAAGTAGAAATTTGAGGCCTGTGTACTGACACGTGTCTACCTTTCATCAGCAGTATAAACCTTCTAAACTCCTCAGGGGGAGCTCTAGACACTGCTAGGTTTTGAGAACACAGATTTCAGTACAGTACTCACCTGAAATCAGCCCTTACTTGAAATGCCAGGGTCAAAGACGGCTTCTTTCCCTTACCATCATTTTTATCAGAAAATTCCTTCACACAGCAAATTCTTAAAACAAATGCATACTGATTCTGTGCACTACGTCAGCATTGCCACAAGCCCACTCCAGCACCTTTGTACAAATTAGATCAGCCCCCTTCCTCAGGCTGATAAAAGCCTCACAAGACAACACAGCAGACAGGTTACATTTTGATCCACTCCACCACCACTTGGCTATACGCTGCTCTGCAACAAGGGTGGCAACATCATCCAGGATCTCCAGTCACAGATAAACCTAGCTGGTTAGTCGCCCTGCTGCACCCTGTATAATCTTTTGAAGGCTCCAGTAAGATTTTATGAATAACTTCTGGGGGGCTTGTAGATGACTTCTAGTTATGAATCCCCTGCAATGTAGTGAAATTCAGTGGTATTAGATCTTAGGGATGCTCTGGTTATAAGGTAGCAGTGAAGTCAGTTCGGAGCAGGAGCAGGCAGTTCAGTTATTCCTCACCTTGAAACAGATAGACTTCTTTGGCTCCCTGTGGAGTTGAAGCACCATAAGACGCCATTTCCCAAAGCTGGCGTCAAGACTTATTTGGTTTAGAGCAAGAACATCTCAGCATTTATGAGGGGCTGGCTTCCGGGAATAGGAACCTCGACACATGTCATGAAGAGTAGATTCTTCTGGTTTTAAAGCTCTTCATAGTTAGCTATGCAGACTAAAGAAAGGGAAACACGTACTGCAGGTTGTCCAAGTTCTCACTATACTAGGAAAAGCAAGATACAGGTGAAGGCGGCAGGGGAGAGGTAAAAGTACATGCGTAGTCAGGGAAGAGCTAAAAGATTGTACCTTAGTTCCAGGCTTTCAACTTACTAACCCTGATGAGAAGGCTTATGGGCAAGGTTGCCTGGTTCAGAGCCAAGGCTGTGCCACTGCTGCTTTCTGTGAGCTGCTTTCCTTGGAACTCTGTCCCTACAGCCAGGCTTATCCACAAGCTGACACTGGACAGTAGTCCTGCGTACATGAGTCAATGACTAAAAGAAAGATTCACTGGAAGAAGGAGAGTTTTGTCTAGGGTCTGAGAAGTCATTAGTAAGGATGAAATTCCAATGATAATGTGTCCATTTAAAGCAAGCACATGCCAAAGATAACAAGAAGTAGCAATTGTCATTTACAGGTTTTTCTCTCTATTGTTTGAAATCATTATGCTGACGTAAAACACACTTTTCAACTCCATTTACCAGTATGTTTATGTGAAAAACAACCCCAGAGCCAGCCCTGCTAGGGAGAATGGAGGCTCCAGCCCATGCCAGACAGCTTGGCTAATACCTAAGAAAAGTGAGTTTCCTTGTACATGCTTACAGGTCACCAAAGTGGACATCTGATTTGGTCATCCTCTGAGCACCTCCATAGCACCCTGGGAACAAAGTTCTCAAAGTCACAAGCACAGCCTCCCAGTGATCCTCTTCCAGCTAACCTAGACACTGTTATAGACTGACAGCACAGAGGCCCCATCTGCTGCCACAGGTCACAACCCAACAGTCACTCAGGCAGGATCTGGTGTATGTCTGAGTGATCCTCTAGGGCAAGCCCAAAGAAGCCACACAAAGCCATCGGCCAGGAGGTGGCAACGGCCACAACCTGTTTGAATGCCTTTGCCACTGGCATGGGGCTGAATCTCTCCTTGGCTTGCTCAGGGCAGGAAACTGGCTTCCCAGTGCGTTCGGACTCCGCCAGAAGCCCTCAGTTCAGCCCCAGCCCTTGGAACTTGGCAGTGTCTGTACACACAAAGTAAGTCCGCAGCTCGCCTTTGCCTTTGACATTGATCAGTCCCCGGCACTCACAAGAGTAACCTAGTCCCTGGAGGATGGTGCATGTCTCTTCAGTAACCTGAAAAGGAAAAGAAAGCCAGGTCCTCAGAAACAGGGAGACAGGGATGGGGACCAATAGAAGTTGACCACCAAGCAGCATACATGTCTTGCTTTCTCTCAAGAAAGTGATGGCTAAGAGTCACAGTAAGTGGTGGTAAACCTAGGCTTTAGGCTCAGGACACCTCAGCTCTGGGGAGGGTCTTCCCCTCTGTCACCTGCTCCCCAGTGGGTTCTTACCTGGATTTTCCCAAGCTCTCCAGTGCTCTCCATGCGGCTGGCAACGTTGACTGTATTTCCCCAGATGTCATATTGAGGTTTTCGTGCCCCGATTACTCCAGCAATCACAGGCCCATGGTTTATGCCTGCCAGTAATGTTTACAGTTGGCTGATCACAGAGGCAAAGCCTTAGGCCTCTGCCCTTAGGGGAGGCCACAGAGTTCATCCCCCAACCACAGAAAGGGATAACAAAACACAGTCTGCAATGTGATATGGCCCTTGGAAAAAGAGAAAGGCAAGCCCTGGCCTGTTCTTGTTCAGATTCTCCAAGACAGGAAGTCTGGGTTTGTTGCTAACACTTTTCTAGTACCTGCCAGTCTCCCTTTTAACAAAAAGTAAATAGGCCTTGAGCGCCAATCTTGAGCTAACAGTGACAAGTTAGCTTTAATAACTGTGCTTTGTTCCTAGTGTATTTAAGACCACCTCTACAGCTGTGATAACTATCAAAGGTAACTTCACAAGCAATAATGCAAAGGTCAGAATAATTATCCTGCTGCCAGGCTCATCAGATCAGAGGGATTTCAGGAACTTAATAATGTGATGGCCAGTACAGCTTGGCCATGCAGACTGAGAGGGCTTGCTTAAGGCAGGAGGCTGCACCATCTCCCTCCACATCCCAGCCCTCCCGCCTTCGGGATACTCACCAACCCGGAGGCGGAAGGAGTTGAAGGAGTGCCTGTTGATGCCGTCCAGCTTGCTCATCAAGGCAATGCTGAATTCTACCATGACACCTATGTGGGTATGCTGTCGCTCCAGGTCCTGCAGGACACAGAGCATGCAAGATCCTTCCCCATCATTCCTTCCACAGATCCTTAGACCATCAGACTTGTTGGCAGTGGCACCCCAGCGTCAGTGTGAATTCCAACAGTGGCCATTATGGGCAGAGGGTTGCCCCACAACCAGGAATCTCCATGCTGAGTCAGGACAGGAGTTAGGGAGGCATCTCCTTTAAGTAATAAGATGACATTCCCTCCTGTGGGGCTTCAGTACCTGGTTTTCATGCCCAGAGGGGACGCTGAGCCCTGCAGCTGCCATGTAGGTGCTGCCAATGGTCTTGATCTTCTCCACACCACTGAACTTGGGCTTTAACAGCAGCTGCAGACAAAGGGGAGGCACACTGCAGCCCCAGGCACCCAGGTGCTAAGAAAGAACTTGTGACCCTCCTCCCTCCGCACCTAACTGGCTGTGAAATCAATACTAAGTATAGTCTTACACAGGGCCTCCCCTTGCCTCCCTCATCCCTTCCAATCCCATCAGCTCAACCCTTTAAAGCAGCAAACAAACAGCCCAGCATTATCTACCCGGGAAGGTATATTAATTGTCTCCAGCAGAGTTAGACCCAAATAGTCCTCTGAAACAGCTGATAGCATTAGGCACAACTGGAAATCAGCCTGTTCAGTAAGAACCTGAACCTGATCTTAGCAGGCTGCCTGTCGTAGAGATATTAGCAAAGCATTTGCCAACAAAGATAAATGTGTTTGCAGTACTGGGGATTGAACCTAGTGATATCCTACCACTGAGCTACACCCTCAGCCCTTTTTATTTGAGACAGGGCATCACTGAGTTGCTCAGGCTGGCCTCCAACTTCCTGCCTTAGCCTCCTGGTCATTGGGATTACAGGCATGTGCCATTGCACCCGGCAAATGTGTTCCTTTGTTCCCCCTCCCCAGGGGAGCTGCCTCATGTTGTGCTGTTTGGTGCTGGGGATGGAACCCAGGGCCTCATGCATGCTAGGTACTCACTCTGCCAACAGAGCTACACCTGGAGCCTGTGACGTCACATGTTGAAATTGAGTCTAGAATGCCTGAATCTCAACCCTGCCCCCCATGCAGGCAGGAAGGCCCCAGGACCAGGCCAAACATGTACCTCATCAAAGTCAGCAATGATCTCATTTAACAAGCGCAGACACTCCAGCCCTTCTTTGTTGACGTCGCACTCTGTGTAGAACACTTTGAAATCCGGCACAGATGCAAACATCACACACACACAGTCGTAGGACTGATGGTACCAGTCCTGGCACAGGGTAGGGAAGAAACAGGGCCTTATGATCACAGAGCATCTGAAGGGGACAGGAATGCAGACAGTGCTAAACTGCCCCCTGGGCTTTCAGAAAGGGAGATGGAGCCGTGGTTCCCAGCCCTGGCCGTGCAGGCAGTGTGCCGGGGTTGTTGGAACACGGGTGACTCTGAATTGGTTGGTCAAGGAGGGGGAGGAGCAAGCTGACATCTTGCTCTTGTGAGCACCCTGGGTGTTTGTGTGCAGCTGCAGCTGAGGCCCCTAGAGTAGGTGATGGGTTTTATACTGAGCATGTCATGGGTCCTCAGTTTCCTTATCTAGAAATTTCTGCCACACAGCTGGAGGGAGTACAGATGTTTTCACCAGTATGGAACGTGCAGATCACAAACACCAAAACACATTGGACTTCACGACAATCCAGGACAGTCCGCCCACTTTCACACCAAGACCCAGGGGAGTAAGGCGTCTGGCCCCTGACTCGGAGCCTGTGCTTTTGTAACTACCACCACAGGCTGTCTCCTGGGCATGTGGAGCAGATGCCAAGACCTAGGAATGCAAACCCAGCACTCAGCAGCTCTGCACTTGCGCCCAGGCTCCGTGTCTGCACCTTCAGTCTCCTAACCACGTGCTGAGCCCCTTCCTCCTACTGCACCTCATTCAGCTTGTCTCCAATGAAGTAGGCAGCCACGTGGGCTGGCAGCACATTCTCCAGGAGAAGGCGGTTCACGTTCTCCATGGTTTCAAATTCTTCATGTTCCTTCTTGAACTTTTTCTTCCACAAACAGTCCAAGCGACAATAATAGTCAATCTGCAAATGGAAACCAGTGTCCACCCATAGGACAACACCTACCTAAGGAGCTGGTGGGCACAGCTGTGACCTTAGGGGTGCTGAGCCAGCCACAGTGCTGCCCAGCCTGAGCCCAGGGCAAGCTCATGGCTGCCTACCCACTAGCTCAGCCCATCCCACTTGTGACCTGGGGAGGTCAGGACTGGGGACCAGAGCTTCTGCCACAGGACTCTGCTGTCTTCGTGCCTGAGGTCCCTCCCTGACACGCCCTGTCCGCCTGCCCAGTGCAGGAGGGCAGGGGAGGGAAACTGAGCTAGGGGCCCATATGTACCTGTCTGGAGAGCATGATGAGGGTGGCGTAGAATAGGACCAGGTAGAAGTTGATCATGGTCTTCAGGTCACTCAGAGAACAGCCAGTGGTGCTGTTGGATGCAGGAGGGCAGGAGTCAGCCCCAGCCCAGAGCATGCGTGGCCCTGCACATGCCAAGTGTGGTGCAGGCAGAGGTAGGCGAGCAGCTGCAGCCACACAGAGAATAGGGGAACGGGGGGGGGGGGGGGGGGGGGGACGGCTTTCTGAGGGGACATCTGAACTCATCCCTGAAGGACCAGAGGCAGCTGTGGTAGGGATATAAAGGCAGCCAGGAGTTCCCTTGTGGGAGGGAGGGGGCAGGTAGGACAGGAACTTGCAGGTTGGCATAAAGACCCAGCAGGGACAGGGAAGACAGATTTTTCTCTGTGTCCCCACGCTTCCAGCCTCTTAGTTCAAGGGAGCCCTCTCCTTCCTCCAAAGCCCCAGAACCCCCACACCCCAGCTCTCCCCATGCCTCCCCATCAGTACCTGTCCAGGAAGGGACCAAAAGCAACTGCTGTTACCAAAACTGGTGATCTAGGACATGCCTCAGAGACAGGCTGACCTGGCTCAGGTCTCTTCCCTCTTACCCCTAAGCCAGCCCAGAAATCGGATGACCCTGGTGGCTTCTGCTAGACTAGCCCTTCCCCCAGAGAATCCACCAGTGAGTCACATTCTCAGTTCTGAGTACATGAGACCTGAGGCCTGTACCAGTGACTGTCCCTTTGATAAAATAAAAACCCTGCCATCTCCCACGAATGTCCAGCCCAAATGGGACCAGGAATGCAGACACGCCTCAGCTTGACCATGCACCAAGTCAGGACAACCCAGTGTGCCACGACAGGCCACAGGAGGGACAGACAGCGGTACCCAGCCCTTACGGCAGGCTGTGTCAGGCCCTACCTGAAGGTGCCATTGGTCTTGGTGAGGTTGCCCAGCCCATAGCCACAGCAGTCCCCCTTCCAGCAGAGGGAGAGATTGAAGAGCACCAGGTAGGCCACCAGCGCCACTGTCAATAGCATGACCTTCAGCTCCAGGTTCATCCGCAAGAAGACAGAGCAGGCAATAAAACCCAGGATGCAGCTGCAGGTGTAATACTGGGGAGAAGGGAGGCATTCCTCAGGGAGGCAGAAGTCACCCCACCACGTCCCATCTCCAGGAAGCACACATCCAGAGAAGCCACTACAGGGAACTAGGATAGCAACACCCCAGCTGCCCGGTCCCTCCCACCTGTGGGCTCACAGAGCCAGGTGTCTGTGGCACGCTCATCTCCTGACCATCTTTCAACAAAAAGCCGACAGCACATGTGAGAGTCTCTGGCATGACACTGTTCTGCGGTTTGGCTACTTGTGGCAAGTGAGCTCGTTTTAAGAAAAAACTGTGGTAAGTAAAACTCCAGACCAAGGTGGAGGCAGAGGTATGCACACACTGGTCAGCTTCCCTGTCGCCAAGTCCTGCTAGAGCTCACCCTGCCCGGGATGCATCTGTCCACATTACTCTCCTGCTCAAGATCTTGCTGTGGCTCCCCACTCCACCCCCGGCCCCAGAATAAAGATCACACTCTGAACCCTGGCATTCCTGTTTCACCCCAACCTGGAGCAAACCTACCTCTCTGGGTTTGTCTCCCAATCCTCCCCCACTCCCTCCCCATGATACAAATCCCCTGAAACCCTACTGAGGCACACATTCCTCAGCTTCTTCTCATATTGTCCCCTCCTTCTCCCACCTAGAATCTGTCTGCCTTTTAGAGACCTGCTCCCCACACCCCAGTCACTCGGCTTGTCTTAGCCCCCTGCCACACAGACCTTGGTGTGGTAGTGACCTGCCTGGCCCTGTGGGCCTCATCCGTTGACCTCTGATAAAATGGCGTTGGCAGGGGAAGTGACTGGGATACACCCCTCACTCCCTGCCCAGCCCACACAGGTAAGATCAAGCAGCCAGGACCCAGACCCTGCAGGACCCCAGGCCCCGCCCAGCACCACCTGCTTGAGCCCAGTCTCCGCTCTCTGGGGAGACGCTGGACTCACCCCTCCATGCCGAGGTCACGCGGACTCAGAACCAGCACTCTTAATGCCAGGAGCTGCACCCCTTGGCAGGGGCATCCCAGGAAGGACACAGGGCCCAGAGGGCTGGCCTGGGGTCTGGCCCCAACTGGGAGCCAGGACACTCACCGGGAGGAGCTCGCACACGGCTCTGTTCCTGCTGCTGCTTGTGGCCCACAGGCTCGTCTCGTTGCCACCAGGCAGCCCCAGAGCTGGGAAAGGCATCAGCGGCTGCAGAGGAGACAGGGCCTCATTAGGGGACAGCCCAAGGATGGACTGTGGGACCTGCCAGGGCCAAGAGAAGCCAGCCCAGGACAACCACGGGCACCACGGGCAGCCTGAAGCTGAGCACGAGACTCCGCTCTAGGCTCCTGTGAGCACCTGCCCCCCACAGCAGCCACCGGGCCAGTGCTGAGGGCCGGGGAGAGACGGGCATAGAAGAAAACCACTGGAGCATCAGGCGCAGAGGAGGGCCAGCACTTCCCACGAGCTCCCTTCTGCGGTGACCCTGAGGAGACGCACGGAGCACACTCCCCACACGCAGCTCTAGAGCACCAGGCACGGGGGCGGGCACGAGCCCCCAGCAGCCTGCAAGAACTGAGGACACCAAGTCCAGGACAGCGAGACAGGACCGCCTCCAGCAGGGGGAGGAATGGACGTCGGACACTGTTGTGGCTCCTGTCCTTGTGTAGCCAGCCACAAAAGTACAAAAGTGCCCCGAGTCCTTGTGGGACCAGGATGAGGAGCTCTAGGCCCAGGACCTCACAGGGCCGCCCACTGAGCTCTGGAGGAGTTCAACAGATGCAGCCAGGAAGGCAACCCGCGATGGGATTCTAGAATCTACAGGTTCCCAGGGTCAAGGAAGGACCCTCCACCAGGGAAGCACACCTCGGGCACTGGGGTCCCTGCCAGGGCCCGCCTCCCCCACCCCAAACTGACCAAGTTGATGATGGCGATGGTGAGCAGGCTGCCGATGGTCAGCACGGCCAGGGACAGCCTCAGCAGGGGCTGTGTCTCCACCCTCATAGAGATGGCCTGGAGCGTCCCCCACGCTGGGCAGCACCTCTGTGGACACAAGGGGTCAAGTCACCCAGAGCCAGCAGCTGGAACAGGAGGGACAGGCCACCTGAGGGGAGCCATGGATAGCCACTAGCAGGCCGGGGGAGGTTGACCTTGAGGCAGAAGCAGCTCCCAGCCCCTGAACACAGCAAGGGGCTCAGATCAACAAAGCTCACCAGGGTGGGCTTCTGGGAGGGCCCCAGGTAGGGAGGGAGGGAAGGCGCCACAGGTAGGGAGGGAGGGAAGGCGCCACAGGGCCGAATGCTCACGGGACTGCACCTCCAGGGCCTCAGCCACTCACCAAGAACTCAGTGGCAAAGCACAGGCCCAGCACCAGCACCAGCAGGCAGGCCACCAGCCCAAAGGACACACCCAGGGCTGTCATCCTATATGGGAGGAAAAAACCTAAGTGCCAGGGGGTCGTGTGCCCAGGACCACTCCCATGGCCCCAGCCCTCCAGCCCACAGTCACCTGCCCCTCCCCAACTGCCACTGTACACACAGCATAGGGAAGCTTTGAAAGCTGTGGTCCAACTGCCCCACTAACAACACTCAAGGCCTGGCCAAAACAGGAGATCCAGGTCAATGTCACGTGCCTTTCAGGCCAAGCATGCAGGAAACAGGGATACTGTGAACCTTGGGACTCGTGTCTGGCCCACAACAATTATAGAAAAGCATTCCCTGTTTTGTCTTTATACATCCCAAAACTCAATTTCAGTCCATCCTTTGGCCTAACTGCCCTTCCAGAAACCAATAGTCCCTGACCTTCGACCTCACCTGACCTCAACCCCTCATTCTTGTCCCCCATCAGCAGGGGCCCAGAGCCAGCAGCCTGAGTCTCAGGGACCCTGATCCTGGCTGGATGCCATTAACCCCGTAGGTCCCATTCTCCCACCTCTGAGAGGGAGATGATGTTACCCATGGTTTTCAGAATCCGCCCTTAAAGGACTCCAAACCCAAAATGCCTGCAGGTTTCATAGGTAACAGGTGAGTAGAGGCAAGAGGCACTAGGGAGTGGGGTGCCCTGTGACAGGGAGCACATGCAATTGCAAGTAGGGTTGGTAACGCCAGACGTGGGGTCACACCCCTGGGCTCAGCTGCTGGGACTCCAGGGCCTGGCGCTTCTGAACAGCTGGCTGCTGCCAGCCCCCTCCCGAGGCTCCTAGAGGGTGATAGGTCCTGCCACCCCCCACCCCCCGCAGGACTCCAATGGGCTTGGCCATCTGCCCCGCTCAGACTGACCTGGGCATCACTAGGATGTGGACGAGCAAGATGCAGACAAAGACAAGGCTGGCGCAGGCGAAGTCGTGGCGGGCCCTCGGGATGGGGGCCAGGCGGTACTGAGAGTGATAGGACCGTGAGGTGCCGTGGCCCACAGGGCCCCAGTGCCTTCCAGTCCAGATTGACACCTGAAGAAAATACCTCACACCCCTCCTTGAGTTCCAAGTGACAGTGATATTTGATAATGCCCATTGACATTTCACGGCTTCTTTTTATGTGGAGAGGCCCTGCCTCCCCTTCCCCACGCCCACCAGGCTTCGGACTTAGAACTCACAGCCCCACGGACAGAAACCAAGTCAGTAAGTTACCCTAAACCAAAGGAGCAAGCTGGGCCTGAGCCCCTGAGCTGGCGGGGGGTACCCCAGCACTACCCCTCTACACAGGTACCGCTGCACGATCCCAGCCCCGCTAGGGCTCCTGCAGCAGGTAAGGATAGCCAAGTGCAGAGAGCAGCACCCCAGCTGAAGCCCCTCCTCCACCTTCAGGACCCTGCAGGGAGCCCCAGGGAAGAGCAGACCCCTCCCCTTCAGTCCAGGTCCCCAAGGGTGGGACGCTGTCCTACAGCCACACCTAAGGCTAAGGACAGGCTCTGGAACCTCTGAGACTGTCTATGAAATGGGGAGTGGCCCCGTGTGGGCAAGAGTTAAATTACGTGACGACATGTGTGCCCAGGACCTGCCAGGACCCAGAGCACTCACAGACCATGTGGTCAAAATGCATGTTAACTGGACAAAATGCATGTTACCCCAGCCACTGGAGAGCCCTGCAGGTCCACCCATCCTGAGGCCGAATCTGGGGTGGTTTCTCTCATGGGGAGGCCCATGCCATCCCTGAGGCCCTCCCTGGCCCTCGGCAGCTAAGGTTCTGGCCTTGGATGGAGCAAAAGTTTTCCAAACCATGAGGCAAATTCCTAGTCAGGGGTCCCAGGTCAAGGAGTGAGGCAGATAGGAAAGAAAAACAGCCCCCAAGTTGGGGCTGCTCTGGGCCCCCATCCCACCCCCAGTAGCCAGCTGTAGACATTCCCCACGACTCTGTTGGCTGCCTCTGGCTTGGCCCCGCCCCAGGCCTGGGCAACCCTGTTCCTCTGGGGTGGTGGCTGCCCAGGGCCCTCACCTCACGCTCAAAGCTCTTCTCCAGGAAGATGGACCCAAAGGTGTAGAAGTCATCAGACTTGGAGCAGCAGGGCCTGGGGGGCAGTGTGAAATGGAGGCCTGGATGAGTGGAGGCCATGCCCTCGAGGGGGGCCATACCAGGAAAGGGAAGGAGCTATGGGGCCCACGGCTGGGCTAGGCCACGCGGCACAAGGGCATGAGGCAGGCCTGCTCACAAGAGGGACCCCATTCAATGGGCAAGGGGGAGGGGAGGCACAGGTCTTGGGGTGTCACCTCGTGGAGCTGAGCCCCTCAATGGCTGACAGCATCTCATCATCATAGGAGTCGTCTTCCGACCGCCGCTTGGGGGATGCACTCCTGGAATCAGACACCCCAACTGCACCCTCCCAGGAGCCACACCCACCGGCCCAGAGGCAGGCGTGTGGATGAGCTAGCTGCCACGGGACCACCGTGTGTCCGACGGGTCCCCAGCTTCACGTGGGAGGGCGAAGGGACAGATGAGTCCCGCTAAGGCCCCCAGAGGACGAGTGAAGGTCCAGCTTCGCCAGGCAAGAAGCAGAGGAGAGAGTCCCCAGGGCCACCTCTGCCATGCGCAGGTCAGCCCTGGGGGTCTCCTTCCCTCCCAGGAACCTTACACTACCCACCACAGGCTGGGCACACCATAGGCGCTCAATCGTGGCTCTTCAGAAGAGCCAGGGGCCCAGAAGTGCTAGGATGCTGTGACTCAGCCTCCACAGAGGCCCTGGGCTGGGCCTTGAGGAGCTGCCTTCCTGGATGCAGGCTGGTTAGGGCCACCTGCCTGGAGGAAGTGACTGCGGCAAGGGGGGCGGCACACATACCTGTCAGGGGTCCGGTGGCGCCGCAGAGGAATGGCCTGGAAGGGAAGGGAGAAGTGGGGACAGGTATTCCCAGCACCTGGGCCTGCAGCCCAGCTGGGGGCGAGGGGTCGCAGGGGTGCAGGGTGGAGGGCAGTTGTCAGAGCTGCAGGCATCTGAAGTCAGACTGGGGAACCGGAAGGACAGGCACAGTCCCAGCCCCCCTGAAGTCGTCTCTAAGCCTGCACTTCCCCACCAGACCCAGGAGGCGGAGGCGGGGCAGAAACCATGCCCCTTTCATGGATGAGAGGTGAGGCCTAGAGGGGGCATCTGCTCCCCTACCCTCTCCTCAGGGCCCCTGAACCCAGCTCTCGGGATTGGAGGGGACCTACCTTGGGTCTCCGCCCATTGGGGACAGGGGTCTCACTGCTGCTCACACTCTCCCGGTGGCTGAGGTGTGCAAAGGGCCGTGCGGCGCCCCAGGACTCGAGGTAGCGGGTCATGCGCACGGAAGCCCGCATCTTCAAGGCCGCTTCACCCCTGGGCTTGGGGAGGTGTTGGCTGGGAGGGGGCGGCTGCTGGCTCTGCAGGCGGACACAGACCAAGGCCTGTCCCACCTGTCCCCTCCCAGCCCACCCCTCCAGCTCTGTAGAATGTAACCCCGCGTGGAGCACTGGCTGATCAGTCAAAAAGGGGAAATGACTAAACAGTCCCTCAGCCTGCACTGCCCTTGGAGTCAGGCCGGGCTGCAAGGACCCCAGCTCCACTCCTGTCCCAGGCCAGGAAAAAGCTGGTGGCCACACACCCAGTGCCCAGTCCCTGCTCCCCCTCCACAGGGAGAGAAAGGGTCAAGGTCCTCATCCTAAGGCCCATGTGCCACCCTTTGGGACAGACAGTCCCTGGGGCCTGAACTCCCAGAGCCCCTCCCAGGGAGGACCCTGGGGAGACAGCCCAGGCAGGGGGAGCCGGGCCTCGCCCACCCACGTGTGGTCAGCACGCCTTCCTTCCTTCCTGAGGGGAGCAGCAGGGCCAGGAGCGGTGCTGGCCAGCACCCGGAGACTTGCGAGGTGCCAGCCTCCCCGGGCAGCCTTCCAAGGGAGTGCCCCTGGCATGGCCCCGCCCACAGCATGAGGCCATCACCTGCCACGTGCCTGGCAGGGCTAGCACCATGCCAGGGACCCGGTGGCTTAGCCAGGCCCTGCTTCTTCCTCTAGTGCCAACCCCTCCCCTATTAAAACAGCCCACTGGGACCTCCTCCAGTCAGCGTGGCCAGGTAGGGCTGGAAAAGAGAAAAGGAAGGAAAAGAGAGAAAGATCCCCCAAAGTCACTGGAGAGAAACCTGGGCCACTTTAAGGCCTCCTGAGAGTCCCCTCACCCCACCCCAACATTCCAAACATTCTCTTGCCCTCCAGGAATCTGTCCCCTGGGCCCCTGCCAATACCCACAGGAAGGAGCACCTACAGCCGCAAACACTCGCTAAGCCACAAGTGGCAACCTTCCTGGAAACTTCTAGCCTCCTTTTGGGATGGAACACTTCAGCCCGTAGGCCAGCTGTCTGCCCAGCCCCAAGGGACAGGCGCAAGGTGGAACTCAAGAGAGGGCTCAGGGTCTGGGGAGGCACTAAGCCCCGCAGTAAGCAGGAACACACTGTCTAGGGTGGGTACATTTCTGCCACCCCCTCCACTGTTGGCAACTCTGCCTACACAGCACCCAGCCACTCAAGTTCAAGTTCAAAGTCGCTGACTTCTCTTGGAGTAAGAATAATAAAAGTAAGTGTATACTAAAGACCCAAGTCCAAATGTGCCTGTTCAGAACAGTGCGGGAATTGTACGAACCCCACAGAGGGCACCTGTGGGCGGCCCAGCAAGGCCACCACTGGACCACCACACCCCTCGAGGCCTCAGATGCTAGGTCTGGCATACAACCTCCGTGTCCACCAACGGCAGCTGCGTCTGGACAAGGGATGGAGCACGTGCGCCTACTGGGAATTGAACCCAGGGCCTCACGCGTGCTGGAAAAGCGCTCCACCATTTATTTTGAGACAGGGGTTTACTAGTTGACGGGGCTGGCCTCAAACCTGTGATCCTCCTGCCTCAGCCTCTGGAGTCACTGGGATTCCAGGGATGCACCGCCACACCTGGCACACCTTTTGAATTTTCAACTGTGTGAATGAATAAAATGAAACAAAGCTGGGAAGAAGGCAGGGTGGCCGATCACACAGGCTGCCCGAGACACTGAACGCTCTTCCCTGTTGATCTGAAGTCGGGTCTGACCGGGCGCCCGCAGTTTCACTGGCTCAACGTGGCAGCCCTGCAGGGTGGGGTCTGGAGCTGTGTCTGCAGCTCCGCAGCTGCCCTGGGGGCGGGGGCGCGGCTTCATCCATTCTGAAGCCACCTAAGCACCTGCTCTGTACTGAGCACTATCTGGGCACAGGGCTGCGGGGCTAGAGAGGGGACACGCAGGGAGAGGACAAGGGAGCAGGGCCTGGGGCAGAGGAGGAGTGAGGAGGGACCCAGGAGGACTTCCAGAGGCCAACTCCACATGACTGTGATATGGCGGGGCCAGGGGACATCAGCAGGGGGCCCTGAGTCAGTAGCCGCTGGGTGCCCCTGGGCTGTCCCCAGGCAGAGGAAGCTGGGAAGAGCCCGACAAGGCTGACATTCTTGAGCAAGCCCCAGGGATGATTCACCTCGGGCCACCAGAGGATCGGCCTCCCTCAAGCAGAAAAGAAGGACCTGTGTTTGGGGCAGGCGGTCAACAGGCCGGGGAGGCCCCATCGGCGGGCCCCACCTGCCCCTCCTGGGCCTCAGGAGAAGGGTGGCCAGCACCAGCCAGCCAGGGCCCGACACGGCTGAGCCCGGGACGCTCCAAGTGTCCCTCCCAGGGTGCCTGGCGTCCACCTGCTTTCCCAAGTCTGAAAGTGTGTCTTCTGGACATCGGGGAGCATGTGACCTCAGGAGGACGAGCTAGAGCAGGACTGCTCGTCGAGGGTCATGACGTGCCTGTGACGTGCCTGTGATGGCGGCGGGGAGGGCCTCACCTGGCCTCGCGCCTCCCCTAGGGAGGGAGGCCCTGCCACCGCACCCATTTCACAGCACTGAGCACTGAGGGCACTGCCCAGGGAGCTCGCCCCAGCCCAGGCTGGTCTCTTTCCCACCTGGCCACAGCCTTGGAAAGAACGCTCCCTTGTGGGCATCGCGCCACAGCGTGGCCCACCCATCCCACCTCCCCAGCCCCCTCTGGAGGCCTCGGAGCGCTCATACCCGGGGGTCGATGACGAGGTAGGTACGGATGTTCATCTCCCTCAGGTAGGGGTCTCGCTGCTGCCCCTGTCCGTCCTCCACCTCGTACGCCTTGTCCAGGTGATTCAACGTGGCCTCTGTGATGTGCACACGGCTGGGGGGGATGCAAGTCAGGTGACCAGAGAGGGCTGGCACCCACCTGAGATGCACAGCAGGCAGGACCGGGCCGAGACCAGCTGCCCCCACTGCAAGGACCTTGACTCCACCCTGAGCCCCCCCCAGCCCAGAATGGGGCCCTGGCCTCTGTCCCTGCCCCGTGAGCCTCACCCAGGGACTCCAGCCGCCTCCATCCTGTTGGCCAGGGACACGTCATGGGACCACACGTCGTACTGCCACTTGCGCAGTCCGATGACCCCGCAGAGCACGTTCCCGGAATGGATGCCCACGCGCATGCTGATGTCCACGCCTGTGGCCTCCCGCACCTGCCTGGGGCGAGCAGCCCGGTTACCCCGCCTCGGCAAGGGCTGCGGGGGGCACCCCACGCCCTGGAGAGGCTGAGGTCCCAGTACAGGGAGGGTGTGGGAGCAGCACAGCGGGGCACCCCGTCCCTGGGAGGGCACCAGCAGATGTGGCCATGCCCGGGGGCAGCGTAGGAGGAGAGATTCCAACGTTCTGGTCACTGTGGCTCGTGCTGGCGGGCCTGGGTGTCCATCCGGTCCATCCCTGGGTGTGCCCTGGCTGGCGGCCCTCGCTGGGTCTGGAAAGGCTGCCAGGGTGGACAGAGCGGGCCCAGGCAGCCCCAATACCCAGCATGGACAAGGGACGCGGGGGTCAGCCCTTGGGGGCCTGCCGTATCCCCAGTCTCTGGGAAGCAGCAGCCCTGGGGCCACTTGGTACAAGGAGCCTCAAGCTCATGTGACACCCCCAAGCATGAGCAGGGCCTCTGCATCCCTTTGACAAGTGGGAGAGGGACAGGGAACAGCTGCTACCATGTGTCCACCCAGAGGACTGGGGATGGGCCCAGCCTGCCGAGGTCACAAGCAGAGGGAGCAACAAAGGACAGTTCACCAAGCCCACATGGCCTCCACCTGGCCTCCACCCAGCCTCCACCCGGCCTCCACCTGCCTGACCACCATGCAAGTGCTGCCCAGAGAGCCAGGAAGCCCCCCACCCTCCCGGCCTCGGTTTCCTCATCTGCAAGACAGCAGTGACCCACCCTGAGAGGCGGGCTCCAGGCCCGGGCCTGCACCTACTTAATGGCCTCACAGATGTCCAGCCCCATCTTCACGCAGTTCCGGGCGTGGGTGGGAAGGGACACGGGCAGGCCCGACACGCAGTAGTAGCAGTCGCCCAGGATCTTGATCCGCATGCACTCGTTGGCCTGCGGGGCGAGGAGAGGCCTGAGTGGGAGCCACGCACGCCCCTCCCCTCCAGGGCAGCCAGATGCCTTTCTGCCCAGCGCTGCCCGCGGGGCACCCGCCACCAGGAGCTGCCTCCAATCCAGCCAAAGGTCTGGGGGCGTGGGAACTCACCAGGAGGGGCCCCAACCCAGCACGGGGAGCGAAAGCACATGTTAGTAAGGGCCTCTTGGGAGGGGGCGGCCTTTGTTTCATTTGTCCGTGCAATGTCTGAGCATTTACTGTGTACCTGGCCCTGGGTCAGATGATAGGACACAGCAGCGAGGGAGGCAGATGTAGATGCCTGTGGCTGTGGCAGCGGGGGCACTGGGCACAGACACATCTGTAGTGTGCCCAAGGGTGAGAACAGCTAAGGGGAAAGGGAGGCACGGAAAGGAGAGGGAGTGCCCAGGAAGCCAGAGACCTCTTGGAGCAGAGAACACGTGAGAAAGACCTGCAGGAAGAACATTCCAGGCACATGCAAAGGCCCTGAGGCCAGGAAGCTATCTGAGACACAACCAGGCAGCCAGCGTTGCTGAAGTGGAGGGAGTCGGGAAGGAGAAGAGGGAGCAGTGCCTCAAGTGGGCAAAGCCAAGAGATGGCCCTGCTGCCAGGCTTTG
The DNA here is from genome assembly GCA_025594165.1 of Tamias sibiricus. Lineage (NCBI taxonomy): Eukaryota > Metazoa > Chordata > Mammalia > Rodentia > Sciuridae > Tamias > Tamias sibiricus. Next base: position 34,964,502 of record CM046672.1, read on the forward strand.
GGGAGTGGGCACAGAGCAGAGAGGAAAGGAAGGCTGGGAGGGAGGCCAGAGGCAGTGAGGCTGAGTCCTCAGAGGGAAATGCTCAGGGAGAGCTAGCTATCTGGGGCCCGCCGGGTCCTGCTTTGGCCAGCAGACCCCCTAAGCCCTCAGCAAGAGCAGCCACGGGTACCCCAGCCTTGTGGTGGGGTGTGGGGGACCCTGGAGAAGAAGCCCCAGACAGACTAGAGCCTTCGCCCTGCAGTCTCCCCTGCACCTGCCCTCTGCCCTCCTGCTTGGGGTAGGGAGGGGCCGAGGGGCTGGGGTGCGGACACCCAAGTGCCCCCGCGGGCTGGCCAGCACTAGCCCTGCTGCTGCAACACCACCGTCCCCAGGTCTGGTCCCGTGCTGGGCCCAGCCTCCCTCCCTCGCCCATCAGACCTGGGGGTGACTGTCCATTGTCACTGGCCCTAGCACCCAGGCATGGCCCAGCCAGTCCTCGACACTGCCCGGCACCTGCCCAGCCCTGAGGACAGTCCTTTACCAAGCCTCCTCCAGTGACCCAACTTGAGAGCGTGCCCCATGTCTCCTGCTGGGCCCTGCCTGGGTGGCCAGAGAAGCATGAGGACAGTGGCTGTGCTGGAGAGCAGGTGTCTGGAGGGCACAGGCTCAGGGCCAGGCACTGTCCCTGGACCTGGCCCCAGCTGTCAGGATTCAGGAAAAGCCACATGTCCCCAGCTGCTCCTCCCCGTGGCTGACACCTGGAAGCTGGGGACGCTCTTGGGAGGAGGTAACAGCTCTGGAATCTGATCACCAACAGGAGAAAGGGCGGGATCACCCTGCCCGTGTCCGTGTCCGCCTGGAGACTGGACGCCGGGCGGGAGGCTGGCCCTGCCGGGGCCCGCTAGGGAAGGGAGGCTGTGTCGGAGGGGACCCAGGCAGGCGGTTGGGCTTCCTGTCAGGGGAAGGCCAGCTGTGCCCAAGACCCTGGCCTCCGGGGTGCGACCTCTGCCACCCAGCGTGCACCACCTGCCGGTTCAGAAGCTGGACAGCTCCTGCAGGAAGGCCCCAGGTCGCGCAGCCCCTCGGAGTGCTCGGTCTATAATGCAACAGCCTCCAGAGCCCCCCCTCCCGCCCCCCGCCAGCACAGGCCCCCAGCAGCCGTTTACGTCTGCACTGGGGAGCCCCCTGCACGGGGAGCCCACTCCTGGGGAGGCAGCACCTCCCCCCCCCTGGGGACTGAGCAGCTCTGACTGCAACAACTTCTTGCAGTGTGGGGCCAGACCTGCTTCTCAGCAAGTTCTGGACATTGACTCTCTACGGTGGCCTACAAGGCTCAGAAAAGCCCTGATGGGTGTGGGCATTAGCATCAGTGTTTTTGATTTTCCAGGTGGTTCCAATGCGCAGCCAGGATGGAGCACTACCGTCTTAAGCCCGCCCTCCCGGCTCCACTCAGCAGCCACCACTTCCAGGAAACTGGCCCCGACCACCCGAGGCTGGGTCAGGTTCTGCCCAGCCTCCCACCCGGGGCCCCTCTTAAAGCACACGGCCTGCAGGGCAATGAGCAACTTGGACGCAGGCCGGGCTCCTGGGGCCCGGGGCCTGCCACTCAGGTCCACTGGGTTGATTAATGAAAACCTCTGCCTGCCCAGTGCCCTTCCTGCTGGCACTGGGCATGCTCCTTAGCAACCTGGGGACAAGTCACACTCCTCACTCAGCCATTAGGTCCTTGCATGTCTGACTGGTGACTGTCCCCCTCTGCTCCATGCACACGGACACTCATTCCATGGGTGCACAGAGCTGTCACTCCCTCCAGGATTCTGCACCAGGGTCCCCCTGCCTGGAACTCTGCTCTCTGCCTTTCTCAGGTCTCTTTCTTAGGTTTCTTAAACTTTCACGTGTCTGGGGTTCACCGGGATCTTGTCAAAGCAGATTCCAGGGGAGGCTGGCACTCCGCCGTCCTCCTGGCCGCCCAGGTGAGGTGAAGCTGGTGGCCGTCTGTGGCAAGGATGGCGCCGTCTCCTCCAGGCAGCCACCCGGAGTCCCCACCTGGGCTCTCGAGCCCCACGCATCCCCAGGGAAGCACCGCTGGCCTCCCCGCTAGCCTCACACTCTGGGGCCACTGTGCTCTGGCTGCTGTGGCCACCACAGGACCCCACCTCTACCACAGGGTGCCGGGATGCCCCTGTCCCCAGCACAGCTCGGAGCGCGCGGCTCCTGCCGAGGCAGTGGGCAGCCCAGGGGGCTCACCTTGGCGATCTGGTCAAACTTGCCGAAGAGCTCGTTCAGCATCACCACCAGCTCCTTGGGGGAGCAGTCACTGGCCAGCCGCGTGAAGCCCACGATGTCCGCGTACAGGATGCTGGGGGCCCGGCAGGATGTCAGGGGGCAGCAGACGAGCAGGGCGCCACGGGTCCCCAGAGCCCACAGTGTGCCTCTGCCCCTCCTCCTTCTCCACAGGGACAGGAGAGACCCTCCAGCCACGAGACCAGCCGAGACCCCACAGGCCCCGTGTTACAGCAAAATGGAGCGAAGCCCAGAGCGGCGGGACCACCGCTGCGGGCCGAGGGCGTGCTCCCCGCGCGATCCCTGGCCGCCTGCCGTCTGAGCGCGAGCTCTTCCTTGCTTTCTTCTTCGCTTGTCTTTGTTGCTTTTGTCTTCTGAGCTCCTGCTCCCCCGTCCACCTCCACACCAGCTCCCTGAGCCCCGGAACGCTGGCGCGGAGCGCTGAGCCCGGGCAGGGGCCCAGGTGCTCCCTGGCCGCCTGCCATCTGAGCGCGATGGCGGGAACACGTTCCCTGGTTGGACGCAGCTCCTGCTCCCCCGTCCACCTCCACACCAGCTCCCTGAAAGTCCCTGTCCTCACCCAGCCCTCAGGGCTCCCCTTCCACAGGCCAGCAAGCTGAGGCTCAGGTCAGCTGCCACCTCCCCCAGACCTCCCCCGTGCCGAAACCTGTGAAAACTCCTGACCCATCCACGGCCCAGACAGACGGCAGTGGGACGGACGCTGGCGCGGAGCGCTGAGCCCGGGCAGGGGCCCAGGTGGGGCTGGCAGGGCCACACCAGCTCCCAGCTCAGATCAGTGCACTCAGGGAAGACTCTGCGGCCCCTGAGAATCAGCCAGGCACAGGTTCTGGACGGGAGGCTCTTGGTCCACTGCGCCCCGGGGGCTCCGCCTCCTTTGTGGTGTGTGTGTGTGGGGGGGCTGTGTCCTGTGGACAGCCACCTGAAAGGACCCTAAAGCCACATTTGCTCGCGGGCTCTATGATTTCAGGAAGACCCTCGCCCTCCCCCAACACCAGCCGAGTCTCCTATTCAAGAACCTGATCTGCTCCCACCCCTGGGGAGTTCAGAACGCACGCCCGGCCCGCGGCCCACCTGACGTTCTGGTGCCGCTTGACGTAGAGGCTGTGGAAGTTGTTGTCGGGCATGTAGCGGCGGTCCCCGTGCTCCTTGAGCCGTTCAATGATGGCCAGCTTCATGCCCATGGAGATGTGGGCCGGCAGCACCGACAGCAGCAGGCTCTCCTGGGCACAGTGGGGGGGACCATGGGGACAGGCAGCGTGGCAGAGGCCCCAGAGGTGGCCCACCTGCCCACCTCCCTCCTTCTTCCTGGCCCTTCCGCGTCCCCAGCAGCTCCCTGTGTGAGGCCCGAGAGGGTGTGGCGTGCGCCCAGGAGCACAGCAGCGCAAGAGTCCAGAGGCCGCCAGAGAAAGCAGGAGGACCAGGGCGTTCTGGGGTGGGGGCAGCTGGGAGATGGGAAGGGTTGACGGGGCAGAGGCCAGGGGTAGCCAGAGAGGAGGGGTCCTCACCTGCTGGCGCTTTTCGATGCGGAGCTTCCGGCGGATCTGGATGCACTTGATGGTGTAGGTGAAGAGGTCCCGGGAGGCGTCCTGCATCTGGTGCTTGTGGAAGGCGCCCGTGAAGTTCCCACACAGGAGGATGATGGCATTGGCCAGCAGCTGAGGGCCCAGGGCAGGGCTCGGTATTGGCTGGCTTGTCCACCCCTGTCCTGCCCCAGGCCCCTGGGCAGGTGTGATGCACCCCCTTTCACATTCCCTGACCCCCAATCCAGGCAGATGAGCCGTTTCCTGGGGCATCCCAGGAAAGGGAGGCCCAGACTGGGACTCTGGCTGTGATCATAGCACCGGATCCGGGCCTGCTCTGCCTCTGCTGGGCACCGGCCCTGTCTGGCAGTGCCTGGGCGCCAGAGAGACGGAAGCAGCGAGCTCGCGGGGCCCAGGGCAGCACCCACAGCAGTGGCAGGAGGCAGGAGGCAGGGCACCCTGCTGGCTTTCCTGGGGCGCTGGCCTCTACCCCATGCGCACACCCCGGCCAGTAAGGAGGACAGCAGGCACATCTCTGAGCCCCACTGATTCCAGATAAAAGTTCCACTCGCCCAACACACAGACCCACAACACGACAGCATCAGGATACTCCCCCGGCCCCTCCGGCCGGGCCCTGGGGAACAAGATGTCACTCACAGCTGCACCTAACCCAGCAGGTCAGCCTGAGGCCACAGGCCACTCTAGGCCAGCAGAGGTAAGGCCAGCAGGACGGAGCCCTGCCCAGGGAGGTTTCTGGGCGCCATCCATCTGTAAGGATGGCCCCAAGGCCTTGGGGTTCAGCTCATCCCCAGGGGTCTCGACTGCCCTGGGGCACAAGCCACCCTCCCTCCCCAGAGGTCCGAGCCTCCCCCGCCCCGTCCCTGTCCCCACCTGCCCCTCACCTGCAGCCCCATCCAGATGCTGGGCGTCGTGAAGGCCCCCATCAGGGCAGCGAACACCAAGAGGTGGGAGACGGTGGAGACGGCCCCCACCACGACGGCCCCCCGCATGCTGAAGGGCAGCAGCGTGTACACCACGAAGACCACGAACAGGAAGAAGGGCACCTGGGGACAGGCCCAGGGCACGGCACGGCTGAGTGGACAGCAGGCCCCGCAGCCTCATCCTGAGGGCACAGTCCCCAGCCGCGTCCTCCGGATGGCCCCACCGCTCCCCGGTGGTGACTCAGCCGCGACAGCAAGGCCTGCCCAGCGGGTCTCCCGCCTGCTGAGCCTCCCCAGGAGTGAGGCTCCGCACCCCTGACCTGGGGACCCCGCCTGGCCCCCCTGCCACGGGCCCTCCCCACAGGAATGGCCAGCCCGCCCTGCAGCCCCGCCTGCCCTGGCCTGACCCCCTGGAGTGGCCGCCCCCAGCCAGGAGCCTGCAGTCCTCACGGTCCCCACGGCCTCACCCCACCCGGCACAAGAGCTGTCCCAGGCCCTGGTTGCACTGGTCACAGCGTGCCACCCCCTGGCAACAGAGGCCACCCAGGCCAGGCCAAGACTCAAGTCTGGGACTCGAGCCAGCTGACAAAGGGCTCTTGGGGCTGGGGTGGTGAATGGATGGGTGAGCAGCCTGGGAGCTGCTGTAGCCATCTGTCCCCACCTGGGGACAGCGTGGCCAGGAATGAGATGATCGGGTCTGGCTGTCCTGCTGGGCCCCAGGCTGAGCCCAGCCCCTCCTGGCGTGAGAGCCAAGGTGCCTCTGCCTCCAGAGCTGGGAGGGCTGTGATCTCCGCCCACACAGCGGCCACCCGAAACGCCACAGCTGGACACCAGGTGGACACACCTCACCCCTCAGCCCCTCTGCAGAGACCGGGGACAAGATGGAGCTGGGCCCATCCCAAGTCTCAGAGTCACAGCCTATGGCACAGAAAGGCCACGGCCCACACGTCCGCGCAGGCGCGTGCTCCAGAAGGGACCCGCTGCCGGCGAGGGCTGCGCGGTGCACAGGTGGCAGGAGCGTCCAACCCCGGAGACGCGGGCCCGCCCTGTACCTGCTCCCACGCGCAGGCCGCCTTCTTCCAGGAGTCCAAAGCCAGCACGTAGCCCAGCGTCACCAGGCAGGCCCAGGTGAGCAGCGCCAGGGCCCTAAGCCACCTCCGGACGAGGCACTCGATATACACCAGCACGTACAGAGCCACGAACACAGCGAAGGTCAAGGAGGCCGTGCCCAGGACAGCCTGGTGTTTGGAGGGGTCCTGGACAGAGCAAGAGGCGTGTAAATGCTCTGGCTCTCTCCAGCAGAGGGCCACCTCCTCCAGGAAGCCCACCCTGCCTTGCTTCTGAGGTCCTCCATGTCGGGGATGGCGGCGCCCCAACACCTGGTTCTTCCCACCCCTCAGGCCTGTGTTTGTGTTGCCACCTCCGCTAGGACCGCCTTTCCCCTGTCACCTCAGGGGCCTAAGTGTCCTCCTTTCCCAGGCCCTGTGAGGACAAGACTCTCCACCCAACCGTCCCCATGAGGCAGCCTCTGTCCTCCAGCCCCACGGCACCCTGTGCACCCCTGAGGAAGACAGGCGTGACCACAGGAGCCCAGGGCAGGGCTGCTCCCCAGACAGAGCCTTGGTGCCATGGTTTGGAATCGGACTGTCCCCAAAGGCTCGTGTGTTGAAGGACTGGTCCCCAGTGCAGCGGGCTCAGAGGTGGGGCTTTGGGAAGTGACTGGGTCAGGAGGGCTCTGACTGATCCGTGGATGCGATAATAATGTGACAGCGTTACTGGGAGAAGGCAGAAACTGCAGAAAGTGGGGCCTAGCTGGAAGATCATGGGGCCGTGCCCTGGAAGACTACAGCCTGTCTCCAGCCCCTTTCTTTGTCCTTCTCTGTGCTTCCCAGCCACCAGGAGGTGACAGCTCTGCTCCACCACACCCTTCTACCATGATGCTCAGCTCCACCACAGGCCAACAGCAATAAAGTCAGCCGATCTTGGACTGAAACCTCTGAAACCATGAGCAAGATAAACCTTTCCTCCTCTAAGTTGTTTTTCTCAGGCATTTTGTCACAGCCATGGGAATCTGACTGACACACTTGGAAAGTAGCTGGAAGAAAGGAAATGGAACCTGACTGAGTGCACAGTGGTTTCTGGAGGAGGAAGGAGGGCACCCTGGCCAGGGAAGGTGCTGGAGTGAAGGCAGAGGGTGACAGGAGGGGCCTGGGAAGAAAGTTGCCTAGCGGGCACTGTGCCCAAGAGGTTCCCCCCACAGATCCTAGGCTCCATGAGGGCAGAAGCCTACTGCCATACAGTCAGCCCTCAGTAACTAGCTGTCTGGGGAGTGGCAGGAAAGAAGTGTCCTGCAGTCAGAGACACAAAGGGCCAGGCTGACAGAACATCTGAAAGGCTCCAGCCACCTTACACAGACTGACACCCTGTAGTCTCTGATGTTTTCTTCTAGAACATTCTAATTAAATTTCTAGTCATTAGAGAGAAAATGAAAGCTGCGGCTCCTCAGTCACACGAGCCACGTTTCAAGGGCTCACCAGCCACACACAGCTAGTGGCTGCAGCAAGGGGGGTGCCCGGGTCCGAGGTGATGCTAGTGGTGTCTGCCCAGGGAGCTGCGCTAAGGGGGATTCTGAGCCAAGCACAGGCACCCTCGTGTCCCCAGCAACTCCGGAGGCTGAAGCAGGACAGTCACCAGCTCAAGGCCAGCCTCGACAACTTAGCAAGACCCTATCTCAAAATGAAAAATAAAAAGAGCTGGGGTGTAGCCTAGAGGTAGAATGCTCCTGGGTTCGATTCCCAGCACAAAAAAAAAAAAAAAGGGGGAGAAGGAAGAGAATACGGAGACCAGAGCCAGGTCAGGGGACAATCAAAGCCAGGAAAGTGATACAAAGGCCACCCCTGATCAAGTCCTCAGCAGAACCCAATTTCATGGTGGAGAAAAGTGAGGGTAGTTTTTTGGCCCCATTAACGTCACATCTAAAGCCAGCTCAGACTTCCAGACCACATTCAAACCAGCCTGTCTCCGCAGCCTAGCTGCCACGGACAGCGTCCGAGGACACGGAGGCCCCGACGAAGCCTCACGAGTAGCGCCCAGCTCAGATCTGAAGCCCAGAGCCGCGCCACCCCGGACTCACCCCGTGGCTGAAGGTGACGGCGACCAGCGCCACACAGGCGGCCCCGGCCAGCGCGAGCAGCATGAGCAGCAACGGCCCGTGCTGGCTGGTGAGGCGGTACTTCTCGTAGAGCGCGGCCTGGTCCGGGCCCTCCTCGCCCTCGTTGAGGAAGTAGCGCCCCTTGGCCGGCATCCTCCTCCTCTGGAGCTGAGGTCCTGCGGCCCACTCGGGAGCCCCCGCAGCCCGGGGGCATCTGTCTGCGCAGCCTCCTCACAGGTCTGAGCCAAGGGCCTCTCCCCGGCTGGCGATCCCGGCTGGCCAGAGGTCCCCCGAGCCTGCAGCTCCGTGGGTGACTCGGGCCTGTGGTGCTCTGGGCCCCAGGCCCCGCGCTGGGCCGCTAGCCTCTTCCCTGGCGTCCAGGACGGGCTGAAGGAACACGCCGCGTCCTCAGCTCTGCAGAGACAAAGCAGACCCGGGATTTGATGTGGGCTGGCATCAGGGGAGCGTGGGGCTCAGCCTGGGCCTTTCTAGGACAGCACTGCCCAGTACAGGAGCCGCTAGCCTCATGTGGCTATTTGAAAGTGAATTTAAAGTCATTAGAAATAAATAAATCAATAAATAAAAACAACTAAAAATCCAGTTGCATGAGCCACTTTTCAAAGGTCCCACGGCCCAGCCACGTGTGGCTGGCAGCCACTGCAGTGGGTGGCGCAGACACAGCCCTCCCACCACGAGGCAGCGAAGGAAGCAGAGCCGACCAGCAGCACTCATTCATCAGCACACCCGTTCATTCCAAAAAGCTTTTAATGACACCTCTGCTTGATGGATCCTAGGTGGCTGGTTGACTCTCCCTCCAGGACTCCCAGGAGCCAAAGGGAGAAGGTCAAACCCCCCAAAATGCGCCTTTAAATCTAATCAGTCTTTATTCCGTGGGCAGTGTCTCCTGAGCTTTCACCAGACACCCAGCCCATAACACGCTCTGGGGCTTGCAAAACAAGATACGGTCCCTGCCAATCCAGGGCACCCCTAAAATAGCTCCTTGCAGTAATCAGTAATCACAGCAGCAGCTCCTGTCACACCAGGCCTCTGCCCACACGCTCGTGCTCATCTTCATAACCTGCAGAGGCCAGCTGTTTTGCAGATGCAGAACTGAGCCCAGAGAGGCAGAGTGGCTCGCCCAAGATCGCACAGTGGGAGCTGGTTGGGGGAGGGGCTGCGATTCAAACCCAGGGCTACCAGCTCCCCCGTCACAGCTTCTCAGCCCAAGCGTCCCCACAAACATCCCAGGGGACCAAACCAGATGCCGCAAAACGTGAACAGCCGCACTGCCTGCCTGCTGGCCTGACCCCAAACACCACTGCACTGGGGTCACCAGGCTGAGAAACCCAGACACCAAGGGGCTGGGACCCTCTGCGGCCGCGCCATCCTCCAGACGATGCCCAGACCACAGCCTCGGGCCCTGCGGACGCGTGCGTGCAGGTGTGAGAGTGCGCACGCGCACGTGCCGGCCCACACGCTCACCCCCTCCCTCACCCTGGCCACCTGGCCTCCCAGACACCGACCTGCCCTTCCAGGCCCACAGAGCCAGGCAGAGGCAGGCGCAGGAGAGGGGCTGCTGAAGGGTTCCCGGGGCCCTGGGAACCCGGGCCGCACACTCGCTCTCGGATCTAACTAGGCCACTTCCTGGGCAACAGCAGGCGGGAAAGGAGGTGGACAATGGCAGCCCTGGGCACAGGATTCAGCCCACCCAGGGACCTCATCCAGCTCCCCCAACGAGCTGGGCAGTGCACAGCAGGGCCGGGGACTGGGAGGAAGCAGGGCACGGGGCAGTCCTGGAGAGAAGACCCCGGGGCCCCCAGAGGGTCTTCACAAGCCAGCTCCTCTAGGCACTGCCCCCAAATCCAGACCCAGCAACAGGGAGGCCCTGGAGGCCCTGGAGGCCCTGGAGGCCCTGGAGGAAGGATCCCTTTGCCTCCCCTCCCACCAACGCCCCTGCGCCTGGGCCCGCGCACCTCCTGGCGGCAGCCTCCTCCCTCCCGGAACTTCTCATGGCTCCAACCCTAGGGTGAGCCACGCCGGACTCCCTGCTGCTCCCCACACCCCCCACCAGTCCTGTCCAAACCCCAAAGCCACATGGTGAGCCGCGGCCCCTTCACTTGGAGGGACTGTGGTCCCCGAGACCCTACTGTCATCCACACCTCCTGACCACCCTGTTGGAAGAGTGGCCCCACCTGATGGAGGGGGACGCTGCTGTGGTCCAGATCGGGGAGGTGTTTCTTGCTCCGGCCGGGCAGCTCCTGGACCCCGCTCCACGCGTCACCTGACCCAGGTCTGGCTCCTCAGCACGGGTCCTCCCAAGCCCCCGTCACCAAGGTCACTCCAGTGAGAATCCTCTTTGGGACACTTGTACCCCAGGGATGAAGCTGCTAGGAGACCCCTAAGCCACCACGAGGAGAACCCCCTTAAAAATGAAGCCAGCAGGGCTGGGATTGTGGCTCAGCGGTAAAGCGCTTGCCTAGCACGTGGGCGACCCGGGTTCGATCCTCAGCACCACGTACAAATAAAATGTCTTGAATAAAACACATTGTGTACAACTAAAAGCAAATAAATAAAAATATTAATTAAAAAAAAAATGAAGCCAGCCAAAGAACTGGGGATCCAGCGGCCTGAGCCCCGGGCCCCCGGACCCGGCGGTGCCTGAAGCCCAAGTCCCGAGGGCCCTTCAGTCACATGGGCAATCGAGGTCTGGTTCAGCTTCAGCCAGCCTGTGTTCCTGTCACCGGCAACCAAGTCCCAGGCCTCACCTCGGGCTTCCCGCCAGTCTGCTATGTCCCAGGAGCACTCGTGGCCCCTCCGTGTGGCCAGAACCGAGGGAAAGGACCCACTGGGCACGCAGGGAGAGTGACCTGCAGATGCAGCCCGTACTGGCTTGGACGGGCTCTGGGAGGGAGCTGGCCAGGGAGGGGACACCTCCCCCCCCACAGCCACAGCTCACGCCTCTGTCACCAGGCCCCGGGCTCGACAGTCTAGGCTCAGCCAGGCCACAGAAGAGCTCAGGCAGCTGAGAAGCCGCAGACCCAGGGCTGCGGGAGGCAGTGGGGCAGGCAGGAGCTCGCCCGCCCGCCTCCCCAGGGCCCCAGAGTCCTCCCCTGGGGAGAACTTAGGGAGCCCAGGTGTATCCTTCAGCATAAAGGAACATTGCCAAGCAATCCTGGTGGCCCTCAGCTCCTGCAGCCCCAGGTCCTGAACAGCGTCTATCTGTTGGCTACTGACATCTCTTTTCTACCCTTCAACCTGCACACCTGCCCCGTAGGCATGACGACTGCTCCCATTTCACAGAGAGGGAACTGAGGCACAGAGAGGTTCACTTGCTGCCCATGTTCACACAGACAGTAAAAGGGCTGGGACTTGAACACAGGCCACCCAAGGTCCACCCCTGGTCCTGCCTGTCCCCCTCATGGGGCTGACACCCCACAAAGCCTCTAACATCTGAGAATGCCAAACCTTTTCCTGCCCTTCCCCCAACAAGGCCCAGGACAGAACTATGGCCAAGGGAGCGGGGCGGGAGGGTAAGCAGGCATCAGACTATTCCTTCTGCCTTGCAGGAGCGAGGTCAGGCAGTGAGACCCAGGAAGGCCTCCTCCTCCAGGAAGCCCCTGAGTACCCCACGCTCCTCTTCTCCCTTACCTGCAGGGGGGACCACAGTCTCCCGTCAAATGCTGACTGGCAGCCAGTTTTCCCAGCTGGAAGAAGGACTGGAAACAGGAGGCTGGGACACTCCAGGCCTGCCCCCAAGGGTTCTCATGAGACTTTTCTGCAGAGGCCCTGGCTGGTCTAGCAGCACCCTCAGCCCAGCACTGTGGGTGCTGTGCCCCAGCCCACCCCCAGCTGTCCCAGATGCACACGGGCCTCACTTCCTCACCCAAGTGTGCTGGCAGGAACCCCGGCTGCTTCCTCTGGCCAAGTTCAGCAGGCCCCGAGCTGCACGGGGCCTGGGGCCCTGGTGGCCTCAGGAAAGGGAAGTGGGGTCCTGGAGGCGTGAGGGGCAGGCAGGCTCAGGCCCCCAGGCCCACATCCCGCCCAGCAATCACATCAGGGACCAAAACCCACAGCAGTCTGGCCGCCAGGCTGGCTGGGCCCTTAGCTCCCTGGGGCGCTGGGGCAGGCAGATTTCTGGTTTGCCGAGGGCATCACCTGCCTCAGAGATCCCCAACTGCGTGACGCTGCTTTGCCCAGCACTAGGCCTAACAAGGGGCAGCTGAAACCTCGCCAGGGACCAAGGGAGTCCCCTCTCAGTGGCCTCACAGCCCCTGTCCCCAGGGCCCTGGCCTCAGGCCTCTGCACCCCTCTGCTCCCCCATGCCTTTCCTCCCTACCCTCGCAGCCCCCATTCCGCAGCAGCAGGACCTGCACACCCGAGTGAGCAGGGGACAGGAAGGAGGGGAGGGAGGGAGCAGGGCCGAGGGCGAGCAGGTGCGGGAGGAAGGCCGGGGCAGAAGAGCGAGAGCAGGGGAAGGCGGAGGGAGCACCTGCCGCCAGCCTCTCCCAGGGAGGCCAGCGCCCACCCGAGGGAGGAGCCCAGATCCCAGCCCGGCTCGGCCACCACGGGCCTGGGCCTGCTCTCCTCAGTGCTGATGACCACGGGTCAGGCCAAGATGGCAGAGACAAGGCTGTGAGCGAGCCCAGGCCAGCACTGCTCTCCTCCAGACCCTGCAGGACCCCCCGGCTGACCCCACCTCAGCCCCCAGGACCCACAGACCTGCGTACCAGTCACCGGCCTGCTCTGTGATCCTGAGCAAGCCCCCGCCCGCCCTGGGCCTCCATTCGCCCTCCTGCTAAGGGGTGCTTGTGTCGAGCCTGGGCCCACTGGCCCCGTGGAGAGCAAGGTGCTGGACAGAGGCAGGGGAGCAGAAGGACCAGTTCCAGGCAGAGGGGCGGGGAGCTGTTCTTCAGAGCTGAAATGCTCCCTTTCTACTTCATTCCCTGGGTTAAGCATGGTCGTCCAGCCATTCTCTCCTCTTTATTTTCCTTCAGCAGATGTGCATGAGCACCTACTATGCGCTGGGCACCAGGCCAGGGACCAACAGGCAGCTAGCCGTTCAGGCACAGCAGAGCGCTCACCCCAGCCCCACCCGTCAGCTAGGACTCGGCACACAGCGGGCGCTGGGCAACAGGACCACCAATCACCCAGGCTCCCCCGCTGCAAGGAACAGCAGCATTTCCCCCACCATCCAGGATCCACCCGAATCCCCCCATCCAGGATTCACGTCTTTAAGCGCGACCCTCAGGAGGCTTCCCCCTTTAGAACGGAAACGCTTTCTCCGCCATGGTGAGCAGATTCCTGGTCCCTCTTCCCCTGATAAGGAAGAACAAAAGGGGAAGCTAGACGGGTGCTAGGCCTGCCCGGACAGCAGGCCAGGAGGCTGTCCACTGCCTTCAGGCTCCCCCCCCGACAAAGGGACCCATGGTGACAGCAAGGCATGAAGAGGGCCGGGATGTGGGGAAAGAGAGGCACCAGTGACCTGGAGGGCAGGAAGGGCACACATGTGAGTCTCGACTCCTACTGCAAGCAGCCTGTTGGGAAGTATCAGCCCAGAGACATACAGACAGACAGACAGACAGCGTGGTACCCTAAACAGGAGGATTCCAAAGAGACCACAAGAAGACTCCTATGATGCTCTTGTGTGTAAGCTGTTTCTAACCTGACACAAAACCCAAAATCCCTAGAGAAAAGAAAATCCAGTTACATAAGTAAACAATTTACTACATGATAAAAAAAAGAAACAAAAGCATAATTAATCCAAAGACAGGTGACTGGGGCTGGGGTTGTGGCTCAGAGGTAGAGCGCTTGCCTAGCATGCGTGAGGCACTGGGTTTGATCCTCAGCACCACATAAAAATAAAATAAAGAGGGCTGGGATTGTGGCTCAGCGGTAGAGCGCTCGCCTAGCACGTGCGCGGCCCGGGTTCGATCCTCAGCACCACGTACAAATAAACCCATTGTGTACAACTACAGCAAATAAATAAATATTTAAAAAAAATAAAATAAAATAAAGATATTGTGTCCACCTATAACTAAAAAATAAATATTAAAAAAAAGACAGGTGACAGATAAGGGAAGCAAATTTGTGACTCATATCACAAAAAGCTAATCTCCCTCATATGTAAAGATCTCCTGCAATTAAATAAAGACCATAACCCAGTAGGAAAACATCTAAACAGGAAGCTCACAGAAAAGGCAATTAAAATGGCTTTTAAACATTTGGAAAAAGGATGACTTTACCCCATAATAATAAACACAAAACTACCATGAGAAACCATCAACTGGCAAAGATCACTGCATTTTTAAAATGTGGTTTTTGTTTTTGTTTTTTCATTTTTTGGTACCAGGGATTGAACTCAAGGGCATTCAACTACTGAGCCACATCCCAGTCCTATTTTATATTTTATTTAAAGACAGGGTCTTACTGAATTGCTTAGGGCCCAGTCACCATTCCTAAGGCTGGCTTTGAACTTTGGATCCTCCTGCCTCAGCCTCCCAAGCTGCTGGGATTATAGGCATGTGCCACCATGCCTGGCCATAAATGTATGTTTGGAACAGGTACTCACATTCCCTCCTGGGCAAGACTGAGTCAGCACCACCCCTGGGAAGGCAGGTTAGGGATTCCTAACAAAGCCACTATCGTATACACATACCTTTTGACATACCAAATCTATTTCAAGTAATTCATCCTACAAACACTCTCACCTGTGTGCAATGACATATGCACAAGATGATCATCACGGCATTCTTCATGACACTGAATGGTTGAAACAATGTGTCTACCAGCCAGGAACTGGTGATACAAATTATGATACGATACATTCTTACAAGGGAATACTATGCAGCTTGAGATCCTGTGAAAACTTCACCTGGTCAAAGCCATGAGCAGAACAGAGGAACAGAACACAGAAAAACCAAAACTTGCTTTAGCAGAGTGGCAAATCTCACTTCTCGTTTTCAGTTTCCATTTCTATTGTCATGCTGCTTGTGCAAGTATAAAAAAAAATTCTTAATAGAAAAAAATGAATCCCAGGTCTGTCCTCTCTAAGCTGCCGGAGCCTGTGCCTCGGTTTCCACTTTTGAAAAAAAGGGAAGAGAATACCAGTGTGAGCACACAGGGCCCTGACAGGATTCTGTGGGGCCCTGTGGGGAGGGTGCTGAGCCTGCATCTGGCACAAAATGCCCACATCTGGGTGGCACCTATTATCAAGGTAGCAGAGAGGGCCATGGAAGTGGGTGGGCCCAGGAGCAGCCCCTCCCCGTCACCCCCAGCCCACTAGGAGCCTGTGGCACTGCAGGGGTGGAACAGGCCTGGCTCCCACTCTGCCCCGTGGGACCTCTGGTTGGAGAGAGCAGGGGTCACCACCTCGGGATGGCTTTTGGTGCCGTGAGTAGCAACACCATTTGCTGACACTGGTTGCTGGGCCCAGGGAGCAGCCTTGAAGCCCAACCAGGTCGAAGGTGAGGATGCTGGTCCCAGCCGGGCGAGCTCTGGGGTAGCATCCCAGGAGGCACAGAGCCTCCCCCAAGCTCCAGGCCCACCAGCAAGACAGCAGCCACAGCACCTGGCCCTCAAGACATGCCCTGCAGCCTCTGCACCCAGCCAGGGGGAGAAAGCGGACAGCAGCACCCCCAGCCCGGTCCCCTCTTTAGACCTTCCAGAGAGGGCGGGCAGGCGGGGGCAAGGCCCTGCCCACTCCAAGGGGCTCTCACACCCATCTCCACCCTGGGACCCTAACCCACTTGTCCAAAGCTTGCCAGCTACAAAGCACTCGTGCTGGGACCGGAACTCAGGCCTGCCTGCCCCAAGCCCCAGGCTCAGGGGCTTCTTACCCTCCACCTAGGTGTGCTGTGCCACGCTCTGCCCAACAGTGGGGAAAGTGACGCCACTGAGCACACACCTCCCCGGCAGTCCCCGGTCACAGGAAGTGCTGGGCTCACTTCCTCCTCTCTCCCATTTAAAGGTCCCCTGTACAGCCAGCGCAGCGGTGCACACCTGTAATCCCAGCTACTCGGGATGCTGAGGCAGGAGGGTCACAAGTTTGAGGCCAGCCTTACTCAGCAACTGAGGGAGACCCTGTCTCAAATTTTTAAAAAAATATAATAAAGGGTGGAAGATACGGCTCATTTGTACAGTGCCCTTGGATTTAACCCCCAGCACTGGGGGTGGGGTGAATCCCCTGTACATATTAGCAAATTGAAGGCTCTGACAAGTCCTGCAGGAAGAAACCTGCTGAATTCTCAATCACAGCTCTGGGTTGCTCACAGGACTCTTTTCTTGCAGTGAGTATCGAGTGAACTTCCTTTAGGACATGCTGACTTGGAGCTCCCATGGTGACTTGGCCACGCCCCTCTCCCTTTCTGACAGGCTGGCCCCATTCCCCCACCTCTACCTGACCCTGGGTTGGGCTAGAAGGCTGCGTGGTGGGGAGGGGGACCAGCCCAGGCACCTACTTGGGGGCCAGGGGCCCAGTCCTGACCTGGCCTCCCTGGGTGGGGCGAGGGGCGATGGAGAAGGGGTCTGGGAAGCAGAGTGGGGCCCCCGTGGGCTCAGGGGGCCTCCCTCGCAGCCCCTCAGGCAGCTCTCAGGTGTGCAGCGACCTGCCCCCGGGGAAAGGGCTCCGAACGCCCACCAGGAAGAACGCTTCTGTCGGCATCTCCCGACTCGCCGTGCGGTGCAGGGAGAGGGCCTGCCTGCCTCAGTTTCCCGTGGGCAGGACGGTGCAGGGGACAGAGCCCTGGGCTGCCCACCAGGAGACCTGAGGTCCTGTCCCAGCGCTGCCTCCCCCAGCTGTGTGACCTGGGCAATTCTTCACCCCGTCCAGGCTGGTTCCTTCCACCCCTCTAAGGCCCCCGCCCTCGCAGACCAGCAGAGAAGCCAGCCAGAGAGGTCAGCGGCACCCGCCCTCCCCAGCACACAGCAGCCCGGCTGAGCCCACTGAGACATCACTGCCTGGCCGGGGTTCCCGTCCCAACAGCAGACCTGAAGCCACCACCTGGCCCAGAGGTCCCCATCTAACCCCCACAGCACCGCCCGCCCAAGTGCCCAGCCCCAATCCGAAGTAGTGACACCCCACTTGCTGGAGGCCTCCTGAGACCTGCGTCAAGGCCAGGGGCGTGTGAGGGACAGTGGCTGCCCGTGAAGCCAGGCTGAGGGCCGGAAGAGCCTTGTGCAGGGGAAGGAGCCCCACCCAGCTCCCCTACCAAACCACAGCCGGCTTCCGGACCTGCAGCCGCACGGGGGCTCGGGAGGCCCCCCACAGGTATCCCCCCGAGCCCGCCTGCTCCTGACTGCGCGTCCTTCCTTCCAGCCCTCACCTCCAGGGTGGGCGGGCTCCAGGCTGGGCAGGGGCGACACTGGCGGAGCCTCAGTCCACAGCAGCCCCGTGTGCCCCAAGACCCAGGCCTCCCTGGGGCTGGTCCACCAGGGCTCCCCACACCTGTCCAGAACCCCCAGAACAACAAGCCCGTCCTTGCTCACCCCCTGGCCAAAACACTCCTCCGGAGCTTCCCAGGGCCTTCTGGGTGGCTGTGTGATCTGACTTATTTCGCTTCCCCAAATAAGCCCCACCCTTTGGTCTCCTCCGCAGCCAAAACACTGCCACCTCCCACCTCCCACCTCCGCTGCTGGGAGGACTCCTGCTGCCCGTCACAGCCAGCCTCAGTGGCCGCCTCCTCCAGGAAGGCTGCCCAGGCCCTCCCAGTCTGGCCTTGGCTCTCCCAGCACCCACGCCCAGCTTCATGCGTCCCACAGCACCTGGCGCTCGGTGGACACTCAGACCTCGCAGCCACTTGCTGGTCAGGGGCAGGCTCCGACCCTGATGCCCCGTCCTGTCTGCCTGAGCCTCCCCGGACTCACGCTCCGGCCCGAGTGATGGAGATGAGCCCCGCCCTCCCTCCGCGGCCTGTTCTGGCAGTGAAATCACCTCCTGGCTGTAAAACCTCCTCATAAACCCAGAAACACTGCACAAGGGCTGGGGCCCACCTGCCACAGGGCCTCCAGGCCCCACCCACCAAGGGCCCACAGGACACAGGTGAGCAGCTGAAGCCACAATAAGAGAGACAGATACGGTCCCTGAGCGGTTCATGCTGGGGGAGGGAGGCTCACCACAAATGAGCTAAGTGAGGAAAAACAAAAGCCAAGGTGGGCAGGGATGAAGCCCGGGCCCCGCAGTTGAGAAGGCAGCAGAGCCTAGTGGTTAGGAACACAGGATCCACCTTGGAAGTGCTGTGTGGCTTTGGGCATGTTTATTAACCTCTCTGGGCCTCAGTTTTATCACCAAAAGAATGCACTGGTCACGGCACCAAGTTCTCAGGGGTTTCACAGAAGGTGGTACTCACTAGTGCCAACACACAGCATCATGCCAGCCGGCTCCAAACACAGGAGTGGGCAGCCTGAGAAACAGGCCCAGGGGACACATTTCAAGTCCCAGGGGTCCAGCTCCATTTCCAGTCAGCCCCCCAAAAGTAACTGTCTTCTTTCCTTCCTCAGGGAGCTGGGCCTGAAAAGGGCTGCAGAAGGGCTGGCCCCTGCCCCAGGCCCTGCCGGGCACCACCGCACCCCCTCCTCAGGGACTAGTGGTGGCTCCAGGGAGTCTGGGTGTTTCAAAGGAGGCCACCTCCCATTGCCCAGGCCCCCATTAGGGCAGCCTGCAGTGACTTCAAAGGGACACAGGTGTGGGCGGCCTGCAGGGCTGGGCCAACAGCAGGCAGAGCTCCTTCCCAGCCCGCGGCCAGCCCCAGCCCACACTGGCGGGAGATCCCAGGAGGCAGAACCAGCCTGCCCGCTGCAGGGGTGGGACACTGAGGCCGGAAGGAGGGGGCGATGGCTCCCGGGGGTGGCAGCAGAGCAGGAAGAGCCCATGTGACCAGCCCCAAGTTCACACCCTCCTGAGCAAGACCGGGGAGCAGTGGGCAGGCAGTGGGGGGCCCAGCACCCCCACGCGTCTTCCCCCAGCAGGACTCCTGCTGGCCTGGGGCATGTGGAGTGCCCTGGCCTCTGTCTGCACCCCACGATCCTGGACCTCTGCCCCACAGCCACACAGAGCCACTGAGGCTGAGGCCGAGCTGCCCCAGAGCCCACTGCGGTCATGCTGGCCAGACAGAGGCGGGACAGAAGGGGGAGGGGGGGGCAGAAAAACAAACAGATCCCAAGCAGGGACCTGAGGGTCCCAGTGAGCATGGGGGCTCCTGGCCCTCAGAGCCAAGCGCTGACACCACCCCCTACAAGAGTCCTACACCAGGGACCTCACGCTCCCCAAAGCCAGGCCTGCTGTGATGCAAAGCCAGTCCAAAGACGGTGCTACATCCCCCCTCCCCCGCACCACCACCAGGTTCCAACACCCAGGGAAGAGGCAGAGGAGGTGGCCTCAGGGTGGCCTCAGGGGAAGCACGGCTGAGAACCAGGACGGCACCGTGCCCCTTTCCCTCAGCGGGGATCCCGTCCAGCGACCAGCATGGCAGAGGGCCAGATGGACGGGGCACAGAGGAGGGAGCAGAGGCCTGCCGGCACCCGGGGCCAGCAGCAGCCGAGGGCCTGCGGGCGGGGGGGGGGGGGCACTGGAGCAGACCCGAGTGCAGCTGGGCCTCCCTCTCCCCGGAATCAAGCACCCCTGAAAGGGGACACATGCCACGGGGTGGGGGGAGGTCTGAGGAGCAAGTTGAGCCGGGGCTGGCCCAGAGTGGAAGAGAAGGGACAGGGACAGAGCTGAAAGGGAGGTGGGCCAGGTCAAGGAGGTGAGATCCGTGGGCAGTGGCCTGTGGAGCCAGATGCCTGTGGCTGGCCAGGGTGCTGTGCCGCCCTCCTTAGTGGAACCAGGGCCACTGGACGAAGGAGGGCCTGTGAAATTCCCCACACGCAGGCTACGGGGGCTCTGATCCCCCTCAGGTGACGGGAAGCGTCTGTCATGCATCTGACCCTCCCATGGCCCTCCCTGGACACGCCATCAGCCCCACTTTACAGGTGAGCTGAGGAACAGAGAGACCCTGATGAACCAGGAAACGCAGGCCCTCAGGGAGTCCCTCCCCTGCCCCGTCCATCCTCATCTCCCAGGTTCCCCAGAGACTCCCAGTCTCCAGCCAGGGCAGAGGAGAGCCCCGTGACAATGACGATGACAACTCTTCCACTTAGGTGACAGTTCTCTCTTGCCAGGGCAGTACATAAATCCCATTTAATCCCTTGGCCCTCTGATGCCTTGGGGAGCACCAGCAACTCCACGTCCCGGATACGAGACAGGCTCTGTCAGCTGCTCCTATCACGCTGCTGGACGGGGCAGAGTGGCACTTGAATCAGACCAGGTTGCAATCTGGCTCTCTCTGGAGGTAGGGGCTGGACTGGTGACCCCCAGAAGACCCCTGCCTCTCTGGCTGGTGAGCATACACAGCCTCCTGCACTGATCCACGCTGACCCCAGCTGGCGGCTGCGCGGCTCTTTTTAAGCACAGGGAGTGCTTCCCTCCCGGCCACCAGAGGGTGGAACTGGCTGCTCGGACGCAGGGACCCAGGACACTGACCCCTCTGCGGCTCCCTGAGGCCCTGGGACTTCCTCGAGCCAGGTTAAGTGCAGCCCTCTGTCTGGGCAGGAGGGGGAGGTCGCCACCGCCGCAGTGTGAACGAGCCCCACACCCTCTTCCTCCGGGAATGTGGGGGAGAAGCAGCACGAGGGACAGGCCACCCCCACTCAGGATGACCCTGAGCAGGGGGACCAGCAAGGACAGACAATCCCAATATCAGGCTCGTCCACCTCCCTGATGCAGCGGGACCCCACCTCACGTCCAGGAAGGCAGGGCCCAGCTGGGGCCTTGTGCCACCCCAGTCCCCCTGAAGTGACATTGGGCCAGCCACAGGGGACTCTCTTAGAGGAAGCCCACTTCTCATCTGGCCGGGGAGGACCACCCTGCCACTAACTTCACAGCACTGACCAGAGCCCCTGTTCCAGCCTCGCCAAAGATGAGGGGTAGGCATCCTGACCCCACTCCAGGCCCTGAACACAGTGCTCACCGCATGGCTCCCGGGGACCAGCCCGTGGGGTGGGCCTAGAGAAGACGGTACCAGGGTCTCTGCGTTCTCCTCTGTAACCTGGGGCGGCCTGAATGGTACCTACCACGCAGCAAGAGCAGGGAACGGGCCAGACCATGGCTGCACACGCAAAGGGTGGAGCCCCCCGCCCCCAGGGACATCACAGGGACCTTGGTCTGCCTTTTGAGAAGCACCTTTGGCCTGTCACTCCTGCCCCATCCCACCTGGCTACACCCACCTCCGTTCCCACAGAGAAACTCCCGAACACCCAGGTTCTCTAGAGAGGGGAGGATACGGCACCCCAGCCACAGGGGAGGAGGCCTTCCCTAGCTCAGGCGCCCACGCGTCCTCTGCAGCCTGCTGGCTTGTCATTAAGTGTCCCCTTTAGCTTTGTCCAAGACAACAGCACATCCACAATGTCACAGATTTGTGTCCTCTTCACAGACACTTTTTTCTAACAAGCATGAATGCAAACCCTGAAGCTCTAAGTGTGCTATCCACCCCCGAAACACTGTCCTCCTGCACATCTCTGCCTGAGAGCTGTGTGACAAGCATGGTCACACAGCCCTTCCAAGCAGCCAGCCCACACTCTGGCCTCCAGTCCAGGCCCTGGAGCCAGGGACCCTCCTGACCTCTAGGCCCCCTGCTGCCTCTCCCCTCTGCCAGGGAGCAGACTCCAGCCCAGCTGTGCCTCCCCCAAAACACAATGAGATGGTGTGGAGAGGAGGTACCTGCTCCACCCTGTGTCCACACATGTGTGCTATGAGGAGTGCATAGAAAGATCTGGAAGGCCAAGCGCAGTGGCGCAGGCCTGTCATCCCAGCACTGGGGAGGCTGAGGCAGGAGGATCACAAGTTCAAAGCCAGCCTCAGCAATGGCGAGGCACTTAGCAACTCAGTGAGACCCTGTCTCTAATAAAATACATAAGAGGGCTGGGGATGTGGCCCAGTGGTCGAGTGCCCCTGAGTTCAATCCCCGGTACCAAAAAAAAAAAAAAAAAAAAAGATCTGGAAGGTGGTCTGCCTCACTCCTGGGGCCCTAGGCTAGGAGGGAGAGAAGGAGGGGGGCTGTTTCCCTTTCCTGAGGCAACTTGGGTCTCTGCCTCTTCTGGGGTCTCTGCCATTTTCAGGGTTTAAAAGATGTTTCCTTTCTCTTACTTGCAGTGTGGAGGTGGAACCCAGGGTCCCCCGAGCTAGGCAAGCTACACCCCCGGCCTCCATGTTCAGAGGGTTTTTTTTTTGTTTGTTGTTTTATTGAATCGGTTCCCTTGCCAGTTTCTACTTTCTTTGAAAAGAGTAAAATATACTTGTAAATGTGAAATTACAGTCCTGAAAACAAATGTGGGCATGTGAGCGCCTGCGGTTTCCAGAATCCTGGGTGGACAAGGCCAAAGGAACAGCACTGTGGTCAGAGCCTGGCCGCTCTTTCTCGGCGGGTGACAAGTTATCTCTGGTGCTCTGTTGAGAAGGGGCCACTCCCGCCAGCTGCGGCCCAGGAGGCTCGGGAGCCCCGTCCCCGGCCAGCGCCAGCGCACCAAGACCAGGCCCACTGTGATCTCCGCTCCTTCCACCCGCCAGGGCCAGGGCCAGGGCCAGGGCCTGTCCCGCCCCGTCCCCTCCGGCCAGACCGCAGGCCAGAGGATGCGCCCGCCCCACCCCCGCACCCGGCGTTACCTGGCTCTCCCGGTGCCCCTCGGAGGTCAGGCCGGGCTCTGTGCCTGAGGGACGTCCTCAGAAGGCGCTCAGGGTCACACATGTGGAGGCGCCCTCCACCGGCTACCTAATGAGCCTGAGTCACATCGGACCCGCCACTTCCTGCTCGGCGGCGGCAGCAGAGGCTAGCCCGGCTCTCAGCTCGCAGCGCGCGCCTGTGCCGCGGGGTGTGTGCGCCCCTCTCCCAGCCGGGGCAGCCCTAGATGGAGCGGCGGCAGCTGCCAGGCCAGGCTCCGGCTCCAATGACTTCATGGAAATTTGAAGCTCGAAGCTGGAACAATTTTGAAAAAAATAATAATAAAACAAAAACCAAGGAGCTGGGGATGTCGCTCAGTGGTAGGACACTTGCCTAGTGTGAGTGAGGCCCTGGGTTCAATTCCCAGTACCACAGGGGGAAAAAAAAAAGAAGCAAAAACCTCCATTAGAAGCCCCAAGACGCCTGCTCTAAGCAGGAAGCAAATGCATCCTTAAGAAGCAGAGGCAGCCAGCCTGGCACGGAGCCACGCCTGGCTGTGCGTCTCATACACGTGTCCTCGGCTGTCCTGGTACTCAGTTTCCCCATCCAGTAGTGAGGTGGCTCAGGAGATGGCCTGAGAGGTCACAGGTCTTCCAGGACAGCCTGCTGCCTCTGGGGCACTCTACCACTGACTTACAGTCCCAGCTCTTTTTATTTAATTTTTTTTTTTTTTTTTTTTTTAATTTTGAGACAGGATCTTGCTAAGTTGCTGAGGCTGCCTTCAATTTGCAATCCTCCTGCTTCAGCCTCCCAAGGCATTGGGATTATGGGTGTGTGCTACCATGCCCAGCGTGGTACCACGGGTCAGGGGTGGCAGAGAGGCCAAGGCTCAGCCTTGGAGTTTCTGTTCCAAACAGGGGAGCCCCGGGGAGCCCCAGCAGCACGGGCACCTGAGGCCAGGGTCCAGCCCCAGATCCCCTTCCATTCTGCTGGACTTGAGTTTCCCCACGGGGGTCATGGGGGAGCCCAGTGGTGAGACGCAGACCAGGAAGAATTGGAGGGCAGAAGTAGGGACGTCCGAGGCAGAGGGGAAGCTTCTAGGCCGGCAGGGGAGGGCTCCGGCTGGTCCTCGGGGACCCCTGCTGAGACGTGACTTGGAGTCTCCCCACATTTGGGGTCAGATGCTCCTGGGCCTTCCAGCCCTGCCTGTCCCCACCCAGCATCTCTGCTGCTCTGTCCCCCAGAAGGCGGCTCTACTATCCGAATCTCTCAGTGCCGGACCCTGTGCTGGGGGCCGGCAGGTGACCTAATGGTCTGCCATCTTGGGGAGACAGGCATAGGACCCACACAGGGCTCTGGGCCACTCTAGAAGCCAAAGGAGGGAGTGAAGGACCTCACAGGAGCCTGGCCATTGCTCCTCCCTCCTTTTTTTTTTTTTTTTTTTTTTTAACATTTATTTATTTACTTTAGTTGTACACAATGCAATGCATTTATGTTTACGTGGTGCTGAGGATCAAACCTGGGCCGCGCACGTGCGAGGCGTGTGCTCTGCCGCTGAGCCACAACCCCAGCCCCGCTCCTCCCTCCTTTTAACGAACATCTCCCAGGCCTGGGCATTCCAAAGCAGAAAAAAAATAGACATCACTGAGAGGGGAAAGATAAGCCATGGACTAGGAGAGGGATTCACAGCCATAGGTCTGACCAAAGATTCCTCTCCAGAATATATAAAGATCATCCACAAATCAAGAAGAAGGTTGGGGGCTGAGGTTGTGGCTCAGTGGTAGAGTGCTGTTTGCCTTGCATGTGTGAGGTCCTGGGTTCAATTCTCAGCACCACATATAAACAAATAAAATAAAGGTCCATTTACAACTAAAATAAATATTAAAAGAAAAAAAAAAAAAAAGGTTGTAGCTCAGTGGTAGAGTGCTGCTTGCCTTGCATGCATGAGGCACTGGTTTCGATCCTCAGCACCACATAAAAATAAATAAATAAAAGATATTGTGCCCATCTACAACTAAAAAAAAAAAAAAAAAAATTAAAAAAATAAAAAAGAAGAAAAAGACACCACTCTGGGCATGGTAGCACACACCGGTAATCCCAATGCCTTGGGAGGCTGAAGCAGGAGGATTGCAAATTGAAGACCAGCCTCAGCAACTTAGTAAGATCCTGTCTCAAAATTTAAAAATAAATAAATAAATAAATAGAGCTGGGAATGTAGCTCAGTGGTAGAGTGCCCCTGGGTTTGATCCCCAGTACCAGGACAGGGGAACCAAAGGGCGCATTACACCACTAGAATAACTAAAATTAAAAGGAAAATACCAAGTGTTGACAAGGATGTGGAACAACTCCAAATCCCACATACCGCTGGTAAGAATGTAAAACGGTGCCGCCACACTGGAAAATCCTTCTGCAGCGTGGACTCGGCTAGCCATCTGCTTCCCCCGTGACTCAGCAATGCAGCTCAGATATTCACCCGAAAGAAGTGGGGACGTGTGCCCACAAAAGACCTGTGTCCCAAGGTTCAGCCTCAGTCCTAATTGTACGCTGGAGACAACCCAAACGCCCTGCAACGGTGACAGAGAAGCACACTTCACAGATGTGCACAGTGGAAAGTCACTCGGCCGCAGAAAGGAGCAGCTTGTCACACCCAACGCAGAGCGAGGACCCGGCTCGTGTTCACAGGTTTCCACCTCATCTATGTGACAGAGAGCGGGACGGGATCGCCCTGGGAAGGCTGCGCATTGGGAAGGGACACAGGGGACCTTCCGGGGGCTGACAATGTTCTAAATCTCAACCTGGTGCCGAGAACGTGGGTGTGTGCAGAAGTACAAGTCACTGCTCCGCCACGCGGTGTGCACACTTGACTGCATGTAAATCACACTTTTTAACGGGCATTGACTAATCCCTGGTCCGTTTGTTTATCTTGGCGGCTGTGGCGCCGTGGACTGCGGGAACACAGCAGGCCTGACTCGAGTCTGGGCAAGAGGCCGGCCAGAGCCAGGTGCAGAGCCAAAGCCAGGGTGAGACCTGTGCCCAGAGGCCGAGGGGAGCAGGGAGCGATGGGGTCTGTCCAGGGACAGCAGTGAGCAGGGAGGCTGGGGGTCAGCCGGCGAGCTGCACCTCTCAAGGCAGGCCAAGTCCAGGGGCCTGGGGATTCTCCAGGGGATGGCCAGGTGGGGAGCAAGTGGCCCTGACTGGTACTTCTGAGAGATGACCTCAGCAGCAGCGTGGCTGGTGGCTCCAGCATGACCTAAAAAAGCCTGGACAGAGGAGGGGGCGCCCCAAGGGGTCAGGGCTAAGGGTGGCCTGGACCATCCACAGCTGGCTAATAGCAGGGGTTACGCGACAATAAACCTACTGTGTGACACCTGAGGCTCAGCACTGCCCTGCTCTCCTCAGGCCTCTTCCCAGCTCTCTCCTCGGAGGACACAGTGGTCAGACCCTCCCCTGCTGCACCCTCAGCTCCGGGGCACCTGACAGACCACACCTTGTGTCCACACCTTGTGTCCACACCTCGGTGTGTGCAGAGGCCAGGTCCCCTGTGGTCAGCATCTGACATGTCTTGGTGGCACGCCAAGACTTCACACACATGGGCCCACACAACTCCTCGTCAGCCCCACAAGGAAGGCCCTGCTACCCTCCCTGCTCTACAGAAGAGGAAACGGGGTTCAGAGGGGCCGTGTCACTCGCCAAGTGCACAGACACAAAGCGCAGTCGGGATATGTGGAGATGATGGCGTGACACTGAATATCCCAACTGTGCTAGCACCAGGAACAGGGCAGGGACACAGAGGTGACTTGGGCACAGACCCTGTTGTGCCAGCTCCCAGCCTGGCAGGAGGTCTCACCAACGGCAGGGTAGAGGGCGGGAGAAGCAGCCCCCCAGGCGAGCGACACCCAGGAAAGACACCTCAGCCACCAGGGGGGGACCTGGGGTCACGACAGAGAGGGGCCCAAGACGAGGCCGTGAAACAGTGGGCAGGAGGAATAAAACTGCCGCAAAAACAAGGCGGACAGAGTTGTCACTCAGCCAAGGGACAAATGATGCTGAGCGCTGAGCAAAAGCTTGGCGCGTTTGACGAGCCCAGATGTCCAGCCCTCCCCCCATGGGAAGAGGCCCATCGCACCCCAGCGCCTTTCAAACTCTGGGCACGCTTCTGCAGGGGGCAGGGCTATGGGAGGGAATCGAGGTCCCCTGCAGTCACCTTTCTCCCTCTGCCAGACGGCGGGTGGGGGGCTCCTCACACCCCAGCAGAGCCCTGGTGGGAGTCTGAGCGATCAGGCTGGCCACTGACCACCAACCCAGGCCCAGGTCCAAGGGCGATGAAGAGCACCCTGGAGTCGGAGCCTCCATGGATGGCCTCGGCTAAGCTGCAGGACCTCGGGAGCCCCGTGAAGTCAGGGCCTCACGTCCAACTCCACGGGGGGCTGCAGGGCCCGGTGAGCATCCTGCACATGCAGGGAACAGAGTAAGTGCTCAGCTGCCGCAGCAGGCCAGGAGGCCGGCCAGAAACTGCTCTCTAGACCCTGGATCCACTTCCTGCCTATCCCCCACGGCTTGCCCATGCCTCCTGGTCAAGTCCTGGCCCCTCTCCTGGCCCCTGAGGCCCCCATACCCAGCCCAACTCACCTTTCCACCCGTCCTCTGTCCAGCTGCCTCGCTCCTCATGGGCCTTTTCTCAGGCCTTTCTACCCCCTGAAAGGACCAAAGCCACATTCCCTGCCAAGACAGGCACAAATGCCACCTCTTCCAGGAAGAGGGGCCCCCCAGGGCCCCATTGTCACCGTCTCCAGGTCACAGTGCCCTTGGCCCCCTGTGGAGGGCATCCGTGGTCAACCCTCTGTAGCGGCCATTTCGACTCCTGTCAACAGCTCCTATTCCTACAGGAAGTAGCCCTCAGCCCTCCAGTGTACCTGGGGGACGGGTGTGGGACTCCGGTGGGCCACTGAGGCACAGCTCTGGGGCTTTGGTTGGACCTCCATGGAGAAGGCACCCCCCTTTCACTGGGCTGCTAGGATGGAAGCCAGGAGCCCCAGGGGCCCCCACTTGGGAGGCGGTGTCCTCCAGTGACCCCGCCTCCTGCCCTGGCTAGTCGCCCACACTACCTGTGACCAATACCCGTGTGACTTCTGAAGTCATGACTTGGACCTTCTTCTCTCTTAGACCGTCCCCTCTAGTGGAAGCAGACACCACGCTGAGCACCTGTGGCAAGAGTGATGTTGGAGGAGCCAAGGCCTCTGCCACCAGCCAGCACCACCCCAAGACTGAGCCACCTGGGAAGCCCCACGTCAAGCCTTCCGATGCCAACAGCCTGACGGACAGCCTAGCCACAAGCAACCTCAGCAGTGACCCAAGCCACAGCCACCCGGCTGAGCCTGGATTCCTGACCAACAGAGACTGAGGGGTCAGTGCAGGATGCTATGCGGCAGTAGATGATGGACACCTTAAAATGAAGCAGAGACAGGGAGCAGCAGTCTTCATGATGCCATTTGAGCCCCCAGATCAGTTACACCAACTCCCCAAGACCTTCACTTACAGCAACCACAGGTCTCCTTTTCACCCCTGCCCTGGGGTAGGAGGCGGGTTCTGGCTCTTCCCGCTCAAAGAAACTGGACTGCGTCCGCTCTCTCGGGAAGCCTGCTAGAAGCATCAGGGTCCTCACCACGCCCAGCTCGCAGAGTGCAGGACCAGCTCTCCCAGCACCGGGAACTCAAGAAGCCCTCGTGACATTTCTGCCAGATTGAACTGTGCACCCCGATTCTCCAGTGAGAACAGGCGGCCGCTGAGCAGCCGGGGGCAGGGCCCCCCAAGGCCCACCCCTCAAGGCTCTTCCTCTTTGAGAGGACAGAGCGGGCTCAGTCCTGGCCTGGGGCCCCCAGCTCCGCCACACTCAGGCCAGGAAGTGCAGAGGCACAGCCTTGTGGTCCTGTCACTCAAGTGTCCTTTCAGATTGATTTTGCACACCGGGGGTTGGGTGGCATTCCAGGGCATCCACCCACCTCCTCGGGGGCCTCTGCCCTCGTGTGTCTCTTCCCAGTGTGGGCTCGGGATGAGCAGGGACCCCTTCCTTGGGGAACATGTGAAAATGCCCGGGTTCACACTTTCCTCCAACAGGCAGGAAGTGGGGTTTCCAGAGGGGAAGGGGTTTGCTGAGGTCATGCAGTTATAAGCTATAGGAAGGACCTGAGACCTGGGGGCTTCGAAGCAGCGGTGGTCCTAACAAGTCATCTGGGGAGAATCCTGAAGCTGCAACAGATAAGCACAGATTCTAAGTAAACGGCACCTTTGACCTTTTTTTTTTCTTTTTTCTTTTTCTGGGGGTGAGAGGGGCATGCCGGGGTTGGAGCAGGGCCTTGCACTTGCTAGGCGAGTGCCCTACCACTGGGCCCCAGCCCAGCCCTGCTCCTTTGCTATCAAAATCAGCTCCCCTGAACCCCGTCCCCTCCCGTGTAGGAATCTAAGCAGCCATGGCTTGGCGCAGTTCCCCAGCCAGGATAACCAAAGACGAGCCCTACATCCTGTGGTGGTGTGGCCTGCTCAAGAGCAGGGGCTGGCTCCCGGACGCCCAGGGCCCCCGTCTGCCAGGCTGGGAGACAGGGCTCTGGAGAAGGCCGGGGGCAGCTGGGGTCACGGCGTGTTGAGTAACAGCGGAGAATCCGACGAGAACAGATGTGAAAGCAACCGCCCTGCCAACCGAAAGGCCTGGTTTCCTTTGAAAAACTTTGCAGCTGGGCAGACGCCCGTCCTTCCCTGCACCCAGCCTGGTGTGACCCTCCAAAGAGCAGAGAGGAAGACGCCGCCCACCCAGAAGCTCCTGGGAAGGGGTGACGGAGATGCCGCAAAGGGAAGAAAGCGGCTCAGGCGATGCATATAGGGCTTGGGGTGCAGCTCAGGGCCAGGCACGGGCCCAGCACCCCCCTAAAAAAAAAATTCCAAATTTTAGGAATTATTACTAGATGATAGCATTCAGAAGAGTTTTCATTTAGATTCTTTTTTTTTTTTTTGGTACCGAGGATTGAACTCAGGGGCACTGAACCACTGAGCCACATCCCCAGCCCTTTTTTGTATTTTATTTAGAGACAGGGTCTCACTGAGTTGCTTAGAGCCTCATTAAGATGCTGAGGCTGGCTTTGAAGTTGAGATCCTCCTGCCTCAGCCTCCTGAGCCACTGGGATTACAGGTGTACGCCACCGCGCCTGGCTTACATCTCTTTTTGCTTGTCTGTTTTTAAAATTTTCTCTAATGAAACTACAAATAGTTAAAAGAGAACAGGAGGAAAAGCAACTACAATGAAGAAAAAGCAGGAATAAGGGAAAAGAATGCACCGAGATCAGGAGTCCTCCAGCCAAGACTAAACTCAGCACCCCTCCATGGCCAGTAAAAAATGGAGTTTTTTTTTTTTTTTTTTTTTTAGTTGCACACAATGCATTTATTTTTACGTGGTGCTGAGGATAGAACCCCGGTCACGCACGTTCTAAGCAAGCACCCTACTGCTGAGCCACATCCCAGCCCCTGGAGTTTTTATGATAATTAAAAATACTACATTAAGCTGGGCACAGTGGCACATGCCTGTAATCTCTGCATCTCAGAATACTGACTGAGGCAGGAGGATCATGAGTTCAAAGCCATCCTCAGCAACTTAGCGAGGCCCTAAAGCAATTCAGTGAGACCCTGTCTCTAAATAAAATACAAAAAGGGTTGGGGATGTGGCTCAGTGGTTGAGTGCCCTGGGTTCAATCCCCAGTACCACCCCCCCCAAAAAAATACGTTAAAGCCATCAAATATCAGTGGTTGTAGGTACTACACAAGGAGCTTCAAAAAGACAATCCCACCTTCCAGAAGTGTGCAATGCCATCTCCAATGCACTACTGTGTGCAAAAGTCAAAACCAAGTTAGATAGAGCTTCTGGATACAACCCAGTTACAGAACACAGGATACAACCCAGTTACATACCATACAGGAAGGTCTGGTGCACGTAAAGGCACCCACTTCAACAAAAAACCATCACAGAGACAGGGAACAAATGAGTTCTAGTTCCACAGATGGCAGAACTGAGAACCATCTCATTATGTACACATAATTTGAATCCTGGTTTTAAAAAAAACTAAGAAATACATTTTTTTGAGATTTGTGAAACAATTGGAAACTTGAATAGTTATGATCTTATGAACTATTGCTAATTTTTGGATGCAATGTTACATTTTTATTGCAAATTGGCTATGTTTATGAAATACAAAGTTATATCTGTATTCAATGTGAAGTGATTGAATCAAGCTAATTAACATATCCCTCACCTCAGATGCTCACCATTTTTTGTGGTGAGAATATTTAAAATTTGGAAATATACATTGTGGGCTGTGCCGTCTCACTTTTTTTTTTTTTTTTTTTTTTTTTTAATGGTACCGGGGATTGAACCCAGGGGTGCTCAACCACTGAGCATCACACCCCCAGCCTTATTTTATATTTTATTTAGAGACAGGGTCTCACTGAGTTGCTTAGTGCCTTGCTGTTGCTGAGGCTGGCTTTGAACTCGCAATCCTCCTGCCTCAGCCTCCTGAGCTGCTGGGATTACAGGCGTGTGCCACCGAGCCCAGCTGCCACGGCACTCTTGAACCTAATCCCTCCTGTCTAACTGAAACTGCATCCCTCCACCAGCACCTCTCCGGCTTCCCCCCAGCCTCTGGTCGCGACGTCATACCTCTGCTTCTGAGCTTGATTGTTTCAGAGTATGCCTACGTGAGGTCATGCTGCATTTGTCCTTCTGTGCTCACCTCACGTCACTTAGCAAAACATCCTTCAGGTTCATCCACATTGGCGTGAATCACAGAATCACCTTCTTTTTAAAGGCTAAATAGTATTCCACCATGTACACACACCACCTTTTATTAGATGGACACTTGGATTGATTCTACAGTTTGGCTACTGTGAATAGTTCTGCATTGAGCACGGAAGCACCCATGTCTTAACATACTGACTTCAAATCATTTTGGTAGGTATCCAGAGGTGGCACAGCTGGATCATGTGGTTGGTCTATGTTTAATTTTTTGAGGAATTCAAATTGTTTTTTTTTCTTGCGGTGCTAGGGATCGAAGTCAGGGCCAGGCAACCACTCCACCACGGAGTCCACCCCTGCCCCTCTGCACTGTTCCCTAATGGCTGTGCTGACTTACATTCCCACCATGCAGCAGTGGGCAAGGGTTTCCTTTCCTCCACATCCTCGCGGCCCTTGTCTTTCATCATTTTGTTAACAGCACTCTGACAGTTGTGAGGCGATATCCCGTTGTGCTTTTAATCTGCGTTTTCCTGATGAATAGTGAGGCTCCGCGTTTTTTTCATGTCTGTTGGCCTTCCTCCCCGCCCTCTTCCCCATATTGGGGATTGAACCCGGGTGCTCTACCACTCAGTTACATCTCCAGCCCTTTTTATTTTGAGACAGGGCCTTGATAAATTGCCCCGGTTGAGCTTGAACTTGTAATCCTCCTTCCTCCGCCTCCCGAGTCTTTGGGGTTACAGGTGTGGGGCATGGCACCTGACTTGTAGGTCTTCTTTAGAACTGTGTCTATGCAAGTTCTATTTTTGTTTTGTTTTGTGCTGGGGATGGAATCCAGGGGCACTTTCCCACTGAGCTACATCCCTAGACCTGTTTTGTTTCTGTTTTTGAGCAAGGGGTCACTCTAAACTGCCAAGGCTGACCTTAAACTTCTGATCCTAGTGCCTCAGAACCCAAACTTGCTGGGATTACAAGTGGATGCTACCAAGCCTGGTTATCTCTCTCTCTCTCTCTCTCTCTTTTTTTTTTTTTTTTTTTTTTTTTGGTAACAGGGTTGAACCCAGGGGTGCTCAACTGCTGAGCCACATCCCCAGTCCTTTTTCATTTAGAGATAGGGTCTCAATGAGTTGCTTGGGGCCTTGCTAAATTGGTGAGGCTGGCTTTAAACTTGTGATCCTCCAGCCTCAGCCTCCCTAGCTGCTGGGATTATAGGTGTGCACTACCACAGCTGACTTGTATTGGTTTTGATGCTATTATAAATAGGGTCTTAGCTGGGTATGGTGGCGCACGCCTGTAATCCCAGCACTTAGGAGGCTGAGGCAGGAGGATCATGAGTTCAAAGCCAGCCTCAGCAATGGCGAGACACTTAGCAACTCAGTGAGACCCTGTCGCTAATAAAATACAAAAAAGGGCTGGGGATGTGACCCAGTGGTCGAATGCCCCTGAGTTCAACCCCTAGTACCATAAATAAATAAATAGGGTCTTTAAAATTTTCTCTTTGGGATATTTTATTTTTAGTGTATTGAAAGTATTGATTTTTATGTGCTGATAGTGTGTCATGCAACTTTACTGTATTTGATTATCAGTTCTAACAGTTTTTTGATAGTCATGAATTTTTTTTTTTAAGAGTCCTTATCTTTTCATAATGTAGAGGCCAATCTTTACGGATGAAGCGATATGTATCTGGAGGGGGTCTGGACATGGAGATGCCTTGAGGCTGGCCAAGTCGGGAGTTGGAACCGTGAGGCTGGGTGAGTCCGTGGGGCAAGCGGCTCTCTCCCTCCCTCTCTGTAGGTTTACTTTTTCCATCATGAAATGTTGAAGCCCTGCCACCAGCAGAGCTCTCGCATCTGCTGTCTCATCTGAGTGGCATACGGGGAAGAGGTCATTTTTGGCCCCTTTCTACAGATGAGGAATGTGTGGTCCTGAGAGGGAAGTGACTCACCGGGGACTCAAAGCCAGCATCACACAACCCGGCCAGCCCTGCCCCCAACCGGAGGGAGGAAGACAGACAGTCAGGGAGAGACAGAGCCAAGACAGACAGACAGACAGACACAGGCCCTCCCTGCTGCTTCCTGTCAACTTCCAGCCACCCTCCTCTCCCCAGGGCCTCCCGCAGGGGCTTAAAGGCTGCAAGCAGCTGCCTGGGCCGCACCTTAACACCTCTCCGGGTGGAGCTCTCTCCTGGGAGCCCCTCCCCGGCTCACCCTCTGACCACAGAAGAGTTTCCTGGGGAGCAGAAAGCTCCCAGCTCAGCTCCTGGAACAGACAGGCCGCAGACACGGCCCTGCCGCAAACCTGCGTCCAGTCTGCGGGCGCCCCAGTTGAGAAATGGACCTGCGTGAATTCACCCTAAGAAAAGACTCCCCAGTGGATGGACACCATACTTACCGCTGCTTGGTGCATCATGCTCGCTGCACAGATGCTGGGAACAACCTAAATGTCCAGCAATAGGGACAGAGAAAATCAACTGGGCTCCTCCCGGGGGGAGCGCTGAGCTGACCCTGAAGTCTGTCTGCGAACCTTGCTTTCTCCAGCCCAACCCCACGCAAAGCCTGGGACACAGAGAATCCTCCCCAGGGAACAATAAGGCGAGACGTGAGGCTCAACAATTTTTTTCTTATGTTAAAAAAAAAAATGTCCTCTGCGGGGACCTATGCCAATATGCAACGGGTCACCTATGCCAATATGCAATGGGTCATTTCAAACAGCAAAGAATCTAAAGTTTCCCCCCACTGCTGTATTTTCTAATTTTTTAATAACCAAATGTGAATTATCTCTGTAATTAGTAACTAAAGTCATTTAGAAATAAGGAACGAGCTGTCTCTCCTCTCCCAGCAGGGCGCTCGGAGCCGTGGCCAGGGCAGAGCGCAGCCTCCGCCCAGCACCACACTGCCCCGCTGGGTGAGCTCGGGGTCACAGGGCCGCTGAACCTCAGTGTCCCCACCTGCCACCGAACTGCGCTCCTCCTGCCACCTGCACTGAGCCTGAGATGCCCCTGTGGGATGGGGACTGCAGGGCACGTCCCCAAGGGCACATAGACAATGCCACCGGCCACCGCCCACCCACGCACAGGGGTGCCCACGTCCAGCCCTTGCTCCGCCCCTCGCCCAGGCTGGTGCAGCCGTGTCCGAGGCCCAAGGCTGAAGGAAGCCACCATCACAGCCTCGCAGGAGAGAGGAGCCTGCGGAGGCCCAGGCCCTGCCACCCTCCAGGGAGGCGCAAGGATGCCGGTCCTGAGAGACACCCGGAGGCTCGGACAGCAGGCCAGGGCGAAAGCCACAGCGGGACCCCCTGTGGGCCCCTCCTGTCCCCTCCTCACGGGGATCCACCCTGTACCCCTTCTTCAGAGCCAGGCACACAGTCAGGGCCGCGGGCAGGATGTGAGGACCAGGAACACAACGGGACATGGCAGGCTGTGGCCTCAAGCTCCCCGGCCCGCCCCCGCAGCACCCCAATCCCCACAGCACCCTAATCCTGCACCCGCTTGTGTGGCCATGCAGCATGGCTGGATGGAGGAGCAGTTGGGGAAGAGAAGAACCTGGGGTCCCTTCCCTACGACGGCAAACGCCGAACCCCTGGAGGCCAGCAGGAGACACGGCGCAGTCAGGCCATGGCCAGGTAAAGACCAGAGCTGTCATCCCAGCACCTGGGAGGCTGAGGCAGGAGGATCTCGAGTTCAAAGCCAGCCTCAGCAATGGCGAGGCACTTAGCAACTCAGTGAGACCCTGTCTCTAATAAAAATACACAAAAAAGGGCTGGGGATGTGGCCCAGTGGTTGAGGACCCCTGAGTTCAATCCCCAGCACAAAAAAAAAGAAAGAAAAGACCAGAGCAACTAAAGGCCCGGGCCCTGTGAGAGGAGGAGCTGTCGCTGAGCATCAGCCAGCAACTGCCACGCAGCAATGTGGCCGGAGGTGCTGGCCCCCTGAGTTTGGCAAAGGAAACTAGAAATCTGGATTTTTATGTAAAATCTTGTGGTTTTCAAATGTTGGCAATTAATCCAAAATAAACTGTACTTCTGCAGTTCTTCTATTAGTGCCTGGACTCGATGCTGTGTGGCCCTGAGCAAACCACTTAACCTCTCTGGATTTCAGTAGCAATCTGTAAAGGGGAGAAACAAAACCTGCCTCTCAGGTTTATTGTGACGATGAGAGGAGTCAAACTTTGCCTATACTAATGATAACAAAAGCAACAATGACTAGTTGATGTTCACAAAGGGCTGAGCACCATTCTAAGTAACATGAATTGTTGTTAAGTCCTGTTCTCAGGATGGAACTTATGATCCTCCTGCCTCAGCCTCTTGAGTTGCTGGGACCACAGGTAGGAGCCACCACCCAACTAAGACAGGCATTTTTAAAAACTTTGAACTTGAAATATTATACACACACACACACACACACACACACACACACACACATATTTTGTTTAGTTGTTGATGGACCTTTACTTTATTCATTTATTTATATGTGGTGCTGAGAATCCAACCCAGTGCCTCACACATGCTAGGCGAGCACTCTGCCACTGAGTCACAACCCCAGCCCTGAATTTGAAATATTTTAAAAGCTTCAGAGGGCTGGGGTTGTGGCTCAGCAGTAGAGCACGCGCCTAGCACGTGCGCGGCCTGGGTTCGATCCTCAGCACCACGTAAAAACAAAGGCATTGTGTACAACTAAAACAAATAAATAAATATTTTTTTTAAAAAAGCTTCAGAGAAGTTAAGTACAAAGAATGCTCCTGAATTCTATCCAGATTTGTCTATTTGTGTTATTTTGCCTCATTTTCTTTATTTTATGGCTACCTCGGTCTTCTCTGTAGTATTTGAGCATGGTTTACTTAGGCTGTGTCCATTCACCCCTAAATATCTTAGCACACATTTCCTAAGAACACAGATTCACATCAACAGTTATCAGAGCACTAAGGTCAATACTTTATAGTCCATATCCAGGTTTATCAATGTCAATATCAACGATAGCTTCCTACTGCCTTCTTCAGCTGCGGTTCACATTCTGCGTCTTATTGCCATGTCTTTTTGGTCTCCTGTAATCTGAAACTGTTCCTTGGCCTTTAAGAGAGAGATCCTCACTATCCCCATTGTACAGACGAGAAATGGAGACTCAGAGAGGTTGAAGCACTTGCCCAATGTCACACAGCTAGGAAATGTGGAGCTGGGGCTCATGCCTGGGGACTCCCTCTCCTGCCTGCACTCTCATCCTTCAGGCCCCAGCGCTTGCAGAAAATAAATAGCCTTTGTGTTCATAACTGAAAACAGGGGCCCTTCTGCTCACAGGTGGACACGCGGAAGCCACCTCATGCAACAGGTGGTCACTGCTGAAAGAGGGCCCTCCTGCACACAATGACAGGGCCTCCCACTGCTGGCTCCCTGCACCTGGGCCTGGCTGGATGCCACCGCCTGGACCCTGTGGGCCCCATTTAAACCATTTCCAAATAGTGTGCTCAGGTGCAGAGGAGCCACCTGCCTCTAGCAAACTCAGGGACAGAGCGGGTAGGGGAGGGCTGCCCTGTTTTTCTCTTAAAGTAACAGTCTGGGCCCAAATGTCCAAAAGGCAGGAGGTGGTAAGAGCTCTGGAGACAGAGCTTGAGGCCCTAAGAGCCCCCATGTCACGCCCCTCACCACAGACCACCCAGGCTGACAGGGCCCCCTGAGGTCCACCATGGCTCTTTCTAAGAGGGCCCCAGGCACTTTCTAAGAAAGGGTTGCACTGGAGGGAGGGGTGAAAGGATGGGGGTCACACACAGCCTGCAGCATCTGGGAAGAGGAGGAGGGGCCTGCAGGTAGATACTGCAAACTCAGCCTCCTCAGCAAGATCGTGAGGTCCCTGACCCAAGCCCAGACCACAGGGAGGTGAAATCATCCAGTACCGAGGACCAGAGCTCCCACCCCACAATTCCAGTCTTGGCAACGCCAGCTCCCAAATGGCAATGGCTTGGGGCCTGGAACTGTCAAGAACCTGGTGCCCCCCGGGAAGGGCCTGCCATCACCTCACTCCCCATCCAGCCAGCCTCCAGGTGGTGTCCATCAAACAGCCTCCAGCAGCCCTGAGCCACACATCTGCACAGACACACAGCGAGGAAGCGACTCTGCCACTGACCAGCCGGGCTGCCCGAGTTCCAGGCCCTTCTGCTCGGTTTCACAGCTGATTTGTAAGGAAACACCGCACAACCTTGGGACTTCACCAGAAGCTTGCATCAGCCCCCAGACCTCACCTGCAAACCCAAGTCCAAGGAGCCACCACAGGACTGCTTTTGAAAACTTACTAAAACAAACACCAAAGGAATAATAGCTTTTCTTCCTTATTGTAGATGTGGTGAAAATACAAAAAGCATGAATAAAAAACAAGATGATCTGTCAACAAACTCCCCCAAAGGTACCCCTATACAGACCCCTCCCTGTTCTCCTCTGGTTCACAGTAGACAGATTGGCCAACTGGCTGCGGGTGGGTCAAGGTCAGCCACTCTGTCTTCCCTATAGGCCAGTGGCCTTCTGAGGGCAGGGCCACAGGCAGCCCACTTGAGACCCCTGGCTGCATTCAGCCAGGGCATGACATAAGCATCAGCAGCTCTGTCTGCTCAGCTACAGAGGAAGAGGATCCAAGAGGTGGCGATTGGAAGCAAAGGTCCGAACTGCCACCAGGTCATGGGGTAGGGACACAAAAAAGAGAGAGGTGGACAGCACAGGCCAAGCAATGCATATCTTCCCTTGGTGGATAACTTAACAGACCCATCTGAGGCTCTGCCTTCAGGCCTGAGAGTTGGGCTCACTTGTGGGTACTCAACCCAAACTGCATGAAGGATTAGTGGGAGGCCATTAGTCCCAGCTTCAGGCCTAACTTGACATGAGACCTGTTTTCCCACCTATAAACAGGGCTTCCAGTCCTGACATTTTTTTTTTTTTTTTTTTTTCTCTCTTCAGTATTGGGGATTGAACCCAGGATCTCACTCTGTTAGGCAAGTGCTCTAGCCCCCCGCCCCGGGTCCCCTTCCTAACTTATGATCAAAGGTTACTCAGGATGATCGGGGGCTTTGCAAGCCTTAGAGCCTCCACTGGCCCCCCAGCAGGTCCCACCTCTCCGGGCCCTGCCTCCACCACAGGCCCAAGGGTACCCACTCTCAAATGTCCAGGCGCATGGAGAGCCCAGAGGACCTAGTGCCTGAGGGTTTCGGCTCTTCTTTTAGAGCTAGAGGCCACATGTGTGGACCCAGTTCACCAAGCATGAAGCGGCCCATGGCTCTTCCCAGGCTCAGCCTGCCACTCTTATGGGACCTTCTCATAGACCTGGGGTCCGACCTGACACCCCAGCTAAGCCAAGGTCCAAGATGGACAAGCTCGCCACCCGTGGGGCACCTGCCCATGTCCGACAGCGCTATTGCATTCTAGCCCCCTGTCTCAAGGCCCCTCGGTGCCAAGTCCGCGCCTGTCTAAGGACAGTCCTGGCCCTTTCTCCGGTCTCAGTTTTGTCATCCGTAAAGTGGAGCTGACCCCGAGTCCCTGCAGCTGGGGACCGTCTGGGACGCCTCCCCGGGCAGTGTCTGAGAGGAAGGAGCATCTGAGAAGGCCGCCTCCCACCCTGGCGTGGACAGGCACGCGCCGAGGGTCCCCGGCCTCCGCGGCCCGGCATCCCCCTCGGTCCCGCGCCCCCCGCTGGGGAAGGGCACCCCCAGAGGGCCCGCGCGCAGAGCCCGCGCCCCGCAGGCCTCCGCCCACCCGCGCCTCGGGCGCCCCCGGCCCGGCCGGAGCCCCGACTCGCGGCCACCTCGCCCCGCGCCCGCGCTCACCTGCAGCCGCGGCTCCCGCGCCGCCGCCTCCGCCCGAGTGGCGGCCCGAGTGGCCGCGGGCGGGCCCGGCACTCCCGGCGGGGCCGGCGGAGCGGCCGCAGGCGCCCCCCGCTGGCCGCCCGGCGCAGGCCAGGGTGGCCGGGCCCCTCCCGCCGCGCCCCGCTCCGTCTCCCCCAAAGGTGGAGGACGCACCGCCACCCACCTCCAGCGCCGCCCCCACGCCGCGGCGGAGCCAGCGACTAAAGCCTGCAAACAAAATGATTTCCCAAAGTAACTCAGGCACTGGCGAGCGGGTGGCGCCCCGCCATCCCATCCCCGTCCCCGTCCCCAAGAGCAAACGCTTTCTAGCCAACGTTTTTCTGCCGTTTTCGCCCCAGATCTCCCCCACCCTCCAGTAAGGCCGCGTTTCTGGAGAGCTCTCCAGGCTGGTGCGGCCAGCCAAGATGAGGAAGCTTGGCCCCAACCTCCGACTCAGGCCCTGACCTCCAGGGAGGGTCCAGGGGTGGGAGCCGCCCACTCGCCGCCCTGGCTTTATAGACCTGGTCTCTGCAGGCACCGGGAGGACAAAGCCTGCCTAAGAAAGTAGGTGTGTAACCTCTTAGTGACCCCTATAACCCAGGGTGGGGCCTCAGAGTTGGCAGGAAAAAAAAAAAATCTGTTGTTTCCGCGGAGGTTCCCAGGCTGGGAGAGCACCTCTGAGTCAGCTGGGAGGGCTGGGGATCAAAGGAAGGAGTAATCAAACCAAGGAGTACGGAGTGTATTTAACTCAGACACCCTCCAGGTCCCTCCCGCCCAGCTTGTCCAGAGCTCCCTAGTGCCCATGAATGAGGTTTTCACTGCAGGTGGATCCCTAGGGCATTCTTTGGAGATGCCTAGGATCCTGCAGTCTAACAAGCACCAGGCCATGGTGAAGATACCCTGGACTACTTGGAACTCTCTGGTGGGATCCTGGGACCAGGCACCCCAGCCCACCCTAGAAGCAAAAGACCCTAAGTTATCACAGTCAGTCACCCGCAGTGGGCCTGGAACCCAGCCCAGAGAACCCCACTTTGAAACCATGCTGAGCAATCAGATGGTGGAATGCAGGAAAATGAAGATCTAATCTCTGCTCCAGAAGGTCCTGGCTGAGGCTTACATTCTGTCTCCAGCAGATCCTCCCAGCTCCCCCAAGACCTGCTCTGGGCCTCTGAGCACCAGGCAAGGGAAGACATTTGGCTGTCTGGGCTCAAGCTGTTCCACTGTCATCCCCACCACTGACAGCCCTGGCCAGGTCACCAAATCATTCCCAAGAACTCTCCTGAGCAGCTAGGCCTCCCAGGAAGTGGGAACTCTGGCAGCAGGCAGATGGTGGGTGATCCTCATAGAGGCAACTTCTGCCTGGCCCATCTTGCACCGGCAGCTCCATCTCTTCAACAGAACCCATGCAGCAGGGAACTCACCTGTTTGGCCCCAGGCCTCTAGAACAGCAAGTGCCTCTGCTCAGCATGGAGACAGCAGGAGTTCTGGCCTCTGCCCTTGGCCTTTCCAAGGTGCTCCTGGCCCTTTTCTATGTGGGGTAGGACAGGGAGCAATGCTGTGACTTCAGTCCCTGCCATCTGTGTGTCATCTTCACACAAATCCATGACCAACTCTTCTGATAGCCGACAGTTAAAGAGAGCTGGAGAAAGTGAGTTAACCACACTGCCTGCGCCAGTACACACGGTAAGCTGTCAAGACATCCCCATCCTGCCTCTGCTGTGACTCCTCAGTGAAAGCTGCCTCATGGGACATTCAATCCTCTATCGATCGATCGATCGGCATTCTCAAACTGGCCAGCAGCAGCCACCCAGACGTTTAGTGAAAATCCACTGCCTGGCCCCACTTCTGATTCAGTAGCTCTGGGATGGGAGAGCGAGCCTTCTGCCCAGGCGAGGCCACTTCCGGGCCTCAGGTCAGAAACAGGGTAGCCAGGCTCTGAAGTTCTGGCCTCCCGGGAGGGCTGGAATCCTACTCTCAGAGTCTGCTTCCAGGGGATACGCATTATTTTAAAAACCTAGGTGAGTTTAGTTCAGGATGGTACTTCAAACTGGAAGGACAAACAAGTGTTTGTCCTAACACTGTTGGATGAGTTGGCTACCATGTGAGGAGGTCCCATTTGATACCACCTCATACCCATGCTTAAAAAAAAAAAAGGTTAAAGATTTTTGTATTTGAGAACAAAACCAAGAAAAGATTTTGGTAACTTTGGAGTGGAGGAGAACATTCTGCCTGGGAACATGAGTCCTCACTGAAGGGCTACAGGTTAAGGCGGGCTGGCCCTGCCCAGGTGGGGGGCTTCTCCAAGAGGCCACACTCCTGATTTTAGCTCTCAGCTGTGTCCAAGAACTCCAGGACACATTTGCTTGAAGAGAGACCTCAGAACACTCAGCATTCACTGCCCCCGTCAGTTTCTGTGGGGGCCTCGCCTCACTAGTGCAGGGAGAGGGTTTTAACCCTGGTCATCAATCACATCAATCACAATGGAAGCTAAATCCACTTATTTCAGTCAACTCAATCCTACCTTTACCAGGCAACGGAAACCACAACCAGGTGGACAGCACACTGGTGCTTGTCCTGTTAGATCCTTCCACCTTTGTCTCCTGTCACTCAGGGAACCTGGTGATGGCCTTCCCAGCGAAGTGGCCCTTGCTGCCCACCTCCGAGGAGGAAGGGGTTTCCTCTTTCCCTCACTCCCCAGGACCGCTACCCTCGTGATTATAGAGGCTCACGGTACCTGAGCGCAGGCAACAGAGCTCACGTTGTTAACCAGAAAGGGGATTCTGTGCTTCACTGTGGAAAAGCAAACAATCCAAAGAAGAATTGGCTATTTCCGCCCGTCCCTCCTTCACGCCACTCCCCGAGGCATACACGCTTCTCCCCGGCCAACCCAGACTTACGTTGGGAAACTGGCCAGGAAGATGGTAGACTGAGCCCTGGTCTGTTCTTGCTGCCTCCCCAAACCCAGTCAGATGGCACGAAGAGGATTTCTTTTTCAAGGCCCAAAGAATGGAGAAAATAAGAGAGGAATGCACAGCATTGGGAGGGGGAAGAAGGGGGTTTAGGGTTACTGACTCAGTGTCACAGCAAATAGTCTGCCTCTGCTGGCCGCTGGAACAAGAATCCATCACAGTTGTACTGAGCCAGCTCCAAATCCTCAGAACTAGGAAATGGCAGGCAGCTCAGGGGGTGGGGGCAGGGTGGAGCTAGGGTGATGATCACAGGTTGAATATCGAAAAGCAGGGGCACCAATCTCTCCCACACCTGGCTACCACTCCCACCCCAGCAGAAGGCTGGAAGGGTTTTCTCTGGGAAAAGGTCAAATAGAGAATCTCTGAATGGGGGAAAACCAAGCCTAGCTTCAGGCAGGGCTAACCAACTGAGAACAGGAAAACTTAAAAGCTAGTTATACACGGGAAAGAGACACACATCTCCAATTCAGTCTTTCTCCCAGGATGTTGGCAGCCAAGCCCCCAGGCTGGACAGATTCTCTGGGGAACCCCACAACCTGCTCACCCCTACAAAGGTGCACAGGTGACTGGACACATTGCCTCACAAAGCTTCCCCTAGTTCTTAAATAAGGGCAACCAGAAATCCGAGGAACATCTCTAACCCCAAAGAGTTCAAAACAACTAAAGAACTAACAGCAGGCAGACAAAAAACTTGATAACAAAATGGTATCATTAACATCTTCAAGAGATTGCAAAAATATACTGAAACCATATTTCTTTTTTTCATTCCTGGAATTGAACCTAGGAGTGCTTAACCACTGAACTACACCCCCAACCCTTTCTATTTTTTGAGAAGGTTCTCACTAAGTTGCTGAGTTTGGCCTCAAATTTGTGATCCTCCTGCCTCAGTCTCCCAAGTTGCTAGGATCACAGGCACAAGCCACAGGATTTTTTTTTTTTTTAAACAAGGGATATGGGGGGGGGGTTGGAAAGGAAGAACAAAATAGCAGAACTACAAAATTCACAGGAGGGTTGGAAGACTGCAAAGAAAGTCAGAGGTGGAAAATAGGGAAGATAAGAAAACTAGAGGTTCTGTCCAAGAGACCCAATGTTTGATAACTGTGGAGTTCCTTAGAAAACAGAAGGGAGGGAAATAAACAGGAGTTCAAGAAGATGTCTCAGTTACTGAAGAATGTGTCATAGGATCAAATGCACCCAAAATATCAAGTGCCCAGTACAATAGATGAAAACCTAATTTCCATAACATTTCAGAACATTGGGAACAAAGAGAAGATCATAAAAGT
The DNA here is from genome assembly GCA_025594165.1 of Tamias sibiricus. Lineage (NCBI taxonomy): Eukaryota > Metazoa > Chordata > Mammalia > Rodentia > Sciuridae > Tamias > Tamias sibiricus. Next base: position 35,007,920 of record CM046672.1, read on the forward strand.
TTTAAGAGGAGAGAGGGAAGAAATGTCACAATCAGCTTTAGACTTCTGCCAACAGCCCTGGGAGGGATGAAGCAATATTTCCAAATTCTGAAGGAAAAAATGTTTTCCAACCCAGAATTCTATATCCAGCTAAACTATCCTTGAGCACAAATGAAGAACACATTTTCAGATGTTTATAGTCTGTGCACTCTTCTCCAGAAAGCCACTAGGGGGATATGCACCAGTGAAAGGAGAGAGTTTATTAAGAGAGAAAAACACAGACAAAGAGAAGAAGAGCTGCAGCTGCAGCATGGATGAGTGAAGGGGAGCCCCCTGGTGAAGGTGGAGAGGGGCCGGGATGATGGCGGCACACCAAGTACAGCTGGTCAGAAGCAATAGGAGACACACCTCTGGCAAGATGAATGTGCTAAAATACCTGATGCAGATGAGAACTTGTAGGGCTTAGAACACTGGCAGAGTTTGGGATGAATCAATAAACTGCCTGGAAAACAAAAACAAAAACAAACTCCAGGAAAAAAAAAAAAAGTGTTCAGAAAAAGAAATCAGGCTGGGGGTATGGCACAGTGGTAAATCATGCACTTTGCAAGCACCAGGCTTTAGGTTCACTCACCACTGCCAAAAATGCAGAAAATAATTTTATCACACAGTTTATTTGACAAAACAGCATTCACATGGCCATGAATATCGTACTAAACAAAAATTCAGAAAAACTATTGGAAGGCTGGGACACAGAGGGAGTTCAGGGGTGGTGAGAAGTCAACATATAATTTCAAGAACTAAAAATCAAAAGGTGCAATAGAGATATGTTATTTAGAAATGTGGAGGTAAACACTCCCCCTCCACACACACACATCAACAAAAACCCCACCAAAAGATGAAAGTGGCTGTCTCAGGAGGAGAGGGTGCAGAAAGGGCCTGGGGGTTGGGAGGAAGCTTTTAGAACTATTTGGCTTTGAATTATGACAAAACTGATGTCCTGCCACTTGCCCTGCTATTCACTATCTTGGCTGAGCCCAGCCCAATTCCAGCTCTACCTACACCTGCCTGTGTCTCCATCACACCCACCCTGGCAGGCTTTTCCAGTGTCACCTTTCATCTTCTGTCCACCTCCTGGGGGAGTTACCTTGAGTATGTAAGCTTGGTCTGTGAAAGCAGAGTTTTCTTGGAAAAAAATTTTTTTTTCTTCTTTTTGTAGTACTGAGGATTGAACCCAAGGGCACTCTAAACCCCATTCCCAGAACTTTTTGAGATGGGGTCTTGCTAAATTGTTGAGGCTGGCCTCTAATTTGCAACCCTCCTGCCTCAGCCTCCCAAGTAGCTGGGATTATAGGTGTTTGCCACCATTCTGGTGGTACTGGGCATTGACCCCAAGGGGGGCTTTACCACTGAGTTGCATCCCCACCCCTTTTTATCTTTTGAGACAGGGTCTTGCAAAGTTACTAAGGCTGGCTTCAAATTCATGATTCTCCTGCCTCAGCCTCCTGAGTCTTTGGGGATTCATAGTACTTTGCACCTTAAGACTGCTTCGAGTATGCTCATGCAAAGCCACATGCATGAAGCTACCCACTGAGTGATAAAAGTGCAAAAATGGGTTGCAACCTAAATTGAGCAACAGCTCTTTAAAAAATTGATTGACAAGCAAGCAGTCCAATTTATACTTTCAATAAGCCTCTCCCTTCATTTCAATGTTGACATTAAACATTAATAGCTTTCTCTCTATTCATGTATGTGCTTTGGATGGAGCCTATTGAACAAAATATTAATTCCCCATTTTCAAAATAGAAGTCACTTGCCTTAAACACCCCCACACACCCCCCCACCCCCACACACAAGCAGAATGCAGGGGCATGTGCTTGCAATCCCAGCACCCCAGCACAGGGGGATTGCAAGTTAGAGGTCAGCCTCAGCAATTTGACACGGTCCTGCTTCAAAAGTTTAAAGATGAATGAAAGGCGGCAGTGGCCTGGGGATGCAGCTCAGCAGTGGAGCATTCAAGTGCAAAGCCCTGGTTCAGTCCCCACTACAATAAATGACACATAAAAAGAAAAATAAAAGGGGCTGGGGATGTAGCTCAGTGGTAGAATGCTTGCCTCGCATGTGCAGGCCCCAGACTTCAATTCCCAGTACCACAAAACAAACAAAAAGCCACACACATACAATTAGTCTATTTACAATAAAATTTTTTGAATCAAATTTCTAATACCCCCCCCCCCCCACACACTGTTGCTTCATCCCAAATGGATTATTTCAGACTGCTAGTTTATTTAGGCTTTAAATTGTTTTCCTAGACAAGAAAGAAATATTAAGTGTTTTAGGTAAAAGGTGAAATGTTCCCAACTTAAAAGTCCAAGAAGCCTGGCGCAGTGGCCATGCCTGTAATTCCCGTTACTTGGGAGACTGAGGCAGGAGGATCATAAGTACAAGGTCAGCCCTGGCTGAAAATAAAAAATAAATAAAATAAAATAAAAAGGGCTGGGGGATGTAGCTAAGTGGTACAGAACTCCTGAGTTCCATTCCCAGTATTGGAAGAAAAAAAAAATGTCAAAGAAGTTGCATTCCTAAGCTAAACTGGTAACTCTCGAACATTTCATAATAGACTTGTGAATGCCAATTACAGCAGAAATTCTATAATCACACGAGAACCTAACAAAGTTATTCCAAGGAAAACATCTTTAAAAATACTGCTGTGCTAAGGCTTGGAGAGAGGGCTGTCTGGATTCCCCACAGCTAGCTTTCATCCTCTTCTCTAAATTTTTTTCTAGCAGATTTCCCCAACAAAACCAGAGGCCGTTTTCTGTCTCCTCTACCCTAAGCAACTAATCCCCGCCCCAGCTCTCTCTACTCACCATGTGGTTCATTCCACTTAAAGACAGATAACTTAGTTTTAGGAGTTTTAATGGTTGCTGCTGCAGTTACCAGAGTGTCTTAAAAGAAAAAAGATTAAGGTTTTAATGGCTGGGTGATGGAAAGCAGTCAATGTAACGGATATTTTTCATCAGTTTTGCCAAGGGCAAAGTTTTTCTAAAAAGTGGGAAAAAATATAGAAAAAACAGGGCACTGTCTCAGATGAGCACATTGCAATACTGAACTTCTAGCAAAAAAAAAAAAAAAAAAAAAAAAAAAAAAAAAATAAAAGATGAAACACTTCTCAAAGATACTCACCTAAAAGAACGTGAAACTAGTGGGAGTTTTTTTTTTTTTTTTTTTTTTCCTTAGTAAACTTGATTCAGAAGAAAATTGCCATCAAATAGTAATGTTTTATAAAATCCCAATCTAAAGTATACCAAAAAATACTGACCATTTCATAGAAGTTCATTAGTTTATTCATCTTGGGGATCTGATATGTAAATTTCCCAAAGCAACCTGCAAGCAAAAGTCATCATACTAACAAAGAAAGAAAGACCTCTTTATATGGTCTGGGATTTGCACATTACTACTGCATGACCCCATTTATGAGGAGAAAATGCACCCCCACCCAGAAAGTTGTGTTTGTATGTTTTAAGTGCACAAAAAAATATAGGGCACATCCCAAAATATAAAGACACATGACTCTGGGGCCTTAAGTAGAACTGGGAGGTTTAAGGCAACTGAATTCTTTTTAGACATTTATCCACCATCTATATTTCTTCACAAAATGGAACATACATTCACTAGGTCTAACCAGATGGACAAAACTGACCTATGTTCATTCTGTCATTTATTACGCAAGGAACTTCTGGGATGCCACTGGAAAGGGGCACATTTCTAGGGAGCACTTCCAGTTCAAGAGAAGAAAACTGGACTGCTGGAGGGGGCAGTCTAGTCTCGACAATTCTCTGCGTGCTACTGAGCTACTTCCTCCTAAAGCAGTCTGTGACGATCTGGAGGCTAACCATCCAGCATCCCACCACTACGAGGGGTCCCAGGCAGAGGACTACCGGATTCTTCTCCCTTGAGTATTCTGAAAACATGCTTTCAGAGGCCCACTTTTGTTCTTAACCCTGCTTCTCTTGTTCTTATAGCCATCTTCATTATGCTATTCAGTCTGTGCAGCTTGTTGCTTCACACAATCCAAGGGTAAAGTCATTCAGTTTCTTAGTGCAGCAAGCACAGCGCCTTGCATTAAAACAAGGGTAAAATGGGCAGGTGTGCTGGAGTGTGGCTCAGTGGTGGGGAACTTGCCTAGCATGCGTGAGGCACTGGGTTCAATTCTCTGCACCACATATAAATAAATAAAATGAAGGTCCACTGACAACTAAATATACATATATGGGTTGGTATTTGCAAATAACCAAATTCTATGGGGTCAGTGTCTGTGGCTGTGAAGAGGCCAAACTGGTATCAGTCTAGGACAAAGCAGCAGAAAAACAGCATTCTGAAGTATCTCTTCACTACCTGAGGATGAAAACCAGGCTTTAGATCATTAGGGAACCCACAAATACCATATACACAAGAAAACCTCTACTTCTGAACAGGGCTGTATTTTGAATTACAAATTTCAAAAAAATAAAAAAGCCATTTGGGTTTTATATAAAGGCTCATACGAGAGGTTACGAAGATAAATGAAAGCACAAAGCCTTTATTAAATTGCAGATTATGAATAATAAACCCAATGGTAAGCATGGGGGTGGGGGTCAGATGTGCATAGAAATGCAATTTATAAAATTTTCAAGGCAAACAATTGACATCTTTGAAGACACTGTAGTTAGCTTATAAAAAAAAAGCTTCCAGGTGTGCAATTCATTCATAGTTTTCAGAACTGGTGCCCAGTGATAATGACCTCAGGAAGTGTCGAGATTTCATAAATCATTTGTATCAAATCTCTTTCTCTGGTAAACTCCTTAGTGCCTCTGCAGCGGTAACTGGACAAGACTGGAAAGGTTTCGAGATGATTCAAACCTCCAGCACCTCACAGGAATCCGAATTTCTTAACACAGAAGGCAATGCTAATCAAGGGAAGGAAATAAATAAAAGGTTATTAAAAACACTGGCTTCACCAAACTTTCGAAACACTTATCTATTGTATATACCACTAAAAAAGGTTTATCCCAATAGCCCTTCTCACTTTATGTTCAGAAACTATGGCTGCTACCTTACTTTTCACCTTTAATGCTGTATGTTTAAATCAGTGCTTTTCACTAGTCCGTAAAGTACGAAGATCTGTACGACAGCAGGGCTTTCAAAGACTTAAAAAAAATAGTTTCTGCAAATTTCAATATACGAAAATCAGGATCTCAAAATTAAGTTTAAGGATAAACAATATTATGATAAACTATAACTATACATAAAAAGGTCATAATGAAATGATCTATGGAACAACTATGAATAGGACAGATCCCAAATTGAAAGGTGAAGATGAATTTAAATTCAAAGAATGTGGCTGACAACCTGTCATCTCACTCTCCTTCAAAGAGATAGGTGACTAAACCTTGGGAGGCAAGTCCTGCCCTTCACCAGTACTGGCTTTAGAGATTGCTTCCTCAAGTCCTCCTGGACCTCACCCACCCACCCCAATGCTCAGGTCAAGACCAGCTTGGTTGGCTCCATCATCTCTCAGTGGTACACCTTGTCTTTTGTTTCCACAGCATCTTTAAGATAAAACAAAGTTGCTTAAAAAAAAAAAAAAAATTCCTCCAGACTGTGTCCTTAGCGCAGAAACCGTCCCCATTATCGGACTGCACAGAAGTCTAGGCAGGGAAAGGCAGTTAAGGGTCCCAAGCCCCAAAGGTTCAAGTTAAAATATAAAAATAGATGATGTACAAATACCATTACAAACTCCACCAAGACACTCAGCTGCGTGGATACCTCACGTCCACATTATCATCTGTTCTTACTGATATGGGTAACATGTCTGCTCAGGAAACCCAGGAGATGCCTCAGACTTAAAATAACCAAAGCGGATGCACTATCTCCATCTGTCTGCTTCCACCTCTTTCTAAAGTGTTATCTCTTTCAGGCTAGCAGACCGTGGGTTAGGTTAAACACCAAATGTCAAGACCAAGTACCTATTTAAATATAACAGCAATCCCCTCACCCCCAAGATGGAGTAAAACAGTGTAAACTATTCTTTAGTAACTAAAGAATGTCCTTAAATATTTAATCCTGAATATCATAGCTCGGCAGGCTTCAAAAGCAATTTTTCTGGCTAATAATTTTGTCAACAATTTGTACATATATTTAGCTCATTATTTTTGATCCATCCTAAACAAAACAAAAAACCAAGTGGCTTAATGTGAGGGGTCAAGATGGCCCATGAGAAGAGGGTCAAGAAAAAAGCTTTGGGGTATGTCAAGTTCTCAAGCCATGCAAAAAAATTCCACAGTGAAATCTGGCTTCTTTCTGAGCTATGTGAAGGATCAAGGAGCATATTAAAATGTGCTCTGTACCATCTAATCCACCCATAAATGTTTTGACAAAATAGCAGGCAGCTAGTCTCATGGTTTAGAAAAGGCAAGATGAAAACTTCCAAGGAACTGCTTATACAACTCTTTGATCCCAATTTAATAGTACATCTAAATATTTCACTAGATGAACTATGCCACTGATGAAAATTACTATAAAGAGTAACTATTAAACATAACTTTCCTACTCAATTAAGTTCAATAGAGTCTTTTATAGAATACTCACAAAATACTTTCTGTAGATGTTGCTCTCTACCTATTGAAATAGTTTAATTAGCCAGGAGACTAAGAATAGACGGATAAGAATAAATCCTTCTGATCATTAATTTTAACATCTCAATATCTATCACAGCAGAATTGAGACTGTCTTCTTTAACAGTTTACCATTTAATCTTTGAAAAATTAATTGTGAAGCAGCAATTCCCTTAAAAGTCTTATTAGTGACTAAAACATGAAATCAACAGCAAGTTAGAATTAAAGGAATCCATCCATTTTGAACAGGAGATCAATATTAAAGTAAAACTGAGCAGATGTAGTCACGAGCAATGCAAATACCAGCAAAACTTACCAGTAATACCTTATAATGGGGATTTCTAGCAGTTGCTACAGAACAAACTGATAACTCCATCTCCCGTCACTGGGGAAGTCCATTCAATGAAAACACGCCACAGCAACAGGTCCTATGCTTCACGCTCTCATACTGTCTTCTGACCTGCCTATTATTTCTGAAAATCCCAAACACCAGTCCACAGGTTTAGGCAAACACAATTCGCACTTACCCCTACACGGGGAGGAAATGCCACAAAACACATAGTGTTACAAGACTCCAGAGTCCACGTTTTGCCCTGTGGAGACATTATCCAGGAATACGAGGAGCCAAATCAAATACCGTCAAATGTTAACAAGAGACTCAAAATACAAGTAAAGGTAAACATACTCGAAACAGGACAAAAACGGAGCATGATCAACTGAAGACTGGAGGCCACCACGTGTTCAGACTACAGATTCTATGGGTGGAAGCCAGACTCAGCACCAAAGGCAACACTGCCAAGCAGAGCAAAGACCAGGCACCGTCATAGACACAGCAGAGCTGGAGGGGAAAGTGCATTTTTACCTTTAGCATCAAAAACTCAGGTTTTGAACTGACACCCCTCAGGCCCATCAGTGCCTCTACAAACCAGTATTTAAATGTTTCTTATGACTGGGTACACATTCGTGACCTCCAGAGAAATGTCACCACTGTGAGGTCGAATTTGTGAAATCCCCTTCTACAAGTTCGAGGCAAAGGAGAGTTATGACTCATGGATATGGATGGACTGTAATATTTAAATGACACGTTTCTGATAGTAGTCACAAGATCTTTGTAGAAAAGTATTAAAACTCAAAAGAAATAAGACAGGAGTCAAATACAGAGATGAAATGTACAAAACAAATGAGCAGGCAAACTAAAAGTTCTTGAAAGTATTTTACTTCAGATTGAAAAATGAACAGCTTCCACACTGCTCATTGCAAGATACACAGTATTCACGAATACAATGCTGGTCATTTGAGGAAATGTATACACACCTCAATTTCTCCTTCATGCTTTTTTCTTTTAGAAAGATACTGTTTACCAAAAAGAAACTTCAGCAGTACAGGAAAAACTATTTTCCCAATAAATTTACGAAAATCTAAGATTCCCAATGGAATCAAGATTATCTTCCCGCTACCACCACCTTAATATAATCACATGCTTATTGGAACACTAATAGTCGCACCCTACAAGTACATTTACTTTCAACAATGAGGGTGATTCTTTAAAAAAAAAAAAAAAAAAAAAAAAAAAAAAAACTTCAGTGTGGTAAATGTAACAAGGATCTCTGCAAGTATTAAGTGTCTGAAATAGGCAGCTAATACTGGATTTAATATTATTTTATAAATAATTGTTCCCTTAGCGGTAAACATAAGTCTACACATTCACAATAGTCCTACAAAATAAATACTGTGATTATGCACAATATGTTATGACAAACTAGTTTCAAAAAACAAAAGCTCGACATCTTGATAAAAATTCAGATCAGAATAAAACGTGACTCTAAAATTTAAAACATTGTCAAAATAACATCACATTTAAAATCTTCCACAGTTTACACAAGTACTATGAGTTTCCAGTTTTGGAACATATTTTTCCTTTGTGAATTAAAATAAGAACATATTGAAAATTGTTAATTTCAGTGATGACATCAGTTTTGGTCTTACTTTAGCATTATTTTCTTTATAAAAAGTTGCACTAAGTGTCCATTAATGGTCTGATTGGTCTTCAGTATTTCATAAATGTATATAAAAGAAATTCCTAAAAGCCAATAGTACTTTATATGTATATATATATAAAAGAATCTCTTCTCTGAAATGGCCGTATTTAACAGAGCCACGCACACTGATGCTAACAGAAGAGCTTTCGCCTTGGAAGAAAACATTTTCAGAAATGTCACTTACATTCTATTATATTAAATATCCCCAACTGAGTTTCAAACCCAACAGGTGATGAATAACAGAATTATACATCTCATTTGCACTCAAAAGCTGACCACAACCAAAATTTACAGTATGATTTAAAACAAGCCCATGTTTAAAAAAGTTTTAATTAAAGATAACAATTCCATGAAAGGAGAGGATAAAGAATGGGATGACAAGAAGTATTTGGTCTTAATAAGGCGATACAAAATAGATCCATTATCAAAGACCATTTAATTTCTAAAGATCGACAATACCAAAAGCATAAAGTGGAGTATAAGAAAATAGTTTTTTATAAGTATGATTTAATTAAAGCTGTTTACAGTTATTCTCTCCCACAGTAGTTAAGCATGAGTTTAAAAGAATAAGAGATGAGAAACGCAAGCACACGCAGCACGCAGGGTCAGAGGGGCCAGCATGCAAAGTCTGTGGAGCTCGAGGTTTCACTGCGACAGGAGCGAGGCCAGGCCAGACGGGGTGGCCCTGTTTCCTACTAGGAAGAAGTGGGGAGGGAAGGGGAAGGAAGAGAGAGAGAGAGAGAAGACTGCAAAGGAAACAAACACAAAGTCATGTAATTGCCAATTGCCCAAAATGACAGCACTATAGAAAACAGTTGCAATTCTCAGAGATGACTAGAGATTTTTCAGTGTTTACACAAAAGTACATAGTACATTTTTTTCTTTTTCTTTTTCTTTTTTTTTTTTTTTTTTTTTACAAAATAAAATAAATGTCATTTGCCACCATAAACCTTTTCTTTAGAGAGGAAAAAATTTCGCAGCAGGTCACAAGGGTTCTATTAAGTCATTTTCAATGCTGAGGAAAACAAACTGAGTAATAGAACTAATCACTTCCTTATATATGGATGTCAAGATGACAATTCAGATTATTCTTCAAACTAATCCTGAGAAGAAATCTGTTTACAATTCAAACAGTAATGTTATGTAAAAAGTATTAACAAATCCACTATTACAAATATCAATTTCCTATATGGTCTTCTATATATACACACACAATAAAATGGTAAATATATGCAAAAATATTAAAAAAAAAAAAACATGCACAGATCACTTTCCCCTTTGGAATCTGGACTTCCTATAAGATACTTTTGTCTGCCTTCCCCACCCATCCTCTGACATTGTTTTCTGTTTCTTATCACCCTACCCACACTGAATACTATTCCCTATAACTCTGCATAAAGCCAATGAGAAATATATTTATTTTACATTCAAGCTTTAAATCTTAAAATGACCCTGTTGTAGCATATGACTTATCAAATAAGCAGCCTTTTTTTTTTTTTCCCCCTTTTTTGCTTGCTTTTGTTTTTGCAGTTGTCAGTCTTCATGATCCATTCCGTGGCGAGCTGGGAAAAAACGCAGTTGCTAAATCAATGTCTGAACAGTGTGAGGCTCCTGCATGTCTCCCAGGAGTCCCTATGCAACTGTCCTGAGCATGAGATCATTGCACACAGAAGACAGTCCATCGTACAGCGCCGACTACCTACAAAGGTCTGAGAGGGGCGCGTCCCTCTTGTGTTTCCTCTTTTTGCCATGGTAATACTGATTATTGGATTTGCCTTGATGCTGTTTGTTTGTCATCAAGGAACCATGGCTTGTTTGAGTTGTACCTTGGAAGCCTTTGCTGGAAGAACGGAAGAGCCTTGCTGATCCATGCTGCAGAAAAAGAAAGCGGTCAAAAAGACGTCAGTATCATGGATTAGCAACCCTGCATTCAGAGGGCGCTCTCCAATCTAGAAACTGGCTGGCTAGAGTTACCACACTGACCACTGACTTAGCTAGCAGGCAGAAAGAGAGGGTTAACCACAGGGGTTAACTTCTTTGAGCTCTAAAACTCTTACATTATTTTTGAAATGGAAATATTGAAACACTAGGCCACTATCTTGTCTTCCAGACAGTGTTTTCTCAAGGAACCTGCTGGTTCACACACCACATTCCAGGCAGTGTTTCTGGAAGGTGGCCCTGGACAGGCACAACTGCACAGGCTGACTGGGGGCATCAACATGGCAGCTGCTCCCTTCTTGCTCTCCTTACCTATGACTTTCTCCTGACAGCAGCCTATTCTATCAGCCCTGTCACCTTATTGTTATGACTCAATGAGTTAGGGTTTGGTGTGTGTGGTTAAGGCTGTAGAGGTAAAGTGGATTCAGCAGGTCTAATTAGACATGAGCTGTCTGACAAGCCAGTAATCTCTGCTGCTAAGAGGCTTATCCCCAGGGTTCCAGCTATACTGAGAGAGGGTAAGAGGGCCATGAGCCCAATACCAATGGCTTGCTTTTTCCCTCACTGACTCATTACTCACAGTTAATAATAATTTTAGCCAACCAAAAACTTAGAGCATCTCAGTGGCCTATTTCAGTCAGAGCTAATATCAATCAACTGACCATTATGCCTCACAGCTACTTGATGTGGGTCATTGCAAGCAGCAAGGTGCCAAATATTACAAAAGGATACACCATCTACAGGTATGCACACCACTGCCATTAAGCCACACAGAAACTGTTCAGATGCAGTTAAATTTCAAATACAACTGAAACCTCTCTATAACTTGATCCTGTGTGTGTGTGTATGTGTGGTAAGGATGGAACCCAGGGCTTCAAGAATGCTTAAGCACACACTTTACCACTGAGCTACATCCCCCAGCCTTGATGAAATTTTTTATGCTGAAACTGTAATAAGGTGGGTTGGCTAGAAATGTCTTAGGACCAGTTACTAGGTTTCCACCAAGATTGATACTACAATGTCTCATAAATGGCCTCAGGACATCCCATTACTAGAAACACCACCATGCTTTGGAAGCTCTTAGAACAAAACAGGTTTGGTCTTTAACCTAGAGTTTCAAATGCAGGATGACCATTATTCACCCAAAAGAAATTCTAACTACTCTGTACTGGACACTACTAACAATTAAAAACAAATTCCACACACCTGGGATTTGTTGGTACTGTTGGATGTGTTAGTGGTTTGGGTGCTCTGCATTTTCCCAACTGCCTGAGAGGACTCCAAGGACACATCTTGTGACCCTACTCGATTCCCAGCAGACGGCCGGCAAAGCAGCTGTTTCGGGGTTTTGCATGGTGTCGCATCAGAATCCTAACACAAGCCACATAGGTTATAACGTGACATAATAGTAATGTACATATTCAATATTCAGAAATGAGAACAATTTCAGCTAAGTATTCATCAGGATAAACTGAAACATTCGGGAGTTAAGAAGGCACAATGAGAAATTTACAAAATTAAGTGCTTAAGTTTTCCTCCCAACATTTTAAAGTGACTCAGTTTACCACAGGGCTTCCATTCATCGACAAGTTCACTGTCTACATCAGATTTGTTAATAGTCTGTGAAGGAGCTCACAGAGGTCGCAGTGGATCTGTCCACATTTTTACTTACAGAAAATGAGTCACGGTACCCTGGAAAGAGCATGGTAAAGAGCAAGGGACCTAGGTCCCAGTACTGGTTCAATATCTTCAATCAAATACAAGATGATGGATTGAGAGTCTGTAATGACAGATTCCTCCAACCAAACGTGCTGTGGGTACAGACCTACCACAGGCAGCATCAGGCTCAGCCCCATCTGATTCTGGACTGACTAGGTCATGACTGTCTCTGCCCTTCACCCTGGTGACTACCCAGCATTTTAGTCATGGAATCTCAGTCCCTAATGCTCCATTCTCAAGGTTGTCTCTGCTCCTGTCCTCAATCCCCCCATCCCTGTCTGAGGTATCTAGCTCAGCTTTCTGCCCTCCAGAGCACTGCTCCAGGATCCAACAAGGCACACAGGGAGATTCTGCACATGAACAGGTATGACTCCATGATGACACGTGGTCATCGGCCACAACAGAAAAGTTACATCACTTACATTTTTACATTTTTTTAGTCACACACCTAATAATACCAAAATTCAAATAACAGGTAAGTCCATTTTAAATGTGAAGTAGATTTAAATTCACCTTGATAAAGAATATTAACTTTTGATGTAACTGACACTTAAAAGTCAATCAAGATAGAGATGGAAGATCAGAGGCTGGGAAAGGGGAATTGGGAGGAACTGCTAATAGTACAGAGGTTCTTTCTGGGGTGAAGGAAATATTCTTCAATTAGAGATTGGTGATGGCTGTATAACATTGTGAATATATTTAAAAACATTGAATTTATACATTTAATTTTAAGTGGTAAAATTTATGAAGTGTAAATTATATCTCCTTCTTTAAAAATTCAATCAGGAAGCTCAAAAACATTATTCTACATCAAAGAAGCCTTACAAAAGAAAAGTGTATGTTGCATGATTTCATTTATATGAAATTATGGAACAAGCAAAACTATCTATGGTATTAGAAAAACCATAGGAGTGGTTCCCTCTGAGGGTAGCTCAGATTGAGGGTTGATTAGCAAGTGTCTTCAGGGAGCTCCCTGGGGTGGTGGCAACGTTCTATATCTTGTTAATATTTAAGGTTACACATGTGAATGCATTTGATAAAAAGTCAGTGGATACACAATTAGGATTTCCTTTATGTCAATTTTATAGCAAAAGAAAAAAACTACAACAAATATTTAAGTCTAGTTAATAATATGCATTATAGAAGTTTGAAAGAAGTATACAAAGGCCTGTAATCTGCTTTCAAATAGATTAAAGAATAAGATCAATAAGTGGATGGCAGGATGGATGTATGTAGATAGATGATAGCAAGTCAAATGTTAAAGGTAGAATGTGCCAGGTGTGGGGGCACACACCTGTAATCCCAGTGGCTTGGGCGGCTGAGGCAGGAGGATTGCGAGTTCAAAGCCAGCCTCAGCAAAAGTGAGGTGCTAATAAGCAACTCAGTGAGATCCTGTCTCTAAATAATATTAAAAAAATCGGGCTGGGGATGTGGCTCAGTGGTCGAGTACCCCTGAGTTCAATAATCCCCAGTACCCACCCCCCAAATGTTAATGGTAGAATCTAGTGGTAGACACAGAGACTTCACTAAAATTCTCTCTTGTTCTATTTATAAAAAAAGGTTGAGAAAAAGGATAAGTGTTAAAGTTGTTAAAAATTTCCCAGTAACAAGGAAAGGAAGCAGTCTTAGCCCTCTGGACAGAGTGAACCCCAAGGGAACGGGTAAGCACTGGAGTTTCCAAGAGCCAAATCTTTCATACTTACGACGTCACTAGAGCTGGACTGCGTGGCAGAAGAGGACGACACTGGACCTGATGAAGAGTTTGAAGAGTGTTTACTAAGAGATTCCGAAGTTTTACTTCTACATTTTCCAAGGGCTTCATTTTCTTCAGACAGATTATTATTACATTTATCTAACTGCTGAGTATCTACTATCAAGGTAACACCATTTCCTGAAAGAGTGGCAAAAAATTGGAAAACGTTTCTTCCCATTAAAAACACACAACACAGAAAAGCCTCTAAGACTCAGTCAATCAATCAATGAAAAAATTCTTACCATTACACGAAGGCTCAGGCCTATTTTGCAAGCCCCACTGCTTTGATATCCAATCTCTGTATGTGGCGACTTCATCCGTTACTCTAATTATTCTACCTAATATGCTGCATGTGTTTAAAGAAAAGAAGGGGTACATTAATTTGAAAATAAGAAGCTACAACCAATTTTGACACAATCGGCTGATCTGAGTTAAACTTTTACCTCTCTGTTTCGTTGTTGGGATAGTACTTTGCTATTGGTGATACAGCATGACTCAAAACAACGTAGGCATAATCAAAGGCCTGTTTCACTTGCATGGCCCCGTATGAACTCCTTCCAACATCATTACCTTTAAAAGAAATGTATATGTAAAGTAGTAAGCTTGACTACTGCTTAATATGAATTGAATGTTGACAAGCCGACTTTTGGGAGGGCAAGGGCAAGAGTTATCCAGCTACAACTCCACCCAGAAACTGAGCTGTCAGGTGCTCCCTTAGTTCCCCAATCCCTGAACATGGAGCCTCTGTCCTTTATCATGATGTATAAAGTGCCCAAGAAGGACTCTCCCATCACACCTGTAAAGAGTAATGCAAATAAAAGAAAGAGCTGCCTCTTCTTCCCTAGGAGTGAAACCAAGCTAAAACAGAAATACCTGCGGAGTCTTAGGGTTTATTAGCTGTATACATATTTCCCATGCTAAATTGTGAGGTCCTACAAAGGAAGAACTGTCTTACTGAAAAATCTTTTTTTTTTTTTTTTTTGGTAAAAGGGAAGGAAACCAAGGGTATTTAACAACTGAGCCACACCCCCAACCCTTTTTATTTTTTATTTTGAAACAGGGTCTCACTAAGGTCCTAGGGCCTCAATAAGTTGCTGGGGCTGGCTTTGAACTTGCTATCCTCCTGCCTCACCATGCCTGGCTTACTGAAAAATCTTTGTCCCTTGCACAATGCTTTTGTGCAGAGAAGGCTCCCATTATGTATTTCCTCAATGAATAAACACATAGAACTATTAATGTTTATAAAACAGCTCAATAAACCATAAAAGGGCTCCCAGGCAATTATTGTAGTTCTCCATTCCTTTTCCTGACTCATATTCAAAGTTACACATTCAAGCAAATGACTAAAAGCACTTCCACTAAAACCCAATAATGCAGAATCTAAATATTTTACAATCGCATCAGAAAAAGATATTGCCCAGAAAAACTAAGATAAAAGCAAACAAATATAATTTCGTGAAATCAATTATTTTTTGTTCACTTTTAAGCCAATGCAAAACTGGAAAAAGCACTGGGGATTATGGAAAACTGAAGAGAAAAAGGCAGCAGTCCAAAAAGACAGTCTCCTTGAATCATGAATCTGGAGGTATAACTACTACCAAGCTCCTGCCTCTGAAGATTTCACAGTCGTCCTTAAAATCCTGGCTGACAATTGCCATACCACCAGCAGGAAGAACCAAGGAAAAGGAAAAACAGTTGCCGAACTGGAGCTGCACCACAAACCTACCCCACAGGGAACACCTACAGTTCTTGGTTTTGAAGGGTCAAAAGGATTCCATTCCCAAACATCTGAAGTCTGCAAGGTGTTTTACTAGGGGGTGTGTTCTGTTTATTTCAGTATGTTTGCTGATAAAATATTTTGTAAAAGAAAAAAAAAAAAGTGAAAATAAACATTATCCTGCATTTGGCATCTACAGAGAGGCTGAAAGCACAAAATGCCTGACAATGCCCTCTCTTTGAATACCCACAAATTTACCTAATTTCAATACCTGGTTGTAAAGGATCTTCAATATAAAGCATTGATGGCCTATAGCCATCTAGCATATTTTTCTGTACTTCATCTTTGGCCACATATGAACCACCATCCTTTATCCGGATGCCAGTCTTTAAATAATTGAAGTGTCGTCCATATAATTCAAAAAATTCTATTAAGAGAACACCATAGTTTGTATTGGGGATGCAAGCATCTTCCCTGGGATGTAACTGAAAAGAGAAAGAAAAAAAAACGAAGAAATTATTTTGAATTTTCTCCCAATCATCAGGGAGGGGCTGACATCCTAATTTCTGTAAGCAATACTATTATAATTTTGGTTTAGCATAAAAGTCAACAGATAGGAGTAATAAATGGCTGAACTGCTGTTGCAGACAACACTATAAAACAATCCCATGGGTGCAAAACTGGTGGGGTACGATTTGCAAGGCTGAATCCTGCCCCAGGAGGCTGACAGGGCTGGCATGGCCACCACGTCAGGGAGGTCACTCTGACTCACAGCAGAGCCTGCAGCTGGCAGCCAACACCACACAGATGCATAAGACTCAGCCCTAACTCACCCCACTCACAGGGCAGGTCTCCACCCTGGCTGAACTAGACTAACTGCTTAAAAGATATCCTTATTTTTGGCATTTGTGCTATCATTGCAATTATGGAAACCAGGTTCTACCTTTTCATGTTAAACTGCAGTAAAAAGGCTCAAAACTATTGAACATATGGGATGGAAAACAACAAATATTCTCTCCAGGAATTTTTAAATACTTATCTGCTAAATTATAAAAGGTCCAGTTTAAGGGGAAAGTCATAAGTAATCAAGGAAAGCATTCCAATAAAGCTTGATTTAAATTTTTCCTGAAATGCTTTCTCAGCTGATTTATCTTATTTACTTTATGGTACACTAGCACGGCACGCCCACACGACTTACCTGAAGGAAACTGACTGCCATTAAAAACAGACTATAAGAACCAATTCCACCTGTAAATACTTCATTAAGGTCCCTCTGTAATAAGAATTGTTTCAATACTAAAACCAAGTATGGCAATACAGGATATTTCTGAAAAATAAATAAAATTATATAGTCAATGAATTTCTGTATCAGTAATAGCTCTAGGCAATTAGCAGGGACATAAACTGGTCCTTACATTATAAAATTTGGTAGAGATATACAATATACTTAAGTTTCTGTTTTAAAGGTAAGCAATTTTTTAAAAAGTAAGCCATAAGTAAGGGCTTAAAAACTAAAACACAGTAACATAAATAATGGCGCCCACGTACCCACTAAAGGATGGAAACCCTAACAGTATATATTTGATGATGCCCACTAAGACCATGACCATAATGATATTCATTTGTAAACACATAACAGAAATAGTACAAGGACAAAGTCTCTCAACATCTCAAAGCACTAAATCGGTGGAATTTCAAAGAACTACTTTTCTAAGGTGGTTCTTTGAAACCATCTATGGCAGTTAAGTTCCTTAAAATTATTGTTACAGCCCTAGAGCATGAACAGTCTTGCCTGCTGTTTACCTGTGGCCAATGACCTCTCCCTTCCACACTCTACAGGCAATGGGCAGGGCTAGCCCTGAGCACACAAGAGCTGGCGAAGACGTATAGCCCCAAGTCCGTCTCTTGCTCACGCACTATACAGCCAGGCCCTCGCCTGGGACACCGAGGGAAATAAAGCAGGCCAAACATGGAAATATGCCATTTCCTATCATAGTAATTTCTATTCCCGTCTTTATTCTTTGGTTATTTTTTGTTTTGGGTTTTTATTTCTTTGTTTTTTTGTACTGGGAAATGAACCTAGGGTGCTAAATAACTGAGCTACATCCCCAGTCCTTTTTTAATTTTATTTTTGTCGTTCCCCCGCCATCCTTTTTGTTTTGATACAACGTCTCACTAAGTTGTGGAGGCTGGTCTTGAACTTAGAATCTTTCTGTTTTAGCCTCCCAAATTGCTGGGATTATAGGTGAGACATCTCGCCCAGCTTTACTTTTATCTTTGTTATGGACTTTCTACAGTGAACACAATGGTTTCCTTAAGAAAGTTAAAAGTTTATACTTTTCCAAATCATCAAAATAGCAAGCATGGAAAAGAACAACAAAAATATGGAGAAACAAACCATAATCCCAGTGACCTGGGAGTCGGAGGCAGGAAAATCACAAGTTCGAAGCCAGCCTCGGCAATTTAGTTGAAGTCTCAGTACCACAAAATAAGGGGGGGTGGGGGGAGAAGACATAAGCATTTGTAAACTTATGGTTGAAATCAGGGTAGATACAGTTTCTGGCTGATGGATAAGTATATAAAATGTTCTGAGGACAATGTTGCAAATTCTTACCAATTTTGAAAGAAAATAACAAAACATGAATAAATTATAATTACTTCAAGATAAAGTAAGGAAAACTGCAGGCACCACCATATAGGTGACTTGGAAATTAAAACAGAGAAAAGGCTCCCTAGGGAGGTTCTTAATCTAAATTCTCAGAGATTAAAAACTGACTGTCGTCAATCATGCAGCATGATCTCAGCCTTCACGTCCCTATGCATAAGCATCCAGAGCACAGTATTTCTTCAAAAGCATTCTAAACCCTTAATTCTTACTTGAGGTCACATTATAATTACTGATCATGACAAGCAGATTCAAGGAAAGCAAAACAGGTACACAGAAAAGGGAAAAACATTTGTCAGCAACACACATAAAAACAGCCTGGCTGGGCCTGAGAGCAGCACCCACCTAGCACGCTTGGGGCCTTGTGTCCACTCTCAGCAACGGCAGGGCAGGAGTTGGGGGTTTGGCAAAGAACAGCAGAATACAACCACAACCACAACAGACAAAATTACATTTACATTTCCTGAAAGTTTCATCATACAGACACTACAGAGCCTCTGACCTTGGTAAAATCTTTGATGAGGTCTGCTGCTCTCACGCCATTCTGGACATTAAAGCTGATATCAACTTTCACTTCAGTAAAAGAATCTGTTAATTTAATAATAGGTACCTAGAAAGAGAACAAGGGAAGGTTGAAATTCTAGACCCAAATTAAAGACAAAACCAGGGAATGGTTGGTGTGTACCCTTCTCATAAAGACACAAAACACTGTTCTGAACACTATGTACCACAATTAACTTCTACAGTTACTTTATAGCATATATTTAGCAATTAACCTATACATTTATTAAGAATTTGTTTTGATGTCCAAACAACTTTTGTTATTAATTTATTATTTACTGCATATATGTAAGGTATACAACAATGAATGTTTTGAGAGATACGTATTTTGTGTGTGTGGTACTGGGGGGATTAAAGCCAGGGGTATTCTACTACTGAGCTATATCTCCAAACCCCCTTTTTTATTTTATTTTTTAAAAAATATATATTTATTTGTTTTAGTTGTATACAATGCCTTTATTCTTATGTGGTGCTGAGGATCGAACCTGGGCCATGCACATGCTAGGCGAGCGCTCTACCGCTGAGCCACAACCCCAGCCCCTCCTTTTTTAAATTGTATTTTGAGACAGGTTTCACTAAATTAGTCAGGCTGGCTTTGAACTTGTGATCCTCTTGCCTCAGCTTCCCAAATATATTTATCTAAATAAACATACTGAAGTGTTACTACAGTCAAGCAAATTAATATGCTCAATTCTTCCTTTTTTTTTTTTTTTCCAACAGTACTGGCAATTGAACCCAAGGCCTTGCACAGGCCAGGCACGTGGTCCACCACAGAGCTACATCCCTAGCCCTTTTTTACATTTTATTTTGAGATAGGGTCTTACTAAGTTGCCCAGCCTGGACTCAAACTTTTGATGCTCCTGCCTCAGTCTCCTGAGCAGCTAGAATTACAGGTGTGTGCCACTATGCCTGGTACCACACCAACTCATATAGTTATATTAACTGGCATACAGTTGCATTGAGAATTTTGAAATCACATAAAATCTCAATATTATATATACTTTGGTGAACAGTTTCCAACTCACTATAAGATTAAAAATTACCAATATAGGCACCAAGCATTTCATAAACCAAACTGTTTCTAATCAGAAAACCACTAGGTACTTCAGTCATACACAAATAGCCCATAAAGCCACCTAACAGGAAAATAATATAAAATGTAAGAACTACTCTCAAATAAAAACTGATCAGATGATTTATGTGAGGTATTATGAGCTTGCAAAATAATACCGTTTTCATCACGCATTAGAAAACTTGAGCCAGGCTGCACATGGTGGTGCCTGAAATCCCAGCAAACTCAGACGCTGAGGCAGGAGGACTACAAATTCAAGTCAACCTGGGGGTGTAGCTCAGAGATAGAATGCCCTTGGACTTAATCCCCAGTACTGCAAAAGAGAGAACTTGGGCCAGCAAACTTGTGTGCAGAATTGGATCTCCAAATTAAGTTTTTCTATGGAAACTATGCTCTAAGAAAACCTAATAAGCAAAAAAAAAAAAAAAAATTCTAACACAGATTTATTTGTTTCTACATTTGAGTTTCCATGAAAGTTCTTTAATGGTCATTCCAGCTAAGGTTAAAATATGATCTGATTTAGAAAACATCAATCATATACATTTTTTCAAGGACACAATAGAATGGCAACATCTGTGTGACTATAAACTGCTGAATAGAAATCCACATTTTTATTATACTTTTAAAAAAAAATTCTATAGTATTATGTATGAAAAAGTATTATGTATGAAAAAATGTATGGGTTATTTCTTAAATGCATAGCCAGAATAAGGTAACTTGTTTCACAAACTGTTCACGCACAGTGAGACATTCACAAAATCAAAGAACCACTGACCCACAGTCCAACTGTGTTCACAAACACTGAAGTTTCATATGTCAACAAATAAAGATGTGAACAACTTACAGTTGCTTTGTCTAGAACTTTCACCGAATCTTCATCTGCAACTTTGTGTTTCCGAAGGGCTTCCTCCAGGGTCCAGAGGGGTAAGTTCTCCCACTTCCCAAACACCACAAGATCGATGTCACTGAACACAGAGAACGTATGCGAAAGAGATGAGGAAGCAAGAACCAGCACCTGTTTTACATCAGATCATGCATCTAGACTTCAAGTTGGTACTATGAAAACCGAGGTCCCTTCCGCCCAGTGAAGACCAAGTATGGCGATGATGGGTTTTAGAGAGGAATTGAAGGTTGGTGATGTTAACAACCTCCTCTTCTAAGTCACTTCACAGAACACAGGCCTCAGGAAATGGCGATTTTGAAAGAAGTAAAAACTTCAAAAATGCTAGTTAATGTTTCTTTTTCATAAAGGTTTCTGGTCCTGCAGACTTTGTTATCCAGTTGAGATTAACTATGACTTAAAAAATATTAAGTGCAGCCAGGCATGGTGGTACACACCTGTAATCCTAGCAGCTCGGTAGGCTGAGGCAGGAGGATCACAAGTTCAAAGCCAGCCTCAGCAAAAGGGAGGCACTAAGCAACTCAGTGAGACCCTGTCTCTAAATGAAGGGGGTGTGGCTCAGTGGTTGAATGCCCCTGAGTTCAATCCCTCGTACCCAAAAAATAAATAAATAAATAAGTGTAAAATACACATTGAAGAGCAGTGTCTGGTTGTACTATTTGTGTAAACACATACCTCTATCCTTCCATCTGCACAAATATCTCTGGAAGGACATATGAGAAACTGGTATCGGGAATGTTCCAAAGAGAACATGGGCAGAAGCAGGAGTGTACATTTTCTAAATCTGAGTTATGAAATATACTACCTATTCATAAAATTTAATTAATTTTTTTTAAAATGAGTTTTTGGCTTTTGCTGAAGCTTAGAACCTAAATAAGGAAAAATATCAATGACCTTGAATTTGAATGTTTTATGTACAGCTTGTGAAGGCCAAGGACAGCATTGGAAAGAATGAAAATTGCTAGAATACCCCCACTTTAACACATTTTAAAAGTTGGGAGAAAGTGGACCAAATCAAGCTCAATCAAAAAACACAATGGAACAGCCAGGTGCAATGGCCTACTCCTATAATCCCAGCTACCTGGGAGGCTGAAATATATATGAAATAGGAGAACTGCAAGTTTGAAGCCAGCCTGGGCAATTTAGCAAGACCCTACCTCAAAATAAAATAGAAAGAGCTGTAGACATGACCAAGTGGTAGTGTGCCCATGAGTTCAATCCCCCCACACACACTATGGAAAGTTTTCCTTTGTAAAGACCATGTCTTTTAATTTTTAAGAGAGCAAGGATGCACCCCTTCAGAGAACCATCACCATCCTCAAAAAGGGGTCCTCTCAGGCTATGCATCAGGAGAACCCTCCTTAGAAAAGACTGGAAAGGGGCTGGGGTTGTGGCTCAGTGGTAGAGCGCTCGCCTCGCACATGTGTGGCCAGGATTCAATCCTCAGCACCACGTAAAAATAAACACATTGGGTACAACCAAAAAGCAAATAAATAAATATTAAAAAAAAGAAAAAGAAAAGACTGGAATGGAACAAGGGTCCTAAAAGGGCCAAGACTTCCTCAGACTTCTGTAGCTTAGCTGTCCAGGTCAGGATGCTGAAACCACAGCTAGCTGAATGAGTTCTTCACTGAAAAAAGAGGGTGAGACCTCACATCCCGGAGTATATCCAGTTCCATGCTATAATCATGACACTAGAGTAGGGAGGTCCTGGGGCTGGGCAGTTCTCTGCAGGGTAGTCAATTTCTAAAACTAGTAACTAATTGATTCTACTCCTCCACGTTCCCTTTTACATTTCTCTGCATCATTTCAGTCTGGAAAAGATGATCTGAAGTAACATTCTACTTTAAGGTAATGCAAATAAAATTCAGGTAAATAAATTTCTATTTCATATATATCTCACTGTCTTGTTTCTATTCTCACAAATTCAATAGACAAAATGCACATACTCTATAAAAATGTATAATCCCTTGAAAGCTTCATAAATGTACTAACCTAGTAGGTAAATACAGGCCAGTTTTAAAACTTCCAAATATCTGGACCTGAAACAGAGAAAGCAGTTATTACATTAAGGTATCAGCTAAGGCCCCAAGCTGTGGAGATGTGCAGGTCTTTGCTACCCTCTACTGGTACTTTTTAGTACTACAAGAGCATTTTCTTTCTAAACACACTTTCAAAACGTAGGGATTCTGTACCTCACAGGCAGACATTTGGAATATAATTTAAATATATCGGGTTCAAGTATGAAACATGTAGACTAAATATTTCAAAAGCAATATTCAGGTCACTATGTCCCTTTAAAATTCAGGCACAATCACAAATCCTCAATTTTTGTTCTCTAAGCAGGAGTTTTCTCATAGATCACTGTTTAGACTACTTCAAGTACAAGACAAGCACTGGCTTATAGGCCTACTCCACAGAGAAAAGTCAAGTACTGTGGCAGAAAACCTGGGCACATTCTATCTTGACTTATGGAGAGTGGTGGAACCCAGCTAGGTATATATATGCATGTAATTGCAATGCAGGATAAATGATGGGGGGAGGGGGGGGAGAAGAGATGGACCTGGGAAGTTAGCCATAGCCTCATGTTCCTCTCTGGGAAAAAATATATAAATAAATAAATGAAAAGGGTTAGGCATAGTGTTGCACACCTGAAATCTAGGTACTTAGGAGGCCGAGGCAGGAGGCCCCAAAGTTTGAGGTCAAGTTGGGCAACTTAGCGAGACCCAATGAAAATGAAATTTTAAAAAGAGCTGGGTGTGTAGCTCAGTGGTAGAGTACTTGCCTAGCATGCGTGAGACCCTGAGTTAGATCCCCAGTACTGAAGGGAGAAAAAAACCACACCCTCAAAACAAGAAAACGTCAATGATAAAATTTGCCACCTCAGAAGGATGAGGCTCAATTCAGATCGGGGTTTCTCAACCTCAGCACTAAGGCCATTCATTGTGGGGTTGTGGTATGTTGAGCTGCCTCTCTGGTCTCTACCCACTAGATGTCAGCAGTGCTTCCCAAGCCATGATAACCAAAAATGTCTAGACACTGCCAAAGGCCCCTGGGAAGCAGAATCAGCCCAGCTGAGAGTCAGTTAGACCATATAAGAAGAAGCAAGCCGGGCGCGGTGGCGCACGCCTGTAATCACGCCTTTGGGAGGCTGAGGCAGGAGGATTGCGAGTTCAAAGCCAGCCTCAGCAATGGCGAGGCACTTAGCAACTCAGTGAGACCCTGTCTCTAAATAAAATACAAAAAAGGGCTGGGCATGTGGCCCAGTGGTCGAGTGCCCCTGAGTTCAATCCCTGGTACCAAAAAAAAAAAAAAAAAAAAAAAAAAAAAGAAGAAGCAATAATGTTGCATATAGTAGCTTAGTAGCTGCTCAATAAAACACTAGTGTCCTCCCTTTACCTACAGTTTTGTACTTGAAACTCCTTTGTTTTGCTAAAGGACATTAACATAAGGGATTCTAATAAATTACTTTAAAATTTTTTTTAGTGTTGATGGACCTTTATTTTATTCATTTATTTATATGTGGTGCTGAGAATAAACTCAGTGCCTCACACATGGGAGGCAAGCACTCTACCACTGAGCCACGATCCCAACCCATCAATTACTTTTTTAAGTAAAAAATTGTAGACTAAATCCTTAAGTCCTAAAGAGCGAAGTTTTAACTTAATATCAATAACAAAAAATACAAATAAGTAAAGAAGAAATCCTGAGCAAATATTTTGTTCACTGAATGGGGACTGTACTGGGACAAAGAGTTGGTCGGACAGTGGACAAAGATAGCAATTTTAAGAGAGAGGCAGGGCCAGGCACGGTGGCACATGCCTGTAATCCCAGAGATTTGGGAGGCTAAGGTAGGAGGCTAGCTTGGGCAACTGAAGGAGATCCAGTCACAAATTTTTAAAAAATCAAAAATAAAAGGGCTGGGGATGTAGCTCAGTGATAAACTGCTCCTTGAGTTCAATCCTTAGTACTATGCGGGGGGCGGGAGTGGGGGTGGGACGACCTGGCCTATGCCCAAAAAAAGAACTTCAAGTGACAAATTCCTGCATGACCTCTTTTCATTCATCTATAAACAATTACAATGTTTATGCTGGCAGGCTGGAACAAAATAGCAATGAAGTTTTAATAAATCACATGCAATAACAAATTATTACAATAAGGTTAGATTTATCTTCTCTTTACACTTAATGATTCTTAAATTTAGTTCCCCTTTAGTAGTTGCTAACTAGCACCAAAGGGGGGAAAAAATTAAGTAAGGCATCTGAGTCAATGAACATGATTACCAAGCCCCAAATTTTAAAGGATGTGGAAAATTATTTGCCTTTAAAATTTAATTAGACCTTAACTCTTAGAACTTATACTGCATGTGGGGGTTCTTTGCCTGAGACAGCAACAGGTAAGCTTCCACCCGGAGGACAGGGACCCTACCCCGCCCTAAGCCCCAGCTGCGTGCATGAGGGACTCACGTCAGCGCTGGGCCAGAGCTCCTTAATCACACTCTCAATCCTGCTCACCACCTCCATCCTCATCTTCTCCTCCTCGGGCCTTGGAGACATGTATTCATAAAAATCACTGATTTCTTCATGCAGACTGAAGACAAAAGTAGAAAAAATATGAGCAGGCCAATCTAATGAGAGAGGCGTTTCTTAAGTAATTTTCTCTAATTAAATCTTACAAGATAATTCAGTTGATGACCTTACATTCATAGATTTTTGCCTTAATTTTAATGTTACATCTCAAGCTTAGGTAAAATTAGAATGTACAAAATTTAATCAGAAAGCCAAAATAATTAAATTTTTAAAAAGTCCCTGTGTAGAACACTTGCCAGCTGCCAGTGATTTTAAAGAATGACAACAACCAGTGCAGGCCCTGGTCTCTGCCTGTTCACTAGCTGCAGAGGCTAGGGGAGGCAGGCAAGTTTCCTGCCAGTGGGGGCTGACCCGCCTGCTCTGCAGTCCACGCTCCACAGTGAGCAAAACAGCACGTCTTTCACCATATTTTCCTAATGAACAGTGCACATCAGCAGCGTCTTGAAAGGAACGGCTAGCAGACCAGGGCTCCATGAAGGGGCAGGGACTTCCAGAGACAGCGAAGCTCAAGGCAGTGAGCCGAGTGCAAGGGCTGTGGAGGCGAAGATGGGAGACTCTTCTGGAAAGGCAGGCAGGCTCTGGGCTCAGCAGACTATGAAGAGCATCTAAGTTCTGGCTGCGCTGGGTGCAGCCCAGGGGCAGAGCACATGCCTAGCACAGCCAGACCCTGGGTTCAATCTAAACAAACAAAAAAAAAAAGCAGCTCAGGCTTTTCCCTGTGTCAACAGGGAGCTATTCCAATGTTTCTGAGGGACTTTAAGATTAAACTGGCAACTCTGCAAACAATGCATCAGGAAAGGGATGAGACTTGGTGGCAGGGAGAACAGGTCATGAGTAATGGGTTAAAGATGAAGGCCCAGGGGACAGAGGAAGGGGCTGCAGAAACATCACACACACGAGTGGCAGGAGATGGGCAGGGACCAAGTAATGGTCAGGATAAAAGGACAAACTGGGCTGGTCATGAGCGGAATGGAGTTGATGCTGAAGAGGAACAGGCAGCACTCCTGACCAAGTCCTGGCACTGTGGAGAGCTACCTGCAGGAGGGAGAGTGAGAAAAGGAAGGGAGTGGAGATGGAGTGCCCAGAGAAGCGGTTCCCTGGCTTCCCTTCAGAGCCACCAGGCAGGAGAAGGGGCTACCCGCAGGTGGTGGGGAAGCTGGAGCGAGGCAGGCAGAGCCTGCAACCGGGGCCCCTCCCCCGCTCCAGAGCAGGAAGCTTCAAGACCAAAAATGGTTTTGAGGAAGTAAAAAATATCTGTGTCCCAACCTCCACTGGATATAACTTTTGCCACATGGAACACTGATGACTTTATAAAAATGTGACTGATTAAGCAATTGACAGTTCCTGCCTCTTTCTTTCTTTTTTTTTTTTTTTTTTTTTTTTTTTTTTTTCAGACAGAGTAAAAAAATTTAAGTTGTAGACATGAGTTCTGTCTGCGGGCAGCTGTGTTCCCTTGGACAAGTGACTGTGGCACTCTGTGCCTGTCAGCCCCTGTGTGCTCAGGCACAGCATGGCTGGCAAGCAGGAGTCTTTTCAGGCTGTAAGGAATGATTTACCAATAGCACTTTGCCATGAAATTCTGCATCAAACCTGGACTTTACAACTCCAGAGTTCTGTGGGTGAGTCCGGAAAGACATCCTAGTAAAGTTCAGTTTTTCCTTGGTACTCCAGGATCTTTGAACTTCTAGTGTCTGAGGGTCTGTTTGTTTGTTTAAATTCCCAGGTTTTACTATATTCTCTAAGACAATCCCCTTCTGCTTCTTATAGACAACAGCTGAAAGAAAGTCGCAGGAAGGTGTACAGCCTGGGCTGCTCTTCAGCCGGCATGACGGCAACGCCGAAGACCACAAACAAAAAGCAAAGCAAACGGGTGTTTCTTGTCCCATTATGTAGTTTGCTACAAATTACCAGAGTTTATTGGTAGTTTTAAGAAGATCTCTATAGAATATTTGCATTCTAACCAGCGCAAAAACCTCCTAAATTTAACTGCATTTACAAAGGTCCACTTTCTAATTCAAATCCAGGCAACAGACACTTAGCTCAACTACCAGCTGATGTTTAAGTCCTAAGAGTTGCATAATTCGTTTTCTAAACATTACTAAGTGCTTAGGAGGAAATAGGTTTGTCAAATATGATCCTGGCCTTGGTAACTTCCATTCAATGGTGAAAACAAAAGCTTGTCTGAAGTATTTTGTGGAGGGCACAATGAACATGTCCTGCACTGTTCTGCCACAAGCAGGTTCCAGACAGGAAGAAGGGCGCTCTCCGGGGATCAGAGCTGCCCAGAATGGAAGGCACTGCCTTTCAAGGCAGAGCAGTCCCCAGCACTACAAGTGTGAGGAGACCAGATGACCCTGAGGCAAACAGAGGTCCATAAAAGGGATTTTTGAACTAGGGGGAAGTTAAGAGAAGATCCTAATATTTGCTTTTCATCACAGGGATTCTAGGTTTATTAACATGCTAATTATTATGTTTATAAGATAAGCTCTTAAAACAGGAGTACCCTAAACACTTAATATTCCATGCAACCTCCTTCCTATTTAAGGAAAAATGGTTCTATGGGCTGTTGTATCTCTTTTATTGATGAAGACCTGCTGTATTAGACAGGGGAAGGAGAAATAAGGGGGAAAGCAGGGCTGTTAAAGCAGAGGCATGCTCAAACAGACAGCGAGGCCTTCCAGGATCATCCGACCCACACCAATGACAAGCCTCACGTCTCCCTGTGTCTAACTAGTCACACATGAAATGGCTAGATATGTAGAACACATAGAACAAATATATAAGAAATCCCAGGCCAGATGTGGTAGTGCATGTTTATAATCCCCAGCAACTCAGAAGGCTGAAGCAGGAGGATCCCAAGTTCAACTCAGCAACTTAGTGACAGATCTCATAATAAAATAAAAAGGGGGGCTGGGATTGTGGCTCAGTGGTAGAATGCTTGCCTAGCACGTGTGAGGCACTGTGTTCAATCCTCAGCACCACATAAATAAAATAAAGGTATTGTGTCTATCTAAACTAAAAAGTAAAATAAAATAAAAAGGGCTGAGGATGTGGCTCAGCAGTAAAGCGCCTGTGGGTTCAATCTCCAGTGCTGAATTTAAAAAAGAAAGAAATCTTGGTACATGTAGGTAATCAACTTCCAATATTGATTTTTAAAAGATTCTGCAGGGTTCCATAGACCAGGTAATTTTATTGTCACAGTACCTTGCATAGCTAAGAGTTAAAAAACGTGGTAGGAACTCAATTGTTTCTCAATGCCCACTTTACTTCTGGTAGACCTTTAAGTGCCAAAATGACTGAATAAAGGGAGGAAACTAAAGACATTTTGTAAGCTTGCTTTCACACGTTAATGTAACTTCAAACCTCTATAATCATCCAACTACACAGAGAAATCTTCACTTTTTCCCATGTTTGGATCAAAACACAGTAAGATTTATTATTAAGTATGAGAAATAGAAAGTCTGGTGGTTCATTTTCAGAATCTAGTACTGAGTTTAATTGGAACCAACTGTAGCCTTTCCCTTTTGCCCGCTCTAATTCTAAAATTAGCCAATCGCCTAGATTGTAACCCTGAACTCCTCCAATCAGAGTGAAGGGCAGCACTGTGTTCAATTACAGAGATAAGTAGATGGACTTCCCGCCCAAGGCACCTGCCAGCCAGGTTCTGTAGCACGCCCTTCTGCCAGGCTTTGCCTTGCCCACCCGCTTCATTCATTTTTTTAAAGATTTTTTTTTAAAGATGGACACAATATCTTTGCTTTATTTATTTTATTTATTTTCATGTGGTGCTGAGGATCGAACCCAGTGGCTCACCTGTGTGAGGCAAGTGCTCTACCGCTGAGCTATAACCCCTAGCCCCTTGCCCACCCACTTTCAAGCAATTGTTTGATTTCTTGTGGCACCTCGTTATTTCTGACAGCAAGTACTGAACAGCACACAACTTTCCGGTTTCTCATATAAAGTTATAAAACACTGCTCTTCTGTGATCTGAACGAATGTGCCCCCCACCACTTTCTGGTATACAACTCTTAAAATCCTTTGAATCTCTAAAACAAAGTTTTTTGTATGCTAATGAGTTGACCGATGGTTGGTAGCACCTAGGTAGCTTTAAGATTGTGGCTGGGCACCAGAAAGACTAAGGCAGGGTCACAGAGTTAGAGCTGGGACTTCTAGCCCCACCTACTGACCTCAAGGGAGAGGGAGAGGAACTGAAGGTTGAGTTGATCGCCAATGGCCAGTAATTTAATCAATCCAGCATCCATAAAAACCCAAAAGGACTGGGTTCAGAGAGCCTGCAGATGGGGACGGACGGAAGGAAGGACGGACGGACGGACAGACGGACGGATAGACGGACGGATGAACACACGCACAAACTTCCACAAAGGTATATAAGAACATATCCATGTGCAAGGAAGATGGCAACTCCCAATTCCATAGGGACAGAAGCTCCTGCATTGGAAACCCTTCCGGACCTCACCTTATGTATCTCATCACCTGGTTATTTATTTGTATCCTTTGAAATATCCTTTGTAAAATAAACTAATGAACCTGTCTCCCTCAGTTCTATGAGCTGCTCTATCAAATGAATTTAGAGGTGAGTGTCGGAAGCTGATAAAACCACCTGGGGTTTTATCAACTAGCATGGGCAGTCTCTGGGACTGGCCATCCACATGTGGGCTCTCCAGGGAACTAGTGTTAGGACTTAACTGAATTAGACGACACCCAGTTAGTGTCTCAGTGTAGAACTGAGGCGTGCTTGGTCCAGGTGGAAAAGTCCCCACAACTGGCTACTGTGGAGTAGAGGAGAAACTGGGTTTGTTTTTTCTACACAAATATCCTCTGTTTAGATATCAGTATTTTCTCTTAAAAAGAAAAAGCAAGAAAATACACTGCTGCCTGTGTATAAGGCAAAGTGATATAAAAAAATGTACATTATTTTCAAAATTACTGTGACAAGAAGAAGCCAAAAAATAGTTCCCATATTTATAAAAGTGCAACTCACAGATAATTTTGGTCAAAACAGAGATGTGAAAAAAAAATCACTTTTGTTCCAAGGAAAGCCCTACTACAGAGGTAGAAATGCTGCCTTCTGAAACTGAAATTAATTTTGGAACACACGTGAGGTGGGAGGAAGTAGAGAATGGCCCTCACAGGCTAATGTCTTTGGTATAAAAGGGAAGAATCCTCTTCACACTTCAGGATGCAGCTGGGCAGCCGGGATGGGCGTGAGCTGCCTAGGAGCTGCTGTACCCACAGCACCAGAGCGCCAACAGAAGCGCCCCCTTTTCTCCCAGAGGACCAGCCGTGGCCCCTCTGCTCAGCTCCATTCTGGCTGCTGCTCCTCCAAGCATCTACTCAGGTGCTGGCCACACCACTGCTGAGAGAACTCTGCTCAGCCTGCAACCTGTCTAAGGCCACTGCCACATCATGGTTAAATTTTCCAGGCATTAAACTAAAAAAGTCCCCTTTAATAACCAACATGAAGCTCATAGGAAGACACTGACAAAGTTCTACTCAATAACTGTCAACAATGAGACAACTTCCCACTGGCCCAGAAAAAGAAACCTGAAAGGTAATAATACCCAATTTTGAAAAGGACACATGGAAAAGGCACTCACATACTTTGTATAGCAGTATAATTACTATGACCTCTCCAGAGGTGGTTATGCTAATAAAGGACAAATACCATATCTTCCAGAAATATCTCCCCGAAGAAACAAGGATATCTATATAAGATGTTCACCAGAGTTTTTGTTATTTGTAATACTAAAATATTTAGAAACAGCATCAATGTCCATCGATGGGATCCAATTAAATGATCACAAAAGCACTTAGTGACCTTCTCTTCACAGACAATAATCCCTGAAAAAGAATGAAGTAAAGCTCCAGGAGTGGACCAAAATCTAGATGCTGCTACATCGAAAATAAAGAGTATGGGGCTGGGGTTGTGGCTCAGCGGTAGAGTGCTCGCCTAGCACGTGCGCGGCCTGGGTTTGATCCCCAGAACCACGTAAAAATAAAGGCATTGTGTACAACTAAAGCAAATAAATAAACATTTAAAAAATAATAAAGAGTACAAGAACGGTATGTTTAGCAGGACATGTGCACTAAGAGAGAAACAGTATATTTCTTTTTTTTTTAATATTTATTTATTTACTTTAGTTGTACACAATGCAACGCATTTATGTTTACGTGGTGCTGAGGATTAAACCCGGGCCGCGCACGTGCAAGGCGAGCGCTCTGCCGCTGAGCCACAACCCCAGCCCGAAACAGTATATTTCTATTCATGTCACACAAACTGTGGAAGAACTGTAAACAGACTTGACTTCAGGGGAAAGAACTTATGTCCAGTGGAAGGTACTGGGAAGTTAGGGAGATTTAACTTTCTACCTTTCTATATCATTACCACTTTTTTTTTTTTTTTTTTAAACCACCGGCATGTATTGTCTGTCTGCTTTTCATCTCCTTAGCGAGACTATGGCCATGACCTCTGTTGTCTGTTAAAATTTTCTATGTGAAAACCACTGTGTGTGGGGCTAGGGTTGTGGCTCTGTGGTAGAGCACTGGCCTAGCACCTGTGAGGCACTGGGTTCAATTCTCAGCACCACACAAAAATAAATAAATAAAACAAAGATAAAAAAACAAAAACAAGGGCTGGGGTTGTGGCTCAGCGGTAGAGCGCTCGCCTAGCATGCATGAGGCCCTGTGTTCGATCTTCAGCACCACATAAAAATAAATAAATAAGACAAAAAGATTAAAAAAATAGATCTTCATAGCAAGGAAAAATATTCATTAAAGAAAATAACATTCTGGGCTAGGGTTGTGGCTCAGTGGTAGAGCACTCACTTAGCACGTGCACGGCCCGGGTTCAATCCTCAGCACCACATAAAAATAAATGCATTGTGTACAACTAAAAGCAATTAAATAAATGTTAAAGAAAGAAAGAAAGAAAGAATTAACATTTTTAAGGAGGAAAAACTCAAATTTTTATTTTTACATTTTCTTTTTTTTTTTTTTTCAAATTATTCTTAATAATCCAGTCTTCCAGATGAAAAGGTTACAGAATTCACAACTGGGAGCATGAGGCATTGAAGGGATTCTATGGTCAGCCTGAGGGCAGGGTGGACACCCGGGGACCTGGGCAGGCAGCACTGGCCCACAGACACTGCACTTGAGAAGCCACTGTATGCCTGACTGCAGTGCGCACAGCAAGTTTCTGTTAATGCCTGACTCATCCTTTCCAGGGATTTATATCCTCAAATGTGTGTGTATATGCAAGAATTTCCAGAAGAATAGACAAAAACTGCAGGCAGTACCTTTCTCTGGGGTGGGACTGAGGTCTGAAGTGGCAGAGACTCACCCTTTTGTACCTCTTGATTTTTCTCATACATGTCGTCACCAGGAGAAGCAACTCAAACCCTAGGGGGATGCCAGGGAAGGCTGAGTGACATCTTCAGAAGGCTCCAGAATTCAAGTTTAAACAAAGAAATAGTCACACACACACACACACACACACTCAGCTCCTGTACTTTTAGCAACCAGCTAGATACTTCCACTGAGCTGTCACTTCAGACTCAACAAGACCAAATGAAATTCCTGTCTTTCTCCCATCCTACCCGTTAGGATCACACTATCCTCTATGAATTATTGTTTCCCCCAAATGGAAACTTCAGAGTCTTCCCTGTTCACCCCTCTTTATCTTGTAGAGCTAACAGGTCTCCAAATGCTTCTACTGAAAACCAAAACCAGAGGCCTCCAGCTCAGTGCCCCTCTGCTTGCACTCAGGTCCTTTCCCCTGCTGCAGGACTGTAGCAGCCTCCACACTGGTGGTCTGCCACTTGCCTCCCTTCTACAGGCCAACTCCACACGTGACCTTCAAGGTCACCTTCCACCACTGTGTCAATTCCAAACTCTACAGGAGCACTGCGCCCCCTCTTCTCCCAGTGCAGTCCCACGGAACTGTGCTGGAACATGCCAGACCTTTTCAGAAAAGCTGCTCAAAGGCAGACCCTCTCTTACCAGAACCCAACCCCTGTAAATCTCAGGGTCAGAATGACTACAGAGCCTGCTCATACAAAGTCCCTGGAGTGTAAGAGCCTACTGTGCAGAGCCCAGTGCCACTCCCTCAGGAAGGGAACATTCATCCATGCCCTGTGGATATGTCTATGTGGTCACAAAAGGGAGATGACTGACCTCCAGGATCCAGGGTAATGGACAGGTGGTGGGTCAGCACTCACAGATCAGAAGGGAGGCCAACATGGCCCAAGAACCACATATACCCTTAACAGTTAAGGAGGCAATTTTGCTTCTCAGAATGCAGCCAAAGGACCTGTCTGCAGTGCTTTGAAGATGGGCTCTAAGTGAATACCCAAAAAGAACATGTAATTTTTTAAATGTTTATTTATTTATTTAGTTGTACACAATGCCTTTATTTATTTTTACATGGTGCTGAGGTTCGAACCGGGCCACATATGTGCTAGGCGAGCACTCTACTGCTGAACCACAACCCCAGCCCAGAACATGTAATTTTTAATTTTTTTTTCCAGTACTGGGGATTAAACCCAAAGCCCTATACATGCTAGGTAAGCAGTCCTTTCAATTTTCTCAGGGTCTTGCTAAATTGTCCAAACTGGCCATAGATCTACAATCCTCCTGCCTCACCTCCCAAGTCACTATGCCTGGCAACATGTAATTGTGTGACACACACAAACATACACACACACACAAAAAACCCACAAAAAACCCACTCCTCTCTTCTTTGGTGTTAGGGATGCTAAGCATGCACTCTACAACTGAACTATGCCCCCAAGCCCTCTAAAGACTTTATCAAAAGTTTCCACAATATGTCCAGTTTTCTAAATAAAGTATTGATAAGGATATGAGGTCACATGACCAAAGTCATGCCTAACTAAATAGGAAGATCACCAATACCAAAGCTGAAAGGAAAAAGCCCTTCCTCCTCTTCTACTCAGGCACAAGAAACTTATGCCCCTGAATAACTCTCACCATCTCCTCTTAAGATTAAAAAACAAAAAACAGGGAGGCAAAAAAAATATGATTGACAATGTAAAATTATTTAAAAAGAGAGAGTCCACATATCTTTTATAAACACTACAGGCTTTACAATGGCTATTCATTTTTAAAGAATGTCATGTTTGCTATGTAAACCCCTCCTAAAAGAGAACATGGGAACAAAAGCACAGAGAATGTATGGTAATCTATGTGTTCTAGACTACAAAATTTTCATCCCCGCCCACCCCGCTTTTAGGAGGTATTCGGATGTGCTTTCCTAGAAACTTAGAACATTCTTTTCAAATGACATTGCTGGTTGTCCTCCATTTCTGAACCTTATTTTTTAGACCAATGGCTCAGAAGAATGGTTTTTGTTTTTGTTTTGGTGATAGGGATCAAACCCGGGGCCTCACATATGCTAGGCAAGTGCTCTACCAATGATCCATGTTTCCAGTCCCAGAAGAAGGATTGTCAGCTGACTTCTTCTCTGTCCCTTCCCCATCTGGCTTCTTTCCCCCGGCCACTGCCAGCATCCAATCCTGCCACTGCTTTCTACCAATTCAATATAAGGTAAAAGGAGAAAAAGAAAAGAAATCATTACCCAAGAGTTACTTTATCTACTTCTACTCAATAATTCTTTCCCCTTCTGTGAAAAATTCTGAACTTTGCTACCACTCTGAGTAGACCTAACCAAATCTGGGAGAAGTTAGGAAGCCTAAAGAAGAATGTCTGGTAATACTCCCCACTAACTATCTTGGGTGTTGGTGGGAGCTTAGTTAACACATTTATTTCTCAAATGGAAGGCCCTCATATTTTTTTTTATATTTATTTATTTGCTTTAGTTGTGCACAATGCGTTTATTTGTACGTGGTGCTGAGGATCGAACCTGGGCCGCGCACATGGTAGCCGAGCGCTCTACCGCTGAGCCACATCCCCAGCCCCCTCATATATTTTTTGAGTGAAACAAACACACACACACACACACATGAGGCTGAATCTTTTTCTTATCTATGGGTCCAAATACTAGTAAGAATAATTCATCTCATAAAAACTATTATATTCTTAACCATAATAACAAAATATGAATGTATTTAATTCGCACAATTCTAATACCACATATTTTTTTATTTGTCTTTGGAGGAGAGGCTGGGGTTTAAGAACAGACACTACTCTAAATACACAATTACCTGTTGTCACATCTTCCCAGGTAAGGGTAGAGATAAAGCAGCAGGGGGGTTTCACCTACAGAAAGCCTACCTATGAAACTCCCAATGTCCAAAACATATTAAATGTGGTTATTTGCTTAATAAATAATTTATATTAAATAGGGCAAGCTCCCAATGCATATTTAAAATACTTTAACTATTAATAGTGATTATCATGGATAATGAAACTGGAACAGTTTCATTTACCTTGGAGAAAGGCTGTCACAATTTACTTTCTTTTTCTGTACAGTAGAGATCTTTTGGGTAGTGCTGGTATTACCTAAGGATTATTTAAAACCTTAAGCAAAAAAAAAAAAAAAAAAAAAAAAAATTGATTCACAAAGAATACATTTTCACATACATCCAAAACAAAGCGCATAAAACTAGGTTGAGGGGCTAGGGCTATGGCTCAGCAGTAGAGCACTCGTCTTGCATGTGTGAGGCCCTGGGTTCAATTCTCAGCACCACATAAATAAAATAAAGGTATTGTGCCCACCTACAACTAATTAAAAAAAAAAAAAAATCCTAGGTTGACTTTCATGGGATCCTATACTTTTCTACATTTACAAAAACTTTAAAAGAAAAATGTAAATTTAGAGGTGTAGAAAAACACATAGGGGAAAAAAAAAATCACCTATATATCCCCACCCCTTGTAACAGCAAAACATAGCCAGTAGTGACTCTAGGCCAAACACCTAATACAAACTGCTTTGCTATACATATCATTTTAGTCAGCGGAAAATCACAAAGACCATATCACTATTCATGTCATCTGATATGATAAAAATGAATTCTTAATGATTGCACATTATTTTAGAATATGAGTATACCATAACTTAGTCAATCCCTTAGGTTGCTTCTAATTTTCACTACTAAGCACATGCATAGGTAATCAACTCTATTTTTCTTAAAAACAAATTCTCAGAAGTACAATCCCTGGCCATGTGTAGTAGTGTACACCTTTAATCTCAGCTCGAGAGCCACAGACAGGGGGATTGCAATCTCAAGGCCAACCTAGGTAACTTAGCAAGACACTATAAAATAAAAAGGGCTGGGGTGCAGCTCAGTGGTAGAGGGCACCCCTGGATTATTTAAAAATAAAAAAGTAAAATCCCTGTGTGAAAGGATATGAACAACTAATACTTTTGAAAAATATTCCCAAAATGCACTCCACCAGAAAGGAAAAAATCCTTTCCCAGGGGCTGGGGTTGTGGCTCAGCGGTAGAGCACTCATCTAGCATGTGCAAGGCACTGAGCTCGATCCTCAGCACCACATAAAAATAAATAAATGTCCAACCACAACTATATATATATATATGTGTATGTGTGTTTTTTAAAAATAAAGATGAAAATGGGCCATTTACATTTAAAAAAAAAATCCTTCCCCAACCTCCATACCAATGAAGAGGGATTTTATTTTTATTTATTTATTTGGTAAAAGGGATTGAACTCAGAGGTGCTTAACCAAGGAGCAATATCCCCAGCCCCTTTTTAATATTTATTTTTTTAGTAGTTGGACACAATACCTTTATTTTATTTATTTATTTTTATGTGGTGCTGAGGATCAAACCCAGTGCCTTGCACATGCTAGGATAGCACTCTACCGCTAAGCCACAATGCCAGTCTTTTTTTTTTTTTTTTTTTTTTTTAATATATTTTGAGACAAGTTCTCACCAAGTGACTGAGGCTGGCTTTGAACTTGCAATCCTCCTGCCTCAGATTCCAGAGCCATTGGGATTACAGGTGTGTGCTACTGCAACCAGCTCATTTATATTTGAAACTCTATGTTTACTGGACATTTGCATGCTTTCTGTTTCAAGTCATTTCAATAAATGTTGTGTCGAAATATTGTGTTCAAAGAATATGATCTGGAATCACATCTCTTTGTCACTCCTCCTTCCTGGGCATACTGGGGTAGGTCCTTCATCTACCAAAGTCTGTTTCCCAACTGTACAATTAGGAGAGCAACAATGCTACCTTGAAGGGTTTCTACAGGGATTCAATGGGAGCATGGAAAGGGCTTAGCACAGGCTTAACTGTTTACTTAGCATAGAGTAAACCCTCAGGAAATATCAGCTACTGCTAATGATTAACAAAAATGTCATTTTGAAAGATAGAAATGTAAAACTTAATGTGCGTGCAGGTCTGATCCAGCCACCAGGCCATCAGTCTGCAAACTCTGCTTTTAAGTCTCCCTATATATTTTAAAAGGCTTAAAGAAAATAAGATAGAAAAATATCTGAATATCAAGAGGATGAGAAGATAAGCCACAGATTAGGAGAAAATATCTGCAAAAGACTAGTATCCAAAATGCACAAAGAACTCTTAAAACTTAACAAGGAAACAAACAACACATTTAGAAAACAGGCAAAAGACCTAAACAGATACCTGACCAAGGAAGATGGCAAGTAAGTATATTAAAAAGATGCACAACACCAAGTCATTAGGGAATTGCAAATTAAAACAGTGATATGCTACTACACACCTATTAGAATGGACAAAATCCAAGACACTGACAATACCAAATGTTGAGGGAAGATATGGAGTAACAAGAAATCTCATTTTCTGCTAGTGGGAATGCAAAATGATATGGCCACTTTGGAAGAGTTTGTGCAGTTTCTTACAAAACTAAACATACAAACCTAGACTGCAGGTCATTGGTAAAGTGTCTGCCTAGCATGTGAGAGGTCCTGGGTTCCATCCCCAGCACAGCAGGAAAAAAAAAAAAAAAAAACCACCAACACTAAACATACCTCACCATAAAGCCCAGTAATCATGCTCCTTGGTATTTACCCAAAGGAACTAAAAATATGTCTACACAAAAACCTACACATGGATATTTATAGCAGCTTTATGCATAATTGCCAAAACTTGGAAGCAACCAAGATGTCCTTCAGTAGGTGAGTGGATAAACAAACTGGTACATCCTTACAATGGAGTATTATTCAGCACTAAAAAGAAACAAGCTATCAAACCAGGAAAAGGAACTGAAGAATCTTAAATGCAAAGAAGCAATTTGAAAAGGCTACATACTATATGACTCCAAGTACATGACAACATGGAAAAAGCGAAACCAGAGACCTTAAAAAGATCAGTGTTCACCAAGGCTTGGGAAGCAGCGCAATGGAACTATTCTATGTGATACTGTAATAATGGATACATGCCATTACATGTTCATCAAATCTCACAGAGCAGTATACTGAGTAAACCTTAATGTAAACTATGGACATTTGATAATGTGTCATTATAGACTAATTGTAACAAATGTACCACTGGTGCAAGATTGGGGGGGTGGGGGTGGGGTGGGCTTGGTGTATATAGGGGCAGGAAAATCTGTACCTTCTACTTAATTGTGCTATGAACCTAAAACAGTTTTAAAATATAAAGTCTGTAAAAAAAATTTTTTTTAAAAAAAACCTGACTATATTTTCTTCTAGTTATTTATTATTTCCTATTTAACTGTCACTTATTCATTTGCTATTTAACCAAACATGGTAAAAGGCAGGTGTGTGTTACAGTCCTCCCCTTTATCCATGGGGAATCCATTTCAAGGCCTCCATAGATGCCTCTAATGTGTGGACTGTATTGAACCCCACAGATACTATGTTTTCTCCTACACATACATAGCTATGATACTACGTTTTCCCCCCATACATACATGGCTATGATATTACAAATTAAGCAGAGTAAGAGATTAAAACAAAAACAATTGAACAATTATAACAATATACTGTAGTAAAGGTTATGTGAGTGTGCTGTTTCTCTGTATCTCAAAAGATCTCACTACACTTTGATCTTTTCACTTAAGTGAGTACTTCACTTAAAGTGAAGCTTCTCTTCAGCAAATCCAAATTGACAGCATCATTCCTACTGCACTTTGTGGCCATTAGTAAGCAAAATAAGGGTTTACTTACTTGAACACAGCATCAGGAAGATTCTGTGATTCTGTAACCCAGACAAGACAGCTTGAGTGACCAAGGGGTGTGTAGGGTATACAGCACCAGGACAAATGGATGATTCAAGTCCTGCCAGGTAAGTGTGAGATTTCATGCTACTCAGAACAATGCAGGATTTAAAACTTATGACTTGTTTCTAGAATTTTCCATGTAATATTTTCAGATCTTGGTCGGCTATGGAAAGCAAACCACAGATATGGGGAAACTACTTCAACTGTTTTTTCCCCAAACATTTAAGAAAATATCCATCCCCCTTTACTGAACAGTCCATCCCTTCTCAATGCCTGAGTACAGACCTGCTGCTCCAGTCTGCCAACAGCCAATCCCCTGCTCCCCTCCACGATCCTACCGCCAAACTGCTTAACTGAGGGAACAGTTCTTGTCCCTACTGGTCTATGTGTCCCTATGATAAAGCCTGCTGTCAGTTCTGGAGGGGTGTCAGTTCTGGAGGGGAGCAGGCATGGGCCAGTTAAAGCAGCATCCCCGTGGTCCTGACACAGAGAGGGGCCCAGGGCTCCAGCAGCTCACATGGTGTCTTCCTGAGGTCTTCGCATACTGACACTAAGGAAGGTCACTTTCTTCTTTGACCAGGAGCTATAAAAATAGAAGCCTGGAACCTTTTCTTCCAACTACACAAAAGCCATCAGCAAAAAAGACAGGGAGAGGCAGGGCATCTGAGTCTCTTCCACAGTCACCAAAGCAAGCATCACCCAAAGAGCCTCCCCAGGACTTGACTCAGAAAATGTCTTAGTTTAAAAAGTTAAGAAGAGCTTTGGGGGGGGGGGGGAAAGGAAAAAAAAAATGTCTTAGTTTATTTTTTGCTTAAGACAATGGGAGTTTCTTTTCCTTGCACCTGAAAGTCTCCCCATTCATACACAAAGGGTTTGATTACATATAAACTGTCACAGGTAACTGCTATTTCTATGTATTCTAGGGCTCAAATTACCTCTAAAATTCTTGCCTAACTCTGTAGATAGCAGATAGTACAAAACCAATCACCCCCAACTCATCTTTAGTTTTCATCATGTTCTTGCCTGTTTATTCGGCCTGTTGTTGTTGTTTTTAATATTTATTTTTTAGTTGTAGTTGGACACAATACCTTTATTTTATTTATTTTTACATGGTGCTGAAGATCAAACCCAGGGCTGTGCATGTGCTAGGTGAGCCCTCTACCGCTGAGCCACAACCCCAGCCCTCTGCCTGATGTTCTTTAGAATCGCTTTAACAAGTTACTTTCCCCACTCTCTTCCAAAACTTCAATGGTATTTTTATCTAAATTACATTAATGTACAAGTAATGAGCTGATGTGACATCTTCAAGTTTTTTATACCATGTGTTAGTTTTTTTTAAAGTGTCTTCTCCTTTCTCACTTAGTTTCAGAATTATTGAGGTTTTGATGCTCCAGTAAGTGAAATATTTTTTCTTCTTTAAATCATATTAACTTTTAATTCTATTGACTATTATAGAAAAGCTGTCAGTTCCGTATACTTGCTTTTATAACCAACTAGACAATTCTCTGATTGTAACAATCCTACTACATTGGCTAGAATTACTAAGATAAAGTCAAATAATACTGGTAAGGCAGTGCTCCTTACCTTGTTCCTGGTTTAATGGAAATGTCTCTAGCATTTCATACAATACATGCTGGTTTACAGTGCCTCTCTTTATCAAGGTGAGGAAGTATCTATATATTTCTAGTTTACTGAAGTTGTACTTTTTACAAACAAATTTCATTTAAGACTACATTTAATAACTATTTTCAACAAGCACCTGTTCCACTTTTTGCAAAATAAAGCAAATGATAGCTTCCTCCTTTGATGATGATGATAAAGAAACTAAAATCCACAACTCTAAATAAATGGCTTTCTCCTAACAAAATCTCACAAATAAGCCACTAATATTGTGGTAACGACAAAAGTATTTAAAGTCAAACAAACCCAGTATCCTAAAATAGAAACTTTTTTTCTTGATATTCCCAATTAGGTAATATTCTTAACCCAATGAATAGCAAATAAAACAAAATGAAATCCATATATCTGATATTTCCATTGCTCAACCAAACAGCAGATCACAGGATGATATTTGGATATGCCTAAGACTTAATACTTTAAAAAGATTTCCTGTAATTCTGTTTATAAAAATCGTCTGCACTGTATTGTTTCCCCTTGTTAAATCTATCAGATCAATTTTATCTTAGATATCTATGTTTCATTTACCACCTAACTTCTCTTAAATTTGCTGTCTATAGA
The DNA here is from genome assembly GCA_025594165.1 of Tamias sibiricus. Lineage (NCBI taxonomy): Eukaryota > Metazoa > Chordata > Mammalia > Rodentia > Sciuridae > Tamias > Tamias sibiricus. The sequence continues at coordinate 35,049,928 of CM046672.1, forward strand.
AGCCAGGGAAGCACATCTATGAGATATACTATGAAACTCTACACAAATTATTTTTTTCACTCCAAAATAAGGCCTGGAATAAGTACTATTTCAAGCAATTTCTACTGTGGCCACAGTAAACAACTTAATAGCACTTTATCAAAATAATGCTTACTCACAAATCTTTTCTACAGATTCCCACTACAGTTGTCTTATTCCCCGACAGTTTAAGATCTTTAAAACCCATGGGCAAAGTAAAAGACCTAATAATAGACAGCCCACCAAATTTTAAAATAGGTATATATATTTTAATACACGTGTGTGTATATACACACATATTCATATTGGAAGACATCATGAACACTTTGATATTTTGAAGAGGACCTATAATTGTCTCATTTAGTTTTACTAATATAAAATGAAAAATGTAAGTATTGCAAAACTCTCCTTTGTACATGCTAAAATTTTAGTAATGATAAACATATACTATATTATTGCACCAGACATAATTTAAAGCCTTCCTTCTATTTTCATAACTCAGGGCCATCATTATACATACCCATAACCATCTAGTATCATTCAGAGCAACTTAAGAGTCTGAATTTGGGCTCTGTTATTGGCTTATTCTTAGTGTATCATTCTGACTTCCTCCCTATCCCTCTTCTAGTTTCTATTCAGCTTACTATGGTCACTAAAGAACAGTTAAACCCACTGAGAGCCTAAGGGTTTTTCCAAAAGATCCAAGTTCACGGTTCAATGCTAGACTTTTATATTGATGTGACACGGGCACCCTCTCTACTTCTTTCTACTTCTTTATCTGTGCTTTGGAGGAACCTCACTTGGACAGAGCATCTAAATTTTGGATAGTACTTCATGTTTTTCAAAGAGCTCTTACCTATTCTCTGATCCAAGGATCCATAATACTACTACAAGGCAGAGTAGGCAGAAGTTAATTTCTAATTAATTTTAAGGGTGGTTTTTTGTTTTTTTGGTACCAGGATGCACTCAACCACTAAGCCACATCCCCAACCCTATTTTTGTATTTTTATTTAGAAACAGGGTCTCACTGAGTTGCTTAGCGCCTCGCCACTGCTGAGGCTGGCTTTGAACTCTTGATCCTCCTGCCTCAGCCTTCTGAGCTGCTGGGATTACAGGCATGCGCCATAGGCACTCTAATTGTAAGATTTTTTTTAATGGAGAATAATACATTTCTCTAACAACCAGAAAAATCAACAACAGAACCAAATCTGAAAACAGATCTTCTCACTTGAACACAGCAACCACTAGGACCACAGAGGTCTCTTCTTGATCACAGAACTCTGGGCTCTTAGGCCTTTAAATTCCAGGGCTTAATATCAGCAGCCCCCTGAGTTCTCAGGCCTTTGGTCTCAGACTGAGAGTTACACTACTGGCTTTTGGTTCAGAGAACTCCAGACTTGGACTGGAGAGAGTTAAACAATACGAGCATCCCAGGGTTTCTAGCATGTAGACAGCCTGTTGTGGGACATCTCAGCCTCCACATCACATGCACCAATTCTCTGCAGAAATACCTTCTCATCTATTTCTCTAACTATAGCCTATTAGTTCTGCCTCCCTGGAGACCCTGACTAATAAAATTTCGGTACTGAGAGTGGAATTGTTGCTATTAACAAACATCTCAAAATGCTGAAGTAGCTTTGAAACTGGGTGGTGGGTAGAGGCTGGAAGAATTTGGAGGAGCAGACTAGCAAATGTCACGACTGCAGTGAACAGGGCACTAAGGACAATTCTGGTGAGGGCACACAATACAAGAGCTCTCATGCTTGCTCTCTTGCCCTTCTGCCTTCCCCCAAGGGATGACACAGCAAAAAGGCATTCACCAGATATATAGGCCCTTTGACTTTGGACTTCTCAGCCTTTAGAGCTGCAAGAAACAAATCTCCTCTGTAAATCACCTCATCCGTTACAGCAGCACAAAACGGAGTAAGACACCAACTTTCCTCATTCTCATTCCCTTCATCTGTAAAACAGGGATGTTAAAAGTCCACTCCACAGTTCTGTGAAGCACCAACACAATGCATGGGCCACTGTACTTTTGAGTGCTCACCTTACTCTCAGGCTTCAGTTGCCCTGAACTCACACACACAAAAGGCAATGACAGGGTACAACAGTCATCTCTCTAAAACAAGTCCACCACACAATAGTCACTTAATATGGTGGGGCCAGCCATCCTCCTTACACGTTCAGAAATCCCTGAACTCCTCCTTGTTACCTACCTTCCCATGAACACTGACGGAAGGTGATGGCGTGGTAAGAATGGAGAATCTTGAGGGCATTACGCTAAGTGAAATAAGCCAGTTATGAAAGGACAAATACCTTTTGACCCCATTTACATGGGATCCCTAGAGTAGTGAAATCTCTTATCATAAAGACAATGGAGAATGGTGGCTAACAGAAATTGGGTGGGAAAATGGGAGTGAGTATTTAATACAGAGTTTTAGCTGAGGAAGAAAAAAAAAAAACTTGTGCAGAAGGATGATGGTAACAACAATGTGAATGTATTTAAGGCCAAAGTGTACAAACTTATGGCTAAAGATAGTAAATTTTATGTTACGTATATTTCATGACAATTTTAATACATGGATACCCAAAAGATTTGTCATTAATAAAATGTGGTAATGGGTTTACTGAGAAAGGAGCTGAACTCAGTCACCTTTTTTTTTTTTTTTTTTTTTTTTTGAGAAAAAGGAAAAAGAAGGCTTATTGCTTTGCTAGCCAAGGAGAAACACAGGGGACTCCTTTCTGTCCCAAAGGCTGTGATTCTGCCCATCAGCAGAAACGGCGGGCTTTTAAGGAGGTGATGCAAAGGTTACATTCTACATGTTCTCTGTTGGAGTTGGAATTCACTTGAGGTACCACCCCCAAAGTCTGGTTTACTTTGTTTCTATTGTGGGTGTATACTCAAGGACGGATAAATCCGCCTAACTGGGGAAGAAAGGTAATCCTGTTTCCCAGGCTAGGGAGGGGAAGACATTAGGGAACAGCAGGGAGAGAGGAAGAGAAAGAAGCATGTTCATTTCCAAAATGCGTTGCAGCAAGGGTTATATTCAAAGCATAAAGTAGAACACTGTCAATTTCTACATTCCATTTCTATGGAAAAAATGGGCGATGACATCTCCAAACTGCTTCCTGCTGAAAAGGGGTGAAGTTGGGAGAAGTAACCCAAAGTCCTTGTTCTGTATCAGGTGGGGCGTTGACAGTTAAGGCATTTAGGATCAGAGCAGTCCAGAGATCCACAGTTGCAGGTGGCAGGTAACTAGATAACGCATACACAGAGCAGGGGTCATGCAAATGGATAAAGTTGTCATGACTTTCCTGAGTTCAATTTCCTTTTTCTCAAAGTGGACCACAATGGAGCAACCTGACTCCTAACTCTCCTTGCAATTGGCTCTCAACAAGTCAGCCACCTTGCATCCTCAGCAGGGAAGCTGGGTTTCTTGTAGAGCCAGGCCTGCTCAAGAAAGCTGGAGTGGGGGCTGCTCTCAGGTCCCATTTGGGATGCCAAATTTGTTGCCAATTGCTTGGTCCTTGTTCCCAATGCTAACCCAATAATGACAACATGGTTTTGAGAAAAAGGAAAAAGGTTTATTGTTTTGCTAGCAAGGAGAAAGACAGGGAACTCCTGTCCCAAAGGCTGAGATTCTCCTGGTCACTTCTAAGGACTGCAAGGGGTAGGGCTTTGGTTTAGGTAACCATGCAGAAATGTGGTTCAAGATTCTTTCAGGACTCAGCATCATGGGTATGTGCTTAGTTATCCCCGGAGTGGCCACTGCCTACATCCACCCACAAGTTCACTAATAGGGAAAAGGAAAAAAGGGTTGCCCATTTTCCCTGAGTAGAGTTTGATGGAAAGAAACAGGCACATATCTGGAGTGAATCATTATTATATATCAAACGGTTTGGAGAACAGTGATTACGGAAGCATTTTCCTGATCAAGGGGAAAAAACTCAGCTGTGGTCATCTACCCCTGCTAGAAAGTTATGTGATATATTATATAGCATGCAGTGTTATGTAATACATAATCAAAATATGACAAAAAAGAAAAAAATGTGGTATTGTGGTATATCCATAAAATGAATATAAAAAGGAATAAAGTGCTGATGCAGCTACAACATGGATAAATCGTTTTTTTTTTTTTTTTTTTTAAGTGTAATATGCTGGAGATGGAACCCAGGGCCTTACGCATGTCAGGCAGCTGCTCTACTACTGAGCCACATTCCTATCCCTGGATAAATCTTTAAAACAAAAAGAAGGCACAGACACAATAGACCACATATTATGTAATTCCATTTACATGAAATATGCAGAACAGGCAAATCCACAGAGACAGAAAGTAGATTATTGGTTGCCAGGGGCTGGGGAGGGGCCTAATGGGGAAAAACTAACTGTTCAATGGGTGCAGGACTTCCAATTAGGGATAAAATGTTCTGGAATTAGTGGCAATGGTTACACAACACTGTGACTGTACTTAATGCCCCCAAACTGTACACTTTAAAATGGTCACAAAAGAAATTTTATGTTTTGCATATTTTACCACAATAAAAAAAGCATTAAAAATGCGAAGCAGCAGCAGCAGTAGCAGCCACCGCAGGCAGTTGACAGTCACTTAGATATCAGGTGGCTAATCTACAGGGATCACTGAAGAATTCTCACTAAGAAAATTTTTAAAGTCCTATCCTACTATCAATCATAGAAACATGCTATTTCATACTCATATTCTTAGTTGGGTGAAAAGAAACACCAAAAATACCATTTGCTCAATAAATATGATGCCGTGGTTATTGCTTAATTTTTGAAAATTACTGCATTTTTAATAGAAATATTAAACCATTTCCTGAAATTAGATTAAGGCACTACTTCATGTCATGCATACAAGATAAACAATGATTTGATCTGGGTGTTACAAAAGAGTTCACATCCATGAAAAAGGCACCACTAAGCTGGGCGTGGCAGCACACAACAGTAATTCTGGCTACTCAGGAGGTTGAGGTAGGAGGATTGGAAGTTCAAGGCCAGACTGGCCAACTCAGCTAGACCCTGTCTCAAATTAAAATTTTAAAAACATACTGAGGATGTAGCTCAGTGGTAGAGTACTTGCCCAGCATGTGTGAGGCACTAAGTTCAATTCCCAATAGGAAAGAAAGAGGAGAGTGAGCCTAGAGCCTCAGTTTTTCTGTTTTGACATCTGCCCCCAGACCTGTCTGAAGACCTGAGAAATTCTTTTCTCAAAAATGCTTTAGGAAGATAGCCGGGCGCGGTGGCGCACGCCTGTAATCCCAGCACTTTGGGAGGCTGAGGCAGGAGGATCGCGAGTTCAAAGCCAGCCTCAGCCATGGTGAGGCACTTAGCAACTCAGTGAGACCCTGTCTCTAATAAAAACCAAAAAAAGGGCTGGGGATGTGGCCCAGTGGGTGAGTGCCTCTGAGTTCAATCCCTGGTACCAAAAAAAAAAAAAAAAAAATGCTTTAGGAAGAAGCCATCTTCAAGTAGAAGAAACAAGTGCCAAGAGCATTTATAATCAACGGAACATGAAGGCTCTTTCTTTGCAGTTTTATCTCAGCCTAACTTGCTTCCAATATTTTAAGATCAAATTGGCACAGTCTCACACTTTAAATAGGGACAACTCAGTTGAGAATTTAACTGCAAGAAGACAAGATACTCCAGGGTCATGTAAACCACATAAAACACAACTAATGTAGTAAAAGCCAACTTGACAGAATTTTGTCAGTAAAATTATTTTTAAGTACAAACATCATGTCTAAAATTGAAAATGTAAGCTTTTAGTTTGGTTGTATTCAATGGAAAAAGCAGTAAGATACGAGTTATAAAAACAAGCCATGAGAAAAGCTCTTGAAGTTACACGGGAATCAAGGAAAAGATGGGTCACCAGCTACAAACAAGGAATCCTAACTACCATCACTTAAGAGAGCAGACAACAGTGAGGTGCCCAGTAAAAGGTTACTGTGGAAAAAGCAAAGGGGGGAAAAAAAGGCACAACAAGCTCCTCCCGTCAAACTAAAATGTCAGCATCTCTATTAACTGTTTAAACTTGGGAGAGAAATTAAAAGTATAAACAGCACATGACATAAAGCAACATTTTTCAAACTTGAGCAAGTGTCTCAAACTGGTCTGCAGATACTTCGGGTCCATACGCTCACTATGAAAAATTTTAAAGTGTGTGTTTTCATTTCAAAATTACATTTAAAACATTAGCATAAGCCTGTTCTGGATCGCCCAGATGCTTCCTTGGAAACACAGAGCTGCCAGGGGATTCCCCAGCCCACGTGTGCTGATGTGTTTACCGCTAGGCTAAGGCTAAACAATAGGATCTTAATTTAGCAAGTTGAGTAGAGAGCAAGATGATGCCCCATCCCATATATGTGCACATGCCACGTAAAGGGCAAAGGGTATACCTGCAGTGTCTGGTTTTCAGAAAACAGGGATGAGGGAAGTTAGCCTGGTAAAGTAATAGAGGCATTCCCCAAGTTCCCATGCCAGCCAGGGCAGGCAATGCCTCAAGAGTGGCATTGTGAATGAAAAATCATCTGCTCCATAAAATTACATAATTTTAATTTTATTGGGTTTGTCATTTTATCTGTATTTAATTTATATACTTTTTAAAATAATCTTAAAGCATAAGAAGTTTATATTTTTATGCATTCTAAAATAACATTACAATAAAAAATCAGTTAGAGTAGCAAGACCATTCAGTAGGAAAGGACAATCTTTTCAACAAATACTGCTGGGCAAACTGGATACCCACTTACAAAAGAATGAAGCTGGACCCTTGCTTTCCCCACATACAACAGTTAACTCAAAATGAATTAAAGACCTAAACTCAAGAGTTAGAACTATAGCCGGGCACAGTGACACACGCCTGTAATCCCAGCACTTGGGAGGCTGAGGCAGGAAGATTGTGAGTTCAAAGCCAACCTCAGCAATGGTGAGGCACTTCGCAACTCAGTGAGACCCTGTCTCTAATAAAATACAATAAAGGGCTGGGGCCGGGCGCGGTGGCGCACACCTGTAATCCCAGCACTCGGGAGGCTGAGGCAGGAGGATCGCGAGTTCAAAGCCAGCCTCAGCAATGGCGAGGCACTTAGAACTCAGTGAGACCCTGTCTCTAAATAAAATACAAAAAAGGGCTGGGGATGTGACCCAGTGGACGAGTGCCCCTGAGTTCAATCCCCAGTACCACAAAAAAAAAAAAAAAAAAAGTTGGAACTATAAATCTCAGGAAAGAAAACACTAAGGAAAAACTTCACATATCACTGTATTTGGCAATAATTTCTTAGATGACACCAAATGCACGGGTAACAAAAGAAAAACTAAACTGGACTTAAAATTGGAAATTTTTGTGCATCAAAGGACACTACCAAAGTAAACAAATAACCCACAGAATGGGAGAAAATATCTTCAAATTATATATCTGATAAGGGATAATATCCAGAAAGAACTCCTGAGAAATTCCTATGACTTAAAAATGACAAAAAAAAAAAAAAAAAAAAAAGTCAATTTAAAAATAGGCTAAAGACTTGAATAGACATTTCTCCAAAGATATGCAGATGGCCAATAAGCACATGAAGAGATACTCAACACAGAGTCATCAGAGAAATGAAAATCAAAACCACACTCTGAGCCAGGCTTGCTGGAGCACACCTGTAATCCCAGTGGCTCAGGAGGCTGAGGCAGGAGGATCACAAGTTCAAAGACAGCCTCAGCAATGGCAAGGCACTAAGCAACTCAGTGAGACTCTGTCTCTAAATAAAAAATACAAAATAGGACTGGGGATGTGGCTCAGCGGTTGAGTGCCCCTGGGTTCAATCCCCAGTACCAAAAAAAAAAAAAACAGAAAAACAAAAACCACACTCTGATATCACTTTATACCCACTAGAATTGCTACATTTATTTATTTGTCTTACTTTTTATGGTAATGAGCATTGAACCAGGGGTGCTCTACCTCTAATCCCATCCCTTTTTCTTATATTGAGACAAGCTCACAAAATTGCCCAAGCTGGCCTGGAACTTGGGATCTTCCTGCCTCGGCCTGCAGAATAGCTGGGATTTACACGCATGTACCACGGTACCCGACTTGGATTGCTACGTTCAAAAATAGGAAAATATATAGTGCTGGTGAGGATGGAGAGAAACTGAAACCCTCAAACTTTGCTAGTGGGTATGTAAAATTGTTTAGACATGATAGAAAACAGTTTGGCAGTTCCTCAAAAAGTTAAACATATACAGAGCACATGCCTATAATCCTGTTACAGAGAGGCTGAGATAGGAGAATCTTGAGTTCAAGGCAAGCCTGGGCAACTAAGCAAGACCCCATCACCAAAAAAAAAAAAAAAAAGTCAACTATTATGTAATGTGTAATAAGACAGATAATGGTACATATGCTGATGGATGCATAAACACAGATCGTAGCATATAAACATGGATGGAAAGGTCATGTACAGTCCTTGCAGGAGGGGGGTTCACCTCTGAAAAAGGAAGGGCTGAACAGCAGTGTATCAAAGAGTGTGCAAGTGTATCTGCACAGTTGTATCCCCTTAAAGAAAAATGGATGGTGGGGGAGGAAAAAGAAAAGGGAACTTAAATTTGTTAAATCAAGTTGTTCAGATGTTACTCTTTTATCATTTGATAAAATATTGATAAATATTTTATCAAATATTTAAGAAAACAAAATCTGAAATGATTAAAAATCAAAAGTTGCCATAATTAGGAATTTAAACTTTCTTTCAGTCATTCTGTATAATGAGTGAAAAGACAGCTCACTGACACTGGGCAATGGTCCAGCATGTACCACTTAGATTACCTTTTAACCAGGCACAGTGGTACACACCTATAATCCCAGCAACTCTGGAGGCTGAGGCAGGAGGATCACAAGTTTGAGGCCAGCATAGCAAACTAGGGAGGCCCCAAGCATTTAGCAAGACACTGTCTCAAAAAATAAAAGGCTGAGAATATAGCTCAGTGACAAAGTACCCCTGGGTTCAAACACTAGGATCACAAAATCAAAAAGAGCACCTTGGACTTCCCTGCCCTTCCCATTCCATGGATCTGACATGCCATTCATTAGCCACACTTATTCCTTCCTCTAAACTGCTACTATGGTTTTTGCTTGCTTCCAAATTTCTAAGTAAAATAAACATTAATTCCCACATTTTCTATCAATATGTAAGTAAATTCACACTAGGCTAACAGTATAGATAAGATCGGTTCATAATAAAACTCAGAATGTACACTCAACACAGAAACATAGTTCATAATACTGGAAAATTTAAAATAATAAAAAGTTCATAATAACATTGTTCATAATACTGGAAAATTTAAAATAATCTGATTTTTATCAACTGATGAATGGATAAACAAAAAACAACATATCAATACAATGGAATCTTATTCAGGCACATAAAGGATGAAGTGTTGCTATGTGCTGCAACACAGATGAACCTTGAGAACATTACTGTGCATGGAATAAGGCAGGCACAAAAGGCCACATAGTCTATGATTCATTCCATTGACAGGAAATATCCACAACAACCAAATCCATAGAGACAGAAAGCAGATTAGTGGTACCTACAGCTGGGGGCTGGGAAGAAATGGGGAGTAAAAATGCTGTTTTATTTTGGGGTGATGAAAATGTTCCCAAAATTATTCTGGTGATGGCTATACAACTCTATGAATTTTTTTTTTTTTTTTGGTACCAGGGATTGAACTCAGGGGCACTCGACCACTGGGCCACATCCCCAGCCCTTTTTTTTTGTATTTTATTAGAGACAGGGTTTCACTGAGCTGCTAAGTGCCTCGCCATTGCTGAGGCTGGCTTTGAACTCGCGATCCTCCTGCCTCAGCCTCCCAAAGTGCTGGGATTACAGGCGTGCGCCACCGCGCCCGGCTTCTATGAATATTTTAAAAAAACAATGGAACTGTACATTTTAAATGGGTGAATTATATTTTCATGGTATTACTTTTAAAAAGAGTTTAAAAGGCAGGACAAGTTGTTAAAACCACTAAACAGACTGTACTTGAACTTCCACCTTATATGCTACCATAAAACAAAATAAGAGAACAAGGAGACTCTAAATCAATAAAAAGAAGACTTGTACAGCAGGGGAATTAATGACTTACATAAACCCCTAACAACAATTTGATATTTCAGTTAACAGGCAAATTGTTTCCCTTTTTGAATACTGAAAACACTTGCAAGACCTTTGTATTAGGGTATCTAGGAATCCCAGGGTCACCGTTTATTTATAGTATTAAGAGGTTTAAAAAAACAAAAACAAAAAACTGAGCCACATCCCCAGCCCTTTTTATTTTGAGAAAGGGTCTCACTAAATTGCTAGGCTGGCCTTGAACTTGCCTCAGCCTCCCAAATTGCTGGGATTACAGGCATGTGCCACCACGCCCAGTTTAATATTAAAAGAGTTTTAATGCAAGTATTTACTAGTACAATCCCAACAGCTTTCCACATGTCACTAAAGAATCCAAGAACCTACATCTGCCCAGCTCTCTTGGGCACTGCTGCTTTTACAGGTTTATCTTCCAGAACACACACAAGCTCCAAACACCCTTTTCATCATTAATTTCCTTACTAAGGAGCTCACATGACATGTCCTTATATTCACCCTTACTTAGAGAGCTTGTTGAATTTTATGTCAGATTCTTCTCAATGGAAGAAACAACTGAATTGTCGAATCCCTCGCCTTTATTTTTTCTGGGGATGGAACTCAGGGTCTTGTGCATGCTAGGCAAGGGCTCTACCACTGAGCTCTCCCTCTCCTTCTCTTACCCTATCCAGTTCCTATGCATGAGATCTTTTAGCCAGGACAAACAGACAATTTTCAAACTTAGTGGTACCAAGTACATAATTACTTCATTTTGAGATAAGAAAATGATTAGGCAGAATGAGGGAAAAACAAAAACAAAAACACTAAAACACTAGAGAAACATCAAAGTACAATCAACTGTACAATTAACTCATTCACACATACCTCAACACACACATCAACAAACTCATAAGCCAAAAATCTCACAACTACTATACCAAGACACAAACAAGTAAAATGATAAAACCTGATCTATGTGAGAGGCAAAGAGGGGCCAAGGGAGTAAAGTGTTAGGTTTCCCTCCTTCACTGCTAACCTTCACAATCTTTCTGGCAACATATAAGAAACCCAGCCGTCTTATTTTGAGCAACAAAGATGGAGATACTAGCTTTTTTTACAATAAGCAACAACAAAAAAGCTATTTACATGTCCAATAGTAGGGAAATGCTCAAGTAAAGCACAGTATATTTGTATAGGAAAACACACACATGCACACACACACACATCAAAAAAAGCTGCACATGCAAACTATGTAGATACACAGGAAAGATCATGCAAAGTATAAAATGAGGGAAGCACAAAAAACTTTCATGATAATGAAAATTCTTTCTGTTGTCTCCTTTTCTACTCTCTAACTATCCATGGGTTTGAGGTAGAAGATATTCAAGTAGTAGTCCTCTTAACATCTTAAAAACTATTTTTTAAATGGATCTTTTACACTGATACAAATATTAAGAGTTTATGAAGACAAAGTAGTTGATGCTTTATGATGAAGAGGTTCTTTGAAATCCTTGGCATTTTTTTGGTGTTATTGTTATAGTCAAGCTGAACAAATACACAAGAAAAAAATTTAAATACATAACTGAAATTTCTAACACATATGAAAAGCAAAAAGTGAACATACCAAAGAAAATGCAGAACACATCTAATTTTCTCTTAATGTCTGTTGATGTTTTGATACTTATTCTAATGTGATCTGTTAATCCTTTTCTCATCACTAATATAACACAACATTTTTTATAACTTGTTTCCAAGTCAGTACCTAGCACACTGGCACTGGGCCTGCAGACACTTAAGGTCACCCGAGCCCACCGAAAAACATTCCTCATGTTAATGACAACTGAAAGAAAAAAATGACACATGCTCTGCTACTTTGTATCTTGACTCAAATATTTACAAGATCAACAAAGTCCAGCAAATTCTGAGTGCCTGCCTCACCTCGGTCTACTATGTCCTCCAGCCAGCCTGTGCTGCAATTTAGTAGGATTTGTTAAACATTTAAACACATATCCCCTGTTCCATAAGCACAGAACACATGCACAAGGAGGCATAGGCAAGAACGGTCACTGCAGCACTGGATTAGGAAACATGAAAAACCACCTTTGTGTTCACCGGTAGAAGGATGGCTTTAAAAAGTATGGTACAGCCTGGAGTACCTGCAGATGCCTATAATCCCAGCGATTAGGGAGGGTGAGCAGGAGGATTTCAAGTCTGAGGCCAACCTCAGCAACTTAGCGAGACCGTCTCAAAATTTTAAAAAGATTAAATTTTAAAAAAGAGAAAGAAGGGACTGGGGTTGTGGCTCAGCGGTGGAGCGCTCGCCTTACACGTGCGCGGCCCGGGTTCGATCCTCTGCACCATGTAAAAATAAAAGCATTGTGTACAACTAAAACAAATAAATAAAATATTAAAAGAGAGAGAGAGAGAGAGAGAAAGAAAGGGGCTAGAGTTGTGACTCACTGGTTAAGCACTCCTGAGTTCAATCCCAGGTACAAAAAGAAAAAAAAAAAGGTATGGTATAGTCTTGCCCGTGGGCTGAGATTTCCATTTTACAGGTTGCCAACTGTTTAATGAATAAAATTAAAAGTGTTAGTTCTTTTTTTTTTAAGTTTTTATTCCAGTAATTTCAGTTACCCATGGTAAACTGCTGTTTGAAACTAAATGAAAAATTCCATAAATATACTATTGATAACATTTAAATTACACAGCATTCTGAGTATCAAGGTACAATCCCGCACCATCTTTCTCCATTGGGGAGGGAGTGGGCAATGAACCCTTCCTTGGTGCGGGTGCACCTTCACTGTGTACACTACCTGCCCGCTCTCCCACCAGTCACTCAGCAGCCGTCCTGGCTATCAGATTCACTGTCCCAATGCTTGTGATCAAGGAACCCTTATCTTACTTAATGGCTATAAAGGGCAAGAATGTGATGCTGGCAATTTAGATATGTTTCCTTTGAGTGACAAGGTGAAAGTCCTTGACTTAAGGGGGAAAAAAATCATATAGTAAGGTTGCTAAGACCTACAGTAAGAACAAATCTGTGAAATTGTGAAGAAGGAAAAAGAAATTCATGCTGGTTTTGCTATTACACCTCAAACTGCAAAAGTTACTGACACAGTGCATGATAAGTGCTTAGTTAAGATGGAAAAGGTAAAAATAAAAAGGTTAGGGATGTGGCCCAGAGGTTAAGCACCTCTGGATTCAATTCAGATACCAAAAAAAGGAAAAGGCAATAAATTTGTGGGCAGAAGGCATGAACAGAAAACATGATGGTAATGTGTTAAACCAGCAAGTACTGAGACTATACAAGAATTTTGGCAAAGGATTTCTTGAGACAAGTGACACCAATCCATTTACTGAAAAAGTAAGACATGGTGACAGGAACTCAGATTCAGGAATAGTTTGGGACTGAAAAATTGGCTATTGTTGTTTATTTCTTACTGTGCCTAACTTATAAATTAAACTTTATCATAGGTTTTGGGGGGGGGGGGGAAGTGTAAGCTAGAGGATTAGACAGTATTTGCAGGTTCAGATAGCCACTGGAACATATCCCCCACAGACAAGGGGTGGGGACTACTAACACAGCCATACAACTAAAGTCTATGTAGCACTTATATGAACTCTACGTGAAAAAAATCCCAAGATATATTATGTGGAAAGAGCAAGTGCAAAACAAAATATGTATTATAATAGCATTGATACAAAACATAAAATAATATACATTTTCTTTGGTCAGTCTACATGGTAGAAAAAGGATCCTCTGAACCCAATACAATTACTACATCCCAGGCTGGGACTAAAAATGGTGGTAACATGAGATTCCTTCCTTTTCCATACTGTTTAAAGTATTTATGAGGACAATAAATTAATGCCTTCCTTTTCTAAATTTTAAGAAAAATCTCTGGATCACAAATTATAGGTAATTTATCTAATATTCCATTAAGGGAATTCAAATCCATTAGTGTGGGTGGTTTCAGTCAGATTGATAAAGGGCATTCAGGGCATACTGTCTTCACATTTAAATATAAATATAAATATAAATATAAATATAAATATAAATATAAATATAAATATAAATACTGTCTTGCTTTAAAACAAATCTAGTTAAAGAAAAAAACACTCCAGCGCTTTTAGCACAAAACCAAATTTTCTTTAAAAAATTCTAACATATTAAAATCTCAAATTCCTTAATAAGCATTTTTAATTTTAATCCAAAAAAACAATATCGTTATAAGGCCTGAGCCAAATTTCACTTCATTAAAATAATGTCTGTTGCCCACAAGCTTCCCCACTACCTTGGTCTGGTTTTAATCGGTACATATATAAAAATGAGTGGGGAAGCAAAGTTACTGCATCTTGTGATAATTTTTAAGGACTCCCAGCATCTCCCTCCCAGAGTAGACATCTCTCCACAAATGGGATCTGAGCTATCTGAACTCCCCATGGGTTCCTGTTAATGGGCCCAGTTTAGAAACCCATACTTTAACAAATCCTTTGAGTAACAGTTCTCAATTGTGCTTGATATGATCATTATTTTTAAAAACACGGTATGAGAACCACTACCTTGTACAGGCTTATGCAATCACTCCATGGCTTGGGTTCCATCATCAAATTTTCTTAACTTCCTGAGATTGCCAATGTGGCAGAAGTAACTGATTTGGAAATTACTCTCACCACGCCCATTAAGCAGAGCACCATTATCTGCATGGATTGCGGGAAACAGTGGGACACAGAAAGAGATGAGGTTAAACAGCAATCTCTGGTTTTATTTGATATCACAGGCTTAGGCTGACAGAACCAGATTCTGGTGGCACCCTGGGACCCATTAGAGATTAGGGCTAAGCAGCCCTGGCTATAGGAAAAGACAGTGTGGAACTTAGTAATAAAATAATTTAACTTTGCTCAGGCTGGTAGATTGATAATTTTTTTCTTTCCTTTTCTCTTTTGGCAATGCTGGGGATGGACCCAGAGTCTCATGCATGCTAGGCAAAGGCTCTACCATGAGTTACATCCCCAAAAAAGTTATCAATTTTTAAAACCAAGGACTGGAGTCCTCTGACCTCTGAAGATCCTCAAACCCCATGAGATCTACGACTACAAATCATAGTAAGCAGAGTGATCCTAAAAGGAATGCACATATGTCTTCTACAAGTATCAGAGTCATCACAGACATACAATTTCATGCTGATATACACAAAAATTTTACTCATCATACTATTAAAAATCCTACCTGAATATAATAACATAATATATATATGCTCATAATATTGGCAACTGAGCTTAGGGGCTCTCTACCATTAAGCTACATCCCCAGCCCTTTTGTTTTTAAGACTGGGTCTTGGTAAGTTGTTTCAGGTCTTGCTAAATTGCTGAGGCTGGCCTCAAACTTGCAATCCTCCTGCTTCAGTCTCCCAAGTAGCTGGCATTACAAGTACACATGCACCACTAGACCCTGAAAATGCAGTATGTTTTATCAGATCAATCACTGACGAAAATTAAACTGGTCACTTAAGTTTCAAAAAATAGTATAAACATCCAGAATAAGGTAAATCATTAAAATAACTCTTGATACCACTCTGGAGTTTTTTGAGGGGACAGGTACCAGAGATTGATCTCAGAGGCACTCAACCACTAAGCCACATCCCCAGCCCTATTTTGTATTTTATTTAGAGACAGAGTATCACTGAGTTGCTTAGTGCCTCACTTTTGCTGAGGCTGAATCTGAATCCTCATGCCTCAGCCTCCTGAGCTGCTGGAATTACAGGCATGCACCACCACACCCCAGCACCACTCTGTTTTTTTTTTTTTTTTTTTATATATTTATTTATTTACTTTAGTTGTACACAATGAATATGCATTTATGTTTACATGGTGCTGAGGATCGAACCCGGGCCGCACATGTGCGAGGCGAGCGCTCTGCTGCTGAGCCACAATCCCAGCCCCACCACTCTGGTTTTTAAAAAATTTTCCCTCAGCAACTTCACGAGACCCTGTCTCAAAATAAATAAAAATAAAAAGGTCTGGGATGTGGTTCAGTGATTAAGTGCCTGAGTTAAATCCCCAGTACCAAATGAATAAATAAATAAATACTGATTAAAATACATATAACACAAAATTTACCATTTCAACCATTTTTAAGTATATGATTATATGACATTAAGTACATTCATCTTTGTGTTCAACTATTACCACTATCCATCTCCAGAACTTTGTAACCCTTCTTCACTGGCATGATTTCAAGGTTCATCCATGTTGAAGCATGTGCCAGAATTTCCTACCTTTTTAAGGCTGAATAAGGCTTTGTATGTATACAGGATGTTTTGGTTATCGATACATCTATTGATAGACACTAAGGATGCATCACTCTGCCTGTTTTAACCAATCTGGTATTGTATTGTGAAGTTACAATAAGGATGAGAAACTTTTATCATCAGCATTTCTTTAAAAAATATATATATATATACACATTTTCAGCTATAAGACATACCTTAACAAATTTTTAGAAGATAAAATGTCTGCTCTCAGGACATAATAGAAATAAAGTAGAATCCAGTAACAGAAAGAAAGCTGAAAAATCCCAAAATGCATACTTAAGATTAAGCAACACACTTCTACAAAGTAGATGGGTCCAAAAAGTCACAAGAGATATGTCTAAGTAAATGAAAATGAAAATGCAACTTATCAAAATGCGTGCGATGCTGAGAAAGTGATAAAAAAAAAACTGATAGCATTGGATGCAAATATCAGGAAAGAATAAAGATCTAGAAATCAATAATCTAAGCTTCCACTTTAAGAAACTGAGATGAACAAATCAAATCCAGAGTAAACAGAAGAAAATAAGAGTAGAAATCAATGAAATTGAAAACTAAAAATCAACAGAGAAAAATCAATAAAACCAAAAGCTGGTTCTTAGAAAAAGATCGATAAAAGTGGTAAAGAAAAAAGAGAAGACAAATTACTAATAGCAGAAATAAAACAAGGGTGATCACTAGTGAGTCTATGGACGTTAAAAGGATAATAAAGGAATGTTACAAAGGATTCTCTGCCCATGAATTTGATAACCTAGATGAAATGGACCAACTATTTGAAAAACACAATGAACCAAAACTTAGACAAGAAGCAAAAGGCAATCTAATAAGGAAATTAAATCAATAATTAATAAACTTCTACAGCAGAAAGTACCAGGCCCAGATGGTTTCACTGATGAATTCTACCAAACTTTTTTTTTTTTTTGATACAGGGGATGGAACTCAGGGGCACTTGACCACTGGGCCACATCCCCAGCACTGCACACCCTCACCGCCCCCCCCTGTCTTTTTTGCATTTTATTTAGAGACAGGGTCTCACTGAGTTGCTAAGTGCCTCGCCATTGCTGAGGCTGGCTTTGAACTCGCGATCCTCCTGCCTCAGCCTCCCAAGTGCTGGGATTACAGGTGTGCGCCACTGCGCCCAGCCTCTACCAAACTTTTAAGTTAATTAGAAATTACATCAATTCTCTCCAAATTCAGCAAAGAGATACAGAGAGAATACTTGCTAACTCATTCTATAAATCTAGCATCACCCTACCCATAAACCAGATGGAAAGAAACCAGACTGACAAGGAAAACTATAGACCAAAATCTCTCCTGAATATAGCTGCACAAATTCTGAACAAAACACTAGCAAATTGAATCCAACAATGTACAAAAAGAATTATAAACCATGACCAAGTACAAGTGGGATTACTCCAGGTATGTAAATCTGGTTCAAAATTCATGAATAATATAATCTATTAGACCAACAAAAGAAGATAAACCCTATGATCACATCAACATATGCAAAATAAATTTTTATGAATTCCAACACCCCTTCATGACAAAAACTGCCAATGAACCAGAAATAGGGGAGAAGTTCTTCAACTTGAAAAAGAACATCTACAAAACTCCTACATTTGGGCTGGGGTTGTGGCTCAGTGGTAGAGCGTTCGCCTAGCACGTGCACGGCCCAGGTTCGATCCTCAGCACCACGTAAAAATAAACACATTATGTACAACTAAAGCAAATAAATAAATATTTTTTTAAAAATCCTACAATTAACATCAGGTTTAATGGTGAAAAATTACATGCTTTCCCACCATTAAGATTAAGGACAAGGTAAGATGTCCATTTTCACCACTCTTAGTCAACAGCAACAAGTCTTAGTCAACAAGTCTTAAGCTAATGAAATAAGAAAATGAAGTAAAAGATAAACAAATTGGGAAGAAAGAAATCAAATTTTCTTGATGATAATGATGCCTGCATAGAAAAGGATCAACAAAAAAATCTTCTGAACCTTAGCAGCTGCCACCACCAGAGACAGGTGGAAAAACCCTTGGGAGAGTGTGGCAAGAAGCAACAACTTCTCCCTCCTTGCCACCAGACCCCATGAGCACCAGAGATGGTGTTACGATAGCCTGACAGGGTGTCTGAAGTAAAAGGGACATTTAAATCAAACAGTATTGAGATGGATTGGGGTTATGATACATAATGGTCCAAACGATGCTATGCAACACAACAGCAAGACTTTGCAGATTACTATTAAGAGGAAAAGGAAATAGTTCAGTTTTTTCAAGGTTTGAAAATCATGCCAAATGGGGATAACACTGATGATGGATGACCAGGGGAGAAGCACAGCAGAGGCCCTCGTGCAATCTGCTTCAAAGGAGAAAGAGAAAATGTTCTGGGGAAACACAAGAATAGGGGACAGGGTGCAGAGATCTTCAGAAATAGCAGGTTTGAAATCAAAGGATTTCATGGTCCACCAAGAAGATGGCTGGAACAGCCACTGGGGCCATATTGTAAGCCAAAAGGAATAAGAGGGGGTTTATTATGAAGTTGAGCATGGAAGTATGTATGAAAGAACGCAACGGGGAGGTGATGGATATGATGGTAGCTAGAATAATTAAGGTTACGGGAATGATGGCTTCAATGCTGAATGAGATGGGAGAGGTATGGGAGGTCACAGCTATGGTGAAGCAGCTGAAGCAAGTTCAAGTTTTCATGATATTTTGTACACAAGAGAGTTTCCTTTTCCTGAAACTGAAAATGACGTTGCTGATAATTCCTCTCAATACTAAATCCAATATGAGTTCATAGTGATATTGAGCTGATGGCAGAGCAACAGGAGAAGCAAATACAGAGTGTGACACACATGAAGATGCATGTCTAAAGATTAAAAAAAAAAAAAAAAACAGGCAATAGTGATACATTGAACTCTTCTGGAACTCTACTCTCAGGGTAGCTCTGGAATGGGAAGTTCTGGAATGGCAGGCTGTGGCAGAGATGGATAAATAATGGATACAGATTTGCTGGGAGAATGAGAATCAGGGACAATCATAATGGAGGATATGGCACTCCTGACAGCTGGCGTGGTTACAGCCATGGTGGTGGAGGCAGTGGAGGTTACTTTGGAGAAGGTGGCATGAGCGGAAGGCAGTTGGGTTGGGATGTACTGGAAGCATAAACACCAACATACAGATCTGAACAGCAGCATCTGGTCTACTAGACTTTCTTACAGATTTCTTTTGTATTTTAAAGACTTTATAATGACTAAAGGAATATATTTGAAATTGATTTTGATGAGAAAATCTTTTTCTTCAGGTTTTATTTGTTGTATACTTTGACTTAAAATATATCCTTATATTTTAAAAAAAATTTATGGTACTACTAACTATAAATATATAGCAAGATTTTAAGATACTTGGTATTAAATGAAGGTCAGCTGTTTTCTTATATATCAACAATAGACAACCAGAACTTGAAATTTAAAGAATAGGACCATTAGCATTAACAAACCAAACAACAACTAAAACCTACCTTGAAATACTAAGGTACAAACATAATAAAATAAGGAAAACCCCAAAATTCCAAGCAAAGAAATGAAGATCTAAATAAACAGAGAGAGAACCTATCATTTCTTCCCAACTTTGTCTACAAATTCAGTGGAATTCCAATTAAAAACAACAACAACAACTGAAGATGTTTTGTGGATATTGACAAACTGATTCTAAAATACAGTCAACCGATGTTTGACAAAGGAGCAAAGGCAATTCAGTGGAGAAAGAACAGTCTTTTCAGCAAATGATGGTAATACAATGGACCACATTTAAAAAAAAAAAAAGAATCTAGACACAGATCTTAATACCTTTCAAAAAATTAACTTAAAATACATTGTAGACTTAAATGCAAAGCACAAAACTATAAAACCCCTAAACAGAAGACCATGGCAGCACACTCCTATAGTCCCAGCTACTTGGGAGGCTGAGCTGGAAGGACTGCTTGAGCCCAGGAGTTCAAGACCTGTCTGGGCAACATAGACGGACCCAGTGTCAAAACAAAAACAAATACAAACCAATTAAAAACTCCTAAGAAAAGACAATATAAAGAAAACCTAGGTGACCTTGGATTTGGTAATGATGTTTTAGACATTATGACAAAAGTACAACCCATGAAAGAAATTGGACTGCAATAAAATTAAAAAACTTCTGCTGTGAGCAAGATAAAGCAAGCACAGACTGGGAAAAAATGTTTTCAAAACACCTATCTGGTAAAGGTTCTCTGCACCTATTATGAAAAGAACTCTTAAAAATCAACAGTAAGGGGCTGGGGACATAGCTCAGTTGGTAGAGTGTGTGTCTTGCATGCACAAGGCCCTGGGTTCAATCTCCAGCATGACCAAAAAAAAAAAAAATCAACAGTAAGAAAACAATCCAATTAGATATGGGCAAAATATCAGAACAGACACTTAATCAACATATACAGGGCAAAAAGCAGATTAAAAGATGCTGTCTTGGGGCTGGGGCCATGGCTCAGCAGCAGTGCACTTGCCTGGCATGTGTGAGGCACTGGGTTCAATTCTCAGCACCACATATAAATAAATAAAAATAAAGGTCTATCAACAACTAAAAGAATATTAAAAAAAAAAAAAAAAAAAAAAAAAAAGATGCTGTCTTGCCAGGCAGTGGCACATACCTGTAATCCCCTGAGGCACTGAGGTTGAGGCAGGAAGATTCCAAGTTCAAAGCCAGTCTCAGTGACTTATAAGCAACTTGGCAAGACCCTGTCGCTAAATAAGATATAAAAAAGGGCTGGGGATGTGATCTCAGTGGTTAAGCACCCCTGGGTTCAATCCTCATTACCAACAAAACAAAAACTAAAAAAAAAAGCCGGGCGCAGTGGCACACGCCTGTAATCCCAGCACTTTGGGAGGCTGAGGCAGGAGGGTCGCGAGTTCAAAGCCAGCCTCAGCAATGGCGAGGCACTTAGCAACTCAGTGAGACCCTGTCTCTAATAAAATACAAAAAAGGTCTGGGGATGTGACCCAGTGGTCGAGTGCCCCTGAGTTCAATCCCCGGTACCACCAAAAAAAAAAAAAAAAAAAAAAAGATACTTAGTTCATATTTTATAGGACTGTAACAGAATTATCACAGCCTGAGTAATTTATAAACAGTAGAAATTTATTTGGCTCACAGTTCTGGAAGCTGAGAGATCCAAGATCAAGAGGACTTATCTAGTGAGTCTTCTTGCTCCTCCAAAATGGAAAGCACTACATAGGAAGAATGTGAGAAAGGCAAGAGGGGGTTCTAGTATGCTTGTATAAGAAACCCACTCTCAAGACAACAAGCTTAGATAACAACATCAATCCACTCATGAAGGTAGAGCCCTCATGACCTGATCATCTCTTAAAGGTCTCACTCTCAACACTGCTGCATTGGGGATTAAGTTTCTAACATGTGGGGGACACGTTCAAACCATAGCAGATATTCAACATCCTATGTCATTAGAGAATTGTAAATTAAAACAACATGACCACACATCTATTAGAATGGCAAAAAGCCAAAATATTGATACCATCAATGCTAGGGAAGACGTAGAGTAACAGGAAATCTCATTTTCTGCTAGTGGGAACGAAAAATGGTTCAGCCTTACAAAACTAAGCATACTCTTACAAAGCTAAACATACTCTTACTATACAATCCAACAATCATGCTCCTTGGTATTTACTCAAAGGAGCTAAAAATATGATCATACGAAAACCTACACATAGTTGTTTATAGCAGCTTTATGCATAACTGCCAAAACTTGGAAGCAACCAAGATGTCCTTCAGTAGGTGAATGGATAAACAAACTGGTACATCCTCACAATGGAATATTACTCAGCACTAAAAAGAAATGAGCTATCAAGCCAGGAAAAGGCACCGAAGAATCTTAAATGCATGCAGCTAAGTGAAAGAAGCCAATCTGAAAAGGCTACATACTGTCTGATTCCAACCATATGACTTCATGGAAAAAGCAAAACCGTGGTTGCCAGGGGTTCTGAAAGACAGAGCGGGTATAAATAGGTGCAGCAAAGGGGAATTTCAGCGCAGTGAAATTATTTTATATGATACTAGATGGTAGATACATGTCCTTATGTATTTGCCAAAACCCACAGAACCTGTAACGTCAAAGAGTGAATCCTAATGTAAAATTACTGACTTTAGTGAATACTAACGTGTCAGTATTTGGCTCATCAATTTTAACTAACATACCACACTACTTCAAGATATTAATAACAGTGGAAACTAGGGGGAAGAGCCTTTGAAAACTATATTTTCTGCTCAATATTTCCATAAACCTGAAACTTAAAAAACTATTAAATGCCTTGGGAAGGAGAAATGGACAGAGTGTCTTAGAATGAAAAGTCCTTTCATGTGCCCATCCTGCCCTTTCCTCAGAGATGCCTCGTCTGCTCTCTTCCCCAGAAGGGACTGCTCCTGAGGAAGCTGAAGCCAAACTATACCAGGCAGCCAGTTCTGCGTATCTTCCTGGAGTCTTCCTTTATGCAGCTACCATGCTTGCCCCACAGCTTTTGTTAAGTAAATAGTGGCCTTTAAAATAAATATTTGATGGGGGGGGAAAATTTGACAAATTTACTCTGAGTAGGAAATTTTCCTTTGAGGCAATGTGGTTTATTAGCCTGAAGGTGGGGAAAGATTCACTCTAAGATCACAAACATTAGCACAGAAGAAGAAACATAATCTAAGTTTACTTTCAAGAAGAAATAAATGCATTATTCCTGGTCACTGAGCTAAGCCTGTGTGAACTTTGTCTCCTGAACAGAGGTTCAGGGGTCATAGGTCTGCTGTGGTTTCCTTCATCTAAAACAGGCTGAAGGCAAAGGCCAAGTATGGCTGTGAGCAAAGGACTCCTCTGACATTCCCAGCCACTAACCAAAACTAGAGTTCACCACAGGGGGAATTAACTCCCCTTTAAACACACAGCACCAACCATCCCAAAGCCCACTTCTGCTTCCTGTGGCCCACCCTGTTTCTCCTCTTGGGGACAACAGCTCATTACCAAAACCAATTAGAAACTATATCTTTTTTCTCAGTGTTAGCTTGTTTTCCCTCTTAAGAACTGTAACCTGGGCTTGGGGGTGGGTGGGATGTAGCTCAGTGGCAGAGTGTTGGTCTAGCATGCACGAGGTCCTGAGTTTTAACCCTAGTACTGTTTAAAAAAAAAAAGGATCCTATACCCTCATGATAACCAAAGAACTAACAAGGGAAAGTTTCTCCTTTTAGAAGCATTACAGCTAACAATTAAAAGAATTAGAACAAATTTACAATCCTAATGAATTAATAAATATAGTCAATGACATTAGTTGTTATTAACTTCATTTAAAAAAAAAAAGACATTCCGACACTATGGGTCTTTTCAGAGCACATACCACACAACCTAAGAACTGTTCTTGAAAAAGAAAATCTACACAAGTCTCTAGCTCTAGTTACAAATTTACAGAAAAGAAAGGGGCCAAAAGAACATATTAAACTGACACCCATGGGAATGCACTCAGCAAAGTTCAGGGACTAGAAAATCTACAGGAAAAAACAACCTAATTCAACAAATAAGTTTAATAGGGGGGAAAACAGATGACAGATAAACCTACAGATTAAAAGGTTTAAATAACAGTGAAAGAATCCATTTGGCCAGGTATGGTGGCACAAACCTGCAATCCCAGCTACTCAGGATAAGGCAGGAAGATCTCAAGTTCAAGGCTAGCCTAGGCAATTTAGCAGGACCCTGACTCTCAATAAAAAATGAAAAGGGCTGTGGATACAGCTCAGTGGTAGAGTGCCCCTGGATTCAATTCACAGAACAGAAAGAACACAAACTAATTAATTTACAATGATTGATGATATTAAAGAAAGAGTTTCATTTTGACAGAATAAAAACCGACTTACACAGGGCCAGTAAGGGAAAAGTCCCAACTCTTAGTCCAGAAAGTACTTCAGATAAAAACTTATTCTAGGGGCTGGGGTTGTCTGGGTTCGATCCTCAGCACCACGTAAACATGAATGCATTCCATTGTGTACAACTAAAGTGAATGAAAAAATTACAAAAAAAAAAAAAAAAACTTATTCTAGGATAGATCTGAAGTACTTATTCTACACAGTCTGCAGATATGCCAATACTGCAAAAAACCGTTCACCAGCAGGGCACAGTAGTGCATGCCCGTAATCCCAGCTACTAGGGAGGCTGAGGCAGGAAAATCACTGAAGCCTACAAGTTCAAGACCAGGCTGGGTGCAGACAGAGACCCTGTCTGAAAAAATAAAAAAGAAACAAACACTAAAAAGAACTACTAAGAATAAAACCAAAGTAAAACTTGTAAACTGAGGGGTTTTTGTTGTTGTTTAGATGCTGGGATTTGTGTGTACAAGGCAAGCACTCTACCACTGGAGCTATACCTCCAGCCAGCTGAGGCCTTTTCAGTCACAATTTTACTTGGAGATTTCTAACTGGAAAAGTTATCATTAGAGCCAATTAAATTTTTAAATGAAAATTAATTAAGATTAAAATTAGGTGGAGGGTTGAGTATGTAGCTCAGTGGTAAGATGAACAAGGCCCTAAGTTCATCCTTCATCACTGGGGGTAAAAAAATTAGGCGGGATTATTTATGAAAATGTTAAGATGATGACAGTACAATGAGCTATCACTACACATATAAAAAGGGCTAACCTAAAAAACAGTGATAACACCAAATACTGGAGAGGATCCAGGGAATCTGGATCTCTGTTATGTACACCGCTGGTAGGCACATAATACAGCTACTCTAGAAAACGATTAGCAATTTCTTTAAAAACAAAATATGTACTTATCATATGGCACTTCTGGACATTTATCTCTCAAAAATTAGAACTATTTTCACATAAAACTGTGTATATCAATGTTCATAGCAGCTTTATTTTTAATAGTCAAAAACTAGAAACCACCTTTCTGGAATGTCTCTCAGCAGGTGAATGGTTAAACAAAGTAGGCAATGAAAAAGAATCACGGTGAAGGGAAAAAAGACAAAGTTACATACCATATGATTTTTATAATGTTCTGAAAATGGCAAAATTACAGATATGGGGAAGAGTTCAGTGATTACAAGGGGTTAAGGACAAGAAGGGTGTGTGTGTAAGACTATAAAGAGGCAATACACCAGGGATCTTTGAGGTGATGGAATAGTTTCACATTCTTTTTTGCTACTGTTGTTTCCCTGATGGAGAAATGAACTCAGGTCACAGCAGTGAGGGCACCAAAACCAATCCAGTCCTGTATCTTGGAGGTTGGAAGCAGTTACATGAATCTACACATGTGAGAAAATCACACAGAACTAGACACACACACACACATAATAAATACATGTGAAACTAGTGAAATCTAAAATAGTCTATGGAGGGCTGGGGTTGTGGCTCAGTGGTAAAGCGCTTGCCTAGCATATGTGAGGCACTGGGTTCTATCCTCAGCACCACATAAAAATAAATAAATAAATAAATAAAATAAAGGTCTATCAACAACTTCAAAAAAAATTTTTTTAAATTAAAATAGGCTGGGGGGCTGGAGTTGTGGCTCAGCAGTAAAGCGCTCGCCCAGGTTCAGTCCTCAGCACCACATAAAAATAAAGGCACTGTGTACAACTAAAACAAATAAATATTTTAAAAAATAGGCTGGGCTAAGGTTGTGGCTCAGAGGTGGCGCGCTCGCCTAACATGCAAGAGGCACTGGGTTCAACCTACATTTAAAAAAAATGAAAATAAAGATATTATGCTCACCTATAACTAGAAATATTAAAAGAGGCTATGGATTGTAACAATGTCAATTTCCTAGTTTTGATATGAAACTATAGTTATGTGAGATATTACCAGTAGGGGAAACTGAGCAAGGAATTATGAGAACTATCTGTATTAGTTTTTGCAACTTCCTATAAATCTATAAATTATTTCAAATTAAAGAGTTAAAAAAGAATAGATGGAACTATGTGTAAAGAGATTAATTATAACAAATAGAAAAGATTTAGCATGGTTATTTGAAACATGGTAATAAAGTTTCCATTTTAATGAGTACTTTTATTAAATCAACTAACCTGGAAGCAAAGGATTTTGCACTTAATACATATTTCAAAAGAAGGCGAGACTTGAGCTAGAATGCCTAAGCTTAGTTACCATATACCATACAAAATCTCTGGGCACAATTTTAAGATTTTTTTTCAGACTTGAAATTGTTCAAGTGAATAAGAAACCAGTACAGAATATGCATGGCTCCACATTTAATTATTTCCTAAAATCTTTACCTCCAATTTCCACGTGGCCCAAACTTCTGGGCATATGAAAGTCTTTTGCATCATCAAGTAATTTTATCAGATAGAATTAAATATATTATCTGTTGTGTGGTTGCAAATTAATGAAAAAATCTAGCTCAAGGCCATCCTCAACTTCAATCTATAATCACTTATTTTAAAAAAATAATTACGTGTAATCTTAAAAACAGTAAAACAAATTTGAAGACTTTCTGGTGTTCTACAGCAACTGAGTCCCTAGCAAATATTCTGGGGTAGAAAGGACATTCTACCGGCCAGCCTCTGAACCGCTAAGAGGCTGTCCAGCTCTATACAAAGCTGTCCAATCTGCTCTGTAGGAAAGAGCAAAGACCAGCAGCTGCTAGTAACTGGACCCTAGTCCTTCACAGCAGCATCTATAGCCCCATCAAGAATACTTTGTACCTGTGTGTATAAGTGATTAATATAGTCTCTAGTGCTGTGGGTGTGAACTTGAAATAGTTTCCTCCACTAAATGTTACTCTTGAGTCAAAAGAACAGAGAATAGAAAGCTGTGTGAAAGCATACTTCACCCCGCTTTTCTACTTCCCACAGAAAAAGTGCTTTTAATTTTTCTCAGATTCAACAGGTATAAGAATACCTAACCATTCATTGCTATCCATGTCTACACCATTCCTGTGATATACAGATTATCTGAGAACCAACAAGTAAAACAACCATCTGACCAGTCCAATGCAGCAAGGGAGGCCCTTCCTATGGGCCTTCTGGACTCCTAACACTAGGCCTTTCTAGCAGCAGCTTCAAGGAAGGAGTTGAAATATAGGGCCATCGAGCATACTAGGATCAGAATTGTTCAAGCACACACACATCCTCCCTGCCTTAGACTTTTCCAGTATCCTTTTCACATCTTATCTTTCCTGCAATGTTCTAAACCTGTGTGAACACAGGGTAGACTCCAAAAAGCTCCAGTCACTGTTTACTTTGGCTTTTCCATGGCTAAAACCTTAATGGGGATGGAAAAAAGAGTCCATACAATGAAATGCCAATGACTCTTGACAGTAACATGGTTCACTGGCCACAGATAGTGGATGAAAGATGCAAGCTGTGGCATGAAAGTAACTTAGTTGAAAACAGTATGTCAGATTTGAGGAAATTCTCAGATACAAATCATACTGTTAAGTGTAGAATCCACACCATAATGCCTGCTTTAAAATACATTTCTATACACAAATCAGTCAATAACCTGAAGGCCCCAGTTCAGTATATGCAAATGCAAAGAAGTTAAACTTAACACAAACACGAGGTCTCTCTAAATTCTTTCCTGCTTAATCAGCCTGATTGCTGTGAAGCTGAACAATAACACCAAATCCCCTGATGACATTATATAGAAATAAGCCATAATGCCAATGCCAAAGTAAACCACCAGCACCTTGGGTTTACTGTGATAGAGTGAACCATGAGTACTAGAAAAATGGCACATATGGGAGGACACTGTCCACTGCAGTGGAGAGAGCAGCATTCACCATGAATCCACCCAAACGCCATCTTCTCTCCCAGATCAACAGTCCTTCCAGCCCTTATTTTCAATAACACAAACATTTCCCCAGTCACTCAATTACAAAGCTGTAGACCATTAAATTCACAAAGGGAAGGGGATCCTCCTTCATCCTTATCTTGTAATAACTTCTCACATTCATTCATCCTCTCATCCCCAATTCCTACCATCCTGGTTCAAGAAATTAGTCATTAAACTTAAATTTCCCAGGGCTGGGGTAGAGCTCAGCAGTAGAACATTTACCTAGCATTATCATGTCCAAGGCCCTAGATTCAACCCCTCACACGGGGGGGAATTAAGTTTCCCAATGGGGTCTTCTTGATGTCCCCTCAAACAAATTCACATTCCAAGCCATTACTGAGAACAAGTCATCCAAGCCTTGACAAACCACCTACAGAGCTCACAGTGCAGCCAACACAAACCTATTCTCATGAACTTGGACAAGCACCAAGCGCTTTCCACAAGAAGTTTCTGGACATTCAGGCTCAGGACTAAGGGCTCTGGATATCAGTAAATTCTCTGTATTTGCAACTTCCTGCCATCCCTTCTTTCTCCATGGTGATCAACAATTAATAAATCTTTGAAAAGAAAAGGGCTTATGGCTCATTTTCACTGACAAGCAGAAAGAGCCAGTGGACTACATCCTATACTATAGCCTACTCTCAAGGGGAATAAAGTCTGAAGTCGAAGAAAAAGGATAAGTGGAAAGCATGTTGGAAGGAATAAAAAGATAAAGAAAAGAAAAGAAAATAAACTCCCTGGGCCTATGGTTACACAGGGACAAAGGCCGAGATGGTAAATGCACCCAGGGGAGTTTCATTTTGAAAGAAGACTACAAAGACTTTACAATGAAATCCAAATATTTTATGCTACATTAAAGATATTTCCATCCCTCAATAGGTAAGAGAGAACAGAAATGTAAAAGGAAAGCTAAACGTACATTTGCTCTACCAAGAACACAAAGCAAGCACAAGAGTTCTGAGCAACCAAACAACAACAACTTGGGCAATAGAAAAAGCCAGGATTTGAACTGTAGCTCAAAGGAGTGTCAGGAAATAAGTCAACCAGTTTGGCTGATTTGGAGAACACCAAGATATAGAAGACAGCAGTACACAACTATCCCAGAGCTACAATCCACTTTTCACACTGAGGGGAAGAGGGGACACCAAGATATCTCCTCTTCCTATCTAAATAGCCAACCCAGAAGCCAGGAACCACCACAATTTGTTAATCTACTAGCAAAGTATCAGTCACATTCTAAGAATGCAGAAAATGTTGGTGACAGTGTTACTACTTTTAATCTGTGAAATAGTGAGGTGCACTGATTCCAGACTTTGTACATACCTGTATTAAAAATAGCAAAACTTCCTTAAAAGAAATAAAGATCCACAAATCAAAACTTATCCACAGATCAAGAATTATCAAGCAACCAGAGACTCTTACACAAACACTATTCAGAACTATTTAATATATTTTTCAAAACTAGAAAGTCTCAGAATTAAAAATTTGAAAAATTTTTAACTGCTGACATTCTTAAAAGGAAGGGGCAAAAAAGTGGAAAGTCTGAGGAAGTGATAAGCTGTTTTAAAACAATTTTACAATCAGTATTTAAACAGTAATCCCTCTGGGAAATGAAAATTCCTCTCCTAATCCCTTTGAGGGCAATATACTATTTGAATCAGGAACAAGAACACTTTGCTTCTACAAAGTTCAAATGTAAACCTTTTGCAGTATCCTTTATGTTAAATAGCAAATAGAGGGGGAAACAATTTCTGATTTAACAACAACAAAAAAGAGGTGGCAGGACTTTGGATTTATAATGTACCTTTTCTAGAAACATATGAAAGAGACTTCATATGTTTTTCATATGCAATTAGGGAACTTCAAGATTTTAGTTGACAGTGATTACTTAACTGGAGCTTATTCCTGTAAAAGTACCAGAACCCCTCAATATCATTTGCTTGTCACTAAACCACAGGTTTATGCTTCAACATGGAAATGCTAACAGATGGAACCACAAGCCTTTAATAAAATGTGATGACCATGGAGAGCGCCCTTGAAGCTTAGCAACAAAGGACTCAACCCTAAAGGGTTCCTCTCTGGAAAGTGAGGGCAGATTTGACATATACCCCAGTAGCAGTCCTAAAGCGCATGACTGCATTTTCCATAAAAAGGTGGGAGTAGTAATAGTAGCATATAGCAGACACCAACCCACTACAAGCAGATGGAACCCACCAACTCATTTTACCCAGACCTTCAAAAAGGTACACAGATTTGTCTCTCCTTGCCAAACAGGGCTGATGTGAATGGGTGAATCTAAGAAAAGGTTCACTCGGGATTACTAATTGGTGATTTCATTTGTGTACTCTAGCCTCAATGTAAAACAGGACCTAAAAAATGAAAAGCAATTTGAAAGCTGGTTTTCCATACTCAGTCTCTCAGTCTCTCTCTCTCTCTCTCTCTCTCTCTCTCTCACACACACACACACACACACACACACACACAGTCCAAAACCTTTATTTTACAAAAGAAAAATGACTCAGTAACCTTTTCCAGCACAAGGGCTCTTCCAGAAGGGAAATCTAGCTGGAAACATTCCGGTCTTATGTACATAATTCACCAGGGGTCAGGTAAGATTCCATTTTGTAAGAGCTGAACTTTAAACAGAAAGTCACTAGTGGTGCAACATTCACTCATTAGCATAAAGTTACCCCCTAGAATGAAAAGCACTGGCTCCCTCTGCCAAGATGACAACTTTACAGTGAGAAGCCAGAGCCCCGGACCATGAACTCCTGGAAAGTTCTATCAGGGCCTCAGAAGAGCTACCACCTCTACTAGCCTAAACTTAGCTGTCACCTCAGCCCTCTCTCCCCAAAGACAGGACATCCCTAATACCGCAATTTTAAAAAAAAAAAAATAAAATTAAAAGATGGGCCAAAGGGTCAAAAGCAGGCAATGCCTTTCAGGGCTGACATGATTCCTGTCTGAGATTGGGGGAGGGGAGGAGCATTCTGGATGTTTCTATTCTTGGCAAGGAAAGCACCTCCAGGTCCTAAACCATTGAAAGACACCAACGCAGTAATGTTTTCAGGGCATAAATGATACGACCGTGCTAAGGGACCTCATCTTGGAGTATGATGGTGAGGACGAAGGTGTGGAGGGCTGGAGGGGGGTCAGGGGACAGAAGGTGGGACTAAGGGGAGGGCCCAGCAGATGGATAAAGGGGGCTCAGGGAAGGTGTGGACGGTTAAGAAGGAGGGGAGGGAGGTGTGAATGACTAAGGAAGGTGAGGGGAGGTTGTAGATGGCCGAGAGGATGTCCACACAAGGCTGAAAGAGGGCTGGGGGAAGGTATGAATGGCTGGGGGGTGGGGTTTTGGCCACAGTCTCCCCCCCCCACCCCCCGTGGAGCGGCAGCCAAGACAGGCCTTGGGGGTGGCCTCTCTGGGGCTCCCCCACCCCCTCTGTGGGCGTGTGCCCGGCTGCGCGTGTGCACGGACCAGACCAGCAGGCCTCAGGGCCAGCACTCACCCCACGACTCCCTGGTTGTAGTTCCTCCGCTTCCACGGGGTCCCGCTGTACACGCCCCCGCTGCCGTCCGCCCGGCCGCCCCCCGCGGCCCGCCCTCCACTGGGCTGCAGCAGGCTGTAGTTGAGTCCGTAGGTGCTGGCCTTGTTGTCGCGCTTCCTCTTGTTGCTGCTGCCCGAGGCCGGGTCCGCGGGCTCGGCGGCGGGGACGGCGGCCGAGGGGTGCGGGGACGAGGACGCCGAGGGGGACGAGGACGCTGAGGGGCCCGCGGCAGCCCGGCGGGCCCAGGCCGCCGGCTGGTGGTGGTTGTTGTTGTTGTTGGTCGTCTCTAGGGGCAGGAAGTCCCGCTGCTCCGCGGGCAGCGCGTGGCCGCCCAGCAGGCGCTCCCCGGAGCGGTACATGCCGGCCGGGGCCGGGGCCGGGGCCGCGCCGCCGGGGCTGCCGGTGCTGCTGCCGCTCCCGCCGGTGGCCGTGCTGCTGCCGCCGCCGCCGCTCGCGCCGCCGCTGCTGTGACAGTGGTGGTTGAAGTAGAGGTTCCTCAGCCCCTGGGTCGTCTCCCAGATCTGCATCCACAGACTGTTGGACGGTCCGAGCTGCTCTGGCTGGAACCAGGCGATCCTCGGATCCATCAAACGGCGGCGGCCGCTGCCCCCGCCCCTCCTGGCCGCCCGCAGGGCCGCCGCCGCCGCCGCCGCCTCAGGCGCACGCCCGGCCTCGGCTGCCGCTGCTGCTGCCGCTGCTGCCGCTGCTGCTGCTCGGGGCCCGCCGCGGGCGGCGCGGTCGCGCAGGGAGCCGGGCCGGCGCCGGCGGCGTCGCTCCCGCCCTCGAGGGCTCCGCGGGCCCTCCCCCCCTCCCTCCGCCCCTCCGCCGAGCCCCTGTCACTGGGGTCCCCGTGCAAATGGCGGCGGTGGCGGCAGCTCCGGAGAAGGGCAAGCGGCGGCGGCAGCGGCGGCGGCAGCGGCAGCGGGACGCGCCTGCTCTGTAGCGTCCTCGCTCCTCCGGCCCCGGGGCGGGGCCTCCGCCGGCTCCGCCCCGCTCGCTCCGCCCCGCCCCGCCCGCCGCCCGCGCGCTCGCCCCGCCCCCGCCGCCCGCCAGCCCCGCACCCCCGGGGCCGCACCGTGCGTCACAGAGGCCGCGGCGCAGCGCGACGGGGACCGCAACTGCCCTGCCCAACCGTCCCCGAGCCGGCCGCGGCGGGGGCCCGCGTACCTGGCGTCCGGCCGCCTCCGACGCGCGCGCTACCGCCCGGCCTCGGCTTCCTGCTCGCTGAGACTGGGGAGGCCGCACGAAGTCGCGGGCAGCTCCGCTGGGAAATGGACTGTGGGAGGCGCCGCCCCGCCCCCGTCCCCTCCCCCACCCCGCGGCCTCGGGGACTCCTGGGGTCTGCCGGCAACTCACCCCCAGCGCGTTTCCTAAAGCACTTTCGCTGGTGGCTTGGGACACACCCCCGGAGGAAGAAAAATTGCCGCCACTCGCCCTCCCGGTCCGCATGGGGCACCCTGCGTGCCCGCGAGCCGCGCTGGTTCCCGGAGGCTCCCCGCGCCCCGCCCTGCTGCGCGCTGGCCGGGGTGCGTGAGCCGCAGGCCTTGGCAAAGGATCCCCTCACCCCACCCCAAGACGGGAGAAACCGGCTCCCTAATGCACAGGTGGACGCACATCTTCGTTCGGGTTGGGGGAGGTCACGAACCCTAAGTCAAAACCCACTTTACACACGTCAGCGCGCAGTTGCACAGGCACACGACTGCTCAGCCTGTAAAGAAACTGCGGCTGCCCTAAGGTGCACCAACAGCCTGAGAAAATCCTTCCAGTTCAGTTTCTTAACGGAAACCTTAAACTCAAAATGTTTCCAAAACCTTTTGAATCCTAAACTGAAGACCATATTACACATACCATCAATAGAAATTTTTCCGAAAGGTGGTGGTTCGCATCTTTTCAATCCATGTAGGGATTCAAGAACAAGAAAAGGGGCGGGGGATTTTTTTTTTTTTTTTTCAAGCTGGGGAGTTAACGCTGGTGCACTTTACCACCGAGCTACATCCCATCCCTTTTCATTTTATTTTTTAAAATTTTGAGGCAGAGTCTCACTAAGTTGCTTAGGGCCTCCCTAAATTGCTGAGACTGGCCTCAAACTTGAGATGCTTCAGTCTCTGTCTCCAAAATCCCTAGGATTACAGATTTGCACCACCACGCCCCGCAGAAAAAGGGAATTTTCAATATTTACAGTCATCAAAAGAAAAAAAGAATAAGCTCATCCAATGTGTGACTTTTAAGGTTGATGCAAATTACAGAACAAGTCCCTGACACCTGATTTTGGCCTTCTGCTTTGGGAGCTCAATATCCTGGAAAGTGTTTTTGGCAAAGAATGAAAAAACTATCAAAGAATGAAGCATCACTCTACCCTTTTTCTTGCTAAAAGTATAATATGGCCATAAATACATACACACACACACACACACACACACACACACACACACAACACACACACTTTCAGAATGCTGGTTCATTTTATTTGTTGTTATTGCTTTGCTAGAAATTAGTATTAAAAGTTTGCTCGGAATGAAATTTGCTATATGCTAAGATTTACATAAGCCAGGAAAATAAGTAATGGCATCTTTTATGCCATTCACATTGGTGGACAAAAATTAAACGTTGTATAGAAATAGATTTCATTTGATGTCTTCAAATTTGTTTCAATATTTTAAATAAAGAACTGAGGGTAGAGAGCCAGGCGCGGTGGCACATGCCTGTAATCCCAGCACTTGGGAGGCTGAGGCAGGAGGATCGCCAGTTCAAAGCCAGCCTCAGCAATGGCAAGGTACTTAGCAACTCGGTGAGACCCTGTCTCTAATAAAATACAAAAAAGGGCTGGGGATGTGGCGCAGTGGTCGAGTGCCCCTGAGTTTGATCCCCGGTACAAAAAATAATAAAGAACTGAGTGTATAGCCCAGTGATAAAGTACTTGCGTAGCATGCACCAGGCCCTGAGTTCAATCCCTACCACCGGAAAAAAAAATTTTTTTTTAAGCAAACAAACAAACAAACAAAAAAAAAATGGAAAGCCAAGCCAGGTTCAGTGATGCAGCCCTGTAATCCCAGCAGCTCTGGAGGTTGAGGCAGCCTCAGCAAATTAGCGGGGCCCTAAGCAACTCAGTGAAACCCTGTCTCGAAATAAAATACAAAAAAAAAGATGGGGTGTGGCTCAGTGGTTAAGTGCCCCTGGGTTCAATACCCCAGTACCAAAAGAAAAAAAGAAAGCCAAGAAAATAATCATTACTTAAAAGTCCCACTACCCAGAAATACCCACTGTGAAAACTTTGTAAACACTCTTCTAAATATTCACTCCATGCACATACAAATGTCAAAATACAGGTACATTATTTCTCCAAATGTCCAAGAATACATTATATGCCACTGATATCTAAAACAGTGTTCAAAATTATTAATAGTACATGCCAGAAATTGGCATTTGTTATATTTAATGGCACTATTAAGAACTACCAAAGTATTGGCAAAATGATCAAATGAGGTCTAAAGGGTATAGCTCACTGGTAGAGTGCTTGCCTAGTATGGACCAGACCATGGAGTCCATCCCTAGTACCTCCCTCCACAAAGATCAAATGAGATAACCTATATAAAAGTACTTTGTAAACTAACATGTGGCCTGAAAGGCAAGATTTATTACTGTGTTTTCATTCAGCAGCAGGAGAAGCTGACTCGTTAGCTCTGCCTGTAACTTAGCCATGTTTCAAGGCATTCAGCAAATTTTGGTTGAATGAATATCATCCATGCCAGGCTGAGCTAATTGCTTTAGAGGAGGTAAATAATCAACTGGGGCATTTGGCTGCATTCCATGAATTTACTGTCTGGTTGGGGAGGCAAAAAGAGGTAAATATTTAATCTGAAATTGTAATCCATTCAATTAATTCAACAAATATGTCTTGAGCAATTATTATATGCCAGATTCTGAGGATATAGCAATGAACAATCCTGATAAGGTCCCTGCCTTCAAGGACCTTGTATTCCAGTGCGTAAGGTGAGCATATAAAGTCAGACAGTGATAAATGCTGTGAGAAAAGGAAAGCAGGCTAAAGGGATAGTGACCGTATGCTATTTTTAGATGGGCTAATCAGGGAAGGCTGCTCTGAGGAAGTGATATTTGAGCAGGGATTTAAGCCAGGGAATGGCTGTTACCATCTAAGGAATGATCTATTAGAGGGAGTAGTAAGTCCAAAGGCCCTGAGGCAGGAATATGCTTTGTGTGCAAAATGATACAGTAGTAGGATTGAGTATTGACTTGTATCATGGTATAGAATCACAAAATAGATATTCTAGAAGCTTCTTTAACAATCCAACCCCAAGGAAAACACATGGATATTTCATATACAAAAATGTATTCACTTTCCCCAGCCAATCTGCAGTGTTCTGCCTCAAGGTAATCTACTGCAACCTCCAAGGAAATAGACTACACTAATTTTAATAATTTCTTTTTCTTTTTCTTTTTCTTCTTTTTGGTTGTAGGTGAACACAATACCTTTATTTTATTGATGTGGTGCTGAGGATCGAACCCAGGGCCCCACACATGCGAGGAAAGCACTCTACCGCTAAGCCCCAGCCCCAGCCCCTACACTAATTTCAATAATCAACTTTAATTACTCAATTTTTTCCTATCACTATTTTGAACAAAAGAACATTTATTACATTCTTCAGAATCATCTGCATTAAACTGATGAGTTAAAAACAATAGCATTTTCTTCCATAATCTAGTGTCCTATTCATTCCCAATATTCTTGTTCCTGAAGGGGAAAGTGTTGAATTGATGGTCTTAACTTGCAAGATTTTTTTTTTTTTTTTTTTTTTTTTTTTTGGTACTGGGGATTGAACTCAGGGGCACTGGACCACTGGGCCACAGCCCCAGCCCTTTTTTGTATTTTATTAGAGACAGGGGTCTCACTGAGTTGCTAAGTGCCTCGCCATTGCTGAGGCTGGCTTTGAACTCGCAATCCTCCTGCCTCAGCCTCCCAAGTGCTAGGATTACAGGCGTGCGCCACCGCGCCCGGCTTAACTTGCAAGATTTACTGAAACACCAAAGTTCTATAGAGAAAAATAAATGAGTAGGGAAATGGGAAGAAAATTATCCAAGAATCACCAAAATTTAAATGTTTTTATTGATTTATTAACTTGAATAAAAAAGAAAGGGAATTATGTATACAAACTACCATATGGTAGTAATATCATTAATAATTGTCATTATAACTAAATCTTCAACAGTATGTGATTAAATTAGTCCACTCTGGAGTTTATAATTACCATGACCAACAGTTACATGGTAATTACATCTTCAGTATTTAGGTTATAAAGCATTTGCTTCAGGTATTAATAATCTTGGACATAGGCCCCATTTGCAAACTTTCCCCTTTTTGCCCAAAATATACATCATTACACCATGTTTTTTTTTTCCTACTTCATATATGCCTAGAGGATTCCAACTATAGAAATCTTTTTCAAAGAGCTTGTGTTTTCTTCAGGACAGTCTAATTTTTTTTCTATTTCCACTGTTCTACAAACAAAATTGCTCAGGTTGTCTGCCTCTCTGAGGTCTTTGGTGTGTGTATATGTATGTGATGATTAATTTTATGTGTCAACTTGACTGGGATGCAGGGTGCTCAAATTAAACGTTGTTTCTGGGTGTGCCTGGCAGGCTACTTCTGAATGACATTAGTGTTCAAATCAGTGACTGAGTAAAGCATGTAGGCATCACCCAATCCCTATAACCAATTCACAGAGGGCTTGAACAGAACAAAATAATCTGAGGAAGTGGAAATTTGTTCTCTGCTTGAGCTGGGATGTCAGATTTCTCCTGCTCTGGACTGGGACTTACAGCACCAGCCCTGAGATTCACAGGTATACAAAACCAGCTTTCCTGGGTCTCCAGCTTGCAGGTGGCAGATTGGGTGGTTTCTCAGCCTCTACAAGTACGTGAGCCAATTCCTTTGTAAGCCTTTAATATTTAATAAATATCCTTAAATAAAGGATATGTTCCTGGAATACATCCTATTCCACTTTTCTGGAGAACCCCAATAGATTTTGGTCCTGAGAGTGGTTCTGGAGGAACAAAATGTTACAGATGAGTTTTTTAAATTGGTTTCACTGTTTTGGGAATTAGCTTTCTAATCTGATTAGATATAAAGATGCTAACAACTCTATTTCTAGTGGTAAGGGGAGCTCTGATAGTCCATGGGGCGATCTGGCAATAAAGATACAAAGAATGTCTGTATTGGATACTTCTAATCAACTACTCATAAAAAGCAAAAAGTTGGGTAACTGTATATATAATACTTTCAAACATTTTTGGAAACCTAATGAATATAGTGAAATTGTTCCTAATGTCACTGGACAAAGTGATATAAGCCCCCTGGATGGGGGCTGGGGCTGTAGCCCAGTGGCAGAGCACTTGCCTAGCA
This sequence comes from Tamias sibiricus, assembly GCA_025594165.1. Taxonomy (NCBI): domain Eukaryota; kingdom Metazoa; phylum Chordata; class Mammalia; order Rodentia; family Sciuridae; genus Tamias; species Tamias sibiricus. The sequence goes on from CM046672.1 coordinate 35,088,202, forward strand.
TATGTGAGGCACTGGCTTCGGTCCTCAGCACCACATAAAAATAAATAAATAAAATAAAGGTATTATGTCTATCTAAAACATACACACACACACACACACACACATATAAATAAAGAAAAGAAAGAAACAGATGGGCTTGCCAGTTGTGGTGATATATATCTATAATCCCAGCTACTTAGGAGACTGAAGCAGGAGGATCAAAAGTTCAAGGCCAGCCTGGGTAACTTGGACTCTGTCTTAAAATAAAATTTTAAAAGGACTGGGAATGTAACTCAGTGCAAGAACATTTGCATGGCATGCACAAAGTTCTGGGTTCAATCCCCAGTACCATGGGGGCAGTGGGGCCAAGGGAGGGGGGGAGATAAAGTGAAGGATTCAAATCTACAGCTCAAGGGATGTATAAATGACTTAAGGGTTTCTATGTGTTCCCTGAAGGAGACCTTATCTCCTGTAGCCCTAGAGCTGAGATTGCGGAAAGTCAAATGCAGAATCTCATCCTGTCACTGGCTGAACAACAAGGCAGATTGAATTCCCAGCCTCATAGGGTGTCTACTGTTAAAGTGGAGTTGCCAATTTGGAACCAATAATATCCTGTAAATTGGAATGGTTTTGTGTAGGAAGATCCTGATGAGGGGCATTAAGCCCCTCAGTTCCAATGAATCTTCATTATCAGTGGGAAAAGCCTCCCTATGTCAAGTGGAAGCAGCATCTCCACCCCATGTACTGATTGATCCCTCTATGACCCCTGTTACCCCAGCTCAGGAATTAGCTGTGCATAGCCTGGGGAGACTGTGATGGCCGCCCTTGAGGCAGTGGCCTTAAAAGATACTGCTGATTCTCCTCAGGACTCATCCCCCACTTCCCCTCTTTGCCTCTAGGCTGGTAACTAGACTCAAGCCCCAGAAGGCCCCTAAAGGTGAAGTATAAAGTGTGGCCCACAAGGAGGCGTGCTACATTCCAAAAGAGCCACTTGAGTTTTCTAATTTATAAAGACAGAAATTGAGGAATGTGTATGGGAATGGATTTTAAGGGTGTGAGATAATGGTGAAAGGAACTAAAGTCAAATCAGCCTGGATATTAATATGAGCTCACTGAGGAGTCTGCCTTTAATGTCACAGCTCACGGAGTTTGAAAATGCTCTAAGTTTGTTTGCTTCATTGGTTGGCTTAAACATGGATCAAACTGTGGCCCAACTTGAGTAAAATGATTTATGTGGAGTTTTTTTTTTTTTTTTTTACTCTGTGTGTGTCTGTGTGTCTGTGTGTCTGTGTGTCTGTGCTGGGGATTGAACACAGGGCTTCATGCATGCTAACAAGTGCTCTGCCACTGAACTATGTCTTTAGCCCCAGACTGAGCAAAATGGAAACAACCTGCCTTGGTATAATGCAGGAAGGATTCAAAGGCTTAGCGAGATTGGACTGTTAGAGTGGATTTGTCATTTAAGACCTACTCACCCACACTAAGAGCATCCAAAACACATACCTTTCACCAATATTGTGAGAAATAAATTTGTGAGGTGGCCCCAGCACCCTTGAAGAACTCCCTGATTGCTCTTCTCTGTAGACGAGGCCAAATGGGAATTATGGTCCCAGATTATAGAAGCTTAAAGGCAGTGGGAGTAATTGGATCTTACCCCTGCCCAGGGTGGCAGGGGTCAAGTTTTGGCATTCAGCCAACCAAGGCAAGGTGGGCACAGTTACCACAGTGGCTGACAGAATCAAGGTGGCAATCAGAATAGTCTAATTAATGTAGGCCTTTGGTGCTGGCTAGTCTATCATAGTGCTCCTAGAAGAGAAAAATAGATAGGATGCTTCCATATTCTTACTTGATCTGTATAAACAGAAAAGTTCCAGTTCAAGTAAATGGAAGTCTAATTGGAGTCACAAAAACAGGCATAGCCCCTCAGTGAATTCCTAGACTTCAGCCTGTTTACAGACTCAGAGCCCCTTGAATGAAGGGAGACCTGGTCCCCTTATGGAAAGACATTGGTATGATTAAAAAAAAAAAAAATTCGTAGGGTTAATTTTTTCCCCCAGTCTTCCTCAAAGGGACCTATGATCCTCTACCAGGGTACCAGTGCACTGGGGAAGAGGAAATAATCAGATCTTCCAGGAACTTCTGAACACTGGCTACCAACTGATATTATTCCAGGAAGCCAGAATATTACTGAGGCTTTTCTGCCCTCTCCATCCTCCTTGGGTGCTGCTCCTGCTGCACCCTACTTGCTCCAATGTTGGAGTTTGGGTTCCTGCTAGCACTGTGGGCAGCCCCCTCAATCCATCTGCATGATTATCTATCTGGACCCCATCAACCATGATGAGATGTTCTCAGACATTTACCAGATCTGGGAGATCACAAACAGGTTGTGCCTGCAGGTGGAGGGCAAGATGGTTAGTAGGACAGAGGGTAACATTGGTGACTTGCTCATTGGTGGAAGAACAACCTCTGAAGGCCCTAGGGACAAAAGCACTAAAAGCACAGTCATCACTGGTGCTGAAATCCTGAACCATTACTTACAAAAAACCAGTTTCACAAAAGTAGCCTACGAGGAGTACATCAAAGATGACACAAAGTCAGTCAAAGACAAACTTGAATTTAGGATTACAGGCCTGTACCACTGCACCAAGTGAGGGTTTTTTTTGTTGTTGTTTTGTTTGTTTGTTTGGGCTGGGGCTGTAGCTCAGTGGTTGAGTGCTTGCTTCGCATGCATGAGGCACTGGGTTTCGATCCTCAGCACCACATAAAAAACAAATCAAAACAAACCTATTGTGTCCATCTACAACTTAAAAAAAAAAAAAAAAAAGGGCTGGGGTTGTGGCTCAGTGGTAGAGCACTTGCCTAGCACGTGGGCAGCCCGAGTTCGATCCTCAGCACCACGTAAAAATAAATGCATTGTGTACAACTAAAGCAAATAAATAAATACTTTTAAAAAAGAAAAGAAGATAGATCGTGTAGGTTTTCTAAAAACAAAGTACATTTAAACTCAAAACAAAGCCAGACTCAGTGGCATGTGCCTGTAATCCTAGCAACTCAGGAAACTAAGGCAGGAAAATCACAACTTCGAATCCAGCCTCAGCAATTTAGGGAGGAATTGTGCCCAAATAAAATTTAGAAAGGGCTCAGGATGTAGCTCAGTGGTAGAACATCCTTGGGTTCAATCCCCAGTACCACAAAGAGGAAAAAAGAAAAACCCTCAAAACAAAAACACATACAAACATCACTGTGGCCCACCAAGGAGAGTAGAAGCTTACCAAGGCCAGGTAATCAACAGAGTTTTAGCACTCAGTTGGCCCTCAAATCCATCTCACTATTTTCCCAGGTCTAGAATGCATAATTAGAATAGATATACTCAACACCTAGCAGAATCAGCACATTAACTCCTGTACCTGTGGAGTGAGGGCTAGGATAATGGGAAAAGCCAAGCAGAACCCAACCAGAAATACCTCAAACTAGGAGAATAGTAAACCAAAAAGAGCACATTCCTGGAAGGGCTGCAGAGATTAGTGCGGCCATCCAGGACTCGAAGGATGCAGAAGTGGCCGTTCTAGCCACATCCCCGTTCAACATGCCTGTTTGGCCTGTGCAGAAGATAGATGGATCTTGAAGAATGACAGCAGACTGTTACATGCTTAACCAGGAGGTGACTCCAATTGCAGCTGCTGAACCAGGTGTGGTTTCATTGCTTAACACATCCCCTTGAAGCTGGATTGTGGCCATTAAGCTGGCAAATGTCTTTGTCCCCCATTTCTATCAACAAGACCCACTCACTATGGCAGACCAGTCTGCAAGTAGCGGAGACCAACACTGAGATGCTAATACTCCCTAGGATAATCAGCCAGCTACTCAGCAGCAAGTTGATTACAATGGACTATTTCTATTGTGAAATAGATCTCAAAAACTTATGTCTCCACAGCATGGCTTCTGGTCAAGGAGCTCAGATTGTAGCATAAGTTCAGCAATGGGGCTGGGGTTGTGGCTCAGCAGTAGAGCACTTGCCTAGCACGTGCACGGCCCTGGGTTCGATCCTCAGCATCATGAAAAAATAAATAAAATAAAAGTATTATGTCCAACTACAACTAAAAAACAAATATTAAAAAAAAAAAAAAAAAAAAAGAAGTTCGGCAGTGGGCTTCTGCTCATGGAACTCCCTGACCTTACCATGCTCCCCAGCATTCTGCAGCTGCTGATTTGTTAGAATGGTGAAATGGCCTTTTGAAAATTCAGTTATGGCACCATATATGCAACAATGCCTTGCAGAGCTGGGGCAAAGTTCTCCAGAAGGCTGCATAGGTTCTAAGTCAACATATAACATGGTGCTGTTTCCCCCGTAGCCAGGGTTCAGAGGTACAGGGATCAAGAGGTAGAAATGGGATCACTCGTTGTTGCCCCAGTGTCCCACTAGTAAAATTTTGCTTCCTTTTCCCAAAATCTTACGCTCTGATGGCCTAGAGATTTTAGTACCAGAGAGAGGAATCCTTCCATCCAGAGACACAATGATGATTCTATTGAACTTGAAGTCAAACTTGACACCCCGCCATTTTGGGCTCCTTAATTCCCTGAGTCAAAAGACATAGAAGGGAATTCTGTAATAGCTGGAGTGATTGATCCTGACTACCAAGGAAAACTTGGACTACTAATCCAAATGCTCCCCAATGGTCCATATGGTAAAGGGAACTTGGACTTCCACTACACTGGAGGTAAGGAAGAGTGTGTCTCACATAAAGTCCCTCAGGGCATTTGTCATCATCATCATCATCATCATCATCATCATTGTCATCATTGTTATTATCATTATACCTTGTGATTAGATTCCGTAGAAAAATATGCAACAACCCAATGCAGGCAGGACCATTGATGGTCCAGACACTTTAGGAATGAAGGTGTGGCTCACTGTACCAGGTGAAGAACCAAGACCTGCTGAGGTACCAGCTGAAGGCAAAGGGAACACAGAATGGGTAGCAGAGGAAGGAAGTTATAAATACTAGCCATGGCCATATGACCAGCCAAGGACAGGAAGAGTACAATTTCCACAAATATTCCCTTATTTTGTTATGGATATGTGTGTGAGTGTGTGTGCAGCAGATATCTTGGTTTCTTTTACTTTCTTATCCCCTTATCATGCAACATACGATATGTTGACTTTAATCATAGAATCTGAGTGTTGGTTTTACGTCATAGTATCAAAGTTATGGGCTATCAAGGAGAAGAGTAAATATCACTCAAGGACTTTGTCAATCAGTTTCTATCATAACAAATATCTGAGAAAATTAACTTACAAAGAGGATACATTTATTTTAGTTTCAGAGGTTTCAGTCTGTGACCGGTTAGCCCCGTTCAACCTGTGGTGAGCACACCATGATGGGAATACATGTGGATCAAAACCACTCAGGGCCCAGTTAGGTGGTGCACGCCTGTGATCCCAGCGGCTCAGGAGGCTGAGGCAGGAGGATCACAAGCCTGAGCAAAAGAAAGGCACTAAACAACTCAGTGAGACCCTGTATCTAAATAAAATACAAAACAGGGCTGGGGATGTGGCTCAGTGCTCGAGGGTCCCTGAGTTCAATCTCTGCCCACCCCACCCCACCCCACCCAAAAAAAGAAAAAAGAAAAAACTGCTCAAGAAGCAAAACAGAGAGAAAGAGAAAGGGACTAAAAACCAAAATCTCCTTTAAGGATTCATCCCCAGTGACCTAAAGGCCTCCCAGTAGTAGGTCCCATCTCCTACAGGCTCCAATACCTCCTGACACTGGGAAGCAAGCCTTTTCCTCATGGACCAGTGGGGGGTGGGAGGGGACACACATCTCTCCTGGGAAAGGGGTTAGTGAATTTTCAGTGCTACACAGAATAAGTAAATCATGTTAGGCAGAATTATGGCCTTGTTATTATCTTTATGTGGAGATCAAGTATGTGGTTTAAGGAGATGGGCCAAAGTCCCGTGTTAAAAGAGGTGGGCTTGGGATGATTAATTCTATGTGTTGACTGGGACACAGGGTGCCCAGATTAAACATTATTGCTGGGTGTGCCTGGCAGGCTGCTTCTGAATGAGATCAGCGTTCAAATCAGGACTGAGTAAAGCAGATCGATCCCCCCAGTGAGATTGGCATCACCCAATCCCACCAACCAAATCACAGAGGGCCTGAATAGGACAAAATAAGCCGAGGAAGGGGAAATTTGCTCTCTGCCCAACTGCCTGAGCTGGGACCTCAGACTTCTCCTACCCTGGACTAGGAGCACCAGCCCTCCGATTCACAGAAATACAGGACCAGCTTTCCTGGGTCTCCAGCTTGCAGGTGGCAGATTGGGGGACTTCTCAGCTTCCACAAGCCTGTGAGTCAATTCCTTATAACAAATCAGATAATAATAGAGATAGGTCTTATTGGTTCTATTTCTCTGGAAAATCCTAATACTGTGTGTGTGTGTGTGTGTGTGTGTGTGTGTGTGTGTGTGTGTGTGTGTGTATGAAGTGCTTTATTGGCTGGGGAATTGGAGAGATGTTGGTCAAAGGGAACAAAATTTCAATTAGATAGGAGACATAAGTTGTTGTGATCTATTGCACAGTATGGTGAATATAGCTAATAACAACGTAATAGGAGCCGGGCGCAGTGGCGCACACCTGTAATCCCAGCACTTGGGAGGCTGAGGCAGGAGGATTGCGAGTTCAAAGCCAGCCTCAGCAATGGCGAGGCACTTAGCAACTCAGTGAGACCCTGCCTCTAATAAAATACAAAAAAAAGGTGTAGTTCATTATACCTGTAAACGTCAAACACTGGGATGTGACCCAGTGGTCAATTGCCCCTGAGTTCAATGCCCGGTACAAAAGAAAAAAGAAAAACAACAATGTAATAGGTATTTCAAAATTGCTAAGGGGATGGACTAAATGTTCACTCTATAGGTGCAGGCCTGTAATCTCAGCTATTCTGGAGGCTGATGTTAGGAGGATCAAAAGTTCAAGGCCAGCCTGGACAACTTAGTGAGATCCTGTCTCAAAATAAAATTTAACAAGGGCTGGGGATGTTTGGAAGTGCTAGAGTGTTTGTCTTGCTTGCATGAGGCCCTGGGTTGGATCCCCAGCACAGGAAAAAAAGGTATATGAGGTAATAGATATGTTAAATAACTTGATTCAATAATTTCACTATGTATATATCAAAATATGACATTATGACCCATAGGTAAATATGATTATTATTTATCAATTTAAATCTTTGTAAAAGGCTTTATTGGGCCTGGGGACATAACTCAGTGGTGGAGTGTGTGCTTAGCATGTGTGATGTCCTGGGTTCAATCTCCAGCACCAAAATCTCGAAAATTTAAAAAAGTGCTTTATTGAAGTCTAATTTACATACTATAAGATTCACCCGTTTTGAGCATACAATTCAATGATCTTTAGTGAACTTACAGAGTTGTGCTACCATAACCACCATCCAAGTTTAGCATACTTCCAGTCCCCAAAAGATCTTTAAAGCACACTTGCAGTCAATCAGTGTTCCCAGCCCTAGCCCCAGGAAGCTACTAATTTACTTTCTCTAGATTTGCCTTTTCTGCATAATCTCTGTATTGACTGGTGTTTGTGTGGAACTTGAACATGGTGGTTACTATGTGCCCCACAAAATTGTTAGCCCAGGCTAATGACTGAAGGAAAAAAAGCAAGTTAGACTGAGAATGAACACACTGTCTAATAATTTTCGGCCAATCTATGAAATTCCAGACATTTTTCAGATGCATGCTTCCATAAGGCTATTAAGGGGACTCCCTCTACCATTGTTTTGTTTGCTTTTTGTGGTGCTGGAGATCAAACCCAGGCCTGGCTCATGCTAAGCATGCACCCTACCCCTAAGCTACATATCCAGCCCTTTTTATTTTTTATTTTGAAACAATGTCTGGTGAAGTTGCCCAGGTTGGCCTTGAACTTGTGATCCTCCTTTCTCAGCCTCCCACATCTGTGGGATTATAAGCATGTGCTACTGCACCCAGCTCCCAGCCCCCAACTTTATTGTTAAGAAGGAAGCAGTGCCCTTAAGCAGTGCATACAAAGTAGTGATGGTCCCTGGCAGCCACATTGGAGAAAACACTCAGAAACTCCACCAAGACTCAACCCCTGAAAGTGGTACATTTTACTATTTTACCTTTTAAAACTCATCCCTGGCTTGCAGTCTGGAGGATGGGGAATATCCCAGACAGGGTGGCCTTGCCTTAGAGGGTGCTCATGAACAACTGCTATGTCACCTGTCATTAAATAATCCAAGCAGAAAAATTCCATTTGTAGGGGGCTGGGGATATAGCTCAGTTGGTAAAGTCCTTGACTGCCATGCACAAGGCCTAGGTTCAATCCCCAGCACCACCACCAAAAAAAAAAAATCCATTTGTAAAGAACGGAATTCTTTCATCCAAGTTTTACCCCAGGATATTCTCTAGCTAAGGCCTACACAGCTTGCAAACCTTCTTTTTCAAGACGAGCTACTGGGTCATGAAAAATGGACTTTCCAAAGCCCATATATGGCGTATAATTTCATTATTGTTTCTTTTTCCCTCTTGTTTTGAGATGGGGGGAGGTCTTACCAAGTCGAGTTCAAGTGATCCTCCTAACTTATCTTCCCAAGTATCCGAGACTAAGGTGTGTCGTACCATCACACCTGGATTTTTCATTTATATTTTATTTTCTTATTTCTATTTTATTAAGTCAATTATTATCTTCCTGATCCTCCCACATTCAAACAATCCCCAGCCTGTCCCCAAAGTGCCTCTAGAGCATAGAGTAAACCTACTCACTGCTGGCTCTGCCCGCCCTGCCTGCTCAGTCCTCGCCTAGGCACCACAGACCTGCCCATCTGTTGGTCCAGGACCGTGTGCACCGTAAACCCTCATTTCAACTTTTTCCCAACACCGGGCTAGACTTCCAAAAACACAAATTCGAACATGTCACTGTCTTAAGCTGTATAGTAAAATCAAACTCTAGATTTTTTTGTGTGCCAAAAAACCCTTCCTCTCATTGTTTTCTCTCTACATGGTGATTCCATTCTTCAAGTAGCTGAGACCAAACTACTTGACATCAGCTTTAACTTTCTCCTTCCTTCCCGCCACGTATCCATCCCACCACTGAGGCTCCAAGCTTCCTTTAGGCGACCGTCACCTTCTTCCCAGGAAATGTATCAGCACCGTTTAGGCTCAAAACACCACAGTTTCTTGCTGAGATCTTAGGACTGGCCACCCTGTTTCCACCCAAGCCTCCCTTCAGTCTATTCCCACCCAGCAACAAGGTGACCCTTTGAAAAGGTAAGCCAAACAGTTTTTCTCCTATGCCTTAAATGCCTAGTGACTCTGCCTCACACTCAGAGATCATTAACACATCCCCAAGGCCCTCCCTGGTTCAGCCCTGTCTCCTGTGTGGCCTTGTGTCCTGCTACCTGTTCTCTGTGCTCTGGGCATCCGGGTCCCCTCACTGTTCCAGAACGTTCCAGCGTGCTCACAGCAGGGCTTGTGCACTTCTCCTGGTGTGTTAGAACACTCTTCTCCCAACTCTATGAAGCTCCCCCATTTCCTTCGGGTCTCTGCTCAAATGCTGCCGTCCAGAGAGGCCTTCCTGACTACCCTCTGTTATAATTACACTCTGTCTTTTCTGCTCCATTTACCCAACTTCACCATTCTGCTTTAGCACTTATTTCCAGAACCCAACATACTAGTATTTGTCTATGCCTTTGCTGCCCCTGTTCCCCCATGGAAATGGGAGCTCCATGCAGGAGGGCCTTGGTCTGCATGGCAGACTCTAGGACGGTCTCCCATGAGTCCTCTCCCGGTGATCACCTCTGTGCCATTCCCTCTCCTTCAGGGTGGGTGGGACCTGCGGCCAGGGCATGGGCTGTCCTTCCCACGACTGTGGAAGACTCCATCTTGCTGGCAGATTTACTCTCACTTTCTTGCGGGGCCTGGAAATGAGCCACTCTTTGTGACCTGCCCAAAGGCACCTCTGGGGACTGAGGCTTCAGCTCTGGCCAACAGCTAGTTCAAACCCAGAACTGTCAGTCCTATCACCACCAGGAGACAAATCCTACCAGCAGCTGGAGTGGACTCCTAAGCAGATGTGTCTCCAACCGGGCATCCAGATGAGTGGGAAGTCCTGCTGATAGGTGGCTCTTAGCCCAGTGAGAACCTGAGATGGGTAACTCAGTGCAAAAGAGCCCCCAACTCTTGACCCACAACATCTGAGAGACAGCTGGGGATGTAGCACAGTAATAGGGTGCTTGCCTAGCATGCATGACGCTCTGGGTTCAATCCCCAGCACTAGGAAAAGAAGAAAGAAAAAAAAAAAAAAAACTTATAATACATGTTTTGTTTCAAGCCACTGAATTTATGGTAATATGTTATACAGTCATAGAAAACTAACACAATTTGTCCTTAGCTTTATCCTAAGTACTTAGAATAGAATCCAGCATACATTAGTGGTTCAATAAATATTTGTTGAATGAATGTATTGTTATGGAAAAGCAAGTAGGGCAAACAAAGTAGACAACAGTGTCATAATATGTTACGATATTTGTGTGTGTGCGTGTTTATCTCTGCATAAATACAGAATCTCTCTAGGATATATAAGACAGTGACAGGTGAGGGAAACTGGAGAATTAAAAATCCAGGAAAAGGGGGAACATTCACTTTATACCCCTCTGGACTGTTTTTTTTGTTTTTTTTTTTTTTTTAACTCTATAAATATCACTTCAACACACAAAACACCAAAACAAAGTAGTCCCTAACTTCAAAATTTTAAGACTTCCTAATGAAATCACTTTTTCAGCTCTTATTTCTTTCCTCAGTCCTCTGTCTTCCCTTCCTAAAAAGCATCCTGGTCTTTATTCATTTCTACCAGATGCCCCCAGGACGTTTTGTGGCGAGCACCTTTACCAAAAGAATAGCTGCAGGCAGAATCAGACTGTACTCAGCTACCTGCTCCCAATGCTTCCGACTACCTTGCAGAGAAGCAGAAAAGCAAATTTTGTTTCCAGATATGGGTAAAGCCAAGCCGCAGGGCCTATCCACAGCTAAAATGCTAAATAGAGGGTGCTAGGCTTTCCTCCTGCTGTTGTGTAGCCAGTCTAGCAGACATTTCATTGGAGAAAAATTTGAATGATACAAGCTATGGATTTACCTAGAAATTTTGGAATGGTCTCACAGTAAGCTTTGAAAAGTATGGTCCAAACAACCAGGGTAGGGAGCAATTATCATATTTATTTGATTGGCGTGGGAAAAAAAAAAATGGAAAATTTTCTCGCTGAGGTCAAATGGACAGAACCCATTGCATAGCATGAGAAAGTGAGTCAGAGGGTACAGCACGGAGCTCTGGGAAGCAGCACCCATTTATGCCAGAAAGAGCAGCTGTTCCAAATGGCTAACCTCTGGTCTGTTTTGAAATCAGCCTATATAATCAACATAAGACATGACAAAAAATAGTTCTCTTAGGGTGAGAGAGGATATTTGAGACACAGTGAGTGGAATGCTCTCTAGATTTTGTTCTGGGGTGGGGTGGGAGACAAGGTCCCTCATTAATTACTTACTTACCCTCAGTAATTAGTGAGGGACCTTGACCAGAAAAAAAAAATCTTATTGATCCTGTTCAAAGTTCTAAAACTGGATCTGAAAATGCACAAGCATAATTAATGTTCAATGATTAACCAACATCTATGAATTGATGACTAAAAAACAGTGAGTTGTAAAATATCTCTGAATAGCTTCTTAAATCTGTGTGTGCATGTTTGTGTGTGTGTGTGTGTGTGTGTGTGTGTGTGTGTAAGTAAAACTACAATTTCTCACAGGGGACAGTATGGCTACATCTATTTCATTGTTCGATCTGTTCAAGCAACATATCTTTTCAATGTAGCTACAAGGTCATGACTTTGAACCCTATGAAGACCAAAAGCTGGGCTTGGCCTCTTGGCCAAAATAACATCTTTTCCAAGAAACATCTGGAATCTTGACTAAATCGCTGACTTTCACATTCATTCATTTATTTATTCTACCAATATTTAACATTGGGGTACATAGTGACCTAAGTTAGGGGTCCAATGTTCCACAGGTGTGTGTCCTAGTCAATACGTAATTATGGTCGAATTCCTTTTCAATTGACTGGAATTTGAGCTCTGGCAGGATGGTCTTGAAGGATGCATTTCTTTCTTTTTTTTTTAAATTTTTTATTTATAATAGTAGTATGTATTACAATTCATAGTACACACATATAGCATCTTTTTACATACAACTGTTTGTTTACAAAGTATTTTTGTGCCATTCAGGTCTTCAATCATGCATTTAGGATAATGATATCCATCTCATTCAACCACCTTTTCTTTTTTATTTTTTTCTTTTCTCCCCCTCCCTCCCCCCTTGCTCCCTCCCATCCCCTCCCTTCCCTTTGACCATTCTAGTGTTCCTCAAATCCTCCTATGTACCCCCATCCAACAACACTGTGAACTAGCCTCCTTATATCAGCGAAAACATTCGGTATTTGGAGTTTTGAGATTGACTAATTTCACTTAGCATTATATTCTCCAACTTCATCCATTTGCCTGCAAATGCCATTATTTTATTCTCTTTTTTTGCTGAGTAAAATTCCATTTTGTATATATGCCACATTTTCTTTATCCACTCATCTACTGAGGGACATCTAGGTTGGTTCCACAACCTAGCTATTGTGAATTGTGCTGCTATAAACATTGAAGTGAAGGATGCATTTATTAATGGGGAACCTGGAGCATAGTGGCCTGGTGAGATTCTCTCTGACTCCAGGTGATGAGAAGGAGAAAGGAAAAATGATCAGGAAGAATCTAGCTCAACACATGTCAAAGGACAAATATTGGACATCTCTCCCAACCTTTCTAACAATGATAGGGACACATATAATAACTACTTCCATTCTATAACTCTTCAAATCTGTCTCACACTCTGATCAGGCACTTGAGAAAATTTGACTCCCATGTAAGTTTATGCTCATTGATGATATTATATAACTTATAGTTCATTTTCCCAAATGACTGTGAATTAGCTATCTTGCCACCAAATATGAGAGACCCCAAAATAATGTTCTCTTACCTTTAGTTCTTTTATAGCCTTTCCAACCAATGAAATATGAAAGAAGCAAAAGAAAATGGAAAGTGAATAAGAAAGTTATTTGAAATGCCCCTGTGGAATCAGACAAGCTCTCATGTAATAGCACACAGGGGACTTCCAGGAACAGAGAGGAACAATAGAGAATTCATTCACTATGGGATGGGAACTTAGCTCAGCAGCGTAGTGCTGGCCTAGAATGTGTGTGGTCTTGGGTATGACCCCAGCACCACAAAAAATAAATATACAAACAAACAAATAAAAGAATCCCTCATTAAATGTCACATGATCGTTCAGGAAAAGCTCAACTTCGAGCCTATGTTAAAATCAAGTACCTTTTTTTATGTCTAGCAGATTACAAAGATGAAACGGCATGGTGAAGGGATGGAAGAGATGAGTCTTGTTCTCTCTGTGGGGAAGGAAAAGGGGAACAAAAGCTTTGGGGTAGTATTTTAATGCTATCTATCACATTTAAAATATGTATGTCCTATTAAAACAACCACTAAGGAAATCAGTATAGAGGCTCCTCAAAAGATTAGGAAAACCATACGACCCAACTATGCCACTCCTCGGTATTTATTCTAAAGAATTAAAGTCAGCTGGATGTGGTGGTGCATGCCTGTAATCCCAGCGGTTCTGGAGGCTGAGGCAGGAGGATCGCAAGTTCAAAGCCAGCCTCAGCAATTTAGCGAGGCCCTAAGCAACTTAGGGAGCCCCTGTCTCAAAATAAAAAGTAAAAAAAAAAAAATGGGCTGGGGATGTGGCTTAGTGGTTGAAAGCACTTAGGTTCAATTTCTGGTACAAAAAAAAAAAAATTAAGTCAGCAAAATACAGTGATACATGCATACCCATGTTTATAGTAGCACAATTCACAATAGCCCAAATATGAAACCAGCCTAGGTGTCCATCATTGGATGAATGTATTCAGTCATAAATGATGTTATTTGCAGGAAAATGGATGAAACTTGAGAACATTATGCTAAGTATAATAATCCATAATCAGAAAGTCAAATTTCATATTGTTTCTTTCATATGTGAAAGCTAGAGAGGAAAAGGAAAAATTGGGGGAATTTTATGAAAATTGAAGGGAGATCAGTATAGAGGAAAGGGACCAGTGGGAGGGAGGAGGGGAAAGAATGGGGGAATGCTGGGGAATGATATTGGCCAGATTATGTTGTTATATTATGTGCATGTACAAATACATAACAAGAAATCACACCATCACGTGCAACTATAATGCACCAACAAAAAACAAGGAAAAAGTGTGTATTTCCTTTGACCAAGTATATTGGCCTGCTCAGGCTGCCCTGACTGAATACCACAGCCTGGGTGATTTCACCAATAGAAATTTATTTGCTCATAGTTCTGGAGGCTGGAAGTCTAAGATGAAGGTGTCATCAGGGTTGGTGGCTGGTGAGGCCTCTTCCTAGGTTATAGATGGCTACATGCTCCTTGTGTCCTTGTGACCTCCTTTCTGTGTATATGCCGAGAAAGAGAGATCTCGTGTCTCATTCTCTTGTGAGATGAGTCCCCAGTCCTATCAGATTAGGGCCCACCTTTTTGACCATAATTACTCCCCTAATGCCTGGCGCTGTGCTGCACACCTGTAATCCCCACAGCTCAGGAGGCTGAGGCAGGAAGATCTGGAGTTCAAAGCCAGCCTCAGCAACTTAGCAAGGCCTGATGCAACTCAGTGAGACCCTATCTCTAGATAAAATAGAAAAGAGGGCTGGGGATATGGCTCAGTGGTTAAGCGTACCTGGGTTTAATCCCTGGGTTCAATCTCTAATAAAAAAAAAAAAATAATAATAACTCCCATAAAGACCCTGTCTCCAAATATAGCTCCATTGAGGGTTAGGGCTTCAACCTATGAATTTGGGGAGGACACAGTTCAATTCATAAAACCAGTAAATCAAGTTTCAGGAATTTATCCTGCATGCATGTTTGCATATATGCACAGAAATCTTTCAATAAGAATGCCTCAAGTCGTGTTGTCTGCAACAACCAGGGACTGTAAACAACCTCAGCATCCATCAAGAGGGGACCAGTTATACAAATTAAGTCCCATTCAATCAATGAAGTGCCCCACACAGGCACTGCTGTGACAGAGCCAGCACTAAACACACTGATATGAAAAGCTCGCTAAAATACCTCAAGTGAAGGAAGCAAGATGTAAAGAAGCATGTGGACTATGATCCAATTTCTGTAATAATTATAATAAAATCTTAAGCACCAACATTTTCTGGAAGAATACACACACACAATGGCATTCATTATCTTGTAGGGATAGATTTGGATCATGGGAAATTACCCTCTGTACTGTAATTTTGCCCACCCCCAGGTCTGTGTGTAGGTATTAATTATTTTTATGATGATACTTGTAAAAAATACTGTGTGTGTGTGTGTGTGTGTGTGTGTGTGTGTTACTGGGAATTGAACCCAAGGGTGCTTTACTACTGAGCCACATTCCCAACCCTTTGTAAACTGGCCTTGAATTTGCAATCCTCCTGCCTCAGCCTTACAAGTTGCTGGGATTACAGGTGTGCACCACCATGACCAGTTGCTGTGAACATTGCTGTGCAAGTTTTTATGTGAATACCTGTTTTTAGTTCTCTTGGGTCCATATCTGAGAATGGAATTTCTGGGTCATATGGTATTTCTACATTTAACTTTTTGAGAATGAATATTATCTATCTATTGTGTTTAAATATAATTACATGTCATGAATGAGACCACATAGGACAGGATCTTGAACATTCTTTTAGTACAGTCTCTCATTGACCTTTGGTACTATTTTTCTTCATTAAAGCAGTATATTTTGCCTTGGATCTGTTAGATGCAGGTATAAAATAGACCCTCCAACGTTCTTGCTGT
This sequence comes from Tamias sibiricus, assembly GCA_025594165.1. Classification (NCBI taxonomy): domain Eukaryota; kingdom Metazoa; phylum Chordata; class Mammalia; order Rodentia; family Sciuridae; genus Tamias; species Tamias sibiricus. Next base: position 35,104,159 of record CM046672.1, read on the forward strand.
TGAATTGAGCTGAAACATTGTATCACAAAATGACATATGTAGTCTCTTGATAACATTAATATCCCTAGGCAAAACTCAATGCAATAAGCAGCAACTCTCTTGCCTTTAGAGATGTTTACTTGTTTATTTGTTTATTTATTAAAAGCCCACTACTGATCACTTCATACACATTAGGATAACTCTCATAAAAGAATAAAAAATATTGGGCTGGGAGTCTAGTTCAGTTGTAGAGCACTTGTCTAGCATGTAGGAGGCCCTGGACTCATCTCCAGTATTGAATTTTTTTAAAGTTTGAAATGGTAACTGTTATGTTGCACATATTGTAACAAAAAAAGAAAAGGAATGCATACACACTGTATCTTTTTTTTTGGGGGGGGGGGGGGCAGGTGGGTACCAGGGATTGAACTCTGGGGCACTTGAACACTGACCCACATTCCCAGCCCTACTTTGTATTCTATTTAGAGACAGGGTCTCACTAAGTTGCTTTGCACCTTACTTTTTCTGAGGCTGGCTTTGAACCCACCATCTTCCTGCCTCAGCATCCCAAGCCACTGGGATTACAGGCATGTGCCACCACGCCTGGCCATACATGTATCTTTTTAAACACATATCACATCTTTTTAAAAATATTAGAAGTGCCTCTGTTCTGTAACTTTCTTTTTGCTCAGCCATCTCAACGGGTCTGGTCACGGGGCTGAGTGGTAGAGTATATGCTTAGCATGCACGAGACTCTGGGCTTTAATCTCCAACGATCCCTGAGAGATCGCTCAGTGTGAGCATGCACAGAGCTGTTTTCCTCCTTTAACTCCCGCAGAACTCCATCATGACACCATATGGCAGTGACTTAGCCACACCTCTATAGATGAACATGTTTGCAGTCTTTCGCTATTATAAACACTGCTGTAGGGAAGATTCTTACAGAAACCCAGTCGATTTTTACCTGTTAAAAGTAGGCCTTTTAGCCCGGCGTGGTGGCGCACACCTGTAATCCCAGCACTTCGGGAGGCTGAGGCAGGAGGATTGCAAGTTCAAAGCCAGCCTCAGCAATGGCGAGGCGCTTAGCAACTCAGTGAGACCCTGTCTCTAATAAAATACAAAAACGGGCTGGGGATGTGGCCCAGTGGACGAGTGCCCCTGAGTTCAATCCCCGTACCACACACACACACACACACACACACACACAAAAAAGTAGGCCTTTTAACAACTTTTTATTCATTGTTTTAAAATGAATGAATCCTCAATGCCCATCCAAGTAATCATGATGGTAGTTGTTTTGGCTTCGATCTGAAATGTCCCCCAAAGACTCATGTGGTGGAGGCTTGGTCTCCAATGTAGCCCTGTGCAGAGGTGGGGCTTTGGGGAAGGGAGGGGGCCATGAGGGCTCCACTGATAGCTGAGTGGACTCCCGAGGTGGTGGAAACTGTAGGCCGTAGGGCATGGTTGGAGGAAGTAGGCTACCAGGGGCGAGCCCTGGAGGGGTATTCCTTGTCCCCCATCCCATCCCGCTTCTCTCTGCTTCCTGGCTACCCTGAGGTAATCAGCTTTGTCCTGCCATGATGTTCTGCCTCATCTCAGGCCCAAAGTAATGGAGCCAGTCGACCATGGACTGAGATCTCTGAAACCATGAGCCCAAATACATCTTTCCTTCCTTGCATTGTTCTTGTCAGGTATTTAGGTCACAGCAATGAAAAGCTAACACAGTGGTGATTCCTTCCCTCCCCACCCACCCCTCAACCCCAGATGCAGAAAAGGAAGCACAGTTTGGATATAAGCAACTTCCTATATTTTTTAGATCTGTCTTTCCTGGGTGAGAATGGAATTTTTTTTTTAAGCCAAAGAGTACTGCTCTGATTTTTCAGTATCTCATTTTATCTCATTCCTATTAGGCAAGGATTGACCGACTAGCTTTTCATCTGTGACTTGGAGTATTTCCAGCCACACACTCATAGAGTGGGTCTCAAAAAGTCAGTTTTTTGGATCTCAGAACATACCAGTAATTTTGATTTTTAGGGTTAAAAGTTTCTCTCTTGAATTTCCTTCCCATATAATTGGCAATGACTTTTGTGGCAGGAGTGGGGGAATGGCAGTAATGTATATTTTTTTAATTCAAACGGCTGTGTAGTTCTAATCTTAAATACATCTAAATATAATTAAATCCAGGATCCAATTAATTTCCATCAAACAGAAATTTGGTCTGACAAATAATTTTTGGTTCTGTAGAAGGAAATGAGTTTGATAAATGGAAACAAGAATTATCTTCTATTCCAAGGCAAGAAATCTAAGACAATCACTCTTCATATTGACAAGCACTGCTTTACAGGTGTGACTAATATATGGAACTCTCACCCAAATGTAGGTATCTGAATTTACAAATGTTTATTTCTTACACACACACTTAAAGCACAATTGAAATATAACTCAAATATTGTTTTGTGTTGCTTTGGATTATCCATCAGTGAGTAAGGGTTCAAGAGCAACCCGTTTGTGTGAGAGGTGGTCCTTGGATATGCCCTTAGAGAGAGGGGAAGTCAGTTAGGGAAGGGAAGGCATTAATAAAGGGTGTGTTTGGGGCTAGGGTTGTAGCTCAGTGGCAGAGCGCTTGCCTAATGTGTGAGGCACTGGGTTCGATCCTTAGCACCACATATAAATAAATAACATAAAGGTTCATTGACAACTAAAAATATAATAATAATAATTAAAAAAATAAAATAAAGGGTGTGATTTCCAGTGGGGTACCTCTGTATTTACTAAAACATAATCCCATGGGGAAATTTTGGGTGCTAACGTAGAATATGCACCCAAAAGTCATCTTCTCCTGGGGACTAGAGTTCTGGTATTTATACACCCTCTCTTGCTGAATGAGAGGTTGGTTTTATCCATTCCCTGCACTTCTGACCTGTCATCCTGGGAAAAAAGACCACCTGGGTCCAAAGTAAGTCCCCAGGCAAGGAAGCATGGGGTTTGGCAGCTGGAGGTCAGATTGGTATTCCTCAAGTAGTAAGAATGAGGAAGGGCTGGGGATGTGGCTCAGTGGCAGAGTGCTTGCCTAGCATGTGTGAGGCACTGGGTTTGATTCTCAGCACCACATGTAAATAAATAAATAAATAAATAAAATAAAGGTCCAAGACCTAAAAATGAGCTGGCCAGCAAGACTCTGATAGCATCTACCATGTTTCACTTCTGGAAGCTTTGAAATAGCTTAGCAGCTTCCTTTCACCTGTGTCCTCCAGAATTTATGTGGTGCCCATGTCTGTCCTCCCATAACACAGAAGGGCCTGGTCTCTGGCTTCATCAGCAAGTCCCTGGAAAGCAGGAAAGGGCTGTGACTTCCTTACTTCCCAGCACCGCAGGGAAAGAGTAGAGGGTAGTGGGTGCTAAATAAACATGCCGCTTCCAGATGCCCTGTTCTTTCTAGAGCCTTCTTTAAAACAGTGAGAAAATCAAGAACGCAGGGAGGCTCTCAAGTTCTTAGGTTTCTGGTCCTTATTTTCCTTTCAAATGTAAAGAGAAGGAATCTACACCAATTTATGGAATTGGAAATGTAAAATTCTAAATAAACATATGTCAAGTGGCGATATGTACTAAAATAAGGGGTGCAGAGTGTGCATAGCTGTTTATTTGTTTTGGCTTTTTCTTTTGCAATGCTGGTCATGGAACCCAAGGCTCTGCATGTGCAAGGCAAGTGCTCTACCCCTGAGCTACCCCAGCCCTGCATAGCTTTTTTTTTTTTTTTTTTTTTTTTTTTTGGTACCAGAGATTGAACCCAAGGGTGCTTAACTATTGAGCCACATCCTCCTGAGCCACTGGGATTACAGGCATGCACCACTGTGCCCAGCTGTATAGCTATTTTAGATGAGGGGTATGGGAAGTCTCTCTGCTAAATGGATGTTATATATATGTATATATTCCTTTTTAAAATAATTTATTTTTTAAATTTGAAGGTTTTTTTAAAATAACATTTTTAGTTGTAGATGGATACAATACCTTTATTTTATTTATTTATATGTGGTGCTGAGGATCTAAACCAGTGCCTCACATGTGCTAGGCAAGTGTTGGACCACTAAGCTACAATCCCAGCACTAAAAAAGTTTATTTTTATTAACACGTATTAATTGTATATATTAATAGGGTTCAGTATGATATTTCTGTTGTTTTTTTTTTTTTTTTGCAGGACTAGTGATTGAACCCAGGGTGCTCTACCATTGAACTATACCCCCAGCCCTTTTTTTTTTAAAAAAAATATTTATTTATTTGCTTTAGTTGTACACAATGCAATGCATTTATGTTTACGTGGTGCTGAGGATCGAACCCGGGTTGTGCATGTGCTAGGTGAGCACTCTACCGCTGAGCCACAACCCCAGCACCCCCCCCCAAGCCCTTTTTATTTTTTATTTTGAGACAAGGCCTAGCTTAGTTGCTGAGCCTGGCTTTGAACTTGCAATCCTCCCGCCTCGGCCTCCTGGGGTGCTGGGATTTCAGTGTGATGTTTCAATTTTAACCATATGGAATTCACTGATAAAATCTGCCCTCCTGTTACCCACTCTCTCATTGCCCCTTTCCAACCTTTAGTAACCACTGTGTATGTTCAGGTTGGTGTTTTTTAGCTTCCACATATGACCGAGTATGTGGTACTTGGCTATCTTTGGCTTATTTCACTCTGATTTCATCCATTTTGTTGCAAATGACAGGATTTTATTCTTCTCTATGGCTGAATAATGATAATAATACTATTCCACTGTGGATACACACATTTTCCTATCCATTCATCTGTTGATGGGCACCTAAGCTGATTCCATGTCTTGGGTGTTGTAAATCCTGTCCCAATAAACATGGACATGCAGGTATCTCTTTGGTATTGATTTCAAGTATACCAAAGAAGTGGGATTGCTGGGTCCTGTGGCAGTTCTAGCTTTTTTTTTTTTTTTTTTTTTTTTTTTTTTTTTTGGTACCGGGGATTGAACTCAGGGGCACTCGACCACTGGGCCACATTCCCAGCCCTTTTTTATATTTTATTAGAGACAGGGTCTCACTGAGTTGCTAAGTGCCTCACCGTTGCTGAGGCTGGCTTTGAACTCGCAATCCTCCCGCCTCAGCCTCCCAAGTGCTGGGATTACAGGCGTGCGCCACCACGCCCGGTGCAATTCTAGCTTTTGAGGAACCTCTATACTGTTCTCCACAATGGCTATACTAATTTACATTCCACCAACTTGTATGGCAGTTCCTCTGTGACAAAGATATCTCTCTTTCTTTTTCGTGGTTCTAGGGATTGAACCCAGGGCCTCATACCTGCTATGCAAGAGCTCTACCACAGCTGCACCCCCAGACTTCATCATAATTTTGATTTGTATTTTCCTAGTAACTAATGACATCGAACTTTTTTTTTTTCATATATCTGTTGGCTATTCGTATTGCTTTTGTTGTTGTTGTTGCTTTGCAGTAGTGGGGTTTGACCCCAGAGGTACACTACCACTGAGCTACATTCCTGCTCTTTTTTTTTTTTAATATTTACTTTTTAGTTGTAGTTGGATGAAGGAGCCCCAATTAGGAAGGGTTATTGCGGCTAGCTGGAAGCCATAAGTTCCACCTGATATGTATGTGACGCACCTGTAAACGCACGTGAGGCACCCGCAAAGCTAAAGGTATATAACCGGGTGAAAGCGGTCGGAGTTAGGAGAATTCATTCAGTCAGTCGTGCAGTTGCTCGGTCGGTCAGAAGAAGAGTTCAGGTCGGAGAAGAAAAGAATCAGAGCGGCCAGAATGTAGGCAGAGCGGTTACAGAAGAGAAACCAGATAGAAGAAGTAATTGCTGGTCAGTCAGGCCGAGGCTCCCGAGGAAAAAGGAAGAAAGAAGAAAGAATTGCTGGTCAGTCAGGCCGAGGCTCCCGAGGAAGAAGGAAGAAAGAAGAAAGAAGAAAAAAGAAAGAAGCTCTAAAAAATAATCTTTCTCTAAGCTAAGCTCTATCTTTCTTTCTCTCTCTAAGCTCTCTCTAAGAAAGTAGAAGTAAAAGTAGTAATAGCTTTACTCTGCCTCCAAGTTTTCCTCCCGCGGCGCAATGGCTGGCCATGACAGGCAGCTTACAGTTGGACACAATACCTTTATTTTTTTAAAAAAATATTTATTTGTTTGTTTTAGTTGTACACAATGCCTTTATTCTTACATGGTGCTGAGGATGGAACCAGGGCTGCGCACATGCTAGGTGAGCACTCTACTGCTGAGCCACAATCCCAGCCCCACAATACCTTTATTTTATTTATTTATTTTTACGTGGTGCTGAGGATCGAACCTAGAACTGTGCACATGCTAGGCAAGTGCTCTACCACTGAGACACAACCCCAGCCCCATTCCCACTCTTACTTATTTATTTAGGTGCTAGAGCTGGAACCCAGAGCCTTGCACATGCTAGGAAAAGTGCTCGTCCACTGAGCTACCTCTCCAGCCCTTTTTATTTTGAGACAGGGCCTCCCTAGGTTGCCCACGTTGGCCTCACACTTATAATGCTCCAGAGTTGCTGGGATTATAGGCATACACCACCACGCCTAGCAGTATTTCTTTTTTGAAATATATAAACTCTTCCCTTTTGGTGCCGGTGAACCTTGCACATGCTAAGCATATGCTCTACCATTGTGCTATATCCCCAACCCTGAGTATATCTATTTTTCTTACCCTTTAACAATTAAAATTTCGACAATCTTGTGTATAGATATTCACTAGAATATTCACCAAAGTATTGTCTATTAGTCCAAAAAGATAAAATCATCTGGACAGCGACATCCACTTATGCAAGAAGCATTATATCTGTATAGCCTTTAATATGTTTGAGGCACTTATCTGTATTTTACAAATATCAACTTAATCTTCAACAACTAATCTGTAAAGTACCTAGTACTGTCATTATCCCCTTTTTCCAGGTGAGCAAACTAAGGCATAGAAATGAAGTCATTTGCTCATGTCAACACAGCAGGGAAGTGGCAGAGTCAGGATTAGAACTCAGGTTATTTGGCTCCAGGGTCTAAGAGTTGACCAAGATACAATTCTGCTTCCTGGTCCAAGGGAAGGCTGGTTCAATGATGATTTCAACCCTGCAATGGAATTCTAGGAGGATGCTAAAAAGAATGGGGGCTGCCCTGTGTATTCTAATATGGAAATATCTCTAAAATGTGAACTAACAGCATGAAGGCAACTAAGAGTTCTCTGCCATTTGTATACAAAACAGAGGAAGAACCCAGAAGCTTGATTAAACAATGAGCATCTCTGAAAGGATACACAACAAACTGGTAGAAGTACTTACTCTTTAATGGAATTGGGAAATAGAAAAACTTTTCAAAAATTATTGTTTGGTATTGTTTAATATGTACACATATTACCACCTGTTTATTAAACAATTTAAAAAATAGGAAATATCACTTTTTTCAATAGAGCAATAGCATCATCTTTGGAACATTTGGGAAATTTGTTTTACTTTGTGATTTAAGATGAGAATCAAAGACCAATGTGAAAAAATTTCCATATCCTTAGTATGGCTTTAACATATATATATATTTTTTTTGCTTAGTTTATCAAGGTGGGTGCAGTGGCACATCCCAGCAACTTTGGAGGCTGAGGCAGGAGGATCACAAGTTCAAAGCCAGCCTCAGCAACCTAGTGAGACCTTGTCTGTAAATAAACCATAAAAAGGGCTAGTGATGTGGCTCAGTGGTAAAGCACCCCTGGGTTCAATCCACAGTACAGAAAAAAAAATTTGTGCGTGATTTAAAATTTTTTTTTTTAAATAGGTATACACAATACCTTTATTTTATTTATGTGATGCTGAGGATTGAACCCAGGGCCTCACACATGTGAGACAAGCGAGCGTTCTACCGCTGAGCCATAGCCCCAGCCCCTGTGCATGAATTTAATACATTTCACATCCTGATAAAATATCCTGATACACCAAAAAGAATATTTTGGGTGGCACTGGGATTGAACTCAGTGGCACACTACCACTGAGTTTCATCCCCAGCATTTTTTATTTTTTATTTTAAGACAGGGTCTTGCTCAGTTGCTGAAGCTTGTCCTTAAACTTGTGATCCTCCTGTCTCAGCTTCTTACAGGCATGTGCCACTGGGCTCATGTGCAAATTTTAATGAAAATTATTGCATAATATGGAGTTGTCGATTTCATTGAAGGGTGTAATGTTTTATAGACAGTAACAATTTTTAACTTAATTTCCATCTTTGAATATTCCTTTTCGAAAAAAAAAAAAAAAATGAAAAATAGGGAAAAGTCAAAACTATTTGAAACAGGCTTGTGAAAATCTTTTCACTCTGTGTTCTCTACCTGTTTCATTATATATAATTTAAAATCTGATGGCTCTAAAAGCAATTTCGTTATTCCTTTAATTCAACAACATTCATTCAAAGAATCTTTATTTCTTCTTACTTTACTTAAATAACTTTAATTATCTTTATGTTAAACAAACTCAGGAAATTGGTTTCTACAAAGAAGAGCAACAAAGTGTTTTTCCTGGTTTCACGCTTGCTAAATGGAAGTATTGAAGCCAATAGCTCCTTAATTCAGAAAGAATTTGTTCTTTTCATGAACACTGCTGAAAGCATGAAAATTTCAGGGCAACAATGTTCTCATAATTAGGATTCCTATATAAGATTAAGGAGGATAAAAATATATTGAGGCACACACTGGAAAAGACTTGTAATTTCTCACTCTGCCTAAAAAAAAAAAAAAAAAAAAAAAAAAAGACTCAAGTTAATTCAGTTCATCAAAAGGAGAAAAAAAGAAAAATAAAAAGCTCAATTAAATGGACCAAAATAGTTCCAACTAAAGAAATAAATCTCAGCCGGGTGCGGTGGCGCACATCTGTAATCCTAGCACTTTGGGAGGCTGGGGCAGGAGGATCGCGAGTTCAAAGCCAGCCTCAGCAATGGCAAGGCACTTAGCAACTCAGTGAGACCCTGTCTCTAATAAAATACAAAAAAGGGCTGGGGACGTGGCCCAGTGGTCGAGTGCCGCTGAGTTCAATCCCCAGTACCAAAAAAGAAAAAAAAAAAAAAAAGAAAGAAAAAAGAAAGAAATCTCTCTTATTGGGCAAAAATTTGAGAATCTTCCACAATATGAAGACATATGATTTTTTTGGTTAGATAATTAAACTAATGTATGCTTTTAACTCTAAGAATGGACAAGATAAAAAGAGCATTAACTAAGACCTTGAAACTCTCCATGTTTTTTTAAATAACAGAAAGATTAAGCAGCCTATGAGGTTTGGGGAAAAGAAAAAAAAAAATCCAAAAAACTTCCTTCAAAAGGAAATTAAGAATTCATGGATGAGTGCTTCCTCAGGGCAAACTATAGGGGTGTTCTGTCTCCCTGGGGCCTTGCTTCCCACCTCATCACACACACCACTGTTCATCTAACACCACACATTGGAAACCCAGGCCTTGTGAAATTTTCCATTGCTCTCTCCAGGACATCACCCATTCGCTCCTCCATTCAGTAAGAGTGACAGTAACAATGTGACTCCTTCCTCCTGCGACTGCCCAGTCTTTTTTTTTTCTTCTTCGTAAATTTTTCTGAAGACAGGTCTGTTGTCATCCATTCCAAATCCTCACCTCTCCAACTCGCTCCAATCTGACTTGTAATCTTGTCACCCATGGAAACAGTTCTTGCTAAATCACTAGTGACATCCAAGTCACCAAACCAGTGGACCTTTTTCACGTCTCCTCTTGACTTTGGTCTGAATTCCACACTGTGTTAGTCAGTTTTTTTTTTTTTTTTTTTTTTTTTGGTCACTGTGATAAAACACCTGAGTCAATCAACTTAAATGAGGAAAGATTCATCGTGGCTCACAGTTTCAGAGGTTGCTTGGTGCTGTACAGAGACAGGAAAGGGCACCTCCACACTTCCTTTCAGTAGGCCCCATCCCCTCCCAATAAATAACACCACACATTGGGAACCAAGCCTTCCCCACATGGGCCTCTGGGGAACATTCCAGATCAAACTGTAGCACCTGTTGGATGTGTCCTCCCGGAAACATCCCTTTACTTCCATGACTATACTGGTGGGGTTTTTTTCCCCCTCCTTCTCAGGTTACTTCTTTTATGTTTCTTTTCAAATTCATCCTCCCTCTAGGCCATTAAACACCAGATTTCTTCCAGGCTTCACCTCAATCCTCCTTCTTCTTTCTGCCTTTTTCTAGTCTTGCCAAGTGGCTGAGACTGGCCTTGAACTTGAGATCCTCCTGCCTCAGCCTCCTGAGTAGCTGGGTTTACAGGTGTGTGGTCTGTGCCCAGCCACAGATCCTTTTAAGGGGCCCACAAGGTTCAAATTGTTTTCCCAACCACACTGAAATGCTTCTTGCCTGTTTTTGTGGTTTTGCTTTGTTTGTTTGTCTGTGTTTTGTACCTTGAGCACCAAAGCAATGATGGGTTCAACTGTTGGTGGCAACAAATTGTACTAAGAATCCTGTTTTTTCCTCACTGTTATGGTCTGGATATGAAGTGTCCCCCAAAGTCTTGTGTGTGGAAGGCATGGTCCCCAAAGCAGCAGAGCTCAGAGATGGGGTCTTTGGCTCTGACCTTAATCCATTGATGAATTGATAATTTGATGGAATTATTTTGGGATGGTGGAAACTGCAGGAGGTGGGACCCAGTTAACCACTGAAGGTACGTACTGAAAGGGTAGGTGTGGTTCCAGGTTGGTTCTTCCACTTCCTGCCTGCCACAACGGAAGCAGCTTTCCTCCACCAGGCTCTTCCGCCATGATGTTTCTGCCTTGCCACAGCCCTAAAAGCAGGGAGCCAGCTGACCATGGAGTGAAGCCTCGGAAACTGTGAGCCCAAAGAATCTTTCCTTCTTTAAGTTGATATTCTTAGGTATTTTGTCACAGCCATGGTACGCTATCTATTCACATGTTTTTGTTTTGTTTTGTTTTTAAAAAAACAGCTATACTGAAGAATATGCTTGATGAATTGCTCAAAAATATTAAATTTCATATCAATATTAGAGGCTTGGGATGCAGCTCAGTGGTGGAGTGTATGCTTAGTGTGTGCAAGGTCCTGGGTTCCATTCCCAGCACCACACACACGTGAAAAATTAATTTTATTAAGCCTTGACTCTTAAGTACGTGTCTTTTCCTATATAGATATATTATTTTAGTACCATTCATTGAAAAGACTATTATTTTTCTATTGAATTAGCTTGTACTTTAATAAAAAATCAATGAACCATATAATTATGGGTCTGCTCCTGGACTCGATTTTGTTCCATTGATCTCTATGCCTTTCCTGATGCCAATGCCGTGTGGACTCACTTACTTCACAGGAAGTTTTATGACCAGGCAGTGGGGTGCATGTGCATAGCCAACAGGTATAGGGGAGGCACCCCTCTTTCTTTGCCAGAGGTGCTGGCAGGACATGATGGTGGTGGGTTTGGGCACCTTGGAGCCACCTCCCTCCCTCTTGTCCCTGCTACTCCTCGCTGGAATGCGCATGTTCAGCAGCCAGCAGGCCTGCATTGGAGAGCTCACCACACAGGAGGGCCTGCCTGGCTACCTGCTCGTCTTCTCTTATTGCTGCCTTCTACGATCTGCAGATTCTTGTCTTTGGCAAAGGACTCCAACCAGAGATCTTCCCTGGGGCTCTTCTCTGCCTCCGGTCGGCTTTTTCTGCATCCAGACTCATCCACTGAGTCTGCGTCAGCACCTTCATCTTCTCCATGGGTGGTCTATAGGACAGCAATAAAATCACCTCTACTCAGTATCAGACAACAGCTGTGGTCCTCAGGTCAAAGGCAAGGGCAAGAAGAAAAACAACCCCCAATGGCCAATAAAGTGGATTCTTTGTAAAAATAAAATAAATAAAATGAAATCAGTCAATGTGAATTTTCTGATTTTGTTTTAGTTTTTAAAAGTTGATTTGATCTCGCTGTGGTGGCATATACCTGTAATCCCAGCTGCTTGGGAGGCTAAGGCAGCTTGAGGCTAGTCTGGGCAACTTTAAATAAATAAATAAATAAATAAATAAATGTTTTGAAAAGGACTGGGGTGGGGGCAGGGGCTGTAGCTCAGTGGCAGAGCACTTGCCTAGCATGTATGAGACACTGGGTTCGATTCTCAGCACCATGTAAAAATAAATAAATAAAATAAAGGTATTGTGTCCGACTACAGCTAAAAAATAAATATTTAAAGAAAACAAATAAAATAAAGGCATTCTGAGCCGGATGTGGTGGCTCACACCTGTAATCCCAGCACTTGGGAGGCTGAGGCAAGAGGATCACGAGTTCAAAGCCAGCCTCAGCAATGGCGAGGAACTTAGCAACTCAGTGAGACCCTGTCTCTAATAAAATACAAAAAAAGGCTGGGGATGTGGCCCAGTGGTTGAGTGCCCCTGAGTTCAATCCCCAGTACCCTCCCCAAAAAAATTAAAAAAAAAAAAAAAAAAAAAAAGGCATTCTGTCCATCTACAACTACAAAAAAAAAATAAAAAAGAAAAAAAGGACTGGGGATGTAGCTTAGTGGTACAGCGTCACTGGGTTAAACCCCCAGCATCGTAAGCAATGAAAGTTGTTAAAAAAAATATGAATATTCCATGCCTTTTACATTTCCATGTAAATTTTAGAATTGACTTGTTAATTCCACTAAAAAGCTGGGGGTTGTGTTGAATCTATAGACTGATATATGGGGTTAGGGTTGTAGCTCATTGTTAGAGTACTTACATATGCAAGACCCTGTGTTCAACCCCCAGCAGTGAAAAAGAACAACAAAACCCAATATAGGTCAGTTTGGGCAGAACTGTCATCTTCCAACCCATGAACATGGTATACTTCTCCATTTATTTAGGTTTTGATTTCTCTCCACAATGTTTTGTAGTTTTGCTTGTTTGCAGTACTGAGAATCAAACCTAGGGGTGCTCTATATCCCTAGGCCTTTAGAAAATATTTTTGTTTTGACACAGAGTCTCACCAAGTTTTCCAGACTGGTCTTGAACTTTTCTCCTCCTGCCTCGACCTCCAGAGAAGCTGGGATTATAGGTGGGCACTACTGCACCAGCCTGTTTTATAGTTTTAAATGTGCAGATATTGCATATTTTCTATAAATTTAATTTTACATTTATTTTTGGATGCTATTGAGATGCAATTATTATAATAATGCTTTGGGATTGTGCATTGTTAGTGTATAGAAATGCAACTTACTATTTTGTATATTGATCCTATATCCTGTGACCTTGCTAGTTTCACTTACTAGTTCTTGCTGTGAGCCAGCCATGGGCTGGGTGTGTGAGCTACGTGCATCTGAGCACATGAGGGAACTGGACTAACGTTGCTGTTCTGACTGGGCTGTGTGATGTATGTGTCCTTTTTGCTTGCTCTGCCTGTGATCCCACATAGCACCTGAGATGGGTGTGGCTTTCCAAGATGTCAGTCAATCTGCTGACCATAGGACATCACCAAGCAACCCCCTGAAGCCCAATCCCTTGCCTTATTTGGGTTGAACTTTCTCAAATGTCTTCCCCTCAATAAATAGGATGGTTTCAGGTGTGCTCTCTCTCTTTTGCCTGCCTCTCTTGCCCTCCTTGTGGGAGCTGAGGTCAAAGAGCCATCACTGAACCCAAGAAAAAGGTACTTTCTGTCTCTGTGTGGTTATTTAGTAGCCAGCCCAATTCACCTGGAGTGACCCTGACTGATTGTGTCGCGTGTCACGGCAAGTTCTAGTAGCTTTTTTGAGTGTTCCTTAGGATTTTCTACATCCATAATAATAATGTCAACTGCAAATAAAAGTAGTCTTGCTTTTTGTTTTTCAACAGTATTTCTCTCAGTTATGTGTTTATTTAGCCTCATTGCACTGATTAGGATCTCTACTATAATAGTGAATAAAAGTGGTGAGATGCTGGGTGCAATGGTGCATGCCTATAATCCCCACAACTCAGGAGGCTGGAGGCAGGAGGATCCCAAGTTAGAAGCCAGATGCAGCAATTTAGGGAGACCCACAGCAACAGAGAGAAACCCTATCTCAAAACAAAAAATAAAAAAAATGATCTGGAGATATAACTCATTGGTAAAGCATCCCTGGGTTCAATCCCCATCCAAATAAATAAACAAGGTGAGAATGGAAATCCTTTCCTTGTTTCTGATCTTGGGCAGACATAATTCAGTCTTTCATCTTTAAGCATAATGTTATCTGTGAGTTTGTGGAGAACTAAATAAGGTTGAGACTGGTTCCCAGTTTGCAAAGAGTATTAGATCTCTGTTAAATGCTTTTTCTGCATCTATCAAGATGATCATCTGGTTTTCACTTTCATTTTATACAATGAAGAAATCAATGGACTTTAATGAAAATGAAATTTTTGTCTTAAAACTAATTTTTGTCTTAAAAAAATAATCCTCTCAGGGGCTGAAAAGCGGGCAATGCAATATTTGCATCTGAGCTCTTATGATTAGCTTTTGCAGTGCCAGAGACTCAACCCTTGGCCGCACACACACTGGACCAGCATTCTACCCTGAGCTCCATCCCCAGCGCCACAGCATCTTGTTTGGGTTGAACTCTAGGAGGGAGAGCTAGACTCACACAGGCTTGAGCACTAGAAATGCCGTCATGGTGATCCCGCTCCTTTCTTCAGTGGTAGAAGTAGGAAAAGGTATCTGACCTAATCCTGGCCATTGATAGGTAGGGGCATAGCTCAATGGCTGCTGCTGGCAAATCCTTTCTGCTCCTCTTGGGCACAGACTGAGACCAAACTTCTCAGTCTCCCTTCTTGTCAGGTTAGGGTGGGTAGCTAGTTTTTGGCTAACAGAATGTGGACTGAAACAGTGTTTGTCACTTTGGAGCTTGGCTTCAAGTGTGAGTGTGTGAGAGAGAGAGAGAGAGAGAGAGAGAGAGAGAGAGAGAGAGAAAAACTAGGGATTTAACCAGGGGTGCTCTACCTCTGAGCTATAACCCCAGTCCTGTTTGTTTCAATTTTCTTTTAAAGACAGGGTCTTATTAAGCTGTCCAGACTGGCCTTGAACTTGGGATCCTCCTGCCTCAGCCTCCTGAGTCATTGGCATTTATAGGCATGTACCACAATACCAGGCTTGGCTCCAATTTTTTTTTTTTTTTTTTTTTTTTTTTTTTTGGTACTGGGGATTGAACTCAGGGGCACTTGATTACTGGGCCACATCCCCAGCCCTTTTTTGTATTTTATTAGACACAGGGTCTCTCTGAGTTGCTAAGTGCCTCGCCATTGCTGAGGTTGGCTTTGAACTCGCGATCCTCCTGCCTCAGCCTCCCAAGTGCTGGAATTACAGGCGTGCACCACCACGCCCAGCTTGGCTCCAAAATTTTAAGTGAGATCCTTAAGTCACTTTCTTCTACTTACCCAACCACGAAGCTATAAGAATGACTATGAGGTGGCAGAATCCTGCAAAAGAAGGTTCCTAGATCCCCCAAAGAGACACTCAAATTGCACAGAATTGTGATTTGAATGGGGAATAAATGTGCATTGGGTTAGATACTTTGATATTCAGGTTGTTTGTTATAGAACATAATATTAGGTACCGTTACAAAAATAGAGTAGTATCTCTGGAAGAGATTTTAGGAAAGGTATATAGCTCTTAAAAAGACACTTAAAAGGGGGCTGGGATTGTGGCTCAGCGGTAGAGCGCTCACCTAGCATGTGCGCGGCCGGGGTTTGATCCTCAGCACCACGTTAAGAATAAATACATTGTGTACAACTAAAATAAATAAATAAATAAATAAAAAGACACTTAAGGCCGGGCATGGTGGCTCACACCTGTAACGTCAATGATTCAAGAGGCTAAGGCAGAAAGATTGCAAATTTGAGGCAAGCCTCAGCAACTTAGTGAGACTCTATCTCAAAATAAAAAATAATAAGGGCTGGGGATGTGGCTCAGTGGTTAAGCATCCCTGAGTTCAATCCCCAGTACCCAAAAAAAGAAAAAAAAAAAAAAAAAAAAGACATTCAATGGCCAGGTGTGGTGGCAAAGACCTATAACCCCAGCTATCCAGGAGGCTGGACCAGCCTTGCAATTTCAAAATAAAAATAAAAAGGAGTGGGGATGTAGTTCAGTGGTAGGGCACCTCTGGGCTTGATCCCCAGTACCAGAAGGGGGGAAAAAAAGTGAAAGAGTGGCATGATGAAAAAAAATTTTCCTGACGTAGTCATCATTCAACCATGGAAGGGAGCTAGCCCGTGTGTGAATGAAGTTCCAGGGAAAACACGGGAAGGATCTGTGGTGCATTTGGTGAGATCAGTGAGTTGCTGGATTAACCAACCCTCTCCCTGTTTTTTTTTCCTGTAAGAGAACAAATTCATTACAATTTAAGATAATGGATCCATGCTTTCTGTTATTTGCACTCAAAATCATCTTAACTGATATTAAACCAAAACTCTTTTGAGAGGAAGGAATCTCTGAAATAAAAGGGTTTATGGAGTGTCACAGATGCTAGCCAGAAAAAGGACCAAGTCCTGGGACAAGAGTCTGCAAATTTCCAGCAGGAGGGTGAGGGGGCAGCAGCGGAATGACCTAGTCATCATTCAACCCAACCACGAGGCTACGAGGATGACTCCGGGGTGGCAGAAGCCTGCAAAAGAAGGTTCCTAGATCCCCCAAAGAGACACTCAAATTGCACAGGACTGTGACTAGAATGGGGAAGAAGTGTGCGTTGGGTCAGGACCAGGGCTGAGTATGTTCTGTAAGCTCTAGGGAAGAAGAGCTCTGTGCCCCGCGCTGGCTAGAGATGGGGGCGTGGGGAGCAAGAGTGGGGAGGGCTCTGGTACAGCAGGGTGTCTGTGAGCAGCAGCATCATTGCTCTGGGGCTGGCTGGGGTCAGCTGTCAGGTCCTGAAAGTGTCTACATAAACAAGCCGTGGCCCTGGTGGTCAAGTCAAGGCTTCTACTTAAACATTCTTTTTATTGTATTTTCCTGCAGCTGTTCGCTGATTTGCTTTCCTTATCTCTTCTTTCCTCTCCCTCTGGCCTTTGTAATTAAACCTGGGACATCTCTGAATTTTTCTTTTATCACGAATACAGCTACATACCAAAAATAAGCCCACCTGCTTCCCCCAGTCTCATTTCCTTTGACTGCCTCTGATTTTGGTAAATGGAACATCATCTAATATACCCTAGAGCCCCAAACCTGAGTCAACCTTGACATTTCCTCTATCTTACAATCTCCCCCTCAGGTCTAACCCGTGACCACTTATTGTCGAATCCCTCCAGTTCAACACCACACTGATTAGAACCAAAGCCATCTACCCCTCAAGGGGCCTGGTACTCTTCTGACTTCCACCTGCTTCTCCTCTAATCCTTTCTCCACGTTGCAGCCAGGGGCAGAGGTTTTCAAAATGTAAACTTAAAAATACTTTGAAGCCGGGCGCGGTGGCGCACGCCTGTAATCCCAGCACTTTAGGAGGCTGAGGCAGGAGGATCGCGAGTTCAAAGCCAGCCTCAGCAATGGTGAGGCACTTAGCAACTCAGTGAGACCCTGCCTCTAATAAAATACAAAAAAGGGCTGGGGATGTGGCCCAGTGGTCAAGTGCCCCTGAGTTCAATCCCCGGTACCACAAAAAAAAAAAAAAAAAAAACTTTGAAATCTTCACATTTCCATTGCTTTTAGGACAAAGACGTCACATCTTGCAAGGCCCTGGAGGTCAGTTAGTGAAGTGCATGACGGGCACATGGCAGTGCATTCACACTTCCCTGGAGCATCTTTTGGCCCCCCGTCTTGGGGCTCTCCCCGGAGCCCCACAATCTTTGCACATGCTGCTTTCCCTGGAAATCATTCATGCTACTTTTTCACTCAGTCCACTGCTTCTAGTGCTTCTCTAGGAAAGCCTTTCCCGATCTCCCTGACTGGGTCCAGCCTCCTACAGCATGAGCAGCACGTACCCTTTCTTTGAAGCATTTGTTGATTTTGCTATGTTACATTGATGATGTAAAATAACTAGCCGTAAGCTCTGCCTAGACAAGGACCATGTCATTCTTGCCTACTTTAGTGTCCTCATTGTCTATCAGAGAGCCTGGTACAAAGTTAGGGACCTCAGTGAATGCAGTCATGATGCTATGAGTGTCCAGAACACCAACTCCTGATCTTGTCTGGGGAGTTGGGAAAGTTCCCTTATGAATTGCCTTTGAGCTGAAGTTTGAAGGACAAATAGGAATTAACTAGATGAAGTGGGAAAAGAAGGCAGGCAGGGGGTGGACAAGTGTGGAGGAGCATGGTACCTCCAAACGACTGAGGAGAAGACAGGCTGAGCTGGGCAGCGGCGCACACCTGTAACCCCAAGGACTTGGGAGGCTGAGGCAGGAGGATCCCAAGTTTGAGGACAGCCTTAGTGATTTAGCAAGACTTTGTCTCAAAATAAAAAATTTTAAAAATGGTAATAACAATAATAATGTCTGGGAATATGGGTCAGTGGTAGAGCACCCTTGGGTTTAATCCCCAGTATCACCAAAGAGAGAGAGGGGTGGGGGAGGAGAGAGAAAGAGGAAATAGTTGTACCATTTCAAGAAACATGGCAGGTGATTTTCCTACTTGAAGGTCCTGGAAGGATTTTAAACTTCACCTTGCGGGTAATGGGAACCACTGAAGACTACAATGAAAAGCTAGAAAAACATATTTCAAAAAGATTACTGGTTTGTTCACGAGATCTATTATACAACATGGTGACTATAGTGAATAGCTATATATCATATATGTGAACATTGCTTAGAGAGTAGATTTTAAGTGTTCTCTCCAGAAATGAGTAGGGTAATTTATATGTTAATTAGCTTGATTTACCATTCCATAATGTATACATGTTTCAGAATATCATGTTGTACATCATGAATGTATGCATTTTATTGTGGATTTGTTTGTATTAAAAGTTGAAAAAGGTTATCATTATTTCTTTGGTACTGAGGGTTGAACCCAGGAGCTCTTTACCATTGAGCTACATTCCCAGCCCTTTTAATTTTTTTATTTTGAGACAGGTTCTTGCTAGGTTGCTTAGGGCCTCACCAAATTGCTGAGGCTGGCCTTGATTTGTGATCCTCCTGCTTCAGCACCAATAGTTGCTGGGACTACAGGTATGCCCCACTGTGTCTGGCTTGGAAAAGATAATTCTTTAAAAAATATATATATATGTATACATGCATACACACACATACACACACACACACACACACACACACATATATATTTGTAGATGATCATGATACCTTTATTTTATTTATTTATTTTTATGTGGTGCTGAGGATCAAACCCAGTGCCTCATAAGTGTGAGGCAAGCACTCTGCCACTGAGCCACAACCACAGCCTGAAAAGATTATTCTTATTCCAATGTGGAGAGAAGGTAAAATGGGGGCAATATTTTTTTTATAAAAAAAATCAAATGTTGAATGAAGAAATTTGCAAATACACTATTGCATTTTCAAGTGTTCAGAAAAAATATGTATATTCTGAACACTTGTAGATGCAATTTAATATACAGAATATGTATATTTATATATGTGTGTGCATGTATATATATACATATATACGTACCCATACAGAGAGACGGACATTATTTTTTCTGAATCATTTGAGAGTAAGCTGGAGATACCAGTTGAGATTCCTGTGACAACTCAGGATAAGAACACAGTGGGCATTGCAATGCCTTTTTAAAAAAATATTTTTAGTTGTAGATGGACACAATACGTTAATTGACTGATTTATTTTTATGGGTGCCGAGGATCGAATCCAGTGCTTCCGTGTGCTAGGCAGGCGCTCTGCCACCGAGCCACAGCCCCAACCCCTGGAAGGACTTTTTGGTGCTCTGTGCTCAGGGGAGATGAGCTGAAACATAGAATTTGGAGTCCTTTACTCATAGGAGGTCACGGAGTGAAAATCATAGAGAACAAGTGGAAGGAGAGGGAAGGGGACCCTCTCCCGTGAGATTGGGACCCTTGGGAACACGAAGAGTTCAGAGGCCGGCAGAGGACAGCAGTGTGACCAAAAGGGAAATCAGCAGAGCCAGCTTCGTGGAGGGAGGAGTCTAAAATGTAGAACATATTAAAAGAAAGAAAGGCAGGCAAGTGCTAAAACAGAAAGCATCCACGGGGACCTTGAAATGCAGGGCCAGGGAAGCGCACGGGTAAGGTGGTGGAGGCAGCCTCTTCTGGCAGAGGCAGGAAGGGAAGTGAGAAATAGAGGCCAGGTGCTCTTTGAGAAGGACTAATCTCTGTTCTGATGTAATCTCCATCCCCAGTCAGATTTTTTTTTTTTTTTTTTTTTTTTTTTTTTGCCTTTGCTTAAAGGAAGATTTTGTTTGTTTTGTTGGGTACTAGGAATTGAACTCAGGGGCACTCAGACACTGAGTCACATGCACAGCCCTAGTTTGTATTTTATTTAGAGACAGGGTCTGAGTTGTTTAGAAATGCCTCCTCTGTTGCTGAGGCTGGCTTTGAGCTTGGATCCTCCTGTCTCAGCCTCCTGAGCTGCTGGGATTACAGGCATTCACCATTACGCAGGCTCCCAATCTGATGTAATTTTAACAACGAAGTTATAAAACATTTCAAACATAAAAATGAAAACAAGAGGGGCTGGGATGTGGCTCAGCGGTAGGGCGCTCGCCTGGGTTCGATCCTTAGCACCACGTAAAAATACATGCATTGTGTACAACTAAAGCAAATAAATAAACATTTAAAAAAAGAAAGAAAGAAAGAAAAGAAAACAAGAGGGCTGGGGTTGTGGTCACTGGTAAAGTACTTGCCTAGCAGTGCAAGGTGCTGGGTTTGATTCTCTGCACTGCATAAAAATAAATAAATAAAATAAAGGTGTTGTGTCCAACTACAACTAAAAAAAGTTAAAAATTATTTTAAAAAAAATAAAAACAACAAATATCCCCCCATCCTATTAAGAGCAATTATTTTTCTGTATTTGCTTCATGTTTTTACTTTTTGGAGAAATAAACATGATGAATTGTATTTGAAACCTGCATTTACCACTGCCTGTTCCGCTCCCTCCTCTGTCAGGAACCATCACCTGGATTTGGCTTTCCATTCTTTTGCATGGTTTAGTGCTGGAGGAGAGTCTATGATTTTTCGTTAATTTCTTAGAATAATTAATGACCTGAAAGAGGTTAAGAATTAACTATTGCAAAGTAAGTACTAGGTTTCTAAGACTCTTTGGTCTTTCAGGGCTTTTTAAAAAGCAAATTTGGGATTAGATCCAATAACTGAGAAGATTCCATTCTTCTTCTCCTTCTTCTTCCTTTTTTTTTTTTTTTTTTTTTTTTTTTTTTGTATGGGGATTTAAGCCAGGGGCACTTAACCACTGAGCCACATTCCCAGCCCCCCTCCCCCCCCTTTTTTTTGTATTTTATTTAGTGATAGGGTCTTGCTGAGTTACTTAGGGCCTCGTTAAGTTGTTGAGGCTGGGCTTGAACTCACAATCCTCCTGAGTCAGCCTCCTGAGCCACTAGGATTACAACCATGCCCAACCAAGCCCAGCCAGATACCATTCTTCAAACTGCTGAAAGGCTTAAAAGAATGTTTCAAAGTGCTGTCTTAAGAACAGGCCAAGGAAAACAAAGTTCACTTCAATCTATCAAGCTAAGATGTAACAAAGTAGAGATGAAGCAATTTCCAGTGTTCAAGGAAAAAAGATTCATCCTAAGACCAAAACATGATTCTCATGTGTATGACATCCATAAATTACTGTTAATGGGGGAAAAAAAAAGCCAATTTTCAGAACACTGTTTCCATGACAACAATGTATGTATAGGTGGACTGCTATGGTTTAGTTGTGGTTTGAAATTGCCAAAACTTGTATTGGACTTAATTCCCCAATGTAAGTTTTAGGAGATGGTGGGACCTTGAAGAGATAAGACTCGCTCCCTATCCCTTGCCTTGGGACTCTGCTAACAAGAAGGCCATCACCAGATGCATACCCTCAAATTTGGACTATAATTTTGAACCTAAATAAATCTTTCCTTTAAAAAGTTACCCAGCCTCAGGTATTTTGTCATAGCAACATGAAACAGACTAAGACATGAATGTATTTAGAAAAACTTCCAGAATGCTACTTACTAATCAGGGTTTTGGCTACAAGCAGTAGAAATTCATCATGGTTATAAAAATGAGTTGTTTAGGGCTTGGGATATAGCTCAGTTGGTAGAGTGCTTGCCTTGCATGCACAAGGCCCTGGGTTCAATCCCCAGGAACACACACACACACACACACACACACACACACACACGTTTCTTATCAAGGTGTAGAGCTCACAAAATGAGACTGAGGATAGGGTAGGAGAATAAGCTTCTGAAAATAGGCAGGATATGTGGACACAGTTCAGTAGGGATTCAGTGCAGCCATGGGCATGGTCTAGCAAGAAGCTGCCCCTGGGATAGGGGTGTGGCTTAGAGTGGGGTGTGTGCTTAGCAATGGACAAGGCCTGTGTTCACTCCCTAGCACATGTGTGTACACACACACAAAATAAATAAAATAAAATAATAAAATAAAGAAAGAAAATGAAAAGAAGAAAAAGGCTGTTCTAGAAAGGAAGACACCATAACAGTCACAGATCTCTCGTCACTACGAGGTACATCTCAGCTAACCTAACAACTCTGTAGCGTCTCCACAACATTCCAAGTCTTGGGGCACAGGCATCCAAAGGACCAGGAATTACCTTGATGACAGACAATCTAACAGTGTCATAGTCTACTTAAAACAGAAGACTCACATCTAAGCATTAACAAGAGAGAGACAAGTCAGGCTTTATTTGAAGGAGATAAAATATCTGAACTAAACATACACTATGGAGCCCGGCATGGTGGTGGCATGCACCTGTAATTCCAGCTACTCAGGAGGCTGAGGCAGGCAGTTCAAGGCCAATTCAGACAACAGAGTGAGACCAATGTCTCAAAACAAAAAAGAAAGAAAAAAAAAGAGAAAGAATTTACACACACACTAAAAATCCATACTTTATAAAATGACTTCCCAAAGTAGGTTCTTTAAAATACTCTTGTATAACTTTCCCACAGGATTTCTGGATGTGCCAGAGAGTTCTGAAATTCTTCATGTTCTATATATGGATTAAATTCAATCAGTATTGGTCCATGCAATTTCAAAAAGGCAGGAAGCAAGCCCACAACAGAGGTGGGTAAACAGGAATACTGATGAGATAAGGACTTTCCCTATCTCCACAGTTCAAAGGTATTTCTTTTAAAGACTAAATAAAGACAAAAGATAAAACTGCAAAAAGAAATGTAATTAAAAATGACTGACATTTAAATATCAATTCTCTTTGAAAATAAAGTGTTTCCATTTTACTTATTTTTATTTTTTGCAGTTGTAGATGGAGAAAATGCCTTTATTTATTTTTATGTGGTGCTAAGCAAACCCAGTGCCTCACATAGCACTCTGCTACTGAGCTACAAGCCCCAGCCCCAGGTGTTTCCATTTTAAAGGTAAAAAAAAAAAAAAAAAAAAAAAAAAAAAAAAAAAAAATTAAAAAAAAAAAAAAGTAAACCAGTGGTTTTTTGTTTGTTTTTGGTACCAGGGATTGAACTCAGGGGCACTCGACCACTGGGCCACATCCCCAGCCCTTTTTTGTATTTTTTTATTAGAGACAGGGTCTCACTGAGTTGCTAAGTGCCTCACCATTGCTGAGGCTGGCTTTGAACTCCCGATCCTCCTGCCTCAGCCTCACCAAGTGCTGGGATTACAGGCGTGTGCCACCGCGCCCGGGCTAAACTAGTGGTTTTGATTTCCTTGGGTAAAGATACTATAGCAGGTGGAATATTTAAATTATCTTTGGCCAGAAACAGGTTACAAAATGACTGTAGTAAGTCCTTACCTATCAATAATTACTTGGATCTAAATGTATTAAATTCTCCAATTTAAAGAAAGAATGACTCAACGAAGAAAAAAAAATAAGACCTAACTCTACGTTGCTTGTCAGAAATTCATTCTCTTCTAAGGGCACACACAGGCTGAAGGTGAAGTAATAGAATAAGATACACCCTGCAGGGGCTGGGATTGTGGCTCAGCGGTAGAGTGCTCGCTCGCCTAGCACGCAGCCCGGGTTCGATCCTCAGCACCACGAAAAAATAAAAACCACATTGTGTACAACTAAAGCAAATAAATAATTATTAAAAAAAAAAAAAAAAAGATACACCCTGCAAATGGAACCCAAGAGAAAGCAGGTGTAGCCATCCTTATGCCAAATAAAATGAGCTTTAAGTCAATAGCAGTAAGAATAGACAAGAAATATTACTATATAAGGATAAAGGGGTCAAGTGAGCAAGAGGAAATAATTCTAAAAATATATGAATATCAGAGTACCCAAATATATATAAAGCAAATATTAACAGACCTAAAATGACAGATAGACTTCAACACAATAATAGTTGGGGACTCTAACACTCCACTTTCAGCAATGGACTCATCCAGTGGGAAAATCAACAAAGAAACAGCAGAGTTAAACTGCACCCTAGACCAAATGGACCTAACAGATATCTACAGTACATTCCACCAAACTGCAGAATACATAGTTCCTCATGTGCATTCTGAGCACGTGGAACACTCTTTAAGAAAGACAGAGCAAAAGTAATGGAAATGCTTTTTTATGTTGACTGTACTGGTTACATACAGGTCAAAACTGATCAAATTGCATACTTGTGCGTTTTAGCCAGGCGCGGTGGCGCACGCCTGTAATCCCAGCACTTTGGGAGGCTGAGGCAGGAGGATCGTGAGTTCAAAGCCAGCCTCAGCAATGGCGAGGCACTTAGCAATTCAGTGAGATCCTGTCTCTAATAAAATACAAAAAAGGGCTGGGGATGTGGCCCAGTGGTCTAGTGCCGCTGAGTTCAATCCCTGGTACCAAAAAAAAAAAAAAAAAAAAATGTGTGTTTTATTGTACTTCAATTTTCCCTCAATAAAGCTTTGGGAAAGATTAAAAAGGATAGATCATGTGACAGGCCACAAAACAAGCCTCAACAAATATTTAAAAAGCTGAAATCATAACAACTATATTTTATAAACACAATGTAATAAAAGTAGAAAAAGCTTTGGGAATTATACAAATACATGGAAATTAAACAACTTACTTTTGAACAACCAATGGATCAAGGAGGAGATCAAGAAGGAAATTTAAATTTTTCTTGAACAAATGAAAATGGAGATACAACATACCTGTATTCAATACCTATGGGATACAGCAAAAAAGTAGTACTAAGGGGCTGGGATTGTGGCTCAGCGGTAGAGCACTCGCCTAGCACATGCGCAGTCCGGGTTCGATCCTCAGCACCACGTAAAAATAAACGCATTGTGTACAACTAAAGCAAATAAATAAAATGTTTTTTAAAAAAAGTAGTACTAAGAGAGAAGCTTATAGCTATAATCCCAGCTACTCAGGAGGCAAGGCAGGAGGGTTAGGGTTAGGGCAGCCTTAGCATTTAGTGAGAAAATAAAAATAAAAAGTGCTGGCATGCTGTGATAGCTCAGTGGTAGAGCTTCCCAGGGCTCAAAACCCAGTACAAAAAAAAAAAAAAAAATGAGGCCAAAAAGGTAACACAATAGATCAATGAAACACAGAGCTGGGTTTTTTTTGTTGTTGTTGTTGTTTGTTTGTTTGTTGATAAACAAAATAGATAAATCTTTAGCTAGACTTATAAAAGAGAGAGAAAATTCAAATATATAAAATCAGAAATGAGAAGCGATATACTCTTGCCCATGTCCCACACAGGCTGTGGAAATGGGGTTCCCCTCGGTGGAATGGGCTGGCTGAGAAATAAAATCTAAGAAAAATAGAATGACAAAAAAACCACAGAACACGCAATGTAATTTCAAAAGTGGGGGCAAGATGGGCAAGCAGATCAGATGGATTGAGCTTCTTTGCTCTGGCCAAAATGGAGCCTGTGCCGGCTTTATTTATATTGGGAAACATCAAAGGCCTTCCATAGAATGTTCTTCACCAAAAAAGGTTAAAGGTGGGCTGTCCAGTTCCCAAAGGGTTACACCCATCTCTGGAGCTGCTATGAGATATCTTCCAAGCACAGTGGAGATAAAGGTCACATGCGTTGGGCAATCTATTGCCGTGGGAGAGTCAGATAGTTCGCAATGCCAAACCTAAATCTCCCTGGCCTTCCTACCGAGAGAAGATCCTCATGTAATTCATGGATGGCTTCCTGCAAGACACTACAACTGACACCACAGAAATACAAAGGATCATTAGAGATTATTATGAACAACCATAAGCCAACAAATGTGATGGGCTAGAAGAAATAGACAAACCTCTAGACACATCTATACCTCACCAAGACTGAATCATAAGGAAATAGAACACCTGAACAGACCAATAACAACTAACAAGATTGAATCAGTAACAAAGTGTCCCATCAATGAAAAACCCAGGACCAGATGGTCTCACTGCTAAAATCTGCCAAGCGCTTAAAGAAGAACTAATTCTAATTTTCCTTAAGCTATTCCAAACACATTCTCTGAGGTCAGCATTATTACCCTGAAACCAAAACCAGAAAAGGATAAAATAACAATAACAAAAGAATATAACAGGCCAATATTCTTGATGAACACAGATGCAAAAATCCTTAACAAAATATGCAAACCAAATCCAGCAGTAGATTAAAAATATTACTCAGAAGGGACTGGCGATGTAGCTCAGTAGTAGAGTACTTGCCTAGCATGCACAGGGCCCTAGGTTTGATTGTCCACCAGAAAAAGAAAAAAGAAAAAAAAAAAAAAAACACCCTCCAATTGCATTCATCCCAGTGATGCAAGGAGGGGGATGGTGCAGCTAACATACTATAGAATGGGGAAAAGCGGGGAGCTGTCTCTCCAAGATCTGGAGTGAGACAAGGATGCCCACTTTCACCATTCATTCAGCAGAGTGCTGGAAGTCCTAGCCAGAGCAACCAGGCAAGAGAAAGAAATAAAGGACATCCAAAAGAAGAAGTCAAACAGTTACTGTTTGCAGATGACATAATCTTATATATAGAAAACCCCCAAAACTCCACCAAGAAACTACTAGAAGCAATGAATTCAGCAAAGTTACAGGACACAAAATTGACAAAAAATCAGCAGCATTGCTATATGTTCATAACAAATTTTGTGAAACGGAAATCAAGAAAGTAATCTCATATACAATAACTACAAAAAACATAAAGAAATAAATTTAACTAAAGAAGTAAAAGATCTCATTTTAATTGTTGATGGACCTTTATTTTTTTTTTTATATGTGGTGCTGAGAATCGAACCCAGTGCCTCACACATTCGAGGCAAATGCTCTACCACTGAGCCACAACCCAGCCCGACCTTTGTTTTATTTATATGCAGTGCTGAAAATTGAACTCAGCGCCTCGCATATGCCAGGCAAGCGCGCTACTGCCCCAGCCCGAAGTAAAAGATCTCCATGATGAAAATTATAAAACTTTGATGAGAGAAATTGAAAAGGAACCAAAAAGCATAAAGACATCCCATGTTCATGGATTGGAACACTCGATATGGTTAAAAATGTCCCTACCACCCAAAGTGATCTACAGATTTGATGTCATTCCTATCAAAATACCAATGATGCTCTTCACAACCAGAAAAAAAAAAAAATTCCTAAAATTTATATAGAAAATTTATTTAAAAATGTATATAAAAAACCCTAAAGAGCCTAAGTCATCTTGAGCAAAAACAACAAAGCACTGGGCATTCCACCACTACTAATCAAATTACTAGTTCTAGTAATCAAAAAGAGCATGAAAATAGACACAGAGATGAATGGATCAGAACAGAGAACCTAAGAGTAAACCCATACACATAACGGTCAACTGACTGTTCACCAACATGCTAAGCGCAAGCACTGGAGCAGGACCGTCTTTCCCTAAGTGGTGCTAGGATAACTGACACCCACAATGGAAGAATGAGACCAGACCTCTCTTACCAGTCCCAGAAATCAACTTGAAATGTTTTAAAGGTTTAGCTATCTAAGAACTGAAACTATGAATCTTCCAGAGGAAAATGGGAAATGCTTCAGGACATTGGAACAGGCAAGAATTTTTTTTTGGAAAAGACCCCAGAAGTATAGGACACAAAAACAAAAGTAGACAAATGGGATTTCATCAAACTAACAAGCTTGTACATGGCAAAGGAGACGGGACACAATGACGAGACAACCTACAGAATGGAAGAAAATAGTCACAAATTAATAGATCTGAAGAGATGTTTCTTAAAAGAAGACATACAAACGACAACAGGTATGTGAAAAGGTGTTTAATATCACTAATCATCAGGCAAATACGATGTAAAAACACAACATTACTTCACCCCAGTAAGAACAGGTACTATTCAAAACATGAAAATCAAGTGCTGGTGAGGATGTGGAGGAAAGGGAACCCTTCTTTGCACCCCTTTGGTAGGAGTGTCAATTACTATAGGCACTGTGGAAAATGGTATGGAGGCTACTCAAACAATTAAAAACAAAATAAAATAAGTAAGCAAAACTAAAAACTTCCCACCACATGATCCCGCTATTGGGTATATATCCAAAGGAAATGAAATCAGTATGACAGAGAGACACCTGCACGTCCATGATCACTGCTGCTCTATTCACAAAACCGAAGAGATGAAAACAACTTTAAGTGTCCATCAACTGATAAATAAAAATGTGCTATATATACACAAAGGAATAGTATTCAGCCCTAAAAAAGAAATGGAAAGGAAGCCTATCATTTGTAACATCATGGATGGAACTGGAGATCATTACATAAAACAAGCCAGGCACAGAAAGACAAGTACAGCATGATCTCATGTGGGATTCTTTTTTTTTTTTTTTTAAATATTTATTTATTTACTTTAGTTGTACACAATGCAATGTTTACATGGTGCTGAGGATCGAACCCGGCCGTGCACGTGCTAGGCAAGCGCTCTGCCGCTGAGCCACAACCCCAGCCCCTATGTGGAATTCTTAAAAGCTGATCTCCTGGAATCTGAGAGTAGAATGGTCGTCATCAGAGGCTATGGAGAGTTGAGGAGTGAGGAGGATGGGGAAGGTTGATCAGATAGGATCTGGTATGCTACTGCACAGCAGGGAACTACAGATAACACAAAACTGCATCCTAATGTTTCAAAAAGCCAGAAAAAAGGACTACATAAGTTTTTAAGATAAAGAAATGATGTTTAGCCGGGCGTGGTGGCGCACGCCTGTAATCCCAGCACTTTGGGAGGCTGAGGCAGGAGGATCGTGAGTTCAAAGCCAGCCTCAGCAATGGCGAGGCACTTAGCAACTCAGTGAGACCCTGTCTCTAAATAAAATACAAAATAGGGCTGAAGATGTGGCTCAGTGGTTGAGTGCCCCTGAGTTCAATCCCCAGTACCAAAAAAAAAAGAGAAATGATGTTTGAGGAAATAAATGTCTAACATGATTTAAATGTTACACAAATTACACGTATGGAAAAATTACATGGTGCCAAATTAACATGTGAAATTTTTATGTTTTTATGTATCAGTTAAAAAATAAAACCCCCAAATCCTCGTTCAGGTGCAGTGGTGCCTGCCTAGAGTCCCAGCTACTTGGGAAGTTGAGGAAGGAAGATTGTTTGAATTTTGTTTGAGTACCTAGCCAGCCTGGACCACACAGCAAGATTCTGTATCTTAAAAAAATAAAAGTTCTGAAACAAAGAATCACCATGGAGTTTCTACCCCAGCACTTAAAATAGTGCATATTTCTAGTGTACTGTTCTGGATGGTTTTCAAATATATATATAAAAATAATAAATTTTCAAATCTCCATTGGCAACTCTTCTGATCAGGCAAGTGGTTGGATGATGGAGAGGGGCCACAGGCCCCTCTCAATGAGGTGCACTGAAATTTCCACCTCGATCCCCTGTTGTCACACTGTCGCTCAAGGACATTGAGAGGTAAGCTGGAAAGTCCTGCTGTTAAGTCTTTTTTCAGGTCTCATATATTTGAAGCAACATTCCTTAGCAAGTGAACGACCCAGGAATAGGAATATTTAGTGAAAAAAAAATTGTAAAAAAGGTTTCATAAGACACAAAGCTTTCAATTAAAGTTATTTATTCAAAAATATTTTCTACCAGTTCTCATCCTATATCAAATTAAATCAAGGGGCAATATCACAAAACAATGGCTGATCATACCTTCCTGTTTAGAGGATGCTGATGACCTCATTTAGCTCATTAATACAATCTTTGGAGGATAACATACAAACCCAATTCATTTATTTCTTCACAAAAGGTTCATAATTGGTATACAGCACTTCATACCAAAAAATTTTTTGCAAAGCTTGTCTTCATATTTCAGTTAAAGATTCAGCTAATATAAAATGATACAGGCTTGAAAAAATACCCAAGAATTGATTTTGGCTTTCCTTTCTTGCAAAATTCCAGGACAATGTGATTGAGGTTTCTTTCCTGTTCACACAGTAGTTAAGAACCACCTGAGACTGAGCTGCATTTCCATTTTTTTGTTTTGAGTGATGACAATACACCGGAGACAAGCACTAGAAATGCTACGGGGATCCCAAGGCTTAAACAGGAGTTTCTGACAGGGTTTGAAGTTTCTACAAACCTCAAATTAATGTTCAGAATAAAGACATTAAAAAAGGCCTCTAAGAAACATATAAAGGAGAGCTTTTAGTATTCTCAGCCAAAAATACTTTGGGGAAGAACTTGTCTTTCCCCCCCTTCCTCTTCTTTGCAGTGCGAGAGGCGTGACCCAGGGCCTTGCACATGCTACGCAAGTGCTCTACCACTGAGCTACATCCTCTAGCTCGGATCTTCCGGTGGTTCAAGAAGTTAGTCTTTTCTCAACAGTTTCTTGATAAGCAACAAACCTTCTCAAATTCATCTTCACATTGTCAAGAACACAGAGCTGATCTGGACTGTATTTACCTCTCCCTTCTTTTCGTATCTGTGAAAAAAAATTCATTTATAAAAGTATTTCATTTGGGGTATATGTGATCATTTTTTGAATAAGACCATTGCAAGAATGTGGTAAAACAGTTTTATTTCCAAGGTAAACAGAATACAGAACACGAAGAATAAAAATAATTTAAAATGTACATCTTTAAAATGATAGTGACAAAAATAACCAAGCTGTAGACTTTAAAAAAGTAAATTTTATGGCATGTGAAATATGCCTCACCTCTGGTCTAGGCCAGTGGCTTTCAAGTGTTAGTATGTAATAGTATCACCTGGAAGGTTTGTTAAAAATTGGGCTGGTGGGCCAGCCACTGAGTTTCTGATGCAGAGGGTCTGGGGGTGGGGTTGAAAATCCACATTCCCAACAAGGTACCTGGTGCTGCTGGTACTGCTGGTACCTTCAAGAGGGCACCTTGGGGGTTGGGGTTGTGGCTTAGTGGTAGATTGCTCGCCTAGCACACATGAGGCACTGGGTTCGATCCTCAGCACCACATAAAAATAAAATAAAAGTATTGTGTTCATCTACAACTAAAAAACATACATTTAAAAAAAAAGAGGTACCTTGGAGAAACAGTGCTCTATTGAAGCTCTTAATAGAATGAGTGGTGTTATATTTAAATGCAACTTGAGGCTAAATAGGAACTAAACAGTTTTCAATGCAATTTTCCACAAAAGGGTTTCACATAAACAACTATAGGCAAGGGTTGGGGATGTGGCTCAATGGTAGAGCACCTGCCCAGCATGGATGAGGCCCTGGGTTCAATTCCCATCACTGTAAAACAAACAACAACAATAAAACCCCCAAACTGTAGGTTAGCCTTCCAGCTAACAAAATAATTTCATTAGGGCTCTATACCTTTGAGAAAAGAAATAGTGAAAAATGTAATTACCACAGCAAAGCAGACTAAGTAGTGAAATCAATTTGAACAATAGATTGAATATACGGAAGCAAACGTCTAATCTAAAATCTAAAATATTGGGCTGGGGATGTTGCTCAGTGGTAGAATTCTTGCCTAGTATGCTTCAGGCATTGGGTTTGATCCCTAGCATTATGAAAGAGGGGGAAAAAATACCCTAAAATATACAAAGATAAATATTTGTAGTTCTCAGAATTACATAATTTAAAAATGAGATTTAGATAAAAGATTGGCACATGATTCAACTTGTTTTTAAAACGCCTACAGGGTGGAGGTGTAGCTCAGTGGTAGAGCAGGTGCTTGCTAGCATGAGTGAGGCTCTAGGTTCAATCTCTAGCATGCACATACACACACACACACGATCCTGGCTGCTGCCCTACCTATTCCCCCAAAGGTTTTTTGAAATTATTTTTGACTCAAAGTTAGGCTTGTTGTTTGTGATAAACACAATAAAAAATAAAATGGCTAATAAAGGTAGTAGTAGCTACATTCTCCAAGATAGGAGGACGTTCGAGTTTGCCTCTTTTCAAAAGGAAATATCCATAAAATGAAATCAAGATATAATGTGTTATATGACATAAAATACATTTAGGGCTGGGGTTGTGGCTCAGCGGTAGAGCGCTCGCCTGGCACGTGCGCAGCCCAGGTTCGATCCTCAGCGCCACGTACAAATAAACACATTGTGTACAACTAAAGCAAATAAATAAATATTTTTAAAAATACATTTAAAATGTACATGAAAGTGCTTTGTTAGCTATAAACTACAGCATTTATGTACATGAAGACCCCTCCCTTTCGCAGTACTGGGAATTGAACCTAGAGCCTCACACATGTTAGACAAACGTTCCACCGGCAAGCTACATCCCCCATCCTTTTGAAAAATATTTTTTTTGAGCTAGGGTCTTGCCAAGCTGCCCACACTAGCCTCAAACTTGGCAATCCTCCTGCCTCATCCTCCCAAGTAGCTGGGGGTACAGGCGTGTGCCACCGCTCCTGGCTATATATAGTACTTTTAACAGTACTAAAGTGTTAAAGAAATGAGGAACTTGTCAGATGTCATTCTGGCTCCAATTACAGTGATTCAACAGTCAGTGTGGAGCTGTGACTCAGTCAAGAAGCATTTCACAAAGTACTGGGGATGAACTGCAATGTTAATCACTGAGATTTACAGGAATTCGACAGGCACAGGCCTCTAAATTGCATGGTGCTAACTACATACACCCTCTTTCCCAGAGAATGCGAGACCCATGCACTTATAAATAAGGCAGCTACAAACCTTCATCTTGAAGACTGGCTGGAATTCTTTCAGAGCTGATAACAATTTAATTTGAACTGAGGCTTTTTCAGCTTCTTCACCATCTGCAAAAACATCAAAGAGAGCATCCAAAGCTTCTCCTGCTACCACAAGCGAAGGATCTTTGGTGGCAACCTCAAGCAGAAAGCACCCAATGGTCTGGAAACAGCAAATACATTACAACATGACTAAGGTCAGTCTCCAAAATGAATGCTAACTTCAAATGTGGCAATAATTCATACGTACTGTTTTATGTAAAAACGTCAGGGGGGAAATGAAAACTTTCAAAGGATCAAACACTTATAAATATACCAAGTATAACACCAGCAAGATAAACTAAACATATTATGGTTCCTAAGTAAAGTGAATTAAGACCCATAAATGATATATGAAATATTGATTTTGGAACTCATTAAATTTCCCCTTCCCTCCCTCAAATAGGATTCTCTATGGTGTTAAAATACATAGAAATCTTATCTGTAATAATAATAAAAAAATCTGCTTTTAAAAGTATGTGAAAGGGGCCAGGGCTGTGGCTCAGTGGTAAGAGCACTTGCCTAGCATGTGTGAGGCACTGGGTTTGATCCCTAGCACCACATAAAAATAAACAAATAAAATAAAGGTATTGTGTCCATCTATAACTAAAAAAAATTATATATATATGTATGTATATATGTATATGTATATATATAAGTATGTGGAAAACACTAGGATAATTAAGAAAAAAAAAACCCAACACTTCATCTCATTTTGCTTTATTTACTGGTTGATTTTTAGCATCCACTCTTTCCTTCTCTCTACACAATTAGCTAGCACAGGACCTTCCCACGGTAACCTGACCCTACTTTGGCTACTCTGCATCACCCTTTATGCCTCAGGGTGATGTGCAACCCAGCATTATGGGGAGGGGACAGAAATGCTCAGGACACTGAGTCCAAAGTCCAGCTGCACCGTAATTAACAGGGTGACTGCTAGACAGTCCACCAACCTCACTAGGCTTCAGTTTTCTCATCTAAGTATATGAGGTCAACATAACCTCTAAGATAGTGTTTGGATGTCATATTCTAGAATGTGACACAAAGCACACAGAACTACCTGTGAAGTAGTCTTACTAAAAGCAATTGATGTGAATAAAATCCAGCTTTAGCTCAGACTTCCAGGGAATACAGAGGATAAAAGAAGAAGCCCAATCCCGGGAGGAAACCATCAGGTGAATGGAAAAAACTGAACACTGTAACTGATCCAGGAGCCGAGAGCAGACAGGGCTGGGAGGACTGCTCTGGATGGACAGACCAACCAAACATATGGAATTTACTGATTCAAACAAACTAAACAGGTATCTCCAAGACAACTGGAAAATTATGAACACGGAACAGAGATTAGACACATTAAGAAATAACTGTTATCTGTAAGGCATGATAAAGACATAAGGCACTGTCCCTATTGTTAAAGAGATGCTCACTGCACCACAGAGGCCAGATACCACGCTGTCTTTCATTGACTCCACCATATCCAGCAGAGAGACTGCACGACATGCACAGGACTGAATGGTAACTGTAAAATCTGCTGTGGGCACACAATTCATTGTACTTTTTTCTTCACTCTTCACCCCCCATATTTGGAAACATGACTAAATAAGAACACTTTAAGACCTTATATTTCAGGAAAACTTTCTGTTCCAGAGTGGACCTGGGCAAGCGGTCTTATAGGCAAGAGAGCAACCCCACACCCCCACTTCACCTGTATGTTGCACACACATGCCATCACATAGCCAAGCTCACTCTCACTTGTGTGCACAATTATCGAACATCTCTGCAATGATACAGAAGGAACAGGTAACAGTGGCTGCCCCTCCAGAGGCAAAGGGGGGAGCAGGAAATTTAGGAGTGGAGGTCAATCTTTTCATCATATACTTTTGTGTTTTTTAAAACTTCTTGCTATGTGCATGTACCATTTTTTCCAAATGGATGCTTAAAATAATTAGTCATCACTATAAAGTTTTTAGAGGTTAAAAGGTGCTTTATATAAACAGTTTATTAACCATGAGTCAGCAGTCGGCACTCCAGCAGATACTAGTAGAGTGAAGGGTTAGTTCACTACTGTTGACTGTTGAGTCACAGCAACACTGGAGCTCTAGGAAGACAGTTCCTGAGCAACTGCGTTGAGATCAAGTGCTGAAAGCAAACATGCCGAGTGAATTCCTCGTGTACTGGCACTACAGAGCTGCTGTTTACAATGTGTGATTAATTATTTGTATTTCTCAGAAATGTATTAGGTGGATTTTCATCAGCAGGAGAATATAACATGCAAACTCACAGCAAAGACAAACGGCATCTTTAAAAATTCTGCATTTGGTCTTTCACTGAAGACAAATTTATTTTTGAAAAAGTATCTCCAGAGTAAAGTTAAATGACAAAATGAGGCTCAATATTTTACGTACTTAGCTAATACCCGTAGTTAGAGCAAGCCAAAGGGCACATTCTAATAATATAACTTAGCAAGTTCCTGATATCCTCTTATCATGCTCAGACGCTTTTAAAAATCCTACACCAACAGTTACACTTCTCCCATTTCTAAAATTTTAACATTTTAGGTTAGAAGCAAATTGTTTTACCTTAAGAGTTTCAAGTGTACCAGCTTCTTTGGCGAGGACGCTGCCCGTGATTCCTAAAATGCTAACGACATTCACTCTGACCCCAATGTTGCTACTGTGAATGCCTGCCTTGCAGAACGCCATCAGCTGATCAGGTGTCATGCACTGTTGGAAGAGCAGAGGGGTATTCCCAGTGTTAGACTCAACCAAGTTCCAGTAGCAAGTGAAGGCAGGACTGACAGGCATCTCTTCTCATATGATATCTCGTATGGTGTTGGGGGAGCGGTAGAAATGCCTGGCAGAGAAGTTATTAGGTATTCTGGTCATTTCCAAATACAGCTGGCAATTCTGAACTAAAACGAGCCTGCTCATGTCACTGTCATTATCCAATCTACAGAAAGGGCCTCAGGTCCTACTAGTTTCATTTGAAGACGTTCATTCTAGACATACACAGACTGAGATCCTAATTCCTTTTTAATGTTGATCATAAAGGTTTTGACAGTATAACAGAATCATGCAGATTTTAAAAAACAGGCTGAACCTATACAAGGTAAGAACTTTGATATGTTTTGTCATAAAGTATTAAAGACTGTATATTACATAGTACTTCCACCAAGGGGTAGTAATTTTCAGTTTAAGATAATTTTTTTTTCCAATACTGAGGACTGAATCCAGGGGTGCTCTACCACTGTGCTACATCTCCAGTCCTTTTCATTTATTTTTTATATGATTTTTTTAGTTATAGATGGATATGATACCTTGATTTTATTTATTTTTCTTTTTCCTAAAAGGATCTGAGTATCTTTTTTTTTTTTAATATTTATT
The DNA here is from genome assembly GCA_025594165.1 of Tamias sibiricus. Lineage (NCBI taxonomy): Eukaryota > Metazoa > Chordata > Mammalia > Rodentia > Sciuridae > Tamias > Tamias sibiricus. The sequence continues at coordinate 35,140,683 of CM046672.1, forward strand.
TATTTGCTTTTTAGTTGTACACAATGCGTTTATTCTTATGTGGTGCTGAGGATCGAACCCGGGCCGTGCACGTGCTAGACGAGTGCTCTACCGCTGAGCCACAACCCCAGCCCCTCAGGTCCTTTTTTTTTTTTTTTTTTTTTTTGATACAGGGTCTTGTAAATTGCCCAGGCTGGTCTTGAACTTGTGATCCTCCTGCCTCAGCCTCCTGAGTTCTTGAGATTACAGATATGCACCATTGTGCCTAGGAGTTAAATCTAACATGCTCACGCATTTTGGCACAAAATGAAAGAGTGTGACTGGCGGGATACCAGGTAATCTCTTGTGAGAAGCAGCACAGTGTGGTGCTAAAGAGCTTGGATCTGGAGCCAGACATCCCAGGCTCAAATCCTAGCTTCACTCCCACTTGGCAGTCTCTTTTCCCATCAGTAAAATGAGGGTGATAAAAGTATTCGTCACAGTTGTGACAGGGGCAAATAATGCATAGAAAACACTCACTAGTTATTATTTATAAAAATACCAAATAATTCTAAAATCTCAAACTTATTTCTGAATCATCTGCATTGCTTCTGCCCACTCCAAAGGTAACAGAAAACGTGCCAGGTTGCTCAGAAAATACTATAAGTCAAAAACTGCATAACAGTTCTTGTCAGGACTTTTAGTCACGGCAGTGAGAAGCTGACTAAAACAACAATCAACCTAACACTACGGATTTCTCATAGCTTGGATGAGGCTGCTGTGAACCATAAAGACAAGCCGCACCGCTACCAGGTGCTTCATGTAGGAGCTACGGAATGTGTACAAACCAACAAGGTAAAGAATGGGGCAAGAAGCAGGACAGCTGAATTCCAGGGGGGTTGCTGTCACTCAGCAAACCAAGTCCTTGGTTTCTTCTCCTTGCAAAGCTTGGGAGAGTCGGGGTTCTTCTGGTTTGAACACTTTATGCTCATGTGCAGTATACAACCATATGGTTTAGATATGAGGCTCATATGTGAGACAATGCAAGAAAGTTTGGCAGTGAAAGGACTGGGTTAGAGCACTTTAACCTGATTAGTGTTAAACCCAATAGGGGTTAACTGGGTGGAAACTGTAGGCACATAAGGTGTGGCTGGAGGGGTGAGTCACTGGAGGTTTGCCTTTGGGGTATACATTTGGTCCTTGGTAAGGGGAGTCTCTCTCTCTGCTTCCTGGTGCCATACTCTGAGCCACTTTCCTCTACCACATTCTTCCACCATGATGTTCTGCCACAATTTGAGCTCAGAGCAATGGAGCCAGCGGTCTGTGGACTGAGACCTCTGAAACCATGCGTGCCAAATCAACTTTTCCTCCTCTATAATTGTTCTTTTTTTTTTAATATTTATTTATTTACTTTAGTTGTACACAGTGCAATGCATTTACGTGGTGCTGAGGATCGAACTCGGGCCGCGCACGTGTGAGGCGAGCGCTCTGCCGCTGAGCCACGACCCCAGCCCCTCTATAATTGTTCTTGTCAGGACTTTTGGTCATAGCAGTGAAAAGCTGGCTAAAACAACTAACCTAATAATTCAAGATCTTAATATATATGAATGATTACCATTAACTGAGCATAAACAGTAATTTTTTTTAATCATCAGATTGATCCAGTAAAATGATACCTGTATAATATGGAAAAATCGATAAACACCTTGTATTCCTATAGGCCCTACAGTATAAGGTTATCTGACCCCACCAATAGCCACATGGCAGACTATGTATTATTAGCATTTCCATTTCATAAAAAGTGAGGGCCCAAAATTATGTCCTTGAAAAAAACCCTCAAACATACAGAGAAACTTTTTAAATAATAAAAGATACATATTAACATGAAATCAGCAGCATCTGCTATATATATATATATATTTTTTTTTTTTTTTTTTTTTTTTTTTTTTTTTTTTTTTTTTTTTTTTTTTTTTGTGGTACCAGGGATTGAACTCAGGGGCACTGGACCACTGGGCCACATTCCCAGCCCTTTTTTGTATTTTATTTAGAGACAGGGTTTCACTGAGTTGCTAAGTGCCTCGCCATTGCTGAGGCTGGCTTTGAACTCGCGATCCTCCTGCCTCAGCCTCCCAAAGTGCTAGGATTACAGGCGTGCGCCACCGCGCCTGGCTAGCATCTGCTATATTTAACAGTAAAACAACATTCCCATTAAACTCAGATTAAGGTTTGGGAAGCACTGCTCTAAAGGGTGGCTTTGGAGGGATGAAGGTTGGACCAAAGACAAGGTCACTGGAGAAAAGGAGGCCCCAGAAGAGCTACACTATCAAGGAGACCCCATCTCAAAAAAAAATTTTTTTTAAATATTTTTATTTTATTTATTTATTTATTTTTTATGTGGTGCTGAGGATTGAACCCAGGGCCCCGCATGTGCTAGGCAAGCACTCTACTGCTGAGCCACAACCCCAGCCCCCTATCTCAAAAATTTTAAAAAGTAAAAAGTCAGCCAGTGTAACTCAGTGGTAGAACACCCCTGGATTTAATCACCAGTACTGTTTAAAAAAAAAAAAAAAAGGAGGAGGAGGAGTGAAATTCAGATATATGCAATATCACGGATAAACCTTGAAAATGTTAAAAAAAAAAAAAAAAGCACATCAGTCACAAAAAGAAAAATACTACATGGTTGTTCTTATATGAGATACACAGACTACCTAATCAGACAAGAAAGGAGAACCGTGGTTATCAAAAAGCGTGGCAGAATGGAGTCAGTGTTTAATGGGTTCAGTTTCAGTTTGGGAAAGTGAAAACCTTGTAAAGGCAGTGGTGATGGGTGCGCAGTAGTGTATACTTAACACCACTGAAGTGTACATTTAAATATGGATAAAATGGCAAATTTGACGTTTTACCACAAGAAAGAGAGAAGATTTATTCAAAGAGGTGTGAGCTAGGGGCATAGCTCAGTGGTAGAGCATGCGCCTAGTATATTCTACCTTTTTAGTCTTTATCATTCTGCTATTTTTTTTTTTAAATTAAATCCAGGGATATTAAAAAGAAAAAATAAAGCTAACAAAAAAGTAATTCGTTTTTTTGCTGGGCAAAGTGGTGCATGCCTATAATTCCAGCTACTTGGGAGACTGAAACAGGAAGATTACAAGTTCAAGGCTAGCCTGGGCAACTTAAGTGAAATCCTGTCTCAAAACAAAAAATTAAAAGGGCTGGGGATGTAGCTCAGTGGGAGAACATGCCTACACTTAATCCCTGTACCACACCCACACACAAGAGTAATATGCCACCTTATTTTTAAAAGTGAAAACTACAGCTAACTTTATTACAAGCATACACAGAATTCTTTCAAGCAACTATAAAACACAGTAATAGGGGTGGGGAGATAGTTCAGAGGTACAGCACTTTCCTAGCATAAACAAGGCCTTGGGTTCAATTCCTAGCACTGCCAACACACACACACACACACACACACACACACACAGAGCAAAAACACCATACCCTTCTTCTTTAACCTGGAGATATCAGCGTGAACTTTATTTTCCTCTTCCTAAAACATACCTTTTCCCTAGCTATTTCAACAAAAAGGCCTAAAAGTGATGACAACATGGTGGCCATAAACCCTCCGCAATTCAGTTTTCAACTAAAGAAATCAGGGATTTTAGAAGAAATATTTTCAGGTTTTAAGCAGGAAAATCACAAGTTGAGTCTGGGACATTTTTGTTAACTTGAAAAGCAAAAAGTAATCAAAAATCTAGGGTTTGGATGTAGTATCCATGTCAAAGAGACACAGAAACCAATCTGAAGGGATTCCTACTATGTAGAGATAGGTTGTTTTTTTGCATGAAAGAAATAAATATATAAATCCATATTTTAAAAACCCTGATATCAGGGGCTGGGGTGGTGGCTCAGTGGTAGAGTGCTTGCCTAGCATATGAGGAGGCACTGGGTTAGATTCTCAGCACCGCATATAAATAAATAAAATAAAGGTCCATTGACAACTAAAAAATATTAAAAAACAAAAAAATCCCCTGAGATCAAAATGATACTGAAAAAGAAGCTTTGTGTGAGGGCCTGGATTCAGTCCCTAGCACACACATACACACAAAGAAAAAAAAAAAAGGAAAAAATAAGTAAGAAACTTTGCTGGTCATGTTTAGAGAGTGCTAAAGCATACTTTCACTGTTCTGGAAAAAAAGGGTCAGGGGTCAATCATACAGTTAGTCCTTTTTTTTTTTTTTTTTTTTTTTTTGTACAAACTGTTTCAAAGTTACTAAATAACTACCAAGACAGACATTTATTATTTACAGAAGAATCCCAGCTAATCCATGTGAAAGGAAGGACAAAATTAGGATATTCTCCATTTTGTAATCCCTAATGAAATAATTAATCTAGGCAATTATAATCACTGGTTACTCAAAACATTAAGTGAATCCACTAATTATCTTGAAATTTCTATCTTAGGACATTCTATGACAACTTGCTGAGGCTAAGTAATGGTGCATGTGGCTTCAGAGAATTTGTCTGCTTTTAGGAATGTCTGAAAATTTCCTTAATAAAAAGTAACAAAAATGATAAAAACACATAACAAATAGGTGCAGATAGATCAATGTAGAGGAGATGCCTGAAAATTTCTGTAACAAAATATTTTTAAAGGAGTTGGGCATAATGGTATGTGCTGGTAACCCCAGCTACTTGAGAGGCTGGGACAGGCGAATTGCAACATTTGAGGCCAGCCTGGGCGACTTAGGCCCTGTCTCGAAACAAAAAATAAGAGGGGTTGGAGATATAGCTCAGCGGTAGAGCACCTGCCCAGCACACATAAGATTCTGGGTTCAATCACCAGTACCACAAAAGGTAAGAAAATAAAAAAAAGGTAAGAAGGAAAAAAAAAAAAAAAAAAAAGCCAATGATATTCAGAAAAAATATTTTCAACATATATGTCCAATAAGAACTTATATTAATAAAAAAAGCACCTGTGTGTGTTGCTCACAAAGGGAGAGGTTCACATTCTATTTCTTTTTATAAAGATCGTGTATTACTCTTGTAGTAAAAATAAGCGTTTTTTAAAAAATTAGCTAATTTCACCTGCACAATACAGCATCTTCTCATGTTTCACATAAAAAAGCTTAAAACTCCTACCTGAGGAATGTTCTTGGAGGCCATTGTTTGTAAAAGGGCCCGCAAGGCACCGCTTATGGCTTCCAGAAAGTCAGCATGTTTAGCAAAATCTAAAACACAAACAAAACATAAATATAAAATATAAGTCTTCTCTTTCTCTAAGACAAGCTATTTTGTAGAAAAAGAAACATGATCAAAACTGAGCATGTTAAATACTCATCGACTATGATTAATAAAAATATTCTTGGTATTTAAGCCCAGATGTACAGTGCACACCACGTCTAAACAATGAAACATATAACGACTGGCTAGGGGACGTTGGAAACAGTCACAGCAAGGGTGTGTACCACAGATGGTCCTTGACTCTGGGTTTCATGTGACCCACACTCTGGCACATGATGAGCCTGAGCCAGTGCCGTGGACTGAGCCCAGCCTTCTGCAGAGCTCCATCATGGTGCTGGACACACCTGTGGTGCAGACACCTCCTGAACCGAGTGCTTCCTTGTGGACTGAGCCCACTGCGGAGGGAAGAACTGCTGCTGTGCAGAGACTCACCTTCTCCTTCACACTCCTGCTCCTTGTCACCACTCCTTTCTAACTGCCCCTTCTTCCCATGCAGGATGAACCCAAGAGCAGCCATAAACAACCTGGGGCCAGTGAGGGTCACCCAAGTAAGCTGGCTCCCTGACCCCTTATGGGAAGGGGAAAGCAATTCACTCGGTGTTGTGGACTGCACTTTCCAAAAATGGCCACAGCAACATCCCCAGTTCTGCATGATCTCATGGAACCCTGCCACTGCCGATAAAGATGTAGAGTCTGTTTCTCCACTCTTTGATTCTGGGTAGGACTCTCTGACTTCTCCAAAATGAAACATACCAATGACAGGCTAGGGCATAAAAGCAAATGACTTGTGTGTGTCAGATGGAAGTCATTTGCTTTTATGACCTTTTTCTCCCTTAACTCTAACCCTTGGAGCTGGGCCATCCTATTGTAAGGAAGCCTGGGTCACATGAAGGGGTCAATTGTGGGTGTTCTGCCCGACAGTTCTAGCAACAAATTTCAGACAAGTGAAAAAAACTTCAGCAGAGCCCCTAAATTAGCATTCCTCAATCTCAGCACTACTGATACTCTGGACAGGATCACTAATGCTCTGTCATGTAGGTACGGGTGGGGAGCGGGGGAGGTGGTGGTCTCCTGTGTGTTGTAGGAAGTTTACCGCATCCCTGGCCTAAATAATTTAGATGCCACTAACAACTTCCAAGTTGTAACAATCCAAAATACCTCCAGACATTGCCAAATATCCCTGTAGGTGAGGGTGCAAAATTGTCTCTGTTGAGAATCACTGCTTAGACACCAATAGAGATAAACAATGTCCACTGCACCCTGTCTAAATCGGTGACCAAGAGAAACTGTGAAATAACAAATTGGTTGTTTGATTTTTTGAGTCAGGATCTCACTATGTTGCCTATGCTGGTCTTGAACTCCTGGGCTACCATGCCCAGCTTGATTATTGTTGTTTTAAGCCATAACATTTTGGAGTAGTCTGTTCTATAGCCACAGAAACCTTGGCTTTCTATCCTGTGGTGCCTGGGACCTGCTCCAGTTCTGACCCCCCCTTTTAGGTAGCCTAGGTGAGAGATAAAGAGGTGGCTTTCCACAACTTTTTTTTTTACAAGGGCACTGGGGATTGAACCGAGGGCCACTTTGCCACTGAGCTATATCCCCAGCCTGTTTTATTTTTTATTTTGAAACAGGGTTTTGCCAAGTTGCTCAGGGCCTTACTAAGCTACAGAGGCTGTCCTTGAACTTGCAATCCTTCTGCCTCAGACTCCTGAGTCACTGGGATTACAGGTGCACACCACCATGCTTGGCTCCTTCCCACAAGCTTATTGTATTTGTTGGTTCTTAAATCTTCAGATATATTATGCACCAAAGTAGGGGATTTCCTGTAATTATTGGACGACATAGAACAGGATCGCTTTAGGACCAGACAGGCCTGGGATGAAGTCCTTCCTGACATTATGTGACCCCTGCCACTTCACTTTGGTCTCAGCTCACATGTTACCTCCTCAGAGAGGACTTCTGCACTTGCTTAATGCAGCACATCATACCACTCTGCTGTTAATTTTTTCTTTATAGCTGAAATTACATTAAGCATTATTCTAGAATGCAAGCTCCACAAACAAGTACCCCTGCCTAATGGTTCATACCACTATCCCTAGGACCTAGATAGCGTACAGCATGAAGTAAGTGCTCAATGAACACATGCTAAACCACAAATGACCTTGAGGAGGCCCCTTAACCTATTCTATGTCCTCCAATAATTGCTTTTCAGCTAAATTTTCAGTAAAAGTTCAACAGATGTGGCGTTGTCAGAGAAATTAAGTAAATGTCAAAAGTTAAACAAGAGGTAATTGAAAATGTCTTTCCCCTCAAGAATGCTGTACAATATCTAAGAATCTGTAGCATGTCTAAATGTAGGTAAATAATCAGCATACAAGTAATCAAGAAGCAAACTGTATTTGTGAATTTTTCAGACTTACTTTCAATATTCTGAAAAGGCATTCCAGATGGGATACCACCATTCTAACCAAAAAAAAAAAAAAAAAAAAAATAGCTTTCTTATTTCCAAAATCTGGGAAAACATAAAACCCTAAATGATTTCAGAACTCATGTAATGGCGCAAAACTGACAGATTAACCCAATGCAAAGACACAACACAGCTAAATAGCTGACGTTTTGAAATCAACAGCTTTTAATGAAGGAGACAAGATACTATTAAAAACTCTTTTTATGGGCTGGGATTATGGCTCAGCGGTAGAGCACTCGCCTAGCACGTGTGCAGCCCGGGTTCGATTCTCAGCACCACGTAAAACTAAAGCCACACTGTATACAACTAAAGCAAATAAATAAATATTTTTTAGAAAAAACAACTCTTTTTATCCTTTATGTCAGCCACAAATATAATGTAGGTATGTACAGAGAATCACAAATTTTGTAACTATTCAGGACTGTATTCTGTATTTTAGTATCAAAAGTAAAACAAGTTAGGGCCTGGGGCTGTGGTGCTCAGTGGAAGAGCACTTGCCTGGCACGTACAAGGCCCTGGGTTCCATCCCCAGCACTGCAAAAACAAGAACCAAAAACAAAAGTTAAAACAAGTTAGATAGAAGGGCTGGGGTTGTAGCTTAGTGGTAGAGCGCTTGCCTAGCATGCGTGAGGCACTGGGTTCAATGCTCAGCACCACATGAAAAATAAATAAATAAAATTAAAGTTATTGTGTCTGTCTACAACTGGGGTGGGGGGGGAGTTAGAGCTATTTGAACCTAATACCTTTAAATCTAAGTAAAGAAATTTAGCCTGTCCTCCCCACCAAAAATTCTCCAATAACAGTTGACACTATCTACATAGAATCTGTAGGATTGTATTATTTAATAAATCCCAAACATTTAGAAGGACTACATTAGAATATCATGTCTCAATACTGCATAAGTGATTGTTTTTTAAATCAGATTTCATTTTAAGAAAATTTACTGCTATTCCAAAACAAATAACAACTATTATTATTATTTGTTTTTGGTACCGAGGATTGAACCCAGGGCCACTTAACCACTGAGCTACATCCCCAACCCTTTCTTATATTTTTATTAGAGACAGGTCTCACTGAGTTACTGATGCTGGCTTTAAACTTGCAATCCTCCTGCCTCAGCTTCCAGCTGCTGGGATCACAGGTGTCTACCACCACGCCCAGCTCTATTATTATCTTTGAGCCACTTTTTAACTTCATTTTTCTGAATACTGATGTTAAGGGATACAAAAGCCACAGACAGGAGACAAAGATAGACCCTGAGCAATGTGGACAGTCTGAAGGCAACAACCTTCCCCATTTGCAATCCAAACCCTTTTTTCCTACATAGGAGGTCAATTAAGATTACAAATTGGGGGCTGGGGTTGTGGCTCAGCGGTAGAGCGCTCGCCTAGCATGTGCGCGGCCCGGGTTCGATCCTCAGCACCACGTACAAATAAAGGCATTGTGTACAACTAAAGCAAAAAAAAAAAAAAAAAAGATTACAAATCACTGGGAATAATAGAGCCCACATCATTAGACAGAGAGCTTTTCAAAACTACTGCTGTGATAGTGACCTGCAGTAGGTGATTTCTATCAAAATAACATCATGGCTCTCAGAAAATATTAATATGTTCTTAACTTAGCAGCATGTCACACTTCTGAACTGTAAGAGCCTTTGATGAGGAAGTAGTTCTAAGATGGCTGAGAGCCAATAGGTGGTACTTACTTGTTTGTCAGAAGCAAGGCTTTGTTTACTACAACTTACACCTGACCTTTACTAGGAATTTTTCTGTGCTCGTGGGCACTGCATGCTGCACCTGTAAGTCGAGCTTGTGAGACACGTGTATGCTTATTAAGAGAACTAATGCATCTGTGATGGGTAAAGAGTACTTAACAAGACGGTAGAGAGGAACGGGGGCGGAATCAGAGAGAAGATAGAGAAGGAAGGAAGAAGAAAAAGGAACAATAAAGGAACCACTCATTCCCAGTCTGCCTCTGATTTCTTTCCCGCGGTCTCGTTGCTGCAGGCGGCAACACTGAACCATTTTTTTTTTTTAAAGATTATGTCAAGAATAGCCATGATGGGGCCGGGGATATAGTTCAGTTGGTAGAATGCTTGCCTAGCATGCACAAGGAAGGCCCTGGGTTCAATCCTCAGCACCACCAAAAATAAAAATGAAAAAAGAACAGCCATGAAACTGGAATTAATTTAAGATCAAAGTGCTTAGTTATATTTCCCCACAATTCAAAAACATTCCCTTCCTTCTCTAGGACTCAGCTTTGTGTGGTTTACCTATGGTCTCTGCAGTGACGAATGTGCCTGTAGCCAGATGAGCCAGGAGAAACACATCTAAGCGTTCCTGTACAGCTGAGGCAGGTGCATCTACTTCACATGAAATAAACTCCTCCTGCTGGCTGGGGATGGGATTGTGTCACCTTGACTGGACTGAGAAATGGCTTGGAGGCAAGAGAAGGGCAGCTTGTAGATCTAGGGCTGAGCAGGGCTTGGAAGCAGTAAAAGTCTGGGGCATGGCCTGTTCACCTGAGGCCCTGGCTGTGGACTTCCCCGTTCAGCCCTACCCCTGGCCTCAGGCCGTGAGAATGGGTGGATGGTTGTGGGCACCAGCAATACAGGCTCCCCCTTCCCACCCCACATGACATCTTGCTGGACTGATGGCAGGCAGAATGCCAGCAAAGGTCAGTGAAAGTGTCCCCTACTGTTGCCGCCGGAAAGGGATTTGCAGCCCGGAACGGCGGGGGCACCGCGGAAAGGAGCCCGGAGACAGGATGGAAACGAAAAAATTCTTTTATCTTTCTCTGTCTCTCGTAATTTCTAACACCACATACACACTCTCACAAGAAACCAAGGCACATACTCTTACAAGAAACTACAATATATATACACAATAGCGTTAACCCCGTCCGTTCTCTCTCAGGTCTCATCTCATGTGCCGGAGCAGGAATGGTGCCGGCCCGATCTGCAATCTCGGCTCAAGTCTCTCGAGATCCTGGGCCAAGTCCCCCGAGATCCCAGGCCAAGTCCTGTGAGACTATGGAAGGCGGCAATGCCCAAACATCTCTATGGCCCGTAGTCAACCGCAATCTTAGCCATCTCCCCAAACAGGGCTCCTGCATCCTACCACATGCAAGGTCTTCATGAAGGCTGGGAGGAAATACAAAGCTGCAGTCATTGCTGGGCCTGCTCAGGCTGACAAGCCATCTCAATACGCCACTGCTCAGTTGGATTATTTGAGCTCCTACAGTTTAATGTGATCGAATTAAAATGTGATTCTACTTTAATAAACTATGAAAATCTGTTAAAAGAACACGTATCAAACCTTGTACAGACAGGTCATCTAATAGATCATCTGGGCATGGTAGCGCACACTTGTAAAACCAGAGACTGGGGAGGCTGAAGCAGGAGGATCACAAAGTCAAAGTCAGCAACTTAGGGAGGCCCTAAGCAACTTAATAAGACCCTGTCTCAAAATAAAAAGATAAAGCCGGTTGTGGTGGCACATGCCTGTAATCCCAGCACTTGGGAGGCTGAGGCAGGAGGATTGCAAGTTCAAAGCCAGCCTCAGCAATGGGAGGCACTTAGCAACTCAGTGAGACCCTGTCTCTAAATAGAATACAAAAAAAAAAAAAAGGGCTGGGTATGTGGCCCAGTGGTCAAGTGACCTGAGTTCAATCCCCCGGTACCAAAAAATAAAATAAAATAAAACAAAGATAAAAAGGGCTGGGTATGTGGCTCAGTGAGTTCAATCCCTGGTGCAAAAAAAACAAACAAACAAAAACAATAAGGGAGTCTTACAGAATCTGTTCTGGTCCTAAGGGCTACCCAACTCATCACTGGACCAGTTAAATTCTATTAAATTTTTTTTAAAAATTGGGGCTTTTCCTCAGTGGTAGAGTGCTTGCCCAATGTGTGCAAGGCACTGGGTTCAATTCCAGATACCACAAAAGAAAAAGAAAAAAGTTAACTATAGTATGTTATCCTGTCTAGGTTTCTGAGTACAAATGAAATTAATCCATTATCAGAGACCTGTAATTTAAAAGATTCAACTCCTACACTGTAAAAATGTTTGGAGAAAGATGTATGTTAGATAAAAACTAGGTGTAGAATTACGTATGATTTTATACCATTCATTTCCCACCCCTTTCCTTTCCCCAAGTCTACCAGAGAATCTCTCTGGAAGCAAATATAAGAAACTGGTGACTTGATTCTGGGAGAGGAACTAGCTAGGACAAAGGAGTGACACAGTCTGCTTTACATCCTCTAATAATTTTTGAATTTTGTTCCACACACAGTGTATATATTACCCAGTCAAGTTTAAATTCCTATAATTAAGAAAAAAAAAAAAAGAATAGAGAATTACCAAAATATCTTAATGAGGACCTGATGTTATCTATGATTTCAGCTTTAATTGTCCTGACATAATTGGATGCAAATAATTCTAATAAGGAAGAAAAACACACCCCACACCCCTGCTGGCACACCTGGTTTGACTCTCTACCACTGGCAACTATAAACACATGACTGATAGTGACTGGGAAGGTTTCTGCAGGACTGGTGATAAACAACACACAATCACAAAGTCCACGGGTCTGCCCCTTAAAAATTCTGCTCTGTCCCAGTAGTCGTTCCCGTCGAGTCCTAAATATGTACCTGGCTGAGAAAACAGAAGTTGTGACAGGTGCTGTGCGAGTGTCTGGAGGGCAGGAACTCCTCCCAGATGGTCCACATCCAGGAGGGACACCAGACTCTGAAGACACACGAGGGCTCTGCACTGTATAGTGTTCATTCTGAAAAGGAAAAGAAATGAGGCCGCCTCTTTAAAATTTATCCATCAGAATTCAGTGTTAACCTTTAAGCTAAGCTTCAGGGTCCGACTGGGAATATCTGTAAGTACGAGGGGGTCCGTGGGCAGGTCGCAAAAAACTGTAAGGTGGGCAGTTAATCTGCCAATCAAATTGCTCAAGCACAAAAGGGTTCTGATGTGCAGCTCATTTCCTGAGCCATGAGGAACTTCTGCGTCTTGGGAGGAGTTAGCATTTTTTATTTAATATTCCAACACTTCACATAATGACCAACATTTTTGAAAATAGAAAAGTTCTTACTTTCTAATCAAAGGTTTCCAAGTAGGGTTCCTAGAACATATGTCAATCGCAATGCTGTTTGGAAAGGCAGTTTTCTCAAAAACCTAGGTTTAAAAAAGGCAGTAGGGCAAAGGTCAGAAAGTAGTCATCTTACACATGATTTCTTTATAAAACGTCTATATATTACTTCCAAGTAAAATGTTTAAGCGTGATCAAGAAAGAATGACCTTTTGGCCTATTTCTAGACCTGGTGGTTCTGTTTTGTGACCCAAACGGTACCATCGCCTGCAAGCTGGGAGTGCATGCTTGCTGCTCTTGCACACACAATGGAACGCTTTCTTAAGCCTTCCCCACGCTCTGTCACGAACCTAGACTGAAGGCAGATTACCTTCTTTGGGATGAGGCAGTTGGTGAGAGCGGTGTGAATCTCATGGGAGAGGCAGAGTGGGGACAGCAGCTGCCCCCCACACTCACTGAAAGAGTTCTCCATGAACGCATCGCTCTCGTCACTGCTGGAAAGCTCTTCCCACTCGTCGTCGTCAGAGGGATCTGGGAAGAGTGCAAACCACACGTATAAAGGAAATCCCCATGGAAGCTGCCCTCGGCCTGGGGGGAAAGGTCTACACTTCAACTGGGAGCAAACCTTCACTGAAGCACATGTTGACGATGATTTCCAGAGCCGTCTGCTGGGCTGTCAGCACTGCTATGGCTTCTCTCAGTTCCTTGTCAGTGGGCTTTAAGGAAAAAAAGGGAGGGGGATGACAAATTATTTTTGCATGAATTTCCTTTTTAAAAAAAAAAAAAAAACATTTATTTTTATTTATGTGGTGCTGAGGATTGAACCCAGGGCATCACACACTCGAGACTAGGACTCTACCGCTGAGCCATAGCCCCAGCCCCTTGCATGAATTTTCTTAGTGAAAGCCTACTAGAAGATTTTTGCACTTGGAATGGAGCATATGGGGGTGGGGTAGGTGGAAGAAAAGCTATGAAGGGCTCGAAGTACAAGCAAGCATTATAATTCCTCTTGGCACGGTCAAGCATGCCACTGTTAACTGGGATTCCATCTATCTGCACGGTTATTCTCTAAAGCATTGCTTAGTGAACTGGAGAGAACAGATAGGTATTCAGGAATTTTGAACTAAATTCACCCTGAAACTTAATCTAATGTGTTAAGAAGTCAAACATACTAAGATTGAAACAAAAGTTCATTTCAGACAGCAGGCACTTCAACACAGCAAACATGCTTTAAGACACTGACTTTTTCTTGGAAAGACTGCATTAATAAACACTGCTATAAGCCCTTATATGACCAACAGAGCTTAACCAAGGAGCACACGGGCTTGCATCCTGGTTTTTTCTGAAGATGAAAATAAATATTCCTTTAAGGTTGAAAAAAGAGGAGGATACTTTTGTCTGAAAATATATAGCATCAACTTAACTTCACCAATTAACATTTCTTAAGATGGTATTTAAATTTATATACTTAAATTTATATGACCTAAATTCTTAAATCACCAATGGAAAAGTAAAATAGACACAATGATATTCCAAAAGATTGCATCCACTAAAAACAATGTATATTTTATTGTCTAAATGTTTCCAAATTTCAGCAGTATTTAATCATCTTCTTCATGGTTATGTAACCTTCCATTAAATGGATACACTGTGACTTACTAGGCATTCATTCCATTAGCATGAAATATTCAGATTACAATAGTCCTTCATATTCTCAGTTCTACCTCTATAGATTTAGCCAAATCAACCAACCAACCTATCTACCTACCTTCCTTCCTTTTTTGACAGATTCTCACTATGTTATTAAGGCCAGCCTCAAATTCCTGGGCTCAATTGATCCTCTTGCCTCAGCCACCTGAGTAGCTGGAACTACAGGCACATGCCATTTTGATCCAACTTTGGATCAAAAATATTTGGGGAAGAGGCTATGGATATGGCTCAGTGGTAGCACACTAGCCTAGCATGAGTGAGGCACTGGGTTCGATTCTCAGCACCACATGTAAAAAAATAAAGTTCTATCAACAACTAAAATATACACACACACACACACACACACACACACACAGGGAGAAAAAAACTGTACTGTATTGAACATGTACAGACTTTCCCCTTGTGATTATTCCCTAAACAACAGAACATAACAATTATTTATATTGTATTGAGTGGTGCAAGAAAACCAAGGATTGAAAGCACAAGGAAGGACATGTGTAGGTTGTATGCCATGTTACATACAGGACTCAAGCACCTGAGGATTTTGAAATCCAAGCAGGGTCCTGAAACCAACCCCTGTGGATATGGATGGCCAAATGTATTTGGATATCTTAATTCCTCAGACAGATAGACTGGATCCAAGGGTAAAAAAGTGCATTGATAAGTCCTATGACACCATCCCATTTTCCTTTCCAGAATGCTCCCATTCATTTAAAAACCCCACTCACGACTTCTTTGTCCAAGAATGTAACTGGACCTTTGAACTATGTTTTTGTTTGTTTGTTTGTTTTAAGAAGAGGAGAGGGTCAGTCAGGGTGGCACACACCTGTAATTCTAGTTACTCAGGAGGCTAAGGCAGGAGGATTGCAAGTTTGAGGACAACCTAGGCAACTTAGTGAGAACTTGAATCAAAATAAAATTTTAAAAAAGATCTGGGGATGTAGCTCAGTAATGAGAGTGTTTTTCTAGCACCGTCAGGGTCCTGAATTCAATCCCCAGCACCACATGCACACACATTCACACACCAACACACACATACACACAAAAAGCATCAACTTTCTAATACATGTAATTTATGAATTCTTACATTTGCATTCCATTTATTACTATTAACAATGTATATAAAATCGTTTCACTTTGCTTTGTGTGTGTTTGATAGTCAACTAAGCAAATCTTTATCAGAGTAGATTCAAGCTAAAAGAGACTTGTTGCTCTGTTCTTGTGTATTTAAAACGCCTGAAGATCAAGCTTAAAAGGAAATTAGGTTCCACTTTATGTAACTGCTGCTCAGAACATTTCTCTGCTTCTTATTGTTATCAAGCTGACACAAAGAATCAATCTAGATGAAATGTTATGACATCTGAGATTTGCTTTCAAGTAACCAGAGAGAAAGGGGAGAGTGAGTGGGAAACAGATGAAATAAAACAGACTCCGACAGGATCAATGATAGCTATGGGGGCGGGGGTACTCTATTTTGGCATGTGTTTAAAAAAAAAAAAATTTACATTAAACTGCTTTCTTTATATATTTGTGGCTATGTTATTAAATGATGTGATTAAATGATGTGATTAAGGGTTTTAATTCTAAAAGACTCCAGCAGAAGCCACTAGGTAGTGTAAAAGACCACAGCTGACTCCAAATCTGTATTCCTGGCATGTGTGAGCTGGTGCTAGCATCCCACTGGCACTTGAATGCTGGCTCGCTGAACAACTAGCATGTTAATCAACCAGGCCACTCAGGTAGGTTATGGCTTTAAAAAGCAAGTTTTGCTATAAGTAAACACTGCACTTTATAAGCACTTTTTTTTTTTTTTTTTGGTGAACCCAAGACTTTGAACATGGTAAGCACGCTCTCTACCACTGAGCCCCTCTCTTTAAAAAAAATACTCATAAAAATAAATGCTCTACATAACAGTACTTACTCCCCTAAGGAGTCCCTGGGAAGCCAGGCTGGAGATGGGCAGAAGCACACCAGAATGCCCTCTTCCCACCCCCTGCCAGGGGCCGTCACCAGGCTGCTTCTCTCTTTGCCTTCTAAGAAAGCGCAGGCACTCTGTCCCCAAAGCCTTCTCAGGCAGCCTCCTCCTCTGCTCTCCAGGCAGCCTCCTCCTCTGCTCTCTGATGAGACGCACATGTCTACAGAAACCTCTCCCTCAGAATCTAGGCACGGCCCTGTCACTGTTCTCGGCACAGGCCTCATGACCACAGGACGACCGCAGGTGTGTGGATCTGTCTTCCTGAGATGGAGGTGAGGTCCTTGAAGACAGGAACCACGTCTTGCTAGTCCCTCGTCACGCCTCAGGAGCGCAGTGAACACGCACCTGCACGGATGAAGCGCGACACTCTGCCCTCCACGCCTATTTTCTCTCCTCCTCTGGAGAAATATTCTCCCAAAGTCTGCTGAAGGTCTGTCCTGGCTGAAGTGATTCCTGAACTCCAGACTCACCTTCACCCCAACATCGTGCCCACCAGCAGAGGCTCACCACAGTCATCCAAGCTTTGCTAGGCAGCAGTGGGTAGAGGTTTGGCTTGTCATTCTGCTAAAGCTAAACACTTACACAAGACAGACCAGAAAACAAGGGACAGTCTGAGCAAAGAACAAATTCCTTTAGTTTGAAGACAGTCTGGGAGACAACGTGGAACCAAAGAGAGAGAGACAAGATTTAGGAAGAAAACTGTTTTCTGGGTTTGTTTGTTTGTTTGTTTTTTGGTACAGGGGACTGAACCCAGGGGTGTTTGAACACTGAGCCACATCCCCAGCCCCTTTTACTTTGAGACAGGGTCTCGCCAAGTTGTTTGGGGCCTCGTTAAGGTGCTGCAGCTAGCCTCAAACTTGCAATTCCCCTGCCTCTGCCTCCCAAGTGACTAGGATTACAGGTGTGCACCACGATGCCCTGCGAAGCATTCCAAAAGGACTGGTCCATCTCAGACGAGATTTTCTCCTATATACAAATTTCATTTAGGCAAAAGATTTTTTTTCCTCTTTGGGAGAGACTTCTGATGTTCTAATGAAAATTAATGGGAAAATACAACCAACTTTTATTGAAATTCACTTTCTATGGTTCATTTGCTATAGTATTTTTCTATAAAGCTAAGGATAGCTGCTGAAAGAAAACCGCTGCATTAATCCATGTTTTGAAGTATCAATCTGACTTACTGGAAGTAAATCGGAAACAAAATTTTTCCTTCTGGCTTTTCTTTTGTGAGGAATTTCTTCCATTTCATCATCTTCAATCAAATTGTCACCATTAACATTCTTTAATATATCCTCCGTCTCTTCGGCAGTCTTTAATCTCTGAGTTTCAGCCTCCTTCATCCGAGTAACTATTTCACCAGCATCCATTTCCAAAACTTCAGATAAGATCTTCAGTGTGGCATTTATGATTTCTGCCTGACTCTTGGATGGAATGATGTCCTTCAGATTCCAGATTGTGCCTGTGAAACAGTGAGCACAAGGACGAAGGCATCGCCTGTGAAACCTTAACACGAAGTACAGTTTCCACGAGACTGGTTCTTCAGGCTCAGGGGTCATTTAGAAATGTTTGGACCCGGTCTCTTTGTTCACCTTTTATTAACTGTCAAAAGGTACCGCACAGAGGCGGCACCGTTTGTTACAACCCTTCACCAACACTTCCGGCCTTGGCACACAAGGCCTTTCTCTAATACAGGCCTATCAGCAGACCCAGAGAACACCTATCAAGTTTCTTGTAAAATGAAAACCTGAGTTGCCTTGTTTTCTTTCATCTTAACCTCAGTTGCTCTCCTTAGCAGCTTTTTATATTCCAAGAGTGGAATAGAATGCACTAAAATTCCAAGACCTCATGTACAAACTAGAGAGCAGGTTCCTGGTGTTTTGCTTATCAAAACAGAACAGGAGCTGCTATTAAGTAGTCAGATGAATGTTTTTAAAAAGTGACTACAACAGAGCACTGAGAAGAATTGCAAGTTTGAGGCCACCCTCAGCAACTTAGCAAGACCCTGTCTTAAAATTTTTTTCTTTTTCTTTTGTGGTACTGGGACTGAACCCAGGTGCTTTACCACTGAGCCACATCCCTGATCCTTTATATTTTTTGAGACAGAATCTCACTAAGTTGTTTAGGATCTTGCTAAGTTGCTGAGACTGGCCTTGAACTTGTTATCCTCCTTCCTCAGACTCCTCAGTTGCTGGGATTATAGGTGTGTGCCATCATGCCTGGGTAAGATGGTAAATTTTATGTTATGTACATTTTACCACAATTTAAAAAAATAATAAATAAATAACAGCTGGATGTGGTGGTGCACTCCTGTAATCCCAGCGACTCAGAGGCTGAGGCAAGACAACAGCAAGTTTGAGGCCAGCGACTCAGAGGCTGAGGCAAGACAACAGCAAGTTTGAGGCCAGCATGGGTACCTTAGCAAGACCCTGTCTCAAAATAAAAAATAAAAAGGGTTAGGGATGTAGTTAATTCCCAGAACTTGAAGGGGGGGGGGGAATAAAAACCCACAACAAAACCTCTTAGATAAAATGACATCTGCAAAACCAAAGGACAAAAGGAAACATGTACAGAAGTTGTATGCAATACATTAATACTCAACAGATCATCCAGCTAGTTCTTATTTCTGTATTCAGGGACACTGGGATGAAAAGGAGGGGCAGGAAGAACACATGAAAAAGTAAGTGGCTGTGTCTTGGATACCTGGAGTCAATCTCTGAACGCATCGGTTCATAAATAAGAGGAGATGCTGATAGAACACCTCAGACAACAACAGTTTGTTACAATCAAAACAAAACTATTCTTTTTTTTTTTTGGTACCAGGGATTGAACTCAAGGGCACTGGACCACTGGGCCACATCCCCAGACCTTTTTTATATTTTATTAGAGACAGGGTCTCACTGAGTTGCTAAGTGCCTCGCCATTGCTGAGGCTGGCTTTGAACTCACGATCCTCCTGCCTCAGACTCCCAAGTGCTGGGATTATAGGCATGAGCCACTGCGCCCAGCTCCAAAACAAATCTATTCTAAAAGACTTCATAACTATGGGCAACTACCTGAATTAAGGGTCTCCACTTAAATATACAATTTTAGGACAGATATAAGCACAGAAAAACCTAACGAGTGAAATGAAGGAAAGACTGAACTTTAGGTCCCACCTCTATTTATTAAAAGTTACCAAAAAGGCACACTGTCTCATTTGGCTGAATGTTACCTGCTACCAACGTTTTTAACAGAATGTAGTCCATGGAAGTGACAGGACAGAGCATTGCTGATTCCAGCACCTGCAACGCAGCAGCACTGAAAGATTTCAGGAGATCTGGGTTATCTTCAGTCACTGTCTGCAAACAGTGTGCTAGAAGACAAAAATCCAACACTTAGAAACAAGTGAATTATGATTAGGATCATTTAAACCAGTACAACTCATCAGAAGTGTGCATCTTTAAAGCCTCTATAGACATATGTAGCTTTGTAGGGTACGTACACTTTACCTCAGGGATGAGAAATGCAAATGAAGCCTCCCAAACTCTCCCTGCAGTCCAAGATCTTTTTCCCCCCCTGATTCTTTTTTTTTTTTTTTTTAATATTTATTTGTTTCCTTTAGTTGTACACAATGTGTTTATTTTTATGTGGTGCTGAGGATCGAACCTGGGCCACGCACGCGCTAGGCAAGTGCTCTACTGCTAAGCCACAACCCCAGCCGGAGGTACAGTTTTTTTTTTTTTTTTTTTTAATTTATTTATTTACTTTAGTTGTACACAATGGAATGCATTTATGTTTACGTGGTGCTGAGGATCGAACCCGGGCTGCGCACGTGCGAGGCAAGCGCTCTGCCGCTGAGCCACAACCCCAGCTCCCCGAGGTATAGTTTTTTTTTTTTTTTTAAATATTTATTTATTTACTTTAGTTGTACACAATGCAATGCATTTATGTTTACGTGGTGCTGAGGATCGAACCGGGGCCGCGCACGTGCGAGACGAGCGCTCCCGAGGTATAGTTTTATTAAATAAAATTTAAAAGACTCTTAAATGTGGCAAATGTCTAATTATTAAAAATGTTTCTAATGGTTTAACCTCAATTTATATACTTATCTGGGACCAGTAGCAGGCAGCTATGGACCAAATGCCAGTTATGGACCAAACTCTTGTAGCTCTACTGCTGAGGACAAACCCTACATTTGGCAAACTCTGGTTTCCTTTCAATTCATCATGACCTTAAAAGCTAGGGTGATTTCTAGTGAAATGATAGTTCTTTAAGGAAAAAGAATATCATTTTTCATGAAAATATGAGCAAATTGAGAGATGGGTAAAACATTAATTGATGTGTATTTCACTTAGCACTTCTTCTCTTATATTAAAACAAGACAATGGATCACAACTTGCATATTACAAAAAATTAACTGAAAGAATAATAATTGGGATTTCATGAAACGTTTGACAGAAGCCCAAATTTCTTTTCTTTGAGATAGTTTATTTCCTATAAATCATTATTCCCCCATCTAAAAATTTCCAAAATATTTGTGCCATTCAAATTAATCAAAACAGATGCTACCGCTGTGATTTGATTTGGTTCTCAAAATACATTTGCATACAAATCCATACATGTATATACATATGATTACATCCAAATGTATTTTTCTTGTCATTAAGAGACTGATTATATTCATTTTAGCAAAAAGGCAAGGTAAACCATTATTACTACCTTAATACAAGTTAAAAAGAAGCTATATTAATATACAGGATGGGATCTTGTAATTTTACTTTATTACATCTAAGCTTTAACTTTTAAAACAAAAGTAAAGACATTTTTAAAAATAATCATGAATCTAGTTAAATACAGAAAGAAAACACTATAATTAAATATAAAGTAATTTTACTCCAACCTGTTCAAAAAAGCTCACTAGAGGAAAAAGAACTAAACAAACTAAAACTCTACAAGAGTAAAAGTACACAAATAGTTTTTCTTTTAAAATCTAAAAACTAATTTTCCTAAAATTCTCTTATAATAAAAACATTCTAAGATTAAGTTACCTACAGATTTCCTAAAAACAGTTTAACTGTTTTTGAAATCCTCATTTACTTGTAAAACTACCCCTACAAGGGCTGGGGATATAGCTTAGTTGGTAGAGTGCTTACATGAACAAGGCCCTGGGTTCAATTCCCAACACCACAAAAAAATTAAAAAATAAATAATAAATAATTTTTTAAAAACCCCAAAAAAAGAAAAAAAAATACCCCTATAAGATTCCATTTTAGAGAAGTTGATTTTTAAATTTTTTTCCAGAAGTATTTATACTCTTTCCCCCTTTTTCTCTTCTTTTAGAGCCAGGCATGACGGTGCGGGCCTGTAATCCCAGCGATTTAGGAGGCTGAGATAGAAGGATTCCAAGTTCAAGGCTAGCCTCCGCAATTTAGCAAAACTCTAAACAACATAGAGAGACTCTTTTTTTTTTTTTTTTTTTGGTGGTGGTGGTGCTGGGGATTGAACCCAGGACCTTGTGCATGTGAGGGAAGCACACACTCTACCAACTGAGCTATATCCCCAGCCCTGAGACCCTGTCTTAAAAACTAAAAAGGGCTAGGCATGGTGGTGCACACCTGTAATCCCAGCAGCTCAGGAAGCTGAGACAGGAGGATCGTGGGTTCAAAGCCAGCCTCAGCAACAGCGAGGCACTAAGCAACTCAATTTAGAGACAGGATCTCTAAATAAAATACAAAATAGGGCTGGGGAGGTGGCTCACCGGTACTAAAAAACAAAACAAAAAAAACTAAAAAGGGCTGGGAATGTAACTCAGTAGTAAAGCACCACTGGGTTCAATTTCCAGTATTTAAAAAAAAAAAAAAAAAGTATCCATTAGAGCAGGGAAGCAGAGAGTAGAGGCAAGGGGAACTCCTTCCTCACCAGGAGAAAAGCAGAGTTAAATAAAAGGACAGCTGGATACCTGCAAAGCTCTTCATCAGCTCTCTCTCAGCTCTCACCCAGAATTCTGTACAGCTGCCCACCCTGCTGAGCCAAGGGTTCCTGATGGCTCCAGTCCAACAAACAGAAGGTGGGGGAACCAAGGCAGCTGAAGTTGTTGAACTTTGCTCTCCCGCCCCATGGAAGGGATACAGGCCTGAGTGAAAGTTCAGTCACCTCTTTTCCTCTCTCTCTCTCTCTCAAAAAAAAAAAAAAAAAAAAAAAAAGCACAGGCTATCAGTTTTCTGCCCAGTATGTGAGACAGTACTAGAAGACATTTAAGTAAGTTTAGACTTCAATTAACTTTGGATCAAAGGCCTGGAAGTTGTGGGTTACTGTTTTTCATAATTGGAGATAGAACGTCAAAATTTAATAAAGGCTTCTAAGCAATAACAGTCTAGAAACCACATGTACTCGTATAATTACCTACCTCCCTTTCAGAGCAAAAAGCAGAATTATATGAGTAAGTAAAGAATTAATCACAGATTTTAAAAGATTCAGAGCAGAATTCCTCTGCCACACATTTATACACAATGAGACCAAAATCGCTCCTGTAGAATAAGCATGCTATGTCTGAATACACATTTTTGAATAAGGCTACACACATATTTAATAAATCATCACCTTTTCTTCACTTACCTACTGAAATAGCCAGGTCAACATTGGTGGAAAACCTACTTAAATACTTTAATACAATCTCCAAACACCCTTCTTTGTTGAATATAGATACTGCTCTACTACTGCATTCACTAAATTGAAGGGAGAAAAAAAAGTTTTACTATTCACATTTTAACATTAAGAAATCAACCCCAGAAACCCACACACAGAAAAACAGAAACAAAGAGCTGGAGTCAAAACCCACCACTTTGATAGATGAAGTAACAAACGCCCATTCACATTCACTGCCCATGAAAACTGGCTGTCTAGTTTATTTCCATCATGGATGGACCTTAGTCCAACTCTTTACCCTGGCACTTTCCTTATAGAAGTTTAGCCTGGAGGAGATCTCAGAAATCATTTCATTCAACTCTCCATTTTATAGATGAGAAAACCCAGGGTCTAAAAGGTAAAGTGATCTATCTGGAGATCACACATCTCATTAGTGGTGGTGGCAGCCCAGTACCAAGGTTTCCTGGGTCCAGGCTGCTATTTGTTGCATTCCAGCACAATAAAAAAGTTCAAGTAAGGACGAAAGTTTTCTTTTCACACAGAAAGCACAGATTTAAGAGAAATTTATATTTTATCCATTTCTTCTACAATTATAATCTCATCAAGGGGAATATGCAATCTGCAAGAGAGATAATTACTCTAATAAATAATTACATTTGAAATTATACTGCCTTTTAAAAAAAATATTTATTTATTTGCTTTAGTTGTACACAATGCAACGCATTTATGTTTATGTGCTAGGCAAGCGCTCTACCGCTGAGCCACAACCCCAGCCCGAAATGATACTGCCTTTTAATAAAAGAATCAGAGAGCTAGCAATGTTACTAATGAGCATACACACTAAATACAGGGTAAACAGAGCTGATTATAATAATTTTACCCACGTTTCCTCCGTACATACCACATACACACATGACGCTGATGAGGCCAACAGAGCTGACTGCATGATTACATTAAAGCTGTTCTCCAAGGAACAAGATTTTCTGTCTATTTACCTCCCTCCCTCTAATTATTGTGGCATTGAAGTTAAGCCAGGAAAACAAGGCATACATGAGTAAAGATAATGTGAAATATAATTTGTGAAACAAAAGTATTAACAGCTATATTAATTTGAATGTAATTATTTATGAGAATAAGTATCTATTGCAAAATGATAAAGATAAGGCTCATAGGTGTTTGAGAAAGAGGAATCACTTTGGACATATATTCAGGCTATTTTCTAAGAAATTAAAAAAATAAATTTCCATGTCAATGGTTTACAGGGGTTGGAGGTACACCTCCCTGGTACAGTGCATGCTTAGCATGTTTCAGACCCTGGGTTCAGTTCCAATTAATCAATGAGTTATCTGATACACAGAAAAACAGCCCCCATCAGTTTGCTCAAATGCCATTTTCTCACATCCTATCCCCCAGTATTTCTGTTGGGATGCACTTGGCAGTTTAGAATGAAATCGCAGGCCAAGTTCAGACCACTATGTAGACAGCTTTTCAGGATTCAATTTAATGTATTCTAAGAAACACCCGTGCCTTTCTGAAAATAAGGAACTATGTCAGAAACCTGTTATAATTATGGACATAAAAAAGGGGAGAAAAAAGTAAATCAGTTTGTTTCTAGCCATTTCCATTCCTAGCAGCAGCACTAAAATCAGGGAATGGAAAGTGGCCTTCTTCCCACTGGGGCCAAAGGACTCTTCTTGGGTATATGCTTCACACTCAAATAATCATTCCCAGGAAAGAGAAGTCAAGTAAAGTTTGTGGCTCTCCTCTCATTCCTGACACCAAAGCAGGCAGGCACTGGGGCGACAGTTTAAAGGCAACTGCTGCCTGGGACAGGGAGGAAGGAGCTGAGGGAGAAAGGCACACAGGTGCAAATGGCGATGATTCCTCTTACAGCGATAACTGGAGGGAAGAGATATAAAATGAAAAAAGGTGCACTGAAGCTATGAGAAAGAGGAGGGCAGGAGGGTTGATCTCAGGTCACCTGATGCTGCCTCCTACCAAGCACCAATGCCATGGATTTACTGGCTTAACCCAGGGGAGCAGAGGGTCCTGCAGTTTAACAGATCAAGCAGCAGCTGAGCAGCCTTGTCACAGGAGGCGACGCTTGAAAAGCATCTTACCATATATTCCACAGCACGTTCACAGCCTCATTGGCTATGTTCTCAATAGAATTTCTGTTCTGATCTTTTTTCTCCTGTGGAGACATCTCATTTGAATCCAGTCCAGCACTACACTGCAACCAAATATCATGATTAGCATCCTGGTTCAAAAGAATAATTAAACAAATAGTGAAGAAACACAAAAATGAAACATCGGAAATAACAGTGGTTAACAAGCCTATCCATTCTCAGAAGCACTACCATTCCCAGAACCTTGCATCTCTTTGGCAAGAAACATGGACAAGAAAGGTTCTTAAATCACTGCACAGACTGGATATAAAGTATTGTACATTTGAAAATGCAAGTACAAAACCAAGATAAAGTATTGTAGCTTATGGGAAAAAACAGAAAGGCAAAGAAATGTTAAGAGCTAGCATTTATATACCACCTCCTGAGGTACCATTCTAAGCACCTGACATATATTAATCAAGTCATTTAATCCCCACAAGGAACTTTCCAGGTGGATGAACTAGCATGCCTAATCTCATCAGAGGACTAGGAAACTGAGGCGCTGGGAGGCTGTTGAAGGTGCAGCTTAGCATGTTGTGAGGCCAGTCCAGGCACTCTCCACCACTCCGCAGGACTGGCCCTCTAGGACCGTCCCTCTAGAACCGCAGTCCATGACAAGAGCTTCTCAATCTAGGTCTCCTCTATCACTTGCATATTTGGATCAGATGATTCTTTGTTGTGAGAAGACTGCTCCCTGTGTTGAAGGAGGGTTAGCAACATCCCTGGCTTCTATTCACTATATACCAGCAACAACCCTTACCCTCCAAACTGTGACAATCAGAAATGTCTCCAGATGTTGCCAAATGTTCCCTGTGGAGCAAAATCACCCCCAGTCGAGAATCATTGCTCTAATGGAAATAATACTGATGCCTGGCTTAAAACTGGATATCTTGGGCTGGGGCTATAGCTTTTGGTAGAGCACTTGCTTAGCATGTGTGAGTCCCTGTGTTTGATCCTCAGCACTACATAAAAATAAAAAATAAATAGAATAAAGGTATTGTGAAAAAATTCTTAAAAACAAAAACAAGCAAACAAACAAACAAAAAAACCCGCTGGACATCTTTTAGGTGGCCTTAAATGAAAGTTAACAGTTAATAATGAATAGTGGACTGGGGATGTAGCTCAGTGGTAGAATGCTTGTGTAGCAGGCACAAGGCCCTGGGTGAGTGTGAGAGAGAGAGTGTGTGAAAGTGGGCATTCCTTACCCACCAAACTAGATAAGAATGGTGTGATATTAAATATAAGAACTCGGGAGCTGGGGTTGTGGCTCAGCGGCAGAGCGCTCGCCTCGCATGTGCGCGGCCCGGGTTCGATCCTCAGCACCACGTAAACATAAAATGCATTGCATTGTGTACAACTAAAGTAAATAAATAAATATTAAAAAAAAAAAAAGAAACTCAATAACATCTTCACAATTTCATAAAGTCTGTGTCCTGGCTCTGTCATCTATAAAATGAGGAGAATAATACTGCCTGTTATAGTTTAGATAGAAGGCATAGCCCCAAAATTCCTGTGTTAATCCAGGAACATTCAGAGGTAAAATGACTGGATTATGAATGTTATAAGCTAATCAGTCCATCCTAATTTGAATGGACCGAGTGGTCACTAATAGGCATGACGTTCTGAACCTCTAAACGGAGAGCCAAAATAAACTTTTCCTCCTCTAAGTTGTTCTTGTCAGGTATTTTGGTTACAACAACAAAAAGCTGAGCCGGGCACGGTGGTGCACGCCTGTAATCCCAGCACTTTGGGAGGCTGAGGCAGGAGGATCGCGAGTTCAAAGCCAGCCTCAGCAATGGCTGAGGCACTTAGCAACTCAGTGAGATCCTGTCTCTAAATAAAAATACAAAAAAGGGCTGGGGATGTGACCCAGTGGACAAGTGCCCCTGAGTTCAATCCCTGGTACCACAAAAAAAAAAAAAAAAAGCTGACTAACACACTGCTGCAGGCGGGGGGTATAGTTCAGTGGCAGGGCACTTGCCTAGCATGCACTAGCCTTAAGTTTGATCCCTAGCACTGCAAGAAAAAAACATCCTGTCTCATAGGATTGCTGCAAGGATTAAATTAAACATGCATAACACAAAAACAATACATGGTACATAAATAAGCAATCAACACATACAAATTATTTTCACTATATGAAATTTAAAGTCTAAAAGATGGAGTCTGAACCAGGCGTGGTGGCGCATGCCTGTAATCCCAGCACTTGGGAGGCTGAAGCAGGAGGATCGAAAGTTCAAAGCCAGCCTCAGCAATGGCGAGGCACTTAGCAACTCAGTAAGACCCTGTCTCTAATAAAATACAAAAAAGGCTGGGGATGTGGCCCAGTGGTTGAGTGTCCCTGAGTTCAATCCCCGGTACCAAAAAAAAAAAAAAAAAAAAAAAGATAGGCGTCTGCATAGTTTTAGGAAGGTCTTTTCCAACTATCATATAAATATAAGGAAGTGGGGTCAAAATAAGAGAGACTGGGATCAAAGATGAGAGTAGATCAGTGTTTCCAGGAAAATCAACAAAATTTCTGTAGGATATTTTAAGGTAAGACAAGGAACACCAAAGTACTAAAAAAAAAAAAAAAAAAAAAAAAAGGTCCATCTTAGCTTGTCTTCAAAAAGCTACATTGGAAGCTGCCATTCAGATACCTTAAAAACTACATACCTCTTTTAGCAGTGCCACCAGAGGAGTCATGATGTCCTTAGTTACCATGTCATCACAAACTTCAAAGCCTCCACAAGCACTGAGATTTCTACATAAGAAGTTTAAAACATGTTTTACGTTCATATCACAAGCCACAAAATATTAAGCTCTCAAATTTATTTCTATCTTTAACCATACCTATGTTTTCCCAAACGAAATCTTCATTATTTCTGTCATATGCTGCAAAACCAATCCATAGATTTCCACCTGTTCTGGTCCTTATTCTACTAGATGTAAACCACTAGTTATTGTACTAGATATTCAACTAGATGACTTTACTATTTAATAATTTAGCTGAAGTAGCACATAGGTTGGCTAAAGGAAAGGGAGAGGGAGAAGACTTTCCCTATTTAATGTGAATAAATTACATCTTGTACAAAGGAACCATTTCTTGGAATCAAAACTGCAAGAAGGGTTGGGGGCGTGGCTTAGTGGTAGAACATTTGCCTGTCATGTAGGAAGCCCTGGGTTTGATCCCCAGAACTGCCCCCCCCCCCCAAAAAAAGACTGCAAGGCAAGAGCAGGTGAAGCTACTGGGTACTGGGAATAACACAGTTTGAAGTAGCCCTGGCTACATTTAATTTTAATTGAGAAAACACTGCTTGCCTTCTGAATGCACAGCTTTGTACCAGCTCTAAAAACATGGAGATAAGTCAGAAGATGCCCTTAAAATCTTCCAGGTGAGGGGCTGGGGTTGTGGCTCAGCGGTGGAGCGCTCGCCTGGCACGTGAGCGGCCAGGGTTCGATCCTCAGCACCACGTAAAAACGCATTGTGTACAACTAAAAGCAAATAAATAAATATTAAAAAAAAAAATCTTCCAGGTGAGGCGGGTGCGGTGGCGCATGCCTGTAATCCCAGCACTTGGAAGGCTGAGGCAGGAGGATCGTGAGTTCAAAGCCAGCCTCAGCAATGGCGAGGCACTTAGCAACTCAGTGAGACCCTGTCTCTAATAAAATACAAAAAAGGGCTGGGGATGTGGCCCAGTGGTCAAGTGCCCCTGAGTTCAATCCCTGGTACCAAAAACAAACAAACAAACAAAATCTTCCAGGTGCTCCCAACTTGTATTACGGGGAATGGTAGGGCTTTCCACATGCCACTTTCTCCTCAGAGGTAGAAGGATGTTCAACTACCCTCTATCAAGTGGTCAATTCCCACTCATCCCACAATCTCACCTCAAACATCATTGGCTCAGGATTTTCTTCCCTGAACTACTAGTTATACCCTCTCAAAGCATCTTCTGCACTTAGTATTGGTTGGAATTACACACTTAATGTAATTGCTTTGGTTAATGTTTGTCTACCTCAATAGATATTAAGATTCATTAAGGACAGAAATTATGTCTGCCTTCCTCATTACCCCATGCCCAGACCCTAGCCAGTGCCTGGCACATAGTAGGCATGTGATACAAACCTGCTGTCAGAGATGGAAACATAAATAATACATATACACAGAGATGTAAGAACAACAAATAATTACTTCTACTCTTGCCCCCTCTACAGTCCATTCTCTGTACAGCCTTGCCCCCTCTACAGTCCATTCTCTATAACCAAAGGTAAATCAAAATCAGACCATGTCACTCCCCTGATCAGAGTAAGTCCTTTAGCTCCACAATATCCTACACCTTATCCAGCTCTCCCACCAGGGCTCCTACAATCCCCCACTCCTACTCTACTGTGCCACACTAACCTTTCTGCTCTTTAACCACATCAGTCAAGCCGTGTGCTGCTCACTTCTCTGCTGCTGCAGTTCCTCTCATAGGGAATGCTCTTCCCCTATTTTCCCATGCCTGACTCTCTCATTTTTCAGGTCTGAGTTCACAAATGTCATCTAGAAAGCACCCAATTTAATCTTCCCACTGGCAAATCATCATTCTATTGTTTTTCCAGAGCACTTTTATCTAATATTATCTATTTATCATTTTAACTAGTTTTCTCTCCCCATCAAGGTAGCTTCTGCAAAGATAGGATCTTGGCAGTCATGCTCAACGTCCTGCCTGGACTTACACCAGTTCCTAACATAAACTGGAAGAGGTCAGACAACCGAGTGACTCTATGGAGGGTTCATGGAGAGGGGGAAATGTGAGCCAGGTTTGAAGGCAAGGAGCCTGGTCAGGTGGCTACTGACAACGGACAGATGTAATGCGGGGGTCCTGGTGTCCTCTGAAGTCTGGATGGAGCCTGGGTTCACATCCCCAGACCTCCTGCCACTGTGAGACCTGGAGCAGTTTTCGCCCTTCCAAGCGCCTAGGAATGAATCAAGGAGAGGGTACGTGCCTGGCATACATAAAGCGCTGGCTGACCGCTGCGACAGCCCAGGCTCAAAGGACAGTAGCGGTGGCAACACCCCGGACCCTCTCCTGGCTCACCTCAGCGCGCCGGCCGCCGTCTCCCTGACAGCCAGGCTGGGGTCGAGCAGCAGCGGCCCGAGTCGGCGCACAGCATCGCGGCGAGCTAGACCCGGGAGCACCGGCCTCTGCTGCACCAGCCGGGCCAGCCCCGCGCAGGCGCACTCGCGAACCTCGGCGGTCGGGTGCTGGAGCTGCGGGACAGGAGCAAGGTGTCGGGGGCGCAGTGCGCACGCGCGCCCGGGGCTCTGCACGGGAGCTCGGTCCTCCCCAGCCCCTTACCCGCGCCCCGGGTCTGGCGGTGCCCTCGCCTCACCTTTTCCAGCAGCTCCGCCGCCGGTCCGTCGTCATCTTCCTCTCCAGTCCCGTTCCCTGCTTCTGCCGCCTCGGCCTGACAGTTGCCGGTAGGGGAGAACTGAGGTCGCTTGAAGCGTTTTGTCCGGCTCTTTCCCATGGCGACGCGCGCTGCGGGAATAAACCGAGAAAGGAAGGCAACAGCAGGCTGTGGGGGCTGCGGAGCTCGTGATAAGGCCTCGTCGCTGAGGGGTATTCGTGTGTCCGCTTAGCTGGGCCGGGTGACGGCCCGAGCACACATGGAGAAGGAGCGCGCCTGCGTGCGTCGCGCTGGCGGCTAGGAGGTGGCATGGGGATTGCGCAGGCGTGGAAGAGAGTGTGGGCGTGGCCAGCCTGGCAGGAGGCGGAGTCCTGTGCGTTTTCCTGAGGATAGAAACAAGATTCCCACCTCCATCCAATAAAGGCATAGCTTTTAAGTGAGCTCTGTGTGGAAGAAAAGTTCTGTCTCGCGGTAATCCTATCCTCCAGGAGTTGACTGTCTACCAAGGGAAATAACTTTAATTTCTATAACATATTTTAGAAAACAATTCCAGAGATGCAGTTCCCGTACAGAAACGCAAGTCTATCAAAGATGCACTTTAGATAAAAGGAAACTTTGACGCTACCAATGCATATTGGTAGGATTTTTTTCCCTAGATCTCTCTTATCTGGCCACATGTTCTCCTGCACCTCCGTAGTCCAATCTGCTGTCTTCGTTTATCTTGATGACAAGGGCTATTGGTCTCTCCATTTCCACCCTGCCCAGCCCCCATCCACAGAGTAGTTGTGTGATATTTTCAAAATATCCCTCCACCTTTCTCGTTATTTTCACTCCCTTGCTTAAAATCTTTCAGTGGCTTCCCTTTCTCTTAAGACAAAGATCAAAACCTTAGCTGAGCTGCAGATTCTCACCTCACCTTCTGCCTCATCTCCATCTCTGTACCCTGCTCTGTAGGGGCCTCTATGGGGCCATAATACTTTGCACAAGCCCCAACACCACCCCATGAACTAGTGAACACAAGGGTTACTTCTTCATAGGCACCTCCTCTGATTTTGTAGTCAGAGACAGATCTCTCTTGAAATAGTTTATGCCTTGTTCCTTTGCTACAAAGCACAGGTCAAGATTACAGCTGTGAAACACAGTTTCTTTGTGTAGTTATACAGTTGCCAGCCTAACACCAACCTCCTGTGAGGACAAGATGGACAGTTTCCACACATCATTGTACTTTCAACACTAGCCCAGTATCTGGCACAAAATTGGCATGCAACTTCTTGAATGAATGGAGACTACATAAATCAGGAAATCTAGATGGAGTAAAATAATAAGAATTTTGAGGAGATAAAACCAGATTCCCACTTTTCTCTGTGGTGATAAGCAAGAAGGAAAAAAAAAAAATGGTTCAGAAACCTTAACGGGCACCTGGTATGTTGGTGCACCCCTGTAATCCCAGGTACTTGGAAGGCTGAGGCAGGAGAATGGCAAGTTCCAAACCAGTTCCAAGTTGCACAACTTAGCAAGACCCTGTATTAAAATAAAAATAAAAAGGGCTGCAATGTAGCTCAATAGTAGAGTGCCCCTGGCTGGGTTCAATCCTCAGTAAAGAAAGAAAGCTAAATACTCTCCTGGACTTCTGTTTTTCCCCCTTCACATGTTTGTAATGTAACCTTAGAACATGCTTTGCACCATTTCCCAAAAATCGTTGACAGTCCCTTTTGTGGCTTCAGAATTCAGGTGGCCACAGCACCCTGCTACATGAGGCCAATGCCTTATCTCCAGCCCGGGGAGCCTCTTCAGCCTTCCCAAAACCACATTTGGACCATTCTCTTCCTAAGGCTGGAGAACTGGGGAGCTCAGCAAACTTCCACTGCTCCCCTGACGTTGACAATTTCCACTTTCCCACTATACACAGACTTATTGTGGGAGAGATGGGAGATATAAACAGAAAAGATGTTTATATCTGTTGTCCTACCCTCCCTGCTGTTCCATTAGATACACCACCTTTGGGTCCTCCATGTATTTCATGTCCTCTGCATCTCTCTCTTAGAGTTGTCCATGAATTGTCATCAAAGGTGTGCATGTAGGGGGCTGGGGCTATAGCTCAATGGCAGAACACTTGCCTGGCACTTGTTAGGTGCTGGGTTCAATCCTGTGCACCACATAAAAATAAACAAATAAAATAAAGGCATGTTGTCCATCTACAACTACAAATTTTTTTTAAAAAAGTATGTATGTAGAGGCTGGGGATGCAACATGCACCCGGGATGCCTGAGTGCTGCCCTCGCTAGCCTGGGAGCTCCTGGGAGCAGGGACCATGGACAACATTTGTATTAGCAGTACCTGACAGCTCAATGATAGTCCCCAGGGCAGTCACTCCCACTATATGGTTACTGCCCTCTGTCTCAGCTGGCCCTACATAAAATGACCAGGAAGTCATCAGCAAGAAATGTCATTGCTGGTAGTCCTCTGCAAGATAGATGATGGCCTCTGGTTATTCCAGATCTGCCACCAATGAACTGTAACGATCAAGGGAAGGTTTCTCTATTTAGAAAGACTTTGAGGGGTCTTGAGATGTGAAAGGGCTGGGAACCATTCTGATCATTTTAGAAAAAAAAAAAAAAAGAAATTATTTCTGGAAAGAAAATTGCATGCTGAAGGCTTCCTGATCATGTGTCAGAGCCTGGAACAGGCTCCCATCTGGGCCTCAATTTTCCATGGTGGGTATGATGATAATGGGATTGCTGATAGCCAGACCAAGAAAGTCCACTGCAAAGGGACCTGCTGCTCATTAAATTCCACATCACTCATTCATTCACTTAATAAATACCTATTGCTTTGCACTTCTTATGTGTCAGGCACTGCACTGGGTGCTAGGGATAAGGAGATAACTAAGACCCAGTCTCTGCTGTCAAGGGTTTACAGTCTCTCTAGCACTGCTACTCTATGCCACCTTTAACAAAGCTACTATACAGGTGTACTGTTAAGGAAGATTATCCCAAGCTTAGAAGTGAGGAAAAAAGATGACTGTATATTTTTTTAAATATCATATGGTCTAACAGACCTGTTGAAGCATTCTGTAGTGCACTGCTATCCAGCAGAAATTTCTACAATAAGGAAAACGTTCTCTGCCCCATCCAGTATGGTAGCCACTCGATACATGTGGTTATCAAGCACCGGAAGTGTGGCTGGTGCAACTGATGAGCTCCATTTTCAATTTTAATTAATTTAATTTTTAAATAGCTTCTTTTAATTTAAATAGTGGCTACAGATTTGTAAAGCAAAGCTTTAGAGCAGTGGATCTGAACCAGGGCAATTTTGCCCTCCAGAGGAAAGATGGCCATGATCAACCCCCAGTTGTGACCAACCGAACCCACCTTCAGGGACCGCCATATGTCCCCTGAGAGACAAAATCACCTTTGGCTGAGAATTGCTAGAGTAAAATATGAAACGGTGGGAAATCCTGAATAAATTCTTTAACTTCACTTCTTTTAGTTACTTGCTTTTGGTTTGAATTTAAAACTCACTAATTTTGGTGGTCATGTATTACTCATTTTGCATGAGCCTTGCCATGGGTGGCACTTCTGATGTGTGGATCATGATGATAATGGTCACCTGGTTACTTTTCGTGGACTTGAAGGCTGCTGTGGTTGAAACCACTGACTCTTCACTTGGGCCTGTGACCTCTTTGATGTCAGGAGGCTGAAAATTCCACCCTCAGATCATGGTAATGCTGCCATTTTCTGAACACATGCTCTAGGAAGAGCTATGAAGATTGATTATGCATTCTCAGACCACTGATTACCTCACTTCCAATCACCTTTGCCCATCCTAAAACCATTCAGCTATTGCTTCTTCTTCTTCTTCTTCTTCTTCTTCTTCTTCTTCTTCTTCTTCTTCTTCTAGTTTTGAAAAAATTTATTGGTATTTTAGTAAAGACATTCATCTCAGTCGTTTCTCTCTCCTCATCTTGACCTTAGGTTAATATTTCACCTGGATCAAGAAAAGAATATGTGGAAGAGGGATGTTATTTTAACAAACAGTAAAATGGACAAAATGGATAGTTTGCCTACATAAAAGTAAGTTAAGGGACGGGGGTTGTGGCTCAGCAGTAGAGCACTCACCTAGCATGTTCGTGGCCCAGGTTCGATCCTCAGCACCACATACAAATAAACACATTGTGTACAACTAAAGCAAATAAATAAATGTTTTTTTAAAAGTAAGTTAAATTCATGCATCTTGATATAATTAAATCATGTAAGAACTAATAGTTATATACATTTCCATTGTTTTACTTGGGGCTTTTTCTAAACTTAAATGCAAGTGAACAAGAGTTAAGAATATACACAGGCTGCTTCTCTGGATTTATTACCAATTAAAAGAGCTCAGTGAGTTAATTACCACCAATAAAATAGTTTGAAGCCAACTCCAAATTTAACATTGTAGGAGTTTTCAAGGAAATCATATTACCATATTTTTGTTGTCTGTGACTATGCTTTTAAAGATGTGTTTAATTGTCACATTAAAAAATAATGTCCAGGGCCTAAGGTTGTGGCTCAATGGTAGAGTGCTCTCCTAGCACATGCGTGGCCCAGGTTTGATCCAATCCTCAGCACCATGTAAGAATAAAGGCATTGTGTACAACTAAAACAAATAAATAAATATTTAAAAAATAATGTCCACATACAATACAAAAATACGAAACAAACACCCTATGATCCACAAATCTTAACAGTGTATGTGGTGAGAGATTTCATAAAATGTGATCGAAGATGCATTTTCTTTCCTTCTATTTTTAGTACCTAAAATGTGCTTTTGAGAAGACACTGGTCAGTATGCATATACTTCAAATAAACCATAGAATTGTACTCCTGCAGCGAGTTCAATTTAAATTGGATTTAACAAGTTAGTAACTTAAATGATTAGACAAAGTTACAGAAAGTGCATCTTCTCATGTTGTCTTCATCCAATGTTAAATTTCTCCTTCTTTGTGTGTGTTTATACATTTTAAAAAATAAAAACCAGCCAAATGCTTAAGTAGTATGTACATTTAAATTTTTGGTGGTGGTTTGTATTTTAAAAGAAACAGCTTCCTTATGATTTGCCTCAAGTTGTGGTGGAAATGCTTACAGGGACTAGCTATAAACAAAATAACAAGAGAAGCACATTCAGAATACTGATTTACTTTGGTAGCAAATGGTTGTTCTTTGAAGACTCATGAAGGTAGACAAGACCCATTAAGGTGAGTGGGCTATTTCAAACACTCAATATTTCACGTAAAAATTTAAAAAGAATAAAAACATTTTTAAAAGCTAAGCTGTATCCACTGGTAGCAATGCCAATACATAGTATATGATGACTTGAAACAAAACAAATGCCCATCAGAAAAAAAAAAAAAAAGCTGTATTTTAATTTTATCTGAATTTATTATCAGTCAATAGTCCAGTAACATTTTCCTCTCAATACAATACTCCCTTCTCTCTATAAGGCTGTTCCTGGGAGCCAGACAGTTTAGATAATGAGATAATTTAATTAAGTTAGGAGAGCAACTGCAGTTTTAAAAAGATAGTAACTTTTTGTTTCCCCCTTAACGTGCTAATAGTTGTGCCTAAAAAAAAATATGCAATTCTTAAAAAGTTACCCTTTCTGATTTCTTCATTATCTGTAACCTTTGGAAACCAATCACATGAAACTACAAAATTAGCAAATGTCTTGAAATCTGTATATAAACTTAAATTGCCTCTAATTTAAAACTCTCATTTATTAGTGAGTGTACCACTCAATCTTAAAAAAAAAAAAAAAAAAAAAAAAAAAAAAAAAAAAAAAAAAAAAGGCGGCTCCAAAGATTCTTTAAAAAAGGAAACTGTTCCTTTTAACTTTACACCCACCCCACACCCCAATTTCAAAACACATTATTTAATTGTCTTGGTCATGGACATTTCCAAGATGAGATTTTATATTTCGTTCCCAGAGATTCTGGTTATTAGAAAACCCATGCTTTCCTTTATTGAAAGAGTTTGGTCCAGCTGATGTTGGGTATCCCTTCCAGTATTCTTCATCCTCATCTTTGCTTCTGGAGGCATTTCCTCTGGCTCACTATCTCCATCCTCACTAAAAGCTGCTGCTACTGGAAGGGTTTGGGGGCAAGAGTTGGAACCGACTCTTTAGGCTTACTTGATCCGAGTTTGATGGATGTGGCTGATGCTTTCTTTGTGGTCTGACTACCTATGGCAAATCCAAACTTGGAGATCTTGTAGGCTTTGTTGGGAGGTCTGCAGCTTCTTCTTCAGCTGATGGCTTCTCAGCGCTGCGACTGGAACGTTCCCCTCCACTACTCCGGAGGCTCCAGCTCGCTGCGGCTTTTCAGGCTTCTCTCTCCTCTCCCGCCTTCCCGCCCGCCATTTCCCCCGCCCCCACTCAGCTTCTTTATCTTATGAATCTCAGGGAGGAGGATTTGAGACTTGGTCTCCTATCTTCAAGCCTGGCCACCTCACTAATAAACTCTCTTTTGCAAAACTCATTGTTTTGGCCAGGCACAGTGGCCCTCGCCTGTAATCCCAGAGGCTCAGGAGGCTGAGGCAGGAGATTGCAAGTTTGAGGCCACCCTCAGCAATTTAGCAAGGTAAACAACTTAGTGAGACCCCGACTTAAAATAAAAAAATAAAAAGGACTGGGGATGTAGCTCAGTGCTAAAGTATCTCTGGGTTAAATCCCTAGTATCAAACAAAGGAAACATTGTTTTGGTGATTGATGGGCAAAAGGGGCCTTGTTTGTTGACGTATGAAGAGAAAAACTTAGGAAAGTATATATACCAAAATGTCATCTGTGTTTGCCTTTGAGTGGAATTAAAGGAGATTTTCTCTCTCTCTCTCTCTCTCTCTCTCTCTCTCTTTCTCTCTCTCTCTCTCTCTCTCTTTTGGTATCGGGGATTGAACCCAGGGGCATTTTACTGCACATACCCAGTCCTTTTTATTTTTTATTTTGAGACAGGATCTCACTAAGTTGTGAGGGTCTTGCAACTAAGTTGCTGAGGCTGGCTTCAAACTTGCAATCCTCCTGCCTCAACCTCCTCATTCTCTGGGATTACGGGTATATGCCATTATGCCCAGCCTTAAAGGAGATTTAAAAAAAAAATCTTATCATTGATCTGTTTGTATTTTCTGGGTTTTCTAGAATGAACAGAGGGTATTTACATAATTTTTAAAACCAGAAAATACAATTTTAAAGAAAAAATATAATGCTTACCTCCTCCACACATTCCCCTTCCTTTCCTGTTACCCACATGCCCACCCATGATCAGTCAGTGGCTGCCTATGGTGCTCCCAAGACTCTGCTATAAAATATAGGGCTCCTCCCATGATTTCTGGGTCTAGGATCAGCATTTGGCACTTTTTCGTTAATGTCAATGTCATTAAATTGGATATGGTTGGTATCGTCTTCAGGTTAGCTATACCACAAGAGTTCCATGTAATAAAACAATCTTACATTTGTAGAGTTACTATAAAAACCCCCCTGCCCCCTGTTTTGTTTGTTTGAGACAGTGTCTTTGCTACATTGCCCAGGCTGGCCTTGAACTTACCATCTTCCTGTCTCAGTCTCCTGAGTTGCTGGGATTCCAGGTATGCACCAAAGTTTATTTTCTTTGCTTCTGGGGGACAGCATTTCCTTCCTATTTGCATATTTTTATTCCCCCTGCTCAATCCTGATGGACCCACTCTCAGTCAAGGTATTCCTGGCTCTTCAATGAAGAACTGGAACTTTCCATCTGGCTTTAACTGAGTAGGTCAAGACCAGCCTTGATCACCTAAGGAAGATTACTGTATTCCAGTACTGGTTTTACTTATTTTTACTGTTCAACAGGCTAATAGCACTTTAGGTTTTTGTCTTGTTTTTGGTGCTAGGGATTGAACCCAGGGCCTCACGCATGCTAAGCATGAGCTCTTCTCCTGAGCTGCCCCCCCCCCCCCATTTCAATTGTTTATAAGTAACTGTGAGCAATTATGTGCTTCTGTTTTTGCATAACCTTCTGTGCCAGATCAATATCAGGCTCTGTCAAATTTTCAAGTAAAAATGAAGATGAGGAATTTTGAAAAGTGACTGACAGCTTGTTTTCTAATTGACTACTTATAGAATCTGCATCAAATGTGATAAAACAAGCAAAGTTAAGTAACTTCTAAAGGATCAGTTGCTGATGCCACTTTATACTTGCAAAAAAAATTCATAACCTCCCTATACAAATTTCATACTAAAATTATTTTTTCACTTAACCAATAACAAAAGTGACAAAAATACACCAATTGTTGATGTAGCCTTTCAATTCTTTATTTTGTACTAACAGGTTAAATTTTTCTTCAGATAGAGAACTACTATTTTTTTAAACATTTAGTTTTTAGTTGTGGGTGGACACAACAATACCTTTATTTTATGTGGTGCTGAGGATTAAACCCAGTGCCTCACACATGCTAGGCAAGTGCTCTACCTCTGAGCCACAACCCCAGCCCTGAAAACTAATATTTAAAAAAAATACTTAGTTGTAGATGAACATAATATCTTTATTTATTTATTATTATGTGGTGCTGAGTATCAAACCCAGTGCCTCACATATGCAAGGCAAGCACTCCACCATTGAGCTACAGCCCCGCCCCCAAGAACTAATATTTTAAAAGTTATTTTTTAAAAAAGTTGATATTTTGTGGTCATTACTTGAAATGAATCTGGCCAATTTTGTTTTCATAGAATATTTATATCTTTGCCCTTGAAATCTATTACCTGTTCTTGTGACTGTTTGGACCAAAATGGACATTGTAAAAAAGAATACCTGGGATGGTCAAGTTGCATCTGCTTGGTGGGATTTATTCCTAATTCAAATTGCCCCAAATCCTAACTCACCCAACATTTGGAAAATGACAAAGCTTAAGTAGTTAGGTCCAAATCAGGCATTCGTTTCTTTTGCTCTGGAGTGCTGAGGACAGACTTTAAGGGCATCTGATTTACCTAGAAGCTGCTCCACATCCTCCCCAATGCTGGTATTGTTGGCCTTCCTCGTTCTAGCCATCCTGACTAGTGTGTAGCAACTGGAATTCTCAACCATTGATGGATGATGGGGATGTAAAATGGTACAATTGCTTTAGGAAACAGTTTGGCAGTTTCTTATAAAGCTACATATGCAGGCTGGTTCAGTGGTAGAGCACTTGCCTAGCCTGAGAGGCCCTGGGTTCCATCCCCTCCCCCCAAA
Organism: Tamias sibiricus; assembly: GCA_025594165.1. Taxonomy (NCBI): domain Eukaryota; kingdom Metazoa; phylum Chordata; class Mammalia; order Rodentia; family Sciuridae; genus Tamias; species Tamias sibiricus. Next base: position 35,180,527 of record CM046672.1, read on the forward strand.
AAAAAGAATAAAAAATGAAAGCTACATACACTTAGCCTATGACCCAGCAATTCTACTCCAAGATAATCCCAAGAAAGGTGAATGTATCCACATAGATTTGTACAAGACAATTCATAGGAGCTTTATTAATAACAGCCCCAAACTGAAAACAGCCCACATGCCCATCAAAAGGTAAATACATAAATTTTTAAAATAAATAGGGGGCTGGGGTTGGCTCAGAGGTGGAGCGCTCACCTAGCACGTGCATGGCCCGGATTCGATCCTCAGCACCACGTAAGAATAAAGGCATTGTGTACGATTAAAACAAATAAATATATAGTTTTAAAAATAAGTAGGAACAAATTACTAACATAAGTATTTACATAGATAAAAATCTCAAAAACATGTTGAGAAAAAGACTGAAAAGATTATGGTATTGTATAATTATACTATAATTTCATTTACATGGAAATCTAGAAAAGACTAATGTAATCCATAGAGTCAGAACAGGGCAGAAGTTGCCTGGAACCAGGCGTTGGGGACAGAACTTGACAAAGGAATCTTTTGAGGTGATAGAAATGTTCTGTATCTTGCTTATGGTGATTGTTACATGGGTACTACATTTATTAAAATTTATCAAACTGTACAATTAGTCTGCGTACATTTTATTATATATAAATTAACCTAAATAAAGTTGATTGTTTTGTGTGTACTTCATGCTGCTGGGATTGAACCCAGAGCCTTGCACATAGTAGGCTAGTGCTCTACCACAGAGTTACACCCCAGCCCCAGAGCTGATTAAAAAGAAGCTCACAGCCGGGCGCAGTGGCGCACGCCTGTAATCCCAGCACTTTGGGAGGCTGAGGCAGGAGGATCGAGAGTTCAAAGCCAGCCTCAGCAATGGCGAGGCACTTAGCAACTCAGTGAGACCCTGTCTCTAAATAAAATATAAAAAGGGCCGGGGATGTGGCCCAGTGGTCGAGTGCCCCTGAGTTCAATCCCTGGTACCACAAAAAAAAAAAAAAAAAAAAAAAAAAAAAAAAAAAAAAAAGAAGCTCACAGAATTATCACTGTTTTGATTGGTTTTCCATATTCATTGATAATTATAAAGGTCTCCCCTCTCCACCTGGAGAATTGGCATCCTGGTTAATTTCTCTGGATCCCTCAGTGTTAGATACTGCTCTCAGAGCTTTGCCTGCCTTAAGCTATTGAAGCCACCAACAATCCCATGCAATGTTAATATTCCCACCTTAGATATGAGGGGACTGAGGCTTGGGAAGTTAAGTGATTTTCCTAAGAGTACATGATTTGTAAATGACAAAGTCAGAATTTACCTACATAGTCACATTTTAGAGTTTGTGTACAGATATTCTCTTTTTTAAACATATCTCATTTTTGCTTATTTCAATGTGAATTTTATTTTGTTTGTGGGGGTTGTTTATTGTTTGTTTTTTGAGACAGGGTATCTGCATAGCCCAGTCTGGTGCCCAATTCCTGGACTTGAGCAGTTCTCTTGCCTCAGCCTCCTAAGGAGCTAGAATTATGGGTGCACATACCTAAACCCAGCCAGTTCTTGATTAAATCGTGACTGTTTAAATTAGGAGGGTAATGTAAGTATTACTCACTTTTGAACTAAGAGGTCCACCAAACCACACTCCTTTCCTGCACAACCCTTCATTTTCCCTGAAGTTAATAATTGCCTTTTTTCATTATCCTGTTTTCCCATCAATGTCATTATTTTTTCCCAAATGTCTAATATCTATCTATCAACAATATGTTCCATACTTTCAAACATATTCATTCCACGTCTTCCTGGTGCTCTGCCTCCTGAGTCACTCTTTTATTTATATGTATAAATAAAACACTTATATATATGCATATAAAAATAAAACACACACACATATATATATATTTGTTGATGGACATTTATTTATATGCGGTGCTGAGAATCAAACCCAGTGCCTCACACATGCTAGGCAAGTGCTCTACCACTAAGCCACAACCCCAGCCCCTGAGTTACTCTTGTTGGACTGAGTTAGTTTTGTTTTTGGAGTGGGATTGAACCCAGGGGCACTCGATCACTGAGCCACATCCCCTGGACTGGGTGCTCTCTAAAGATACTACACAGCACTTGCCCTGGACTTTCACTGTGGCTTATGTGTTGGATTCCCCATTTCCTGTGTGGCTATTACTACTACATGAAGAGGCGGTCTGAAGTTCACCACCATGGGAATGCTGGTTTACCATAGAGCTCTTGGCAGAAGTCACTGAACATTACTTATTGGAAAAGTGTTCCCTGTGCACAAATGTCATCAGATACAAAGATTTCAAAAACCTAGCTCCTAGGTTATGTTTCCCCAAACTGTTACTATTTGAGTTTACTTTATCTGGATCTTAATTCAAACACATCAACAGGAAAAGAGACATTTCTGATTGGGAGTGTAACTCAGTGGTACAGCACGTGCCTAGTATGTGCAAAGACCTGGTTTTGATCCTCAGTACAAAGACAGATTTATGAGGTAGCTGGGGAAGTTTGAGCTGAATATGTGAAGGTATAAAATTATTGTTTGGTGTGTGTGTATGTGATATAGTTATTGTGATTATGGTAAAAGAATCCTTATCTTTTGGAGATATTTACTGAAATATTCCTAGATGAAATGATGTGTGGGATGTGTTCCAAGTTAATCCTTTGTGGGAGGGAGAGAATAAGTAAAAATAGGGTGCATGTAAGAAACAAAACTTGCTATGCCTTGATAATTATTGGGGGGCCTGTTATACTATCCTCTCTACTTTCACATGTGTTCAAAAATTTCCATAACATTTTGTGGTTTGCTTTTTAAAGTGGTGTTCAGGGTAAAACAGGAGGGGAAAAGGTCTGATATTAATACATAATTATAGGAAATTTAAAATTTAAAAATCAACTTCTAGCAGGGATATATTTCTCTTTTGATTTACTGACCAAACTTACAGTAGATTTATTTTATTTTTCCTACTGTTATTTAAATTACAAACTTTTCAAGAACTGCACACACACCCCCCCCCCCCCCACATATGCACACACATACACAAGCCAGGTGCAGTGGCTCTTGCCTGTAATCCCAGTTACTTGGGAAACTGAGACAGGAGGATTGCAAGTTCAAGACCAGCCTGGAAAACTTAGACCCTGTCTCAAAATAAAAAGTGCTCAGTGGTTAAGTGCTTGCCTAGCATGTACAAGGCCCTAAGTTAAATCCCCAATAACCCCCTACACAAAAAGAACCCCCAAAAACTATATAACAACATGATATAATAAAATTTATGACACAGTATATTTATATACAAACACAATTTAAATACCAAAGTCAAGATTTATTCATTCATTCAACTAACAGTAATTAAGCATTTCCCACATGCCGGGTACTCCTGTATGCTAAAGACACTCTGATAATCAGATTTCTGTTACTATAACAAAACACCTGAGCTAATACACTTAAACAGAAGACAGGTTTATTTTAACACGCAGTTTTGTAGGTGTCAGTTGCTTTGGGACCTGTGGCGAGGCAGTATATCATGGCAAGGAGTGTGTAGCAGAACAAAATGCTACTTACCTCATGGCCAGGATGTGAAGGAGGGGTTGGGGTTCTAATACCCCTATCAAGGGCATGCTCCCAATGACTGGGAGAACTCCCACTAGGCCCTGTGTCTTAAAGGTTCTACCACTCCACAATAGCACCATGGGCTGGGATCATGCCTTCAATACATGGGTCTTGGGTGACACTTATTCAAACCACATAAGATACATATATGACAAGAACTTAGAATAGGGACTCGAAATTAAAATTTGTAATTTGAAAAACAGAAAATTATACTTTTTTACATATACTACTTAATTTAGCCCTTAAGATTATTCTGAAAGACCTAAATGAGGAAAGTAGGGTTTGGAGAGAACAAGTCACTTGCCCAAGTGTTTGATGGAGGAAACCAGGACTGTAATCCAAGTCAGTGTGCCAAGTGGGCTGCTCCGCCACTCACATCCTAAACCCTCTTACCTGTCAGACAGTGCTGGGCTTGTCTGGGAGCAGCTTCCTAGTTTCATACAGATCAGGGCTCCTCAAAGTGTGACCCCTGCGCCTAGTAGAGCAGAGGGAAGAGAATGGGAGAGAGAGAGGAAGGATGGAAGGGGGCATCATGAAAGGGGGGCATCATGAACTGAAATCGAATTCCACGCATGTATGAGTTTGTTGGGATGAACCCAATTACTATGTATAACTATAAAGCTCTAATAAAATGTTAAAATAAAAAAGCATGTTCCTTGGAACACTGCTTCTGTTGTAATACTCCAGCAATCAGGCGAACAAGAAAAGCTTTGCCTGATTAAACAGATTATTTAAAACATATTGAGTGCCTTATAATTTTGGGGTCATGAAAGATAAACTCCCAGAAAAAATAGTCCAAACCCTTGCCATACAACTGGTTTGAGGAGGAAAGCGATGGCACCATCACTGAACATCACTGAGTGCCCAGCAACATGCCTGTTCCCCAAATGCAGGGGCGCTGAGGACGTTTTCTGCTTGTCACCGGGAGGCTGGACTGACTGCTGGCATTTCCCAAACCTAGAGAGGCTACTCAAGGAGCTGGGCAGAAAGAAACCATGTCAAACTTCTGGATTCACCATGAATGACAAGTCTTTAATAAAACAGCAAGGAAACAGGCAGGCACACAATGACAGGGCCCCCAGAAGAGTTTTAGAACGTGAGGGATCTCTAAGGGGAAGAGGTCATACGCTGGTGTGATCAAGAGGATTGCAAGTTGGAGGCCAGCCTCAGCAACTTACCCAGACCCTGTCTCAAAAAATAAAAGGGTTATGGGTATAGCTCAGTGATAAAGCACCCTGGGTTCAATCCCCAGTACCACAAGACCAAACCAAACCAAAACTTAGTAACAAATATCCTTTTCTTTTTTTGCCTGACACAAACTTACATAGCAAACATCATTTGTACCCGAAACATCCTTTCTAAAAGTTTGGGCTCTCAATAGCTAGGTTGTGGAATCAACCTAGATGTCCCTCAGTAGATGAGTGGATAAAGAAAACGTGGTATATATACACAATGGAATTTCACTTGAGAATAAAACAATGGCATTTGCAGGTAAATGGATGAAGTTGGAGAATATAATGCTAAGTGAAGTTAGTCAATCTCAAAAATCCAAATACCGAATGTTTTCTCTGATGTAAGGAGGCTGATTCACAGTGGTGTTGGGTCAGGGTACATAGGAGGATTAGAGGAACACTAGAATGGTCAAAGGGGAGGGAAGGGAAGGAAGGGAGCAAGGGGGAATGGAGGGGAAAAAAGAAAAGGTGGATGAATAAGATGGATATCATTATCCTAAATGCATGACTGAAGATTTGAATGGTACGAATATACATTGTATACAGTGTTATGTAAAAAGATGCTCTATATGTTTATTATGAATTACAATGCATACTATTATAAATACAACACTTTGAATTTAAAAAATGACATTAAAATTACACTGGGAAAAAAAATGTTTGTGCTCCATGATGAAGCAGACAAGGTGGATTTCCTGTTTTTAATGAGGGAGGAAAAGGAAAGGAAAGATAGAAAATGTACTTTGTAGAAGGACATATAGAGAGTTTGGATTCTGAGGGAAAACAAGATATTTCTATGGTTTCAACAGGACAAGGAGAGTTTAGTTGCTGACGAAGGCAGAGCCTATCACAGAGGAACCTTAGTCTGCAAAATGCCATGTAAGAGGCTAGTTTTAAGAAAGGAAAAACCCTCAAAAAACAGCACTGCCAAGTCGTCACCAGCTTGATTGCTTTCAGCGAGGTTACCTAGACACAAAAACGCCACTTTAGTTTCTTCATTGTTAGAGAATACTGGCTCAAATATTCATTTGAGCCAGTATTCAGGAATCAGCTTAGTTCAAAACATAAGCAGAGCTTCCTGCCCATGGATGCCACAGAGGAAGCATTGTTGAAGTCCTCCTTTGCACTGCCATTAGGTCTGTCAAGTCTCTTTGAGAGCAGGAACAGCTGTGGAAGCTCTTCATTGGAGGGCTGAACTTTCAAATGACTGATCAGAGTCTGAGAAGCCATTCTGAGCAGTGCAGAACACTCTCAGACTACATGGTAATAAGAGGTCCAGGCACTAAGTGCTCCTGGGGCTTTGGGTTTGTCACCTCTGCCACTGTAGAGGGGTGGATGAAGTATGAACACAATGCCTAACAAGGTAGATGGAAGAGTATGGAACCAAGACCCTCAAAAACCAGGGGCTACTTAACTGTGAGAACAATCTCTGTTGGTGGCATTAAAGATGACATTGGAGAACATCACCTACAAAGCTTATTTTGAACAATATGGGAAAACAGAAGTGATTGAAATCATGAAAGACTGAGGCAGTGGAAAACTTGGATGACCATGCTGCTAGATTACTGTCACTCAGAAATGTCATACTGTGGAGTCTGGGTCCCAACTAGGAAGAGAGCTCTGCCAAGCAAGAGATGGCTAGTGCTTCGCCTGGCCAAAGAGGTCAAAGTGGCTCTGAAAACTTTGGTGATGGTCACAGAGATGGCTTTGGAGACAATGACCATTTTGGTAATAGAAAAAACTTCAGTGGTTGTGCTGGCTTTGATGCCAGCCATGGTGGGCTGGATATGGTGGCAGTGGGGGCGACTACAATGGATTTGACAGTGACATAAGCAGTTAACAACAATCAATCTTAAAAAGATTTGAACACATGAAGGAAACTGGAGGGAATAGCTCTGGTCCCTAGAGTGGTGGATGGAGGTCAATACTTTGTCAAACCATGAAACTAAGGTGGCTCTGGTGGGCAGGTGCAGTAGCCCTGGAAGTGACAGGTTTTAATTACTGCCAGGAAACAAAGCCTAGCAGGAGAGGGGAACCAGAGTAGTGACAATGAAGCTACAGGTTAGAGACAGGTTAGAGCACATTTGTAAACTGAGCCAAGCACAGTGGTGGCAGGGCCTAGCTGCTACTGAAAATGTTTCAGACAATGCTCACATATATTGGCAAAAAATCCCAAGGACTATATTTATGACTAATTGACAGATTATTTTTAGTTTCTGTTCGTGGAAAGTGTAAAGCATTCCATCAAAATTTTTAAAGTAGATTTTTTTCTTTTTGCACACATGCTGTTGATTGCTAAATGTGAACTGATCATGATGCTGCATGTGTCCTTAAAAAAAGCAGAACTTCCTCTTGGTTATCACAATTAAAATGTTGCAAAGTTACGATTTTTAATTTTTTTACTTTGATGATTTGGTGTAACAACTAATCTTACAGAGAATGGACTCTGCAGTCACACAGCTTTAAATGCTTTACATGAATGAAGACTTCAATACTCAGAAGAAACTTGGAAAGACTGGCATTAGACCTACATCCCATACATCATCTTCCTATATATTGGTATTATGGCCATTTAATAGACAAAGAAACTAGGGTTACATAATTACCTCTTTAGAAAACTAGCAAGCAACAAACCTAATTCAAAATCTAGTCTGACTAGAAGTCTATACTCTTCACCATAATATTATAAAGGCTCTTAAATTTACATACTCTTGAGTCAGAGATTTGAGTTTTGATGCTGGGGATTAAAACTGGGGGTGCTCAACCATTGTGCATATCCCCAGCCTTTTTATTTTTGTTGTTTTCATTTTGAAACAGGGCCTTACTAAGTTGCTGAGGCTGGCCTGGAACTTGTGATCCTCTTGCCTCAGCCTCCCAAATTGCTGGGATTACACATGAGCACCACCATGCCTTGCTTGGCTGTCTTTAATAAGTCCTGGGAATCTAGAGTAAGGTCATCACAAGTCTCAGACTGTTTTCCCTACCTGTAAAATTAGAGAATTGTTCAACTATAACTCTTCCAACAGTGTGGAAGGGGGCGGTGAAAGGATGGAGGTAGTATTAAGAAACAAATGTGGCAAGGATCCTTGAGCCATTTCAGCTGGAGCAAAGTTTTTTTTTTTTTTTTTTTTTTTAATGAGATGTTCTGGCAGAAGTAAAGTGATGAAACTCTCTGGAAGAGTAACAGAATTTTTTTTTTTTATTGGAGCCAATGGACTCCAAGTAGTCTGGCATCAGGATATACCCTTCAAGTGCATGCAAAGTGTATGCATGTATACAGGCATATTTTCCTAGGGGAGAAGAGTCAAGACCTTTATTAAATATTCAAAAGAGTTCATAACTCCCCCCAAAAATTAAAGACCTATAAAAGCCCTCTTCAGCTTTATAGTCTTGGAGGAAACTGGCAATCCAAGTTTGTAAAAAACGTGAGAAGACCTGCACTTTCTGAATAAAAGCCAAATGTTACTAGGTTGTGACTAATAGGACATATTAAAGGTAACCATAACCTAATAAACTAGGTACCTACAATTACTACTTAACATTTGCTCTACTGGATACAGAGTTAAAGTAAATTATCTCATTTGGAATTAGTCTATATCTGATGATACACACAGTATGTTTAAAAAAATTTTTTTCAGGGGCTGGGGTTGTGGCTCAGCGGCAGAGCGCTCGCCTCACACGTGCGCGGCCTAGGTTCGATCCTCAGCACCACATAAACATAAATGCATTGTATTGTGTACAACTAAAGTAAATAACTAAATATTTAAAAAAAATTTTTTTTCAGGAGTTACATACTTACAATAAAGGAAAGAAAAAAGTCTAATCACTAGTTATATATAAAGTATTTATTTTTATGGACATATTTACCTACAAAATTTACAGAAAATGAAACAAAGCAGAATATATAGAATACCCTCAAAGACTTCTTAGGAGCAGAGGGTTTTATTGCTGCAGTTCAAAGAATAAATTTTTTTACATGTGAAAGCCAAGATGAATACATTTAAGTTAAATGGCAGCCTTGTTAAAAAGTTTTTGTCTTATTATTGAAATTTCAGCTTTATGTTAAATGAAATTTAAAAGATTGCTCATGAAATAATTTAAACTTCCAAAATTTTCTATTAAACAGGTAAAAGGCACCTCCAGTACTTTAAAATATTTACAACAATCCCAATAGTTTAATTTTAAGGGTTATTATAGTACATGTGGCTGTTATACATACACAGTATGTCATTAACGCTCTCTAAAACAGTGAGAATTGTAGACTCTATAGTTTGTGGCACTGCTCCTATGTTATCCTGGGGATGGAGCAGGACACTCAGTCACACCTGTGTAGTACTAGTGTAATAGTATATCCACCACAGCATTCAATCCAATTATCTAAAACAATGACTATCAAATCCCCAAACAATACAAAATTTATAACTAAAATTTTACATTCAGAAGACTTTGGGTGTTCTTAAAAAAATATAAAGTATATTTTGCATTAAATGAAAACAGTGAACTGAAAAATATGACAATAGTTGCTAGAGTTCAGTATGTGGTTTAACAAAAATTGTCAAAACATCTATAATTTCTTACAACATAATGGAGATGAGTTTTCCTCAGTCTAAGCGGAAACCAATGTTTTTCCTGCAGTACAATTAAAAGAGGAGTTATGAATGAAAGGCACACATAATAGCTGGTTTTGAAGAGCTGTGGGGATAACAAGCAGATGTTCCTGAAAATACTGGTGCAGGAGAACAAAGTCCACACAACATTTTCCTCTTTAACATTGGCATTGATTTGCTATTTACAGTAGTTTGCAAAAATACATTATAAAAACTGAATGAGGTTCTGTTTCTAAGTTTAACTTAGTAACATACATATATACTTCATCTGCAAAAATCTTCGCAGGTGCTGAAGTACTAAAGTGACACTAATACTGAACACAGGTAATCAAAGGTACCAAAGCACTGATAACTTGAGTCATCACCATCATCAGGATAATCTGGGTAAATATTGCACACTTCTTGTCAGTTGTTCTATAACCTTCACATATTCAACTGCAAAAGGAATCCTTTATGGCTTTTTGCTGTATCACTTATTTGAAGAAAAGACTGTTTTAGGTCCTATAACAATGAGTGCAGATTGTCATTGAACGTGAGGCCTAGGTTTCAAAATTAGTTTTCCTGTCTGTAAAAAAGAAAAATAATTTTTTTCAATACAGTTCTATTAACATACCACCACTTATTTATAAGCTTTAAAGGACATTTGCAGGGAATCAGAATACTTCTCTATACTTAGTCAACAATAAACAATTAATAATTATGTTTTCAAAGTTTCCTTTGTATGGACTGAATTATTACTTTAAGACACATGCACAGAGTTGGGGGTGTAACTCAAGGGTAGAGAGCATGCTTAGCATGCATGAGGCCCTGGGTTCAATTCCCAGCATCAGAAACAAAAAATAAAACCACACATACACATCTTTATTTGAATTCCCTGCCCTCTGATTACCTAGAAATCAGCCAATCAATCCACGTAATAAAATGCCAAACTGGTACAGATTTATACTTCTTACCAAAGTCTATGATACAAAAAACATCTCTCCTTTCCAACATAAAAGAGTTTTAATTCCTCACATAAAAAAGTAAACCAATGTTTAGAACAATGAACACTTACACACTGCTGGTATTCAGTATGCTGGTAAAACTGTGTAAGCTGAGTCAGGTTTACAAAAATCAATAAAAATAATAATAGTTAAGTGCATGCTACATAATTCAAACAATTCTGGAAATTTATCTTATGGAAACTAGATTCAAGTGCATGGATATACATACTATCACTAATGCATTTATTCAACATTTATTAAGCACCTACTATGTGCCAGGCCCTATGTGAAGTGCTAGGTTCCAGTAATGAACTAGACCAAGTCCCCTATTGTCATGGTGCTCAGGTTCTGTCATAGAATACAAACACATACAGTAAGGAAAGTAGGGAAACAACTGTACATCCAATGGGGGATTAAATTATGATTCAGAAAAACGGGACAATATGCAAATAAACAAAATGGAAGACCACAAATGACATAAAGGACCTTTCATATGGTTAGTGCCCAATAACTGGTGGTGAAAGAAGCAAGTTTGAAAAATCTAGACCATATTCCTTTTTTAAGTCAATAAGAAGGCTGGGGATTTAGCTCCATAGAGGAGGGGACACTTACATGCATGAGACTCTTGAGTTCAATCAGGAGCCCCCAGCACCACCCCCAAATCAATGAGAATATAAAACATGGTGGTTATCTTTGGCTGGTGAAATTTCAGGTGGTTTTAACTATTTTATCTTCAGTTTAAACATGTTGTCAGGATTCTGGTTACCTCTTGATTCTTTTACTTAAATTTTGGTCATTTCATTTTTGGTAATTCCTTGATATCTTAGAATACTTTTTCCATTGTTTTACTGAGGCATAATTTTGATGCAAGAAAAAGTGCAAAGGGCTGAGGGTGTAGCTCAATGGTACAGCATTTGCCTAGCACGTGTGAGGCCCTAGGTTTTAGGCTCAGAGTGAACACACACACACACCAACAATGACCAAAGCAAAACAAAACAAAAAATAGAAAAGAATCTTGTACAGTTTTGAGTTCTGATAAACATGATGTTCATGTAGCCACCACTCTGAGCAAGCTATGGAACATCACTACCCAGAAAAATCCTCTGGGCCCTACAGCAGCCAATGGTTTCCATTCCCTACTCCACAGGGCCATAACCACTTCCAGCTTGGCCCATCTTTGATCTTTAAATAAACCGGATCACACTGTCTTCTATCTGCTTCTTTAAATGTGTTCCTGAATTTCATCCATGTTAATTCATGTTTCACAATTTGTCCCTTTTAAACACTAAGTAGAGTTCCATTGCACTACTATTTATTTACCCACGGGGTTAGCCTATTTTAAATCTATTTTTAATCATAAGATATTAATGCAATCTCACTATTAAAAAAAATCAACACAGATAAGCTAAAGCCATACTGTTTTTTGGTACCAGGGATTGAACTCAGGGGCACTCGACCACTGGGCCACATCCCCAGCCCTTTTTTGTATTTTATTAGAGACAGGATCTCACTGAGTTGCCAAGTGCCTCGCCATTGCTGGGGCTGGTAAAGCCATACTTTCTGTCTAACTCAAATTCTAGTTCTCTCTCCAGAAACTAATTCTAGCATGGATTTATATTCACATACATAAATAATAAATGTATGAATAATAAAAATTTGGTGTCTAATGTGTGGAAATATTTACAGGTGAAATGTGTCACTTGGGATTTGTTTTAAAATAATCAGGAGAGGAACGTAGGCAAAGGAACATAGAAAATAGGAATGGCTGAGTTGATTACTGACACTAGGTACATGGAAGCTCATTACACTATTTAATTATGTTTGAACATTTCCATAATCAAAAATTTTTTTTTTAAAAAGGTATCATACTGTACATATTGTTTGGTAATTTGCTTTTTATGCCTAATATTCTGTTTTGGAAATCTCCCTTAGATTTACTACACTTTCTAAAACATGGCTACATCACAGTCAATTTTACCACTCCCTGTTAAGAAACAAAGACTGTTTCCATTTTTTCAGTGCTGCAAAGGATGTGCAATTAACAACCTTGTATTTGCTTCTTTCCAAGTGTGATGGTTCCCCACCAGGTGGGTAAACTGAGGTAGAATGGATACACCTGGAGGCCTAAGGCTGAACGTTACAATTTAGAACAATAATGAAAAGCTGCTCTCCAAAATGGCTGTACCAATTTAAATTCCCAACACAGCAACACATGGGTATATCCATTAGTAGTAAGTTGTAAAGGTATTTAACTTTTACCAATCAGACAGGTAAAGCAAATGGAAACTCACTGTTTTACTTTGCATTTCCCTGATAAAAATGAAGCTGTCCAGTCTGATGCTGCCCAGGATGGCTCCAAATTCCTGGACTCAAGAATCTTCCTGCCTTAGTCTCTTGAGTAGCTGGGATTACAGGCATGTGACACTGCGACCAGCTATAATGTCTTTTTAAACATTTAAAACTTTAATCTTCATGGAATTTAGTTTTTTTACTGATGCAAGGGGAAAGCTAAATTCCAAATGAAGAGCCAATTCTTTCTCTTAATTTTAAACACTATCTTTTATCCTCTAATTCTAAAAAATCTGTGTGCAGTCTTTACTCTTTTCTATAAATCCAGCTGTTTTCTTGCCTTCATGTCTTTTTTTTTTCCTTTTTGTTGTGCTTGGAACGAAACCCAAGGCCTCACACATGCTAGGCAAATGCTCTACTGCTGAGTTACATTCCCAGCCCCCTAATGCTTCTTTTATTAGTTTTTATTCTAATTTTATATAATGAACAGGTATTATTCATTTAATTTTTTTAAATGGAGGCAAAATACTTTTATAAAGAAAACAAGCAAATAAAAGGTAACAATCAAAACCGTGAGACACTTGTAATGCACTGGTACACAATCTACTGTTTAAAACACAGCAGGTCATATATCCATAGTCCACAAATTAATCTATGTCTTTATTTTACAAAGATACTGAATACTACAAGATATAAACCAATATATGTTGAGCTATTTGGGGCCAATATTTGTCATATTTTATTGAATCTAAGATGGCTTCAATTTTAGGACACATCATGACTTCATGCCATTAATAATGATTGAATTGTGAACTCTGACAATTTATCTTAGATACTATTGATTATTAGATGTACCTCAATTGTAGAGAGATTAAAATGTAGAAAACTGTGTCTTAGAATCAACACTATTAAGAGACATTCCATTAATTTCACAGAGATAATTTATTATTAATAAAATGTCTGTTTTTCTAAAGCTACACATTTCAGTTCTTTCATGCAGGTCTACAATTTTCTAACAACAAAAAAAAAATACTTACATCATCACAAGACATATTGTACTCTGCTAATACTGTTCGACATCGAGCAGCTATACTGAATAAATGTGGTCAAAGGAAAATTTCTCATTTTAAAAGTAAGTTTCTAACACCTAGATAACTGAGCACCTAGATAACTGAGAAGGTGCTTTAGTTTTGTTCAGAGAATAAAGTCAATTGGTGGTAAAGGATACATTGACGGTGCAACTACTCTCTTATGTATTCCAGCAAAGAACAAGCCTATTAGAGTGATACAGCTAATTGTGAAAAATGGATGATTCCATAATGACGTGAAGAAGGACACCTGTAAAAGAAAAGTGTGAAATATAAAAATATTAAAATCTTAAAGATATTGATTGCAACCTCCCCACTTGTACATAGTATTTTTATTATCTAAAGTACAAGAATTTGAAGACTTCCAATAATCCTAGTTCTCTTTATTGCTACCCTGTAAAACTAAAAGTAATGTGTATCTTATACCTTCAACATAGCAAGACAATACAGCAACATCCAGTCCATTCATTTCAAATATTTGAACCATTACAAATTCATTCCTATAATCAAAAAACAACCCTACCACAAATATTTACTAAACTCTGTGTTCAGTGAATGACGATGAGGCCTGCAGTTAAATGTGATCTAGCTACTCTCCCTGTAAAAGTTTCCTTAAGAGTTGGGCCAGCTATGCCATTGACAATCTGTCCTGGTTGAGTCTCTAACCCCTGCCACACTTTCCCATACGTTACCTTCCCCATCTGGCTAACTCCTACACACAAACCCTTATAAGGCTCAGGCTCAGCAACACTATTCTTCCTGCAGGCAAAAAATGAGTTTGGTTTTGAAGCTACTGAGATTTTAATGGTCACAGAATATTCAAGCAAAGAAAAAATTATTCATGGCTATCCGAATAAAATTAGAATTCAAGAGAAAGAAAAGACTCTTTTTTTTAGATCTGAGTATAATCAGATGATGGTAGAAAACGGGACAATACACAATTCTAAGATATGCAGAGGACAAGAGTTTTAGGACCTATGATTGGAATAAGAGTAGGCACCTAAAACAGATGACTGTACTAAGCACATCCCCACTCTACCTCACACCAAAAGATGCATCCTATTTTTTATTTGTTCTTTTTAAATATACATGGGGGTGTTTATGTGACATATCATACACACATGGAATATAACTTATCCCATTCCTATGAATGAGATATGATGTGAAATTTCACTGGTCGTGTAGTCATACATGAACACTGGAAGATGTGTCTTATTTTAAGACAGAAAAGTAAACACATGCATGTTTCAAGACAGAGAAAAGCACCAGGTCCATGGTTCAGCAAGGCATTATTTAAATAAATCTGCCAAATAAAGAGATGAAAAGCTGAAAATATCAGGAGGGAAGAAGCTCCCCCAAAAGATGAGATCCTATAGAGAGGCTAATATTCCAGAGGAGTGTTTTCCTAAAACCTCTGAGGACAGTTTTGATTCCTGTAAGCCAGCTGTGTGGTCTGCACAATGTTAGCTGATATAGTGCTTTATTTTTTAATTTTAATTATATCAGTCAGTTTTAGCCTCCTTTCCTCTGTATTAACAATCAACTGCCTCCAAACAGCAGCTGTCCCCTTTGACCAGGCATCTGCTGCATTCCTTCTCTCCATAGTCTCTTCCAGCTAGCATCTGGCTTCTGCGTTTGCAACTTCTGCTTCAGTCACAATTGCTGGTTCAGACTCTTGTCAGGTTTGGGGTTATTAAATACTGAAATAAAAAGAGCCAACCCTAAGGCTAATGGTTACATTCTTACCTAATTTTAAAAATTATATTAACTACATAGTTTTGGTCCTATTTCAAATTACATTTAATTCTGTGTTTTATTAAGATCTCAACTAGCTGAAATCAGCTTATATTTTTCCCAATTATAAGTCAGACTCATTTCCCAAGATAGATCTTTTTCAATCTTCTTGCCAGCCTCTTTCCACTCTCGCCCTAAAGATGAGTACCAAACGCAGCCTTAAGATCAGAATTTTACAAATGAACACACAGGAGAGTTTCCTGTCTGCCATAAAACCCCTCTATTAACATAAAATTCCATCATCAACCTCCCTTACTTTCTTATCCTTTTATATAACCCCTTTGGTGAATAGTCAGGGAAACTACATGCTAAATAAACCCTGGCCATCTGAACTGCCATTTAAACTGATAACAAAAAGCCTTACTGCTATGTTTTTCTCCTGTATAGCCTAAAAGCTTATAAATAAAATTACAATTAGTGTTCTAATTAGAGTTTAAAAGGGGGGGGGGGTTGTAGCTCAGTGGTAGAGCACTTGCCTAGCATGTATGAAGCATTGGGTTCAATCCTCAGCACCACATAAACATAAATAAATAAAACAAAGATATTGTGTCCATTTACAACTAAAAAAATAAAAATAAATAAAATTTTTTTTAAAAGGGGGGAAAGGATTTTTAAGATTTGTGAAAATTATAACATTGTTACTATCTAAATAAAAACTGCGCTGGGGGAAAAAGTTCATGAAAAATTGAAGACTACTGTTTTCTCTAATAAAAAAGCCTACGTTTGAAATTAAGGCACAAGATAGTAGAAAGAGGCAGAAATTTGAGAAACATTTTATCAGCTTTCATCAAAGAATGCTTCAAGAAATAACATTATGAAATCTGTTATTGCATTTGGTGTAGAAATGTTCCTGCACAGTGCCCAATGGGAGATTTCTTGGCATTTCCTATATTAAACTTCAGGCAGGAAATTTTTTAACAGATAAATGCTGAGAAAGAAAAACTTTGCTATCTCAAGGACTGATACATGTGTTCTCCTCACAGACAATGAAAAGCACAGAATTAACACGTAACTTCACTGACTAGATAATTCAGATTATATGATAACCCAATTCTGTTAATTGTGCTGGGCCACAAAGCCTACATACGGATAACCTGGTTTCCTTCCTGGTTTTGACCTCCTGGTCTAATTTGGTTTTTAATCACACTTAGTTTGCTATTTTGTTTCCCATAAATTCCTCAAAAGCATATTTATGGGATGAAGAAAGATATTAACAGAGATAACTCAGAACAAAATATAATTTGTAAAAGCTGGAACTGATAACACCAAATAAACAAAGCAGAACTTCCTTATCCTTTTATATAAAGAATGTTCACATTGAAATAAACAAAAATGAGATGTAAAAAATGGAAAATCTGTTCACAAATTCAGTCGTGAATTGAGAAATAACATAAATAGAGTAACATTTCTCAGGCCTTTTCCCTTGTAAAAATAATTCACAACAGTCAAAGTTTTCCTTAAGCAAATTAATATGGGGCATATTTTAATAAAATGATTAATATCATTAGTAGTAGTTACAGGTAGCATATGAATAATACTTTATAATTAAGAAAGAACTGCTATATCCATTATCTCATTTAGTCTACTAAAGATTTTAAAACGGAACTTCTACCTTTTGTGTCTCAGGATCTATTAACCAGTTCCAGGCACCAGTAGCTGTACAGACAGATACCACTATAAGAAGCACTGATGAAAGATAAACACAAAATTAGTAAGCAAATGCACCCTTAATACATGATACTACAACCACCAGTTCCTAATAAATGACAGTCAAGGAATGTAGCACCTTATTAAATGGAAAATTCACTGATTGGATTAAAGAATTAAGAGTTGCCACAAGACCTCGAGGAATTCTCTTAAACATCCTGAACCTCTGTAATTGTTGATACCAACTTCCTTATTAGTTAAAATTTATGAGAATGAAGATTAATGAAATTAAAACCAAGAATCCAGATAGTAAAACTTCAATATAAGTTTCTGTGTTATATAACTTTCACTGTGCTTTTGTGTTGATTTTGCAGATCTGATAAACAAAACAACCAAAAACTTCTCATTTTTTAATGTAAACAAGCCAAACAAAGACTCCTTTTTGAATGCACTGAGAATTCTATTTGAAGGGTGCTGCCTTGCAGACAACTGCCTGCTGTTGAATTAACAAAGGTCAGTGTTAGAAGTATGGAGTCAGTGTGGAGCAGACCAATCAGTATCAGATTTTCCACAAGAACTTAAAGGAAAGTGAGGGTAGAAATTACAGCTAGTAGAGCTTGTAAAAGGTTTATTTTTTCCTACTAACCTAGGATTATTTTAGAAATTCTAAACAGATCATAAATAAAACTTAAGAATGAATGGTGTTACTAAAAAACTGTAAAAGGGCATGAAGAGCTAGTTTATATTCTGGAGGTGACAACAGCTGCATGTCTTTCAGTTAGGATACATAAAATGTTCAAATATGCAGATCAAGTTTCAAAAAACAAAAGAAATATACTAAAACCTTACTTATTCCAGAGTTGGAAGAGGTAAATCACAGAAAAAACTCGTTTAATAACAAAATCGAAATTTCACAATTATGTTCTAATCGAAGAACAAATTAAACTCAATTTCTTTTTTTTAAATGTGGATATATTATTTTATTTTTTATTTGTTCCAATTAGTTAAACTCAATTTCTTATAATCTATATTTCCAGGAACAAATATATAATATTACATAATTTTTTAAAATGAAGTAAAATCAAAATTAAAATACCAGAAAGAACCTCATATATATATGCTTTTATTTGATTGGTGCATTAATCAAGCTGATGTCATTTATATTTCAGCACTGAGACACGTCAGAGGAAAAGTAAAGTGTGTTCGTTATATCACATTTTATAAAACAGCAGCAGCATATACATTTTAAGATTCTCAAATAACAAACAAATTTTGGTGGGGGGGAGCAATTCCTAGTTAAACCAGAGAAAATTATAAAATCATTACTTAAGAATTCTGACCAACCAAAATTAAGGTACATGATTAAAGCTTCACAGATAGATTTAATAAAAATTTCACAAAAAATTCTGATCTAGGGGGGAAAAACCCTTAACTTCAACATTTCTTTTTTGGTCCTGCAAACTAAGTTACAATTAGACATGAATTGTGTCCTTGGGGTGCAGATAAAGCTCAGAGGTAGAGCTCTTGCCTAGCATGCTTGGGGCCCTGGGTTCCACCCCTAGTACCACCATAAAAAAAAAAAAAAAAAAAGTATGACCTCAATGTGTGCTACTGTACTGTCTTCTACGCAGGAATTAAATTTCAGTAATGAACATCCAAGATATTAGCTCACATATCCCATGGTCCTATACAGAATTTAAAAACTTAGAAACTTGGGGCTGGGGTTGTGGCTCAGTGGTAGAGCGCTCGCCTAGCACGTGCGCGGCCCGGGTTCGATCCTCAGCACCACGTAAACATAAATGCATTGCATTGTGTACAACCAAAGGAAATAAATGAATATTTAAAAAAAAAAAAAAAAACTCAGAACTTAATGGATTAAGACTGGTCCACAGCCAGCATGGTGGCACATTCCTATAATCTCAGTTACTGGAGAGAAGGAGACAGGAGGATCACTTGAGCCCAGAAGTTGAGACCAGCCTGGATAACATGAGACCCCACTGAAAAAAAGAACTCGTCTTAACACAAGGTAGCAAAGCTTTTTGTTTGATATCTCATCACTTGTGTATTTGTCCATATTTCCTATATAATATATTTCAATGGGAAAGTAAATCTAATTCATTCAAATAACATTTTGCAGCACTCATATTTATGAACAGATAGTAATAATGTGAGTTGCTTTTCTGGTTCAGGCTCCAAAACAGTACAATTATACTGTAAAATTCAACTAAGAAATCTAAAACCTTGGCAGATACATACTAAATATTATGATTTTAAATTTTTTGACGCTGGGGACTGAACCAAAGACCTGACACAACTAAGCACATACTCTACCCACTGAGCTATAACCTCAGCCAAAATGTGGTTTTTCTTTTTCTACTACTGGGGATTGAAACTGGAGTGTACTACCACTGGGCTACATTCCCAGCCCTTTTGAGACAAGGTCTTGCTAAGTTGCTGAGGTTGGCCTCAAACTTGTGATCCTCCTGCTTAGTTAGGCCTCTTGAGTTGCTAGGATTACAGGTGTGTGTCACTCCATCAAACAGGTTTTTTTTTTTTTTTTTTGAGTGCTGGGGATTGAATCCAGGAAGAGTCTACCACTGAGCTATATCCCCAGCTCTTTTCATTTTGAGACAGGTTCTCATGAAGTTGCTTGAGCTGGCACTGAACTTTTGAGTTCTCTTGTCTTAGCCTCCCTGGTAGCTGGGATTACAAATTCACTCCACTGCACCCAGCCAACCTTTCTTAAATTTTATTTCAATAGTTTGTAGGCAAATTGTAAAACTGCTAAATAGGGTACTAAAATTTTTATTGTGTTCATATCTAGATAGTTATAGTATCTTTTATAACAAAGTGTATGTATTTTTATGGAAAAATTAAAATTCATCCACAGAAAATAGGTTGTTCTTTTAGGGTAGCCAGTTATAATGTTCCTTTTCTTAAATATTTCTTTGTAATGCATTGTTTGTGATGTTAAATAAAGTTTAAAATTGTTTAAGGAGAAATCTTATGGATTAGTACAGCAAGCATTTGTTAATCAGAAGTTTTATGTAAAAGCGAATCAGTCCTACTAAGGCATAAAAGATCAAATGTCAGTTTATCCTCCCATAAAAAACACTAGGGAACTTACTTCTCCAACGTCCAGTGGCAGGTTGCAAGCAATGAATATATTCAGTAAGTCTCCTCTCGAAAGCCTTGAGATCTAGGTAAAAAGATTTTGATTCTCTAATTAGCCACTCTAACTAATTTGAATCTACCAAAATGAAATTTTAGGTAGACTAAGTGCTTCAGACCTTACACACCAACTTATGTGTATCACTGCATTGTTTGTTTACTGCAACAGTTTTAACCACGTGACAAAAACATTAGATTCCCAATTTCACACGAGGAAATTGGCTGGTTCACTTTTAGAAGCTTCCAAAACTGGTACGTGGAAAATCAGCAACTTCAGCCGGCACCAAAACCCAATTCCGAAGGCTGCAAATCAATGAATTAAAAAAAAAAAAAAAAAAAAAAAAAAAAAAGTCGAGTTCTAATTCTCTTGGAACCAAGAACTTTCTACTAGAACATCAAAATCTCCAGGTCTATTTGACTGCCATTAACCCGGTGCGCCTTCTAACTCTATTTCTTCACTAGACTTACACTTGTAACGTGTGTGTGTAAAGACGCTAACCTTTATCCCCCTGCAAAGGGTTGCAAGGTGATCTTGGTGGCAGCGTCAAAGCGCCTACACCTTGCTCTAAGACAGGGGCGCCCGAGGCGTTGGCTCCGAAAAAGAGGCAGGGTTTCATTTCCACTTTGGTGTTTTTAAACCTTAAGTCCTAGAAGCACTTCCTAACCACGACAGTTACCGGAAACCACGGAACGAATTAGGGATTCAACTCGTGGGGGTTACCGGGTATAAAACGAGAACGAGTCAGCACCCCGTAACCTGGGAGGGGCAAGCGTTCACCAATGAATACAAAATAAAACTACAGCCCTGCCGGAGCTCCACGGTTCCGCCGGGGCGGCGGGGGTGAGCCGGTGCGAGAGGGCGCGGGGGAGGAGAGCGCGGACGCGCCGCCCCCGGCGTAGGCTGCCTCGCCGGTCCCCGCGCACCCCCAAGAAGCTCCGGGCCGCATCGCTCCATCCTCCGCGGCCTCCGCTGTGTGTGTGTGGGGGGAGGGGGGGTCTCCGCGACGCCAGCCCCCGCCGGCTACCGGGAGGAGCCCCAGGACCATCTTGGGGGACCCGCCTTACCTTCCGCCTGCTCCAGAGAGTTCATTTCGGGCGGCAGCTCCGGTCACCGCCGCTGCCCCGTCCGCATCGCAGCCCCACGGCCCCCGCCGGCCCGCAGCGCCAACTCCCACCTCTAACTGCTCCCCTCTACCCCTCCCTGTCGCACCGCCCCTTACCTAGATCCGCTGCGCTCATTGGGTAGTTTTGCTGTACCCTCCAACTAAGACGATTTTCTATTGGCTAATTTTCGCACTAGCCTCGGGAATCCGGCGTTGGACGGTCAGCCGGAGGGACCAAGAACTGCTGGAGGCCGGACTGATGTAACGCTGATGCCGCCTCCTGCCCCGGGGAGGAACTGCAAGTTACCCGAATCATTTCGTTCATTCCTACACTCACTCCTAATTCCGTGCTTGCTTCTTTCATTCATCAAATAGTGATTGAACGCCCACTACCTTCCGGGCAATATTCCGGTCGGTATCGAGGGATACAGAAACCCACAGGTTTTCTCTCCTCTCAAGGAACTCAAGGGGAAATCAAATATGTACAGAACTAGGTAGATACCCAGATAGTGGGTTCTTTTAATTATGGCACCTCTTTCCTAGATACCCAACCCCTTAAGCATTTCTTTCTTACTTTCTTCTGACGTCACCTATCTTTTATAAACCATAGAGAAGTCTCAATATCTATAACTTTAAAAAAGATCTGTAAGGGATTGGGGACACTTATATTTGATTACAATGCATTCTTGCTTATTTCCTGGTGATGATTCATTCACTCAAGAGTTATTTATTGCATGACGTGCTAGGCACTTTATATAATGATGAGCAGGATAGACAAGATTCCTGCCCTCTACGTGTAAGAGTTATAGCAAACAACAAACATGTAAATAAGTAATTGGCTTCAGATAAGGATAATTTTATGAAGGAAATAGCAGGGTAATAAGATATAATGAGATAAAGAAGGTTAACAGGAGTAGTTTGAGCTGAGAACACCAAGATGACAGAGAAGTATCCAGCCATGCAAAGATGAGGGCTAAGAAGGTTCGAAGTAGCAGGCCTTTTCTTTCTTTCTTTCTTTCTTTCCTTCTTTCTTTCTTTTCTCCCCACTATTGTTATTTTGTGTATTTTATTCACTCTCAACCTTCTACTTCCTCACTTGCCAGCAACATTCATTGACATACCCCCTATTATTTCACTTGGTAGGTTCCTCTACTGAAGCACTTTTCCACGTTTTCCATTTAGGGAGACTGCCTCTGAACCAAACCTTTTATATGCATTATCTCATTTAAACTTCCACTGTGATATTTTTAAAACGGTGGGTCAAAACCCTTTAGGTCATAAAATCCATTTAATGACTCATAACCATCATATTTTTAATGAACTAGACTAAAATTTTAAAGTAACATCATTGGAAATGAGGATAAATTTAGTTTCATGGTCTTTTGTTTTAGCAGTGTGTGCATTGCGCATGGGCTTTGTGTTCTTATCAAAATCTAAAGTGCATATACCTAACTGAGGGTTCCAGTAAACAAAAGTTTTTTGAAAGTTTGAAAGGCAGTTATTCATAGACCAATTTTACCACTGAGAAAAGCAAAAGTGATAGATAGCTTACCCTCCCCCGCCCTCAGAGTTCTCCACATCCTGAGAGAAGCAACCTTGTTTCATTCTCGGCAGGATGTTTCTTCCCCGGACAGGATGTTTTTCCCCCGGGCAGGATGTTTCTTCCCCGGGCAGAATGTTTCTTTTCCCCAGGCAAGAGCCAATAGGCTTAAAGGACACCCTGTTCTAGCCAATGGTGTTGGGGTTGCTCTAGTGCACCCCCCACCAGAAATCCCTATATAAGGCCCTGTCTGAGAGACTCAGACAGACAGAGAGAGACACACGGACACAACGTCGGATTGTCGCTGCAGAGAGGAGGAAGCCCCAGCCAGCAGCTCCAGACCCATCGCCTCCAGCGGACGGCAGCTGCCCCAGCCGGCAGCTCCAGACCCATCGCCTCCAGCCGACAGCAGCTGCCCCAGCCAACAGCTCCAGACCGACCACCTTCAGCCCGACGGCCGCTCCCAGCTAACAGCTCCAGCCTCCAGCCAGACAGTAGCTGCTTTAGCCAACAGCTCCAGAGATCCCAGCCGGTGCAACCAAGCACCCACCTTCTGTCCAGAGCTTGCACACTCCCCTCTCCCTGACTCCCTTCTCCCACCAGAGCTTGCACACTCCCTTCTCCCTGACTCCCCTCTCCCACCTCTTCGACCTTCGACCAGAGCACCTCTTCTCCGGTTTTCGCTACCAGCCACGAAGGCTGTTGAATAAATCTTTTGGCTGCACGGCTGTCCCCGGTGTGATGCTTTGCCCTTCAAAAAGGAGCCCAGATCTTGCAATTACCATCATAACCTGGATGAAGGCCCTAAGTCAAATTACCCCTTTTGACTTCTTTTTTTAAAATATTTATTTATTTACTTTAGTTGTACCCAATGCAATGCATTTATGTTTACGTAGTGCTGAGGATCGAACCCGGGCCGCGCACGTGCGAGGCGAGTGCTCTGCCGCTGAGCCACAACCCCAGCCCCCCCTTTTGACTTCTTGCTCAATGTTCCATTTCTCCATCTCAAGACCAATTCATCACGTTTCCCTTTGGCACCCAGCAGTGCTTAGAGAATGGCCATTGAACATCTGTTTTATGACAGGCTTTCCTGGGCTAGATGCTGTGAGGTGAGCAGTGAGACAAACTGAGGAAGAGGATAAGTGGGAGGTTTGCTAACTTGCCTTCAAAAGAGGCAACTCTGATCTTTGCAGGACTTTTGTTTACCTGAGTCAGATGTGTAAATTTTGAGCAAGAGCCTGGGACAATAGAGGGAAGAAGAAGGGCTATCTCCTGGCCTCCTCCCTCTCCATTCTTTGTTTTCAACTATGCTCAAATAAATGTTGAACATGCCTTTGAAGAGGTGCATATTATTATCCTGTCATGGGCCTCTATTTGTATCGATCATAGGACTTAAGTAAGGGAGGAGTAGAGGAAAATAGAACCCCAGAGTCCTGCTAAGGAATTTGGAACCTATGGCAAATGGGGAGAGCAAAGGGAACAGGTTTGTAGAAAGATCATATTGATGCAATTTCACAAGAAGGTAGTAACAAGTATTTAAGGATTGTTCCAGGCCCTGGGATGTGAGCTGAGGGTACTAGGATCTGTAACAATCTTTCCTGCTATGGATATAGGTAGAGTTTAGTGTAAAAACAGAAGATGAGTTGGGCATGGTGGCACTTGCCTGTAATCCCAGCAACTGGAGAGGTTGAGGTAGGAGGATCACAAGCTCAGGGCCCACCTGAGCAACTTAAAGGTATTGCTGCCTGAAGCAATTGCTGCTTGGAGCAACAACGCCAGGGGAGTAAGTTCAGAGCGGACTGGAAACAAACAGGCTCTTTATTCTGCTAGTTTCTCTCTCCAGCTCCAACAACAACCCCAACACCATACACACTCCTACAACCACCACCACACCACAAAAATGGCATCGACCTGATCCGCCCTGTCCCGGGCCAAGTCTCGCAAGATCATGCAAATGGTGCCGACCCGATCCACAATGTCCCGGGACAAGTCCCGCGAGACCATGGAAGATGGCAATGCTTAAATAGCTCTATGGCTCACAGCCAACCGCAATCTTAGCCATCTCCTTAATTAGGGCTCCTACATAAAGGGACCCTGTCTCAAAATATAAAATAAGAAGTGTTGGGCATGCAGCTCAGTGTTAGAGCACCCCTGGGTTCAATCCCAGTAATACACACACAAACACACACACACACACACACACACACAGACAAAATACCAAAGACCTTAAACACTGGTGGTAAGATGAAAATCAGCTTCTAAGAGGGATATCTAAAGAAATAGCTAAGGGGGCTGGGGTTGTGGCTCAGCGTTAGAGCACTCACCTAGCACGTGCCTGGCCCAGGTTCGATCCTCAGCACCACATAAGAATAACAGCACTGGGGCTGGGATTGTGGCTCAGCGGTAGAGTACTTGCCTAGCACGTGCACGGCCAGGGTTCCACCCTCAGCACCACGTAAAAATAAAAAACCACATTGTGTACAACTAAAGCAAATAAATAAATATTAAAAAAAAAAAGAATAACGGCATTGTGTACAACTCAATAAATAAATAAATGAATATTAAAAAAAAAGAAATAGCTAAGGGTTGTGATCTTTCACTGGGGGGCGGGGGTCTGGCACTCTGTTTTTGATAGTTCAGGAGCTCTGTGAGCCAAGGGGTCCGATCAAACCACTTCAGAGGTAAGTATAGATGAGCAAATGAGTTGATTAGACCCCAAACCCTCTAGCTGGAGCTATTCTCCACCCACCTTTTCCACCTGGTACAGAAGATCAGCGGGCTCTACCCTCCATAGGTATTATTATTCAGTCACTGCTCACCACCTCCACTGCTGCCATTCTGGTCCACACCACCATATAGGTCCTGTTACTACAAGGGCCTGTAGCTGGCCCTCTGTTTCCCTCCTTGTTCTCAATAGTGTGGTTTGTAAAACGCTAAAAGATAACATTTCTCTCTTCAGCTTAGAACTCTCCCACTGGCTCCCCAAAGTTACTATGACCATGCTTTTCATACTGTTTTCCTCCTAAAATACCTCCTAAAATAATTTTGAAAGCTGGGCATGGTGGTGCATGCATGTAATCCTGTTGACTCAGGAGGCCAAGGCAGGCAGACGGAAATTTCAAGACTAACCTCAGCAACTTAGCCAGGCCCTAAGCAACTTAGTGAGACCCTGTCTCAAAATAAAAAAATTAAAAGGGCTGGGAGTGCGGCTTCATGGTAAAAAAAAAAAAAAAAAAAAAAAAAAAAAAAACCTAACAAACCTGGGTTCAATCCACAGTACTGCAGATAAATAACTAAATAAAATAATTTTGACAAACTCCTCACACATTTTTTAGGTGACATTTAAAAATTTCATCATGGGTTTCAAAACTTACAAAAGGATATGATTTCTGATATAGGGTAGATATTGACTTTCAGAAATAAAGTGAATTCATATACATATATATGCATATATATGTATATGTGTATATATATATGTGTGTGTGCATATATATATATATATATATATATATATATATATATATATATATATATCAGTGCTGAGGATTGAACCCAGGGCCTTGTACGTGTAAGGCAAACACTCTACCAACTGAGCTATATCCCCAGCCCCCAGATTTCATCATTTTTCTTAAGTATTCAAATGCATCTAAACACTATGGCAATTTGATATCTGCCATCATTCCTTTAAAAATACAAGATTATGGGCTGGGATTGTGGCTCAGCGGTAGAACACTCGCCTAGCACGTGCACGGCCCGGGTTCGATCCTCAGCACCACGTAAAGATAAAGGCATTGTGTACAACTAAGGCAAATAAATAAATATTTTTTAAAAATACATGATTATCTCTTATGAATATAGATACAAAAACCCTTTTAAAAAACCCTGAGCAGGGGCTGGGATTGTGGCTCAGCGGTAGAGCGCTCGCCTAGCACGTGCGCGACCCGGGTTCAATCCTCAGCACCATGTAAACATAAATGCATTGCATTGTGTACAACTAAAAGCAAATAAATAAATATTTAAAAAAAAAAAAAAAAAACCTGAGCAGGGGCTGGGATTGTGGCTCAGCGGTAGAGCGCTCGCCTAGCACGTGCGCGGCCCGGGTTCGATCCTCAGCACCACATGCAAATAAACACATTGTGTACAACTAAAGCAAATAAATAAATATAAAAAAAACCCTGAGCAAATCAACTTTAGCAATATAAAAACAGGATTATACACCACAGTGAAGTGTGATTTATTGCAGGAATGCAAAGTTGGTTTAGCATCAGAAAATTAGTTAATGCAACATTGCTACAGAATAGAGGACAACAATCCCATGATTTGATGAGGACATCAAGAATTTGAGGTGCGCATACATTGCTAGTATCAATTTAAAATGGTGCAGCCTCTTTGGAAGACAGTTTGGCAGTTCCTCAAAAAGATAAACACACAGTTACTATATGAAACTGCAATTTCAATCCTAGGTATATACCCAGGAGAGTTGAAAACACATTCATGCAAATACTTAGCTGTGGATGTGTAGAGAAGAACTGTACAAAAATGGCATCGACCTGATCCACCCTGTCCCGGGCCAAGTCTCGCAAGATCATGCAAATGGTGCCGACCCGATCCACAATGTCCCGGGACAAGTCCCGCGAGACCATGGAAGATGGCAATGCTTAAATAGCTCTATGGCTCACAGCCAACCGCAATCTTAGCCATCTCCTTAATTAGGGCTCCTACATAAAGGGACCCTGTCTCAAAATATAAAATAAGAAGTGTTGGGCATGCAGCTCAGTGTTAGAGCACCCCTGGGTTCAATCCCAGTAATACACACACAAACACACACACACACACACACACACACACACACAGACAAAATACCAAAGACCTTAAACACTGGTGGTAAGATGAAAATCAGCTTCTAAGAGGGATATCTAAAGAAATAGCTAAGGGGGCTGGGGTTGTGGCTCAGCGTTAGAGCACTCACCTAGCACGTGCCTGGCCAAAGAATGGAAACAACTGAAATGTTCAGCAATAAATAAATGAATGAACAAATGAAGCTCCAGGTTAGACAATGGAATATTATTCAATAATAAAAAGGAATGAATTTCTGATAAATGTTGCTAAATGGGATGAACCTTGGAATCATGTTAAGTGAAAGCAGTGAAATACAAAAGAAACATATTAAATGTATCCATTTGTGTGAAATATTCAGAGTAGGTAAATCTACAGAGATGGCGGACTTGTGGTTGCCAGAGATTTGGAGAAAAAGAAAATGGGGAATGTCTGACAAAGAGTTATTACTTCCCAGGGTAATGCAAACGTTCAGGAATTATATAGACGTGATAGTTGCACAACTTTATAAATATACTTAAAACTGCTAAAATGTACACTTTAAAAGGGTTGATTTTATGGCTCATATATTATATCTCAATTTTAAAATGTGGGGGAGAAATCTCACAATCATCCTAATAGCTACAGAAAAATCATTTGACAAAATCCAACTTTCATGATAAAAAATCACTTGACAGAGTAGGAATAGAAGGAAACTTCTCCTATGTGATAAAAGACATCTATAAAACCCATAGTTATCAACACTCTTTAAAAAACATTTTAAGTTGTGGATGGACAACTACCTTTATTTTATTTATTTATTTATTTTTATATGGTGCTGAGGATTGAACCTAGTGCCTTTCACATACTAGGCAAACACTCTACCACTGAGCTACAACCCCCAGCTGCTAGCATCACACTTAATGGTGTAAGACTGGATGGCTTCCTCTAAGATCAGGAACAAGACAAGATTATTCACTCTTACCACTATTGTTCAACATTGTACTGGAGGTTCTCACCAGGGTAGTTTAGGCAAGAAAATGGATCAAAGGAATTCAGATCAGAAGGAAAGAAGTAAAACTCTGTAGATGACATGATCTTTCATATAAAAACCAAGAAATTAACAAATAAACCATTAGAACTAGCAAATGACCTTGCAAAGTTGCAGGGTACAAGATCAACACACAAAAAATCAACTGCATTTCTCTACACTAGCAATGAACAATCCAAAATGAAATTAGGAAAACAATTCTTATCATATCATCACTGAGAATAAACCACTTAAGAATAAATTCACTGGTGACATACACCTATAATCCCAGCAAGAGACTGAGGCAGGAAGATTGCAAGTCTGAGGTCAGCCTGGGTAACTTAGTGAGGCCCTGTCTCAAAATGAAAGATAAAAATGATGGGGGATATAGTTCAGTGATAGAGCACCCCCGGTTCAAACCCTGGTATAATAAATTAAATAAATTTAGCAAAAGAAGGACAAAACTACAAAAACATTACAATTACACTGAAAGAAAATGACCATTCCTAAATAAATGTAAAGGCAGATCACCTTTATAGATTAGAAGACAACATTGTACAAATGGCAGTACTCCTCAGAATGATCTACAGAGTCATGCAATCCCAATTAAAACCTAAATTTTTTTGTTTGTTTTGTAGAAATTGACAAGTTGATTCTAAATTTCATGTGGACATGCAAGGGATCCAAAATAGCCAAAATAATTTTGGAAAAGAAAAATGAAGTTGCAACTTTCACTCTTCTCAATTTCAAAACTTACCAAAAAGCTATAGTAATCATGACTGTGGTGCTGGCCTGTAACATACAAATGTATGGCTGATATATGAATCAATGGAATGGTCTTGAGGGTTTAGAAATGAACTCTATATTTATGATCAACTAATTTTTGACAAGAGTTCAGGGATAATTCAGTGGGGAAATAACAGTCTTTTCAACAACTGATACTGGGACAACTGAATATCCACATGCATAAGAATGAAGTTGTACCCCTTCCTCACACCATAAACAAAAATTAATGCCCAATGGATCAAGTAGGAGCTAAAACTATAAATCATTTAGAAGATAACTTAGGAGTAAATCTTTTTGACCTGGAGTTGGGCAAAGCTTTCTTAGATACTGTTAGAAAACTGCTGAAACATAGTTAACTTAGCTGGGAACACCGTGTTAGTGAAATAAAAGGGTTTATTGGGGTGCCACGTGGGCAAGGGTAGGGAAGGGAAGGGAAGGGGGGTAGGGAAGGGATGGGCAGGAACCGAGAGAGGCAGGAACAGAGAGCAGGAACAAGGGGCGAGTTCAGTCCAGGGCTGGCTTAAATAGAGTAGGGGCCATAAAACCCCCTTGGAGTGAGTCCTTGTCCTATAGGCCAGCAGAGGTGGGGGGGGTAGGGGTAGTGGACAAGGGACTTGCTGGTCAGGTTTTTGGTCACGCTGAGGATCCTGGGAGCTGTAGTTTTTCACGAGGCACCTGGGGAGGTGTGGCCTTCTGCCTGGGAGGTGCAGCCTCTGCCTAGAATCCAACAGATACAATACCAAAAGTGAGGGAGTAAAAGAAAAATGCCTAAGTTGAACTTCAACAAAGTTAAAAACTTGCCAGGCACTGTGGTGCATGATTTTAATCCCAGTGACTGAGGAGGCTGAAGCAGGAAGACTGCAAATTCAAGGCCAGCCTGGGCAATTTAGTGAGACACTTTCTCGAAACAAAAAATAACAGGGGGTATATCTCAGTGGTAAGCCACTCCTGGTTCAGTACCTAGTACTGGGAAAACAATTAAGAACTTCTGTGCTTCAAAGGAGATCACTGATGAAATGAAAAGATAAATCACAAAATCTGAGAATACATTTGTAAATCATGCATCTGATAAGGAACTCATTCAGAATTTATTTAAAAAAAAAAGAAAAGAAACCCTCATACAACTCAACAATGAAAAGACAAGTAACCCAATTAAAACATAGAGAATCTGAATAAATATTTCTTCAAAAGAATATGTACAAAAAGCCAACAATCAGATGAAAAGAGGCCATCAGGGAGATGCAAATCAAATCATAACACAGTGAAATATTACTTAATATTTATTAAGATGAATATTATAGTAACAATAGAAAATAACAGAAAACAACAAATGTTGTGGAGGATATAAAGAAATCAAACACTTAAATATTGAATTTAGTAATTTAAAATGGTGTAGGCTCATTGAAAAACAGTTTGGCAGTTTCTTAAAAAGTTAAGCATAAAATCATCATGTGACCCAGCAATTCAACTCCTATCTACCTATGAAAAATGAAACATACATTCACACAAAGACTTACATGTGCCAAGCGTGGTGGCACATGCCTGTAATCCTAGTGACTCAGGAGGCTAAGACAGGAGTATCTCAAGTTCAAGGCCAGCCTGGGCAATTTCATGGGAACCTATTTCAAAATAAAAAATAAAAATGGACTGGGGGTATCTCAGTGGTAGAGTGTCCCTGGGTTCGGTCTCCAGTACTGACAAAAAGAGCAAACAAAAAAGACTAACATGTGAATACTCATAGTAGCATTATTTCTAATAGTAAAAAAGTAGAACAAATGTCCACAAGCCAGTGAGTGGATTCCTATGAGATGGAATATTATTCAGCAATAAAAAGAAGTTTTGACAGATGCTACTGAGGTAGGATAGAAGGAATAAGAAATAGGAAGAGAGGAGATGTAAAGGAAATGAGATTTGAATTGAGAAGCTCCACATAATTTTCCAGGTCTGTGACTCCCTAAGCCACAATCTTTCCTGGGGTCTATTGCTCCCCAATTCCTGGGAACTCAGTAAATCTTTCTGTATACTGTTAATTACCATCCCCCCCAACAAATAGATTAAGGGAAGAAATATCTTGGGGAACTTATAATTTAGGGGACTTTCTAGCATTACCTAATGAT
This sequence comes from Tamias sibiricus, assembly GCA_025594165.1. Lineage (NCBI taxonomy): Eukaryota > Metazoa > Chordata > Mammalia > Rodentia > Sciuridae > Tamias > Tamias sibiricus. The sequence continues at coordinate 35,212,343 of CM046672.1, forward strand.
CAGATAATGAAGACCAGGGTAGCTTGAGGATCCTGAGATTGGCCAGACCACCATAATTCCTCTTGAGATCACCAGACTAATATCTTTCCTACATACCTTCCCATACTCATCTCTCACCATGTCATGTTGCCTTTGAAAGAAGAGCCTGGAACCCCCGAAGTGAACCTCTCAATGCAGAGAAGGCCCTCGTTCTCTGTTGAATGTGTGCATTCCTTAATTTACTCCAAAAGGTGTCTCTCTCTTGAGAATGCCCCCATACTTGCTTGAACAGGAATCTGCTTTCCTAAGTAAACCTCTGTCTATGCCTCTGACTGGTGCGTACTGAAATTCTCTTCTCTCAGGTAAGCCAAGGACCCTACTGGTTCTGAGTCGAGTTCCCCCTTCTCTCTGGGAACTCCTCAGACCCTTCTTTGGAGACACCTCTTCTCCAGCGACACCACAACATGGACGAACCTTGAGGACATTGTGCTCAGTAAAATGATCCAGTCATAGTGGATACTGTGTGAGGCTCCTTGCATGAAGTACCTAGAGAGTCTTCAAATTCGTGAAGATAGGAAGTAGAATGCGGATTGCCAGGGGCTGGAGAAGGGGAGAAGAGTTATGGTTTAATAGCTGTAGGGCTTTCAGAGTTCTCTGGTTGGACAATAGTGTTAAAAGACAAAATTACAACATATTTAAAGATCTTTATTGGCTTTTATTTGTGGTTCTAGACTAGAGGAATACTTTATTCTATAAAATAGAATGAATGCTCTGATGAGCTGAGCAGAGGAGTTTGGTTTTATAGACAGAAAAGGGCCGAGGAAAGCAGAAACAGAAATCAGAAACTCTATTGGTTGTTCGGAAGTTGTGATTCTTTGAAAGGTTGAAGTGGAGAGGACTTACCATGCCCACTAAAACTATGTTGCTTGCTGATATTGATAGATGGGCTTGGGCCAATGGGCCACCTCCCCCATGGAAATTTCCATGAGAAACAACCTTTTCCCTGGAATTGGCAGGAGCCAATTGGCTTAAAGGTTGCTCTGTTCCCCGGGCAGAGAGCCAATAGCGTTAAAGGTCACTCTGGTACACCCCCCACCAGAAATCCCTACTTAAAGTTCCTGCCTGCTGGGAGCTCAGACACAACAGCTCTTCCCTGCTGAAAGGAGGCAGCCACTGCAATAGCTCCAGACCCACCGTCTCCAGCCCGACGGCAGCTGCCTTAGCCAACCGCTCCAGAGACCACAGCCAGTGCGACCAGGCACCCACCTTCCATTCAGACCTCTCACACTCCCTTCTCCCTGACTCCTCTCTCCCACCAGAGCTTGCATACTCCCCTCTCCCTGACTCCTCTCTCCCACCAGAGCTCTCACACTCCCCACTCCCTGACTCCTCTCTCCCACCAGAGCTCTCACACTCCCCACTCCCTGACTCCTCTCTCCCACCAGAGCTTGCACACTCCCCTCTCCCTGACTCCTCTCTCCCCATATTTCTTCTACCTCTGACAAGCCACGAAGGCTGGTGAATAAACCTCGTGGCTGCGCGGTTGTCTCTGGTGTGATTTTTGCCCTTCAGATATGGCTGTTATCGCTCATCCTCCTGATTTTTCAGAAGGTCAGAGAACCAACTTGTTTTGGTTTGGTGACATGAAACTTTAGCAGGAATTTTTGGTCTATTGGGCCTCATGCAGGAGCTCAGTCCAAACCAATACCTCCTATAAATAGTGGTGATGGTTGTACCGTATAAATGTATTTAATGCCACTGTTACATATAAAAATAGTTAAGGGATGGGGATATAGCTCATTGATAGAGTGTTTGCCTAGCATGCACAAAGCCTTGGGGGGAAAAATAACCCATAAGATGAATGCTTTCTATCTTTCAAAAAACTGCTAGCAAAGATGCATTTAAGTCACAATATGACAATGTTCCCAAGGGCTCCTGAGCATGTGGGCCTTGCACATGCAAGCTCTCTACCCCTCAGCTACAACCCAGTGCTATCAAGATGTCTTATATTTTCATCAAAAGCCTGAAGGAGCTGATTTTGCTCATTTAATTGATAGACACTGTTCACCACGGACTCTAATTGGCAAAGCCAGTCCTTATTGTCAAATCAATCAGTGAAATCAGACTTTGTTTTTGTCAGAAATTTTTCTTCAGTTTTCAATACAAATCCCCATGAAAAGCCACACGAGCCTAAATTGTTCATATCCAAAGCAATTTCTTTGCTCTTAACAGAAAATCTGTACCAGACCAGAAGGCCACGAATGTAGGATGGATGGGTTGAAGGTGTCCTTACTTCAAATAAGATGCCCTATTCTTCCTGCAGCTGGGTCCCACCTCCTGTTACCAGGGCCGGGCTGTTTTGTCAGTCATGGTGGTGGGAGGGGCCTTTCTCTTGTGGAGTCAGCTAAGGGGGTTGTGATGGGGGAGTGGAAGGAGAACCAAGGTCCCAGAGGGCAGGAACTAGGAGTCGTGGTCTTCCTCCCTCCCTCAGCCAGGAGGCCCAGGGAAGCTGTCTCAAAGGACATGGCGCTTAAGTTGATTGTCCTCTAAACCTGCTCTTCACCCTTCTTCATGGTATTAGTAAATGACCCAGCACCTAGTGACACTTCCTCAGCCAAGAACCCGGGGTTGTCCTTGCTTCCTCTTCCTGACCTCACACGCATGCATTATCCTATCCATCGTGTTCTGTCACCTTACATCCCAAATAAATCCCATAGCTAGTCACTGCCCACCTGCACCACAATCACCTCAGTCTAGACCACCATCAATCACTGGTGCCTAGTGTCAGCATGTAAGCTGCCTGTCATGGCCAGCCACGGCGCCATAGGAGGAAAACTCGGAGGCAGAGTAAAGATACTACTACTTTTACTTCTACTTTCTTAGAGAGAGCTTAGAGAGAGAAAGAAAGATTTTTCTTCTTCTTAGAAAGAGCTTAGAGAGAAAGATTAGAGATAGCTTTTTCTTCTTCTTCTTAGAGCTTAGAGAGAAAGAGAGAGAGCTTGAAAGAGAGAGATTTCTTCTTTAGAGAGAGAGAGAGCTTAGCTTTTAGAGCTTCTTTCTTCTTTGTTCTTTCTTCTTTCTTCCTTGGGAGCCTCGGCCTGACTCTGAGCAGGAATTACTTCTTCTATCTGGTTTCTCTTCTGTAACCGCTCTGCCTACGTTCTGGCCACTCTGATTCTTTTCTTCTTCTCCGACCTGAACTCTTCTTCCGACCGAGCGACTGCATGACTGACTGAGTGAATTCATTCTTCTCCTGACTCCGACCGCTTTCACCTGGTTATATACCTTTAGCTTTGCGGGTGCCTCACGTGCATTTACAGGTGCGTCACATACATACTTATTATCAGGTGGAACTTATGGCTTCCAGCTGACCGCAATAGCCATCTCCCTAATTGGGGCTCCTTCATCAGCACAAAAGGACCAGGTTGGACACAGATCAGCCAAAAGCGTTTGTTCAGGAACAGAGTCATGCCTCTGATGGACCTACCTTCCTGCTGGAAAATGAGCCACTGAACAGAGGAGGGGACTGGGATTATGTAGCTTATACTGAGAGGTCCCTTAATTAATGAGCATGTCAGCTTGGGCACTCAGGAATATTGGGGTCTGTTTTACTGGGTGAAATGGGAGGGGTCTGGAGTCTGTGGTCAGTCTCTGGGATTTATCTTACTGGACCGGATAGAGGGCCTGGGGAAAGGATTTGTTTAGGGAAGGATCTATGTTTTGGCCTCTTCCCAGAGACTGCCTTTCTGGGATTGATGGACACCTCCTCCTTGGGGTTTGTTTTATCACCAGGAGAGAAGGTATTGGGAAAGGATCGAGGCTCTCCATGCATGACTCTCTTTATCACTCCCCTTTCCCCAGGCCTCGCTATTTTGGGGGTTTGTCATTTTCCATATCTAATACCTAGACGATTCCAAGACTGTCTCCTCATGTTGTCTCTTGTCTCTCTGATAGTCCTCCTTCACACAGTGACCTCCTGTCCCCACTCAGGTAAAACCTTCCCATTGTTTTCTTTGCACTTTGAATAAAATTTGAAAATACCTGAACTTGCAGAGGGACCAAGTTGTCCTGGGAAAACCAGGACAGCTGGCCACCCTGCATGAGGCCTATAGGCTTTGATCCTACCTGTGAATCCCTCCCCACCTGCTCCTCTGCCTCCCCGCCCCCCCCCCAGTCTTGCTTGGCTCCAGCCCCATGGATTCCTTGAAAGAGCCACGCTGTCTCCGGATCTTTGCACTTGCCGTTTGCTCTATTCGGCCCTTCCTTACCCAGGCTTGTTAAGTAACTATGCTTCAGCTCAGGGCGCCCTCCTCAAAGAGGCATTGGATGGCCCCAGGTTCAGCACTTCCTCCGCTATCACCCCCGCCCCCTGCTACTCCTGCTTGCTCACTGTGGAATCTGAAGGTCTCTGTGCCTCACTTTTCTCTCCCACAAAATAGAGACAAGTGCCATCCTCAAAGGACTGTGGAAGGGATATCATGAGAGATGCCTTGCCAGGCTCTTGATCATTTCTAGATCATAGTAAGTACTTCATATTATCAGTCCCATTTCTCCTTAGTACCTGTGAATATCTGATAGAATCACATTTATTTGTTCCATGTTTAATGTCTGTCTCTCCAACACGAATGTGGGCTGCTTTAAGGCAAAGATCTATTTTACTTCCCTCAGGAAATTGATGACCACACAGGATGTGAATGTAATTAATGTCATTGAATCCACACTTTAAAACGGTTAGGATGATATATTCCTTTTTCATGTATAACTGTAATGCATCAATTTAAAAGAATTAATAGAGGGCTGGGATTGTGGCTCAGCGGTAGAGCGCTCGCCTAGCACGTGTGCGGCCCGGGTTCAATCCTCAGCACCACGTACAAATAAACGCATTGTGTACAACTAAAGCAAATAAATAAATATTTTTTTAAAAAAAGAATTAATAGAAAAAATACCAATAGAGTGGAGGTAGGGGGTCGAGGGAGGGAGGAGGGAAGAGAAGGGATAGTACTGGGGATTGAAATGAACAAATTATGTTATATGCATTCACGAATATGTCAAAATGAACCCCACAATTATTTAAAACTATAAAAAACTAATAAAAACATAAATTTTGAAAAAGAAAAAAAGGTTAAGATGACATTCAACATCACTAATCTTCAGGGAAATGCATATCAGAACCATAATGAGATACCACCTCACCCCAGTAAGAACAGCTGTTACCAGCAACACTAAAGACAACAAGTGCTGGTGAGGATGTGGAGGAAGGGGAACGCTTCCTTGCACACTGTTGGTGGGAGTGTGAAGTAGCATAGCCACTATAGAAAACAGCATAGAGTGTCCTCAGAAAGTTACACATAGGGCTGAGGATGTAACTCAGAGGCAGAGTGCTAGGTTAGTACGCATGAGGCCCTAGGTTTGATTCCCAGGACTGCAAAAACACAAACAAACAAACAAATATAAAACTAGAACTACCATATGACCCAGCAATCCCACTCCTGGGTATATCTCCAAAGGAAATGAAGTCAGTATGACAAAGAGACATCTGCATTCCCATGTTCACGCAGCACCATTCACAACAGCCAAGAAACGGAAACAACCTAAGTGTCCATCAATGGATGAATGGATAAAGAAAATGTGGTACATACATGCAACAGAATATTATTCAGTCATACAAAAGATGAAATCCTGTTGTTTGCAACAACATGGATGGAACTAGAGATCCTTATATAATGTGAAATAAGATAGGCACAGAAAGACAAATGCTACACATGATCTCACTAATATGTGATATGTAAAAAACATGTTGACCTTATAGAAAAGGTGAGAGCAGAGTGGTAGTTGCCTGAGGCTGGGAAGGGTGAGGTAGGTTGTTCAATGGGTACTAAGTCACAGCTGGGAGCAAGAAGCTTTCATATGCTATTGCAGAGGAGGGTGATCATAAATAACAATACTCTACATTTCAAAAAGCTAGTAGAAAGGATTTTGAATGTGTTTACAATAAAGAAATGATAAATGTTTGAGGAAATAGTCACATCTAACCTAATTCAAATACTACACAATGTATACATTCATCAAAACATCAAATGTTGGCCATATGTGGCGATACACACCTGTAATCCCAGCAACTGGGGAGGCTGAGGATCACAAGACTTGGCAACTAGTAAGACCCTGTCTCAAAATAAACAGTAAAAAGAGCTAGGGATGTGGCTCAGTGATAAAGTGCCCCTGGGTTCAATGCCCAGTACTGCAAAAAACAAAAACAAAAATAGAAAAAGAATATGCCGCCCACTAATATGTACAACTTTTCAGTACCAGTTTAAAAATAAATGTAAGTGAAAACAAAAACTTGTTCAGATTTTAAAAATTTGAAAAATATGGTAAAATTTATATATACATTTTATGTTACGTGTATTCACCATGATTCAAAAAACACTGATGTCACCTAGTAAAATTCAATGACTTTGCTAGTTAAAAGAAAAAAAGCTAGTTCTGAGCCTGCAGGCTCCTGGGGAGGAGGCAGCTTCCTGGACTCTGCAGAGTACCCCTCGGCAGTACTTCTCATTGGCAGGCACACCCTCCCAGGGGACTGAGGGGCGGGGGACCAGGAGTCCCAGGAGACCCTGCAGGGTTGGAGTGCTCTGAGAAAGCTTCGTCCTAACCACAGGTGAGTCTCACTCCCCAGGCACAGGGTCTCTGCAGGGGGATGGTACTGTGCCACGTACCAGCCATGTGATCCAGGAAAATCCCCTGATCTGTCCGTGGCTCAGTTATTCCTGGTCAGAGTGGGAATCCTCGAGAGCCTGCTCACAGGATTGTCCTGAGGGCTGTCTGGGGTGATACGTGTCCAGTGCCCGTCCACATGAGTGCTGTAAAAGCATCATCTCCAAGTGCGTAGGCCCATTTCTGCACCGTCCTCAGTTCCCTTTGCTCATGTGTCTGTCCCTGTCCAACACCACGCTCCTGCTAAGAAGTGTCTTGAGTAACCGTGGCCCTCTGTTCTTCCATATCCACTTTAGACTCAGCTGGGCAAGTTTCATTAAAAGCTCTGTCAAGACTTAGGAGTTGCATTAACTCCGGAAATTGTTTTGGGGAATTGACATCTCTATGATATTGATTATTCCATCAGTAACCTCATTTATTTAGATCTTCTTTGAAGTCTTTCGGAAATGATTTGTCATTTTCACCAAACAGTAGGATTTTTTTTTTCTTTTTAGTTTGTTGTTGCTGCACTGAGACATGCTAGGCAAATGCTCTACACTTGAGCTACCTGTCCAGTCACCATATTGCATGTTTAAGATGTAATTTAGATCTCCTCCCTTCCTTGATCATAACTTTTTTTATATATTATTTTAGATGTTGATGGACCTTTATTTTATTATTTATTTACATGTGGTGCTGAGAATCGAACCCAGGGCCTCACACATGCTAGGCAAGCGCTCTTACCACTGAGCCACAATTCCAGCCCCCTGATCATAACTTGATAAAAGCTTTCCACTCTCTTTTTTTCTCTCCCCCCCTCCTTCTTCCCACTTCCACCCCTTTTTGAAGTGCTGGGATCAAACCAAGAGACCTGCATATCTAGGCAAGGCTTCTACCTCTGAGCTGCATCCCTAACCATGCACTAGTTCTTTTTTTTTTTTTTTTTTTTTTAACTGTGAATTAAAGCCAGGGTGCTTCACCACTGAACTATATCCCTAGACATTTTTTTTTTAGTTGTCAATGGATCTTTATTTTATTTATTTATATGCGGTGCTGAGAACCAAATCCAGTGCTAGGCAAGTGCTTTACGACTGAGCTACAACCTCAGCCCTAATTTTTAATTTTGAGACAAGTCTTGCAAAGTTGCCTAGGGTCTTGCTAAATTGCTGAGGCTGATCTCAAACTTGTGATCCTCCTGCCTCAGCCTGCCAAGTTTTTAGGATTACAGGGGTTGCCTGGCTGCATTAGGGTTTTGTTTTTTTTTTTTTTTTTTTTTTTTCCTTAGGGATTGAAGCCAGGGCACTTAACCCTAAGCCAACCCTTTTCAAAATTTTTTTTTTATTTTGAGACAGGGTTTCACTAAGTTGCTGAGGGACTCACCAAGTTGCTTAGTCTGGCTTTGAACTTGTGATCCTCAAGTTTGGTCAACACGATTTCTGGTGGTCATTTCAAGCAAGAGCTGCCATTCAGTAATCCTGGAGTTTCCAGCAGAATTTCAGACTCTCAACCAGGAAGCAATGTATTCCCCCAAGGTCTCTGCTGCTCAGGAGCATTTCCAACTTTGACTGTCAGCTCTGTATTACAATGGATTTGAACTCTGATTTCTTGTTGTTGAGTTCCTAAATGTTGAGCTTATTTTGTCTCATTGGAATGAAGAAATAGTTTTAGAAGTTTTATTTTATTGGTTCTTTTTAGTTATACCTGATAGCAGAATGTATTTTTATAGAATTATACAAGTAAGGAGTATATCTTATTCTAATTAGGACCCTATTTGAACCTTTTCTCCTTGGTGGAAAACTTTCTTGTTACTAACAATTTTACTGTGTTATTACTACTGCATCACTTTTTTTCCCTTTTTGTAGTATTGGGGATTAAACCCAGGAGTGCTCTGCCTCTGAGCTATATCCCAGACCTTTTTAAAATTTTATTTTGAGACAGGATCTTGCTGAGTTGCCCAGGCTGGCCTTGAACTTGTGATCCTGCTGCTGAGCTTCTGGGCTCACTGAGCCCACACCCATCACTTTTTGTGAGCCTATAAGAGAATGTTCATAAGAAAGAGGATGAACAGAGGTCTGATAATCCTGCTCTCCTGCGGGCCAGGAGGGCTGACAAGTTGAGAAGGTCTTGGTGTGATGGCAGCCTTATAAGTCAACTTTTGTCTCAGTTTACCTATGAAAACCTCATGAGAATTTTCCCACGTCTTGTCTTGATTTTACATGAGAGTCTGGTTCTGGGGAATATCTTCTCTCCAAGCCTTTATTCTCCAGGAAATGAATAATTGATAGGTCTGCGATGGGAGATACCCAGTCATTAGACCGGGCCTAGACAACAGGTCCAGAGCAGCCTGACTGTGACTGTCATGTCCGTCTCAATCTGAGGTTGATCTTCTGCATGTGTTTATAACATCACTATTTTCTGAGCTTATCTTTCTAAATAGTGTAATTTTACCCAAGATTCTAGAATTTCAATGGGCTCTTAGAATTATTTGAACCAATTTGGGGAACTTAGAATAAAAAGGGGGCCAGGCTGGAGGTGGAGCTCGGTGGCAGAGCACACACGTGATTAGCATATGCGAAGCCCTGGGTTGGATCCCCAGCAACAACCCCACCATGCAAAAAGGAACTCAGACCCAAAGGGAATAAAACTCTATCATTTAATCCTTTCCATTTGTTTTTCATTGTTATGAGGAAGCTTCTAACAGAAGCTAAGATTTCAAAAATTGCTTCCTTAAAAGACTTCTTGGTCAAGGCAAATGAAAAATGTGAAAAATTTAGCACTTGACGTCTTTTAGATCCTGCCCACCCCAATCCCATCTTGAGCCTAGAGACCTCCACCACACTATCCTTCCTTCTGTGTCCCTCCACTCCCTGCCCCACCTCTCTTTCTGACCTGTTTTCCTTCCTTTCCTGCTGGTTCGAACACTCCCAAGCCTAATGGCCTCAAGTGAATTCTCTGTGGCAAGCCTCTGACGTTGGATTGCCCCAAGCAGAGAACCATGGATAAAGACTTTTTGAGGCCTAGGCCTCTTAGGCAAAACTTCACAGATAAAGAAAAAAATAGATAAATTTGACTACATCAAAATAAAAAATTTTTTTCTGTGACTCAACAAACACATAATGAAAGAGGTAGCTTATGGAAGGGGAAAATATTTGCAAATTGAAGTAGCAGTTTACAAAATCAACATACAAAAATAAATAGCTAATAATATATATCAACATACATCAACAATGAATATGTGGAAAAAGAAATCAGGAAAACAATTCCATTCACAATAGCCTCAAAAAACAAACAAGGAATAAATCCAACCAAGGGGTAAAAGACCTCTACAATGAAAACTGTAAAACATTGAAGAAAGAAATTAAAGAATATCTCAGAAGATAAAAAGACCTCCATTTTGGGCTGGGATTGTGGCTCAGCAGTAGAGCGCTCGCCTAGCACGTGAGCGGCCCGGGTTCGATCCTCAGCACCATGTACAAATAAACACATTGTGTACAACTAAAGCAAATAAATAAATATTTAAAAAAAGACCTCCGTGTTCATGGATAAGCAGAATTAATATTGTTAAAATGCATACTAGCAAAAGCAACATACAGATTTAATGCAGTCCCATCAAAATACCAATGACATTCTTCACAGAACTAGAAAAAAAAAAGTCCTAAAATTCATGTGGAAGAATAAAAGACCCAGAATAGCCAAAGCAATTCTAAACCAAAAAACAAAACAAAAAATGCTGGAGGTATCACAATACTTGCCTTCAAATTATGTTACGGAGCTATAGAAACAAAAACTGTATGATACTGGCATAAAAACAGATATATAGACTGATGGAACAGAATAGAAGACATAGGGACAAATCCACATATCTACAGTCATCTGATCCTTGACAAAGGTGCCAAAAACATAGATTGGAGAAAAGATAGCCTCTTTAACAAATGATGCTAGGGAAAATAGTCATCCATATGTAGAAGAATGAAACTAGCTGGGCATGGTGGTACACGCCTGTAATCCCAGTGGCTCAGGAGGCTGAGGCAGGAGGATTGTGAGTTCAAAGCCAGCTTTAGCAACTTAGCAAGGCCCTGTATCTAAATAAAATATAAAAAAGGGATGGGGATGTGGCTTAGTGGTTAAGTGGCCCTGAGTTCAATCCTTGGTACCGAAAGAAAGAAAGAAAGAAGAAATTCATTGTACCTGAATACCTGCATACCCATGTTTATAACAGCACAATTCACAATAGCCAAACTGGAATTAGCCTAGGTGTCCATCAACAGATGAATGGATAAAGAAAATGTGGTATATGTACACAATGGAGTTTTATTCAGCTATAAAGAAAAAAGAAATTATATCATTTGCAGGAAAATAAATGCAACTTGGGACCATTATGTTAAGTGAAATAAGTCAAACTCAAAGGTTGAGGGTTGTAGGTTTTCTCTCAATTGTGGAAGCTAGAGAGGAAAAAGGAAAAGAAAGGCGAGGGTATCTCATGACAATCAAAGGGAGATCAGTAGTGGAAAGGGACCAGGTGGCTGAAGGAAGGAGGGGAGGGAGGAAGTCCTGGGGAGTGAGACTGGCTAAACTATGTTGTTACAATGTGTGCGTGTATGAACACGTAACAACAAACTTCATCACTATGTACAACTATAATGGACCAATAAAAATGTGGAAAAAATATTTACAAATCATCTATCTGTTAAGGTGCTTATATCCAAAATAGATAAAGAACTCCTACAACAGGAAGAAACAACCCAATCAAAAAATGGGCAAAGGACAAGTAATCTCTTCAAAGAGGATATATCAGTGGTCAATAAGCATATGAAAAGATCCTCAATACCATCAATATGGAAATGCAAATCAATGCCAAAATGAGACACCACCTCATACCCACTAGGATGGCTCCTGTGTTAGTCAACTTTCTGTGACACAGTATCTGAGAAAATCAACTTAAAATGAGGAAAGATTTACTTTGGCTCACAGGTTTCAGTCCATGGTCACTGGCCCCATCACGATGGGCCTTTGGTGAGGCAGAAGGACGTGGCGGAGATCATGTGGCACAGCTGGTCTCCTCATGGTGGCAAAGAAGGAAAGAGAGAAAGAGGTGGGGGAAGGGGCTGGGGACAAATGCCCTTCAAGGGCCAGTAACCTATTCCCTCCAACTGGTGAAGTTTCTACCACTTCTCAATAGCCCATTAAGCTAGGAATCCATCAACGGGTTAATCCATTGAGGAGGTTAGTGCTCTCATGATCCAATCAGTCACTCCCAGAGCCCCACCTCTGAACACTGCTGCACTGGGGACCAAGCCTTCACCACATGAATTGGGGGGGGGGGTGCACATTTTTTATCCAGACCGTAACACCTAAAAACAAAACAAAAAACCAGAAAACATGAGAGCTGAGGCAGGAGGATGGCAAGTTTGAGGTCAACCTGGGCAAGTTAACAAAGCCCTGTCTCGAAATAAAAAATAAAGCCAGATGGGGTGGCACCTACCCGTAATTCCAACTACTTGGGAGGCTGAGGCAAGGAGGATTACTAATTTGAGGACAGCCTCAGCAACTTAGTAAGACCCCGTCTCAAAAAAATAAAATAAAATAAAAGGACTGCGGGCAGGGCTCAGTGGCTGAGCACTCCTGGGTTCAATCTCTCATACAACCAAAGCAAAAATAGACAGAAAATGACAAATGTGGTGGAGGAACTGGAACCCCTCGTGCATGTTTGGTGAGAATGTAAAATGGTGCAGCTGCTGAGGGAGACAGTGTGGCAGTGACACATAATTAGAGGTAGAGGTACCGCGTGACTCAGCCACTTCACTTCTAGGTACACAGTGAAAGAATTAAAACCAGGGTCCCAGAGAGCTATTTCCCACGACCATGTTGACAGCAGCATTAGTCACAACAACTGAAAAAGCAGAAGCGACTCAAGTGTCCATCAACCAATGACTGGATACGCAAATGTGGAATGTGCCCCTGTAACGGTCTGTTCTGGCTGCTGTGACAAAATGCCACAGTCTGGGAGGCTTAAACAACAGAAGTTTACTTTTCTTCACAATTCTTGAGGCTGGAAGTCCAAGATGAAGTCTCCCACTGATTCGTTTTCTGGTGAGGGCCCTTTCTCTGGCTTGCAGTTGGCTTTCTCTCTGTGTCCTCAAATGGCCTTTCTTTGGTGTACACACAGGGAGAGGGAAAGGAGACAGCACAAGCTCTCTGGTGTGTCTTTTTAAAAAATTTTTTAGTTGTAGGTGGACACAATATTTTATTTATGTGGTGTGGAGGATTCAACCCAGGGCCTCACACATGCGAGACGAGTGCTCTACCGCTGAGCCGTACCCCAGCTGCTCTGGTGTGTCTTATAAGGACACTGCTCCTATCCAAGGAGGGCTCCAACTCAATCACTTTGAAGATGGAGCCCCATCACCAAATATAGTCACACTGAGGGTTAGAGCGTCCACATTTTACTTTGGTGTTTTGGGGGTGGGCAGGGCACATGAACATTCAGTCCATTGCAACCCACAATGGAATATTGTCCAGCTTCAAAAAGAAAGGAAATTCTGACACAGGTTACAATATGGCTGAATCATATTGAGAATGTTATGCTGAGATAAGCCAGATACAAAAGGCCAATCATTGCATGATTCCACTTACATGAAGTATCCAGAGTGGTCAAATTCATAGAGACAGAAAGTAGAACAAGTCAGGTGTGATAGCACACACCTGTAATCCCAGCAGCTTCAGAGGCTGAGGCAAGAGGATCTCAAGTTCAAAGCCAGCCTCAGCAACTTAGTGAGCTCCTAAGCAACTTAGCAAGACCCTGTCTCAAAATAAAAAATAAGGGCTGGGGATGTGTCTCAGTGGTAAAGTGCCTCTGGGTTCAATCCCCAGTACCAAACCAAACCAAACCAAACTAAACCAAAACCAAGAAAGTGGAATGGTGGCTGCCAGGGATGGGGAGAGGACAATGGGGAGCTACTGTTTAATGCATGAAGAGATTCAGTTTTGCAAGATGAAGAATTCTGGAGGTGGTGGTAGAGACACAATGTGTGTGCTTTTTTTTTTTTTTTTTCAGTACCAGGGATCGAACTCAGGGGCACTCGACCACTAGGCCACATCCCCAGCCCTTTTTTTGTATTTTATTAGAGACAGGGTCTCACTGAGTTGCTAAGTGCCTCGCCATTGCTGAGGCTGGCTTTGAACTCATGATCCTCCTGCCTCAGCCTCCCAAAGTGCTGGGAGCACCTGGCCATGTGTGTGCTCTTAATGCCACCATGCCTCTTTGGGCTTTCTCTTTTTTTTGTGAGCCCATTTTTTTTTTTAATAACTTCTATTTCTTTGCTGAGATTTAAAAAGTTCTTTTTAAAAAATATTTATTTATTTGTTTTTAGTTGTACACAATGCCTTTATTTTTATGTGGTGCTGAGGATGGAACCTGGCCGAGCACGTGCTAGGCGAGCACTGAGCCACAACCCCAGGCCCTCTAATTTATTTTAAGAGAATTTTTCGTTGGCAGATTATAATGTTGGCTGCCTAAAACCCTTGTCGGATAATCCCAGCATCTGATTCACCTTAGTGTTGATGTCAGTCCATGGTCTTTTCTCATCCAAATTGAACTTTCTTGGTTCCTGGTATGACAGATGATTTTGCACTGTAAACCAGAGATTGTATTAGAATATTCTGGGTCCTGTTTAAGTCTTTTATTTAGCTGCAGTCACTCTTCTTCGTGTTTATTACTCAGGTCTATGGCCTAACTTCATGGGCTGTGGTTTTAGCGATAATCTAATTTCCCATGTCTTAGAGATCTGCTTGGTTTTCTTTGCCCCTGGAGCTGCTCCTAGTGTCTGCTGGTGTGGCCTATGGGGACAGGAGAGGGACATCTCAGCTCATGGGACAGGCTTTCCTGGCTGGCCACCTGGAGGGGCCACCACCTGTTTATGGGTGCTGGCGTCTCCTGAGCTGGGGGTGTGCTGTGCTGGGATCCCTTTGCCAGGGCTGCCTCAGTGTTTCTTCTAGTCAGGGGTTGGGGGTATTGGGCCAATGATATTAGAGGCTTCCAGAGACAGTGACTTTTCTGGCTGGGTTCCTCTTGTTCATTCTTGCCCAGATGTGTCTCTGTAGGGGAAAAAGAGGCTTCCTGTATCAGACTGCTTGTGTGTGTGTGGCTGGTCCCTCCTGCATGCTTTGGTATTTCTTGGACACTAATGCAAGTCTCAGGCTCAGGGGAGAAAGTGAATTCCTAGCCTGTGTCTTAGTCCATTTTGCGTTGCTATAACAGAATACCTGAGGTTCTGTATAACCTCAGGGTAATATATATATAGTCATTTGGCTTATGATTCTGCTGGCTGGAAAGTACAAACTGGTGCCAGTGTCTGATGAGGGTCCCCTGGGCTTGACGGAGAGGTGGACACTGTACACAGAAGCAAAAAGGAGCATCTGTGCCATCAGGAAGCAGAGAGTGGCCAGGTTAGCTATTTTTTATAAACCTGCTCTGCAGAGAATGAATCCACTCCCGTGAGATCTGAGAGACCTGACCCATGCGCGATAGCACTGGCCCACCCACGGGGGGTGCACCTCCAGGGTCTCTGTACTTCCACGAGGCCCCATCTCTTAAAGTCTCCATCAGCTCAACACCACCACAACTGGAGATTAAGCTTCTAGCACATGGACCTTGATAGGAAAAGCCATATTCAAACCAGTAAGACCTGGCCACTTGTTGGGGACCAGTCTACCCCCTTTCTGGTTGGTTGGGCTCACTTGGTGTTGTTAGAGGTTGACCTGCTTAGTCTGGGGGGAAAAGAGCACACCTGAGCTGTTTTCTGTAGCAAGGTCTGAGGGAAATGTCAGGTCCAGGTTGTGTTGGGGAGGAACTGCAATCCCCCATCAGCTGAGCTTCTTACCATTTCAGAGTCTTTCTTGGGTTGCGTCTTGTTATTTCCAGGGATTACAGTTCTGCTTAGAGGGGAGGAGCAGGGAGAACTGGGTCTGAGTCACCTGAACCCATCAGGTGCTTCTGAGCGCTGCACAGACTCCAGAGTATCCATCCCTAGATTCACATCTCTCAGCTGGGAAGATGGTTTCATCCTCTGACTATTAGACAGGAGGATGCTCAGATTTCTCTAGAAACAGACAACATGGGGCGGAGGTGGTGGGGGATAGCTTTGCAAGACTATCCATTTGAGTAGATGCAAAAAGAGCTTCCATGCAAAATTCTGGATCAAAACCTCACCTGTCATTCTTGTTTTGCTTTTAAAAGCTTCTTTGGCTTATTCTGTCATTCTTCTCTTTGTTGTCTGTCCTCTTACTCTATGGTAAATATGGAAATAATTTCTTTTATGTTAACCTTTCTCCTAGGTTTAGGAACTCCAATGCTTTCCTTCTGGGTGTGATATTTATAGCTGGTTACAAATAGCTGATTCAACAGCCATTCCTTGGGGGAGGGGGGACTGATCACAAATCACTAGTATCACAACAAGAAAACACTAAAAAACAAAACAAACAAACAAACAAACAAAAAAAGAAAGCAAAAGGAACAGATGGCTGTGTGTGTGTTTCCATTTTGCTTCGTGGTCTTCCTTCCATTGTACCCATTCCCAACCAGACTGAGCAACACACGCTTTTACACAGGAGAACATGGCGGGCGGCGGGAATAAACCCAAATGCTCTTCTTTGAAGGTTGATGTAATCATAGAAACTCCAGCCTAATCCCTTTTACAACATGACTCCCAGGAAACGAGAGAGTGTTTAGGGAAACTAGATCCAATCCTGAGACTCAGCGTCGACACAAACACAAAACAAGTTACCTTCAGGTTTCACGCGGGAGGGAGGCTTAGCTGCCAGATCACGCAGGGCTTCCTCCTCCTGGTCCCTCGTTTATTTAGCTCAGGAAAAAGAACTCTTCATTTTCGAAATAACCCCAGGATGTGCAGAATTTAATATGGCCCCAGAGCCTTTGACAACCCTTACATGGAGGAGCAGGGTCTACGTGCCCTTCTCTTGAGTCTTGGCTGCAGTTTGCTCTGTAGGGCAGGGCGGTAATGACGTCGCGGGCTGGAAGGTAGGGCTGTAAACCAGGCAAGAACTCAAGTGTTCGCTTTAGGGAATTCATCCAAACCAATTTGTCTGGACAGTTTGCTGAATGAGCTCTCCTATCAGGACAATAGATAGCTCCTGGGGAAAATAGCTGCCTATCAAACAGCAGTTTTTCTTATTAAGACTTGTTTTAAGACCCAGCCTTGCTGTGTTCACCAATCCTAAAATATCACGCAACGAAATCTGGCCAATGCCAATGAATTCCCGCCATGAAAGACCTGCCGTGAACCACTTGAGCCCAGACCCAACCCTATAAATTGTTTCTCCTTGCTCCCCACTCCCTCTTCTGAGAAACTGCTAAGATGGGCAAGGTATGGTTTCTCCATTACTACAGAAGATCTAACAAAGCTACTTTTGCTTGATTAGAGGTTTTCTGGCAGTCTTTTGAGGAATTGACAGTCTTCAAGGGAAGCATTTTTTTGGTGAAACTTGAGCATGTGTATATTTTTCTATATGTGTGTGTCCTGGGCAGTGATGTAAGATCTCTAGCAACTGTGGATGGTGGCCATGGCTTTGGTGCCATCTCTCTTGTGTCAGAACATCAGCTGGTAGGTGCAGAAATTTTGTCTTCTCTGCCATATGCTCAATGTTTTGAAAGGTTTCTGCTGCACACATGCACACACATGCACACGCAATTAATTTTGGTACTGGGGAATGAACCCAGAGGCACTTATCACTGAACTACATTCCCAGCCCCTATTATTATTATTTTTTTTTTTTTTTTGAGACAGGGTCTTGCTAAGTTTCCCAGGCTGACCTTTAACTTGCAATCCTCCTGTCTCTGCCTTGGTTCTCAAGTAGCTGGGCTGACAGGTGTGTACCACTTTGCCTGCTTGGCTGGCACACAAATACTGAATACTGAATAAATGAAAGAGTGATCTGATTGCAAAAAAGAAAAAGAAAAAGAAAAAAGAAAGGCAAAGGAAATGAGAGAGGAAGGAAAAGAAGGGAAAGGAGTGAGTGAGAAAGACAGGGAAGGGAAAAAGTTAACAAGAAAAGGAGGGCTGGGTGGGTATAGATCAGTGGTAGAGTGCATATGTGAGGTTCTGGTTTCCAAACCAAGAAAGGAAGAGAGGAAGTTTGGAGAAGGAGAGAGAACAAACATGGCACGGTGGCCCACACCTCTCATCCAAATGACCTGGGAAGCGGAGGCAGGAGGATAGCAAGTTTGAGGCCAGCCTAAGCAATTCAGTGAGACCCTGTCTCAAAATAAAAATAAAAAAGGATTGGGGATGGTTTGGTCCCAGTAATACACACACGCACACACGCACACGCACACGCACACGGAATTATTTTCGAGGAAAGCAGGACAGAGCAAAGTTCAGAGCGAGGAGAGCTTTGCGCACTCTGAACAGCACCTAGCGCCATGCCTGAGCTGGGGAGTTGGCTGTGTTGGCTACTCTTGGGTTAAGGGATGAGCTTGCAGGTTCTGCTCAGTCTTAAAGAATCATTCCAACAGGTATAGCAGGGTTAGGTTTGTTTTGGAGCTAAATGCCTGAGGAAATCTATCAAGTCACTATTACTCTTGAAAGACCTAGGTTCTCAAAAGCCCCCCAATTAAAAAAAATTGTTTTTGTTATCTCCGTATTTTGCTTCATTCTCAGAGGCAGCAAAGGCTAAGGCTGTTTTGCAAGGCAAATGCCCCCTGCCATGGCTTTTCCATAATGAAGAATGAGAGCAGAAAAGAGGAAACTTGCAATTCAGAGTTGGCTGCCCTCAGTGTTCAGAATGTGCTAGAATCCACAGCATGTGCTCTTGGAAAGATGACCCACCACTGTCTTCTAGGATGAGATCTCATTTTGCCAGTTCTTTGGCAGTGGACTAACAGGTGGGGTGCCCCTCTTCCCAAACTCCTGGTGGAAACACAAATTTTCCCTTTGTAAATTGACAGCTGAGGTATTTTTTTAAAAAATTTTACATATATATGTTTAGTTTTACATAAAATCATGTGAACACTTAGTGGCTTACAACAACACTTTTGTCTCACAATTTCTTTTTTTTTTTTTTAAGATAATGGAGTACAAATTTATATTAAGAATAGGAAAAGCCTACTAAAAAAGAAACTCAAGTTATAATAATAAACATTATAGGAAACAAAATAATATCACATAATAGGAAACATCAAAACTGGTGAGAAGAACTGATGAGGCATGTCATATAATTTGTTTTCCTTTCATACCCCCTTGCTCCCTCCTTTCCCTCCCTCCCCATTGACCTTTCTAGTGTTCCTCTAATCCTCCTGTGTTCCCCGACCCAACCCCACTGTGAATCAGCCTCCTTATATCAGAGAAAACATTCAGCATTTGGATTTTTGAGATAGGCTAACTTCACTTAGGATTATATTCTCCAACTTCATCCATTTACCTGCGAATGCCATGATTTTATTCTCTTTTATTGCTGAGTAATACTCCATTGTATATATATATATATATATATATATATATATATATATATATACCACATTTTCTTTATCCACTCATCTACTGAGGGGCATATAGATTGGTTCCATAGTTTAGCTATTGTGAATTGTGCTGCTATAAAACATTGATGTGGCTGTGTCCCTGTAGTATGCTGTTTTTGAGTCTTTTAGGAATAGACCCAGGAGTGGGATGGCTGGGTCATAAGAGGGTTCCATTCCCAGTTTAGCTGAAGTATTTTTTCATTATACTTTTAAAGAGTTGCAAAGGATATCCTTACCAACCTATTGTGTTTATTGTACATATGTTTTAAGTATATTTTAAGCAAAATCTAAGTTGCAGACTTAGTTCATTTAGTTTATAATAATTGTCTGGCAAAGCACCTAATTGGCTAACTTGAGTCTTACTGTCAAATCCAGAAGTCTGGCTGCTGCTTCTTCTTTTTTTTGGGGGGGTGGGGGGTTACTGGACATTAAGCCCAGGGGCACTGGCATTCTCTCACTGAGCTACATCCTCAGCCTTTTTATTTTTTATTTTGAGGTGAGGTCTTGCTAACTTTCTCAGGCTGGTCTCTAACTTGCAATCCTCCTGCCTCAGCCTCTAGAGTAGCTGGGATTATAGACATGTGCCACCACACCCTGCTTTGACTTGTTTTTTCGTTTTGTTGGGTTTTTTTTTTCCTTAAAGAAAGCTTAACTAAGGTATTAATTTATGTATCATAAAATGTACTCTTTAATTTACTATGCTCATGCTGAATACAGGTTCTTTATCACATATATGATTTATGGATATTTTCTTAATTGTATCTTTTGAAAACAGAGTTTTGAAATTTTGTTGAATTTTTACTTGTTGATTTTTTAATGTTTGTTTTTGTTGCCAATACTAAGAAGTCTTCCCAACCCTAGGCTAATGAATATTTATTCCTGTGGTTTCTTCTAAAAGGTTTGACTAGCTCATTTAGATCTATAATTTATTTATTTATTTTGTAGTAATGGGAATAGAACCCAGGGGTGACCCTGAGACATATGCCCTGCTCTTTCCTTTCTTTCTTTCATTTTTTAGTTGTAGATGGACACCAATATCTGTATTTATTTATTTATTTATTTATTTATTTATTTATTTTTTTTGTGTGGTGCTGAGGCTCGAACCCACTGCCTCACATGTGCAAGGCAGGCGCTCTTCCACTGAGCTATAGCCCCAGCCCCATCCCTGCCCTTTTCTTTGAAAAATGTTGAGACAGGCTCTCGCTAAGTTGCTGAGGCTGACCTCAAACTTTATGATCTTCTTGCCTCAGCCTCCAGAGTCTCTGGGATTACAGGCCCAGGCCACAGTGACCTGGCGCTAAGATGCGTGTTTTGTTGATTTTTATGTATGATGTGATCTTCTTTTTAACTGAAACAGACCTGTTAGTGTCCATCCCCACGATGAATGCTCCCGTCCTCCAGGTGGATGGACCTTCATGCCATGGGAACGGGATGACATGAGGCTCTGTTCCCGGCAGTGATTCTTGCTTTACTCTGCCTTCTCCACTTCTTTAATCTCCTTCTGAAGTTGATACCCAGGTAAGATTCTGAGCCGTGAGAGGCAGGTCTTTCTTTTGTACAGTTGGGGGAGGGAAAGCGCAAAGGGAGAGGGGAGGGAGGTCACAGTCTCAGTTTGGAATGAGCCCTGATGGAAGCCAAGGGTCTGCTCGGATTGTCCTCTCGGGACGCGTGCTCCTGAACCCGCAGAAAGTCTTCCCACCTGGGGCCTGCGTGCCCACTGCAAGACTGCGGATCAAAATCCAGCTCAGGTGTCGCTGTTTCGAGGCACTGATTTCCCTCAGGCACCTCTGCGTTCCTTCATCTCTCCCCAAAACAACCTTGCACACGACCTTTTGTTTTGCTACCTGAAACTATATTCATTCACTCATTCATTCATTTTGTTCATTCATCCAACCAACAAATGTTTAAGTGCCTGCCATATATATGCCAGGTGCTGCATTTGGCACTTAGATGTTATGGCAAGCAAAGAAATAGGTCATTTCTCCCTTCCTGGAGTATTCAGTCCAGTGGAGGAGATAATGTTAATAGGAGATAATGTTAAATAGTCACATGAACAAATGGAAAATTTCTAGTATGTAGGGGAAGAGGGGAAGAGTACATGAAACTTGTGTGGCATGAACTCTCAGAAGAGAAAGTGCCCTGAATTGTCAGGAGGGTCAGGAAGGCCTTTCTGAGTAGATGAGATTTAGCTAAGCTGAAGAAAGGGCAATTAGGTATGAATGGAGGTGGGTAGACATTTCTGGTGGAGGTGTCAGCATGTGCAAAGGCCCTGAGCTGGCTCCAGAGTTCCCAGGAGCTGCCAGGTTAAAGGGGTGAGCTGACAGTTAAGAAATGGGTGCTCTTCTTAGGCCTCAAGGACTTAAAAAAAGGTTTTCACTTATATTCTTCATTATAGATCTTTAAATCTCAGACCAAACATTCAAGTTAAGAAAATAGAGCTGTAAGTCTTTGTGACCTTGGATTAGACAGTGTTTTCTTATGTATGATACCTAAATCATAAGCAACCAAAGAAAAATTAATTTTTAAAAATTTAAATTTTAAATTTTAAAAATTATTATGCTTCAATGTCACTATCAAGAAAGTGAAAAGGCAATCAATAGAATGTGAAAAAAATTTACTTGTAAATGTTATATCTAAAAAGAGTCTAGCATCCAGAATATAAGGAATTCTTAAAACTTAACAACAAAAAGAAAACAACCCTAATTAAAAATGGACAAAAATGGGGTTTCCTGGTGCACACTTGTAATCCCAGCGACTAGGAGGCTGAGGCAGGAGGATTGCAAGTTTGAGGCCAGCCTGGGTAACTTAGTGAGGCCATAAGCAACTTAGCAAGACCCTGTCTCAAAATAAAAAAGTAAAAAGGGCTGGGGATGTGGCTGTGGTAACACACCCCTGGGTTAAATCTCTGGTACAAAAAAAATAGCAAAAGATTTGAGTAGACATTTCTCTAAAGTAGATATGCAAATGGTCAATAAGCACATGAAAGGATTATCAATATTATTAGTGGCTAGAGAAATCCACATTAAAAAAAAAAAAAAGACAGGGTCTCACCGAGTTGCTGAGGCTGGCATTGAACTTTTGATCTCCTGCCTCAGCCTCCTGATTTGCTGGGATTACAGGTGTGCACCACCATACCTAGCCCCTTGATGGTTTTCTTGACTTAAACTTTTTTTTTTCTTTTTTTCATGGTGCTGAGAATTGAATCCAGGGCCTCATGTATGCTAGGCAAGTGCTCTACTACTGGGCCACATCCTCAGCACTAGACCCCTGCGCCCAAGAGAGAACTAGAATTGATAGGGTGTCTCTTGGTTGTATGTTTGCTTGGAAATTGGCTATAATGGGATAGGAGACGGGGTTGGAGGCAAGCATTGCTGCTTGTAAAGTTTCCCATTGCTGCTGATACTGTGAAAATGGTTTTCTAATTTAATCCTAAAAAATATTGTTTCCCTAGGGTGTCAGATGTCTTCATTGGCCAGACTCCATAGAAGACAATATGGAAGACATTCGGTAGCTAAAAGGTAAAGCGAAATATTCTTTAAAAGTATGTCTTGGTTCTTAGGTGAAGACATGAATGCACATATCAAAATTTAATTTGGCAATTGTTGCTGATTTTCATTTTTAGTTTGTATAACTAGAAAACTGACATCTTTTTAATTCTTTCCTAACGGCATAAGTAACACACATGTTAAAAAACTTTTCATTTTGGAATAATTATAGACTCAAAGAGGTTGCAACACTGAATGGGTGATACAAAAACAGTGCATTATTCTCTCTCTACACCACTCCTAAGCTTTTGCCAGAGTTAACAGTTTGACATTATTGTTTCGTTTTTGTTTCAGAGTACTAGGGATTGAACACAGGGCCCCATGCATACTAGGCAAGAGCTCTTCCACTGAGCTACATTCCTAGCCCTTAATGTATTTTTTTAAAAAGTTTTTATTGTATTCACTTTGGGAGGCTGAGGCAGGAGGATCGCGAGTTCAAAGCCAGCCTCAGCAATGGCGAGGCACTTAGCAACTCAGTGAGACCCTGTCTCTAATAAAATACAAAAAAGGGCTGGGGATGTGGCCCAGTGGTCGAGTGCCCCTGAGTTCAATCCCTGGTACCCAAAAAAAAAAAAAAAAAAAAAAAAAAAAAAAGTTTTATTGTATTATTGGTAAATTTGTAGACAAAGTCTCCATTCTCCTATTTGAAGAGAGTTTGCAAACTTCTTTCTTATGAATGCTCATTAACATTCACTTCTGCAAATGCCAAAGTAGATACCATCAAATATTCGTACTCCGCTCTTTACTATTGTTTTTATACATTATTTACAAGCTCTGTGGTCATCATTCAGAACGTAATTGCTCCCAAAGAACCTGAGTTGGGCCCACCACCCCCCACTCTGGCATGCTTCTCAAACTTTAGGATGCCTAAGAAACACTTGAGAGGAGCTTCTTAAAAATCCAATTTCCTGCTGGGCGCAGTGGTGCACGTCTGTAATCCCAGCAGCTAGGGAGGCTGAGGCAGGAGGATTGAGAGTTCAAAGCCAGCCTCAGCAAAAGTGAGGCACTAAGCAACTCAGTGAGATCCTGTCTCTAAATAAAATACAAAATAGGGCTGGGGATGTGGCTCAGTGGTTAAGTGCTCCTGAGTTCAATCCCTGGTACCCCCACCACCCCAAAGTTCAATTTCCTGAGCCCCAGCCCTGCTATTTTTAAAGGCCTGAGGCCCAGGCATCTGCATTTTTAAATACAGAGCTCAGGTGACTCGTGCTATAAGTCTTGGAACCATTTAAAAAATCTTGCACCATCAAATCGCTGGTGCCAGCTCTCTGGGAAACCTTGCAGCCTGCTAAGCACAGCTGCAGCTGCATGGGACATGGGGCTGGTTGTTCCTGGTAGCAGTCAGGTTACTTGTAATAAGAGCCAGCGGGGGTGGGTGCTGCTGTAGATGTGGGTACACATGCTGGACTCTCAGACTGGCCCCCATTACGTTCCCGGTGTTTAGCTGGTTGTCTGCCTGGTACAGAGCAGGTACCTTTGTTGGTGTTGAACAAGAGAACAAATGTTTATTTACACACACACACACACACACACACACACACACTGCTTAAGCAGCAGTCATCTTAGCTATAGCCTAATAACAAAGGAGAGTAGGAAATAAACTGCAAGACATATAGAAGCATTCAAAACCGTAGGCATTTGGACCATACATTAGTTGTCTACTACTGTGATAATAAATTTCCACAGACTTAATAGCTTAAAAGAGCACAAATTTATCATCTTACTAGGTGAGTCTCCCTAGGTTTAAATCAAGGTGTAAGCAGGCTACATTCCTTCCGGGAGGGGCTGTAGGAGAGAGCCCACCTCCTTCCGCCTTCAGCTCTTTGGCAGAATTCACTTCCTTGTGGTTCTAGGACTGAGGTCTCCATGTCCTTGCCAGCTGTCATCTGTGGGTTGTTCTACATGCCAGTTACATTCCTTGGCTTGCAGCCCCTTTCTTCCATCTTTAAAGCCCCCAGTGGGATGTTTTCTCACACTTCAGACCCCCCCACCCCGAACTCATCTCTTTGATTGCAGCCTGGAGGGGCTCTCTGCTTTTAAGGACCTGTGTGATCGGATGAGGTCCACCCTGATGTCCAGGACAGTCCCTCCATCTCAACGCCCATAACCTTCATGATACCTCAAGGCCCCTTTGCCAGGTAAGTTAACAAATTCACAGACCTGGGGATCCAGGAATTCATGATTCAGGACATCATGCTGGCCCTGTCTCATAAGGGTTGAAAATACAGAATGTATATTTGCAAATGTGTACGCACAGTTTTCCCATTTGTTGAAAAAGAAAACTGTCCTTCTCCCATTGACTTGTCTTGACACCTTATCAAGAATCACTTGACCGTATACGTAAGAGCGTACGTCTGGGGCTGGGGTTGTAGCTCAGTGCTAGAGTGCTCGCCTCGCATGTGGAAGGCACTGGGTTTGATCCTCAGCACCACATAAAAGTAAAATAAAGGTATTGTGTCCATCTACAACTAAAAAGCATATTTTTAAAAAAGAGTATACTTCTGGGCTCTGTATTCTGTGCTCTTGTTTTATATATCTGTCTTTATGGCAGTGCCATGCTATTTTGATCGTTGTCCTTTTCTGCATCAACTAAGATGATCGTGTGGATTTTTTTTGTTCATACTTTTATGATGATGGGTTTGATTGATTTTCATTTATTAAACCATCCTTGTGTTTCAGGAATGCAGGCCTCTTGATTAAGGTGCAGAATTCTTTTAATGAGCTGCTCAATTCCATTTCCTAGTATTTTGTTAAAGCTATTCATATATTCCTATTGAAGATACTCAATATGCATAGGGCAGATTGGTCTATAATTTTCTCATCGTGTCTTTTTCTGGCTTTGGTGTCAGGGTAACACTGGTCTCATGGAATGAGCTCGGAAGTGTTCAGCTTTGGAAAGAGCTTGAGAAAGATTCTTGTTAGTTTTTCTTTAAATGTTTGGTAGAATTCACCAGCGAAGCCATCTGGTCATGGCTGTTCTTTTTTGAGAATTTTCCAATTATTGATCCAATCATCTTGCTAGTTATAAATTTATTCAGTCTTCTCATTTCTCTATGATTCAGTCTTGGTAGTTTGAATTCTAGAATTCATAGGATCTTGGTAGGACAGAATCTAGGAATTTGTCCATTTTGTGTAGGTTATCCTGTTTTTGTTTTTGTTTTTCCCTGGTACCAGCGATTGAACTCAGGGGTGATTTACCACTGAACCACATTCCCAGACCTTTTTATTTTTTTTATTTTTAATTTTAAAAATATTATTTTTAGTTGCAGATGAATCTTTATTTATTTATTTATATGTGGTGCTGAGAACCAAACCCAGTGCCTCACACATGCTAGGCAAGCACTCTACCACTGAGCCACACCCCAGCTCCTTATGTTTTATTTTGAGACAGGGTCTCGCTAAGTTGCTTGGGGCTTCACTATATTGCTGAAGCTGGCTTTGAACTTGCGGTTCTCCTGCTTCAGCCTCCTGAGCCATTGGAATTAAAGGCCATGTGCTACAGTGCCTGGCTGGTTATCCAGCTTTTTGATATACAATTGTTCAAAGCACTCTCTTATAATTCTTTTTACTTCTTCAAGATTTGTATTTATGGTCTCCTTTTTCATATCTAATTTTAGTTATTTGTGTAATCTCTGTTTTTCCTTCATCTGTCTAGCTAAAATTTTGTCAATTTTGTTGATCTTTTTGAAGAATTAACTCTTGGTTTGGTGATGTTTTTCTATGCTTTGATTTATTTATTGCCTATTAAATCTTTGTTATTTCCTTACTTCTGTTATTTTTAGATTTTATTTGTTTTACTTTTTCTAGTTTTTTAAGGTGTAAACTGAGGTTAACTTAAGATCTTTCTTTTCTTGTGCAAACATTTCCAGCTATAAAATTTTCCTGTAGCATTGTTTTCACTGCATCTCATAAGTGTTGATATGTGGTGTTTTTAATTTAATTTGTCTCAAGATATTTTCTAATTTCCCTTATGATTTCCTCTTTAGCTTATTGCTTAAGAGCACATTGTTTAATTTCTACATATGTGTGGGTTTTCTAGTTTTCTTTCTACTGTTGACTTCCATTGTAATCAGCAAAAACAAATTATGTGATTTCAGTGTTTTAAAATGTTTTAAGACTTGTTTGTGGGCCTAGATGTGGGCTAGCCTAGAGAACGTTCAATTCACATCTGAAATATGTGTGTTTTGCTGTTGTTGGGACTGCTGTTCTATAGTGGTTGAGGACTCTTAAGCCTTCTTAATCTAGAGTTTCCCTAATTTTTTTCTTTTTAAAATATCTTGTTTTAAAGTACTGGACAGAGTAATCCCCACATTTGAAAAATGTCACCAAAACAGCAGGGTGGGGTAAAGTCATAATTCATTGAGTTGAAGATGCTTCATAATCTACTTATCCTTTCATTATTTATCAGCTGGACTACTTCTTCATACCCCTTATCAATGGTCTAGTTTTTCTGAGCTATAGTTCCAATTTGAAAGATAAAACAGTCTTCCTTTTGTGGGGAGGCACTAGGGGCTGAACCCAGGGACACTCTACCTATGAGCTACATGCCCAGCCCCTTTTATTTTTTTTATTTTGAGACAGGGTGTCACTGAGTTGCTGAGGCTGGCCTTAAGCTTGCAAACCTCCTGCCTCAACCTCCCCAGCTGCTGGAATTATAGGCCTAATCATTCATCTTAATAGCATTCTAAACCATTCATCTTAAGAGTAGCTTTTAAGAGGAGAAACATAAATGTACACATTAATTGTAAGAAAGATTCCCAATTTCTAATACGAAGAAAAAAATACTGTTCTTATACTTGAGAAATATACAGCAGCAAGATTATAATTGACCTTGAGTTGTTAACAGATACTCTTCCAGCTGTAAGTTTCATTAAAAATATCTGTGTGTGTGCATGTGTGTGTGTGTGTGTGTGTTTACATGCAAATGACTGTCTTGAACTCTTGTAATACTGGATATGTGAATCCACTTTCCTAGTTAGAGCCCTTAAGCCCTTTGGAACAAGATAGGATAAAAGACATAAATAAGCTTTCCCTAAGTTTTTGAGTTTGACATGTTTAAAGTTTACAAATTTTTCCCAAAATACAGATTTGGCAGAGAACACTTCTACGTGTCAAGAATATTTGCTTGAATATCTGGTATTTTGAACTTGGCTTTGGCGTTTCAATAGAGTATATATTTTTTAAAAATATGTATTTATTTGCTTTAGTTGTACACAATGAGTTTATTTTTACATGGTGCTGAGGATCGAACCTGGGCTGCACACGTGCTAGGTGAGCGCTCTACTGCTGAGCCACAACCCCAGCCCTCGATAGAGTATATTAATCTTATAATCCTTGGGCAGGTTAAAGACCCAAATTGTTTCTGGAGGTGGGGTTAATTGGTGACCATTAAGTCCTAGCATCTCTGTGGAGTTACTGGACAATATAGTTCATCTTTTTTAACTAGTGTTAGTCACAGTTCCATGATCACATGCTCAGACCTGGACAGTAGCTGGTTGAGTAAGCTATGTTGGTAGTGATTTTTTTTTGGGGGGGGGGCGTAGGGGGTGCTGGGGAGTGAATCCAGGGATACTTAACCACTGAGCAACATCCCAGCTCTTTTTATTTATTTATTTATTTATTTTTAATTTACTTTTTAAAAGTTGTAGATGGACAGAATATCTTTCTTTAAATTTATTTTTATGTGATGCCAAGGATCGAACCTAGTGCCTCGCACATGCTGGACAAGAGCTCTACCACTGAACTATAACCCCAGCTCGCTTTTTATTTTTTATTTTGAAACAAGGTCTCACTGAATTGCTTAGGGCCTCACTAAAGTCTCTGAGACTGGCTTTGAACTTGGATCCTCCTGCCTCAGCCTTCCAAGCTGCTGGGATTACAGGCATGTGCCACCGTGTCCAATTTGCTTGTGATTTTTATGTGCATAGGCCATATATCAATTCATAATACCCAGTAAGGAAGGGGTTTTTTAAACATATTTTTAGTTGTAGATGGACAAAGTACCTTTATTTTATTTATTTATGTGGTGCTGAGATTTGAACCCAGTGCCTCACATGTAGCTCTACCACTGAGCTACAACTCCAGCCCAAGGGAGAGTTTTAATATACATGAGTTGTCTAGAGTAATCCCCACATTTGAAAAATGTCACCAAGATAGCAGGATAAGGCAAAGGAGATATTTATTTATTACATATTAAGTGGGTAGCAAAGTCTTAACTGTTGTATTGCTAGGGTTTGGAGAGACCTATGGTTTAAACTAATAAGGTCAACATCAAATGTTTAAGATTCTGCGTGCAAAATTGATAAATGTGTTGCTGATGAAACCTAAGAGTATATTCTCTTGTCCAAAGAGAATTAGAGCATCTTCTAAGTTGCTTCAAAGAAGCTAAAATGTAGGTAATATGAGGTCACCTGTGATCTTCTGTGATCTTCTTACTTAAAAATTATTTTAGTTATTGGAAAGGTTTTAATACATTGACCTCTGCATGCAATATATGGAAAAATAGAAGAATAAAATCCCTAGATATAGCAGCCTTTCTATATTTATGCAGCATTTTCTGAGAAAGAGACATACTGTCTGGCAGATGTGATTATTCTAGATTCCTAAAAGTCATATTTCAAAATTTCAGTGGCTTACAGTGAAGAGAGCATTTGATTGAGGGTCAGAAGATTGGAGTTAAGTGCTGCCTACTATTTACCTTGAGACCTTGAACTTCCTAAGTATTTGTTTAATTAATGAATCAACGACCTTCTTTCCTCTCTCAGCATTAGTTTCTCACCTGAAAAACACAGATGACAGTGTGTACCCCACAGGGTGGTAGTGAGAAGAGTTGGAATAGTGAATATGAAAATATCATACAGTCTTATTTAAGTCTTGTGTTGACCTAGGAGGTAGAATGTTCTGGGTTCTAGGTTGGACCATCAATTTCTTGTAATGTGTTAACCAAGCCATCTCCCAATTTTCATTTTAGTTTTTTTGGTAATTAGTTATCAGGACTGTAGGGAGGGACCCCTAGGTACTGCTACCTAGCCATTCTGAGTACTGAAAATTTTGTTGAAATTTGATAGGTGGATCCTTTGTTTTGGCAGTCTGACTGTATGGGTTGGGTCTGTGTGAATTGTTTTCCTGGACTCGATCACACCTGCCTGATTTGAAAAAAATAAGAGGCTTCTGAACTTGAAAAGCTGAGGACCTATGGGGACCTTTACCAAAGTCAAGATGCCTCATGGGGCCTCTTGAACTGGCCTCTTAAAACTACAGTGATACGTTTCCGTGGGCAATCTTTTGACATCAGAAGTTACAGAATCAGAAATTGTCCATCAAGACAAATTCCCTGGTGTGTATTCCTCAAACACTTTTCAGTGCCCTGGAATGAGATTTTCTTCATTAGATTAATCTGAATATGGTAGATGCGTGTATGTACACACGTATATTTATGTATACCTAAATCACTTCTAGTGGCAATGATTCGTGAAAGAAGAGTTTGTAAATCAAGCATGCCGAAGCAACGGTTCAGTTAATATTAACTGGTTTGAAGAACATGGTATTCAGACCCTCTACTCCTCCAGTCTCCTTTTAGTATCTTTTTTTCCAATACCCACAGGTCCCTGAATTAGATATTTGTACGTTAGTTTCCTAGGGCAACTGTAACTGGGTGGCACATCACAAAAGAAATGCATTCTCTCACTACTCTGCAAGGTAGAAGGCTGAAATCAGGGTGTTGGCAGGGTTGTTCCCTTGGGAGAGTCTGTTCCTAGCTTCTGGTCGAGGCCAGCCATTCTTAGTGCTTCCTGGCTCATAGCTGCCTCCCTCCAGAATCCACCTCTACTGTCACATTGTGTTCCTGTGTCCAGATTTTTTAGTGACATTAGTCCTTGTATTAGGACCCACCGGAATCTAGAAGGACCTTGTTTTAATTTGATTACATCTGTAAAGATCTTATTTTCAAATAGAGTTGTGCTTCCCACCTTCATTATATGTGGTTTGCTTTCTGCATTTTAAGTTACAGTTACACATGAACCAAAAATACTAAAGGGACTATTCCAGAAATAATCAATAAGTTTTAAGTTGTACAACATTCTGAGAGGTGTGGTGAGATCCCGCCCCTTCCTGCTCTATCTTATGCAGGACATGAATCATCCCTTTGTGCAGTGTTTCCACACTAAATACACTACCTGCCTGACAGTAACTGAGCAGCTGTCTCAGTTATCAGGTCGATTGTTGTGGTATTGCAGTGCTTGTGTTCAAGTAACCCTTATTTTAGTTAACTGACCCCAAAGCATAAGAGTAGTGATGTTGGCAATTCAGATATGCCAAAGAGAAGTTGTAAAAGGCCTCCTTTAATTGAAAAGGTGAAAGTACAATGAGGTATTTTGAGAGAGAAGGAGACAGAGACAGAGACAGAGACGCAAAGAAAGACTATATTCACACAACTTTTATTACAGCATATCGGTAAAACTGTTCTATTTTTCTTATTAGTTATTGTTGTTATTATGGTGTAGATATGTTGTATCCCCCAAAAGCTCATGTGCAAGAAAGTTTAGAGGTGAAATGATTGGGTTGTGAGAGTTTTAACTCAATCAGTGCATTAATCCCTGATAGGGATTAAAACTGGGTGGTAACTATAGGCAGGTAGGGTGTCCCTGGAGGAGGTGGGTCATTGGGAGCATGCCTTTGGGGTTTATATTTTGTCATGATAAGAAGAGCTCTCTTTTCCTCTCTCTCTCTCTCTCTCTCTCTCTCTCTCTCTCTCTCTCTCTCTCTCCCTCCTTCCCTCTCTCTCCACCCCCCACATCTATCTTTCCCTTGGTTCCATGTCCTGAGCTGCTTTCCTCTGCCACACCCTTTTCCCACCATGATGCTCTGCCTTGAGGAATGGAGTCAACCATCACATTCACAGGACTGAGACCTGTGAATCCATAAGCCCCAAATAAACTTTTCCTCCTTAAAATTGTTCTTGTCGGGTCTTTTGGTCACAGATCACTCTCCAAAGGAGTGATCTGAGTACACTGATGCTTTCCATGTTGCTCATTTCTGATAAAGGTTTGAATTGTTTCACTTTTTCTCCTTCCAATTTAAAAAAAAATCTTTTGCAGCAGTTTTCACTGTTTGTATTAGTTTTGGGGAGAAAGGTATTAAAATTTCCACTAAGAACATCTCTTTTTTTTGGGGGGGGGTTCCAATGAAACTTTATTTATAGACACTAAAATTCAAATTTCATATAATTTTCATGTGTTCATGAAATATCTTTTTTAACCATTTAAAAACATAAAGACCATTCTTAGTTCACAGGTCATATAAAAACAGGTGGTGGGCTGGATTTGACGGGTGCAATTTCCTGACCTCTGTCTAAATATATATTCTTTTTTGACATGAATTTATCTGCTGGCAATTAGGTAACTTCTACTTCAAAATATTAAGAACATCTCTTGATTATGGTATATGATACAATTAAGATCAAGGTATGGGATAGCCATGTCAATTTGATGATTTATTTTTATTTTTTTGAAGGCTAGAATTCTAGAGGAATGTGTGGACTTCTCTCGAGGCCACTGGAGGCCACTGGTGGGCGTTCACTGTCTCGTTGGAGTAGTGAACCTTTTTCATGTGTTCTGTGAATGTTTATTTAGACCGTGCTGGGAACTAGGCATTGGGTGAGCAAGAAAGGATACACTTTGGAGCACATGCTTAGTAGATTTCGATGCTCAGCAATTCTTTATCTGTTAGTGAAACTGGATTTCCAGCTCACACAGGTGTCTTGAAGGTGCATATTAAAAGACTGCCCAACAGGTACAAGGACCAGTACTGAGAAGTACCAAGGAGGAACGAGAAACAAGTAAAACTGTCCACCTGTCTTATGCGATGGGGTTTCAGAGGATGGTTTCAGAGGCGGGACGATATCCACACCCTTATCCACTTACACCCAGCCTTGGGTGGGGTTTCCAGCTGATCTGCTCCACTTCTTACATTCCCTGGGTGACTTCTCCCAACAACTAGTGTCAGCACATCCTTTCTTCTATTTTTCCACTTATATTAACAAAATAATAAGGACAAAATGTAATAAAATATTCAAGTCAGTGACCCAAATAAATTGTGTTGTGCAGAAAAAGCTGTCAGTGGCTGCAAATGTGGGTGGGCTCCTGTGTTTCCCTGGGCAGCAGATGGACGCGTTGGGCTGGTTGGTGGTGGTCCAGGGTCCTTGCATGGGCCAGTGGGGTGTGGGTTTTCTGGATATGGCAGTCACGGGAGGTTCTCGTTCTGACTCCTCTAACTAGCAGAGTACCTGACCCCGGCAGACCTGTCTCCGTGTGCAACGGTGAGAAGGGCAGGCTCCAAAACCTGGAGGTCTAAATCAACCCCTCAGCAAACAAGCTCCTACGACAGTCTTCATTGCACACCCGGGAGGGGGCTGCGCTGCTCCAGTTGCCAGGAGCTGCAGTGAACAGACACGTCTCCCTGCTCTAGGAGTCCCCTTCCCTCCAGGGATGAGATAACAAGCATGTGAAAACATGTGCTCCTCAGGCTGTCAAGGTCGTCCAAGAACACCCGAGAAGCTGCCACAGCCAAGGAGGAGGCCTGGTGACTGGATGCCGTGGAGGTCCTGAGTGAGCTCCTGCAAGAGAAGAAAGACGCGAGGTAGGGACAGGAAACCTGAACGCAGCACGGACTCCGCTGCCGATGGGGAGTGGGTGAGTGCTGCAGGCAGCGGGATCGGGGTCAGGGGGAGCCCCGTGGAGGGCCAGGTGGGGAGGCCCCGCTGAGAAGATCACATCTGGGTAGAGGCTCTGGGGGAAGGGAAGGAGCATGCCATGTGGTGTCTTGGGGACATGCATTCATGACAGAGGGGCAGCGAGGACAAGGCCCTACTGGAGAGGACAGTCTGAGACTGTGGGGAGAGTGAGGTCAAGGTAGGGAATTAGGTCAGAGAGGTGGCATTTGTGAAGGTTAAGGGGTGGAACACCAAGGCTTCAGATCATCGGGAACCTTCTACGTCCTGCTGAGGACTTGGGCATCTGGGCCAGATGCCGGCCAAGCTGTGGGTCTGGCCCTCGTCCTGTGGTGCACAGCCCAGGTCGGCACAGCCCGCCTTCACAGGCTTCCAAAGGTCATCATTAGAGGACACTGTTGGGATTCAGAGCAGAAGCCTGGAAACTAAGCCTCTGGGCCAACTCCTGCCTCTGGTTTTTCGACAAAGGTGTGCAAAGCACCAGCCTCCTTGCACCTGCTCAGAGATTGTTTCATACGTCTGTACCACACTTTGTGATTGTTTTGCACATTTGTTATTCTGTCCTGGGGTCCTCTTAATTTCCTAAATGACTTTTTTAAAAAAATTGCATACATCAAGATTCAGTCTTTGTGCTATAAAGGTCAATGGGCCTTGGCAACTGTGTAGTGTCACGTGCCCATCATTACTGTGTCCTAAAGAATAATTTCACCACCCTACAAAACCTGTATTTATTAGTCCATTTTCTATTACTATAATGAAATACCTGAGGCAGGTTAACTGTAGAGAGAAGAGGTTTATTTAGCTGGTAGTTATGGAGATTCAAGGGCATTGGTGCCAGCATCAGCTTGGCTCTCTTAAGGGCATCCTGGAAGGGCTCGGGGTGTAGTCACTGGTAGAGCCCTTGCCTAGCATGTGCAGGGCCCTGGGTTCCATCCCCAGAATCTCAAACAAATAAACAAACAAAACCCAGGTGGCAGATGGTGGGAAGAAGATGCCTTTTCTAGACTGTCATCTAATTGGAATCATGCACCATATAGTCTGTTTGGATTGGCCTCTTTCACCTTATAGCATGCATTAAAGATTCATTCATGGGTTTTTTTGTGGCATATAGCTCATTTCTTTTTATAAGTCAATAATATTCCACTGAATGGATATACCACAGTTTATCCTTTCACCCCTGAAGGGCACATTCGTTGCCTCCAGTTTCTGCATATGACTAAAGCTTCT
Source organism: Tamias sibiricus (assembly GCA_025594165.1). Lineage (NCBI taxonomy): Eukaryota > Metazoa > Chordata > Mammalia > Rodentia > Sciuridae > Tamias > Tamias sibiricus. The sequence continues at coordinate 35,247,045 of CM046672.1, forward strand.
ATAAAAATTAGTTTGTGGGTTTTTTCCCCCAGATATATATTTATACATCCATTGGGTAAATAAATACCTACGAGTGAGACTGCTGTGGTGGTACAACTATGTTTAGCTGTGTACCAACCCCTGCTTTCTAGATTATGCAAGGAACCTGTGGCTTCTTGGGTCTGTGTTCCTTTGGCAGTTCCACGTTTCTCTTTGCTATTTCTGGAGGCTTGGCTGAAATTTCTCTAGAGGGGTGTTAAAATTCAAATTGTTTTCAGTGAAATTTGAAATTATGATGGAACTTCTAAGAGTAGATCCTTAAAAAATCTTTTTAATTTTCAGTGGATCCCTAGAGGGTCCTACCCGGAGAATTTAATAGATCAGCTGTCTTAGAAGTTGAGGTAATTGAGATACAATGGTAAAAAGTTAAAAATAATCATACTAGCATTCCTGGAGGCTTTGGGAGTGACGTGTACATTCAATTTGAAATTGCAAGGAGTGTTTCAGTGAACTCTGTTTCCAGAGATACATGTGGTTCTTTCCTTGTAACCACATCAGTCTAAATTATTTCTGACCAGCAGAAAAGATTGAAACACACTCAAACCTATTTATTACTGCTATCAAAGGGGTGGGGGGAGGGGAATAGGAAAGAGGTTGGAGTGGTTTTTTTTATTCAGTTTTTTTTTAATTTTTTTTATTCAGTGTTGTTGTATATATGACAGTAGCATGCTTTACAATTCGTAATACACTTAAAGAGCACCTTTTTACATATCACTGTTAGTATACAAAGTATATTCATATCTTTCATGTCTTCAAACATGCATTTAGGGTAATGATAACCCTCTCATTCTATCATCTTTATTTTTTCTTCCTCTCTTTATACCCCCTTGCTCCCTCCCTTGCCCTCCCTCCCCATTGACCTTTCTGGTGTTCCTCTAATCTTCCTATGCTCCCCAACCCAACCCCACTGTGAATCAGCCTCCTTATGTCAGAGAAAACATTTGGTATTTGGATTTTTGAGATTGGCTAACTTCACTTAGCATTTTATTCTCCAATTTCATCCATTTACCTGTGAATGCCATTATTTCATTCTCTTTTATTGCTGCGTAAAATTCCATTGTGTATATATGCCACATTTTCTCTATCCACTCATCTACTGAGGGGCATTTAGGTTGGTTCCACAATCTAGCTATTGTGAATTGTGCTGCTATAAACATTGATGTGACTGTGTCCCTGTAATTGCTGTTTTTAAGTCTTTGGAAATAGGCTCAGTAGAGGGATGTCTGGGTCATACGCTGGTTCCATTCCCAGTTTTCCAAGGAATCTCCATACTGCTTTCCATAATGGCCGCACCATTTTGCAGTCCCATCAGCAATGTATGAGTGTGCCTAAATTATAAAATTATGATTTTATAATTATTGTTCTATAACATGGGTCCATAATAATAAGATGTGCATGTTAAAAAGGTACAATTTGAGTTTTGGCCTATGGATGTCAAAACTATCTTTGCAATCAAGATAACCAACAGCTGTCACCTCCCAGAGTTTCCTTGGGCCTCCTTGTAATCCAGCCTCCCCTCGCCCCAGCCTCAGGCACCAACTGAAATGTTACTTCTATCACTTTAAATTAGTTTTCATTTATGGAATTTCATGCAAATGTCTATCTGTATACACATTATATATAATTTTACTGAAAATATGTAAATGGACTCTTATAGAAAATATTCTTGGGGGTCATTTTTGGCTTCTTTTCAGCATAACTATTTTGAGATTCTCCATACGGTTGGGCGGATGGGTCCCTTTCTTTATTGCTGAGTTGTGTCCCACGGTGGGTGCTACAGACTCAACTGTGTCCCCACCCCCACCCCGATTCATGTGGAGGCTCTAATCCCCACCGTGGCTGTATTTGGAGATAGGGCTTTTAGGAGATAATTAAGAATGACTCAGGTCATAAAGAGGGGTCCTAATCCTGTAGAATTGGTGGCCTTATCACAAGTGGGAGAGAGGGGAAGAGAGAGTGATCCTTTTGCTAAGTGAGGACACAGTGAGAAGCCATGAGGACAGCCCTCACCAGAACCCCGAGAAGACAGACGCCTGTTGTTCAAGCCGCCGGGTCTGCGGGTCTGCGGGTCTGCGGCGTTTGGTTGGGCAGCCCGAGCCAACCAAGCCCCGAGACACTGCGCTTTGCTTTTCATTCTCCTGTTGCTGGATGTTCTGGTTGTTTCCTCCAGTTTTGGCTCCTACAAATACAGCACGTCCAGGGCTTTGAGTGCCATGTCTGCTGGGGTTTGGATATGGCTTGAGGGTCTCGCAAAGGTTCAAGCGTGGGAAGGTTGGCTCCCAGGTGGCAATGTTGCCCTCAAGGACAGGGGTCTGGTGGGAAGCCCTTGGGTCCCTGGGGGCCTGTCTCCAGATGGAATACTGGTCTCCTGGAGTGAGTGCTGGTGGGAGCCAGTTCTTATGAACGCCTGAGCCCAACCCTGACTCTCTCTCTCTCTCTCTCTCTCTCTCTCTCTCTCTCTCTCTCTCTCTCTTGAATTCCTTTGGGCCATGTGATCTCTTGTTCCTGCCATTTATTATGGGGCCCTTGCTGTGGAGCTATGCTGTTGGACTTTCAGCTTTTTAAACTGAGCTAAATAAGCCTCTTTATGAAGTTACCTAGCCTCAGGTATTTCATTACAGTAATGAGAAAACGAGCTTTTGTTTTTATTAGGTAAATACCTAGGGGTGGACTGGCTCGTAGGTGTGTGTTTTACTTTTTAAGAAATTGCCGAGGGCTGGGGTTGTGGCTCAGCAGCAGAGCACTCGCCTCGAACATGTGTGGCCCAGGTTCGATCCTCAGCACCACGTAAATATAAATGCATTGCATTGTGTACAACTAAAGTAAATAAATAAATATTAAAAAAGAAATTGCCGAATTTTTCTGTGATGATGATAGCATTATTTTGTTCCCACCAGCAGCATTTAAGTTCCATTTTCTCTGTCTCAGTCTTGAGGCCTGAGTTTCAAGTTGCTCTTACTGAGGAGTTCATCAGAAGGCTCGTCACTTGCTATAACGTGGCCAGGAAAGGCATGAATGGGCACTGTGTCACTTTGGAGCCCTCCCTCATGCTTTTCAGGTGAGAATTTTTTTTTTTATGCTTGTGTACATTCACTTTTCATAAAATTTAGAACGACAGTATCTTCCCCCTCTTATTTTGTTTTGTTTATTTATTTTTTTCTTATTTTGATACCGGGGATTGAACCCAGGAGCACTTAACCACTGAGTCCCATCCCCAGCCCATATGTATATATATATATATTTTTTCTTAATTTATTTATTTTTTATTTTGAGACAGGGACTCACTCACTAAGTTGCTGAGGCTAGTCTTGAACTCATGATCCTCCTGCCTCAGCCTTCCAAGCCGCTGGGATTATAGGTATCACCACCATACCTAGCCTTTATTTTCTTTTTTTCACTGCTTTTCCTTTGTTTTTGTTTTGTTTTGTTGGGTAAAGCTCAGAGTTTCTGGGCTGTCTGGTGTTAAAGGGAGCCAAGGTTTTAGAGTCAGGCCCACCTGGATTTGAATCTGGGCTTCACACCTTAGCTGTGTGGGAGGTCATGTAACCTGAGCCTCGGTTTCCTCATCTGTCTTTAAGAAGCGTGTGGAGAAGTTGATATCGCCCAACTTGCACTGTTGGTAAAATGCTTAAACATAATGCTTCAAAACATCTTCCTTCACTGAGTGCCTGGGAGGATGTGTTCATTTTCCAGGCTAGATTTGCAACTATAAGTTCTGTTTTCCACTGGACAGTGATGGACCCACAAAGTGAGTAGGAGAGGAACTGCAGTTTTACTGCTGCCACCAGTTAGAAGGAATTCATGAGAACATGGCAAGATCCAGTGGCACTGCCAGGCTCAGGGTGACCTTGGCGTGGCCATTTGTGCTGTGGTAGGGGTGTATCCCACGTGCATAGTCACATACTCCCACCAAGGCGATTCGTACCCAGCTGTGATTCCTTGGTGCAGCCTATCCGGAATCCCCAGCCTCCTTAGTGGCTGCTTAGTTTGTTTTTTAAGCAGGAGAATAGAACACACCACGGCTCCAAGAGGGGTGTTTCTCAGGCTTCCCGAGTCCTGGCCAGTGTGTGCCACCTGCTTTTCTCACCATTTAGGCTGCAGGGTTTGACCCTAGGTGGCAAAGATGCTGCCTATCGGCCTGCGGAGTCCTTTGTGCAACTGGTCCAAGTGTGCTGAGAGAGCTCGGGGCCTCCTCCCGGGGCAGGGGTGTCGTTCTTTGATACTGGGCCAGAATACTCTTCAACTGATGTCACTGGAATTCGAAAGGTTATCCTGACATGAGCAGCCAGGTGATTGGCATTAGTACGGTCAGGTAGGCTGGCGCTGGAACAGAGGGGGTACCGGAAGGGCGGGTGTTGGTGGGCATGGGATTGTTTTGCCGGGTGGGGGTCTCGAGGCTTCTCTGCTCTGCCTGACCACTGGGTTTCCAATACCCTGCCGTGTTGCTCCTTAGAGCCGGCTGCCTTTCTTGGCATCGTTTAGTTCAGTTGCTAGGAAGCTGAATAAGGCAAATGCAACTTCCTTTTGACTCACTCACATTGAACCATCTGCTCTTCCTTCTCATGGCCTTCAAACTTGGCTAGGATCGTTGAGAAGAGGGTCGAGCGGAGCATCTGTGCTCATCCTTTTTGGAAGAGGAAAGATTTCCACTAACTCCTTAGCCCTCGCAGCCCAGATTCCTCACAGCCCATCCTGCTGAGCCCCCTCTTGCTCCAGCTAACAATTTGGAGTAGAGGTTTTCTTCTTTTGGTCTTAGACGTCGACCTACCTTTATCACGTGGTACCGAAACAAGGAGAGGGTGGTTGTGAGTGTTCAAAGTGCGTTTGGTGTGTTAATATTTATTACGACAGTGGTCTCACCCGAGGATGCTTAGCACTTGGGATTGATGCACACAAATCATTGAGGAATTTGTTTTTCACAAGCTCCATTGTGAGGTCAGTGTCAGATAAAAGTAATCCACGGAAATTTGTGGTGAGGTTGGTGGATCATCTATCAAAAAGAAGCTTAAAATGAAATCAGTGATTATTGTTTTTATAATTGCCAAATATTGCCGACATTACACATTTGCTTCTAGAGTTAGTTCGGTTCAGTTGGGCAAATTTGATTGATTGTACAAAAGTCCCTTCTATGGGTGAATTATAATGGTCTTTTCCTGTGACAAGGCTGTTCCTTCAGATGTCACCTCTGCAAAAGCAGTTGGACACACACTGTGAGGGAAAAAAAAAATAGAAATAGGTATTACAAAATAGAGTAGAGATCCTTAAAAAAAATCTTGAAGAAAGCCATTGTTCGAGTTTTTGAAACTCAGTTTAACTGAAGATTTAATCACCTTTGAGTATAGCAGAGCTGTGGAAACTAATGTATGAACTATGAGAAATAATTTCTTCTCAAGTGTAATTTTGTCTGTTTTTTTTTTTCTTTCTAAAAAAGTTTTTTTTTTTAGCAATAAGCCATATAAACCTTTTCTGCCAACTTCTTATTCTCCCCAAGAGGGCTACTTAAAGGAGGGTGAAGACATGCTAAGGTAAGATTTTATTGTCGTGGCTCAATTTGCTAAAAGCTTTAGTAGTAATGCAAATGCATTCTTACTGTGCAGACTTAGATGTTTGCTGAAATTGGTGTTATTAATATTTGCTTTTGGGAAATCCCTTGGGTCAAGTCCATTGCATTAAGCCCCTCTGCTTTAACTTCTACCTTTCTCTAGTCAGCTGGACTCTAGTAACTAACATAGACCTCTAGATAGAAGGGCCTCGGCCACCAGCCTTCCTTTGGGGAGTTTTTCAGCCAGCTCGGGGGGGGCTGGCCCACATTGTGGGTTCTCTTATTGTGGGAGGCCCTTGACCCCCTTTCTGCACATTCTTTTGTGTTTTTATCTAATCATTGTTATATGTTCAAAAATGCAAATTTATTTTATTACAAAACAAATCAGGGGCTGGGGATGTAGCTCAGTTGGTAGAGTGCTTGCCTCACATGCACAAGGCCCTGAGTTCAATCCCCAGCACCACCACCAAAAAAAAAAAAAAAAAAAAAAAAAAAAAAAAATCAGTCCTTTGCAGCCAAATTTAAATATCAGTCATTAAAAAAAAATTTTTTTTTTTTTGTTTTTCACTGGAGGGATGGATAGACCTATGGAAGTGCTTGGTAATGATGTGAAAATCCTTTCCAGATTCGTCCAGGTTTTTCTCTTCTTTTGTTTCGTTGTTTTGTTTGATGGCATTTTTTGTTTTGTTTTGGGTACCAGGGATTGAACCCACTTAACCACGGAGTCACATCCCAGCCCTTTTGACTTTTTATTTTGAGATGGTCTCACTAGGTTGTGTACAGCATCACTAAGTTCTGAGGCTGGCTTCAAATCTGCAATCCTCCTGCTTCAGCCTCCCGAGCTGCTGGGATTACAGGTATACACCAACGTGCCTATGTATGGCATTCTTTCTGGATGTGAGTTCTCACTATGTTGCCCAGCTGGCCTTGAACTCCTGGGCTTAAGGGATCTTTTTTTTTTTTTTTTTTTTTTTTTTGTACCAGGGATTGAACTCAGGGGCACTGGACCACTGGGCCACATCCCCAGCCCTTTTTTTGTATTCTATTTAGAGACAGGGTCTCACTGAGTTGCTAAGTGCCTCACCATTGCTGAAGCTGGCTTTGAACTCGCGATCTTCCTGCCTCAGCTTCCCAAGTGATGGGATTACAGGCGTGCGCCACCGCGTCCAGCTCTCAAGGGATCTTACCACCTTAACTTCCCTAGTAACTAGGACCAAGGGTAGGTACCATTTCCCCTGGGTTTTTTTTTTGTTTTGTTGTTGTTTTTGTTTTGTTTTGTTTTGTTTAACTCACACTGACCTATGGTTTGGGAATGTGTTTCTTTCACTTAACAGTATGTCATGGAGGATTATTCACCTCCATGGTTTTTAACCACTGTGTGATATTCCAGAGCATGTACATCACTTTTGAGGGCTGCTATGTTTCATTGACTTTTACATTCAGCAGCGGAGTTCTTCTAAGTGACCAGATAGGTAAATCAACGTGGCAGTTCAAGACCCTCGCCTTGGATCTTTCTCTGTAGTTTTGGTAAAAGCAGTTTTCCTTGAAATGTATTTGAATTGATTTTTCTATATATGAGCCTTGACAGGGCCTCCCTCTTGCCTGCATTAAAGATGAGATTTGTGTCAGATTAAATTAATAATTCAGAATTGAAAAATGCTTTCCTCAACTGCAGGAAGCTCACGGAAATATAGAATTCAGGAGTGACTGTTAATGGAGCTTAGTTTCCCTCAAGTAACATTTCCTGAAAATGAGACCTCGTCTGCCTGCACCATCTCCTTCTGAAGGAGAGATTTTCTCAGCCCTGGTCTGAAAGAAACTGAAAGGCAGAGGCGGATAATAATGGCTGACGTCCACAGAGGGCTACTCTGCATTCAGGTACCCCCCATTCTAAGGGGTTCTTCACCTGAATCCTCCTAACAACACCAAGAGGTAGGTGCTATCACTCATGCCCACTTCAGAAGTGAGGAAACTGAGGCATGAGGATGTTAACTAATTCATTCAAGGTCACCGGCCTGACCGGTGTGTGAGGCCCTGGCACCCCTCCCCAGCACTAAAGAAACAAAGAAAGCGCCCAAACGTGGAGGAAAGCCAGCAAGGACAAAATGTGGCAAGGGTCACAGAAAGCTGGTAGCTTAAAGAGTGGCCACTGGAATCAACAGCCAGTGTTTGTCTAAGAGGTGGGCAAGGGGACAGCCCATGGGGGAGAGGGAGGAGGTAGACAAGGGACAGCCCGCAGGGGAGACGGAGGTGGTCTGTGGAGCTCAGAAGTCTGAGTGGAGGGGGAGCCACGGACTCAGGCAAAAGCGTCTGCCAGGAGGGTGCATGTGGACAAGAACCCAAACAGAAGAAACTGCAAAGGGGAGACGCCAAGGGATGGGTGCCCGTTGGTAGCTTGCTGGTCTTGTTTTGATGAAGTAGCTCCAGAGGCCCTTCATCGCGCAGCATGAGGCCTTTGTGGAACCCAGCTAATTGCTTCTTGCGGCAGTGCTTCTCTCCCTGACAGGACAGTTCCTTGTGGACAGAAGCATTGGTGTCTAGATACTGGGGGAGCTGCAGTAAAGATGCCTGATTTAGGGTACAGAGTGCATCTCATCCCCCTTTCTTCTATTAAATCACAGCAAAGGGGACCACTTGAGATGGCTAATAGATTACCCAGCATCTGTGAACTATTTTGCATGCTTTTGCCAAGGGAAAATTGCTTGCTCACAAGAGCGGAGGAGTGTTTAGGAGTAAAGGGAACAGATCCTGTTGATTCATTTTTGCCTATTTCTAATGAAGGCCTGGGTTGGAGGTGTAGCTCAGGGGTAGAGAACTTGCCTAGCATGCCTGACACCCTGCGTTCAATTCCCAGTACTGCAAAAAGGACTACTCTTCTTTAAAAGATGAATACTTTTTTTTTTTTTTTTTTTTTTTTTTTTTGGTATTGGGGATTGAACTCAGGGGCACTCGACCACGGGGCCACATCCCCAGCCCTTTTTTTGTATTTTATTAGAGACAGGGTCTCACTGAGTTGCTAGGTGCCTCGCCATTGCTGAGGCTGGCTTTGAACTCGTGATCCTCCTGCCTCAGCTTCCCAAGTGCTGGGATTACCGGCGAGCACTACTGCGCCCGTCTCAAAGATGAATGCTTTTTTAAGAAAATATTTTTTAGTTGTCAATTGATCTTTTAATTAATTAATAAATTAATTTTTTTATATGCAGTGCTGAGGATTGAACCCAGGGCCTCACACATGTCAGGCAAGTGCTCTACCACTGAGCCACGACTCCAACCCAAAGATGAACACTTCTATAGTTTTCTAATATTCTTAAAGTGTGAATCTATTTTCTCTCTCTCTCTCTCTCTCTCTCTCTCTCTCTCTCTCAGAGACTTACTTGTCAAGTTTTGGTGACTCTGTGCTTTTTATCACAGTAGTCAAGAAGAAATGAATGGGAAAGGGCAGAAAATTCTAGAATAATATTCTAAAATGAGAACAGATAATTGAGTGATAACCTGTTAGATTAGTAGACCATGTATCTTGTACTACACGATCTGATATTTGATTTTTGGCCTTTGGGGACACAATCAAAAGGAAAATAGCATAATATTTGAGAAAATATTTTTATGTTTCCAACAGCATTGAAGAATTGTGGAGGAAGGTGGCTGATAACTGAAAAGGGATGAAGGTAACTGTGAGCTACCTGAGCAGTCTCGGTTGGGTAGGATTCTGTCAAGATCCTGCTAGAGTTTCTCCTCTGTTCTTGTGGAAGTGCCATCTTTTACCTTTTGTCAAGCAGACCCTGAAAGCCTTCAGTGCTTTTCAGCTGCTCTGCTGTGCAAAAGCACAACCTCAGTGTTTTTCAGAGGGTGCCAGTGGCAGGAATGGAGAGAGGAGTTTTTCCAGCACTTTCATGGAGAGCTTCAGAAAGCGTCAAATCAAGAGAGGCTTTCAGATTGCATTATTGTTTCTACCAACAAAGAGCAGAGGTAGCTTTATTTCTTTTTTAGCTTGTTGAATGAAATCATGCACAAACCAAGTAACTAAGTGTCCTGTCTTCAGCACAAAAGTCCCTGAGAGCTGGGACTCCGGAAGTGCTATTGGGGCCCTGCATTAGGAATTGCAAGAATGATGCTGTTGGGTTGACCAAACTGGAGGCAGAGGTGACTTTTTTTTTTTTGGGGGGGGGGACTGGGGATTGAACTCAGGGGCACTCGACCACTGGGCCACATCCCCAGCCCTTTTTTGTATTTTATTAGAGACAGGATCTTACTGAGTTGCTAAGTGCCTTGCCATTGCTGAGGCTGGCTTTGAATCGCGATCCTCCTGCCTCAGCCTCCCAAGTGCTGGGATTACAGGCGTGTGCCACCGCGCCCGGCTACATTTCTTTTTATTAATATTTTTTAGTTACAGATGGACACAAATCTTTTTATTTTCGTTTATTTTATTTTTATGTGGTGCTGAGGATCGAAACCAGTGCCTCACATGTGAGAGGCAAATGCTCCAGCCCCGACCCCAGCCCCAGAGGTGACATTTCTAAGCGTCATTTTCTTCTTCAGATTTTCTGTATTGCTTTTTTAAAATTTATTTTTACAATGAGTGTTTATCAATTTTATAACCAGAAAAAAAAAAGAATCTATTTTGGGGTTGGGGAGTGGGTATCATGGACACGGAGAGCCAGGTAAGATTCTATGTTCTGGGGACATCTCAGTGAACACAGTAGATGAGAGCCCTGTCCCCGGGGTGCTGGGGGCCTAATGTACTGTGCCAGAGCTGGCCTCACTGACCCTCTAGAGAAGGGTCCTGTCACTTCTTACCTTTGTCCCGGCCATTTTTTCCTCCTGTCTAGGACGCGTCCTCCCTCTTCCCCACCTGCCTGCCTCATGCGGGCTGCTTCCACCCTTTGGCATTCTGGTCCTCTGGGGGTCCGTCCCCATCTCTCACCCTTCAGGTTGTGCCTGATCATTTGTCAGTCCCCACAGCATGCCCCAATCTCACACACCCTTAGCTGGCACTTATAATGCTGGCTTAGGTTGTCGATTTGCTTCTGTGTCCATCTGGAGGACAGCCAGAGACTTCCCGTGTGAGGCTGACCGTGCCTCTGGATGGTGTCAGGTGTCCTAGCACTTGGCAGAGTCTGCAGGTACACACAGGTTGGTGGGAGGCTGCACGCTTACTCCAGGTGCTCACTGAGTGGTGCCGAGGACTCCATGGGGGGACCCAGGCATGCGCAAAACAAGGTGCATGAAGGCAGCACTGGGCTTTCTCAGTTTTTTTATTTTTTTTTTATGACAACCTGTAATCTTGAAAGGACTCGAAATTTTTATTCAACAACATCCCCTTTACAAAAGCCTGCTTTCGTTGCAGATAGCATCTTTTGTCTAAGAGTTTTTAAAAGCAAAATTATACTCCATCTCATTTGGAGGGTATTTGGGTTGGACCTTGGGAGACTAGTATTAGAAGAAATGAGGTCAGCCACAGCATGGGGGGGGGCAGTAGGAGAGGACAGTTCCTTTTACGGTACAGAATGATGGAATTTCCCTTCAATAATTGAAAGACACCTAGACATGCCCTGGACTAATTTGATCAGGTAGTAATTTAAACTGATTTTGAACCCAGAGACAGTAAAAACTCAGCGTGCATAGGAGCCTTGTTTCCTCGGCATTTTATACAATACCCCGCATCAGCTGGGGGTCACTGCATTAGTCTTTGACTAGATTGGCTTTCCCAAAACTCACAGCGACCATCACATCCGGCTAGCAGCATCTCGTGCTTCTTTTAGAGCAGTGATGGGCCCCCGCCGCCCTGGACGCACACCGCCCTGTGCACTTGCCCCTTCCCGTCTCCAGAGCCAGGCCGGCTGGCACCCACAAGAGGGCAGACTTCGGTAGTGGAGGGACGTGCTGGACACTGCATTTCTTCTCCCCTCCATCTGGAGTGGCACATAGAAACTACCCCTCAGATGCTGACCAGTCTGCCTGGCACACCAGTCCTGGCAGCAAGCCACCATCAGGACTCTCGAGTGGATGCCGCCAGGGAGCGCCTGGGCCATGGCACAGTCTGCAGCTGCCCGGGGCGGGAGGAACCAGGGGGCCCCAGGACCGAGGCATGCTGCTTGCTCTGTCTTCACTTTGATGTAGAGAAGATCCGCAGTGACAAATTAGTTGCTAACTCATTCCTTTATGCTGCCACATAGTCGTTAATTTTCAAATCCTGTCATCCAACGTGAATGATTTCTGTGATGATTTTGAATCACGGGCTGTCACTCACTAAATATGAACCGTGTCTTGTTTTTCTCATTTTCCTCTTGAGTTTATTTTCTGAAATCATCCATATTTTCCTGGATTACCAGAAAAGCCTTTTTTTCTGTCATCATGTCAATTTTTCAATCTCAAATATTCAATTAGCATGTGCTTGTTATACGTAAAGCTCAGGGCTAGACACAGTAAAGAACATAACAAAGGAACAATTCATATCTGCAGGACATGCCGTCTGATACAATAAAACATGTACAGAAGTAACAAGTAGGAGACTGAACACACTAAGACATTTTGCCCACTGGAAGTGGAAGAAGAGGGGGTTACCATAATTTGGGGCCCAGGAGATGAGTCAGGGAGGTTCTAGGGAATGACGTCATTTGAGTTGGGGGTTCAAGGTGAGGACTGGTAAGTGGATATCAAAAACATCTGGAAGAGAAGTGTGTGGGGGGAGTCAATGGTCCAGGGATCGCAAGAAATTGCATTTGGCAAGAGAACTAGATTTTTGAAGCTCAGTAATTCACAGAGCCTATTAGGATAGATCTAAGCTAATGGACCTTGCCAGGATTGTGGATGCTAGTGTAAGGCATTTAGGATGCTGAACATTTTTGGAAGTAATACTTTCTTTCTTTCTTTTTTTTTTTTTTTTTTTTTTTTTTGGTACCAGGGATCAAACTCAGAGGCATTCAACCACTGAGCCACATCCCCAGCCCTATTTTGTATTTTATTTAGAGACAGGGTCTCACTGAGTTGCTTAACACCTTGCTTTTGCTGAGGCTGGTTTGGAACTCACGATCCTCCTGCCGCAGCCTCCCAAGCCTATGGGAGTATAGGCATGTGCTACAGTGCCCAGCCTGGAAGTAACACTTTTAATAAGATTACTCAGAGACTGCAGTGTAGGTTGGATTGGCTTGGGAAAAGAAAAGCAGGGCGAAAGATGTGGTTGAGGGCTTTCAGGTTTGAAGCAAGTATCGGGCAGATGTGGAGGCTCAACCCAACGGAGAGTCCAAGGAAGATTCCCTGAGTCTCAAGGACTAAGGAAATGAGAAATGAGATGACATCATATATATATATATTTTTATATATACATATATATATACATATATATATATTTTTTAATTGTTGATGGACCTTTCTTTTTTATTTATTTATATGTGGTGCCAAGGATTAAACCCAGTGCCTCATACATACTAGGCAAGCACTTGACCACTGAGCCACGACCCCAGCCCCTGACTTCGGCTTTTGATCCAAGATTACTTATAGAATAGTCGATGCTGGCTTACTCCAGTGCCATCCCTCTGCCTGAGGAGGGAGGCGTCTTGGTGGTAATGCCATAAGTGTGGGTCTCTCCTAGAAACTAACTGGAGGTGAGCATTGTCTCATTTTTCAGAATGTAATTGTTTCATCTTTAAAACAATCTTATATTTTTTTCCCTGTGGACTTTCAATTCAAATGAGTTCATCCAGTAGCTCTCAAATGCTCCATCTCTAAAAAGGACAGTCGTGGTGCTCACCCAGTGTACTATGCCAAACAAAAACCCATCCCCTGCCTTCTGTGTGAAATTCTGCACATATTCAACCATATGCGGACACTACCAGTTTTTCAAAAGCAAATATCCTCTTTGTCAGAGTTTTCTCCAGTTTCTCTTAACTAATTCCATTAGGCAGATAGCATATTGTGAGATGTTTTCAACATGCCTAAGTGAGACCTGCAGGATTTAAAATACATATATTTATATCAGCTTGTGCTTTACTTACCTAAATATGGTACAAATTCTATCTTATTTTTCACCTACTTAAATTTGTGGTGCATTAAACTATCTATGTAACAAGCAGGGCATGCTGGTACATGCCTGTTGTCTCAGCAACTTGGGAGGTTAAGGCAAGAGGATTGCAAGTTCAAGTCTAGCCTCTGCAATTTAGTGAAACCCTGTCTCAGAGCAAAAAATTAAATGATCAAATGGTCTAGGGACGTTGCTCAGTGGTAAAGTGCCCCTAGGTTCAATCCCCAGTACCAAAAAAAAAAAAAAAAAAAAAAAAGCAAACAGTATCTACACAACAGCTGGTTGGTGACATAGGTTGGTTTTTTTTTATATTTATTCACTGATTTGCTTTATTGTGAGGCTGGCTTTGTACCTCCTGCAAAGTGCTGGGATTACAGGCGTGCGCCACACGCCCGGCTGGTATTTTTTTTTTATATTATTTGCATGCACTTATTTTTACATGGTGCTGAGGATCGAACCCGGGCCACTCATGTGCTAGGCAAGTGCTCTACCACTGAGCCACAACCCTGACCCTCATAGGTTGTTTCTTGTTTTGTTTTGTTTTGTTAAATTTATTTTGTTGAATGAAAGTAACCTTTTTCTTGTGTGTGTGTGTGTGTGTGTGTGTGTGTATGCATGCGTGTGTGTGTGTGTATGTGCGTGTGTGTGTGTGTGTGTGTGTGTCTGTGGAGCATGTATGTGTCTAAGGGATATATAGCAGCCATAGGTTATCACTTGTGAGATCGTGGCCTTGTGGTAGAAATAATTCACCTTGCCTCTGAGTCGGGCCTCACCTGTGCACGGCAGGAATTTAAAGATGATGGTTTTCCATTTTGTATTCTCATCCAACAGTCTATTGTAAAATGTTCCTCCTGCACCATAATCATGCTTCATGAGTCTTTCAAAAGTAAGAGTAGATTGATCTAGAACTATCACTGGAGACATAGACACTGCTTGAAACGTGACATTTTTTCTCTGCAGGCATACTGTGAAGGTTTATACGTTTCAGTAACAAACTGAATCTAGTCAAATAGGCATCACAACGTGCTCTCCTGTGTATCGTTGACAATGGAAACCTAAATCATCTTCATTGCTTCTTACTTAAGAATCTAAAACATAACCAGGTACCATGAAGTGAAGTCCTTCCACTTGGGAGGATCACCTGAGCCCAGGAGTTTGAGACCAGTCTGGGCAACAGAGTGGGAGACCCTGTCTCAAAAATTGATCAATCAATCAATAACATCTCATCCAAAATATGTGGAACCTATTCCATTCTCTTCCGTGGACTTCTTGACCAAATCTTACCACCACCTTTCCTATACTTGATGGTATCTCAAAGACTATATTCATCCTTCTCTGTGTTCTCTTAAACTTGGTGATAGTTAGCTTTCCATTAGTATGACAAAATACCTGAAACAATCAAATTAAAAAGAGGAAAGGTTTATTTTGGCTCACAGCTTTGGAGGTTTCTGTCCAGATTCAGGTGATCCCAGTGCTTTTGATTCCATGGTGAGTCAGCATATCAGGGTTGGAAGCACGTGACAGAGGATGCTGTCACCTCATGGCACCAAGGAAGCAAGAGAGAGAGAAGAGAGAGAGAGAGAGAGAGAGAGAGAAGGGTCAAGGTCCCGATGTCTCTTTCAAAAGCATACTCCTAGCAACCTAACTTCCTCCCAATAGACCCCACCTGTTAAAGGTTCCACTGCCTCCCAATACCACCACAGGCTGGGGACCAAACATTCAACATAGGGGCATTTGGGGGGCACTTTTCCAAACTGTTTTTTCCAAACTCCTTTTTTTTTTTTTCTTTTTAATCAATTTTGCCATTCCTATGTTGTCCCATTCATTTCCTTATTCTTAGATTCGTGAGAATGCACAAAAATGAACACACTCTTCCTGCCTAGAATTATAGACTTGGGCCAGTGCACACATCCAAGCCCTCCCTTCATCTTTCCCCTCCTGATTGGATTTGCTGCTTCTGTTCTTCCTTTGACAGCATCCCCATGCCCTGGACAACAAGCAGACTGGGACTGGCATTCTTCCCAGCTTGAGGCACTTGAACTGGTGCTCCTCTCCCCACCAAGAGGGGCGGGGGCTGCCTGGTGGAGAGCCAGCCTCGATCTCTCCTCACTCGTCCTCTCCCCTTTTCAGAAGCTCCTGGTATGGTTCTCTCCAATCCAGGTTCGTTGCCTCCCTCTGCCAGGCACTGTGCAAGATGTCAGGGGAACCCTGTTTACCTCCCTGCCCAGGGAAGCAGCCGGCAGATGGCCAGCCTTCTGCACCAGGCCTGGGGTCACCCCTCCCAGCAGCACTGGATGTTCATGGCTAACCTGGGAGAGCTTTCTCTTGAGCAGAAACCCCTGGAGCTCTAGGAGCTGGATTTATTTCATGCCTATAGCTTCCAGAGCCTGCAGAGAAATGAATGTAGGATTGATACTTGAAATCCAGCTACCACATTGCCTCTGAAAAGAGAAAAGTGATGAGTGCTTGCTCCCCATCATCTTGGGGAAGCCAGGGCATCCTTGATTTCGATCATTTTTTGTGTTTTGTTTCTCTATAGCCACCCACACCCACCTCAGTGCTGCACTCAAGAGTGAAATGATGGGCCAGGCGCATGCCTGTAATCCCAGTGGCTTAGGAGGCTGAGGCAGGAGGATCACGAGTTCAAAGCCAGCCTCAGCAAAAGCAAGGCACTAAGCATCTCAGTGAGACTCTGTCTCTAAATAAAATACAAAATAGGGCTGGGGATGTGGCTCAGTGGTCGAGTGCCCCTGAGTTCAATCCCCAGTGCCCACCCCCTAAAAAGTGAAATTATGGTTTTTCTAAACCAATAAATGGCTAATTTCTAAGTATAAATTATAATTTTTAATTTTATTTATTTGTTCTAATTTGTTATATATGACAGCAGAATGCATTTCAATTCATAGTACATATATAGAGCACAGTTTTTCATGTCTCTGGTTGTACACATAGTAGAGTCACACCATTCATGTCCTCATACATGTACCAGAGTAATGATGACCATCTCATTCCACCATCTTTCCTACTCCCAGCCCTCTCCCTTCCCCTCCCTCACCTTTGCCTTATCTAAAGTTCCTCCATTTCTCCCATGCTCTGCCCCCCCATTATGGATCAGCATCCACATGTAAGAGAAAACATTTGGCCTTTGGTTTTGGGGGTTTGGCTTACTTCACTTAGCGTGATATTCTCCAGCTCCATCCATTTACCTGCAAATGCCATGATTTTATTCTCTTTTAACACTGAGCAATATTCCATTGTGTGTGTGTGTGTGTGTGTGTGTGTGTGTGTGTGTGTGTCACAGTTTCTTTATCTATTCATCTATTGAAAGGCATCTAGGTTGGTTCCACAATTTAGCTATTGTGAATTATGTGGCTATAAACATTGTGGTGGCTGTGTCCCTGTAGTATGCTGTTTTTAAGTCCTTTGGGTATAGACCGAGGGGTGGGAGAGCTGGGTCAAAGGGTGATTCCATTCCAAGTTTCCCAAGGAATCTCCATACTGCTTTCCAGATTGGCTGCACCAATTTGCATTCCCACCAGCAATGTATGAATGTGCCTTTTCCCCCACATCTTCATCAACACTTATTGTTGTTTGTATTTTTGATAACTGCCATTCTGACTGGAGTGAGACAAAATCTTAGAGTAGTTTTGATTTGCATTTCTCTAATTGCTAGAGATGTTGAACATTTTTTCATATATTTGTTTTTGTTTTTTGTTTTTCGTTTTTTGTTTTTTTGGTACCAAAGGTTGAACTCAGGTGCACTTGGCCACATCCCCTGCCTTATTTTGTATTTTATTTACAGACAAGGTCTCACTAAGTTGCTTAGCACCTCGCCATTGCTGAGGCTGGCTTTGAACTCGTGATACTCCTGTCTCAGCCTCCCAAGCTGCTGGTCATATATTTGTTGATTGATTGTATATCATCTTCTGAAAAGTATCTATTCATTTCCTTGGCCCATTTATTGATTGGTTTTTTTATCTTTTTTTTTTTTTTTTTTTTTTTGGTGTTAAGTTTGTTGAGTTCTTTACATATCCTAAAGATTAGTGCTCTTTTGATGTGCATGTAGTAAAAATTTGCTCCCATACTGTAGGCTCTCTCTTCACCTCAATAATTATTTCTTTTGCTGAGAGAAGCTTTTTATTTTAAGTCCATTGCATTTATTGATTCTTGATTTTACTTCTTGTGCTTTAGGAGTCTGGTTAAGGAAGTCAGTTCCTAAGCCAACACAATGAAGATTTGGTCCTACTTTTTCTTCTCTGGTCTAATTCCTAGGTCCTTGATCCACTTTGAGTTGAGTTTTGTGCATGATGAGAAAAAGGGGCTTAATTTCATTTTGCTGCATATGGATTTCCAGTTCTCCCAGCACCATTTTTTGAAGAGGCTGTCTTTTATCCAATATTTTTGGTGCCTTTGTCTAGTATGAGATAACTGTATTTATGTGGGTTAGTCTCTGTGTCCTCTATTTTGTACCATTGGTCTACAAGTCTATTTTGGTGCAAATACCATGCTGTTTTTGTTACTATCGCTCTGTAGTATAGTTTAAGTTCTGGTATAGTGATGCCACCTGCTTCACTCTTTTTGCTAAGGATTGTTTTTGGCTATTCTGGGTCTCTTATTTTTCCTGATGAATTTCATGATTGCTTTTTCTATTTCTATGAGGAATGTCATTGGGATTTTGTTTGGAATTGCATTAAATCTGTATAGTGCTTTTGGTAGTATGCTCATTTTGACAATATTAATTCTGTCTATCCAAGAACAAGGGAGATCTTTCCATTTTCTTTTTTTTTTTTTTTTTTTTTTTTTGGTACTGGGATTAAACTCAGGGGCACTCGACCACTGAGCCACATCCCCAGCCCCTTTTTTGTATTTTATTTAGAGACAGGGTCTCACTGAGTTGCTAAGTGCCTCGCCATTGCTGAGGCTGCTTTGAACTCGCGATCCTCCTGCCTCAGCCTCCCAAAGTGCTGGGATTACAGGCGTGCGCCACTGCGCCCGGCGCTCTTTCCATTTTCTAAGGTCTTCTTTAATTTCTTTTCTTAGTGTTCTGTAGTTTTCATCATAGAGGTCTTTCACCTCTTTGGTTAAGTTGATTCCCAAGTAATTTATTTATTTATTTATTTATTCATTTATTTATTTTTGAGGCTGTTGCAAATGCTGTTGTTTTCCTAGTTTCTCTTTAAAGGATTTGTCACTGATGTACAGAAATGCCTTTGATTTATGGGTGTTGATTTTATATCCTGCTGCTTTGCTGAATTCATTTATTAGTTCTAGAAGTTTTCTGGTGAAATTCTTTGGATCCTCTAAGTATAAATAATGTCATTGGCAAATAATAATAGTTTGAGTTCTTCTTTTCCTATCCGGATCCCTTTAATTTCTTTTGTCTGTCTAATTGCTCTAGCTAGGGCTTCAAGAACTATGTTAAATAGGAATGGTGAAAGAGGGCATCCCTGTCTTGTTCCAGTTTTTAGAGAGAATTCTTTCAATTTTTCTCCATTTAGAATGGTGTTGGCCTGGGGCTTAGCATAAATAGCCTTTACAACATTGAGATATGTTCCTGTTATCCCTAGTTTTTCTAGTGTTTTGAACATGAAGCGGTATTTTGTCAAATGTTTTTTCTGCATCTATTGAGATGATCATATGATTCTTATCTTTAAGTCTATTGATATAATGAATTACATTTATTGATTTCCATATGTTGAACCAACCTTGCATCCCTGGAATGAACCCCACTTGATCGTGGTGCACTATCTTTTTTTTTTTTTTTTTTTTTTTTGGTACCGGGGATTGAACTCAGTGGCACTTGACCACTGGGTCATATCCCCAGCCCTTTTTTGTATTTTATTAGAGACAGGGTCTCACTGAGTTGCTAAATGCCTTGCCATTGCTGAGGCTGGCTTTGAACTCGCGATCCTCCTGCCTCAGCCTCCCAAAGTGCTGGGATTACAGGCGTGCGCCACCGCGCCCGGCCCCTATCTTTTTAATATGTTTTTGTATTCGATTTGCCAGAATTTTATTGAGAATTTTTGAATCTATGTTCACTAGAGACATGGGTCTGAAGTTTTCTTTCTTTTATGTGTCTTTGTCTGGTTTTGGGATCAGGGTAATATTGCCCTCATAGAAGAGTTCGGAAGTGTTCCCTCTTTATCTATTTCATGTAATAGTTTGAGGAGTGGTATTAGTTCTTCTTTGAAGGTCTTGTAGAAATATGCTGTGTATCCATCTGGTCCTGGGCTTTTCTTGGTTGGTAGGCTTCTGATGGCATCTTCTATTTCATTGCTTGAAATCGGTCTGTTTAAATTGTGTATATCATCCTGATTCAGTTTGAGCAAATCATATGACTCTAGAAATTTGTCAATGCCTCTGGTATTTTCTATTTTGTTGAAGTACAAATTTTCAAAATAATTTCTAATTGTCTTCTGTATTTCTGTATTGTCCATTGTGATATTTCCTTTTCATCATGGATGTTAATAGTTTGAGTTTTCTCTTGCCTTCTCTTCATTAGCATGGCTAAGGGTTTATCAATTTTATTTATTTTTTGAAAGAACCAACTTTTTGTTTGTTTATTTTTAAAATTGTTTCTTTTGTTTCAATTTCATCTCTGATTTTAATTATTTCCTGTCTTCTACTGCTTTTGGTGTTAATTTGTCCTTCTCTTTCTGGGCTTTGAGATGTAATGTTAGGTCATTCATTTGTTGACTTTCTCTTCTTTTAAGGAATGAACTCCATGCAATGAACTTTTATCTTAGTACTACCTTCATAGTGTCCCAGAGATTTTGATATGTTGTATCAGTGTTCTCATTTACCTCTAAGAATTTTTTTATTCTCCTCTTTAATGTTTTCTGTAATCCATTGTTCATTCAATAGCATATTATTTAGTCTCCAGGTGTTGGAGTAGCTTCTATTTTTTTTATTTTATCATTGATTTCATTCCATTATGATCTGATAGATGCAGGATAGTATCTTTATTGTATTTGCTTAGAGTTGTTTTGTGGCATGATATATGGTCTATTTTAGAGAAGGATCCATATGCTGCTGAGAAGAAAGTGTATTCACTTGTTGAAGGATGAAATATTCTATACAAGTCTGTTAAGTCTAAGTTATTGATTGTATTGAGTTCTATAATTTCTTTGTTTAAATTTTGTTTGGAAGATCTATCCAGTGGTGAAAGAGGTATGTTAAAGTCACCCAGAATTATTGTGTTGTGGTTTATTTGACTCTTGAACTTGAGAAGAATTTGTTTGACGAATGTAGATGCTCCATTGTTTGGGGCATTCATATTTATAATTGTAATGTCTTGTTGATGTATGGTTCCCTTAAGCAGTATGAAATGTCCTTCTTTATCCCTTTCGATTAACTTTGGCTTGAAGTCTACTTTATTTGATATGAGGATAGAAACCCCTGCTTGTTTCTGCAGTCATTGTGAGTGTTATGCTTTTTCCCAACCTTTCACCTTCAGTCTGTGGAAGTATTTTCCTATGAGATGTGTCTCTTGAAGGCAGCATATTGTTGGGTCTTTTTTTTTTTTTTTTAAATCCAATCTGCCAGTCTATGTCTTTTGATTGGTGAGTTTAAGCCATTAACATTCAGGGTTATTATTGAGACATTATTTGTATTCCCGGTCATTTTTTAAATTCATTTTTTAGTTGCAGTTGGACACAATACCTTTATTTTATTCATTTATTTTTACATGGTGCTGAGAATCGAACCCAGGGCCATGCATGTGCTAGGTTCTTGGTTGGCATCCATTTTCTTTCAGGGCTTGGTATATGTTGTTCCAGATCTTCTAGTTTTCACAGTCTGGGTTGAGAAATCTGCAGAGATCCTAATTGGTTCCCCCTATACGTAATCTGATTCTTTTCTCTTGTGCCACAACCCCAGCCCCCTCCCGGCCATTTTTGTTTGTTTTTGGTAATTATTTTAATGCTTTCTCTTTTTTTAATATTTATTTATTTGTTTTAGGTGTACACAATGTCTTTGTTTTTACATGGTGCTGAGGAGTGAGCGCTCTACCACTGAGCCACAACCCCAGCCCCTGTTTTTTGGTAATTTATCTTGACTTGGTTTCTCCTTTGATTGGTTTTTCCTTTAGTGTAATATCTCCCTTTGCTGATTTTCATTTCCTCTTCATGGAACATTTTGCCAGGGATGTTCTGAGTGTAGGCTTTCTAGTTGTAAATTCTTTTAATTTTTGTTTATTGTGAAAGGTTTTTATTTTGTCCACAAAATCTAAAGCTTAATTTTGCTGGGTATAAGATTCTTGGTTGGCATCCATTTTCTTTCAGGGCTTGGTATATGTTTTTCCAGATCTTCTAGTTTTCACGGTCTGAGGTGAGAAATCTGCAGAGATCCTAATTGTTTTCCCCCTATACATAATCTGATTCTTTTCTCTTGTGGCTTTTAGAATTCTCTCCTTATTCTGTATGCTAGGCATTTTCATTATAATGTGACTTGGTGTGGATATATTGTGATTTTGTACATTTGGTGTCCTGTAAGCCTCTTATATCTGATTTTCCAATTCATTCTTCATGTTTGGAAATTTTTCTGATATTATTTCATTGAATAGATTGTTCATTCCTTTGGTTTGTAACTCTATGCCTTCCTGTATCCCAATAATTATTAACTTTGGTCTTTTTATGTTATGCCATAATTCTTGAATATTCTGCTCATGGTTTCTTATCTTCTTCACTGTGTGGTCAACTTTATTTTCAAGATTATATATTTTGTCTTCATTATCTGAGGTTCTGTCTTCCAAGTGATATAATCTGTTGATGATGCTTTCTATTGAGTTTTTAATTTGGTTTATTGTTTCCTTCATTTCAAGGATTTCTGTTTGGTTTTTTTTTTTTTTTCCCCAGAACCTCTATCTCTTTATTGAAGTAATCTTTTGCTTCCTGTATTTGCTTATGTAGCTCTTTATCGAAATGATCTTTTGCTGCCTGTATTTGCTCTCTTAAATCATTCTTTAATTCACAGAACATTTTAATTATGTACATCCTGAACTCCTTCTCTGTCATTTCTTCTGCTGTGCTGGCCATGGATGCTAACAATTTCATGACTTGGTTAGTTTAGAGCACTTTCTTCCCTTGGTTTTTCATGTTGTTCCTGTGTCTTCCCTTCCAGCACTGCAGATCTGAGGTGTCACCATTTTTATCCTATAGGCTTATCTATCATGTCCCTGCAGGGTCCCAACACCTCTCCTTTAAGGGGGAGAACAATATTAACAGATTTCCAATACAAACAATATACAGCCTTAAACCAAATAGCTTCTATTAAGACGTTTACAGTTTTGTCACAATATATCAAAATGTTGAGTTCAATTATTATCTACAATATAGACAGTAGGTTTGCAAGTTTCTGATGGTGGACAAAGAGAGAACCAGAGATGGGGTGTTGGATGAGATGTTAGGGGGGTAGGAGGTGAGGATATAGAATTATTAGATCTTAGGAAGCTTGAAAGAGGAATCTAAAGAAGTTGGCTAGTAGCAGGAGAAAAGAGAGAAAGTGATTTTGGAGAAACAAGTAAGTGGAAATACAATACAGAGAGTACAAAAAACAAAAATTAAAATTAAAAAAATAAAAATGTAAAAATAGGAGACAAAAGAATATGCAACACAGGGGCTGGGAGTATGGCTCAGGCGTAGAGTGCTCGACTCACATGTGTGAGGCCCTGGGTTTGATCCTCAGTGCCGATGGGACACTGCACCCCCAGGATCTCCTTTGGGGCCCACTTGTGTGATGTGGGCACCTGGTCTTATCTCCTTCTATCACCTGTAGACCTCGCAATTCCTGGTCTCTAATTTAGTCTCTAAACTGTATCTCCCTCCCTCCCTCCCTTTCTACTTCCTAATCAGGAACCTCTCTCACCAAGGTCTTGTGGGCTGCACTCTGGGGACTGTGCCCCTGCCACGGACAGCCGTTTTGTATTGGGCAGTTCAGGGCCAGGCTTTGTGAGCCACAGACTGGCTGTGTAGCTGCAAGCACTGTGCTGAGTTAGTGGCTGCGGGGAAGAGGGGAGCTGGGGACTATAGGTACCTTGATATTGTTTCTAGGCCCCAGCTTGTGTCCCAAGCTTGGAGTTGCCCCAACTAAAGATGGTGAAAATGGTATCCCAAGACGGAGGAGGCTGCTTTCAGAGATGGGATGTCACTGGGGTTGGAGCGGGTTGTGGCATTGGCGACGTATTTAGAGATGCATCTCTGTGGCGTGCAATGTTGTGGCTGGCGGCGTCTCCAGACCCAGTCCTGTGTCCCCAGGTGCAGGCTACCGCATGTAGGGGACTGTGACAGTGGTTGCAGGGTCCCAAGATAGAGGCGACTAGGGGAGCCCCACGTTGGTCAATGGGGTCCACATGGGAATGGTGGCCAGAGGTCCTGTGTGGCACAGTGGCTGGGATTCCTACGTGGGAGCAGCTGTCAGGAGTCCTCTAATAACTCCCAGAGAAACAGTATTCCCGCTACTAGAATCCCAGGTCAAGGAGCAACACAGAACGCAGCCTCCTTCTAGCCTGACATCTTGGATCCCGCCCCCTAAACCACATTTAAGTAGGACATAAATTCAAAGAATATAAAAGAACACACACTTTCAATAATTACAAATCTCAGTCTCCTGGGACGGGGGTGGGGAACACTTTCATTTGACCAATTTGTGGGAAGGGCTAATTATGTCTAGTTACTTAAGTGTTTACATTCTTGCAAGATCATTTTGGAAATCATCACTAAAATAAGTAGGTTGAATAATTTGTTTGAATATTAATATACCTTTTAAAAAAAAAACAGCACTCTAAAAAAGCATGTAATCCCTTTTTAATGTAGTACAAATTCAGAAAATAGTTTCTTTTTCATGTCCAGAATGGTATTAATAGGGACAGATTTCATTTGTTATCCATGAATTTAATTATTGAATTCAGCCAATAAATAAAAAGAATACTCTGTTTTCTCCTATGGGCTACATCAGTTTCAGTGAACTCAGTCGTCTCTGTGCTCTCGCGATGCTTCATAGCCAACAGTTTGTTTCATCCTTTGTAAGCAGCCTTTATTCAGAGGTGTGTGGAGCTGCTTCTGTGCAGAGACAGATATTTAAAATAGTCAAACAATGAAACTTCAGAGCCTGAAGGAAAATATATATTCATATTTCCTCCTGAACATAACCTTAATAAACACAGCTTAAGATTTAGCCAAACGCTTTCATCTCCATTGCATCTCAATAAAGCCCCCTGGGTTCTGAATTTGTTCAAAGCCCGACAATCTATGGTAAGGCAGGGTAGGGGCTCCCATCTAAGATTAAACTTTTATTAAGTCTTATTCTCAGCAGATAGACCTGGGAGAGATAGGAAGACATCGGCGCGTGGTCAATGAAACCACGAAGTCATGAAAGCCTCTCTTGGTGTCTAGGATTTATTTTCTATGTAACATTTCACACCCGGAGCATGCCTGACCTGATCCAAAAAGGCTTTTCATAGGACAGGCTTAAGATTGTGCAGAGCCGAGCTGAAGGACTGCAGACCCGGACAGAGGATGTAGGCTACCCCGTAAGCAGCAGCAGCAGCAGATCCTGGAAGCCCTGTGTACCGGCATGTCTGTCCTTCTGTGTCTTATCAGTGTTGTCCACATACAGAGTTAGAGAAATGAGGGCTGGGGATGTAGCTCAGTGGTAGAGCACTTGCCAGGCTTCCAGAGGCTGAGGCAGGAGGATCCTGAGTTCAAAGCCAGCCTTAGCAACTTAGTGAGGCCCTAAGTGACTCAGCAAGACCCTGTCTCTAAATTATGTACATATATAAAGGACTGGGGATGTGGCTCAGTGATTAAGTGCCCTTGGTTCAATCCCTGGAACAACAACAACAAAAAAAGCCTGGCTTCTATCCCCAGTTCCACCAAGAAAAAAAGAAAAAAAAAAATCCCTTAGAAGTGAGAGGAGCCCTGTAGCTGCTCCTTGTCCTGAACGCTGCTCCGTTCCAAAACTTTCCATGCCCAACTCCTGCTTGTTCCTTTGTCAATCACATTTGTTGCTGTCTCACACCCTGATGCTGGAGCCGTTCAGAGTTTTTAATTTTGTATTGTTCTTGTTATTTGAAATGACATCCCGTCCTCCTCTAGACACAGGACTTTCCATTGGCACATATCCCATCTTCCCCTGCACCCCTGCTGCCGCCCATTTTAGTTTTGAAACAGAAAGTAATGTTTGATTTTTGAAATCCAACAGGGTTCCCGCTGCAGAGGGTCCTGGTCACTCCATCCCTAGGCAATCACTGCTGTACCAGCTCACCTCCGAGACCAGCTTGTGCACCTTGCAGTTGAATTAAATGTTCTCTGATGGTCTTTTCTTACCTTCTTGTAAATGTGTTTCTTTAAAAATCAGGGCACCTGCGTGATAAAACAGACTCTTTCTTGTCACTAGTACATCCTCGCATGCCCCTAGAGATGCACTGGTGCTGGTGGCTACAGAATTTAAGAGGCTTTTCACTGAAGAAGCTCTGGAATTTCTCAGAGGGCTGCCGACCTGGAAGATGACTGTGCCTTCAGGCATTGGGTGTCTTCCCTTCCTGTTAAGTGACATAAAGTGTTTGTCTAGGGACCAGTTGAACCTGATCACTGATTACCCGAAGGCCAGGAAGGAACACCGGGAAGGTATTTGGCACCATCCCTTTCCTTCTCCATTTTAAATCCCAGGTAATCCTTTTTCTGCAAATTCATGTATAAAAGAAAACTACGTTTTTTTTTTTTTTTGTTTTGTTGTTTTTGTGGTACGGGGGGATTGAACTCAGGGGCACTCGACCACTGGGCCACATCCCCAGCCCTTTTTTGTATTTTATTTAGAGACAGGGTCTCACTGAGTTGCTAAGTGCCTCGCCATTGCTGAGGCTGGCTTTGAACTCGCGATTCTCCTGTCTCAGCCTCCCAAAGTGCTGGGATTACAGGCATGCGCCACCGCGCCCGGCTAAACTACGTATTTTTATTTAGTGAGAGTTTGTGCATTTGTAATCTGTCTGCAATGAAAAGTAACTGATTTGAACATGTTTAGATAGGAATATACCATGTTAACATTCAACCTTTATAAATTAATGTGCTTCTTCTAAAGTTAGATTTTCTCTTTCTTCCCTCCCCCACCTCCTTTCTTCCTTTCTTTTTCTATACTAGGGATTGAACTCAGGGGAGTGCTCTACCACTGACCTAGATCTCTACTTCTTTTTATTTTTTATTTTGTGACAGGATCTCACTAAGTTGCAGAGACTGGCTTTGAACTTGTGATCCTCCTGCCTCAGCCTCCCAAGTTGCTGGGATTACAGGTGTGCACTACCACGTCTGGCTCTAAATTTTCTTTTGAACCAGGGTTTTTTTTTTTTAATATTTATTTATTTACTTTAGTTGTACACAATGCAATGCATTTATGTTTACATGGTGCTGAGGATCGAACCCGGGCCGCGCACGTGCAAGGCAAGCACTCTGCCGCTGAGCCACAACCCCAGCCCCATTGAACCAGGTTTTTAATAAGTCAGCAGAATAACCTCTGTGGACAGACAGATGTGTAGGAAATCATCCCAGCTTCCTGCTAGCTTACTTTCCTGGTTCTAGTTTTAGTTTATTGTTGTTAATTGAAACATTTGTAAGATTGCTTTTTAAGTGTGTGGTAAGTATGAAGAAGCAGTTCTTCATCTTGAAGGTTTTAAAGAGCATTCCAGGAACAAACCTAACTCCTCAAAGAAGGGACTTTTTAAAAAATATTTTATTTATTTGCTTTAGTTGTACACAATGCAATGCATTTATGTTTACGTGGTGCTGAGGATCGAACCCGGGCCGCGCACGTGCAGGGCGAGCATTCTACTGCTGAGCCACAACCCCAGCCCTTTTTTTAAAAAATTATTTATTTGCTTTAGTTGTACACAATGCCTTTATTTGTATGTGGTGCTGAGGATCGAACCCGGGCCGCACACGTGCAAGGCGAGCGCTCTACCACTGAGCCACAACCCCAGCCCCTGAAGGGACTTTTTAATATATATATAGATTTATTTATTTACTTCAGTTGTACGCAATGCCTTTATTTTTACGTGGTGCTGAGGATGGAACCTGGGCCGCGCACGTTCTAGGCGAGTGCTCTACTGCTGAGCCACAACCCCAGCCCAAGAAGGGACTTTTGAGATTGCTTGTTTTGAGAGAAGAAAAGTGAGACTAAATAATAATCAACTGCTTCTTCCTTCAAGAAAAAGTAGCAGACTGTGAAACACACCTAAGAGGTGTTGAAGCTTTTAAAGAAATCTTCATCTTACAAAATGTAGAATTGTGTTATTTTTGTACACTTATGCTCTTTTCCTGGGTGGGGCGGTAAGGGTGGAGGAACCCATAAACTTAAAACACAGGTCTTGTTTCTTTTTAATTATAGAACCCTCTAAGTCAGGAAAAGGGAAAAGACCCTTCTGGAATAAGTAAAAGTGAAGCCCTTTCTGGAAGAGCCTGAGGCAGTCCCGTGTGGCTCTCTGGCCTCCACCGCAGGCTTCTGCTGACCACCATTCTCTTCACTCCTCCAGGCTGTGGGACCCCGGAACCCTCTGCCTGCAGCAGTCCTGCCTCATTTCAAAACAGGAACACCCCCGGGGCCAAGCCGCCTGCACTTCTTCCAAGCTCTGCAGAGAAGTCCTTCCTGGGTGCCGCTCTTTGAGGTCCCGCAAAGTCCCTGCTGATAGGCACCCCATGGGAAGAAAGCCGCCTTCCACCATCAAGTCAGTTTTTCCTTCTAGGAACAAGACAGCGCAGCAACCCCCGTGCTCCCACAAGTGCTCCTCTGGGCCGGCGGGACAGTTTGGAGCAATGGCAGTGTGTCCTGTCATAGGCGTTGTTTTTTCAGTGTTGAATCCAGGACCCAGCACATGCTAGGCAAGCGCCCCACTACTGAGCCACACCGCTAGCCCCTTGTCACAGTTTTAATGAATCTTCCAATCTCAGAAGACAGAAGCGACACTGTCCGTTTCAGCAGTGCCAGCCCCTTGCCTGAGCTGCCTGAGTTTTTATTATTTATTTATGGCACCAGGATTCAGCCAAGGGATGCTTAACGACTGGGCCACATCCCCAGCTCTATGTTGTATTTTGTTTAGAGACAGGGTCTCACTGAGTTGCTTAGTGCCTTGCTTTTGCTGAGGCTGGCTTTGAACTTGCGATCCTCCTGCCTCAGCCTCCCAAGCTGCTGGGATTACAGGTGTGTGCCCGGCCCTCCTGAGTTTTATACCCAGGTGACACTTACAGGAACCCTTCTACACTAGGTCCTTGTCATGGTTAGAGACACTTAAACTCAGTTCTTGATTTGCACCTCCAGAATCCAGTGGTTTTTGAGGCTTTTTTTCCTCATCTGCTGTGTTACTGTGGACTTTTTCTGTTGTAAGTGACAGGAGCTCAAATCCAGTTGTCTTAAAACAAGAGACTTGAGTGGCTGGCAGAAGTGGAGATTCCAGGAGTTGGCTGACTTGAGACCTACTGGATCCGACTGCTCAAATGGGTGTCTCCGACGTCCATGGCTGCCCCCTGGGTGAAGTACAACCCCTGGGGGTTCGGCCATCAGTCAAGCCTGGTTTCAGCCCTGAGCCTCCCTTGCACCCCTATGTGTGCCGGGGGGGTCTGAGTCTTTCCTGGCCTTCATGGTAGAGTTTCTGTCCCCTGCAGGCGCCCAGCACCTGATTCCTCCCCTAGGTCAACGTTTATTTCCTCTGCGCTTCAGTCTCCTAATACGCGTTGGCCTCTTAACCCTCAGATCTCTCCTGCAGCAGGTGTGGGGAAGGCCAACGAGAGCATGTTTTCAACCTGACTTTTTTTTTTTTAATCAAATACCAGGTTTTATTTTTTTATCATCCAATAAATTTTATTTATTTTTTTGAAGGGACAATGGCATATTTAATTTTTTTTTTGCATTTCATATTATGCATATAGAGCACATTTTTACATATCTCTGGTTGTATACAAAGTATATTCACACCATTCGTAGCTTCATACATGCACTTAGGGTAATAATATCCAATTCATTCTACCATCTTTTTGTTTTCCTTCTTCACCCTTTTGCCCCTTCCCTTCCCCTCCCTCCCCATTGGCCCTTCTAGTGTCCCTCTAATCCTCCTATGCTCTCTGTCCCAACCCCACTGTGAGTCAGCCTCCTTATATCAGAGAAAACATTCGGCATTTGGTTTTTTGGGATTGGCTAACTTCTCTTAGCATTATATTCTCCAACTTCATCCATTTACCTGTGAATGCCATGATTTTATTCTCTCTTATTGCTGAGTAATACTCCATTGTGTATATATACCACATTTTCTTTATCTACTCATCTACTGAAGGGCATCTTGGTTGGTTCCACAGTTTAGCTATTGTGCATTGTGCTGCTATAAACATTGATGTGGCCGGGCGTGGTGGCACATGCCTGTAATCCCAGCACTTGGGATTCTGAGGCAGGAGGATCACAAGTTCAAAGCCAGCCTCAGCAATGGTGAGGCACTTAGCAACTCAGTGAGACCCTGTCTCTAATAAAAAAAAATACAAAAAAGGGCTGGAGATGTGGCCCAGTGGTCGAGTGCCCCTGAGTTCAACCCCTGGTACCAAAAATATAAAAAATAAAAATAAACATTGATGTGGCTGTGTCCCTGTAGTATGCTGCTTTTAAGTCCTTCCGGTATAGACCCAGGAGTGGGATAGCTGGGTCATAAGGTGATTCCATTCTCAGTTTTCCAAGGAATCTCCATACTGCTTTCCATAGTGGCTGTACCATTTTGCAGTCCCACCAGCAACGTATGAGTGTGCCTTTTTCCCCACATCCTCGCCAACATTTATTGTTGTTTGTGTTTTTGATAGCTGCCATTCTAACTGGTGTGAGATGAAATCTTAAAGTGGTTTTGATTTGCATTTCTCTTATTGCCAGAGATGTTGAACATTTTTTCGTGTATTTGTTGATTGATTGTATATCTTCTTCTGAGAAGTGTCTGTTAAGTTCCTTGGACCATTTATTGATTGGGTCATTTGTTTTTTTGGTGTTAAGATTTTTGAGTTCTTTATATATTCTAGAGATTAGCGCACTATCTGAAGTGCATGTGGTAAAAATTTGTTCCCAATTAGTAGGTTCTCTATTCACCTCACTGATTGTTTCTTCTTCTGAGAAGAATTTTTTTAGTTTGAATCTACCCCATTTATTGATTCTTGATATTAATTCTGCGCTACAGGAGTCTTATTAAGGAACTTGGGACCTACTCCAACATATTGGAGATTAGAGCTTACTTTTTCTTCTATTAGGCATAGTGTTTTGGTCTAATTCCTAGATCCTTGATCCACTTTGAGTTGAGTTTTGTGCATGGTGAGAGATAGAGGTTTAATCTTGTTTTGTTGCATATGGATTTCCAGTTTTCCCAGCACCATTTGTTGAAGAGGCTATCTTTTCCCCAATGTACATTTTTGACTCCTTTGTCTAGTATAAGATAACTGAAATTATATGCATTAGTCTCTGTGTCCTCTATTCTGTACCACTGGTCTACCAGTCTATTTTGGTGCCAATATCATGCTGTTTTTGTTACTATTGCTCTGTAGTATAATTTAAGGTCTGGTATAGTGATGCCACCTGCTTCACTCTTCTTGCTAAGGATTGCTTTAGCTATTCTGGTTCTCTTATTTTTCCAGATGAATTTCATGACTACTTTTTCTATTTCTATGAGGAATGACATTGGGGTTTTGATTGGAATTGCATTAAATCTGTATAGCACTTTTGGTAGTATGGTCATTTTGACAATATTAGTTCTGCCAATCCAAGAGCAAGGTAGAGCTTTCCATCTTCTAAGGTCTTCCATAATTTCTTTCTTTAGTGTTCTGTAGTTTGCATTATAGAGGTCTTTCAGTCTTTGGTTAAATTGATTCCCAAGTATTTTTTTTATGCTATTGTAAATGGGGTAGTTTTCCTCAAAAAAGGAAGTTGCCAATGAAGTCTTGGTGCAAAGGTAGCTTCTCACCAAGACTATAAATAAAATTTAGATTGGGAGATGTCTTTTTTTTTTTTATTCGAAGTTGTTGTATATGACAGCAGAATGCATTACAATTCATATTACACATATAGAACACATTTTTACATATCTCTGGTTGTGTACAAAGTATATTCACACCATTGGTGTCTTCATACATGCACTTAGAGTAATGATGTCCATCTCATTCCACCATCTTTTTTTTTTTTTTACTCCCTTGCCCCCTCCTTTCCTCTCCCTCTCCACTGACCTTTCTAGAGTTCCTGTAATTCTCCTATGCTCCCCATCCCAACTCCACTATGAATCAACCTCCTTATATCAGAGAAAATATTTGGCATTTGGATTTTTGGGATTGGCTAACTTCACTTAGCATTATATTTGTTGGCTGGTTTTCAGTGATGCTGGGGCTGGCACTCAGGGCCTTGTGCATGCTAGGCAAGTGCCACTGAGCCACACCCTCGGCCCCCTGGGGATACCTTTGTGCATAGAGTGTAATGTTGCTTTGACCTTTTATGTGAGCAGGGATTATTTTAGCCAAAAAAAAAAAAAAAAAAACCTTTCCTCTCAGTGCATTTCTACCTTGACTATTATTATAGATAGAAATTCAGGGAATGAGGCCTCTTTTTTTGGAAGCTACATGTGCGTGCCTTTTATCAGCAGGGCCGGTCTGTAGGGAAGATCCTTCTCCCTACAGGGAACGTTTCTAGGCCTCCCTCCCGTCTTGACTGTCAGGATGAGTGGAGCCTCGTTCCGTTCCCCGCTCTCCTTGTGGCCTGGCCTTCCTCTCTGCCGGCTCTCTAACCTCCCTTTCTTTGCTGTGCTCAGCCTCTCCCCCAGCCCCCCAAGGCCCAGCCTCCTGACTCCGGTTGGATTCCAGAGCTCCCTCAGCCTGGGTGTGTCTGCTGCCTCAGACCCCTTCTGGGTTCACCCACAGACCCAGTGTGGCTGCCTTGTTCTTGTAAGAAACGTGAGTCGTGGGGAGGGCGCGGGAGGGAAGGTCTGTCCTCTGACTGGCTTCCCATCTTGCCACTGGTGTAGACAGACCTCCCCCAGACCCTCACCGAGGGCTCGCTGCTTGCTTCAGGGCCCTGCTGGGAGCTCTGAGGAAGCCTCTGTGCAGCAAGGTGAGGGCTTGCAGGACAGCCTGCCTGTCCAGAGGGGCGCTCCAGGTGCCAGACAGCGTGCCAGGCCACCAAGGGCAGTGGGTGGATGGATGTTTGCTTCTCAGGGATGCAGGGCTTCGGGGATGTCATGGGTCAGCCTTAAAGACTTTCTGGGAACCTCCCTGCTTTGGATGTTTAAGAATGTTTTCCAAGTGTCAAAAATAGCTTCAAAACAGAACATTTAGAACAAAACCCACTTATGAGAAGGGACGGCAGAGGACCAGGACACTGGGTCAGGCCACGACTAGACCAGGGGTTTGCCAACTTCTCTTTAAATGTTCAGATAGTAAATGTCTTAGGCCTTGTAGGCCAAGAAGCAACATTTGGGATAGTATGTACAGACTTATATAACTGTTGAAAACATAACCATTTAAAAATAGGAAACCATTCTTAGCTGGACACCACCAGACAGCAGGCCTGATTTGGTCCCTGGTGTGCCGAGCCCTGGACTAGGCCATTGAGGACGAAGTATCCGGGTCCAAAGAAGACTCGGTAGAGGTTTCTGGAGCTCAGGTTGAGCCTGGTGAGCGGCAGGTTACTCCTTGCCTAGCCTCTTCCTAAAGGTTAAGAAGGATCACTGTGGTGAGGTCAACTGGAACTGGTTCGTCCTGTGTCTTCATGCCGAGGTTCTGGGCTTGTTCTCGGCAGGACTGGGCAACCCCATTCTGTTCCCCCTCCCCTCTACCAGCTGCCCCAAGGCACAGGGGGAGCCTCCTGCACTGGTGGCCCAGGGCGGTGGGCTGGAGCTTGAGGTGGTTTACCTGCGTGGGGGGGTGGGAGTGCCCAGCAGGTGCTTCATGGACTTCATTTCTAGTGGTTTGGGCCTGCAAAGCCTAGATGAAGTTCCCCCCTGGTAGTCCTCTTAGTTTTTGTTGTTGTTTGTTTGTTTTTTTGTTTTGGGTACCAGGGATTAGACCCAGGGTCATGCAACCACTGAGCCACACCCCCAGCCTGTTTTTTTATTTTTTATTTTGAGACCAATTTTCCATAAGTTGCTTAAGGCCTCACTAAATTGCTGAGGCAGACTTTGAACTCGCAATCCTCCAGCCTCAGCCTCCCAACCCACTGGGATTATAGGCGTGTGCCACTGCACCGCACAGGAAAGGGGGCCTTTGTTTCTCTCTGTTCTTTGTGCAAGTGATATATCTTTCATGATATTAAATGCTATTTTAAAGTTTTAATTTCTGTGTTTTATTCAAAAGTGCTTCTGTGAGATATCGATTGCTGTGGTTATGGCGTAAAAGGTGTGTGTTTACAGAATGGTGATAAGACATGGAACACGCGTAGGTTAGGGTGACTCCCACCCTCTCAGGGACCCAGACAATCCCTGCAATTCAGAAGGTCCTCGTCTGTCAGACTAGAGTGACCTTCAGGGAAATCTGAAAAACTTTCCTTACCCTAAAGATAGATCTCTGTGGTTTCTGAGGAGTCTTTGAACCTCCAAATTCTAGGACTAATAGTTGGGGGAAAGTTTTTTTTTTTTTTTTTTTTTTAAGGAAGCAAGAAGCTGCTGGGACAAGGCACACTAGTGACTGATTGTCTGGCACTCACGGTGGCTCTGTGAGCTGGGAACCGCAATCACCTCCATTTCTAGAGGCCCGAGTCCCAGAGGGGATCAACCTGTCCACGGTCACACAGAAGCACCTGGTGGGGCCAGGACCATGCACCTGTGCTCTCAGCCACCACACAATCCCCGTTGCACTTCCATGTTATCCAGCTGATCTTGCTTTCAAGGAAAAGCTTAGATGTTTGCTTGGGTTTCGGTCATATCCTTCCATTCACTTTGACTAAAGGCCCAAATCATCTTCACATCAGTCACTTGCTCTGATTCGTCACAGCGTAAGGGCTGCAAAAATCAAGGGGGAGGGAGTGATCATTGTTATGGCTTAGATATGAGGGGTCCCCCCAAAGCCATGTGAGACAATGTAGGAATTTTCAGAAGTGAAATGATTAGATTAGGGAAGGAGTAACCCGATCAGTGGATTAATCCACTGATGTGGATTAACTGGGTGGTAACTATAGGCAGGTAGGGTATGACTGGAAAAAGCAGGTCACTGGGGGCGTGACTTTGAGGTTTATATTTTGCCCTTTAATGGGGGCGACGGCCAGCGTCTCATTGGGGGGTTCTTCTTCCTTCCCAGGAGGGTGTAAACCACCCCAAAACTTAGTCTCCAATAACTTGTGAAGAACAAAACCCAAATAGTCCGAAATATGTTTACAAAAGCGAAGGCCCTGATAGATCTAGTCCACACAGGTGCTGGAACTAGACAAAGAGAAGATGGCTCCTGTGGTTGATGTAAGGGGTACATCAAAGGCAGGGAGAAGGCTTCAAGGGCGGAGTCTTGCGTCATGTTGCCCTGCAGTCAGCAGGTTGATTGACGTCTTGGCAGGTCACACCCATCTCAGGTGCTGTGTGGGATCTCTGGCAGAGCTTGAGGGGGAAGCTCACCTGCATCAGGTCCATCCCTGTGTGGGGGGTGCCCCGGGGAGTTCCCAATGCCAGGCTTATCCCCTCACTAGGCTACGACGCACAACACAGTCCACACGCAACCCACGGCGGCTCCTTGCGACGGCCCTGGTGAGCAAAGCTCTCTTGCTTCCTGGTTGCCACGTCCTGAGCTGCTTTCCTCCTCCATGCCCTTCCACCCTGCTGCTCTGGCTCACCCTGGCACAGAGGAACCGAGTCACCGACCGTGGACTGAACCTCTGAAACCTTGAGCCAAAATAAACTTTTCCTCTTCTACATTGTTCTTGTCAGGTCTTTTGGTCACAGCAACAAAAAAGCTGATCCAAACCATCATAGTTAGCACGGGTCTAGGTGAAGCTGCCGAAGCTAATGCAGGAGCCAGCCTTGCAGGAAGTCAAGTATTCAGGAACCTGGAGGGTAGAGGCACCATGATCCGCTGTAGGGAGGGACCTGCAGGAGAAGCGTTTGTGACCCATGGAAGGTAGGGTTGGGTAGATGTCCTGTGTTCCTCCTCTGTAAGATGAGTTCTGTCACCAGGGTTAAATGAGATAATATGATGAAAATATTTTGGACTCTCCAAGAATTGCACAGGTACCTGTGTGCTAGTGCTGGAATTGGGTTAATCTGATTCCACCTGCAAAGACTGGTGTGGCTGGTGACTTGGACCAAACTGGCTACTGGTGCGGGAAGTGACCCCGAAGCGCTCCTCCTCCTCCTCTTTACTGTTCTTTGGCAGTCAGACTGCACCAGGGGCAGTTCAACCTGTGTCTTTGCTGGAGTACGGGAAGTGCCTCGGAGCCTGCAGAACCCCGTGCTGCAACCCAGGTGGCGGCTTCGCCCTCCTCCAAGAATCAAGTCCTCTCCATGGCCTGCAGCACTGATCCCTGGGTACAACATGGCTTCCCTTCGCGACAGGACCCAATGGAGACGTTTTTACCTTTGTGATCTTTTTTGCCAAACTAGATATTTGTGGGAGGTCACTGTTGTAGACATTGGACTTTAAAGTTATTCAATACCCAGAGTATTAAAACATTTAAAAGTTCTATCTTTTGCATTTGGGTTGTCCCTTATTAAAATTTTCTTTTTAGGGACTGGGGTTGTGGCTCAGTGGTAGAGCCCTTGCCTAGCATGTGTGAGGCACTGGGTTTGATTCTCAGCACCACATATAAATAAATTAAATAAAGGTCCATTAACAACTAAAAAAATTTTTTTAAATTTCTTTTTAGACTTGAAGAAAATTTTAGATTGATAGAAATCCACTGTAATTTTAGACTTATAGAAAATTTGCAAAGATAGCACAGGGAGTTTTCTTCACCCAGCTTTGCTTGATTGTTATCATCTTTTCTTCCTTTTTTTTTTTTTTTTCCTTTGCAGTACTGGGAATTATACCCAAGGTCAGTTTACTACTAAGCTACATCCTCAGCAAACCCCCCAACTTTTTTTTGACATATGGTCTTGCTAAGTTGTCCAGGCTGGCCTAGAACCTGAGATCCTCCTGCCTCATCCTCCTGAGTCACTGGGATTATAAGTGTGTGCCACCACACCTACCATGGTACTTTTGTTATATAACCTGGTGCCTTTGTTAAAACTAGAAAATTAATGTTAGTTCAGTAATACTAACTATATTCCAGTTACACTCCGCTAATTTCCCACTAATATCATTTTTCTATTCTGTGATCCTATTCTGGGTACCATATTGTATGGAAGCTCCTTTTTTATTTTATTATATTCTCATCTTTTATTAGGAAACATTTTCAACAGAAAGAAATTTGAACAAAGCAAGACCCTGTCTCAAAATAAAATAAAAAGGGCTGGGGATATAGCTCAGTGGTAGGGCAACATGCTGGGTGCCCCCAAAAAAGAAAAAGAAAGAAAGAAAAAAAAAAAAAGAAAGGAATTTGAACAAGTAGTACAGTGAACATCCACATATTCTGTATCTAGATTCAACAATTAACATTCTGCTGGGTTTTTTTAAACTCATATATATAGCTATGTTAATACAGTTTTTCCTTTACTGTGAAGGTAAGTTGCAGAGTTCATATCATCTCTTTTCTTCCTCCTCTTTTTCCTTCTCCTCCTCCTCCTCCTTCTTCTTCTTTTTTCCTTTTGGTACCAAAGATTGAACTCAGGGCACTAAACCACTGAACCACATCCCCGGACCTTTTTATTTTTTAAAATGAGACAGGTCTGCTAAGTTGTTTAGGGCCTCACTATATTGCTGAGGCTGGCTTTGAACTCATGATCCTCCTGCCTCAGCCTCCTGAGTTACTGGGATCACAGGCATGCACTACCACATCCAGCTGCATCTCATCTTTAAATACCTTAGAATACAGCTAAGATAGGAACATTCTCCTACATAATTGTGATGCCATTATCCCACTTAAAAGTTAATCATTCTGGGGCTGGGGTTGTAGCTCAGTGGTGGAGCGCTTGCCTTGCACGTGGGAGGCACTGGGTTCTATCCTCAGCACCACATATAAATAAATAAAGGTATTGTGTCCATCTACAACTAAAAAAAGTTTTTTAAATTAATCATTCTATAATATCTACTATCTAGTTCTAAGATTTGAATTTCTACAGTTGCCCCAAGAATGCTTTTATGGAATTTTTTCCTCCTAAAACAGCATTTAATGAAGTCTTACGCATTGCATTTGGTTTTTATGTGTCTTTAATTTCTTTTAATCTGAAACAATCTTCTTACCTCTTTTTAATATTCTTCCCCGAGGTACTGACTTTGAGTTCGAGCCAGTTTTCTTGCCGGATATCCTACATCTTGATCTGTCTGTTTCCTCAGAGCGTCACTTGATGTTTGCTCTGTTTCCTGTATTTTCTGTGTCCTGGGAGTGTGGTCTAGAGGCTTGACTGCACTCAGGCCATATATTTTTTGGCAAGGGTTGTTCAACAGTGTGTCATATCAGAAGACACACAACTGGGAGTGCAACTATGCTTGGTCACGTGGGTAGGATCCTGAAGGACACGTTTTGTGAAGGTTAGCTTCTTTCTCCATACCACGCACCCCCCCCCCACACACACACACTTCCTGCAATACCAGGGATTGAACCCAGGGTGTGCCATCATTGAGCTACATCCCCAGCCTGCCCCCAGCCTTTTTTTTTTTTTTTAATTTTGAGGCAGGGTCTTGCTAAGTTGCTGATTCTCCTTCCCCACCTCTCGAGTAGTGGGATTACAGGTATGCACCACTGCACCTGGAGACTATCTGCTTTCGCTCTCTGGAGTGTTTTCCAAGGTTCATCTGCACTGTTGCAAGAGCCCATAGGTGGCTCATTTTTGTCTCTGAGGAGGTCAACATATGGGTGCTCTCTGTTTGTCCAGCCTTGGATGACGGACTTTTTGGGTTGGTTCCACTTTGGGGCTAGAACAGGCTTGCTATGAACTTTTTTTTTCCTTCTTCTTCTTTTTTTTTTTTTTTTTTTTTTTTTTTTGTTTGTTTGTTTGTGGTGCTGGGGATTGAACCCGAGGCCTTGTGCATGCGAGGCAAATGTTCTACCAACTGAGCTATATCCCCAGCCCCGCTATGAACCTTCTTGCACAAGTCTTTTCATGGACATACATTTTCACTTTTCTTAGATAAATACAACAGAGTGGAATTGCTGATTCTCAGGGTAAATGTGCCAAAAAAGAATTGCCAAGGAGACTGTACCATTTTACACAGCTGCCAGCGATGTCTGGGAGCTCTGATTGCTCACGCCCTCACCCGCTTCACTGTTGGCTGGGGAATGTTCCTTCATATTTCTGTTTGCATTTCTCTTACCATGAGAGACGTGGAGCACTTTTTTTGTTTTCGTTGTTTATCTGCTTAGGGAATGACTTAGGGGAGACTTTCAAAGACACACACCCCCCTTTTGGTGTATTATTTTGCTATGGATGTTGTAACAAAGTACCGTAATTTAGCAGCTTAAAGAACAGAGACTGAGCTGGGTGCGGTGGCACACACCTGTAATCCCAGCACTTGGGAGGCTGAGGCAGGAGGATCATGAGTTCAAAGCCAGCCTTGGGGCTGGGGGTATGGCTCAGTGGTAGAGCGCTCGCCTAGCACGTGCACGGCCCGGGTTCAATCCTCAGCGCCACGTAAACATAAATGCATTGCATTGTGTACAACTAAAGCAAATAAATAAATATTAAAAAAAAAAAAAAAAAAAAAAAGCCAGCCTCAGCAATGGCGAGGCACTTAGCAACTCAGTGAGACCCTATCTCTAAATAAAATACAAAAAAAGGCTGGGGATGTGGCCCAGTGGTGGAGTGCTCCTGAGTTCAATCCCCGGTACCAAAAAAAACAAGAAAAAAAAAAAACATTCAAAAGAACAGAGACTGGGCCAGGCATGGTGGTGCACGCCTATAAATCCCAGTGGCTCAGGAAGCTGAGGCAGGAGGATTGCAAGTTCAAAGCCAGCCTCAGCAAAAAGGGAGGTGCTAAGCAACTCCATGAGACCCTGTCTCTAAATAAAATACAAAATAGGGTTGGGGGTGTGGCTCAGGGGTTGAGTGCCCCTGAGTTCAATCCCAGGTACTCCCCACCCCTTTTTGGGACTTTTTGTTGGTCTCACAGTTCTGGAGGCTGGAGGTCCAAGGTCAACGTGTTGTTCTCTGAAACCTGTAGGGGAGAATCCTTCCTTGACTCCTCCAGCTTCTGCCGTTGGTCAAGATCCTTAGTGTTCCTTGGCTCAAGGATTTCCTGTTTCCACCTCTGTCTCTGTCACCACCTTGTATGTCTCCATGACGTCCTTCTGGGCCTGTGTTTTGGTCTAAACTTCCTTCTTATAAGGACCCCAGTCATTGGATTGGGGCCCCATCCTACTCCTGTGATGTCAACATACCTTTTTTTTTTTTTTTTTAGGACTCAAATTCAATCCATAACTGTCAGTAATAAGGAAATAGATTAGTTCATCTTTCAATTTGAGAATTATGGAGGCCTAATAAGTACATATTATGGAATTTTGAAAGCAGGGAAGAAAAACTCAGGATGAATGTCTTTCCACAATTTTAAAAGAAACCTTCCCCTCTGGCTCCAGGCAGCTCCTTAGACGTGAACTGGGTCTCCCCTTCACAGTAGGGCATCTTCCACCTGGCCTGGGGGTTCTTTGGTCTGTTGAGTTCATGTTTAATTCAGTGTCCTGTTTTTCCTACAAAATGAGTGGCATGGGCACAGTGGAAATCCTCATCGGTGGCCACAAACCAGGGTGCGGAGGGGCCGGAGGTTGGGAAATGTCCCTGTAGAGTGTCCCATGCCGGCTCTGGTCTCAGGTGGTGGGTTTTTCTGGGCTCTGGTCACTGAGCCCTCGCTTGCATATAAATGTAAATAAACTTTCTAGGAATATTCAGAGCGGTTGGATGAATCTCTAGCATCTACAGGGGGAAGGCCTTATTCTTTGAGTCATCTAAATAATTTAGTAAAACAAGATTGGTCACTTCTGTTAAGTTTTGAAAAATGTTTTGAAGACTGTATATTTCTTTAATAATTAGTTCAGATTTTCATAATATTGCCTTTTAAAAACTTTCTTTTCATACCAGGGATTGAACCCGGGGCTGCTTAACCCAGCCCATTTTGTATTTTATTTAGAGACAAGCTCTCACTACATTTCTTAGGGCCTCGCTAAATTGCCAAGGCTGGCTTTGAACTCACCGTCCTCCTGCCTCAGCCTCCTGAGCCGCTGGGATTACAAGCATGCACCACTGCAACTGGCATTTGTTTTAATTTTTAGAAAAACTCCATACAGTTTTTTTTTTTTTTTTTTTTTTTTTTTTTTGTGGGTACCGGGGATTGAACTCAGGGGCACTTGACCACTGGGCACATCCCCAGCCCTTTTTTTGTATTTTATTAGAGACAGGGTCTCACTGAGTTGCTAAGTGCCTCGCCATTGCTGAGGCTGGCTTTGAACTCGCGATCCTCCTGCCTCAGCCTCCCAAAGTGCTAGGATTACAGGCGTGCGCCACCACGCCCGGCTCATACAGTTTTTTTTAAATATATTTTCAGTTGTAGATGGACACAATTCCTTTACTTTATTCATTTTTATGCAGTGCTGAGGATTGAACCCAGGGCCTTGCACATGCTAGGTGAGTGCTCTACCACTGAACCACAGCCCCAGCCCTCCATACAGTTTTCCATGATGACTGTACTAGTTCACCTTCCCACAACAGTGCTCAGGGTTCCCTTTCCTCCACAGCCTCACCAGCTGTTGTTAGCTTTCATCTTTTTTATAATAAGCATTCTAAAGGATGTCAGATGGTATCTCATTGTCATTTTAATTTACATATCCCTGATTTTAATTTGCATGTCCCTGATGATGCCTGGTGTTGCACATTTTGTGCTCCTTCTTTTTGAGAAATGTTAGGTCGTTGGTTCATTTTCTTAATATGGTTATTTATCTTTTTGTTATCGAGTTGTTTGAGTTTCTGAAGCTGTGTGTTTGCAAGTATTTTCTCCCACTCCACACGGTAACTGTCATTCTGCAAAAGAGAGGAAACGTTGCTCTTTTGAAAACTCATTTCCCTTCACATATATCTGCATGTTCCAGTGGAATTCTTTAAACTCATAACTGTTAAGGAAACTAGCTTTGAGGGCTGGCATGGGAAGTCCTTTCTGTGCGTCTATCTGTGCCACCTCTGAGCTTGTTTTTGGCTTGATGGTGTGCTTGTGTCCTGGCCAGTGCGGCTCAAGGGACACTGTGAAGGATGATGCTGGGCAGTGAAAGTTCAAGTTCACACGAGATAGTGCAAGTGGGAAAAAAGAAAAGCTGTCTCTCTCCAGCACAACAGGAGTCAAGAGTCCACAGACTAAAAATGGAAGGTAGTTTCATAAGGGAAGTATTTATTGAAGATGCAGCAGAGGAAAGTTAGAAAGCCTTCAAAAGTAGTTGAGGAGGTGGCTTTCTGAATCGAGAAAAAGTGCATGTTAGGACCATCACCCACTCATCTGATTTCTGCATTCAGGAGAATGCAGCTTTTCATT
The DNA here is from genome assembly GCA_025594165.1 of Tamias sibiricus. Classification (NCBI taxonomy): domain Eukaryota; kingdom Metazoa; phylum Chordata; class Mammalia; order Rodentia; family Sciuridae; genus Tamias; species Tamias sibiricus. Next base: position 35,289,211 of record CM046672.1, read on the forward strand.
CTGGGATTTGTCCCAGGGGAGGGGTGGTGACAAAGCAAGGTGAGCAATGACTTCTAGCGCCATTGCCCAGAGAATCTGCAGTGGGGCACCTCTAGAATGTACCAGGTCGCTTTGTAGAAGGTCTGGTTTCTGCTGTGGTTAAAGTACAGTCTTTCTCCACCCAGAAGCTTCCAGCGTCTGCTCCCTCTGGGACGGGCCTCGACTCTGGGGCGGACTAGCAGCAGCTTTCACCATAGGAGACCTTCGGATGCTCCAGCCGTCTCCGTCACCCGGTCCAGCTGGTGGCTGTGTGGTGGGGTGAGCCCAGCCTTGGAGTGAGCACCAGAGTGAACTTGGCAAGTTGTATCACCTCCGTCACTTCAGTGTCCTCTTCTTGGATTGGAGCGTTGGTGTTTGTCAGAGGAAAAGGACAGAAACATCCCTTCCCTGGCAAACCAAGTGCGAGCCTGCTGTTTTGGGCCGCTCTTTCTTGCCCTCTTCCCCCTTCCAGTCACTGAAGGCCACCTTTATGGTCCCCAGGGCTAGAGTCCCAGGGGTCTGCTCTTCCTGTCTTCTTCTTTGGTGGCATCTGTGGGCACAGGAACGCCCTCCTGGCCCGGGATGCCCTGCTTGGTGCTTTCCACATCCCCTCGTGCCTGGCCTCTGTGTGTGGCTTCCCCAGCTCAGCGCCCTGTCCCTTGACCCTGGGCTCCCCGGGTGTGGAGTGTGAACCACGGGTCTCACAGGGGATCATTTTAGGGACCCCATGGACACATATTTTTATCATAATAGTTCATTCAACAGCAAACATTTACTAAACACCTCCCCGTGCCTGCCGGGTCCCTACATTATCTGTGTGTCTGTCTTTTGTAATAGTTTTTTTTTTTTTTTTTGGTACTAGGGATGGAACTCAGGGGCACTTGACCACTGGGCCACATCCCCAGCCCTTTTTTGTATTTTATCAGAGACAGGGTCTCACTGAGTTGCTAAGTGCCTCACCATTGCTGAGGCTGGCTTTGAACTCTTGATCCTCCTGCCTCAGCCTCCCAAGTGCTGGGATTACAGGTGTGCGCCACCGCGCCCGGCTAGTTTTTTTTTTTTTTTATATATTTATTTATTTGCTTTAGTTGTATACAATGTGGTTTTAGTTTTATGTGGTGCTGAGAATCGAACCCAGGCTGCGCACGTGCTAGGTGAGCGCTCTACCGCTGAGCCACAATCCCAGCCCTTTTGTAATAGTTTTTATGTCAGAAATTTTTAGCTGACAGAAAATTGATGATATAAATTCCTATGTGGTTTTCACACACATTCAGCCACCATTGACAGTTTGTCTCATCTGCCTTCTCTCTCCCTCTCTCTCTCTCTCTCTCTCTCTCTCTGTATTTTATAGATACAATATTCAGATGTGTGTATAGAGAATATCTGAATTGCTTTTAGCCATTTGAGACTAAGTCGCAGTCAGAGCCCTCCACACCTGGACACCTCCGCGCTTGCCTCCTAAGAACATGGATATCATTCTATTAACCACAGAGCCCTTAATCAAAGAAGGGATGTTTGGTGTTGATGCAATGCTATTATCCGTGTGTTTGTATTTCACCCATTGTCCCAGCAGCATCTTTAAAGCAATTCCAGGGTCCAATTCAGGCTCCCATAAATACTTTCGTTATCATGTCTCTTTGGGTTCCTTTGCTTTTGGGGGGGGAAGGGGCTATAAGCTTATTGTTTTGCAGAAAATCCTTCAATTTGGGTTACATATTTAGTTTTCCAACACCTTTTATGACAAGTGGCAATAGTTTTCCATCTATGGTCATACAAAGTTCCCCTTTAAAATGAACATTTAAATTCTAAAAGTCGATTTTAAAAAATAGTAAATAATAGCATGAGAATTACAAGGATTTAAAAAAAAAAAAAAAAAGTCCAGGTTGTGTAGGAGGGACTGGAGTTTGAGAATCTAAATCTAGTTGGATCTGGCCCTGCAGAGGTCCCATCTCTTAGTCCCTGCAGGTGGAAAAGGTCAGGGCTGTCGCAGCCATGCTGAGGCCTCTGGCCTCTAAGCTGGTGCCACTTGCCCCTACAGGGTGACTCATTCCCCGATGGGGCCACCCCTGCTGCTCCACCTGCCTCAGCCCTCCAAGAAGGTGAAGCATCTGTGCAGGAGCCCTGTTTGGGGATTGGCTTAAATTACAGTTGACTATGAGCCGTAGAGATTTGGGCATTGTCTCCTCCCGTAGTCTCACGAGACTTGTTGCGGGATCTCGAGTGACTTGGCCGAAATTGCTGATCGGGTCAGCGCCATTTTAGTAGAGTGTTTGGCGTGTGTTAGTTGTTGTTAAAACCAGAGAGAAAAGTTATCAGAATAAAAAGCTGTTTGTCTCCAGTTTGCTTCTAAAGTCCTTCCCACGGCTCCGGTGCTCCAAGCGCTTCAGGCGGCAACACATCTGCACCACCACCTGCCCTTAATAAGATCCTGCTCTCCAAGTCTCACTGGCTTTTTTTTTTTTTTTTTTTTTTTTTTTTGGTACCCAGGATTGAACTCAGGGGCATTCACCCACTGAGCCATATCCCCAGCCCAATTTTGTATTTTATTTAGAAACAGAGTCTGAGTTGCTTAGTGCCTTGCTTTTGCCGAGGCTGGCTTTGAACTCAGGATCCTCCTGCCTCAGCCTCCCAAGCTGCTCTCATTGGCTTTCTGAATGATTTGTTCTGTCTTTCTTTGGTGAAGTTCTTATCTCAGGTCCCCAGCTAGTCCCAGGTTCCAGGAGGACAGGGACCTGCTCTCATTCTTCAGAGCCTTCACAGCAGGGTGCTCCCGGCCTTGACCATGGAAGCATCCAGGAAACACAGCCGGTCCTCTGCTCGCGGGCCTGGGCTCCCTGCACCCCAGGCCTCCTCCTGACTTCTGTCAGCATCATTTTTCTCTAACACTGATTCAGTGTTCTGGAAACACTGTAAACCTAATTCACTCACCCTGTGCCCCCTCCCCAGACACACTTAAGACCTCTCATTGCCTACAGGAGTGGCTTTCAAATTAGGGATGTAGACTGCTTTCAGGTGGTGTATGTGGGGGGGGGGGGTCTTCAAACATGTATCAAGCTGACTGTGGATTCTCCTTGATGTTTTGTTTTTGTGGTGCTGGGGATTGAACCCAGGTCCATGTGCATTGGAGGTAAGCACCCTACCCGCCGAGCTATATCCCCAGTCCTGTGGATTCTATAAAGATCTTTGAATGTTCTGTTTCATTTTAATGATAAACTTGAGACATTTTTAATAAAAACTTCACATGGGTCATCTGGGTCTCTCCCTGGTGACTGGTGCCACTTTTGTGTCTGCATTGCTCCTTGGTTTGCTCTGGTTCCTAGAGCACATCCACAATGGGGGAGTCGTGGCTCTTCACGGTGGTGTCCTCACGTCCCGTCTGTGGGCACGTTTGTGCAGATGCGTGTGTGAGCGTGTGTGAGCGTGTGTGTGTGTGTGTGCCTGCACACAGCTTTGAGAACAATGGCTGTGGCAGCTTCGAGAAGCTCCGGCCCATGGGCTACGGCCACATCCCTGGGCCCAGCTGACGGCGGCCCGCACGCTCAGGCTCAGGGGCACTTCTTCAGCCCCAGGTCCTACCCCATCTCTCCCCGTGAGCCGCGAGCTGCAGCCTCCTCCCTGCCCTCCACAGCTTTACTGGGCCCCTCTCCACCTCTCCAGACTCTCTTATCCTCTCTGAGGGCTTCTCAGACTTGCCCAGAGGTGGACGCTTCCTCCTGAGTTCCTGGAATGCCTTGTCAATGGCTTTTATCTCATGGATGCCCTCGAGGGTCCACTTGTCTGTCCACTGGCAGACCATGAGCCCCAGAGCACAGGGCGTGCCCTCAGCCTTTTGCATTGCCAACAGCCATCAGGTCCCGGGTGCACAATGGTCACATGACAGGTCTAGGCCCAGAGCTGGTGGTGGCATCAGGCACCCTCTGGGCTCTCTTCCCACGCCAGCCTCGGTCCCTGCACCCTAGGGAGCGGGAGAGTTGGAGCTAGGAGTGACTGCCTGGCTCAGATAATGTCACTGCCTCATTTCTTCGCTCATGACTGCCAGAGCCAAGACTAATTTTCTTTTCTTATGGGTAACTGTTTCACAAAAACAAAGCAAACAAACAAAACCACAATGAAACAGAATCCACAGTATCAAAATTCTAAGGAAGCATCGCTAAGCGTATTATTTTGTGGTTTCCTTAAAACTTGCTGCACCTGAACACAGCATCAGAGTGTTTTAAAAATGGATGGTGTGGTCGCGTGTGGACTACTCCAGACACACTGGGGTCCTCTGAAATTATTTTCCCTGTGTACACTTCTCTTGTGCTACTTGGGATTTCAACCTTCTTCGAGATGACTGCGGCTACACTTTTCCCTCAGTGTTTTCTGCAGCCAGTCCTCTGGACGGTCCGCCATGCTCCTTGGTTGCCAAAGGGAAGCACCCCCCACCCCCAGCCCCCCGGTCCTTTGCAGTGGACTCACTGTGCGATGCTTGTGGTCCCTGGAGCTACTGGGCAAATGAATTGGCTTGAACTTGACCCCTTCTTCTCTCTCCTGTGCTTACTTGTGTATGATAAACTTTCCGAAGATGTTTGAAAAGTAAATGTTTGAATTCCGCATCTTCATTTGATCAACCAGACTGGAGAGGGGCTGCCGGGCCGTCTTGATCGTGCAGGGGAGATTGGAAGATGCTCGCCAAGACGACACCTGAGTGGCTCTGTACATCTAGGCTGTCCCCTAGTCCTCCTCTGGCAGAAGCTGTCCTTTTAGGTGGAAATTAATTTAATGCAAGGTGGTTGTAATTGTGTGTGTGTGTGTGTGTGTGTGTGTGTGTGTGTGTTTCCTTCTAGTAGAATCTCACATGGTATCTCCAGAGAATCACAATGAATGGCGCTGTAACCCTCAGGGGTTCTGTTGTCTTAAGAGCTAAACTTGTGAAGTGTAATGGTAACACAGTTTTATAAAAAAAATAACTTTTTTTTTTTTTTTTTTTTTTTTACTACTACAAAGGTAATATACACTCAAGGCAGAAAACTTGGAAGATTCAAAAATATCACAAAGGGCTGGGGTTGTGGCTTAGCGGTAGAGTGCTCGCCTATCATGTGCGCGGCCCGGGTTCGATCCTCAGCACCACGTAAACATAAATGCATTGCATTGTGTACAACAAAAAATATCACAAAAGCCGACCGCGGTGGCACATGCCTGTAATCCCAGCACTTGGGAGGCTGAAGCAGGAGGATCGAGTGTTCAAAGCTAGCCTCAGCAATGGTGAGGCACTTAGCAATTCAGTGAGACCCTGTCTCTAATAAAATACAAAAAAGGGCTGGGGATGTGGCCCAGTGGTCGAGTGCCCGAGTTCAATCCCTGGTACCAAAAAAAAAAAAAAAAATCACAAATGATGGCTGGGGTTGTGGCTCAGTGGTACAGTGCTTGCCTAGCATGCATGAGGCACTGGGTTCGATCCTGGGCACCACATAAAAATAAAATAAAATAAAGGTATTGTATCCATCTACAACTAAAAAAATTTTTTTTTAAATCACAAATGAAAAAGGCCCAGTCCCGACATCCTGCAGTAGCTGCTCCAGCTTCTCCTTCCCTGCGCACACAAGTGGCTTTGTTTTATAAATGTGCCTCACTGTTTCTTTCACTCCTCAGTAGAGCACAAACATCTCACCAGGTCAATATTTATTCTTTCACCCTATGTAGATGCCACGTGCAACTTAATCCCTTGTTGAACATTCAGCGTTGTCCCAGCATTTTATTATATTTATCCTGTGAAAAGCATGTTTATGTATCTTTGCTGGCATCTCTTTTATTATTTCCTGAGGATAAAATCTGAGAACTAGAACTTGGGAATCAAAGGGAATGTGCGCCTTGAAAAAAAAAAAAAAGTAGATTAACGTAATTGAGGTTATTGATTTGGAAAATTAAAACCCACAGTCCTCCAGTCCCCCTCCATGCTACTGGAGGGGTGGCTACCGAGGTGGGGTGGGTGGGGTGTGCCTGCTGGGAGGCCGCAGTTTCGGACATAAACACTGAGCCAGGGTTCTGGTCCCTGCTCCACCACTTACTAGTTATGTGGACTTGGGAAGTCACTTTAATGTTTCTGGCCTTGGTTTCCTCTGCAAAATGAGGACAATAAAAGTACTTACCTCATAAAGTCACAATAAAAAATGAAATTAATCTCTACGTAAAGAGTTCAGAATAGGCTCTGGCACATAGCAAGTGCCATCAGTATTTACTATTATTTTATATCTACTTTTTCATTCACTCTTGGCATATCAGTGAATATGAATCCAAGTATTCTTTTTAATGGGTAGATAGTGTTCTATTATAAGAATGTGCTTTTTTTGTTTAACCAGTCTTATGTCTCTTGCTCGTCACCTTCTTGTGATAAGCTCCCAAAGCTGGGACCGATGAACTCACTTTTGAGACAGGGTCTAAGTTGGTGAGGCTGGCCTTGAACTTGCAAGCCTCCTACCTTAGCCTCCCCAGTTGCCTGGGTTATAGGCATACTCCACTGCACCTGATTTATGGGTTTACTTTTATTAATTCATTTATTTTAATTTTTTTAGTTGTAGATGGACACAATACCTTTATTTTATTGATTTTTTTTAACATAGTGCTGAGGAATGAACCCAATATCTCACACGTGCCAGGCAAGTGCTCTACTACTGAGCCACAACCCCAGCCCCATGGATTTACTTTTAACAGCTTTTAGAGATACATATTTCTAAATTGTACCTTCAGAATGAGGAGTTACATGTGTATCTCAAAGTGAAACCACTGTTTCATTACAACTGTGTGGAAAAGTACTTTGACTTTGTTGTCTCATCTGGGCACAAGCGGAATTGTCAAAAACATTCTATGTTTTCAACATAGACTTTATTGTTAAACTTGGTCAGCGGAAACACCCACAGCTAGTTGAGGAACTGGCCCCATCAGAGGCCAAAATGAACATCAACAACCAAGAGTTTCAAAATGGCCTCTTCCGGACACCATTTCTGCCCCTCCTATAGAACACAGAATACAGGCTTGTGCGAAGAGAAATTCTATAAATATGAAGCAGGAATTGTTTACTGTTTTTTTGTTATTTTATCTTAGTTGTCTCTACCTTTTATAATGTTTTAATTGTAAAGGTAATTCACAGAAAAGCTTGCTAATAGTTAAAAAGAAGTCTAGCAGGGAAAATCAATCTTCTTCACCAAGACTTGAGTCTTTTTTCCAGAAACAACCACTGTTATCAATGTTTTGTGTTCTAGAAATTCTACCACTATGCAAATATACAGTTGTGTCTTTCTTTGTTTTCCAGGAATTAGAGGTTACTGGAGCATCGTTATATGCTTTTTCCCCCCTTTTTTCACATAACACTATAAAATGGCTTTCATTTTTCTTTTCTTTTCTTTTTTTTTTTTTTTTTAATTTGTGGTACTGGGGATTGAACCGAGGGGTGCTCTACCACTGAGCTTCATCCCCAACACCTTATTTTTTATGTTGAGGCAGGGTTTTCCTAAGTTGCCAAGGCTGGCCTCAAACTTGAGATCCTCCTGCCTCAACCTCCCTAGTTGCTGGGATCACAGGTATGTGTGACCACACCTGGCCAGCACTCAGCATTCAGTGGCTGAAGAATATTTGACCTTGGTGCTCATCAGTGGCAAATGAGTTTGCAGTAAGGGATTGAACCTGCTTCTTGTAATGTGCCCAGCCCGCCTGCCTTCCTTGATTGTCTTCATGATCCAGTGTGCCTCCAGGAAGCTGCCCCGGCTCACCTGGCCTCTTCCACCCAGGCACCCTGTGGGCTCTACACTGCATCATCTACCACGCCGGGCAGGTGGGAAGGCGTCTTCGCCTAGGCCTCTCTGGGTAACTGCATTCATCCTAGTGGCTTCTGAACGTGCAGAGAGCACAAGGCTCGGCCGGGCTCCTCCCCCTCCTCTGTAAGGGAGGACAGGGCGTCAGAGACTTCCAGAAAAACAGCCTGTTGGCACATAGGAGGGGCTTTAAAAACATTCCACTTCGATGCACCATTTCCACTGGGGGGTCGATCTCTTCGGGAAACGAAGGGTTTGAACTGTGGCAAATCTGTCACAGAACTCGAGGGTCAGAAACCCAACTCAAAAGGACTGAAGGAAACACGGGGCTTTATTCACTCACATGATGGAAAAAAAAAAAAAAAAAAAAGGCAGGGAGTTTCTGCCTTAGGTCCAGCTGGACCCAGGGCTCCTCTGCGGTTGCTTGCCTTCCGGGCAGACAAGGTGCCCACCAGCCTCCTCTCGGCTGGACCGCGGGAGCCCCAGGGAGCGCAGGACGCCTTCTCCCCAACACCGCACACGCCGCAGAATCGAGGCTCTGCTTCTGATTGGGCCTCATGCTCATCCCTCATCCAATCTCGGTGGTCAGGGAGATGGAATAAGCTGATTGGTCAAGCTGCAGTCACATGACCTCTCGTGCTGCTGGGGAGTATGGCCACCTCTGTGTAGACCACGGTAAGAGCCAAGAGCTGCTCCTAGAGGGGGCCCTGGGGATGCTCCTGCCCAAAGAACCGTGAATGCTAGATGGGCAAAGACTGCTGAAGTTCATGGCTCCTTACTGTATCACGTGAAAGGGTGAGAAGCCAAACAAACCGCCCGCTCTGAAAGATCTATTTAAATAGTGGAGTATTCCTAAAGTGGAATATCACACAGCCCTTAAAATAGACATTAGAGGGCTAGGGTTGTGGCTCAGCGGTAGAACACTCGCCTAGCACGTGCGGGGCCGGGTTTGATCCTAAGCACCACGTAAAAATAAAAACGCATTGTGTACAACTAAAGCAAATAAATAAATATTAAAAAAAACCAAAAAACCAGACATTAGAATTAAGTTAATAGAGAAATTTTAATGATAGGATCTATGCTAGAATGTGTTCAAAAATAGGTTACAGAGTACATATGCTGTATGGTTTCAACAGTGTGAAATGTTTATGCTTTAAAAAATACTGAAAGTATATAGAAGTGTTCATAGTAATTATGGCAATGTAGGTGGATTTTATTCTGTAATCTTTTTTCTTCTAAATTTAAAGGACCCTAATTACATGTATACCTAAGAAACAACATTAATTTAAAAAGTCTGAGCTGCAAAATGACTTTCACCTCACCAGCATGTGGCCGTGCTCTAGCCAGGTAGGAACCAGAGTCGGGAGTGGAGCAGAGCCCGCTGTGGGAAGGCAAAAAAGAGGAGGGAGGAGGGAGGTTGGAGGCAGTTTTGCAGTCAGTAGTTTTAAGCTTTGAAAATAGCTGCCAACAAGTCTTTGCCCCATTGGATACAAACTGTGGCAGGTGTGTCTGGGAATCGGGTAGAATCTTGGTTCCCTCTAGAGACAGAGGCTCAACTCACAACCGCCCCCCCACATGTCCACTGTTTGTCCATTCATTCATTTCCTCACACCTTGGTTCACTAGATGAGTACCCCGTGGGCCAAAGGATGGAGGAGAAAGCAAGGTGTGTGCATGTTCCCCAGAGGCTCAAGGCCCAGTGTGAGGTCCATGTGCACATGGATGGCTTACCATGTGCTCTGGGCCTCTCCAGTGTGCGGTGATTGACAGAGGACGTTTTGGGAGGAAGCCCAGACACTATTAGGACACAGTAGTTAGTTCTAAAAGAGGGACAGTGGGTTTCCCCCTATGAACTGAGGACATAGCCACACTGGGTAAGTGAGGGAGTGCTGGGCAGTGATCCTAGGCTCTGCCTCCCAGGTTCTGAATGAGGTGCTGTAGCCACCAGGTTCTAGACAGAAACTGAGTACCTCCTGGGTGACCAGATAGTGGAAATAGTGATGGGGGGCGGGGTGCAGCAAAGAAAGAGCCAAAGGGGATGCATGGCCAGGTGAGGTAGCTCCAGGGGTGAGCAGAGAGGAGAACAGGGAGGCCTCCAGCAGCACAGCGGTTAGGAGAGAGGAGATCGTGGGCTCGGGCTCAGCTCCCCTGATGCAGTCAGGCCAGAGCTCAGACCTGGGGCAGCTGCAGCCTTTTCATCAGGCCAAGGGAAATTCACCCATCTCTCCTTGGTGGGATCGTGGGAACAGGGCTGATGAACCGAAGCACCTGGGCTTTAATCAGTTGGACGGTGGGTGCACAGTTCACAAGAGGAGGACAGGAAGCAAACCTGTGACCTGTGCAGCTGACACCTGTCCTTTGCCACACCAGGAGGTAGATCAGCGTGCACATTTTATTTCTAAGAAAGCCATGGTGGGGCTGGGGTTGTGGCTCAGAGGTAGAGCACTCACCTAGCACATGCGTGGCCCTGGGTTCGATCCTCAGCACCACATAAAAATAAATAAAATAAAATAAAGGTATTGTGTCCAACTACAACTAAAAAATAAAGATTTTTAAAAAGAAGAAGAAGAAAGCCGTGGCTAGCCGGATGCTGTCTTTCACGCCTGTAATCCCAGAGGCTCAGGAGGCTGAGGCAGGAGGGTTGAGGCCAACCTCAGCAACTTTGCAAGGCCCTAAGCAATTTATGAGACCCTGAGTGAGCACTACCCAGCTAAGCCCTCAAGCTCGAGAGCTATGGTGGATAACAAAGCCATTTTTTTCAAACCACTAAATTTGGGGTTGTTTGTTATGCTGCAGTGAATAACCAGACCAATCAGTTTTTCCTCTTTAAACAAACCCTTTTTTTTTTTTTTAATACAATTTTGGATTCACAGCAAAACCAAGCAGAAGGTACAGAGATTTCCCGTGTATTACCAATCCTCACACATGCATAACCTTCCTCATTGTCAACACCCCCCACAGCATGGAGGGCTTTGTCCATCTATTTGTTCTGATAGAGGAACCCATTATGGACATATCTTTGTCACCCAGAGCCCATGTTCACACTGGAGTTCACTCTTGGAGTTGTGCGTTCTGTGGGTTTGGACAAACGTATGACTTATATCTGCCATTGTAGACTCATACAGAATCTTTTCTCCAACCCCCCATCCTCTGTGCTCTGCCTACTCATCCCTCCCCCCATCAGCCTCTGACAACCCCTGACCTTCGACTGTGTATGACTTTGCCTTCTCCAGAATGTCACGTTGTCATTGGAACCATACGTTACATATACAGCCCTTCAGATTGGCTTCTTAAACTTAGTGAGATGAGTTTAAAGTTCCTCAACATCTTTTCACAGCCTGACAGTTCATCTTTTTAGTACCGAATCACAGTCCGTTTTCCAGATGCACCATAATCTGTCCATTTGCTTGTTGAAGGACAGATCTTGGTGGCTTCCAAGTTTTGGCAGCTATGAATAAATAAGCCATAGACATCTGTGGACAGGTTTGTGTGTGAACATAAATTCTCAGCTCATCTGGATGAATACCAAGGAGTGCGACTGCTGGGTCGTATGGTCAGATTATGCTTCATTTTATACGAAACTGTGAAACTCTTCCCAGACGGCTGTACCATCTTGCTTTCCTGTCAGCAGAGAATGAGCGCTCCAGTTGCTGCCCCCTACCCCCACCCCAGCATTTGGTGCTGCTGCTGTTCTGCATTTGGGACCTTTTTTTTTTTTTTTTTTTTTTTGGTACTGGGGATTGAACTCAGGGGCACTCGACCACTGACTCACATCCCCAGCCCTATTTTGTATTTTATTTAGAAACAGGGTCTCACTGAGTTGCTTAGTGCCTCACTGTTGCTGAGGCTGGCTTTGAACTCAAGATCCTCCTGCCTCAGGCTCCCGAGCTGCTGGGATTACAGGCGTGCACCACCGCACCTGGCTGGATTTGGGCCCTTCTAATAGGTGCGCTGTGGTGTCTCGCTGTTTTCATTGGCATTTTCCTAATGATGTTTGATAAAAGATGCTTGCATCTTTTCAGATTATCTATATATCTTCCTTGGTGGGGCATCTGCTTAAATTTTTGCCCATTTTTAAATCATGTAGCTTACTTAATAGTTGGGAGTGTTTTTGTTGTTGTTTATTTGGGGGGGATTTTTGTTTTGTTTGTTGTTTGTTTGTTGGTGCTGGGGATTGAATCCAAGGCAGTTTTCTACTGAGCCCTTTTCCCAGCCCTTTTGTTTTTCTTTTTTTGACAGGGTCTCATGGAGTTGCTGAGGCTGGCCTTGAACTTTTAATCCTCCTGCTTCATCCTCCCCAGTCACTCCAGATTACAGGTGTGCACCACCATGCCCGGCTACTGTTTAGTTTAGAGTTAGTTGTTTGTCTATTTTGGATAACAGTCCTTTATCACATATGTATTTTGTAAATATTTTCTCCCAATCTGTGGCTTGTCTTCTCAAACTCTTGACAGTGTCTTTCACAGAGCAGAAGTTTTTCATTTTAATGAAGCTCAGCTTATTAATGATCTCTTTCCTGGATCAGTCCTCCAGCCTTGCTTTCCATCAGCAGTGACCGAGACCTCCTGTTGCTGCCCATCCCTCCCAGCATTTGGTGCTGCTGCATTTAAAAAGTGATCACTGAACCCCAAGGTCACCTGGATTTTCTCTTATGTTATCTTCTAAGAGTTGTATAGTTTTGCATTTTCCGTTTAGAGCTGTGATCCATTTTGAATTAATTCTTGTGAAGTCTGTAAGGTCTGTGTCTAGACTTTTTTATTTTTTATTTTTGCACATGGGCTATCTGGTTGATCTGGCACTATTGGTTGAAAAGACTCTTTACTCTGTCGTATTGCCTTTGCTTCTTTGTCAAAGGCCATTGACTACGTGGGTCTATTTCTGGGCTCTCTATTCACTTCCACAGGTACAATTTTCCCTTCTTCCACTAATCCCACACCGTCTTCATGACTGCAGCTTTACAGTAAGTCTTAAAGCTGGGAGTGTCAGTCCGCTGACTTTGTTCTTCTCTTTCAAAATGACGTTGGTTATTTTGGGTCTTTTACCACTCCCAATAAACTGTAGAATCAAAAAAATCCAAAAAATAACTTGCTGAAATTTTTATTTGGATTATGTTGAATCTGAAAGTCGGAGCTGGACTTGGTGGTGCACACCTATAATTGCAGCAACTCGGGAGGCTGAGACAGGAGGATTGCAAGTTCAAGGGCAGCTTCAGCAACTTAGCAGGACCCTGTCTCAAAATAAAAAATAAAAGGGCTGGGGATGTAGTTCAGTGACAGAGCACCCCTGGGTTCAATCCCCAGTATCACAAAAATAAAATGAAATAAAAGTTGGGAAGAACTGACATCTTGACGACATGAGACTTCCTATTCATAAATAGGGAATCTCTCTCCATCTATTTAGGTCTTCTTTGATTTATTTCATTAGAGGTTTCCCTCACATAAGTTTTGTACCTGTTTCTTACATTTCTACCTAAGTATCACATTATTTTGGTTGCTAATGTAAATGGTATTTGAGGGGTAGACACTGGGGATTGAACTCAGGGGCACTGGACCACTGAGCCACATCCCCAGCCATATTTTGTATTCTATTTAGAGACAGGGTCTCACTGAGTTGCTTAGCGCCCTGCTTTTTGCTGAGGCTGGCTTTGAACTCGCAATCCTCCTGTCTCAGCCTCCTGAGCTGCTGGGATTACAGGCATGTGCCATCGTGCCCAGCTCGTTTTTTATTTTATTTATTTACTTATTTTTGGATACTAGGGATTGAACCCAGAGGCACTTTACCAGCTACATCCCTAACCCTTTAATTATTTATTTTTTATTTTGAGACAGGATCTCACTAAGTTCCTGAGGGCCTCCTAAGTTGCTGAGACTGGCCTTGAATTTGTGATTCTCCTGTCTCAGCCTCCTGTGCCACTGGGATTACAGATGTGTAATGCTGCACTCAGCTAACGGTATTTTCTTTTAAAATAATTATTTATTTATTATTTGGGGACTGGGGTTGTGGCTCAGCGGTGGAGCGCTCGCCTAGCACGTGCATGGCCCGGGTTCGATCCTCAGCACCACGTAAACATAGGTGCATTGTATTGTGTACAACTAAAGCAAATAAATAAATATAATTATTATTTATTTGCTTTAGTTGTACACAGTGCATTTATTTTTATGTGGTGCTGAGGATCGAACCCAGGCCACACGTGTTATAGGCGAGCACTCTACCGCTGAGCCACAACCCCAGCCCCAGCTAATGGTATTTTTAAAAACTTTTTTAAACCTAGTTTTTTTTTTTTTTTTTTTAATTAGCAGACTTTTATTGATTTATTTTGTGGTGCTGGAGGTTGAACCCCAGTCCTGTGCATGCTAGGCTAGCTCTACCACTAATCCACATCCCCAGCCCTGGTATTGTGGGTTTTTTTTTTTGTTGTTGTTTTATTTTTTGTGGTTACCGGGGATTGAACTCAGGGGCACTCGACCACTTGGTCACATCCCCAGACCTTTTTTTTTTTTTTGTATTTTATTTAGAGACAGGGTCTCACTGAGTTGCTAAGTGCCTCCCCATTGCTGAGGCTGGCTTTGAACTTGCGATCCTCCTGCCTCAGCCTCCCAAAGTGCTGGGATTACAGGCATGCACCACCACGCCCGGCTTGGTATTGTGTTTTTAATTTCAAATTCAACTTGCTGGTATATAGGAAAGCAACTAACTTTTGTATAGTAACCTTGTATCCTGCAACCTTACTATAATTGCTTCTTTGTGTGCTTATTTATATAGTCAATTCCTACAATCAGAGCAATGGATTTTTTTTTTTAATTTACACTTCCCTTTGCTCCTAAGATCTCATCTACCTAGTGAGATATTTTGTTGGGGTGCAAGGAGGGTCTGAGAGGAAAGAAAGAACAATCACCCCATGAAAGGGGCACAATAATTGTAAAACATCTTAATACAAGATACCTTAAAGTGAGGCTGGGGTCGTGGCTCAGTGGTAAAGTGCTTGCCTAGCACATGTGAGGCACTGGGTTTGATTCTCAGCACCTCATATAAATAAATAAAATAAAGGCCAATCGACAACTAAAAAATAAATTAATTAAAAGATGCCTTAAAGTGTCTTGTGGGAAAATACTCATCTTTTGGGGGGGACTAGAGGGGTGCCAGGGATTGAACTCAGGGGCATTCAACCACTGAGCCACGTCCCCAGCCCTATTTTGTATTTTATTTAGAGACAGGGTCTCACTGAGTTGCTTAGCACCTCGCTGAATTGCTGAGGCTGGCTTTGAACTCACGATCCTCCTGCTTCCGCCTCCCGAGCCACTG
Organism: Tamias sibiricus; assembly: GCA_025594165.1. Lineage (NCBI taxonomy): Eukaryota > Metazoa > Chordata > Mammalia > Rodentia > Sciuridae > Tamias > Tamias sibiricus. The sequence goes on from CM046672.1 coordinate 35,304,317, forward strand.
GGATCACAGGCATGCGCCACCGCACCCAGCCAAAATACTCATCTTAAGTCATTCATTTTCCTAGAGGTTCAAGTGCTCCTTAATCAACTTTTTAATGTGTGACATGCAACTATGTTGGGACTTCATGGCTCCAGGGCACCATAGAGGTAAGATCCAGGCTGTCCAGGGAGCTGTAGGTGTCTGGGCAGCCCCGTATTTGTGTGAGGCCAAGGCCTAGGGTTCTGTGGCTGGACACTCCATGGTATTGCCTGTTCTATACTCTGGGGCCTCTTCCAAGAATCCAGTGCCAGAGGCCTTGGTCTGCAGGCCGCCAAACTGATGTTAGCACCTTTATTTTTCCTTCTGAATTTGGCATAAAATAGCAACTTCCAGGCATGAAAAGCCCTACATCCCCCTAAACTGAGGATAACAACCACACCCCATTTTGCAGCAGACACCTGCTGTTTCGCCTGCAGAGATCTTCTGCTCAGCCCTTCATGTCCTTTTGGAGTGCCACCCCTTCCCAGGAACAGCCCAAGGGACTGACCTCTGAAGCCTGAGGCTCCCAGGAGATCGTGTGGCTGGGCCCGGCCCATCACAATGTTCCCTCAGCTTGGCTGTAGTGATCAGGTTGGCCATGACCCCTGGTCCAGTGAAGGCCTTGCTGGGAATAGGCTGGCACCTCCTGGGAGGTGGGATTGCCAGACTGCTGGGATGCGTCCTAGAGGGGGTCCTGCTGAGAGAAGCCCCTGCAGAGCCGGTGAGGCCGGCGGTGGCTCCTGCTGGGAGTGTCTGAGGCCCCGGGGCCTGTGGTGCTGGGGGGCAGCTGCACTCTGGCATTTTCAGTTACATGACCCAAGAAATCCCCGTTCAGACTTAATCCAGCTTGAGCCGATGTCTGTCATTTGAAAGTGAAAGAGGCTAGACGGACAAGCTAGGAACTGTGCAGCCAACCTCTTCTGGACACAGTAACTCTCAGCTACCCGGAAGAGAAGGTGTGCACAGACCTCTCCTCTCCTCCCTGGGACCCGATGATGTCTCTCCTACGTCCCCAACAAACACCCCTGGGACTGAGCGGGAAACCCCTCTGCATCAGTCAAGGTACAAAGCCAATAGAATGTGTGAAATTACAGAGGAGATTTTACACTGGTTCATGTGATCAGAGGCAGAATGGTCCCACAGCGGCCGTGGGCAGCTGGACAGCCGGGAAACCGGGAGCTGCTCTGTAGGAGAATCTGGAGCCTCGGATGAGAGGGACCAGTGACGGGGCCCCAGACTGGGGCTAAAGGTCTGCAAGCCCCCTGGAGAACTGCTGGTGCAAATCCACGTTCAAAGATTGCAGAGTCTGGAATCTGACGTCCGTGGTGACAGCAGCAGGAAAACATGTTCGAGAAGAGCTGAGCAGGGACCCAGGGGGCGTGCTCCTCTCCTCTATCCGTCCATCTGGGCTCCCCGCCTACTGGACAGTGCAGTCCACGATCTCGTGGGTCTCCCTCGCTCCGTTTGCTTGTCCACCTGTCAGTCTGCTCTGGAAACACCCTCACACAGACACCCAGAAGCATGCACTTTGCCAGTTTTCTAGGCATCCCTCAATCGCACCCCACCAGCCCCGTACCCCTGCAGCTCAGCCCTGTGACACGCACAGCAGCAGCTGCCTGGGATGCAGCTGTCCAGGCACCTGTCTTCAAGAGACTGTGAGTCCCCGGGGAGCTGGAGCCCAGCCTGGCCCTCCCCTGGCCCTGGCCCCCTGCTGGGCACTGGCTAGGTGCTCCGCGAACTGCCGGGAAAAAGAAATGAGCCCAAGGAGCCACTGGAGCTCCTGGGAGCTGGCCCGGGCAGGCTGGGCATGTGGAGAAAGCTGCAGCTGTCCAGTGACTGCTTGGGGGGTCCTGGCTTCCCTGAGCCCCAACTGCATCATCCGCGGCAGGTCATGAGCCTCACCCTGTGTGTCAGTCGTGAAAGTGCCCTCAAGGCCAGCACAGGGGGCTCTCGCAGGGACCCTGTCCCCTGGGCCCTGGCCTTCAGGTGCCCATTTCCACACACAGTCTCATCTAATCTCATCTGCTGAATCAGAAAGCCTGCATTATTAGCTCCATTTTACAAAAGAGGAAACCGAGGCACGGTGAGGTTGTCGCTTGCCCCATGCCACATGGCTAGTCATTTGAGCCCAGCTCTGCTGACTCCAAGCCCTAGGTCTTAGCTTTCAGGCATTGGTCTCTCCAAGGGTGCAGATGTGACTTAGAACCTGCCGGGGTCCAGATCTCCCTGAGAGGAAGGCCCTCCTTTCACACCTCAAGGTGGGGTCCTGGCAGGACAGGCTGGTCCTGGGCAGGGCAAGGCAAGGCCTCTTCCAGTTTTGAGGCATCTCATATGTTAATGAAGTAAAGAAGCATCAGATCGAATTTCTATCACTGTGATACATTTCGTATAAACAGCTCTAACAGATAAACGCTTTGAACATGCACACAACTGTGCAATGTAACTGTGCCAGGGCAATTAGCATATTTATCTTTAAAAATTAGTTTATAGGTCACTGCAGGCAGCCTGGGCTGACAGTGGAACACAAGGTTCAAGGTGGAAGATGCCAGCCACTCCCTCCACCCTGCTCTGCGACTTGTGTGTGACAGCGTTTGCAGGGAAGGTCAGAGGAGGACAAGTGAGGCTCTCGTGGTTTGGAAGGGAGAATGCACTGCCACATCAGGGCCGAGGCTAGAACCTGGGAGGGCTGCTGCCGTCCTGACCCTGTCCCCTGAGCTGGAGTTCCTGCCAGTCAAAGGCTTCCCGAGAATCTCCAGCCACCAGGAGGGGGCAGACTGTGACTTCTGAAGCCCAGACACAATGGCCGGTGAGGAGACAGGCGGGAGCTGGTGGAGGGGCTGGGCTGCACCACTGCCAAGAGCACCTCGGGATGAGCTGGCCCCACAGGCTGAGCCTGGCTCTCTGAAAGTCGCAGGTGTGGCCTGGCTCAGAGGATCCCACCCCGACCTCTTGTCTGGAATCCAGCCACCCAGCAGGGCAGCCAGGCATGGCCGGGGGTGCGCGCAGTCTGGCTGGAGCTGTCTAAAGCCAAAGAACAGGCACACGTCATCACCTGGATCGTGCCTTTAATTGGGTGGCAGGAAAGGTGGTGGAGATTTTGGCTGAGCCTAAGCCACCCCTTGACTTGACCGCTGCTCAGGGAAGCCTTAAGACCTCAGAAAGCCCCCAGAGCCACCAAATGGCCCTGCGAGGACATAGATGCAGACCTCGGAGAGCCCATGTACAGCCCGGCTCCGGGGGCAGGTGCTGGGGGAGGGTCCTCCTGCTCGGAAATGGCCTCCCTCTCACACCCGGTGCCCACTGAGCGTGGCCGTTCTCAGCCCAGGCCATCGGTGCCGGTGTCCACCTACTGACCGCTGAGGGCAGGGTGTGTCAGGAGCTTCCTCTTCCTTTCAGTGGATCCTCAGGGACCTGGGCCCGGCCCCAATCAGGTCTTCCATGGATTCCCCACACCACGAAGCACCCCGCCCTCGGACGGCTCAGACAGAGAATTATTAAGTGACACGACCTGGACAGCAGCCTCTCCAGCTTGGGCCTGTGAGGGGCACTTGACTCCCACAGTGGAGATGGTTTCCACAGTAGAATTAGGGAAAGCCCCGGGGCCAGCTCCTGGGCGGGTGCAGGCCTCACCCTGCTCCCTGGGGCTGCGGGAGGTCCTGGGCGGCCGGTTGGACATTCCCGCTGCCCACTCTGCCCTGCTATTGTTCCAGCACTAGAGTCCCCGGGCGTTGGCTCCTGTGCCCGGCGGCTCTGGCCTCCTCCCACGAGCCCCCCCTTTCCTCCTGTCGCTGCCTTTACACGGCTCCCATGGCCACGTGACAAAATCCAGGACTTATCCGCGGCCCTGGGAGGCCTGTCCACCTCTCCAGCCATATGGCCTCCTGCTTCCACTCCCTCCCCCACTCCGCCAGACACCTGGACTTCTCCGCTCCGCAGCCCCGGGCTCGTCTGGCCGCCAGGCGTTGCTCTGCTCATTCTGCGTGGCACCCACGCGGTACCCCCAACTCCTCTCCCTCCTCCGTGCTTCAGCCTCAAAGGGACTTCTTCCTGACCGCCAGGACCCTCCGTCCTGGCTGCTCTGTGTGTTCGTGTACTCCATCCCCTGTGTCACTACTGGTCACAAGCTACCTTCTCCCTGAGCTCCACAGCTCAGTTCAGGGCCGGGCACACAGTAGGTGCTCAACAAGCCTGTGTCATCTGAATGCAGGAGGAAGGAAGGAGGGCTTTATCTAAGCCCTGAGGTCCTACTAACTCCATGGTCACATGGGGCAGCCAAGATGGACCCGAGCCCCAACTGCCCACGACTCTCCCCTCTTCCCTCTCTGAAATGCACTGGTCGATTACCCAAGGCCAGGCAGGGAGCGGGCGCTGTCCTATCAGGAGCCTGCCTCAGCGCCTGGGCTTCGCAGCACCCCTCCCGCCCAGCCCCCGAGGCCCACCTCCTGTGAAAGTGGAGGCCCTGGCCCCACCAGTCCCCTAAGACCACATCTCCAGCCTCTTGCTGGAAGCCTCTTAGTCAGAGGAAAGGTGTCCCTTGCCCTGGACAAGGCCGGGGTCTCTCAGTGAGCCCCCTGGCCCTGGCAGGCAGCATTTGTTCTGCTAGCCTCCTTCAGACTGGTTCTTTGAGCCCGCACCGCTCGGGCCTGGGGCACATCAGAAGGAATGAACATGGCCGCTGCCCCGAGTCCCGGGTGCATCCAGCGTGCTCTTCCTCACTGTTCAGGACAGACTGCTGCGTGCATTTCAGTGCTTCGTGAGAAGGGATTAAAGGACTCTACCAGCAAGAATGACAGGTCCCTGGCAGAAGTGGAGGGCAGAGCCCCAGGAGGTCCCCTTTTGCTGTGTGCTCAGAGGGTCCTCTGGTGGCAGCACAGAGGGGAGGGAGTGTCCCCAGCAGGAGCCTACGGGGAGCAGTCACAGGATGCACCCTGGAGATAGGAGGCCCAGTTCTGGTTCCCACCAGCTCCTCTGTGACCCTGGACAAACCATTGATTGGCTCAAGATGGCAAGTCCTATGGCCACGGGGGCCAGGTGACTTCCAAGCATCCAGTAGGAAGAGCAAGAACTCCACCAGAAAGGCTGGCAGGAAAATCAGCTGTCAGACATGATTGTTTTCAAGATATTTTTAAAAACTGGGGCGTAATATAAAGTTTCCCATTTTATTTTATTTTGGGTTGCTGGGCATGGAACTCACAGCCTCACACATGGTAGGCGAGCATCCTACTATCAAGCCCCAAGCCCAGCCTAAATTTCCCATTTTAAATGTGGCTCAATTAAAACAAAAACCAACCAACCACGCTAGCAGGGTAAGCACAATGGTTCTGTGTGCTGTATTTGACAGGCAGCTTCTGAATTAAGCTCTTGTAAGATCCATCTGTAAAACGAGGATGCTATTTCCTGCCCAGGGAGCCACCCAAAGCTCTCCTGGATCAGCTGTACCCGGAGACCACGTGACCCCTGGCCACAACTGACTAGACCAGGGATGGACACCTGGCCCACAGGCAACCAATCTCAGGCCAGTAACAGTTTACACTTGACTTGGGCTGAACAGGTGTATTGGGTCACTCCATCCCTATTCTTCAAACTCTAGGTCCTGAGCTGGGGATGTAGCTCGGTGGTAGAGTACTTGACTAGCATGTGCAAGGCCCCGGGTTCCACCCTCAGTGCCACACACTGAAAAACAAACCTCCAGGTTCTCCCAAGCCTGAGTCAGATCTGAGCTCAGCCAAGCCTGCTGCATACTTCTACAGCCCCAGTAAGCAGGAGGCTGACCTAGGAAGATACCTTGAACCTGGAAGTTGGAGGCCAGCCTGGGCAACGTAACAAAACCAGTCTCGAAAAATTAATAAATAAATAAAAGCTGGGCACAATGGCACACATCTGTGATCTCAGCTACTTGGGAGGCTGAGGCAGGAGGATCGCAAGTTCGAGGTCAGCCTGGGCTACTTAGGGAGACCCTGTCTCAATAAAAGATAAAAAGGGCAAGGATGTAGCTCAGTGGTAGTGAATCCCTGCATTCAATCCCCAGTACAAAAATAAATATATGGGCTCAGATGGTACCTCCTGACTAAGGCCTTCTCTGATCACCCCTATTTAAAGTGCTCAGGGGGACTGGCACTCAGTGGTAGAGTATGTGCTTAACATGCACAAGGCCCTGGGTTCAATTCCCAGCATCAAAAATTTTAAAATAAAACAAAGCTTCCAGAACAGATTTCTTTTCTTTTCCACTTTGTGTTCTGATGTATCTGTAACTCCCAGAAGGGTGTCTAACACCCTAGACCCTCACCAAATATTTGTTGAAAGAACCAATGAAGCCGGGCCTGTAATTAGAGCGACTCAGGAGGCTGAGGCAGGAGGATCATAAGTTCAAGGCCAGCCTTAGCAACTTAATGAGACCCTGTCTCAAAATAAAAAATAAAAGGGCTGGGGATGCAGCTTGGTGGTAGAGTACCCTTGGGTTTAGTCCCCAGTGCAGGAAGGAAGGAAGGAAGGAAAGGCAAGCCAGTGAATTCTCACTGGGGTCCCTCTCCCCGTCACTCCCACAGCCCCTTCCCAAGGCTTGCGTTGGTTTCAGTAGATAGAGCTCATGCTTACCAGCTGTTTCATGGAGAAGATGGGGTGCCACGGGACAGGGACACAGGCAGACCTCAGTCTGTAGTAGCTGTTGGGGACACGTTTGGGTGCTTCTGTTTAGGACCTTGCTCTCTTTCAGCGCTGCTTCTCTCCTGCAGGTGTTCCCGTGGGGACATTTCGTGGCCTCCTCAGGCAGATAGGAGCCCCGTTAGTCACCTGGGAAGCCTTCCGGGCAGTCCTGGCCCCGCACGCTCACCAGGTACTCAGCCTCCCTGGATCCGCATCTGGGTCAGTTCCAGGGCTGCTCAAAGAGAGTCCGAGTCACCGCGGCGAGCGGCGTGCGGAGTCTGCGGCTGATAAAGAGATCGTGGAGCAGCTGGTTCATATTGTATGTCATCCAAAAAGAAAATCAATTTTTGACATCAGATAAACTATGACAGGCGTTTTAAGAATGTATTTTACAAGCCACGCACTGTGGTGGGAGCAGGGCTGGCAGGCGGGGGAGCCCTCGCTGCTAGGCCGTGTCAGCGGGGTTCGCCCCGGACCCTCTGAGCGACTCCACTGTCTGCATCTCGGCATCGCAGCCCTCCGGATGCCCGGACTGGAGGGCGCCTGCAGGTCGCGCTGCGGGCAGCGGGGAAGGCTGGCAGAGATGGTGACCGCCACACCCAGGCTGAGCTCAGGCCCGGCCGGAATCCTCCTGGGGACCTCGGGCCGGTCCCTCGCTTTCTCCTGGACTCAGCTTCCTTCCTGTGAAATGGGGCTGACCAGACCCCACCCACAGGGAGGGTTAAGTCAGGTTTTGGGGGGGGGGGGAGGCGGGGGGCAATGGTTAAAATCCTTTGAAACGAATCTATTATTAAAACAGGGAAAACTCCCACATGACAAAATTTCAAGCCCTGCAGAGGCTCGGAGACAGTTTCCTCGCTGCCCTTGGATGCCCGCTCCGCGCTCCTCGGGTAAGCTCCCCAGAGACGGCCACTCTTAGCAGCTTCCTGAGCGCGTCCCTCCAGAGCCGTCCCTCCAGAGAGGTTCCTCGCACGCACATGCAGATGTGTGCACGCTGCTCTGGACTTGGCTTTTTTCACGTGAGCCCCTTAGAGCTTTTCCTCATCGGGTCACAGAAAGTGGCCACTCCTCAGCATCCATCCTAAAGAATTCAAGCGTCATCTTGTAGCAACACACTCACACCCGTGTTTACGGCATTACAGATCGCAGCAGCCGAACCTGGGACAAAGCTCTGTGTCCACCAGTGGATGAATGGACAAAAAAAGATGCACTATACATTTACGATGGAGTTTTATTCAGCCATAATGAAGAATGAAAGGGCGTCATCTGTTGAATGAAATAAGCCAAAATCAGAAAGTCAAGGGTCGCATGATTTCTCTCACACGTGGAACCTAGAGAGAAAAAAGGAAACGAAAAGGGTGTGGTAGGGGCTGTCTCATGAAAATCAAAAGGAGGTCAATAGAGAAAAGGGTCGGGGGGAGGGGGAGGGAAGAAGGGAAGGTGAGGGGAAATACTGGGGAAATACTGGGCATGTACAAATACATGACATTGGCCAAATCACATTGTGGCGCATAATTATGTGCAGGTTGTGAAATACATAGCAATGAATTAGCAACTAGTTGTCTCTATGTATAATTAAAAAAAGGGCTGGGGATGTGGCCCAGTGCACCAATAAAACCACACCACCAACAAAAAAAGTAAAATAAATATGGAAGAAAATAAAAGGAAGTGGCCTGGTCCTTCCAGTGGCTGCCTTGGATTGGCTGTTCCGTGCTCTGTTAGGGAGTCACCTGCAGTCAGGCTTCTGAGTGCTTCCAGCCGCAGCGAGCAGCCTGGTTCATGTGGGCAAGCTCACTGCAGCAGAGGGAGCACCCACAAACTCGTGTGCTGTGTTAGGGACCTGGCAGAAGGGGGGAAGACGGGGACCCATCGCTAACAGGTTCAGGATTTGGCTCCGTTGGCTTTATTCACAAATCTTCTTCAGCCCACACTTTATGCACCTGTCCACACGTGAGCTGACCCAGATGCCAACGTGAGTCTCACCAGGCCAGGGTGTAGCTCAGTGGTACAGGGGCTTGCCTAGCATGTCTGAGACCCTGGGTTCATTCCCCAGCATTAAAAAATTTTAAAAAGATTTTACAGATACACCTACAAGAACTCTAGCTTCACCTTGAATGAAGAAACTTCTGGATTCCTAAGGGTATATGCTGCAGGGAAAATGGATGGATGGATGGATGGACCTAAGAACACCTCCCTATGCTCTGAGATTCTCTTGCCTGTGGGAACTCTTGATGTTGCAGACACCTGGCAGGATGTCAGTGTGTAAGGGCTCCCCCAGGGGCTCTGCCCTACCACCTCCCTTCTTCTGGAATAGATGCTGCTTCCCCAAGCTGTGGGCCTGTCCCTATCAGCCCAAAGGAGGAAGTTCCTGGTTCCTCCCTGGGCCCCACCCCTTCTGCAGATGATTGACAGTTCATTTACTAAGAGGAGAGCTGCCTCACAGGTAGCAGTGTGGCCCTACCCCATGGGCCCTGTTGGATGAACTACAACAGAACCTGACTCAATGAGACCGTCACCACACAATAGGCCTCACCACTAAGGACTAGGAGAAAGCTGGAGAACTATTCTGGAATGGCTTCTGTGTCCATTAAGAACGAGCAGAGGGCTGGGCGCGGTGGCACACACCTGTAATCCCAGCACTTGGGAGGCTGAGGCAGGAGGATTGCGAGTTCAAAGCCAGCCTCAGCAATGGCTAAGGTACTTAGCAACTCAGTGAGACTCTGTCTCTAATAAAATACAAAAAAGGGCTCAGATGTGGCCCAGTGGTAGAGTGCCCCTGAGTTCAATCCCCAGTACCAAAAAAAAAAAAAAAAAAAAAAAAAAAAAAAAAAACAGCAGGGGGTTAGCTCAGTTTGTAGAGTGCTTGTCCCACATGCATAAGACCCTGGGTTCAATCCCCAGCACCACCAAAAAACAAACAAACAAAACCAACAGAAGGATGGGGCTGTAGCTCAGTGGCAGAGTACTTGCCTAACATGTGTGAGGCACTGGGTTTGATCCTTAGCTCCATATAAAAACAAATAAAATAAAAATTAAATTCTAAAAACAAAAAAAGAACTACCAGCGCCAGGCATGGTGGTACTTGCCTGTAATCTATAATCCCTGCTATTCAGAGGCTGAGACGGTGTTAAAAATTCCAGGCCAGTCTTGACAATTTAGAGAGACCCTCAGCACCTTAGGGAGACCTTGTCTCAAAATTTAAAATGAAAGTTTGGAGCCAGGCATGTGTCCATAATCCCAGCCAGTGGCTCAGGAGGCTGAGGTAGGAGGATCATGAGTTCAAAGCCAGCCTCAGCAACTTAGCGAGGCTCTAAGCAATTCAGCAAGACCCTGTCTCTAAATAAAATATTAAAAAGGGCTGGAGATGTGGTTTGGTGGTTAAGCGCCCCAGGTTCAATCCCTGGTACCAAAAAGAGAGGGTTGGGGATGAGGGTCAGTAGTAAAATACTCCAGGGTTCATCCCCAGTACTGAAAAGAAAGAAAGAAAAGGAAATGGAAGGAAGGAAAGACAAACTAGCAGAGAGGCCTGAGGGTTTTGCTCAGTGATAAAGCACCTGCCTAGGATGCACAGGGCCCTGGGTTTAATCCCCAGCACCACAAAAAAGCAACAGCAACACCAGAGGCCTCTTTCAGGGAATAAAACTCGTGTTTGAGGGACTTGTACTATTTTCACGTCTTGCCCAGGAAAGTAGGTGGAGCAGGTATGCTTTCCATAGGACAGACAGGGAAACTAAATCTCCAGGGTTTCGTGGGGACATGGTCTCTGTTGCTTGTCCCACAGCCATTCCCACATCTCACACAAATGTACACCCTTCTTGAACCCATTTTGCTTGCCCTTCTTTTTCCCAGAGACCTGGCTTTCTCCAGAGGGGTAATGTTTGACCGATAAGCCATGGGAATTTCTTGCCAAAACCTGATTAAGCACAGGTCTGAGATGCCGTATGGGTTGAGAAGTCCTTGGGGGTCTGGTGGTTTTCCTTGCTCTGATAAATGGACCTGGGCGAGGAATACACTCTTTTATTTTATTTCTTGCTTTTGTTCATTGTTGGCTACGTGTGAATTCTGGAACTGCAGCAGCTATCTTGGAGTCAGGAGGAGAGCTGGCCTAAGGCTAAAGTCCCTGGGCTGAGGTGTATATCAGTTACCTATGGCCACAATAACACCGCATAACAAGCGACCTCATTGCTCTCACGACTGGACTTCGGTGATTAGGTCAGCTCAGGTCTGCCCCGAAGGTCGTCCAGCGGGTGCCGTGGTGATCAAGGACAATCCCCGTGCGCTGCCCATTTCAAGCCCCTGCCTGCGTCCAGGTGCTCCACTGCCTGGTCAAAGTGAGGGACGTGGCTGAGCCCAGTGTCAGGGGGCTGGGGCTGGCGACTCTCCCGGGGATGCGATTAGTGCACTGACATAGCACAGGGTGTGGATTAAGGGATGGGGTGAAGAATGGGGCACTGTTCCAATCCACTCTAGAGAACAGGCAGTGAAGGGCAAAAATCACACCGGAGATAACCATGCAGCCAAGAGATTGACTCACCAGCCTTTATGGCTGGTCGGAGGTAGAAGAAGTAAAAAAAAAAAAAAAAGAGATGTTCTATGTTTCCATTAAGCCCACTGTTAAGAAAAACAACTCTGCCAACCCAACAATCTATGGCAACTGACATCTGGCTTTAGGATCAGAGAGGCAATAGGGAGAGGTGGAGTCTGCAGCAAATTGGGGCTCTGGCTCAAAAGGCCAGTGGCTATTTTGATTCCAGACAGTTGTTGCCAATGAAAACACATGTCTGTGTGACCAGATGTCCTGAGCTTTCAGTAGAAGGCAGATCGTGAAGTGCATGAGAAATCTCCCTTTTTTTTTTTTTTTTTTTTTTTTTTTTTTTTATGTTGGCCACCACTTTGGAGGTTTTACAGTCGTTGCTCATCATGACCTGGGCCACAGAAAGGTAGAAAAGCAAAAGGGCAAAAACAGGGTTCCTCCCAGCTCTGTCACTTCCCACCTGTCCTAGACGTCCCACTCAATAGTTACACTTATTTCTCATTGGCTGGGACATAGTCCCTGGCTTCAAGGGTGTTGGGGTTTTTAGCCCCTGACTCCTCTAGACCCGCAAGAGAAGGGGGAGCACGCCCCAACAAGGACAGATTGGGAAAGGTAAGACCCCACTGACCACCCGCACCCAGCCCTCCTTTCGGAGGACAATCAGACCGTCAGGGAGATGGGTCAAGGCAGGAGCTCAGTTTATTGAGGAAGTTGGACGGCCTTTATAGAAGGCATGGGCCAATCAGCAGAAAGGTTATAGGGGAGCATAGGGAGCACGAGCAGATCACATTGGAGGAACAACCACTAGCCTGTCCTAGTGGTGGTTTGATTTTTCGTCATATGTCAGGGCAACACCCCTGGGCTAGGCCAAGTCCACGTATCAGGAAGTGGGAGACAGCCACAGAGTTAGGTTTTCATTTCCTTGACTTAAATTTCTATTCTTTCGGCTGACGTGTTCTTAATGTCCCCAACAAAGGGAATTTCAGAAATGTGGCTTTGATGCCAGGGAACAATATGCTCAGCTAACAATCAAGGCTGGATAACTCTGTAGGAGCCCTGTTTGGGGAGATGGCTTAAATTGCGGTTGACTATGGGCCATGGAGATTTGGGCATTGTCACCTTCCGTAGTCTCACGGGACTTGGCCCGGGATCTCGCGGGACTTGGCCCGGGATCTCGAGTGATTTGAGCCGAGATTGCTGATCGGGTCAGTGCCATTTTTTGGTGGTGTGTGGTGTGTGTTAGTCGTTGTTAGAGCCAGAGAGAAAAGTTATCAGAATAAAAAGCTGTTTGTTTCCAGTTCGCCTCTGAACTTCTTCCCGCGGCTTTGCTGCTCCAAGCGGCCATCGCTTCAGGCGACAACATAACTCCAAAGAGGAAAGAAGGGACAGAGATTGGGAAGGTAAAGAGCAGCCTCTGCCACAGAACTCCGACTCACACCTTGGGTCAGCACGTTTACTGGGCACTGTGTGAGTCAGCTTTCCATCACTGTGACAAAATGCCTGAGCAAACCAACTTACAAAGAAGGAAAAGGTTATTTTGGCTCACGGTTTCAGAAGTTTCAGTCTGTGGTTGCTTGGCCCTGTTGCTTGGAGCCTGTGGAGGACTAGCACATCATGGCGGACTGCACAGTGGGGGAGGCCTGTCCACCCCTTGTGGCCAGGCAGCAAAGAGACCAAAGAAGGGGCCAGGGCCCCCACAGTTCCTTCAGAGGTTACAACCTTATGATCAAACTTCCTACCGGGCCCCAGCTCCTCAAGGCCCCCTGCCTCCCAATAATACCGTGGGCTGGAGACCAAACCTTCAACACGCGGACATTTGGGGGAATGTTCAAAATGAAACTATGGTGGACTCCAAGAACACGCCAGGCGCAGGAGCAGGCTGTGGCACAGAGGTAACTAAACACCGTCCCAACACTCAGCAGAGATTATACAGTGCATGGCCAACACGGCTTTTTTTTTTTTTTTTTTGGTACTGGGTATCGAACCCACTGAGCTGCATCCTTAACCCACTGCACCCAGCTTTAAATAACTATTTTTTTTAAATACCCTGGGGGCTGGGATTGTGGCTCAGAGGGAGAGCGTTCATCTTGCACTCATGAGGAGGCACCACATAAAAACAAAATAAAGATATTGTGTCCACCTATAACTAAAAAAAAAAATGAGTATTTTAAAAAATACTCTCTCTCCAAATAAACTCCAGAGCCATTTGGGGCTGCACATGGTAGCACACACCTGTCAACCCAGCGACTTAGGAAGCTGAAGCAGCAGAATTCAAAGTTTGAGGGTAGCCTCAGCAACTTAGTGAAATCCTGTCTTAAAATTAAAAAACAAAAAATCTAATTTAAAATACAATGCTGGGCGTGTAATCAGTGGCAGAGCATCGCTGGATCCCATCCTTAAATCCTCAGTCTCACACACACACACACACATACATACACAGCCATCCTAGGAGAATTCTAAGGGTCAGCGTTTAGCTCAGTGGGGTGGGGGGCACTGGGATTGATTGAGCTCAAGCGCACTCTACCACTGAGCTATGTCCCCAGCCTTTTTTTTTTTTTTTTTTTGTACCAGGGATTGAACTCAGGGGCACTCGACCACTGGGCCACATCCCCCAGCCCTTTTTTGTATTTTATTAGAGACAGGGTCTCACTGAGTTGCTCAGTGCCTCGCCATTGCTGAGGCTGGCTTTGAACTCGGGATCCTCCTGCCTCAGCCTCCCCAGATGCTGGGATTACAGGCGTGCGCCACCGTGCCAGGCTCTTTAATGACGTTTTGAGATTGGGTCTTGCTAAGTCCCTAGGGCCTCGCCAATGAAATTTTGGGGTCTCCTAAAACACTGACGCTCGGGCAACGCCAGGCCTACACTACCTCCCTCATGCAGCTGTTGACGGGGGAGTCTCTCTGCCCTTTCTAGAAAGGCCGCTCTCCTCTTCACGGTGGTCCCCACCAAGCATCCCTCCACCAAGATGCCCGCATGGCCATGGTGGGCTTTTGAGTTTACAACCTCAAGGACCCCAGCGGGTGGCTGGACAGACTTCCATCTCCCTGTGGGAGGGCAAGCTGGAGCTGCCGAGACCCGCTTTGCAGATGTGAACTAGGAACCGCCCCTCCCCGAGAGCACAAGGGTTCTGGAAATGAAAGCCAGGCAACCCGCACTCCCTCTTGGACAACCTGTGCTTGTCGCCCTGAAGATGGGAAGGTAGGCTTTTCCAGTTTCTTCCTTTGAGCAGGCCTCTCCGGCATGTGCAGACCGGGAGCTTGGAGGCAGGAGGAATTCCTCTCCCCCAACAGGAACCCCGGTGTCAGGCCAAAGGTAGCCCCACCTGCACCCCAGGAGACAGGGGCTGTCTGAAGCTCTACAGATCCAGCAGGCCCCAGCCCTGCTCGCCTCTGCTGGGGGCAGAGGCCACTCATTAGTGCTCAGCGCCTTCCTTGCAGGCTGCCCCCGGAAACCTTTCTCCCAGAGTCCAGCGCCTGCGAGATCCTGCTGGAACCACCCTCTGTCTCGCCTCAGTGCCTCCGCCTGGCAGAGAAAACCCCAGAGCCCGGGCGAGCGCCATGAGCCACGGCCCTTTCTGGGTGGCCTCCCCTCCTGCCCGGCCCAAGGGCGTCCTGCAGCTATAAATTGAGTAAATTGAAAATGTTACTGAGGGTTGGAGATAAAAGAGAGAGCTGGGTGTCTCCATGAATAAAACATGGGAGGGAGGCCATTTCTTGGAAAAATAGAGAGAATAAATTGCGGCGGATCAATTTTATCTAATTTCTTGGCCCAGCTTCTGACATGCAAATGAATGTGCTCATAATTTATGAGTGAGCTATGGAGATTACCAGAGGGAAGGGATGCTGGAGTTCTGGCAGAGGGGGGCGGGCAGGGCCGAGGATTTAGCCAAAGTCCACTAGGCTTTTTCTCCTTAATGCCTTAAGATGGAGAAGCCCTCCCGGGAAAGGCAAGAACCAGGCTGGAGTGAATCCTAGATTCCTGTGCCTGTCGTTGGAGCCAGTTCTTCTGGTCACCCACTCTGGTCTAACCATACTGCAGACATCATCGGGCCACCAGGCCTTCCCCGTCCCCCAGACTTCCCCTTTGGTTTCCAGCCTGAGTCCCTGGTGGGTTCCACCCACCTTCCATGCCTTGAAACCATGTGTCTTTTTTTTTTTTTTTTTTTTTTTTTTTTGGTGGTACTGGGGATTGAACTCAGGGGCACTCGACCACTGGGCCACATCCCCAGCCCTTTTTTGTATTTTATTAGAGACAGGGTCTCACTGAGTTGCTAAGTGCCTTGCCACGGCTGAGGCTGGCTTTGAACTCACGATCCTCCTGCCTCAGCCTCCCAAAGTGCTGGGATTACAGGCGTGCGCCACTGCGCCCGGCTATTCGCCCTGAAGATGGGAAGGTAGGCTTTTCCAGTTTCTTCCTTTGAGCAGGCCTCTCCGGCATGTGCAGACCGGGAGCTTGGAGGCAGGAGGAATTCCTCTCCCCCAACAGGAACCCCGGTGTCAGGCCAAAGGTAGCCCCACCTGCACCCCAGGAGACAGGGGCTGTCTGAAGCTCTACAGATCCAGCAGGCCCCAGCCCTGCTCGCCTCTGCTGGGGCAGAGGCCACTCATTAGTGCTCAGCGCCTTCCTTGCAGGCTGCCCCCGGAAACCTTTCTCCCAGAGTCCAGCGCCTGCGAGATCCTGCTGGAACCACCCTCTGTCTCGCCTCAGCGCCTCCGCCTGGCAGAGAAAACCCCAGAGCCCGGGCGAGCGCCATGAGCCACGCCCTTTCTGGGTGGCCTCCCCTCCTGCCCGGCCCAAGGGCGTCCTGCAGCTATAAATTGAGTAAATTGAAAATGTTACTGAGGGTTGGAGATAAAAGAGAGAGCTGGGTGTCTCCATGAATAAAACATGGGAGGGAGGCCATTTCTTGGAAAAATAGAGAGAATAAATTGCGGCAGATCAATTTTATCTAATTTCTTGGCCCAGCTTCTGACATGCAAATGAATGTGCTCATAATTTATGAGTGAGCTATGGAGATTACCAGAGGGAAGGGATGCTGGAGTTCTGGCAGAGGGGGGCGGGCAGGGCCGAGGATTTAGCCAAAGTCCACTAGGCTTTTTCTCCTTAATGCCTTAAGATGGAGAAGCCCTCCCGGGAAAGGCAAGAACCAGGCTGGAGTGAATCCTAGATTCCTGTGCCTGTCGTTGGAGCCAGTTCTTCTGGTCACCCACTCTGGTCTAACCATACTGCAGACATCATCGGGCCACCAGGCCTTCCCCGTCCTCCAGACTTCCCCTTTGGTTTCCAGCCTGAGTCCCTGGTGGGTTCCACCCACCTTCCATGCCTTGAAACCGTGTAACCATTTTTTTTTTTTTTTTTTTTTTTTTTTTGGTGGTACTGGGGATTGAACTCAGGGGCACTCGACCACTGGGCCACATCCCCAGCCCTTTTTTGTATTTTATTAGAGACAGGGTCTCACTGAGTTGCTAAGTGCCTTGCCACGGCTGAGGCTGGCTTTGAACTCACGATCCTCCTGCCTCAGCCTCCCAAAGTGCTGGGATTACAGGCGTGCGCCACTGCGCCCGGCTATTTTTTTTAAATATTTATTTATTTGCTTTAGTTGTACACAATGCATGCATTTTTATGTGGTGCTGAGGATTGAACCCGGGTTGCACATGTGCTAGGCAAGCGCCCTACTGCTGAGCCACATCCCAGCCCCACCATGTGTTTTTTTCCTTAGAGTTGGCACCTTGGCCCATTGCCGCCTGCCCCCAGGTTCCCTTCATCCTGAGCAATGACTGTAAAACCTCCAAAGTGGTGGCCAGCATTAAAAAAAAAGGGGGGGGGGCGGGGGAGATTTCTCATGCACTTCACGATCTGCCTTCTACTGAAAGCTCAGGACATCTGGTCACACAGACTTGTGTTTTCATTGGCAACAACTGTCTGGAATCAAAACAGCCACTGGCCTTTTGAGCCAGAGCCCCAATTTGCTGCAGACTCCACCTCTCCCTATTGCCTCTCTGATCCTAAAGGCAGATGTCAGTTGCCATAGATTGATGGGTTGGCAGAGTTGTTTTACTTAACAGTGGGCTTAATGGAAACATGGAACATTCTTTTTTTTTTTTTTTTGTACTGGGGATTGAACTCAGGGACACTTGACCACTGGGCCACATCTCCAGCCCTTTTTTGTATTTTATTAGAGACACGGTCTCACTGAGTTGCTAAGTGCCTTGCCATTGCTGAGGCTGGCTTTGAACTCGCGATCCTCCTGCCTCAGCCTCCCAAGTGCTGGGATCACAGGCGTGCGCCACCGCACCCAGCTAAACATCTCTTCTTTATGGCACTAACAACACGGAAAAGTTAGAGCAAGTGTCTGGAGGGACAGTGTGCACTTTCCTGGTTTTGGCGGGAATGGTGGATGAGCACTGTGGTGGGCTGAGACATAGCAGTGGTAAGGAGGGGTGCCCCACCTTGTCATCGTGAGTCCCCGTGGAAGCCCTTCAGGGGCTTGAGTTTGCAGTTTTCTCCTCAGTCTCACCTCCTTTGTCTTCTGCCAGTTCTCTGTTCTGAAACCGCGGTGACTCAGAGCTGGGGGAGCTTGGAGGAGTGTATAATACATCTCTGGACATCACTCCAGTCCTCCACGTGAGCCACACTTTGAGTGAAGACCTGTTAGGAACTAGATGTTTGTGTCCTTCCAAAATTCATATGTTGAGCCGGGTGTGGTAGTGCATATCTGTAATCCCAGCAACTCGGAGGCTGAGGCAGGAGGATCACAAGTTTGAGGCCAGCCTTAGCAATTTAGCGAGACCCTGCCCTTTTTTTTTTTTTTTTTTTTTTTTTTTTAGTGCTGGGGATTGAACCCAGGGCCTCTCACATGTGAGGCAAATGTTCTGCCACTGAACTACATCTCCAGCCCCTCTGTCTCCTTCTTATCATCAAGGACTTAGTCACCTCTTCTAAGTCCCACCCCAGTCACTCATAACCATGACTCTGTCTTGGCACTTGGTCTCTCTGGTATCATTTTGTGTATGTACTTGCTATTGTATGCGCTGTCTACCACCCCTAGGAATTAAGGTCCAGGAGGGCAGAGACTGAGTCGTTTGCCGCCGTAGCCCCAGGGTCTGCACACAGTGGGTGATCAATAACGACTGAGACCAAGCGAAAGTGGCAGGTCCAGGCTTCTGACCCAGAGGAGCCTTTGGAGAGGAGGGGCACTGTGACACTGAAGGAGGTTCTGTGACACTGAAGCAGAAGGGGAGGACAATGGTGCAGCTGTCTTCTGGAGTGTCAGGTGAGGGCGATGGCTTGCTGCCCACCCCACAGGGCGTCCATGTACAGGACGATTTGCAACGCCCCCAGGGTAGGACAGCAGAACCCTAAAGACACTGTGCTACAGTTTAGATCTGGAATGTCCCCCAAAGCTTATGTGTTGAAAGCATGGTCCCCAGTGCAGGGAGATTCAGAGGGGGCACTTCAGGAAATGACTGGAAATGAGGGCTGTAGCCTCATCAGTGGATTAATCCATTTGATGGATTAATAATTTGCATGAAGCACTGGGTGGTGACTGTGGGTCACTGGGGCGTGACTGGAGGAAGCAGGACCTTAGCTATCGGGAATTCAGATATTTTAGGACTACTTTCATATATTATATTTTTTAAAATATTTATTTATTTGCTTTAGTTGTACACAATGTGTTTATTTATATATGGTGCTGTGGATCAAACCCAGGCTGCGCACGTGTTAGGCGAGCGCTCTACCGCTGAGCCACAACCCCAGCCCACGTATATTATTTTTATTAGAACTTTCGCTAGGGGTGTGGCCTTGGGGACTATATCTGGCCCTGGCCCTGTCCTGTCTCCCGGCTTCCCAGAGGCCGTGAGCGGAGCAGCCTCCCTCTGCCTGCTCTTTCCCCATGTTGTCCCACCTCAACCCAGGCCCAAAGGAACGGGGTTGGCCAATCCTGACCTCAGTCTTCTAAAGCTGTGAGCCAAAATCAGCCTTTCCTCCTCTCAGTTGTTCTTGTTGGGTTTTTTGTCACAGTGATGAAAATCTGACTAATGTACCCGTGAGGGGAGGCTGCTGGCAAAGGGGTGGCAGCAGTTGGGTGGCCTCAAAGTGGGGTCTGAGGTGTCCCCCTTCATCACTCCCAGGGATCCTTGGGGCAGCAGCGTGAGTCAGGCCTCCGGGAATGTTAGGGCTGGGAGCGACCCTGAGGCCCGAGAGGGGAACACCCAGCCCCTGTCCTAGAGGGTTCATGTGACCACAGAGGAGTCTGCTTCAGGTCAGTGTGAATTCCGGGGCCTCTGGGAGCCGAGAGATGCAGGCATTGCCATTCTTCGAATCTCCAGAGAGTTGAAAACAATTAAAAAATATACCAACCTAGGGCTGGGGTTGTGGCTCAGCGGCGGAGCGCTCGCCTTGCACGTGCGTGGCCTGGGTTCGATCCTCAGCACCACGTAAACATAAATGCAATTGCATTGTGTACAACTAAAGTAAATAAATAAATATTAAAAAAAAATACCAACCTAGTGTTTCAAAAAGTGTGTGTTTTAACATTTGCATTGGAAAAAAATTAACACTATTTTTTTTTCAGTACAGGGAATTGAACCCAGGGCACTCTACCACCGAGTAACATCCCTAGCCCTCTTTCTACTTTTTTATTTTTTGAGACAGGGTCTTGCTAAATTGCCCAGGCTGGCCTCAAACTTGTGAGCCTCCTGCCTCAACCTCGCCAGTCACTGGGATTATGGGCGTGTGCCACTGTGCCCAGCAAAACTAACACTTGAGTACATTCAAAAATTATCCTGCAGGGCTGGGATTGTGGCTCAGCGGTAGAGTGCTCGCCTAGCACGCGCGCGGCCTGGGTTCGATCCTCAGCACCACGTAAAAATAAACACGCATTGTGTACAACTAAAGCAAATAAATAAATATTTTTTAAAAATTATCCTGCAATGCAATTATTCTCTTCAGAAAATAATCACAGTATTTAGCCCAAATTATCCATTCATAAGTTCTGCAGGAGTGGGGGGGGCGGCGAATGGGTGTCGCTAAAGGGTCTGTCTTCTTCACTGTCTCGGCAGTAGCTCTCTGTGGCTGACCGCGATGGCCCACTGGGAGACCCTCGAAGCCTGACATTGTGGCAAAGGCTCCCTCAGACACTGGGTCAGACAGTCCAGGTGTGTGTCCCACTTGGGGAGGGACTAATCAGTCCCTCTGAGGAATAAGCACAGTGCTTTGTACTTCCCCTGGCTGATCCGAGGCTGGATGTGCTTAGTCTGGGCCACTAGGTCATCTGCAGACCTGGGGTCCAAAGCAAAGCTCCTGCTGTTTGTGCACCACCCCTCCCCCATAAGCTCATCTCTCAGGAAGTTGCAGAACTCTTTGCTAAGAGGACGCATCCCCGGCTCTGACAGCGCCGCTCAGTGGTAGAGCACTTGTCTACATGTGTGAGGCCCTGGGTTCCATCCCAAGCATCATTTAAAAAAAGAAAGAAAAGAAGGGGGGGGAAAAAGAACCTATCCCTTGAAAGCAGAAGTGGGATTTTTCTTTCTAAATCCATTCCTTGGAGGGGGGCCTTCAAAGAGAATTCTTGTAATTTCCCATTACAAAATTTTATGTGCAATTACAAACAATGAACTGAGAACATTAATTGGGCAGACTGGGAGATTTTCTGTCTTTAAATCACAGACTATTTTAAATCCTTCCAGACCACAAGAAACTGCCCTGAGAAAATGAGCTTCCAGAGGTGGCCCAGCAGCCACTGGGCCCCACTGCAGCTCCCGTGCTGCCTTTTTTTTTTTTTTTTTTTGGTACTGGGGACTGAACTCAGGAGCACTTGACCACTAAGCCACATCCCCAGTCCTATTCTATATTTTATTTAGAGACAGGATCACTGAGTTGCTTAGCACCTTGCTTTTGCTGAGGCTGGCTTTGAACTTGCGATCCTCCTGCCTCAGCCTCCCAAGCTGCTGGGATCATAGGTGTGCACCACTG
The DNA here is from genome assembly GCA_025594165.1 of Tamias sibiricus. Lineage (NCBI taxonomy): Eukaryota > Metazoa > Chordata > Mammalia > Rodentia > Sciuridae > Tamias > Tamias sibiricus. Next base: position 35,325,487 of record CM046672.1, read on the forward strand.
CACCCAGCCCCAAGCTACATCTTAGAATCTGCAGGGAAGGTGGTCGCTGCATGTAGCAGAGCTCAGGTCTGCTCCTCTGATGGGCAACAGGCCTCCCAGTTTCTCCAAAGCGTATGTGTCTGTGTGCTTAAATGATCTGTGTGCCTGGGAAACCTGCCTGGCAAATGGCAGGTCTGCATTCATTCACCCCTCCATCCCTCCCTCCATCCCTCCCTCCCTCCCTTCATCCATCCATCCCTCCATCCATCCACACTTCCCTCCCTCTCTCCATCCTTCCATTCACCCATCCATCCACCCACCCTTCCCTCTCTCCATTCACCCCTCCCTCCCTCCATCCATCCATTTCTCAATCCATCCATCCCTCATCTGACCAAGCAATATTTGTTGAGTACCTACTATCTCTGGTCATAAAGATGTGGGGGGGGGGGGGGGGACGAAAAAATCCCTCCTCTGCTAGATCCAGCCTTTTAACCAGGGAGATGAAGGCAATGAACACAATATATAGGAACATTATATCACCTATTAGCAGGGAATAAGTGCTGGGAAGAGAAATTAATTAAGGATAGGTTATGGGATAAGGAGGGGAAAATTGGAGGTGGGACTGAGGTTAACTAGGGTGGAGATCTAAGCAGGCCTCCCTAAAAGTGTGACATTTGAGCAGATTTGAAGGCATCCAGGAAGCAAGCCAGGGGATCCAGAGTGAGAGCGGCCCAGCTAAAAGGAAGAGCAGGTGCAAAGGCCCTGTGGGAGGCTGAGGAGGTTGGGAGCAGCTGGGTAAGGGCTGGGCACCGTTGTAGGGACTTTGAGTCAGAGAATTAGGGAGCCATTTCAGGGCTTCCACCAAAGAAGTGGCATGCACTGGGTCTCCTTTTTTAAAGGACCACTCTGGCAGCTGTGTTGAAAACAGAGCTGCCCTGTCCATTGTTGAAGCCACTGGCTACGTGTGGCTACTGAGCGCTTGAAATGTGGCTCCTCTGAACTGAGAAGTGCTGTGAGTGTCTCTAGAGACTGGATGTCAAAGACCCATGAGCAAGGCCAGGCGCGGTGGCACACGCCTGTACTCCAAGCCACTCAGGAGGCTGAGGCAGGAGGATGGCAAGTTCAAGGCCAGCCTTGAGAATTTAGCAAGATTCTGTCTCAAAAAAGGCCAGGGACTTGGCTCAGTGACAAAGTGCCCCTGGATTCAATCCCCAATACAATAAGAAGGAAGAGGGGGAGGAAACTAGGCTTGTGGTTACAAAGGTTGGGAGAGGCAGAGGGAACGGGGGTGTACCGAGGTGGTCAGTGGGTATGAAGTTACAGTTAGGAGGAATGAGTCTAGTGTCCTATAGTAGGTGACTACGGCCAATAATAATATTCTGTGTATTTCAATGTGTCGCTAGAAGAGAGGATTTTTGAAGGTTCTCACTACAAAGAAATGACAAATGTTTGAGGTGATGGATCTGAAAACCACCCAAAATTGATCATTATACAATGTATGTGTGGATCAAAACATCACACAGGCCAGGAGCGGCGGCACACACCTGTAATCCCAGCTACCTGGGAGGCCGAGGCAGGAGGACCGTGAATTCTAGGTGGACCTGGGCAACTTAATAAGATCCAATCTCAAAATTTAAAAATAATAATAATAAAATAAAAAATAAAGTACTGGAGATGTAGCTCAGGAGTAGATATCTCTAGTAAAATATATGTAATATCATATACAATGTACAACATTATATATGACATTATATATAATATTAATGTTATATATTAATGTATCATATATTTGAATTATATAATATATTGATACAATATATTGTATATTAATATATAATATTATGTGTTATAAATATATAATATTAATAGATATTATATATTCTAATATCATATTAATATAATATAGTACATGTTAATATATAATATTGTGTATTATATAATAGTATATATGTTAACATATTATATATTAATATATAACATGTTTGTGCTTTATATTAAAACATCATGTTAATATATAATATATATTATATATAAGCACATATATATATATATAGAGAGAGAGAGAGAGAGAGAGAGAGAGAGATATCAAATGGAATCTCATGAGCTGTACATATGCTTATTTTGCAGTGCTGGGGATGGAACCCAGGGAAGGCCCTGCCAGGCTAGGTAAGCACCTACCACTGAGCTACAACCTCATAATAAGCTATGCACAATTTTTACCTGTCAATTAAAAATAAATTTTAAGGGCTGGGGTTGTGGCTCAGCGGCAGAGCGCTCACCTCGCACGTGCGCGGCCCGGGTTTGATCCTCAGCACCACGTAAACATAAATGCATTGCATTGTGTACAACTAAAGTAAATAAATAAACATTTTTAAAAAATAAAAAATAAATAAATTTTAAGGGGCTGGGTAGTAGCTAATGGTAGTGTTGGCTTAGGATGGTCAAGGCCGTGGGTGTGATCCCCAGCACCACACACACACACACACACACACACACACACACACACTTTTAAATCCTTGATGTGGCTCACTTTATATTTCTACTGGGTGACACTGCTATAGCCAGTACAGGTGGAGGGTAGAAGCTGGGGACGGAGATGATAACACCTGAGCCAGGAGGCAGGAGTTGGAGAAGTGGTGAGTTCTAGGTGTCACAGATGGACGTGCGGTCGCTTCCCGGCTGTGGCTCTGCCAGGGGAGCTGGGTGGGGAGGTCTGTGGGAAGGGAGGGGGAAGGAGAGTTGGGGTCCTCTCTTGGAGGGAGACTCTCCTCCCCAGGAAGGCCAGAGGAAAGCTGTGTGTCCACATGGGGGCAGTGTAAATCCAGGTCTTGTGTGACAAGTGATTTACTCCGGGGGCCTCTACTTTCTCATCTGTGAAATGGAGGCAGTAAGGCTCGAGCTCCTAGAAGGGTAGGTGAGCAGATCGAGGTATAGCCTAAGTGTACAACCCATGGGGCCCTACCATTGTCACAGATGCAGGGACTATGTGTAGGGAGGGGCAGGGGTGCACCTGCCACCCCTGCGCTCTGTTCTATTATAGGAAGTTCCACGAGGACTACTAGACTCATTCTATTTGTTCAGGCCAAAATGTTGGTCCACTCTGCCAGAGGGGAAGGAGGCTCCCAGGACCTCCCAGGGCACAGCCGAGACAGTCCACGGAGGCCTGGTGGCCGAGGAAGAAGCAGTGTGGAAGGACCGGCCCGCTGACCCGCGATGCCCTTGCTGGGTCAAAGGCAGAAGGGACAGGAGGCAGTACTGGAGGGACTTCCAGAGGCGGGGCTTGGGGGAGCCCTGTGGGCTGGGTAAGGTGCAGGCGGCGGGCTCAGGCTGGGAGCTGCCCTGGACGGGAGCTGCCCTGGACACGAGTTGCCCTGGACGCGGGGCTCTGGGTCCGTCTCTGCCAGCAGGCTGACACCAGGGAGCCTCCGCGGCGGTCTCTCACCACCGGATGGCTTCCAGCCCAGCCTAGTGCTGCGCCCTGCACACAGTAGGTCCAGAAGGAGTACCAATTGCATTGGAAAAGCATGGGGGTTAACGCACAGCAGGAAGAACGCTGCACAGAAATCCGGGGCCTGCGAATCACGCACACCCACACCTGCCCGCTTCTGTCCACCGCAGCCTCCTGGCCCCAGGCCTCTGTCGCCTCCCACCGGGACACCCACAGTGGCTTCCTTGCTGCTCTCCTTCCCTCCTCTCTTACTTCCCCAGTCCCTTCCCCACTGAGCAGTTAGGGAGTTCCTCACAATCAGGTCTTGCCCTGTCCCTGTTGAGCCCCTCCCTAGGCCCCCCTGGCAACCAGCACACACTTCCGCAGGGCTCTGCAGGAGTTAGCTGCGCATCGCAGCCAGCTCCACATCTTACCGCTCTCCTTCTCTGTGCCTGTGTCTTTCTAGAACTCTCTCCCTCAGAGCCTGCTCAGGGCCTTTGCACTGGCTGCCCCTGCACCTAGAATGCTGCTTCCTTCCATCTTTGCCTGGGTAGCAGCGGCTCATCATTCCTGTCTCAGAGAGGGCTTCCTGTGTCCCCTAGTTTAAGAGACCCTAAATTACTTCCTATCCTAATGTCTGCTCATATCTCACCACGGTACACTTTCTTGTGTATACGCTCTCCTCTGCCAGGGTATCAGATTCCTGAAACAGTATACACCCTTGTCCACCACCCGTCCCAGGGCCTGGAACATAGTAAATACTCAATAAACATCTGTCCAGTGAACGAATGTGCTTATCTAATCTTGAGCACTCTGTGTTATCTCATTTAATCCTTGTAAGACTCCTCTTTCACCACTATGGGGATAATAAACTGTAGCCATGAGATCTGGCCCTGAGTTTGTGCTATTAACACTGCGCAACGTTCTCACTTAGATCTGGGGTCTGGCCCTGGCCCTGGCAGTAACCCACACCATGACCTTGGCCAAGCCCCACTCCCTCTCAGAGGCCCAGCCTTGCCCATCTGACCACTGTGGGTGCTGGGAGTGTTTCTGAGGTCCCCGCAGCTCTGATGGTTTAGGATGTGGGTTTTGACAGTGGGAAGGTTTAGTTTGGGATATTCCTATGGGAACATTTATATCCTAAACTACTTACTTATTGTTTTGTTATAAATGCATATTGTGTTAGTCAGCTTTGAATCATTGTGGCCAAAACACCTGACAAGAACAACTTAGAGGAGGAACGATTTCTTTTGGGCTCAGAGTTTCAGAGGTTTCGGTCCATGGTCAGCTGACTCCATGGCTCTAGCCCAAGGTGAGGCAGAACATCATGGCGGAAGGGCCAGGCACAAAGACTGCATAGCTCATCGCAGCCAGGAAGCAGAGAGAGAAAGAGGAACCAGGGACAGATGCAGTTCAAGACCATGTCCCCACAGCCACACTCCAGCCACACTCACTGCCTGCAGTTACCACCCAGTGGTCCATTCAAATTATTAACCCACCAAGTGGATTAATCTCCTGATGAGATCACAGCCCTAATCACTGCCTAAAAGGCCCCACCTCTCAACCTCGCTGCACTGGGGACCAAACTTTCAAAACATGAGCTTTTTCAGGGGACATTCTTAGATGCAAATGATAACATACACAACATGCATACACACGTGTTCGTGACATGCGTACGTATATTTAATACACACGCTTCTATCATGCTAGAAGTCAGACCTAGGGTCGCCCCGGGGATGTCTTAAATCTGGACCTGGGAAGTACTTGTGGGGCAGGCACCTGCGTAAACATTCATTTAGTCATTCACAAAAGATGGGCAAATCATACCAGTTCAAAAACTTAAATGAAACAATATATGTGAAATAAAGAGGTGCCTGGAAGCGGGCCTTGGGACAGGCGATCCTGGGGCTCGTGCAGCCTGGGGCTCCTCCCCTAGCTAGGGAGCTTCTCCTCAATCCCTTGAATCCGGTGCCTGCACCTGCTCCCCCTGACCCCACCTTGCTGGGAGCCTTGCTGGAGCTTCCTCAACCACCCCCACCCCATCGGCCCCTCCTAGCATTTCTCTTGGTGACCTGGTGACTTGCTGGTGACCCCGGTGGCTATGAGCTGCTGGCTGGTGGGTGTGACACCCAGAGCTGGTGCCCCGGCTGCTTGCATTGGTGTTGAATGAGCAAGTGCCCAGGATGTGGGGGGAGGAAAGAAGGTGGGTGCTCGTCCTTGCCCTGGGTGCCACACCCCCCAGTGGGCCTGGGGAGAACGGGTACATTCAGCTCTGCAGGTCCCCAGGCGAGAGGGGAAGGCAGGGCTCCAGCACACGGGGGGCAGGCGGGGCCTCGGAGGCCCTGCTGCTGCAGGCTGAGCTCTCCAATACAACATTCCAAAATGTTCCAAGACCCGAAACTCCTCTAGCTCCAACATGACCTTGCAAGCGGAAAATTCTACACCATGAAACTTTTATGAAAGATGTTGAATAAAATTACCTTCAGGTGCTGGGCACGGTGGTGCACGCCTGTAATCCCAGCGGCTCAGGAGGCTGAAGCCGGAGGATCATGAGTTCAAAGCCAGCCTCAGCAACAGCGAGACCCTGTCTCTAAATAAAATACAAAATAGGTCTGGGGATGTGGCTTAGTGGTTGAGTGCCCCTGAGTTCAAACCCCAGTACTGGGGGAAAAATACCTTCAGGCTATATGTATAAGGTGTATTCGAAACATAAATAAATTTCATGTGTAAACTTAGTTCCAGCCTCAAGACATCTCATTATGTATAAGCAAATATTCCAAGTCCTATAAAAGACTTCAAAATCGGGTCCCAAGTAATTTGAGTAAGAGACACTGGACCTGTAGCAGCTACCACTGCGCGCTGCCCTTGCTGATCCTCCTGTGTCGTCCCACCCTTGAAGTGGGCATGTGGCTTCCACTTATGTTAGAGATGGGGACCTGCAGGCTCAGAGAGCTCTAGCCCTTCCGGAGGTCACACAGCAGAAGGCAGAGAGAGGGAAGTCTATCAGGAGCTCAGGCTCTCTGCCCTCACATCCTGCTCAGTCCTGCTCAAGCAGAAAGAGGAGGAAGTAGAGGGACAGCAACTTCCAGTCTCCTGACACTTCCCTACCTCCAAAACTGGGTCGACACCTGTTGGAAGATACAGATGTGGTCCTACCTTGGAAGCCACGCATTCAGAACACGGCATCGGACCTTAGCAAGCACTTCTGACTTTAGGTGATACAGTGCCGCTCTGGGCCCGTGGGTGCCGTCAAGCTAGAAAGCGGGGCCTGGACCCAGCGAGGTCTCCTGAGCCCAGACACGGATCCTCCATGAGATCTTGGCTCTTGAGACCCACCTCGGAAAGAGTGAGGCCAGCCAGGGACTAGGTTTCCCGGGACCCGCGTCCCTGTCCTCCTCGGAGCAGCAGGAGCCCAGGGGCCCAGGGTGCACCCCAGGGACAGAAAGAACACTGGCAAACTTTTCCAGACAACTTTCCAGTGGCCTAAGGCGTCCTCTGAGGACGTGGCCTGCTGTGTCTCCAGGCTGGGCCTCCCGTGGGTGCGGCACCCTGGGGAGGGGGCTGTGGGTGATTGGAGCTGGGCAGCTCCCCCCGTGAACAACTGCTCCCGCAGGGCCCCTTCCCAGGAGGGCCCCTGACCCCGGAGTCTCACTTTCCAGTCCCTTCCCTCAGGGACCTGTGCCCTCCCTGGCTGCGGCCTGGGTTGCTGAGCAGAAGCCACCAAAGACCCAGGGGACCAGGAGAAACCTCGAGAAAGTACAGAGGATCTGGTGCGTCCAGGGCCTGGTTGCCAGGCCCCCCTTCCCCAGCCAGAAGTGGGAACAGCATTCCCAGGGGTCTGGGGGAGTCTCTTGGGACCACCCGAGGCCTGAGTGGAAAAGGAAATATTGGAGTGCTTGAATCTGGCACAAAGACCTGCAAGAGGAGTTTACAGGTGTCTCCTGCCGAGTCATTGTTAGGGTTTCCAAGCAGAAGGAGGGAGGCCGCCCTCTCCCTGCAGACACTGGGCCTTGTTCTTGTCTCCTGCTCCCTGCACCTGCTCTTGGCAATTGCACAAAATGGAATTTCATCATCCATCCATCCATCCATCCATTCAGCACTGATTTACTGAGCACCACCTCTGTGCCAGGCTCTGGGGGACAGTACTGAACAAGAGAGACACAATCAGCCAGCCAGGGTGGTGCACGCCTGGAATCCCAGCCACTTGGAAGGCTGGAGCTGGAGGTCAGTGATAGAGCCGTTTGCTTAGCAGATGTGAAGCCCTGGGTTCAATCCCCAGTACCACAAAAATAAACAAATAATATAAATGAATAAAATGTCTCCTCCTCCAATTTTTTTTTCTTTTATTTATTTATTTATTTATTTATTTATTTATATTTTGTCACAGCAACACAAAACTGATTAATACACTGGGAATCAGGAGGCGGGTGTTGGGGTACTGATACACCAGCTCTTGTCACCATTGATTGAGGACTGCTCATGGGGGTATTAATTCTGCAGCACTCAGCCCACCATGAGTGTGAGCAGAGTCGGCTTTGGTGGCTAGGAAAAGACCTCAGGGAAAGAGACGAGGGGTTGGCAGATGGAAATTAGTCCTCTGGGCCTTGAGCGGGATGGGAGGGGGGTTATGGGCACAGCACCTACATCTGCTACAGCAAGTGACCAAACCCTAGCCTCCGTGGCTTCATCTGTAAAATTGGGATAATCAGAACAATCTTTTTTAAAATAATAATAATAATGTTGAATTTATTTTTATCTTTATTTTATTTATTTACCTGTGGTGCTGAGGATCAAACTAAGTGCCTCACACATGCTAGGCAAGCGCTCTACCACTGAGCTACAGCCCCAGCCCAGAACAATCTTGTTTAAAAAATAAGAAGCCAGTCATGGTGGCGTGTTCGTGTAGTCCCAGCTACGCAGGAGGCTGAGACAATGAGAATCACTTGAGCCCAAGAGTTGGAAGCCAACCTGGTCAACATAAGCAAGACCTCATCTCGAAGATAAGATAAAGGCAAGGCACGGTGGTGTACACTTCATAATCCCAGCAGCTTGGGAGGCTGAGACAAGAGGATCTAAAGTTCAAAGCCAGCCTCAGCAACTTATTGAGGCCCTAAGCAACTCAGTGAGACCCTGTCTCTAAATAAAAACAAAATAGGGCTGGGGATGTGGCCCATGGTCTAGTGCCCCTGAGTTTAATCCCTGGTACAAAAAAAAAAAAAAAAGATAAAATTAAAAAATAAGTTAAAAGCTCTATGTCGTAGGGTGATCGTAATTTGTTAAGAGAACTGTCATAAAGCCTATTGCTTGGGGTCAGGCACCAGCATGCGCTGCATGATTATTTGACGGGTATTTACTGAGTGCCTCCTGGCACCAGGCCCCAGGTTAGTGGTGGAGATACAGCAGTGAACGTGACTGACTTGGCCTTGTCTCTGTGGAATGGAGACTCACGGGGAACCATCCGGTCAGTGATGAGAAATGAGACAGGGTCACAGAAGGACAAGAGAGGGCATGGAAGCATGGACACCCCAAAAGAGGTAGGTGCCACGTTGTGCCCTACCCGTTGGTCTCTCCCATCACCAACACGGCCAGTGCCTTCTTTTTTTTTTTTTTTTTTTTTGTGGTACCCTCAGGGCCACCCCACTGGCTCACATCTCCAGCCCTTTTTTTGTATTTTATTTAGAGACAGGTCTCACTGAGTTGCCAAGTGCCTCACCATGGCTGAGGCTGGCTTTGAACTCGCGATCCTCCTGCCTCAGCCTCCCAAAGTGCTGGGATTACAGGCGTGCGCCACCGCGCCCGGCTTAAGTGTCTTTAGGACTAGGTGACATTTTGTTTTGCACTGAGAGATCAAGTGGAAGGAAGAATACCCAGCTTGAAACACTACAAGGGTCCCCAGTGCAGGGACGTGGTCTCATGTGGCCCACAGCCAAAAAAGGTAGGAGGGCCAGGGCTTCCATCTCACGCTTAGCCCTGGAGAGACTGGTGGGCAGGACAGCCTGTGCTGGAATGATGGTTTCTTCTCCTCTCTCCATCCATCAGGAAGAGCTGGTCGCAATATAAAACACGTCAGGATGGAACTCCACTTTTTAATTAATTAATTTATTTATTTATTTTTGGTACCTGGGATTGAAGCCCAGGGGACACTTAACCACTGAGCCACATCCCCAGCCCTTTTTATATTTTCATTTTGAGACAAGGTCTCACTAAGTTGCTGAGGCTGGCTTTGAACTCACCATCCTCCCTCCTCAGCCTCCCGAGCTGCTGGGATTACAAGCGTGGGCCACCACACCTGGACTGGAGCTGCACTATCCGCACTGACACTGTCGGCACCTGTCATAGCCCCTGGCACTCACCATGGTGGGTGTGCCCATCTCATGGCCTCAGGCTGCCAACCCTTGACTTCCGAGGGGTTTTCTCTGGCCCCTCGACTTTGTGCACTAGTTGGACCAGAAGAGTTTGTGCCTCCCAGGAGCAGCCTCCAGCCAGCTGCCTTACCCCTAGAGTGGGATGACTAGCACCTGCTCTGACTCCCCGTCCTCCCCAGCAGAACAGAGCACTGCTGTCCCCAGGGCGGTGGCGTATCTCCCCTGCCATGCCTTTCCTCCCTTCTCCACCTTGGCAAATTCTTGGATCTGCTTCCTGAGCCTACCTGACACTTCCTCCAGCCACCGGTCACTCCTCTCAGTTCACCTGACTGTTTCGCAAACACCCTTTGTTACAGGGCGCTGCCAGGTACTTGGTATTTTTATTTAGATGACTGTTTTCATTTGCTCACACTTTTTTCTTTTTTTTTTTTTACTGTAGTAAAATAGACATGACAAAGTTTGCCATATTAACCATGTGTGTGTGTGTGTGTGTGTGTGTGTGTGTGTGTGTGTTTTACTAGGGGTTGAACCCAGGGCATATTTACCTGGATCCACTATTAACCACACTTATTTTTATCCATTCATCCATTAGTAACATTTTGGGTTGGCTCACCTTTTAAACTCAGCAAGGTCCTAAGCAATAATATCTATGAATACCAAGGACTGGGGATGTGGCTCAGTGGCAGATAGCTTGCCTAGCATGCATGAGGCCCTGTGTTGGATCTTTTTTTTTTTTTTTTTTTTTTTTCCTGTACTAGGGATTGAGCCCAAGGGTGCTTTACCACTTAGCTACATCTCCAGCCTTTTTAATATTTTATCTTGAGACAGGGTCTGACTAAGTTGCTTAGGGCCTCGCTAAGTTGCTGAGGCTGGCCTCAAATTTGCAATTATCTCCCCTCAACCTCCTGAGTCACTAGGATTCTAGGTGTGGGCCACCATGCCCAGCTCTGGGTTTGATCTTTAGCACTGCAGAAAAAAAAAAAAAACATACTAGCGTTGAATGGTAAACTTTGTTTTGGATACTCATTAAAATAAATATATAACTAACAAAGTAAAAATTAAAAGTGTTCCTGCAACCCCCTAAAGTGACCCTGTCTGTCACTAGACATTCACGTACCACTTCTGGGCATGACAGTCTGCACATTGTATGCAGGTACAGGACAAAAATCAAGAGTCATAACTGAGTCTCCAGACCTAACTAGTACCTAGTGCCTTATAAATGCTCAAAATTATTTGCCGGATGGTTTAGGTCTGAAGATGCAGGATCTCTTCTGGCCAGGAAAATTCAGAGCTGCGTTGAACATCGGCACAATCCAGGAACTAACAAGCTTGTGAGGGGGCTGGGGGTTGTGCCAGGGGCACTCGGATCCGCGCTGTATCATCCCGGGGATGTCTGTGCCTGCCCCTTTCCCCTACTCTGACCCCTTCAGCTGCCACCAACCTGACTTCTGCTGCGGCGCCTGCCTGCCTTTGTCTGTGGCTTTATCTGGGAACTGGGGCCAATGTTGCCACCACGCAGCGGACTGCCAGAAAATTAATGGCCCCTGGAAATAGCTCTTAACCAATGATTGACAGACCCTCCCCTCCCTGGTGATAACTTTGAAGTGGGACGTGTCCTGTACTGGGTCCCAGAGTTCCCAGCAGGATGGGGCCCCTGGTACCTTCAGTGGCAGCAGGATCCATAATACATCTTTTACTGCTGGCTTCTCTTCCCCTTTACTTTCCCTCTCCCCTGGGGTACGTCCTGGCTCCAAGTAAACAACGTACACTGGGACCCTTAGCTCTTCGTCTGCCTCTGGAGCAACCCAAACAGAGACACTGGAGAACATGAGATTTCAGCTCATTTTTTATACCTAAGAAATCCACTCTTTTTCTTTTTGATTGCTTTCAATACAGCAATTTGGGGATGGGGGAGGACCAGAAACTGTCTCTCTTTACAGCAATCTCTTTTCCACAGGGGTTACCCCCAACTGGATGGAGTTTCTTGAAGAAGTAGAACATTGTAATTAACATATGAAATCCTTACTTCTGATATTATTAAATTTGTTACGCTTATACAGTGCAGAACGTATTGAAAAGGCAAATTAAAATGTTATGTGTTAATAAGCTTGGATTAAATTGGGCTTTGAGAACCCAGGGAAGGCAAGTTGGTCCCACGTGCATGCCGCGTGGAGTTTTGAAGGAGCCTTCCCTCCCCTTGAAGTTGCCACCACTGAAATTACTCAAGAAGAGGCAGGATCTGAAGAGGAACCCACCCCTCAGCCTGAAAGTACGCATTCATTCCTAAGTGCGTTTCTGTGGAGTGTGCGTTTAGAGGTGGGTTTCTCTACACTTCAGTCCCCCGACAAGAGCGTGGAAAGAGGAAGAGGAAATTGGAAAGCTCTTGAAAGGTACAAGGAAAAAAAAACAAACAAACAAATGAAAAAACAAACAAACCCATTCTCAGCAGAATAAGCACAGGAATGGGGCCCACCTACGTGCGGATCCCCTCTCCCCACAAGCTCTAGGTGATCGCTTCCCAGTGTTGGAGAATTTGCCTGAACCAAGTTCTTGGTCCAGGGTGAGGTTGTGTTGTGCTTTGTCCGTGGGAGGATGGACAGTCAGCCCATCCTTCAGGTTGCTTATCCACCGATTGGACTGTGGATAGAAAAGATTTTTAAAAAATAGAAATGCAACAATAAAACATAATCTAAATAAAATTGCAGTATAACAACGATGTCCATAGCATGCGTATTGTATCAGGCACTGTATGTCCTCTAGAGGTGGTTCAAAGTACACGGGAGGTGTGTGCAGGTGACATACAAACACTGCGCCATTTTGTTGAAGGGACTTGAGCACCAGGATTTTGGTATCCTTGTGGGGACGCGTGAGGGTGTCCAGGATACTCAGGAGTGCCTTCCCTGAGCAAATCCCTCAGCCAGAAGAACTCAGGATGTAGCTGGGCGCGGTGGCACACACCTGTAATCCCAGCACTTGGGAGGCTGAGGCAGGAGGATCGCGAGTTCAAAGCCAGCCTCAGCAATGGCGAGGCACTTAGCAACTCAGTGAGACCCTGTCTCTAATCAAACACAAAAAAGAGTTGGGATGTGGCCCAGTGGTCAAGTGCCCCTGAGTTCAATTTCGCTACAAAAAACAAAAGAAGAAGAAGAGGAACAACAACAACGACGACAACTCAGGACAGAAGACTGAAAAACTTGGAGCTACTCCCTCAGCAAGGCCACCATGGCGCTCCCCAGGGGCTTCACAGCCCCCATCCCAGTCCTTAGGCGTTCCAAAGCTCTCCCTCTTTCCAAGCACCACTTTGTTCCCTAGTCTCTTCCTGCCTCTCTGAGGGCGTCTCCGCGGCCTCCTCCACTGCTGGTCCTCCCGTGGGCCCCTTCCTCAGCCCTGTGTTCTTTCTGCTCCCTGAGTTCCTTTCCCACCTCCCGGTCTCCTGATCTTTCTCCATTAACCTTCAAACCTCTATACCCATCATCTACGACCTTCACCCAAGACCCTCCCAGCTCAACGTCCCCCACGTGGACACTACCCTCTTCCCCATGACAGTTCTTGAATCTCATCTAACCTAACATCCAAACTGGAATCCAGGGATCCATTCCTGACGCTGTGTTAGTGACCTTTCCCGGTTACAAATGACCCTAAACCTTAAAAGTGGCATTAACACAATACGTTGAATCATCTTCCAGAAACGCTGTGGGTCAGGGGTCAGAGTGGCTCAGCTGGCTGCTTCTGGTCAGCCTCTCCCCAGGTTGCAGTCAGGATGTCGGACAGGACCACGGTTGTCTGAAGGCTGGCCTGGGGCTGGAGGATTGCTGCAAGGTGGCTTGCTCTCGCTATTGGCAGGAGGCCTCAGGTCCTTATCATGCCGACTTCTCCTCGGGGCTGCTTAAGTGTCATCATGACTGGGGGGGAGGGGGGCCGGCTTCCTCCAGAGCCAGTGATCTGAGAGAGAGAGAGAGAGAGAGAGAGAGAGAGAGAGAGAGAGAGGAGGAGGAGGAGGAGGAGGAAGCCATGAGGACTTTTTGTAGTTGTTTGTTTTGGTGGTGCTGAGGATGGAAGCCAGGGCCTTGCACATGCTAGGCAAGCACTCTACCACTGAGCCACACTCCCAGCCCCAGCATGCTATTGTGTTAAGTTATGAAAGGTAGACACGTTCATTGCAAGAAATTTAGAGAAGTAGAAAGTGTAGAAATATGCCTCTAGAACACTAGAAAGGTCAACGGGGAGGGAGCGGAAGGGAGGGAGCAAGGGAGTATGAAGGGGAAAAAAAAAAGATGGTAGAATGAGATGGATATCAATATCCTAAATGCATGATTGAAGACATGAATAGTATGAATATACTTTGTATACAAACCGTGTTATGTAAAAAGGTGCTCTATATATGTATTATGAATTGTAATGCATGCTATTGTTACATGTACAACAACTTCGAATTTTAAAAAATTAAATTAAATAAAAAAAAAAAGAAAAGAAAAATGTCTCTAATCCTACCACGTAAATAAATGCTATTTACAATTTGGGGTGTTTCCATTTGGACGTGTGTGTGTGTGTGTGTGTGTGTGTGTGTGTGTGAAGTTGTATCTTGGGGGCGGGGTAGTGGTGTTGCAGAATGTAGTGAGTGCTGGAGCTGTGGCAGAGGGGCCACCGGGAATTTTGGCCTTACCTAGAGGGACTCAGAACACCCCAGAGAGAGGAGCCCGGTTGAGGGGATCTGCAGTATTAGGAACCCCAGAGGGCAGAGGGGTGAGGCGTGTAGGTGGAGGCCGGAGGAGAGGCAACGGCACAGGGGGTGAGTACATTTTTAAACAGATTGAGGGCTGGGGCTATAGCTCAGTGGGTAGAGTGCTGGTCTCACCTGCACAGGCCCTGGGTTCAATTCCCACAAAATGAATAAATAGCACCAGACCTGTGACAAAAAAACAGAATAAATAGGTGCTGGACGTGGTGTTGCAGACCTGTAATCCCAGCACTTTGGGAGGCTGAAAAGATCGTGAGTTCAAAGCTCAAAGACCATGGTGAGGCACTTAGCAACTCAGTGAGACCCCGTCTCAAAAAAAAAAAAAAAAAAAAAAAAAAAAAAAAAAAAAAAAAAAAAAAAAAAAAAAAAAAAAACCAGCAAAAGACCAGGCAACGTAGGAGACCCTGTAGCTAAAAAAAAAAAAAAATGAAAAGGGTGGGAGTGTAAAGCAAAGCACCCCTGGGGTTCAATTCCCAGTACCAAAATGAATAAATAAAATAAATTGAGATTATGAGCGGATGCAGATCAGTCAGTGGTAGAGCACTTGCTCAGCTTGCTTAAGGCTCTTCCCTGCACCACCAAAGCAAAGAAATAGATAATAAAGATAATAAATAAATTGGAGTATGGTTTGAGCTTTTTATTTTAAGCTGGGCTTAAAATGTGTTGTAAGAATTTTTATATCCTATATTTTATATACTATAATACATATTATTATAAAAGCATAATATAAATTATAATTTAACTTGTTACAATTTATAATTAATATAAATTAGGAGCTGAGGGTGTAGCTCAGTGGAGGAGCACGTGTTAGCATGAGCAAGGCCCTGGGTTCCATCCTCAGCACCAAAAAATTATATATATATGTAACTTTTATAATATAAATACACACAAATACACATATACATATATATTATTCATGCATTGATATTATGTTTTATATTTATGTTATTTATATATTTACATTACATATTTATGTATTGTTACATAATATATAAACATTTTATTTATTATACTTTACATATGCTTTAAAATATTAAAGGTATTGTACTATTTTTTTGAGGCACTTTTTTTTTGTACTGGGGATTGAACTCAGGGGCACTCAACCACTGGGCCACATCCCTAGCCCTTTTTTGTATTTTATTAGAGACAGGGTCTCACTGAGTTGCTAAGTGCCTCGCCATTGCTGAGGCTGGCTTTGAACTCGCGATCCTCCTGCCTCAGCCTCCCAAGTGCTGGATTATAGGCGTGCGCCACCGCGCCCAGCTTATTTAAACATTTTTAATTGTATATATACTGTAAGAATGTTCTTCAAGCTGGGCACAGTGGCACATGCCTATAATCCCAGCAACTCAGGAGGTTAGAAACAAGAGGATCACAAGTTCAAGGCCAGCCTCAGCATCTTAGTGAGATCCTCAGCAACTTAGAGATAACCTGTCTTAAAATAAGAAAATTCTTTAAAGGGGGGTGCTGGGGATGTAGCTCAGTGGTAGAGCACCCCTGGGTTCAGTCTCCAGCACCAAAAGAAAGGAAGAAAGAGAGAGAGGCAGCGGGAAGGAAGGATATTATTCAAACACAAGATATTTAAGGACTGCAGACCATTTGAAGGACAACACTCACGACTCCCTCACCCCAGCCCATCCTGTCTTCCCCACATCAAGGTGCTCCCCTGAGCCCGTGCAACACTGCTGGTTTGCCCGCCATCTTTGGCTCTGGCTCTTCAGTTCACTCTGCCCATCTCTGGAGGGCTCCTTCTGAGACACAGCTGGTCACACTGTTTCCCTGCAGAAGTCCCTACTGTTCTTGGCCGGAACTCCAGACTCTTCCATGTGTCTGGCAAGGGTCTTCAGGCCCTGGCCCCCTCGCCCCAGCACAGACGCAGCTCCAGCCCTGCCCCACAGGCACCGCGGGGTCCGGCCGCGCTGGCCTCTGCTGATAGGAGGCAGTGTGGCATAATAGCTGGTGCCTGGACACCGGAGCCAGCTGCCTGGGTTCAAATCTTAGCTCTCCTGCTTGCCAACTTTCTGCCTCTGTGTACGTTCCCCACGCCTCAGGATGGTGGGGATTCCGTGAGTTACTGCATAAAGGGCGTTCAGAACGGCGTGTGGCATGTGTGAGTGACAGCCCACGGACACGTCAGATGTTTTCATCAGCAGCTCCCTGAGCACGCTGGAGCGGTTCTACCAATCAGAGCCCCCCGAATCTGGGTGGGCTTATGACTGCTTCAGCCAACAGAAAGCAGGGGGAGCCATGCTGTGACTCCTCAGGCTGTCACCCTAGGCAGCGCCGAGCCCTCTTCTCCACTGCAGTACTCGCTCCTGCGTCCCTGAGGCGCCAGATGGGAAGGAGCCCAGGCCACACCTGTGGCAGAGGGGCTGGCAGTCCCAGGCTCTGCGGCGTCCTGGTCCAGGGCCAGACACAGGCGATCTCAGATCATTTCAGCCCCCAGTTTTAAGTTGCTCCAGCCTCAAGTTTTCCAACTGAGACCCCAGACACTAGGGAGCAGAGACAAGCCGTCTCCACTCTCCCCTACCCACATTCCTGATCTACAGACTTTTGTTTTAAAATTTATTTTTAGTTGTAGATGGACACAATACCTTTATTTTATTTATTCATTTTTATATGGTGCTGAGGATTGAACCCAGTGCCTCATGTGTGCAAGGCAAGCATTCTACCACTGAGCCACAACCCCGGCCCCTGACCTGCAGACTCTTAAGAACATAACGAGATGGTTCCTTGACGTTGTAAGTTGTGGAGTGATTCATTATACAGCAATAAATAACATAACACACAATGTTCTTTTTCTCATGGCAAACTCCTACACATTCTTTAAGACCCAAGAAAAACGTTGCCTCCTCCTCTCTGAAGCCTTCCCTGATTCCTCCTTGCCTTGGTGGCTTCCTGTGTGTGGGTCTCCAGGGGCCCATTTCTCAACACGTGGGCCTGTTTCCTCATCTCTCCCCTTAGACCAAGCATCCGGGGACAGGAACGGGGTCCATCTTCATGTCCCAGCATCAGTGGCCCCCGAAGAAAAATGTCTTTTTCCTATATGATAATGATTTCTTTTAGGGTTAAGCTTACCCTTACTTTTTGATGATTTCTTATAGGTTAAGATTACTCTGTAGATTTTTACTGCTTAATGAAGTAGGTTTGGGCCATTGACATAAATTAATGATGGAAGAATCAGCTCACATTTGATGGATGAATGAATGAATGATTAGCCATTATTTTTATTTCCCCCTTTATAGTGTTGGCCTGCGTGGACAGAAGTATTGGGAAGGTACTCACCTAAATATCCTGATAATCTCTCACAGCTCCACAGTGTGGGACCTTGGTGGATGTTGCTGTGGTGAAGAGGAATTCGCTTCTAAGCAGCTTTACTGAGGATTAAACAATGCACAATTTCAACAATACTGCATTTCTTTTAGCTGTTAGAGGACACAAGTTCCTCCACTTGATGATCCCTTATCTTGGTCTTCCTTAATTTCCTTTTGTTCATTTTCTCAAATCAACCTTTAGTTAATTCCTCCTCACTACTACTACTCTCATTGGTCCTAATTGACTCAGTAACATCCTGAGTCCCAGGTTCAATTTAGACCATGTATCCTTGAAGTATCTCTAATAAATCTTGAATAGCTTAGCAGCTCGATCTTTGTCATTTTGGGGACACTTCTAATACTCTCCTTACTGGTCTTAGTTGACTCAGCGGAATCTACGCTTTCATTGATCGCCTTCACTGTTTTCTAAATCCTCCTCGCTAACGACAGACTCATCTATATCAAAGAATTCATCAAGAGCCTCGTACACTTGGGTCTTAGATATTTTCGAACCCATTTTAACCGCTTCTGACTAGAGACTCCTGCGAGTTTCTCAGTTCTTACCTGCCGTGCAGTGCTGAATTCCCCGTACAGGCCACCAACTGTTGTCGCCGGAAAAGGATTGCAGCCTGGAACGGCAGCGCCGCGGGAAGGAGTCCGGAGACAGGATGGAGACGAAAATATTCTTTAATCTTACAAGAAACTACAATATATCTACACAATAGCGATAACCCTGTCTTTTCTCCCTCTGGTCTCTTCCCATGCGCCCGAGCAGCAATGGGCGCTCGCTCGATCTGCTGAGTCACCGTTCAAATCTCTCGAGAGCCTCGACCAAGTCTAGCGAGATCCCGTGAGACTACGGAAAGCGGAAATGCCCAAAAATGTCTATGGCCCAATAGTCAACCGCAATCTTAGCTATCTCCGCAAACAGGGCTCCTGCAGGCAGTGTTGGCCTGCATAACAGAAGTATTGGGAAGATATCAACAATACTTTTTATTTTATTTATTTATTTATTTATTTATTTATTTTATTTTTTGTGGTACCCCGGGGATTGAACTCAGGGGCATTCGACCACTGGGCCACATCCCCAGCCCTTTTTTGTATTTTTGTTGCTGCCTGAAGCGATTGCCACTTGGAGCAACAACGCCACAGGAATAAGTTCAGAGGCGGACTGGAAACAAACAGGCTCTTTATTCTGCTAGTTTCTCTCTCCGGCTCCAACAACAACCCCAACACCATACACACGCCTACAACCACCACCACACCACAAAAATGGCATCAACCCGATCCGCCCTGTCCCAGGCTAAGTCTCTCGAGATCATGCAAATGGTGCTGACCCGATCCGCAATGTCCCGGACCAAGTCCCACAAGACCATGGAAGGTGGCAATACTTGAATATCTCTATGGCTCACAGTCAACCGCAATCTTAGCCATCTCCTTAATTAGGGCTCCTACATATTTTATTTAGAGACAGGGTCTCACTGAGTTGCTAAGTGCCTCGCCATTGCTGAGGCTGGCTTTGAACTTGCAATCCTCCTGTCTCAGCTTCCCAAAGTGCTGGGATTACAGGTGTGTGCCACCACGCCTGGATAACAATACATATTTTTGACATACAGTCAACTACATATTTTAAAGTAAACAATTTATTGTATACATCCACAAAACTAAGATAGTAAACCTCTCCATCACTCCATCATCCTCAAATTTTCTTTGTCTTTTTCTTTTGTTGGTACCAGGGATTGAACTCAGGGGTGCATTACCATTGAATTAAATCCCCAACCCATATATAAATATATATATATATATATTTTTTTTTTTTTTTTTTTTGAAATAGGGTCTTACAAAGTTGCTGAGGGTCTCACTAAATTGTTCAGGCTGGCCTTGAACTTGTGATCCTCCTGCGTCAGCCTCCTGAGTGTCTGGGATAGCAGGCGTGTACCACTGTACCCTGCCCAAAACTTTCTTTATGCTCCCTGTAATTGCACCCTCTGAGCACAAGTAACTACCAATCTGCTGACACTATAAATTAGTTCACATCTTCTAGAATTGTATATAAACAAAACCCTGTGACATGTGCTTTCAAATCTGGCTTCATTCACTCATAAATTTTTTTTTTTTCTTTTTTTTTTTTTTTGGTACCAGGGGATTGAACCAAGGGGCACCCGACTACTGGGCCACATCCCCAGCCCTTTTTTGTATTTTATTAGAGACAGGGTCTCACTGAGTTGCTAAGTGCCTCGCCATGGCTGAGGCTGGCTTTGAACTCGCGATCCTCCTGCCTCAGACTCCCAAATGCTGGGATTACAGGCGTGCGCCACCACGCCCGGCTACTCATAAAAATTTTGAGGTTTGTCCACACTGCTGTGGTATAGTCATAATCTATTCCTTTTCACTGCTGAGTAGTATTCCATTGTAGAGATGTATCACATTATCCTTCATTTTAAAAACGAGGAGACTGAGGTTTGGAGAAGTGAAGGGACTTACCCAAGGTCACTTTGCTGGTGAACTTGAACCCTGGTGAGTGCATCCAAGGCCAACTCTCCTAACTGCCACCTGTGCCTTCTCTCTAACTGGGGCATGATGACTTTTTTTTTTTCCTCTCTCTTTTCTTTTTTTTCTGTTTCTCCGGTGCTGGGAGGCATGGTGTCTTTTGCTGTGGTAGACAGAATAATGGCCCCCCAGAGACATCCATGTCCTAATTCCTGGAGTCTGTAAATATGTTATATAAGGTGGCAAGGGGGAATTAAGGTTGCAGATAAAATCAAGGTTGCTCTAAGATGGCCTTAAGACAAAAAGATGCCCTTGGTTTCTTCACCGGGGGTGGGGGGGGGGAGGGGCAGCATAATCACTAGGGTCCTTCAAGCGGCAGAGGCAGGCAGAAGAGGAGAGGAAGGAAGAGAGTTGCTGATGCTGGCTTTGGAAATGCAGGAAGGGGCTACGAGGCAAGGAATGCAAGAGGCCTTTAGAACCTGGGAAGGGCTAGGAATGCTCCAGAAAGAGTGAAGGCCTGCCAACACTGGAGGGCGGGGGAGGGGCCCTGTGGGCCCACTTCCGACTTCGGGCCTCCAGGACTGAGAGATAACAAGTCTGTGTTGCTTTAAATCACTAACTTGTGCAGATTTGTTACAGCAGCAACAGGAAACTAATACAATGACTTTGACCATTCCTTCTAAAAAGTCTGACCCCTGGGAGGACAGCTAAGGGTTACTTGGTGTCCAGGGGGGCAGTTGGGGAACACTGAGCCTATCCAAGGGTGTGGATCTCTGGGCAGAGTGGTGGTCACACCCCTATTCCCTGCCCTAGGCTCAGTCCCAGGTTCTGGCTAAAATATTCCCAAGTAGCGTGGCTCGGAGGTGGGAGGCCTTGAAGCTCAGACCTGTGCAGGCTGAACAAATCATTCCCTAGTTCTTTGAAGTCCTGGGGTGAACACAGAGATAGGTTTTCTCCGCCAACGGAGCCCAACAGACCCAGGCCTCAGCTGCAGAGGATGCTGGGAATGTGGGCATGCTGGCCCAAGGTCAGCTACGCCGTGGATGCTCAGAAAACAGAGATGATCAAAGCCCTTGGAGAAGGAGGGCCCGGGGGAGTCCGTGGGAGCTGACAGCAAGTGAGAGCACACTTAGTGCTTATATAATAGGAGAAAGCAAGCTGTTGTTTCTTCCTGCACTCTCAACGGCCAACACAGAGGACTTCTGTGGCCAGATGTGGGGGTGGCTTTCCTGCACCACGCATTTCTCCAGTGGGCATCCGCTGGGTGTCCTGCCATTCGGTTCAATTCCGACACCATCTAGAGGTAAGCCCCACAAGGCTGCCCCTACCCCAGTCCAGATGCCACTTGTAAGTCCCAGGTTGTCACCTGTACTTCGCACCAACTGGCTACAAATTGAGGTTCCCACCACGCCCACTTCAGGCTTGATAACTAAATAAGAGGGGTCACAGAACTCAGGGAAACTCGCCTCGTGGTCCATTATTAAATAAAGGACATGGATGAACAGGCAGACGAAGAAGTGCCCAGGGTGTGATGAGGTGTGAACCGGTCCTCAGTGCAGGAGCAGCTGTTCCCGTGGGGTTGGGACACACCGCCCTCCTGGCACGTGGCTGTACTCACCGTCCTGGAAGGATCCCGCGTCCCCAGGGTTCAAGAATTTTTAGGAGTGTTTCATTGTGGAGGTATGATTGATTGATTGATTGATTGATAGATTGACTGAGCAGAGTTGGGATGTGAATCCCTAGGCAAGCGCTCCATCACTGAGCTACACCCCAGCCCTAGGCTTCCTTTATTTTCAACCTAATCTCCAGCCCCTCTCTCCTACCTATAGGATGGGCACTGACGTGAAATGTTCCAAGCTTCTAATTATGGCTTGATCATTCTGGTGACCAGTCCCCATCCAGGAAACCACCAAAAATGTCACCTTATTAAAACAAAAGACACCACTGTCACCTAGGAAATTCCAAGCAATTAGGAACTCTGTGCCAGGAACTGGGAATGAAGACCAAGATGTGTGTGTGTGTGTGTGTGTGTGTGTTTTTAGTACTGGGGACTGAATTCGGAGGTGCTCTATTACTGAGCGACACCCCCAGCACTTTTTTATTTTGAGACAGGGTCTTGCTAAATTACGGAGGCTGGCCTTGAACTTGGGATCCTCCTTGTCTCAGCCTCCGGAGTCACTAGGATTACAGGCATGCACCACCATGCACGGCTCCAAAAGATTTCCTTTAATTATAAATCACAGTATCAGCTGGGAGAGGTGGCCCATGCCTGTAATCCTAACAACTCAGGGAGACTGAGGTAGGAGGATCCCAAGTTGGAGGCCAGTCTGGGCAACTTAAGGGGACCCTGCTTCATAAAAATAAACTATAAAGAGCCACGGATGTAACTCCGTGACAGAGCACCCTGAGCTCAATCCCGAACACTGCACAAATCAATCAATCACAGTATCACAGTCGGTGGACTTCCAACACAAATCCCTTACAGCAAGGTGGTGTGTAACTAAAAAAAATACTGATATTACAAGAATCCCAGAATCCCATTCAGTCATTAATAATTAGTCCAGTCCATCCTTCTAGCATATGAAAACGTTTCTAGAATTCGGTCACCAGGTTTGCAGGCTTCCATTTGATCTTGTCAGGTTCCAAAATCAGAAGTGGTCTTGCCAAATGGCTTTGTCTTTTCAGGAATCTGCTGTGATTGAACTAAGAGAGAATGTCGTCTCGGGCTCTAAGCCTCTCCACATATCTGTGTACCTCGAATTTCCCTCATTCCATTCATTTCTTTACCCTCAGTGGCTGTTTCTCCTTCTGTCCATTTATGCCCAAACTTTTCTACCTTCAGAAGGACATGAGGTTTGGCCACCATCCCAGTCTAGACTTCAGGCAATGACACCACCTTAGCGAGTGCCTGTCCCTCGGCTGGCTCCTGTTCTGGGGTGAGGTTACGCAGGAGCACAGCTCGCCCAGGGCTGTTCTTACCACAGGCAATACAGCTGTACTCACTGTAGTTTTTTTTCTTTTAATTGTTTAAAAATGGGCCGGGCGCGGTGGCGCACGCCTGTAATCCCAGCACTTTGGGAGGCTGAGGCAGGAGGATCGCGAGTTCAAAGCCAGCCTCAGCAATGGCGAGGCACTTAGCAACTCAGTGAGACCCTGTCTCTAAATAAAATACAAAAAAAAGGGCTGGGGATGTGACCCAGTGGTCGAGTGCCCCTGAGTTCAATCCCCGGGTACCACAAAAAAAAAAAAAAAAAAAAAAAAAAAAAAAAAAAAAAATTGTTTAAAAATGTGTTCTTTTCAGACATACATGCAGTGGTGCACTCACCGTTAATCCCTGCTTTGCCAAAGACATGACCTACCCCTCCCTCCAGGCCCATAGGAATTCTGACAAAGTTCCGGGTTGCAGCTGCCTGGTCAGGGATCTTCCTCACTTCCTGAACTTGGAGTCACAGCCCTGTGACCACAGCATCAGCTAGGAATAAAAAAAAGGAAAAAAGGCAAAGGAAGAAAGAACAAAAGTGGAGTCGTGGAGTTGGGGGCAGAGCTCAGTGGTAGGGCGCTTGCCTAGCACACGAGGCCCTAGTTTCCATGCCCAGTGCCAAAAAAGGTATACCAGCATCCTCCTGCCCTGGACCGCATGCTCCTAGCAGAGCAAGATGGTCAGGTGTATGTGTGAGAAGGTCCCTCTGGCTGTCTGGTGGCTGATCCACAGGAGAGGAGCGGGACAGGAGACCATCTAGGAGGCAAAAGGCAGTAGTTGTTCAGGAGAGAGTGATAGCGGCCAGCCCTAGGGTGGTGGCATCTAGTCAGAAGGGAGGAGACATCTTTGGAAGAAAAAGGGACAGCTGACCCCAGGATGAGCCCAGACCTGGCCGGCTGTGCTGGCTTCAGGACTTGCCTTCCAGAAGGCTTCAGGGCCAGCACGGTGGCTGGTGGGACCCTGGGGCTGGGTGTCGGCACCCATTCCTAGGCTGGCCAAACCGATGCGGAGAGCCCTGCATTCCCGAGTGTGTTGGAGAGACCTTTTCATTGTCTTTGTTTCCTTCCAGGCAGAGTTTTCCTTTTCTTTTCTTTTTCTTTGTTTGATGCTGGGGAAGGATCCAAGGGCCTCACACCCGCCCGGCTAGAGCTCCACCACGGAGCCTCCCTCTTCCCCGGGAGGCTGAAGAAAGCTGCAGGAGGCGTCCCTGCCCTGTGAAAACGCTCTTGGTCCATCGGATGGGAGACAGCAGGATTGGTGGCGTGGAGCCCAGGTGCCCCGTCTGGCCCTGGAGCCAGGCTCTATTGAGGCAAGGACTGGGGAGACCACCCCCCAAGTGCTGGGCACGGGTGCCCATCACGGGCCCAGATGTGTGAAGGCCTCCACCCCCTAGGCTTCCCCCTCATGGAGGTGGCTCTGATATGGTCTAGCCTTCCTTGGCCTTCACTGACCAGGGCTCTGGGGAGTTAGCAGTCAGGCCTGCAGGGCCAAGGGGGCATCTGGGCAGCTGCCGTCTCTCCTCCAGCCTGTTCCTTCTCTGTCCCCGCCATGGTGACAGGAAACCACATTTCCCACCACTATGGACCAAACGGTGCCCCTCCAGAATTTCATGTTTTGGAGTCCTAACCCTCAGCACCTCAGAATGTGACGGTATTTGGTGACAGGGTCTTTAAAAAGTTAAAAAGAGGCCAACACAGCTCAGATGGTGGGCATTTTGAGCATGTACGAGGGGACAGCTGCCTCCGACTTCCTCCTCGGCCTCTACACGTCCTCTGATTCTTCTGGGACTAGCCGTGCTCCCTCTGCCACATGTATACTCCACAAGAGCCACTCCCTCTCAGTCTACTGGATTGATGCTCCTTGGACACTTCTGCCTCTGTGTCCTGGTGACTGCTGACCATGTGACTCCCTACATTCTAGGGGACCGCCAACCCACTCCCTGTCTGAATCCCTACAGGGCTGAATCCCTACTCCCCCCCACCTTTTTTTTTTTTTGGTACTAGGGATTGAACTCAGGGGCACTCAACCACTGAGCCACATCCCCAGCCTTTTCTGCATTTTATTTAGAGATAAGGTCTCACTGAGTTGTTTAGGGCCTCGCTAAGCTTCTCAGGCTGGCTTTGAACTCATGATCCTCCTGCCTCAGCCTCACAAGCCACTGGGATCCCTTAACACTTACCCACGCCCCCCAAGGGCAGAACTCATTACTCCAAAGTCTACTTCCTCCTTCTTTCCATACCTGGCCTTGGGTCCCTCCTGATCCCCTGCCCAGTTTTAAACTCAAAGGGAATTTTGGATTCCAGGTGTTCTGTTAGATTCAAGGTACAGAAATTATATTGATTACAAAGCAAGTTTATTTCTGGGGGGAAAAAACGATCATGAGGATGGACCATACTTGGATAGGACTAGTATCTTCATAAGGAGAGATCAGGACACAGATGCAAACAGAAAGAAGATCATGTAAAAAGACACAGGGAGAAGACAGCTAAGGAGAGAGGCCATTGGCAGAAACCAACTCTGCCAACACTTGATCTCAGACTTTCAGCCTCCAGAACTGTGAGAAAATAAGTTTTGATTGTTTGAGTCATCCAATTAGAAAGAAAGAAGAGAAAATAAAATACCCAATCAGTGGTCCTTGTTACAGCAGCTCTAGCAAACTAATACAGCCACCATCACTTTGATAACAACAGCAAACACATACTTGTGAGCTCTGAGCGACAAGCTGATTGTGTGTTGTTGCTCATAATCCTCAATAACTCTGGAAGGTGGGAATTAGGGACCCTGTTGGGATCAGCCTGGGTCTGCCACCTATCAGCTATGTGATCTGGTTAAATTACTTTGCTTCTCTGGGCCTTGGTTTCCTCTTCTATCCCCTGGGACTGAAATAGCACCTACACACCAGTATGGTATTATAGAATGATATCAAACATTTAAAAGGTTTAGAGCAATTCCTAGAACTTAATGTTGGCTTTTATTATTGATTTATTTGAAATGCGGTCTGAGCCCAAACTCTTAGGGTCAAGCAATCCTCCTCTTTCAGCCTCTGAAGCAGCTGGGACGACAGAGGCACCTGACTTTAATGTTGGCTATAATTATTCTTCTCATTTTATAGATGTGAAAATGGAGGATCTGAGAGGCTAAATAACTTGCCCAAGGTCACACAGATAGCAAGTGGCAGGGTCAGGATTTGAACCCACACAAGTCAGACTCCAAACAAATTCAAAGATGCTGCCTCTCTTCCTGCCCCTCAGCTGCCCGGACAGAAAGGCCACCTCTGTGACTCTTTTATTTTTTTAAAATTTATTTATTTTTTATTAGTTCTAATCAGTTATACATGACAGCAGAAAGCTCTTCAATTCATTGTACACGAATGGAGCAGAATTTTTCACTTCTCTGGTTGTGCTTGAAGTAGAGTCACACCACTCGTGCAATCATACATGGACCTAGGGTAATGATGCCGGTCTCATTCCCACCATTAGTGTCTGCCTCCCTGTCACTGGAAGCCCCTCCTTGGTCCACCCCAACTGTGAACACTGGACTCTGGACGTTTGCTGGGGACAGGCTCTCGTCCGTAGCCTCAGGCGCTCCTCCTCAATTCATTTCCTCTTCCAGCTCTCACTGTGCCCCAGGCCTTGGGCAAGGCCGGGGATGTGACTAGCCCCAGGACACAGAGCTGTGAAGGCAGAACAGGGAGGGGGCCCTGCCCTTCCTACAGCCCCAGGTCCATCCTCTGGCTCACCCCAATGGGCAGCCTCAGAAGGGAGAAGGGACCTGGCCTGGGGACCAGGCCTCTTGATCCTGGGAGGCCTGGTGTCCGGGGCGGAGAGGCCCAGGCCAGCTTCCCCGGCTGCTCCTGCAGCAGCCTCTCTGGTGGCGGCCAGGTATAGCTGCAAACCACTCCCGTGAGCTCAGCGGCCTGTGAACTGAGTCCCATATGATAAGAAGGGCACCCAGGGACGTCTTGGGAGATCTGTGGCCTTTGCTGGGCAGACTTTCATCCTGAATTCACAAGGTGTCCTCGACAGACCTCTTCTCTGCCTGGAAAGTGGTGGGTCAGCCTACACGTCCTGCATCTTAGGCAGCCCCCTGTCCTACGGCCACGTTGTTTATGGTAGAGGTGAGAAAATATAGCCGATTTGATCAGCTTGGAAGACCCACTGTCAGACCCCCACCCACTAAGACCTGAGAGGGGGTTTATGGTTCCAATCATAGACTGACACGGTCACAGCACAGGACTGCTCCTCCCGTGCCCACCGCCTCGTTGCCTCTTTGCCCTGTTGGCCTTGAGCATCTGAGCTGCTGGTTTGTTTGTTTGTTTTGGCATGGGGAATTGGACCCAGGGGTGCTTAACCACTGAGCTACATCCCCATCTTTTTTTTTTTTTTTTTTTTTTGTATTTTATTTAGAGATATGTTCTTGCTGAGTTGCTTGGAACCTCGCTAAGTTGCTGATGCTGGCTTTCCTCCTGCCTCAACCTCCCAAGATGCTTAGATTACAAGTGTGTGCCAGCTGGTTGGTTGTTTTTTAAGGAGTTGGAGACCAAGAAAAGGTTCCCAGCTCCCAACCTGACTTGTGGAAATAGTGGGCATGGACTGGGAGTGTGTCTCGGTAGCTTGCTCTGGATTGATCTCAGCCCACCACTCGGGCACAGGTCTGTAATCTGGCCTGTGATCGCTTGGTGGGTGTGGTGGGGGTGTCTCTGAGTTTCCACACCCATCAGGTCACCCTGTCCTGGCACTGTGTCTTTTTTTTTTTTTTTTCCCAATTTTATTTTTTAGTTCTAGAGGGACACAACACTTCTATTTTATTTATTTATTTTATGTGGTGCTGAGGATTGAACCCAGTGCCTCACATGTGCTAGGCCAGGGCTCCATCACTGAGCCACCACCCCAGCCCCCGGCACTGTCTTACCTGGCAGCTGTCACAGTCCTGATGCTGGCTCTGCCCCTTCCCTGCAGGCAGCCTGCATGAGTTCTCTGGCCTCAGTTGGTCCTTAACCCCTAAAATCCTTTTCAGCATTTTCCCATCACTTCTATGATGAATCGAAGCTGAATGGCCTCATGGTCTGTCCAATCCAACCCCACCTCCTGCCCATGCCATGCTGACCTCGCCCCTCCCAGGTGCCACAACCAACCCTGGCCTTGCTTCCTGCAGTACCCACCTGGACAGCCCTCTGCCCGCCATGCCAGATGGCATGTGAGACGAAACCCATCTGCCACCTCCACCCCAGTCCTGTTCCCAAGGTCTCGCCCAGTTCTCACCTCCTGCTAAGTCTGTTCTAACCTCCGTTTGCCATTCTGCAGTATGGGGAGGAAATAGCCCCAGCCCCCTCTTTCATTCCAAGGGGCTGAGAATGTGAATCAGGCCATCCATCTTCCCTTGGGGATCTGATTCCTCGAGATCTGCCTGGCTCCCACCGCAAGACAGCTCCTCTTCCTCTGGATTCCCACCCTGACCCTGAGAGCTCCGCAGCTAGCCTAGCGCACCCACCTGTGAGGACTGGGCCGTTGAAAGCATCTATAGATGCTGACTCATTTGCAGGAGGCTCCTGGTTCTCCCCGCAAGACTGTGGAGCAGGAAAGAGCACAGGACTGTAGAAGCCAAGGGTTGGCTTCAGATGGGTCTGTCTCGCTTGTCACTGGAAGGGGTCCGATGAGGTCCTGCAGAGGAGGACCTCCACTCAGGACAAAGTAAAGAATTCTAGCACATGTCAGACATTGAGGTACAGAGATTTATTTCGGAAAGCAAGGAGTACACATTCAAGAGAACATACAAACCAGGTGCCATGGTGCACACCCACAATCCCAGCAACTAGGGAGGCTCAGGGAGGAGGATCACAAATTCAGGTCAGCCTCAACAACTTAGCCAGAACCTGTCTCAAAGTAAGAAATAAAAATAGGTTTGGGCCAGGTGCGGTGGCGCACGCCTGTAATCCCAGCACTTGGGAGGCTGAGGCAGGAGGATTGCGAGTTCAAAGCCAGCCTCAGCAATGGCGAGGCACTTAGCAACTCAGTGAGACCCTGTCTCTAATAAAATACAAAAAAAGGGCTGCGGGCTCAGTGGTCGAGTGCCTCTGAGTTCAATCCCCAGTACCAAAAAAAAAAAAAAAAATAGGGTTGGGGTTGTGGCTCATCGGTAGAGCACTCACCTAGCACGTGCACTGCCCAGGTTCAATCCTCAGCACCACATAAAAATAAACACATTGGGCTGGGGTTGTGGCTCATTGGTAGAGCACTCACCTAGAACATGTGTGGCCCACGTTCGATCCTCAGCACCACGTAAAAACGCACTGTATACAACTAAAAGCAAATAAATAAATATTTTTTAAAAAATAAATAAACACATTGTGTGCAACTAAAGCAAATAAATAAATAAATAAAAAGAAAGAGCTGGGCGCGGTGGCGCACGCCTGTAATCCCAGTACTTTGGGAGGCTGAGGCAGGAAGATCGCGAGTTCAAAGCGAGCCTCAGCAATGGCGAGGCACTTAGCAACTCAGTGAGACCCTGTCTCTAAATAAAATACAAAAAAGGGCCGGGGATGTGACCCAGTGGTTGAATGCCCCTGAGTTCAATCCCTGGTACCACAAAAAAAAAAAAAAAAAAAAAAAAAAAAAAGAAAGAAAGAAAAATAGGGGCTGGGGATGTAGTGGTTCAGTGCCCCCTGGATTTAATCCCTGGTACAAAACAGAAGGGGTGGGGTGGGGAGGGAATGCAGGCTATCTCAAGAGTGAGAGCACTTCTGGGCGCTTCTTTTAAAGGAAACTTGGGGAGAGTGGGCCTGGGCAGGTGTGTGGAGATGACAGCAGTCTGGTGATCACAGGTGGTTTATGGTGGTCTGGGAGTTCCAGGGATCCTTAGATTGACATCTTCTCCATTATCTGATCAATAGATAAGATTGGGAAACTACCCTATATTATAGGTTTCCTGTCTCCTTTTGCTCAACCTATTCTAAAAATGCATATATTAATGGGCTAATTAACAGAGCACAGGGCAGTTTTCCTAAGTGGGCGAGCTTCCAGTGACTTGAAGATTGTGAGTGAAGATTTGGGAGTGAGGCCTGGGAGAGAAACTGGCTTGGGGAGTAAAAGTATGAGGAACTTTAGGACAGTATTTTCAGATTAAAGTCACAGTGTCTTTTTCCTTTCTTTTGTTTCATTTTTACCTTTTTTGTATTTCTTCTATCCTACCTCAAGCTGACATGCCAAGGTACCACTCCTGCTTGCCTGAGTAGCTCCATCTTAAAATAATTCAGTGGCAGTTGTCTGGGGTCAGGTCAGAGAGCTAGGCATCCTCGTTCCTCCCAAGCACCGCTTCTGGCCCTTAACCTGAGCTGTGGGTGTCTGAACAAAACTTTGCCCTTCTCTGCCATGGGTCTCTCTATCCGTGCAATGAAAGGAAAGGAGTCAGGAATCAGTGTTGTCTGATTCTCCACCTGTTGAAAAAGTTAGAAATTCAGATTTTGGTATAAAATTTAGATTTTTAGTTGCTAGCAATGAATTCGAAATTGTACACAATACTTCCTGGAGATCGAAGGAAACATGCCAGGGAGCAGACTGGGCCCAGCAACTCTGGCTTGCTAACTTTAGACTGCAAAGTCTCTGTCTGACATTTAGTGCTGTGGTTTTCATCAGGGCAACTCACCGGAAATCCCTGGGGATTTCAAAAAAAAAAAAAAAGCATTGACTCCCTAATACCCCCAAAGTTCTGATTTTAAGGGCTAGAAGTGCGATGTGAACATGAGGAACCAGATGCAGGGCTGAATCCCGGCTGCACGGAGAGGTAAGTTACATTACGTCACTGAGCCTTGTCTTAGCAACGTGACCAGTGGGCTTGTGGGCAATGCAGGAAGGACTCTTTCAGGTAAAGCGTTGGCACAGAAAAGGTGTTCAGTGAATGAAGGGGGAAAGCAACTGGAAGCTACTTTTGACTTAGTACCTTGAATCTGGTCTTGGAAAACAAGCTCCTTTGCTTTCAGGGCTGAGACAGGATAATGTTCCCCAGGGTTGTAGGTTGGGAGACAGGAATCTGGGTTCCATTTCTGCCTCTGGCCAGCTGTGGAGTTTGGGAGTCTGACAGTTCGATGTTCTCTGCTCTGGGGCTCAGTATCACCTACTTTCTTTAACAATGCATTCATTGGCCAGGGCTCTCTTTTCAATGTGAATGCCAAAATTTCACTCCAGACTTATTTGCAGGGTGATTGGTTTTGGGAGGCAGGTGTTGACTGCCTCAACTCAAAGCTTCTATCTTGAGGCTGAGGCAGGAGGATCACAAGTTCAAAAACAGCCTCATACCTTAAAAATTTACAAAAAAAGGGCTGGGGATGTGGCTCGGTGAAGTGCTCTTGGAATCAATACCTTGTACCAAAAGCAAAAACAAACAAACAAAAAACAAAAACTCAAAACAAAACAAAAACAAGCAAAGGGGCTGGGGATGTAGCTCTGTGGTAGAGGATTTGCCTAGCAAGCAAGAAGCCCTGGGTTCGATCCCAGTACCACCCCCCCACCGCCAAAAAATAAAAATAAAAAAAGCAAAAATTACAGATGTCCAGTAGTGTAGTGGGTAAGCCTGTAATCCCAGTTACTCGGGAGGCTGAGGCAGGGGGATCACAAGTTCAAGGCCAGCCTCAGCACTTTAACATCTGTCTCAAAATAAAAAGGCCTGGGGTGTATTTCAGTGGTAAAGTGGCCCTGGGTTCAATCCCCAGTGCTGCAAAAAGAAACAAACAAAAAGTATATTGGCCAGTGAGGGGACTTGTGCCCCAGCTTTCGAGCCCTTGAAGGACCTACAGAACCTGCCCAGTGTGTCCTCAGACCCCAGATAGGAAAGGAACCCAGGGGTCTGCGGAGTCACCGCCCCGCACGGCGGCAGGGGGCGCCCGACCCAGCTACTGACCATTGTCCTCCCGGCCCGCAGAGGCGCCTCCTGGGACAGGTCTCCCGGCTCCTCGCTCTGGGAACGACCCTGGATAGCAGTTCCCACCTCCAGCCCCCCAGGTTGCACCCTGACCTTTCCCCGCCCCCCGCCCGGGCCCTTCCCGCGCTCAGCCCCTCTCCCGCCCCCTACGCGGTGCCCCAGTCCCTGGGGATCCGCTCTTCCCTCCCTCGCTCCAGAGTGATCCTCCCCCACTGCGCCCGCGGGGTGGCTCCTCAGTGGGGGACCGGGAGCTCGCATCCTCCGCCCTCTGGCCCGCGCCCGCTCCCCCAACTCCGGGGCTCCCGGCGCTCTTCCTCCCCACCCCCGCGGCGGCGGCTTCCTCCTCCTCCCGCCCCCCGCGGCTCTGGAATTCCTGCTGGAACCTACACCACCCCCTCCCGCTCCGGCCTGCACCGGGTGTGCAGAAAGTGCCGCTGGTGTGCAAGCCTGGGCCCGAGCGTGCACACCACCCAACACGTGGTTCGCGGGTAGTCGCGGCTGGGTCTGGGTCCATCACGGTGGTGCTTTAACGCGCACACGTGTATGTGTTTGTGCATCCAACTGTGTGTATATATGCCGGTGTATAATTTTTTGTGCATACACACTCAGTGACGCTTGGGGAAACTTTTCTGAAAATCCTGGGCTGGCAGTTTAAATATAAAAAGGCTTTGTTTAATGCCAGAAGCATTCTCCCCAAGTTCCCAGAGTCGCAGAACATTCACCTGCTTTCCCCCTCCCTTAAAGACCTGTAGGACAAGGCTTGCTGGGGGCGGGGGAGGGGGCAGAGTGGGTGGGGACAGACGCCTGGTTAAGAGATTTTTTTTCCCAAGGTTCGTCCCCATCCCCCTAGACTTCTTCATACCTTCCAGCAAGTGGCTTTCAGAGGCCCCCAAACCTCCCCGGTTTCTGTCTCTCTCCAGGCGCTGTTTAACTTTGAATCTTTCCTCCTCGAATATCTGGGAGTGTTCAAATGATGCCAACATCATTCTGGCTGTGGAATTCAAGTTGAAATGCGGCCAGGACTGGAAAGCTGAGGAGCTAGGAGATGCGGTAGAGGAGGGTGATTTGGGCAAAGCAAAGAAATTGAGAGAAGGGAAGTAGGGTGACCCTTGGAGGGGGTGTCCTCACCTAGACTTAACTGCTTTACACGGAGGGCGATGACACCTGTCTGATGAGGTTGTCTGGAGTTTCCTTCCTGTGTTGTAGATCTGGTGCCTGGGACTGTCTGCTCAACAAAAGTGCTAACCAATTTATTACTTCATTGGGTTTTTATGAGCAGAGGCATAGGATGATGTATAAAACCATACACATTAGGGTTCCGGGTCGGCATCCTGGCCCTACAGTTTTCTAGTAATATCGCTTCTTGTGAATTTCTGCATTCCTCTTTACTTCTCTGTAAAGTGGAGCCAATAAGGGCTACACTTCTCCCAGAGTTGTTGTAAGGATTAAGTGAGTTAATTTACATAAGCACCAGAACAATACTTGGCACATCTCAGTGTTGTGTAAGTTTCCCTTTTTATTATTGGCATCACCTGTATTTATATGGCCCTCCCTCGTGCTAAGAATGTTTTATACATCTACACATTTTTAAATGGTTGGGTGGGGGGAAGAACACTCTTACTCCAGGATGCATGAAAGGGAATTCAAACGTCAGTGTCCATAAATAAAGTTTTATTGGAACACAGCCACACCCATTTGTGGATGCTTTCCTACTAGGAAGGCAGTTAAATCCTTTCGATGGAGACCTTATGGCCCCAAAATCCAAACATATTTACTATCTGGTTGTTAGAGGGAAAGTTTGCTGAGCCTTGCTGGACAATATCACCTCCGTGAGTGCAGTGGCTTTGCTTGTGTGATGCTTGGCCTATCCTCAGCACCTGGGATGGGGCCTGGAACATAATGCATGCCCACTAAGTATTTGTTGCATGAATGAGTTTGGCCCCAGGGAGTGGTGGCGCTGTGTCTCCCACATTCCTGAGCTTGGCATGGGAGTCCAAAGTGATTCTGGCAGATGCTCCTTTGGAGATCAGAAGAGGGAATCTGTCTCCTACCACTACCTTCTCAGGGGTGACCAAGGGATCAGACGGCTGCAGGTAAGCAGCAGCTGCTCACTTTTAGCCTTGCTTTAGGTTAGGCACTCACCTGGTTCAGGTGGGCTCCTTTCTACAAGCGAAACTGCATGAGCAGATCCTAAAGGAGAGTAACTGGTCACCAGCGGTAGGTGTGTGTATCCTCATCCTTTCCCTTCCCTGTGGCAGTCTCGCAGCAGGAAGGATTTTGGAAATGACTTCCCTGACCCTCCTAGGTGGGACGCTCCCTGTGATAGGAGGTTTGGGGGATAGCCCTTCTTTTCCTGGAGCCCTTCTTTTCCATTAGCCATGATGGCATTCCTTTTGGCCTTGTCAAGATGTTTTACAAGGATCCTGATGGAAAGCTTCTTGTGAACATGGTTGGGAGAAAAACAGTCACTCCCCCCGTGAGAACAAGCTGGTGGTGTAACTCAGTGGCAGAGTGACCCTGGGTTCAATCCCCAGTATTGCAAAAACGAAACAAAACAAAACTTTCTCCTCAAACCCCAAATAAATATGAGATCAAGTAGGTAAAATGAGATGATGGAGACAATGCCTGGCATTGAGGAAGTGGGAGGTGCCCCGCCTTGGCTGGCCCACTCACCGGTCCCTAGTCAACATCAAGGTTTGGGGAAAGAGGCAGGCTCTTTCTCACTGACCTTGAGACTGCCAGATCAGCCAGACCTGCTGGCAGCCATACTGTCATTGTGTGGACTCAGAATGAAGATACCTTTAGGGTGTGAGGTGTGGCAGACCAAGTGATGGAGAGAGAGCTTGTGTCCCTGGTAATATTACTCAAATACCTGAATCCTCCGGAATCTGAAGCTGAAACTACAATTCTTTTTGTTGAAGCCAGATTTCGAAAAATCACATACAATTAAAAAAAAAAAAAATCCTATTTGTGGTTACTGTCATCCCCGTGTGTCCACTCTGAGGCTCCTGAGCCCAGGAGGCACAATGCACTGACCCAGGTGGGCTTTCCCCTGGGGCAGGAGGCCATTCAGAATGTTTGGAACTCTGGCCTGGCCTGGGCTGTAGCTCAGCGGTAAAGCACTTGCTTAGCAAGTCATGGAGGTAGGAGAGTGAGCCACAAACCTGCCTGGCATGTTGCCTGTCTGTTGTTCCTGATGACACCTCTGAGCAACCCCCTCTCAACTCTCAGATATCCTGAAAGGGGCCAAGAGAACCCTGGAACTCCTTAGGAGCAGACAGAGCCGCTGATGAGCAGGGCCTGTAGCCTTCTCTCCCGGAGGTTCAGCACAGCCTCCTGGCCCCTTCACCGTCTCCAGGAGCTGAGACCTCCCAGTCTCCTTCAGATTAAACATGCCCCTTGCTTTTGGCATCCACTCTGCCAAGAAAAGCAGTCCATAAAAGGAAGGCAGAGCCAGGTGCAGGTCTGTAATCTCAGAGGTTGAGGAAGGAGGATTGCAAGTTTGAGGCCAGCCTCAGAAATTTAGTGAGGCCCTAAGCAACTTATTGAGACCCTGTCTCAAAATAAAAAATAAAAAGGGCTGGGGATTTAGCTCAGTTGTTAGGCACCCCAGGGTTCAATCCCCAGTAGCAAAACCAAAACCAAAATCAAGCCCTGCCCCCAGACAAAAAACAAAACAAACCAAGAAGGTGGGACTGGGTAGGATGAACAGTCTTTGGCCTTGAGCTTCAGCTTCATTCCTGTAAAATGGGACGTTCTTGGCTTCCCCTGTTCATGACACGACATTTCATTTGAGGACCCAGAACTTCTCTCCTGAGGTGCAAATACCTAAATACTGGGGGCAGGCTTGTACCCCTGTAGGAACTTTCCTAATTAGGAGGGGCTTAGGACATTTGACTTGAAGCTGTGTCTGAGTAAGATTGAGATAACATCAGTTCCACAACAAAGAAAATCCCCCAAACAAATGTAAAATTTAGTCTACTATTGGAAGCATATGAATATCTGCTGTATTATTATTATTATTATTTTTTTTTATTTATTTTTTTTTTTTGGTACGGGGGGATTGAACTCAGGGGCACTCGACCACTGGGCCACATCCCCAGCCCTTTTTTGTACTTTATTAGAGACAGGGTCTCACTGAGTTACTAAGTGCCTCGCCATTGCTGAGGCTGGCTTTGAACTCGCGATCCTCCTGCCTCAGCCTCCCAAAGTGCTGGGATTACAGGCGTGCGCCACCGCGCCCGGCTTGCTGTATTATTTTTTAAAAATATTTTTATTTGCTTTAGTTGTACACAATGCATTTATTTTTACATGGTGCTGAGGATCGAACCCAGGCCGCGCACATGCTAGGCAAGCGCTCTACCGCTGAGCCAAACCCCAGCCCTGCTGTATTATTTTCTGCATGTTAAAAATCTTTTGACTAGCTGGGCACAGTGGCACATGCCTGTAATCTCAGCAGCTCGGGTGGCTGAGGCAGGAGGATTGTGAGTTCAAAGCCAGCCTTAGCAATAGCAGAGGCACTAAGCAACTCAGTGAGACCCTGTCTCTAAATAAAATACAAAATAGGGCTGGGGTGGAGTGCCCCTAAATTCAATCATTGGTACCCGCCCCCCCCCCCAAAAAAAAATCTTTCAAGTAGGGGCTGTGGATGTAGCTCAGTGGTGGAGTGCTTGCTTAGCACATGTGAGGCATTGGGTTTCAATCTTCAGCACCACATAAAATTAAATAAATTAGGGCTGGGGTTGAGGCTCAGCGGTGGAGCGCTTGCCTAGCTCGTGCGCAGTCTGGGTTCGATCTCGATCCTCAGCACCACATTAAAAAAAATAATAATAAACGCATTGTGTACAACTAAAGCAAATAAATAAATTTTTAAAAAATTAAATAAATTAAATAAAAGTATTGTGTCCATCTACAACTAAAAATATTTTTAAAAATCTTTCAACTTAAACAAAAGACTTGAGGGCTGGGATTGTGGCTCAGCGGTAGAGCGCTCGCCTACCTGGTGTGCGGCCCGGGTTCAATCCTCAGCACCACGTATAAATAAATGCATTGTGTACAACTAAAGCAAATAAATAAATGGATATTAAAAAAAAAAAGACTTGGGGGATTGATGGAGATTTGGGAAAAGGATATGTGCCCCCATCCCATTGACACCTGATACAATTGTCTTTTTTTTTTTTTTTTTGGTACCAGGGATTGAACTCAGGGGCACTCGACCACTGGGCCACATCCCCAGCCCTTTTTTTCTATTTTATTTAGAGACAGGGTCTCAGTGAGTTGCTAAGTGCCTCGCCATTGCTGAGGCTGGCTTTGAACTCGCGATCCTCCTGCCTCAGCCTCCCAAAGTGCTGGGATTACAGGCGTGCGCCACCGCGCCCAGCCCAAGATACCATCTTTATCTCCATCTCCATCTTTGCCTCCACATCTATCTAGCTGTTTATATATCCATCCTTCTAAATCGATACATCAATGCTATGCTTCAGGCAAAGTGTAGAAGCTGGAATTAACTAGCTGGAGAGGGGAATTCTCCAACTTTGGAGGGAGATTCACCTGGATTTCAATCCTGGCTCTATCCCTTAAGGGCTGTGTGACTTTGGATTAGGGACACAATCAGCCTTTCTGAGCCTCAGTTTTATTAGATGTAAAATGGAATTTATAACAGCACCGTGGTCATCAGCTTAGTTGTGTAGGGAGAGCTCTCTGTGGACGTCAGGTGGGCCACTGGGAGAAGTGTGGCAAGGAGGAGGTTGTCTTTCTCCAGCCCAGGCGAGGTTTCTGTGAAGCGCAGGGGCCGGAAGGGGGGCTCCCGAAGGCAGAGGACTAGCAGAGTCTGCTCTTTCTCTTTTCTTTTCTCTTCTTTCTCTCTCTCTCTCTCTCTCTCTTTTTTTTTTTTTTTTTTTTTTTTTGTTGTTGTTGTTGTTGTTCTGTTGGCTTTTTGAGAGAGGACTGGCTCCTCACGAGAGTAGTCAGCGTCCCTACGGGTCACTGTGGGGAGCCTGAGCCCGGCTGCGCACTGGGCGTGGCGCTGCGGAGCTCCAGGCGGTGGCTCTGGCCCCGCCCCGCGCTCTCAGGCCACGCCCCGGCCCAGCTCCAGGTCACGGTTCTGGGAGGTCGCTGGTGGCGCCTTGGGCAGTGGGGAAACCTGTGAGTGGAAAGGTGGGGGGCATGAAACGCCTCGATGGGCGCGATGGACAAAGGCTCCCACCTCCTCGGGACCACCCCTGCATCTCGGGCACAGCGACGAGGACCCAACGCTCAGCGCTTCTGAGGCTGAACCTGATGAACCAGACCCACCAGGATGCGGAGGTGGCAAACTGTGGGCCTGGGCCACTCTCACTTAAAAACAATTAAACTGCTTACACTGGTTTCCAACATTTTCCAGCCTCTCTCATCTGATCAGTTCAGACCCTTGATTGTTTTTTTTTTTGTTTTGTTTTGTGGTTTTGGTGCTGGGATTGAACCCAGGGCCTTGTGCATGCCAGGCAAGCACTCTACCAACTGAGCTACATCCCAGCCCTCAGTTTGGCCCTTGAGTCCAGAGAGTTTGTGACACAACTCCCCCTGCGCCCCACCTTTACTCTCTCCCGAGAAGAAAGATCTAGAATGTGCCATGAGTTAGTGTATCTAGTGTGTCCCTTGGCTTACCCCCCTCCCCCACTGGAAGTTCCACCAGGCAAGAGACTTTTTTGCTTTGCCCAGCTGCATCCCCCAGCACCTGTCCCAGGGCCTGTCCCAGCAGAGGTCAATAAACATTCCTTTGGTGAAGAAAACAAACTTTACATTTACAGATAGTAAGAGGTAATTTTTTATTTATTTATTTATTTTTTAGCACTTTTCTAAGTCCTTTACCTATTGGCTCCTGTGCTCCTTACAGCTGCCCTACAAGGTGGGTACAAGCATGTCTTTGTTTTCACAGAGAAGGGAACTGAGTCACAGAAAAATGAACTTAACTTACTGGGAGGCAGAGAAGCTGAGAAAGGAATGACCTCCCTCTCATTCAGCAACCTCAGGATGCCAGGACTCCTCCTTGGACCCCTCTTCCGACATTTCTTTGGTACATGATGTTGGACTTGAGAATGTTGGCTTCAAAGATTAGCTCTGCCATTTGTTGATATTGTGACCTTCAGCAACTCTGTTCCCCCAGACATCAGTTACCCCTTGGGCCCTGGTGAGGGGGTGCCTGATCTTTCATTCTCTGCCTCACAGGCCCTTTAGGAATCCTTTCCTTGGCTGGATGGCAGCTCTGCTCCCAGAGGCAGGAGAAGGTTTGGGGTGCAAACAGAGACTTCCTGAATCCTCCCCTCACTCCTGCTGTGGCTTTGGCTTTGGGCGGGGGCTCCAGGGCCTCTCCCAGTGGGTGCCGGAGGCCAGAGCTGTCTTTGTCTGCCCCAGGAGGCCAGCCAGCCCCTGCCCAGGCCTGGGAGATGGTTTTTTTTTTTCCCTGTGTGTTGCAGCTGGGACCGTTTATAATAGGAAAAAAAGAGAATGACCAGGCCAGCCGGCTGGAAAATAAAGAGACTTAAAAAGAAAAGGGCTAGGCCTGTTCTTCTCCTGTGGAGGCTTTGGTTAAGCAGAAAGTTTTAGTTCCTTTCTGAAAGGCATTTGGGCTTTTGAAGTCCCCTGCGGGAGCTCCCTCTGGCCCCTGGGAAGCCAGGCCCTGGCATGTCCCAATGTGCATGACCAGGATGGGGCCAGGCCACTCAGAGAAGGCAGCAGCAGGCCCTGGGAAATGCAGCACCAGGCTGGGTCCATTGGGGCCTTGAGCCCCACCCACTCTGCTCCTATCCCAGTGGGGCCCAAGCCCCATAACCTCCCTTTAGTGGCCTTTTGCCTGAATTTCCTCTGTTCCCTCTGGCTTTAAACTCTGGCTGGGTGCCATTTGGGCCAGAGGGTGGGAATGGACTGCTTCTTCATTCAGAGAACCAGAGAGATTTTGCAAACAGGGAGACTGAGGCAGAGAGGGCTTACCCCAGTCCATTCAGGAAACCTTAACATATTGAGTGGTCATTGTCCTGTAAATGTGATTAAGCACATATCATATGGAAGGATGCAGTTGATGAATCCAGGGATTCACCTGGCAGATGAAACCAGGCGATTTGTTTCTCAAGGACACTGCCTTGCTAGCTCTTTTCTAGTCTTATTTAGTTCCAGTCCTTGCAAATGAGCCCCTCCTTTGTGTGGCCACCCCTCACTAGAGTCTCAGCTACATCTATTACTGATGAAGGAGCACTATCAAAATATATCTAACAGCTAGGCATGGTGATGCAGGCCTGCCCAACTACTTGGGAGGCACAGGCAGGAGGATTGCAAGTTCAAGCCCAGTTTCAGCAACGTAGCGAGAATCTCTTTCAAAATGAAAATAAATAAATAAATAAAAAGGGCTGAAAATGAGGCTCAGTGATAGAGTGCCCCTAGGTTCAATCCCTGGTACCACAAAATAAACAAACAACAAGCAAACAAACAAATAAATACATAAAATGGCTGGGGATGTAGCTTACTGGCAAAGCACTACAATCACTAGCACTGCAAAAACAAATAAATAAATAAATAAGGAAAGAAAAAAAAATTTATTTTATTTTATTTTATTAGAGACAGGGTCTCACTGAGTTGAGAGAGTGCCTCAATAAGTTGCTGAGGCTGGCTTTGAACTCCAGATCCTCCTGCCTCAGCCTCCCAAGTGCTGGGATTACAGGTGTGTGCTACCGCGCCCGGCTAGAAAAAAAAATTTAACAGCAAGCACTGACTAGGTGCAAAGTGTTGTGTGCTAGACTAGACGTGTTCCAGCATGAGCAGTAGCTCCTTCTCTGCTCTCCACACAGCAATGAGCCAGGTCACCGTGATGCTACCCTTCCAGGGCACACCCCCATGACCTAGTTCCTCCAACTAGGCAACTAGGCCCTACCTCCTCCAGTGTCCACTGCCTCCCAATAGTTCATTCAATTAAGTAGATTAGTTCACTGATGGAAACAGAGCCCTCATGATCCCATCACTTCCCCAAAGCCCTGCCTCTGAACACGCCTTCAAGGCAGGAGCCTTTGGGAAACATTTCAGATACAAAGTGCAACAGCTGGTAAATGGCAGGGCTGGGATTCGCACTCAGCCCTGTCTGGCTCCTTACACAACATGAGCCTCTGTGCTGAGTGGTGGCCCTCTCTGTCCAGTGCTCATCTCTGACATCTGGGCATTGCCTTGACAGCTTCTCCAATCACCCCTCATGCACTGGGCAGGGAGTAGGCACGATGATGAGATGGGGGTATACGTCAAAATCTAAGCCTCTTTCCTGAAAGAGCTTTTGGTTTACTTGGGTGGGCCAAGCTTTCTACCAATGGACCCCTTGTCCACCAGAAAGCCTTCATGTGACAGTGGTTGAATGCACTGTATGTAGAACACCTCCTCTATATGCCAACCAGGATGCTGGTCTTTCTCTTGATGACATCACTGCATTCTGAGCATCTGTAGGGCACAGGGGATGTAAAGGGAGCAGTATAGACCCAGCCCCGATGATCCTGTTTTTCTGCTCTCTGCTGGTGGGTATTGGGTCCCCAAAAGCATTCCACATGTTCAGCTGATGCAGGGACCACACATGCTGATGTTCTTCTGAAACCTCCCTAATATTTCTCCTGGGCTTGGGTACCTAGGAGATTCTTTCTATGACAGTAGGAGTGAAGGTGCAGGAAAGGGCTATGTACACATGGAAAAAAAAAAAAAGTGCCCATGTTGGGTGCAGGGGTACACGCCCGTAATCCCAGCTACATGGGAGGCTGAGGCAGGAGGATTGCACATTTGAGGCCAGTCTGGGCAATTTAGGGAGACGCTACTTCAGAATAAAAGGAAACAAACAAACAAACATTTTCATTTTTCTCAAAATGATCTAAGCCAGTTTGGTCCCTTTTGGTAGATTCAGATAACAGTGGTCACACCAGAGGTTGGAGATAGGTGTGGTCTCCTACTGCCCTACAATCTCTCTAGCAGGTGATGGTGAAGGCAAATCTTAGACCAAATTTGCCACACAGGTTGACAGTCATCACACAGACATTCAGCAGCAAAGTGGGGTCATTTTAAAGATAGAGCAGGCCCTACAAAGTACTTTCAACAGCTCAGTGAAGTCCCAGCTCCATGTTTCAGGGTCTCTGCCTACTCCCGGAGTGAGGAGCCAACGCCTTCCTAGGCAGGCTTTGGTGTCCTCAGAATTTCTACTCATGGCTGGGCACAGGATCGCTTGGGGGTCAAGCTGTGTGTATAGGGTTCATGCCTCACCTGTTCACGCAAGGTAGGGAGCATTTCTAGACTATGTTTGTTCAACCATACCTCAAAGGCCTTGAACGTCACCAATGCGACCCAATTTCTTTTTCTTTATACATTTTCTTATTTATTTATTTATTTATTTATTTATTTTTGTGTGGGTGTGTGGTACTGGGGATTGAACTCAGGGGCACTCGACCACTGGGCCACATCCCCA
Source organism: Tamias sibiricus (assembly GCA_025594165.1). Taxonomy (NCBI): domain Eukaryota; kingdom Metazoa; phylum Chordata; class Mammalia; order Rodentia; family Sciuridae; genus Tamias; species Tamias sibiricus. The sequence continues at coordinate 35,368,152 of CM046672.1, forward strand.
GCCCTTTTCTGTATTTTATTTAGAGACAGGGTCTCACTGAGTTGCTAAGTGCCTCACCATTGCTGAGGCTGGCTTTGAACTCGCGATCCTCCTGCCTCAGCCTCCCAAGTGCTGGGATTACAGGCGTGCGCCACCACGCCCAGCCCCATTTCTAAATCTACCACATTTTTTTTTTAATTGTTTTCTAGTGTGATAATTAAATTTATTGGTGGCTGAATAATCTACTTATGACCATAGGACTTGTGACTAGTCCTGGAATGTGCCCACTGCCCAATACAAGTCCTGGAGGTTGCATGCCAGGGCTGTCTACTTGTCCACTCTTAGTCAAAGCTTATAAAACCAGGCACCATATCACATTCATTATATTGAATTTTTAAAAATTTGTTTTAAAATTAAAGAAAATATGGCCAGGTGCAGGGGTGCACGCCAGTAATCCCAGTTACATGGGAGGCTGAGGCAGGAGGATTGCAAGTTTGAGGCCAGTCTGGGCAATTTAGGGAGACGCTACTTCAGAATAAAAGATAAAAAGGATGGAGGATGTAGCTGAGTGGTAGAGTGCCCCTGGGTTCAATCCTTAGTACTGGGGAGAAAATGAAAGCCAATCACCAACATTGTAACAGAGAACAAAGCAGTAAGTGAAGCAGAATTTGTACCCGCAGGCTCCAGCGTGCAGCACACCAAGGGCAGCTGGAGGTGGTCTGGGTGGAGGCTCCTGGGGCCAGGGCCAGGAGTTTCAAGCTTTCTGAGGGTGTGAATCCACTGGGACCCTCCCAACAAGTTGGTTTCCTTGCTGCCTTGTGGGTGTTCCCTGCAAAGACTGCTGATGCTTGAAGAACTAAATAATTATAATAATGATGATAAAATAGAAATGGCTTTCCCAGCTGAACAGAAACTGGAGAAGACAAGGAGGTTCCCACACCCGACTTATTGTTTTTGGCACCAGGCTCCTGCAGCCCCAGGGAGGCAGATGTCTGGGTCTGCTGCTGGCCTCTTTGAGTTGTGGTCATGGGGGGGGACAATGGGGAATCTCTGGGGAATTTCAGAAGCATCTGCAGGGATTTTCCTCCCCCAAAATGGCAGGCTGAGAACTAGAAGCAAAGAAGGGGACACTGTCTTCTCTGTTGCCTTACTCTCTTCTGAATCCCTAGAAACTGCAAGAACGGCTGGCTGTGGTGGCACATACCTGTAATCCCAGTGACTGTGGAGGTCGAAGCAGGAAGATTGCAAGTTTGAGGCCAGCCTGGGCAATTTAGTGAGATCCTGTCTTAAGATTAAAAAGGGCTAGGGATGCAGAGCACTTGCCTGCCGTGTGTAGAGGTCCTGGGTTCAATCCCTAAGACCACAGAAAATGAAAAGAAGGAGAAGCAAAAACCCCAACACTCGGAGGCTGAGGCAGGTGGATCGCAAACTTGAAGCCAGCCTTAGGAACTTAGCGAGGCCCTGTTTCAAAATGAAAAAACAAAAACTGTCTGGGAATGTAGCTCAGTGGTAAAATGCCACTGGGTTCAAACCCCAGTACCAGAAGAAAAACCAAAACAAAACAACAACAACAACAACAATAACAAAACCCCCTCAAGACCAAGTTCCTGGGAAGGAAGTCCTCAATGCTGCACAGACACTGGCACACTGGTAAAGAAGCAGGCAAGGGGCTGGGATTGTGGCTCAGCGGCAGAGCGCTCGCCTTGCACGTGCGCGGCCCGGGTTCGATCCTCAGCACCATGTAAACATGAATGCATTGCATTGTGTACAACTAAAGTAAATAAATAAATATAAAAAAAAAAAAAAAAAAGAAGAAGCAGGCAAGACCCACACTGGTGGGTGGCTGCTGGTGAATAGTCACGTGTTGTGCCTGGCTACCTGACAGATTCCACGAGAGTGCATGGCCACTGCTTCCTTACTGCCCCCAGGACGGGAGTGCCCAGGGAAACCTGGATTCCACAGATAGGTGTATCTTGAATGCCACAAAAACGCACAATGTGGAGGCCCTGGGTTCAATCTCAAGCACATGTGCACGGAAAGCATGCCGCCTTCTTGGTAGACCTAAAGCAGCAAGCTTCTGCAAAGCAAGGGCAAGTCTGTCTCAAGGGAACCTGCGATTGGGGAGTGTCTGGATGCAAGGAGGGAATTTGCAGTTATGTGATTGGCTCTCTCTATAAATGCTGTTGACCTTGGAGGTGGTGAAGGTGAGAGATGGGGAAGGAAGGAAGGGAAGTGGAGGCCTGGTAACAACTGTCTTATGGCCTCATTCTAGCCAGACAGGCAGTGCTTACTAACATGAACTTTTCAGGACAATCCCATGAGATCTATCCTATCGATACTCCCATTTTGCAGATGAGAAAATGTAAACATAGATAGCCTTTTGCTCCAGGTTCTCCAGTGAGGCAATGAGGAGGATGGATTGGAAAGTGGATGGGATTGGCTCCTAAGCTTGGCTACAATGGCCTCCTTTGGTCCTTTGCCTGAGCTGTGACAACTTCTCACTGCAACCACCCAGCTTCCTCTCACCTCAGGCCGTTTGCACATACTGTACACTCTATCCTCTTCCTTGACTCCTTCCTTCTCCTCCTTCAGCATGTTAGCCAAACGACATGTGACCCTTATTTTTCTGGCTTCATTTGTACTATCCTTTTGCTTCTCAGGATTTGTTAAAAACTATTTAAATCATTATTCTCATGATCATCTATTAAAAGTTAGCCTTAGGGGCTGGGGTTGTGGCTCAGCGGTAGAGCGCTCGCCTTGCACCTGCGCGGCCCAGGTTCGATCCTCAGCATCACGTAAACATAAATGCATTGCATTGTGTACAACTAAAGTAAATAAATAAATATTAAAAAAAAAAGTTAGCCTTAGCTGGGCGCGGTGGCGCACACCTGTAATCTTAGCCATTTGGGAGGCTGAGGCAGGAGGATTGCGAGTTCAAAGTCAGCCTCAGCAAAAATGAGGCGCTAAGCAACTCAGTTAGACCCTGTCTCTAAATGAAATACAAAATAGGGCTGGGGATATGGCTCAGTGGTTGAGTGCCCCTGAGTTTAATCCCTGGTGCCCTCCGCCAAAAGCCTTCTTTTTTTTTTTTTTTTTTTTTTTTTTTTTTTTGGTACCGGGGATTGAACTCAGCGGCACTAGACCACTGGGCCACATCCCCAGCCCTTTTTTGTATTTTATTAGAGACAGGGTCTCACTGAGTTGCTAAGTGCCTTGCCATTGCTGAGGCTGGCTTTGAACTCTCGATCCTCCTGACTCAGCCTCCCAAAGTGCTGGGATTACAGGTGTGCGTCACCGCGCCCGGCTTAAAAGCCTTTTTTAAATTACCCTAGAAAACAAGCCCCAGCAGGGAAGAGTTGTGATCCTTCTGCATTGTTGCCCCCTCAGTCTTGGCACACAGTAGGCACACAATCAATCAATAAATGTTGAATAAGCAAATGGACCAAGGAAGTTGTAAATCTTCCTCCCCAAAATGACTGATTCTCAGAGGCTGATGCAAGCTCTCCCCACAGAGAATGAGAAGCTGCAAATTTCAGATTGCATATCCAAGTGACTGCTGTCATTTAAAGTAAGTGTGCATGTGTGTGTGCACATACAAGTGGGAATATGTAGGTGGGGAGAAGGTGGTCACTTGATCACTTACTGCAAAGCATTTTTTTTTTTTTAAACTGGTACTAGGACTTGAACCCAAGGATGCTTTACCACTGAGCTACATCCCTAGCCTTTGTGTTTCATTTTGAGACAGTGTTTCCCTAAGTTGCCCAGGCTGGCCTTGAACTTATGTTCCTCTTGTCTCAGCTTCCCAGGTAACTGGGATTACAGGCGTGTACCACTGTGCGCGGCTTGCAAAGCATCTCTTAAAAGACTCTGAGAACTCTTCAGGATACTAGTTTGGAGGCCACAAAAGGAACTCTAACATAGGATATTTTTTTTGGGGGGGTAATGGTATACCAAAGATTGAACTCAGAGGCACTAAACCACTGAGCCACATCCACAGCCTTATTCTGTATTTTATTTAGAGACAGGGTCTCACTGAGTTGCTTAGTGCCTTGCTTTTGCTGAGGCTGGCTTTGAACTCGTGAGCCTCCTGCCTCAGCCTCCTGAGTTGCTGGGATTGCAGGCATGCGCCACCGCACCTGGCCTCTACCACAGGATTTTACTTTCTTGTCCTGGCTTGTTTTCGTTGCTTACCAGACCCTCTTGCATTCACCAGATTGCTCTGGATGATGCACTTGCCTCTTCTTGGAAATTCAAAGCAGCAGCCTCACTTGCTCCATGTTCAGAGACACATTCTCAAGGAGCATTCATCTGGGGGCAATGGCAGCTCCTTGGCTTCCCCTCCTCCAGTCACATGATGACTCTGAGGGAAGATGCCTATTTCTGTGAGCAAGGTCTTCTTTGTTTTCAAAATCATCAACTTGTAATCTTTCTTGCATTTATGATGTTGGCTTCTTACAGTTTACTTTGGGTTTCTCCAACTACTTCTCTGAGCAGGGCAGGGGGAGTTGCCTCCTTTAAAGCTTGGTCCATCTAAAGCAGATGAAGTTGAGGTCAGAAAGAGCCTTTAAAATGTTATTGTTGGATGCCGGGCGCGGTGGTGCACGCCTGTAATCCCAGCACTTGGGAGGCTGAGGCAGGAGGATCGAGAGTTCAAAGCCAGCCTCAGCAATGGCGAGGCACTTAGCAACTCAGTGAGACCCTGTCTCTAAATAAAATACAAAAAAGGGCTGGGGATGTGGCCCAGTGGTCGAGTGCCCCTGAGTTCAATCCCCAGTACCACACACACACACACAAAAAAAATGTTATTATTGGAGCCGGGCATGGTGGTGCTGCATGCCTGTAATCCCAGCACTTGGGAGGCTGAGGCAGGAGGATCATGAGTTCAAAGCCAGCCTCAGCAATGGGAAGGCACTTAGCAACTCAGTGAGACCCTGTCTCTAATAAAATACAAAAAAGGGCTGGGGATGTGGCCCAGTGGTCCAGCGCCCCTGAGTTCAATTCCCAGTACCAAAAAAAAAAAAAAAAAAAAAAAAAAAAAAAAATGTTATTATTGCCAGCCCGGTGGTGCAAGCCTGTAATCCTAGCAGCTTGGGAGGCTGAGGCAGGAGGATCTCAAGTTCAGAGCCAGCCTCAGCAACAGTGAGGCGCTAAGCAATTCAGTGAGACCCAGTCTCTAAATAAAATACAAAATAGGGCTGGGGATGTGGCTCAGTGGTTGACTGCCCCTGAGTTCAATCCCCAGCACACATACAACAAAGTTATTATTATTATTTTTTGTGGTGTTGGGGATTGAACCCAGGGCCTTGCACATGTGAGGCAAGCACTCTATCAACTGAGCTATATCCTCAGCCCCTTGTTGTTATTATTATTATTTTTGGCACTGTGGATTGAACCCAGGAACACTCTACCACCAAGCTACATACATGGTCCTTTTCATTTTTTATTTTTCAGATGGGGTCTTGATAAATAGCACAGGCTGGCCCCAAACTTGAGATCTTCCTGCCTCAGCCTCTCCAGTTGCTGGAGTATCAGGCAAGCACCTCCACCTCTGGCCAAAGGGACCTTTTATAACAGGGGAGGGGCCGCAAACCCTGAATTCCCTGCTAAAGGTAGGCAGATGGTGTAAAGTACATCACCTGAAAATGACCTCTTTCTGGTACAGAGTCACCAGGTTGGTGAGAAGCAAGGCCCAGGCTTCAACAAACGTCCCTTGAGACCCCCCCTCTGGTATGGATCCTAGCTCAGCAGGGCTGGGGTAGTAAGGGGGACACTACCGGTTTTTTGCAGCTCTTAAATTTTCCTTACAACAACACTTTTCTGGAAGGAGTTTAAAATGAAACGAGCTTTAGAGGAAACAGGAGAACGGAGGCGGAGGAGGTCCAGCGCCCTCCGCACCCCCACTGCTGACCAGGGACACAGCAGCCAGGTCTGAGTGGGGGTGGGGTGAGGGTTCAGACGCAAACCTGCTTGACAGCGGTGCGTGCAACTCGTCCAAAAAAACTTTGTGGGCTGCTCCAGGACCCATGTCCTTGAGGATCAGTTCCAAAAGGTCTTGGGTCATCCCTGCCACCCCCCTACCCGGCAATCCCCATGCGCCTCGCCCCGTCCATTCTGTTACCTCCACCTCCTGCCTCTGAGCCTCCCGCAGCTCCCTTAGGGTAGAGAAAGGACAGAGACGCTGGAGCCCCTTCCCGTTGGATGGCCCCCTCCTTTCGTCCAACACAACCCATCGCCACCTCTCTCCTTTTGTCTGCCCCTCTCTCCTGGCTGGGCATGACCCGCAGCCCACCCCCCCACCCCCGCCCCACCGCGCTGCCCCGAGAACCTGAGCGGGCGGGTTGGGGGTTGTTCTCCGACCCCTCCCCCTAGGAGAGACAGCCCGCGACAGGGACACCCCAGAGCCGAGGCCAATCGCCCCCTCCCCCAGCGTGTGCCATCTGCCGCCTGTCAGCCTCTCTCCGTGGGCCTCGATCCCAGGCGCCGGTGGGGGTGTTGGGGGGGGGCGGCTGATTCGGCCCCTCCTTCCTGGCTCTTTCCCAGGCGCCTAGCGGACTCTGCCCTCGCCTCGGCCCTTGGCACCCCTTCTCAGTCTAACCCTGGCCATCCCTGGCTGCAGGAGTTGGCTCCTTCAGGATGTTGGACATTCTCGGACTCACGAACTGGGGAGGGCGGTGGCCGAGGGTGGCAGCCCTATTTCGGAGGAGGGGAGGACCTCGGGGCCTAGGTCTTAGTTAGTGGATGACTCAGTGCTGGCCTTGGTCTGTCCGAGTATCCTCACGCTGTCTTTGCTGTCAGTGTGTTTGCCTGGGCATTGCATTTCTCCTGTCACCCGACTGTACCTCGGAGACGGCCTTGGGCGCGCGCGCACGGGCCCCCCTGCCTAAGGCCTTTCTCCGCATCCGCTGGCCTGCTCTCCCTAGCCACAGGGGTGCGGGGGTGGCATCTACCTCGGCAATCAGCCCAGCACGGGGTTGGCGAGCAGGGCCCGGCGGGACTGCGAAGCTAGCTGAGGGGGGGGCGCGGGCCCGGCTGGCGGGCAGGCGGGGGAACCGCGGGGTGCGGGCACCCTGCTTGGGGCGGGCGCCGCTGCTGGGCTGGCCCCAGCGCTGCTCTCGGCGGGCAGCGGGTTTTTCCGTGAAAGGTTGCCCTGGGTAACTCGTCTCCGAGGGGACACAGCCCTCCCCTCTCCAAGTGGCAACTTATCGATCCGCGAGATTGATAACCCCCAGCGCCGCGCCGCGCACCCGCTCCTCTCTCCGGGCTCAAGGCGCGCCGGCCCAAGGTGGCGCCACTTGCCTGGGAGGGGGGCGATGTGGGGGCCTCTCCCCCACCCGAGACCTGGCCGCCTGCAGCTGGTGGGGGAGGGGGTGGCTTCCAAGTAACAGTTTAGGGGAGCCGCCCGGGGAAGACTTTCTTTAAGCATGTGCCCTTCCGGGACCTGCTAGGAGACCCGAGCCTCAACTGGTTCAAGAGCTACAGGGACCTGAGGCGCCCCCTGGTGGCTGGGGCAAAACTTTGTGTAAAGTATAAACTGGTTTATTTTTGTCAACCGCGGAGGGAAGGGGTGCTACTGCAGTGTTTTGGAGACAAGGTGTTATAGTCATAGCCCGAAAGTGCGCGCCAAGCGCAAGAACCCTACAAATGCGGGTATGGGCTAGCTCAGTGGTGTAAGACTTTGTTGGATGTGGGGCAAGGGTGGTTTTGGAACACCAACCCATCGACAAATGTCAATTGAGAGGAAAAAGCTAGGTCTGAGGATAATTCTAGTGCGTGGGGCATAAGAAGCAATGCTAGGGTAGCTAACCTGTTTGCTCCCCTATTCTCTCAATTTTTGCAGTTTGTAATGCTAATGCATCTGAGTGAGCTTGACAGCCCGCGTGGGCCTTCAGTTCCCTCCTCCCGCCCCCGGTGCAGCCAGAGCCCGGGCCCCGCGAGCCGGTGCGGTGCCCGCGCCCGCGCGGTGCCTGCCACCGCCGCCGTCGCCGCGGTCCGGGTTTTGCGGGCGGCCGGAGCTGTATTTCCAGCGCTGTCCATCGCTCGGTGCTGTTGGCCCTCTCTCCGTCTGATCCGAGCCGGAGCAGTGCGGGGCGCCCCACGGGATCAGAGCGCTCCCCCGCCGGGACTCCGCTCCTCACATCCTCCTGCTGGGACCCGGCTACATTTCCAGCCAAGCCTGGCTTTATTATGTGTCTCTGCAGTGCAGCCCCAGCAGCCGGATCGGGAGGAGGAGAGCCAGCGACCACAAAGAAGACAGGAGCGCGAGGGAGGCTGGCGGGCGGGCCGGCGCCGGCTGGAGCGCGGAGGAGCCGGGGCGCAGCCGCCGCCGCCGCTGCCCGGGAGGACGGGAGCCCGGCCGCCGCCGCCGCCTGTTCGTCCTCCTCCTCCGCCACCGCGGCCGCCGCCTCCCCCCTCTCCGAGCCCCTGGCCCATGGAGGCAGCTAGCGGGGCCGGCGACTTGGCACCGGCCTGGGGATCGGCTGCGCGCCGCGCGCTGAGCACCGCAGCCCGAGGGCAGGCAGCGGCGGCCCGGCGCACGGGCTGAGCGATGCCCGGGGCACGGGCGCGCCTGCCCGCCGCCGCCTGAGCGCCCCCGCGCGCCCCTTCCTTCTCCGGGGGGCCAGCGCCGGACCGAGCCGAGAGCCAGAGAAGGGGGCGTGAGCCAGGGACCCCAAGCCGCGGCTTCCAAGCCACTACGGCCGTGAGCCCCCACCCCCAAGTAGGCTGAGTTGAGGTACCCTCTCCCCATCCATCATAATCTCCAAACCGGGCGTTTGGGCATTTTTTTTAGCCATTAATATTTATTTATTTTTTTGTGTGTGCGGCAGGGGATAATTTGAAGCCTTTTTTTTTTTTTTTTTTTTTTCCGGGGGGTACTGAGCTCCCGCGCTCCCGACCGCCTCCCGGTCTCCTCCCCCCCTGAGACCCTCTCGACTCCAGCCCCGTTCCCCCTCCTCAGATGGGTTCATTGTGAGCTCCGCAACGGGCTGCGTGGCCGGACGCCTGCAAACTTTGCACAAAAATCCGGCAAGGGGCGGAGGAGGAGAAGGAGGAGGAGGGTGAGGGTGGCGGTGGGGTGGGGGAGGGAGGGAGGGGGCCGCAGGGGCCGGGGGCCGGCGGGGGGTGGGGAGGAGGAGGGGGGCGGCTTTTTTTTTTTTTTTTTTTTTTTTTTTTGCATAACTCGGCTCGGCCGAGTGGCCTCCGGACTCCCCGCGCCGCTGGGACCGCCGCTGGGACCCGGAGCCCCCGGCTGCCGCATTGCAACAGGCAGGGCCCCGGCGTGCCCCCCGGGCCTCCCCCCGCCCCCGAGCGGCCTCGGCCGGCCCGGGCCGCCCCCCCCTGGGAGGCCGCCCCGGACCTGCGGTCCGCTCCCCGCAGCCGCCGACCCGGCTGCAAAAAAAAAAGTTTCCGAGAGGCAGGCGGAGGAGAAGGGGGAGAAGGGCTACCCGGAGCGGCGGGGGGCGGCGGGGGGAGCCGGCCGCGGAGGGCGACGGAGCGCCCGGAGCCCCGGACATGTCCAGGCGGAAGCAGGCGAAGCCGCGCTCGGTGAAAGGTGAGCGAGCGAGGCCCGGCGGAGGCGCGAGCGAGCGAGGAGGGAGGGAGCGAGGGAGGAGGGACCGGCGAGCGGGCGGGCGGGCGGGCGGCCGGGGACCCGCGCGAGCGAGCGGAGAGGAGGAGGAGGAGGCGGCGGAGGAGGCGGAGGCGGAGGAGGAGGAAGAGGAGGGGGAGGAGGAAGCCAGGAGCGGGAGGCGGAGGCGGTGGAGGGGGCACGCCGTGGACACCCTACCCGCCCGGACCCTCTCCGGGCCCGGCGCCACCGCTCGCCGGGGACCCGGGCCTGGGGTCGCCTACAAGGGGCCCTCGCCGCTCCCTCCTTGCGGGCCCCGGGCCCGCGTGGCCAATCAAGGGGTGCGGGCCCGACTTGGCGGGGATTGCGAATCTCGGTGGCGGCGAGAGGAAGGAAGAGGCGGCGAGGACGGGTGTCCGGGAGGCTGGCAGCTTCGAGGCCGCCCTCGCTGGCCCCGGGCCTCGCTGGCTTTCTCCAGCCCCCTCCTTGTCGCCCGGAGACGTGGAGAGCGGCGGGCGCTGCCTGCGCGCTCTTCAGGCGCGGCGTCCGGGCCCCGGCCACCCGGCGCCCCCTCCCCGCCCCCTGCCCAGGCCGCGCTCCCGGCTCGGGCCCCCCGCACTTCCTGCCTGCTCCACCGAGGCCAACCGGGCAGGGAGCCTCCGCCAGGAGTTCATTGTCTGCGCCGCGCCGGCGGGACGCAGGTCCCCCGGGGAGCGCTGCGGCGGTCAGGAGCGCCCCTCGGCGCAGTGTGCCGGGTACCCCACCCCTGGCACACTCTACCTTCCGCACCCAGGCCAGCTTCCTGCACCGAGTCCTCAGGGTGCGCACGTTTGTGAGGAGATATGGATGTGTAGGTGTACACACACACACACACACACACACACACCTTCTCCTTGCTTTGCTTTCTATTTACACGACGGTCCCCCTTCTCCAGGGGCCCCTGGAGAGCAGAAGCTCTGGGGAGAGGCAGTGCGCGGGCCTGAGCCCCTCCCCTGCCCTTTTCCCCTAACAGGCCGCCCTCTCCTGGCCTGGCCTGCTGCTTTGTCCCAATCCCAGCCCCTCGGAGGGGTGCTTAGCCGCCTGGACACACTGAGAGATGACTGAGGAACGGGATGAGAGTGGCTATGTCTCCGGAGTCTTAAAGTCCTGAGGCCCTGTCCTCTCCAGCTCCCCTGATGACCTCTGGCCGCAGCCCAGTTTTGCTCTGAAAAGTTCATTTCCTGGAGGCCTGCGCGGGAAGGCGCTGGGGCCCCCGCTCTCTTCCTGCCAGCCTTGCTCTTGGCTGGAGTGGTTGAGACTGAATCTGGCAACGCGGGTGATACACTAGCCACCTCCCTCCTCCTAAAGTCCCAGGAAAGCCAGCGGCAGCCGGTCTGAAGACACGCTCCCTGTCATCTTAGAAGAAAACCATCTCAGTCCAAACTTTCAGCAGCGGGACTGCACCTCTATTACGCTTTGGGAGAAGTTGGTCTTACTTCTGCTCCTTGTCTTGTATCCCAATCCGGAATAGCCTGTTCTGTCCCACAGAAGTGGGGGTTCCAAGGGTGTTCTGATCCAGAGAGAAGGAAACCAGAAGAGAGACTCCCAGAACAGAAGAGGAAAGAAGGGTTGATGTTTGTCCTTTTGCTGAATAGAAGGGCACCCACAGCTTTAAGTAATATTTGATTTCTTTTCTCTTTTCTCTGGCTCTTTGCTCACTCCTTCTAGAGCCATTTAAGAAGAAGATATTGGACTTGGAACTACTAGTTGCAGAGAGTTTTCTTTAAACCAGGCAGTTGATTTTGAGTTAAACTTACACATAGGAGCAGATTTTGTTTGTAAAGGTGCAAAGCTTGCTTACCTATAACCTGGTTCTGTGTCTACAAATCTCCTTATTTTAGAAGGCAAGCCACAGAAAGGAAAGGTAGAAAACAGTTTGCATTGAACAGATGGGTGGGTGTTTCAGAGTTGCTTGAACCAAATTCTAAAACCACTCTGTGGATCTCAGAGAAAGACTCAAGAATTGGTCTTTAGCCTTTCATGAAATGAGCCTTGAAATGATTTTTAATGAATCTACATGTACACGTGTGTATGTGTAGCCGACAATTCCAGCTGGTTGGTGGGGGAAGACAGCTAGGTGGGAGAAGACCAGTGAAGGCATTTGGAGAAGTGCTGTACATATCAGCCACACAATCTTTCTGCAGAACCTTGGTGTCTGAGGCCCCCTGATTCTCCCCATGGGGCTTTACATTTTCCAAAAGCAGCCACACAACCTTTGTCTCTCACCATTTTGCCTTTTATTCAGTTTACTGGAGTGCATAGGGTGGAGATGTGGCCACTTATCAAGGGAGGAATTAAGAGAGTAGATAATTTGAATAGGTAAGAGTTACAGCAGGTGAGGGATTTATTGCTTTTCAAGAACTGCCCCCCTTCTCGCACGCAATATTCAAAAGTGTGTGCTTAAGTGTGGACAGCTCCGCACCAAGTGTTTGAAATGGCAAGGTCTTCACCTTTAAAGATGCTTGAAGGTGCTTCTTAAGGAACAGTGGTGCCTTTTACATTTTATTTTATTTTATTTTGGCTCCACTGCTGTGTGTCAGGGCTAATGTAGAGGCATTGTGGACTTCCCCAGCTCTGTGCATTTTGCAGTGGAAGTCGCTTGACCGTAATTCCTAATTGATCTTGGAAATGTGAAAGCCCGTAGCAGGAAGGAAAGACAGAAATGTAACAATTTTCAATGGATGCTCAGAGTGTGATTTGAAAGCATAGGCATTGCTGCTTTGAAAATCAAACAGGCCTGGGGGGGCTCACTTCCCACTGGGGGACACAGCCTCCCTCTGGAGTGGGGGGTCATTTGTCCCCCCAGGATGTTTGTCCTTCTTTGGAAAACCCAGATCATCGGGAGGGAGGACACCCAACAAATAGGGAAGGGGGCTGGGGAAGTAGGGTAGGGGGTGAATAGCCTCATTGGTTTTCAAAAGCCTTGTGATTTTGTTAAAAGAAAAAAAACCAACAAATCCATGAATGTTACAAAAGTCGCATTTTCTGACTGATTTTCCTACACCCTCTTCCCCTTTTTTGAGTCCTGGTGGTGCAGCGTGGTAGTTGCAATGATTTGTTCCCTTTGATAATTTTGGCCTCATTCTCCAGGCTGTTCTCATCTCGCTCACTGATGTTATTTCGGCTGATGATATCAGGTGGTTTGGTAACGATTACCTCGCAGTTCACTCTGTCACTCAACGTGAAGGAGACCTGTCTCCCTTTACCCTACGGCTGGCTTCTGCTGGCTTTCTCAGATCCACGCAACAGCTTCTTTATTTCTATGGAAAAGGAATACGTCTTTTTCCCAGCCTCAGTTTAAAACTTTCGAATGATTTGTACTGCTGTCAATTTTCTCCATCTAGCAACTGCCTGTTAATTACAGTTCTTAATATTAATTAGCACTCAGGCTGTGTCCACATACCCCCACCCCAACATCCAAAACTACCTCCAGTGACTTTTCTCCCCTTCCCTCCCCTTCTTTGTCTTCTCCTGCCAGCCCAGAGCTCCTCCAAAGTCCATTTTATAAATTTGGTAGTCTAGGGACTTGGGAACAGTGTAGTTCGCCATTGCTAGTGTTTCCATGGAAATAATTGAGATGTAATAAATAGAGGCGTTCTGAGGTTACAGGTTTCTTGATTCAGCTGAGACCACATACAAGTGTAAATTGTCGACATTTGTTTGGCTAAATGTACATGATCTTGCAGGAAGGGCAAAACAAATCCTTTGTATGTTCCATAGCTTTCTATGTGGATTGGGGTAACTGATATTTAATCCTAATATTTAATCCCCCCCCCAATTAAGTTACCTATTCTTAGCTTTGGAAGGGCCTGTTTCATTCTAGAAAACATTCTTTATGTCTAGTAATTGCTGTTTAGATTCTTACACCTGTTTCCTTGCAAAAACTTAATAAGCAATAAAATAAGATAACTATGTGCCTCTGGCAGGAGAATCCTGCTAAACGTTTAACCATAAGGTGCCGAGTGTGCATTAATAATGAAAGGTGCAAAATGCTGGTGACTTTATAGTCATAAAGTAATTCCATAGAACCCGCCAGCCCTGGCAAATGTTGTGGCATGCTACAGCGTGTTAACAGAGGAGGAGGAGGGGGAACCATGCAAGGAGGAAACTGGAGCTTGGTGTCTTTGAGTACAGCGTTCCTGGCTGGAGACGGAAGGCTGGGGATCTGGTTCAATCTAATACAAAGTTGCAATAATTGCTATATCGGTAGCCAACTCTTAAGCTGGTGGCTGTGGAATTCTTCCCCTGATGTAGGATTTAATAGTCTGGCAATTAGACGCATTGATTTCTCTTAACTGTTCATTTGGATGTGTAAACGAAAGGAACTCACCACTGAGGCCGGCAGTGCAGACTTGCTGCCTGGCTCTGGAAAAGGCTCATTTAGGTGGCAGTGGGGGGAGAGCGCGTTTTTCAAGGCAGCATTAGGACCAGCTCCCTCTTCTTTTAACATTTCTCCCCATTTTGCAATGAAATGAAGGGAGCCTGTTGTTCAAACACTGTTAAGAAGACACAACAGTGTCCACTTCTGTCTGAAAAGTAAAAGCAACCATTGCTGCCGCTGGTGCTTCTAGAGTAATATCTCTGTCTCAGAGTGACTGGACTCAGTTGCCTACTTTTGGCATGTGATCTGTTGGACGTCATCAGAGGGACAAAACACTTTGTTTGGGCACTTCCAGCAGAGTGTCTTTCTCTCTTCCCTCCTCCTCCTTCACGACACTCTAGCACATGGAGCCACCTGTACCAGGAGTTCTGTGAAGCCCTGAGTGGGTGTGACCTCCTTTGGGTCTCAGGGCTACCATCTTGGACCCTTTGGAAGGCTGGTGTCTGGATACTTCAATGATTCAGAAAATGTGTAGATTACGAACTCTCTTGAGCATTAGTTCCCCCTTACTTCCTGCTCTGGGACCTGCAGTTTTCCCGAAGTGTCACTAACTTAGGGCATGCAGGCCTCTTAACTGTTTTGAAGTAATCTAGTGGTGGATGGCTAGGTTTCCTGATGGCCCCATCCATTTGGCAAGGTGCTTGCTTTTCCTGGCTGAAGTAAGTCCAGGCTTATCCACGCATAGATGTCAGGGTTTCTTCCTATCTGAGTGAATGTCTAGGGTAATTAAAACAGAAGAGTGCCTTGGAAACTCTTAGTGAGTGCCTGGTTATAATAGGTAGCCCAGAAAACCTCAATAGGTGTTGTTTGTCCAATTTGTCAATTTCTGCAAATTCTTGTTGGCTTGCAAGGGCGTTTCATGTGTAGATATGTTAATCTGTAATCAGAGTAGTTTTGCACTCAAAAGGGACTAGTGAAGCCCGGATTGGTTACATATCCCACCTGAAGTTTTCGGTGCTGCCTGTCAGCTCTCTCAGCCTGCTGTGGGCGCCAGGCAGGGTGAAGTGAGTGGGGGAAATGCGGATGGAAACTTTTGATTCATAGGTACCTGCCAGGATGAGGTGGCAGCCAGCCACTGGGGTTGTACACTCAGTAAATAAAAATACTTTACCGCTTTCAAGGAGCACCAATTAGCTGATTGCTCCGCATGGCTGTCTTTTAAGGAGAAGGCTGTTTTACCTATCTTCTTGTACAAAGGTTTGATTTTTAATGTCTTGTGAAAAGGATTCTCTTTGTCTTGATTGATGTCAGGAATAAAAGCATGATGGTAATATCCCTTTGAAAGCTATTGTATTGTCAGCCCTGCCTGACAGCGGGAGGGCCTCCCAGCGTTATAGATTAGTGCTGTGAAAACACTGACATTTTCTTTGTTACGTGGCTGTTGTTCTACTTGCAAAGTCAATTACACAATGTCGGAGCTCAGTTACCCAGTTGACTTTGGAAGTAGCAATGTCTTTCATCCTCTTCTTAAAGATATAATTTTGTATTGTTGTTGTTGTTTTGTTTTCTTCCTTTCTTTTTTAACCTGCCTCCCTCCCTGGGTACCTCCCTTTCCATGTGCTGACATTCCCCGCCCCAAGAGTCTGAACATGTTAGCAAGGCAAACACTCTGGTTTCAATTGTGACCATCCAAATTCAAAGACTGCTACATCATTATCTCTGAATTCTTCTGCTCATTCACATTTCAGTGGCTTCTTATTGATATAGTGACTACAGCAGCCAAGATACATAAAAAACCCATCCAACGAGATTATAGTGTTGATAATCTCTTATCAAGTGGGTTGTTCTCTGGATTTGGGGTCACTAAGGTTGGCAAAATCAGAGCTTGCTTTTTTTTTTTTTTAAAAAAAAAAAAAACTCTTCCTGGAGCCTGCCACCAGAGCTGAACCAGGTTCCCTGGTAAATGGGATCTTGGCAAACATTTTTTCCCCCCTATAGCAGATGTAAGTGTTCAGCTGGTGCTGTTGAGTTTGGGATTTAGGATCCTGGATGGCCTTTTGTCATGGGTGGAAGGGGGCTTATAGGAGAAGCATGCAGTCTACTCTCCCTCTGCAGACAGCAAATCGAGTTATAAGGTGTGCTTCTGAGGTGATTCCAGTCTGCCTTTTTGGGCACACTTGGGCTTGGGAAGGATTTACATCCCTGTGTGAAATCTTGCTACTGAATGGAAGAAAGCCTCCACGACGTGTGTAAAGCTGAAAAGGGTTCCAGTGAGTGTTTTTATCTACCTGCCATCTTCCCCATCCCTGCCTTCTCCAGAAAGAGAAAACCTGAAAGTCCTTAGTTCCCTAACCTGGCCACTGAGGAGACGGTCACCTGGGGCGGGGGCTTGCAGACATGTCGCTCTTGCCCGACAGAACAGGGTGTGAGGAGATGTGCTGGCACTGACACTGCCG
Source organism: Tamias sibiricus (assembly GCA_025594165.1). NCBI lineage: Eukaryota > Metazoa > Chordata > Mammalia > Rodentia > Sciuridae > Tamias > Tamias sibiricus. Next base: position 35,384,512 of record CM046672.1, read on the forward strand.
CCACCACCGCCAGCAGACTGCAGATGACAGGGCTCCATCAGGAAACTCCGTCCGAGGACACTAATTGTGGGCCCCCGAAGTTATTATTATGAACCACCAGACAAGAGCCTGTGTTCGCCAGCAATTTGTCAGGACTAATTTTGTTTTTCTCCAATAATTGAAAATTAATGTCTTGAAGTGAAAGCAGATGTTCATGTCATCTTCTGAATTGGGATATAAAATGGGGCTCTGTGGATGTGCTCACTAATCTAACAGCAATTTCCCTCTCCTCGATAATGGGGGTTGCTCGGCCTATGTCACCTAAGGCCAGGGGTTGGGAACTGAGAGAAGGGGGCCTGGGTGGCAGTCCTTGTGCTCCTTGGGGGTTTGTTTTGGAGGGAGAATGTGTCAATAAAAATCTTTTTGTTCGAGCTCTGAAACTTGGGGAGTTCATTGTTGCGGATGGTCCGTCGCTGGAGACATATTTGCTGAGATAATTCAAGGCATTGTGCTGGGATAGGTAAGGGAAGCCTTGGCAGGGGGAGAGTGGCTTCCTACAGATGCGTGGGTCTCCATCTGTCCTGTCCTTTGCTATTGCATGGTAAAGCTGCTTAAAGTCACACATTCCTGGGCCCAGATCCCAGAGATTTCTGCTCACCTGGCTCATCTCAGCAGGGGCTCAGAACTCTGCGTCCCTCCCAGCACCCTTTTGAAAAAATGGGGGTAAAATGTGCGTAACATAAAATGTACACCTTAACCATTTTGAAGTGGTATCTTAAATACCCAACAGTGACGTGCAGCTGTCACCACCCCCAAGCAGGGATGGGTTGGGGAAGGTCATCATCAGTTCCAGTTCAAGCTTCAGTCTTCCAGGGTAGATGTGAAAAAAAACTGGCTCAGAAGGTGCTGCGGGGTCTCGCGCTGGTGGTTCTTCCTCTTGTTGCAGTGTGAGAGGTGGGTCAGGTCTGCCCACCGCTAAGACTGAGTGGGAGCCTCGCCCTGTCAGGGCCAGGGACTGGGGTGCCAGGCGTAAGGACGGGAGTTTTCTGGTGATCTGGCGGCTATTCCCAGGATTAGAACATTCTCCCTCTCTTTGGGGACACCATTCTTCTGGAGACCAAGCCTGGCTGGGTGTGAGCTTCCCCAGGGGCACCGGCATTTGCCTGCCAGGACCCAGGCAGCACCCTGGTTCACCCAGCCCAGTGCACTTCAGGCAGGTTTGTCTGTGACTGGGAGAAGGGAGGAACAGCTGTGACGGAATGGCCACCTGGCTGCTGGCTGCCTTGATTTGTGGTCCCTGAAACCCCATCTTGGGCCTGGTCTGGGCTTTGCTTCACCGTGCTGTCTCCTCCTCCTCTGCCTCCTCAAAAGTGCTGCGAAACTTTTTCTTCCCCTGATTTTCCTGTAATTGAAATTTGCCCTTTTGTTACCTGGGCATGAATTATTTTTTGCAGCGTTGTCATTCCCTGTCCTGCTGTGAGGTTTATCTCTTCTGTTGATCCTAATTAAATAAAACATACTGTTCACCTAACTCCTGTTGCACCAAATTTTACCTGCCTGAAGGCAGAGTGATGGCCATCTGGGCCTGGTCAGGGAGCAGGGCATTCCTGGATATAGCAGTGGGGTGGCGGCAGGCTAGGAGCTGTGCCCCCTTGGCCTGGGTGTGGGGGACCCCGGAGCACCCGCAGCACACAGTGTGTTTCTGCTTCCTGAACAAGAGGGTTAGTTTTGTCCTGAGCCCCATGGGGCTTTTAGGTTTGAATTTGGGGAGAAGGGAGACAATCACCAGCTCCAGGGGCTCTCCAGGGAGAGGACAGGGAGGAGAGCAGGCTGGCAGGCTGGTGGTGGGGAGATGGAAAAGGGGACAGTTTTCTGTCACCTGAAGCGGAGGCTGCAGAGAGTGCTGGGTTCTCTGGGGGTCAGTGGGCAGTACACCTGTTCTTGGTGTCCAAGACAGCCTCTGCAGATGTCCTTTGCCTCCCAGGGGGATAGTGGTCAGTCAGGGCCCTGGCACATGCATTGGGAAGATTCAGGCCTTTACTATTTTTGCCTTTGAATCTCTCAGAATCCTGAAAACCTTGGAAAAGGAACCCTGGAGTTCCTTCGTTCAGACGTGTGTGTGTGTGTGTGTGTGTGTGTGTGTTTTTTGTGTGGCATTCTTAGTTTCATCCCATCTGGACTCGCACACTGATCTCAGGGAGCTCTCTCCCTGTGCCACACTGTGCCACACCGGTGCGTCTTTAGCTTTAATTTCACACAACAGTCTGAAATCTGGCTCCCACAATTTAGGTGCATGGGGCCACAGGGAATAACCCAGACCCCGAGTCCCCTGAGCAACCCCGTGGACAGCTGGCGAGGCTGGTCCTGCCTTCCTCACGGGAGGTCTCATTGCCTGGCACAGGGCAGCCAGGGGGACCTCCAGGACCTCATGCTTGCTCACAGGTGAGGACCCAACCTGGGCTTCTGGACTGCTGGGTTTAAAGAAAGGATTTCTTCACTTTATGAGTGAAGGTGTGGATTGTTGCGGGGGTACATGTGCGTGGGTGAACAAGTGAACGTGTGAATGAAGGATCAGACCATGACTCAGTGGATTCATAGGAGAACCAGTGAGTGGCCGGGCGGGGTGGGGGCCGGGGGAGTGTCTCACAGCAGCTCTCTGATGTACTTGTCGCAGTTCCACAGGTGCACAGACTGAGGCACAGAAGTCCCTTGTCCAAGGTCACACCGCTGGAAGTAGGGGAGCTGGGATTTGAGGGCAGGCCTTATCTAGGTCCAGAGCCTGAATCAGTGACCACCACCTTTATTTATAACTACCTCAGGGGCTGTGAAGGACAGCAGAGCGGCGGGAGCAGTCCCGCCTCTGGGCTGGGTGAGACAGCCATGAATAAAGGCGCCTGGGGTGAGCCTCTTCCCACCCATCTGTCCATCTGTGGAGTTCTGCCTTTTGCGCTGTCCATGTTCCAATCTGGGGGGAAAAAAATCGACATCTTAAAGAACAGTCCCACTCCTTTCCCAGAGATGAGCACTGTCATCCTGGGTGTGCCCCCCACCCCCAACCAGGGCCTTTTCAGTGGTGCCTTTACACTAGACCTATGTGTGTATGTCCTCGGTTTAAACATAGAGGTGTCTACTACTACCTGACTGCGCTGTCTCTCATTCCGTAGTTTCACGTGGCAAAGAGTTTTCAGTCTTGGTTGCACAATTAAGTATCATTTTAGGCACTTAAAAAAAATAACATGACCTGGGCCCAGCGCCTGGAGTCTTTGAGGTTGGGGTTCCAGGTCAGTTTTTCTTTGAAAACTTGCTGGGAGGGGCTGGGATTGTGGCTCAGCGGTAGAGCGCTCGTCTAGCACGTGTGCGGCCCGGGTTCGATCCTCAGCACCACGTAAAAATAAACGCATTGTGTACAACTAAAGCAAATAAATAAATATTTAAAAAAAAAAAAAAACTTGCTGGGAAACTTGAATGTGCAGCCCAGGTTAAGGCCTGTTGGTGAAGGAGTTAGCACCCCGTGAGCGTCACACACCCCCACATCACAGCCACAGGGGCTCTATGGAGTGGATGGGCCAGAATTATTTATTCTTTTCATGGTGTTGGGGATCAAACTCAGGACCTTCAGTACCCTAGGCAAGAACCCTACCACTGAGCTACATCCTCAGCCCTCTAAAACTTGCAGTCCTCTAGTGGTGGACATGTAATCGCTTCCAGTGTTTTGCTGTTGGTACCAGTGCTGCAGTGAGCATCCACAGGTATCCATTTTTGTGGTTTTGTTTTGAGTATCTCTTAGGCTGGACTTCTACCAGTGGAATTGTTGGGTCTAAGGGTATCACTCAAAAAATTTGATAGGTCTTTCCAAGTCACCTTATGCAAAGGCTGTGCCAGCATACCCTTCCTCAACAGGGCATGGGTGCATGGCACGTTCCTCTTAATCCTTGCCCACCTAGGATGTTTCCTTTTTCTCTATGTTTCTGTCACCCCCCCTTTTTTTTTTTTTTTTAATCTTTTTGCCTATTAGGCAAGCGAGACATTGCACATTGTTTTTGTGTACTTCCGTTATTATTATTAGCAGAGTTGACCACTTTGGTTTCATTTCTTCTCCGGGCAGGTGTGCTGCACTGGGGTGGAGGTTAGGGCTGTAGGCATCTCTTTCCTTCAGCAAGTCCTTCAGTCACGTTTCCCCACCCCTTCCATACATGCTAAATCCAGAGCATCTTACCCAGGTGAGGCTTAGCCTGGACTCCCAGGAAAATGCCTGAGAACCAAGGGGAAGCCACGTGCCCATAGACTGGAAAGGATATGAAGCCTTGACCCCCCACCAGACAGGGCAGTCCAGTGCAGAGGTGCAGGCTTAGGGCTGGGAGAGGGTGGGGGGTTGGGGGGAGATTCTTTTTGATAGGGGGAATCAGGCAAAGCCTAGGAATAGCATTTGTTTGGACCCTGAAGGATGAAATCAGACCACCAGGAGCAGCTAACATCAAAAGAGCACCTCTTGTATACAGGTGCTGGGCTGCTTACTTTACAGGTAGGGTCTCATTTAGTCTTGGCACTAATGGACTGCTTAGGTGGGGCCGCAGGCTTTCTTTTCATGAGCATCACTGGACCTTGGAGAATCCTCAGCTGAGTGACCTTCTCATGTGGATGGTCAGACTTTCCCAGAGAGATGCAAGTCAGATGTCCAAGGTCATACAGTGACCTTGTGGCAGAACTGTGCTTAGGGGAGGGCAAGGATGTGCTGGGGGAGCTTGCTGCTGCCACTGATCCAGGCGAGGACCCACTTGGAGACAGCCTGGGACCCCCTAAGCTTCTGGAGTGTGGGGGAATTCTGAGCAGATGGGTCTGGGCTCCTGCACACCCTTGCTGTGTTACAGCTGAGCCTCAGGTTATTTTCCTCCCTCCCAGGGGAAGTGTGAGGATGGCTCCTGGGAGCTGAGTGGTGGCACATGCCTGTAATCACAGTGATTCGGGAAGCTGAAGCAGGAAGATCTCAAGTTCAAAGCCAGCCTCAGCAACTTATTGAGGCCCTAAGCAACTCAGCAAGACCCCATGTCAGAATAAAAAATACAAAGGGCGAGGGATGTGGCTCAGTGGTTAAGTACTCCTAGGCTCAATCCATGGTTCAAAAACATAAAAAGAAATCTTTTTTTTTTTTTTTTTTTTTTTTGGTACCGGGGATTGAACTCAGGGGCACTTGACCACTGGGCCACATCCCCAGCCCTTTTTTTTTGTATTTTATTAGAAGCAGGGTCTCACTGAGTTACTAAGTGCCTCGCCATTGCTGAGGCTGGCTTTGAACTCGCGATCCTCCTGCCTCAGCCTCCCAAAGTGCTGGGATTACAGGCGTGCGCCACCACTAAAAAGAAATCTTAAGGGAAAAAGAGCTTTAAGCTGACAGAGCCATACGGGGGAGGGTCAGCCACTTGCCTCTGGTGGATCCCACTCCACAGCCCCTGCTCTACCCGCTCTCTCTCATCTATATCTTTACGCTCAATATGCAGCGCTGGAGATAATGGGCAGAAAAAAAACAACAACAAACTTTTAATCTGTCCCCTGCTGGGTGACACCTAGCCCTCTTGGTGATGCCAGGTTGTGCATCCCTCCTCATGTCCATCCTCTCACCCCACCAGAGGACTGCTGCCCTTCTCAGGAGCCTCACTGGCCAGGCACAGGGGAGGGGACTGTGTGGGAGGGCAGGCATATGCCCCAGAATGGGTTGCCCATGTCTGTGTGTGCACGAGTCCGTGTGCCCGTGGGTATGTGTACTTGCATGTGAGTGTGTTTGTGCTAGCGTGTTCATGTACACAAGTGCATGAGTCAGTACACATGTGTATGTAAAAGGTCTTGTGTGTCTGCAGCCAGGGGGAGAGGACTCTTGTCATGGCTTGCCTGGTTCAGAATCTCAGTACAGGGGCAGAGAGAATGCGTGTGGGAGAATTTACTTTATATCCATTCATTCAAATAATTGGAGCATCTTCTATGTGCCAAGCACTGTGCTAGACTCAGTCCCGTAAAGACAAAGAAGCAAGTTCTTTCTTCTAAGAACCAGTTGACCATTTATAAAGTTGTGGTCATGAGGGTGGTTAAAAAGTGTTTTCTATGGCCAAATACATACATTTGGCAAATGCTGGATTAAACAGTTTAAAAGTTTTAAAAACCTTTAGGCTTCTCTAAGCCTTTAAAATGCTAATGTGGGACTCTCAGATGTTTTTAGTAGTTTGTGATTTCCAGACTTGCCAAACTTAGTAGATTACTTGTTGTGGAATCATTTTATCTTGGACACAGTTTGGGTTTCAAGGCTTTTAGGGTTGACATCGTTTACTGGCTGTTCATTTGTTCATTCATTCAGCCCAAGTGTTTACTGAGCACCTATTATGTGCCAGGTATGCTCATGGTGCTGAGGCTCCACTGGTGAGTAGACAGACGTGTATTCTAGTAGGAGCGAGGGGCCCATCTACAAGTATATGGGTCCATTAATTCTGGAAAGCGAATCCTGGAATAGGCAGGGAATGGTGGGGGAAGCTTTCTGCTTAGGGCCATTCTAGAGGTGACACTTGAGCTCAGATGACAGGGGGTTCATAAGGGGAGTCGGGGACCTGAAAGTCTTTGCAGTTGATGCTTCAGAGGGGCTGGGAGGTTGTGGGAAGTCTCTGGAGGGGGCTCTCTGAACCTTGCCCTCACATTCTGGGAGCACCTGCTACTAACTCGGTACCCTTTTTGGTTTTTCGGCCCAGTCCAGGAACCAGACAGAGGCTTCCCCAGGTGTTGAGTCAGTTAAACAGAATTGTTGCACGCATGGGTGCTTCTGGGTTCCAGTCTTGTCCTAGGAACCTAGTGGCTTGGCCCCTTTCCCTGCCCCAGACCTATCTCGATGTAACTCTCACCATGAAAGGACTCAGGATGACTCCTCCCTGGGCCTGCCTGCTGTGCACACCACCCGGCCAAGCGCCTTGCTTGTGTGCCCATGCCATGTCCCCAGCTCCTGGCACTGGACTCACATTCCCCCCCACCCCCCATCTGACAGATGGGGAAATGAGGCCAGGAGGCTCCCCAGCCCGTTCCCGCAGAGGCCCGGCCCAGAATCCAACCCTTTTCCAAGCCAGGCTGTAACCCGAGGCTGGTGGTGCGGGGGGGGGGGGGGTGGGGGGGGGGGCTCGGTGTTGGGGACAACAGAGATTTCCAGGACGGGAGGTGGGACCTGGGGCCTCTACAACCTCCTGGAGCCTGTCTGCGGAGTCGCCCCGCAGGGTTTGGGTCCTGAGAGATGAGCGGGAAGAGCCGGGATGGGAGGAGGGGGATGGAGAAGTGTTGGGGGAGGGGAAGGGGGCGAGGGTAGGAGAGGGCGCAGAGCTCCGGGGTGGGTGGATAGGCAGTTCGGTAGGAGTCGTGTGGGGGTGGTGGTGGTGGATGGGACTGGGGCGGGTAAAGCAGGGGAGGGGGCCTGGGGGCTCTTCCCGCCCTACGACCTGGGCGAGCCTGGCCGGCGCTTGGGAACGCGGCCCCTCCCGGGCCCTTGTCTGCCCAGCCCGCGGGGGCGGCCCCGGGACCTCTTTGAGGCCGCCGTCCTGGGAACGCGTCGGGCCGCCCCCCGCGCGGGAGGGCTCCACGGCTGCGGCGCAATAACTCAGGGCCAGGTTTGGGCACAAAGCGGCCGCGGCAGGGGTCTGGCTGGGAAGGCGCAGGCTGCGCCGCTCGCTCGCGCTGCCCGGGTGGGGCCGGCTTGTTCTGCGCCGCGGGCCGCCCGCCCCTCGGAGCCTGGCGCCCCCAGGACTGCTGAGTCCCAGGCCCCGCGCTGAGGGGCGCCGGCGGCCGCGGCGTCTCACCCACAGCTGGGCGCCGGCCGGTGGGTGGGCTGCCGCCCCCGCTGGCCAGATGTGCGCCTTGGGGGAGCCCTCGGGGTCCCTGAGCACTGATTGGCCCCCAGCTTTGGGGCGGGGTTAAAGGAGGGCAGAGACAGGCGCACGGACCGTCTGAGTATGTAATAATAAAAATAAATGCACTTTCCAGGTGCTAGGGACTGTTCTGCGCACGCACTTCATCCATTCATTAATTCACGCTTCACAGTAGCTATGAGTAAGGCCACGATTATCCCCGTTTTACATACGAGGAAACTGAGGCCCAGGGAGTGTAAAATAAATAGCCCGGTGCCCCAGAGCTAGGACCAGATAGGACCTGAATGTAGGCCTCTGACTCCAGAACCGTGCCATCCCTGTAGAGTGTCCAGGGATGCATGGATGGGCTGGGCATCTGGACCTGGGCGCCGTTTTGAGTGCATTTGCACATGTCCAGAAATTACAGATAGGTTAGCAAGCAGATCGTGGGCATCATTCTGGGTTTGCCATTTAAAATTCACGCACAGGTTCATTCCTCAGAATAGCCTCTGATGGATATCCGCATCTGGGCCAGGCCTTTTGCTGTTGTGGGGTCTCTACCTTGGGGGAGCAGACAGTCCATGGGGTTGGGGTATGTGGCAGCGAGACCCCAGCACAGAGTCAACAGTTCCACCAGTGGGTAATTTCTTGCTGAGAGACTGCTCTGCTTATCTGACTTAGACAGGGCCCTCAGGGAGGACACTGCAGAGGAGGTGACATGACAGCTGGTGCAGGATGAAGAGAGGGGGCTGCCGAGGAAGGTGGATGGTCCCCTCTGGCTCTGAATGCCTTCCCCAGGGTTGCCAGGCCCTGCCTCCAGCTCAGCCCTGAGTGAGGAAGGAAGGAGAAGAGGAGGCTGTGGTCCCTGCCTGTGCCAGCCTGAAGGGACAAAATCTGGGGAATTGTGGGCTCGACTGTCTGGAAGGACAGGGACAAGTACTGACTGGCTCTCCTGAGGGGACTGGAGCACAGATGAAGAGGCAGGGAGGGACAGTGGTAGAGATTGCCTGGCATGGATGGCATTGTGGGGTGGCCCTAGGTGGGTGCACATAGGGTCTGTCTGAGGAGGCCTCAGGGCAGGCCACCTGGACCTCGAGCTTTGACCCTTAAGGTTTGTAGGACTTCTGTGAATTGCGTGTTTCCAGAGGTTCTCGTTGGTACCTCCAGGTACCAGGGAGTAGGTTGTGGGGTCCTTCCTTGTTTGTCAAATGAGGAGAGGAGGGCCACAGAGGCCAGCAGCCTTGTCCTGCTGCGCCTGTGGCAGGGCTAGTGACCAGCTGTCAGTTGGGATGTTCATTTCCCAGGTCTCCAGATCCCATGGATAGGAGTTTACCAAGCGCCCCCACCCCAATGTCAGGGCTGGAGGTGGAAAGGAGATGCTGGTGCCCCACTGCTCTCACCCAAGTCCCCGAGCCTGGCTTTCTAGACGGAACTGTCCCCGTCCCCAACCTGGATCTAGCTAGGTCAGTAAGGAAACAGCTGCCCCCATGTGCCTATTGTATCTACAAGTCCATCTTAATTGAGTATCCAAATGGGCTTTATTCTGAATTCCTGTCTAGCTCCACATACCCATTGCTCAGGCTCTTCTAGGGGAATGTAGAGGTCTCTTGTGGATTCCCAGGATCTGAGTTTGTTTTCCCACTTGGGCTTGCTGGGCGAGGCTGAGCCTGTCCCAGCACTTCTCTGTGCCTCCTGTCCTGCTTTATTTTTCTTAGGAGAGTCCCAAGTCTGCTTCTGGGGAGGGAGGTTCGACTTGGGAGGAAGGGGACAGGACGTTTGTCTATAGTGCTCACTAAGGTGTGCTCTGTGCCAGCTGCGTGCTGCGCGCTTTTATGTGCCATTTCTCAGGAGCCCAATCAACGGTCTGCGAGGCTGTACCACTATGTTCACCTGTCTGCAGCTGGGGCGGCTTTGAGGTCAGCTGGGGATCCAAGGTCATGGATACAACATAGTGGCCTGATGCCACCATGCCTGCCTGAGTAACTCCCAGGAGAGCTCCTACATACCTGGTGAACCACTGTCATCATGGTCCCTCTCCCCCAGGAGCTCGTCTCGGGGACAGACGGGTAAACAGTGGTGAACTCTGAGGCTGGAGACACTGTGTTCCCCCTGAGGACCAGCTGGTGGCCAGCTCCACCCTACCCCCAACTCTTGGGCAAGCTCCTAAGGTTCATGTGGGGGAGAAGCAGCTTGGACAGGTTGGGGGTGGGAGGATGAAGCCAGGTCCTGGGACATTTGAGGTGGGTGCTAGGCTGGGCTGGGCTTTACCTGCTTCCTGGTTTCTTGGCTGCTGCAGACATAGCAGTGCCTATCGCCAGGCCCAGGTGGGAGGTGCTTACCACTTTGAGGGACTCAGGGTGGAGAGTCCTCTCTTTTACTCTGTCTTCTCCCACCCCACCCCCCCAGGCCTCAGGAGTCCCACTGGCTCATCCTGGGAACTTGGAGGTGGTTGCTGGGGGTGTGTGGCCTTGCTGAGGGACTCAGATCAGGGCCCTGTCCTCTGGGCCTCTTTCTGCCTCCACCCAAGCTGCCCTCTGGCCCAGGGCCTGCCCTGTACCCCTGCAGTATCTTCACTGTCAACCTGGCGGCAGGACGGGTGGCCCCTCCGGAGCCTGCTTTCTCAGGCCGCCTGAGCTCCAGGCCCTCTCCCTCCTGAAGTCTAGCTCCTCCGGCCTGGACCACCCTCTGCTTTCTCTACCCTCCGCCTGCTCCTCTGCTGGCTTCCTGGAACCAGGGGCCCTGGAGGTTTCTGGACCATATCGAGTTGCCTGGGTGTTGTTTCCTTTTTTTTTTTTTTGGGCCCTGCTGGGTGGAGGAGCTGGGAGCTGGGAGCCAGCCAATGACTGGGTCAGGGCCAGCCAGGGGTGGAGGCTGACCACCAGCCCGTGTCTCCCTGGATCAAACCGTGACCCCCCAGTCCTTTCCTCTGGGGGTCTGGGGCCTGGCTTCCCCTCCAGCTGGGGAGCAGCCCTCTTTGGCATTTCCTGTTCACCTCCCTTTCATTTTGCACCAGGCTCCCCAGGGGTTCCTCTGGGGGAAGAGAGCCCTACTCTAACCTTTCTCCCTGGTGACAGGACCTGACTTGGCCTGGCATGGCTACCGTCCCACTGAGCCTGGGGTTTGGCTAGACCTCATCTCCCTACCCTTCTTAGAACCCACCTCTGGCTGGGCAGCAGGGCCCCAGCCGGGCTCCCCTCCAGGTCTGAGCCAGAGAGCCACAGCATGGGATGCTCCTCAGAGACCCCTGGCTGGGGCCAGTTGGGCCTGTGGACTCCGGAAGAGGCTGAAGGGTTGGGGGTGGGAAGAGGGAAGGACTGGCCTTCTGGGGCAGCGGCCAGGACCACGGCCTCTCTGGAGTTAATTCTGAGGCGATTGTGAGGACCTCCAAGTCCACAGCGCCCTCCGCTGCTCTGCCCGCCCCCAAGACCCACTGCACACGTGGGTTTGCTTTTCCAGGCATCCTCCCCTGGTCCCCTCCCCCTGGGTGCCTTCTTGAGCTCCTTGGGCCCCTCCCCCAGCCCTCCTGGGCCCCCTCCTTCCTCCTTGACCCACTTTAGTCCCCTGTTGCTGGGGGAGGGGAGCGCACAGCCGGCGGCTCTGATCCTGGCTGCCTCCCCCAGCATCCCTTGGGGCGGGCTCTGGATGGAGCCAGCAGGCTGAGCCGGCCTGGCCCCAGGGACTGGCACACTGCGTGCTCCTAGTGGCAGCCTCCCTGCCCCCTCCACGGACAGACAGTTCTGGACAGCTGCCCCTGCCCAGGCCCTGGGGAGGCCCTGCCAGGACCAGGCTCCAGTTTCCCCCAGCCCCAGGGAACAGTGGCTTCCGAGGTTTCTCCTACCTTCTTGCCAAGCACAGTTCCCAGAGGGGACAGGGGGCAGGGCCAGGTCCTGGCCTCCACCCATCCTTCCCCTAAATCTCTGCTGGACGGCCTGAAGCTTCAGTGGAATCTGGTGTCTGCTGTTAATCTGTGTGACTTGGGGAACTCTATCAACCCTCTCTGGGCCTCATCTGTGCATTTAGGGAATGGAGCAGATCACTACCCTTTACCAAGCCTCACATTGTTCTGGGGACTCTGCTAACCGCTTTACATCGGTGACCTCACTTCCCTACTTGGAAGGTGAGGCAACCGAGGCACAGGAAGGGAAGGAATGTGCTTTTGAGACAGACACACACACACACACACACACACACACACACACACACACACACACACACACGGGCTCCTGGGCAGCCTGATGGGTGACTTGTCTTCACTCTGCCATTCTCTAATTGATCCTGACACTGGGGCTGTTAACTCTTGAGGGACTAGGACAGGGCCCTCTGAGGACTTGAGATGCTCCTTGTCCTTGGGGGGCCATTCATTCTGTCCTGCTTGGGTGCCCCTTGCCTCGTGACAGACTGTGGGAAGCTGAGGCCCCAGACATCCCAGTTGGGGACACCCCTCTCCCATCCCAAATCCTAGTCCTGAGGTTCAGGGACCTGACTCTAGCCTGACTGTGCCCCTGAATGAACATCACCCCCAGCGCTGCAGGGCCAGGAGCAGACAGGAGTTTCCTGTCCATGGACCCCAGCAATCCTCCTTCCCATTCCCCAGCGAATGACAAATGCAAAAAATAGGGTGGGAGGGCCCTGAGGGGCTGTTTAAATTTGGAAGTCTGCACTCCCCTGATCTCCACATTTGCTGTTATTTCCTCCTTGAGCCTTGACATCTGTCCTGCCTCTGGGAACCTTTTCATGTCACCTCATTGTCTTGCTGAATAAAAGAGGGGGGGGAGGTGGGAGGGGGCTCTGGGACCGAAGTCAGGACATCTTTTCTTATTTGCCTAATTTCCTCACTCAAATGTGTCTTGTGATTAAACATTTTCTTAGCGGCTTGGTCAGGGCCAGGCCGGGGGTTTCTTTTCATAAACATTGGCAAGTGAGTTTAACAGCCCTGTTTGTATTAGCTGGAGGTTTCATTTGCATAGTGATTGTTCTTATGAAACAAAATAATCACTTGCAGTTTATGAAACTGTATGAATACCCGGGTCTGGAGCTGGGCGGGCGCATGCGCAGCCTTGTTTTCTCCCACGTGAATCTATCCTGTTTGGGGAAGAAATTCAGGCTCCAGGAAGAGCCGAGAGCCGAGGACTTTCTTTGCAGAGCGGTGTTTCCCTGGCTTGGGTCCTGGGCCCTGGGTATTGCCTGGTGGGTGGAGCTCTTGAAGGCAGATAAACCCTGCCTAGCATGTGTGAGGGCCTCCCAGAGGTGAGCAGGAGGGCGGAGCTCCCCCCTCCCTTGCCCTTCCCACCTTTTAGATGCAGGTTTGTAAACCTGAGGCCCCAGGCAGAGCGTTGCCTGCAGATATGTTTTGATTGGCTTGCCGGAAGTGTGTAAAAAGAAGAAACCTACTTTGACAAACCTGGAGATGTCACAACAGAATTCAGACTCCTGGCTTCTCTGGGCAGTGGGCAGGCCATGGTCCTGCCTGGCTACATCCTGGGATCTGAGGGTGGGCATGTCTGGGCCGTCCATCACAGTGTCCAGCCTTGCCCCTGTGGGACTTGGGGTCCTGTTTGTAGGGGCCCCCTGTGTGTCCACCCAGTGTCCTGCAGGCTCCAGGCTCGTGGATTCATTGGGACCCTGGGGCTGCCCTGTTTGGGCCTGTGGTGGCGTCTGCTCTCACCTCTGGTGGTGGTAGCTTTCTCCTCCTACCCATCCCTGGCCCTGTCCACTTGAGCAGCTTCCCTGGGCCTGTTGGCTGTGCCTGGGTGGCGGTGGCATCCAGGCCCTCCTGATGTCTACACTGGCAGGGGTGGAGATCTGGACAAGGAGTCACTTAGAGATCTCCCGGCAGCTTGCTTTTGCTCAGAACATTCCTGGCCTTTTCCTTAAGCAGCTCCATTTTAGAGCCTGCTGCCCCCGAGGACAGACTCCTCATGATCTCAAAAGTCTGTGTTTTAGACTCAGAAGAGTCATGGCCAGGCGGCGGTCAGCTGGCCTAGCTTGCATGATGTTTTAGCTGATCCTACACAAGTTTGAAATCTACCGTGTTGGGTGGTTCAGAACAGGACCTGTCCGTTAAGGGGATGCTTTGACAAATTGCGGGGGCGAGTTGGGGAGTTGGGTTTCTAGCTAGGGAATGGTGCCTGGCCCACGTGTAGCTGGCCCTCTGATACTTTGTTGCTATGCTGGAGCCTCCACTTTATGGGAGGAGAAATCAGAAGCAACAAAGTGAGCAGATGCGACTGAGGAGTGCTGGCAGCTCCGCCGCTGTGCCAAGCTCTGCCTGAGCTCAGCTCTGGTGAAGTCCCGGTGTCTCTGGTGTCTCGGGGTCCCCTTGGGGAAGTGGCTTCTGGAGATGCCAGTGTGCCTTCAGGCCTTCCTTGTGGACAGCACTGGTTGGAAACCACGCCCTGGGCCCTGGGCCCTTTATACAGCGGTTTCCTGTTATCTTCAAAACAGCTCTAAGTGGTAGTTAATATCTCCATTGTTCAGAGGGGAAACTAAGGTTCTGAGGTTCAAGGTCACATACCTGGGGAATGAATGGAGGGTGCTGGGATTGGAACCCCACTGCCTGCCTTGGAGCCTGACCTCTTAACCCTGATTCATTTGTTTTCAGGTTCTCTAACTAGTGTCCTGTGGGAGGGCAAGCAGCCAACCTCAGGGCTGTTGGGCATAAAGTGAGCAGAGACGCGTTTCTCTGTGACCTTTAACCTCTCCTTATTGGAGAAGGAACGTGGATTAGGCATTTTGAGGTTTCTCTAACTTTTTATTACTAGACAGTGTTATTAAGCATAACCCCCCCCCCCCCCATCTTTATGATCTGCACTTTGACCGATCGGCTGCTTAGGATAGGATTTCCAACCCAAGACCTGGAGATTGTGAAATTCCCCTGGGAAGAGGGTTGCATCTCTGCCTCATCTTGGCAGGGAGTGGTGTAGAGAAACCTAAAGTATCTTCCGGAAAAAGGAAGTGCAAACCTCTGGTGGAACCAGGGCACCAACAAGAGATGGTATCAGTTGGGATGCTGTAGCCTGCAAGACATATGATTCATGTTCCAAACAGCTCCAGCATAAGGGAAAATCATATGTCAGTATGTCATAGATGAGAAGTCTGAGGTAGCATGGCTACAGAGGGTGGAATTGAGCGGTTCGATACTGTCAGCAGGTACTTTCGATCTTTATGCTCTCCTGCTCAACACATTGGCTCTTGACCTCAGATTTGTCTCCCTATGGTGAAGAAATAGCTGCTGTGTTGCCAGACATCACATCCTTACACATCAATGTCCAAAGACATTGAGAGAGATTCCCTGGCTCAGGCTTATCTTTAGATAAGGTAGGATACCTTTTCTAAATTGCCCCCAAAGTCTCTCCTTTGTGTTTCACTGGTGAGAATGGCATCCCTGCACCTCCTAGAGCAGTCACAGGCCAGGGTGTGGAGAATCACTCCGCAAGGTCTGGAGAGCGGCCGCTCTTGTGCCTTCCTTTGCACGTCTTTCCCTCTGACTGAGTGCTGGTGGCCTTCGCTCGCTCCTCCTCACCCTGCTGAGCTCGGGTTCAGTGTCTCCTCCTCAGCAAGGCCTTTTCCGGACCACTGTTCTCTCAAAGTGGGCCCTCTAGTCCTAGTGTGTCTCTCCTTAATGTCATGTTAGTTGTTCTCCATAGGAACTTATTTGTGTTGCAGTTCCTCCTCCTTGCTGTATCCATAGCTCTGTCTAGATGGGGACCCCACTTGACTCCTCCTGTGTCTCTGGGCTTCAGGAGAAGGGGTCAGAGGGGAGAACAGAGGATCCACCAAGTGCCTGATGGGTCCCAGCCTTGTCGGCAGAAGTCTCTGCTGAGGGAAGGACCTGCCTGAGTCCCTTCTCTACCTCTGCCTTCCCCTCCAGCAGAGCCCTAACCAACCTCCTCCTTGTTCTTGGAGGAGGAGGAGGAGAGACAAAGCATCTCTGTGAACCCCTGGGCCTGTTTTCTCTTTACGGTGACTGATTGCTGGCTGCGCTTCTCCAAGGGCCAGTTCTGTGGAAAATCCATCTCTGGAGATAGGAGCACGGAGCGATGGCGCACGCCTGTAATCCCAGCACTCGGGAGGCTGAGGCAGGAGGATTGCGAGTTCAAAGCCAGCCTCAGCAATGGCGAGGCACTTAGCAACTCAGGGAGACCCTGTCTCTAATAAAATACAAAAAAGGGCTGGGGATCCCCGGTACCAAAAAAAGGAAAGAGAGAGAGAGAGAGAGAAGAGCATGGTGGCAAGTGGCAGGAGGCCTGAGAATGTTGGTTGGTTGGTCCGGTGGTTGATGCAGATGTCTGCATCCCGACCTTGTCCACACAGGTCAGCCACTTGGCCCTCAGGACAGTTCCTCAGCACCATAGGGTGCACCCATGATTTTGCACATCTGTCTCCCCGTCCTCTTAGGGACGTGCAGTCCACCCCTGTCTTGGAAGGCAGTTCTCAGTCTCGCCACTGCCCTAGGGCCAGGCTGGACAGGAGCCGGCTGGTCCTTCCAGACAACAGGAAGGTGGGGAGAGCGCGCTGCAGGCCCTGGAAGTACGTTCCCAGACAAGTCATCTGAATAACTTTGAGGACTCCTTGACTGGAGTAGTCCACTGGCCATCGTGGGCCTGACCAAGTGGATCTGGGGACACAGGTGTGTCCTGGTGTGGGGCTGGGGAGGGGGCAGGAAGCATGGAGCCCAGGCCAGGGGCTGGCACAGGTGGACCCCAGGGGATCAGTACCAAGGGACTTGAAGGCCTCAGGCAAGCCTGCCCAAGCCCCCCTACTCTGTGTCCTCAGACTTCCAGAGCCACTGCTGGCTGGGGAAGCTGAGGTCTCTCCCTGGGCGTGGAGAAGGTGCTCCTGCGTTTCCAGGCCTCTCCTCCTCGGCTGCTGTGACCGGGGCCTTTCCCTGTATGCACAGGTGGCCGGCAGCGTCACCTACGTTCAGGCCTCAGTGTGGTCCTCCTGGGCAAAGTGCTGGGTGGGGCGGTTGTGGGTTCCCCGACAGGTCCCCGGTGGAGGCCTCTAGACTCTGCCGTTGCCTTTCAGGCTCTTGCTTCTGTTGCCTTTCTCCTTCAGTGGGAAGTGTCGGTGTGAGTAATTACATATATTTTCACAAACTTGAACTATGCTTCATTTAAACTTCTATAAACATGTCTCCGTAATCCTAATTAACTGTGCGCATAAAGCCATCAGAAAGTTACACGGGGAAAGGCTCATTCGCCAGACTGTTGCCCAAAAGCCAAGGAAAATATTATGCTCTTCCAACAAACAGCCTCTTGGAGTAGACTCTTACCAAGATAAACAGGAGATATCTGAGGACAGCTGAGATTCTGAGCGGCGATGGCTGAGCCTCCCGAAAGTGGGTCCTTCAGGGTGCTGGCAGGCTGGGTGGCTTGATGGAGTGATAAATGCTCTTCAAGAAAAATGCCCGCACTTGGAACAGGGGGTCAGCACCTGGGAGACCAGCCATCTCGTGGTGCTCTTAGATTCAGCCACAGGGCACGTGCTTGTATTCCCATCAAGTTCAAGTTCCTTTTTTTTTGGTGCAGTCGGGGCCACGCCAGGCAAGTGCTCTGCCACTGAGCTATATCCCAGGCCTCCACCAAATTCTTTTACAGCAGCTGGGACTGGGGTTACTAGGAAAGTGTGAGAGGGAGCTTCCCCGGGCTGGGGAGGGAAGGGCTGAGCGTGACTTACAGCCTCTCTCTGTCACTCCTGGGGGCTGTCTGGGACGTCCAAAGGCCCTGCCCTTCTGGACCTGAATTCTGGTTGTTGTCAGTGGCGGGGAGACAGTAAACAAGGTAAGGCAGTGACAAGTATATGGCATGTTAGTGACAGTAGCTAAGGGACAGATGGATGGGTGGGGAAGAGGTCATGGGATTGGGGAGGTTGGGGGAGGCTGGAGGCTGCAGGCCAGCGGGAGCAGGGGAGACAGGCCACGGGGCTGCCTGGAAGGCAGGGAAATTTAATCAACTCTTTTATTACAGGCAGCAAGATGCGTCTGAGCTGCTTGGCTGTTATCTTAGTTTTTTTTTTTTTTTTTTTTTTTTTTTTTTGTGGTACTGGGGATTGAACTCAGGGGCACTCGACCACTGGGTCACATCCCCAGCCCTTTTTTGTATTTTATTTAGAGACAGGGTCTCACTGAGTTGCTAAGTGCCTCGCCATTGCTGAGGCTGGCTTTGAACTCGCGATCCTCCTGCCTCAGCCTCCCAAAGTGCTGGGATTACAGGCGTGCGCCACCACGCCCGGCTTGTTATCTTAGTTTTTCACGGAGTGAATAAGACTTTAAAATGTTGCAACAGAGCCATGCCTAGTGGCTTGTGCCTGTGGTCTCAGCTGCTTTGAGGCCGAAGACGGGAGGACTGCTTGAGGCAACTTAGGGAGACTTCCTTTCTAAAAAAAAAATGTGGCCATATTTGCTCCGTTGTAGGTGGGAATAATACACAAACTATAGAGCAGAGCTGGGCGTGGTGGTGCACTCCTGTAATCTCAGCTGCTTGGGAGGCTGAGGCAGGAGGAAACCAGCCTCGCAAAAGTGAGGCACTAAGCAACTCAGTGAGACCCTGACTGTAAATAAAATACAGAATAGGGCTGGGGATGTGGCTTAGTGGCTGAGTGCCCCTGAGTTTAGTCTGTGGTACCTCCCAAAAAATATAGATCAGAAAATAAAAATGCCCTAGCTCCCACTGAAGAATACCACCATTATCCTTGGGGACCCTCTTGCTGGTTTTCATGTTACCTTCACCCCTAGCTTCCTTCCCTAGCGCCTTTTCAGCCGCTGTATAGAAACGCTCAGTCGGATTCCTCCTTGAGTTTCCCAGGTTGCTGATTTGGGGTTGAAGATGGAGGAGACTCTGCAAGATGGAGTGAGGTAGTTTTGACAGGCAGAGCAACTGTGGACAGCGCTCAGTGGTGGTGGTAGAGACTCTGGGTGCCTCCTGGGTCCCTCACCCCATTCTCTGGGAACTCTTATAACCCTGGGTGCTGGGTAGGCGCTGAACTACCATTATTATCACAGACAGGAAGCTGAGGGCCTGGGAGGGCTAGTGGCTTTCCCTGAAGCAACTGATTGTTAGGGATTGACTTTGGGACCTCAGCATTGGATTCCCGATGCTGGGCAGAAGTTAGGGTTTGAGAGGCCATGGAGGCTCTCAGCCTGACTCAGTTTCCTCCTTCTGCACTGCTTATTGTGCTGCTGTGGGGGGGGGGTGACCTCTGATGTGCTCTCGGCAAAGGCACCTTGGAAAGTTCCCCGTGGGTCCTGTGGGCAGGATTGAGCAGGGAGGGATGTAATAATGTGTATGAAGGTGAGCCAGTCCCCGGCATGTCACTCAACCACTGGAGCCACATCCCCAGCCCCCCTTTTTAATTTATTTTTAAAATTTTGAATCTGGGCCCGGTGGCGCACGCCTGTAATCCCAGCACTTGGGAGGCTGAGGCAGGAGGATCCCAAGTTCAAAGCCAGCCTCAGCAATGGCTAAGGCACTTAGCAACTCAGTGAGACCCTGTCTCTAGTAAAATACAAAAAAGGGCTGGGGATGTGGCCCAGTGGTCGCGTGCCCCTGAGTTCAATCCCTGGTACAAAAAAAAAAAAAAAAATTTTTTTTTTTTTTTTTTTTTTTGAGACAGATTGCTAAGTTGCTTAAGGCCTTGCTGAGTTGCTGAGGCTGGTTTTGAACTTGCAATCCTCCTGCCTCAGCCTCCTGAGCTGCTGGGATTACAGGCCTTACAGGCATGTGCCACGGCATCCAGCCAGCTCCTTTCTAAATAAGAAGGAGTTTTTTATCATTAGTGCGTTTCTGTGAAACCTTCTCAGCCCTTAGGAAAGGGACACCTGAAAACTCCCTCGCCCCTAGGGCCCAGGGGTTAGGCCAGCTGTAGGGGCTGCCTAGCTGCTTCATTCATTCACTCCCTCACTCATTCACATCGAGGTGAGTTTCCAGCAAGGAGAGTCCCCTGGTCTCCAGTTTCCGGAGGCACCCTGTACAATCTAGATTCCAATTAGCTTAATTGCTTCGTATTAGACTTCTTAGAAATGATTTTTTTTTTTTTTTTTTTTTTTTTCCTGCTGATGGCTGAGGTTCCAGGAATGCCTCCCCCACTGTCTTCCTTCCTGAGTTTTCCCAGGCTCTTCTCTTTCAACTTTATTTCCCCAGCACCACCCTTCCCTGGGTCCTGGTGGCCCTGCCACTGTTGCAGCAGTTTACCTTGAGTGGTCAAAGTGGGTAAAAAATGATACAAAATACATATAAAATTTCTATGTTGCATATATAAAATCACGTACATATTTTGGAATAGAGAATTCCTTTTTAGGGTGTGTGTGTGTGTGTGTGTGTGTGTGTGTGTTTCAGCAGAGGAACTGGACACAAAATCAACCCTGAGCTCTGACCCTGTCCCTCTTCCTTTCACCATCAACACCAGGTTTTTTTTTAAAAAAGTACTTTTCAACAACCCGAGGAAACAGTTACATCCTGATTGACACACAGGATGTCAGAGCAGCATTCTTGCTGTTAAGTGATCAGGATTTCAGCCAAGGGAATATAATGAAATCCACATAAAAATTTATTTACCTAATGAAAATCCTAGAGTAATGCATAAGTGGTTCTCTGATAATAAAATGCAAATCTAAAACTATAACCAGGAGGACAATAATCTTCATTAAACGTATTGTCTAGAGGAAGCCCATGACATCCACTTAACAGTGATTTGATTTGTTTAGTAATTTCCACGTAATATTTAAACTTTATTTCGAGCCTTAAAAACCCGCCCATGAGTTTCTTTCCCATCAGAGTAGAGGGCATGGCGGTGGGTGAGGGCACCCTCGAAACATGTCCCCATCCAGGTAGCTTGGTGTCTGACAAAGAGGTGGGGTCCAGGAAGAGAAAGCAGGGGGTCAGGTTCTCTTTTTGGGGTGGAGATACAGAAAACCCCCTGTTCTGCGGGGAGACAGGGTGGGAGCCTACGCAGGCCTGCATATCCCTGGGTCTTGCTGGACCCGGCCTCCCGCTCCTGGCCCAATCCCGCCTGGGCTGCAGATTGGAGGGAAGTGCTCCCACTCCTGGGCTGTGCAGCACCTCTGTAGCTTTTCCCGGGGCCCCTGGCCGCCTAGTCACAGGCCCTCCCTTAGTCGTTGGGACTGGGGGTTGGCCGCAGGTTGGCAGCCCTCGGAGGCAAGCAGGTCGGGCCTGGAAACCTGCCCCGCTGCTGTCCCGCTGGGGGACGGCGGGCACGCACGTTCCTCCGCTCTGGGAGGCTCAGGTCCTCACCGAGAGAGGGGACTCTGACCTCCCCTCCAGGACTCCAGGCGCCACAAAAAGGTTTCTGTGCAGTGTCGGGCCAGGGGCTGCAGGGCCTGGCTGGGACTCAGAGGCTTCCCAGGTAGCTTGGAAACACGGGAGGGAAGAATTTGAGCCTGAGACATTTTTGCCCAAGTTTGAAATTAATGGTCGAAGACCTTAGATGAACAAAATTAAAGGGCTTTTTGCTTTTTGAATTTTGACATTCACAAAATCCCAAATAAGGATTTAATCTTATCCTAAATAATCCCAAATTAAGGATTTAATCTTAATCTGCCATTGATTTGGGATCGTGGGTTCATGTGCATGAACATAATGATAACCTCACAGGTGAACCCTTCTCCTCACTGCCCCCCGACCCCCACCCCACCTCGATTTCTCCCTTTTTCTCCTGACAAGTTACATTTTTCCCCTGTAGAATGTTGCAGAGTATTATGAAAATAGATCAAAATGAGGACAACGCGTTGCCTATAATATGAGCCCACAGCCTCTCTCCAGAGGCAGCTCAGGGCCTGCTCAGGTCTGGCCTGCCGCACAGCTGTGCTCCCCCCCCCCCCGGACCCCCTCCCTCCTGGTCCCCCACAAGCCTCAGTTTCCTCGCCTGTCATGCAGCATTAACACCGTTTTTCTGCAGTTGTGAAGATTAAACAAGATAATGCGCGTAAAGGGCTCGGCGGAGTGTCTGGCACTTAGTCGGTACTTGATAAATGGGGATGGCTTTGTTGCTGCAGGAGAAAAGGTTGTGCAGAACAGAGGCCCTGTGAAATGGAGAAGAGGCACTGTCATCCGGGTGGGGATGCCAGGCGGCCGGCAGGCCAGCCAGCCATAATGCCTGAGTTTCCATCCAAGGGCTGGCTCAGGTTACTCCTGGCCCATTAGCGTGGCTGGTCAGAGCTTGCAGCCTCTTAAGTTCAAGGTCGATCCCAGGCCTCTCGTCCCCCACACAGGCCTCTCTGCTTTGCCCAGAGTCATTAGTCACCCGATGGCCTGATGAGAGAGTGGGATGACTCAGGGCTGCCTGTCCTGACCCCTGGGCCACACCCAGGGCAAGGCCTTGCTGGTGGAGGTTCCATGATGACAGCCATTCAGAGGGGTTGAGAGTCCCCCTGTACCTGGAAAAGCATTTTGATGCTGATTCTGCAGCTGACTAGCTGGGCAAGTCATTGAACCAGTCTGAGCCTCTGCTTTCTGGTCTGTAAGATGGGTGTAGTGGTATCTCACCATGCGATCAACCATGCTCGCTAGCTGCCAGGAGCAATCCTGTTATCATCGTCCAGGAAAATTTCCTGGAGAAGGACAGATCTGACCCTTTAAAAGAAGAAAGACACAGACACAGGAGAAGAGGGAGGCCAGGGAAGGCATTGGCCCGGGGTGGAAACAGGAGAAGTGAGAGATTAAAGATGCTGGAAGGCCTCAGTTCTCACCCACATGTGGGTCTCCCCGCTCTGGGCCAGCTGGGGGCCCTGCGGTGGCATGTGCATCTGTAGGAGGAAGAAGGAAGGAATAGCGTCCCCTCCACCCAGCTGACTTGTCTTTAAACGTTCCTGTGACTGGCTGGAGAGGTGGCCCAGGGGTGGAGCGTTTGCCCAGCGTCACGCACACACACTGTCCAGTGGGGGTGACGGAGGCAGATGAGCTGACCTTTCAGCCCCAACACGCCAGCAGGCTGGTGCATCAAGGCCCACACGTCTGCCCACGCTCGTGTTGGAACTGTCAGTGAGCCAACCACGGTTGCTGGAGCACTCCTCTTGCACGTCTTCCCCACAGTGGGAGATGCGGAGGTGATTGGACATTCTCTGGGGGAGGCCGGAAAACCCAACTGGGGGCATCCTCTGCATCCACCAGAGGCCCTTCCGTGGGTGTGTGCGGCAGACCTCTCGGCCTTCGAGCTGCAGCCCTGGAGGCTGCAGAGAGTGGGACTGGGGCTGGGGGAGGGTGTGCTAAATACCCTGAGGCCTGTGCAGCCCTGAGTGGCCTCCTTCCCTGGGCCTGAGTGACAGCCAGGCAAGGCCTTCACGGCCTTCACACACTCGGGAGCCAGAAGGAGGGAAAGAGAGAGAGCTGCAGGGGCCGGGGAGGGGGTGCCAGCCAGGGACAAAGGCAGAGACAGAGAAACAAAGGAAGAGAAATCCCCTCTTGTTATAACCCACGGTTTAAAGAAAAATGTGGCTTGCTACCCCACGAGGCCTCCAAGTGAGACCCCGAGTCCATCTGACACAAGGCCAGACCCTTTTCCTTTGCACGCCACACCCCAAGCCCAGGTGTGACGCCGTGTCCTGGGCGCTCTCCTAGGCCGAAGCTCCCCGGACCCATGTGCAGAATCAGTTGGAGTCAGAGGCAATCATCTCCTGCCAGATTTGGGAGCAAACATTTTTCTTTCTGGATTTAAATAATTGCATTGCATCCCCGGTTCTGGTTCTCTTCTCAAGCCAGCCCCAGATGACATTTGGCAGGCGAACGATGGTCTGGCTTTCTCCCCCCTCCGCCCTGTGGGGTTTTTTCTCAGAATATTTTCCTCAATGTCTGGGTAGCTGGCTTTTAAACGAGTTCATTTTTTTTTTTTTTTTTTCATTTTTCGTTCAGGTCTCAAATTTTATTAAATTTAAATTTTATTCCATTTCAGGCTATAAAATCTCCAAAAGTGGCTTTGAAAGTGAACAGGTTTTGGCATGCTGGAAAGAGGTTACCTCCAATGCAAATAAAAGAGTCTAGCTTCCGAGGAGAACAAGGCTCTAAGGGTCGGGAAAATGCATGGAGTGGTTAGAGACCACGGCACAGAAACGGTCAGAGACCAATTTAAAAGCACATATATTTTAAATGAAACATTTTGTGGACATATGGAACCAATACTTCTGCCAGGAGCTCAATTCTAGGGATCAAGTCTTAAGAACGAAACTTCAGTCTTACTACCCAAGGTGATTTTAAGCAGACAAATGAAAACTCCTTTTTGCTTTCTAGTCTAAGGGGAATCTTAATACATTTTTAAATTATTTGGCATTTTGAATTAATTTTCTTAGAATGAAACGAGATTCTTAAATTGGGATCTTGTAGGGAAAAGACAGCCAGGTAATTAGTGAGCTGATCTCCTTTTCTGACACATGGATACAAAGGGGGGGGGGGCGATGAACTCCAACCAAGGTGCACACAAAATCTATTTTAGAGCAAAAATTTCAAAGTAAGCAACACCATCTGTTCTTTAATTATTTCTCCTTATAAAAAAAAAAAGTCGCTAAATTTATTTGGGTTACTTAGTTGGAAAGAAATGTCTTTAAGACACTCGGAGCTGGAGCTATTAAAGGCAGATTGTCAGCCCCTGTTTGCTGGGTAGCCAGGAACTCAAAATAGTAAAGGCATTTTAGAATCGACTTTCTTTTCCATCGTGGCTTCCTCTCAGTTAAGCAGGGCATGGCCATCCAGGGCCTGGGGACAGTTCTTGGCCGCTCGTGTCTAGGAGCAGGGTTCTGGTATTGAATGGAGGATCGTGCAGGACAGTAAAGGAGGTGTGGATCTGGTCCCAGAGAGGAGTCGGGCCACCAGGTTTCTCTAACCTCCTGGAGTTCTGTCCAGCTGTCCATCAGTCTCTCCCTCCATCTCTCCACCCTTCAGCCATCCTCTTCTTCAACAAATATTTCTCGAGGACTTACTAGGAGCTGAGCATAGTGTTAGGCCCCGTCCTTCTGATTGCTGGAGACAACAGTCCTGAGAAACTCACACGAGAGCCCACGGTTTCCAATATGGCGTGTGCCCCAGAGTCTAGACAGGTGCTGCCCAGGAGAACCTTTGCAGAGAGGGGAATGTTCTCCGTCTGGACCGTCCAGCATGGCAGCCACCTGCCACATGTGGTTCTTGAGCATTTGAAATGTGACTAGTGTGACTACTTTTGTTTGAGATGAGGTCTTGCTGTGTTGCCCAGGCTGGCTTTGAACTCCTGAAATCAAGCCATCCTCCTACCTCAGCCTCCCAAGTAGCTGGGCTCTGCCTCCCCTGGCTTACTATTTTTAATTTGATTTAACTTTGATTTTCATTTAAATAGCCGCAGGAGGCTAATGGCTACTGTTTGGATAGCACAGGCCCAACATCACCATCACCTGGGAACTGGTTAGAAATGCAATTCCCAGGCCCCCGGATCTGCTGAACCGGAATCTCTGTGGGTGGAGCCCAGGAGTCTGAGATTCCACAGTCTCTCCAGGTGATTTTATGCAGCTTTACTTGGGAAAGGTCGGCAGTGGGTGTAATGCTGTAATGTGATTCGGTTGGGCCGGGTGCTGCTGGGAGCAGGGGAACTGGATTTCAAATGTACAAACGGACTCTGAGAAAAAGGGATGGTAGAGCTGGGCCCAAGGAGTAAGGAGGTGAGGGGATGGGCCTGGTGGGCTGGGGCCTTGGTGGTGGTGGTCCACAGCTCCCCAGGCCCCCTGGGAAGGGCTTGGCACATCTGATGAACTCAAAAGGGGCCAGTGTGTTGGAGTAAAGAGGAGGGAGTTTGTGAACTGAACGAGACGGGCAGATAGAAGGCCTGGTGCCACCAGCTCTGTGATCCTGGACTGTTGTCTCAACCTTTCTGGGCCTCGTGTTCTTCACTGATAAGATGGAGATGACCACTCTTGGCATGCGACCCTGGGGGTCAAAGGAGAGATGGATTAAAACTGTGTGAGGCAGGAGGATCGGTTCACAGAGCAGGGGCTGAGCAAGTGGCGTGGTGCTCGTGTGGTTTGTACTGATTTTTCTTTGCTTACTAGCTGCCCCCTCCCCACTTTTCTTCCCTCTGCCCGATGACCATTTCCCACAGGGCTCTGCCCAGCTCTTGTTCAGGAACGCTCACGGAGGGCGCTGGGGCTCTGTGACCTGAAGACGGGGCTGGGCTCGGGGATGCGTGTTCCTGTCCCCGCCCCCCATGTTTGTCTCCTGGGACATCCTTTCCAGGCCTCTGTCTCTCTTTCCCTGCATCCTTAATCTTGGGGGCCTCTTCCAGAGCCCTCATCTGGAAACGCAGGACAGGCCGAGAGGATAGGCTTCCGCTAGTGCGGCTTTAAAATCCGAGGTAACCGGATGCCTTTTGGGGAAAGACTTCATAGTAATTTTAGCAGCATCTTTTCTGTTGTCTAGACCTAAGATCAGCATTTTAGGGAAGGTGTGGAGGCAAAGCTCCCCCCGCCCGCCTCCCTCTGTCCTCGCCTCTGCACTGCGAGGGCTCTGGACAGAACGTCAGGTGGCCAGAGCCTCCGACGAGCCCCAGCTATTTATTTGGCAGCTAAAAGTTTTGTCCCTGGAAGACGCCAAACTTATTTTGAGATGGCAAATGTGGCGGATGCTTCCCAGCTGGCAAGACACCAACTGTCTGATCTCAGCCTTGGGGGCGGTATTTTGGGGGGATATTGGCAGCTTCTCATCTAAGATAGGCACGTGCTTTTTCTTCACCCTCCCAGAAGCTTTTGCAGTCCTCTGTGTCCCTAGGCCTTGGGGTGGCACCTGGGGCATAGTGACCACTCAGTGTAGCCCAGTTGCTCTCGTCATTATTATTATTTTCTGTTCTTCCAGGTCCAGAACACTACCTAGGTCTCTCCTCTAGACAAAGATGTTTGTAATAAACTCTTCGAAATCTTTTGGCAAAAATATCCAGGGAGAGCTCTGTTTGGCTCAAAGGAATGAATAGCTAACGGCAGAATTCGAGCCACCAGGACCAGACACTGATTTATAGAGAAAGATACTTTCCAAGAACCTCTCATGTCATCCTGACTCAATGCCAAAAAATCATCCCCAGGTCCTACCCTGAAGTCCTGAACCGAGGTTGCAAACTGGTAACCCGAGGAGTGCACCGGGTGCCAGGGTTGTTTTTGTTTATTGGTTGCTCAGGATTAAAATCTGCTTGGAATTAGAACATAATTCTTAAGAGTCAGGCAAGTTTGCACAAAAACTCGGTTTCTAACTTTCCTTCAGAGTCACCAGGAGATCTGGCAGCCGCAGACTGAGTTCTTACACGGCAAGGATCGCGGGTGCTGTCCTGCCGGTTTCCATGACTCCCTAGTGCAGCGAGCCCTCTTTGCCCCTTTCCCTGTCTGGCCCTGGAGGCCTTGAGTGTCGCTAGCACACTAAGGGTTAGATGAGAGCTGGAGCTGTTCTGCCCACGAGGGAGTCTGCGTGGACCTTCTCTGGTCCAGCCCTGCTTCCTGCTTGCTGTGTGACTCTGCTCCAGTCACCCCACCTCTCTGTGCTTCAGTTCCCCCATCTGTCTAGTGGCCAGTAGACTGGATCAATGATTTCCCACTTCCAGTGTTTCCCACTTTCAGCCAGGGGAGGGCTGAGAGGTGGGCTGCTGAGCTCCTTCCCTCCCTTATCTCCTTTATGAATTAGGTCTGTGCATCAGATTTCTCTTAGAAAAACAAGGTGACTTCCCAGCTTATCCAGGGTTGGAAAACTCCTGTGCTAACTCCATAGCCAAGGGGGTTAGGTGTGTTAGAACAGGAAAGGGATAATAATTTTTTTTGGTGGTAGTGGGGATTTACAGCCTCCACTTCCTTTTATTTATTTATTTATTTTTTGTAGATGGACACAATACTTTAATTTAATTTAATTAATTAATTAATTTATTTATTTATTGTTACTGGGGATTGAACTCAGGGGCACTCGACCACTGGGCCGCATCCGCAGCCTTTTTTTTTTTGTGGTACCGGGGATTGAACTCAGGGGCACTTGACCACTGGGCCACATCACCAGCCCTTTTTTGTATTTTATTTAGAGACAGGGTCTCACTGAGTTGCTAAGTGCCTCACCATTGCTGAGGCTGGCTTTGAACTCGCGATCCTCCTGTCTCAGCCTCCCAAGTGCTCAGATTACAGGTGTGCGCCACCGTGCCGGGCTTATTTATTTATTTTTTAATGTGGTGCTGAGGATCCAATCCAGTGCCTTGCATGTGCTAGGCAAGTGCTCTACCACTGAGCTACAACCTCAGCCCTTCTTTTTGAGACAAGGTCTTGCTAAGTTGCTGAGGCTGGCCTCCAACTTGTGATCTTCCTGCCTCAGTCCTCCGAGCTGCTGGGATCCCAGGTGTGTGCTAAGTCTCCTGGAACAATGATACTTTTACTAATAAGAATGATGGGATTTGCTGAGCAGCATTATTCTACTACAAAGGGAGGCTTTCCTCCCCTGTTTTACAGATGAAGAAACTAAAGTCTTGAGAGGTTGAGTAACTTGCCAGAGGTCACACAGCTGACAAGTGGCCAGGAGCCTGGGTCTGTGTCATTGCAGACCGTGAGGCCCTAACTACTACGTTTCTCTCCCTTAGGTGGCTTGGGAGGAGGTGGGTGTAGAGAGGCGCCCTGCTGCAGAGGGGAGGCCATGCTCTGGGGAGACCCGGCCACCTCCTGCCCTAGCCCTCCTCGCAGGCCATTGGCATGCGCAGGGAAGTCGGCCTCCTCCTGGCTGTGTGTGCCCGACCAGGCCTCCCTCCACCAAGGCTCCGGGTGATCAGGAGATCTGGCAGCCCTGGACTGAGTTCTTGCACAGCAAGGGTCAGTGGTGCTGCCCGTTTGCACGCGGAGCTCACATTTCTTCGGGTGGGATAGGGACGTGGGCGCGGGGCCTGTCCTGCCGAAAACTCTCTGTGGTTCTTCTGCAGGTGTAATAATGGCTCACCAAACTCCCTGGGCCGCATCGTGCTGCCCGGACAGCTACCGTGCTGTTCAGGAGGGACGTGGAGAACGGGGTGTTTCGTGTTCTCAGGACCCAGCGTGACCTGTCGGACCCTGGGTTCTCCCGTCTGAGAAGGGGAAACTCCCTGTCCTTGCCCACTCCCAGCCCCTGCCCCTCTGATGGAAGGGCAAGTGTGGCCTCCCTGCCGGGCTCCCTGTGCTGGCCTTCATTCAGCCCCTCCGCGCTCCTCTTGGAAAAGGGATGAATCCGCCCATTTTATAGGTGATGTCTGAAGAGGTTAATGTACAGGCTCTGGCTGAGGTCCCCAGCCGCCGAGGGCTGGGCCTGTGACTGTGGCCAGGGCCTTGTCTGTCCCAGGCCTGCGTTCCCAATGGCTGGGGGCCCCTGGCAGCCCCTGGCCAGGCCTGGGCGCAGCCTGCCCTTCCTGCCCGGGCTGCTTCCTGAGCGCTCCGGGGATCCTCCGGGAGGAGGTGGGCCTTCACAAGCCCCGCCCGTCCTCCAGGAAGGAGCTGTTTTCTTCCTTCAGGTGGGGTCTGCCCAGAAGGCCTCCCTGGCTTCTGGGTGGGAGGAGGGTGGGCACGCGCTTGGCCTCAGCCACCATCTCAGCCACAGTGCCGCTCTCCTGTGCGTCAGGGTTCAGTGTTGGCACAGGACAGAGGTGACCGCTGGACACCGTAGGCCAAGGAGGGACTTCGTGGTCAGAGGAGAGCTGATGGCATGAAGGGAAGGAGGAACTGAGGGCTTGGGTGGCTCCGGGCACTAGAGGACCTAGGAATGGACATCCCTCCGGGGACGTGTGGGAGAGCCCCGCATCTTGGCGTCTCCTGCGTCGCTGGGCTGCGGAGCCCATGTGTCTGGGGGAGGCGTATGCACCGACCCTGGTGGGCAGGGAGGGTCCCTCGGGGTCCACACGGGTGAGGGGCTCTGAGGGCACAGTCAGGGTTCTGGTAGCAGAGGCGGGGCAGGGCTGGCTGGAGGCAGGTAGCTGCCCAGCATTGCTGCTGTCCTGGTGCATGGTCCTGCCATCTCAGAAGGCTTCAGCAGCCCGGGTCGGGGTTGTAGGGGGGCTGGGGTGAAGTGGGTTGTTGCCCACTAGGCCAGCTTTGGGCCCTGGAGTTGGATTTACCAAGTCACAGCACATAGGACCTGGGATGGGAGGGGTCTTGGGGGAAACCTGGTCCAGTCTCGCCTTGTACCACAGGGAAATGGGAATCCAGAGACGCCAAGAATGTCTCCAAGGCCCCATGACCCAGCAGGGACAGGCCAAGGTGGAGTGCCACAGCACCCTGTCCCAAGTGAACGTGGGCACCTGGGGACGTGGCAGAGGGTTGTAAGGAGAACACACACACACACACACACACACACACACACACACACACACTTTTAAAAACTCAGGAGTTGCTCAGGAGTGCATAGGGAGAGAATTAAAAACAGCCCTTAGCCACCCCCTTGCCTTTCCCGGAGGCCACTGTCGTTTCTAGCTCTGCTGCCTGTTCTAGACCACTGTAGGCACGTCCACATGTGGGAAAGACGTGGACATCTCCTCCTCTCCCGCACTGTGACATCTTCTCCTCTCCCGCACTGTGACATCTCCTCTCCCGCACTGTGCCGTCTGGGTTGGAAATGATTCCAAACCCGTTCATTCAGCGCACTTCAGTATTTTCTCTCTTTCCCTCCCACCCTCCCTCCCTGTCTCCTTCCTTCCTCTCTCTCTTTTTCCCTCTTTCTTTTTTGGTACTGGGTGTGAACCCCGGGCCAACACCTGCTAGAAAATCACTTGACCACATATCCACATCCTCAGCCCCTCTCTTTTTTCTTTTTTGGGGTGGGGGAGAGTACCAGGGGATTGAACTCAGGGGGACTTGACCCCTGAGCCACATCCCCAGCCCTATTTTGTATTTTATTAGAGACAGGGTCTCAGTGAGTTGCTTAGCACCTCGCCGAGGCTGAGGCTGGCTGTGAATTTGTGATCTTCCCATCTCAGCCTCCTGAGCTGCTGGGATTACAGGCGTGCACAGCCCCTTCTATTTTTGAGATGGCCTCACTGAATTGTCCAGGCTGGCCTGGAACTCTTGATCCCCTGTCTCAGCCTTCTGAGTCACTGGGATTGCAGGTGTGTGCCACCGCACCCGGGACGTTAGTACTGTGTAAGCCAACTTGTTTTCATTGACACTTGACACACAGGCAGACAAGTCCACTGGCCACCAGTGTGTTCTACGGAAGGCACTGGGAAGACGGTTCCGTCAAGGAACAGCAGGACCAGCTTCCCAGGGGCAGACTCTGTCCCACCCTCTGCCCAAGGACAGTGGCCACCTTCACTTGAAGTTTTTAATTGCTATGTGTTTGTTTTAGTTGCTTTATGTTTGAAACCAAACCCAACCTCAAACCAAAACAACAACAACAAAAAAAAAACACCCAGCCTGCACACCCCACTGGAGATCTCCCAGGTGGGGCTGCTTGGCATGGCAAGTGTGGTCCTGGGCCGGGGCTCTGATGCTGTGACACAGGATGGCTTAGGCCGCCCAAACCCAGTGATGACGGTGAGACAAGCCTGAGGTTCCCTCTGGGGCCACGGGGACCTTATTTCCTCCTGCTCAACCTCATCCCGGCTCCACCCCCTTTACTGTGCACACACAGTCCGCCATGCCTGCCAGACCTGGCTCATCTGTCATGCCTGCAAGACGCAGACCCCCAGGACAGGTGGGGAAACGGAGGCATGTGTCCCAGCCTATACCAATAACATGGCTGGGCTCGCTCTCCTCCTGCGCAGACAGTCAGGTGCCAGGTACCTGTAATCAGAATCTAACCAGGGGGAGGGGATGTGTGGGTGCTGGGGAGCCAGGACCCTCTGGTGTCAAGAGTTGGATTTGGATAGGCCTGGGTTTGAATCCTAGCTCTGTCACTTGCTGTGTGACCATGGGTGAGTGTCTTCACCTCTCTGAGAATGAGTTTCCTCACTTGTGAGTGAGAATGGCTAAAATCCTCCCCCACAGGGTTTCCAGGAGGATCATGGGTGCGCTGTGTGTTGAACACCCAGCCCAGTCCTTGGTGTACGTGTTCAGTGACATCACACTTGTGGAACTGCCGTGATCATGCCTCCAGAGGCCTGCTGTGGCCCACAGGCCTGGAGGTGCTGGGGAAGGAGGGGAGGAGGGCCGGGACAGGGGTCTGTGCTGCCCACCCCCGCGGCATCCATCCCACACGAGCAACTGGCTCTCAGCGGGGCGTGGAGAAAGCATCTCTCCCTGGCGGGCTGTGCCTGGCCCGCCCTCGGGGCAGCTGCCCTGTTCCCAGATCCAGGGTTCCAGGCTGGGTGGCTGGGGCGGGCGGGTCAGGCGGGCCTGGGCAGCTGACAGAGCCTCCCAGAGGGCCGGGAGGCCAGCTGCAGCCCGGAGCTTGCGGAGAGCCAAGTGGCGCTGTAACCCATTCTGCTCCAGCTGCTCTTCCACGCCCCCTGCTCTGCGCGGCCTCCGTGGCCCTGTGAGTTTGTTGCAGGGTCTCCAGCATGCAGCGCGGGACTGTACGGGTCTGGGCCAAGTTCAGCTGATTTAGAATGGGTCTGCAGACATGGTCACAGGTCCGGCCCCCCTGGAAAAACCAGGCCAGACCCTGCTGTGCCATACTCAGGTGGCAGCTGTGGTGGGGCTGGCCTGGGGTCCTTCACAGTCCGATTGTCCAGCCTGGCGCCCCTGAAACCACTGGTGGTTCCATCAAGGACGACTCTACCCTCCTCTCCTACCTGGTCCTTGGGTCGCTCTGATGGCCTCCCTGCCTTGCTTGTCCCCTTCCGGGGAGGCAGCCTGACTTCTCTGCATGGACCTCCCCACCTCCCCCAACGGTGGAGGCTTCTTTCTTTCTTTCTTTCTTTTTTTTTTTTTTTTTTAAATATTTATTTATTTACTTTGGTTGTACACACTGCAATGCATTTATGTTTACGTGGTGCTGAGGATCGAACCTGGGCTGCGCACGTGCGAGGCGAGCGCTCTGCCGCTGAGCCACAACCCCAGCCCGAGGATTCTTTCTTGAAACACTCCTGTCGTGACTTCCACTGGTTGGTTCTGGTGTGACCCCTCAGGCCTGCACAGGAGTTCAGTTGCTCTTCCCGAGACAGCCCTTCTGATGCCTGAAGACAGCTCTGGGGGCCCTGAGCCTGCGGCCCAGGCCCGTTCCTCAGCTTGCCTTCTAAGATATGGTTTTGAGACCCCCCAGTTACCCTGGTGCCCCTCCTTGGCCACGTCGCAGCAGGCCTGTGAGCCTCTTGCAGGGGCTTGTCCAGCACTGGTCTGCATACCCTGAGGGCTCTGAGGCCACTCAGCCATGCCTGAGGCCCCACTTCTGATAGAAAAGAGAAAATATCAGTTCCTGGGCAGTGTTCCATGAGGCCGGCCACCTGGACTGCCCCTGGCACTTCTGAGTGGGGCATTCGGGTCCTTGTGTTTTTCTCCGTGTGTGCACCTGTACTTACCCCTCCTCCCGTAGCCCCCAACAATCTGGGGGGGTAACAAAAGGTAAAAAAGCAAAAGGCTTGGGATGAGCTCCTGTCACCCAGTGGATGGGGGGGTGCCTATGCTGGGAGACCCTGCCTGGGCGGGGACAGAGCAGAGAGAAGGAGAAACTGGCGGAGACTCTGCCTTGGAGGGGCTCTGCCCAGGTGTCTCAGCTGAGCAGGACACGAGGGAATCATGGGAACTGAGGAGGCCGTTTATTTGTTTATTTATTAATTTTTGGTACTAAGGATTGAACCCGGGGGGGCTTAACCACTGACCCCCATCCCCAGCCCCTTCTATTTTTTTTATTTTAAGACAGGATCTCACTAAGTTGCTTAGGGCCTTCATAAGTTGCTTAGGCTGTCTCAGTCTCCTGAGTTGCTGAGATTATTGGCATGTGCCGCCATGCCTGACCCCAGCTCTTTTTATTTATTAGTGATAGGGTCTCGCTAAACTGCTGGAACTAGCCTTGAACTTGTGATCCCCCTGCTTCCGTGTCCTGAGTCACTGGGATTGCGGGAGTGTGATACCACACCTGGCTGAGGAGTTCTGTTTATGCAGGGTTCTGGGAGGCATCGTGGATAGCAGAGGTCAGGCGGGGCCTCTGGTATGGAGGGTGGCATTTATGGGGATGGGAGCATGGCTGTAAAGGTCCTGAGGCAGGCAGTGTTCTCCTGGAGGGCAGGGTGGGGTGCAGGGGCTTGGCATCAGGAGTGGGGGCAGAGGACTGGGCCCAGTGGCAGCAGGTAGTGAACACAGTGAACACAGCCAGGGGTTGATTCTTGTGTGACCTCTGTTTGACCTTGATGAAACAACTGAGGCTCAGAGAGGTCAGCCACACGTCCAGTCAATAAGGCTGGCGCTGGACCAGGCTTGCTCTCCAGCCCTGCGCTCTGCGCCGTCCACGTCCTGGTTGGGAGACCTCGCAGACCAAAGGCACCCAATAAATACCTGTGCTGAAGCAAGAATGGAAACTGAGGCCAGAGAGCAGGGTGTCCGGGAGGACCAGGTCCTTGGTGAGCTCGGTACTGGACCTCTTGTCTTCCTCCTTGGTGGGGAGTGCATGAACAGCGGGGACACACTCCCCCTCCCACTCTTCTCCCGCCCCCAGTTAAGGGGGAGGGGCGCTATCTGCCTGGGGTGGGTGACTGGGGCTTTGACACGCGGCATCCCTATCTGAGGAAAGGGGTGGGGGTTGGGGAGCGCATGGGTGGGCTGCAGGCTGGGGGTCTGTGAGGCTGGAGCGGGGCGGGGTGAAGGGCTGGTCCTGTCAGCGGGATCTGCCGCCTGGCTGACGGCTTCCCCTGTGACCCTGCCATGTGTTCTTGGGGGGACTCTCCAGCCCAGCCGTGGTGCCTTTGTCCCCAGCCTCAGGAGCATGCTTCAGATGCCTCGGGGCTTGAGCGCCCCCCAAGTCCATGAGAACAGGGAGGCTTCTCTGGTGGTGTGAACCCACCGCAGGTCCCACCTCTCCCCAGGGAGCCAGGGCGGTGCCTCCGCGGGAGGTGTGGAATGGAGACTCTGGGCCTCCGGCCTCCCCGGCAGGCCTTCTCCCTTCTTGAAGGTTCTGTGGTCAGGAGGTCCTGAGAGTGAATCGTGGTCACCTAGAACCTGTCCTTGCCCGTGCCTGGCTGGGAGGGCTGCATGCTGGGCTGGCCGTGAGGAGCGGGGCGCCCCGAGGTGTGTGAGAGCACCGCACCAGGCCGCCCTCCAGGGTCCCCGAGGGCCAGCCCCTGCCAGCAGTGGACCAGATGTGTCTTTTTGGATGGTGGAGGGGGAGCTTCTCTGTGTGGGTGTCCTTGCATGATGTGTGGGCTGCTGTGTTTTGATCGAAGGGAGCCAAACTGATTTTCCTGGCCCATCTCTCCACCATCCAAAGCAGAAAGTTAAATAAACACGGCCAAGTATTATCACAGGACACGAGGAAAATGAACTCGGTCCCCGTGGGCGGCCCACATCTGGCAAGCGTTGGGCCTTCCAGGGCTGCAGGATGAGACAGATGTGGTTGGGGGTGGGAAGGGCTCCGGGTACCCCCTGCCCAGGGACGTGCTTCTTTTCAGGGCTCTGCGCCAACCCTGGGGCCTGCGGGGGCTGCAGGCTGCAGCTCAGCTGCGTCGCTCCCGGCCCTGGCCCTTCCTGAGGCCTTGCCATGTGGCTGGGCTTCCCCGGAGCCTTCCTGAGGCTCTCTGGCCCAGCCTGGGGCTGGGGGCACCACTAGGAGACTGGCCAGGCCGAGGAGGCGAACACCTGGCCTGGCGCGGGGCCGTGGTAGGTGGGCAAGCCACGTGGGGGCACCTGGCCTCCTGCCAGCCCCCCCCCCCCCCCCCCCATTCTCTGCCCAGCGCTGTCCTTGGCTTGTGACACTGGCTCTCACCGAACTTCAATGGGCTGGATGGCTTCCCGGAGCCCCATATAGGACAACTGATAGGTGCTCTTTGTTGGGAGGAAGTGCAGAGGGCGCAGCCTCCCTCCCTATTTGGTGATTTATCAGAGCTGCCCAGTTACTTCCCGAGCCCAGAGTTCCCCCAAAGGTGACATTTCCACTGGAGGCCCACAGTGACTCTAGTGGTTGACAGGGGAATTAATTTTTTTTTTCTTTGTACTTTCATGTTTATTTTCTATTAGGAACATGCTACTTGCTATATTTGTTCTAAGAGTTATTAGGGAGATTGTTAGCCGCCCACCAAGTGCGTGACTTCACGAGGAGCAGCTCGGAGGGCAGCTAGAAGGCAAGGAGTGGAGAAGGGAGCGTGGGGCAGAGAGCCCCTGGGACCTCGAGAGCAGGGCCGTAAACTCCTGCTGAAGTCTGGGGAATGCAGTTCCCGGGATGTCCTTGCCCGCCTGGGCCTGGGACATGGGGCGGCCCAGTCACTGCTCAGGCTTGTGTGCAGGGTAGGCCCCGCCGTGCCTGCGTGGTGGTCATCTCGGATGGCCACAACCCGCAAGGTGGGTGTCTTGGGAATGCCATGCACATTTGGGTGAGGGGGCCTGGCTTGGTGGGGGCAGCTGCCAGGTGGAGAAGCCGGCCCTGAGGCTTCCCCACAGCACGCTCACCACGGTGGGTGGGCAGTGGGGCCAAGGGGTGGAGGCGCACCTGTGCCCATGAAATGCCCCCTCTCGAATCAGACTTGTTAAAAGCACTGACTCCTCTCCCTTGGGACCTCCACATGGGGTTGCAAAATGTTCCGGGGCTCATTCCTGTGGAAGCCGTGGGGCTTGGTGTAGGAAGGAGGTGAGGACAATGCACTTGCGTGGCATGGGGTGCTTACGGATGATCAGAGCGGGCATTGTGTGTTCTGCATTTTTAAAAAAATATTTATTTATTTTAGTTGTACACAATGCCTTTTATATTTACGTGGTGCTGAGAGTCGAACCCGGGCCACGCTCGTGCTAGGCGAGCACTCTACTGCTGAGCCACAACCCCAGCCCCTCTGCATTTTTTAAAGATATGTATTTTTTTAGTTGTAGTTGGACATGATACTTTTATTTTATTTATTTATTTTTATGTGGTGCTGAGGGCCGAACCCAGGGCCTTGCACATGCTAGGCGAGCGCTCTACCGCCGAGCCACAACCCCAGCCCCCTGTATGTTCTGCACTTTTTTTTTTTTTTTTTTTTTGGTACCGGGGATTGAACTCAGGGGCACTCGACCACTGGGCCACATCCCCGGCCCTTTTTGTATTTTTATTAGAGACAGGGTCTCACTGAGTTACTAAGTGCCTCGCCATTGCTGAGGCTGGCTTTGAACTCGCGATCCTCCTGCCTCAGCCTCCCAAAGTGCTGGGATTACAGGCGTGCGCCACCGCGCCCGGCTTGTTCTGCACTTTTTAACACACACACACAGGATGGGGAGAGAGAGATGGAGGGCAGATCCGTGTGTCCGAAACCAGGCGGAAACGTGTGTGCACACACGCACAGCACCCCTGTGTGTGCGCTTGCACACGCACACACATCCGCTTCCAATCAGAGACTCGGTTTCCTCCTTGCTGGGGTGTGAGATAAGCCACATGTCCGCGAGGCACCTTCGTGTATTTGCAGTATGTTAGGACAGAGGATAAGTCGTTAAGGGGTCGTAAAAACATATTAGTTTCTACTTTATGGTGCTTTCCTTCAAAGGAAAGTGGATAAAAGGCAAGAGAATGGAATTCTGGTCTTTCCCCCTTTTTCTTTCTGCCCCAAACAGCAAAGAGACGCGGGTGGGGGCTGGTCCCTCTGCCCCAGACCCCACAGCCTGGGCCCCGTGGCTCTGGCGCTCAGCTTCAGGCCCCTCCTGCTCCATCGGCCGCTCTGTCCAGCCCTTGGGGTGGGCTGTGGTGGTGGTCCCTCCACTGGGTCACCTTTCATCAGAGTCCGACAGCTGGTGGGCTCGAACTCCGTGTTGCCACCAAAACAGGATGCGGAGCCAGACCCCGTCGTAAATCCACATTTATATGCACACGTTTCTGGTTAACAAGACCGTGCAGGGATGACTGTATGAAATGAAATACATCTCTATGAACGTGGAGATTGGCCTCAGGGAGAGCCGGGATTAGACAGGAGGGCAGCCTGGGAGGCCTGGGGCCCTCTGCGTTAAGGCCCAGGCCTGCAGTTCCCAAGAAAGGGAATTTTCAGGAAACATTCCGACCCTGAATGGATTTGCTGGGGACTCAGAGACAATAATCCTATTAGGTGTGGCCCACTCTGTGCAAGACACTAAGCCAAGCTCTTTACCTGGGTGATTTCACTTTGTCTTTAAAATGAATAGGAATTTTATTATCCTCACTTTAAACCTTTGGAAATCAAGACTCAGAGAGGTGGGGTGATTGCTCAGGGTCACACAGCAAGGAAGAGGAGAGTTTGTGAGATTGACGTAAGCTGGCATATCCAAGACTGACCTCTACAGAATGACCGCTGGAGTATTTAGAAAAGAGGAATCATTTTAACCACCACCTTCCCAATCAATTTCTGCTTTTCTGAAAGGTCCAAACGGCCTGGGAAGCTCGGCCAGTCAATGACTGTGCGTTCCACACTGGCCACGAGAGGCAGGTGCTGTGGTGTGTGCACGTGAGCTCGGAGCTGTGCAGACCCCAGTTCAAACCCGGGCCCCACCACCTGCTGCTAATTTGACTCACGTAAACAAATTCGTTTAGCTTCAGGTTTTCCCAGCTGTAAAATGGGTACCTGCTTTCGCAGGGCCATTGGGAGAATTAGGCGTGAATGTAATAATGTGAGTGAGCTCACCAAAGGCTAGGGAGTGTTGTTACCAGCCTCTCTGATGAGGGAACTTGTGCTAGGTACTGAGGGCCGAAAAGGAGATGGGGAGGTTTCTCAAAAAGGGATAAAGGGTTGGGGGCTGTGAGGTAGAGCTGGGGGCTGAGGGATCATGGTTTTCTTTTGCCATGCTCCTACGTATGGGACTCTGTTATGGTTTGGATGTGAGTTTTCCCCCCAAAAGCTCACGTGTGAGACAATGCAAGAAGGTTCAGAGGAGAAAAGATTGGTTCATAGCCTAAGTTAATCATTGGATCAATCCCTGATGGGATTAACTGAGTGGTGGCTGGAGGCAGGAGGGTGTGGCTGGAGGCAGCACTCCTCTGGGGGCGTGGCTAGGGGGTATCTATTTTGTATCTGGAGAGTAGAGTCTCTCTGCTTTCTGATCCTCCTGTGAGCTGCTTCCCTCTGCCACACGCTCCTCCATGATGTCCAGCCTCACTTTGAGCCTGCTGTCCCTGGACTGAGACCTCTGAAAATGTGAGCCCCTAAATAAACCTTTCCTCCTAAAATTGTTCTAGTCAGATTGTTTAGTCACGGCAACAAAAAAGCTGACTAAAACGGGCTCTGCAGTGTGCACTTGTGTACTTGGTTTTTATTTTATTTATTTTTTTTATATGAGGGGCTGAACCTGGGGAGTGCTCTACCACTGAGCTATGTCTCCAGCACTTTTTTTGGGGTACTGGTTATTGAACCCAGGGGCACTTCACCACTGAGCTACATCCCCAGCCCTTTTTAAATATTTTACCTTGAGGCAGGGTCTTGCTAAGTTGCTTAGTGTCTCACTAAATTGCTAAGCCTAGTTTTTTTTTTTTTTTTTTTTAAATATTTATTTATTTGCTTTAGTTGTACACAATGGGTTTATTTGTACGTGGTGCTGAGGATTGAACCCGGGCCGCGCACGTGCTAGGCGAGCGCTCTACCGCTGAGCCACAATCCCAGTCTCTGCTAAGCCTAGTTTTGAGTTCACAATCCTCCTGCCTCAGCCTCCTGAGCCGCTGGGATTCCAGGCATGTGCCACCATGCCCAGCTCCAGCACTTTTTTTTCCAAATTTCAAAATGGAAAATTGCTAAGTTGCTGAGGCTGGCCTTGAACTTGAAATGCCCCTCTTGCCTCAGGCTCCCGAGCCACTGGGATTACAAGGGTGTGCCACTGCACCTGGCTGAATCATGTACTTCATAAACACTATCTCATTTGATCCTCAGAACTACCTTGAAGCTCTGAACAGAGAGCTTGTTATGAACAGAGAGGTTACCTACTTTGTCCAGGTCACACAGCCAGCCATGGTGGATTAGGATTTGTTCCTAAGGCATCTTACTTCAACCACATCTCTGCAGATGAGGACTAACTTGAGGTCAGGGCCAAAGTGGTCAGGGAGAACTTCTGGAAGGAGGTGAACTAGAACTCTGGACAGTGATTCAACCAGGGAAGCAGGGTGGCTTTGTAGCCACTGGTCAGACTGACTCGGGGGACTTGGCTAGGAGCTCGAAGGCCTGCTTGTGTCCAGGTTTCCCCTGAGCAGAACTGGAGATGGTGTGAGCCCAGGCCAGGTGGGCTACTTCAGGTTCACCTTCACTTCTTCTTCTTGTCTTAGCCAAATTCGACTTGGTTGGATTTTTCTGAACTTTCATCTTTGAGCAAGGAGATGTTTGCTTTCATTAAAAAAGAGATCCACAGACTTTTAACGTTTTCGTCCACAAATGTCATTCTTCCCAAGATGGGATTTCAGAATTTTAGCTGCGGCTCAAGTAGGAACTCATCCTATCCCTGGGCTGGTTCTCTGTACCCCGAGCCTTCTCCGGGGCCGTGATTGTGGACAGAAGGGTCCACCTCTGGCCCTGGGCCCTGGGCCATAGGCTGTGGGTGGCAGTTGGTCCTTGCTGTTCAGGGTCCCCTTTCACCCGCTGTCCACCCTGACTTTCATTTCTCCACAAAGGCTCCTTGCCGCTTCTACTTGCTTTGGTCTTACACCGTTGGCCATGGTCTCCTCCATTGGCCATGTTCATTTCCCCATTCACTTAGCTCCTCTTGTGCCACTGGATGACACTAGTCCAGTGGTCAAAGGTCAGAGCCCAAGTCCCTTTCCTCAGCTCTCTCAGTGCCGACCTAGAGCTCTGCAGGGCTTTAGTGCTTTTGTTTTGGGGTGGGGGTGGTTGGTACAGGAGGTAGAGCCTGTAGGTACCATATCACTGAGCCACATCCCCAGGCCCCTTTTTAAAAAAAAAAAAATTTAGAGACAGGATCTTGCTAAGTTGCTTAAGCCTCACTAAATTGCTGAGGCTGGCCTCAACTTGAGATCCTCCTGCTTCAGCCGCCTGCCTTGCTGGGATTACAGGCATGTGCCACCGTGCCCAGTTTGTTCAATGATTATTAAAGGAGGAAAAGGTAAAATACACATCGGCTGTCCGTCCCCAAAGCTTAAATATGGGCAAATTCTTTGTTCTAGATATCCTGCTTCTGGGAACGAATCCTAAGAAAAATTATTGAGCAGGCTTGTGGCCATGTAGGGTGTACATGGACATGGGCTGCTCTGTGGATGCTATTATAGTCAGGAATGGCTGAGAGTCACCCAGGTATCCAGCAGCAGGATAAATTAGTCCCAGGGCCTCCTCTGGAGAGACCAGGAGCATCACTGATAATGATGTATCAATCTATTATTTTGAGGGGAAAAACATATATTTGCTGTTCCTTGCTGACTTAGGTTTCAGAGCATTTGTGTTCCTTAGTTATAAGTATGGTTACAGCCTCTGGAAAGTTGTAAGTGCCTTTACACAGGGAAAAAGTTGTACTTTTAGTTTTTTAATTTAAACTCACTAATATATCTCCCTAGTTTTCTTTTTCTGGTACTAGGGATTGAACTCAGGGGCACTCGACCACTGGGCCACATCCCCAGCCCTTTTTTGTATTTTATTAGAGACAGGGTCTCACTGAGTTGCTAAGTGCCTCGCCACGGCTGAGGCTGGCTTTGAACTCTCGATCCTCCTGCCTCAGCCTCCCAAGTGCTGGGATTACAGGCGTGCGCCACTGCGCCCGGCTCCTATTTTGTATTTTATTTAGAGACAGGGTCTCACTTTTGTTGAGCGCCTCGCTTTTGCTGAGGCTGGCTTTGAACTCACAATTCTCCTGCCTCAGCCTTCTGAGCCACTGGGATTATAGGCGTGAGCCACTGCGCCTGGGTTCCCTAGTTTTCTACATCATGAATGGATTACTCATACCAGAAACTTATAAAAAAAAAAGGGGGGGGGAGATGCTCATTCTAAGAAACAGTAAGAAAAGGGCAAGACTGAGTGAATTCTGCTTGTGACATCCACAGGACACTCAGACAAACCTTGGGCAAGGCAGATGATTAGGAGAGGGGGAGTTGGGAGGGGGGGTGAGAGGTGGGATGCCCGTGGGGGTCCTGGATGGGCTCCCATCCCTGCAGCCTGCTGCCCCTTCCCTCCCTACTCCTCCCCAGCACTGTTCCCTTGGTCCCATCGTGCTGTGCTGGTTGCGCGATCTTTTCTCAGCTCCAGGTTCCACAGCATCTTGCTTGGTAATTTGACATTGGCCGTGGTGCAGTGTTTACACCATGGGTAGCGACAGCCACTGCAAGCCAGAGCCCCTTCCCCTCCTTGTGAGCCACCTGTAACCGGCACAGCACTGTCTCACATGGCCTTCCACATCACCCCAAGGAGTTTGTGTGCTTGAGGAGACCCAAAAATGAAACTCTGGCCCTGGAGCTGCTGGTACAGAGGAACTTAAAGGAATCTTCTGTGAATTTGGATCACAAGGGGAAGGGATAGTGAGAGAGAGTTAGCATCCAGTTGACTGATCTGTAACTGGGGCTTCTGCTTGCTGGACAAATAAAACAAAGGAGGCGTCAAGAACCTTGGCCTGGGGCTGGTGCTGTAGCTCAGTGGAAGAGCACTTGCCTTGCATGTATGAGGCCCTGTGTTTCATTCTCAGCACCACATATAAATAAATAAAGACTCATCAACTAAAAGAAAAAAAAGAATCTTGGCCCTATGGGAATGGGGAAGACAGTAGAGTGAATTGGACATAGATTTCCTGTGTTCATATGTGACCAGTGTATCTCCACATCATGTACAACCACAAGAATGGGCAGTTATACTCCATGTATGTGTGATATGTCAAAATACACTCTAGTGTCATCTATAACTAAAAAGAACAAATTAAAAATTAAAAAAAAAATTCTGGCTCTCGCTGGGTACTGGTGAGCATCTGTAATCCCAGTGGCTCAGGAGGCCAAGGCAGGAGGATCGCAATTTCAAAGCCAGCCTCAGCAACTTAGCAAGGCCCTAAGCAACTCTGTGAGACCCTGTTTCTAAATAAAATATAAAAAAGCACAGGGAATATAGCTCAGTGGTTAAATGTCCCTGGGTTCAATCCCCAGTACCAAAAAAAAAAAAAAAAAAAAAAAAAAAAAAAACCCTGCTCCTGGCTCCAGCCATCCCAGCTCCAAGACCTTTGGCAAGTTGCTTAGTCTTAGTTTTTCTCACCTGTAAATTGGGGTTGATAGGTGTATGTAGAGGGTTGTTCAGGCCAGTGGCTCTCAAAGTCTAGCATCAGAATCACATGGAGGGAAAACACAGATTCCTGGTCCTTTCTGGTCCTACCCCAGGTGTATTTGGGATGGGGCCTGAGAGTCACCAGCTCCCAGGTGGTGGCCTGGGGCCCGCGTGCTGAGAAGCACTGCTTGGGCAGGTGCTCACCCCAGCGCTCACTGTGGCTGCTCCTGTGGGGGTGGGGAGCATGGTCTGGGGGATTCCAGGGCCGGGGGGTGGGCACCCCAGGTTCTAGGCCTGCTCTTTGGGGTCC
Organism: Tamias sibiricus; assembly: GCA_025594165.1. NCBI lineage: Eukaryota > Metazoa > Chordata > Mammalia > Rodentia > Sciuridae > Tamias > Tamias sibiricus. The sequence continues at coordinate 35,427,844 of CM046672.1, forward strand.
CCGGCGACCATTTCCCTTCTTTGACGCTCCGTCCCCCCTTCTGTGAAATGGGCCACGAAGCCCTGACTTTGTGGCACAGCCGAGGACACATCTGTGAAGGCCTCGGGGACTTCGGGTTTCTGGGGCAGGGTGTTGAGGAAGACCTGAGGGTCTCAGCCGTGCTGGCAGCTGTCCCCTTGCCCTGGGGACCAGCACCAGGGGCCGGCTGTGAGGTGACGCTCTCCCCAGTCCCCAGGGGCCAACAGTGTTCTCCAGGCTGGGCTCCTCTTCCAAGGAAGCTTGAGAAAAAAGACATAGTTTTAATTCTTGAAACTTAGGCACCTGAAAGAAAAAAACAAAAACAAACCCAGCAACAACAAAAAACCTCAGGCACCTGGCCTGTGCCATGCTGTGGTGGCTTCTTCCTGTCCCCAATGCCTCAATTTTCCACGCATGTGTGGCCCTCGGTCTCCTTTGCACTCCCCGCTCCCTGGCTGGGCTGGGTGGGGCAGGGGAGGGGAGTGTCGGTGCTCACACCCCCTCCCTCCTTCCTTGACCTCCTTGGCCTGTGAGCTGGAGCCGTGCTCAGGGACTTCTGTGCTGGCTGGGGCTTCTGGACAATTCTATGGCTCCCCAGGGCTTCGTCTCCTCACCAGGAAGGTCTAAGGACTCCCTCGCAGGTGGGCTGGGAGGATGGCGTGGGAGCAGGTGGTTGGGATGTCCGCGTGGTGCTGGGTACCACTCCGGTCCCGGGAAGGTGGCCTCTTCCTGCTGTGCTGGTCACACCCCCAAGCTTGTGTGAGGTGTGTGTGTGCCATGACCAGGTGCTTGAAGGGATAGGAAAGGAACTTCTGTGGATGCAGAGAGAGAAGCTGCTGGCTGTGGTGGTGCGTGCCTGTAATCCTAGCTACCCAGGAGGCTGAGACGGGAGGATTCCATGTTTGAGGCAACTTAGTGAGACCCTGTCTCTAAAAAATAAAAGGATAAAAAATACACTGGGGGGGCTGGGGTTGTGGCTCAGCGGCAGAGCGCTCGCCTAGCACGTGCGCGGCCCGGGTTCGATCCTCAGCACCACGTACAAATAAACGCATTGTGTACAACTAAAGCAAATAAATAAATATTTAAAAAAAAAAAATACACTGGGGTGGATTGGCAGTGCCCTACCGAGGTGGAGGCTGGGGCAGGTCTGCCGTCTGCGTCCTGTCCCTGCTCTAGTGAAAGAGAAACGCCTTTTCTAGTACTTACAGAAAATTCGTGGTCTTCCACATTCATCGCCTGATTTCACACGTTATCATTGTCATTTTTTACTAGGGAGAGTGGAAGAGAGGAATCAAATTTTGCAGAGTTGCTCTAGATGAGGTTTTGCTGGGTCTGTGGCTCTCTGCAGGTATCTTCTCATCATTGTCTTCTGGGGTGTGTTTGGAGGTCTCGGGGTGCTGAGAGGGATATGAGCTGCCTCAGAAGCAGATCCCCTGGGCTGTGAACTCCCAATGGCTGTGTCCCTGCACCGTGGTGGGGACTGGAAGGCAGCGAGGCTGAAGGATCCTGGCTCTAGCCAGTTCTTATGCTTGGGGTGGGGTGAATCTCAGTGGGAAACCTGACCTCACTGTTCAAAACTCAGCCCTTCTATCTTTCCAGGCAGAGTGAAACCTCCGCAGCCAGCCAGGACCCTGGGGGCAGCGGGGGAAGCTTGAGTTATCCCAGTAATGTGAGCCTCCATCGATTGCTCGGCTACCTTCAGCTGAGTGCTTTAGGAGTAGCATCTCATTTAGTCCTCTCCCCCAGTCCTGTGAGGTTGGTGCCACTGTTATCCCCATTTTATAGAGGAGACGGAAGGTCAGAGTGGATCAAGTACAGTGGTCCCAAGGGGATTGGGTTCAGCACCACCCCCATCAAAATTCTGCAGATGCTCAAATCCTTTATAGGAAATTCAAGTATTTGCACGTAACTTGTACACACCCTCCTGTATACCTCAAGTCATCTCCAGATTACTTAAAATGCCTAATACAATGTAAATGCTATGTAAATAGTTGTAACATGTTGTTTAGGGAATAACGACAAGAAAAAAAAATAGCCTCTCCATGTTCTGCACGGATGCATTTTTTTTCCTTAATACTTTGGGCTGAACCTACGGATGTGGAACCTGTGGATACTGGAAGGCTGCGGCCTTGGCCCGAGCTCTGGCCTGTCGTGGTGTGGTTGGGGCTGATCCTGGCGCGCCTGTTCCTGGGCCCACTCCCGGAACCCTGCCCTGCTCGCGTCTTTCCAGATCTCCAAGCTAGCTCACCTGGGCAGCTAGATGAGCTCTGCTGGGTGGCTTCTGGAGAAGCCCCTTGTCCTGTGGGTATGTACCAACTTCTTTGTTTGGAATTCTTGGACTGTTGCTGGGTGTCTTTCTGCTCTCCCTGTTTTACCCAGAGCACAGAAAGCAGAGCAAGGGACGGCAATGGCCCCTCAGGATCTAGGCTTCCAGCCCCTCTGCCTGAGGTTGGCCAGGGAGGCAATTTGTGAAAAACTTCCAGCAGTGTTGACCGTCACAGGTGTTGATTCTACAGTCCGCATGTAAGGGGAAAGTCAAGAATTGTCCAAACTGCCTGTGAAAGTCTGTTAGGAACGTGCAGGCCTGGTGACCACTTACCGCCTCGATGGGTCTGTGAGGCAGTCCTGCCTCCACTGTTGCAATCTTGCTTTTTTTTTGTTGTTGTTGTTGTTGTTGTTACTGGGGATTCAACTCATGACTCTCAACCACATCCCCAGCCCTATTTTGTATTTTATTTAGAGTCAGGGTCTCACTGAGTTGCTTAGTGCCTCGCTTTTGCTGAGACTGGTTTTGAACTCGCCATCCTCCTGTCTCAGCCTCCCGAGCTCCTGGGATTAAAGGCATGCACTGCCATGCCCAGCCTCAATCTACTGCTTTTGAAAACATTTTATTCTAAAAATTTATCATTCTTATTATTATTTTGTGGAACTAGGGATTGAACCTAGGAACATTCTACCTCTGAGCTACATAGACATGTAGCCCTTTTGCATTTTTCATTTTTTTGAGACAGAGTCTTGCTAACTTGCCACCGCTGGCCTTGAACTTGTGATTCTCCTGCCTCAGCCTCCTGAGTCACTGGAATTATAGGCATGGGCCGCAGAACCCAACTTAAATTTATTTATTTATCTATTAATTTATTGTGGATTTGGGGCTTTAAATCAGGGCCTTGAACATGCCAGGCAAGTGCTCTACCACTAAGTTGCATTCCCAGCCCTTAAATTTATGTTTTAAAAAGCATGTGGTCAGGCACAGGATGGAGAGAAGTCATATTACCTAAGAAATGGATTTCTATAAATACCAGCCTCCTCATTTGAGGTGCCAAGGGTTGGGGTCATGGGCTGAGCGACTAGTGGGAGGGGCCTGGACCACACTCAGCACGCACCTGCGCCTGTGAAGGAGCTTACCTGCGAGGTTTAATTGTTAGTCCTCTTTTTAGCAAATGGTCAGGGCGAATCATGAGCACTAGGAAAGGGGGTCATGATGGGACCCTGTCGCGATTTTCTGTCTTCTCTGAGGGTTCAGCTTGGTGCTGAGGGTACTGGCTGGGGTCTTGGATGGTGTTAGGTCTAGAGAGACTTTACTCTGCAGTGTGGTCACTCCCCCCAGCCCCACCCAAGAGGAGCCTGGAAAATATGCATCAGGCAATTGGGTTGGTTTGCACTTGGCCATGGTCATTCTGCCCAGAAGCATGATGCCAAAGACGGTCTTGGGTCAGGCTGTGCTTCCCAGCACCTCTGTGCAAGTTGAAAATGTTGGCTGTGCTTTTTTACAGTGTGGAGTACCTGTTTCTCTGGGCATTCACGGCCCTGCACCAAGACTCACTGCTTGGTGGAGCATGGGTTAAATTTCTGTTCCCCATCACCACCTTTGCTTTGTGCAGTGTGCAACCTGCCTAGCCATACCTGACAGGCCTCCCTGCTTTGTGTGTGTGTGTGTGTGTGTGTGTGTGTGTGTGTTTCCCTTTGGGAGCTGGAGATGACCATGCTCAGCAAACACTCTGCCACCGAGCTGCACCTCCGCCCTGTCAGTCCTTTCCAGTCTTTGAGTTTGCTTAGTACTGAGTGAGGATGCCCTCGCCTGACAATGAGGTCTGGGCTCTCGGTGCCCCCTTTACTGTCCTTGGCCTGGCCTAGTGAAAGGTTTCCCTAAGGATGAGCCCAGGAGAGGCGGTCCCGTACCGTCCCCTGCCTCCCCACCTCTGCTGGGTGGTGCCTCCTGGGAGCCGCCCCTGCAGGGGTGGAGGGAGGCCCAGCAAAGCCCAAGGTTCCTCAGGCTCCAGAAGCACCAGCAGGGGCAGCCAGTGGAGAGACCCCCGAGTCAAGCCAGGGGTCCAGGGGGTCGTGGACATTGGTTTTGGGAGGGTGGGGAGGGTGTTTCTTGATCTTCCATGAAAACTGTGACCTTTACCCAGAAAACGCCCATGCGCACACACATCCAGAAGCAGACAGCCGGGGCGCGGGCCAGGCAGCTGGCCCTGGGCGGGCTCTGGAGGGACTTCTGCACCCTGCCCTGGCCCCGCCGCAGACCCACGTGGGCCCTTGGACCAGCACTGGTCCCTCTTTCGCCACTCGCCTCCTCACTGCCTGCGCAGAGCTTGTCCCTGAGCTTTCTGCCTCTGACACCCAGGTCCTGCCTGCTGTGACACCCCCCAGGGCCCCTGCCTGTCCCTCTTTCCCATCCCCCACCTCAGACCCTCGCCCTCCCTTTCTGTTCCCCTCTCCGGCTCCATCTTTTCTGCATCTGCAAGATGTGAGGACCCCCGCCCCCCGCCCCTCATAGAGGGTCTGGTCTGCAGGCCGGGAGCAAGTGGCACTAGGCAGGTGGCCTACAGATGCCCACCTAACACCTTGCTCTGTACCACTGGTGCCTGAACCCAGGGCCTGGCACACAGGCCCTGGGTCTGCCTGGGGTCTCTGGGGGTGGCAGGGCCTACCCTGGCACATAGGGCAACAGCGGGGAGTCGGGCTTGGCGGGGCTCACATTTGCCCATGAGTCGGCCCTGCATAACCTGTGGTCGCAGAGCTGAGAGCACAGGGGGCTCTGCTCTGTCTTGAAGCCCTGGCTGATCCTCAGAATCCTTTTTTTTTTTTTTTTAAATATTTATTTATTTACTTTAGTTGTACACAATGCAATGCATTTATGTTTACGTGGTGCTGAGGATCGAACCCGGGCCGCGCACGTGCGAGGCGAGCGCTCTGCCGCTGAGCCACAACCCCAGCCCTCAGAATCTTTCTTAACCCTTCCTCAGAACCATTGTTAGCAGTCAGAGGTGGTCCTCGAGTGGCTGCCACCAGGTCCGCATAGTGGTGTCCCATTCTGTGGGCCCCTTCTTCTCCATCATTAAGAATTCTGGCCCACGCGTGGCACTAGAAGCCCCTCAGGACTCCAGAGATGACCTCCTTCTCGCTCGCTCTTTTTCTGCCCCTTCTTCTCTTAGCAGGATGCTGTTGAGCCCTGCCTTGAAGGGCCTCTTTAGCGGCCCTTGTTCAGGGGCTGCAACTCTGGGCATCGCTTACCAGGCTCCACAGCTTGGGGGACTTTCCGGAACAGCTGGAAGAACTCGGGGTGGAGCCCTCCCTACCTCCCGGTGCTTCCCTGTTTGCTGGGGCTGACCTGCAGGTGTGGACGCCCCCAGGCCCTGCTGGGTGGACTCTGAGCGGGAGCTCCTGGCTTGACAGCGCTCCCTCCTTGATGAGTTCACGGAGATTCTGATGGTGTGGATACGAGCCACGCCCCGCTGCACCCCAGGACTGAGTGTGTGACCCGGATTTTCTGTTAGCGTCCACCCCGCCCAGACCTGAGTGGCTTATTCTCAAAGCCAAGGTGGACGTGGGCCTCCTGGGGGGAGTATACTGCCCTCTGCTCCAGGGGTCCGCAAGGCCACAGGGCCAGGGGAGGGGCCAGAGAGGTGTCCCAGGGACTGGTGAGTGCCTGTGGCTGTGCTACCTGTGATCTGGTTCAGAGCAGACTCAGCCTCTGCTGGGCTCTCTGTCACCCGGAGTCCTGTTTGCTTCTTTATTGAAATGCTTGTTGAGTGTTTGCACAGAGCTGGGTGCTGGGTGGGCACTGGGGACGGCGGGCAGGTGCCTGCCCTGGTGATGGAGGCCGGCGAAAGTCAAGGATATGCTTTTGGAGGCTGAGCGGGTGTGAGGCTGTGGAGATCGAGGCGGGAAGCTGAGACAGAGCTCAGGCCCATAACTGGGCATCTGCTGCCTGGCTGTGTGACCAAGGGCAAGTCCAAGCCATTCTGCATCCTGCGAGCTCCTGCGCCCTCACCAGTGGGCATATTCGCACACGTGCACTTGGGCAGAAGGTGCCTGACATCTACTGCTGGCCCCAGCAGGGAGCTGCTTTGTGAGACCAGCAGCTGAGCTGGGTCTCTTTAAGACAATGCCAAACACCATGGTCACCCCAAGGTGACCAACAAGGTGACCAGGAAGGTGGGATGGAAGAGATTTGGGGGATAGAAAGACAGTGGTCTTCAATAGGTAGCAGATCTTACTTTTGCAAATGTCACAAAAAATGTGGGACCAAGTGTGGCAGAGGGGCCTTGGGTGGAGCCTCACTGTGGATCAGCCTCTGCTGGCCCCGCCCCGTGCCGTCACACTCGTCCCTCCCTGTGTGTGTGGCTCTGCCTCTGTGGGCACACCCTTGCTTTGCATGCCCTCCTCGTCCCTAAACACTCTGCAGCATCTGATAGGGACCCACTCCCCTGGGCACCAGCTTCTGCTCACACGGCGGCCCCCACGCACCCACCTCCCTCTCTGCGCCTCTGCCCTGAGCTCACCGTCCCTCCTCACGCGTGCCCATCGTGCAGGGGGAGGGAGTGTGCATCCGATCTCAGTGCCGCCCAGTCTCATGAATTGAAGAGTTTGCGGTAGAACCTGAGGAAGTTTCCAGAAAGTGCCTGGCCCCCTGGCTGGTGGGCGTCCCCTCGGTGTGTGGTGCAGGCTGACCCTGTGCCAGCTCTCAGAGGCTTAGCCCTCAGGGTTTGTCATGCTCCTGCAGCAGAGTTCCATGTTAGTGATTTGGGGGGCTCGCAGCTCGGTTCCCCAGAGTGCCCCCTGCCACAGTGGGCTCAGGCCACTCTAGCAAGCACCTGGCTCCTGGTGCAGGTGGGGCCTCTTGCTCTGGGCCTGCTGTCTTGCCGGTCGCATTTTTCCAGCTGGGGCAGGAACTGCTCTTCACTCGCATGGTATCGGGTAGCGCAGGGCCTTGGGAGGGGGATTGGCTCTTTCTTTTTCTCATCAACGGTGTATGAAGGCTAGCGTGTTTATATCTTCAGAAATCAGAATGTGGGCCCAGGCTGGTGTCTGAGTGGGGTGTGGTCACCAGCACGAGTGGGAAAATGTGCTCCTGCCCGGGCTTGGGGTTGGTGGGGCGCAGGCCAAGGCTGTGCGGGGTGCCCGCGGGATCTGCATTGTGCGCCGCAGCCACTTGCTGGCTGGGGAGGGTTCCGGGGGCCTGTTGTGAGGTCTCTGCGGCCAGCAGGCTTCCGGTCGCTCTCCTCATCTTCCTATCTCTGCAGACTCTCTGGGGTCCTGGAAACCAGAATGGAGCCTTGATGTCCCCAAAGAGCCCCAGAGTGGTGGGTGTCCTCTTAATTCTTTTTCTCATTATGACCGAGGCCTGATCTCCTCAAGGGAGGGGCTGGGCATCTTAGGGACCTCCTCAAGCTCAGTGACTCCCCAGGTCAGACTTCTTAACCGCTGGAGCGGACCTGAGTGTGGGGGCTGTTTGTCCTGATGCAGGGGTGTACAGAAGTCAAGTGGGGGAGCAGCTGTCGTACATTAATGCCACAATACTGTGGCTGGTGATGCGTAGGGTCCATGCGGACCTTGTCAAAGGCATTCAACAAAATGGCAGCATGGTGACCTTACACGTCGGCAGTAGTCTCTTAGCACAAGTGCTGTGTGTGTGTGTGTGTGTGTGTGTGTGTGTGAAGGGCACTCGTCTTCAGGTGTGGCAGGGAGTGCCCCTTCCCTGGCTCCTTTCCTGAAGGGCTTGCGTCCAGTGTTATCCGCCCATGTTTCCAAGGCTTTCTGGCTAGAACCGTCTTAGTGAATAGTATCAGTTCTGTCTGACACGAGGTTCTGATTCCTATTTACAAAGCTGCATAGTTGAAAACCCACCCCAGCTGCAACGAGCTAAGTAAAACAATAGCTTTGGTCTCTGCCCAGATCGTTTCTGTATTTCATTGTCCTGATTTGGAGTTTCTACTCTCAGGATGCAAACTTGGAAAAGCGAGAACATTTCCTCAGCATTCCTTGGCCTGGTGCTCATGGACGTGGACAATTACTGTTGCCCGAGCAATTCTGAGGGTTAAAAGAAACACAGTGTGGTTCTGTGAGGCTCTGGAGAGGGAGTAAGACCACGGGGAGCTGCTCAGAGGGGAGCCGGCTTCAGGACTGCCTGAGTCCCCGCACCAGGCCCACCTGAGGGCTTGGGCCAGTGTTCCAGCAGATGCCGGCCCTGACCTTCATGGGGCAGTTAGCCTGTGTGGTCACCATGCACATTTAATCTTCCCAATGGCCCTATGGCTTAGGTATTGTATTATGTCCATTTTTAGATGGGAAGCCAGAGCTCGGGGGCTGATAGGCTCAGGGTCATAAGCTGGGAAGGGGCAGAGCTCTGCTTGGAGCTAAACTTGGGTTCTGTCCCCCGCCAGCCGCTTGCTTCCCTCGCTGGTTGGCTGCCCAGCTTGCTGGGTACCTGCCTTGGCTGTGGACGGCTGGAATTGCTGCTTTCAGCCTGAGTTGCAGGACGCTGGATAGCATCCTTCATGCCCTCGTTGATAGTGGTTTCAGAAGCAACTTTTGAGACAGGCATTCTGGGGTTTGAGCCCAAACTGCACAGGCACTCACTAGCTGTGAGGCCCCTGGTGCCTCCCTTCACCTCGGAGTCTGCTGAGGGTTAAACCCAGGAGTGGCTGGAGAGCAGGGGGTGGGTGGGGGTGGGAGCGCACAGTCCTCATCACCCAGGTGGTGCAGGCGGGAGCGGCACAGTGCGGAGGGGGAGAGGCTTGTGGTCGCTTCAGCCTGCACATGTGTCGAGCTGCAGAGCCTGTTAAATCTGAAAAATACCGTGCGTGCACATTTTTGTCTTAAACAAAGTTCCATTTACAAAGTCTATAACCCAGCTTTAATATTATTACGCACCCCAGCCTGGGACTCATTCCAGGACAAGAGCGTTATTATGCTGTGTAGCGTTCCTCCCGTGTTCTAGCATGTGGCTCCACCAACCTGGTCTTGCATGCTGGGCTGTGGGGTGGGGACTGCCCATCCCTGCTCAGCCTCACACTGCAGAGCCCAGGGTGGAGTGGGGGAGGCCATTTGTCTTCTAATGTCACCAGCTTGTGAGCTGAAGTGCTCAAACCTGCTGACCACGGGAGAGCGGGCCTCTGCATGTCCTGCGATCTGTCTGCAGGTTGTGTCTGTGCGTGGGGGCTGGTACCCTGCACTTGACTGACCTCTGAGAAAGTCTCTGTATCTCAGTGGCAGTCTATGTGGCAATGTGGGGGTGGGGGGATGTCTGTGGGATCATGGAGCATTCTGAGTCTTTGCTTGATTCCCATGAGTGGCAATGGCTTCCTTGTGAGCGGGAGCTGGTTGTAGATATTGGTGGCCTGGAGTGCTAAGGAAAGGTTCTGATGCTGCATTTGGTTCCGGACAAGTGTTGTGATTGATTAGCGATGTCTGCCAGGGGTGCAGGGATAGGGGAACCATAACTGACCCGTGCTTATTTGCCATTCCTGTTTTATTCTGACCATGTTGCATCTCTGTGAAACCAACAAAGTCCACTTTGTAGGCTTCACCACCTCTCCCTTGGTCGTGGACACTCTATAAGGACCCCTAGCAAACCTCCGTCTTCCATGCCCTGTTGCCCCAGCCCCACAGCCTGTGTGTGCAGCCTCCGGACTCACAAGCCCATCTCTTTCTTTCTTGCAGTTGAAGAGGGGGAGGCCTCGGACTTCTCGCTGGCCTGGGATTCCTCCGTGACAGCAGCAGGTAGGTGCCCAGGGACTGGTGGGGAATTGCTGGGGGGTCTTGTTGGGGTGGGGGGCTGGTCCAGAAATTCAGAAAGCCACCCAGCTGGTGATGGAAGGGATATTTTTCATGTCACATTCCTGTCTCTGGTCCAGACTACCCGTGCAACATGATGTTATATCAGTTCCATATGCTCAATAAAATCCATTACATGCGGAGAGCCACATGCCCTCCGTTTCCCAAGGGTCGCGTTTCCTTCTCGTGGGCACGGTTCAGGTGGGTGGTGATTCCCTTCCGCACGGGCCTGGCAGATCCCTGTTCTGGGTGCCACTACACGTTCGTTCCACTCTAAACTGCACCAAAGCTGCTGGAATTGGACTTTGAAACTCCAATCTGAACGAGCGAGAATTCCCGTATCTCCCTTCCTGGGAGAGGCTGTTGTGCCATTCTGGGTCCAGCAGTCCTGAGCTGGACGCCTCCAGTGGGAGGTACTCGGGGGAAGCTCAGGTCTGTGGGATGCATGCCACTGTGGGGCGCTGGGGTGATGTGACATTTGGGGGACTTAACGTTTTCCCCATCTGGCAGCTCAGCTTTCCAGTTGTAAGAAGAGTGAATGAGTGAGGATGTTCTGACTGCAGCGTTAACCTCATAGTTACGTGGCGCTTGAGACAGAGCTGGCTGTGGGGTCCTTGGGGCTCGGTGCCCAGCTAGTACCTCTCATGGCACTGGGGACCCCGACTCCCTTTCTGGCAGGTGCAAGGCTCTCTTTCCTCGTCCTCCTCCCCTGCCTTGGGCCAGGCCTGTCCTGGGGTCCTGACCAGCTGGCTCAGGATGCACGGGAGTTGAGGCTCGACCAGTTTTGTAGAATCTTAAGGTCTGAGGAGACCTACCAGGAGCTATTGAATGCTGGCTTCTTTTTCAGTTGTGGAAACTGAGACAAGAAGAGAGCTCGGCTCTGGGCTGGTATTTCAAAAAGTGTGGATTCAGACGTCAGGTTTATGAACATTTGACTTCTTAATGGTTACACGTCTAATTTGTGATTTTTATAGACTTCTGTGACTTATGATGATGCCAAATTCGTTTAAGTGAAAAAACAGAATTGACAAGGAAGTCTTAAGTAATAGTACTATGCAGAGTCAGCAAAAACGAGCACGGTCCACACGTAACTGAAATTTGGGAGTTGATGGTATAGGAGGGAGTGCAGAATCGGCCCTGAATCCAGGTCCCTGGACTTCGGGTCCAGTGCTCTTTCTAGCAGGATCTGAACACTGTTTGGAGGGTCTTTCAGGGTCCTGGCTGGTCCTGGTTAACCCAGGTGTGGGCATTGCATCGTTATGTCTGCAGTTGGCCTGGCCGTTGGTGACGGGGCTCCCTCCACGAGGAGGGGCCTTGTCTGAAGCTAGAATGGTGGGGGGTGCTCAGGTTTTAGGGAGGGTTTGAATAGGTCTTGGTGTCAGCACTGGGCAGGTTAGGAGGCTGGGGGAAGGGCTGTGCAGGCCTCCGTCTCCCTGTGAGACTATAAAGCAACCGGTCTCAGTTCCGGGCCTCCCGACAGAGGGGGCTGTATGTGCCCAGGCTTGTGCTGACCTCTGGAGAGCGTCCCCACTGTGCCCTGAGCCCCTGATCTAGGAAGGCACTTGGGCTGGGCCCACGCAAGGCCCCCTCCCACGCAAGGCTGCTTTCCTGGTAGTGCTGGATGGTGTGTGGGGGGTGGGGCAGCCGTGCCGTCCAGGCGGCTGGGCTGTGGCTGTGGTGGACGGCGAGCCTGGGCAGGGGAGTCGGGCACCCAGGCTGCCTCCCTGAGCCAGTTAGGCACTTCCTGGTTGCAGGAGGCAGGGTGATGTCCCCCCGGGGCCTTCCTGGGTTGCCGGGGGCAGCAGAAGTCACAGGACTTGTGGTTTCCAGCCAGGAGCTGAGCGCGCCCCACATGCATGCGCAGGAGGACATGTGCTCCTTGTGAGTCCCCTCCAGCCCCTGGGGACCCCACAGCCACCGCTCTCTGTGGTGCCAGGCAGCTTTGGACGGTGTGTGCAGTGATGGGGAAAGGGATGGCAGAGCGCCCCAGGCGGAGGCAGTCGGAGCCAGGCCCCGCTTTGTTTCTTGCTGTTGGCCTGTTTCTGATGATTTTTAACATAGTGCATGCATGTGATAAATTCTGCTTCCCAGTTCTGTTGGACTTGGGCTCTAAAAGTCAGCTTGTAGTCCCTGAGCGTGGGCCCGTAAGATGGCCCAAGTCCTGGGTGGCGGGATGAAGTCAGTGTGGGAGGCAGCTCTGCACGAGGGCGATGGCACATTTATTGAGCGCTTACTTAGCGTGTGCCAGCCACAGAGCCAGCACTGTCCTGAGGGACGGTCGTGATGGCTCTGTGAGGAGGGTGTTCCTCCCCGCAGCAGCTCTGCCATTTCTCCCTGGGCTGGTTGAGGGGCGGCCATCTGGTGGGGACAGGGCCAAAGGCATGGCGGAGGCTGCTTTTGTCTAATACTTTTCATTAAGCTGAGAAAATGTCACTAGACCACCTCAGAGAGTAGGGGCAGGTGCCAAGGAAGGTTGTGGGGGACAGAACCTCCCCAGCTACCTTTGGCACGGTGACTGTTGCCGTCCCCATTTGACAGATGACGAGGCTTGAAGGCGTTTGGTATTGTGTCCAGAGTCCCCATCCTGACAGCCATGGAGCAGGGACTCAAACCCAAGTTCTCCTGCAGCCAGAGCTGGTGGCTTCACCTCTGGGCCAGCTGGCCAGCAGAGACCCGAAGGTGTGGCCCTGTGGGGAGCTCCGTGCTAGTCCCGGGTGGAACAGGCCCTATGGCCCAGTGCAGGGTGGCCACGGCTGAGTGTTTTTTTTTTTTTTTTTTAATATTTATTTATTTGCTTTAGTTGTACACAATGCAATGCATTTATGTTTACGTGGTGCTGAGGATCGAACCCGGGCCGCGCACGTGGTAGGCGAGCGCTCTGCCGCTGAGCCACAACCCCAGCCCACGGCTGAGTGTTTACTTGGCAGGGGAGTGGAGAGCTGCCAGGAGTGGGGCAGCCCCTCTCTGTGGGCCTGCACCTCCCACTCCCCCTGCCCCCTCACGGGAGGTTGAACCCAGGGGTGCTCGACCACTGAGCTACACCCCTCGTCCTTTTTATGTCGAGACGGGGTCTTACAAAGTTGCTGAGGCTAGCCTTAAACTTGCAATCCTCCTGCCTCAGCCTCCTGAGTTGCTGGGATTACCGGTGCACAACGCCTGGCCCGGTTAGGGGTGCCAGCTTTTCATGGTGCCCTTGTCCTCGACCTCTTCCTCTTTGCCCAGGCTCCAGGAGTGTGATGGAGAACTCCAGTAGAGAAGCGGAGCACGCGGCATACTTCTGAGCTCACCCCTGGCCTCCCCCAGCCTCCCCTGCCAGCCAGGACCCTGTGGCCAATACGCCCAGGGACAACCTGGCCTGCTCCATCTGTGCCCCTGAGCTGGGCCCTGACCGTGATGGAGAGCTCAGGTTTGCCTGGCCAGAAGGTTGCACATGGTCAGCTCCTGGCAATCTTCTCCAGGCTGGAGAGGGGCCCCTGGGGGGCGGGAGTCCCGGCAGGCTCTTGCCTTTCTGGTGACAGTGGAGCCTAGGGGGCGGAGCTCTGCATTCAGGGTCTGGGTGCTGGGAGGTGTGGCGTTCTACACTAGCTCCTCCCACTGGATCCTGACTTTTCTTACCCATAAAATGCGAGGAGCAGTGCTGGACATCTTAGGAGATGGTTTAGGCGGTTCTTGACCTGTTTTGAGCCACAGCTGCCTGGGAGCATCCAGCTCAGAGAGCGTCCAGCTCAGTTTTGTGTGTGATTTCACAGGTGTCCCTGAGTTGCCCCAGCTTCATCTGCATTCCTGGCGGGCTGGGCTGTAGGTCCCACTCCTTAGGAATGTGGGTGCTTTGCAAATGGAAAAGCCCTACTAGGGGGTCCCAAGCCCAGAGGCTTCCTGAGGTTGGCCATTGGCTCAGGTGAGTGGTGGTAGGGGAGGGGATGGTAGATAGGGAGGGATATAGCCCCTGTTAAAGGGACACCCGTCCAGCAGGTCCCCCTGGGACTCCTGGGCCTGGGATTGCCAGACCTTCTGAGATTTTGAAAAAGAGAAGCCAGAAAGCTGGGTTTTCCTACGAAATCATCAAATTTCAAACAAAATAGCAACTCATATTTTTAGAAGTAGTTTATTAAAATATAATGCACATGTCCTACAATTCACCCATTTCAAGTATACAATTCAGGGGCTCTTAGCATGTTCAGAGATGCGTGTGGCCATTGCCACAGCCAACCCAGAACGTTTTTATGACCCCGGGAGAACCTCTTTTAGCTGTCCTTCCCCACTCTCCCTGTTTCCCACGCTTCCTGCCCTTCCAGCCCAGGCAACCACTGCCAGCCTATTTTCTACCCCTTTACATGGGCCCATTCGGGTTCCTGTGAGTGGCAGTACATGACACGTGGTACTCTTTGACCAACTCCGTCCACGAAGCCTGCTGTTCTCACGGCTCAGGTGATGTAGGGCCTCTCTACCCTTCATCCGGTTTTATCCACTGAGTTGTTGGTAGATGTTTGGGTGTTTTCCTTTGTGGCTGTTGTGAACAGTGCTGCTGGGAACATTCATATGCAAGTTTTTGTTTGAACACCTGCTTTTATTTCTTTTGGGCATATCCTTAGGAGTGGAATTGCTGGGTCATATGGTAATTCCTTTTCTTTTTGTTTTTGGTACCAGGGATTGAACTCAGGGGCACTTGACCACAGGGCCACATCCCCAGCCCTTTTTCTGTATTTTATTAGAGACAGGGTCTCACTGAGTTGCTAAGTGCCTCATCATTGCTGAGGCTGGCTTTGAAATTGCAATCCTCCTGCCTCAGCCTCCCAAGTGCTGGGATTACAGGCATGAGCCCCTGTGCCTGGTGGTAATTCCTTTTCTTGGAGAGGGTAGGGGAATTGAACTCAGGGGCACTCAACCACTGAGCCACATCCCAGTCCCTTTTTTGTATTTCATCTAGAGACAGGGTCTTGCTAAGGTGCTTAGCACCTCACTGTTGTGGAGGCTGGCTTTGAACTCACAATCCTCTTGCCTCAGCCTCCAGAGCCTTTGGGATTACAGGCGTGTGCCATTGCACCTGACTGGTAATTCCGTATTTAACACCAAACTGTTTTCCACAGCAGCTGCTCCATTTTGCATTCCTACCAGCACCGTACAAGGATTCCAGTTTCCCCATATTTTCCGTAGTCTTCCTAGTACATGTGAAGAGATCTCATTTTTGGAGAACACACACACACACACACACACAGAGAGGATTGAACTTAGGGGAGCTTTACCACTGAGCCACACCCCGAGCCCTTTTTATTTTTTATTTTGAGACAAGTTCTTGCTAAGTTGCTCAGGTTGGCCTCGAACTTGCAATCCTCCTGCCTCAGCCTCTTGAGTTCCTGGGATCACAGGTGTGCGCCACTGCTCCCAGCTCAACTTATATATTTTTAAAATATTTATTTATTTGCTTTAGTTGTACACAATGCAATGCATTTATGTTTATGTGGTGCTGAGGATTGAACCGGGCTGCGCACGTGCGAGGCGAGCACTCTGCCACTGAGCCACAACCCCAGCTCAACTTATATTTTAAGAAAGACATTGTTACGGCAAACCCGTGCCAGCCTCTTTGGGCCTGGCCACTGATTAGGAGGAGCTGGCTCCAGTGGCTTTACCAGGGGCCCCCACTGAGCCTCCAGGGCTCCAGGCCTGCAGTGCCCTTGACCTACCCTCCTGCCTCCCCTTCTCTCCTGCCCTTCCCAGACTGGCGTGGTGGCCTGTTTTCCCTTCGGTGTTTCCCCTCCCTTCTCAAAGCCCTTTGGTGGGTGCCAGGAAGAGCATGCGTGATGTGAGCGCTGCCCTGTGGGGTTTCGAGGAGCCAGTGCGAGCCCCACCTCCCTTTCTCCCTTCAGGGACCCTGAGCTGGGCGCTGGCGGTGCTCACTGTCCTGTATCTGTGGAGTCCCGTCTCAGAGCGCTCTCCCCCTCTCCAGGCCGGGTTCGGGGCCAGGCAGGTGGAATCCGCCCCATGGCTTCCTCCCGACAGGGCTGCTTTGAAACAGCCTGGCGGCACCGAGGGAGGAGTGCTGGTCCTCAGCGCCGGGGCAGGTTAGCCTAGTGTGTTCCCAGCTTGGTGGCAGACCCGCCAGTGCTTTGCCACGCTTGCTGTTGTCAGCGGCTTGCTGACGGTGGTGAGGCACTGTGGTTGTGGCTTCAGCTCTTCCTGACAGGTCTCCTTGTCCTGGGCGGGGGAACCAGCTCTGCCACTGACAAGGGGCTCCTGGGGCACAGAGATGTGACTGACTTGCTTCACGCTCACACAGCAGGAAGAGCCAAAGCAGGGGTGAATCTGGCAGCCTTTGCATGAAGTCCGCAGCGGGCCTGTGGGTGGCACGCCCGCCCCGAGGCTCGCTGAGGGGTCTGCTCTGTGCCCAGACGCTCCTAAGTCAGGGGGAAGAGTCAGACTCCGGCTGGTCTTGTGATTTGGCTGCCGGGAAGGAGAGCAAGTCCTGCACACAGGGTCTGGCCAGGCCTGGGGAACACGGTGGCCCAGGCTGTCTGTGGCGACTCCTCCTACCAAGTCCCTAGCCCTGGGTTAGGGACCTGCTCGGTGGGAGATCAGAAAGGCCTCTGGGTGTCTGTGTCCGGGGGTCCTTGGAGCCTCCCATTTTCCCTCACCCTGGGACTCGGGGTGGTGGTGGCAGGGTTGGGAGTGCAGTTGGGTCCCCACTGATGATCCCAGGGACAGCTTCCTCGCCTCCAGGGTTTGGATAGTGACGTAGACTGAAATGCCGGGCAGACGGGCCTCTCTGTGCGGGGAGTGGAGGCTACTCCGCTGGCCAGCCCCGCTCTGGCCCCGCTGCTGGGGTCTTGTGGGGGTGAGTGTTTGTTATTTCAACTGCTTCCCCACCTCCACCTGGGGCCTCCCATCTCCTAGCCCCCTTTCTAGCTCCAGACCGTTGGCCTAGGTGCAGCCCGGGGTGGACGCCATAGTGGGCTCTGTTGTCGCCCCCACTGGACCCCAGCTCAGGTGGTCCTGGCGCCTCTTAGTCTTTAGCCTAGTGGCTGTCCTGAGGCCATCGAGTGGGCGGACATTTATGTCCTAGCTCCTCCTCCCCGGCTGGGCGTGTGGGCTGTCCGAGGTCTGGCCGGCTCTGATGGGCGTCCCTGTGTGAGTTCTCTGGGCTCCCAGCACCCTGTACCTTCTCCTTTCAGTCTTCAAATCGAGGCTGGAGAGACTTCCCCTTCTGTGCTCCCCACCTTCCCCACAGGGTCCCTCACCTGGAATTCTTTCCCCAGTGACCCCCTGCATTGGGTTCATGGGGGTCCGTCCCCCCACCCCCATGATACCAGCCCATAGTCCATTGCTGTGACCCGTGGTGGGAGCTGTCCAGCGCCCTCTGGCTCCAGGCTGGCTCGGCTGGTGCTGTCCACCTTTTGTGCTTGAGCCCAGCCCCTCATCTTCTTGACGAGGACCAGGGGACATTTTAAAGGAGCAGGAAAGTCTCACTAAATAGATGCAGAATTTCCCAGCATTTTAAAGACTTATGAAATGCATTTTTATATGGGGCCAGCTGGGGAGTTTCCCATTAGCTCGGCTGGGGAGTCTGTGGGGAGTTGGGCTAAGTGGAGCCCGGCAGGCTGGGGAGGAAGCCGTGGTGGCCCCGAGCTCACCAGGGGAGCGTGGCGGGCGCGCGCCGGCTGGTCGGCTGGTCGGCCCCCCAGCCTGGGCCGTGCCTTTGTTAGACCTGCTTCCCCCAGCACGGGGGGCCTCAGAAACCTTCAGGTGGTGACTGGAGCTGAGAGGTGGCCACTCTGTTACCATGGTGAGCAGTCCTCGAGGCAGGGCTGTGCACACAGAGGCAGGCATGTGTGCATACGTGTGTGTGCGCGTGTGCGCGTGCCCTGACTCAGACCCTGGGAGCCCCTGGTGCTTGCGCGCCCCTCTCACCTGGTGATGCTGCACCCCGGGCCCCCCGGGGGTGACTTGGACCAGCTCTGCAAGGAGGAGGTGGCCCTGCCTGCTCACCTTTTCCTCTGGCTCTGGGCCGGTTTTTGGACTCCTGTGGGGCTGTGCTTCCTCTGCGGTGTGCCTGCCGTGCACACGTGTGCGGGGCCGTGCAGGTGTGGCCGCGCGCACCAGCGCTCAGGTGTGCCGGGGTCCGGGCGTGGCGGGGAGCACGCGCACAGGGTCTCTTTTGCCTCCTCCTCCCTGCC
Source organism: Tamias sibiricus (assembly GCA_025594165.1). NCBI lineage: Eukaryota > Metazoa > Chordata > Mammalia > Rodentia > Sciuridae > Tamias > Tamias sibiricus. Next base: position 35,446,092 of record CM046672.1, read on the forward strand.
CTCCAGGCCTGGCCCACGGCTTCCCTTCCACAGCGAGGGCTTGACTTGCTGGCTCCGCTCTTCCCAGATGGAAGTGGGGCGTCCTCCGTGGCAGGGGCTCTGTCTCGGACCCCGCCCTGGTGCTGAGCAGGTTCGGGCTCTGAATGTGGGGCTGTCCATCGTAGGAAGCCCACCGGGCCCCACCTCCTCCCCTGGGGCTGCCGGGGCTTTTCTGGGAGATGTTAGGTGATGTGATAGCTTCTCCAAAGCTCGGTGTTCCCCGAGGACCAGAAGGAGCCACCCGGTGCTGTGGGCTCCTCCCTAAAGGCCCCAGGGACCCTGACGGGGGGACGTTGAAATCTACAGTTCTTTGGTGACTCGAAGCGTGGCCAGAAACCAGGGCCACCGTCAGGTGTGGCGTGCTGTGTGCGTGTGGGTGTGACAACGTAGTTCCTCCTGCGTGGCGGGGGTCACTGTGTGACCTGCTCTCCCCATCTTGCCCAGCCTTATGCATCTGGGGGGTCTGGGCCAGCTCCGCTCCGCTCCGGCTGGAACCTGCACGTCACAATACAGGCTCTGCTCCGGCAGGTCTGCACGGGCCGGAGGCTGATTTCCAACGCTCCGGAGCGAGCGGCGCGATGCTGTGCCGGCCCACAGGCGCTGGCCGGGCCCCGCTGGCCTCTGCTCTTGCTGGGCCCTCTGCCACAAGTCCCTTCCCACCCTTGGACACTCGGCCCGAGCCACACCTCCTCCAGGAAGCTTCCCAGGACGGCTCTGTCGTAGTTCCGTGCCTTCCTTTGTGCCGCGGGGACAGGCCACCTGCTCCTGGCCCTCCTTGCCCTCTGCTTGGGTTAGGGTTCCTTGTCCGAGTGCCCAGTTCTCTGGCTGCTCCGCTCGCTCCTTAAGGACACTGGCCATCCCTGATGCTCTGTCCCCAGAGCCCAGCCCTGGCATGGGGATTGGCAGGTCCGGAACTTCACCTGGCCTCTTTGTGCTGGCGCTGGGCAGTTTGGGGCGAGGTGTTTGTTCACTCTGTTGGGAGCAAACCCTGAGCTTGAGGTCTGGATACTTGCTGGTGGTGTGACCTCGAGTGAATTCCTTAACTCTCTGTCCTTCCCTGTCCTCATCAGGAATGGGGACGATAGTCCGACTTCCCAGGGCCGGCGTGAGGTTCACACGAGGGAGTCCACGGGAGCGCTCAGTCCCTGGGGGGCCGCCCGCCTCTGCATTTCTGTTCTTGCTGTTGACAAGGCGCCAAGGGAAGCGTGGGCCAGAGCTCGGCTCTGAGCTGGAGCCGTGTGGGTGACAGAGGTTCCGTCGACCCCTCTCTGGTCACAGCACCCCGTCTTGCCTGGCAATCTCCTGGCAGGGCCACAGTGGGCAGGACTCTCTCACCTTTGCCCTGACACAGGGTTTGGTTGGAACTGAGGCCTCAGGGGACCGTCCTTGCCCCGTGGACCCCGCTTGGTGGGGTGTGTGCGTGTTTCCTATGGGAGTTGGGACTGGGCTTGGTGGGAGGTGGGTAGGTTCTGCTCTGAAAGGCAGGAGCCCCAGGGTCGTCATGTGATCAGCCTCCTTCCCTGGGTGGGGCTGGACACGTGGACAGCGCAGGCACAGGCCAGAGGGCCAAGGCCAGCCTGACTGCGCCGCCTGCCTGATCCTGGCTTCCTAGGCGGCCTCTGCAGGGCCAGCTCTGGGTCGGGAATGGTCAGTGCTGCGTCAGCCAGTGTCCTGCTCTAGGCTGCGTGCAGCCGCGGGGGCTCAGGCTGCTGTCCTCTCAGCTGACATTCCCTTGAAATCCTGAGCATGTGGGCCGGTGCGTGCAGGCAGGGTAGCGCATGAGTGTGTGTGTTACACACACATGCCATGTGCATTAGGCTGGACCTGACTAATTCCTGTCTGGCTCAAAGAAATCATTATTTGCCCACAGTGGCACTTCTTTGTTTTTTTTTTTTTTTTTCTTCTTCCCTTTGTGTGGTTGATGGCTTTAACTGATGGCTGCTGGCCATGCTTGGTAGTAGTTAGCATATCAGACTGATATGGAATCTGGTAAATGCATTTTACTCGTGCTATTTTCCTTCTGAGGGCTGAATGCCTTGCAAACCCTGAAGCTTGGGGTGGCAGGGACATGTCTGCTTTGCTTACTGCTCTATCCTCAGCAAGTGGCATGGTAATAACAATGGTGATTAGAAAATAGCAGCCATCCAGTGAGTGCTCACTCCGTGCCACCAAGGGCTGCGCGCTGACACGCCTTACCTCACTCTAGCCTGGCTAACCCCCGCCAGCAGGGAGACAGCGAGGCTCACAGAGGCCAAGACCCTGGTGCGGTGCTCACGGCCCCAGGTGGGGTCATGTCTGAGTCCAGGGCCCCTTTCTGAGGTTGCTTGTTCCCAGAGCCTGGGACCCAGAGGAGGCCTCCAGTGTCTCTGTGGAATGCGGGGGCACTAGGACGCCCTAGGAGCCCTGACAAGGTTACAGTAGTGACACACCAGTGACACACCCCCAGTGAGAAGCCCCCAGGGCACAGGGGTGAGAGATGCTGACGGGCACCACAGTCCAGTGGTGCCTGGGATCACGAGTCACGAGCACACACAGCACACGCGTCACACACACCCGTACACACGAGCATGCACAGAGCGCCATCTGCATACGTACTCACGCATGCCCACACGGAGTGTGTGTGCACGCATTCACACACACACACACACATTTGAAAGTGCACAGCCCTCACAGAGGGCACATTCACATGTGCAGGCTCTGTATGTGCTCCTTCACATAACACACACGCGTGCACACGTACACAACTGTGCAGATGTATGCGTGCATGTGTGCCCACACACGCAGGCCCTGGAGCACAAGTGCCCACGCAGATGCACACCCGTGCATACATACGCAAGTGTGTCCGCCGCAGTGTGCGTGTGTGTGCCACACACTCAGCCACAACCATAGGCCTGCAAACAAGCGGCAGAAGCCTGCCTCTGGGCGTCGGTCTGGAAGGCCAGGACAGTGCCTGGTGGCGGTTGAGGACGCCGAGGCCGCCTCTGGCCCTTTCCTTGCTGTGGTCTTGTTGGAGCCGCAGGGCCCTTTACCTTCCCTGTCCAGAGATCCCAGCGCTGCTGCGGGGCCCGTGCTGGGTCAGCCCCGGGAGGACTGGACGCTAGCGCCCATCTGCCTGCCAGCCTGGCCGCTCTGGCCTGTGCCCCCACCCCCATCTAGGACATGACTGTGTTTTCCACCCTGCACCTGCTGCTTTAAGAGCCCAGGGGCCTGGCAGGCTGGTCCCCAGGGTCGAGCCTGGGGGAGGCTGGACAGCTGCGGGCTGGGAGGCTTTGTTAGCTCCCATGGCCTCGGGAGCCTGGGCAATGCTGGGGAAACTGAAACAAAGGCCGACAATGGCCTTCTTCCCTCCCCAGGCGGCCGCGGCCGCAGAGCTGGGCCTGCCTGGGCGGTCTCTGGGGGCCCCTGTTATTTCCTGTGTTGGCTGCAGGGCTCCTGGCCAGGCTGCCGGGGCAGGAAGCAGGGCAGGGCATCTCCTCCCCACCCGCTGGGCTGGCCAGAGTAGCCCCTGCAGGGAGCGGGTTCGCACAGCACTCCTGCTCCGCGGCCCGGCCTCGCAGGCCTGTGTGGCCTCGGCCTGCCCGGCCCAGGTCTGCCCGGGCTTCCTGGGGGAGGGGTGACCTTCTGTCCCCGCTGACCTCCCCGCTGCAGACCATGTGCTCCCACCATCTGCGCTGAGACCACGCGTCACCTGCATCCTTTCCCCGGTGGGCCCCAGCCTTTGTGGCCAGAGTGCGGAGCCCTGGTGGCCCCACAGAGTGCAGTCCAAGGCCAGGCGGGCGTCGTCCATTGGTCAGGGGATGAGGCAGGGTGGGGCTGGGGACAGTTAGATGTCGGGCGAGGCTTCAGGTTAGGGTCAGGGTCGAGGACAGGCTAGATCTAGAGGGAGGAGACACGGCTTGCGGGTGCGGGATTGGAAGCACGCAGACCCCGGTTTTCTTCTGGGACTTGTCACCAGGGCGCCGGCAGGCATCTGTCAGTGGGGTCCCGCCCTCCGGGCCACTTTTCTTTTTTTTGGTACCAGGGATTGAACTCAGGGGCAGTTGACCACTGGGCCACATCCCCAGCCCGTTTTTGTATTTTATTTAGAGACAGGGTCTCACTGAGTTGCTAAGTGCCTTGCCATTACTGAGGCTGGCTTTGAACTCGCGATCCTCCTGCCTCAGCCTCCCAAGTGCTGGGATTACAGGCGTGCGCCACAGTGCCCGGCTCCGGGCCACTTTTCTAAAGTGAGGCGCCAGTGAGCACAGCACCCCCATGAGCTCCTGTGAGAACAGACCTCGACCCAGCACTGTCCCTTCCCAGGGCTCAGTTTCCTGATCTGTAGACCCACCTGTGGCATCGTTAGAAGGACAGCTGGGAGGTTGAGGGGCGTCTTCGTCAGGTGTGCGGTAAACACTGAGTGTGGTGACCCTGGATAGCTGGTGGCCCATGCGTCACTGGACTAACTTTGTCAGACACTTACAGTAAGCCTTGAGCTTCCTGGCAGCACAGGCCAAAAGAGAAGTAGCGTAAAGGAAGCTCGGCTGCCGCTGTCTGCTTTCAATGCTTGGGATAGACGAGCGTTTTCCTCCCAGCACTGAATGCTGAGGAATTTATTGTGTGGATCCTCGTTAGTCATTAAATAAACAGCTGGCATGATCACAGTCACAATTTGGCATATGGTACCTGATCCTTTTTCCTAGAGATCTTTCTGAAATTGACCCTAGAAAAATGTTCTGGGGTCTGGCTCAGTGACACGCTTGTAATCCCAGAGACTCCTGGAGGCTGGGGCAGGAGGATTGTGAGTCTAAAGCCAGCCTCAGCAACTTAGCAAGACCCTATCTCAAAATAAAAGACAAAAAGGGGCTGGGGATGTGGCTCAGCGGTAAAGCGCCTGTGGATTCAATCCCCAGTACTCCCCACCCCCCCCAAAAAAAAAAAAAAAAAAAAAAAGAAAAACTCAGGGCCTGAGTGTGCCGCTCAGCCCTGGGGTGGCATGCAACACGGCCATCCATGAGGCAGCAGGATAAAGACAGGGCTGCCTCCGCCAGGATGCCTCTGAGAATTATGGGGTGACTGCTCAGATGACTTTCCTAAGTTTTCTGATAGACGCAATTAAGTGGATTTCCTTAAGGCAGGACCCAGAAGGCCCCTCGCCTGCCACAGGCGCTCTGAGTCTTAGGGAGGACTGAACTCAGGGGCACTCGACCACTGAGCCGCACCCCAGCCCTGCTTTGTATTTTATTTAGAGACAGGGTCTCCCTGAGTTGCTTAGCGCCTCACTTTTGCTGAGGCTGGCTTTGAACTCGTGATCCTCCTGCCTCAGCCTCCCAAGCCGCTGGGATCACAGGCGTGCGCCACCGCGCCCCCTGCTCCAGCCCCCTCTTTTGAATCCCACCCACCTCCAGTTCAGGGAGTTCTGGCACCTGGTTTGGGAGGCCCTGTGTGCACCCTCAGCTCGGAGACACCTCACGCCCTGCCCGGACTGTAATTTGGCACAGGCCTGAGGGCTAGGGCTGTAATGCTCACCCTGTTTATTTTTACCAGGTTATTGTGTTTGCTTGTCTTAGGTGAGTGGAATCCAGATTCCGGGAGGGGCGCCCTAGGGAAGCAGGCTCAGAAGCAGGCCTGTTCTGAGGTCGTGTCGGCCTGAAGCCCCCCCCCCCCCCCCCCCCCCCCCCAGGTCTGTAGGTGGACACTGTGCTGTGCTGAGGGATGGAGTCCACCTGGAACCCGTTCACCTCTCCTGGCCCCTTCCCCACCCCCGGTGGGCAGTGCTGTGGGCCCGGCAGGCCACTTGTCCTGCCTGGCAGCGCCCTGTGGCGTTTCCATGGTGAGCTCGCCTCCCCTCCAGGGGCCCTGGGTGGGACTTTCCATCTGGGTGGAAACCTGACCCGCAGGCCCGGGCAGCTGGGGAGGGAGGAAATGCCTTCCCCAAATGTGGAGGGAGGAGGAAAAGAGGAGGCCAGCCTGGGACTCCAGCCCCAGCCCCCGACTCCCCGGGCCCTAGAGCCTGGGGCTCCAGGGGGCCTGGGGCTGGGCTGCCTAGGGTGCCCCTTTTAGGGAAGGCCACGGCAGGCAGGGCCACACACACACTGCGGGGCGCTCTGGGGGGATGGCCGCTGCCCCTGGGGTTCTGTCCGGTGCGTCCACGTGGGCATTTCCGCCCACTCCTGCAGAGGCCTGGGGTCAGTCTATTGGAAAGCGACCGACTCAGGATTCAAACTCAGCTCTCTGTCCCCAAGGTCCATGTTTTTGTCACTCTGTCCCTCGCCTCACTCCCTAGGGACTTCCCTAGGTGTTACCTCACGGAGTCTCGCAGAGGCACTTTGACCGTAGGTGGGATCATCATTCTTATTTCCCACACGTGGAAGTCGAGGCTCAGAGAAGGTTGTAGTTTTGTGCCGTGTCACACAGCAAGGTTGTGGCACAGCGGCATCATAGCACCAGTCACTGGTCATTGCGGACAGCAGTCGCTGCGTATGTGACACGTCACCGTGACTTCATTCACGTCTCCCAGTTTAGGGTCACTCATTTGCCAACTGAAGACAGAAACAGCAGCTGAGGGAGGCTGCCCGAGGGGGCCTGTGGGTGGCGAGGGTCTGCGGCTGCTTGGCTGGCGTCTGTGCCACCCCTGTGGGGCAGGGGGCTGCGTGTGCTCATCCTGCGCTCCCCACGCGAGCCAGGCGCCTCGCAGCCGCGGTTGCCCTGTGTCCCGTGCCGTGGCGGCCTACGGTGGGGCAGAGGAAAGAATTCTCAGGAATGACTTTGACCACGAGACACTTTTCCGTCACAGGCTGACTTTAAAACCTGGCACTTTGTGCCTCCCAAGCTTGGACCCTGCCTGGGATGCCAGGGGTGGGCCTGTGTCCCATCTGAAGGGTGTATGGACTGGCATGCAAGGGCAGGTGCAATGGTTAGTCTTCTGCGTCAGCTCGAAGTTCAACTTCATGTCTAACCACCTCCTTGGTTGCTGCTGGGTGAGCCTCGTGCTGCTGTTGTAGGTCCTCTCCTTAATGGGTTGTACGGTTTGCAAGTCTGGGTCTCCCTGGCACGATCCCCACAGGCCTGTCCACTCATTCTTCAGTCACAAATGTTACTGAGCACCTACTACGTGCTGGGCACTATTCCAGTGGTGAATAGTACCGTCAAAGTCCCCGTGTGACGGGAGCTCCCCGTGTCACGGGGAGGTGATGCTAGGAGAGGGAACGAGTGGATGTGCAACACATTTCCACTTGGAGGAGGATGGCTGGAGCCCAGACCATGATGGGCGACAGGTGGCAGGGCAGGGGCCGTCTGTCCAGGCGGTCAGAGAGGGCTCTGTGAGGAGGGGCGGTTGAGCCATGCAGAGCAGCTGTCCAGACCTGGCCCCAGGAGATGGAAGGGCCTGCCCTGGCTGGAGAGGGGCAGGCAGGGCAGAGCTGGGAGGCCAGGGTGGGGTGGCCTTCAGGCAGGGACGCTCATGGCAGCGAGCCTCAGTGGGCTCTGGCTCCAAGTCCACGGGGAGCTGGGCCGGGTCTGGTCTGGAGGGGACCCCGCTAGCTGAGTGCAGGTTAGAGGTGGCCCTCAGGAGAGAAGCACCGAGGTCCCACAGAGCCTGCTGCTGGTGGGACAGAAGCACAGTTGTCTCCAAGGCCGGTGGCCCACAGCGGAGGCTGGAGGGGAACCGGAGCTGAGGGTGCAGAGCAGCCTCTCCCGCGGTCAGGGGGCTGTGTCTGGCCCAGCGTGGTGGGGGGTGGGGGTCGGGCCGGCAGCTGCTGCTGGGCCGGATGTGTCTGGGTGTCATGCGTGTGAGGCTGGCCCTGGGCTGTGATGGGTGCACTGGAGTCGGGTGGTGAGCCTGGGCGGAGGGCAGGGAGTCCAGGTCCAGGCGCGCCAGCTTGGAGGCTGAGGGAGGCTGGAGACTGGGAAGGCTGGTCTGGGAGGTGGAGGAAGGGCGGGTCCCCAAGGCAGCGAAGGCGGGAGCCAGGGGCAGGAGCGGGGCTTTCCAGTCGGGCCTGTGGCCTGGGTGGCACCAGCTCTTGGTGCGGGAGCGCGGAAGGAGAGCGCGCGGATTGCGCGCGGCTTCGGGGAGCGCAGGAGCCCGCAGGAGCCGGGCTGGGGGTTAATGGAATGAACCTCGTCTGCAGCCGGCCCGGCCGGGGGTGCCTGCGCCGACCCGTTCCTGGTGCCCTCGGGAAGGGTCCCCGCGGCTGGGGCTGGGCCGGGGTGTCTGGGAGCGGCCGGCCGCGGGCGGCGCCGTCCAGCTGTGAGCAGCCCCGGCAGCCCCAGCCAGCCCGTGGAAGTGGGCCAGCCGCGCCTCCGTACAGGATTAGAGGGATGTGTAATGGATTAAAGATCAAAAATGTTAATTAAGAAATGGTCTTTTCTAATAAGATGCCTTCAAGGGCACGGGCCTGAAAAGGAGGGGATTCTCATTTTGGCAACACGGTTTCTGTTGTAATGAAATTGGTTCACAGACAGTGGGGAGGACCCCGACGTAAGCCTCGTTTTAGAGACATCTCCATCCAAATTAATTAGCGGTAGAAAACGAAAGGCTGGGCATCAGGTTGGCAGGCAGGCAGTCTGTGGTGCCCTGGCAGGAAGGCTGTGTAGACATCAGAGAATTTCATCTGCATCCTGGGGCCCCCTGGAATATCATCCTAACTGGTGTCCCAGGGCATACGTCTTGGGGGCCTGCGGAGCCTGACTTCTCTGGGATCAAAGGTTGCCAAGCTTAACTCATTGGGAACTTGCTGTGTGACTTTTGGCTGTCTTTGCCCCTCTCTGATCACTCTTCTTTCTTTTCTCAATCATGAAGGATAGTTAAACTTCTCCTATCTGCCTGCCTGGGCTGTGGGGTCAAATAGATCTTAGGATCCAGTGCCCTGAAAATCCAAATAGTTCCATTTGAGTTGGCGCAGTCATTGCTAAGGGATGGCTTGGTATGTGTGTACCTGATCCCACCTCAAGTTTAGGAATGGGGTTGCAAGTGGAGCAGCCTGCCTTGATTTCTGCTTTCCCTGGGGTCCAGCTGTGGGGTCTCTGGGTTGAACAGGCTAGCCTTGTGCGTTCAAAATCTGCCAGGTTGTGGGTTTGAATTCCAGCTTGCCTCCTCTACTTGGGACTTTACCCTTATTACTTGATTTCTCAGTTTTCTCCTCTGTAAGACGGGGCTATGTCATAGCTCTGCTGTGAGGACGAGGCCTCTGGGGCCGTGGGGCTCAGTCTGCAGTGCTGGGGGCGTGGCTTCCTTGCTGAGCTGCAGAGTAATCTGCCTCCGTTCCCGATGGGGCCTCAGTTGGAGGCTGGCAGCCTCCCTGTGAGCTTCCCCGGGCCCTCCAGGTGCAGAAGCCAAAGCAGAGGGAGTCACCCAGAGCCTGGGACTTCCCTGAAGGTCCTGAGACTTGGAAAAATGTGTGGCTGAAGTGTCCAAAGGAGGGCGTCTCCCTGCCTTTGACTTTGGGCTGCTGCTTGGGGAAAGCTCTGGCGCTCTCTCCACCAGGGACAGGCTTTCTCTGGGAGCAGTGTTGGGAGTAAGGGAGGAGAGGCCTTTGCCGCCATCTCCTGCGCCGCGCTCCTGCCTTGGAACCACTGGTCCACGGTAGATTTTTTTTTTTTTTTTTTTTTTTTTTTAATAGAACCGCCCTCCTGGTCTTATTTCATGACACTTCCTTGAACTGCATCCTGTCTTTGTTAGTTTTGTGACTTCTGCTTTAGTGTTTCTTATATCCACCTGCTGGATCTTTCCTCCGCCTTTTACTTTTTCCCCACATAAAATTTTCTAAGGGGCTGGGGTCGTGGCTCAGCAGTAGAGCGCTCGTCTCGCATGTGTGCGGCCCGGGTTCGATCCTCAGCACCACGTAAACATAAATGCGTTGCATTGTGTACAACTAAAGTAAATAAATAAATATTTAAAATTTTTTTTCAAAGAAACTGTGATAAAATAAAAGTAACAAGCCAGGCGCGGTGGCGCACGCCTGTAATCCCAGCACTTTGGGGGGCTGAGGCAGGAGGATCGTGAGTTCAAAGCCAGCCTCAGCAATGGCGAGGCACTTAGCAACTCAGTGAGACCCTGTCTCTAAATAAAATAGAAAAAAGGGTTGGGGATGTGGCCCAGTGGTCGAGTGCCCCTGAGTTCAATACCCGGCACCACAAAATAAAATAAAATAAAAGTAACAAAAATTCATCACTGTGACCCTCTTTAAGCTGCCGTCGGTGGTGGTCGGTCTGTTTAGCTGTCCCTCCACCACCGCCACCTCTGGTTTCCGCCTGTCTTCCCAACTGAAGCCCATTCCCGGTCAGCGCCAGCCCCGCCCAGCTCCTGGGAGCCACTCTTCTCTCCTCCCGTCTCTGCATGTGACGGCCCAGGTGCCTCGCCGAGCGGAGGCACGGGTGTCTGTCCTTCTGTGTCTGGCTTTTTTCCTTAGCGGGGTGCTCTCAGGGCTCCTTTGCCTGGTGGCCTGGGTCAGAATCTCCTTCCTCTTAAAGGCTGGTTCCTGTTCCGTGGCCCGGAGACCCCGCCTCCTGGGTCTCCCTTCCTCCGTCGCGGACACTGGGTCACACAAGTTTTTTGTTTTTTTGTTTTTTTCTTTAATTGTTGGACACAATACCTTTATTTTATTTATTTATCTTTACGTGGTGCTGAGGATGGAACCCAGGGCCTGGCACGTGCTAGGTGATCACTCTCCGCTGAGCCCCAGCCCCAGCCCCATGGGTCACTTGAGGTCTTGAGGGTCCGTCCTGCTCCTCAGAGGCTGCACATTTTCCAGGGCCTTTGTGTGTTTTAGTGATGTCCGCGGTGGAGGCCGGACCCGCCGAGCATGGCCCTCTCTTGTGGCCTGGAGAGGTAGTCGGGGGCAAGAGGCTGTGTTCCCGCCTGGCTCTCTGTGCCCAGGAGGAGGGTGTGGGCAGCAGGCCCTGGTGGGGCGGGAGGGACCCCCAGCCTGTCCACACACCCGTCCCCCCTTTGGCCTCCAGGAGGACACCCAGTCTCCTTCCTGCCACCGTTCAGCCTTGGGAGCAGCGACCCACAGAGGCAGCCCCGCCCTGGAGCTGTCAGTCTGCACCAGTGGCCTTGGGAGGGACCAGCGCTCTGCCTCGCGGAGTCTGGCTGTCCGACGTGGTCTTGGAAATGCTTTCAACCTCAGGCCAGCCGCTGGTGAAGGGTGGGAAGGAATCACAGGACCAGCGGGCCTGTGGCTTTCTGTCTGCTCTTAGTGGTGCGGCTGGGGGAAGAGGGTTGGGTGGGAGCTGACCTTTAAGTAGCAAAGATTAAAAGAAAACTCTGAATGCCGCCGTCGGGGCGCACAGCCCGCCGCCACACCCAAGGACCAGATGGAGCCTGCTGGGCCCATCCAGAGGAGCCAGACACAGAACCTGCCCTCCCTGTCTCCCATTTATGCGGTGTTCAGGAAGGGCACGGTGGTGTCTGTGATGGGGTGGGCATGCACTGGCTTTGGAGGAACGTCCATCCAGGACCTCACCGGGGGCTGGGAATGGGAAAGTCCTGCCTCTCCATCCCGGGGCCACCCAGGTAAAAACTCCTTGTCACCAGCTGATTCAAGATCTGTGAGTCAGCCAGGCGTGTTGGCACACTTCCGTAATCCCAGAGACTCGGGAGGCTGAGGCAGGAGGATAGCAAGTTTGAGGCCAACCTGGGCAACTCCACGAGAACCCCGACTCAAGATAAAAATAAAAAAAGTACTGGGGACGTAGCTCAGCATCCTGGATTCAGTCCCCAGTAGTGTGAATAAAGATTTGTGAGTGAAACTTCATTGAGAAAAGGTTTTGCAAAGAAACACAGGAAGCTAAACATTTTCATTCCTGAGGCATGGAGGCTGTAGAGGCTGTGGAGGCTGTGGAGGCTGTGGACTTGTTGCTCTGTTCGTTTCCCTTTCAATTATTAGAATAATATATTCCAAGTCCACATCTTGGGCTGGTGGCTGTGGCTCTGCCAGCCTCTGGCTGGTGTTGAAGATGAGAAACAGAGGGCCCGGGGGAGAGTCTGTGTGTCCCTGCATGTCCTGGCTGACAGCAGTGTTGGGAGGAGGCTGCCCATCTTGACTCCCCCCACTTACACTTGGAAAGTAACTTCTTAAGCCTTTGCAAGCTGTCGGACTGTCTTTTTTTTTTCCCCCTTTGGATACTGGGGATTGAACTCGGGGGCACTCAACCTCTGAGCCACATCCCCAGCCCTATTATTATTATTATTATTGTTGTTGTTGTTTATTATTGTTTTTTGTTATTTTTGTTGCCATTTTATTCCATTTCAGAGATGTGAGTTGCCAGGCATGGGGGTACTGAGTTGCACTTCCATTGAATCTCAGAAACTTGGGAGGCTGAGGCAGGAGGATCTCACTGAGTTGCTAAGTGCCTCGCCATGGCTGAGGCTGGCTTCGAACTCACGATCCTCCTGCCTCGGCCTCCCAAGTGCTGGGATTACAGGCGTGTGCCACCGCGCCCGGCCTCACTTTTGTTGAGGCTAGCTTTAAACTCGTGATCCTCCTGCCTCAGCCTCCAGAGCTGCCAGGATTACAGGCGTGTGCCACTGTGCTGGGCCCGTCAGGCCTTTTTAAGCTAGGGAGGATGCTCTGGATGAGATGCAGGACTTATGTCTTCTCCTCTGACCCCCTGGCTGGGCCTCCATTGAATTGCTTGAGCGCCTTCCCTACCCCCTCACCGAGCCTCAGCCTGTCTGTCTGGGCACAGGGAAGGTCATTCCTGCCTGGTCAGCCTCGCCGTGTTGTTAGGAAGCAAGTTTCCTGAAGACCACAGGGCCTTTGTAGTCTGTGAAGGGCTGGCCACAGGTCTCATGGGGGACCCCTGGACACTGTGGGTTCTGCTAGCCAGGTGTGGAGGGATGAGAGTGCCAGGCGGTGCCCTCAGTGGTGCCCAATTAATTCTGGGTGTTGCGGGCCAGTGCCATGCCTGACGTGACCCAGGAGGGGGTCTGGATTCGTAGCCTCTCGGACAGCTGCAGTCAGGAGCCCCGTGTGCCCGCAGGTGTCTGGGCCCCGCGGACGCTGCTGGCTGGGTCCTGCCGCCTTTGTTGAGGGGGTGCAAGTAGAGATTTGTTCTTTCGTTCTCTCATTCACACTTACCTGAACTCCGGGCACTTGTGAACTCTGCGCGTGTACACACACACACACACACACACACACACACACACACCCCCCAAGATGGAATTAGCCAGATAGTGGGGGGCGGTCACTGCTCCTCAGCACCGGCTCTGTGCCTGGCTGGGTGCTAGAGGTTCCCTAGGCACGTCGCTGCGTTCTTTCCTCACGGGGACCCCCTGGCGTGGTCATTATGGCTCCCAGATTGGCTACTTGAGGGCTGGTCCACAGGCCAGCCTCTTCCTCCTCCTCTGGGAGCTGGGTAGAAACGCGAGTCTCGAGCCTGACCCCAGACGTGGTGTGAGCCCCTGCCCTTGGACAAGACGCCGGGTCCACGTGCACCGTAGAGGCCCGCGCGGGTGAGGCCTGGGAGCGGCGCGAGCCGGCGGGCTGGGGGTGGGGGGCTCTCCTCTGCAGCAGCCCCCAGTGCCGACAGTGGCCGTGAAGCTGTTTGCAGTGATAGTGTTCAGTGCTGGCCTTGGCCTGAACCTCTCAGGCATACTGTATTTGGGAGGCAAAGAGCTGTGTGTGTGTGTGTGTGTGTGTGTGTGTGTGTGTGTGTGTGAGAGAGAGAGAGAGAGAGAGAGAGAGAGGAGAGAGGTAATGCAGGACTTGGGGAATTGAGGGAGATGACTCTTGTATGGCAAATGGTCATAGAGAGGTCAGTGGGGGTGGGGAGACCCTGGTGACCCTCAGAGGAGGTGCTCTCCTGCTTCCTAGTGGACTCTTTGCTCCCTCCTCCTCCAAGAAGCCCTCCCTGATTGCCCCCCCGTGGTCCAGCCCCACCTGCCCATCTCACCCTGCTCAGTTTCCGGCTTTGCCCTCACCTCGCTCTCTGGTTTGTTTGCTTGGCAAGGCCTTTGACAGCAGGGCCATGCGTAGCCAGGCATCTCTGACCCTCCATCCATAGCACAGTCGAGTCTTTCTGCATTCGTTCATTTCACACGGTATTCGGGGCTGACTGTGGGCGGGGTCACCTCGGGTGCCGGTGCCTCCCTAGGGAGTGAGGCAGATGCAGCTCCTGGTCCCCTGGAGCACTCTGGGGAGGGGAGCCGAGGAGAGGGGTTTCTCCCTCATCCCTTCAGCCAGCACGAGGCGCTGGGCTTCAGCGTGGACAACACAGAAATGACCCTGGTCCTCACGGAGCTTGGAGCCCAGCAGGGAGTCCGTGGCAGGAATCCCTCCAAAGAGGACAGGGGCGAAGGGGCAGGATGCCCGGAGGATCCCGGGCCCATCTGGGCAGATGCATCACTTCCTGTGACGTTTGAGGGAGGGCGTGGAGTTTGCAGACAGGGCTTCTCCCCTGGAGGTCAGGAGGATCTTAGCCCCTAGCCAAGCCCAGCGGGTGGGAGCAGGGAGGCGCGGTCTTTGCAGAGGTGCAGAGTCCACCCCGGCTGTCATCAACCTGCAGCTGCAGAGTGTCCTCCTGACCAGTCCTTGCAGGGGCCACGGCTGGCCAGGCCACCACGCTCCCACCAGCACTGCCTGCTGGGATCTGGAGCCCTGGCTGGGGGGCCGTCCCGGGCGGCTTCATGTCACCCCCAGCCATCGGCTGCTGTTGGTTTGTGTCTCCGTCAGGCAACCGTAGAGAACGCTTTCCTTTTGTTATTTTTTTAAGAAACATTTTATGATAAAATGAAACAGACACAGAAATCCTACAAACTGAAGGTAGAACTTGGTGAATCTTTATAAGGTGACGCCACTGAAATCACCTCCCAGGTCTAGAAACAGAACTTTGCCAGCCACCCCTGAAGCCCCGGCACAGCCAGGGACCCTTCATCCTCTAGAAGTCACCGCTGGCTTGACTCCTCTGGGGACCAGTTCTGTGCGTTAAGTTCTGTCACCCACCGTGGCCACTATAACTTGGTCTTGGAGCGTCTGTCTTTTAAGGAGTATGAGGGAGTGAATTTTTTCCTTCTTTCTTTTGGTGAAGGTGATTGTTGTAGAATTCTCTCGAAAAGATCCCCAATCTGGATGCTTCTGGTGGCCAGGCTCGGGCTAAGTGGTTGTCCACCTCTGGGGGTGGGGGAAGGTGGGCAGCTAGTGCCCACCACACAGCAGGTGTCCATTCAGAGTTTGATGAATGGCTGGATAAACCACGGGGGGTTTATGGTCATCTGAGGAAGAGGTACCCCAGTCCTTTGCTGCACTGGGGGGATTCACCTCCTGGCACCGGCTGTGGCAGTTCACCCTGAGCTGGCTTTGGGGTTGTCCTGACGCCCGGGTGCCACACCTTCAGGCCACTCTGAAGCCGAGTGGATGGCACGGGGTGTTTCCGGCTGAGTGGGCCCCACACCACTCTGCCCAGGAGGATCCAGAAGCAGGTGTCCTGTGTCTGGACGGGTGGACCTCCCAACTTGCAGAGATGGGTTGAACTTCTAGGAGTTACGGACGGGAGAGAGCCACGGAGGAGGGCTGCGGTGGTCTTCAACTGCTGGGTATTTCCACCATGCTGAACTTTGACCCAGGCTGCGCAGTCCTGGTCATGCAGGGTCCTCGTGTCCTGCAGACCGACTTTAAGCAGGGGGACGATGGCACCGTCCACTTGTAGGATCACTGCACGGGAACCTGGCCCTGGTTATGTGAACTCCTTACCAAGAGCCTGCTGCTAGAAGGTCAGAATGCAGGGGTGTGCGTGCGGCCACTGTGGAGTGGAGTGGGCGGAAGGCCTCGGAGACCCAGGGAGTCCTCCCTCCAATGTGGAAACTCAAGACAATTGAGAGTGAAAATTCTCAGCCTCATTTATTAATAAACGTTTATTTAAATTTTTTTTTTTTTTAAATCTTTGGCATGGAGGAGACAGAGGCGTTGGATTCGTTCCCAATGTCACACAACGTCATATAGGAAAGGCATAACTGCCACTGTACATCGTGGCAAATAATTTATAAGCAAAACAAAATGCCTCGCAGAAGGCAAGTCGTGCACCTGCTGGTGACGCAGAACGACAGTTCTCCACCTTGCTGTGGCGCCTGCAGCTGTGCCGCAGTTAGGTGGGGTTTCTGTCGTTTAGTAGAACCTTGTCTCCTGGGCACACATACCTGGGTTCCCACTGACTCCGGAGGCTAAGGCAGGAGCACCACAAGTTTGAAGCCATCCTGGGCAACTTAGTGAGACCCTGTCTCAACATTTAAAAAACAAAACAGCCGGGCGCGGTGGTGCACGCCTGTGATCCCAGCACTTGGGAGGCTGAGGCAGGAGGATCGCAAGTTCAACCCTGTCTCTAATAAAGTGAGACCCTGTCTCTAATAAAATCCAAGAAAAAAAAAGGGCTGGGGATGTGGCCCAGTGGTCAAGTGCCCCTGAGTTCAATCCCCGGTACCAAACAAACAAACAAAACAAAACAAAAACGGTGTCACGTGCTGTAGAAGAAAGATCAGGTCATGATGCAGCCAGGACAGTTTCACGGTCTGTCACATCTGCCCTCCCCTGCCTGCTCCCCAGCCTCCACCTCACAACGGCAAAGCCAGCCTGGGTGTTTCCCCATGTTCCTGTGACCCCCGCACCTCCGCCAGCACGCCCTGGGTGGAGACGGTCATCACTGTCCCCCTTCCCTGCTGGCTCTGGACGGATTCCAGGAGGGGGGCCAAGAGCCAGCCTGGGTGATGGCATCTCTGAGGTCCCTTCCAACTTGAAGCTGCTCTGGGTCCAAACCTAAGGGAAGGGCAGGGACCTTTTGAGCCCTATGTCTCAGTGGGGGCAGGGGTGCAGGGAGAGGACTCTGAAAGATGTCCCAGAGTGGTCATTTGGATAGTCCAGGCGCTCCTTGCCATGGCCAGCTGCAGGAACCAGGGGAAGAAGCCCGATTCCCTGCCTCCCCAGTGAGGTCCGCCCTGCAGAGCTGTCCTCAAGCCCTTGGTCACCATGCTGCCTTCACTGGGACGCATGTGTTGTCGTAGTTGAACCTTCCTGAACTTGGGAAGCATGTCAGCGTTCATATCTACGCTTAATGAAATGACGACGCTCTCCAGGAGAAGGCTGGCGTCAAGTTGGTGGTGAGTCGCGCATTCCCAGCGTTTTAGATCTTAGAGGCTGTGGTGCTGGTGTTGGGTGGCCTGGGCCGGTGCAGCTGCCTGCCGGATTTGAACTCTGAGTCCCTGGCTTCTACCATTATAGCCAGAGCCTCCTGGGGTCAGAGGAGGCTGTCCGTTCCTACAGCCCTGGACACTGAAACCTCGCAGCCGCCTCTTCGGGCTATTACTTGATCTTGCTTAAACACCTCCTCCCACCCTCATAAGCCTTCAGGGGCTCCCTGTTTTCTCCATCTCAAATTTGTCTTCCACCCTGACCCCGCTGCCGTTATTTCTCTCCACCAGCCACTCACCCTCTTCTTTTCTCTTTGACCTACCCAGTGCCTAGGACAGGGCCCCACATTCCAGTAGCACCCGTTGGCGGACGCATGGGTGCAACTGAATGGGAATCCATCGGGTGGCTTGTGACGGTCACCATGGCAGAGTTAAGAGTTACTGGAGGGAACCCGGCTCTAAGATGGCTAATTTTTACTATTATAATTCCTAACCAACTACGATTTACAAAGGGATGGAGGAAGGAGAGAAGCACAAAAGAGCACACCCTGTAAATGGGGTTAATTAGGAGTCTTCCCGATCGCCGGTGCTTCATTGGCAACAGAACAGCACGTAAATAAATCTCATTTCCCTCCAACTCAACCCGTCACAAGCTTAATTACAGCATCCACGACGTGGGCATGTGTGTGTTTTTTTTCATTAGCGAAAGAGGGTCATTATTAGCCATGTCTGGAAAGCGTGATTATGAAGAGCCGGGTTCCACCCTCCGTAGGTGTCCTCCGAGAGCGGAGAGGAACTTTGGCGTGAACTAAAGAGTTTCCAATTAAGGTGGCTTGGAGGAAGCAGGAAGCGGCCACGCAAATTAGAAAAAGATTAGAGAGGGAAGAGCCGGGAGCGGGTTCTGGGAGGCTTGGTTAATTACTGCGTGGAGGAAGAGTTCCTTCTCGGGGCGGGACCCTTCTTTTCCCGGCATTGTTATTCGCCTGCCCAGAAATCTGGGGGCTCGAAGACCCCTCCTGGTGTCCTCCTCGCTGGCATTCTGGCTCCAGAGAGCTGAAAATGAGACCCGCGCTTGGGGGACAGGGACTGACCGCTTCCAGCCACCTCTTTTAGATGGTTTTCACACCTCCTCCTCCTGCTGCCGAGGGGGAGGCAGGGGAGAGCACGTCGCCACCTCGAAGACGAAGACGAGCACTAGAGGGCTGTTGCAGTGAGCGCATTGTTCTAGAAATAAATAAATAGCCGAAAAGCCCCAGCCAGAAGTTAGTTAACACAAAGGAGTGGAACCCTCCAGGCCCAGTTCCAATTGTCTGCAGGAAGTGCCCTGCCCAGGGGGCCTTTGAGGGAGGATTGAAGTCCATTGGCCTGGCACTCCCTGCACAATGTTGGCAGGAGAACTTTTTTTTTTCCTTCCGACCTTGCCCCCTACCCTCCATAATGGCTACGTTCCTTGTTAGGTGAAGAGGCCGTGCTTTGTGGTACTGCTAAGTCTTCAAGTGATCCAGAAATCAAGGTGGCTGCCCCCCAGGTCGGGGTGCTGGGTGGAGAGCCCATGGGAGGCTTTCCAAGGAAGCCCCAGCTCATCCGGTGCTTAGAGTCCCCAGCATGTGGTCTTCCAGGCTTTGCTTGGATGCCTCCAGGAATGGGAGGCTTGGTTCCTCACTAGGCAGCCTGGACCCCGGTGGCAGCCCGGGGAGGGGGGGGTCCTGTTTACTGAGCATGCACTGAGGAGGTACTTAATAAACAGGGATGATTGGGAACCTACTCTGGGCAGCCACAGCTGTGAGGTATCCGGGCTTCATCGTTGACCCAAGCTGTGCCGGAGCTTGCCTTGGTTTGTGTGTCAGCAGACAGGCGATAAATGTAATCAGGTAGCCGAGCGCGGTGGCGCACGCCTGTGATCCCAGCACTTGGGAGGCTGAGGCAGGAGGATCGCAAGTTCAAAGCCAGCCTCAGCAATGGCGAGGCACTTAGCAATTCAGTGAGACCCTGTCTCTAATAACACAAAAAAAAGGGGCTGGGATGTGGCCCAGTGGTCGAGTGCCCCTGAGTTCAATCCCTGGTACAAAAAAAAAAAAAAAAAAGTAATCAGTGCTGAAAGCACCAAAAGCAGATAGGGTCTGGGGGCCACGCTGCCCTACTGGGACAGGAGGGGTCGCCAAACGCAGCCTTCTCAAGCCTCTCTGACTGGGCTCTGCCCAGGCTCGCTCACCTTCACTTCTGAGCCCCAGGCTTGCTCCGGCCTCAGGGCTCTGCATCAGAGGTGACTTCCACCTGGAGTGCTCTTCCTCCACCTTTTCATGCCTGGCTTCTTTGTGCCACGTCCCCTCCGCAGAGGCCTCTTTTCTAGGCTGGTACTGAACTTGCTGCCTTGGGCGCATCCCGCCATCTGATCGCTGTGGTGTGGGGCTTCTGCCTGCCCCTGAGCCCCGTGGAGGGTTCCTGATGGTGGCTCCTCTGCTGCCTAGTGGATTCTGTTGGTGCTGTTCGACTGCCATGCCCCAGCCTAGGACGCTGCCTGGTACACAGTAGGTCCACACTCGTGAGGGAGCGAGGACACATAAGGCACGTGCAGTCTCCACGTTACCTTGTGTGTTCCCCACAGCAGCCCCCCCCCACCCCCGATGTAGAGGAGGAGACACTGAGGCTCAAAGAGGAGGGATGACCCACGGTCCGGGCGCAGAGGTCAAGCCCATGCTCGGTCCTCACGATGGGTCAGTGCAAGCTCTGGCCTCCCGTGTACCAGCCTCCAGTGCCCCATGGACAGTCCCCCCTGTCCTCCTGCCTTTTGGAGAATGATAGGTGGAAAACTATCCTAGGACAGAGCTCCTGGGTGGCATCGCCACAGTCAAAGTTCCCTGACTCTGATGGTGGCTGCGGGGGCTGGGCAGGCCTCCAGCGAGTCGCGCAGGGAGGAGATGCACTTGCAGCCCACTGGCTCCCTCAGGAAGGGCGCAAGTTCCACCGGGCCTGAGCCGGGTGGGGCAAGGTTCAGAGAGCCCTCGCCACCAGGAGTGAACGGGGGTGGGTGTGGAAGCTGTGTGTGCACCCGCCACCCGTGTCACATGCTTCACGTGCCTTCCTGGGCTACATCACTGCTACAGCCACCCAAATGCTTGGGTCCTTGGGTTAATGAATTACATTATGGGTGGGGGCATGATGTTGACGGCTTTCTTCTCCAGGGACTGGGTTTGGAGATGAGCACCTTGACACCCACCAGGAGTGCCTGGGTGTGGGGAGACTAGGGGTCTTGAGATGAGCTGCTGCTCTATCTTTTCTCCCTCCTTTGCTCCTTTGCTGTGATGTCTTGGCTAAGACCCTTGCCCTCTCTGGGGCATATGAACTTATTACCACCTAGCTTGGGTGGTACTTTTACTCTTTCTTGCAGGGCTCAGCCAGTGCTTCCGGAGTCCCTAGAGGGACAGTCCCAACCCCACTCCCTGTCTGGCACAGTTGGACTGCACGGGCTAGACATGAAGGTGGTGTTATTTTCTGTCCTGAGATTCAGAACACCAGCACAGTTTTTTTTTTTGTTGTTGTTGTTGTTGTTGTTTTTTAAATATTTATTTATTTGTTTCAGTTGTACACAATGCCTTTATTTTTACGTGATGCTGAGGCTCGAACCCGGGCCGTGCACATGCTAGGCAAGCGCGTTACCACTGAGCCACAACCCCAGCCCCACCAGCACAGTAAAATGTAATCCAACCTTTGAGAAATCAAAACACTTTTCTGGCTGTGGTCTCGGTGGGATCTGAAGCTGGGTCGACTTCACGGCCCGGGCCCAGGCTCTTCGCACAGAGCAAGGCGCATCTTGCTGATGTAGCGCTCAGATGTTTGAAATGCTTGCCAACGTGAGTTGACCAGGTTGATCAAGCATGAGCACCTCAAGCAAATAATCACACAATTATTTGTATAATTACTTCCAGTCTTTCTGCAGCCTGGACTTCCTCCGTGTGCCTGGAACGGGGTGTTTGGACTGATTTACGGCTCCTTCCTGGGGCTCTCTCCCACCCGCTTTCTTTCTTTGGCAGCCCTGGGGATGGAACCCGGGGCTCGCGCACGGCTAGGCGAGCACTCTCCCACGGAGCCGTGCCAGCCCCTGCCTCCGCCCTCAGGTCTTGCCAAGTTGCCCCGGCTGGCAACGTGCAGTCTCCTTCCTCAGCCTCCGAGTAGCTGGGATTGTAGGCGGGGGCCACCATGCCTGGTGTCCCAGCTGCTTCGCGGGATGTGACGGTGTGCCCCGGGCCTCCCTTTGCTGACTCTGTCTGTAGACACTTGGGATGGACCGACGCCCCATCCCCTCCGGCCTCTCTCTGCTCCTGACCCCCAGCTCAGCTTCCCCTGCCTCCTCGGTGATGCCCACTCACTCCCCAAGTCACTGTCGCGTCACCTCTTAGTTCTTTTGTGGCGCTGGTCCCTTGCAGACATGATTGTGCCTCTCTGTTGATGTGCCCGCCGTCTGTCTTCCCCACTCGAGGGTCCGTCTGCCTCCTTCACTGTTGTGTTTGGGCAGTCCTGGAAGGTGTTGGTAAGTGTTTTGTGAGCATGTACATGTGTCCTAAGTGCTCCTGCGTCTGGCCTGGACAGGACCTCAAGGCTGGTCCCAGGGCCCTCCTGCCTGTGATTCAGCCCTGGCTGCTGGCGGGGACGAGGAAGTTACTTCCCAGACGAGTCTGCTTCCCAGAAACATCCAGCCCAGTTCCCCAACGTGGGCTCCCCCAGGGACAGAAGAATGCAGGGGCTTCTTGGAAACCCTCCTGGCATAGCCCCTGGAGGGTGGGGATGACTTGGGTCTCCATGTCTAGCTGTTAGTGACAAAACCCAGGAAGCATCCAATTTCATGTCTGGGAAGGGGAAACCCTCTTTGCTGGTGGAGGCTAAAGAGGAGAGGAAGCTGCCAATGGAGAATTCCCAGAGTGGGAATTTCCTAAACTTTCCCTGGGATCACTGGGTGTGAGGAAGAGACCCCACCGGGACTCACCCCTAGTAGAAACCCGATGGGTGTTTGTGCACACATGTGCATGAGTGTGCACACGTTTGAGTGACACCTGGAGATGGGGGTGGGGGGCTGCGTGGCGAAGCCCTTCCGTTCAGGGTCAGCTGCCCAAACTCTCTACCACGTGGCCCTTTGTCCTCTGCATGGATGGAACAGAGAGGGCTGGGCAGAGAGGACAGCTGAGCACTGTGGGCTCTAGCAGGCCCTCCCTCCTGGGGTGCTGATGCAGGTGGTCCTGTGACTGCACCTCCAGAGAATCTCATTAACCCCAAGCCTCCTGGGGGATCCTTTTGCAGAACAAGGAAATCTTTCTGGAGATAGTGAAATCCCCACCCCCTCCCCAATTCGTTACCTGGCCCTGTTCATATTTAACTAGGAGTCGCAGAGCCATGCGATTCCCCTCTAGACGAAGCTTTAAAGGCAGACTCTAAAAACCATCCCTGGAAGAGATGACCACAGCACAGGGTCGGGCGGAACAAAGTGTGCAAAGGTTACAAGCCAGCGTGCGGCTCAGGACCCCATTCTTACACAGTGATTGCTGCATGTGTCCGTAAATGCAGGAGGGGACAGGCAAGATCTTGTTCATCAAAGTGGTCACAGCCCAAACCTCTGGGTGGCGAGATTTCAGGTGATTTGTACTATTTTCTTTATACTTTTCTGTATGGCTTGTATCTTTGACATCAGTCGCAGTTATCTTTGTAATCAGAAATAACAGTAAAGCTTCATTTTTGTGGGAAAGAAAGATACTGAGACACAGTTCTGGGGAGAAAGCCAGGTGAGACAGGGGCTGGCCTGATGGACGCCTTCATCAGTGCCAAGGTCAGGACATGTGGATGCTCATTGAGAGTGGGGACAAAGCCACCAGTCTGGGTATTTCTGGGCTGGCCAGGTCTTTGCTGCGTCCTCCCTGGAGGTCCCTGGACTCGGCTTGGCCGTGGGATCTCACTCCAGCGACCCTGTCTGTGGTGGTTCTTGGTGCTTGCTGGACGTGCCTCTGGGGTGGCACCGTACTGGAGAAGGAAGTGACACTCAGGTGCCTTTAGTCCATCTGCTGTGGAGGTGGACTGGCAGCACCTGGACTCTATGGGACGCTGTGGTCATTAGTTCTTCTAGTGGCCTGGACTTCTCTGCTTACCCCTTTCTGCACAAGATGGTGACCCCAGAGGGACTCAGAACTGTATCCTGGGAAGCAACCCCCTGCTCAGAAGGAACACCTGCTTCTTGGAGGTTAGAACCCCTGCCCTGCATTCTTTGGCTCTGGGCCTTAGTTTCCCCACTTGTAGCAATCCCTACCTCAGAGGGTGGGTCGCGGCAATGGGTGTACATCAAAATGCCTCCCCGCCTCCCCCTCCCCCTCCCCGCACTAAACAAGGGCTTCATTGGAAAGATTTGCAGAAACTGTTTTGAACTCTGACCCTGGCCGCATCTTGCCTGTAGCAAGTGGTCACGTGACGTCACCCGGTGCGATTTCTTAGCAACGGCTGCTTTTGGCTGGCCGTCCGTCAGATGCTCTCCTATGGAGAGGGTTGGAGTGATTTTTTTCCGTTCGATGTGCACTCATGGAAGGGGGCCAGGAGGCATTTTAGGCCTACCTGGCTCCTCCTTAAATTAGACTGTTTCCATTCTCATCTCCCCAAAGGTGCTTTCCAGACACAGCTGGGACTCACAATCTCAGCCTGCCCACAGGAGGGGCAGGAAATTGGTGAGAAGTCAGAGTTGGAGCATTGAAAAAAAAGATTTTTTTTTTTTTTTTTTTTTTTTTTTTTTTTTTTTTTAAAGACACAAAGGTAGAAAATCTGCATTTAAAATGCCTAACTTGCTGTTGTCCAGCAAGCAGTCCTGTCTGGGAGGGTCTGCTTTAGGGCATGACCCGGATGGCTCTAATTCATCATGGTGTAGGTTCATTCATCCACCTACTTTGTGCCAGGTACTATTTTAGGTGCTGGGGATTCCACAGTGACAGGAGGTTTTTTTTTTTTTTTTTTTTTTTTTTGGGTACTGGGGATTGAACTCAGGGCACTCGACCACTGGGCCACACCCCCAGCCCTATTTTGTATTTTATTAGAGACAGGGTCTCACTGAGTTGCTAAGTGCCTCGCCATTGCTGAGGTTGGCTTTGAACTCGTGATCCTCCTGTCTCAGCCTCCCAAAGTGCTGGGATTACAGGCATGCGCCACCGCGCCCGGCTAGTGACAGGAGTTTCTGCCCTAGGAAAACCAAGTACTTTGGTACCATTTAATTTTTCAAGCCAGAAACCCCGCCCCTTCTCTGCTCCTTCTTGCCTCTCCTGCCACACTGGATGGAGGGGAAGAGCCGGAGACTGGGTTACCCACCCACATGAGGACCCCACGGCTCTGGGAGTTGCATTGGTTCCTTTCTTTGGAGCCTTTGCATCTAAAATTCCATGCTTCCCCTCTGATTCTCTAATTTCCTCACCATTTGTTCTTTTAAATTTTTTTTTTGTCATTTGAAAAAATTTTCAGTAGCTCAGCAATAGTGTTTATTTAAATGAAATATTTCAGATATACAAAAGGAAACAAGGACCATCCAGGGTGGGTGCTTGGGCCTGAGGACCGCTTCCTCCCCTCCAGGGCTTGGCATGAATCCCTGCTGTGCATGTCTTTCTTCTTGAAATATGTGTGAAGTATAACTAAATAGTATTGGTAAACACTTTTTTTTTTTGGTACTGGGGATTGAACTCAGGGGCACTCGACCACTGGGCCACATCCCCAGCCCTATTTTGTATTTTATTAGAGACAGGGTCTCACTGAGTTGCTAAGTGCCTCGCCATTGCTGAGGCTGGCTTTGAACTTGCAATTCTCCTGCCTCAGCCTCCCAAGTGCTAGAATTATAGGCGTGCGCCACCGCGCCTGGCTCTGGTAAACACATTTTAAAACAATATGAATGTTGTTATGTCTCTTACTACTGGCATATAGCTCATAAATGTATGGTTTTATACATACATTGATGTGGTTTCTCTTTCACAACTTTGTTTCCTCCCTCCTCTCTCAACATTATGTTTGGAAGATTAATCCACGTTGCTGCATGTAGCTCTATTTCATTCATTTTAATTGCTACGTGAAGTCTCTTTTATATACATGTACCACACTTTATTGATCTCCTGCTCATGGAATTGTAGAAGCTTTCTAATTTTTTTTGCTATTACAATGAATTCTGCAGTGGATGTTTTCACCGGGAACTCTTCAGTTTTCTAGGATGTAAGCCTCAGTGGAATGCCTGGGTCATAGGTCATGGCACTAGCGCCCTTCCCCCTCATCCATCCTTCTGTTCTATTCTCTCCACTGTAGGCTTCATTTTAGAGAAATTCTTTCTCAGGGATCCAGAAAATGTCCCTGGATTGTGCCTGAGAGCTCCTCAGGTGAGCCTCACCAAGGGGGGGCTGGTTTCCTGAAAGATCAGGGACAAGTTGTCCCCGGGTGGGACAGCTGCCAGCCCAGGCCCAGTGTGATGCCCCCCGGCCATTTGCCTCTCCTCCTGAGCTTTCTTAGAAAAAACCTGTCTCTTTGGCAACAATAGTGACAGAGCAGATTAAAGATGCCCGAGTTTGCGCTTCTCTCTGATTCATGGGGACAAGCCAGGGGAGTGACCTTCAGCATGTCCTTTTTAGAAATGGGGAGACTGAGGCTTGATGGGCCTAAGTAGATCCCCTGAGATGGCTGTGGGACCCACTGAGTCCAGGAAGGCGCCCCCTGCCTTCATCCCACACTTCCCACCATACCCGGAGGCCAGGGGTCTCCTCTGATGGTGCATAGAACCAGACCTGCCATTTCCAGGTTGGGAGAGCAGACCTGGACCAGGAAGGGCCTGTTCACCTGCTCATCTAACACCCTCAACGCAACCTGGAAGCAGGATGCTGTTACAGATGGGGAAACTGAGGGTCAGAGTGGGGAAGTGACTGGAGGCCCAGAGTTGGGGACAAAGCTCACATACCAACTTAGGCATCTCTTAGATACCCCCTCCCCCTGTCCTCATTTTAGGGTCTTTCTTCACCTCCAACAGAGCAGCCATCGCCACCCAGATCTTCTGTGTGGCCGAGGAGCTGGCCCATGGGGTCCCCATCCCCTCAGCTCCATCCCTGTGGGCTCCCCAGGGAGTGTCCTCTCTTGCCTTTGATGCAAATTCTTGCACTTTGCCGATAATATTCTGGGCTCTTCTTAACTCGAGGGGGTCAGCCGCAAGGCATCTGGGCAATTTATAATTCTTGAAAATTCTGTTTGGTGACACGAGTTAGCATTTAATAGACACCCTGCCACCTCCTCTCTCCCTATTGTGACAAGCTCCTGGCAGAATCCTTTTGAGACTCAGGGTAATTGCACCACGCTGCGAAAGGGAAGACCACGTTGCGCTCGAGTGCGTCTCAAAAACGTCTCCACAATAGACAGTCAGGTACGAGTTTGCTGGGCTTCAAGGTAATGATTTAAACTTAATTTGACCCTTGATGAAGGAGCCATGTTTCCGGTCGGACGCAGACTTTCGGTTTGGGCTTGCCTGCCATGTCTTCAATGGCAACACAAATAATTCCTTCATAACAAGTGCCTGTCAGAGGATGTCTGCTGCTGACAGCTAATATAGAATTATTGCCCCTGAATGCATTTCTGTAATTACTTCCCAGAGATCTGTCTTTGTGTTAGAAGACATTTCACACTTTAGTAACATAAGTGTTTTGGGAGAGCACGAGCAATAATTATGAACAGTCTTTCCGTGAAAATAAACCTAAAAAAATTATAAAAGCTAATGCTAAAATTGGTTAGAGTCAGGGAGGAATTTCATTTGAATTTGATTCATGTATATTTATTCCTAGTATAATAACCTTTCCTGTATGGAAACTTTTTTTTTTTTTGTTAAACAAAAGCAATAATGATACAAAGAGCCTGCTTTCTAATTTTTGAACCCTACTGAAAGTGAAAACTGATTAAAAGTGACAAGTTGCTCGAGACTGAATAAAGAAGCGTCATCGCGGAGCCCTGATAGGAGACATTTGCGGTAATGGAAAATGAAATGATTCACAGTGTGATCAATAAAAAATTAGCAGCATTTAATAAAAGGTTTCTGCTTCATGTTGACTAAAGCACATCGCGAGCAGTTTGAAATCTGAGTTAAGTGACGGTTTGAGGATGAGCATGGGGGGTGCGGTGGGGTGTGGGGTGTGCGTGTGCATATAGATCATGCCGATATTGGCCATCGCGGGGCGGCAGCCAGGCCCCTGGGGTGGGTCTGGAAGCTTCCTGTGCGCTGCCCACTTGACCTTTGACCTGTGGTTAATCCTCCCAAGCCTCTGCTCCTTGGTGTGTGGGAATGTGTACCCAGCAAGCAGGAGCACAGTGCCCATCAAAATCCAGCCCCACCCCCCACCCAAGGGGGCATCAGGCTGAAGACTGGGCTCACTCGTGCTGAGGTCCCCGGACCTTGAGGACCTAGGGTGGTTTCAGGATTGGCCCCTTGGTCGGGATCCAGGAGACGTCCAGAATGTCTTACAGCCCACTTGTGGGTCTTCAAACACCCTCTTGGGGACAGGAAGGGAATCATCAGAAAGCCAGCAGGACTTAGCAAGTGTTGAGGTTAAGTGTTGGGGAGACCCGAGGGTCCCAGGGAGCCCGCTGCTGGCAAGGGGCATTGCCACCCGGGGGTGAGGGAGCTGGGCTGGGGTTGGATGGGAGCTGGCGTTTCAGAAGGCGAGCTCTTCCCCCAGTAGCCACAGCATAGTGACGAGCTCTCCGTCAGAACTGCTCCCTCTGCTCCAGGTGGTGCTTTGGTGTTCCCAGGATGCAGCCACACACCAGGGGGTCTCCATGCCGGCAACTGGCTCATTAAAGAACACATATATATTATAACATAAATAAAATTTATAATATAAATAAAACAATATATATTATAATATAAAATAAAATTTATAAAATAAATAAAACAAAGATATTGTGTTGTGGATGGACACAATATCTTTGTTTTATTGATTTTTATGTGATGCTGAGGCTCAAACCCAGGGCCTCACACGTGCAGGGCAAGTGCTCTATCACTGAGCCACAACTCCAAGCCCAACTGGTTAATTTTTAAAGGTTGTACACAGTTTCTGCTTGGTGGCTGGAGGGAGGGGGTCTCTTTGCTTCCTAAGGCCACCTGTGGGCTAGACAGGAAGTCCTGGGTTGGAGGGTCATTGGTGGGGGGAAGCAGCTGGCCTCTGGGAGGTCTGGGAGCCTGGCTGGTGACTTCCCAATACCAGAGACTCCCTGAATCCTAGGGCGGTGGGAGGACTGGGTCCCTGTTCCCGGTTGTATTGCCCTCGTCCCATTCCTCATCAGAGACACGGACCTGTGGCCAGTCCCGTCCAGGCTGCCTGGCTTGCTCATCCCTTCCACGAATTTTATTGAGCACCTGCCTTGTTCCAGGCCCTGTGCTGGGTGCTGAGGGGCAAGGGAGGGGGATGCAGGGTGAGATGTGTCCAGCAAGTCCCTGAGCTCACGTGGGGGTCCCGACTCCTCCTGGGTGAGGACTGTGTGAGTGGGCAAGGAGGAGCTGGCCTGGTGAACTTCTGGACACTTCCTCGTCTGACATTGGCGCTGGTTCCTGAAGCACTGCCCTGTGGAGCCCAGGGCTGGGAGCAGCCGGCAGAAGTGAGTCCACATTCAGGCCATACTCCAGGGCTCTGCTCCCAGGCCCGGCCCCGGCCACGACACATCACTGAGGTCCACTATTTAAACAATCGCTGCTCCGTGGCCTATTCCTTAATTTGTGGAAGGCCAGCTGAGTCCCGGAGACGGCACTTCCCGGCCTGACCCATAGCTGCGGTGCCGTGGCCCAGACACCCTGGGCTCTGTCTACACCATCTGTGCTTGTCTTTGACCTTGAGCCACCTCCCTCAGCCTGCTACTGGTTCTGGTTTTAGGGGGACACATCCCTCCACTCCCCTCTTTCTCTTTTCCTCTTGAAGCTTTTCTTTCTGCCGCCACCACAAGGGGGTGATTTTCACCCCGGTCTCCTTGCCTTGCGTTCTGTGCCAGGACCGGGAGCAATTAGGAGCGTCAGGCTCTGGCGCTGGCCACAAATTAGCTGGATTTATCGAGCTCCCCATGCAGGCCCTGACCGTCCTCCTCCCTGCCTACCTCCGGCCCTGCTCTCCGTCTCCCCCTTCCCAGAGATGACACATGACAGCACGAAGAGGGCAGAATGGTCACGGCCTCAGGAGGTCATGAGGAAGTAACAGCATACAATTTTCATGGTTCCAGGGTGGCTTCGTTCAACTGTTCTTCATTACTGCATGCGGCGAGATCAGTTTTATTAAGATTGTAAGGCTTGGAGGAGCGTCGCCGTGAGCTACTTACTGGAGATTGTTTTTTGGGACGGGTGTTTGGATCGCACCCCCCTTCCTCCTTTCTGTCCCCTCTCCTCCCCTCCCCTCCTCTGTCTGCCCTCTTGCTGTCCACCTGTCCGTGTCCCATCACAGTTGGGAGCTGGGTGCAGGTGTGCTATGGGTGGAGGAAGCTGCACCTCCCTTTGCCTTTGTGGGATGGTCTCTTGAACAAGCCAGGTTAAGGGTAGAGCCGTTTGTTCCTTTATTTCTGGAACACCTACGAGAGCAGGGTGCTTGTGACAGACTGTCCGTCTCCTCAGGGTGAGGAGCTGTGGTTTGTTCTTTGATGCAGCGAGGTCACCTGGAAGGTGGCCCTCGTATAGGGAGCTCACATAACCCTGAGCAGGGATAAGACTGCCCTCGTGTGCTAGGTGAGGAAACTGAGGCTCAGAAGTGTGAGTCACCAAGGTCATGCGGAAATGGACAGGAATCTGGGTCCTGAATCCCAGCTAACCTTCCTAATGTGAGGGGCAGATGACCCCATGCCTGAGGGGCCCTGCTGGGAGAGTGGCCAGCAGACTCTCCACCGGTGGCCCCCGGGCTGCATCCAGCACTTCAGGACGTATTGTTTGGTGCATGGGGTAGTCCTTAAAACTTGAAGTTAACATTTTGAAATCAAGAGATGTTTACATAAAAACAGAGATTTCCTTCTTTAAGAAAAAACAGCAGCCGTGGTCACCAGGGGCATGGCCTTTCTACTGGATGCAGAGAGGTTAGCCAGGGCCACACTTGGTGCGCCTCTGCAACTCCATCCTGCCCTCACTCAGCCGCCAAGCCCTTTCTGTGCATTTGGATAATTTGTGTGATGGCGGGGGTCATGGTGAGATTTGGTCTACTCATTATCTAAGTGGCCGTGGGTTGATCCACCCATCTGAGCCTCTTGTGCTCTCTGTCAAATAGGTCTGATGGTGACACCTTCCTTACTGAGACACGGGTCAGGGGATGAAGGGGACCGGTGAACCCATGGGTGTGGGCTGAGGGAAGCTGTTGTCGTTATGCTGCTCGTTATTTTTGGCCTCAGGTTCTAGAACTTCCCATAACTGAAGTGATGTTCTCTGGAAGGTTCTAGTCATTTCCATGGGCAGCCTTGGACCTTGTGGAGAGGATTGTCCTGTTCTGGGTTCCTTGTGGCCAGCCAGGACAGACCATCCCAGCGAGGCTTATGATGCACCCAGGTCAAGTGCAACATCTCTGATCCTGGCTGGAAATTCCGTCCAGAGAGCCATCTGCACAGATAGGGCCCGTGGGCACCCCGCAGACAGACATCCGGAAGTTGCTTCCTTATTTAAGAAGCTAAATGTACATGGCATCATGTGTTAAAATATTTGCCTACAGCTCTTCTGCCAAGAGAGCCCATCATGCCTCTGCGCCTGCACTACAAATATTTTAAACCCGAAGACAAACAATGGCTGCCTCTCAGAACTCTGGGCCAGCAGAGGGTGCACAAGCAGGGTACCTGCCTGGGGTTGGAGTCTCCTTGCCCAGCGCCACCCTGCCCCTCCCAACAGGGTAGGCAGGCTGCTGGAGGGAGGAAGTGTTCCTGGAGAGGTTCTCCTCTGCAAACAGGGCCCCAGGTGTTTGTGGACCTGTGGCTCAGCCAGTGCCTAGGTTCTGAGAGTGCTTCTTGCCCTTGGGAATATGTGGGTAGGAAATATACAGGCCTTAGAAAAAAAATGTAGGGGGTGGGGTTGTGGCTCAGTGGGGGAGCGCTTGCCTAGCATGTGTGAGGCACTGGGTTCAAGTCTCAGCACCGCACATAAATAAATAAATAAATAAATATCCATTGCCAACTAAAAAATATTTAAAAAACAAATGTAAACACTTTAAAAAACGGTAGCCCTTCCTGGGATGTTTTCCCCACAGCCACCGATAGGGGGCGAGCCCAGGAGAAATGGGTGGGGGAATTGTAGAGTAAATACATTTCCATGCTGTCTCCCCAGGCCTGGACCCAGGGCCTGCCCGTGCAGACCCAGGTCAGAGGTCATGTTCTTTTAGGCTTGTCACATCCTCAAGGTTGCACAGCCTGGAAGGGGACACCTTGGACTCAAACCTAGATCTTTCTTCTGGCTAAGTGGATTTTATTTCTCGGGGTATGGGGGTGTGTGCGGGGGGTGGGGTGGGGAGGTGTCTGCGTGGCTATTTTTGTGCCTTTCAAAGGGGGATGTGCCCCTGTCATTACTTGTCTTCATCCTCAGGAGCACACCAGGCCTCCTGGGAGACCTCTCTTTCAGTATGACTTCAAATTCTTGTCTGTGTCATGATGCTGCACGTGTTGGGTTAAATAATAGCAGCGGCAGTAAGGCAGTGTGGTTTTCTCAAGTTGTATTATGAGCCAAGTGTCAGGCTTTGTATTTATCACCTCATCAAAATAGTTGGATGTGATTAAATGAGTCTTGGAGAGGGTGAGTGACTCGTCCAAGGTCTCCTGTTCCTGAATGGTGGAACTGGGTCTGGCGTGGACAAGCTGGCTCCCAAGTCTGTGATTCTTTTCTGTTCTTCCGCCACCATCCCCACAGTCCCTGGAATACAAGTCCAGCTGACTGGTGCTTGTGTGGGTTGTTATTTCGTGACCATCTTTATTCTAAGACCTGTGGTCCCATCAGCCCCGCCGGACTCTATGCCAGTGCCCTGCTGCCTCCTGTGTGGTTGGGGCTCTCTCCTCCACCTCTGGGCGTGTCTGTAACTCACTACCTGGTGGTTCTGCTTTCTGCAGAGGCGGAAGGCACAGTCTTCCTCCCGGTCTGACTGGGAGAAGAAGGGAGAAGGGGGGCAGCCTTCCCAGGACCTGCTGGCTCTCCTGGGCTGACGGCCACCTCCCCTCTCTCCCTTGGCACCACTCCTGGCTCTCGCCCTTCTCCCTGCTGCGGGCACCACCTTTACCCTGCACCCTTCCTCCTCCTGCCTTCCCCTGCGCCGGCCTGCTCTGGGCTCCTTGAAACCCTGCAAGGCTCTGGTACTGGTTTGTGTGAGGCGCTCAGCTGTGGACGGCGCTCCTTCCAGGCAAGACTCAGAGGTGCAGTAGGAGGGCATGGCGTCCACCGCGGTCAGCTCCTGGTGGACATGGCCGGAATCAGAGGCGCAGGCAGGAGATGCACCATGCTCGAGGTGCTTCGTGGTAGGGGCTGGAGGCAACCAGAGCTGTCATTGGAACCCAGATCCCCGACCACCCTGGGATCACGGTGCACTCCCTTACTGCTTATAAATCCACTTTCACACCTGTTTCTTCACCTGTCCACCTGGTATTTAGTAAGTCTCCTTCTGTGCTAGGCTTTGTGTGGGCTTTGAGGGCACCAAGATAAACAGACCGGGAAGCACCCTGTTAGTTATGGCAAATACGCACGGGTTGTGTCTGGCACGCAGTAGACGCTCAGTAAACATTTGCAGAGTGAAGGGAGGAAGGGGGGAGGAGTAGGGGGGTGTGATTGTCGGCCCTGGTGTGTCTCATGCTTTTCAAGCTCTGCCCTTGTTTTCTCTGTCCTGGGAACACGGAAGCTGCTAATGGCCTCCTGCCTCCACTGTGTGGATACTCAGCCCTGAGACCCGAAGGCAGGGCCCCCAGAGGTCCTTGGGAGGTTCTCAGGATGCCCAGGGATCCATGCCTGCTAACTGACTCCCATGGTACCTCCAAGGAGGAGAAGAGGCACCCCCAAGTGAGACTCTTCCTGGTGTAAGACATGGCCGGGGCCAGGGCTGGAGGGGCACTCACTGGTGTTTCTGGCAGAGGCTCTTAGCTGGCCCTCATGACCGAGAGGTAGGAAGTGTCCTGTTCCCAGACCTGGCAGCTGTGAGCAGCCTGACTCCCTGGGCCCTCTCCCCTTTTTCCTGGCACTGGACGTGGCCAGCTGTCCTCTCCAGCCCTTCCTCCAGCAGCCCGCTTTGCCTGTCCATGCAGCGGAGTGGGGAAGGTGGGGACGTGCAGGCAGAAGCCCCGTCTTTCCCGGTGTGGCCCTTGCAGAGATTCCTGAGTCTTGGTTTGTTTTCCCATCTGAGAGTAGGAATAGCCATGGGACCTACCCCATAGGGTTTCTGTGACATGGAAATGGGGTGATAACAGCATGACGTAGTCCCTGGAGCATCGCCTTCGGCTGCAGGGGAGGCGGGGCCACCTTCTCCTCCCTGGCAAGGTCGATGCTGACCCTTCCCTCGGGAGGGCCTGGGGTCACTTCTCTGGCCGCACAGCCCTTTCTGCAGAGTCCCACTGACCTTCCTCATTGTCATCTTGAGTGGAAGCTCTTTCTTCGGGAGGGTGGTCCGTGCGCTGGGAAAAGGCGCTGCTTTCTCATGAACAGCAGTGCAGGCGGCAGGTTTGCGTTGTCCCTTTGCTCATAGGAAGTCTTCCGAGCTGGCGAGTTGGGTGCTGGGACTTGTTTTATGGGGTGTGGTGTTGGGGGGGGGTGGTGGTCCACAAGTGTGGATGCGCTTTCTTTCTCCTGGTTTCAGGAAGAAGCTGGTGGGACAGAACAGCCTCCTCACCTGTTAGGCTGAACCATTGGAGATGACCAATATCTGACTTTTTTGACCTAAAAAGATGGTGTCTTTGTATGGTTCACCTAAGTCTTACCATCTGACAATCAAGAGTGCTGTAACACCACCTTTCCTCTTGCTCCTAGACGTGTGGATATTGAGACCCACTTCTTTGAAACTAATGCATTTACTGAGCCCCAGTTTGGGGGGTGGGACATAGCAACAGCAGACGCATCCCTACCCTCCCAGAGCTTGCAATCTGGTGGGCAGTGCTCTGGCCAGCTGTTGCTGTGTGGCAAACCATCACAAACTTAGTGGTCTAAAGTGACCATCTGTTACTGTTTCTTACTGTTCCCTGGGCTGACTGATGCCGTTGGCAGTCTCACTTGGTGTCACTGGTACAGTGGCAGCCACACGGTGATTGGGATTGCTGGCATCTGAAGACTCGTCTGGGCTGGATGTCCAAGATGGCGCACTCCCTTGGCTGGCAGTTGGTGCTGGAGGCTGGGAGCCCAGCTGGGACTGCCAACTGGACCACCTGTACGTGCTCTGTCCATGTAACTTGGGCTCCTTTTAGTCTGGTAGCTGGGTTCCCAGGGGGAATGTCTGAAGAGACCAGGAGACCCAGGGGCAAGCTGCAAGCCTTCTTCTGACCTAGTCTCGGACACCCCGAACATCACTTCCATTGCATTCCATTGGTCTAGAGAGTCACCTGGCTGAGCAGCCCAGAAGGAAATCGTGGAGGTGAATCAGAAACCTCTTCTTTAGGGGAGGCAAGGGTTCACTGCAGAGGAACAGGTGGGATAGGAAATGTCGAGGTCATCTCTGGAAAATCCAGACTGCAACAGTGAGAGTAAGCAAATCAGCCCACAGAAGTGTGAGTCCACGTAGTGCCCCGCGCAGTGACTGCAATGGGAAGGGGGCGATGGGGAGAGGAGACCTACGTGCAGTTGAGCTCGGGTCTGTGGGGACCTGAGTCAGGTGGGGGAAGAACAGAGGAACCCTCCTTGGCAGGCAGCAGGAGTGCGCTGCTCTCGGCAGTTCAAGCAAGTGAAAGAGGGTCTGTGTGGTGGTGTGCAGACGGGGTAAGAGAGGTCAGCAGGAGCCTTGTGGGACTTCAGTGGCCATGGCTATGATGGGGTTTACAAATTCCCCAACACTTGGCATTTTCCCCACTATTGGGTATCTGCTGTGGGAGATGGTGTGGCAGTGTGATTGTTAGATGTACCTGAACTTGAAACCTGGCCCTGCACCTCCCTTCTGACCTTACCTGTAGAATGGGGACATGATGGTGACGGCTCGTAGGGCTGCCTGGTTGTTGTGCTTGGAGGGGGGCCAGGACGCAGGGAGTGCTCAGCTGAAGCTGGCTGCTCTGGGGGACGTCTGAGCAAAGGCTGGAGCACACCGCGCCAAGAGCTGGCCAGGGTGGGGCTCGAGGTCAGGGAGGTTGGGAGGTTTGTCTCCTGGATGGAGAGCCAGTGTTTTCCGCCCTGGTGTGGTTTCCTGTCCCCTGCACGTTGGCCTTGAGGGAGAGGGCTCTGATCGGAAATCTGTTTAGCCAGGGCCTTCCCTGAACGAGTCTTCTGCGGCAGACAGCTCCCTGGAGGGCTGGGGGGTGGGCAAAGGACAGGCCTCCGAGCCTGCTTTCAGGAAGGCCTTCACAGCCCCCAAGGCCTCAGCAGAACCAAGATGCGCTGGCCACTTTTTCCCAGCCTGATGACTTTACTTCAGTGGCCCTGGGTAACACAGGGGCCAGCAGGTCCGCTGTAGCTGAAGCTCAGGAGGTCACTGTGTTGGAGACACCAGGCAGCACTTAGGGTGGGCAGTTAGACAGGGCCAGGTGCTCTGCCTCTGGGCTCTGCCTCCTCTGTGCTTGCTTAGGTCATGTTCAGGCTCAGGAAGTGGCCAGGAGACCTCCACAGCTGGACAAAGTGGATGTGGGACAGGCAAGGCCACGTGTCCTGATGGGGTTGGGTTGAAGGAGTATGGAAGGTCCAATCCTGTGGTCCCTAGGGTCTCATTGAGCAAGTGCTGATGGTGGGTCCAAGGAAGAGGAGGCGGCTGCCTTCCAAGCTCCCTGTTCTCAGAGCTCCTGCCTCCCAGGCCTTGAGAGCGGGGGTCCCCGGCAGGCAAAATATGTGCTGCGTAATCAGGAACAGTATGTGTAGGTTCCGGTCCTTGCACAGTTTTGGGTGATCTTGCAGAGCCTCAGTGTTTGATCTGCAAGTGGAAAAATAACACCATTTATTCTTTCTCCTTTTGATGAAGTTCAAATACTGTTGGGCATGACAGTGCCTGGCACAGAGCCGGACCTGCCCAGGTGGAAGGCTTCCTGTTCTCCAGGTCCTGTTGTTTGGGAGTCAGCAGCGGGGCCTTGAGCACTGGGTGGGTAGGGTAGGTACCTCAAAACTTGTGCAGGCCACTGACTCTACCCTCTCTGGCTTCTCCTTCCTGAGGGTCAGGCTGGCTGAGCTTGTGACCCTCTGCCAGCCCCCATGCGGAGGGCCAGGCCTTTGTCTGCCCTGCACAGGGCTCCACCTCTGGCCCGTGCTCTCCTCTCTTCTCCCGGCCCTGTCCGCACAGCCACCCCGCCTTCCCATTAGTAGCCAGCCGCAGGGGAGGTGACAGTTCCTTAAAACAGATTTATACTCTTGGACGACTTTATGGGTTTTTGCCTTATAAAAACCCGAGAGTTGACATTCTGATTTATCTACTCCCGAGTCAACAGGATGTACCAGATTTAAAGAGATCAAATGCATTGTAATGTTTGTGGTTCCAGTTGTGGATTAGATGAGCTATTATAGAAAGAAAGTGCTGCCAAGTAAATATGGCAAGGGGGGGGCAGATAATTTAAATATGTCTATTAAACTGTGTGTTAAGTAAAGTAGCACAAGCGTGGTGTGGAATATAACTTATTATCTGGAGAGTCAGTGTAGTAGATAAAGCTGGAATTATGATTCCTTTTTAATTCTCTACAGATTTTTTTTTTTTTTTTTTTTTTTTTTTTTTTTTAAGGGAAGAGAGACAGTAAACTAGGAATTTCAGGGACGGCGCTTGCCTGTGTAACCATGGTTGGGTGATGACTTATAATAGCAAAGACTCCAAATGATATTTCTCATTTCTTTAGCTTTCTATTTCTTGCCATTGCCGCCACAGCAGATCAGATTCCCTGAGATAAATATGTTGCCTGGCTTTTAATGGGATTTCTGTATTGCTAGGAGTTGGCTTGTTCTGATAATAAAAGAACCTAAAAATTGTACATCCCTTAATTGGTAAGAAGAGAGATGTTCTGATGGGCCACAAATGGAAACATTGATTTTTACTGCCTCCGCGGCGTGGCTTGCCCTGTTTCCCGCCACGGAAGGCAGCAGCTGGCTCTCCGATGAGCTGATTTGTGTTCCCAGGTTCTTGATGTCGGGTGCTTGGAAGCGCGTGTTCTACGCAGACAGGAGAAATAGAGCCCTTATCACACTATCTGTTTCTAAATTGAAATATTTATAGGACTGTGGTTTCTACCTGGAATCGAATGTGTTCTTAGTTTTGTTTCTTTTTTGCTTTGGTGACCTGCTCTCGGGCATTTATAGATTGCGGGCTAAGCCTTTTTCTGTAACTGCGAGCCCATGGGCGTGTCGCCTGCACACACGTGCACATGTGGACATGCACTTCTGCATATGGGTTTGCACAAACATATTT
This sequence comes from Tamias sibiricus, assembly GCA_025594165.1. NCBI lineage: Eukaryota > Metazoa > Chordata > Mammalia > Rodentia > Sciuridae > Tamias > Tamias sibiricus. The sequence continues at coordinate 35,483,748 of CM046672.1, forward strand.
ATACAGAGTAGAGATCTCTCTGATTTAAATCAGTGCTGCTAGTTTTGGGATTTGTTTTCCAGGATGAGTGTGTGTGGGAAGAGAGAATACACTCTTCGATTTTTAAATCCACAAGTGCCTGTATTTTAATGGGCAGGTTTACTCTGCTGACGTTTATTGGATTATTGATATATTCTGGATGTTATATTTACTTACCATGTTTTTTTTTTTCTCCTGGTACTGGGTATTGAACCCAGGTGTGCTTAACCACTGAGCCACATCCCCAGCCCTTTTTAAAAAATATTTTATTTAGAGACAGGGTCTCACTGAATTGCTTAGGCCCTCACTAAGTTGCTAAGGTTGGCTTTGAACTCATGATCCTCCTGCCTCAGCCTCCTGAGCCGCTGGGATTACAGATGTGCACCATCATGCCCGGCATTAAATCACTTCTATCTGCAGATGAGCCACTCACATGCACAGTGCTAAGCACACAGTAGGTATTTTATTTCAAAGTAATAGATCCAATCATTTCCAGCCTGACTCTCTCAATCTCTAGGCAGCTCTCAGGTCACAGGTGAGAGGTTAGGCATGTTTAAGTTTGCAGTTTGACTACAGGGTCCTTTAGCACATGCATGTCTTTTATTCCGCAATCTTTGCAAAGAGCTGAACCAACATGGCCACATTAGGAGGCTTGTCTGGAGGAAGAACATGGCTACGAGGTCTCCCAGCTCTAAACTGCAAGGTTTAGGGGAAGCTACAAGTCGAGGTGTGCTAGGAGCAGCTGGTGGGAGCTCTGCAGAGGCGTGTAACAGAATTGGTTTTTTAGGAGACAAATGCTACAGTGTTTTCACCTCCCTGAGGGGTCATGACCCCCAGCAGCCATGCACGGAGGAAAGATGACAAGTAATCCCCCTAGAAGATTTGTGCCATGAATTAAAGAATCTAGTTGAGAATTATGGCACCACATGCTACAAAAAAACCCCATATATTAATATACTGAGAGGTGTCAAGAATAATGGACCCCGGGAGGTAGAGTAATTAAATGTATCTTAATAAATGCCGGGCAATTCTTTTAAAACCCTTTCCCAAGACCCCGTCAGCTGACATGGACTGTATTCTTCCTGTTGGCAGGAGGCCTAGAAGGAGAGCCGGAGAGTGATCGGAAAACCAGCCGGGCGCTGGAAGACAGGAACAGCGTGACAAGTCAAGAGGAGAGAAATGAGGACGATGAAGACATGGAGGATGAGTCAATTTACACCTGCGATCACTGTCAGCAGGACTTCGAGTCTCTGGCAGACCTGACGGACCACCGGGCCCACCGCTGTCCTGGAGGTAATGCTAAATAGCACCGGGATTCTGACAGGTGGTTACACGGATAATTGGGCATAGCAACAGCTTGAAGCCTCAAGTGAGATTAAAGAATTAATAATGTAATTTTACAGTTAATGTCATTTTATTGTGGTGTCTTGGTACCCTGTATCCGCCTTTTAAATAAAATTAAAAATAAAAGCAACAGCTTTCCAGCAGACAGGAATTGGGTAGAGGCACCCTGTCTCTGTCCCTGTCTAACCACGCTCCGCTGTACTCGGGCCATAGTGGGTGGGTCTGCACCCCGGATTTCTGGATTTCCTTTTGGAAACCCAGCAATTAAGAGGTTGTTAGTGTGAAGTTAAGCAGCTTAAGTGTGGAAAGCTGCATGAAGGAGCGGGCTCTGAGGCAGGGCTTGTGATGGGGACAGGAGGATTTTGACCACCAAGGACAGCTATGCAGAAAGGGCCGTGGTTCTAGCTCCGTGCTTGACCTTCTTCTCCGAGTAGGAGGAGAAGGGGAGGCCCTGATGTGACCCTCCATGTGTTGAGTGCTTTGGAGAAGGTGTGTGAGAGTGTGGTTTCACTAGGAGCCGCTGAAGACTTTGTGTGTGTGTGCGTGTGTGGGGTGTGTGGGGTGTGTGTGTGTTTCTGGGGCAGGTGAGGAACTAAAGAACATGTATTCCTTGCTGTGTGGCACTCATGGTACATGGGTCACACATTTCAGGGCCCTGAGTTTGCACAGAGGGAATTCATAGCCTCTGTGTCTCTTACACCCACGCTGACGTGTCTTCTTCCATCATAGTTGTTTACGAAACCCTTTGGATGCTGGTTTTTGGGTGAAGGCTTAAATAAACCCTCAGGCCAATATTGTTAAAGGGACGTGTCACCTAATTAGGGGGAAATTTTATGACAAAGAGTAGGTTGAAACTCAAAGCTCTTGCTTACCCTACTTCTCATGCCATCTTGAAAAATTGGAAAAGCTAAGCATTTGGGCAGCTGCTGTGACTTGCCCTCTAGTGACATCAGTATCTGCATAGCCCTGGCTAGACCAAGTCAGATACAAACACCAAGAGACCTGAGAGGGCTCTTACCATTTTGAACTTTTTTGTTTCCCAGTAATCCAAACTCCATTCATTTGGATTTGTGATAGTTCAACCAGGGTAGAGATGTGGTTAATTTATAGCCTTAAAATTGGAATTGGAAGATGCCTATGGTGCTTGCTTTTTCGGTCCTCCAAATACTGAGGCACCAAGAAAGGGAAGTTCTGCTCCACCAAGACCACAGAGCTATTCCATGGCCAAGTTAGGACCTTTTCAGGTCCTGGGCTATTTATTGGCCCTCATCCTGTTTGAGAGAATAATAGACAATGGTGATTTTTTTTTTTTTTTTTTGGTACTTGGGATTGAACCCAGGGTGCTTAATCACTGAGCCACATCCCCAGCCCCTTTTTTAAAAGAAAATATTTTATTTATTTAGAGACAGGGTCCTCACTGAGTTGCTCAGGGCCTTGCGAAATTACTGAAGCTGACTCTGAACTCATAATCCTCCTGTCTCAGCCTCCCGAGCCTCTGGGATTACAGGCGTGCACCACTCCACCCTGCTGACACTGGTGTATCTCTTGATTTAACCAGGAATTGAGAGGTGGAATTTAACTATCAGAGAATGAAATATAGTTACTGACCTTTTTTTTTTGGGTACCGGGGATTGAACTTGGGGGCATTCAACCACTGGGCCACATCCCCCACATCCCCAGCCCCCCCACCCTTTCTTTTTTGTATTTTATTAGAGACAGGGTCTCATTGAGTTGCTAAGTGCCTCTCCATTGCTGAGGCTGGCTTTGAACTCGCGATCCTCCTGCCTCAGCCTCCCAAGTGCTGGGATTACAGGCGTGCGCCACCATGCCCGGCTATGGTTACTGACTTTTTAAAAACAATCAACTCACTGATTTTCTAATTAAAAGCTATCCTCTCTATTCTGTAAGAGCCAGTGAGACCACTCTGTGTGGTCCTGAGGCCGGCCCCACGCTGCTCAGCAGGTCTCTCTCGAGTCTCTGTGGCTCCTGGAGCAGACCCCACCTGCACCACCCCTGAGGCTGTTCTTCCCTCCAGCTCTTCAGCGTCAAGTTCATCCTGTGTCTTTCAAGTACACTTTTGAAAATGGCAGTGCTTCTAGGTGGAGAAGGGAAACCGTGAGATTTCAGGGCTGTAGGTAGTGGGGTCTGTGCCAGAAATAAGAAACGGTAGTTAATTGTGCTGCTTCCTGGGCAGGCTCTTCTTCCCAGCGGCAGACTCTTTTCTCGACAGCTTCTCACTTTGGCTGAAATCCACGGCAGCCCCGTTTGCGGGGTCCCCAGCCATCCTTATCGATGCCGGTGGTATCTACCGATAGTCGTGCCCGCTTCCTAACAGGACCCCACTAACGACCTCCACGGGGGACGCGGGAGCCAGGAATATCCCCAAGCCCTGGGGCATTGGAAGGGAGTCAGAAATTCCTTGAAAGAGTATGAGAAGCGACCTCGCCTGATAACATCCCTGAGAAATTCATTACCGCCCGGTGAAGGCGCGACCCCGTCGGAAGGCGTCTCCCTGACGTGGACTAGAATGGGAGGTGTCCTCTCCCCCAGGACTCGGGTTCTTGGGATTCCCCGAGCCAAGGTGGGCTGCTGGGAATTGCACGCGTGTTACTCCAAACGTGCCCTTCCAGGGCGCCTCCATGCCTTTCCCTGGGCTCTTTCTTTCCATCTACGTCCCAGGCTGTCTCTGAGGCAGGGTGGGTCCTGGGGTGTGTCAGGCTGAGATGCTCTCATGTCCTGTCCGTCTGAGCTAACCACCTTATACATTCTGGGTTTATTTTTTTCAATATTTTTTAGTTGTTGATGGACCTTTATTTTATTTATTTATATGTGGTGCCGAGAATTGAACCCAGTGTCTTACATGTGCTTGGCAAGCACTATTCCGTTGAGCTACAACCCCAGCCCCTAAATTCTGTTTAATGCATCGGGCTTGAGTATAGGATGTTTGAAAACTGGCTTCTGTTTTTATATTGGAACTAATATAAAAATGCAGTCATGGAATTCCAGTGACTCAGGAGGCTGAGGCAGGAGGATCACAAGTTGGAGGCTAACCTCAGCAGTTTAGCAAGGCCGAGGCAACTTAGCAAGACCCTGTCTCAAAATAAAAAAATAAAGAGTGCTGGGGATGTGGCTCAGGGGTTAAGCATGCCTGGGTTCAATTCCCGGTACAGGAAAAACAAAAAGCAATAGTAGGTCCTTCCAGGCTAGACCTTAAGTTTGCTGGATGGTCAGCACTGGCCATCTACCTGCTGGACTCTGTACAAGGGACCATGCAGGGGGACATTGTTGTCCTCCTGGAGCATCCATTCCGAGGAAAGATGGACATCTTAGGGTCCAACAAAGACGTTTCAGAGAGGGCCGTGCTAGGCTTAGGCTGGGCGGGCTGTGGGGACCACAGGGGGTTTCTGGGAACAAATGACTCTTACGCTTAGAGGAAGGGTCTATCTGAAAGTTAAAAACAAAACAAAACACACACACACACACACACACACACACACACACACACGGGCTCTTCCCTCACTCAGCCCACACGGAGCTTCCGTGACGGACTCTGTGGGGATCGTCCCTGTCAGCACCGGTTAGTTCTGCCGACACCAGCGTGGTGGCTTCTGATTCCACTCTACCCGGAATGGCCTCCGACGGGGGTCTCCTGCTCCAGTCTGCCCTCTTCCCCCACTGCAGGTGTGGAAGCTCCAGGTGTGACCCGGCTTCTGATGGACGGGCCCCCACCCCACCCTGGGTTTGACCGATTTGCTAGAAGGGTTCAGAGAACTCGGGGAAACACCTGCTTTTTGCCAGTTCATTGCCAACGGTCCAAGCTCTCTGTACCCTGTCCCTCTTTTGAGTTTTTATGGAGCTTCATTATGCAGCTGTGATTGATTAGAGATTGGCCATTGGTGATGGCCGTGATCTCCAGCCCCTCACTGGCCCCCAGGCGGCTGGAGACCAAATGTGTATTTCACCATATCACAGCCTGCCAGCGGGGCGGGGCCTTCTCTGCTGTCAGGAATTTGGGGTCTGCCCTTTCAGCTGTGTGCCCTTCCCAGAATGGTGGTCTTGGGTGTGAACGACTCTTGTCCTCTGCAGAGACGGTCACTGCTGGAAATACAGGAAGGTCACCCTTCCATGCAGTCAGTGTGTAGGAGCAGGACCATGCAGTGGGGGGGGGGGGGTGGCTTGTGTTTATGAGAGGCAGTCTTCAGTGGAGTGTTGCCCCCCCCACACACACTTTTTATTGGTGCATTATAGTTGTACATCCTGATGGGATTTGCTGTTACATATTTGTACATGCACACAGTACACAATAGAACAATGTAATTGGACCAATATCACTCCCCCGCACTTCCCCCCTCCCACCTACCTCCCTACAGGTAGGTTTTTTTTTTTGTTGTTTTTTTTCTTTGGTACCGGGGATTGAACTCAGGGACACTCAACCCCTGGACCACATCCCAAGCCCTTTTTGTATTTTATTAGAGACGGGGTCTCACTGAGTTGCTAAGTGCCTCGCCATTGCTGAGGCTGGCTTTGAACTCTCGATCCTCCTGCCTCAGCCTCCCAAGTCCTGGGATTACAGGCATGCACCACCCTGCCCGGCCCTACAGGTAGTTTTTAAAGATACATGTGGCAGCTGGGCACAGCAGCCTATGCCTGCGATCCCAGTGACTCAGGAGGCTGAGGCAGGATCTAAATACAAAATATAAAAATGGGCTGGGGATGTGGCTCAGTGGTTAAGAGCCCCTGAGTTTAATCCCTGATACCAGAAAATTCACAAGAAAACCCAAATATCAAAATGCATCAGGTGCCGGGAGCGGTGGCGCACGCCTGTAATCCCAGCACTTGGGAGGCTGAGGCAGGAGGATCGTGAGTTCAAAGCCAGCCTCAGCAACTTACTGAGACCCTGCCTCTAAATAAAATATGAAAAAGGGCTGTGGATGTGGCTCAGTGGTTAAGTGTCCCTTGGTTCAATCCCTGGTACCAAACAAACAAGACTTGCAAGGCAGAGTGACCTCTGGACTCTCTGTGGCCACCTGGGAGGCAGTAGTGGTGGGGGATGATGCATGCTCCCCTCAGAACCCGAGAGAGCACTGTGAGGTTTGGGAGGGGTTTCTGTGGGTTTCTGGGGAGAAGGCGCTCACTGTGGAAGGGGGAGCCTTGTTCCAGATTCCTAAGGGGGCCCCACCGGAGCTGGGCCTCGATACTGAAGAGTCCTCAGTGTTTGTAGTGGGAGCTGGCGAGTTCTGTAGCAGGAAGGGCAGCCCTGGGCCCGTAGATTGTCACAGAGCAGACTCTAAGAACTCGGGCACCTCCGTCAAGGCTGGCTCCCTCCTCTGTCTCTCTCCCATTCATGTCTTAGGAGAAGCCAACATTTGAAGGTACCAAACGTTGCATTTCTATGTCATGAGATGAAACAAGCAAAAAATCATGTCCCCAACAACTGTGTGATTTTTTTTCCCCTTGCTTCGCTTCAGCCTGCGCCCACAGGATAACAAATGTTGACATGCTTGGAGTTGTGAGCACTTGCCATTTTATATTCTGCAATTGGCACTTAATGCTTTCTGAATGGATTCCCACATTGCTATTCAGTCTTTTGCATTTTCCTTTTTTTTTTTTTTTGAGTATGTGTGTGCGGGCTCTTTCTTTCTTAGTTTTATTTATTTATTTGTTTGTTTATTTTCTCTATTTTTGGTTCTGGGGATTGAATCCAGAGGTGCTTTACCACTGAGCTATATTCTCAGTGTATTTATGTATGTATTTATTTTATTTATTTATTTATGTATGTATGTATGTATGTATGTTATGTCTCGAGACAGGGTCTCACCAGGTTGCAGAGGCTGGCCTTGAACTTGTGATCCTCTTGCCTCAGCCTTCAGAGTCACGTGTGCCACTCTGCCCGACTCTGTCTTTCAGATAGCAGTGCTCAAAGAGAAAGCTTGGGTGGCTGGTACTGTGTCCCTGTCCTATAAACATGCTGGATTTCGACCGAGAGCCCAGTAGACGAGGGGGTGTGCGCAGAGATAAGCCTGACTCCCCGAGTGCGCAGGGCTTGTCTGTGCTTCGTGGAGACATCGTTTGTGGGCACCAGGTCAGGAAATGGATTCGGTGGCAGTCTGAATTGCTGAGGACAGAAAGTCCTCGTTAATTCAGGTTTCACCGTCTCAAATAGTGTCGGAACAGGGAACAGGCTGAAGTTGGTCCTGACACGATTTGTGGCATTGGCCACAACAAATTTGAGCTCTGTAAATGGTTGGAGGGGGTGTTTTTATTGTCTTCTGGAAGCCCGGAGGACTTCGATGACTTTAGAAAGTGTCTCTGGGAACTGCCCAGGGCACCACAGGCACGGGCTGGCTTACCCCGGGGCTGATTCCCATCTTGTATGTGCCCGTTGAAGCTGGTCCCCCCACGGACCCGAGTCTGGATTCAGCTAGAATGTTTTATCACTTGCTGGTATAAATGCCACCTTTTAAGGTTGGTCTGTGATTTACACTGACCGCCGCTTTGGCCTAAATTAATGAGGCTGACTGCCCGAGGGGGTTGGGTGCCTCATACACGCTGTTGTAGTGTTCGGACCTGACTTTGCCAGCGTCACTCCTAATTGTGTCCGCAGTGGGCTGTCAGCAGGGGTCTGCACTGTGCCAGTCCTGGGGTGTGCCAGTCTAGGTCCCCAGGGCTGAGCAACCTGATGGCTTTTGGAGGTCCTTGTTTTCTCTTTACTAAAGAGACGACGGGCATCTTTTTGTTGTTGTTACAGGGAGGGAGAGGCAGGTGCAGACTCTAGAAAGACCGGGGGCTGTGATGCGGGGCTCCGGGGCTCGCTCTGAGGAACAGAGACTGCCTTCAGCTCCAGGTGGGAGCTGAGCCCTGGTTTCTTCCCTTCGGCTGTCATTCCCAGTTCTCGGACTCAGCCCGCTCCTCCCTGGGCCGAGAGGGACAACTCTGAAGCAGAGGAGGTTCTTGCAGCCCTCGAGAGACCGACGGTCGGTGCTAGGGGCAGATGTGTAAGCAGGTTCTCCCTCTCCTCACTGCAGCGTGAGCTGTAGTTCTTCCATTCTTCATTTAGTTAGCACTTACTGCATACTGGGCATGTGGTACTGTGCCTGGAACACGACTCTGCAGCCCTTCCTGATTGCCCTCTGTAGCCCCTGTGCCCACACTGCCCACACCCCTCAGCATGTTCTTTAATTATTCTGCAGTGGGGTGTTTTTTTTTTTTTTTTTTTTTGGTACTGGGGATTGAACCCAGAGGGGCTTAACCCCTGAGCCATATCCTCTAGCCTTTTTATTTTATTTTTATTTTGAGACAGGGTTTTGCTAAGTTGCTGAGTCTGGCCTTGAACTTGCAGTCCTCCTGCCTCAGCCTCTCAAGTCACTGGGATTACAGACCAGTGCCACCGTACCCGGCTCTGCAGTGGTTTGTAGTGTGTTTGTCACAGTCTCCCTCATAACCACAGAACTTCGTACAGACCAGAGCCGTACCTGCTTTGTTCCCCGTTATGTCCTCGTCCAGCACCTGGCACACAGTGGTGCTTAATACATGCTTTTGGAATGAACCATCTCACCTAGTCTTTCACAGTTGCAGCAGGAAGGTACTATTTTGTACATTCATTCCCAATGTACACGTTGGCCAACTGAGGCTCAGAGGGCTAGGGGATGTCACTCAAAGTCACCAGACTTGTAAGTGAAGGCGAGACTTGAAGTGTGAACAGCTCTCTAGGAGAACACAGGTTGGGGACTGTGACCGTTCCAAACTAAACTCCAGATGTAGCGTTTTTGAACATTCAAACTTAAAAGAAAATAAGGAGGACTTTGTTCAAATAGCAACAGCAAAAGCGTGTGTTCCCCAAGGGTTAATTTTGCTGTTCCCCCTTCGCTGCCCTTAGTGAGGGTTGGGAACAAGGAGCGTTCCCAGCCCCTCTCAAAGGCAGACCCTCCTTTTCTGGCACAGGTGAGATGCTGCTGCGTAAAAAGCCGAGTGGAAAGTTAATCACACCCTGGTTTATTCAGCTGTGGCCAGAGTGACCTGTGGGCCTCAATTACGGGGCTGGGGCTGCGTGAAGGCTGGCACCTTTGCCAGCCTCACTCCTGTCTGTCGGCTGGCCAGTGCCCGCCTTTGTGAGCCGGCTCAGGCCCCTTTCTTGCTCCAACAGTGTGGGGGGCCCTCCCTGCCTTCCTGGCTGGGGTGCCCCTTGTCCTGGCTCCATTCGGGCGATGCAGAGTGGGGCCAGGGCCAGCGCCGGGCGCTGCCAAACACACAGGTGCAGGACGCGTCTTTCTGCCCGCGGGGCGCGTGCACAGCGCCTTGGTGTCAGCCGACACCCCCCGCGGTGCGAAAGGCCTAGGGGCTCCAGCGCGGTTAATACCCCACTCCAAGAGCTTTCCCGCATGCAGCAGCGGCCGGCTAGAAAGCACCAAGCGAGAAGCGGCCCTGTGAGTTAGCACCAAAACATGCGGAAACCAAGGCGCCAGCTCAAAATGAGGGACATTCACCTGCACAGAGGGGATGGTCACTGGGGCCACTGGGACACAAAGGAAAAATCAGATAAAAAGGCGGGCCTTATGCTTGGGTAGAAAGATTCGGTGTCATAAATAGGTCACTCTCCCCTAGATTAACCTAATGTTACCCAGTGGAAGTCGTTGCAGGTTTATTGAGAAATGGACAAGCTGTCTAAAGTTTGTAATAAAATATTGGCATGCAAGGCCAGAAGGAACATTTTGGGAAGAAGGTGGAGGTGTATGGCAACCAGATGGGTTTGTGCCGAGTGGACCAGGGGGATGGAAGAGGGTCCAGAAGTAGACCCAAGTACACCTGCAAGCTTGGCGCAGGGGAAGGTGTCTTTGCACATCAGTGTGGGTCAGACGGACGGCTCGGGAATTGGGATTAGGAAGAAGATGGGGTAGTCATCCTGAAAAAAGGAAATTGGATGCCTTCTTCTTTCCTGATGCCAAATAAATCCCAAATGGACCAGAAATCTAAACAGAAAAAGAAAACTTAAAAATACTAAAAGAAAACATAGGAGAGATTTTTAGAAATTTCAATTTAATAGGATCAGAGTGAGGAAGGCCTCTCTAAATATAACCCCAAAACCAGAAGCCATAAAAAAGACCAAAACATCCAGCTACATTTAAAAAAAAAAAAAATCTGTATTGCACAAAACATAATAAATCAAACCAAAGACACACATCTTGAGCAAAAATATGTTCCTTAAAAGTGTAAAGGGGCGTCTATAAACACTAAGAAAATAGCCAATAAGTCAGCAGGAAAACGGGGCAAAGGCTGGGCGGAGACCACGCCCGTTTGGGGTGCCTGCCCTGCCCAAGGCCAGCATCCTCTCTGATTGGTTAGTGCCACACTTGTGGTTAGATATTTTGAATATATCCCATGTGCAAAGGACAGAAATGGAACCAGAAAAAGAAATACTAGTGGGATCTTAAACATTTAAAAAGATTCAGAGCTCCGTTTATAATAAGAAAACTGTAAATTTAAACCACAGGGAAATACCATTTTTAACCTACCAGATTGGCAAAGATCAAAAAGTTTGCCAACCCATCTCGCTGCTGAAAGTGTTCTGCTCTACGTCAAGGCTTGGGGTCTTGTTCCCCCCTCTAGCCTTAGGAGAGTCTCGGCCTGTGGCTAGAATATATAGTAGGTGCTCAATAAATGTTTGTTGATCTTGCCCCCAAGGAGGCTGCATCCTCCTGCAAGGTAAAGAGGTGCCTGTGAGGAGGTGGAAAGTGGAGATGCTTCAGATGCGATGCTTCTGGCTCAGGGCTAGCAAAGACGGAAGCTGTGTGTACTGGGCCTGGAGAGAGCAGGTCTCCGATAATGTGTGACCAGGAAGGGACATTTAGAATGGGAAGAGATGGCTTGCTTCTTCGACAGGTGTTTATTTAAGGAGTCCTATAAGCAGAGACTCCTGGCTCTGGTGACATGGAGACCGTGGTAGAGGTGACTCAGTGCAGAAGGTGTCCACTTCAGAGATTCTTCAACTTGTGAGAGGACGTGCCATGGGTGGCCTTTAAGCAGCCTTCTTCTCTAGTGTTTCAAGATGCAGAGAGGTCGCTGGCCGCAACTCTCCAGGAAGATGCCAACTGTGTGCATGGGCCTGCTAGGGGGCTGCCATCTGGGCGGAAAGGGGACAAGCAGGGAGAGGGACTGTGGACACCTTCTCTGAGCTCCCACCCTTGGCCTGGAGTACCCCATTAGCTTGGGGAGCCAGCGGGTTCTGTGGCCTGCAGTTCTGAGCCGGGCTGGGGCAGCTGTGTCCTGGGTTCCCGGTGGTGGCAGGTGTGAGTGTGCGGGGGAGCTCGTGTTTTGGTGGCTGGCATTTTGTTCACCTCCTGCGGATTCTGCGGGCCCACGGAGCATCCTCCCACTGACTCGACTGCGTAGAGCGAACGCCGCTGTCCCGTTGCTGGCCCTGTGGGGACATCTCTTCAGTACTGGATTAACACACTGTGCAGTGTAGAAGGCCAGGGCCGTGGTGGGAAGAATCCCCATTTCTCTTGTTTTCCATGGGAAAATGCCTATCTGTGTGGAGGTCTTCAGGTTTCCAGGGCTCCCCAGCGTTGGAGAGAGGTTCTTATTCATCCCCACTGGCATTCAGAATCATTGAGCTTCCTGGGTCTTTTTGGGGCCCAGGGTGGGCCAGAGTGGAGTCCCCGGGCGCCGTGCTGGGCATCGTCATGGGTGTTTTCTGTAGCCTGCCCCCCCGTAGGGCCTCAGGGAGTAGATTCTGGAGATGGCTCTGGGGAGGCGAGGTTGGCTGGACTGCCCCTCCTAGGCAGGGACCTGCTTTCTGTTACCCTTCCTGGCAGCCACCAAAGCCGCCACGTGCTTCCTGTTGTGGAGCCCAGGAGGTGAGTGAGGCAGGAGCCTGCGGCCTGGCCCGGGCCGGCCTCTGGGCCTGTTGCAGGTGTGTTTCTGGTGTGGTCTGCGTCCAGCCTGCGTCATCCATTTCGGTTTGGAGATTTTTTAGAAGGCAAGTTGTGATACTGTACCTACTGTGCCCAGGGCTGAAAGATGAAGTCGTGATGACCCATTTGGTTGCCTGGCACATAGTAGGTCCTCGGTTCATGTGCTATTTGCATAGAGACCTGGCTCAAATTGATAAGCAGAGAAAAGGAGACTCACTGACTCAACTAGACTCCTGACGTACAGGAGCGAGGCTGGCTTTAAACCCAGACCTCCAGGGCCCCCAAGGACACTGACCCACGTAGGTTTCCACAAACCCTATCACCAGGTAGGCTCTGGCAGAGGTGTCCCCAGCACCCCCAGTGTCCACCCTCCCCACTCAGCACTGGTGGTGGAATGAGCACTGTCTTTCTGATGGCCAGGGAGGAAGCTGAGGTTGACTCTTGGTGGAGTAGCCAGGACCAGGACCCACCCTAGGCCATCGCGGCCACCCATCGGCCAGAGTGGAACATGCCTAATAGCAAGGCTCAGGGCTGGGAGAGCCAGGGCAGCTCCATACAGACCCCAGGGTGTGAGAATTGGGGAGACGGGGACCCTGTCCATGGTAGAAATTCCATGCAGCCCGATATGAAGGAGTAAGATTCTAACCCCCTGCTGGGTTGTCAGGTGTGGACTGTCAAGTCCGTCAGCTGTACCTGTACGAGCAGCTAGATAGCTAATCTCAGAATTTTCAGGAGATCAAGTCTGTTCCAAGCTCACCCTCTACCCTTTTGGACTGCAGAACTATTCCCTCAAGCATACCAGGGCCTGACTGGCGAGGCTCCTTAGTGAGACAGGACTTGTCCAAGATCATACCGGGATGTGGAGACAGCCAGGCTGGCCCGGGAGGTCTGATAACTCTCAGGAGGTGCTGCAACCCCAAGGTAGACTGAGGACTGGGCAGCCGGCTCCTGCCTGGCTGAGAGGTACTTGCTGGTGCCTTGCCTCAAACCTACCGCCTTTGAGGTCTCCAGATCCACAACCCTCACCCCATCGAGACTGGACCTTTGGTTTGCTGTGATCCTCGGATTCTAACAAACCGTGTGGAAGTTGTGCTCCCACCTTGGGCATCCCACAGAGGCCAGGGGCTGGCCTCCGTGACTCTCCCTGCCTCTTGGTTCTTTGGGGAAAGAGCTCCGGGATGGGGGTGTGCACCAAGCCCCCTGGGATCCACCAACAGTCGGGACTTGAAGGCATTGCACCCAGGCTCTGGCCAGGCTGGACAGAACTTCCTCTGGTCCCTGGGCCCCAGTGGCTGTGAATCAGCCTGCTGTGCTACAGCTCCCAGGTACCTTCCCGAGAAACCTGGAGTCACCGAAAAGCCACACCATCCACCGTGAACTAGAGGGGAAAGAAGGATGGCGCTGTGAATGCCAAAACCACAACCACAGGGCTTGTTTGTTTCCCCTTTAGTTTGTAGTTATATCAAGAATAGTAGGGGGAGAGCAGGGCGTGGTGACACATGCCTGTAATCCCAGCACTTGGGAGGCTGAGATGGGAGAATCATGAGTTCAAAGCCAGCCTCAGCAACTGTGAGGCACTAAGCAACTCCATGAGACCCTGTCTCTATAAAATACAAAATAGGGCTGGGGATGTGGCCCCGTGGTTGAGTGCCCCTGAGTTCAGGTTTCTCGGTACTGAAAAAAAAAATAGTGGTGGGGGTAGGGGTCTCCCCCCAATTCCAGTGGTTCAAAACCCAGCATCACACCCAGCCCGGGCCAGTCAGGTGCGGTTTTGCGGGGTTTCCAGCTCGCCCCCCTTTCCCCAGTCCAGCACTGTCTGCAGCCTCCTCTCCTGCCCTGTCCAGGAGTGGGCCCTGTCCCCCCCCGCCTGCTGCTTTCCTTCTTTGGGTGCGGATGCTAATTTCAGATCCTGTTGGTATAAGATCTGAAGATCACGTGCCCTGAGTTCTCAGTCTCTGTACCCACCAGCAGAGGTTTGAGGGGACTTTAGGAAATGCATGTGGGGGAGAACGGGAATGGCCTCCAGCTGGGATCCCCACCAGGATTTGGGGTGAAAGGATCAAATAGCGAGGAGTCATTCCCTGGGAGTCCCTGATTATAGCTTGCTGTGTGTGGTCTGAGTGTTTGTATTCCCCTAAATTCATATAGTGGAATCTAATCCTCAATGTGATGATATTAAGAGACAGGACCTTCAGGGTTAGGTCACGAGAGCTCCAGAACAATGCATTAAAGCCCTTATAAAAGGGACCCCAGTGTGTTCCCTAGCCCGTTCCATATGCAGTGAGAAATGCTGTCTATACGGGGGACCCTCCTCGACACCAAGTCATCTGGTGCCTGGACCTTGGAGTTCCCTGCCTCTAGAACTGTGAGAAGTAAGTGTGTGCTGTTTTTGAGTGACTGAGTTTCCGGTATTTTTTGTTATAGCTGCTTGAATGCACTAAGACATAGCTGAAGGCTATTGATGACCTATTCCCCACATCCCTTTGGCTATAACTCCAGGCACCCAAGGCACAAGCACACTTATAAAGGAGAAATCCTTTCTTTAGAACCATACATCCCTGGTCATGGATTCATTCATTCACTGAACATTTCAAAAGCACCTGCTATGTGCTAAGAACTATTTTAGGCCCTGGGGGTACGGAAACGACACTAGTTCATGCAACTTTTATTTTATAACACCTAACCCCTTACTGATGTTAGCCAGGAGATTTTCAAAATAAAATGCCTCTCAGGAGCTGGTCAGTTCCTTCTTTCTGTGATGAGGGCGAGCACTGGCCAAGGCCTCCAGGAGCCATGTGAGAGCAGAGGACAGGAGCTAATTTGCTGAGGCATGTTATGTCAGCTCCTCAGGCTACATGGGCAGAAGCAGAAAGGAGGTGGGCAGCCCCTTCCTTCCTTGTGTTGTTGGAGAGACCACAGTTGGAAGGAGTGGTTCAGGGGAGGACAGAGCAGGGGAGGCCTCCAAGTCATGCTCACAAAGTTGGGGAGTTAGGATTACATGGTGGCCATTGTTAGAAAACCAAACCCTGATGTGCTTAAATCAGATGGGGCACTTCATTAGTTTTAAGTATAGAATTAGCTTCAGGTGTGGCTGAATCCAGGGACTTTGGTGGAGCCTGCTGGACGTGTTCTCTCTCCACCTCCTGGCTCGGACAAATGTTTTGTAGACTTTTGGCTCAGGCCAGGCCACAGATATTTCCCAGAGGAAATCAGGGTGCTGCTAGCGGAAATGGGGGGTGGGGAGGTGGGGGATGGATACTGGCAGGCAGAAGCAGCCCAGAGAGGCGAGAACTAGCATCACTGAACTTAGAGCAGCAGTGAGGACCCCACCGTAGGTCACGTGATCTCAGGGATCAAGAGCAAGGCTGGTCACCAGTTCAGAGGGATCTGCACACTGATGGCCATGGAGAGTGTCGGTGAATGATCTTTACTGTCACCTCTGGGTTAGGCATTGATAAAGGGGCCGCCCAGAGGAAGCTGTGGTCAAAGCTACGTGTCAGAGCAGCGGGGGGACAGGCGCGACTCCCGCACATTGATAATCCAAGGGACAGAAACAGGGCCAGTTCTAGAAGCCAACAGGAACTCCCATTCTGGCCTGTGTGCAAGAAACAACTTCCCGGTTGACAGGGGCCTGCAGACACTATATCAGGTGATGGTGGTAGGGGCCTGGGAGTGTGGGGACAGGGACCAAGGGACTGGCCCCAGTTGATTTTTCAGATTCTTTCGAACTGCAAGACCCTGTGATTGGCATCCTTAAAACGACACCCTAACACAGAAAAATAAAGAGCTTCCCGAAACAAAATGAGAAACCAACCAAATTTATCTCCCCCTGACTGGGGCGTGAGGTTCAAGGAGCGCGGTCAGCAGGGGGCCGCCGCGGTGGGCTCTGCCTCCCGCAGCCTCTGCACACACTCGGGCCTCGCCTGGGGCAGAGAGAAGGGCCAGGTGGGCTGCAGCCCAGGCTGGGGGAGGCTCCAGAAACAGAAAAGAGCAAGGAGACCTGAAACCCACCTCTGCTTGGGTCTGAAGCAGCCCGCCTCCCGCTCGGGGTCTTGGCAGTGCGTTTTTCCCACTCCCTGTGCCAGCTCAGGGACGGAGCGCGCTCGGGGGATTGTAAAATGCTTCATTTTGTGTTAAACAGTTTTAGTTTGGAGTTGACGGGCTAGAATTTGGCTGCCTTTGGAAATGACATCAGGGCTCTGGGGACATTTGGGAAGGCTGAGGCTGGCGAGGCCGCTGTGCCGGGCGTGGGGTGGCGGCTAGCTCAGGGGACACACACTGCAGGTTCTCCTGCCATCTCGGATGGGGAACGTCTGGGCCTCTCCGAGTGGCCGGGTGAGCATCTGGGTGCTGCCAAGTGACAGGGTGACGAGGTCACATCGGATGGGGCAGTCTGACCCTCTGAGGGAGGGTAGAGGCTGCGTGGTGAGGAGGTGGGAGGTGGAGGCAGGTGGCTGGAGGGCAGACTATAGGGAGGCTGGGGAAGAGGGATGTTGGCTTCTGCCTTCACCCAGCCTCTTCCCGGTCAGATCCTCAGCTGTTCTCAGGCAGCTCACACCTAAGTGCCCTTGCACTGAGCCTACCCACTGACCTGGCCCTGCCTCTCCCCTGCCCCTGGCTGTCCACGAGCCTCAATCAGCCACGTTTATTTCCACCACAGGGCCTTTGCACTACCTTTCCCCTCCACTTGGAGTTCCTTTTAGGTTTTCAGATGGGTGGCTCCTTTGTCTCCCTTTGGGTCTTCCCTAGGTCTATTTTAGATGTTCCCTCTTTCACACCACCTGCTGAAGTTGCTCTCCTTAATTTTCTGTCACATCATCCCATTTGATTTCCTTCACGGCAGTTATTTGGAATGATCTTCATGATTTGCCTTTGGATGCTTGTTTCTGTTCTTGGAAGATGACCCTCCTGAGAGCAGCCTCTTTTTCTGTCCTTCTTGTGCCTGTATCTCTCTCTGACCAGAGACACATAGTAGGTGGGCTGGCACGTAGTAGGTGCTTGGGAAATATGTATTGGGTGATACGTGGGAAGCATCCAGGGTGGTGCAGAGTTGTTCCATTTGTCACTCCTTTGGGCAGTTCAAGGACCAGAGATGCTTGCAGACTCGGGGCTGGGCAGTCTCCTGTGGCCTGCAGAGAGGCCTTTTTTCCCTCTGGTGCCACCAAGCCATGCTTCCTTTCCTGTCTCAGAAACTGTTCTTCCCACCTGATCCCCGGGGGCTGGAGGGCAGGGCTGGGGACCAAACCAGAGTGTGCGTTCTGCTCTTCCAGTGGACGGGGGCATTTTACATTTTGGACTTCGAGTTTTTCATTGACTCCCTCCCATGGGCCACACCCTGGCTAGGTGTCGGGGACACAGCAGTGTCAGGGACACAGTGACCTAGGTAGGTGAGATCCCTGCCCTCGCAGGAGAGACAGATGATGAAGGGTGAACAGGCAAGTGCAGGGTGACAGCCAGGAACGTGCAGCGAGGACACACACAACGGGGCACCTGCACCACCCCCTGCCCGAAAGAGGTGTTCCGCAGATGGTGGGGAGACACTGAGGCCTCCCGGGCGGGACTGAGGAGCCCCCGTGGCGTGGCAGGCGACAGGTGGGCTTATTAAATGACCACGTCCTGCAGGGCCAGTCTCTTCCTCCCTTTACCAAACTGCCAAGGCTGATTTGATTTCCCCGGGGAAGGCAGGTACGGCCAAGGTGTAGGCAGAGCTGGGGGTGCCTGGCTGGGGGAGGGGGGCGTGGGTGACGGACTGCGTGTCTGGTAACAGGCTTCTCCACTCTGGCTGGCCTTGGTGATGCCACCCTCCATGCTGGTGCCTTTAAAGCTTTTTGTCAGGAGGAGTAGACACCTTGCTGGTGTATTTACTCAACTTGCTTAGCCGGGTGCAGTGGCGCATGCCTGTAATCCCAGCAGCTTGGGAGGCTGAGGCAGGAGGATCAAGAGTTCAAAGCCAGCCTGAGCAACTTAGTGAGGCCCTGAGCAACTCAGCGAGACCCTGTCTCTAAATAAAATATTAAAAGGGCTGGGGGCCGGGCGCGGTGGCGCACGCCTGTAATCCCAGCACTTTGGGAGGCTGAGGCAGGAGGATCGCGAGTTCAAAGCCAGCCTCAGCAATGACAAGGCACTTAGCAACTCAATGAGACCCTGCCTCTAAATAAAATACAAAAAAAAAAAAAAAAAAAAAAAAAGAGGGCTGGGGATGTGGCCCAGTGGTCGAGTGCCCCTGAGTTCAATCCCCGGTACCACAAAAAAAAAAAAAAAAAGAAAAAAAAAATAAGGGGCCCATTTATGGAGGTGGGCAGGGGAGGGTCCCACAAGGGACTGGGGAGCATCGTGGGAACCTGATGGAGCCAGGGAGGGGGCTGATCTCCACGGTCCACGGGGCGGGAGGAGTGTGGGAGGGTCGCCCGGTGAGATGCGCAAGCCAGAAGGGAGGGGCCCTCGTGTGAAGAAAGGCCCCAGCTCTGCTCCTCCACCCTCCAGGCTCTGCCGGACGTGGAGTGGGTGACTCGGGAGCGGCCAGAGGCTGTGCAGTGTGCATGCCCTGCGCTCCCCGGCCAGCTCAGATCCTGCCTCGGAGCGCACGCTCAGTTTAGAGATGAGCTGGTACAAGGACGGGTTTCCCGTGCAGGTTTGTTTGGGGGGTGTTTTTTCCTGGAGTTGGTGCCACATTAGGTTGCTGCGGGCTTTGGGCTTCAGTGATCCCTTTCCCTGGGGTCTGTTCTGGGGCTATTTGTCCGCAGTTTGGTCTTGCTCTGTTAAGGCCCCAGGACAGCTTTGTACATAGGTCAGACACGAGGCAGGTGGAGCTACTCAAATCGAGGCCTGAGCCGTCAAAACTTTGCTATTTGCATAAATGGAGACACACGCAGGCTATCATTCCAATTATGGGCACTGCCTGCTTAACTACTGGAGAAATTGGCAACGAGAGGCATTCTGTGGCCATCATCCCTGTGGACGGTGCGATTCCTTTGGCGGCTTCACGGGGACCATGGCTGGCGGAGAAGTCAAGGAGAAGCTGGAAGGCCAAGGTGCATGTGCGGAGCCTCTTTGTTCATTATGTATTTCCATTGCACGTGGTTTCCATCGCCGACTGAGCTGCCCGGGACCCCCAGAGGATAAGACAGGGGAACCTGTGCTCTGAGCACCAAAGCTATTTTTATTTGTGCACAGGGCAAGGTGACGCGGCTGCTGCAGGCTGAGGTTCATCTGTCCCCGACACACAGAATTGGATATTAAGGCGGAATTAGAAGCTTGAGTCCGAGGAGGTCCCCTGTGAGTGATGCATTCAGGATGGCACTATGACTTTCCAAACTGCTTTTGCAGAGAGCAGCAAGGGTAGATGAAGGAGCCATTTTGGGGGACAACCTGAGGCCCCCAAGTACCCCTGCTGGTAGTCTGTAAGTCAATTGTGAATTGTTTCCCCCAAATCAAATTCCCTCCCTCTGGTTTCTTTTTTCCAATGCCTTTTCCCCCACTGGACATTCCCAAGACCCCCTCCTCCTCCTGGTGAAGCCTCCCACCGGCTCATCCACCCAGGTCTTGCCTAAGGGGTGTGGCACAAAGTCCCTGTGTCCTTCTGGGACTTACCCAGCAGCCCAGTGTTGTCAGCATTGCTTCCCCTCTAAGCAAGGAGTGGATGAGCTGCTCAGACATTATTGGAAAAAAAAATAGGAATCATTAAATATCACAGTCATACATAAATAATATTCTGTATGCAAAAATTTTGAAGATTACAGAGAAGGCTTTTGCCTGTCCCCTGCCCCCCCCCAGGTTACTTGCCACCACTGCTTTGGACTGTGTGCATCAAGACCTTCTTTTCCTAGGAATTTACATCACACTGAAGGCGTTCCACAGATTCCAGGACAACTTGAACATCTCTGAAAGCAAGGTGCATCTCATAGCTAGTGGCTTATCATTGGCTTTAGTTTACAGAGCCCTTTGTTTTTCTTTTTCAGTAGTACATAAAATAATGGTGTGTTTTACAGTCCATGGTGTCTTACATTCGATGAAAGATAGTGTATGTGTATCCATAGAAACAATGTTGTATTGATTTTTGATTAAAAAATAAATGATTCCATATTGGAACTATCGTTCTGCAACTTGCTGTTTTTCACGCAGTACTATGCCTCAGAGAGCTGTCCGGTTGGCGTAGAGATCTCCCTGTTCTTTATTAACTGCAGCGTGGCCTTGCATAGCAGGGATGTACCATGGTCTCTGCAGCAGGTCCCCTGGCGGTAGGCATTTAGGCTGTTTCCCATTGTTTGCTGTAGTGAATGTTCATGTACGCGTCTCCCTATAGGAGCGCATTTTTCCATGGTTGATGTAGGGGCATCGTCGGGCCCAGTCTTTATTCCATTCTCTTTTCTTCCATTTTATCAGTCCTGTTCCATCTTACGCCATTTGTTCCCACCCACACTATTCTTTTTTTTCCCCATCCCATCCCATCCTGTCCTGTCCCAGCTCATCCCATCCTTGTGTTATCCTATCCTGCCCCAGCTTGTCTCGTCTCATCCTGTCCCATCTGATTCTAGTCCCATCCCATCCTATTCTATCCCATCCTATCCATCCATCCATTCCATTCATCATCCATCTCCATTCATCCATCTCATCCATCCCATCCATCCATCCATCCAACCATCCATCCAATCAATCCCATTTATCCATCTAATCCATCCCATCCATCATTCCCATCCATTCCATTTATCCATCCATCCATCCATCCATCCAACCCATTCCATCCATCCATCCCCATCCATCCCATCCATCCCATTCCACCCATCATCCCATCTGTCCATCCCATCATCCCATTCTATCCATCATATCCCATCCCATCCCATCCATCCATCCATCCATCCATCCATCATCCATCATCTCATCTATCCCATCCATCCATCCATCCATCATCTCATCTATCCCATCCATCCATCCATCCATCTATCCATCCATCCATCCATCCAATCAATCCCATTTATCCATCTAATCCATCCCATCCATCATTCCCATCCATTCCATTTATCCATCCATCCATCCATCCAACCCATTCCATCCATCCATCCCCATCCATCCCATCCATCCCATTCCACCCATCATCCCATTCTGTCCATCGTATCCCATCCCATCCCATCCATCCCTATCCCATCCATTCCATTGCATCCCATCCATAGTTGTCACCCGAGTACTTACTTGGTATCAAATCCTTGGTATTGGATTCTGTGCTTAGATCAGTTTGGGGGCTTCAGGGGACTATAGAGGGGCGTCAGAACCAGCCTCCCAGCAGCTTCTGTCTAGTTGGGAGAGAAGGCCTGAAAGGAAACCTGGATCATGTGGGGGTGGGCCCCGGGTGTTGGTGCAGTTCTAAGGAAAGTACTTCAACCTGCGGCTCATAATCATTCTGGGTCCTCCCCAGCTTGCAGTCTCTGCAGGAATAACAAAAATTGGGTCTTGGGGCTGGGGTTGTGGCTCAGCAGTGGAGTGTCTGCCTAGCACATGGAAGCATTGGGTTTGATCCTCAGCACCACAAAGAAAAATAAATCAATCAAATAAAGGTATTGTGTCCATCTACAACTATTTTTTTTTTTTTTAATTGAGTCTTTGTACTGCTACATGTCATCCCTTGATCTATGTGGGCATGGACACCTGTCTAGGGGGTTGTGAGGTTCTTATTTCCCCACCACTGAGAAAAAGACCTATGTCAATCCTGGAGCCCTTGCTGCTCTCTGGGAGGTGCTGTGCTGTTGTGCACTGGGGTGCAGGCGACATGTGGCCAGGGGATGGCGGGGAGGGAGATGGCGAGAGCTCCCTCATTAATGCTGCTACATGGTGGGTGATCTCTGGATGGAAAGTGCCCAGAGTGTGTCCTGGAATGGCGCCCGGCAGTGCTTCTCAAACTTCTACGATGCTTGTGGCTCACCTGGAATCTTTTTTTTTTTTTTTTTGGCACTGGGGATTGAACTCAGGGGCACTTGACCACTGGGCCACATCCCCAGCCCTTTTTTGTATTCTATTAGAGACACGGTCTCACTGAGTTGCTAAGTGCCTCACCATTGCTGAGGCTGGCTTTGAACTCGTGATCCTCCTGTCTCAGCCTCCCAAGTGCTGGGATGACAGGTGTGTGCCACCGTGCCAGGCTCTCACTTGGAATCTTGTGGAAATGCAGGTTCTAATTCAGCAGACCTAACACAGATGAGATTCTGCATTTCTTACAGTCTTCCAGGGGATGCAGGTTACTGTTGGTCTGTGGACCACACTTTGAGTAGCGAGGAGTTTAGGCGGGATAAGCAAACCATGGGGGCAGGGAGAAGCTGGGGGGTGGGCAGGAAGAGTTTTGGTGGGAGCTGGGGTTTTCTGGGGCCAAAGCTGGACTCATCTGGCTTCTCACTTTTCTAGATTACTTCCCTTGGCACTTTTGTCTTGCCAATCTTCAGCAAGTCAAGGAGAGTTTGTGGTTGTTTCCTGATGGTAGATTTGTGCTAGAGTTTCCAGCCTCAGGGTGGCATTTAGAGTAGGGCGCTTCTTCATTCCTAGGGAGCGCCTTACTTCGCAGGACATTCAGCACCCCTGGCCCTGCCCACTAGATGCCAGTAGCAACCTCCTGGATCACTGCTGCTCTTTGTCCATTGTGGCTGCTATAACAACACGCCTCAGACTGGGCGATTTATGAGCAGCAGAAACACATTGCTCGCAGTTCTGGAGGTGGGGTCGTCCAGGTTCAAGGCGCTTGCAGATCCAGTGTCTGATGAGGGTCCGTTCTTGTAGATGGTGCCATCTATGCATTCTCACAGGTGGAAGGGCAGAAAGGGGCTACGAGCTCCCCCGGGACTCTCTTAGCAAGGCACTGATCCCTCCCACCAGGGCTCTGCCACCATGACCTGATCACCTCTCCTTGGCCCCTCCTCCCAGTATCACCACCGTGGGGTTAGTATCACCATAGGAGTTTCAAGGGGGCACAAGCATTCAGAGTGTGCCAGTGGCAGTTGAATAGTGCCCACCATGGGCGGTGCTGCACGGGGTTGAGAACCACGGAGCCAGTTGTGGCTCTGGTTAAGGGACCATGGCCTGGCCTCCTTAGCCCAGCGGGGGGTAGGAGCTGGATGTGTGCCCCATGGAGACGGTGGCACGGTGGCACCAAGGGGAAGCCCTTCCTAACCCTGCTTCAGGGAAAGCCTTATTTGTGCGTATCGGCCGCACCCAGCGGTGGCACAGCCTGACCTCAAGGGGGAGGTGAAGACATGGGAGTGATGGCGTCTAAAGTTCCTGTCCGTCACCTCAGCTCCCCCCACCCCGCACACACAGCCTCCTTTTCTCATAAAACTGGGTTTTGGACTTTTCTGTCTTTTCTGGGCTGAGCTGCTGGAGGGTAAGGCCTGTTTGGTTCATCCTTGTGTCCTCAGGGCCCGGCACGTAGTAGCTGTCTTGCAAATGCTGGCTGAAAGTCCTGTTTGAATTCACCGGGGGACTCGCTCCTCCAGGGGCTCTGTGGTAGCTGCTTTTGTCTCGTTGAAGATGGTGTTTGTAATGGGAACTGCCTCCCCCCATTCTTTCGTGCAGTTATTAGTCTATTCATTCGTTCAACAAATATTTATTGAGCACCTGCTATGTTCCGGGCCCTGTGCTAAGGCAGGGACGCGCTGGTGAATGAGGCAGGCATTGTCCCCACCGTGGAGCTGATGGTGTGCTGGGGGAACAAACATTAATCCAAGCATCATGCGAACAGTGGGAAATTACAGCTGCCATAAGTGCTTCTGGGGGAAGGTGCATCCGCGGTGCCGTGGGAGCGCTGAGCAGGGCCCCTGCGTCAGATCTCCGTGTGTGTGAGGGCAGCAGAGGATGGCAGGAGGGCTTCCCTGAGGTGGTGGAGTTGGAGCTGAGAACTTCAAGGAAGTACTTAGGGCTCCAGCAAGGCAGGGCCACTTTCAGATGGGGAGAGTTTCTTTTTGTAAGCATTTTTTTTTTTAAAGCACTAGAGGATAGATAAATACATAAATTTTTTTTGTTAAGCCCTCTTTGTACTTACTTTACAGCTTAGAGTTCATCCTACTTTTAATTATAGGAGTAGAGAGCACTGTGTAGGGCCTCTTACGAGTCTTGGTTGTGGGTCTGAGGTGAGTAGGAGAAGAGTAGGTAAAGGCTGTAGTGTGGGGTGCTACAGGTGGGGGTCATATGCAAAGGCCCTGGGGAAGCAGAAGCAACAGCTGGATGTTAGAAGACCATCTAAGAGGCAGGATGTGGGGTCCCCAAGGAGTGGTGAGAGGAAGATGGGGGGTCAGGATGAGAGGGATTTTATGCTGGGGATTGAACCCAGGACCTTGTGCATGCAAGGCAAGCACTCTACCAACTGAGCTATATCCCCAGTCCCAATTTCATCTTAAGACTAGTGGGAAGTCATTGGAAGGGGTGACATGATGGGCGTGTTTCTGAAACATCACTGTAGCTGCTGTGCGGAGAATGGACGGGCCTGGGGACCATGCTGGGGTTTGTTTATGGGTTTTTCTTTTGGTACTGGCGGTCATCACCTGTGACATGAGGCCACAGGTGCTACTGTGTCATTGATGCCCTGGGCCATAACCCACTTGTTCCAGTTTCTGGACTCCCTTTCTGTTTCTGGGTCAGGCAGACCTGGCCCTCTTAAGTCAGATGTAGTTAGGAAAGCTTTGGGGTGACGTTTAGATTTCCAAGCCACTGTAAATCTCACTAAAGTGACCTATTTTCTTCTATCTTGCGCTTATATTTTTTTATGAATGGATGATAAAAGCATGACAGGGTCATTTGTTGCACTTTCCTTCTGACACCTGGACTCCATGCTTGGTGGCAGCTGGAAGCCCACTTCCAGGTGGGGTGTGGCCCTGGACCCAGTTCCCACCTGGCTCTGTGTGGAGAGCAGGGCCCTGAGGCAGTGTGTCTTTTCGCAGGGGTGTGTGGGGGGTGGGGCAGAGGTCCAGAGCCACACCAGGGACAGCACGGTGTCCATCCGCTGGGCGGGGCAGCCGCGGCAGTGGTTGGCTTGGCGGTGAGAAGGGGAGAGTCCACCCCGCCTGGGATGCAGCGGGAAGCACCGCGTTGGGTGGAGCCAGATCTCCAGAGGCCAGCAGTGGCCTCGCGTGGGTGGGCAGTGGTGAGGGGTCAGCGCCCTGCGGGGGGCCAGCCTCCCGTCCTCAGGCGATCACAAGGCGCCTCTTTACCTGGGTGGCCACTTGTGGTCATGTGTGCCCGCCCTGTGGCTCCCCCCTCGCGTTGCCCGCGCCTGTCGTGTCCTGGCCCGTGCCAGCCTCTGCCTGGACGCCACCGCGGTTTGCTTCTCTGGCCCAGACAGCCTTGCTGGACCTCCGCGTGGACCGCCGGCTCCTTCTCTGGGGCTCCCAGGAAGACTCAGGTTTTCCCTTGGTTTTTGAAATACGTTTTGCTCGTTTGCTTTATGCTCACTATATAAATTCACCGTGGAAGATCTATTAGATGAAGACAAGCCAAAGGGCGAAAATAAAATCCAGCCATGATCCAGGGATCCAGAGCGATGATTTTGGCCTGCGTCCATCCGATCCTTGCGCCGAGGCCGCTGTTCTCACTTACCTGCAGATCGGGAGCTCGCATCCTGCTGCTGAATGTCATCAGCGAGCATCCTTTTAAATCCCGCGCAGTGTTCAGGTATAGGGCTTCTCTCTTCCACAGGGAGACAGACCACCCAGCCCTGTCCCAGCTGTCCTCTCCATGCTGTGACTCTGGGGGGGTCTTGTGAAGGGCTGGGGCCTCGACTCTTCACCTTTGGTGGCCAGGGCCTGGCATTTGACTGCGGGGTTTATGGGATTGTGCTTGTGGCCTAAATGAATCCTTGTGCTTCCTCAAGGGCTGGGTGGGAGCGGTGGGTAGGGAGGCCACTTGGAGGTCACAGCGCTGGCGTCTGCTCCTCGCTGGTTTCTAGGTGAGGAGGGAGTGGGATGGTTCCCGGTGGCCAGGGTGGTAAGCGGGAGGGCCCTGTGAGTGGGAGGTTTCCCTCCTGGCCCAAGCCCTGGCAGCCCTGTCTGAAGGCGTCCAGTGCTGTTGGGGCTGTGGTGCTTCTTTGGAGGGGCTGGTGCCCGTGCTCGGCCTGAAGGGGTCACGTGGAAGTGCAGTTTTGTCCCTTGTGATGAGACACAAACCTCTGTGCCCCCTCCAGGCTTAAGCGGGCGGGCGCAGGCCTCAGCAGCCCCTCTGTGCACCTGCGAGGGCCGAGGCTGCAAGGGTCCCACCTCGCGCAGCTCACCGGAGGCGGTGGGGAGGCTGCAGAGTGACCAGCTCTCCTGGTTTGTCTGGGACTGGCTGAGGGGCTTCCTGGGATGTAGTGTTTTCGGTTCTAAAACTTGGAGCGTCTCAGACAAATTGGGGCAGTTGGTCACCCTTGTCGGACATGAACGTAGATTCTTATCTTTCAAGGAGAGGACGCTTAGTGGGAGATTTACTGGGAGGTGTGACTCACCTGGACCGTGAGCCTACTCAGTTCTTTTCCCCACTGTGGTTTTATCTCGGGCATGGTATAGCCAGGGCGCTGGACAAGAAGGCCCTCGGAAAGTGGATCTTGGGGCCTGGGTCTAGCTGCTGGCATCAGCTTCTGGGTGGGACCAAGGCCATCTCTGGAGGGCTGGTGGGTTGTGCCGATGGGGTGCATTCAGTCATTCACCCACCACACTTTCATCTTTTCTCTCAGCACAGGGCCACTGGGACCCAGCGTGTGCCAGGCTCCGTGTTTGCAGAGAGACTGTGTGCGGAGCACAGGGCAGGCTCACAGGCGCTGCTAGAGACAAACCCCTGCCAGCCCAGAGGGCTGGGGTGCCTGGGAGTTAGCAGCTCCTGAAGGCTCTGAGCTCCTCACCCTGGTAGCCAGTGGGCAGGAAGGAATTTGTTAAGTCAGCAGGACCTGAGCCATCCTCCTGGCCTCCCCCAGGGGGGGACACCCTGGGGGGCTCCCCTACCGAGCACTTCTCTAGAGCCTTTGTCCCAGAAGTCTGTGAGGGGCCTCCCTGAGAATGGAATCTTGCACCCTTTTCTTGGAAGAGCCATTTGTCCATTGAAATGCAGTTTACTGTTGAAAGGAGGAAAAAGACAAGAAAGGCCACTGGGGTGAGAGTGCTTCTGGTGCCTGCTAGCCAGCTGAGCAGATTCCCCACATAGTGGTAGAGGGCTGGGCTCTGTGTGCTCCCTGCCCGACCCGCACCCCTGATTCTAAATGCTGTTGTCTAATAACAAAATTCAGAAATGATTTTTATTTCTTTACGTGCGCTTAAAAAAAAAAATCCATGCAGGAAAACCCCGAGCTGACAACATAATAGTACAGTTCAAAGAGAATAAATTTTAAAAAAGAAGAAAGAAATTTCTAGAGGAGATGTCTTTGTGTGTTCCAGCGGCCATGACGTGTTTTAAGCAGGTTGCCTCTCACCCTGGTGCACGTGTGGGGAAGTCCTAACGGTAAAAACAGAGCCCAGGCGGAAAGAAAAGGCCCAGCATTGGAATGTGGTGCGTGTGTGTGTGTGTGTGTGTGTGTGTGTGTGTGTGTGTGTTGGTGCATGTGTTCCTATCAACACATGTACACATTTATGAAATTACATCTGCTTTTACCTTTAAAATTTTATGAACACGAGCATATGGTGCATTATCCTGCCTTAGAGTCTGTGTGTGTGTGTACACACACACACACACACACACACACACACACACACACGAGCAGGCCTGCTTGGCACACGCTCAGCATGCACACAGGTCTGTGGCCAAGGAACTCTTTGGAGATGAGAGGCTGGGAACGCATGGGGCTGTGGGTGAGGCGACCTCCCCAGGGCCCGAGGCTGGCCCTTGGCCCACCAGGCCACAGATGCATTTCCATCCATCTTGGCCCCCATCACCTAGGCAGCTAATTCCTCTGAGCCCCTCTGCCTTATTAAAGTCACAGATCACTTTCCTGAGCTTCACGCTGTCAAGACCAGAGAGCCCGAGTTCAAACCCCCTCCCCGCCATCCAGCCTTTCCTTGAGGGCTGGGGGTGGAGGTGAGGGTCCCTCCAGCCCCCACCCCCTTGGTTTGATCTGCACGATGCCTTGCAGTGATCAGTGAGGTCGCCTCAAGATTCCTTCAGTAAAGCCCTTGGCAGGGATACAAGGGCCGTCACAGCTGTGCTGCACAAACCAGCTTCCAAAGGCGAGGACTGGGCCGGCCCACTCGAAGTGGCTTCTCGGTGGAGGGGTGCGAGGCTCGCTGCTGGTTTGGAGAATACTTCTCCCGTCCCCGGCTGCCTTGGCCTCCCCTGTTATGAAATATGGATGGTACCGGTTCCAGCGTTCGGAGACTCGCTGGCAGCGCCGAGCGTCTCCAAAGGCCCGCCTTGTGCATGCACCTAAACACTTCACTGAGCAATCTGTCAACATGTCAGCAACACATGTTTTGTAAAAAGCTTCCAGTGGGAGTAATGACTCCCACCAGGACTTCCAAAATGCTTTGAATTCAGCAGATTTCTATTGCGGGCATCCCCTGGGGTGCCTTTTACACATGCCTACATTTCAGAAATTTGAGCCACAGACCCCTGGGGGTTTCCTTTCATAATGCCTCAAAATGTAGGGTTATATTGTTGGAAGTCCCCATGGGGTCTTTATTAATACCTGAATTCTGAGGAACTGGAAATTACACAGGGCACTGCAGGGGCCCAGATCCACACCAGGAAGAAGAGAAAAACTCTGTGGGGAGATTTTTTTTCTTCATGCAAGAGTGAAAGAGAAGAATTTGCTAAAGGACAAAATTGAGTGTGTTTGAGCTTCCTTCATTTAATCTGCCTTCTAGAACGCTACAGTAAAATCTGCAACGGGGAAGGGGGGAAATGACTTTTCTATTTTTAAATCTCACTTTGATATTTTAGGGGCCAGAGTATGTTCTCTTTAAACACCCAGTGTTGAGGGGTATTGTTTAAAAATAAATTATTTTTCTTTTTTGGTAATTGAAAACACTTCGGCCATGCCCCTCTCCTGGGTCTCCCCTCTTGCTTAGAGCTGTTAACTCCTGGAGCGCCCCGTCTCATTATCATTAACCGTTTGGGGTGAGACACCGGCCGCTGGCTCCCCTGCCCTCCCCTCCGCTTCCTTCTCTCCCCTCCCTTCTCTCCTCTCCTCTCTCCTCCCCTCTGCGCATTAAAGATGAGAAAATCAACCTTGGAGATGGTCCAATCGCTCGTGCGAACTGGTTTCAAACCCTCGCTGCCAGTTGGGGACATCAGAATAGGACGTATCAATGCTGCCTGGTACTTTTTTATTTTTTGCAAGCATTTTGCTGCTGAAGTCTTGAAAATACAGGAGGGGTGCCTTCCCGTGCCCCAGCATCCAATCCACACTAGCACAGACACGCGCGCACACACGTGTACACGCACACACGCACATGCGTCTGGTCCCAACCTCCACCTTCGGTACTGTTTTTTGAAAGTTCTAAGACTTAAACACGTTAAGCCTTGGGGTTAATTTAAGCTGCCGTTTCCCTTCTAAATCTGGTATCCACTTGCTGAAAAGAGGTCTCTTGCTCTATTTCTATTACAGTCTCATTGACTGGGACTGAACGTAACATTGAGAGCCTGCTTGCAGCAGCCAAGGCCAAGAAATTCCAAGTTGCTGATAAGACCCTCCTCCCTCTCCTCCCTCCTTGCTGTTCTCCCTCCCTCCCTCCTGCCTCCTTTCTGCCAGAGTGACTGGATCACACAGGGGACTCGGGAACTCACATTGTCCCCCCTCGGTGAGACTCCCAGACGGTGCTCAACCATCTGTGGTCCCGTGGGTCCTGCAGAGGGGGCTTGAGGAGGGGGGCTTGCCCATCAGGAGCTGGTTGGGTCAGACACTCACAGAGATCCTCTGCACCTACCCTGAGCAGGCTGATTAATTAAGCAATTGCATCATTGATTCACGGTTTGTGATGTGGTGCCAGGGTGCTGGCTGCTGCGTTCCTGAGCGCTGCTTCCCTCCCCCTGGGTTTCAGTTGCAGGATTTCTACCCCCGCCCCCCAGCAGGATTTTCCTCATCCTCAGTGCCAACACTGGACACTCCTCCAGGAGAGGAATGGCCCCCTCCTCCATGCCCCCATTGTCCCCCACTCCCAGCCAGGATGTCTTGGGGGCTCCTGGAGTGTCAGGATGGGGCGGGCTTTGGGCCCTGCGCAGACCCCCAGAGGCCTTTCCTCTTCCCAGCAGGCCCTGTGGCCTCTGCAGGGCCTAGAGGCTGAGAGGCCCAGGAGCCCCGAGGCGCTGATTTGACATTTTTAGCCAAAGACATTTTTGTTAAGACCAATTTCCAAGTAGCTTTGGGATGGAGTGCATTCTGCTTTTTTCTTTTCCTCCCCAGTTTAAAAAAAAAAAAAAATCCTGGGCTTATTTTTTATTTTTCTTTCAAAGCAATGAAGTAGAACCTGACCCTGGGCATCCCATTCTCGCCATCTTTCCCCCCACTCACCCTCCCTCTCCCACCTGACCAAGAAGGCCTGGATTTCCCAGCAGCCTCTGGGTCTCAGAGCATGTCTGGGTCCTGTGAGGACTGTAGCTCCCCCAAGGAGGCCAGTGTCCCAGCCTGGTGCTTGGGCCCCAGCGCTGCTGCAGCACGAGGCTACCATTTTCCTGTCCTCCCTCTCAGATCCTCATTCCAGGCAAGTCGCAAAGCCTGTCCTGATCTGCCCAGAGCCTCTGATCTCTGGGTCAGCAGGTGGGCCAGCGTCCAGAAGAAAATTTAACCCACTTTCTAAGAACGTAGTCTTTTTCCAAGGGAGGCCCAAACCATGTAGTCTCTTAAATCTTCTTTAAAAAAAAGGGTGGGGGGTGCTGCAAGGCATGCTCTCCCACCCCCCAAAACAAACCAAACACACAATAAAACCCAACTAAACACCAAACAATAAACATTCCTTCTCCTGGTGGGTCTAAGAATAAACAATGAAGTCCCTACCTTTGGGAAAGAGGGGATTACAAACTTAAATTCTTCAGAAAACCAGTCCTGTTTGCCAAACTAGATGGCAAACCTCTTCTCCATGTAGTCCCAAAGAAGAAGAGGGGTGGGGACAAGAGTGGGGTCCTCGAGCCCCAAACAGATGACCAGGGAGGAGAGGGCCAGAAAGCCTCCTCAGGGCAGTGATTTATTTTATTTTTTTAGATCTATATGTTTTGGCCACATTTATTTATTTATTTCCAAAGGGCTATTTTTGGCGTCTGCTTGGGCTCCTTTGTAGCAAAGCCCCCTTTTCTAGAATTTCCTTTCCTTTATTAGAGTTACAGCTCAGCTTTGTGCGGCCCCCCGGGGGAGCCGGCCAGCCGCTGGCAATTTCTCTCAGACACCCAATTACCCCCTGACGTCAGTGCGCCTCGCCCTGCTCCCCTGGGCGCTTGAATTTTTTTCCTTTGTAACACTAATAGCTGGCTAGCTAAGTGCCTGTCGGCTCCTTGGCAGAGGAGTTGATTGTGTTTTCGTCTGGATACTAAATCCAAAAACTATGTAAAAATGTCAATAGGTGAGTGCACATTGATTTTGGTTAGTCACAGTGATATTTGAGCCCCTTTGGGGACTCTGTCTGGGGAAGTATTTTACAAGAAAGATAATATAACAGAAAATTACTGGAGCTCCGTGGGTCTCTGGTGGGTTTCTTAGGGGCCTGCTAAATTGCTGTAGAATCAACAAATGCTTTATTAATCTAAATTTGTGGTTTTGTTCTTTCTTCTCTTCAGAAGGTTGGAGTTTTAATGATGCAGGCGGCTCCGGCGGCCAGGCTGGGCGGCGTGGCCTGCACCTTGGCTGCCGGGCTGGGGGACCCTGGCTGGTAATGAACTCTCGGAGGGCCTGGGAGCAGGGCGGCTGTGTTCCCAGCCGGCTTCCTGGGGAATGCGGAGCAGGCGCGGGGCCTGCCGCTTGCCAGGCCGAGGTCTGTGTGAGCAGATAAAGTGAGGGGCTGGGGGCCTGGAACAGCTGTGCCGGCCAGGCTGACTGGGGGAGGCTGATAAGAGCCCAGAAGGAGCCCAGGCGGGTAGCATGGCAGCGCCAGAAATCTGACGGGGTATCACGACTGGCAAAGAAAGTTAAACAGGGCCGGATCCGGGGGATGGTTGGCAGACCTGCGGAGAGAGATAATGGTAATTGATGGAATCAAAGTCGCAGCACAGCCTTGTGTTTTCTTGGCAATTAATTCCCCCCTCCCCAATTTCTAACCCCCTGGCATTTCTTCGAGCCCAGGATGCCCCGTGAGCAGTCTGCACGCTCAGATAATCAGTGCTTGCCCTCCTTGCTTTGGGGGGTAGGAGCGAGGGAGGTGTATGTGGCCAAGAAAAGACACAATTAGAGACCCGTTTTTTTTTTTTTTTTTTTTTTTTTTAATTTATTACAAACATACAAGTCTCATAAGAAACCCCACTGAAAAGTTAAGGACGGGTTACTCTGGGAGCTCATCTGATCTTGCTCTGGAAGGGAAGGAGGGAAATCGATGTCTTTGTTAAGAGCTGGCTGCACGGCTCCTGGCCGGGCAGGACAGTGTGGAGTCTGGCCAGCCTGTGTGCACTCGTGTGCATGGAAACACACACACACACACACACACACACGCACGCACGCACGCACACACACATACACACCCCTCCAAATGATGATGCAAGACAGCATCTAGTGGGACAGGGGTTGCTACCACAGCTATGTGCCTGTCTCTGCCCGCTGTCCCCTCTACCTTTTGTCTCTTGAAAGCCATCCTTTCTGGACAGTGGGCTAACTGGCCTGCTTCCCGTGTGCAGGTGAGGCTGTCAACTGGTCTTTTGTTGTGTCACTGACAACGTGCACACGCTGGGACACACCTGCTTCAAAACTCCAGCGACTGCGCCCCTCCAGCCCGGGCACTCACCCACTCACTGCCTGGCCCTGGCTTGCTGCTTCTGGAGCACGGCCCACTGTGCCCCGGGGAGCCCCCCCTGCATTGGCTCTGGGACCTTAAGAAAATAAAACACTCCAAAAAAAATTGCTTTGGAGTTTTTGAAATTGAAATTGGCACACAGTCCAGTCACCCCAGTGCTACTCCACAGGCCCCCAGATCACTGGAAGTCCTGTGAAGGAAGCAGTTGGGAGCAGCTTTCTGGATGATTCTACCCTGGGGCTTGTCTTTCACTCCAGGATCTTACCTGGTAGGTAAGCAGTATTTGGGAAGGGGCCCTCCTATGGCCTCCATAAGCCAGGGGGACTTTAAAAATTCCACATGCTTGTCCCCTTCCCTCCCATTCTCTGGCCACCCTTCTTTCTTGGAGCTGTCTTCCTCCCAGCCATCTCTCGGGTGGTTGACATCAATTCTGTACCCAGAAGCCAGGTGACAGAGGAAGCCAGTGGTGCAGGAACAAGAAGCTTCTGATTGTGTTTCTGACCGTGCGTGCATCTATTCCATCCCACCCTGGCAAGGGGCTGAAAGTGGCCTTGCTTGGAAGCTGGGTCCTGGGTGTGGGGAATTCTAGAAGGTCCTGGAAAGGTAGGGCCAGCTTTCTGCCCCGAGGTGGACTACATTCCTGCACCAGCCCTCAGGTGGCTCCCCCTGAGCTTTGTCTGCTCAACAGGGTGGGAGGAAAGAGGGTTTGG
Organism: Tamias sibiricus; assembly: GCA_025594165.1. Classification (NCBI taxonomy): domain Eukaryota; kingdom Metazoa; phylum Chordata; class Mammalia; order Rodentia; family Sciuridae; genus Tamias; species Tamias sibiricus. Next base: position 35,517,588 of record CM046672.1, read on the forward strand.
AAAGGACCCCACCTCCCCAGTGACTTCTGAGCCATCAAAGCCAGGCTGACCGCCTCCAGGCCCCTCAGCCTCCCCCTCCTGAAAGGGCTCTGCAGGCCGGCAGCTGTTTTGGGGCCTGGAGAGGAGAAAGGGGGCTGGTCCTTTGTCCCTTGGAGGAGGCCTCCCGGAGGAGGCCCAGGCCTGCATGGCGGGCAGCCACATTAACCTTCTACCCTGGGTGGGTGGGAGGGGGGGCTTGCCTGAGGTCAGGCACATAATGAGGCCAGGTCCCTGGCTGTCCCCTGCCAGGGCTCTGGCAACAAAGGCCCAGTCAGGCTGCACAATGAAGGGGAGGCTGCTGGGTGGGGGCGGGTAGGTGCGGCCACAGCCGGCCTCTGTGGCCCTGGGTTTCCTTCCGGCCCACCACATGCTGAGCACTTCAAAGGGGCAAGTGGAGAGGCCAGCCCAGCCAGGCGGGCCTGGGCCTCCTTCTCCCAAAGCCACCGGAGGTGGAAAAACACCTTGAGAACGTGTGGAATCAGGTTTTTGGCATCTGGCGCGGCAGGGAGTCCCTGGTATGGGATCTTTCTCTGGCGGGCTTGTTCCCCTCTTTGTTTGGAGCTTGCGCTCAGCATGGCCCAGTGCTTACACCAGCGCTTCCCAGCCCTTCAAATAATAATAATAATAATAATAATAATAATAATAATAAATGATAAACATCCTGTGTATGAGGAGGCGCTCCTGCGTTCAGAACATGTTCTCTCCTGCATCTCAATGCAATGCCTTCTGCCTGTTGGGCGAGGCTGGGGAACAGACATGAGGGCCTCTTTCAGGTGACGGGAAAGGAGGGAAAGAATAAAGAATCCTGTCCGGGATTCCAGCGCTGGACTCCTTTCTCCTCATTACCTCCCCGAGCTCCCACTGTAACACCGAGTTGGGCCTTTGGTTCCCATTGTATAGATGAATCCACCGGGATCCTGAGAAGTAAGCAGACTTCCTGCGGTCACACGGCCGGCCGGCTCCACCACGTGCCCACGTTGTCACTTTCTGTGTTAGTCCGCAAAACATTGTTCCAACCAAAATATACCACATACATGACGCAGAGGAGGAAAGGTTTATTTCGGCTCAGGATTTCAGTCCCTGGTCATCTGGGAGAGACAGGAGTTGGGGACAAGATATAGTCATCAAGGGTACACTCCCATGGCCCCACTCCCTAGTGGGTTCCACCTCTTATATTTCCACCACCCCCCTAATATTCCATTCAGGTTATGACTCGCTCAATGGATTGATCCAGTGATGAGGTCACGGCCGCCATGATCCAGATACTTCCCAAGGGCCCTGACTCTGAACATGGGGGACCCAGCCTTCAACACATGAGTCTTTGGGGGACACTTCGTATCCGAACCACAACAGTGACTCTTGTTAACTTGCTGAAGATCTCTGTGCTTCTGTTTCCTCATCTGTGTGATTCCTTCTCCCAGGGTTATTGGGAGGATGCATTGAAATAGGGCGTGCAAAGGCCTGGAGTCAGGCACACAGTAAGTGCTCAGTAAACAGGAGCTGCTCTCCTTATTCTGAAATGGCTCAGTCTGGATTTTGGTCCGGATCCTTCAGGCTAAGAGCCAGTTTTATTTTTGCTTCATGGACAAGTAAAATAACCTGAAGGCAGCCGAGGGGTAATGCACCTGACTTGCTTGGTGTAGACCTCTGAGAAGGAGAAGGCTAGAGAGGGAGGGAGAGGCTCTGGTCACAGGGTGAGCAGATGTTGGTGTGGGAACCAGAGGCTTCCTCCAAGGGCCGTACTCCCCTGTCTTCACCAGCTGGTGGGATGCAGAGGTGTTGGACGAATTTCCCCTCCTTTTACTTAATCCCAGAGGTAATGTCCCTCCAGAAACAACCAGACCTCATTTTGTGTCCTGGAAATGGTCAGGAGTGTTTCCCAATCTCTCCCACCCCTACCCCCAGAAGCTGTCAGGAGTAACCAAAATTTGGCCGCCTTGTCTTCTTTACTGTCACTGTGGCCAGGAGGAGTCTGCCTTGCCGAGAGCACATGGGAGTCCTGCCTGGGTGGAAGGCAAGGGCCTCCCTTCCTCCTCCAGGGGCAGTATGGGTCCTGGGGGAGGGGTGGAAGACCCAGGGCACTGGGCATGTAGGAGTCTGCGGAGTGCAGAGAGGGAAGAGACGGCACACCCCCAGGGCAGCAAGTGCCTGGGTGTCACTGGCAGCCCAGCCAGGGACTCTCCTGCATCTTGGCTGGCTCAGTTTGTTCACCTTCCAGTATAAGAAATAAGCAAATGCTATAAAAAGGAGAAATGGATTTAGTGCAGTTTGATGAGGCTGGGGAGAAGCATGGGCGGCATGATTTCCAGCCCCTTCTTACAGGTGGGCAGAGATTGGGTGCTTTTGCCACATAGGCCATGATGTGGTCATTGCTCAGAGAACAGGTGGGGGGCACCAAGTGTGTGCAGTTAGGAATCTTACGCGTCCAGTCCTACTGAAAGTGCCCTCAGGATTGAGCGGAACCCTCGTAGTCATGAGTAGAAGGAAGGCTCGCTGTGTTTTGTTCATTCACTCTTGCATACATGTGATTGTTTTTGTGGGGGCAGGGGGAGTCACCATGTGCTAGGCATGGTGCTTGGTGCTTGGTGACACCAAGCTGAATAAGAACAGCTTTGACTTTTAGGAGTTTCACCTTCCTCGTCCTCCCTGCTTCATTCCCTTCCTCTTTTCCATTCATGGAAGCTCTGTGAAGCCTTCTCTTTCCCGTGCTGATGTAGGGGTCCACAGAAATCAGCAGGGCTGGAGGAGGGGGTCTGGTTCAGCAAAGATTGAGTGAAGGATGTTGCAGACACTGGCGTTGGAGGATTTGTGAGACTCGCCGTGGCCCTGATACTAGCTGACGGTGTGAACTTGACAAAGCCATCGAAAGATATGCACGTGGGCCTGAGCGATGGCCCTGCTCTGGGTCTGTTGGTTGCAAGGAATAGAGATTCATCCCAGACTGGCTCAGGGAGAAAGCTGCAGGCCTGGCCGGCTCCTCGGAGCGCCTCTCTCCTGGGCTCTGGTTTCCTTTCTGCGTCAGCTTCATTCTCTGCCAGGTGTTGTGTAGAAGAGGGCAGGTTAGTGCCCCCCCTGCCCCCCTGTGGCTCCAGGCTCTTATCCTTGTCGCCCAGGTAAAGCTTCTCTTTCCCATAGGGTAAGGAGGTCTCAGGATTCACTTCGATTGGCTCAGATTCGCTCCGTGTTCATCCCCAAGCCAATCACCATGGCTGAGGGATGCACGTCTAGGCCAGGGAGGGAGTCAGTGTTGCTCTGTGGAAGGAGGGGTGGAGGCTGGACAGGCTGAGAGGCCTGGAGCATGTCACCGGTCATGATCAGCATCCCTCAAACTCTGTTCCTGCCTGAGACAGACCGGAGCCCAACTGCCTAGGTGCTGATCCCAGTTACACTTCTCGCTGTGTGTGTTGGGCGGGTTACTTAACTTTCCTCGCCTCGGTTTCCTCCTCTGTATAATGGAACCAACAAAGGTACGTGCCTCATAGGATTATTGTGAGAATTAAATGCATTAGGGCTTGAACAGTGCTTGGCATGTGATAAGCACTTAAATACACACGAACTCTTATTACTCTCATTCTTTCATTTATTCATGAACTTTTACACACCCAGAGAAAGCAAGTGAATAAAGCATAGTCTCTGTCTTTGCAGAACTCACGAGAGAATCTATGATTAGTCTTCACTCATTTGTTTAAGAAATATTTCTTCAGCACCTACTGTGTGCCAGGTTATGCTTGGGACATAGGGGTGCAGGAGACGGCCCCGTGGAGGCGGATAAAGTATCTGTAGTGAGTCTCAGTTTCTTGTTTAAGCAGGAGGGGCGGGAGTATTTTCTGCAGAGAGACTGCATAAAAAGACCGCCACAGACCTGGAAGTAGACACCAGCAGTTCCTTCAGGGGCCGCCCACCCCAGGAGTGTATCCCAGCCGCCTCCCTGCGTCTCCTTCTTGAGCCTTCCTTCTGTGTGGCTGGTCCATTTGGCTTCTGAGCTGCCAGCAAGATGGATGAGGTGGCTGCGAGGCCTCGGTGGCATCTGCCAGGGGTGGGGGTCACGCTTGGGTTCAGGTGTTGGTCCTTGGTGGGAGCCACGGTACCCGGCAGATTGGAGCCCATCCCCCACCTCACAGCAGCACGGGGCTGAGCCTTGATGTGGGGTTCCCTTGGGGGTCTTGGGTTGGGCTCCACTGTGTCTTTCTGCGTCATTTCCTGAGGCAGAACCTTTGGCTCTGCATACCAGAATGTGCACCCGGATTCTGCTGGAGAGAAGATAGGGAAGGAGAAAACCTCTTTATTTTTTAAAAAATTTTCTTTGCAGTACTGGGACTGAACCCGGGCCACTCTACCACTGAGCCACATCCTCAGTCCTTTTAACATTCTTATTTTGAGACAGGGCCTCCCTACATTGCCCAGGCTGGCTTTGAACGTGCCTTCCTCTTGCTTTAGCCTCCTGAGTCGCTGGGATTACAGGGGCACCCAGCTAAATTCTCCCTTCTAGCTCACCAAAGCGTGCTCACCTGTGACCTGCTCTGCATGAGAGATGGGGCTGCAGGTCAGCGGCTGCCCACCCTCGGCACCGGGGCGTGGCGATCCTATGCCTGGCCTCGGGCCGCTCCTCAGCACGGTGCTACGAACCAGCACTTACCCATGCTGGCCACCTGCAGACCCCTTCTCATACGCCCCCTCCCCTTTGTAATAACCTCACAGATACATTTATTCATGTCATAAAGGAAACGGCACCATTGCAATGGTGCAGCCGTGCCCCTTGCCCCCACGTGACAGCTCTCTTGCATGTACAGGCAGACTGACCTTTCACCCCACGTGTGCTCCGGGTAGAGCTGGAGACTGATGACCAGGGACAGGTGTGGCACTCCACCTTCTGAGGCTTTCCTGTTTTTATCAGCACTTTTGACTTTATAAACGATGAAGTTCATCAACCCCGTTCTGACCCAAGTCTCCTGGTAAACTTTGGTCTACCTGGACTTCTTCAGGATCCGAGCGTTGGTGAGGATGCTTTGAGCCCCATCAGGGCAGGACCAATAGCTGAAGCCACACCGAAGCCCCGCAGCCGGTGACTTGACCATACACCTCATCTTTCGATGCCCTCAACGTCTCTCTTAGATATATTTGGGGGGGGGTCCTTTATTTTAGCCTACGAAGAAACTGAGGCTCAGAGATGCTTAGTAACTTGCTCAAGGTCACCAAGGAATGTGGCAGGGCCTAGAGGCAAACCCAAGGCTGTCTGACCCCAGAGTCCCCAAGCTGTTCTTCTGCACAGAGTGAATGTTGGCAGAGAATCAAGGGTGGCTGCTTTTCTGTCTGCAAATGAGAAATGTCACAGACCAGAAGTTGCCAGGAGGGCAGAGGTCTGATAGGCCAAAGATCTTTTTCTTTTCTTTTTTTTTTATATTTATTTGTTTGTTTTTTTAGTTGTACACAATGCCTTTGTTTTTATATTGTGCTGAGGATGGAACCCGGGCCGCGCACGCACGTGCTAGGCAAGCGCTCTACCACTGAGCCACAACCCTAGTCCCCAAAGATCTTTTTTCTTACTCTTTTTTTTTGAGTACCGGGGATTGAACTCAGGGGCACTCGACCACTGGGCCACATCCCCAGCCCTTTTTTGTATTTTATTAGAGACAGGGTCTCACTTGAGTTGCTAAGTGCCTCGCCATTGCTGAGGCTGGCTTTGAACTCGCGATCCTCCTTCCAAGTGCTGGGATTACAGGCATACGCCATTGCACCTGGCCTTTTTCTTACTTTTTATATATCCACCCCAAGTCTTTCTGTGTGGACTATGCCCACTCCATTCTGTAGGGCCCTCTGCCCTGGCCTGGCCCCTCCTGGTGACCAGAGGCCCAGCCGGAACAGCTGTGAGCCTGTTTCTGAGAGGATGCCTGCGCCTCCTGCTGGGGAGGCCCCTTCCTGTCTCCATGCCCCCCCAGGCTCACATCCAGGGAGACACCTGTTACGTTTGCTTGCAGACCCCCGGGCCCCTCTCTGGGGCTGTGGCCTCCTCCCCTCCTGCTGCGCTCCACCCGCCCGCCGTCTCTGCGGGGTCGCCGTCTCTGCGGCGTCTCCGTCTCCCTTGGTTCCCCTGACCCTGTGCTCACTGGGACGCCTCATTGTGCTGCTGTCATCTGCCCCCCTGGGAAGTAGGAGGCTTCCAACAGGCACCGCTGCCTGGGTGTGGGTAACTCGTTCGCCCAACCCATTGGCACCACATTCTGCCTCTTCCGGAACCCGTCCGCTGCGTGCCTTCCCCTGAGGGACTTATCGAGGGGCTGGAAGCTCTGAGGAGTCTTTGGGGATATGACATCTCGTCATGAGAAGAAAAGCCTGTGTTGGATCTCGGCAGTGCTGTATTCAAATTCTGCTCAAAGCCTGTGATCTTTAGCAGTGAGCCTATTTGTGGGCCCCTCTGTGAAGTGGTGCCTTCAAAGCCTCCCTTGCATGGCAATGAGTGTTTGTTTTTTTAATTGTTTATTCTAAGTTGTTGCATATGTCAGCAGAATGCATTACAACTCATAGTAACATATAGAGCGCAATTTTACATACCTCTGGTTGTACACAAAATATATTCACACCTTTCATTCATGTCTTCATACATGCACTTGGGTAACGATGTCCATCTGGTTTTGGGTGCTTTAGTGGGGTGTTGCGTGCCAGTAAGTGGTGGTTCGGTTCCTCCCTGACCCAGAACAGGACACCCAATGAGGAGGAGAGGGAGGAGGTGTCAGATGGGGCAGGGTTCAGGCCGTAGTACCTGGGTGGAGCCGGAAGAGGCACCGTACTTCTTGGCTGTGAGCTCTCTGTGGCAGGGTGGGGGTCTCTGCATTGGGGGCTCTTTGAGACTCGGTGGGTCTAAAGGCATGTGGGAGGAAGAACAGCCCTCCCCACTGTGCCTTGCAGATCCATAGGCTGCCTGGACAGCTCTGGTGACACCCAGCTTGTCCCTGTCCTTATTCTCGGTAGGACTATGTGGAGCTGTCAGCAGGGCACGCTGTGCCTTTGGAGTCCCCATGTCTGCCCCATGGAGGTTGCTTGCAGCAGCGCTGAGGTCCTCCTGGCCTCTTCCTGGGTATTCTTGAGTGGAGGGGGGCGGTGGGTGTTCCCTGTTCACGTACGCCGTAGGCACTCCTGGACTCCCCAAAGAGGAGGGGGTGGGCTTTGGGTATGTCTGAAATTACTGTGGGAAAGCAGCATGTTCTTGCCCAAATTTGCCCAAATTCTTTATCATGTCTTAGGCCCTAAGCGGTGACACTGATGAATAAACAAACATAACTAGGAACAAATCCCCTTGTCTTGGTCTGTCGCTATCACGGAATACCACAGGCTGGGTAATTTTATAAACAATAGAGGTTTATTTGGCTCACAGTGCTGGCTGCTTGGGGAGGCCAAGTTTGAGAGGCTGCATTGTAGCAGGGGCCTTGCTGTGTCATAACATGGAAGAGGGCATCACATGGGCCAGAGTGTCCTGAGCAAGAGAAAAAAAAAAAGGGGGGGGGGAAGAAGGGCCGAGCTCATGCTTTTATCAGGAACCTACTCTGATGATAGTCACATTAATCCATTCACATGAGTCCGTTCATGAGGGCCAAGCCTGCATGACGTGGTCACATCTGTCAACACTGTCAGATTCAGTTTCCAACACACAAACTTTGGGAACACACTCACCCCTACACCCAAACCTCCAAACCCTTACTTTCATGCCTGTGTTGCCAAACCAAGAGCTCTTGGGATGCCTGGGGTGCCAGCCTGGAGAACCCATTAGAGTAGGCTGGTCCTGTCTCTAGAGCCTCCTGGAGTGGACGCTAGGGGAGTCATTCCCAACCAAATGGGACACACAGCCATTTACACCACCCTGAAGGTTGTAGGAAGGAAGTCTTCCAGCTGTCAGTGCCTTCTGAGCACCTGCACCCGCAGCCCCTGCTGGCACTGTGCATTGGAAAGCTTTCCTTAGTGTGAGTTAGTTATTCGCTCATCCTGTGAATGGCATAGTTTATACTCCATCAGTTGTGTATGTGTCTTAAGAGTGTTAGTGTTCAATGATTTAAATCACTCTGCATTTAAAAGGCACTAGTATTGTGGCCACCTTAGCCTAGCATTTTTTCATTTGTAAACGTACCTGGAATCTCATCCCGGGGCAGACCATCCTGTGGCCTCGCGTAGCCTCTGGGAACCACCTGGTTGGGGCCTCTCATGGGCCTCCCTGGCCCAATCCTCCACGGACTTCCTTGCTGAGCAAGGGATGGGCTCCGTGCGTCCTTTCTGTTAAATGATCTTTTGGCTCCTCCTCTTCATACAAAAGACCCAAGTCCAGGCCCCAGAGTAAGTTATTTGTAATGCATTTTTAGAGTCCATATTGCAATATTAGCCATGACTGTCTGCTGTGTAGAAAAAGGAGGAGTTTGCGTTTGAAGTTTAATCCAGCTTCTACTTAAGCTCAGTCCCTGGGCAATCCTTTTTTCTGCCGCTGAGCTCAAACAGCCGGTTCTCAGGTTTGATCTGCTGCCCCACGGAGCCCTGCCCAATGTGAATTTGAAGAGTTTTTTTTTTCCCCCCTCTCAACCAGGGAGACTTGCAAAAAAAAAAAAAAAAAAAAAAAAAAAAAGAGAGAGAGAAAGGGGAAAAAAAATGTCACTGTGGTCTGCCGCATCAGCTCCCATGGTGGGTCCCTGGGTCCCTCCCAGAGCCCCCTCTGGCTGTTTTTGGGCAGGGCAGCTGGACTGGGGCCCACCGGGCTGCGGGTTTTCCCAGGGGTGGCCTTGTCCCTTCCTCCAGGGCTCCGAGGAGCCCCTCTGAGCTCTCTCTGCTGGTGGACGGAAAGCACTGGGGAGTCTGGGAGTCCTGTCTGGCGTGTGGGGGGCAGAGAAAAAGGAGGGAAAAAAGGGAGGGAAATGAAAGGCGAGAGTTTGTCGGGAACTGGTGCTGGCGGTGGAAACAGGAGCCGCAGCAGGACGGAGCCTGGTGGCCTTCAAAACTTTTCTTCTCCCCTCTCGCCACACGACTCGGAAGATGCAGGCAGTAATTAAAGGCCCCCCTGTCTCCTCATTTTCTGTGTCCGTGCCTTTGATCTGGCTCATGTCGGGCGGCTATTTTCATTGTTCCTGCCTTTCTTTCATTCTTTTTTGATGGCAGAAAAATGATGATCTTTGATTCCGGAGTCGGAGGTGGGCAGGAGAGTGCTACAGGTCTTACATAATGCATCTTTCACATCTTATTTTTTAAACGCAGCATAATCAGGGCTGGGCAGAGGCCGGGCTTGATTTCCACCCGTGTGCGGGGTGAGGTGGCTGCCTGCCCGCAGTGCTGGCCCGGGGGTAGGTGGGGACAGGCAGTCCTGGGCGACTGAATGAAAATTACTAGAGGAAGCTCCCCCACCCTTTCTAAATATAACCTGGAGGGAGTTTTTCCTAATTGTTCCCTGATGGCGAGAAATGTGCTGAGCCAGAGCAGGTCAGGGAGGACTCCGCCTGCCCAGCCCCGCTGCTCCTGGCCAGCTCGTGGTTTATTAGTGGATGTTAATAAGCTATAGGGGACAAGCCGCAGGAGGTGGCATGTGAACTGTGAGATGCAGAGGAAGTGTTCAGCCAGACAGGGCAGGTGGGAGGCATGGAGGTGGGTGTCACCTCAGGGGGGTCCCAGCAGCAGCCAATGCTCAGGCAGAGATGGGAAGGTGAGGTTTTCTGGACGGGAAGAAGCCTCTGGCAGGGTTGCAGGGACAATTCCTGTCCCACGGGGAAGGAAGGTTTCCGCACACCTCGTGTCCCCTCCACCAAGGGAGTGCCTGGTTTTCACGAAGGTGTGTCCCCATCCTGTCACCTGGGAGAACAGGGTTCCTCTGTAACCTGCTTACCTTGTGCTGTGCGTGGTGCTAAGTGCTGAACATACAATGCTGAGCAAGACAGGTGCGGATTCTCCTCCCCTGGTGGAGCTTCAGTAGAGAGCTCATCTAGGCAATCACCACACGCAGGAATGTGTCACCTAGTGACTGGGACACCTTCTGGTAACTCTGTGGTTAGGCGATTTCATCATGGTACAAACCTCATAGAGTGCACTTCCACAGCCTCGAGGCATAGGACTGATTGACAGGCCGAGATGCAATGAACAGAGATGCACCAGGCTGCTGCTGCAAGGATGGTTTACGGTAACTTATTTTTTTTTCGGCACCGGGGATTGAACTCAGGGGCATTTGACCACTAAGCCACATCCCTAGCCCTATTTTATATTTTATTTAGAGACAGGGTCTCACTGAGTTGCTTAGTGCCTCGTTTTTTTTGCTGAGGCTGGCTTTGAACTCAAGATCCTCCTGCCTCAGCCTCCTGAGCTGCTGGGATTACAGGTGTGTGGCACTGCACCCAGCTACGGTAACATATTTTTTAAATAAGCATAAGGAGGATACTATAAAATAATGACAAAATGTATGATGAATACACGAATCAGCGAGTAGCAGGCATTTACTGTCATCATTAAGCACTGGGTACCCTTCACAGTTGTGTGCGCTACACTTCATATGTCTGTTTACACCAGCATCCGCACAGACACGTGAGCACTGCTCGGCACCAGGATGGCGTGACGGCAGCCACTCTGTGAGGTGGTCGGGGCTTTTTCTGCTCAGTTCCAGTCTTACGGGACTGTGGTGTACCCGCGTTTCACCACTGAGGGACGCGTGGTTCTGCAGCGCGGGCCTGCCTGCCGTCAGGGCGCGTGGCTGTGCCTGTCAGAAGGCTGACGCTGGTTTCCAAAACCAGTGCAGATGATGAAGAGCAACCAGGGGGCCGGTAGAGCAGGGAGGGCAGGTGTCAGCAGTTGGAGGGACTGTGGGTGGTGTGGTAAGGGGTGCATGTGGAGGGGGCAGGGCCAGGGCGGAGGATCTTGGCATCAGTACATTTGCTCGCCAGAGAGCTCATTGCTCTGGGAGGTGGCCCGGGCCAGGTGGTGAAGGTGGTGGTGGTGGTGGTGATGGTGGTGATGGTGCAGGTGCTGGAGATGGGGAACAAAGGGCAGGTTTGACAGCCTTTGTAGAGGGTGACCTTGACACTATCTGGAGGTGGATTAACTGTTGGGGACAAGGAAGTGTGGAGTGCCTGAGTGTTGGGTGAACAGAGAGGTCTTTTCCCTCTTCGTCCCCAGCTAACCTGTGCTTAGCCCACTGTAGGTTCCCAAATCAGTGTCTATGGAGGGGACCTGCTCCATGGGGCCACCGGGCAGTTAAAACACGTTGGAATGAGGGTGCCACTTGACCCTTAAAGATCTTGCACTGGGCCACCCCCTTCCCCAGGGCCAGGCACTGAGAACATCATGGCTGCTACCTCCTGGAGGGAGGCCACCTGCTGGTCCTTGAACTTGTCCACCTGGCTGGGCTGCCTGTGCCCGCTGGCTGCGGCCTCAGATGGAAGCGGCCTGCCCTGTTTCTTGCTGGCTTGTGAGTCCTCTTGCCTCTCGGCCTGCCTGGCTGGGTTGGCGTTGATGGTTCCCGGGCCCCTGCCTTTCTGGGCTGACGTGAGCAGGCCATGTAGCTCCATCCAAGCACACAGACCTGCTTTGCCTGGCCTGCAGAGCCTGGCGGCCAGCCCTCAGCATCCCCCCACTGTCGCCTGTCGGGGCCCCTTCATTTATGCACCACCGCCTGTGGCAGATCCCTCTTGCAGCTGGGTTGGGGAGTGGGGTGCTGCTTAGCCTGCCAGGAGGGGTCTAGAAAAATAGCACAGAGTGTGGGGGAGACCTGGGTGGAGGAGGAGGCTCTGCAAGATGGAGGCTCCTGGATGGGTTTCCCGTTCTTCATGGACCAGATCGCTGCCTCCGGCCAAGGCAGGTTCCACAGACTTGCCATTCAGGGTTGACGAACCTCTTACCACCTGACCGGCCCCGTGGGGATTCAGCTCGCCTTTCTCCATCTTCATCCCCAGCGCAGGCTTCTCAAAGCATACTGGGCAACGCGCCCCTCACAGAGGTGGTTTTTGTCCTGCAGCCTGGGGTCTTTTCATCCCCGCCCTGTTTTCTCTACCATGCAATGTTTGCACAAAGTAATGGCATGGAGAGCCTCTGGATAGTTTATGAACAGTCCCTTTAATTTTCCCCCAGCACAATTCGAGACTCTGAATATCCCTGATATACCGGGATGTAATATGATGGCTTTACAACCTGAGAATTCAGTAGATGAGTCAAAGACCACACAGTTGAATTTTGAGAAAAAAATTTTTTCTCATTATTCAAGCACCCTGTTTTCATGATATATTTCCTCATGGTGTTTGTCCACATGCATGTAGGTTTATAGGATTATAACAGAGAGTATATAATATAATTTGCTTTTGTGCCCAGTGACTTTGTGGCCTGAGCCCACCACATGTTCCGTGGTCCTCATAGCTGTTCTTTATAACCCCCAAAGACCCAGAGCGAGACGCAGATGAAGCGCTGGGTCTCATGCCCCGCACATTAGAAGTATGTAGGAGGCTTCTCTTCCTCCCATTTCCTTTTGGTGCTGGGACCCTAAGGGGACTGTTCTCAAAGTGCTTTGCTGCAGAGAGGAAAGAACTCTGAATTCAAGAGAACTGAGTTCTAGCCCTGGAGGACCACTAAGTGACTGATAGTGAACTTGGCCCTTTGTCCCCTGGTTGTCAATTTCTCTGTGTCTAAAATGGAGGGTCGATGTCACCTACCCTGGACATTCTGAAACTCAGGATTCTAGAAGTAACGTATCGTAGCAAGTGTGTAAGAATATACTCAAAAGGGTGTGTGTGTGTGGGGTGCAGCTCAGTGGTAGAGCACTTGCCTAGCATGCACTAGGCCCTGGGTTTAATTCCTTGCAAGAATGAATGTACTTACATTAAAGAATATACTCTCAGCGTCAGTATAAGAATGTACCTCACTGAGTTGTTCTCTACTGGACTTATCCCCATAATGATTTTACACCTGCCTCATGTGATTTTCTAATTAACATCTGTCTCCTGCAGCAGAGGTGAGCTCCTTGAAGGGTCACGTTAGCCTTGGTCATCACTGAATGCCCCGGTGGTGCCACACAGGAGCGCTAAATAAGTATTTGTTGGGTGAAGGGTCAGAGGTCAAAGTAGGTGGCAGACTCCAAGGTAACGATTGGTGAGGAATATAGACAGATGACCAGGGTCAGTCTTCACTCCTCTGGCCACTGCAGCCTAGAGAGGGGCCCCTTCCTCTGGGGGTCGGGCACAGATGGCCAAGCCCCTGGGTGCTTCCCCCGCCCAAGGCTCCCTCACCTCTCCTGGGGCTCGGCGGGGGTACTGGGGGTGGGAGAGGGCTTTCCTAGACACCGTGCTGCAGGAGGCCTGGCACCTGCTCGTAGCTGCCAGTGAGGGAACAGATATAATTAGCATCCTAGCTCAATAACTGCCATCAATACCGTGTCTTCCACAACAAGCAACGCCCCGTTCCTCATTGCAGCTGCCCTGTGGGGTGGTGAATTGTGACCATCATTCCCACTGGATAACGGGGAAGCCGGGGTTCAGAGAGGTTTGGTGATTCACTCGAGATCACACAGTGAGGAAGCGGCAGGGCTGGTAGTTGAGCCTGCGTGAGGGACCCCGACTGCTTCGGTGGGCTCGGCGCCCCCATGAGCCTCCTGCCCGCCTCTCCCCCCATCTCTCCGGCCCTCTCGCTGTGCTTGGGGCGGCAGCCCATCTGTCAGAGGTTCTGTTCTGGCCAGATGCAGTGCCCCTCCTGGGAACCCAGGGCAGGACGGTTGCTGCAGAGGGAGGTGAAGGGAATTGGCAGGCCCTGGCCGCTCCGGGGAGGGTCTGGCAGCCCGTGGCTCGCCCCCCGGGGCTGGGCCTTCTGCACTCAGCCTCCTCTTCCCGAGCAGGTGGAGTGGGGTTCCCCCGGCAAAGCCCCCTCGGGCTCATCCCATCACTGGCTCCTTTCTCCTCGTGGTCCACGCAGGGCTTGCAGGAGTGGGCTGGAAACAGGGGCTGAGAGAAAAAGGGACCCCGCGGGGGAGATGGAGGAGGCCGAGGTGGGCCGAGGGGGGTGGAGGGAGAGGAAATGGGACCAAAGGCCTGGGAGGGAGGGGAGGTGCTTGTGAGAGGGGACGTGGTGAGGGACAGGAAGGAGTGGAGGAGGGGCCAGGGAGCAGAGAGTGCAGGGGCAGAGATGGACAAGGGCATTCAGAGGGGGACTGAAGGCACAGAAAGGGTTCTCGTGTGTGCAAATTGTAACCTACAAAGGCGGAGCGCCGGGGAGGAAAATGTCGGAATACTACGATCTGCGCGACCTCCAGGAGCCTCAGAGCCGTGGGCAGGCCCCGGGGTGGTGGCCGAGGCTGTGGGCTGGGGCACGCCGTCTGGCTCCCCTCCTGGCAGAGGGGGCCCTGGTGGCCGTGAGCTTGATGCTGTCATATTGTGGTGAAATGTTCGGGTCTGAGGTCTCATTAGCCTCTGCTTTGCCGCGCACGCCCTGCCATTTAATCTCTCCGTCCACGCTTCCAGTGCCAAGGTTTGTAAATCTGCCCTGTTGGCTTTATGAAGTCTGCGCGGACGTGAACTCGACAGTATAAATACGCTGGGGTTTTTTTCTCCCCTCTCCCCCGCCCCACTGAGCACGAGGAACAGGCTGCCAAGCGAGGGTCCGTGTTGCATTTTCCACGGAAACTTGGGAGCAGCTTGGTCTGGATGCTGGGACTCCTTCCCCAACTAGAGCCGCCGCCACCGCAGCCCCGGATGAAGGACACCTTTCGTGTTCAGCCATTTCCCCCAAACCCACCCTTCATTTTCCACTTCCTTTCCTGTTAGAGCTCGTTCCAAGCCCCTCACATGGCTCTTTCTACTGAGCTTAACCATGGCCCAAACCCCTGACCCTCAAATATGGGGTCAGCCTTTTGGTCTCTTCACGAGAGAAGGCTGCTCTCCCAACTCTGGAGGCCCACAGAGCTGAGGGGCCCAAGTTCCCTTTCCCCACTGGCCTCGGTCAGCACGGTCTTGCCGGGTGTGGAGGCCGTGCATTTCCACGTGGCTGGTGGCTCCTGACGTGCTGCTGGCAGGTCTGAGGCCAGAGAGGCCCAGTGGGCCTGGGGCAGTGGGGGCTGGTGCTCCTTACCCAGCTCCGCAGGGGCATCTCTGAACATTTGTGGGTGTGTATTGATTTTTTTTGTACCCAGTGTCTGATCATCTTAATGCTTTTTATTCATTTTTTTTTCTTTCAATAAGTCATTGAGACGGGTTTCACCAAACTGTGTGCCGAGGTACCCCAGGGTGCCACAGCTAACTCCTCTGCAAGGTGTTTTGGAAAATTTCAGGGGAAACCCAGCCACACGAGCACCCATTGGCTCTCCTGCAAACGCCTCTGTCCAGGTTGGCGAGCGTTTCAACATTAGAGCAGGCTCCGTTCCTTGGGATGACATCTTTCTTTGCAAAGCTGAATTTTGGTGACTTCCCTGGGCACATTGCAAAAACTGTAGGAAAATCTACACGGAAAAAGAGAGGAGAATCGCAGTCCAGTCTGCATCCGAGTTTTGAGAAGTTGTGTGTCATCCAGGGGAAGGGTGGCAGGGGCCTTGGGGACTAGTGAGGGACGGGGGGCTTTTCCTTGGACACATTGATGTGGGGCGCCCTGAGCCCGGATGCTGTGTCTGGATTAGACAGGACAGGGAGGAACGGGCGCTGGTCCCAGCCAACCATGGTGGCTTGGAGTGAAGGCAGGGAAAGGGAGCCATTAGGTGGACAGACAGCAGGATGGAAGGCCGCAGTGACTAGCTCTGTGCAGGGGCGAGGAGAGGAGAGGACTCGTGCCTACTAGGAGAACACAGAGGAGGAGCTCAGGCCTTACCCTGCTATTCTCTTCTCATTGGCTTCTGGTCACCAACATCTTATAGAGTCACTCATTTTCTTGGTGACTGTCACCCACCCCACCTGCCCCTCAGCTCCACATGGGCAGGGGCCTTGTCTTATTCCATTCTGTTTCTACACCACCCGGAAGCCCCTGATACGGGGTGCAGAGGGTCCCCACTTTCTCAGTTCATGGCACCCCTAAGTCAAAAGAAGTAGCCAGTAGTTCCCGGTCTGAAAGAATTCAGGCCCAAACAACTGGAGAATTTCTGTCCCTAACAACTTAGTCGTTGCTTGAAAAATAAACACGTAAAATTCAAAGAAAAAGATCATGGTTTCATTCTTAGCATGATTTCTGGTGGAATGTGTAAAACGCAGGGCCTTTCACTCAGCAGGGCCAGATGGGGCTCAGGCTGCATTGCTAACCAGCCCCAAGGTAATGACCGCTGCCCGTCCCAGCCCACATTGTGAGCTGGTGACTCATGACCCCTCAGCCTGCGTCCACCCTCCTTCCTAAGCGTTCCTTCCCTTCCCGTTCCCCTGCCTTCTGCAGAGAGCTGTGCTCGCCCCGGGCGTGAGTGAGAAGGTCATTTGTCCATGTGGTATGGTCTGAGGTCCTCAGCACAGCTGTCTCCACGTCCTTGAACAGAAATCTCGCCACGCGCCATCCAGGGCTCCAAGTGGCCGACAGCCTTGTATGAGTGTCAGGTTTTGGCCAGGAACATGCCAGGGTGTTCCCACCGGGTGGTGTAGGTGGCCTGGGGTGGGAGGGGCGTGCTTGCTGGGGCAGGACTGCTCCGTCGCTGGCTGCTCCTCACCTAGGTACCTGCCCACGGGAGGCCCTGCGCCTGTCTTAGGTCTGGACCAGAGGACTGCAGGCGCCTCCCGGCTTCCTTTCCCGGAGCAGGGTCTCCTAGCTGTATGGCCGCAGCTCTCCTCGCTTGCTCCTGGTCTGGGAATGGGAATTTTCCAGTCATGTGCACAGGTGCACACGCATGTGCTTGCACACCTTTGTGTATGCACACGCAGGTAGGTGCCTGGCAGAGCTCTGCAGGGCAGGTGGAGGGTCAGGGGTCATCCTTCCCACCACTTGTCCTTTCCGGTCCTGGGGGAATTCCGTCTGTGATGACACAGAATGGGGCCTTGGGCCAGAGCCGGGCTGTTCGTGTTTGCTCAAGGCTTCATTGATCAATCGATTCATTTATTTATTCACCCAATCCCGTGTGCAGCAAGTGTTTTTAAGTGTTTATTTGCTAGCCGTGGCTGACGTCCTGGGCCAGAGGGGCCTCGGGAACTGGAGGAGGGGGCGCCCCGGGGTGTGTTCGTGTGCACGTGAGCCTGTGTGTGCACGTACACAGGTGCGTTTGCGCCTTGCACAGGTCTGTGTGTGAGTGTGTGTAGATGTGTCCAGAACACGCACGCGCATGTGGCTTGCAGGTGCACACAGGCTCATGTCTCCAAGTGCATTCGTGTGCGTGGACGTCTGTGTACAGGTGTGTGCGTGCAGGGAGATCGTAAAAGCAAAGCTTTGCTGCCAGTAACGTCAACTTTGGAGCCCTCCTGGCCGGCATCCGTCCCAGGCTGGAGAAGAAGAGCTGCTGTTTGGTAGAGCAGATTTTGTAGCTTGGCTTCGTGTGCGTGTGAGCACTTGGGTGTGTTTTAATTAACTAGAACATTTGCCTGGAAATGAGCAGCGGTGGCAGCAGGCGCAAAGGCAGCTGGAGGGGGCGGGGCCGCGGCAGCCTGCGTTTCAGAGTGCCAGTCCTGGCTGATGACACCGTGCAAGGGTGGGTGGCGGGCAGCCCTGGTGCTGGCCATTGCCCCAGCAGGAAGGGGATTCTGGGAGGGGTTGAACTCTCTGGAATTCCCAGACTCCTCCCCACCTCGTCAAAGATGCTTAGGTTAACGGTCCCAGCACATAAGTGAGGGTGTGCAGCTCCTGACACCGTCCAGGGCGGATTTTGGACCCATGAGCCATACAGAATGGACTCCCTGCTCTCTATCCCCTGCTTAGCACCTGGCACATAATGGGTCCTTGCTACATGCTTGTTGCATGAATGAGCCAATGATTGGAGAAAACTGAGCTTCAGAGAGGTTAAGTGATGCCCTCCAGGGTCACACAGCATGTTAGTAGACTGCCTAGCACAGGGAGACCCATTGAATCATCTTAGGGCGGAGTGGGTGGTGAGAAGGGTGACTTCCAGGAGTACTTGGTGCGGTGGAGTTTTCCCCCATCAGGGTTGAGATGAGAGGAAGAGGGGGTCTTGACCAGAGGGAAAGGACCAGGATTCCTCCCCTTCCTATGACAGGTTGGTCCCTGGGAGTCACAGGCTGCTGAGTTATCAAAGAAAGTCTCACTTACAGCCTCAGCTCCCCTCCTGCCTTCCTGCCTGTCCCAAGGCCTTGGATGCCACAGCCACTCCTTACTGCCTTGAGGACAGAGCTCCTCACCTGGCCTTGGCGTTCTCTTGGTCCCCCACCCCGCCCCAGCAGGAAGGGGATTCTGGGAGGGGTTGAACTCTCTGAAATTCCCAGACTCCTCCCCACCTCGTCAAAGATGCTTAGGTTAACGGTCCCAGCACATAAGTGAGGGTGTGCAGCTCCTGACACCGTCCAGGGCGGATTTTGGACCCATGAGCCATACAGAATGGACTCCCTGCTCTCTATCCCCTGCTTAGCACCTGGCACATAATGGGTCCTTGCTACATGCTTGTTGCATGAATGAGCCAATGATTGGAGAAAACTGAGCTTCAGAGAGGTTAAGTGATACCTCCAGGGTCACACAGCATGTTAGTAGACTGCCTAGCACAGGGAGACCCATTGAATCATCTTAGGGCGGATGAACACGCACATCCCTGTGTCTGTGTGGGTGGTGAGAAGGGTGACTTCCAGGAGTACTTGGTGCGGTGGAGTTTTCCCCATCAGGGTTGAGATGAGAGGAAGAGGGGGTCTTGACCAGAGGGAAAGGACCAGGATTCCTCCCCTTCCTATGACAGGTTGGTCCCTGGGAGTCACAGGCTGCTGAGTTATCAAAGAAAGTCTCACTTACAGCCTCAGCTCCCCTCCTGCCTTCCTGCCTGTCCCAAGGCCTTGGATGCCACAGCCACTCCTTACTGCCTTGAGGACAGAGCTCCTCACCTGGCCTTGGCGTTCTCTTGGTCCCCCACCCCCACCTCGCCTGACCGTGTTCCCTGCGATCTGCTCACCTCTCTCCCTCACCCCTCGTGGGCCGGGGCCGGGGGCTCAGCCCCAGCAATGACATCACCTCCCAGGGCCTCGCTGTTCTCACTCGTGTGAAGTGGACGACACACTGTGGGCGCATTAGCTACGAAGCGCTGCACCCCCTGGGCCAGATCCCTGACTCCTCTCCAGTCCTACGGTCCTGCCGGGGGCCCTGCACACACACTGAGAGTCCGCCCCAGCAGGAAGGGGATTCTGGGAGGGGTTGAACTCTCTGGAATTCCCAGACCCCTCCCCAGCTGGTCACAGATGCTCAGGTTCATGGTCCTAGCACATAACCCACCCTGAGTCCAGGTGGCCTTGCAGGGCTGGGCTTTCGCCGCTCTTGTCCTCAGGCACCCGGCAACGCCCGCTAGGAGAGGCCGCAGGGCCTGAGCGGAAGGGGGGCCAGCTGAGCTCTGTCTTCAGCTCAGCTCGTCCTTGGGACCCCGCTCACAGAGGGAAAGAGCAGGGGGTCCCCTGTACCACTTACCAGCCATTTACAGAGGTCGAAGTGCCCGCGAAGACCGCCCGTCCTGTCTGTGTCTCCCTGTTTCCGTCTGTCTGTCACCTGGAACCATTTCTGTTTAGGGTTCCAGAGACCTTTCCTTGCTGTTTCCTCTACGGGCTCCATGGCCTTCCGCACTTGAGACCCCACACGAGGCTTATGTGCCCCTGGTGTCCCTGACCGCCCAGCTGGACTGGGCTCCCGGACAGCGGGGGCTCCTTCCGTGTCCCTGCCATGGTTTCTCTTGCCCTTTGCCCTTTTCTCAGCCCTGCTAGGACATGCGCTGCTGACGCCCGAGCCCGGGCTTCTTCCTCGGGGCGCACGGTGCCCAGCATAAGTGTGTCCTCGTCACTGTGCATGGAACGGATGACCAGCCCAGGATGGCCAGCCCAGGGGGAAAGGAGAATTTGTGTGTGTGTGTAGTGTGTGTGTGTGTGTGTGCCTCTCTTTGCACGCCAGTGTGTGTTTGCACATATGTGCATAAGCACATGTGTTTTGGCTCCTCAGCCAATGCTTCCATCTAATTGGTTTTATGAAGAAAGGCGCCTGCTTTAATTTTTAATTAGAAATCAGAGCAGTAAAGGAAGCGGCCAGCTGTAGCCAGAGGTCGTGCTCATCGCTGGAGTTTTCCTTAACCCATCCCGAGTCCAGGTGGCCTGGTCGGGCTGGACACCGGTGCTCTTTGTCCTGACGGGGTGTTTTAGTGCCTATGAAATGATCGTGTGATTGCTTGGTAATGGGGGCGTTCGGATTTTGCCTGTGCAGGGCTCTTTTCTGGCAAATGGGAAAATTGCCCACAAGGAGAAGCTGGAGATGGGCAAGGGTGCGCCCGAGGGGCTGTGGGGTACCAGCGTCCTTTGGCAGACAGGGGTTCCTGCCCCGCTCAGGTGGGCGAACGTTCTGCTGGAAGCCCTGCTTCCGTCAGATGGGATTTTCCTGCAGGCTGTTTCTCCCGGGCTGCGGATGTGGTTAGCACATTTGCTGTAGGTAAAGTGATCTGCACAGTCTGTGTCAGGTGGGGAGAAGTTACCTGGGCGCGGGGGTGGGGTGGCGGGCCTCACCTGCTGGGGGAACTGCTCCTGGGCTCCGGCAAGGACCCATGCAGGTGTGGGGATGGCATCCGGGTTCCTGCAGCTGCTGGGTGGGCGCCTCCTGGCGGAGGCGGGCTCACACCCTCCCAGGGCAGGCCTTGGACAGCGTGGGTCAGGTCCTGGTGCTTGAGTCTCTTTACTGAGAAGGCCATTACACTGTGGCTCAGTACCGTGGTCAATGGCTTTGGCTGTGGTTTTCATTCGGCTCCGTCAGTGACCCCAGGGACATTACTTCTTAGCTTCTCTGTGTCTCCCTTTGCTCTCTGGGAGGCGGGACTAGCAAAGGGAGCCTCTCCTGGGGGGTCACTACAGGAAGGCCAACGAGACAGTGTCGATCCACAATCCCTACTCACAACTCGGAATTCCAGGAACCCTGAAACCCCTGTGTGTGTGGGGTGTGTGTGTGTGTGTGTGTGTGTGTGTGTGTGTGTGGCTCATTCAGCACTAAGATTGGGCCTGAGCTGATGTGAAACTTGTTTTCTCTCTCTCTCTCTCTTTTTTGTTCTCTTTGCTGCAGCAATGCCAGTGTGCTTGCTTGCTGCTGGAGTGTCCCCGAATACTCAAGAGACGTACTGGGTCACCTTTGTAGTGTCTGAGAAAGTCTGATTTCCGGAACACATCTGGCTGCTGACGTTTGGGGTGGGGGCTGCGGCCCGGCGTGTGTAAAGTGGCCCCACACAGAACAGACGCTTAGTGGGCGTTGGGTGGGGCTGTCACGGGCGCCCACCCGCAGAGCCACGTTTCTGGATTCCTGCTGTTTCTGTCCTTCCTCTCCCTCTCGGGTGGAGGGTGGGGGTCCGTCGTCCTGGCTTGGCCCGGGCCCGTGGGCATACATGAACCTGTCTTCCCTCTTGGTAGGAAGTGGGCTGCCCTGTACCAGGGTGACTTGTGCTCGGACGTTGCGGGAGAGTCAAGGTCCAGCCCGCATCTGGGGGCTGGCTCAGAGGTGGCTGCTGCTCGCTTGCAGCCCTCTGCAGGAACACGACCGGGAGGGGCCCTTCGCTCCTCGCCCTGGTCCTGCCTTCCGGGGGCAGCCGTCCCTCGTGTTGGAGGGCACTGCAGGGTGCACGCTGACACCGTGTCTCCGTGCCTCCTGGGGACCTGGCACAGCTAATGAGGGCTGCCGGGCCCTCCCGTTGGCTCTGAACTGCCTGGTGCAGGGGCTGCGGGGTGCGGAACCGCATGTGCCTGCAAAGGAAGGCAATTAGGGAAATTGGAGGTGAACCACCCTTTATTTATATATTTATTTTGACTCCCCCAATAAGACATCTCCTTTGAGAGGCTTGCCCCTGTCTCCTGTCTGCTCCCTCAGGAGGGCCGAGCCGTTCTCCACCAGGCCAGCCTTTAAAAGACACCCCCACCCCGCCAAACCAAGATGCTTTAGACCCCCGTCTCCAGCCCGCGTCGCCCGCTCGCTGCACTTCACCTCCCCATCTGGGTTGCCAAGCCAGCCGTTAAGGAGACCCCCACTCCAGGTCACCCGCAGCCTGTGTTCCTCTCTCTCCCTTGGGTTTCACAGCCTTGGGGGGAAGGGGAGCTAGAGCCCATGGGGAAACTGAGTCTCAGAGAGGGAAGCACCCTCGGTGGAGATGGCGCAGGGGACAGAGGTGAGGCAGATGCAGGACTTCCTGTGCCACCTGCTTCTCAGCACCAGGGCAATGCTGGCCTCTGAGCCCACCTGCTGGCAGAGCGAGGCAGGTAGGGGATGAGCCCCCCTGCTGCTCCAGTCCTCCTAGGGCCATGTCCTGAGGGGCCCCATGGCTTGGGGGCCGCCTGCGGGGCTGGCGCACACACAGGCTGCTCTCTTTTAGAGGGGGCCATTTTTTTCCCAGGCTGCGATCTGAGGGAGTCTGCCCCGATCCCTTGCAGAAGCAGGTTTTCTGAGGCTCGGGGCTGGGAACTCTGATGTCACCCAGCTGACAGCACTGCCATGTGCTGGGGGCAGCAGTGTCTGCAGCAGCGGTGGCCGCCCACACACTGGGACCGGGAGCACAGGTCCAGCCCCAGGGCCTGCCTCCCCTGACCGGCTGGCCGCCTCCCCGCCGCTCTCTGGTCCTCTGTTTGAGGGGAACAGGCAGGATGAGCTCACCCTGGGCGTCTCCTTCCCTCCCCATCCTGGTCATCCCCAGTAACCCCACGTTGGGCTGTGGCACTTAGCTTGCAAAGGGTTTTCAGGTCCATTTTTCTCCCTGACCCTTATTGCAGCCCTGAGAAGTAAGTAGAGCCAAATACATGGAATGGAGCCTCAGAGAGGGCAAGACTTGGGCAGGGCCACACAGCCTCGGAGGAGCAAGACCCTGGCCTGTGCTCAGGTCACCTGCCCGGTCGGGGGGGGGGGGGGCCGTGCTGCTGTTGGGTCCCTGGGTTGGGCTGGGGATACTGTCAGCTATATTTTTCTTTTAATTCTCTTCTGAATCCTGATGGTAAGAGGGTGAACTTAGGACTTTCCCAGAAGTCTCCAGGTCCAGTTTCTGCCTGCTGGGCCCAGGTCCCATAAGGATGGGGTCTGCAGTCCACCTGCGCCTCCCGGCCATACTCTTGCTGCTCTATCAGTGGCCTGCTGGACTTGGCCCAAGGATGACCACAGGGAGTTTATGGGGAATGGTCCTGTTGGGTCTGAAAGAAGAAGGGTGCTCCGTGTCCCGCTCACAAGGTATGATGCCCGAGAAGCCCATTTAGGAGACAGATTGAAGACCGTTCTCTGCTCCCCCAAGTGCATTCTCTGCAATTACTAAGGCCTACCATGGCAGAAGAGAGGCCAGTTATGGAGGGAGGCATCCATTGTTACTATCTTTATTATGCAGTTCAGGTTTGTGGCTCAGAGAGGGAAAATCACTTCCTCAGGTCACACAGCATGTATGTGACAGAACCAAGATTCAAACACAAGTCCATGGCTAGCCACCCTTCCTTCCTCATGGGTGGCCTTGTGCTCTTTGGAAGTGGGGCTGGGGAGCCTACAGGGTGTGAGGTCTTCAGGCACTGTTGGGTTAGCAAAGGATCTTTTCCCCCAGCTTCTGCTTCTCAGATGTTGGCTTCTGCAAGTGGCTTTGGCTCTCCTGCCACCTGTCTGTACCTTGGCAGGTCTCTGGGGGTGTCATGGGTCAGTGTGAGCCCTGCCAATCCAATGGAGAAGGGGACCCATAAATAGAATGGATCACAGCTGCCACCATTCCATCGGGACCTGCTGGATGGAACCTGTGTCCTTTCCCCATGATCACTCCCTAGTGTCCAGGCATCGATGTCCACACCAGATCCCAGGAGGGGCTGCCTGGATGAGGGTGGGGTGGGCAGGGGTCCCCACAGACTCACCTTCCACTGGGAGTGAGTCCCTGAACACTGTGAGTTTGAGCGTCCCACCCCCACTATTTCCAGCCTTAGCTTCCAAGTCTGTGAAATGGGAAAGGGTCCTTGCAAATCCGCTCCTTAGCGTGGGGGTCTGGCCGCTTCAGGATGTTGTGGGCACCTGGGTAGGAACAGCTGGCTTGGGAAGGAGGACTGCCGGACGGGGCCCGAGCGCACGCTCCGAGCCCAGTTGACCTGTGTGAACGATGCTTCTGCTGCTGGCTACACCGTGATCCCTGCCCAGGCTCCTCACCCAGTTTCCTTTTCTTCAACGTGTGATAACAATCTCAGTGTGTTGCTGTAAAAATCAGATGGAGTCATTGCTCAGAAAATGTCATCTGACTTGGAGTCAGAATCCTTCTAGAAACTTCTTAACATCATTGTTGGTTACTCTTTACACCAAGTTAACTTCTTGTATTTACAGCAGTCCCCCTATTTGCAGTTTGGATTTCTGAGGTTTCAGGTACCTAAGGGTTTGAAATTTTTTAAATGGTAAATCCCAGAAGTGAGCAATTCTTAAGTTTCAAATTGCATACTATGCCATTTTAAAGTAGTGTGATGAAATCTCCTGCCATCTACCTCGTCCTTCCTAGGAGGTAAATCATCCCTTTGTCTAGGGTATCCACTCTGTATATGCTACCCACCTATTATTCTCTTTGTAGCCATCTTGGTTATCAATTGATTATCAGGATATTGCAGTTATTGTATTCAAGGAACCCTTATTTTTATTAATAATAGCCACAAAGTGCAAGAGTAGTGAAGCTGGCCATTCAGATATGCCAAAGAGAAGCTGTAAGGTGCTTCCTTTAAATGAAAAGATTAAAGTACCATCAGATATTTTGAGAGAGAGAGAGAGAGCGTGTGCGCATGCAAGAGAGAGCACATTTACATATACTTCCTCACAGTGTATTATTATAACTGTTCTAGTATTAGTTATTGTTGTCAATCTCTCATTGTCTGTAGCAACTATGACAACTTAACATTTATCATAGTCACGTATAGGACAACAGTCTACATAGGTTTGGGTTTAATAGAATCTGAGGTTCCAGGCATCCATCAGGGAACCTTGGAATGGACCCCGTTGATAAGGTGGGTGGAGCTAGTGTGCTCTTTCTAAAGTTTCCCCTTCCTTCCTCTGGGGACCAGGGTTGGGTGAAAGATGGAGAGCTGTCGGACAGCTAGCTCCCGTCTGGTCGTGCCCCGAGCCTGCTGTCTGAAGGTCCTGTCATGGGCTCCACACCCCCGTGTGGGAGTGGGAAGAACGGCCAGCTCGTTTGCAGGGTGCCCTGTGCTGGGCGGCTGAGGTCGCTCTGCAGTCTAGTCAGCACAGCTGCCTTTGCGGCAGGGGCTGCTCAGCAGTTCCCGTTCCACGGGTGAGGGAGGGAGGCTCAGAGCCAGCCAGTGGTGGGCTGGGGTTGCAGCCTGGCCGACCCCAGACTCACAGGCTGATTGGCCTCGGCTGGCACCACGGGCAGCCCTGGGCCTAAGCACCGGGCTGCAGGGTGTCTGGCTTGGAGGCAGGGGAGTGGGGCTAGGCACTGGTGCGGGGGCCTGGGGGCAGCCCGTCCTCATCCTGCCTCTTTCCTCCTGGCCTCCAGCCCCTCCCCTGGCCTTTTGTTCCCCCTCCTCAGTTGCCCTAATGACTTAGCCCAGGTGGCAAGTTGCGTAGAGAAACTACTCCAGGGAAATAAGCGTCCTTGCCACCAGCCTGGGCCTCAGGTGTGCACGTGGCGGCCCTCCCTGGGGGCTGGTGAGCTGGGCCTCCCGACTCCAGCTGCTGGCAGGAGCAGAAGGAGCTGCGTGTACCGTGTGCATGTGTGCCTGTGTGTGTGGTGCCTGGAACCGCGTGTGTATGTAGTTGTGCGGGTGTGTGGCTGTGTGTGTAAAACTGCGTGCATGAATGCCCCAGGCAACTGTGATGTCTGTGACTGTGTGTGCGTGTGTTCGAGCCCACAGTGCACGTGGGTGTCTGTGTGTCTGTGTGTGTGTTTCTGCATGTGAAGAGGCTGGTGTTCAAGACGGGGGGGGGGGGCTTGGCCGAGGGGCCCCAGGAACGCATGGTGGGGGCTCAAGTTACCTCCTCTGCTGGTTAAAACACTCTTTGTAGAACAGAGTTACACACATGTTTAGATAATTAGAACAAAAGCCAAAAGAACAATTCCGTTCAAAGGGACGAAGCTGGGAGGCGGGGGCTGCCCAGGATCTGGGGGGCCGCATTCTGTCTCCCCAGCTCTCTGTGGCCTTCTCTGCGTTTTGATCGCACTATTTAGAAAGTCCCTTTGTTGTAGGATAAACTGACATTGGCCTGCGCGTTTCTGCTGTGAAGTTTGCTGTGTTCCGGGGCCCACTCGGGACAGCCAGGCCATTAGGAGCTGATTAAATGAGCTAATTTTAATTTGTTCAGTGGTTACAGATGCAGAGACCTTTCCATGCCCTTTTCTCGAGGCTCTATTTATTTATTAAATTTTTTTTTTTTCCTTCGAAAAGAAAAAGACCTTCAGGTCTCCCCTCTCTCTTCCCATCCTCCTGTAAAAATAAACATATGAAAACATTTTTAACATGAACTTGGGCTGGGAAAGAGAGGGCTTGACTCTGGTTCATGGGATCAGCCTCCAGAGGTGCCAGCAGGGCCCCTGTGTCTGTGAGGTGGGGGCGGGGAGGCCAGGCATAGGCCACCCACTGTGGCTGAGCGTGCACAGCCAGACTGAATGGAACCAGCAGACCTCGGTCTCTCCTGGCCTTTGCACGTGCCCGTCCCGCGGCCTGGAACTCTGCTCCCACCCTCGCCTCCCTGCTTGGGCTAAACCTTGTTCACTCTGCTGGTCTCAGTGTGGAGGCTGCTTTTGCCAGAAAGCCCCCTGTGCTTCCACAGCCCTGACGACTCCTCTGGCCACAGCAAACAGCACAATATAGCCAAAGTCTGTCACCCTCTCTCAGCTGTGAGCTCTGCAGGCCACAGACTGCACGTGTGGTTCCCCTGCCTGGTGGGCCAAAGCTTGCACAACTGGACCTGCGCGGATGGATGGATGAGTGCGTGTGTGGGTGACGCTGGGTCACCTGCACTGCCCGAACCTGCTCTATTCCAAGCTCTTGATGTCAGAGCCCCGTCCTGACAGCTGTAAACTGCCAGCTAGAGTCGCGTGTCCCAGGCAGCTTCCTCTCCTCCTGCGGGGAGGGGGCCCAGTCCTTCGCCCCTTCCTGGAGGCTTGAAGCCCCGAACACCAACACCAGCATGGCGGGGGTGGGGAGCGCACGCCTGCCCTCGGGCCGACCCAGGTCCCCAGGCCCAGCTCTGCCAGGGACCTGACTGACCGCTGCACAGAGGGAAGCGAAGGAAAGAAAATTGCGCCTTAGTTGGCTTTTTGCAGCACTTCTGGACGAGCAGGCCTCAGGGCGAAGACGTGCCAACCACCAAGGGTGCTCAGAGCGGGCCGGAGGGATGGCGAGGCCACAGCCCCGCAGCCCTGCCCTGCCTCAGCTGCCTGGTCCCCTCCCAGCTCCTTCATTTTTAACACCACCTTCGTTCAGAGAGCAGCGGGGTTTCCCGGGAGCTGCACAGGGCTGCGGCGGGCCAGCAGCCGAGGCCTGGTTTCCATTTGCAGGGAACTGCTTCCCGCAGACGGCACCCCACCCGCCCCACCCAGGGGCTCCGAGGGGCTGTCCCCCACCCTGTGCTGGCAGACGGGCGGTGACCGAGAGCCCCTCAGCCGTCTCCCTGTTGTCCTCCCCTGCGCCTCAACCTCGGGGCCAGGCTTGGCAAGGTGCCGGCCCCAGACCCTCCGTCTGGGCAGACTCCCAGAGCAGGCAGGGAGGCAGGACTTCCCCGGCGCCCTGGGGCCTGGGGCCCTCAACTGGGTCAACATCTGGCCGCGTGGCCTGAGCCTTGGCCTCGGTCTTCTCCTCCCCATCTGCTCCCCCTCCTTCCCCAAGGCCCTTCCTCTCGCTAGCTGGATTCCCCGCCAAGGCCGCAGCGGGAGCAGCACGCCCTCGGCCCATCCTTCCCGGCCTGCGGCCTGCGAGGCGGGGCGGGTGGAGATGCGTCCCGTGGCTGAGGTCACCCGTGGGCCAGCGGGAAGCGCCTCTCCAGCCCTCGCCTGCCCCGCTGCCGGTGCCGGGAACCCCGTCTCAGGTTCCAGCCCTCTTGGCATACGCAGGCCTGCCCCGGGGTGCCCTGGTGAGCAGGGGGAGAGGTAAGTGGGAGGCAGGGGGGCCTGGCCGAGGGGGAGGGTGAAAGAAACAGGCTGGGGTCTGCGCGGGGAGGCCAGAGGCCCATCACAGGCTCCGGCGCCCTCGGAGCGGGTCAGATCCAGAAGGACAGGAACTTTGTGGAGTGTGGGACAGTCGTGATGCAGGCACTGGTGGCCGGTGTCAGGCCTGTGTCAGGTCCCGCGGCGTGGAGCCGGCCGTGCTTCGAGAGCACCCTGGTGCTGGTCTGGCACCACCCTCTTGCTTCTCCCCCTCCTCAGGCACCCTGTGGGCTCCCCGGGAGGCACCTGGCTTGCATCCTAGGGGTCTGAGTGCCCTTCAAGCTGGGCGCCCCCCCAACGGCTTGCTTTCCTCGGGGTCCCTCGGCTCCCAGCCCTCCTGCTACCCCACTGTCTGTCCCCCTTCCGGCACCGCGGCTCCTGGCCCGCAGGGAGTCCGCCTGAGTGCTGGCTTCTGGGCCTGACCTTGTCACCCACAAAGCCATCCCATCCCAGGCAGCAGCCCCTGTCTGATCAGACAGGTGGCATGCCAGGAGGATCGGGAGACAGCCTCTGGTCTGTCGATCACCAGGCCACGATCCCGGCAGACCCCGTGGGGCCTTGCGGGCGGTGCGGTGGGGGCGCTGCGCGGCCAGCGTCTCTCGTGGCCGGCCACTTGCTCTCCTCGGGAAGAGACTGGTGAGTTTCTTTCTGTTTATGTCGTAACCAGGCTACCGAGATGGCAAACTTGAATTCTGCAATTACACAGCGTTTCAGAAGCAAATTGATAGGATAACGTGTTATTATTGGCTACTGGGTTAATAGCTATTTTGGCAGGAGTACCAATCCTGCGTGGCGTTGCTGGCACGGGTATGAGAATGGCTCTACGGGGTAGGAGGAATGGTGGGTGCGTCTTGTACAGAGCAGCAGACTCAGAGGACCCCAGGGTCCTCCCTCCCCGCCCAGCGCCCGCTTGAGGCCGTCCTGGAGGGCAGTTGCTGAAACTGAGACCAGAGAGGTTGAGAGGTCAGCATCAGGTCACACAGTGAGTCAATGTTGGGGTTGGATTTGGGGTCCCTGTGGGGTTTGGGGGTCACAGCTTGGGCTGTGAACTCTGAAGGCAGGTCAGGAGCTTTCACTCAGAGCACCTCATTTGCATCTCAGAAAATGTCCCATGTCAGCTCGCTCCAGCTTCAGGGTCCTGCACCTGCTAGTCCCCTGCCTGCGACGTTCTTCCTCCAGATCCTGCCTTGGCGTGCGTCCTTGCTGGCATCAGGTCACTCTGTCGTGTGGCCAGGGTAGCACCTCCTTCTCCACCCTTTTCCTGCTCTTATATTCGTAGCACCACCTAAGTTACTGTGTATTGATTTACTGCCTTGCCGAGAAAGGAAGGTTTAGCTTCCTCGTTTCATTACAGTGAAAGCTCTCTGAGGGCAAGGGCCTTGTTTTGTTCCTGCCCTGTCCCCAGAGCCTGAAACAGGGATGGCAGGAGGCGTTTATTAATATTTGTTGAAGGACTAAATGTAAATTGCAATGTCACTTTAACAAATGGCTGCCAGGTAACAGGTGACTCACTGTCTTTCTTCTTTTTTTCTTTCTGTTATTCCTGTCCCTAACAGGTGGTCAGCAGTCATTCCCTCCTCCTCCTCCTCCTCTTCTCCTCCTCCTCCTCCTATTTCTTCTCTTTTTCCTCCTCCACCTCTACCTCCTCTTCCTCTTCCTCCTCCTTCTTCTCCCCCTTCTCCTCCTCCCCCCCCCACTTTTTCCCCCCTTTTTGGCATTGGGGATTGGACTCAGGGGCACTTTAGCACTGAGCTACATTCCTAGTCCTTTTTATTTTTTATTTTGAGACAGGGTCTTGTTGAGTTGCTGAGGCTGGCCTTGAACTTGTGATCCTCCTGCCTCAGCATCCCAAGTCATTGGGATCACAGGTGTGCACCATAGCACACAGTGAAATTATTTCTTCTTACATGCTAAGAGAGTTCAGAAGGAAATAAGTTACCTGTCACTGGAAGAGACTAAACCTCATCGTAGAAGGGATTTAAGTACTGGTGTCGGGTGGACTGGCTCCTTATAGGGCCCGTCTAAGTTTAGGTTTCAGGTTGGGTTTCCTTGTTAAGATAGTGGAGCTAGCTTTCCCCTTTGCAGGGCTTCAGCAGGGATGGTGTAAGGAGGTGGTGATTTGAGGATTCTCATGGGAAGGGGGGCTGGGAAGCAGGCATGTGGTTCTCCAGTGTCAGGGTCCTGCAGTGACCCAGGGGTCTTCCCAGCAGTCTCCACATTTGCCACCACTGATCTGGAAATGGCACACACGGATACATTCATTGAACTTCCCTGTGTGCTGGGTGCTGGGCCAGGGTGCTTAACCTGGGTTGTCTGATTTTACTTAATCCTTACCCAAACCCAACGGGACAAAAGGACATTGTCTGCTCACTGCCCTGGGTGAGGCTTTGAGAGGGTCAGTGACTGCTCCTGGTTGACACAGTTGGCCAGTGGTGGAGTTGAGATTGAACCTGGGTTCTCATCTCCAGAGCTTTCTTCTATGCAAACCCGATGCCCCTGGCATGTGGCCCCCAGGGGGCAGGCTTCCCTGGGTGTTGCAGTCCCAGCACTGGGACCAGAGCCTGGCACCGAGTAGGTGCTCCCTGAATATTTGAGAATGATGGATGCCAGGCCCTCCCGCGAGGAGTGGGAGCACTTGCTTTTATTGTTGCCCCCTTGGGCAGGGGAAGAGACACCCGGCTGGGCAGTGCGTGACACCCACTTATGCTCACCTGGTCTTTATCCCCTGGAACCTACCAGGGGGCTGCTTGCCTGTGTGCTCCTTGTCAAGGGGCACACTTGTTTGTGGGTGCTGGTGGGTAAGTCTGGAGGTTTCTGGTGGGACTGGGATGTCCCAATCTGGTGTGCAGGGAAGACACAGTCACCCCGGCCCTCCAGAGTGTGTATGCATGGAGGCACCCACTTGAGGGGTCTTACCAGAAAAATAAATGCAAGCCCCCCACCCCAATCACATTGCTGAGTCTGTCTCTTTAAGAGCAGGGACTCTTAGCTTATTATCTTATTAAATCTGTCCATTTGCTCTACTTTGTTCTGAATAAATAGGAGCCCCCCCCACCTGGGGTCTCCTTTGTTTTAATGCCATTTCTCCAGGGATTCAGGCCAAGACAGGGTAGCTGGGCTGTTCCTTCTGCTTCCACTCTGGCCTCTAACCCCTGCACAGAGCCTTGCTCTTACCCTGGCTCCAAGAGGTTTTGTTCAAATAAAAGAATGGCAAATGCAGGCCACGCTGAATACCGGACTAATTGCCTTCTGCCATCATGCAGGGGACACAGGACCTTGGCCATGCTGGGTGGGCTCCACTGGGGGTGGTCCCTCTGGACCCAAGCAGTCAGGAGAGGAGTCAGGTGTATTAACTGCTGAGCCTCCACCCGTAGCTCCTCGGCCTCTGCCTCACAGTGGCCCTGGGAGGGGCTCCTTGTGGCTTCCTGGTGGGTCACTGCATTCAGTCATTTGCTCCTGCATGCATTTCCTCATTCTTTCATTCAGATATCACAAATACCAGAGCAAATGCCTCTGTAGACCAAGCCTGGACTTCACTATGTTGTCCATCCTTCTCTGTCATTCATCCATCCATCCATCCACCATTTATCCACCCATCTGTCCATCCATCCACCCATCTGTTCATTCATCCACCCATCTTTCCATTTGTCCATCCATCCATCCATCCATCCATCCATCCATCCATCTGTGCTTCCATCCATCCATCTGTCTGTCCTTCCATCCATTTGTCCATCCATCTATCCACCCACCCATCTATCCATCCACCCATCTATCCATCTGTCCATTCATCCATCCATCCATCCACCCACCCACCCATCTGTCCATCCATCCATCTGCCCATCCATCTGTCCATCCATCCATCCATCCATCCATCCATCCATCCATCCATCCACCCATCCGTCCATCTGTCCATTCATCCATCCATCTACCCATCCATCCATCTATCCATCAATCCACCCATCTGTCCATCTGTCCATTCATCCATCCATCCATCCATCCATCCATTTGTCCATCCATCTATCCACCCACCCATCTGTCCATCTGTCCATTCATCCATCCATCCATCCACCCACCTACCCATCTGTCCATCCATCCATCTATCTGTCCATCCATCTGCCCATCCATTTATCCATCCACCCATCCGTCCATCTGTCCATTCATCCATCTATCTACCCATCCATCCATCTATCCATCAATCCACCCATCTGTCCATCCATCCATCCATCCATCCATTTGTCCATCCATCTATCCACCCACCCATCTGTCCATCTGTCCATTCATCCATCCATCCATCCACCCACCTACCCATCTGTCCATCCATCTGCCCATCCATCCATCCATCCACCCATCCGTCCATCTGTCCATTCATCCATCCATCTACCCATCCATCCATCTATCCATCAATCCACCCATCTGTCCATCCATCCATCCATCCATCCATCCATCCATCCATCCATCTGTCCATCTGTCCATTCATCCATCCATCCCATCCCACCCACCTACCCATCTGTCCATCCATCCACCCATCTGTCCATCTATCCGTTCATCCATCCATCCATCTGTCCGACCGTCCATCCTTGCCATAGGTGCTGGGTGCTTCCTGGAGGCCAGGGTCCTTTCATCCATCCCTCAAGCAGACAGCTATTGCTAGGCACCTGTGGGGGCTCCCGGGACCCAGGAACTCAGGATTTGTCCAAGTTGTCTTCAGGCGGTTCTAAGCCAAGAGTGCCTGTGAGGAGTCCTCAGCGACTTTCTTGGATGAGGATGAGAAAGTCCAAGTGAAGCGCTGTTTGGCTGGAGTGCTGAATGGAGGTGCCAGGAGTGCGCAGCTCACTCGTGGCCCTGCGCTCCTTGCTGACTGACGCCTGGCCACGGTGGCTGGCATGCAGGCTCACGCTCTCGAGCAGGTCCTGAGCAGCTCCCAGCTCCAGGCACTGCAATGGGCTGATGACCGCCGAGGACAGTGGAGCAGCCTGGGCAGCCTGGGCCCGCCCCTCCCCAGGGGTGCTGTTCTCCTGAGCTGGGCTGGCACTCTCCTGGGTCCACCTGTGGGGAGAGGGCCGGGACTGCAAGGTGGGGCATGTGAACCCCCCAACATCATGTGCAGGATCCTGGGCGATTGGTCACTTTCCATCAGTGGTGGCCTCAGTTTAGCCACCTGCCTTATGTCATTCTACCAGCCCACTTTTGAGTGTGTGTGTGTGTGCACGTGAGTGTGCGCATGGGGATCCCACAAGTCCAGTGATACTGAAATGACATGTCCGTCGTGCAGCAGTGGGCCGGGCCCTGACTCCTCCTGGCTCCGATGGATTCTGTCACGGGGCAGGTCCTCCCCGGAGACCTCCAGGGCCTCAGTATCCTCATACGTACAATGGGTGGTGAGCCAGGTAGTCCCACAGGTCTCTTCCAGCCCACTATGACTCAGTTTCCCCATCTGTAAAACGGGCCCAACAAAGGGCTTCTGTGTAGTTTCAGTTCATTGAAACATTTAAGACTAATAATATACCTATTTAAATACGTAGCATAAACTTTTAAAAGCCTGACACTTAGTCGGTGAATGTGGTTTATGATGGTGGTGATTTTCAAGTTCATTTGTGAGTGTAGGCACAGTGTGGGCAGAGGCGAAGTCCTGGTTCCAGGCTAAGGGGGCGGTGGCCATCCAGGCTCAGGAAGCAGAGGCAGGAAGGCAGGGGTGGGATGGGATCCCAGGCAGCAGACTATAATGCTGCGGAGGTGTCAGGGCCACGGCCGTGGCCTTGATCTCTGGGACTTCAGCTGCCACCCCACACTTGGAAGTTGGGCCAGGGGAAAGCCCTGGGGCTCCTCGTCCTCACTGTGGTTCTGGGCCTGGCTGCTGTACCCAGGACCCTTTCTCTGGCCTGGTGAGTTGCTGTCCTTTCTCCACCGTGGGCAGGGCTGGGCACTGCCAGTCATGGAGGCTTGACGGCTCAGCAGCAAAGCCCACCATGGTAATTTTTCTGGAGGCTGAAACATGAAATCCAGGAAAAATGGAAATTTCCTCCTCCGAGTTGTAGATTTCACTGAGTACAAGGGGTGACGGCGACCACAGAGTGCCTGTGTGCTGGCACCAGCGCATCCTGGAGAACCCAGGTCCCCTCCCCGCAACGCCCTTCCCGCTGTGGGGCCCAGACCACCTCTGCTCTCCCGTTGTCCTCTCTGAGCATGGTGCTGGGATGTGGCGGGTGCTGAGGCATGCCACCAGCCCGGTGACCCAGCCTACAGGGGAATGAACCAAGAGCTGAGCCAGAGCAGGGCTGCCCGTGGGCTTTGGGGGCCACCTTTGGGGGTGCAGAGCCCAGTTAGAGGCAGTGTGTGCATTTTAAAAATAATTATGCTCTTCCTTCAATGGGCATGACAAAGCCGCCAGGCCCACGGTTTGATCAGTGCCGTTATTCAGGACTGTGCTCGGGGAGGTAGCATTGTTAGGCGATTCAGGGGACTGAGTTGAGTGACGGTACTGGGGTGCACATCCTGGTGTGGGCAGAGAGTGGGCTGTGGAGCCTGAAGGAAGCGGCGCCTGGTGCCCCAACCCCCGCCCAGCACCTTAGGTCAGTGCTGCACACAGACCACCTGAACTGTGAGCCCAGGCAGGGGCTTGGGTGCAGATTGCATGGTGGGGAGGTGTTTCCAAGAAGCAGGAGCGAGGGGGCAGGGCAAGAGGGAGGCTGATTTGGGGGTGCTGTGTTGTTGTAGACCACATTGGGCGTGATTTTACTGGACCTTCACCCCTGTGCTAGATGCCCCATGGATCAGAGAAGATCTCCTGCAGAGAAGCAGGAGCCCAGTGGCTCCAGGCTCCTTGGACTTGAAGATTCCCCGGGGGGTGTTAACTCTCTTGCCTTCTGGGCCAAGCTTGAGAGAGGGGGGGAAACCTGCAGGTGAGCCCTTGAGTTGGGGCATCAAGCCCTGACGCTCAGACCGTCCACTGCAGCTGTAGCGATATTTGAGGGATCCACAGCTGAGGTGTGTGCACCTTGGTCTCTCCATCCCTCAGTGTCCTCCTCTGTAAAATGGGTCCACTCTTGTGACTGTGTCTTGGAGTTGCTGAGGGGCTCCAGGCCTGGGGCAGAGGGCTTCTCACTTCTTCCAGATGCTGAGGTTGAGCTTTGAGTGAGGCCTCAGATGCGATTTGATTTGCAGCCGCTCTGTGATTCGAGGTCAGAAGCCGCGCACGCGGTGTCCGTGGAAGCCTGCCACCCGCCACCCTGCCGCAGCCTAGGAGCACGTTCCCCTGCTAGGTGTCTGGGCTCAAAATATGACAACAATCCAGGCCTCCCCTCAGGATTCCCAGCGGCCCGTCCCGTCTGGGTGCTGGCTCCTTGGGAGAGTGCTCCGCCCCTGAGCGAGTCACTCGGCCTCCCTCCCGGAGACCTCGTGTCTTCACACACACATCCCACCGTGGTGAAGAGCACAGGGGACCTGCACCCAAAGCCCAGCTCTGCCATCTCTGACCTGCAAGACCCTGAGCATGCTAATGCGTGTTTGTAAGCCTCAGTTTTCTCGTCTGTAAAATGGGGTTGGTAATAATAATTGGTCGGATTAGCATGGATATAAAATAAGAACATGTGAGACAAATAATGGGTGTTCTTTATTACATCGATGTGCACTTACATAGTATGTGTGATCTATGGCATAAAGTGTAGTATTAATCATTCTTCAGCACCCTCTCTAAGCAGAGTCTTAGCTTGGCAGCACCATGTGCTTTTCTTTAATATCAGGTTTAACAAAAACTAGTCTGATTTGTGTGTGTGTGTGTGTGTGTGTGTGTGTGTGTGTGGTACTCGGGACTGAACCCAGGTCCTGTGTGTTAGGCAGGTGCTCTGTCCCTGGCCACATCCCTTGCCCCGTACTTGGGACCAGCTGTCTGTTCATTTGCTTGCCCATTCTCCTGAGCCCTCCCTCTGTCCTCATCTCCAGCAAGGAGGCCACACAACCAGCTGCGTTTTGTGGAAGAGGCGAGGAGGCCCGCATAGTGGCTGAGGCCCAGGCCAGTGCTGGCCCAGCCTGTGCTGCACTCTGCCGAGGCCAGCCAGACCTGGAGGGGCCCGAGGGTCGCAGCTCTGGTGTCCAGGAGGCTCATTCTCCCTGGGCCTCCCTTGGGAGCACAGGAGCACCCATCTGCAGAGACCTCCTGAACCTGGCCCAGACCCCGCCCCATGCCCTGCCTGTGACCTCCCCCTGGCACCTGCCGTGAGCTGAGAGAGCTGTGTGTGGTCCCTGAGGCAAGGCCTGAGGGTGGAGGACTGCCAAGGGGGACAGGTGTGGCAGCAGGTTCCCAGGACTGGCATCCTCCCTGCAGTTCCCCGGCCTACAGGGCCTCTTTTGCATGTCTGCTCCCTGGGGGAGCTGGGGTGGGCTCACCTTGACATCCTGACATCACTTCCCCTGGGACCGGGCTCCCTGGGGTGAAGGCGTAGGGCTGTCACAGGAGGGGTGGCAGCAGTGGGGGCGGGTTGCACTGGGTGGGGTGCAGCCTGGGCTGTTTGTCTTGCAGAGCCTCCAAAACCCCCTCAGATAGAGGCATTATCATGGGCGGGGCGGGGGGGGTGAGCTGCACCTCACCTGGTCAGATCAGCAGGTTGGCACTGTAGAGGGGGACAGGGCTCGAAACAGGAAGGCCTTTGATTTGGGGCAGTGGAGGGAGGAAGTGGGGAGCTGCACTGTGAGAGCTGGAGCCTGGATCAGTGAGCAGAACCCCCCTGGGGCTCCCTGGTACACCCGCTGAGCACTCGGGGCTCCTGCACACCAGCCTTGCAAGGCAAAGGCCGTGCCGATTTGGGGAAAAGGAATTCAGAGTGCAGGTTCAGCCCCGAGCGGCCTTGAGGTGGACGTCCACCTGCCGACCTGGCCTGTCTAGCTCCGCACTCCCTCCCGCGGGAGCAGACCCTCCATCATCGTTCTGGGGGCCGGGGTGTATACCTGGGGTTACACCACGGCTCCTTTGCCCAGCAGGGAGCGCGGTGACTCTCTCTACCACAGCTGGGGCGGACTCAAGAGGGATGGAGCCCCCCACCCTCAGGGCCTCAGAGGGCTCTGCCGGAGAGTGTGGAGGCTTCTGCTACTCACAATGACTTCAGCGCTTGTCCCCCTGGGCCTGGGACTCCATGCAAATTGTGTAGGGTCATCCCCTCCACGGGCACTGGCCCCGGGCAGTTCAGATCTCCGGGTCATTGGGGAGTCTTTTCACAGGTTTCCCTGAAATGGGTTCTGCTTAGAGACCCAGAAGAAATCACTGGGCCAGTATGAGAGGTCCGAGTCCAGCTCCTGCTGGTGTCTGTTCAGGAGCTCAGCCTCCCTCGGTGGCTCCCTGTCCTGCAGAACGGAGTTTTGGGCTCCTTTACTCAGTATCCAAGGTCTCCTTGGTGGGCTCACATTGCACCTCGTGGTTGATTGCTCGTGGCCTCGGGAGCTCCTGCTCTCCCAATTTCGCTCCCACCCATGCTTCTTAGTAGGCCTCCTACCTTGTGTCTGGACGGGGCGCAGACTCTGGTCATCTGCATACCTCTGCTGGGAGTTTTGTAAAATTTGAGTATCGCTGGTGCTGTGATTCACCTAGTGTTTCTCTATGAGTTCATTCTCTTCTCGTTCTCAAGTGAATTTATTTATTTCATTTTGCAAATAGAAAGCCAGTGTCATTTGCTGTAAGTTGACAGAAACTTTAAAAGTAAGTGAAAAACAAAACCAAAGAAACCCCCCATGCTCATGTCACCGCAGCCAGGAGCATTCTGGAAATGTTGAGTCTGGGGTCTTCCCGCCTATGTTGAAATGGTAGAGAGGAGTCGGCGCAGAACTTTGCTCTTAACCTGATTGGAAGGTGGCTCAGGGAATTGAGGGACTCTGACCTTCTCAGCATCAGTGTCAGTAAGACCATCCAGGCTGTTCCCCCAGATCACGTGTTCTAACCATGGTAGGTACTTCCGTGGGCCCATGAACATCTTTCTCTTGTCTTGAAAGCCCAGTGTGGTCGGTTCCTGCCTTCCAAGAAGGTGGGAAGCTCCCCTGTGCTCCCCTGTTCCTGTTCAGGACTGGGTCTTCCTGGCACCCATTGGCCTTCCTCTAGGGAAAGCTCCTTGCAGCCGGGCAGGTGAGCATGAGCCCACCTAGGCCTGCACCCTGCAGGGGGCCAGGTGGAAGGGCGTCCTTGGTAAGACCACAGCCTGAACAAAGGCTTGGTGCTGGACCCTGTGGGGCATGTTCAGCTGCCTCTCTGATGACAGTAGGTGGTCTCGATGGCTTTCTGGAGAAATATGGAGTTATTCCAGCTAACCGCCATGGAACTCGGGGCCCTTGCTGGGTCTCAGTTGTCTGATCTGTAAACGAGGGGGAAGTAGTGCTGGTGGTCACTGTGCGGGATGGCGGTGAGGACTTGGGGAAGGCAAGAGCTTGGCACTGTGCCTGGCCACAGAGAGGGCTCCCTGTGACTGTGTCTCAGACCCAATCAGAAGACCCAGGGACACCCCAAGCATTCACATATAAACAGACAGTGCCCCGAGGTCAGGGAGGGGCACCCATGGTGGCAGAGGAAGCCAGAGAAGGCTTCCTGGAGGCAGTGTCTTGAAGGGCCGGGCGTGTTAGTGGAGACAGAGCAGGGTTGGCGTGCCCAGTTGGTGTAATGGGCCTCCAGAGGTGTTGCCCACCTCCCTCCCCTCGCTCCCTGGACACTCCAGAGCCTCAGAGGGGACGCAGCTCTGGACACCACATGCCCTCGTCCCTGGAGCTGGCAGAGGGCATGCCTGAACACTTCCAGAGCTTGCAAGGAATTCCGTGCCGCAGCTCTAACTTCTGCAGCTAAGACGGACGCGCGGGAGGAACGCTATCCAAACACGCCTAATCCCAATCAGAGGATTATTTTCTCACAGAAAAGCTTCACCTATACTTAATAGTTTTAAATTGTTCCGGGTACCAATTAGACTTTTAATTTTGCTGTTCCCTCCGGCGGCTGGAGGATGTGTGTGGTTTGCGTTTAATCAGAGTTGAGGTTTTTTTTTTTTTTTTTTTTTTGGTGGTTCTTGGGGAGGGAAGGAGAGGAGGCCACCATCGCAGGGTTCCTTCTGGTCCTTCCAGAGCCCATGTAGGGGGACAGGCGCTGGGTGGCTCCAATTTGAGGCCCACTGTGGGACCATGGGAGGCGTCCCCGGAGCGCTGAGTCCAGGTCCCCTCCCGGGTGCCTGAGCCAGGTCGGAGCTCCCCCCACCGCCGCAGCCTTGCCCGGAGAACCCAACGTCGCGTTAAATATACGGATTATCCAAAAATTTCTGCAGCAATAGGGTGAGTTATTATTGATTCACAGAGCACGACAAAACATCACTGCATGAATTAGCAAACAGCTGTTTCTAATTTGAGTTTAGAACGGTACACAGAGGAACTTGTTTCTCTGTTCACTCCTTTCATTTATAATGAATTTTAATCACCGCTACAGGTGAGAAAAATGTAGAAACAAGCTTGTATCTTGTGGAAGAAACAAAGGAGAGACAGATGCTAACAGATTTCCAGCCTGTGATAAAAGGGATGTTTGGTACACTTTACATGTAATTAGAGCGCAGCTGCTTCCAGTCCCAGGTCCACAAATGCGGCCGCACGTGGGCTCTGCCGATCTCCAAAGGGAGGGAAGAAAAACAGTGATTCAACCCCGAAAGCATTTTGCCTTCTCCCGAGTCGAGCAGAGCGCCCTTTGCGTTGGCCCTTGGTGGTGGTGTGACTTCACGAGGCTCCCGCTCCCCGTGAAGTGGCGGGCAGGGCAGTGGGGGGCGCGTGGGAGAGCCATGCCAGGAAGAGGGCAGGGGCTGGGCTCCGAGCACCCAGTCTTCGGGGAGTCCTCCCAGGGCAGAGGGGGCCTGCCGGGCTGGCAGGAGTTGATCGTGGTGCCCCTCTTTAGCAAGTTTGATCACAGCCAGTCTCGGGTGAGTTGATGAGTGCTGGCCCTTTTTTTTCCCCCTTTCCTAGTCTGTTTAATTTCTGCAATAAAACTCGAGCTGGATTGCATTTGCAATATCAG
This sequence comes from Tamias sibiricus, assembly GCA_025594165.1. NCBI lineage: Eukaryota > Metazoa > Chordata > Mammalia > Rodentia > Sciuridae > Tamias > Tamias sibiricus. Next base: position 35,557,832 of record CM046672.1, read on the forward strand.
TGCTAAGTAAATTTGTCTAAGGGATGGAGCTGCCTGGCAGGCTGTGTGTTCTGCGAGGTCAGAAGCTTCAAGGGGAAGGCGAAGCTCCCTCCTTGTCCTGCGTGTCTGGCAGCCCTCAGGGACAGCAGTCCCTGTGGTGCTGGGAAGCAGGGTCCTGGGAGTCTGAGCCTCATCCCCCACTCCACCGCTAGGAGCCTGGGGACTAGGGACCAAGTCCAAGCCATAGCGTGGCGGCTAGTGCCCTGCTTTCTCCCTCTGTCGTGGGAGTGTTGGGCTGGGTGGCCTGGAAGTCTCCCTTAGGGTTGGATGTCCTGGGATTGTGACAGCAGGGGCCTTCTGGGCTTTTATGTAGGTCCATTTTCCTTGGTCTTGAAAACTATCTGCTACAGAGGTGACTGGTGGCCCTTAGCTTAAACCCTGTTGAATATCCATCAGGGTTCAGGGAGCCGGGACCTCACCTGTCTCCTGTCCACGCGCACCATCACACTACTGCCCTCCTCGCTCCTCTCTCTGCCCTGCGACCACCTTATGGTGAGCTGGGAGCCAGGAGCAGTGAGGATTTTATGCATCACAGGACATTTTTCACATGCGACACTTTATGAATATTCACGGATTCCATCTGTAAAACGTCTCGGTAGTTGAGACCATTATTATCCCAGTTTTACCTGGAAGGAACTGAGGCAGGTTTCTTCCCCTGTAGAACGGAGGGAGGGTATGTCACTTACCTGATGTCACATAGGTGGAGCGTGATGGAACTAGGAGCCTAAGGCTGAATGCTGGCCTGGCAGCCTCTGTGAATGCAGGTGCCTTTAGGGCCCAGGGACACACAGAATAGGAAGGAAGTCCCATCGGGTGAATGGATGTCCCTGGTCCAGAAGGGGAACCCAGGCTCAGCTCCCTGCATCCATTGCCACATAGGAGGCAGAGCCTGTGCCACCAGGTCCTTGCCCTCTTCTTCAAGAAAAGCAAGAAGCGAATGTGGATTAAAAAAACAAACAAAACAAGGTCGGACTTTCTGATTTGAAAATGTTGGCATTTTTATAAAATACTGATAACTGGATGGCCCCAAAGGGAGGATGGCCGTGGTAATCTGTGACCTGCTGCTCAGGTCATCATCTCCCTCAGTCCACCTGGCTAAGGGCCCTGAACTGGGAGTCCTCTTTTCTTAGTTTTTCCATTTACCATCTGCTTTGTGATGTTAGGCTGTGACCCAACCTCTCTGTTCTGTTTCTTCATCCATGGGGCGATCACACAGCTTACTGTGCAAACTTAGCTACTTTCGAGTGTGGAAGAGAAAATTTACTCGGATAGAAGACTGGGTTCCCTTCCAGGAAGCTTGGGGGTGTGGCACCCAGCTTGCTTGTAATAGTTGGATAAAAACCATAACAAATCCTCCACTACTGTGCAAAGTCGCTGCAAATGTCGAAGGCGCTAATGGGTGTGAGTGCTGTGTGAAATTTTAAATGCCATTTGGATGCTGGGGCTTATGATTAATGATGGTCGTGCAAGCTATTCTAGGACCTCCTTCATTTTTCTTTAACCAACCTCTATCCAGTGCTTAGTAGTGGGTACGTACTAACTACTTTGTAGGCTGTTTACTTTTGTTATCCCCATCCTACAGATGCAAAATATGGGGTCTCAGGGGCAGCAACTTGCTCACAGTCACACAGTGGATGGGTGGCGGCCCAGTCTGAGTCCTGAGCAAATCCATGCGGGCCCTCACCGGGGCTCTGCTGTCCCTCAGTAGTTGAGGTCTTCCTGCAGTCGGCGTTGTCTCTTCAAGTTTATGATGGTTTTGGCTGCCTGGAAGGTTTAGTAAGGGTCTTGTTGACAGCTATGTATTGTCACAATGCATTTCAGCAGAGCTGGCAGTAGAAGAGCATGCCGGACCCTGGCTTTCAATCTGTTGTGGGGTCTGAGGGCTCTCAGAAGCCATGTGCCAGAGTACCTTTGAGATGGAACAGAAATTGGGACCAGGGCCAGCTAGGGAAGGTGTGAGGGCAAGCATGCATTCGCCCTCCCCCAGTTTGGGGCTGCGACCCGCGCGTGCCAGTCGCTGCCCCTGAAGCCTCGCACCCAAGGGTATTGCCCCCCTCAAATGGAAAGAATTGTCCCTGCTTTTCCTTGCTGCAGCCTCACTGGGGACAGTGATGAGATCCCATCTGTAAGGACCTCTGCGATCCCTGGAGGAGGGTGGGTGAACCCCAGCTGCTGTTCTCTTTGCTCACGGCATAATTCCAGTTCAAGATTTCAGGTGGGCCTGTGCGGGCTTCTGGTGACCTCCTGGGCTGTTGGCCTACCTCTGAGGCAAGACCCTCCAGTTACCTTGCCCCTGTCCTTTCCCAGGGTGGGTGGGCTTTCAATGTGCAAGAAGCCAGGTCTTTATCTCTTACTGTAGTAACAACCCCATCTGTCTTTTTAGGGAAATCAAATGTCTAGATATAGTCCCGACTACTGCCATTAAAGGGGTTTTCTTTTTTTCTCTCTCAATGTATTTCAAACCAGCCAAAAGGCAAACTTTAGATAGTAATGAATCCGCAAAGAGGTTGGGCAGATACCAGCATGGAACCTAGGAATGCTGGGTACCTTCTGCACACCTCAGAGGATCAGGCATATAAAGCAGGTTCATCAAATATGTCCTGAATGAAAAAAATACCCAAACAAGGAGACAGTGGCAAGCCAGGATACCTATTACCTGATACTTCTCAATCTGTACCCAGAGCAGGCATCACTAATTGATCACAGACTGTTGGAGCTACAAAGGCACTTATGTTGCCGCCTGAAGCGCTTGGAGCAACGGAGCCGCAGGAAGAACTTCAGAAGCAAACTGGAGACAAACAGCTTTTTATTCTGATAACTTTTCTCTCTGGTTCTAACAACAACTAACACACGCCAAACACACCACTAAAATGGCGCTGACCTGATCAGCAATTTCGGCTAAGTCACTCGAGATCCCGCAACAAATCCTGTGAGACTACGGGTGGCGACAATGGCCAAATCTCCACGGCTCATAGTCAACTGCAATTCAAGTCAATCCCCAAACAGGGCTCCTGCACACTTAGAGACCTATTTATCTGATTCTCTCGCTTAAGAGTTGGAGAAGTGAAAGAACAAAGAGGGGATCGACTTGCCTGTGGTTATAACAGGGCCAGAATCTGAACCTGGTCCAGGAGTGATCTCACCCACTATGGCTCACAGCTCCACCCTCTGGGTTTGAGCCTTTGTCCTCTGAGTCATCCTTTCTATGCATGAAAGGTAGCACATGTTTGCAGTTGAGTAGTTGTGTTGGCCTGTTTTCTGCTTTCAGACCTGTGAGAGTCTGCTAGATGTCTTTCATCTTGTGCTCTCTCTGTCCTTTTTGGACTAACCTGGCAGTGTTTCTGCTGGTATAACAAATTTCAAGAACCTTATGGTCTCATGTGTATGTCATGGGTATTTGTTCCATTAGACAAGAGGCTTCTCTGGAGGTATTTTCTAGATGATTCCATCTCTACCTTTGACTTCTGCTGAGGTAGCTCCAGGGAAATTCAGGTAACACCTGAGTTACCTAGATGCCCTCTGGTTTGGTCCAGGAGACTTTTGAGTCACACCATTCATGTCTTCAAAGAGTCTTTTGTGTGACTCATTCTTCTGACCTTTTGATTTTTATAAGATATTAGGAAAATGGATCATCACACCCTCAGCTTTTTCTCTAGAGCAGGCTTTCCTGAAAATGGTCTTTTTGCAACTTGAGAATTTGCAAAATCATTTATTCCTGGTTCCTTTTTGTTTAATGGTTCTTTTTTCCATCAGCCCCCCCCCTTTTTTTTTACTTAAAGTAGTAAGAAGAAAATAGTTTGTACCTTCAACATTGTGCTAGAAAATCTCCTACCTAAATATCCAAGCTTACCCATGTTAAGTTCTGCTTTCCACATAGCTGTAGGATTCAGTTCCACTGAGCTTTCTGCCACTGAATAACTAGCATGCCCTCTCTTCAGTTTCTGGTAACATATTCCTAATTTCCTGATAAGACTTTACCATTAGAGCCTTTAAGGTTCACATTTTTCTTAACAGTCTGTTCTTGTTGATTTAGGTATTTTCTAAGGTTATCTGGGTTTTCCTGTATGTGCTCCTTACTTCCTTCTGAGTCTTCTCGGACATAGTCATTAACATCCATATTTCTGTTAATCTAGTCCAAGCTTTCAGGCTTTTTTTTTTTTAAATCATATTCCTTAAAGTTCTTCCAGTCTCTGGCCACTGCCCGATTCCAGAGCCAACCCCACAGTTTCAGGTCTTTGTTCTGGCAGCACCCCACTCCTGGTACAAGTTCTATATTAGTTTTTTATGGCTGCTGTGACAGAAAATTACCTTCCATTTTCATAGGTCCAAAGTCTGATGTAGACACTGGGCCAACCTCAGGGTGTGGGCAGGGCTGCGTTCCTTTCTGGAGGCTCTGTGGAGGAATTGGGTTGTTTTGTCTTTCCAGCTTTTAGAGGCTGCCTCTATTCCTTGGCTTATGCTCCCTTCTGTCTTCAAAGCCAGCCATTGCTGGTTAGGTTCTTCTCATACTGCATCACTCTGACCTCTCCCTGCCTTCTTGTCATTACGGTGGGCCCGCCCAGCTCATCCAGCATCATGTCTTTAAGGCCAAGTGATTATCAATTATAATTCTATTTTACCAGGTAATGTAGCATGTTCATAGGTTCTAGGGGTTAAGATGTGGGCCTCTTTGGGGAACTCATTTTCCCACCAACCTCTGAGTTTGTTTCTGTGCAGGCCATTTAAGCAGCTTGCTCTAGCCACCATGCAATAAGGAGAGAGGCCAGCCGCATTGGTAGGTGCCTTTCACCAGGCCCAGCCTGGCCTGATCATCCACCACTGGCTCTGCCCACTTTAGGACAAGCCTTTGCCTCACGGGCAAGTTGTAAACGTGGGACCTTCATCTGGCTCTTCCTGGAGGGCCCAGCATTGTGTTGGATGGCGGGCTTCAAGAAAGAGGAGTGGCGTGGAATTTAAACTGGCACTCCGTCTGGGAAAGCAGTGTGGTCCAGTGGTTAGCTAGTGCCTGTTTCTGTGTACTGAGAAGTTGCTTTCTTGACTGAGGGCGGCGGGCCTCAGTGGTAGAGCATGTGCTTAGCATGCATGAGGCCCTGGTTTAATCCAAGGCACCCTCTCCTCCTAAGTTGCTTTTCTTTTTGCTGCTTCAGTTTGCAGTTATCAAAAAAGGGTGGGGGGTGTTGATAGTACCTATGTATCTATTATATTGTGAGAATCAGCTGAGAAAAGACCTGGCTAAGACCTGGTCTATAGGAAATGTGCCCTAGCCAGTAACTACCGTAATTATTCTGAGCTCAGTTCCATCTCTGCCTGCAACCTACTGTGTTGCTTCTGTTTCCCGTCAGTGAAATAAGACGCGGGTGCCCTGAGCATCCCTCTTGTGTCCACCCTGCACTAATGTTAGTTTTACATGCAGGGACGTAATTGAGTTGAGGAGTATTCTAAGGTGGGCACCTGGTGTCTGTGTGTCCCCTGGGCCTAGTTTGAGCCCAGATTCTGCCTCTGGGGCCTGAGTCCCTGGTAGACATGGAGCCTATGAAAGTGCCCCGCCCAGCCTGGCGCTCTGTGGGTCTCTTCTATCTTCAGCCACAGTCTCCAGGCCCCCTCTGCTCTGGGCTTTCCGGGGGTGGGGGCCTGGGCCCCTCAGGGGAGCTTGCATCACTGTCGCTGGAAGCAGCCCAGGAAGGGCCTCAGAGGTTGCCTAGTCTGTGTCACAGAGGCAGTGGCTCAGAGGAGGACGGCACCTTTCCTGTGGCCCCAGGAACAAAGCTACACTGAGGACAGGGCTCCCACGAGTCCTCTGCCAGGTAGGCTTCCAGATCCCAGGTTTCCGATAGGAGGTCAGGAAGACACCCAGGTGTCCCCTGAGCCGCGACTGCAGGAGGGACACCTGTTGGGGTTCTGACTGGCTCCACAGGAAGCACCGTCTGTGTGTGCCCTGAAGCAGGCTCCGGTCCTGCAGCTATGGTCACGAGGCTCTGCTGAGCTTTGATCTGCTCTCCTGGGACGCCCAGGCTGCCTTGGGCCTGCTGGCCACCAGCTGGTGTTGGAGCTGACCTCTCCAGCTGGAGACCCCAGCACAATTCCACAGTATCTGTCAAGTTTTGCTCTCTCTGGATTTGGGAGACTGTCCCAGAGCCTTATTTCTCAGAGAGGATTGGTAGCTCCTTTCTTGGAAGAGCAGCCTAGTTAAAGGCTCTAGCATTGGCAGTCAGAAGATTGTTCTCTCCAGTTTTCTCAGAGCCCCTCCACTAATCCATTCCCACATGCCTCCGCCCACAGCAGACATCACCAGCTGATTTCAGCATTCATTCTACCCAGCCCAGACGTGGGCTCGGGGTTCTTCTGAACACAATACCAACCTTTGTTAATTTACTTCTCCTGTAAGTCCTCTTCTGTCTCTGGGACTCAGCCTTTCTGTATCATATGGGTCTGTATCATCTGAATCGTTGGAGTAGGTGTTTCCCAAGTCTAGGGTCCCCTTTCCATAGTGATTCCTGTTCCTGGAGCTCTGGGTGGGGGATGGAGGGAGGCCCTACCTGGAGCACTACAGAACTTTGTTCTGTGGGAAACTTATTTCCTTGGTGATTTTATTTTTTCCAAAAAAATGGGTGAGTAGCCAAAATGTCTTTTGTAGCTTTGTGGAGAATCACCGGGTCTTTCTGTGACTACCCTGAAGACGATCTGGATGGCTGGAGTATCGTACCAGATGACCTTTTTATACATCTGGAAGGGACTTTGGACACCATGAATTCCAGCCTCCCATATGACAACAGGCAGCTGAGGCCCGGGTCTCCAGATGGACTTTCTGCCCAGTGCCCCTAGCATAGGCCATCCTTTGGGGCAGGGCCAAGGCAGGACACACTTGAGTGACCCCCTCGCATAGCATCTGGCACATTGCTGGGCACAGGAGTCACTGAGGACTTCGATAGAAGCTTCACTCCTGGGACCAACTCAGCTGTTGCCCTCCCTGGAAGCTGATGATCATTTAAACATTTTCTATTAAATTAATTAATTAATTAATTTTGTGGTATTGGGGATTGAAGCAAGGGCCATTCTGTCACTGAGCTACCTCCCTGGCCCATTTTATTTTATTTTGAGACGGGGTCTCATTAAGTTGCCTGTGCTGGTCTTGAACTTGTGCTCCTCCTGCCTCAGCCTCTGGGTGTGCCCTCTGGGCCTGACTGATGATCATTCTTATTCACGTGGCTGGACTGCCCAGCTCAGGAATGCCCTGGACCTGGAACCTCCTGGGCTCCAGCTGGTTTTACCCTCCCATCAAGGCCGGGAGCCTTCCTGGTGTTCTTTTCAGGACAATTTCTTCCTTTGAAGACAGGGGTTCACTCCCTCCTCCATCTGGGATCTTCCTTGCAGGAAGGGCCCCTTACGCCCATTCCTGTGGGGCTGTGGCTAGCTACTTCCCCAGTCCCGATGGTCTGAGCCCCTCCTCCTGTAGTCCCACCTCAATTCCCTGTGGGGGAGGGCGGGGGGCTGCTGAGTGTCCAGCTCAGCTGTACCTGAGGCTGCCGTGGCCTCTGCACCTGCTGCCTTCACCTCTGGCTGAGGCACTGTGGTCACCAAGTGTGATCACATGAGCCTGGGACCCACCCTCCCCTTTCTGCTGCTGATGTATTCTGAGGCCCAGCTAATGTTCTTTTTTGTACTTAATTGAATTTTTTATCAAAAATTTGCCCCTCTTTTATGCTTGTTTTGGTTCTTTTCCTGCAGCAGACAGCAAAAGCTTCCTATAACCCATTTCCTGCCAGGCCTTTTTGCAGGATTAGTCATTTTTAAATGTCTTTAATCTCCATTTTGAAAGCAATTTTTCGACTTATTTTGTTGTATTTCTTTGATCGTACTCACTCTGGAGGGGAGAGGAAGCTGAGGTTCTGGCATTTGGCACTGTATCTCCCACTTGATTTTCTTGTCACAGCCCCCTCTCCTTCAAGAAGGGAGCCACCTTAGAGTTGAGGGTGAAAACACCAACCGAACAGGACTTAGCTGTGTGGCATCAGACAAATTACTTAGCCTCTCTGTGCCCTGGTTTTCCTGTTCTGTCAATGAAAATGGTAATAATGGTACCTACCTGTTGAGAGGATTGACATGTAGAGTCTTAGAAGAACGCCTGGCACATAGTTAATCTACTTAAGTATTTCCTTGAATATGAGCAGATAGCTGTCAAGTGGGACCTTCCTTGAAGCTGCTTTTTCCTGAATTTTGGAATGCTCCTGGTGAAGGGAATCTTGGGGGTGCCTTCACCTCGTATCCATAGCCCTCTCTTCCCTTTCTGCATAGCTGCCTCGGTTGCACAGGTGTAGTGCAAGGGGGGGGGGCGTTGTCGCTGTGGGAAGCAGGAACCTCTTCTCTGCCCACACCCCTGCAGCCAAGTCAGAACTTTGGCTCCTGCTCGCCTGTCTGGCTCTCTTCTGGAGCACTTAGCTTAGCGGAACCCCCCCCCCCCCCCCCAAATGCACTTGGAGGGGGTGGGACGGCAGCAGCCAGGGTGGAATGTTGTTTGAATAAAAGGCTTTGAACAGGGCGATGTGAGTTTGGGACTTTATATGTCAACATGCCCATTTCCTCTGATTGGCCCTTTTCCACTTAAGGAGCCTTATTTTCATTTCAATTCAGATGATTATAATCTCAGCAGTTGCTCACTTTGTTGCTTCCAGAATAATATGCTTTGCTTTAGTTTTGAAACTTGTTTGCAGAAAAATAAAGCCAACGAGCCAGCCCCGCGGTGGCTCTTGGGTACTCTGGTGCCCGGCAGGTTCAGATTCGCCTTGTCAAGCCCAGCGGTGGAGTGACTGGTGTCAGGCGGAGGATTAGGTCCGGCACCTTTGGGAGATGCAGTCCCGCCAAAGTGCTGAAGCATCTGGCTATGTCCAGGGCCAAGTTCTCCACCTCTCTCCGCCTCAGCTTCCTCGTTGCAAAAATGGGACGTTCAATCAGATATGATTGTTTGAGGACTAAAAGGAATGAATTGTGATAAGAGACCTAGTAGGCACAGTGCTGGCGCACGGGGCATGCTCTATAAATGTAGCTGCTAAAATTAGCACTAGTGGTACTAATTAGTACTAATTATTATTATTGGCAAAATAGTGCTTTTGTTTAACAGCTTTATTGAGGTGTAATTTGCACACATCACATTCACTTCCTCGGAGCACACCACTCAGCACTCTTCAGCGAGTCTGCGGAGCTGGGCGGCCCCCACCTCGTTTGAGAGCATTTCCGCTTTCTCAACTGGACCCCTCTTGCTTGTTCTTGCAGCCTTGGGCAGCTGCGGATCTGCTTTCTGTCTGCGGAGGTGCCTTTTCTGGGCTTGCACGTCGATAGAAGAATATTGGTTTTCATATTAACTTTTCTCGTCCACTCCTCCATAATGCGTTCCTTTCTTTTGGATGTGTAAACTGAGTCTGGCGGGTTAAGAGAAGTGCTGGGGTGTGGAAGAGTTACTGGAGGTGCCGGGAGGGCTTTGGGTACCCTCTGGTCCCCAGGTGGCACGAGAGGGTTGGGGGCAGATGAAGCCCAGTAGAAACCCCTGTCCAGGCCTGTCTGTTCTCACTTGCCCGGGTGTCGCGGGCTCCACTGAGCTCTGGAGCCCCTCTCGGAATGCAAAGATGGCCCGTCTCGCCTATCTCGTGAGGGAGGCCTCACGAAGGAGAGTAGACCTTGACTACCTGGAGCCTTTGACACGGGCTGCCTCTCTCTTCTTACTGCGCAGGTGTGGCCTCACCTGACCGTTACCTGGGGAAGCTGCTCCAGGCCCACGTTGTGGTGAGAGGCCCGAAAGTGTCCCAGTATTAGTCTCGTCAGTGTCCCTTCATCACTTCCTGGAGCTGGGCTACGTGTGCCTCACTCTCCTCAGTTGTTCCGTGGGAGTGGCCCTGATCCCCACCTTGGTGCCTGTGAGAAGGTGATCAGTAGTGTCTGGGCACCCAGGACGCGCGCAGTGGCAGCTTGAGTGAGCTAAGATGTCAAAAGAGTAAAACGCCAGCCTGAGCTTGGCGGGGGCGGAGGCAGCAGGTCCCTGGGCCATCCTAGCTCCAGCCATCTCCTCCCTTGGGTCCCTTTTGTCTGCACCCTGTGGAGCCCAGCTGGCGCGAGCTGGGGATTAGCAGGCAGGGGCTGGGGCACCTCCCGCCGTGTTTCATCTAGGAAGCTGGCAGCTGCTGCGTCCTTCCCGTCCGAGGGGCCTGTAACGTGAGGCCCCCAGTGGGGACGGTGCCCTTGCTCAGCTCCGGGAGGGCGTTCCTGGAGGTGCTGGGCTGCAGAGGTGAGGAGGCTGCGGGGCCTCGGCCGGAGCTCTGCGAGCAGCATCCTTCCAGGTGGAGCTTTGCCAGCGGTGCCGGCTGGGGTCAGGCGGATCCTCCCACGGTCGGCAGGGGCCTGGGCGGGCAGTGGAGTGGTGGGTATGGCCTAGACCACGTGCAGCACCAGCCTGAGGGACCCCCAGGATTCTCCAGCCAGTCCTTGCTGTCTGTTGGAGTCTTGGGGGTCAGCCTGGGACAGCAGGAGCCCCTGCAGATAGCCTTGTCTGGGATCCCTGGGTGTGTGAGTGTGATAGTGCAGGTGAGTATGTGTGCCTAAGGAGTGTGTGTATGTGAGTGTGTGCATATGTGTTTAAGTGTGTGTGAGTGATGGTATGAGTGTGTGGGAGTCACAAGGTGAGTCCTGAGCGTATGTGACTATATTATGATTGTGTGTGTGTGGCTGTGTGTGCAGGCTTAAGTTTGGGAGTGATAATGGGAGTGGATATATGCAGGAGTGACGGTGTATGTGGCTGTGTGTATATGTGTCAGTGTGTATGTTCAAGTGTGTGGAGGTGTAGGAGTGGAGTGCAAGGGGTGTGGGCATATGTATGAGTGTGTGTGTGTGTGCGCGCACACGTGTGTGCGTATGCTCGCCTGTGCCGGGCCTGTGTCCTGCTGGTCCCCTTCCCTTGCTGCAGGTCTGGGTTGCCTCTGGGCTGAGCCGTCTGAGCTACTTCAGTGAGACTTTTTGAGGACTAAGCTTGGCTGGCTGGCTGGGGCTGGAGAGGCGGGGGCAGTGATTTCTTTCCTCGGGGTTACAAGAGCAAGGTCAGCACAGCCGAATCTGAGCTTTTGTTTGTCTCTCCCCTGCCCGCAGCAGCCTGCGGTCTGTTTCATTCATTATTAAGTTTTAAATCCACCCGATGAGAAACTTGAGCCTCGGAACTCGCTCCCTGCCTGGGCTGCTCCACTGGCCCCCGCCGTGCCCTGGGAACTTCACTGGCTGTATTTGCTGCGTCTGTGCGCCTTTGTTTTCCCAGGAACGGCCGGCCCTTGGGTTTGTTTAGTTTCCCTCCGAGGCTGGATGGGCCAGCGAAGCCTGAGGGTGGCCCTGGTCCCCGGGGAGTCTTTGCAAGGAGAGCCGCTTGGTGGAGCTAAGGGGCTGTCTGCTCCGGAACTCAGCGTCCCTCCCTGGCCCTCCAGGGCCTGTTCTTTAGTCACGGGCACCTTCGAGCATCTCCCAGGACTGGGTCTGAGTGGACGTGGGGCAAATCCAGGGATGGCGTAGAGACAAAGAAATCAGATGCTTTGTGCTGGGAAACCCTCAGGCCATTCCCTGGTGCCCTGGGCTCCATCCCCATCGGAGTGCCAAGTCCAGTTCAGGAGTCCTGTGATTTCACACCTCTTATTTCTTGTCTATTACCTGAAAAGCAGTTTCCAGCTCTCTGGGTCCTTCAGCCACAAAGAATGTGGTACAGCTGATGACAATAAAGGGCATTTTTTTTTTTTTCTTGCAAAATTTCACCTGTGCCCCTAAGGACCAGTGGGATTTCCCTCCAGGATTAGGGGTTGGGGGGGAGTCAGCTCCCAGGTGTTGATCAAGCGATGGGACTTGTCTTCCTTTTGGCCTGTGGGAACTGATGGTCTGTGAGGTCATTTCCGGTGACTTTGTCCAGGTTGCCGCTCCTCCCCCCTTCAGGGAAGTGGCTGAGAGCTTCCCCTCCGGTGGGGGGTACCACATCCAACCAGGCCCAGGCAGGTGCTGCTGAGGAAAGAGACATTTCCCCTCCGCATCCTGCCGCTCCTCTGCAGATGGGAAGGCCTGCATGTCCACTTGCTTCCGGCCCCCTGGCTCCCCCGGCTCCCCCTGCAGCAGTTGGCCAGCTGCACAGCCTCAGCCCGAGAGCTGTCGAGAAGCTGGCTCTGTCCTTGTTTCCCGGCGGCCCTGGGAATTGCCTCTAATCTCTTCTCTGCCTTCCCCCTGCAGATGGTGATGACGACCCACAACTCTCCTGGGTGGCCTCGTCTCCCTCCAGCAAGGATGTTGCGTCACCCACGCAGATGATCGGAGATGGTTGTGACCTGGGCCTCGGGGAGGAGGAAGGGGGCACGGGCCTGCCATACCCTTGCCAGTTCTGCGACAAGTCCTTCATCCGCCTGAGCTACTTGAAGAGGCACGAGCAGATCCACAGCGACAAGCTGCCGTTCAAGTGCACCTACTGCAGCCGCCTCTTCAAGCACAAGAGGAGCCGAGACCGGCACATCAAGCTGCACACGGGCGACAAGAAGTACCACTGTCACGAGTGCGAGGCGGCCTTCTCCCGCAGCGACCACCTCAAGATCCACCTGAAGACCCACAGCTCCAGCAAGCCCTTCAAGTGCACCGTCTGCAAGCGCGGCTTCTCCTCCACCAGCTCGCTGCAGAGCCACATGCAGGCCCACAAGAAGAACAAGGAGCATCTGAGCAAGTCCGAGAAGGAGGCCAAGAAGGACGACTTCATGTGCGACTACTGCGAAGACACCTTCAGCCAGACGGAGGAGCTGGAGAAGCACGTGCTCACCCGCCACCCCCAGCTCTCGGAGAAGGCGGACCTGCAGTGCATCCACTGCCCTGAGGTCTTTGTCGACGAGAACACGCTGCTCGCCCACATCCACCAGTCCCACGCCAACCAGAAACACAAGTGCCCCATGTGCCCCGAGCAGTTCTCCTCCGTGGAGGGCGTCTATTGCCACCTGGACAGCCACCGGCAGCCTGACTCCAGCAACCACAGCGTCAGCCCGGATCCCGTGCTGGGCAGCGTGGCCTCCATGAGCAGCGCCACGCCCGACTCCAGCGCCTCCGTGGAGCGTGGCTCCACCCCGGACTCCACCTTGAAGCCGCTGCGGGGGGCAGAAAAAGATGCGGGATGATGGGCAGGGCTGGTCCAAGGTGGTGTACAGCTGCCCCTATTGCTCTAAGCGGGACTTTACCAGCCTGGCCGTGCTGGAGATCCACCTGAAGACCATCCACGCCGACAAGCCCCAGCAGAGCCACACGTGTCAGATCTGCCTGGACTCCATGCCCACCCTCTACAACCTCAACGAGCACGTCCGGAAGCTGCACAAGAGCCACGCCTATCCCGTGATGCAGTTTGGCAGCATCTCTGCCTTCCACTGCAACTACTGCCCCGAGATGTTCGCCGACATCAACAGCCTGCAGGAGCACATCCGCGTCTCGCACTGCGGCCCCAACGCCAACCCGCCCGACGGCAATAATGCTTTCTTCTGCAACCAGTGCTCCATGGGCTTCCTCACCGAGTCCTCCCTCACGGAGCACATCCAGCAGGCGCACTGCAGCGTCGGCAGCGCCAAGCTGGAGTCTCCGGTGGTGCAACCCACGCAGTCCTTCATGGAGGTCTATTCCTGCCCCTACTGCACCAACTCCCCCATCTTTGGCTCCATCCTGAAGCTCACCAAGCACATCAAGGAGAACCACAAGAACATTCCGCTGGCACACAGCAAGAAGTCCAAGGCGGAGCAGAGCCCGGTCTCCTCTGATGTTGAGGTGTCTTCCCCGAAGCGGCAGCGTCTCTCGGGAAGTGCCAACTCCATCTCCAATGGCGAGTATCCCTGTAATCAGTGCGACCTCAAGTTCTCCAACTTCGAGAGCTTCCAGACCCACCTGAAGCTGCACCTGGAGCTGCTGCTGCGGAAGCAGGCGTGCCCACAGTGCAAAGAGGACTTTGACTCCCAGGAGTCCCTCCTGCAGCACCTGACCGTGCATTACATGACGACATCGACCCACTATGTGTGCGAGAGCTGCGACAAGCAGTTCTCCTCCGTGGACGACCTGCAGAAGCACCTGCTGGACATGCACACTTTCGTGCTGTACCACTGCACCCTGTGTCAGGAGGTCTTCGATTCCAAGGTGTCCATCCAGGTGCACCTGGCGGTGAAGCACAGCAACGAGAAGAAGATGTACCGCTGCACGGCCTGCAACTGGGACTTCCGCAAGGAGGCCGACCTGCAGGTGCACGTCAAACACAGCCACCTGGGCAATCCGGCCAAGGCACACAAGTGCATCTTCTGCGGGGAGACCTTTAGCACCGAGGTGGAGCTGCAGTGCCACATCACCACGCACAGCAAGAAGTACAACTGCAAGTTCTGCAGCAAGGCTTTCCACGCCATTATCCTCCTGGAGAAGCACCTGAGGGAGAAGCACTGTGTGTTTGATGCTGCCACCGAGAACGGCACAGCCAACGGGGTGCCCCCTGCGGCCACCAAGAAGGCTGAGCCTGCTGACCTTCAGGGCATGCTGCTTAAAAACCCCGAGGCACCCAACAGCCACGAGGCAAGTGAGGATGATGTGGACGCGTCTGAGCCCATGTACGGCTGCGACATCTGCGGGGCAGCCTACACCATGGAGGTGCTGCTGCAGAACCACCGGCTGCGGGACCACAACATCCGGCCGGGCGAGGACGACGGCTCGCGCAAGAAGGCCGAGTTCATCAAGGGCAGCCACAAGTGCAACGTGTGCTCACGGACTTTCTTCTCGGAGAACGGGCTGCGGGAACACCTGCAGACGCACCGGGGCCCCGCCAAGCACTACATGTGCCCCATCTGCGGCGAGCGCTTCCCCTCGCTGCTGACGCTCACCGAGCACAAGGTGACCCACAGCAAGAGCCTGGACACAGGCACCTGTCGCATCTGTAAGATGCCCCTGCAGAGCGAGGAGGAGTTCATCGAGCACTGCCAGATGCACCCGGACCTGCGCAACTCACTCACGGGCTTCCGCTGCGTGGTCTGCATGCAGACGGTCACCTCCACCCTCGAGCTCAAGATCCACGGCACCTTCCACATGCAGAAGCTGGCCGGCAGCTCGGCCGCGTCCTCCCCCAATGGCCAGGGGCTGCAGAAGCTGTACAAGTGTGCTCTGTGCCTCAAGGAGTTCCGCAGCAAGCAGGACCTGGTGAAGCTCGACGTCAACGGGCTGCCCTACGGCCTGTGTGCCGGCTGCATGGCCCGCAGTGCCAATGGACAGGTGGGTGGCCTGGCCCCACCCGAGCCTGCTGACCGGCCCTGTGCCGGCCTCCGCTGCCCCGAGTGCAGTGTCAAGTTCGAGAGTGCCGAGGACCTGGAGAGCCACATGCAGGTCGACCACCGGGACCTCACGCCAGAGACCAGTGGGCCTCGGAAAGGCACCCAGACCTCACCAGTGCCCCGGGTAAGTGCAGCCTGCCCGACCCTGCCCTCTGTCCCTGGGGATCCACCGATCCCTACAGAAACTGCACCCCGAGTGCCGTACTTCCTGTGTGTTCCCTTTGTTGGCCCCGAGAGGCAGCGCTGCCCACGGCGGCTAAGCGCATCTGCTCTGCAGTCCACGACACCGGTTTGAATCCACGTTGCCTTTTCCCTTTCCCGCCGTGTGACACGCACACGTCCATTATCTCTCTGGGCCTCATTTGTCAAGAGCTCATCCGTGCAGTGGGAACAATAATCCTCCTGACTTCCTAGAATCGTAGTGAGGGGCCGGCGACGTGCAGTGCCTGGCACGTGGCCGCACACACGAGCCCTTCCTAAACGATGGCTGGGGTCTCTGGTCGATCTGGGGCAGACTGATGGACTTGCTTACTGGGTCTCCTTGGGCTTCTCTGGGCTTTTGAGCTGGGGTTCTTTTGACAAGTCTTGGAGGGGTCTCGCAGGGGTTTAGAGCCCAGCACAGGATTGGGGGGCTCAGTCACACTTGCTGGAATCCAGCTGTCATGATCACCAGCAAGAGCTTCGTCATTGTTGGTGCAGTTGTGATGCGTGGAAAGCCTTGGGCGCTGTCATCACTAGTGATGGACTGATCGATTCCTCAGCTTTTCCCGAGCACCTGTTATGTCTGGAGCCTAGGAGTCAAGGAGAACCAGCAGTGGCTCTCACCTTGGGGACTTGTGGACCTAGGGAGCTGTGGGCCCAGGATAAGTGGCTTTTAGCCAGGTGCAGTGGTGCACTCCTGTAATTCCAGGCTACTCAGGAGGCTGAGGCAGGAGGATCACAAGTTTGAGGCCAATTTGTACAATTTAGCAAGACTCTGACTCAAAATAGAAAATAAAAATGGCTGGGGATGCAGCTCAGTGGTAGAGCACTTGCCTAGCCTGTGTGAGGCCCTGAGTTCAACCCTCAGTATCACAAAACAACAACAACAACCAAAACCCCGAAAAACAAAAAAAAGAGAGACTTCGGTGAGGCAGAGGCAAGTGTAGGCCTAGGTGGACCTGTGTTCAGGGGCTGAGGGCCACCCAGTGGACACGGAGCCTGCATGGCCTGAGGTTGACAGACAGCACAGGCCCAGGTATTCCCGGATTCCGATCGAGCCTGGTTGTGTTTCTAGAGGGAGGAGGTGCCAAGTGGTTCTCAGGAGCGTCCCTCCCTCCAGGGCTTCTGCTGGCGCCATTGGCAGGGAGGTAGGGTTTAGGGAAGAGCCACCTGCCGCAGCTGCCTGTTGGAGTCAGGGATGTTTGCTGAGGGTGTTTAGCCTGGGGCCTGGGGCTCTGGGGTTTGAGGAGACCAGAGAGAGAAGGGCGGGGAAGGAGGGCTGGAGAGGGTGAAGGGAGGGTCCCGCAGTGGGAGGGACAACAGAGGCCCCCTGGTGATACAGACAAGCCCAGTGAGACCCAGCGAGCCAGAGGGACCTGTCTGTGGACACCTGGCTTGGAGGAAGAAGGCCTGAGTGAGGACAGGGCTGTGTGTCTGGCTGGGATGGGGCCTGTCCTAAAAGACCCTGCCGGAGCAAGTTGGTCCTTTTTAGGGAGGGTAACACCTTGCCCTCTCAGGGCCTTTTGGCTGGGCCAGGCCTCTAAACAGAGGTCCAGTAGGAGGCCCTTCGCAGGTCCTGAGTATGGGCACTGGTGGCTGCTGCCCAGCCCTGCCCCCTCAGCTCTGCTGGCAGGGGTGTCGTGGGTGGTCTTGGGAGTGTTGGGGCCCTGGAGTCAGCTGGCCTGGCTGATCGTCTCTCTTCTAGTGCCCCGCTGTGATCTGGCCTCTCTGGGCCTCGGTCCTCTCCTGTGAAGCCAGAGGGTAATAGTAATGGTAATTAATAGTGATAGCAATGGTAGTAAAATACAAGTAGTAATCTTGTCTATTTCCAGAGCCGCCGTCCCCCGGGTGGCGCTGGGGGCTGTTCTTGGCTTAACCAGCGTCTGCTGTGATTGGTCAGATACCGTGACCGTTTCCCATGCTGACCTCTGCATTTTGCCGAGGCTGAGTGAGTCAAGGACTGGCTGTGCACATAGGAGGCGCCACTTGTTATCTTTCTCATTTGTGGTGACAGTCCACATTTGCTGGGGGTGAGGAGGTGCCAAGCACTTTGTATCTTCTTTACGTCTACGGCACTCATTTTTACAGCCGAGGACACTGAGGCAGAGGATGGTGAGGTCATTTGCCTTGACGCACAGCCGTGGAGAGGCAGAGACAAGACTGGACTCCAGGCAGGCCATGGGGGGTGCCTAGTCTGCGCCCCTGGCCAGCAGCAGTCTCCTGAGCGACTCTGGAACCATCCTGGCTGCAGGAGGGGTGAGGCCTGCTGGGGCAGGGTCTAGGCTGGTCATGCCTGTGCTCAGGAGCAGTGTGGCTGGGACCCTAACCCCTTGTCCTGGGGACAATGGCATCATCCCTGCCTCTTCAGCCCTGTCCACCACCATGCTGGGGTTCCTGCTGGCCAGAGAGCTGCTTCTGGCGCACTCAAAGCCTGGGTCTGCTGGAGCCTCCTCATCCCCAGTCTGCTTTGGATCCAGCGCCGGAGCACCACTTTGTGAAAGCCCCTACTATGTGTGAGGGCTGCTCTCCTGGGCACCTGCTCTTGGATTGTCTCCATAGCAACAGCCTTGGCGTCTTGCTGTGGCCTGTGCTTTGGCAAAGAGGGAATCCAGGCTCAGAAGGGTGAAGCCACGTAGCCAAGGTTGCACAGCTGCACGTGGCAGCGCAGGACTGAAACCTCATTTCCCGGAGCGTGCAGACCTTCCTTTCTTGCCCCCTCGCCTCCTGAAGGAGGGGCTCAGCTGAAATCCCATCTCTGCCAGCGCAGAGGCACAGGCAGACGGGCCACTTGCAGGAAGGAGCTAGACAAAGCGTAGGTACCGCCTCAGCCAAGGCAGCCTCTGGGGCCTCGCCCCCTGCCCGGGCACGCCTGGGGGCAAGGCCCAGCTGTCTGTTCGCCCACCCCTTCTTTCCCCCAGGACTCACTCAAGTCAGAGCAGACTCTGGGGGCTGTGCAGGGGCTTGGGGGCTGGCAGGCTGGGACCCTCGGGAGCGTATCCATAGCAACCCGCTCTCGGAGGACTGGGTTCCCGTGGGGCCGAGGCTGCTGTCGGCTGGAGCGTGAAGCCTTGAGGTCTCCCCCTCCCCCTGCTCACGGGTAACAACAACACGGCCCCCCTTGAGGCCAGTGTGGGCGACCCTGGCCCTGCCTCCACTCAGCAGCCTCAGGGTGCCTTTCTGCACCGGGTGAGGCAGCCCGAGTGCGCCCATCCGCCTTTGACAGCCCGGTTAATGGGCCTCCAGGTTTGGAGGGGGAGCTTGTGTCCAGGTCACATCAGCTTTCTGTCACCCAGACCGTGGCTGTCTAGGGAGGTCTGTGGCCCTGAGCCAAAGCTGTCAGCTGAGACAGTGGGCTCCAGGCCCGGGTCCCCTCCTTGGCAGTGTGGGAGTCAGGACCAGCGACGAGACGCGCCTCTCCATCCCTAAGGTGGAGCCTGCAGAGGCATGGGGAGAATTCAGCAGGAGCATTTCCTGCGCATAGTAGGTGCTCAGTGCATCTGGCACTATGTCCTGGTGACGGAAACTTGCAGCTCCGACTGTCCCCTTCTCCCCTTCCCTTTTTGAAGGCCCAGTCAGCTACCCCCCTTCTGTCTCTGCTGACCTCAGGGGGATTTCTTTCTGCTCTGAGGCTGCTCGGGGCCATGCAGGGGACACAGCTCCTGGCCACAGGCCCTGGACCTCAGCTTCAGTGCTCCTAGGCTGGGCCCCAGGGAAGGGGAAAAGAGGAATTTTAAATGCGAAGTTCTTCCTTTTGTAATGATGTCTCCTAGCAGGAGCTGGAGGGATGAGGGGTGGACTCTGGGGCATAGAGATCCAGTAGATATTGAGGTAAGGACTAGGGGTCAACCAAGTTCAGAGAGGTCAGTGCTGGTGAGCTTCAGTGTGTGTGTGTGTGTGTGTGTGTGTGTGTGTGTGCGCGCGCGCGCGCCTGGGTACTAGTGCACTTAAGTACTCCCATGATCTATGTGTATTGTGGGGGGGTCTGTGCCACCCACTCAGTAGAAGCGGTGTCCCTGTGGGTGAGTTTGGGAGTTTGGGTTTCAAGGTTCCAGTGCAAGAGCTGAAGATGTGTGTGTCTCTAGGAGCGCGTTTGGATGCGTGACCTCTGCAGCTTGTGGGTGCACGAGGATGCCTGTACTTCTCCAGGCACAATACACATCACACATGTGAGCCTGGGGTGCGGGGTGCAGGCTGCCATCATGGGGGTTGTGGGTAAGTCTGTAAAGGTCGTGGGTGTTCATTTTGCGCTGGGCTGAGGGTGGGCATGTGAGTGCACGTGTGTACGTCTGTGCGTCTGTGTGTCTTAGTGTGGGTGGAGGTCAGCACTTTCCCTGGCTGCTCCCTTGAGGATCCTCTGGGGACAGTCTCTCCACCAGGAAGGGCCCTGTTATCTGACGGTTTTCTTTCTGCCGCCAAAGGGTGGCCACATGGTGCAGGGACATTTAGCGGGAGACTCTCTTCCTGCCTGAGACCCTGGTGATTTATTTTCCAAGACCTGTGAGCCCATTCATTCACCTGCTCCTAGGGGGACAGCTGTATGGCCCTGGTCATGGGTTGTTCCTCACACTGGTCTGGACCAACCATGGCTGTGGCCTCCAGAAGCTTCTGCCCAAGCAGATCCATGGCAAGGAAGATGGTCTTCTTCCAGCTGCCCGGCTGTGGCCTCACACCTCACCTTCGTCCTGCCCACCCCACAGGGGCTGGGCAGTCCTGGTGCAGGCCTCCCCGGGCTTCCTTGGGATGGGGCACCTGCGTTTTCATTCATTCCCTCGTTCCTTCATTCATCCAAGCATCAAGGGCTCTTACACCTGCCAGGCAGAGAGAGTCGGGTGTGTGAGCGGGAATGGATGATCTTGATAGGTTTCATGGAATTGAGCAGAGATAGGGGCTGTGGGGCTGTGTGTCCTCAACAGACCTCAGTCCCTGCAGTCCCCTTAGGTCTAACATCTCCCTATGCCTGTCATAAGGCTGGATTCCAAAGCTCTGTCCTGTACCACCCCCCGGATTCACCTTGGTCTTCCTACAACCTTTCCATGCCAAGTGCCTACTTCCGGGCCTGGGGCTATGGCCTGGGCTGGGGGCACAGGGAAACACTGGGAAAAGGCCCCTGTGGGTGAGGATCCTGGAGCCCAAGCAGGGACCATGCCCCAGAGCCTGAAGCTCCCAGCACTAGTTTTCCCATTCATCCATTCATTTTCTTAGCATCAATAAAAATCCTAGCCAGGTGCGGTGGCGCACACCTGTAATCCCAGCACTTGGGAGGCAGAGACAGGAGGATCGCGAGTTCAAAGCCAGCCTCAGCAGTAGTGAGGCACTTAGCCATTCAGTGAGACCCTGTCTCTAATAAAATACAAAAAAGGGCTGGGGATGTGGCCCAGTGGTCGAGTGCCCCTGAGTTCCATTCCTGGTACAAAAAAAAAAAAAATCCTAATAACAGTTAAATGATTACTAGGCACTCACCCGATGAGGTCCTGTGCTAAGGTAGTGTGCGGATCCAGGATATTTAAGTCTCCTTTGGTTTTCTTTGTCTCTGCATATATTGTTCTGCGAACTTTGCTCGTGTGTTCAACAAATCCTTCTTAAGCATCAGTCTGTGCTGGCCGAGCAATCCCACAGGTGGACAGGCACATTCCTGGTCCTCTGGGAGCTCAGGGTGCAGTGGGGGAGCAGGCAGTCCATCAGCCGTGACGCACAGTGTACAGGTCACCCAGCTGCTTTTAGCAAAAGCTGCAGGTCTAGGGTGTCCCTGGGCTCATTCTGGGTGAGAAGAGAAGCCTTCTTAAAAGAGGTGACATTTGGACTGAGTCTGAGGAATGGTGTGAGCATTTCCAGTAGTTGAGGCAGCATAGACACAGACCTGCAGGGACGGGGGTGCCCATGTGGGAGCTGAGGCTGCAGAGCTCACTGGTGGGTCTTGCGAGCACATAGTCTGGTCCCTTTTCCAGAGGTAAGAGAGGCCCCATCATCCCAGGAGCCAAAGTGGTCTTCAAAAAACCTGGATATTTTGAATCCTGATGCAATTCCTCATCCTTCCAAGACCCCATAGCCACAGTCTTTCCTCCAGACAGGCAAAACCACCTCTGTCCCCAAGGAGTAGGTTTTACAGCTAAAGAGGCTTGGCTGTGGCAGTAGCTTCATTCTTTATGAAATTTCAAGAAGTTTTGAGAAGCTGGAGTAGCTGGGTATGGTGGCACATGCCTATCATCCCACTGACTTGGGAGGCTGGGGCAGGAGGATCTCAAGTTTAAGGCCATCCTGGGCAACTTAGCAAGACCCTGCCTCAAAATAAAAAAATAAAAGTGGGGGCTGGCGTTGTGGCTCAGCGGTAGAGCACTCGCCTAGCACGTGCGTGGCCCGGGTTCGATCCTCAGCACCACGTAAACATAAATGCATTGCATTGTGTACAACTAAAGCAAATAAATAAATATTAAAAAAAAATAATAAAAGTGGCTGGAGGTGTTGCTCAGTGATAGAGTGCCCCTGGGTTCAACCCCCAGGAGTGGGGTTGGGGATTTTGAGCATCTGACGATCTCTATTTTTCTGTCTCCACCCCAAAAGGCAGCTGATAGTAGTCTCCGTGTGTGGAAACCAGCTGTAGATCTCCTGAAACTCCGTGTGCTCAGTCAGGGCAGATGAAGAATCCCTCAGCCAGCCTGGAGCGTTAGGGTGCTCAGGAGCAGTGTCCCCTGCTCCGCCCCATGGTTCTTAGAGTGGGTAAAGACATTGGAAGTTCACTGGATGAGTAGAAAGTGGGTGGATGGGTGGGTGCACGGTTATGCAGATGGATAAATGTGTAGGCACAAGATAGGTGAGCGGATGTACAGAGGCAGATGGACGGGTGGATGGATGGATGGGTGACTGGGTCCTTGGGTGGGTGTGCACGTAGCTGAATGGGTGGGCGCGTGCCCGAGCAGGGCAGCCTCTCTCAGTTGCTAGAAAGGCTGACCTGGGGTTGTGGCAGTTCCCTGATGTAGCAGAGGAAGCACCCTCGGCTCATGGCTGTGCGCCTTCCCCAGTCTCGCGAGGCTGGATTCCAAGGGGAGTGGGAAGAGAGTGGCTTGGGATACCTGGCAGGCCCTTCCGGGAAGTCTTGAGCCAGTCTGTCTGGGGACTTCTGCCTCTGCATTCACCTGTATCCTGACTCTAATTCCTCTCTTCTGGCTTCCAAACAGAAAAAGACCTACCAGTGCATCAAGTGCCAGATGACCTTCGAGAACGAGAGGGAGATCCAAATCCACGTGGCCAACCACATGATCGGTAAGAGAGCACCTCCTCCCCGCCGCGCGGGGCCGCCCGTCGGGGCCTGAAATCTGTGGCTCCAATCATCATTTCACCTGCTTTTAGGGCAAAGGACGGAGTCACAGTGGCTGTTTCCGAGACATTTCAAATGGGAGTAAAAATGTCAAAAGTGGGAATGCTTTCTCCGTCCGAGCCTTCTTGTCGCAGCTCCACTCACATTACAATCAGACTTTTGACAATCTCTTCCATTTCCCAGCATAAATTTCCCTCCATTTCTGAAACGAAGTGCTTTCCAGTTGTCAAGCACTCAGGGGCAATTATGCTTCAATTTTGTATGTCATGACATTGAATAGATTTAACTGCTCACATTTCCCCACTCGACATGGTGAATTCCTCAGGCACGCTGTCAAAACAGACTGCTTACAAAGTTAGGCTGGTAGTTTTCCTTTTCCTCTTCAAGGGGATTTGGACTTTGGAAAATCCAGTCTTTCTAGAAGGGGAGGTTTCAAAGACCCACAGAGTTCCCCCGCTTGGTCTGAGGTATTGTGGGAAGCTGTGTAGTCTTACCGACTTACTACACAGGTGGGTGGGTGTGGGTCCCCTGGGTGTTCTGGTGTGTGAAGGACGTGGGGGTTTGGCTGAGGAATATGTGTGTTTGGCTTTAGGGCCTTTGAGAGCTTCTAGAATTCTGGTATCCTGCGTCTTTCATGGTCTGATCACTGGTATTAGTCAGCTTTTCACTGCTGTGACCAAAACACCTGACAAGAACAACTTGAGGAAGAACAGTTTATTTTGAGCCATGGTTTCAGAGGTTAAGTCCATGGTTGACTGACTCCATTGCTCTGGGCCTAAAGTGAGGTAGAACATCATGGCAGAAGGGCGTGGTGGAGGAAACTGCTTGCCTCTTGGTGGCCAAGAAGCAGAGAGAGAGCGAGCATGCACACGCGCTCTAGGAGCAGCAACAAAATATAAAATCCCCAAGAAATACCCCCTGTGACCCATTTCCTTTAGCCACACCCCATCTGTCTACCGTTATCACTCAGTAATCCATTCAGATGATTAACGTATCAAACGAATTAATCCACTGGTTACCTGATAGCTCTCAAAATCTAATGATTTCACCTTTGAACATTCCTGCAATAACACAGGAGCTTTGGGGAGACACCTCATATCCAAACCATAGCAGTCACTGTCTCCGAGACTCCTATTGTCTGAGCAGCGAGGTTTCAGTCACAGTTTAAACAGTTACTTTTCCTCTTCTGCCATCTTTTCATTATGGCCTTCACAACAGTCATTGTGCCCTTCACTGTGTATGTTCCCAAACCTCCTGTACACATACAGCCCAGGGAATTCTCACCGTCTGATCACACCTGGGCAGCCAACACCCGGATCAAGGAAGGAGGCTGTTCCCAGCATCTCTTGGTCTCCTTAGGACCCTCCCTCATTAATGGCAGGCCATCACTGTCCTGGTGGCTGACAGCTTAGCTTGGTTTTGTACTCACCTGAGTGGAACACCCACACAGCCTCTGAGAGCTGGTGTCTGGCACCTCCTGCTGTTCACACGACTGCCTCTAGTTGGCGCTCATGCCTCCTCAGTGCTGTGTCACACCAGGGTGCGAACAGGTCTGCTCACGGACCGGTTCTGGAGCTGTTCCGAGTGGTGTGCTGCTGTGAACGTTCTCCTCGTGTCTGTTAGTGAACACACATATGCTATTTTAATGGGAACGTAGTAACACATGGAAACCATCCGTATCCAGTAGGAGCGTAGGAGCACAGGGGGAAGGCGGGCCGTAGATGGTGATACTCACCTTCAGGAGACAGGTTCTCCAGCGGTTGCTCCCACCAGGGGGAAGAGTGTTGCTTGCTCTCCATATGTGCTGTCGCCACACCCACTAAAGGAGCTATTGCAAGGGACTTCTCTAGCAAAGGCGCTTGTGGGTCCCTGGTCCTCGCCCAGCCGCAGCACTGCCCTGTCTAGGGTCAGGTCTCAGCATCTCAGCTCACCCCTCACCTGAACCGCCTCTACCTGCGGCGACGTGGAGCTGGTCCCCTGAAGTACTGACCCCTGGTCGTGTGCACGTGTGTGGTGGGGCTCATCCGGTGGTGAGGGGAGAAGCAGAGCCCAGGAAGGGCAGGTGGGGCCCTGGGAGCTCGGCCTGACAGGGAGATTGGTGGCTTTTTAATTTCTTCTGTCTGAAAGCTCCCTGCTGGAGTATAAGAAGGAAAGCTACCCTGCCAGTCACCGGCTGCTGAGAGCCCTTTCACGGGAGTGTCAGGGAGGTGAAGATGAAGATATCTAAAAATGTTTGCTTTTGTAGCAGGTGGTAATGCGCGCTCCTGTTTGTAAGCAGGAAGGGCGAGAGCCTGGCTAATTGGACCGCAGTGATTTCAAAGGTGTTTCCCCCCTCCCTTCTCTCTTCCACCTTCCTTTTGTGCACTCTGGAAGCCGCGTGTCCTCAGGTGGAAGGCGAGGGGGTTGCTCTTGACTGGAGTTGCGGGAGCCTGAAGGGAGGGTTTGACGGGCACTCGGGCCTTTGTGTGAGCTGAAGGCCGGGCTTCCACGGGAAGGAGTCCCATCTGGTGGCTGGACAGGGGCCCTCACCCACGCCTGCTCCACGTGCTGGGAGCTGGTCTGCTTCCGGGGACACGTGGGAGCTGGAGGCCCTGGGAGATGGCAGTAAGGAGTGGCTGGTCTCGGAGCTGGAGATTTTAGCCCATAATGCCGGCCCTTGGTGCATGGCGCTGATGCCTGGGAGCCAGACCTGGCGATCGTGCAGTACCCCTCCTCCCGCTTGCCCTCCCTCACGGCACCACCCTGATCTTATCAAGGAACAGAGCACCTACTGCATGCCAAGGGCTGTGGTGGCCTCTGTGGGCGAGAGAGGGGACAGAGGGTGACATGGTCCCTGCCCTTAGACAAAGATGCTAACAGTTGCTGCTTACTCAGCACTTTGCCCTGGTGCTGGTCTCCCATCTTATACAAGGAACCTGGGCTCCAGGAGGTTGAATGACTGACGCAAGGTCTTCGAGGCAGGGAGTAGCAGAGGCAGGGTCTGCCGTCAGCTGGGCTCGCTCTGTCGTGTTTAGGGACCCTGTTAGAGCCTGCAGTGTGAGAGAGCCTGGGGATTCCCTGGCAAAGAGGGGAGATGGACGGGCATCTAGGATGGACACGAGCGATGCGGATGCTCAGTGACCTCTGAATCTAGAGGTCTGTCGGAGGCCGGGTGTGGAAGGATGGAGAGGAGTTCCTTCTGTAGCTGGGCTGTCTCTAGCAGGACTGTGGCCGAGGGAGGCTGTGGCCCAGGAGGAGAATCCCGGACCAATGTGCCATCTCTAGGCTGTGAAGGGGGTCCAGGCCTTCCTAGGAGGACTGTGAGTGAGCGGAGCTCAGAGGCAGAAGCAGAGCAGGGAGGTGCAGAAGCCGTGGTGTCTGGCTGGGCGATCCGTGTGGGAGCATCGTGCTCAGTGAGGGCTGCGGAGGGTGTGTGGGGCCAGGTCACAGAGCCTTGACTGCCGAGGGAAGGGGTTTGGGCTTGGACTTCTTCATCCTATAGGCCAGGGTCTGTCCCTGGAAGTCCCTTGGCTGAGGATGTCTTTGGCTTCTCTTGAAGAACCAGAGGAGGTGGCAGCCTGGGGTCAGCGTCCCCAGAGGCACAGCTGGAGCAGAGCCATGCTCCCTGTGGGCAAGGCTCGCACGCAGCCCCACCAGCGGCCACTGAGCTTCAGAGGACCACTGGGCTCACTTGTGTCCTTAGCCTGTCCCTCTGGTCTCCTGAGTGTGTCGCCTTGGGCTGTAGCACTAGGGAGCCATGGAGGGTTTCGGAGCAGTATGGCCTGGACTAAGCCGGATGCTTTAGGAAGGTGCCTCTGGCTGCAGGGTTGAAGGGACAGGGTTGATTAGGTCAGGCCTGCCTTACCTAATCCAGGGTCGAGGGCAGGGCAGGGCAGGATGGGGGGTTGAAGGATGAGACCTGACTGCTGCGGTGCGCCCGGGGGTTGGAAGGGTAGGAGGACACCGTGGGATGTGTGGAAGAGAGCTGGACACTGAGGCCTGGTGTGTGGTTGACTCTGCTGGGGCCAGTGTCTCTGTGGACAGCTTCTCCTGCTAAACGACTGGAGCCCAGAGAGGCTGCCCTGGAGCTGGACTGGGTAACAGTTCCCCTTAGCAGTACCAAGGGGACTTGCTGGGTGGACGTGGCACTGTTCAGCTTGGTGGCCTTCTCATAAACTCGGGGCACTCGGGGGTCTGAGGCAGGCCTCCCCAAGGGCTCTGTCTGCTGGAGACCTCCCCTGGGGCTGGTAAACTGGCCTTTTTATGGGGGTGGGGGTGGCTGTGAAACTCGGCAGCCTCGGGACCCAGGGAGCTGGGATGACTCAGGGCCGGTCTCCTTGGAAACACTTCCCCAGCACCCCTCCTGCTGCTGCTGGGGAGGGAGCCGTTTGGATCTGCTAGAAAGGCAAGGGTCTTTGGAAATCTTTTCGGCTCTGGGGTTGCCTTTGAAATCCCCTCCCCTCACAGAGATTGAGGCCCCTTCCCGGGGCCTCCCCCAGCTTTTGAGATGGCTTTAGACACCTCTGTCCATACAGGCACATCAAGAACTTGGGCCAGCCCATAGCTGTGTTCTGGGGCCTCCTGCTGGGACGACCTGGCTCTGCCCAGCCATCCCTGCCCACCTTCTCCCACGGTCCCCCAGCTTCCCTGCCTCCACCTAAGACTCTGGGAGGATGCCCCCTCTCTGGGCTCTGTAGAGGCCCTGCCTGGGGAGAGCCTAAGGAGGCTGGGGGGCTCCTGGTCCAGAGGCAGGATGCTCCGCAGGACCGGGAGAGGGCAGCAGTGTGTGTCTCACATGTGATGACAGGGATGTTCAAGGCCTCACGTTGTCCCATAGGGCACTTGGGACCCCTACTCTGGGGCTCTTGGAGGCAAGGCCTGCCTCTGGAGACCCCTAGTGGGTGGCCTTGCCCAGGGTGGCCTGCCTTCCCTGACTGGCAGTGGACCGCTGTCTTTGCTGTGCTTTGGGGAGTGGCTGGCTGCCTGGCTAGGGGTCTGAGCACTTGTCCTTGAGACGACAACTTTGCTGTGACCCAGGTTGGTCCCAGGGCAGTGACTCAGCATGGGGGCCGGGGAAGGCAGGACTGGGAAAGGGTGGTCCTCGGGGAATCTCCATAGGATGTTTTGTCCTTGGACAGTGGTGGTGGACTCTAGTGGGCCGCCAGGCAGGAGCCAGGCCTGTCCCAGTGGGGCATTAGTCACTCTAGAGGCCCTTCTTGGTCATGCTGGTCCCTGTCCCTGGGTGCCCCTCAAAGGCTGGGCTTTTCTGTCAGGGGCAAAAAAATGGGAGAGGAAAGGGGAATTTGGAGGATCAGCCTCTGGCCTCCTGCTTAGGCCTTAAAAATGCCCTAGTGCTGGGTTCTGCCCCACCTCCCTCCGTCCTCCGTCTTTCCCCTCATGCACCTGGAAGGAGCTGGGGTATGTGTGTGTGTGGGGAGAGAGAGAGAGAGAGAGAGAGAGAGAGAGAGAGAGCACTGTGTTAGAGAGAAACAGAGATGTATAGAGTGAGAGAGACAGCTGAAGATGGAGACAGAGATACAGAGAAATAGAGGAACAGTGACAGAGACACAGGGTGAAGACAGACAGGGAGAGGCAGACAGAGACAGCGGGGAGTCACTCAGCTCCCTGCATCTTTGAGAGCGCCTTTCCTGGAGACGGGGTTGAGCTGCCTTGCAGACCCAGACCCACCGTCTCACTGCAGCCGGGACCCCGCAGAAGACTCAGCACATTAAAGGAGGGGGTGGCTGGACCCGGGGAAAGGTCTGGGGTGGACGTCGGCGTCTCCCCCTCACACCAGGGAGATACAAACCCTCTGAAATTTTGGAAGGAAAGAGCAGGAGGAAAGGGGCGCGGGGGCTCCTGTCTCCTCTCTGTCCTGAGCACAAGCTGCTGAACGTGTCGCGTCGGGCCTTTGATTCCGGTGACACCAGACCCAAACGACACCTGTCTAACCTTAGTATGTGATAAAAATGTCCTCCCCCCCCCCCGGGGTCTGTTTCAGTTCTGGAATTGTTCTGTTAGAATGACAGGACTGTATGGACAGCCTTTAATCCAACTGCTTTCCCTCCCCCTCCTCCCCCTTCCTTTCCCTCCCTTCTCTCCCACCAAACTTCCAAACTGGGCCAGAGTCCCCCACCCCCCATCCCCGTAGTCTTGCCAGGTGAGGGAGCTGGCCCAAAGGACTCAGTTTCCCTGAGTCCCACTGGTCCATTTGAAGAAGCTATTGATTGGGCACTTTGGGCCATGGAGAATCCATCAAATCTGAATTTTAAAATCTCATTTTCCTGAATTCCTTTTATATGTGTATGTCATTTTTAAGTGGGAGCAGGGGAGTCTCTGTAATTGGGGTTTTCCCTAACAGTAACTGTTCCATCAGTGTGATTAAAATCCTTCTGGGCCACAAGGCACCTCACGCTCGCCCAGCTGGGGGGATGCTAATTTGCAAGTTCACCCTAATGTCATGAGTCCAGGGTATGGGCGCTCTGAGGACAGGCATGTCGCTTAACCTGGGCATGCTCGGAAAGCTTCCTGGAGGAAGTGGCAGCTAATCAGGGTGCTGGAGTAAGCTGGGAGGGGAATTCAGGCAGAGGGGCCCGTACAGCCAGCCAGGTCCTGCAGAAGAGAGGCCCAGTGGCATGCAGGGAGACAGCAAGCAGTTCAGTATTGCTACAAACTAAGGTGAGGCGGCAGAGCGGTGAGAGACGGGAGGCTGCCTGGAGAGACACTGGGGAGGCGAGACCAGCGGGATTTGGGAGTTGAGTGGGCTTGGAAGCGGGTGGAGCTGGGGGAGAGGCCTCAGGTGGTGAGCTTCGCGTGACAGATACAGGATGATGCCATCCCGGAAGAGGAGCTGTTGGGGCAAAGAAGACGTGGATGCTCGTGGCCATCCGTCGTGTCTGGTGAGGCTGACCGTGTTCCAGGCCCTTCTTTCCACATCTACACGTGTGACCGCGCTTAACCCTTAGGACACCCTGGGAGAGAGGTTCTGTTGTTACCCCCCTTCCGTACATGGGGAATTACTGTGTCACGTCAGTCTGAGTAAGTCCCAGGGTGGAGATCCGAGCAGAGGCCACGGGACTCGGAACCTGTGCCCCGGAGCCCCGTACCCACGGACTCGGCGCTGAACGAGCTTGAGTCCGTTGCCTGAGCCCTGGTGTCTGGCCCGTGGTTGGACCCCAGGGGCAGGAGCTCAGGAGAAAGGTCTGGGCTGGAGGAGTGGCTCCCGGGGCAGCAGGATGGGCGGCGAGGGCATCTGGGAGGAGCTGGGAGAGCGAGGATGTGCCGAGGCAGCAGAGTGGTCCCAGGAATAGCAGCTGGGCCACGGAGAAGCCCTGGGGGGGAGGCTGGGGAGGGTCTGGCAGACTGGTCATTGTGTCCTGGCCCTGCGCAGGTGAGAGGGGGCAAAGGGAAGAAAGAGTTGAGGAGGGGGAGGGCCCAGCACCGTCCACTGGCCTCTCCAGGTTCCGAACTGGAAAGGAAGGGTGAGGAGCGGGAGCCGAGGGCCTGAGTGTCCCAGGAGGTTTTTGTGCTTTTAAGAGGGGGGCCTGAGTGTATTGGCAGGCTAAGGAGGGAGAGCCAGCAGGACGGGGCAGAGGAAGGACGGATGCGAGGGGAGATAGCATGGAGCTGTCCTGGCAGGGCCTGGCCCTGGGGCCATCTTGCTTGGACTGGCCCACAAGCACATCCTTCTCTTCTGGCTCCACTTCCCCAGGGGCGTGGTGGCCTGTGGGGTTGAACTGACTTTGTTGGTGACCTCTGAGGTCCTTTGGGTGCTTGGCAGCAGCTGATGCACAATCAGCTTCCCCTATATTTTGCTTCTGGCCAACATTTATTGGAGCAGTAGAAGACATCAAGGCTCCTGTGGCCAGTAGTGGCCCCAGAGCTTGCTCTCCTCCGCCACGAGCCCCCAGGACACATCAGAGCCGCACACTGGGCTTGGGACGCCAGCCAGGTCTCCCTTCCTCGTGAGTCCCGGGGGCCCAGTGGGGAGAAGGCAGCAGGCCTGGAGGAGTGGGTGCGTCTCCCACTGGCTGGTTGGTCTTGAAGGCCTCCTGCCTGGTGTGATCTGGATCATCTGCCCGGAGAAGTGAAAGTGGGGAGAAGAGAAGGAACTCCCCAAAGACATGCGGCAAAATGGGAGCCCGAGTTGCACCAAGAATCCGTGGGCGAATTTAAACACTGAATCCTTTAGGAAGTCACCTAAGTTTCTCCTGTAACTTTTTATTAAGCACCAACAGTTTGCCCAATCTGATGCGGGTGTCAATATTAAGGAGAAAGAGAGACGTGCAGGATGAGCTCTAGGGTGCAACCCCGTGATTCAGAGCACAGGCTGCAGTCACCGGCTGCTGGCTCCCGGCTGTGCCCTTTCATGGCTAACTTACTCAATGAATACTTGAGCTCCTCACTTTCAAACATCCTCATCTTAATACTACAGGGCAGTTTAGGTAAGACTCTTTCAGTGGCAAGTCAAAAATCCAACGCACGCTGGCTAAAGCATACAAGAATTGGTTCATGTAACAGAAAAGCACAGGGATACATTGGGTAGCAGGCTTCAGGCATGGCTGGATCCAGTGGCTCCAACGAAGTCATCATCCTCTCTTTCTTTCTCATCTCTCCGCTCTGCTTTTCTCTTTGTTGCCTGTGTTCCCAAGTGGTCTCCCCCGGTGCAAGGTGACACCCAGTAGTGCTAGCAGAGAGGGGCACGTGATTCTTTCTTCATCAGCAGCAAAGGTCTAAGAATTAGACTCTCTGGCCTCGGGAGGGTCCTGAACCAATCATTGTAGCCAGGGAGGAGGAGCAGCGTCACCTGCCTACCTGGAGTCAGTACCCTCCAACAATGGCAGCGAGGAGAGTATTCTAGAGAAAAAAGTGGGCCTCTGTTTCCACAGGAAGGGGTAGTACAGACAGGGGGTGCTCCCCACCCCTACCTGTTGGGGGTTGCTTGGAGGATCACATGAGCTCAGGTATCTTTAGAAAGACCCAGCACGCTGCCCGCCAGGTAGACGTTCTCAATGAGTGGTGGGTACCAAAATCATATTAGTGCCATTAGTTCCTGTGGCAGGGGCTAATGAAAGTTAACAGTGTGCGTCACGGTGGTGGTAATGGGGTCCTCAGTAGTGCTGAGCCAACGTCCCAGATGCCATCTCTCGGTAGCTCTGGATGCCACGGAGGGCTTCCTGAAGGAGGGAGACTGGCCCTCTCCCCGTAAAGCTGCCAGGGGGCTGGGCCTGCAGGAGAGACCCAGGAGTAGCTCCAATCAAATGGGTCTTTATTTGCTCCCTGATTAATTTAACTTTTTTTTTTCTTTCTTGAGCACCGGGCCCTCGGCGTGTGGGGCACTGAACGTGGATGTCACAGGCAGCAATACCGTCCTTATGATCCTGAGCTGAGGGCTGAGCAAGGCACAGACAAGGGTGCAACAGGAAGACAAATGAGAAGATCGTGATTATGTCCAATAGTGACAGGGAGCTGGAAGAAATTAGGGGGGGCGGGCGGGCAGGAGATTGTCACATCCATGTGTGGGAGCAAGGTAGAATCTGGTGGCCAGCAGCAGTCTCTCTGGAAGGTGACTTTCAGGCTGACAACAGAGTCTTATCTGACGGTATTGTAGATTTGGGTCCAGTGCAAGGCTGTCCAAGGCCTGGCGCTAGAGCTGCCCCTCTGCACTCCCTTACAAGGGAGGGTGAGACCAGAGGGTGGTGCAAAGGCCCAGGGGCTGGCATGGGGTTAATTGGGTCATGCTTCTGGGCAGGCCTCCCTAGTCTGTCTGCCTGCCCCCTATCACATGCACTGCCAGCCCGGGCCATCTTGGTCTCCCCGGGAACCCCTCTGCCTACCCCTTGGCTCCTGTCTCCAAGTCTTTCTCTTGCTTCTCCCTGTTTCCGCCTCAGACTCCTCCTGTCCCATCCTTCCCTCCTAAGTTTCCAGATTAGCAGCTGAAACTACAGGATGGCTAGTTAAATTTGAATTTCAAATAAGCAAACAACTTTTTTTTTTTTTTCTTTAGCATAAGTACAGCCAGCCTTCCGTATCTGCCCGTTCTGCATGGATGAAACCCACTGCGGACTGAAAATATTCAGAAAAAATATTTGCGTCTGTAATGAACAAGCATAGACATTTTTCTTGTCATTGTTCCCAAACAATTACTGTATAGCAACTACATAGCATTTATGTTGCATTAGGTATGATAAGTAGAGATGGGTTAAAATAGATAGAAGTACGTGGGTTCTATGCAAATACTATTGTCATTTTTTATAGGGGACGTTAGCATCTGCACATTTTTGTATCCATAGGGGTCCTGGAACCAGTCCCCTGTGGATTCTGTAGGACAGCTGCACTTCTACAATATTACAAGGGACATACTAAAAAACTATTTCTTGTTAGATGAAGTTTAAATTTAACAGACCATCCTGTGTGTTCCTGCCAAGCTGTGGTCTCCCCAGTCTCAGGCCAGCTACCTTGGGAAGAGCAAGGTAAATTCTTTCAAAATGCTTTGTGGTCTTTCATTCACTCCTTTAGATTTTTAAAGTAAACTCTGTGTGTGTGTGTGTGTGTGTGTGTGTGTGTGTGTGTGTGCGCGCGCGCACTTGCATGTGCTTGCATGTTGCTGCGAATTGACCCCAGGGCCTCACACGTGCTAGGCAGGTACTCTACCACAGAGCTACATCTCCAGCCCGAAAATAAACTTTTTATTTTGAATTAATTGTATATCCACATGCAGATTCTCAGCAGTCCTCTCTATACTTTACCCAGTTTTCCTCCAATGGTGACATTTTGCAGAACGAGAGCACAGTGTCACAACCAGGATATTGACATTGATTCTCTCAAGCTGCAGAAGGTTCATCGCCACAGGAATCCCTCCCGTTGCCCTGTTATAGCCATGGCCACTTCCCACCTACCCCCCACCCCTTCCTTACCCAGAGGAAACCACTGGTCTTTTCTTCATTTTACAATTTCATCATTTCAAGAATGTTACATGAATGGGATTGTATATAAGTTTCCATTATCTTTGGGAGAAATGCCCAGGAATGCATTGCTGATCTGTCGTACTTTTAAGTTTGTTTGATTTTTTTTTTTTTTTAAGAAACCAGCATACTGTTTTACAGAGTTCTGTCCTGTTTCTACCAGCTTGGGAGAGATCAAGTTTCTCCACATCCTCGCCAGCATTTGTTTTGTCCCTGTTTTTTATTTTAGCCAGTCTGATAGGTGTGCGGTGATAGCTCATTGTAGCTTTAATTTGCATTTCCCCTGTGACTAATGATGCTGAAACATCTTTTCATGGGCTTTTTTGCCATCTGTTCACCCTCCTTGATGAAAGGTTTCTTCATATCTTTTGTCCTTTTTCTAATTGGATTGTTTACTTTTCGACTGCTGAGTTTTACAAGTTCTTCATATATTTTAGATACTATTCCATTGTCAGATTTGTGATTTCCAGATATTTTCCTGGTCTCTAGCTTGTCATTTCACCTTAACAGTGAAATGACACCTTAGCTTCTGCAGAGTGTAATTAATTTTAAGTTTTTAATTTTTTTAAATATTTATTTATTTGCTTTAGTTGTACACAATGCATTTATTTTTACGTGGTGCTGAGGATCGAACCCGGGCCGCACACATGCTAGGCAAGTGCTCTACCGCTGAGCCACAATCCCAGCCCCTAAGTTTTTAATTTTTATGAAGTCCAATTTATCAGTTGTTCCTTTTAAGGGTTCTTCTACCTTTGGTACCGAATTTAAGAACCCTTTGCTAAACCCTACATCCCAAAGGATTTTCTCCTGTGTGTGTGTGTGTGTGTGTGTGTGTGTGTGTGTGTTTTCCTGAAAGCTTTATAGTTTTTTACATTTTATGTTTTAGTCTGTGATGTATTTTGAGTGAATTTTTATTTAAGGTGTGAGACTTAGGTTGAGGGGTTGAGTTTTTTTTTTTTCCTACAAATCTCCAGTTGTTCCTGTGTCATCTGTTGAAAAGGCTCTGGGTCCTCCCCTGGATTGTTTTTGTATCTTTGTCAAGTACCATCTTTGTATTTTTTTTTTTTTTTTTTTGTGTGTGTGGGGGTCTGTTTTTAGGCCCTATTGATCCGTTCCTCTGTCAATATGACAGTCTTGATTATTGTAGTTGTAGAATAAATCATGGAATTGAATAGACTGATTTCTTTTTTATTGATTGTTCTTTTTCAAAATTGTTTTAGCCATCTCACTTCCTTTATCTTTCTATATAAATTTTAGAATAATCATTGTCTATGTCTATGTAAGTTTTTGCTCTAATTTTGTTATGAATGGTGTTAAATGTGTCTATCAATTTGGGGAGAATTGACGTCTTTATTCTATAGAGCCTTACAATTTATTCACATATCTCTCCATTTATTTAGATCTTTGATTTCTTTTATCATTATTTTTTGGTTTTCAGCATATAGATGTCTAAATATTTCATTGTATTTTTTAGCAATTTAAATGGGATTAAATTTGTAATTTTGGTGTTCATATGTTTAGTGCTATTATATAGAAGCATGTTTTTTAAAAAATATTTATTTTAGTTGTTGATGGACCTTTTTTAAAAAATTATATATTTTAGTTGTTGATGGGCCTTTATTTTATTCATTTGTTTATATGGGGTGTTGAGAATTGAACCCAGTGCCTCAGACATCCTAGGCAAGTGCTCTACCACTCAGCCACAACCCCAGCCTCATGGTTGGTTTTTGAATGTGTGTTTTTGTATCCTTGGACTTTGTTCAACTCCCTTAAGTTGTATTGGTTTGTGTGTGTGTGTGTGTGTGTGTGTGTGTGTAGATTCTGTGGAATTTTCTGCATGACAATCGTGATCTGTAAATAGGGACAGTCTTATAGATTCCTTTCCTATTTGTATGTCCTTTATTTCCTTTTCTTGCCTTATTGCTTTGGCTAGACCTTCTAGCACTATGTTGAATAAGAGGAGTGAAAGTGGAAATCCATGTCTTGTTTCTGATCCTAGGGAGAAAACATTTAGTCTTTTATAATTAATTAAATATCCACTATAGGTCTTTGGTAGATAATTTTTATCAAATTGAGGAACTTCCCCTCTGTTCCTATTTTTTTTGTCATAAATGGGTGGTAGATTTTATCAGTTTCTGTTTTTTCCTTACTGTACCTATTATTGAGATCATGTCATTTTTCTTCATTAGTCTGTTCATGTGATGAATTACATTGATTGATTTTTCAAATGTTGAACCAGCCCTTTAGACTTAGTATACACTATACTTGGTCATGGAATATAATTCTTTTTATATGTAGTTAATTACTTACATATTCTATTTGCTAATATTTTGTGAAGGATTGTGTGTCCATATTTATGATGGATATTGGTGTGAAGTTTTCTTTTCTTTTTCTTTTTAGTTGTAGATGGACAGGATATCTTTGTTTTATGTATGTATGTATGTATGTGGTGCTGAGGATCGAACCCAGTGCCTCACACATGTGAGGCATGCGCTCAACTACTGAGCTACAACCCCAGTCCTTCTTTTGTTCTTATTCTGTCTTTGTCAGGGTTGGTCTCGGCAGTACTGGTTTTATAAAATGAATTAGGAAGTGCTCCTTGCCCTTCTATTGTCTGAAAGAAATTATGTACAATCAGTGTCAATTCTTCTTTCATCCTTCATTAGAATTATCCAGTGAAACAACCTGGGTCTGGAAATTTCCATTTAGAAAATTTTAAATTATGGATAATTCAGTTTCCTTACTAGTGACAGGGCATTCAAATTATTTCATATTGTGTGAGTTTTGGTAGTTTACTTTCCAAGGAATTAGTTTCATCCAATTTGTCAAATTTATGTATGTAGCGTTCATAGTATGATCCCTTATGATCCTTTTGATAGCTACAGGGTCTATCATGATAGCCTCAATTTTGTTCCTAATATTGGTACTTTGTTTCTTCTCTCTTTTCAGTTTTATTAGAGACTTGTCAATTTTATCTACTCTTTCAAATAACCAACTGTTTAATTGATTTTCACTTTTATTTCCTGTTTTCAATTTCATGATTTTTGATCTGATCTTTATTATTTCTTTCCTTTGTCTTGCTTTACATTTATTTTGCACATCTTTGTCTAAATCTTTGAGATGGAAGCTTGTTGAATTGAGACTTTGTTAAGCATCTAGTACTATAAATTACCCTCTTAGCATTGATTAGCTGTGTCCCATATTTTTTTGGGGGGCGGGGAGTACCAGGGATTGAACTCGGGCACTCAATGACTGAGCCACATCCTCAGCCCTATTTTGTATTTTATTTAGAGACAGGCTCTCACTAAGTTGCTTAGCACCTTGCTTTTGCTGAGGCTGGCTTTGAACTCACGAATCTCCTGTCTCAGCCTTCCAAGCCACTGGGATTACAAGCGTGTGCCACTGCGTCCGGCCCTCCTACAAATTTCAATGTTATGATTGTATTTTTATTTCATTCAATGTATTTAATTTTTTTTCTTGAGCTTCTTTTTAAAAAATTATTATTATTTTTTTGTGGTTGTAGATAGACAGAATGCCTTTATCTATTTTTATATGGTGCTAAGGATTGAACCCAGTGCCTCACACATACTAGGCAAGTGCTCTGCCATTGAGCTATAGCCCCAGCCCTTCTTTTTTGGACTGCTATTATTTAGAAGTATGATTATTTGTTTTTCAAGTGTTTGGAGGTTTTCCCATTATCTTTCTGTTATTAATTTCTGCTTTGATTCCATTGTGATTGGAAAAACTACTATGTATGAATTTTTTAAAAAATATTTTTTAGCTGTAGTTGGACACAATACCTTTATTTTATTTATTTATTTTTATGTGGTCTTGAGAATCACTCAGGGCCTCGCACGTGCTAGACAAGCACTCTACTGCTGAGCCACAACCCCAGCCCATATGTATGATTTTAGTCTTTTAAATGCGTTGACATTTGTTTTATGACCTATACCATGACCTATCTTAGTGTACATCCTCTGAGCACTTGAAAAAAATGTGTATTCTACTTTTGTCGTGTGGAGTATTCTACAACTGTCTATTAGGTCCTTTAGTCAATGGTATTATTGAATTCTTCAGTCTTTGCTGATTTTCTACCATGTTCTAGCATTCACTGAGAAAGAAGTTCTGATGCACTCTACTGTAATTGTGGATATATCAATTTCTCCTTTTAGTTCTATTATCTTTGCTGTTATGTAGTTTGGTGCCTAGCATTTAAGTTTTTTGTATTACTGGGGGTTGAATACAGGAAATCTCTACCACTAAGCTACATCTCCAGGCTTTTTTTTACATTTTATTTTAAGACAGGGTCTTACTAAGTTGTCCTGGCTAGCCCTTAACTTGCAATCCTCCTACCTCAGGCTTCTGCGTAGCTGGGATTCCAGTCTCCTGTTTTAAGATTTTCTTGGTAGATTTAATTCCCTTATCATCATATAATGTCCGTTTCTGTCTCTGCTCATTACTTTTTTCGTCTGATGCCTACTTTATCCAATTAATGTAATCTTTCTACTTTCTTTTGACTAATGTTTATAAGATATGTGCTTGTTCATCCTTTTGTTTTCAATTTTCTAGTATTATGTTTTAAGTGAGCTTCTTTGACAGCCTATGGGTTTGTCACTTTCCCCGCTAGTCTGCCAATCTCTGTCTTTGAATTAGTGTATTTAGGCCATTTACATATAATGTAATTAATGATATGCCATTTTATATTGTGTTATCTGCTTGTTCTGTTTTTCCTGTCTTCCTGTGAGTTGCTGTTTATATTATAATAATCTTAATTATTAGTTTCCATATATAGAGAGAATTATTTGAGTGTTAAATTTTTGCTTTAACCATCATATATAATTTAGAAATCTTGAGAAGGCAAATACCTTTGCATTTACCATGTATATCTTTACCATCTTCTTCCTCCTGTGCTAATGTTCCATAAATTTCACTCTTTTATCATTTCCTTTGTCTGGAGAATTTCCTTTAACCATTCTTTTAAGATAGGTCTTCTGGTGACATCTGTAGTGTAGTTTTCCTTTATCTAAGCTTATCTTAATTTTTTTTCTTCATTCTTTTTTTTTTTTTTAGCATGTCTTTAATTTTTACTTTAAAAACTAAGTAACAAAATTTGAGTACTGTAGAGTCTGAATTCCCATCACAGTGTATGAACGATGGTCTAATTGTGAAGCTCCTTAACATACTCCATGGCATGGGTACTGCCATCTTCAGTGCCTCAGGTGGAGTTGGGGTCCTTCCACCAACTTGACAAAATAAAGGCAATAAACCTCCACGACCACAGAGCAACCTCTGCCATGGTGGTGAATGTGTTTTAGGCACTGGGCTTGCTTCGAGGTGGACTCAGTCCTGGTCTCTGAGGTTCTCCAGGTAGTCGGGGAGGACAAACAATTTTCTTCTTCTCCCATCTTGGAAAAGTACCGTGAGAAGCACTTGTGAGGATGTATGACTGGGGTTAAACACTGGGAGATGAAACAAGCCCAAGGCCAGTGTCACCCAGCTCCTCAAGTTCTGTATTCATAATGGACTTGTGACATTAACACAAGCTGTCAACTCAGACCGTGATGTGAACTCCCTTCTCCCCCTCGATCACCAAGAAACCCTTGCCCAATTCGGCCAGCACTGCCGCCATCTTTCTCCCCTTCTACAGAAGCTGTTCTCTTTTTCTTTATTTTATTATTATTATTTTTTGGTACCGGGGATTGAACTCAGGGGCACTGACCACTGGGCCACATCCCCAGCCCTTTTTTGTATTTTATTAGAGACAGGGTCTCACTGAGTTACTAAGTACCTCACCATTGCTGAGGCTGGCTTTGAACTCGCGATCCTCCTGCCTCAGCCTCCCAAAGAGCTGGGATTACAGGCGTGCGCCACCACGCCCGGCTTCTTTTTCTTTATTTTTGAAGGTTATATTTGTTAGATGTAGGGTTCTGTGTTGACACTTCTTTACCTCCCACACTTGGAAATGTCATTCCATTTCCTTCTTGCCTCCATGGTTTCTAATAAAAACATCTGCTGTCTTCCGAATCACTTTCTCACTACAGATGAGGTACCATTTTTTGCTAGCTGCTTTCAAAATTTCTAGTGTTTTCTTGTTTTTTTCACAGATTTGATTATCATGTGTCTTGGTATGGATTTCTTTGTGGTCCACTCAGCTTCTTGAATAATTTTATATCTCTTGCCAACTTGGGAATTTTTTTCCTTTTTTTTTTTTTAGTATTTTTTTCAACTCTGCTTTAAGTGTATCTTTCTGGGACTCAAGATCACGTGAATGTTATAGCCCTACCAATCTCTGAGACTCTGTTCATTTTTCCCCCCAGTCTATTTGCTCTTTTGGTTCAGACTGAATGATCTTGATGGTTCTGCTTTTTATTTCACTGGTTCTTCCTTTCTGCTATTAAGCCTGTTCATTTGAGTTTTTCTGAGATTTTATTTTTCATTAAAAATTACATTTAGTGTTCTTTCTAACTCCTGTTTCTTTAACAAAGCTATTTCTTTGTTGAGACATTGTATTGTTCTATTTGTTTCAAGGATGTTTGTTTGTTGAAGCATTTTTATAATGGCTTCTTTAAATTCCTTGTCAAAGAATTCTAACATTTCTGTCATTTCAATTTTATCATATACTGATTGACCTTTTCCCCTTCAATCTGTGATCTTCCTGGTTCTTGGTAGGATGGATGATTTGTGTGTGTGAGGGGGGTGGGATGGGGTGGGGTGGGTGGTCCTGGGGATGGAAATTGGCCTCATGCATGCTAAATGTGGGCTCTAACACCAAGTTACACCCCCAGCTCCAGGGATGATTTTTTATTGAAGGCTTTATATTTTATGTATTATCTAATGAAATTCTGGATCTTATTTAAACCTTTTGTTTTAGCCCATTCCCTTTGACACTACTTAAGCCCAGGACGGATGCAGATGCCATCTTGCTGCTGCCAGGTATAGGAAGAATTCCAGGTTGGTCTCCCTACTAGGACCCACTGATTCCTGCCTGACTGGTAGTGGTAGGGTAGGGGTGCCTCGTTATTGCTCCCCATTTGACCTCCACTGACAGCAGGAGGGTCGGTAGGGGTACTTCGCTACTGTGGGGTGAGGTGGAAGTCTGGGCTCCCTTTGTGGTGTCTGCTGCCACCGCGGGAGGGGCCTTGTTACTGCTTGGCAGGTCTGAACGTCTTGGCTTCCTCCTAGGGTTTTCTGACAGTAATTTAATGGGAGTGGGCAGAGGGGTGCTGGGTGCCTCCTTAAGCACTGCCAGTGGGGAGTCTGTGTTCCCCATTCAGCCTTAGCTGGAATGAATGGCAGCGGGGCCCACAGTTTCATCCTGTGGCGCTCAGCTAGAGCAGAGCTGTTATAGTCTTTAAATTTAATGTTTTCCAGAAAAAGCCCTTTCCTGGCCTTTTGGTTAGAAGGAGGAGGCTTTAGGTGAGGCACTATTTTTTCCCCCCATCTTTGTTGATGTTTTTGAATTGCCAGCTTCTTCAGCTCCAAGTCTGGGACATATGAGACAAAAAAGAAGGCCAGGGTCCTCACCACGTGTCAGTTCTTGGATCCTGATGTCCCTGGCTGGTCTGCTTTCTTCTCTCCCCCTTCAGGATCTTCTTGTGTTTCTTCCCTATCTAATGTCTAGCGTTGTTCATTGTACTCAGCCAGAGGAAAATGGGAAAAATATATCCATGGGAATAATCTAGAAGCTAAATTGTCCACAAAGGGCCTCAGGAACGTCTGGACAAGTTCGTCTTATTCCATAGCAACTTCTGTGTCACCTACTGGGTCCCAGGTCTTGTTGGAGGAAGTGGAGCTAAGACCTGGGACCAGGATCATTTCAGGCCCCTTCTCCCCAACTTCTTGTTTTTCTCCTTCTCCTATATTTGTGGTGCTAGGGATCAAACTCAGGGCCTCCTGCGTGCTCTGCAAGCACTCCACACCTGAGCCACATCCCCAGCCCTCCCCACCGGCCTCTTCTATGCACAGGTGGAGAGGGTGGTCGGCTGTGCGGGCCTCTGACTCACCTGTCAGTGCAGCTACAAACCCAGCCCAGTACTTTTCAATATAAAAGTGGACACTCGTGGGACCTTGGCCTGCTCCTAGCCTGGTCTTTTATTTCCTTCCCTCCGCTGATGCTTCTCACTCTGATTTTATCCTCCTAGGAGCTAATGAGGTAGGTTAGCCGGGGAGGGGTCCTAGGTGACATGTCAGGTGGGTGAACTGCTAGGTTGAGCCAGGAGCTGGGCACATGTGGGCCATTCTTGGTACTGGAGGGCCAAGGAGAGAGGCGCTGACCCAGTGTTGGAGAGGTCAGGTGGCAAAATGGAGCCGGGGACCAGAAGCTGTCAGTAGAATTGGAAGAGACCAGTTTCAAGGGTGATGCACCATTTTGCCCAACTGGCCATTCTGGGCCTCCTCCCTCATTCGGGGGAGGAGGTCTCAGGAAGCTGTAGTGAGTGACATCGTAGCACTTGGAAAGACTTTGGAAAGTTGTGATGTTTCTGAGATTGAGAGGCAAATGAAAACACAAAAACACGACAGATTGTTTTTAAAGCATCAAGACGCAAATTGACAACACGAACATATTTCTGGACTTAACAGTTAAATGTGTGGATTAATTATGGACCTATTAAGTGGCAGAATTGTTCTTAATTTCAGATGACTGAAACAGCCCTGCTGCCTGACCTGTTTACTCTGGGAAGAGGATTCCATGGGCTGCTCATTCACGGTTTGAGGGGCTGGTAGAAATGCAAGAAACTAGCACAGACTTGGCTTCCAGAAACCATTTTGATTTTCATAATGTGTCCCCAGCTTCTTGGTTAGGATTAGATTCCCATCAAACATTAACACGCACACCCAGCTGCTCCGGAGGCTGAGGCAAGAGAATTACAAGTTCAAGGCCAGCTTGGGCAACTTAGCAAGACTCTGTGTCACAATAGAAAATAAAAAAGGGCTAAGGATGTAGCTCCGTGGTAGAGCGCCTGGGTTCAATCCCCAATACTGGGGGGCGGGGTTTGTACTGATACTGTGAGTCCTTAAAGTTGAGCTTCCTGGTCAACCCTTGGCCCATTTTATCTTCCCACAGCTCTGAACTCTGTCGTCTGTTTGCCCTCCATAGGGCTATCTTGAGCCACCCTTCACCCTACAGCGAGCCACACAAACCCTTTTGAGCGAGGTTGCAATGAAGTATTTCTAATAAGGAGTAGCTTCCTTAAAGAAGAAGGAGGAAAAAAAAAAAAAAAAAAAAAACCCTCAGTCATTGCCTGAATGAAGGGCTTCGACTCTCCCAGCAGGTGCCTTTAAAATCCGTTTTAGTAAAAAAAAAAAAAAAAGGTTTAACATCTCACTACCAAACATTTTGGGCCTTCTGTCTGCAGCATCAGGACCAGAATCTGGTTTCAGATGTCTGACTGGGCCTCCTCCTCCTGGGCCAGTCCCTCCCTCTCCTGGCCAGCAGCCCACCTGGCCAGCCCTGCTCAGGTTCAAATGGCCTTTGCGTGGATCGTGCAATCGCTGCTTCTCTACTTGGAGACTTGGCAAGCTTTGTTTCTGGAATGGTAGGGGTGCTGCTCAGCTAAAACCAACAGAGAAGAGAAAAGGCAGCCAGGAGGTGCCCTCGCCCCCTCCTACCCAGCCTAGTGTCCCGTGGTCAGTGGGCACCACAGCAATGGTGCAGGGTGGACATTCAGTTGGCACGTCAGCACCCCTCTGCTGTTTGTTGAAGTACTGATATTTCCCACCCGCTGGTCCAGGTTGGTACCTGGAGTGCTGCCCACAGGTCCTCCCCGGGAGCCTGGGTCCTAGACCCACCACCCACAGGTTAACTCCCAGAGCCTGGGATGATCCAGGTAGGTGGGGACCCTACACCCACGTGTCAGCCATGTTAGTTACCGTAGGTGATTCTCTTCCCCACCCCCACTGCAAGCATGACCGAGTTCTGGCCTCATTTTTAAGCCAGCTTCTCTCTCTCTTTAAAATTGTTGACACACAATAATTGTACCAATTTATAGGTTACAAGGTGATGTTTCAATACAGGCATGCATACATTATCTTGTAATGATCCAATCAGGGTGATTAGCATATTCATCACTTTAAATATTTACTATTTCTTTTCTGTGAAACCATTTACATTCCTCTCTCCTGGTTATTTCCAAGTACACACGAGGCGTTTGTCGCTGGTGTCAAGTGGGTTCTCGCCCAGTCCCCTTTCTTCGGAACAGGACCGCCGGGGTGCTC
Source organism: Tamias sibiricus (assembly GCA_025594165.1). Classification (NCBI taxonomy): domain Eukaryota; kingdom Metazoa; phylum Chordata; class Mammalia; order Rodentia; family Sciuridae; genus Tamias; species Tamias sibiricus. The sequence continues at coordinate 35,601,871 of CM046672.1, forward strand.
CTGTAGGAAGTTTTACTCCTATTTTTCCTTTTGCATTTTCACCCTGTTTACAAGTTCCTCAGTGCTGTCTGATTTTCCCTGACATTCCTGAGCTGCTGTGACAACAGAGCGGGGCACGCACAGCCGTGACAGCAACCCTCGCACCTCCATCCAACCCCTGCTCGTCTTCCTGGTGCCCTTGTGGTGACACCAGGCTCAGTGTTTTGCTGGGGTTTCTCTTGCCCATCCCATTCCCAGGCAGAGGCTGAGGACATGCTGTTTTGGAGGACCCTGCTCCTCCTGTTTTCGGCATAAGGTCATTCAGAAAGATCCATCAGTTCTCTGCTCCCAGCCTGGTGGGTCTGTTAAGCAGTGAGCTGAAAACAGACATCTGTCAGTCAACCCCGAGTTTGGTGTCCACTGCCTGCCAGCCCTTGTTGGTCTTGAAAATGACTATTTTCCAGAATGGCTGGGTGTTTAGTAAGTGAGGCGTGTGCAGAAAAAGTACCTTGCCCCAGTTCAGTCTTCCAGGGTTCGTGTAGAAGGGAAGGCTTCGTTTATTTAAAGATACACTTTCATTCTTCCAAAGGAGAGCATCCCCTGTCTGGATCAGCGTGGGTCCAGGTTCCTTGGTGGACAAGGGTCTGTTCTGGGAATGGAAAGAGGTGGGATAGGCTTGGTTCTGTCTCAGGGAGAGCTGGTATTCTCTGTGTCAAGAGAGAAGCAGAACCTCTGCTCTGTGTTTGGGTGATCTTGATACTCTGCTGAAGTCAAGAAAGTCAAAGCTGGAAGCTTCCAAATAAATGACTCATTTTACTCATCAGGAAGTTGAGGCTCAGAGAGTGACAGACACTTGCCCAAGGTCATACAGCTGACCATAGGCTGGGATGGCAATTCAAGCCTCATACCCATGTACTCTCTCTTATCTCCTTCATTAAATACGCGCATGCACTTGACATGCATGATCTCAGTCATTCATTTAACCAAGGTCCTAAATTGGCCTGGTGAGTGAGAGTTTCCAAGGGATCCTATGGTCACCGTGCATCCTGTCCCCCTGCCCTAGGATTTGGACCATCAGGGCCATTTGGGGAATTTTAGTCTATGCCATGCCTGCTGCTGGTAGGGCCAAGAGCTCAGTTGGGAACCTTGGAGCTGGGACTTTGGGAGCCCGGGGACTTAGACCTAGGGGGAGACTACTCTGAAATCCTCCATACCCTCAACAGCAGGAAAGAGCAGTGGACCGTTGTGGGCACCCGAGTCCATAGGTCGAGGGAGGCAGCATCCAAGGTCAAAGCCAAAACTCCTAATGCACGTTCTCCTTCCCTGGGCTCGCTGGCTTGGGTCCAGCTTTAGCACAGCTGTAAGCTACCTGGTACCGAAAACCGGGAGGAAAACTCTCGGAGGCAGAGTAAAGCTTTTACTACTTTTACTTCTACTTTCTTAGAGAGAGCTTAGAGAGGGAAAGAAAGATTTTTAGAGAGAAAGATTAAAGAAAGCTTTTCTTCTTGTCTTCTTGTACTTCTACTTTCTTAGAGAGAGCTAGAGAGAAAGAAAGATAGAGCTTAGAGAAAGATTATTTTTTAGAGCTTCTTGCTTCTTTCTTCTGTCTTCTGTCTTCCTCGGGAGCCTCGGCCTAACTCTGACCAGCCCTCGGGAGCCTCGGCCTAACTCTGACCAGCCATTACTTCTTCTATCTGGTTTCTCTTCTGTAACCACTCTGCCTACGTTCTGGCTGCTCTGATTCTTTTCTCCGACCCGAACTCTTCTTCTGACCGACCGAGCTACTGCACGACTGACTGAATGAATTCTCCGTTCTCCTAACTCGGACCGCTTTCACCCGGTTATATACCTTCAGCTTTGCAGGTGCCTACAGGTGCGTCACATACATATCAGGTGGAACTTATGGCTTCCAGCTAGCTGCAACAGCCCTTCCTAATTAGGGCTCCTTCACACAGCCGTCAGTGGAGGGCGTGGGGACCCAGGAACAGGGACGCAGATGCTTCCTGGTGCTTGGTGGTTGGACGTGGTGGAGCAGTGCAGAGTTCTGGGCTTTAGGGGTGGCTCTTGGGGGTGAAGGAGCAGAGGGCGGGCCTTGAGCTAGGAAAGGAGGCGGAGGAGCAAGGGTTTGAGCGACCGTGGCTGCGCATCTCTGCAAGGAGCTGAGCTCTGGCACGAGCCGCAGGGGCCCCTTTTATGGATACAGAAGTAGAGGCTCAGGAGCCTCCCGAGGCGAGCCGGTGATTCTGATCACTGCTCAAACGTCAGTGTGTAACACGTGGGTTCTATGCAGGTGCCACTGGGCCACCTGGGTGGGAATGGCCCAGGGTGGGGACTCTGGGCCGGGAGGAGCTCTGCTTGGTTCTGCTTCATCAGTTGGTGCTTTGTGGAAGATCTCCCCGATGGTGGCCTGGACAGACAGGCCTCGGGGACGCTGGGCTCCTCCGCCCCATGTGGTGAACACTCTGTCCCCAATGGCCATGCAGATGGATGAGCCGGCAGTGGCCATTGGTGCTTTGTGAGGTCTGCATTGAGGGCTGGTGGCCGGGCACCTGGGCACCCAGTTCACAGACTGTTAACGGCGGCCTGTTTTCTGCCTGCCTGTGTGTATTCTGTGACCTGCTTTTCGATGTTCACCCATTGCCAAAATCCCTGCGATGTTTTTGCAGCTCGCATACAAGAAGACCCCAGGGCCCTCCATCTCTGGTGGGCTCCTTGCTCTCAAAAATGCCTTCCTGCATTAGGACCCCAGCTTTGGAGGTTTCTGGCACCCCTGTCCCCTTGCCCATCCCCAGGGCTCCCTCAGCCCTACCTCTGCTCCTAGCTAGCTACAGGGGCCAACTTGCAGGACAAGGAAGGAGGGAGGCTGCCTGTGTGTGCTTTCTTATACCTTTGCATATACTGTTCAGCCGCGAGTCCACTCTCCTGATGCAGAATGACAAAGTGAGGGCCTGTGTTAGAATTATTAAGAATTTAAAGATAGTGACAGCATGGAATCCAACCACAGGCAAGGACCTTCTAAATTTGGGCACCTGTGTGGCTGCACAGGTCACGTGCCCGTGAAGGCTGTGTTATACGGAGGCAAGATTCTTTGATTGGCAGGAACCTCACAGGACTCAGGGCTGCAGAGTAAGGTTGTGCAGGTTGTACACTGCTCACCACTAGAGGACATCATTCACATTGTGCTCTACATGGTGGCCCTGCCAGGCAGACCCCGACAGTGGTAGTGATCTTGAACTTTGGCGATGGCCTGGGGTCCTCTCGCCCTCCTCTTTCGCCCTCCCTTTCTCCTTGGCATTTCAGGGATGCGTTTCTCTGTGAAGCCGAGGTGCCCGGGCACAGCGCTGCTGCTGCTGGGGAGGCTTCCGCTCCTCCGCGCTGCTCGCCCGCCGGCGGCTCTGCTGTTAACCTTTGGGGTTTGCTCACAAAATAGAAACTCTCTTTGTAGGTCAGTTTGTCAGTAATTTTGGCAGCCGCGGGGCCACCGAGGGAATGAGGCTTGGTTCCCACTTGTCTCGCTGCTCGGGTTGGAGACTTCTGCGGAGCCCCTCCCCGGGAGGCGGCTCACCCCTGCCGGAAACGAGAGCCGCTTTTCTCTGACCTGGTTTTGAATCGGCAGGAGCGATGCCTGCGCCGTGGAACTGCTTCGCGCCGAGAAGGAATTTGGTCCACGCCCGGCCGGTGGGCCCAGGCCTGCCACAAGAGCCCTCTTCCTGGGCCTGTTTTCCTGCATGTGACGCTTGGGGGGGCTGCTGGGTTTGCACCTGCTCCCCTGCTAGGTGGGCCTCACTGTCCGGCCGGGCTGCACACCCCACCTGCACCGTGGCCCTGCGCAGCCCCTCCTGACCTCCCCGCACACGCAGCCTGGGCTGCCCGGCTCTGGGCTGCGGGCATCCTGCACCGTGATACCCAGCCTGTGCCCCTCTCCGCACTCCATGCTGGAGGGGCGGAGACTAGATGAGCCGGGCCTTGGGTGATGCGCGTTCCGGGTTGGCTTGGCTGTCAAAGAAAAGGGCATTGTGGGAGTGGCCTGGAGCAGTCAGGGGGGCCTTCCCCGCAGAGGCAGTGATGAGCTGGAGGCCAGCCTCCTCCTTTGCTTATTTTGGGGCCTCTGGAGAGTGAGACTGAGAACAGGGCATCTCTGGTCCAGGACAGGAAGCTGGAAGGTTGGGGGTAGTGTTATGACTTGGAAATTGAATCCCATCCAAATAATAATTGAGCACCAACTGTATGTAAGACCCGGTGCTAGGATTAGAGTTGCTTCACATCTGGACCAAGACTCCACAGCAAAAGCTGAGGTTTATATGAGGATTCTAGGGCCACCAGAGACGAGGGTGAGTGCCAGGGAGGGAGAGGAGGACTAGGGAACTGGGGCTGGGGACCCCCCCCACCCTGGCTCCCTCTGCCTGCTTCTGCCTCCAGGGTCCTAAGGCCCGAGGCTGGACCCCATGCCAGCTGGGACCAAGGGACGCCTGGAGCTCACCCTGCCTGCTTCCAGCTGCCCTGGACAGAGCCTTGTGCTATCCACGACACCTGTGTACAGCGTGTTGCCTTCCAAGGGAGCAGGCTGCAGCCTGCCTTCCCCATGTGCCTGTGACCTTGAGCAGGTCATTACCCTTGAACTCAGTACACGAGTGGCAACCGGGTTTCTTTCCAGCAGACTGTCGAGCTTTGATGGGACAGTGGCCGTGGTAATGGCGATCACAGACACACAGCACCTGTGTGCCAGGCCCCGTGCTGAGTGCTTCATTCTCACATCAGACCCCAGAGGGATGGGGAAGTGGAGGACGATGGAGGCCAGGTAACCTGTGGAAGGTCTCGCCACCAGTAGGTGGCAGAGCTGGGCTGGCCTGTGCCCAAGCATCTTGCCACATGCCCTGTGCAGCGCGGAGCCCCTTATGCGGGGAGCATCTATGGAAAGGTGCGGAGTCCCCCGGACATGCCTGTAGTCCTCTATCATCGCCCGTGGGGGCCCTTCTGGACCCTTGAATGCCTGAGCGAACCTCAGACAAGGATTTGCCCCCATCTCCAAATCCCCTCCGGTGTGGATGCCTGTGGAGCTACGTAGGGTCATGTCCCCATTTTTCTTCTTTATTTTTTAAAACACCATATCACAGAAATTCACTGACCATGTGTCCACCCCAGAACCCCTCGCGAGGGCAGCTGAGTGTTGGGGGAAATTTGTGAAATGCAGTTTGGAAGCCGCCAGCCAGGCCGGAGCCCCTCTGCGCGAGGGTGATTTATTTCAGCAATGTGGTAGTCATTAGTATCTCTGGTGTCGGAGCCTGAGCACCAGGGCCTGGGCCTGTGGCCGCGGAGCCTTCGGGGCCATTACGTGCTAATGGCTCAGTGTGGGCAAGGAGGCTGGCCGTCAATCTCGCCCGGGCTGGTCATAAACGTCAGCCGGTTCCCTTCCTGCTCCCCACGAGAGGGGGCCTCTGCTCGCCGTCCCCTGCTGGGCCTGGTCTCCAGGACTGTGGGGGCCTCTCCCGTCACTTGGAAAACAGTTCCAGGACTTGCCCACAGACGAAATCTGTCTGTCCCAGATTTTGGAAGTCTGAGGTCATTTTAGGGGCCCTTGTTGGCTTGGCTTTTGGGGTCAGTTCCTGAAGGGCTGCAGGGACTCGTTCTCACAGCTGCCCCAAAAGAGGGGTCTTGGCTACCTGCGTAGCTTGGCGCGTCTGTCCCCTTGCTTTCTGTTCATGGGGACTTGACTTACATGCAGTGAAAGGTGCACATCTTGCTGCATGGTGTGGGCTCTTTCTACACGTGTGCACCTGGAACAAGCAACACCCACACCCACACCACGCCGCGTCCTTCCCCGCCCCACCCCCGTGAAGGGCGTCTGCTCTTCTGCGTGGTCTACCATGGCCGGGCTTTGCCTGCTTCTGAATGCCGTCTGTACGGGCTCAGTCTGGAGTCTTCTTTCGGGATCCTTTAGCTCAACATCTAGACTGTGAGATCCACGCATGTTGTTTGTGTATACGTAGTTTGTTCCGTTTTATTGTTCTGTTTGAGTGTGAATGCTCAAATTTGTGCTTTTTTTTTTTTTTTTTTTTTGCCTTTGCTAGAGATTTGGATAGCTGCTGACTTGGAATTGTTGGGGATAGTGCAGCCAAGGCCATCTGCAATTTCATGTTGTTTGTGAGCTGTGGCTCTCAGGTCTTGGGAACTGCATTTAGATCCATTTCTATCAATCATTTGCTGTGTGACCTTATGCAGGTTCCTTAACCTCTCGGAGTCTCTGTTCATACATCTGTGAAATGAGGGGATTAAAGTGTCAAGTGCTCAGCACAGTCCTGGGGAGCTCTCATTGATTAGAGCCTTTTTATCAGTGGTTTCACCTGAACACACACTTCTGTGGCTCTGAGAGGCTCTAGTGTGGTTGGAGTAAGGAGAGATGAGTTATGTTCAGGCTTAGGAGGGCCTGCGTATGCCAAATATTTGAGCTCTTTTTAGTTGAGGAGTGGACAAGGCCAGGGCCAGGGGTCCTGCCCTCTGGATGATGGTAGAGCCTGCTGGATGCTGGGCAGCCACAGTGAGAGGAGCTCCTGGTCACATCATGCTTTCTTAGAACGGTGGACTTGCACATGCCCGGAATCCCAGGCTCCAAGAGCTGCAGAGCCCAGATCATCCGGGCCTCCCCTCTGCCACACGGTGTCCAGGAGAGCAGCGCAGACCCACAGTGCATGCTGGAGTGTGCCCAGGAGGCTGCCCCAGGGAGGTGGGATGCCCACCCATTTGGGAATGTTCTGCTAGCCACATTAAAGAAATAAAAAAGGACAATCAGGTGAGGTAATGTATTTGTATTTAATCTGATGTATCTAAAATATTATGATCGTGCCATACAATCAACCTGAAAACTATTACCTTTTTTTCTTATTTTTCCTATGACTCCTTCAGCATCTGGGGTGTGTTTGGGTCTCCCAACTCCTGTCCGTTTGGACCAGCCTCACTTCTAATGCTCAGTAGTCCTAGCATGTGGCTAGCGGCTACCTTGTGGACAGCAGAGCTGTCCCGGGCTGCAGATGGGAGGTGCACTGAGGCCCTGGAACAGCAGGGGTCCCCCACAGGGAGGTGGAGGCTGGGCTCCTGGGGACCCCTGGCTGTGGTCTTACTCTCTTTGCAGTTTGGAAACAGACACTCCCAGCTTGCAGTGCCCCGGCCACCTCGACACCTGTCCCGTGCTCCCCACAGCTACTCCAGGAGTGCCCTTCAGAGGGTCTGTGAGGTCCAGAGGGGTCAGGTGGAGTCCGGAGGTCCACACAGGCCCTGAAACAGCGCCAACAGGAGCCACGTGGCCACAGGTCTGGCCTTGGCTCCTGCTTCTTTCCTTTGGGGACCAACAGCTGGGCAGTGCTTTCTGGCTCATGGTCCCGCCACATCCCACCCCTGCTTGCCAGTCTCTGGGGAGGGGGGCGAAGGGGGTGGGGGGGAGCGGCACACAGCCCTGTGCCTGATGTCCCCCCTGCCACCATCCGGGGCGTCCTCCCGGGCCGATGCTGTGAAAGCGACTCTCCCTCTCTCCTCCTGCAGCCACGGGGAGATAAAAGCCAGGGCTGTGGGGATGGTAAAGAGGAGCCAAATTATATTTATAATATTAAAGTGAGTGCATTTGTGGCTTGCTGTTCTCCAGGGTTTTTCATAAGTAGAAAAACACAAATTAGCATTTTCCATTTCCATATATTGACTAGAAAAATCGCCTGCTCTCAATTAAGACCTATAGCTTTTGGGATGTATGCAACAATTTTATAAAATATTTACAGCGAGATTTGCATTTTACATGGTGTTACAGTTTTTCTTGTGTTTAGGAGAAAGGGCTGAGGCCTTCCAGAGGAAATAGATTCTCTGGCGTGGAGCGGAAGGAGGCTGCGGGCTGTTGTTTTTCTTGCCTTGTGCACCCTGGCCGTCCAGGGCTGGCGTTGTCTCTGGTAATTACCTAAGGCTGATCCACCCGTGAGCTATTCCTCAGACTGTTTGCAATCCCGTGCTCCTTTGACAAATCTATTACTTTCCCTTTAAAACTTGCCGGAATGGAGCTGTTTGCGGCTTTGTGCTAGATGGAGAAGAAGAACGTTTTTTTTTTTTTCTCCGAATGTAAAAGCATGCCGTAAAGAACATAGCTATTTCCTGGATAATTTGCAGTTGTATATTTTATGTTAATTTCACCGAAAATACTGCACCCCTGCCAGGTTTAGTAGCGGCTCACTGTGATATGAATAATTTCTAGTGAATCATTTTTTTTTTTCTTCATTTAAGATTTGGCACCTTTTTAAGATTTTAATAATAGCAACAAGGAGGAAGATTTAGAACAAGTGAGTGAAAAATTAGTGCCAAAAATAGAAATTCACGTTGAGCGCTAATGTAAAATAGCAAGAATACAAAATACATGGAAAGCAGTTTCCACAGATGTTTTTCCTTGTTTGATGTAATAACTATTTACTAAACTGTTTATTTTTTAACTCTCCGGCCTTTGGTTTATAATAAAATATTTATACATTCTCCGCTGTAATAAAAAAATATTGACAAAATACTATAGAGGTTTTAAAAAGACAATTGATATTTTTATTTTCCAGGAAGTGAGCGCCGTCTCAAACTTTGGTGCTATTTCAGGGATTGGTTCAAGATTCGAGAATCTGGGGTTGGGGTTTGAGGTCATTGCCTAGCTTGTGGGTTGAGAACAGACAGGTGTTTTGCTAGCTTATGGTTGGACGTGGATATCGGTGGGTGTTTTATTTTTTAAATAGAATCCTTACCTGTGAACACTACCAGGCGTGAGTGCGGGCCTTCAAGCTGCCCGTCCCTGAGCTGAGCCCGCCGTAGGCTGGCAGGGAGATGCGGGGAGAGCTTCTGGGGATGTGAATATGGGCAGGATCAGGGGTTGGTTGGAGGTCACTTGGGCCCTGGGGTTTCTGTAAAGATTTGACTTGGATTTTCAGCTTCCGTCTGCAGCCAGCAAAGTATGTCCTGGGACATTGTCCCCGTGTGGGTTTGTCATGTGAGGATCCCCAACTAGAGCAGGGGTGGCAGGGAAACCCTGGCTTTTGTACAGTCCTCATTCAGGAGGCAACAGCAGCAGTCGATGCAGGGGACCCCACCCCAAGCCCTGCCCCTGTCCCAGGCCACCAGGAGGGTCCCGTCAAGGTGACCTAGAGATTGTCAACAACAGCCAGAGTCACAGGGGGAGAGTGTAAGGACAAAATCAGCAAAGAGGACACCGAGGCACGTCCTGACAGCCAGTTGGGCCCTGGCCACCCACCTGCAGCCCCTGACCAAGGTCCCTTGCGGCGACCAGCCTTGCTGCACCTCCTGCCCTCCCCAGGCCTCTGAGCCCACGTTGGTGCTGTTGCTGAAGGCGCGTCTCTGCGCCTGGACGTGGGTTTCTGCGATTGCTTGGGCTGGTGCTGGGGCCCGTGTGTAGGTTGTGTTTTCGTCTCTGCGTGGCGGTGAGCCCCTGACCGGGTCTTCTGTAGTTGCACTCGGTGTCTCTGTGTCTGTGTGTGTTTGGCTCAGTGTGTCAAGTATGGTTTCTGCCTCTTGTGTGTGTGGCTTTGTGTGTTAGTTTGGAGGTCCACGTTTGGATCTGTGGCCTGTGGCTGCGTTTTGGTGCATGTGTGTGTGTGTGTACATGTGCCTGGGTGTTTCTACCAGTGTGTGTGTGTGTACGTGTGCCTGGGTGTTTCTACCAGTGTGTGTGTGTGTGTACGTGTGCCTGGGTGTTTCTACCGGGGTGTGTGTGTATGTGTGTGAATGACAGGCAGCCCCCTCCTTTGGGTGCCTGTGTCTGAGTCTGTGAGTGTTTGTATCAGTGTGTGTGTGTCTGTGGGAGACGAGCATCCCGTGTTAGGGACCCAGCCCCTTCCTTGGGAGGTGGGGTTCCCTGGCTGAGCTAGTGCCGGGGCGTGGCCATCTCTTCAGCCAAACTTTCAGATGGAAAAGAGAGGCGGGAGACAAGAGAGGAGGTTCCGGAGGGACAGAGCTACAAAGGAAGTGTGTGACTATTTAATAAAGAGAGAGACAACTGGACCTGGGTCTGAGAACACCCAGCACAAACCGTAAGGGGGACATTTGCCACTCTAGGTTCTTAATTCAGAAAATGCCTTTGTTTGTGCTGGGGGAAGTGGGTTTTCAAGGACTTGTGTGGCTTGTTAGTGATTTTGTTTTTGAGCTCGATCTGTTCTGAGGGGCCCCTTCTAGTAATGTAGGACAGCATTTCCTCCTGATCTGCTGGGGGTGGGAGCTGCCTCTGGGGGTCCCCGGGCATTTTGGGGCAGGGAGGATCATCTCACGGGTAGAGGTCCCTGCCCTCTAGTCCCAGGCAGAGTCCTTGGTTTCCCCTCTGGCAGGAAATACCTCCTGCTCCTCAGCCATCTCTGCCCTTCCCAGCCCACACCAGCACGCGAGGCCTCAGGGCTCCTGGAGATCTGAGGGAGGCCCTTTTCCTCCCTGGGCGCAGGCTGAGGCTCCGATTTTCCATTTCACAGAGAGCCCGGGCACAGAGGGACCAGCCACTTGGTTGAGGACCCATCATTAGCCAGGGTAGAGTTTGGGAGCTGGCCTGCGGGAGGTGCTACAACCCCACCAGAAATCTCTGCGGAGGGAAAACGCTATTCACCAGAGTTCTTGAAGAGTTCTTTTTCTGCTGGGTGGGGACGAATTCGGGGTTAGAGCAGGATCACAGGGGACAGCCACCGCCACCAGGGGTCCTTCCTCCCTTCTCCTCACTCCCCCAGGCCACCTTCCCCAGCCTCTCCATCTTGAATCAGGCATTTAAATAAAGGATGTCAGTTTGAGGAGGGGGCAAATGATTGATCTGCCTGTCGGACCCTCCCCTATGAGCTGCTGTGCTCACCTCTTAAATCCTCTCACCTTCTCCTGCACAGTGGCTGGACGTGGGCCATCAGAGCTGGGAACTAGAGGAGTGAAGATGGATCTGGTACAAAGCCACCGGGAGGGAAGGGGCCTCTCTGTGAGCCCTGGGCTCTGGCCACCCCTGCCCAGGGGGTTGGGATCCCACTGCCTCGTCTCTGGTCGTGCCCTACGGCTCCTGGCCAGTGTGGGTGACCCTGATGCTCTTTACAGCTGAGCACGGGCACCTGGAGCTGCTGTGGTCACCACGTGGTTTGCAGGGCCCACGGGCCAGGCCCCGGAAAAGCGATTCACACAGTTTCACTCCCACAAGTGACTTGTGCAGGAGAATTCTGTTTTTCTAAGGTAGCCTGAACCAGGAGGGCTTGGCGGACAGAGAAGGTCCGCACTGCAAGTTTGGTGCTGTTTGTTGAGCAGAAGGCGATGGCGGGGTGGTTATGATTCTCAATTTTGCTAATTGGTTATGTTCTTTATAATTTCAGGCAAACTACCCCTCCCTTTTTATTTAAAAAAAAAAAAAACAACTTTTTTTTTTTCTTTTTTTAAATTGAGTAATACATTTTCCTTACAAAAGAAAAGATGCTGATAAAGAGAAAGAAGAGAGGACTCAACCTTAATCTCACTTCCCAGGGAAACTGCTGTTCACAATTCGGTGTTTCCCTTTCTGGACTCTGTGTGTTCATACACATGCAAACACACAGTTTTAAAAAACATTTATCGATGCTTGATATTTTTACAGAAAAGTACCCATATCAATAAGCATGTGATAACTCTATTGGTGTCTCCCACATAGAAGAGCTTGTGCCCCGTAAGCCAGCAGCGTGCTGATTTTCCCAGGTCAAATCCGGGTAGCACTGGATCATGACACAGCATGACCTACAACCCTGGAGGACCCCCCCACCCCACCGCCCCCATGCCCCTTCTAGTCCCACTTCCCAGAGTCACCACTAGCCCGGCTTTTAACAGCAAGAGTAGCACTGCCTGTTTTTGTTCTTGTACACACATGGAATCTCTGTCCACTCTTTGTACACACACATGTGTTTAGTTTAACTAGAGCTATCATGCCTGCACTCTGTCGTCACCACGTCCCCCAACCCTAGACGGTGGCAGCTCTCTGTGTCGGCATACTGCACACCATCGCTGTCTGGTGGCTGCTTGGTGTTCCTTTATGGAAGTGCCACCGTCGAAATTTCCGTCGGAGCATTTGCTGTTTCACGCTTACCGACCACTGTGTGGAACATCCAGGATGGGTGACCCTCCGCCACCTTCTCTGGGCACGGGGTGGCCGGCACGGTGAGGGAGGGAGGAGGCCCGCACCAGGCCCTGCTGGAGGAGCCCAGGCTGTCGAGTGGAGGGTGCTGGCATGGCTTCAGTCTGCCAGCTGGACCTCATCAAGTGCGGGTGTTAATTACTGGGAGGCCCCTGGTTCTGTGAGCAGGCGGGGGACGCTGGGGCTAACTCGCGAAACAGGGTCACCTTGAAACAGACGCTTCCAGGGGAGGCGACATCCAGGAGAAGAAGACCAGTGGGGGAGCGCAGGGCCGGAGCACCGGCTCCCCACCTGCCTCCCCGAAGTCACCCCGTTGCCCTGGAGCCTGTGTCTGGGACATGCCCAGGGTCCCCGGGGCCCCTCGTTGAGGATGTGTGTGTGCCTTGACCCTGGTTTTAATTGGCCTGAGCTGGGAGCACGAATGCCCACCTCCGCGGCTAACCCTTTGCAGAAGGCCCTGGACTCCGAGGCAGCTGGTGACGCTTGCGGGTCTTCGTACGTGGCCCGTGTGAGTGCTGTGGCTCGGGAGAGGAACTGGGGCCCGGGAGGCAGGGACTGCCTGGCAGTGCCAAATGGGCGCCCGCCATGCTGCCTGCCCGGGTCAGGAGGCGCTACCCCGTGGCACCAGCCAGGTGAGCTGAGCTGCGGGCATGGCGGGGCCAGGTAGGAGGAGAATTAGGTGATTGCATTTCCTCTGTAATTCTTCATCAGGGCCGCCGCCTGGATCCGCTGCCGGAAAATCAATGTGTTCTGACTCCATAATTTCCCAGGTTGCCTTACTCCAAGTACTTTGTGAGAGGGAAGGTGACATCTCTGGTCCCATCTGTATGGACCGGAGAGAGATGTGTCTGTGGTCCATACAGATAGAGTCGCATGTCCCTGCCCACACACCTCCTTTCCTCCCTCCCCCTTCACCCCTGCCCTGTGCCCGCCTCCTCGCACAGGATTCATTGGAATTTCACAACCTTTGCATGCTTTTGTGAAAACACTCATTTGTGTTTGCGCCAGGCCGCTAATGGCGGACGCCAAGGTCTGCGGCGCCTACCTCTGTTCAGCTCTCGTTATGGCGAGGAATGTGCCGTTAATAATGCATCTATGGAACTCAGCTGTGTGGGAGCCAAGTAATTATCCCACTGTAGCGTTCCCGGCTTCAGTGTCATCACAACTGGGGCTTCATTAAAAGTCCTAACAGAGACGGTGTTGTGTGCTGCAGCCTGTATATATATTTTTTCATTTAAATTATCAGCCTTGCTATGGCTCAGAGGTAATTTGACTTTTTGAAACCGCTGAGCCCCTGTGAATTCCCCTCCCCTTCTCCCTCTCGCTGCTCCACCAGCTGATCAGCCCCAGAAGAACAAAAGGTTTATCTGAAGCTATGAAGCATATATTCACCAGCTTCTGGCATCTAGATAAAAAAAAAAAAATCAAAGTACTCCATTGAACATGTTAATACTGAGCAAAATGCACACAGCTAGACACTAAACCTTTACAGGGATTTGGGCATTTGAAAAGTGATACCCTGATCAGGTCTTGAGCTAGGTTTCTTAGCCCAGAGTAGAGCGAGGAGCAAAGGAGGAAGAAATCATGTTTATAAACTAATATGAAAATGAAAGGCTTAAGAGTTCCCCACCTCTTGTCTTCGCTCTTTGTCTGGGTTTTGGTTGGGCGGGCGGTCGGAAAGCCTGGACAGCGCACATCACATGGACGGGGGATTTTCCCTTTGCCGTGGCCTCTGGGCTGCTGAGGATTGGAATGTGGAGCGGGAACAGGGGTTTTGATGTCTCTTGGGGACGCGCCGAGAATTGGGATGGTGTCTCTGGTCTTTGTTTCTCTCCATTCTCCGTGGCCCCTTGGGCCTTCAACAGAGGGGAACCTCAGAAGGAGGCTCCATGCAAGCACATTGCCCCTGTGAGCAGTGCCTTCCGGGGCCTCCTTGAGAGCAAGCCTTTCACAGCCCCTTCCATTGCTGGGGGAAGGCAGCCACCAGAGGAAACTGGGAGGAACGATCAAGTCCTGCAAAGGAATCATTCATCCCAAGACAGCAGATAGGTGCTTGTTTGGCAATGTCTGCCACTGGTGGCTTGGTGGTAGGTAGCATGGTGGCACTTTCCCTGGACTTAGCTACCAAATTTGCTTTCTTGACTCTGACCAAGAAAGATCTTGAAAAGATGTAGAATTTCTTTCTGTTCCCTAGAAGCTTTCAACCTATCTGGGAGGCAGATATAGCTAGAGAAAACGTCTCAAGTTATAGGTAGTTTATGATTTAATGCTAGAGTATAAGTTTTCATCAGGAAAGAGAATATGGAGGATGGAGCAATCAGAGAAGGATTCAGAAGACGTAGCAAGTTTGTAAGGCCAGCTTGGGCGAGTCAGACCGACTCTTGAAGCCTAGAAGGTCATGGAAGAATTTGCCTCGACTTATGCCCAGATGGAGGGAAAGGGAGAAAAATCCAGTTCACACTTTGTGTGACCTTCATGGGACCTGGTAGGAGCTATGTCCTTTGGGGATGGAGCTTAACTTCCATGTGTGCAAAACTGGGAGCCAGCTGTCACCCACCTGGGCATAGGACTTGGGTGTGCCCAGGGACAAGGGCGTGCTGAGAGCACAGTCCAGATACCCTTGGCCTTCTGATAACTGGCCCCTTTGGTTTGGATGCCAACCCTAGGTGCAACCTCTGAGAGCAGCCCCTCTGCCACAGGGAAGATCTATGGGGTCTCCGGCTCTCTACCCCAGTCTTGGGGAAGTATATTTCCTCGCATGCGATATAGTTTTTTCTACCAACTGTGCCAGGCTTTGTGCTGAGTGGGGCACCCAAGGTAAACACAGCCCCTACCCTAAAGAATATCCAGTGTGATGGAAGGCATAGACGTGTGGGAGTACAAATTGGCATGGAGAGGTATGGAAGTGATCACCTGCCCTGGTTATGTGTGGGTAGGGCAGGTGCATGACAATAGGGATTAGCCAACAAAGGTTTGGAAAAGGAGGGGCATTTGAGCTTGGCCCTCTGAAGGATGAGTAGGAGTTCACCAGTGGGACTAGAGAAAGATGCTTAGGTGATAAGCACTGCGAAAGTTAGAGACATTAAAGAAAGAAGGGCCAGGTGTGGTGGGGCACGCCTGTAATCCCAGCATCTAGGGAGGCTGAGGCAGGAGGATTGTGAGTTCAAAGCCAGTCTCAGCAAAAAGCGAGGTGCTAAGCAACTCAGTGAGACCCTGTCTCTAAATATAATACAAAATAGGGCTGGGGATGTGGCTTAGTGGTCAAGTGCCCCTGAGTTCAATCCCTGGTACCCCCCCAGACCTCGTACCAAAAAAATAAATAAATAAAAAGAAAGAAGGATGTTCTTTGAAACTCTTCTTGTAAGAAGATCCTGATTGATGATTTTGTCATATTTTGTGATATTTCTGAGGACAACTCTTGTCCTCGGTGCGTGTCTGATAATCCCCGAGGCGGTGATCTCCAGCCCTGGCGGCCTTCTCTGTCCTGTTCAACACCCAATCTGTCCCCTGGCCATCCAGCTCAATGTGCCTGCGTCTTTGGCGCTCTCACACCCACCCGCTGGTGTCAAGCCCCTTCTCGCAGTGCTGC
Source organism: Tamias sibiricus (assembly GCA_025594165.1). Lineage (NCBI taxonomy): Eukaryota > Metazoa > Chordata > Mammalia > Rodentia > Sciuridae > Tamias > Tamias sibiricus. Next base: position 35,617,575 of record CM046672.1, read on the forward strand.
TGTGGAGACAGATAAGCTCGCAGGTACGTGCCCTCGAAGCCCTCTCCTCCAGCCAGCCAGCTCCTGCTCTGGGCCCCAGGCACTTTCGCCTAGACACTGCATCCTGGGTCCCTTGCACACTTGCCAAGTGTGAGTGAGGTTGCAGGCTCTCCTTTCTCTTGGCTTTTGTTTCTCTAAACCACAAGGGCTCTTTTCAGGACCTGTTTGTCATGGTCAGCGTCTCAGGAGCTCCGAGGAAGGGTGAGGGATTTGGGCCTAAAGGAACCCGAGGGAAAACTGAGTACTGACCCCATGCACTAGACACGTGGGACTCAGCCTCCCGGGTCAGGAGCCTCCACCCATTTCTGGGAAAATAGGTCTTTCCCTCTTTTGGGGACAGTGAGTGCATGCTCGTGTAAACCACTTTGGAATCCTTTTTGGCTTTTAAGCCTCTGCCAGGGCCACTCGTTCCCCATCCAGACCCAGGACATTGTGCCCTGTGAAGTTACACCCAACAGGAATGAGGTCAACCCTCCTCCAAGGCAGCTGGGGCTGGGGGTTCAGAAAACCAAGTGCCTTGTGGCGGCCTCACTGTTCAGGACTTGGAGGCAAGCAAGACAAACCAGCTAAGCTCATCTCAGCATCCGGGGACCGGCTCAGGGGTCCCAGGTCCTGGTTCTTTCTTGGTTCGGAGCTGGAAAGAAAGAGGCGGAAGAAGTGTTTGAATACTGTGCTGTGAAGGGAACAGTCCTGCAGCGCGGCAGTTTTGATATTAGAGCAGACCTCCTAAGAGATCCCCTGGCTCTGAGCTGTGATCCACACGCCACATTCGCAGACAGCTGGTCGCCCAGCGTGGGCTGCGCCTGCCGCTCGGAGCTGGCACACTGGCGGGGACCAGGTAATGCTCTAATTTCCCTCGTGCAGATGCGGCCAGGAATATCTTAATTTATTGGTGTGCTGGCATGCAAGAGGGAATGCTGCGGCGCAGCCTTGCATAACTATTAGCAAAAAATGGAGCTGATAGGGGCTTGACTTCTCCTAAAGTGGGTTTGAAATAATCATCGCCTTTTGTTGTGTTTGGAAGGGCTTGAACAATTCTTAATTATTTAATTATAGATATGCAAGTAATACACTGGGAATGGCCCTGCCATTCCAGGGATACTGAGCAGAGGAAAATGTTTAGTTACCGGAGGAAAAAAAAAAAGGTGGTAATTAAATGGAAGTGTCGTTCGTATCACGGCACGCTACTCTGTCAGCGACGCGGCAGGGAAGGGTCTGCTGGGCCTCACCTTGGGAATTTTTATGTAATAATAATAACATCAACAGCATCGCCACCTGCCTCTGAGCCAGGCCTGGACCATTAGCAAAGCTCTTTCTTTGTCATTTGCTTGCGTCATGCCCGGTGAGGGTTCTGGGAGACGGAGACCATTGCTCCCATTTGACAGATGCGGATGTTGAGCCTGGAGTCTCGCTTCACTCAAGGGCCTGAAGCCGCAACTTGAATTTTTCAGACGCCACAGCAGCCTGTGTCTTTGCTGCTGTGTCGCCAGATGGGGCCGGGCCCTGTTCTGCTTCACAGTGACTTTTCTCTCTCCGCATAGCCTCAACAACTTTGGTGCCTGTTTGCCTGGATTGTGTGAGTCGACTCCATGGCACGCTTCTCGTGACGGACACCTTGTAATTATCCCGTATAAGCACTCATTGTATTCATATCATTAATTTTGTTTGGGCTATTACATTTGATAGATACATTAAGCATTATATAGTTCTCTTTATACATGAAATTGAACTGCCTTTGAACAGTCAGCCGGCTAATTGCCGGTAATTTGTGTTGCTAACGAGAGGCAGAATAGTGGTATAACATTAGACTCAACAGTCAGTTAACAAATTTGCCGATTCAGATTGCAAAGCATGCCCTCGGTGGTGAGGCAGAGGCAGGCTGCACCTAACACGTGGACAGGCTTCTCCAAGCACATACAGCTACACGCCCCCCACGTCCTCACCCCGGCCCCCACCCACTGAGGATCTGGCGACAGTGGCTGGCTGTGCAGGGGCTATGGGATGGTAGGGGGTGACCTGGCCTCCGCCTGCGGCTGTGGGCTTGGGGAAGGTCTGGCCATTCTTCAGGGATGCCAAGAGGCTCTTTTTGCCAATGTCCTGGTTGCTGTCTCCCCTTGCCACCTCTCTGTGTTCTGGGGGTGCCCCGGTGCCCCTGACCACAGTTAGATTCCTTCTGCACTGGGTCTTCATTCAGGTGGGCCTTCTACTCTGAGGGACTCTTGGTGGGGAGGGGATTGGACGAGGTGACCTTCACATCCCTTCTGGAGGTGGCAGAAGGTAATTTGGAAAAGGGGTGATGGGAGGAAGAGCCAGTGTCATCTGTCCTTGGGATTTATGAGCACTTCTGACCCCTCTGCCTTGAGAAAGCCATATCAGTGCTCCGAGAAGCCCAGGGACGATGCACTCAGCTGATGAAGTAAGTGACAGGGTGAGGACCCTGGGGCTGACACAGATGAGACTGCTGACAGGCCTTTCTTCTGGAACGGCGGAAATCCAACTAGGGTTCTGTTATGGGCTGAATTGTGTCTCCCCCAAATTGCTGTGTCAGTGCCCTGACCCTGCTACCACACCAGGGGACCAGCTGGAGGCGGGGTCTTTGGAGAGGTGCTGAAGTTAAATGAGACCCACCAGGCGGGCCTGATCCACCCCGACTGGCGTCCTTATAGGAGGATATGTGGACAGAGAGCAGCAGGATGCCTGTGCTCAGAGGTGAGGACTCGGCACCATCTGCAAACCAAGGAGAGAGGCCTCAGGAGACACCAACCCTGCCAGTGCCTCCACCTTGGACTTCCAGCCTCTGGAACTGTGAGAGGATCCATGTGTGTCATTTGGGCCACTCAGTCATCTGTGCCATTTTGTTACTGCACCTCCAGCAGGCTCATACTGATGAGGCTCAGTGCTTGGCAACAGTCCAGCAGTGTGGACTGTTGGTAAAATCTCTGAAAACCAAAGCTCAGCAGCCTCCTTAAAGCTTGAAAATTTTGAGTTTTAGAATCAAGCAAAAGATGCTGAAAGCTCAGGGGGTAGATGGAGCCATTCAAGGGGATTTGAGGGCTGTACCCACAGTTAACTAAGGGACACAGGGCTCTGGGGAGAGGGATCGTCTTTGTTATTGGAAGGAACCTCACCTTGCTCCAGCCCCTGTTTCCCTGAGAGGGTGTGGGAGAGGTCTGCATTCCTCCACTGAGTAGCTTGGTATTGGTGCCTACAAACTGATGTTCAAAAAAGAAGCAGCCTGCAAGATAACACCTGTGGTCACCAGGGGTCATTCCAGCATCTTTCTAGACTTTATGTCTGCTCAGAGAACAAGCTGTGTCTGTGAGCTCCTAGGCTCAAAGACAAGCTCCCAGGGTCTAACTTCCTCCTGCCCGTGATGCCTGTCTCTAATTTCAAAGAATTTCACTTTCTTCTTACTTAGAAAGCAAAGTAGCAGACATCATTTGGATTCTCAACTTCTGGACAAATTGTTGCTGTGCTTGGTCACAGGACGAGCAGCCTGAAGGTGACCAATGTGTGCTAGTAGATCGCTCTTTGGTGCTGTGTCATATGACACTAGTCACCCTGCTGTTACGGGGCATTATTTTTTTAAAAATATTTATTTTTTAGTTGTAGTTGGACACGATACCTTTTATTTTATTTATTTTATTTATTTTTACGTGGTGCTGAGGATTGAACCCAGGGCTGCGCACGTGCCAGGTGAGCGCTCTACCGCTGAGCTACAACCCCAGCCCCACTGGGCATAAATTTGCTTCAGTGTCCACCCTGGAACACCTTACCTTCTGGGCCAGGGCAGTTGAACTGGATGACATGGTGATGATATGTGTAGAAACATATCTGAAATATACAGACACTGTGCAAGTACTTTTCTAGGTGGTTAATGTATTTACAAAGAAATTATGTCATTAGAATAAAATTGGCAGGTTTAGTGTTTCTATGCCTAAATATATATTGGTTTTCAAATAATTTTGACTCCATTGACATTTCAGATAGAGCAGGACTGATGCTGCCCTGTGACCTTCTCCCCCACTGATGATGTACTTAGCGTAATGATGAGATGCTTTCCTAAAGTCAAATGGCAGCTTTAACTGGAGAACCCAAAGGTCAGTGTCCTGCTAGCACCCCTCGTCATGTTGTTCTCAGTGTCCTTTCATCTGAGGATGGAAAGCATATGGGTAATAAGAAATCCCATCATGTGCAGTGGTGCATACCTGTAATCCCAGCAAATCAGGAGGCAGAGGCAGGAGGATCCCAAATTTGAGGCCAGCTTCAGCTACTGACTCTGTCTCAAAAATTTAAAGAGAAATGGCTAGGGATGTGGCTTAGTGGTAGAATGTCCCCAATACCACAAAAAAATAAAATGATATAAAAAAAACAAAATCACCATGTGAAATTGGCCAAAATGCTGTTAAGACCCTGCCTTCAATGTATTTTTATCTTGGCTGATCTTTTCCCTCCATTCATCAGCCAGGCAAGAACAGAGCGAAGAATGCAGAGCCCAGTTTTGAATAGGACACTAAAAGAATTTCATCCTTAGAGGGCTTTCATAATTCAATACACGAAAATGAATTAATAGCTGCGTTGTTGGGAAGACATATGTAGATCGGGAGGATGGGTGATGCAGAAAATTGTGTGATAGGACCGTCTTTGGTAATGACCATGTGTCATGAGTGGGTTAAGTACAGAAATTCAAAATGGTGCCAATAGTCTTTTTCATTAGTATAGGTGGCTTTTATTTATTTATTTTTACCAAAAAAAGTAATGCATGTTCATGGAAAAGAAAAGGATCAAATAACACAGAAGAGTGTATCCCTAATCAAGAGTGATGCCTCTCCCAATTTCCATTCCCTGGAAGTCACCTACCACTGTTATTTATGTTTAATTGTCTCCAAGAATTTTCTGTGCATATATCCACATGTATTACTCAAATGGGATCAGTTACATTTGTTACTTTGCATCCTGCTCACTTCACTTTTAGCAATGTATATCTTTCTATATCAATCCTTTTGATTTTGCGCCATTGAAAAATAAAAGAGTATGCATAGTGTTTTATCACATGACTGCACCCTAGTTTATTTAGTCACTGCAGTAAAAGCACTTGCAAAGTACAGCAGAAGCCTAGATGCCTTTAGATGCTGGGTGGGCTTCAGAGAGGAGGTGACATTTGATTATAGTTTTTTTTGTTTTGTTTTGTTTTGGTACTGGGGATTGAACTCAGGGGCACTTGACTACGGAGCCATATTCCCACCTTATTTTTTTTTTAATATTTATTTATTTGCTTTAGTTGTACACAATACATTTATTTTTACGTGGTGCTGAGGATCGAACCGGGGCCATGCGTGTGCTAGGCGAGCGCTCTACCACTGAGCCACAATCCCAGCCCCTCCCACCTTATTTTGTATTTTATTTAGAGACAGGGTCTTGCTTAGTTGCTCAGGGCCTTGCTCAGTTGCTGAGGCTGGCCTCCAACTTGCAATCCTCCTGCCTCAGCCTCCTGAGCTGGTGGGATTACAGGCGTGCATCACAGCTTGATTACAGGTTTTGAGGAGTGAGTGAGACTTTGGAAGCTGCTTTCATTGATGACTGTGACATAGAAGGAGGCGATATAGAATGGGATAAGACAGATTCTGTCAGTGAAAGAATGGGATAGAGTAAAATCTCATGCGTTTTCTTCCCTAGAGAACAAGTACTGCAGGCAGAAGGAGAAGGGGCCAGCTTCCTGCATCCCCAGCTCAAGTGTGGGTGTCAGGTGGGCTCAGGGGGAATGTGGTCAGGTGGGCTAGGGTGAGTTGCAGAGGGGTGGGGCCGATGGAGGAGGTGCAAATAACCAGACATTTGAGCCAAAGCTCTCAGCGAGTGTGTCCAGTGTCCACTGAAAACAAGAGAGAGAGTGTGAGCGAGGGGAAATTCCCACTCTGCTTGCTGCTAACCCTGGTTACTGCTGGGGAAATGTTGCTGGGAACCTGCTCCTAGTGACACGTCAACTCCTGACAGAAACCCGGCTTGGCAGGCCCCGTTTCTTAAGCCGAGCGCCCGTCTGCCAGATCGCATTTGGATTGAGTGGCTGGCATTCCGCGAGCCTCGCTTAATAGGATTGAAAGAAAAGAAATGTTACCTTTTCATCACCCAAGACAACAAAGAGAAACGGGGAAACGAAAATATTATTTCGTTTGAACAAATTACAGGGAGACTCTCTGGGGCGCATTCAGGGAGTTAGATGAGGAAAGCTCTTAAATATCATTCCATCAAACTAAATTTTTAACTACAATTTTTTACAGATAAAATGTGTTGGGAGGATTCAAAGAAGATTAGAGCTCACCTAAGAAACAGTATTCAAATTTTACCAGCTAATGGAGACCCAGAAAAAAGTGTTAATGCCTATAACTTTCCTCCAAGGGACGGAGATTTCGGTATTCTTATAAAAACACATTGAGCTGATTTCATTTCGGTGTCTCTGCAGACTTCATTCGAGTAATTTCAGTAAGTGTTATAAATGTTATTTTAAGTATTATAATGATAATCCCTACTGACAACGGAGCGGAGCATCCCGGCTTCCATTACTAAGGTAATGTTTACCTCGGATAGCGCATAATTGTTTGCTTTCTTCACAGTAAACTCTGTGCTCCCAACTGCTTAATCAGCCATGGAAAAGAGAGGAGACTTTGGAAATGTTTAATGTTCTTCTGATTACATTAGAGTAATGGGGAGCCCGTCGGTGGGGCCGCCTCGCCCCCCCCCTTGTTTTTGCTGGGCGACTGCGTGTTTGTTTTCTCGTCCACGATTGTCAGGGAGGACTGCAGAGGCTGTGGCCATCTCGTGAATCATTTATTGTTATAAATATTATGACTCGGACGTAAATCTGCTCAGCTCAGGAACTCCCGGGGCCCCTTTTCCATGCGTGCGTTGGACACGGCCAGGCCCTGGGCGGTCCTGGGGGTGGGCCTCCTGGACTCTTGCATTCTGGTCACAGTCTGTGTTTCCATGTGCTCCCGATCCGCAGAGCGCCTGGTAGGTCTCCGAGCCCGCTCTCTGCTGCCTGTTCGGTAGAGGCAAGATTTTATTAGGCTTTATGAAAGTGGAACTTTTCTACCCTCGAATGCTGAGTCTCAGGGGCTTTCTGGGGCATTGAATAACATTTGGTTCTCTGGCTTCTTAAATATCTGAATCCAAATGTGATCAGGAATTAAGAAGGAGCAGGGAAGGTTGATATGCATTGCAGGTTGGAAGAGGATTTGCTTCTACTGGTCTTGAGTGCCTGGAGCCCTTCTTTCTCTCCCTCTGCAATGGTGAGAAAGTGGGAAAGTTCCGCTTTGAGCTAACTGGTAGCCACTGACTTTTTTTTTTTTTTTTTAATGGTGGTGCCAGGGATCGAACTCAGGGCATCTTGCATACAGGGCAAGGACTGTGCCACTGAGCTACATCCCCCACCCAACCATTGGTTCTTTAATTCATTCAGCAAACATTTGTTGAGTGACTGCTCTGCTCCAGCACTTGGCTGAGCTGGGGTAATGAATTACAAGTGTGTTTTCCCACCTTCCCTTGTAGATGGGCGAGCTGAGACTAAAAGGCAAACAAGCAAATATGTAATTACAAATGGACAGGCGTGTTGTTGGTGCAGGGAAGGGCACGCAGAGGAGGAGTCAGCTAAGATGACGTTTAAATAACCACAAGGAGCCAGCTGGGTCAAAAGTCTGGGTGTGAGGCTGGAGTGCAGCAAGTGACCAGGACAAATGGCTCTGATGATGAGCAAGGCCCGCAGAGGCGGGGCAGTACCTGGTCTCGCCTTGGCGAGGGGAAACCATGCCAGGCTTTACATGAAGAGCGCCTCTCTCCTATTTTAAACCTGTACAAAGGCTTCTGTGGCCCTGGAGGAGATGGGATCATGGGAGAACAAAAGTGGAAGCTACAGTGCCGTGGGTGGCCGCTGCTGCCATTCGTCTGTGGCAGTGGCAGTGGGGTGTGGAGGCTACTCAGGGTGCACCCTGGACAGTGGTGGACGGACTCCTGGCCAGCTGCATGCCTGGGAGGAGAACGTGCCCGTCTGAACTGCTTTATGCCACTGTGTTCCCCCAGCTGACCTTGTCGGCCCCTACTTGCGTCCTGTTCCTGGGGCTCCTGTCCTTCCCAGGACTGACCATTGGGGGTGTCTGACTTCTTTCCCTGCAGCCTGGCACCCTGCAGGGTGGTCCCTGAAGAAGGGTGGAGTGGGGGCCCCGTGCAATGCCATTCTGGAGCCTCGGTTTCCCCAGCTCCTCTTGAGAAGGGGACAGGAGCACTCTCAGCACGCGAGGACCCTTCCTTCCCTCCCCCTACACCCACCAACAGCCTTTCCTCCAGCCACGGCGCCCCAGATCCCTGAGGTCTGCGCTATAATTTAGCTCAAGCCTTTTAGTTAAAGACCAGGCCAGTAGGTAGCTGATTTTCCCAGTCCTCAGGGTGGACGCTTGACAGGTTTCGTGCTGGGGACTGGGGAACAGAGGAGAGGGAGTGGAGTGACTGATAATTAGAGCATCCTGGGGTCCCCGGTCTGGTCCAGTTGGCCCAAGAGGGGTCCTCCTCCACTGGGGCCCTGGTCACTGGGCCTGTGTGCACCTGGCCTCCTGGGAGGTAGGTGGGTTTCCGGCTGATGCCGGGGGTGGGAGGATTAATTGCTTGGACAGAATATTCCCAGTGCCCAGCTTCGAGTTGAATTAACTTCCAAGAAAATATCTAATATCCCTCCCCTTTCCCTTGGAGAGGCAACACCGCGTTGGATCCATCCATCTGTGTCTCCTCCTCTCCGCATCCTGGGCGACCTTCGAGGAATCCAAACCAGAGTTGCCAAACTCAAGGTGGAACCCGAACGGCCCAGGTGGGCTGGGGAGCGGAGGAAGAGGGGAAGCCGCGCTTTTGTTTCTCCTGGACACGCGCGCACACACCTCGGTCCTGACCCAAACGCGATGAATATTTTAACACCGGAGCATTTTGTTGAAGCCAGGAGCACACTGCATTCCTGGCAAGGCCAGAGGATGACCTGGAAACCTGAATATTTCAGGGAACAAAAGGTCCTAGTTCTGCCTCCATCCAAGGTTATCTGAAGGCTGCGTGGTGTGGGGCTGGGGGGCCGCGGGAGGAGGAAGGAAGGGTTTCAGTGGCTTCTGGCCTCCCTTCCAGGGCTGCCTGCTGGGGGAACCCTGCCCTGTGCCTTGGCACCAGGCAGCCGCGCGGAGCTGCGAGGCCCCAGCCCCCAGCCGCGAACCAGGCGGAGAGGAGCCAGCGAGCAGGAGGAGGGGGAGAGGCGAGGGCACGAGGCGAGGGGGCTGGGAAATAGAGAAACAAACTCTATTTTCTGCTTGGCTGTGGCGGGAGGGCTCCCGCGGCCCACAAGCTCGCCGAGTGAAGCAATTTCAGACAGGGATGAGTGTCTGTTTTTCCCTGGAGCGGAGGCTAAAAAACCCCCGAAAGCCCTCGGTTTCTCTTCCCTTAATATCCTGTTTTGGAAAGTGCGGTTGTGAGAAGGCAAAGGAAATGAAGGCGATCTTTGGCGCATAGAAGAAGCCCTGCCCCGCCTTGAGCCAGGGGAACAGGGAAGCTGTGTTGCAGCGGCCACGGTCAAGGTGGAGAGAGGCCTCTCCAGAATACGGAGCTCAGGGAGGTCCTGGGCAGGTGGCCACTTGTGGACAAAGATTCAGATTTCTGTCCTGTCTCAGAGGATGTTTGCTGGGACTGCTGCCACTTGGGTGGCTTCAAAGGCCTTGGACAATAGCGTGCCCGGCTCCCTGCCCAGAGAGGCAAGGATTTTGGAATTCTGTCTTTCCTCCAAATGCAGGCTCTGGGCACCATCCCCGCTGCCCTCTTCCACCGGCCCACAGTGCCTGTGCCTGCCACGTGTCCAGGTCACACAGGCACCGACTATCACTGCAACATGTCTCCTGCCCTGGTTCAGGGTGGCTGGGATCCGAGTGTCTGGTACAGGTTGAACATCCCTAATCCCCAAGCCTCAGATCTGAAATGCTCCCAAGTCCAAAACTTTTTGACTGACATTAGGATGCTACAAGTGGGACGTCACATACCTGGCCTCCTGGCATGCGTCAGAGCCAAAACACAGGTGTGCTAGCCAGGCATGGAGGGGCACACTTTTAATCCCAGTTACTCAGGAGGCTGAGGCACGAGGATTGCAAGTTGGAGGCCAGTCTGGGCAACTTAGTGACACCCTGTCTTAAAATACAATAAAGCGCTGGGGTGTAGCTCAATGGCAGAGTGCTTGCCCCGTATGTGCGAGGCTCTGGGTTCAATCCCCAGGACCACACACAAACAAAGCAAAATGAAAACACAGGTGGGCTAAAGATATCGTACAAAATTACCTTTGGACTCTGTGTATATGAAACATATGTGTAGACTTAGGTCCTGTCCCCAGGATATCTCATTATGTACATGCAAGCATCCCAAAATCCCAAATCTGCAACACTTGAGGTCCCTGGCATTTTGGATAAGGGTTGCACAACCTTGTGGCCGATAGGGACCAGAGATGGCAGGTCTGTGGAGACCTCTTGTGCCTGTGTGGGCACAGACAGCGGGAACAGGCTCTGAAAACGAGGCCTTGCTCTCCTGAAGTCAGTGGAGAGGGCAGGGCTGGGGCTGTCTGGGGCTGCTGGCCTCAGTCACTGCTGGCTGGTTCTCTTTATCTATGCCCTTCCCATTCCTGGAGGCTGAGCTAACACTGCCCTTCCTGCAGGCGGCATTCCCAGCTGGACTGCCCTGGGCAGTTTGACACCAGTCACTTACTGCCTTATGGCCTGACTGCCTCCGTCTTGAACATTGTCACATGCACTTGGAACATTTCCTTAAACTATAGATTCTTTGAGAACAGGGAGTTGTTTCGGTCTTCTGACCACCACTCCCATCCCATGTTCCAAATTTAGTAAATGCATGGTAAATATGTGCTTGCCAAGCACGGTGGCACATGCCTGTAATCCCAGCAGCTTGGGAGGCTGAGGCAGGAGGATCACAAGTTCAAAGCCATCCTCAGCAAAAGCAAGGTGCTAAGCAACTCAGTGAGACCCTGTCTCTAAATAAAATAAAAAATAGGGCCGGGGATTTGGCTCAGTGGTTGAGTGCCCCGGGTTCAATCCCTGCTCCCCCCCCCCACCTAAAAAGGTGCTTAACTGGATAAATTAAGCTACATTTAAAATAAGGTAAAGGGGCTGGGGCTGTAGCTCAGTGGCAGAGCGCCTGCTTGGCATGTGTGAGGCATTGGGTTTAATCCTTAGTACCACATAAAATAAACAAATAAAATAAAGACATACTGTCCAACTACAACTACAAAACAATTAAAATAAGGCAAAGACCTTTTGCTGTAATAAAGAATATGTAGTCAGCCCTCAGTGGCTACAGGTTCTGCAGCATATAGTGAAAATAAAATTATAGTGAGAAGAATTCCATCTATACTGAACATATAGACTTTATTCTTGTCATTATTCCCTAAACAATAGCACTTATGTTATTAAGTTTTATAAGCAATCGAGAGATGATTTAAGCTGTGCAGGAGATGTTCATAGGTTATATGCAAATACTGTGCCACTTGAAGTAAAGAACTTGAGTTACCTCACATTTTGGTATGCACACAGGTCCTGGAACCAATCCCCTGCACATACCAAGGGCAACTAAGAAAGAACATATGTATATATACAGACATGAATCTGTAGACACACATGTGTAACATGTTCTCTGCACTGACCTTGTGAATGAAATCAAGTACTGTTACGTTCATATTGCTAACAAAAGAAATTAGGCTCAGAGAAGGAGACTGACCTGCTTGGGGTCCCTTAGCTTGGAAGGGCAGAAGCAGGACTTGGATTCACAACTCTTAACCTTCCTAGAGCAAACTGCATGGCCAGAACAGAGTGTGGTCTCTGGGATCCTCCAATAAGCCTGATTTTCTGATGGGCCAGTGGCTGGTTTGCTAAGGGCTGCTGTGGACCAGGGACTGCCATGGCCTGAGGCCCTTTCCCAAGTCTTGATGGGCCACTGAGTCTGCAAGTCTATGAAGGGCACCTGCTTCCAGTTCTTGTCCAGTGTGGCATAGTGGTCTCCTTTTTATTGTTCATATGTTTAGTTGCATTTGGGCAAATAGTAAGGGACCGGACTGTCCCAGGGCACAGGGTAGCTGGCATCGGCCCCACCCTCTGCCCTTGCTGGTGTTCCTGCCCTGCCATGTGCCCACCTGGACCCAAGGGCTGCCTTAGATGGCAGTGTCCTTTCCTGTCCACTAGTCAGGTGCTGAGGACAGCCCTGCATCCGTAATTGCTGCACGATTCCCCAGTGCCTGTGTTGGTCCCTAGTGAGTGCCCCGCGGTGGCTGCAGGGAAAAATATGAGGACCAAAAGGATTTGCTAGGTTCTGGCACGTTCTTCCACAGAACAAAGGCAAGTTTTTGTCCTATGTCTGGGCATGGAGATGGATGAGAAGCAGATGAACAGTTTAACGGCCCCTTATCTTTCTCCTGGGCGTTGGGGCACTACCTGGGGGATGGTGACAGAGGCCAAGAGAGAACCAGGACCATCACCCCAAGATCGAGCTTGGGGAAGCCCAGCGTTCCCAGCCTTTACTTGGTCTGCCATCTCACTTGGCTGGGGACTTCTGTCTCCTCGAAACTTCTCCTCAAGGTGTGGTCCAGGGATGGAAGAATGTGCTAGAAAGAGAGAATCTCAGGCTGCACCCACTACTGCTGAATCAAAACCTGCACTTTTAAAAGGGGCTCCAGGTGATCTGCCTGTTCTGAAGTTTCTAGAAGGGCTGGCCTAGAAGCCCATTCACCCAGGGAGGTAGGGAAAAGCTGCCCATCTCAGCTCCACTTGCTGCCAGCCTGTAGTCGGGTGTGTCTCCTGACTTCAGTGTCCTCCTGGGTAAAGTGGGGATGTGGAAGCAGTCGGGCCTCCCTCCTTGGGCTGCTGAGTAAGGTACTGATGTAATAACATACAACACATGCTCCGAACATAGCACACGGCCCCGGCATAGTGAGCGCTGGATGAATGTAATGTTAGCCAGCTTTAGGAACCCAGAGAGTGAAGGGGCTGTGGGAGTGGGAGGGAAAAAACACTGATTTGAGAAGCTAGTTTTGCACTGGGCTTGTTTAGTGGAGCTTAACTCTGGAGCTAAATACCAGCTAGGACTCCCTGTAGAATTATTACACGGAATAGCAGGGAAAGGGGAAGCCAGAGTTAATGCTTGTGATAGCAATTTTTTTTAAATGTATTTAAAAAAAAAAAAGTGTTCAAAGCAAGCAAAACCCCTGGTGATCGCAAATGAATTGCCTAAGTTCTCTTAGCATATCCACTTTGCTGAGTGATGCCTGGGTTCACGTGAATGAGTTGCTTTCCTTTCATAAGGAGGGAGGGCGAGGCTCCCGCCGAGACTCCCGGTTCCGGCTGGCGGCCCGGCGTGGGCCGGAGCCCTGGCTTCATGTGGGGAAGCCATAGCCACGTGGCCAGGAAGGGGGTCTCCGTGGGCAGGCAGGGCATCTAGGCCTCCTGGCAACTTAAATGCCTCCGATTAGCAAGTCGGGCGGGAAGAGGTGCTAAAAAGACTCCTTCCCGCCTCCTCCGCTGGCATGTTTTGAAGGGAGTTCAGTTATGAGACTATTAAAATGTTATTTTGATAATTAAGCCCACAGCTGTTCCGAGGGCGGCAGGGGCAGGCGGCGTGCAGGCGGCAGAAGGCATGGTGCTCTCACTGGCTCCGACAGAGAAGAAGAGCAGGCGGGGAGCAGGCCCAGGGAGCTGGCTGAGGGACTGGACACAGGACCTGGGCAGGGCTGGCTGCAGGTGGGGACCGCCCGTCTCTCTCAGGTCCCCCGGTGCCCTTGGTGCCTGCAGGGGAATGGCTCTAGCGGGTCCCTGTGGGGCACGGGAGCTGCCCCCAACATGGGGATACTTACCAGATTCTCACCCAAACTCTTGTAGCAGCAGATGACAGGGATCCTCAGATAAACCCGAGTGACGTCACCTGCGAACTTGTTAGAAAGTCGTCGACCCCAGCCCAGACCTGCAGAACCGGACACCTGGTAGTGAGGACCGGCTGACTGTGTTCAATAGATACCTCCAAATGATTCTGATGTGCATTCAGGTTTGACCTTAAAGGTCACCTGGCAAATGGGGCTCAGCTTTCATTGCTCCATTGGAGGTTCATCAGGCTGGGTGTTGAGGTGTGAGTGAGGGCGTGCGGGTGGGCTTGCTACGTGCAGACGACCCCATCTAGCCCTAGGCCTTCATTTTACTAGATGGCAAAGAGGAGCCCAGAGAGGAGAAGGGACTTGTCTAAGGTCACATGACAAGTCAGAGCCCAAACAGAATCAAGAATCAGCTAGAGCTCCATTCTAGGTCTTTCTGTTAGGCTGTTGTTATGAATGTTGAGGACGGGGCTGGGAGAGATGAGGTTTTAACTAGAAGTGAGGAAATAAGCTAAGAAGAGGTCCAACGTTGATCAACTTGGCATGCACCTCCCAGAATCCTCTCTTCACATTCCGCTGCGAGTTATTGCCAACACGTGCTTCCACCTACTCAGCCATGCACTCTTCCTACGCCCGTCCCTCTGCCCAGCCCCACCCCACCCATCATGTACCCACCCTCTCTGTGCGCACCTCCGCCCTCTGGCACGCCATTTGTCTGCCACTCACGTTGCCCCCATGTCCACCTGTTCATGCAAATATGCAAGCGCCTTCCACTCCCCGTCTGCTCTTCCACTTCCGACGCTCTCATTCACCTAACCACCTACCACCTGTCAGCCATCCTTTCTTTCCTCTCTTCGCCCACTGAAGAGCCCACAGGTGCCGGGCACTTGACACCATTCTCAACCAGGACGAACCTAACTCACCTGGTCTTGCCAGCCGGCTGGGTTCTCTAAGGTCGAGCTGGAGTCGTGACAGCCCTCTGCTCTGCCCAACCCTCTGCTGGTAACGGTCCCCTCCGTACCTCCCGTTGCCAGCCTGCCCTCCACATGCATTATGAGGGGGCCTCGTGTCCCCTTCCTTTGCACCTCTGCCAGCACCTTCCGCACTCTTCCTCTGAGCTGTCATACTGACAAATCAGCTGGCGTCCCCTGAGCAGCCTCTCCCAACTCACGTGCTGTAATTCACATTCTTGCTCACGTCACTTCTCAAAAGGCTCAAAAGACTCCCGTGGCTGCTCATTGCCTGCAGTTTTGTCCCACTGACTGATGCTCTCTGCTTGTCCCAGGCTGCTCATCAACCTTGTGGCCCTCAGGTTCCCAGGCTGCGCTCCAGCCTGAGTGGGTGATTTGCTGTTTCCAGACCTCCTTTGCACATTTTTCAGCATCCATGAGATTGCACATGTTGCCTCCTGTCTAAAACACCTTCACCCCACTCTGCTCCCCCTGTTAAAGTCCTTCCCATGCCCCATGGTCAGCCTGCACTGCCCTCCCCTTCCTCATGAGATCTGCTTTTGACTCCCCCTGGCACAAGATATGCCCCTTGCACATGCATCCCCCCCACCCCCCATCTCTTTCCAGTAGGGGGAATTGAACTCAGTGGTGCTCTCCACTGAGCCTTTAATTTTATTTGAGGCAGGGTCTTGCTAAGTTGCCCAGGTTGGCCTTAAAATTGGGATCCTCCTACCTCAGCTCCCACATAGCTGGGGTTACAGGTGGGCACCACCGTGCCCAGTGCCTGTGTGCCCCTTGTTCTGCCCATCACATGTTTGGCTCAGGTTTGTGAGGCTCGTGCTCACAGCAAATTTAGGTAGCAGCGGGTCTGTGTCACCTCTGCCACAGGTCCCCGCACAGCGCCTGCCTGAGTGGGCAAGTTCAGGACTCAGTTACACGTGCCTGAGATGCTTGTCACGAGTGAGACCCGGGAAGGCCGCCCAGGGCCCGAGTGGGGGGTTACAAGGCCCTAACTGTTGCTTCATGTGGAACCTCTCACACAGCAGGCGCTTAATACATAATACATGTTCCTTGAATGAAAGAACTCACCCTCCCCTTAATGCTGTTTCTACTTTAAAAATAAACATGAACCAAGTACAGCGGGAATTATGTTCTAAGGTCCTAAGTCAGCTTGCTTCCCGGGGTACTGGTCACCTGGGATTGCAGCCGCTGGCTCCTGGGGGTGCTGTGGAGTGACCTGTGGATTCTAGGGCCTGGGTCTCACGCATTTCTGAGTCCCCAGTGCCTGGCATAGAAGCTGGTGCCCTCTCTGGAACCGCTTTCACCCTCCCCACTGCTAATCTCTATCTATGGCGGACCTGATGTAGCTTTCTCAATGCGTCTCCCTCCTTGGTAGCCCTCAGCGGCTCCCCATCACCTTTAGGTGGAGACTCAGTGCAGCTTCCAGGGCTCTGTATGGTGGCCAGCTCTCCCCAACACCTGCGCCTCACTCTGCGTTCCAGCCACACGTCTGTGCACACGCTGTTCCTTCTGCTTGAGCACTTGATCCACACAAGACACAACTTCCTGCCTCACCTTGCCTGGTGTGCTCACAGCAGGTGCCCCTTTCTCTGTCCTCCTGTGTGTCCCAGCCTCGGGTTGCACTTGGGGGTAACGCAAGCATCCAGCTGGTGAGCATCTTCGTCCCCTGCGGAATGGCAGCTCCTGGTGGACAGGCACTGTCGTGCTCTGCAGCTTTGCAAGTGGCAATCTTTGGATGTTTATTTTTTGAGTGAATGAGTAACTGGAACAAAAGATTCAGGGTAGGTTGTTGGTAAATGTGTATTGAATGAACACACAAAAGGCACACAGTAGGTGCCTAGCAAGTGCTTGCTGAATAAACAAATGGGCAAACAGAGGAGGCTCAGCACCTTATTGGAAAGCTCTGTCCCACAACTCTTCCAGTGAAGCCCCTTCCAGCCCAGGGAGATGTCGGTCTGTCCATCCGTCCTCTCAGCCTCTTGCTCTTGCCCCCTCAGCTCCAGGAAGCAGTGCTTCTGCCCCTCTGGCCTGCCTCTCCCCCACATGCACGTAGGCACTCCATGTAGGGGTGGGAAGTCGGGCCTGGAGGCCACTGTTGGCACCTGCGTGCTAGGGGTGGGAAAGGCCAGGTCAGGGGTGACTCTCTGTGAGTAGCAGGGCAAAGCCTGCCCTGGCCTCTGGCCCCTGCTCTCACAACTGTCATTGCACGTGTATGATCCTTTCAACTGCACAGCTCTGATTTGGGAACATCTTCCTGAACATCTGTTTTTCTCCTTAATCAATACACTCCCTGAAGAAGGCCAACTTGCAAAATATCATATATAACATCAAACATGCTACCTGAATTCAATTAAGTGATTTGGTCGGGGAAGAGTTTATAGTAATTAAGCATCCTGTTTTGGAGCAAATTGTAGCAAGTTATTTCATTCCTCATTAACAGGCACCTCTCTTGACTCTCTATAAGCTAAAAACAAAGAGAGGAAGAAAAGAGAATGAAATAAATAACCCCCACTCAATGTAAATGGAAATAACTTATTTACTGGAACCGTCATGAGCCTTGATTTCCAGTTCTTTACTGCTCTTGACCACGGTGAAGTCACTTCACCTCCCTGAGCCTCTGCCTTCTTATCTGTAAAATGGGGACAGTAACACCAAGTCACGGGGCTGCTGTGAGAATTCAATGAGATCATGCATGGGAGAGCCTGGTGCAGCTCCAAGCACACACAGGGTCGCTGTGGCACAGGGGAACAGCTAGGCTGGTGGATTGATCTTCCTCTGTCAGGGCTGGACTGGGTGTCCTGCTTCTGCACAGTGGCCTGAGGTGCATCTCACTGCTCTTTGTTCTTAATCGCCGTTTCTGAGAGCAGGGGCAAGGAGTCTGCTATTTTATTTCACTCGTTGGTCACCCACAGTCCCTAGCTCGTGACAGGCAGGCTCAGGGGGACAAACTCTGGTCTCAGATGACCTGGATTCATGGTTTGGCACTCAGCAGCTCTGGGTTCCTTGGCAAGTCACCAAAGCCCTTGCTACATCAGTTTCCTCCCCGGTAAAGAGGATGCTGCTGCTGAAGACGGACCTCCCAGGCTTGTCCCCGCACACGGCGAGCTCCCAGGGCAGGTCAGCAGGCTCTGTGGTCCACTCGTTTCAAGAATGGTCCATTTCAGCTGCCCGTCGTTTTCTGTGGGCACTGGCTACACCCCCACGCCCACAGCAGTAATAGCCGCCACTTACCAGGTGCCTGCCGTGTGTCAGCAGAAGGCCCAGAGGGGCACTTGGCATTCGTTTCCCATGACTGCTGCAGCAGTCCTGCTGTTACTTTCATCTTCCAGGTGAGGAAACTGAGGCTCTTAAAGTGACCCAGCAGGGTCAGATGGGCAATGAGGAAGTCACAGGGCTAGGATTTGTCAGGAAAACACCTTTCCCGCCTGTCCCTTATCAGGATTTGTCAGGAAAACACCTTTCCCACCCGACCCTTTTCTCCAGAAAGTCCATAAAAGGCTCATCTGGGTTGAGTGAGGTGAGAGGGCCAGCTGATCCTGGGAGACAGGAAACTGCTGTCACCAGGTGGCCTGAAGAAGGGTGACAGTGGCAGAGGTGGAAAGTAGTGGTGGATTCTGGAGAAAATAGTTTAGCCGCCAGTGGGCGTGGGCAGCAGGTACTGCAGGAGTTCCTCAGAGACACAGGTGACCTTGCAGGGACATTGCTCTGGGGAACCTTCCCAGAAGGTGACCGTGGGGCCTCATCTGACTCCTGAGTGAGGGAGGGGGTCATGACATACAGAGGGACACAGAGAATATTGGTTAGGGGGTGGAAATGGCCCTGTGACCAGCTGTGTGGACCAGAGGAGGGGTGTGATGAAGCCCCTGCCTTCAAAGAGCTCCCTGTGTGGGACAAGAGGCCTGTGGCATAGTGACCTCCAGCATCAGGTCTGGGTGGGATGTGCATTTAGTGATCAGGAGGGGCTGGGGAGGGTGGGCAGCCCTTGTTGGACCAAAGGACCTGCGTAAGCAGGGAGAATTTGTCAGTCAATGTATTTGTTCAGATCATGGCTATTCCAAATATTGTAGGACAGGGGATAGGAGGGAGGGAGAAAGAGAAATGGATGGACAATAAAGAACAAAATCCCTCAGAGGAGCCGGGCACAGTGGCGCACGCCTGTAATCCCAGCACTTGGGAGGCTGAGGCAGGAGGATCCTGAGTTCAAAGCCAGCCTCAGCAAGGGCGAGGCACTTAGCAACTCAGTGAGACCCTGTCTCTAATAAAATCCAAAAAAGGGCTGGGGATGTGGCCCAGTGGATGTGGCCCTTGAGTTCAATCCCCGGTACAGGGAAAAAAAAAAAAAAAAAATCCCTCAGAGGGAGGAACTCAAGGTTTGAGAGGAACACAGTGGTAAGGCCTTTCTTTGGGTTGCAAGGGCCCAAAACCTGCCTCAAATTGGCCTAAGGAACAAAGGGAATGGACTCACTGGTCCTGAAACTGGAGACTCTCAAGGCCCACCTGGGCTAGCCCTTCAGTGTCTGCTATGAGGACCTGGCCTCCCTGTCTCTCCAGTCATCAGCATGCTTCTCTGTATTCCTAGGAAATGTGGCCACCAGCCCCTCCAGGCTCACATCCTGTTAGTTCAGCAACCCCAGGGGCAAAAGAGCCTTTTAACCCCAGTAATACCAGAGAACTCTCATGCTTGGTTCTGATTGGCCAGACCTAGTCACATGGCCATCCCTGAACCAATCCCTTTATCCAGAGACATAGAATACACTGATTGGCCGGGTCTGAGTCACATGCTCAAATACAACTTCAGGGGGCGGGGCCCTCTCTGGTGGAGCATCACTGGGTCATTCTCAGAGAGGAGAATAGATGCTGACAGGAATCAAAAAGTCCACTTCAGGAGGAGGGCAGGGCGGCCCTCCCCTGCAGGACATACATAATTTAAACTGAGACTTACATACAAGTCAAGTGAGATGTCAGGAGCTGACCACCCCTAAGAGACGTGGGTCTATGGGAAGAGGGATCTTCTGGGCCAAGAAATGACAAATCCTGGTGGGCAACCGGGGTCCCTCACCCCCTCTTTCCTAACATCTCATGCACCTCATTTCCCTGCACCCGGGCTGGACGTCCATTCTTGCATCCCTCCTTGCTGGGGCTGGGCTCTTTCCCGTGCCTCCCCTCTTCCCTGGTGAGTACATTCTGGGGTGGGAATGGGAGCTTTGGCTCCAGGATGCCTGTGGTCTGAGTTCTGGCTGGTCAACAGGCATGCTGGTGGAGTCGCTGGGCTGGCTCTGGCTGGAGACATTGGAATCCTTTGAACCCTCCCAGGGGTCTGTCTAGCCTGGCTCTGTCTGGCCAGTGTGTGGTGTTCTCTGGACAGAGACCCAAAGCTCACCCCTGGTTCCACTTTGTGGACCTGTTTATCAGCCTTGTGGGAGCATTGCTCTAGCAGCTTTGGATCTCCTTTTTGTCCCAAGCAGGGGACAGGTTGGTTTGGGAAATGAAAGGTTCAGCTAATGCCATCCTGGGTCATCAAAGCCAGCTAAAGCCAGGTGAACCAGCTCAGCACAGCTTCAGGGGTATGGGGTCTGGTGGGCTCAGCTGCTGTGACCAGCTTCGTGGTCTTTGCCAAGTCTCCCTTCCTTTTGGGGCCCCGATTTCCTCGTTTGTTTGCACAGAAACACGAATGCTTTCCAAAGGCTAAAGCTCAAACAGGAGCGACATCATCAGTGTCAGCCCTATTCCTCTGTCCCTAGAGTCTCCTACATACCCCCTGAGATTTCTCTGAGCTGCCTGTATTGCTCCTTGTTTGTCCCCATGTCACAGCTGGCCTTCTGGGGACACATGGCCCCCATCTGGCTTCAAGGAGAAGCAGTTGTGAGTTTTGTAGACCCGCCACCACTCTCAAGGTTGCCACCAGCACCCACCACGCAAAGTTCTCCCCCTCCACCGCCGCCTTCCCTGCCTTCCAAGGTGCAGCTTGGCGCTGCCGCCACCTCCCCACGCTGGCCGTGGAGCCATTAGCCTCACTTCTCACTGGCTGCGCATCAGCACAGTAATCATTTTCAGATTTACAAGCATTAAATATTTTAATTTAATGCCTTGGCTCTCTTGTAATTCATGCACTTAATTATATGATAATTACTCAAATGAAAGAGATACAGCTGCTGCCGTATCAATTCTGAGGGAAGACTGGATTTTGAGTTGGGCTGATTTGGGGAGGTGGGCACACGCCACCTTGTACTGCTCCCGCCGATCCTTCTTTCCTCTGGGCGCTAAAGTCTGTAATAGCCCTTCCTCCCCAGCCTGTGCCTGGCCGGGCAGGGGCTGGGGTCAAGGCTGTCCGGACCCATCTGTTTCAGGGGCAGGGCGTAGGCCTACCCTGGCTAGATGACCAGGCCCTCGTGGCTGCTGCTTTTGCAAACAGAAATGCAATGGCCAAGAACAGGAAGTGGGGGTATGGCCCTCCATGGTGAATAGAAGAGTAAGGAACCTCTCTGTATCCCACTCCCAGCAGAGGGGGCTGTGAATGCTGTTTGGGGGGCTCTGTGGCAGGTAGAGAAGCCAGGAAGTCTGTCTTCTCCATTAATGATGGAGACCTGCACGGGGAGGGTCCACTCCTCCATCTCCACAGAAAATGGAGCCAGACCTGCACCTTTCACCACTGACCACCGAGGGGTTTGCAGGGATGGATGAGGGAGGGATGACGGAGGGCGGTGCTCCTGACAGGAGCACCCTCCTTCTTCCTCTCCAGCCCACCTTCTCGTGCCTCTCTCCATCCATCCACACACTTTCCTTTTTATTTTCCTACTTTCCTCCCCTTTTTTTATATTCCCCTTCTTTCCCTATTGACATCTAAAATTGTGTTTAATGCCTGAAGGGTGCCGGCTATTTTGTCAGAACTGTAACTATTAATATTTGGCAAGTATTTCAGCTCCCGCCCTCCCCCGCCGTGTTCGCAGAGCCCCGTCGGGTTTGATGCCACGGAGTGGACCGACCAGAGACCTTTGCAGCTGATGGCACCAGCAGATCTGAGAAGGGGCGGTGCTGCCTCGGGCCAGGCCCTCCCTGGGGATCAGGTTGGGCAGCCCTTGGGAGGTCTTCCGCAGACCTGAGACATCTCTCTGAGGGAGAAAAGCCCCCTCCTCTTACCAAGAATCAAAGAGCAGCCGGAGAGGGCTCCTGGGGTGAAGCCTCCCCGTCGTGCTCTGGCCACAGCTTGGGAAGAAGCCTTTTAGCTCCCCTTGGGGCAAGAAGCGCTTCAGGAGGGTGACATTTCTGTGTCAACTGGAGTGCTCAGGCTTCTGAGAGTTTCCTGACTTTTCGGTGGGGGGGACCCCCTCCTGGTCTTTGGGAAGACCATGGCCACTCTGGGCCACACCTCCTAGGCACAGGAGAACAGGGCAGTGTGTCTCTGCTGAGGTGCACGCTCGCACTGAAAAGGGTTACAGGCGGCTCGCCCCGTATGCAGACAGTTTCCAGCTAGCTTACAGCAGCTGCGGCGCCGTGCTGATAGATTAAAAGCAGCAACCAGCCCCAGAATGAAGTGTATTAGAACTCCTGCTGGGTCGAGCTGGGGAGAGGCCCACACAGCTGTCATCTAGGCCAAGTTTCCAACCGAAACCTCAAGAACAGGATGGAACTCTGAGAAAAGTTAGCTTTCTAAACGAGGTGGCCGGCTGTTAACCAGGAGGGGAGCAGAGGGACCCGTGGAATGCTGGGGATTTAGAGGAGGAGCGGGAGGAGGAGACACCTGGGGGTGTCCCGCCCAGACCAGGGCCTCTGCACAGAGCTGTGTCTTCTGGGCCAGGGAACAAAGAGGCTGCTGCAGGTGGGCACCCCTGGCTAGCCCAGCTCCAGACAGCTGGTCCCGAGTTGAGCAAAGAAGAAGGACGTCGGGCTGTTTCCACATCATTTCCAAAGGGAAAGAGCTTCATGCCACTGCCTCATGCCCAGGCCTCCCTGCTAAGAGGACAGGAGGGTCTTGGGTTTGGGGAGCTACACAAATCTCCCTTTGTCCAGGAACATTTGCTGTAAGACTTACCTGCCACCCCTGAACTCACCTTGACCCAGCTGAGGGTAGAGGCCCAGCCTTTTTTGGGGGGGAGGGGGACCAGGGATTGAATTCAGAGTCAGTGGACCACTGAGCCACATCCCCAGCCCTATTTTGTATTTTCTTTAGAGACAAGGTCTCACTGAGTTGCTTAGTGCCTCACTTTTGCTGAGGCTGGCTTTGAACTCGTGAGCTTCCTGCCTCAGCCTCCTGAGCTGCTGGGATTATAGGCATGGGTCACCGTGCCCAGCCATTTTGATTTCAGTTTTGAGGCAAAGGGATACCTTCTCATCTTGTTGAGAAAGACCATGGCAGGGACCCAGCTCTGGCCCCCTGAGTCTGACTTGAGATCAGAGACAGGCTGCTTTCCATTGTCACAGATGCCACTTGAGAGCCCATCTCGAGCACCCCCATTCTTAGGAAAATCAGAATGCCAAGGGAGAAGTCTGGATCTGTTCTTTTTCTTTTTTTGGATATGTCCTGATTTTTGCATAAAGCAAACTGCTTCCCACTGGAAGGGCCAGGTGAGTCTTTGCTGGGGGAAAAAAAAAAGAAATAAATCCAACTAAACTACCATTATGATTATAAATAGTACAGCATATGGCTGTAATTCACTTGCAGTGGTGTAGTGGCTCATCTATAGCAATTCCATCCGTTTAACAATTTACTGCGTCCCCACTCGGGTAGGCCAGTGGGCCGTCCGTCAGCCCCGTGTGCGAGCTTGTGTAAGGGACTGATGCGCTTCGTTATCCAAGAAACACAAGCCCAGACAAAGCACCGCTGGTGTGACACATCACCCAGGAAAGGGTCATGTTGGGAAGGGGCCTGATTTCCAAAGCTGCCATTCCTTTCCTTTGCTTGTCACGTGGTGGGGACAAGTGCGGCCCACCAGTGGTGTGGTTCCTGAGCAGATGTGGGATGGTGGTTTATTCCTGAGATACAACCAGGTCTCAGTGTGTCCTTGGCTTCCTGAACCCGCCCAGCTGGTGGGATGGGTGGATGGAGGCCCTTGGCAGCTGAGCCTGGGAGGAGGGGTGGTGAGGCAGAGGTGCAGGCGGGTGCCATTGGTGTAGTCCCGGAATGGGGTGGGAGCATTGCAGACAGAGCTCCAGGTTGAGGACCCACCTCTAGGAGGCAGATGACCTTGGGCTGAGTTCCAGCTCTGATGGCTACATGTCCTTGGGAAGACCTGAACCTCCCTGTACCCACTCTCTTTGTCTGTAAAATGAGGCTCATGGTGGCATCTGTCTCAGAGAGCCACCGTGAAGTGAGATCATGTGCAAAATGCTGACAGCCATGTTGGGCAATGTAAGTATCCCAGGAACAACAATTTTGTCAAATTCTTCTTTTTTTTTTTTTTTTTTTTTGGTACCAGGGATTGAACTCAGGGGCACTCGACCACTGGGCCACATCCCCAGCCCTTTTTTGTATTTTATTAGAGACAGGGTCTCACGGAGTTGCTGAGTGCCTCGCCATGGCTGAGGCAGGCTTTGAACTCGCGATCCTCCTGCCTCAGCCTCCCAAAGTGCTGGGATTACAGGCGTGCGCCACCGCGCCCGGCTTGTCAAATTCTTCTTTAAGAATAGTTTGCAAAGAATCCTGGAACCTCAAGGGCATGAAGTACAACCCGAGAATCCATTCACAAATCTCTTCCATAATGCCCAGCTTTCCTTGAATGCCTGTCACGATGGGAAGCTCACACCCCCTCATGCTGCCGTGGCAATCAGACATCCACCGTTTTCTTGGATCTGTTTACAAACTATGTAGCTCCTTGGTGATCCTCATCTGATACAAATACTTCACTGACTCCCACTTCAGTGGGCAGAGTCTCAAGAACAGTGAACCACCGCCACTACTCGTTTGGTGATAACCAGGCCAAGCACGGTGCCAAGCACTTCACATACATTATCTCCCATCATTCCATGACCTAAGGGATGGACATTATTTTACCTCCATTTTACAAATGAGGAAACAGAGGGTCAGAGTGTTTGCTTGTCTAAGGTGGGCCAGCTGCGATCTGACCTGATCAGGTCTATCTGATGTCAAACTCACGTTCGTAACCATTATCTTTTTCATACAAACTCAAAACCAAACAAAAAAAAAATTTTTTGGGGGGGTCTTTTTCTTGCATCTCCTCTCTCAACTCCAGCCAGCTCACTTTCCCATGATGGTTTCTTCCCATCAATGTTTTATTGGCACACTTTGGGGAAAATATGTAAGGGCATTACCTTTAGCGAGATGTATATCCAGTTTCTTACAGCACCATTAAACTGGTAGGATAAATTCTGTCTGCAGGAGACAGAAACTACTCACCAATGTTGGATAGTCTCTTAAATTAATAAAAGTAATAATCTGATAAACTGGTTATTGTAATTTGTCCTCATAAAGCAGAGCTTGTGCCTGAATTGTCAATCGGGTCTCAAACCAGTAGAAAATAGCCAGCAATTACCAGAGGCTCAGCGAGCAGGGTGGCTGCAATCCTGTGGTCTTCAAATTAGGAGAAATAATGAATGCATCCAGAACACATCCATTTTCAGCAAGTTTATTGCATGGATTATAAAATTTATTATCAATAAAATTATTCATTTGTGCCCTATCCTGCACTTAATGCACCTGAAGTGAGAAATTAGAAGTGTGTTTAATTCTGGGGTTGGAAGAAAATACAAGTGCAGCAAATTTGCAGTAATAGGAGAAAGTTAATGCCTGGCAAAAAAAAAAAAAAAAAAAAAGGAATCGATTTAGCTATTGCTTTTATATTTTGGAAAAACAGGTTGGTTTTTCTTTTTTTATGATAAAGCATACCTATTCACTTAGATCTCTGGCTTTAACATTGCTTTCAAAGAATATTTAAAGAGAAGTTATGAATTTGGGGGAACAGTGTAGGAGCCTTGTTTGGGGAGATGGCTTAAATTGTGGTAGACTATGGGCCATGGAGATTTGGGCATTGCCACCTTCCATAGTCTCACGGGACTTGGCCCGGGATCTCATGGGACTTGGCCCGGGATCTCGAGTGACTTGAGCCGAGATTGTTGATCGGGTCAGCGCCCATTTTTTGGTGGTGTGTGTGGTGCGTGTTAGTCGTTGTTAGAGCCAGAGAGAAAAGTTATCAGAATAAAAAGCTGTTTGTTTCCAGTTCACCTCTGAACTTCTTCCCGTGGCTTCGTTGCTCCAAGCGGCCATCGCTTCAGGCGGCAACAGAACATACAAGTATGAATAGCGTGTGCATATAATCTATGCATGTGTGTACATACATCTATATATCACTCCATCAACACACACATATATGTGTAACACACATGGTGACATAGTAAGTGTACTTACTATTGATGTAGTGATGGAGATAGTAAATATTTAACAAGTAGTCATCTGAGAAAAGAAAAGAATTCCAATTTGTAGCGTTTGCCAATTTCAGTGGTGTAAATGCTCCCACAATGGCCAATTTCCAGCTATTGATATGATTTCACTGAACCCCGTGTTGGAAGGAGAAATGCATGATCAGCTCTCAGGAGTCAGTACAAGCTGGCCTCACGACTCCATGGTTTTATATTTGCACACCCCTGTGCATACAGATACATGCACACTGTATCTGTGGTTTAAGAAAGAAGATATAAATGCCGTTCATCGGTGAGCCCTGAGTATCACCTGCGTATTTTTCCCAAGCGTCAACCTCCTTTGGTGAATTTGCACATGTATTTTATTCAAGTGAAGTGCAGCCTCCTCCCCCCGGAAACGTGGTGACTTTATTGTCATTAAGTTCCAAGCGCAGAAGGGAAAAGGGAAGGAGGGAAAGGTGAAGGAAGCCGGGGGAAGCCAGGCTCAGCTTCCCCTCGCATTAGCCACACTGGTTTGTCTTCAGTGTACTCCGCGGACCTGCCTCGGTTTTTATCCAGCCATTGTTCTTTTCTCCACCACGTTTGCACACTGTGGCGCGTCTGGGGAATTTCAGCAGTTGGAATATACATGAAAAGAGTTCCGCTCCACTTTCATAAGGTCCCTGGACGGCTCGGACGAGGCCTCCAGGCCCCATGGTAGAGCCAGAATCGCATTCATATTCCTTCCCATCACCGCACACACGATAGTGCGGAGCTCAGACCAATCGAAAACTTGACAGTAAGCCTTTTGATTTTGCGGGGAAACCTTCATCACGCTGCGAGAGGGAAGGGAATATAGCCCAAACTGGACTTCATACTGTGGCAAGCTTGAAATCCCAGCCCAACCGCAGAGCCGGCTGATTGGAATAGTTGGAAACTGTGTCCAGGAATTCGGCTGCAAGAACTTGGCTCACAGCAACTTCTGCCTTTTTGAAAGAAAAATTGTCAACTGGGAGAGCCACTTGGGGCTTGGGTTTAATCTGTCCAGGCAGTAAAGATTCACGGAAACGATTGGCCAAGTTTGCCTAAAATGTTCAGAGCTCCTGCCTATGTGGGGACGCTTGGGTACGGGGAGGGAGCAGGCTTGCTGGCTCC
This sequence comes from Tamias sibiricus, assembly GCA_025594165.1. Lineage (NCBI taxonomy): Eukaryota > Metazoa > Chordata > Mammalia > Rodentia > Sciuridae > Tamias > Tamias sibiricus. The sequence goes on from CM046672.1 coordinate 35,645,013, forward strand.
AGGCGGGTGAAGGCTGTGGGCATTGCCACCATATTATGGCAGTTGTCACCGCCATGGATGCTATTGCTAGTTTGCTAATCACCAACCTGCTGCTTGTGAGACAGCAGAGTCGGAGGTGCAAACAAAGCCACCCAGAGCATATGTTCTGCTTGGTACCCCGACCCCAGGCTGCTGTGACAGGGTGGTATTTTTCTGGGTACACTTTTCACCCTAGCAAAGTCATCATGACATTTAAGCAGCCAGACACCAAAGAGAGGCTAGCATTGGATTCATGGACATCCTCTTGGTAAATCTGCAAGCCGTGACACTGTTTCTGCCTCTCTTGGGAGAATGTCCAATGGGCTCTCTTAACTGGGACAGTGCTTCGACTTCACTCATCTTTGTTTGAAAATGTTAGTGAATTAGTGAAAACATTAGTGACCCTGCTGTGAAATACCCATGAAAAATTCATGGATCTTGGTGTCATTATACAGAAACGGACTGATGGTTTAAAAAAAAATTTTTTTTTAAACAGTTGTAGATGGATACAACACCTTTATTTATTTATTTATTTTTTGTGGTGCTGCTGAGAATCGAATCTAGTGCCTCACGTGTGCTGGGCAAGCGCTCTACCACTGAGCCACACCCCAGCCCTGGACTGATGATTCCGATGTGCACAGAGCTCAAAGCCATGGGCTTGGCAGAGGTCAGCATGGCCAGGAGCCATAGGTGCAGCACCGTTGTCACTGACAACTCTTTTCCTTGACAGGGATGTTAAGTCCTAATCTTTTAAGTGGGTGGAGATTCATGCTGTTGGGAGAGAGGTAAGTTAAGAGAGATAAAGCCATCATGTTGAGCTAGCCCTGGGCTTGGCCACTCTATTGGGCCAGGAGGAGATGGAGTCATTTCTTTGGGATGGACAGAGTCTGATGAGGGTGCTCACTGGTCCTCCTAAGATTCGGGGAAATCTCTAGTCATCTGACCCCAGGCTGATGCTTGCTGCACCCTGCCTGGAAACTCTCATTTTTGTTTCCTTTTAATTCTTGACACACTCTGCACTGTCCCCGGGTAGCCTCCGTCTCAGGCTCCCTCCCATCAGGCCTAGTTTTCTCAGGTGACCTCACACAGCGTGGCCATGTGAAGTGGGTAGGGAAGTGGAAAGGGCTGCCCTGGTGTAGCCCTTTTGGTAGGCAAGGCCTCGGGTGAGTCCGTAGACCTCACTGGGACTCCATTCCCCCTCTGTGAGATGGAAAGCAGCCTTCACCCCAAACACACGCCACCTTCTCAGAGTGGCACTTAACAGCTGAGGGGCCCAGGAGACGAGGGAAGGTGGAAGGGACCGTTAGACCCCCAGAGTTATCCACCCCCAGGTCAGTCTGGGCCTGGGGTGGGATCCTGAGGCTCGGCCCCCCAGACTCCCTGGGACCTCAGGACTTGCCCCTACTGTGTCCCTGCTCTGAGACCCGCTTTACCAGTAGTCATGATGTCACTGTGGGACCTCTCAGAGCGGGACCCCCCACATCACTCCCAGGTACACTTTGGCTTCCCGATGCCAAGACACTTCAGGGAAGGGCAGGAACCTAGTAATTTCTCAGCTGGAGAGCGTTGTAAAAATAAGTGTCTCCTGGAGGTTGAAAGGTTGTCAAATACACACTGAGCCTAATTGGGTCCTCAAAATGCGCCGTTCCCGCTGATTTTTCATGGAAAATGTGGATGTGGGATAGATTTACATGTGCGGGGTGTGTGAGCGTGTGCGTGTTTATGAATCCTTGGGCAAGACTTGGCAGATGTTAACCTTCGAGCCGTGGGGATCCGTGTATCTGCACATGGGCTGGATCCGTTGGTGGACCTGCTGTTGAGCAGAGGGGCACTTGCTCCTCATAGGGCGAGGCCCTCCGCCCATCTCCAGGCCTATTGCTTTTTTTTTTTTTGATACCAGGAATTGAATGTAGGGGTGCTTAACCACTGAACCACATCCCCAGCCCTTTTTATTTTTCATTTTGAGACAGAATCTCGCTAAGTTGTTGAGGCTGGCCTCAAACTTGGAGATCCTCCTGCCTCAGCCTCTGTAGTCACTGGGATTACAGGGGTGCACCACCGCCATGCCAGGCCAGGGCCTGTTGCTCCTGTCCCGGATCATCTTCAGATTGAGAAGTGACGCGGGGCTGGGGCGGGAGCCTCTGGCAGTCCAGCCCAGAGCAGTTACCCTTTTCTGTGTCATGGAACCCTTCCCCCATACCTCCACAGTGAACCTGTGATACTGGTCATGCTTCTCCGCTGCTGTGCAAGTCTGTGAACCTGGCCCACTCCTGCAGGGGCCCGCGGGCCGCTACAAGCTCTGTCCATGAGCCCCAGGTCCTGAACACCCGCCCCGAGAGCTGACTCTTGAGCTCAGAACGAACAGTTCTGGCCTCCAACTTACTGTGTCAGGACCTCAGCCCTGCAGCATGCCACTGTCACTCTGGTCTCAGCTGTCAGATTGCTCCCTGTGACAAGGACCCACATCCCTTTCTCCCCGTGGCCCCTCTGGAGCCACCCCTCTGCTGCCTCTGTGTCTTGGTCCCCAGGCCCTGCATTTGACTTCTCACTGAACTGCAGGGAAGGCCCCTCCCTGGCCCAGTCTGAAGGTGGGGAAGGACTGGAGCTGAGGGGGACTGCAGGACAGAATCCCGGGATTCCTGCCTGCCTGGTCCTCGGGAAGGGGGTCTTCCTATGTCCCTGGGCTCCCTGGAAGGCAGCTGCGTCTTTTACCTTCCTGCCCCTGCAGCTGCCTCAGGTTGATGAACATTCCCTCCTCACCCTGGTAGCCTCTTGGCTCCCTGACCTCGCCACCCTCGGCCACCCCAGAGCCGGGTCACAGGGCCAGAGCACTGCCCCAGGACCCCCCAACGGGTTCTTCTCCCTCTCCTTCCGCTCAGCCATCTCTGCCTTGGCTGGGTTGTTTGTTCAGTCAAGACAGCCGACCCAGGGAGGCGAGTGGGCGGGGGCTGCACGTCTGGCCCTGTCCCCCTGCCAGGCGCTCATTTGTATGCAGAAGGGATTAGGCGGAATTTACCGTGGCCTCACCCTGGGGAGCTGCTCGCGCCCTAGGAATACTCTCCGATGGCGGCGTGCAGTTGGTAAGATTAGAACAGCCCCTTCTGCCGCCGTGAACGCCCTGGTCACTCTCCAGGCCGCCAGCATCGGAATCATTTTCATTTATAACCTTTTTGATCATCCAGCCTCAAAGAGGGCCCGCCTTGTGTGACAGCGGGCACCAAAATGGCCCAATTATTTGGAAGAGGAGGGAGCAGCTGAAAACAGTCAGATGCAGGAGACAGGGCACTTGATCTGGGCTCGTGGCTTTCTTCCTGCCTTCTCCCACCAATATTTTTACAGCTGTTGACATATATTGAGTTACATGTGCCTGGGCTCCATCCCCGCGGTACCGTTTCAAAGATCTGTTCACTATAAAGTGTGCTGTTCTCAAGTAAATGACTGACTTCAAGAAAGCACAGTAGTTTAAATGTTACTATAAATACAGGCGCTAAGACATTTTAATTATAATTTTTGAGTTATACAGTGTTCTGTAAGTACACCATGCATTTACAAAAGAATTTGTGTTGAGCTTCAAGACACTGTGCTCTCTTGTGGATAAAGAAGTAACTGCAGGTGGCAGGTTCCGCAGCCTGGTGGCTGGACTCTAGTTTACTTGTGGCCAAGAGGGGTGGGGGTGGTGGGAGGCTGTGGCATTGGTGAGGTCTCAGCTTGGGAGGTTGGAATCAGTTCCACACGTGTTTATTGAGCCCCTCTGTGTGCAAAGCACTGAGCTGGTGGCTGTGGGGGCCTCAGAGTTGATGGGGCAAGGTCTCCATTCTCTTGTTTATCATGCCCTGGGACAGGCCAGGCAGCCAATCCATGCAGGAGGTGCTGGAGTGGAACAGCCTGTGAGTTAGCACCAGAAGGGCCTTCTAACTCTGCCGGGGAAGGGAAGGGCTTTGGAGAGTGGGGGACACTTCTGAAGGGTGATGAGGGCTGTAGGGAATTTTTGGAAATGAACAAAGCCCAAGTCAAAGCTTCAGCCCAAAGTGGAATGTTTGGAGCCAGTGGTGTGGTTGGCCTGGCCTCTGTACATGGCCCGCCGTCTCCCCACACGCTGTCAATCCTCCACTGTCCCTGAGTGGACTCCAAGGGCAGGAAGAAGGCATTGACCTGGTGGGCTTGAAGACTCAGCCCTTTGTGGGTAGATGGGGATAATATCTAGGTAAGATGAAAGGAAAGCCTGTCTGGGGCTGTCTTGTTATTGTGGTTGTGGTGGGAGCAGCCCTGTGGGTTATTGTCTTGTGTGAGCTCAGTGGTGAGGCATTAGGTTAAGGAAAGACGGCAGCCCTGGCTGACACATGACCATTATCTATCTGCATCCAATCTTCTATCCACTCTTCTAGCTATTCCCCATCCACTCATCCCCTCATCCGCCCATCCGCCCATCCACCCATCCACCCACCCACCCAGCCATCCCTCTATTACTGCCCCGACCTGCTCCATTTATTGATTCATCCATTGTCTCTCCATCAATTTGCCATTTATCTACCCATCTATTTGTTCATGAATTTATTCTTCTACCACCTTATTCATCCATTCGCCTATACTTATGTCCGTCCATCCTTCACCATCTGTTCATCAATACATTTATCTATCCATTCATCTATCCTCCCACCTACCCATCCAACCTCATCCTTTCATCCATCCATTCATCCACTTACCATTTATCCACCCATAAATTTATTCATCCACCCACTTACTCATCCCTTCATATGTATGTCAGTCCATCTGTCAATCTTCTAATCATTCATCCACCAGATCTCCCCATCTCTCCATCTATGTACTTATCCATGAGTCATTAAAGGGCAAGGATTAAAAGCAGGGTTTCTGCAATATTTCTTGAATTCAAATCCTAACTCTATTATATCCTTGGGAAAGCATCTTAGACCATATGTTAACTTTTCTTGCCTATAGAAGGTGAGAAGATAGCAGAGGACAACAAAAGCAAGTTATGAAAAAAAAGCAAGTTATGAGATGCTACATGCAAAGTGCTTAGCACAGTTGCTGACATGTAGTCAGGGCTCAATTAATGCCTGTATGTGTACTGGGTAGACACCTGTGTGCCAGATACTGCCCTACACAGCTTCAGCAGAATTACTTAGTGCTCCCAGCTTAGACCTACGTGTTTTCTCTTGGGGACAAGTGTAGCAATGGCTGGGATTGTAGTAGCAGGGACCTAGTGATATGGGTATTAGGGACTATTAAGAAATAGCCAGGGTATTTAGTTTTTATTGCTATTTGGGGGAAAATTTCTGCCATACCCTGTTTTCAATGCAGGCATGTTTGCTATGCATCCATGAGGTCTGTTAAATTTTTTAAAACATTTAATTATGAAATAAGCATATGAAATACCAAAGAAAATGATACTTCTTGGTGAAGTAGATCATTCTAGGTCCCAATTTCCATCTTGACAAAGCTCTTAATTTTAAAGTGCTGTTTTTACTGCGTGGCCTCAATGCCACTTACATTCTGATTCCTTCATTCCTGGGCTGTTCACTTGGAGCTTTCTTCATCCTTTATGTGTTGAGGGCCAGCTGCATACCAGGTGCTGTGCTGGGGGCTTCTGTCCTGAACATCTCATGGGAGAGTTCTCTCTCTGGAGGAAAATAGGCCCAAATCTGGACACTGGGCTTCTGTGAGCCGGAGAGTTTGAGGGTGATCTTTGTCTCTTTTTTTATTTTACAAATGTTCTACCATAATCACAGGTGCTTTCATATCATCAAAAAAGTCAACTAAAAGCTCTCGAGTGAGATCAGAGTGCCTGACCTCAGAGAGCTTACAGTCGGGCAGAAGAGCCACCACTTACAATGGCCAAAGTGGTGCCGTTGTGTCCTGTTACTTTCTGAAAACAGGGGAAATCTTGAGCTGGCACCATCTGAATGGCTGGCCCTGGAGACCCCCTGGGGTATAGGCACATTCCTTTGGGGGCTCTTCATTACCTGTCAAATGGAGAATCTTTCTCTCACTTCATCTTGGGAGCATCACTCAAGAAAAAGTTAGGAAACAGTTTTGCCAACTTGGGAGCCCTTACATCAGGGAAAGGCAGTATTTCAAGAAAATACCTAAAACCATCAGCTAATCTACTAAGAGCAGTTGTCATTAAGAAATACACTTATAATTGTTTCAAGAAACACATATAAAATTGAAACATTGTAACACCAGTGGCAATGCTAGGGTGGAAACCCTCATCTGCCTTCAGAGCCTGTGAGGTTAATGTGGGTCTTAATGCCTCCCACAGCATGCTTGATTAAAAAAAAGAAAGAAAGAAAAAGAGAAAAAAAAATTTGTTTTTGATCCTCACAACATCCCAGGAGAAAAATGGGGACTTCTTAAATATCCATTTTATAGCTAAGAACAGACTGGATGCTGCTCTTGCCCCAGTCCTCTGTGCCCCACTTGGAAGCCCGGGTTCCAGTACAGAGGGGTCCTCGAGAGGTGTGTGGGGGTGCTCCTGCATCCCTTTTCCTCCTGGGGCTGAGGAGCACCTCCTGGAGCCCTTGGGGACCACTGCTGGTTTCTCTGCCTGCTTTGCTGGTGGGGCCCCAAGGGAAAAGCCCACCAGGCACCCGCCCCCCCATCCCCAGGACCCTGCAGGCAGGTTTTGCTTTTTGCTTTCTGCCCTTGCTGAATGACACACTTGCACTTGTCCCTTTGGTTTAGCCGGAAACTGAAAGTGTGTCTTCTCAAATGCAGACTGACGTGCTTCTTTTATAAATTCTTGGGCATTACTATTGATTTTTGGCTGAGGATTTCGAAATCCTATCTCTAGGACTCATGAGATTTCCCTGCTGCAGTAATAATGCATTGTCATTCTTAATATCTCCAATCTCTGACACAATATTCATATCAAGCTGCCGAGGAGTGGCGTCAGCACAGCCTCGGGCATGGCGCCTGGGCAGGGCAGGGCGGCAGCCAGCACTGGGCCGCCCCTCCTCCCCCACCAGCCTCTCTCTCACCTGGAAACCTCAGCTGGCCCCCCCTCCCTCTTAAGGGGCCTGAGATGGCATTGTGGAGGTGCTCAGTGTAAGAGCAGTTGCTTTCTGTCCCCTTCATTATACAGCTTTTACTGAAGCCCAGATAGGGACAGGAACTTGTCCAAGGTCACATAGCAAGTTGGTACCCAAGAGCTGGCACCTTGGTGTCCTTTGTTCTTCTCTTACCTGGTAGTTCAGGGGGCCAACTTCAGGCCTGCAGGGGGCCAGGCATTAACATAAGTGTGAATCAGCTGCACGTGAGGGCCACTGTGTCCCAGCGAGAGCCCATGCTCTTCTCCTTTCGGTCCCTGCGAGACAACCTTGGAGAATCCTAGTGTTCTGATTTTCAAGTTAAGCCAAAGTCCACATCTTAATATAGAACTTCTTGTCTTTTAAAATGTTGACAACTAATCTCAAAGTCTGAGGCGGAGAGTAGGGCAGGCTGTGCCCCATGCCCAGCCGGACCTGGAGGCCGCTCAATTGACCCGCGTCCTAATGCCTCCAGCTCAGCCCCAGAACCGAAGAGCTGGCCCCCTCCTGGCACCGTGTCTTCCAGCCTGCACACCCACTCGAGCGGGCCCTGGGGCAGAGGCGTCCTTGTCCTCCCCGGAGCGCGCTGGATTCCAGCTCGCGTGCCCTCCGTGCGCTCAGGGTCGCCCCATCCTCAGGCCTGGCTTGTCCTTTGTCCTTGCTAAGGAAGCGGAGCTACTGGTTTGGGCCCAGGATCCATGGGGTGTGCCGCGGTGTAGGTTCCCAGTGAGGAAGTGTTTCTCCAGTTCTTAGAATCGATGCTGCATAGAACGTAAAAGTAAAAGGACCATAGAAGTAAAAGGAGTGTACCCCACAAATGTCCGTGTTGGGGGTAGGTGGAGTCGTGTTTTGAGATGCCGTTAGGACCCGATGCCCTGCAGCTTGACAGAGTGACCACTGGAGGCTTTTGAAACTGATAGGTGGAAAAGCGCGAGGCCTGTTATTTGAAAACTGCCAAGAAAATGCTTTTTTCCTAGATGCAAGATCATTTTGTCAAGACAATAGGAAGCCGTGAGCAGGCAGGAGGGTGGTTGTCCCAGCAGGAGGACCTTGTTTAGGGACCCTCTTGGAAATGGCGTGGGGATTGCTCTTCTGTTTGGGACACAGGGTGATGAAGGCGGGCTCCAGCCTGGAGGAGTTTTGCAGACCCTGCCTGTGGCCCTGCAGGAACGGCCAGCTCCCTCCTCTGTCACTGTCTGGGCCTTGCCAGGCAGGCCGCTTCTCACAGACTCCGCCACGAAGGCCTCCTTCTAGGAGCCGGAAAGAGAGCTCACCCTGGTGAGGGAGGCTCAGGGGCCAGGCAGGGCGTCCCTCCCTCTGGGTATCACCAGGACTCCTACCAGCAGACTTGGGCACTTGGGGAGAAACCCCAAGAGGAAAGCTGTTAGGCCAGCCCAACCCTCCAAATCACTGATGAACTAGGAAGTCCTTCTTGCCCTCGCATCTGCCCCTTGCTACCCGCCTTGCGTTCTCTCACAGTGCCCTCCTGTGCCACGTTGTGGCCAGGGACCTGGTGGTCCTGGTGTGGTTGCGAGTGAGCACTGAGAAGGCCCCCGAGGGCCGGATGGGAGGATGTTGACGCAAGGCGTGGTGGAAAGAGGACTGGAGACGTGGGCTTGGGTTCTGGCTGGGCCACAGACCTGTGGCAGACCCCTGAGCCTCCTCCGTCCCTGTGGAAAACAAGGGAGTGGAAGCAGCCAGTGTTTCTCCAAGCACAGACTGCAATCCATCGCAGCTTCCACAACCAACGTAGTCCACCCCAGCCAGCAAAGCTGAGAAAGAAAGGAGCAAGTACCGCAGAGCGGGGCACGGTGGACGGGAGCAGAAGACGAGGGAATAGAACAGATGCGGAAAGCACCCAGAAGGAAAAGCAGGTGCCAAGGACGTCACCCTTAGCTCAGGCGCATTTCACGTGCGTGTCTTAGTGCGTGGTCAGGGAGGTCTGCGTTCCTTGCTGTAGGTCACAGTTTTAAATCTCGGGAGAACACAGGGTAGGTGGCCTGCAGACGCTCTTGTCAACTTTGTGGTTCCCTAGCTAGTCGATCTGGGGAGTCGTGCCATCTCTGTGCCGCGGTCTTCCTGCTCCTGCGGTGGGCCGGTGAGGACGCCTCGCTGCGTCTTCTGCATGGAGAAGGTGAGGCGCCCGAGCTGTCATCTTTTCTGTGCCTCCCAGCCATCCTTGAGAGAGGGGGAGAGAATATGGGGTCCACGGTACCTCGGTACCAAGTCCAAGGAGAGTCCAGGGGCTGTAGCTGGTGTGGGGACGTTCAGAGGGCCAGTCCCTGCCCCTGAGCAGAATCATGTACCTGCGGGGAGAGCCCTCTGTGCCCTTCGGGTGGGGGCTGGAGTCACCCTTTGCCTGTGCCAGGTGCTGCAGGTCAGGGTGGGACCCCCTGCCTCCAGCCCATGACTCCCGCCCATTCCCTCAGCCTTCCTGGCCCCCAGAACCATCTTTTCCGCCTGCCACACACTGAGCAGACCTGAGAGCCACTGGGCTCCAGGAATCCACAGCCTGGATGGAAGATCTATGATCTTCCACCAACTGAGCGTTTCCTTCTGTTGTGACAGCTTGAGCCTTTGGGACCCATGGTCCCCCTACACCACCACTCCCAGTACTATTAAAAAAAAAAAAAACTATGCAAGGTAAGTCTGCAAAGGTGTCCTATGAAAAGAAAGACAGAAGTGAAAGAAGGAAAGAAATGAAGAAGTTGTAAAAGAAGCCACTGGGTGAGCCAGGCGCTGCAGTGAACGGGAACTCAGCGGGACACGAGGAGGCCCTAGAAAGGACACAAAAAGGAGGATGATGTCCGAGCCTTCCTTTTGGCTGGGGACTGGCTGGCCATGGGTGCCAGAGCAGTAAAGAAGGGAGCTACACTCTCAGGGAACTTTTCCTGGCCCTGCAGTTTGCATGGTGAGGAGCAAGGTCATTGGTTGATGTCTAGGGGAGGCTTTGTGCTTCCGGAAGGGCGGCAGACGGGCGGCTGCCTCTCCCTGCCCCGCCTTCCCGTCTCTCCCTTTCCCCTTCTCCCGAGGTGCAGATGGCCACATTTGCAGGTTAACTGGAACAGCTGGAGATGCATTATTAGTTTCCTGCTGCTCCTTCATATTTGCTTGGATTTTTTTTTTTTTAACGGCAACATAATTTACAACTAGTACACTGGTGTCAGAACTGGCATGTTCTAAATCCGCATCAGATTTATGTAATGCCATTGCTTATCAGTGAATGAAGTCATAATTATTGCTTTGTACCATTAAATAGCATAAATATATAAACTGTTATACAAATTGCAGCAAACGTTTCCTCTGGGGAGCTCTAGACCAAATTTTAATGTCGTGCATTTGTCTGGGATGGCAGTTTCTATGGTATATAATAATGTTGATAAATTTTACTGTAGCAAGTGACATTTTAAAGCATTAATTTTAGTGCTAAAAAAAAATTCTGAAGAATGCTCAGCCTGAACAGGGAGGTGCTCTGAAGACCAGCTGTGTGAGTTTGGGTTGGGGGATGCTTGAGAGTGCAGCGGGTGACGTGTGGCACCTCCCAGCGCTCCTCTCCACGTGAGATCACCCCTCCTCTCTCCACTCCCCAAGGAAGGCGGCAGATACATTTTCCATGGCAATGATGATAATTAATTTCAAAAAATTCAAATCGATTCATTTCTGCCTTAAATTTGAAGTGTGCAAGGGAAAGTGGAAGGAGCGCATGAAAAATGCACAATTGGTGGGGGTGGTCCTCGTTGTAACCTCCTTCCCAATTATGTAAATTCTGTGTGGGGTGAAAAAAATCCCCATCCTAATTAGAGATGCAACACCTGGCCTCAGACGACGTTTCAGATGCCAGGCGTGCGGTTGCATAGCCTCCTAAAGCCATTATCGTCAAGAGCGACTTTTGCAAGAGGCCCCAGGACAGCACATGGCATTTACCTGGTGTGCTCTTTGGAGAGCTGGTGGCCAGGGTGGAGGGCTGGGAGGGGGGCTTCACCTCTGCCTTCAGGAGATGCTCAGCCAGGGCCTGCTCGCCACTCTGGAGCTGACCCCGAGAGCTGGAGAATCAGACTCGAGCTCCCTGCCCCTCAGAAGCCTGGGCCTCGGCTACTTGGAACGTTCTTTGTCACTGGTGCAAGTTGCAGGTTTCATTTTCTTCCTTGCATTCTTGACTTTTTCCTGGAGAGTCCGGGTTGGGCTTCGTGGCTCTTGTTGGTAACCGTGGTAGTCCTCAGCGTCATCTTTCCGTATGTGGTGGGACTGTACATCCTGGCACCTTTGTGATGGGCGGTGCCTTATGGCTAATTCTGGCCAGCCAGCTGTGAATAGAAGTAGCCTTTGTCACTTTCAGGCTGGCACATTTGACAGCTAGGGTGGACCCTCTAGAGATCTTGCTTTCCCTGGGGCATGGTGACTGGCAATGTCAGAGATGAAGGCTGTTCTACCAGCATCAGTACCCAAGTAGTATCTATGAGCAGAGCCCCTGCAATGGATATGAAGGACAAGTGAAAGATAAATCTGTGTTGTCTGCATCCCTTGATATTTGGGGCTATTTGTTACCATGACATATCCTAACCTATTCTGACTAATACAGGTCTTCCTTGAGTCCCTCAAATTTCTTGATTTTCTATAGGATGCTGATAGTGTCAGCTGATTTTTTTTTTCCCCTGGAAGTGATATAAAATAGATAAAATTTTTGCTCATTATTGGCAAGTAAGCACACAGGCTCAGAGAAGTTGGATGACTTTCCTAAGTTCACACAGCCCACAGGCATCAGGCAAGCAGGCCTCCCTTACATACATCTGATAAAGTACACATCATGTTCTTTCTCCCCTCTTGCTTTGTTTTGAAACGAATCCTCTGTAACAAGGGCCACAAACTCAACTGCCTTTCAGGACAATAGAATTGTCAGGGAGTACATGGAATATTCGAAAAGCAGTGAAGTTCAGCTTTCTGCCCCCAGCCTATCAGCTTTGGAGTTGACCTCTATGCCTCCTAATGACATGTCTGGCTTCCAGAGAAACATTTCTTCAGCTTGTACATGTGCTCAGTATGAGAGTCATTTTCTGATGTCTTGCCCTTGAGTTTAAGCCTTGAACTTAGTAATGAAGTTCTCACATGCTCATTCCTTTATATCCTCCAACTATCTGATAAAGTCCTTGACATCTAGCATGGGGACCGACTCTTAATGTCCCAGTACCGTATCCCTAAGTGACTTGTGAGTGATCAGATCCCATATCCTTTCACATATGAGAGCTCTGAGCTCAGAGAGGGGAGCTGCATACCCAGGGACACCCTGCGGATAGTTTCTTAATGGAGGAGATGCTCTTTGGAAGTGGAGGAAGTAACAGTTTAAGTAGATGTAGGGGGTTAAAATGGAATAGAGAATAGCTGGGAGGGAAAGAAGATTTTGTCCTCTTAAAATACGTGGGCTTTTTTGTTTGTTTAGTCAGAAGACATTGATTGTGGGCTTACTATATGCAAAGTGCTGGGCCAAGTGCTTGCTTGTTAAAAAGTCAGGGTGAAAACACATCTTGTGTCCGTGGGTGTAATCATTTGAAACTCCTAGCAGACAGAGTTTAGTTCTTACTGATGCTTTTTCTACCACCCAGCCCCATGCTTTGCATATAACAGGAATTAAGTATTGAATTTAATTGCCTTTATCCTTCTGCTACCCCTGGTAATTATTAATAACAGTAAGGAAGTTAGTGCAGCCCTGGGGTTAAGAGCACAGCTCTGAGGTTGGAAGGCTTGGACTCCTTCACGTACTGCAAAGTGAGGACCAGACCAGATTTTGTGAGCTCACTGCAGGTGTGATGTGGTTAGCACAGGCCTGGTTGTGGTCGGCACACAGTCAGCACTGAGACAGGAGCAGTCCTGGCTGGCATCTGTGCAGCTTTGTTTGGGGTCCAGGACTTCAGCTAAGAACAGGCAAATCCATTTTGCCCACTCTCCTGAGCCATACAAAAGAATTTTGCACCCAAAACTGTAAAATCTCCACTTAAAGCAACTTTGGGGAACTGTTTGAGCGTGAGCTTTTGTTCCTGCCTGTGTTTGCTTCTTCTCACTGAGACTCAGGGCACTGAGCGGGTGGAGCAGGTGGTCTCCCTAACTGGCACATGCATTCATGACACCCACCTAGCTGCCAGGGTGGACGAGACGTGGGCATGTGGAGCCGGGGCACTGTTGCACACACTGGGGTTGCCCTTGTCAACTGGCCCCTCTTCTCCAGTCTCCAATAGGCTGACAAGGAGTTAGTCCCTTCTGCTGTCTAACTGGACAACACTGGACAAGGAGTTAGTCTCTTCTGCTGTCTCTTGTCACCTCTTGTGTCCCAGTGCTTAGAAGTTTAGAGTTCTCATCTGTGAAATGGACTAAGAGTGGCACCTCTGTCCATCTCACTCACTGGGCTGTGAAAGAGACACAGGGATAAAAATGTTTTGTAGGGGCCGAGGGGAAAGACCATCTTGGGCTCCTTGACCAGCACCTGAGACGGGATAGAGGTGAAGAGTCACATTCTCATCTGGGTCAGCCATGTTGGTAGGACTCCATGACCTTGAATGAAGTACTCCGTGCAATGTCAGTTTCTCCCTCTGTACAATGGGAATACCCGCGGTGCAGGCTCCCTAGTGTTGCTGTGACAACCTAGGGACTAACTGTGGAAAGCCGGCGTGGCTTCAGGTCTGATCCATCATTCACATTGGATTTTGTTTTTAAGTAGCACTTATTTGCATGAGGGAGTGAGCGCTGAGGTCAGGGGCGCAGAGCCGTTCCCTCTGCATGTCACCAGAACCAGTGCTGCAGTCTGTGCTCCAGTCAGCATGTGCAGGGTGGAAGGAGGACTGTGCACCTGGCAGCGCCACTGCTGCCCATCTGCACTGGAGCACGTCCTCAGAGCCTTTGCCCCGGACAGCACCCTGCCCAGGAAGGCCCTGAGCAACTGCTACGCACCAGACAGGTCCTGAAGCAGCCCCACCTCTCATAGAGGAAATCTCTCCCCTCTCCAAGTTCACAGCCCCCATCCCAGATAGTTTTGTCCATCCCCCTCAAGGACCTGACCCCGCTGCCTGGTGTCCCGCCTGTGTGTATATGTGCTGATTTCCCTCTTACTGAGATCAGAGCATACATGCAGAAAGATGCTCGCCTCCCAAGTGTACAGCCTGGTAGGTTCTTAGAGGCTGAGTGCGTCGAATCAAGAAGCAGAACCTGATGGCCTCAGCCGGCTCCTGTGCCCCCTTCCAGCCTCTCCTCCCTGTGACTCAAAAGAGCACTGTCCTCACCTTTGTCTGGACTCTTATGGGTCTAAAGAGTCCTTTGGTCACTGGCGACAATTTAAATGTGGTGCACATGTCTAATTCTTCCTTCTGTCTCCTGGACTGCCTAACACGGCACCTGGCACTTGTAAGATAAATGAACAAATGGATGGATGGGGGATGGGTGGGGGATGGGTGGGGGATGGGTGGGTGAATGGATAGATGGAGGTGTGGATGGGTGAGGGACCTCATAATGCACGGTTAAGACTAATCATGACATTAATATAATAGTGGCTGACAGTTGTCGTGTTCTCCTAGCTCATGCTTGGTGCTGAAGGGGCTGCCTTGTCGGGTCCCCGCAGCAGCCCTGTGGAGTAGGTCCCTGTGTTTTAACAGATCAGGACACTGAGACTCGGAGAGGTCAGTGACTTTTTCAAGGTCAGCCAGCGGGCGAGTGGCGGTCACTATGACCTGGGTCTGTCCGGCCTGAGTCTGGAGCTGGCACTTTGTACCTTACTTCCTGCTGGTTTACAGCCCTGGGCAGTCCTTCCTCAGCTGGGCCAGCTGGACATAGGCTCAGCGGGCGACAGAGCTGAGCCGTCCTTGGCGGGTGAGCTGCGGGTTCCTGGCCGCCCCCGCCCACCTGCCAGGAGCTGCATTCCTCCCGGGCTGCACCGAGCCTTCTGTGTGCCTCTCCAAAGGACAGGGCATATTTCTTCCCAACCCTCTTAAGACCCAGCCTGCACTGGAGGGCTTCATCATTATGCAAATTAGCTGGATTGAATCTGCTCCCGCAGAGGACTCCGGGGGCTCCGGGGGCGGCAGAAGGACGGAGCTGGCTCCGGAGCGCAGGATTGAGCCTCAGATTAGACCAGTCCATGGGTGGGGGCCGGGGTAGGGGGTGGGCACGGAGACAGGGCTGGTGCCGATGATTTGCCACCCTGGGGAGGCCGCTGGGAACGGGGCACTGGGGGAGCCAGCTCAGGCTCGGCGAGGCCGGGCTCCAGCATTGTTGCCCGGGACGGGACGGGGCGGGGCGGGATGGAGGAAGACGTTCTTTTTGGATTTACTCTTTGTGTATTGAGCCCATTTATGATTCATCAGTAAGTAAATATCAGCTGAGGGGGTGATTTGTTTCTAACAAGCTTATAAAATACTGGCGTCATTTGTGGGCTTATTGGAGTGCTGATTATAAACACTCCCCCATGCCCACTCCTCTGTCAAATTAGCATTCAAAATACAAATATTGGATCTTTGGATCACTTTCTGCCATCTCTCTGGAAGCTAGAGGGATGGGCAGGGGCAGCAAGAGGACCCAGCCCCAGACATTTAGAATACTCTAGAAGACCTTAGGGGCTCAGGAGGGGACACTTGCTGGGCTCTCCAAATGGGGGCTGGGGGACACAGGGTCCTCTGAGGAGCCCAGCTGGCCCTCTTGCCTGCCTGGTTGCCATGTCTCCTGTGACCCAGCTCCTCCCAGCCGCAGAGCCTGTCATCTTCAATCTCATGGAGGGCGCAGATCTGGGCAGGCTGCATCTGGCCTGGTGAGCCTTGGAGTTCTGCCTCCCCTGGGGCCTGGGCCCCGCCTGGACCCAGCCAGAGGCGGTGGCTGCTAAGAATGTCTGAACAGGTTATGGGGACTGTCACATGGTGGCTCCTCACCCACTCCCAGCCTCACCTGCATCTCCCCACACCTCTGCTCTGTGGCCAGGAGTCATATCAGGCACATTCTTTGGGCCTGCAGGGCAGAGCCTGCAACAGCTCCTCCCAGCCTGCGTGCGGCACAGCACCAGCCTGGGAGTCGAGGGCGACGCACACCTTTTCAAGGCACCTTCGCAGCCGTGCACTGGAACTAGAGTCAGCCGAGAGCCCAGCAGATACATGCTAAGCCCCACAAATCACCACACCCTTCAGCCTACACATCAGGCACAGTTATATACCCATTTCACAGATGGGGCTCCAAGAAGTGAACTTGACCCCATTACACAGTGGCAGAGCCCACAATATTGAAGTGGCCTGCCCATCCCTCTTGGCAGGTGGTGGAACTCGGCCAAGGCCACAGGGAGCAGCTTGCCTGTGTGCACGAGGAGACCAGGTGGGGAGCAGAAGGCAGGTCTCTGCCCTGGCCTGGTGCAGCAGAGCTGTCTGAGTGGAGATCCTCATGGCTGCCTGGGGTCTCTGATCCCAGGAGCTGCAGGGCAAGAACTGAGCAGGGATGTGAGGATCTCTGGTCCAGCCACCACAAGTTAGAGATGGGGAGCCCCCAGCCCAAAGAGGTGACACCGTCGTCATTATCACCAGTGTCTCAACTGTTAATCAACGGATTTGCTTTTTCTAATTAAAAGTTTTTATTTCATTTTATTACAGAAGCTATCTGTGCTCATTGCAGGAAAACTAGAAAACAGAGCCAAGTAAGGCTCAGAAAAGCTCACCCTGCCATCCAGAGGTGGTCCTTTGTGTGTGTCCTTTTAGCGATATTTTCAGTGAGCAAACAACACAAGCACACACACGTGTGAACACTGCCCCTGCAAGACAGCGTTGCGTCTGAGTACCTGGTTTTATTTATTTCTACCTAACTGTGCGTGGGGTGGGGAATTTCTGGTTTAGAGCAATTCACTGTCCTTCAGAGAGAAGGTGCTTATCTCCGGTCCACAGGGGCTGGACAGGCACTAAATATTGTTTGTTTCCTGAGGACCCCTGGCATTGGAAACTCCTCACCAAAGCAAGATTGATGGAGTGCCACTGTCCCAGGTGCTTGGCAGGCACTGGAAATGTCCAGGCTGAGGGTAGTTTCCTAAAAGGTCCCCCACACCCCAGGCAGCCCGCAGACAGGAGGCGTTCCTTTGGAGGGGAACCAGTCAGGAAGACGTCTTGCTGTTGGCAGGAAGGGCTCAGGCTGTGGAAAGTCAGGGAGGTGTTCCACGCTGTCAGCTGGGCAGAAGGCCACCCAGACCCCATTGCCACGCTGGAGCCTGGTCCCACCAGCACATACGCAGTCTACAGAGTGTATGGGATTGTTGCTCGTCTTAGCTCTGGACAGCGAGAAGGGCCCATCTACCTGGAGGCTGGGATAGGGCCAGGGACACGAGTCATGGATGAGACGAGCTCTTGATTTTAGAACTGGAATTCAAAGTGCTTTGCTAGGACCTGGCCTCTCGAGTCCTAGGTTGTCACCAAAGTCTGGTCCGTGCGTGATCAGGGTGTGAGTAAGGCATGAGGTGAAGGCAAGAGAAGTGGCTTGGACGTCTTCCTTGTCCAGGAGTCTGAGGTCAGCATCATGGGGGGTCCAGGGTCTCCGGTCTTTGCCGTAACTGGAGGTTCTACACTGGACTTCTTTTAATTTTCTGGACCTGGGGCTGGAATCTGAGTGGTGGGCGTTTGACGGGGCTCCCCAACTGAGGCTGCGTACAGCTCACAGGCTGTGCCCACCGTGTCCGTGCAGAGGGAGGCGTCATTCTTCCGGATCCCGTCCTCCAGTGAAGGCGGGGCGCTGGTTCCTGACAGCACGTCTCTGTGCTTCTCCCTGCCGTCTTGGAGGCATCCTGCATCCTGCTCTGGTTTGTGAGGCTACATGTGACGTGTGGGGAAGGCTGAGGTCCAGGCTCCAACTCCTGACAGCTCGACCATTCAGCGTCCCCTACAGCTCTGCCACTCACTGCTCTGGAGGTCCTACATGGCTTGGTTTAGGGGGTATTTTCAGGTTTGGGGGGGGTGATGGACTATGTCCCGTGACCTGGCCTCCCCATCTCTTTCCTTCTAAACAGATTGGGTATGAGCAACAGTGTCATGCTGGCCTGTCACCACTGCCCCTGCCCCCCACCTCCATGCCTTGCATAGGGCCTACTGCAGTCAATAGTAACCCTGGGAGTGACCGTGATAATAGCAGCAGGTGCCATTAAGCCCATGGATCTTCACCACAGTGCTATGAGGCCCGGGACTATGACAGCCTTCTTTTATGTGGTTCGAGGATCTCATCCAAGATCCCCAGCTCGTGGGCGGCAGTGGGCAACTTGAACCTGAGCAGTCTGACTCCGAGGCTGCACCTCTGCTCCGTGTGCTGCGCATGCCACCAGAAAGCAGCAGCTGAATGCAGCAGGTGAGCCAGTGGGGGCTGTGTGCAGCATTTTGGTTGCAGGGTGGGGTTCACAGGGGAGACGCCATCCTGCCCCGACACCAGGCAGCTAGCACTCCTTGGGGATGCACAGAGCCAGCCTCGCCCCTGGGCATGCGGAGCAGCATCTGGAACATACCTTATGTCTGTCTGCCTCTATTAGAGACCAGAGAAATAAAAGAACTGCCGTTTTGTCCTCAGAGAATTTACTAGCTAGGATTGTTTGGGTTGCAAGTGACAGAAAGTCAAGCGAGTTTAAGCAAAGAGAATAAGTTCTTGGACTTAACCTTTTTTATTTCACATAACTATGGTGAGTTTCAAATGCACCTGGAAGGCTCTCAGGGGCTTGTGGCTGGGAGGACAGAGGCAAGGCATGGAGAAGGACTTGACTGAGGGCCTAGCATCAGGAAGGAGCAGGTTTGAGAGTGAGGAAGTCCCTGGGGCAGGAGGGCTGGGTGGCTGAATGTAGGGTGTCGGGCAGGTGAGGCCTGGGCCATTTGGCAGAAGAGCATAGCTTTACACTGGTGAAGGGAGCCACTGCAGGTTCTTGAGCAGGAGAGTGCAAGGGTGCCGTGGAGCCTGGGCCAGGCAGGCCTTATCTGGTCGGTGTGTGCTGGAGGGACTGAAGGGGAGCGACATGGGCAGATGTGGGTGGTGGGCCAGGCTGGGGAGCAGCAGGTGGAGTGCCAGGTGCTTTCTTTTACAAGGTGTCTTTGAAGATGGCTTTTCCAAGGAGGGGAAAGGCTAAGTGCCACCCAGAGCTGTTGGAGGGGCGTGGCCTTGTGCTGCTCACGTGTCACTCACAGGTGTGGGGCTGGCTTGGAGACCTGAGGCCTATGGGGGGAGGCTCCTCCACCCCACCCCTGCCTCTCAGCACTTAGCTGCTCCCCTCCTCCCAGCACACACGGCCAGTCCCCTGCCTGTCGGTGGGCACTGACTTTGGGCTGGGAGCAGAGGTGGGACGGGGTCAGCCCAGACCTTATTCCTGCCAAGCAGGAGAAGACAGCAGGGGCTGGCCAGAGGCAGGCTGGCCGGCCTCTGAGAGCTGGGCTGCCCGGCTCTGGTCTCTGGGTGCTGGGCCCTAAGTGTCCCAGATCCCTTGGGCCTGGTCTGGTTTTAATCCCGTGTTCTCTTGGAGGAAAGATGGAAGTGCTGCCTTGAGATGGGATGTGTTGATGGGGAAAGAGGTGAGTGGACGGAAGAGGACCTGAGAAGGTCCCTGAGAAGGCCACGTGCCTTGCGACTTCCGGCCTTGCTGTCTCGTGGCTTTTCAGCTGCACTGAAGAAAGAACTCCCCCGAGAAGGCGCCATCCTGGCATATCCTTGGGGTCATGTGACGTCTTGAAGGCAGTATCAATTTGAATGTATTCATTTATTCCACATTGAGTTTTAATTTCTGTTTTAGCTTCCATTTTCATTTTATTCGGATCCCAGGGGTGGGTGAGTGGGGGGAAATGGTTCTTTGAGATCCAGGGTGCAGAGCAGAGCTAAGAAACCGGCAGACTACTTGGTTCAGCACTGGAGAGGCAAGCCTTTATCTGCTTGGTAAACTGTGGGCCTCAGCCAGCTCCAGGGGTTGGTCATTCTTTCTCAGCTTTGACCACCAGCAGGACACCTCTGCTTGCTGATGGTCCTGTGTTTCTCAGGGAGATGCAATAGCAGGAGACAGGTGGTTGCTCAGTGAGCAATGGCTCAGGGGTGGCCTGGTGCATGGGCCTCTGGACTAGCTAGTTCCCCACGTGTCATCGATTCGTCTCCTAACCTGTTGTTCCAAAGCTACAGTGTTTGGGTTGCACCCTTCAAAGAAGCCTCATTACTCTCAAATGTTTCTGCATTTGCTCTGGGCAAAGTGACCGTGTGATTTTGGAGGGTAGAGGTTTAAGTTGAAGGTGAGAAGTTCCCATGTAAGCCGTTGCCCTATTGGAGCAGTAGCAAGCAAGTGCTAAGTCACGAGCCGAGGGCTGAGGCTTTCTTCACAGCTGTGATGGGTTCGATTTACAATGGGCTTACTGGGACGCAACCTGTCACCGGCAGGGGAGTGTTTTGTGTTTTGAGGCACACTTGCCACAGTTCAATACTCTGTAAGCTCTCTGGGTTCCGGGACCAGATATCGAGCAGGCCGGAGCTCGTGCTCACCCAGCCACATTCCAGCGCGTCGCTGTCCATAGAACTTCCTGCCATGACAGAAATGCCCTGCACCGTCCAAATCGCCAGCCGTCAGCCATGGAGCTGTTGAGCCCTCGAAATGTGGCTTCTGTGAGAGAGGAACTGAACTTTTAGTTAACTTTAATTAGGTTTAAACTTAAATAGCTGCAGGTGGGTGTAACTACCATCTTGGACAGTGCCAATCTAGCAGATGCCTATTAAAAAACAAAAACAACCTTTTAATGGAAATCAATCATCATTTTCTAGCCTTGTTCTTTTGTTTTGTTTTGTTTTGTTTCCTGCTGAGGAGGTGGGGGGGTGCCAGTGTCCAGTTAATGTGTGAAAGAGGACTTTTAGGATGCGGAGAATTACCGTTGCCAACCCCAGCACCGGGTTTTCATGCTTTAAGTAGTAGTAGCTGCGAGGACAGTGCCGTGTCTCCCCGGGCAGGGAACTTTTGAAAAATGTTGTCCCTCGTCGTCTTCTCGTGTTGGTGTGCACGCACATGGATAGCTCTCTGGCTTCTTGACTCAGAGCTGTTGCTCATTTTTAAAAATGATCTTGGTAGGGACAGAAAAATGATGTCCGCAGTAGAGAAAAACCCTCAGAGCAGGGGTAATTCATGTGTCCCTGGCAGGGTTGGTGACAGTAAGGGTTTTGTAGCCTGCCCATCATGTTAATTGTACATTAGAGGCCATTAATCTGAGGGTTGTTAAGGTGATGGAATTTTAGGCAATTACCTTGTTGTAGAAAAATTGTAATCTGAGGTCAGTGAGCTACTGTGGGTAGGCGTGTTAAGCAAGAATAAGTTTGTTGGTTTGTTCCTAGTGGAGTCCCAGGGGGGTGCTGCAGAATCTTCATCTTCAGAGGCTATTGGTCCTGAGTCTTTGGCAGATGGGAGATGTGGGTGTGAGAGCGACTGGGGGCCATCTTCTTTCACAGGACACTAAACCCTGAGAGTCCCAAGTTCTAGAAGTTTAGAGGCAAAGAAGTTCTGGTCTTTTAAATTAAATCAAACCTTTTTTGGAACTGAAGTGGAACCCAAGAGCTTGGCATGCCAGGCTGGTGCTCTACCACGGAGACACTCCACCCCCTCGCCCAAAGAAGTTCTAAATTGTTTAGAAGTCCAAGAATTCTCTCTTTCAAAATCTTGGTGAAGGCCCACTTTGTTCTCTTGTCTGAGGATTATTTGATGACGCGCTCATTTATTTTTCTCATCCCATTAAGTAGCTTGAGAGAGTCACCTGCTCTCTTTTGGTGATGTGTTCAGGTCCTCATTTGTGGCATTTCTTTTGCCAAAGACAGCCAGTCACCTTGTCCTGAAACTTAGCTTACAGATTGCTCAGAGAGCATGGGAGGTAGATGTCTCTGTCAGTCCCCAGTAGTTAGCATGTAGAACCTTCTGGAAAGATGGCTGGTGTTCTCATTAGCTGTCGAGGGCTGTCTTCACCTGTCCAAGGTGGGGTTCCTTGGCAGTGTGGAATCAGGTGACAGAGCTGGTAGGAGCCTCCACCATTGATCCCAGCTAGATTGTGCCAGCCCTGTCAGAAGTTTTGGGGGGCAGTGGGGGCCTTTCATCAGGAGGCTCCTGCATGGGTGAGCTATGAGGGAGGGTTGGTCAAGGCCGGGGTAGAGAAGGGGAACATGAATGTGAACCATGACCTCTTCTCCAGCCCTGCTTTTGAGCTCTACAGAAATCTACCGAGTTTAAGAGAGATGAGCAAGAAGAACTACACAGAAATATGAAACCTTGCTCTCAGTAGCATCCAAAAGGAAGTAAAGTAAACTCATATTCCTGCCAGAAGCAAGGCCTGTGCTGAGCCACAGTTGAACAAAGGGGTTTGGAATCTGGACGTAGGTTTTGTCATTGCAAATACAGGGAATGGTGTAGAGGGGGAGGGCAGGACAGAGGCACAGGGTGAAGTTCGAAGATGGACATCAGATAGACGGCCTGCTACGGCCGGTGCTGTCTGAGGGCCCCTTAAACGTCCACAGGGGTGGGAGCAGGAGGGTCCCGTGCACCACCGGATGACAGCAGGATTCCGTGGCCCCAAGGACACCCCAGGGGCTTGCGTCTGCCAGGTCATCAGAGCCTGGGCGTGAGGATGCAGGGTACAATTGTGTCACAGCAGCAGTCACCGTGGCAGTGGTGGTAACCCTGTCACAGGCAGTCTTCACTTCAGGCTCACTTACTCCTGCCTGGCCCCACGGGGATGAACGACCTCATCTCCATTTCACGGAGGGAGACGAGGCGTGGACAGGAGGTGTGTGACCAGAGTCGCCCTCTGAGTCTGTGGTCGAGCCAGGACCGTCCTCCAAGCTGCCTGGGTCTCAGTTTTCTCACCACTCCCAGAAGGACCTGATCTTGCTGGACCGGGGCACGAGGGGACCGTCTCTTGAGCCGCCCTGTCTGCTGTGATGGGCAGTCTCCAGGGACGCGTACCCGGAATCATTCTCAGGCTCAACTGACCCTTAGCTAAGATCCGGCTGACGTGGCTCCTGGGAGCAGTCAGTCAATGGAACCATCTGGAGGCTTCGGCTTTGAGTTTTGGAGGAGGAGGGGGCAGAGTGCTTGTGACTTAGGACAGCACGACCAGATGGCTGGCCTTGCCGTGGAAACCCCAGGGTGAGGGCGGGGCGCCTGGGCCAGCAGGCCCTTCCCAGGGCTAGAGACCAGGAGGGAAGGCTGCGGGCGCCCTCCCTCTCAGCCTTCCTCCACCAGGCCCAGGCTCCACAGCTGGGAAGCGCACATCTGGTCGCATCCCTGGGCGCCTCTGCCCCAGAACAGGCTGCTGGCGGAGGACAGACCCCCGGTACTGGCACCCAGCAGGCCACCTTGGGCTCCGGCTGGGCTGACACAGCTCACCTGAACAGCAGGTGGGAGCGGAAAGCTCTCTGAGGAGGTGGACTTGAACCAGGCACCGGAAAGAAGAGGGAAGTTGGGGCTGCAGGAGGGAGTGACCCGTCCTCCCACCGGCACTTGCCCACGTGGAAATCACGGCGTCCTGTGGAGGTGGGGGACTGGGTCTGCCCCTTTCTCCTGCCATCTGGTAGGATCCACTCGGATGCGTGACACCAGCTTATTGCAGCGGAAGGGGGGATGTGCGCGGGTACCTGGGTAAATAAGTATAAATAGTGTTCTTTCTGATATGTGACCGGATTATTTTCCAGTTGATTTCAAGCCTTTGCCCCAAGTGGCCCACAGATCAAAAAAAGATAAGGGTCAGTTACAAGGTTGAGCTCATTCTCCGTTGCCATGGCAACTGACCTCAGGCAACCCTCCGAGGACTACACCCAGCTCCCCAGGTGATATTTTTACTGTCCACGCCATCAATCCCAAGCCTTTCAAAACTCAGACTGCCTAATTGTCAGGGCTCTGTTTTGAAGAGGCTCCAGGTCCCCCATGGGGCCCCAGTTCAGGCTGCCAGAGCTCATTTATAAACCCTCACGGAACACAGGGGACTGTGAGATGGGTCCCTCCTGGCCAGAAAGGCCTGGGAAGGTGCCCCCACGGGGACGAGGAAGGGCACAGCCCATCCTCTGGGACTAATTAGGAAAATGTGAGCTATTTTGGGTGGTGGGGTGGGCCTCCACGCCGCGGCTGAGTGTTCTTGGGTGGCGCTGCACACCCGGGGACCCGGAGCACCCGGCACTGGGGCCGGGGGCCGCGGTGACGCCAGGATGGCTTGTGGGAGCAGTAGCCACCCGCCAAGTCCTCAGCCACCTCTCCCTCCAAAGTCACCCCAGATCATCTGCATCCCAGTTGTGGTAACAGGAAATTATTTCCCACGGTTGGCTGACGGTTTCTTAGTCTTCTCTAAAGTGTGGGGGAAAGGCAGCTTCAGGAAACTTTTGCATCTGTAGAGCGCCACCACCCGCGCCCTTGCCAGAGCAGGGGGACAGCTCGGGGTGCGTCACTTCTTGGCAACAGGATGCCAAGAAGGTCAGCATCCCGTGGCCCCTTTACCAGAGATCAGTGGTTCTCAAACTCTCCCGGGAGCCCCAAACATGGGGGCAGTTGGAAACACAGGTTCTAATTCGGCAGCTCAGAGCGGAGCCTGGGGTTCCGCATTGCTAACGGGCTCCCAGGGGGCTGCCTGGCGGGGGACGGGCTGGCCGGGATCTGCATACTGCAGAGCTGCTTGGCCTGCCAGGGGTGTTGGGGACCCCAAGGTCAGCCTCCCAGTCCCCACTTGTTTGCTCCCCAGGTTTGCCTGCCCTGTCTTCTCCTCTGACCCTTGTCAACTCCCCACCCAAGTGTCATCCTGCCCCTCCCCCTCAGGCCTGCTGGACTCATTTCCTTCTGGTATTTAATGACAGGTCAGTAGATAAGCAGCCTGACCCGGCTGCCCTGGTATTATCACCAGCCCTCTTCTCTTCTGTCCAGGGGTCTTTGTTCCTTACAGGCAACAAAGGAATCCCCCAACAGCCTGTGTTTCTATTTCTCGTTCTGTGCCTATTCACAGTTATTTATTGGGATGGTGTCAGAGAGGTCCTTTCCTGGGGTCCCCCGCACGCACACACACCCTGTCTCCTCCTTTGCTGGATGACTATTGGGCTGTCGGCTTCTGTTCTTCCTCATCTCCACGTGCATGTTTGGAGGCTGGGCCCCCGGACCTCAGGGGTCTTTGCTTGACGGGTGGGTCATGGGCTCAGCCCCTGGTTCATTACCAGTGCTGGTAGTAAGGGCTTCAGCTATCAGCCCTGGAGAATAGGGGTGACCATAGATCTGTGGCGGCATTTACCAGTGGATCCCACCCCATATTCCAAGCATTGTACTAAGCGCTTTACATCCATGGTTCAGTTTTAATTTATTAAGCACCTACTAGCTGCCAGGTCCTGTCCTGCATATAGCAGTGAGCAAAACAGCCCTCGTGGAGTTTATATTCCTCTGTGTGTGCTTGTGTGTGTATGAGAGAGAAAGAAAAAATAATAATGATCAACTCTAATGTGCCTGGTATCTGTAAATGCCATCAAGGAAATGAAAGGCAGGTAAGGTGCTAGAAAGGATGTGGAGGTCCTAGTTTCACCAAGGTTGTTCCCCGAGGAGGAGGTCTCATTGCAGTAGACCCCTGAGTGATGTGAGGGAAGGAGGATGAGGCTGACTGAGAAGAGTGCTCCACTTTTCTGCCTTGCAAAATATCTATGATCATTTTTCCCGTTTTCTGGTAGAAGCTGAAGCTCAGAGAGGTTAAGTAACTTACCCAAGTACACACAGCGAGTGAGTGATGGAACTGGAGCTCAAACCGAAGCATTTCTGGTTCTGACTTGGACTTCCTTCCTTTATAGCTGCTTCCTGATTGGAGGTGGCTAGTTCTGCACCCTTTTGACACAAGGCAGCAAGTCACCTGTCTCCTCCTAGAGAGGGACATGCCTTAAAGATTCCACTCCAGAGGCAGCTTCCCCTAGCTAGGTCCTTGCTACGAGAAGAGCTGGCTAGACCCAGCAAAATGGCTGGAGCAGGTCACGTTCAGCGCAGTGGAGCCCAAGAACAATGCCCTGTCCACTCCCTCTGCAGCCTGCTGCTCCTCCCTCCCAGGCAGCAAATTATGGCCTCGGAATGTGTGCCCAGGCCTGCCTTTGACATCAGCCGGGCCCACCTGAGCTTCACCTTCAGGATTCTGATAATCAGCTCTCTCTCCTCCTGGCTTCCCCCAAGACCCGTATGGAAATAAGTATGTGTCTGCCAGGGATCAAATGCTTTTGGAGACAAAAGTCGGTGGCGAGGACGTTACAGGGAGCTATCATCTCGGCACGATGCTCTTCCACAAAGCCCTCTGCTCCTCTTTCGGGCTGACACAGTTTCAGCCTGAAAGGTTCCAGCAGGCTGACTTGGTTTTAAGCAAAAGCACATCCTATTATTTTTTTGAGAAATGAAGTGTAAAATTAACACTTATTATTCCTGAGCAGAGGAGAAAAAAGAGGGAGGAAGAGATAGAAGAGAGAGACACACACACTGGGATTTTCCTGCTTGCTGGGTTGGTTGTTTAGCAGTTTGGGATTTTTATTTATTTATTTTTTAATTTATAATAAATCAATCGGTTTTTCTCATGCCAGCCTCCACTTATGGGGAACCAGGAGGCGAGGTCTGAATTTCAGCAGGCACAATCTGCATTCCACTTTGCAAATGAGCGGGGCTGCAGCATTCACTTGAGTTGCGTGGGTCTCTCTTACGGATGCCTGTCATGTGCTATTAAAAAGAAAGAAAGAAAGAAAAAGAAAGGAGGGAAGCGATCGTGGGTCTTAACTCACAAAATCCTGCAGCCCCCACGCCGGGGCGGAGGGCCTGTGAGCTCCAGACAGCTTTGTCACGCTGCTGCAAGGTGTCCGCGGAGCGCCTGCGATCTTATACAATTCAGGGAAGTGATTCTCCTAGGGTGCCGCTGTCTGTGGACCCCGCACCGTGGGACGCAAGGAGAGGTTGTCAGCGCAGGCGGGGAGAGAGCGATGGAGGTGGCGGATCCTATCCGTAACCGCGGGTTTGCTGGTATTGGGTCACGGGCGCGCAGAGGAGTGTTTGTCACACTAACTAGGGCAGCCCCTCTCCGCCTCCCCGCCCTCCCCCCAATTTCCTGGATGGTTTTCTAGGCGGAGGTGCACAATAATGGACACCCGAGGGAGGCCCTCCGTCCTCCTCCAGTGGGGAGAAGGCCTCGCTTCAGGAAGATTTGCAAATCAAAAGGCCTTGCCGGCGTGGGAGAGGTTCCCAGCTCCGTGGGAACCCCTCAGGCTTTATTATTGTCCCCGACGTTCACTTTCCTCGTGTTTTATTTCTCCTCCCCCTCCCCCAGGTCTGACTCTTTTCCTCGCTTGGGGGAGAGAGAGAAAAGGGTCCCAAGGCGCTGGGCTGTCTGTTGGGCTCTTGATCTAATTAGCCCGGAACCTCACTTTGACACCGGTTTGGGGCTGTGATTTGCGTAAACGGCGGGCCGGAACCGCGCGCGCTCCAGGGCCGCCTGTCGGTGCGCATATTTATGAACGTGGGCGCTGGGCGGAGCTGCCTTTATGAATCAGAGGGGATCAGCTGACGAATTGCTCGGCACTTGGAGAACGGAAAGTGACTGTCAGACATGATTTCTCTGATTTATAAGTTGCAGGAGCCTTCTTTGTCCTCTCGGTGTTTGTATATCAGACGGGCCTGTCTCCACTCCCAGCCAAGTGGTTAAAGGGCCCGGCTCAGCAGAGAGCGGTAAATCCTGCTCTGCCGGCTGGGCCCTGGAGCCAGCGCGGGCTGGGCAGAGAGGCCTGGCCCGGGCACCTCTCCACCTGGCTGTTTCCTGAGCACCTCCTGCAGGTGAGCCCAGGTGGCGCCACAGGAGCATAGAACCTCGTCCTTGCCCTTAGTCTAGTTGGCAGGGTCAGGACACGGTGAAATGACTCAGGGTCCCTGTGCCCATCGAGGGACAGCGGTGCACACTGTAGTCAGGGAAGGCAGCTTGGAGGTGGTGTGAGGGGTGGAGAGGGTATACATGCATGTGAGCGTGGTTTTGTGCCCTGTTCAGAGCACCAAGTGCTGTTACCTTAGCAAGAGGTCTCCTCTCTAAATCATTATATCTTCCTAGAAATCCCATTTCCTAGCAAGCAGGGTCATTTCAAATATGTCATAAATCGTCAGAGCAAGGTTCTCATTTTCAGATACCCCCTTCTTACTAATGTCCAAGAGTCGTCGACATTCTAGTAGGAAGGCCACCCTGAGGTGGCATCTCACTCACCCCACTCATTCCCTGAACCGTTTCTCCGTGCCCGCTGAGAAGCGCTGTTTTATGCAGGGGCAGGGGGTGCGTTGGGGGGGTCTTTCAAGGCATCTCCCCCACACTGGAGGCCATCTCTAATTACGACAGGCATCTCTCCACGGGCAGTGGAGGACGTGCGTGGGGCCTCTGTGGTGAGCGTGCTGAGCCCGCCCCGTGTCCCAAAACTTGTCAATGAAATCCTTTTCTGCTAGTGTAAATGGAAGGTCTGTTTGAGTCTCTGCTGGTGCGTGTGGCCTAGTTGCAGGGCTCCAGGGCCATGGCAAACACCCGGCAGATTCCAGCCAGTGGGTACGTGCAGCGGCCCACCTGCACGCGCCTGTGTCTGTGCACCTCTGCGGTGGGGTGCGGGGGTGGGGAGGCTGGGCCGGGGGATTGCCTGCTGTCCCTGCCAGCCTCTGCCAGGGCCTGGGGACCCAGGGACTCACCAGGCGCCTCAGCCCATCTGTGTTTGTGTTTCGCCACTGGCAGAGCCCCTCTGCTATCTAGTTCTTGCCTTTGAGGGCAAATCTGAGCACCTGGCACCTTTGGTGAGACCGGTTCCCTGGGGCAGTCGGGAGAGGGCTGTGTCCTTGACCGTCCCAGATAACACTTTTTGCCAATGCTGACGTGCCCAGCAATAGACGTTTATTGAGTACTTGCTGTGTGCTGCAGGCTGCTTTACATGTGTTAACTCATTTAATTCTCAAACCAACGATAAGAGCAAGGCTGCTATTGGGTGTCTCTGCAAAACAAATGGAGGTCCAGAGAGGTTCTGTAACTTGACCGAGATCACCCAGGGGGTGACTGAACCCAATTCCTACCACGGCTGATGTGATGTTCAAGCAGGAACTTCCCCACACCTGCTGCTGACCACGGGGCCACAGGCACTGGTCCCTCCGTCCCGTCACAGCTGTGCGTCAAGGACTTAGGTGTCCTCATTACACTGAGCATTAATTGATGCCCAGGGCATGTGCAGGGAGGAAGAAAAGGCAGGATTTGAACTCATCTCTGCTTGGTTCCGGGCAGAGGTGCCAGACCGTGGCTCCGGCCCTCTGTAATGCTGGCATGACGCGGGTGCGCGGTGTGCCCCATTCTCTGGGCACCTTTGAGGGAAGGTTTGAGGTCACAGAAGCTCCTGGGTGGGGAGATGGAGCTGAGTTCTGGTTAGAAAGCAGGATGGGGAGTTTGCCCAGCCTCCACGACCCACTGGGTAGGCCATCTGTTTCCAGAAAGAGAGATTGAGCAAGAGCGAGCGCGTGAGAGCGCATTCTGTTTGTCACAACATCTTCCAGTGGCTGCCCGTCACTCACCCCGAAGTCTCAAAGTTCTCCAGACGCTGCCAGGGCCCTTCAGTATGTGCGCCTCGGCCTCACCCACCCGGGCCCTCCCTGGCCTCTCCCTGGCCTCTCCCTCCAAGCTGGCCCCAGGCCCAGCAGGCCCCGCCCCTCTGTTAGAGTGCACCCCACATGCTCCTGTCACCCCCTCATGCTCTGTTGTGGGCTGTCCACCCCCCACCAGAAAGGGGCTAAGACGTTATCTGTTAGTTCCTCCAAGCATCCCCAGCAAAGCTCCTGGCACATAGTACACACTCAATAAATATCTGATCGCATTTTTCAAATCCTGGCTGAACTCCCTTCTCCTTCCAGTACCCCTTTCTGGGCCCCTTTCCACCATGACGTGGTCTCCGAACTCCAGCTGTTGGAAGTCATGGCCAAGGGCACCTTTAAGAGCCAGATATTTGGACCCAGCCCCAGGGGTGTGCAGGCCTTGGAGGGCTGGGCCATCAGAACCAGGAGGGACCTCAGTGTCTGTGGCCCTCACAGCAGGCCGGGTGCTGGGGATGGAGAGGGGCTGGCGCTGGGGGCACAGGAGCCTTGTGGGCTCCTATGGGGGCCGTGGCCTGCAGCGGCGCTGACAGCTGTGGCTTCTCCTTGCAGAGGAAGGCATCAACCACGAGTGTAAGCTGTGCAACCAGATGTTCGACTCCCCGGCCAAGCTCCTGTGTCACCTCATCGAGCACAGCTTCGAGGGCATGGGTGGCACCTTCAAATGCCCCGTGTGCTTCACAGGTAAGGCACTGCGTGTGCGGCAGGGAAGCTGTGAGGAGAGGGATCCTGGCCTGGGCTGCCCGCCCCTTTGCAGCAGGCACCAGAGGGAAGTCCCCAAGAGTCCCCGGCCCCCAGCCCTGTCCCCCCTCCTGCAGAGCTGACCCACCACCCTCCACTCAGCCCTCTGGCGTCTCCTGGGGGAGTAGTGGCGCCTTGCCTCGACCTCTGCCCACAGCTGCTGGGAGAACCTGGCCCACCTGGCCACGGCCCCCCATTGTCACCTGCCCTTCCTGACCCCACGCTCGTCTCCTGGAGCTTCCGGCTCATCCAGCACCACGGGGGCTCCCCTGTGCACGCCCCGGCTCCCCGCTCCCCGGCCTCCCCAGCTCCCTGTCCCAGCACATGCTTTATCCGTGCTCCAGGCTGGAGGGGTCAAGGGCAGCTCTGCTGGCCAAGTCCCCAGCCCCCAGCCTGGCTGCCCGCCCGGGTGAGCGGCTGTCCCAGCCCGAGGCGAGTCTCAGGGGCTCTGCCGGCCCCCTGCTGGAGCCCAGATGGCAGCCGGTGTGCGTGGGGAGCCTGGCCTTCCCCTGCCTCCCCCGACATCTGCCGTCTGCCACCACGGGAAGCCCACCCTGGGGAGGGCGCCTGGCAGGAGGGTGTCTCTGAAGCGCTCACCTCCCAGACGCACAGCTGCTTCAGGGCCGGGCCGCCTCGGGACGTATGCCACCTCCGGGAAGCCAGGGCGCGACCCGCTCCATGACAGGCCTGGGGAGGGGGCTGTGCTGTGCACCTCTGGGGCTCTCCGGAGTCCCCGAGCACCCTGGTGCCCTCTCCTACATGCAGGAGCCCGTGCTTGGAGGAGGCCACCACAGCCTCGGCAGTAAGAACCGACACTCCCAGGGGGCAGGCAGCTTCTTGTCCAGACCCCGTGCTAAGCTCACTTAATGAACCCTCAGCTCTGTCACCTGCTAGCAGTGGGACTTTGGACAAGTATTTAACATTCATGGTGCCTCGGTTTTCTTGTCTATAAAATGGGGGCAAGAGCAGTGCCTGCTTTAAGGTCCGTGAGGTGTTCAAAGAGCACACACTGGAAGAAGTCTGGCGATGAGGAGGGGGCACATCTATTGGCCTGACTCTGTGCTTGGTCGTCTTTGAAGTGCTTTAGGAGTATTAATTCATGCCATCCTCCCAGCCACCCAGGGAGGTATGTACAATAATAATGATGAACCCCATTTTTTGAATGAGGACATGAAGCACAGAGAGGTTAAGTGACTTGCCCAAGGTTGCGCAGTTTCCAAGTGGCAGAGCTCAGCTTATCTAGCTCGAAGTCCTCTGGGAGGTGCCAGTCACATTCCCTGTGGCACTGTTTGCCAACGGTGCCCGTGCCTGGGCGATCCCTACCTGAGGGTGGTGTGGGGCAGCTGCCGGGGTGGCTGGGCGGGTGTCCCGAGTTGGCTCTGACGGCCACCTCCGGGTGCAGTCTTCGTCCAGGCCAACAAGTTGCAGCAGCACATCTTTGCCGTGCACGGGCAGGAGGACAAGATCTACGACTGCTCGCAGTGCCCGCAGAAGTTCTTCTTCCAGACCGAGCTGCAGGTGAGGCCGCCCCAGCCGTGGCACACACCCCTCCCGGTCCCTGCTGCCCCTGGGCACACAGCGTCTCCGGTTCAGCCGAGAGGTTGGGGGCTTGCGCTCGGGGCCACCGGTGACTGCAGCAGGCCAGCTGGTGGGTGTGGCCCGGCCTCTGCTGGCCCCACCTCCTCAAGACAGCCCGCTCCCATAGCTGGCCAAACCCGGAGCAGGAGTCCAGGCCCAGGTTATCCTGCTCCTGTGACAAGTCCCCTCCTTTCTGGGGACTCCATTTCCCCACTTTATTGCATGGTGACATTTGACTGGGCTTTGGCTCTGGGACTGGTGGCCCATGTGGGTGGGCCCGGGAGTTTGGGGGCCCTCACCTCTGCCCAGGAGGGTCAGGATGTCCGATTGGCTGCAGTTCAGAGGAAAAGGCATCTGCCACAGGTCCCGAGACTGCTGTGGCCCTCAGATGGGGCACGGTGGCCATGACCAGTTCCTCGGAACCCCATGCAGACTCTGCAGTAGCTGAGGGGAGCCCTGGGAGGGGGCCTCCGCAGGCTCCTGCAGCCCATCCTTGCTGTCCCTTGGGGCCCCTTCTTGCCTGTTACTGGTTTTCTGAGGACCAAGATCTGAGCTCAGGTGAAGCCACTTTCTCTACTGGTTTTTACAAGAAATTGAGACGCTGGACAAGGCCACGTGTGCACCAGAAACACCATGCACACACACAAAGCACGGCACACAGGGGACAGTCCACAGGTTCGCCCGCCCCCCCGTCCTGTACCCCCCCCCACACACACAAACAAACATCATTGGCATAAAGCAACAGTACAGTCGCACCGGGAAGAGCACACACCTCAGCGGGAGGCTGGCTGCGAAGACCACACTCCCGCCCACAGGGACCGTGTGGGTGGACAGGGAAGCACCACAGAGGGACGCAGCCCCCTTGCGGCCAGGCACAGGGTAGGGCAGCTGCAGCAGCCCCTCTGGATCTCTGGACTACAACAAAGGCTTATTGGTTGCACATGTGACACAAGGGGCAGGTGGCACTCGTTCCATGACCTAGACCCACAGAGGGTCCCTGCCTGTTCACGTTTCCATGGTCACCGAGGCAAGGAGGAGAGTGAGGTGTTGACTAGTGGGTTAGCTCTCCAGGCTTCCGGGGGAAGTGACGCACATCCCTTCCTCCCACGCTGTGGCCCCTGGGGCCAGCCATGTGGCAGTGCCCGGCTTCCAAGGGGCCCCCTGCCTGGAAGTGGAGAGGCATTGGCATTGGTCAACAGCCCTGAGGACTCCCACACACTATGGCTCACAGGGTGTCACCTAGCAACCCCCCCCCCCCCCCCCCACACACACACCCCTGCGAGTATGTGTCAAACCTGGTGACCCTCTGCCCACCCAGGTCACCACAAGGCTGGGCATGCAGCACGCGGCAGTCACCCGTCACTTGGGTGGCAACAGTGGTAGCCACTTCTTGGGTTGGTGGAGGGCAGCTGTGGCCTCTGTGATCCACTAGAGCCCACCCGCACTGCCAAGGCCAAGGCCCATGCCATCTGCTCGGCTGGTGCCTCCTCACCTGGGGGACCGAGAGCAGGCCCACTAATTGTGCAGAGGGGTCACCACCTCCAGTCGGCCATGTCTCCACAGGAGGGCCCGGTGCCAGGCTGGGTTCAGCCTCTATCTCTGACCTTGAAAAGTCCCCAGGCAATTTCTGCTGGAAAGTTCACTTCTTTCCATCCTTGGGCAGCCCCTCCGAGTTCCCATACATTCTTGTACTGTTTGTGTGACCTTCATTCTGTTGTCACATTAGGGACCCAGTAACACAAACCCAGGCCCAAAGAGTGGGTTCCACTTCCAAAAGGCCATCAGCGAGGCAGTGACTCCCCAGCTCCAGGGCCCTCTGCTGTGTCCAGACAGTGAGGCTATGCCTCTGGGCTGAGGACACATGAGGGACAGTGGGGACTAGTGCCAGCTCCTGGTCTGCATCCTGCCATCCGGGAAGCCCCTGCCTCCCATGCTGGCCCTGCCTGCCTGCCTCACCTGTGTGGTCCAACTATCAGGACGGGCCCAGGCCCCTCTCCAGCCTGAGCCCTTTCTATGCAGCCCCCCAGGACAGGCCTCGTAACCCATCAACGCATCTCAGCTGTGAGTCACTTACACTTGGGACTTGGTCCTCCTCCACTGTCCCAGGCACCAACAGAGGGATGACCGCTCTCCTCTTTGTTGGCTTTAAGAGATTTCCCAGACGAGTTTCCCACCCCTGCCTTTCCGGAGCCCCGGCAGCACGGTGGTGGTGGAGCCCGCCTCACAGTGTGGCAGTGTGGGGAAGCTGCGGGGCACGGCTCCATCGCCCTTGGGCTCCACCTGCCTGGATGGGGGACCAGCCTGACACAGGAATGGTTCCTATGAGCTGGTGGCTTCCTGGGTCACCCTGTTAACTTTCAAGTCAGATCCTCAAATGCTGAGAACCTCACTAAATTACAGCCTTAACAAGTCACTATTTGTGCAATTAATGATTTTAATTACAGACCATTTAAATGGGGGAATGTTGTAGCAACGCCAAATCTATGCAAATAATGGCTTTCGTTAAGTAACTTGAATGGCAATTTTCTGGGTTTTGAGAGGAGGGTTTTCGCCTGAGGTTTCACTGTCATTGCACAGAAGCTGGGGCCCAAGGCCCTGTTTGGGTGGAAAGGTAAGGGTGGCGTCTCCCTGGGATGACACGTGAGGGTTTTTGGTGCTGGGGCCTTAGCTGGCTCTCGTGGCCGAATGTCACTGGAGTTCATGTAGGGAGACCCTGGGCAGCTAGTGTTGGTGAGGACAGGGGACGGTGGGCTCAGAGGTCTTGAGAAGATGACAGCTTAGGACTGAGCTCACCAAAGGACCAGAAAGAGCTGTTGTGGGGATGAGAGTATTAGAGGCGGGATCGGCCCCCAGCTGCCTTGTGCCGTGGACTCCAGACTTTCCTAGGCCACACGTACAGGAACACGGTTGCCGGGACGAGGGAGGGGCAAGTCCTGTTTGATTCTGAGTCCAGCTTGTTCTGCCTAAAAGACTGAGATTAATTCAAAGGACTTTGAACAAACTGGGGCATAGTTTTAACAGTAATTAGGGACACGAGAGGGAAGTATGTTTTGGTGCTCATGTATGTGAAGCATGTTTGTGGGGAGCCTACCGTGTGCCCAGCACCAGGTCTAAAACTGAGAAGACAGTGGTAAAAGAGACAAAAACTCATCTGCGGGCCTGTGTTCTACAAGGGTTGATAGACACTTTGCAATAATGATCAATGATGTGAAGAAAATGGGTCAGAGCATGACAGGAGGTGGCTAGACACCCTTTGGTGAGTATGGTCAGGGAAAGCCACTCTGAGGGGGTGGTATTGGAACTGAGACAGGGGGGTATGGAGGAGAGCTGTCAGTGCAAAGGCCCTGTGGCTAGCGTGAGGCAGTGTGTGGCTGAAGCACAGTAGTGGGGAGAGGCAGATGGAACCTGGGTCTTAGAAAGATGCATAAGACATTGAAGGAATTTTTTTTTTTAATCCCCATTGTGATAAGAAACCAAGCAGGGGACAACCACAGGACAGCATTGTTTGTGGTTTCTTATAAAGTTAAACATGTACTTACCATGTGGGCCAGTGGTTCATTCCTAGGGGTTTGGCCAAGAGAAAGGAAAGGGTGGGATTCCACATGCCTCTAGGTGAGTAGAGACGGCAGCTTGATGTGTCTGTACGGAAGCCGCCTGACTGTGCTCACCTGGTGAATGGGTAACAGACATGTGATGTGGTCTAGTCCTACAACAGGGCTACTGCTTGACAGTGCAGAGCACCGTGGAGACATGTAGTGACGTGGACACGCTTTAAATGCCAAGTGGAAGGAGCCAGATTCAAAAGGCTCCGTGCTGTTCTCTTGACTTGACATTCTAGAAAAAAAGAAAAATAAAACAGAAAGGTAGCTGTCAGGGGCCGTGGGTGGGGAAGAAAGGGGGAGACTGAACAAGGTTTGTGTGAGCACCCCCCCCATGGTCACCACATCCTAGGGACTGGCCACGGTCAGCCTGTGGGGATTGCTGGGCCTCAGGGACCTCCCAGGAGACTATCCTGGGTGGATCTGGGAGAAGAGGCTGGTGCATTGTGGGAGAAATGCTGGGACAGATGTCTTTAAGCACCGGAGCTCTGTGGGGTAGAGGGGTTTCTCAGCACACTTCAGGTGGCCCGAAGACTTTTGGGAGGGCCAGACACTCAGGACACGGAGCATGGTCTTTGCTGATCACGGTGCAGCATCACTCTTTGGAGTCAGCCTGATGCACAAAGGGAATTCAGCTGTGGGTGAGCAGGGGTGGCTTTTGGATGCGAAGAGCAAGAAGTGACATTGTTTGGTGGTCCTGTTCCCAGGAGCCAAGTGTCACTTAAATGAGACAGTGCCACTCAACCTTCTGCCCCTCTCTGCTGAGACAGACCCCCTGGCGTTTCCGGGAAGGGGTGTACACGGTAGCCCAGAAACCGTGATCACAGGTGGCAGCAGGTTCCAGAGGCTGGAGAGGGAATCTGAGCGGTGGCCAGCTGTCCACCCCTGCTGCAGGGAGCCGTGGTCGGCAGCGCTGAGGCCACACTATATAAAGCAGCAGGTGGAGGCGCACAGGCTGGGCGGGCAGCACCAGTGTCGGGACATGGGAAAAACTGTCCAGAAACGGAAGGCGTGGGGATTCTGCGGCACAGTGGCATTTGTCCAGAGTGCTGCAGAGCCGCAGGGAGCTCAGGCTTTGTGACAGCAGCTCTGCGTTCAAAGCCTTGTCCTGTGCTCACCCTGTGCCTCGGTTTCCTCATCTGCAAAATGGGGGTGTTGATGGTTCCTCCGTCTAGGTCATGCTGGATAAGGCCCTTGGCACAGGGCCGGTTACTCTTCAGGCAGCTGGAGGGTCAGGTGGCTCTTTAGGGCTTCCTCCACTTGGAGTTTCCTGTGATTTTTTTTTTTTTTTTTTTTTTTTTTTTTTTTTTTTTTTTTAGTTTTAGGTGGACACAATATCTTTACTTTTATGTGGTGCTGAGGATCGAACCCAGTGCCTCACGCATGAGGCTAGGCGAGCGCTCTACCACTCAGCCCCAGCCCCAGCCCGAGTTCACTGTGATTTCTGGCCTGAGTTTGAACAAAGCGAAACTCCGAGTCCTTCTTGAGGCACCCCGGCCTCAGGGCCATGGGCCTCAGACACCCAGCGCTGGGCTTGGGGAGCAGCTGGGTGCCCAGAGCAGCGTGGCAAGGGGGAAGGGGTGTGGAGTGGGGACACCAGGGCCGAGGCTCCCGGTCCCCCTTCCTCCACTTCTGGCCAGGCCCTCTTTCTGCGGACCCTGTTTTCCTCTGCTGTGCCCCAGGCTCGGGAAGGGCAGTATGGGGATTTGATTGGGGTGTGAGACAACCCAGCAAATGTCAGGGCTTGTGTTTCCAGCCGCTGGGCCTCAGCAGCTGAAGGCCTGCGGCCTTGTGGGCCCCTTGCCAGGGGTAAGCCGACCTGCAGGGAGGGGGCGCCCTCTCCCCACACAGCCCAGCTGCTCTGGATCCCAGCGACACTGAGCACAGGGGCAGTGAGTGCCTCCTCTCTCTCCTAAGAGCCCCAGGTTCTTCCTGTTCTTCACCACCTTCTCTTCACCACCCTTGAGGGAACGCAGCAGGGAATACCTGCTAGCCAGCCATGCGGGGCTGGGCTTTGATGGTGGGTAAGTCCCTGCAACCGGACAGGACTCAGGCATGACCTCCCCGACCCCGTCTCCACCGCTGGCCAGGTCTGGTCTCAGCGCAACCAGAAAGCAGGTACCCTTATCCCGAGGATGGAAATGGACATGGAGGCTCTGAGAAGGTTAGGCGACTCGCTTGAGGTCACAACCAAGTGGCAGAGCCGCGTGCAAAGCCAAATTTGTCTTTGCCACCAAGGCAAACAGAAACCCTCCAAAGTTTAAGTAAATTGCCATTTATATGAGCTAATAGATTTAAATGAGGCCTGCAGTGCTGAACTATAAAAAGCCTCTGTTGTCAGGGGACCCAGAAACTATTTTAGTAGTTGGGCCAAGCAGGTAGCACGAGTGGCAGTAACAGGGGACGCGGAAAATGTGCTCCTGGGTGAGCCCTGGTGGAAACGCCACAGGGCCCTTCTGCCGGTTGTCAGGCGCCAGCGCTGCGCGGGAGCGGGAGGGCGGGTTGGGCTCAGGCTCGGGACCTCGTGCTTCCTAGCGCTGCCTCCTTCCAGCCCATCACGGAAGCCTGGGACTTGCCTGCTGTGGAGGAGAGGAAGGCTTGACCTGGAGAAAGGTCTCTTTAAAGACCTTTCTGGCTTCTGGCTTGCCAGGCCTGGTGGGGGCAGCCTGCCTGGCCGGTGCACGCATGCGCGCGCCCATCTCCTCCATGGGCTGGGCCGGGGGAGTGGTGGGGCCTGCTCCGCACCCTGGAAGCTTGACCCCGCTCACTGACAAAGCCCGGGGCTGCAGGAAGCGATTCCGCGCGCCGGCCCGCGGCGGCAAAGCGGCCAGCCCAGCATCTAGCAGGCGCGTTTAAAGGATTAGCTCACGCTGTTTGCTTGTATGTGCCTAATCATGCCGCTTCCAGCTAAATGATTACAATTGATTAAAAGCAGAGCTAGGTATTCTAACAAGCAACCCGAAGCCCTTCGACGGGGCGAGCTGGGCTGGGCGGCTGGATCCTGGTACCCAGCCAGGGGGCGGTCTCTGCGAGCCGCCAGGGGGGTCTGAGCTCCTCTGGGACCCTTCCTGCCCCGCCCCTGAGAACTCTTGGCTCCACCCTTCCCCTACTTTCAATATCCATCCAACACACCGGTTCTTACTCCTGGAGACCTTGCAGGGCTGGTGACATTGCAGGGCCCTGGGATAGAACTGGGAAAGCAACAGAGCTGACATTCTAGGACCATGTGTCAGCAAATACATGAACTAGGTAATTTCAGATTGTAAAATTCTGAAGTAAAACACTGTTTTAAGGGGGGGGGAGGTGTGTGTGCTGGGGCAAGGGCGAGGGAATATTGTGGGTTTAATTGGATTGGGTGGTCAGGAAAGCTTTTCAGTTGAGTCCTGAAGATGAGAAATAGCCAGTATACGAAGAACAGAGGGATCCTCCAGGAAAGGAGAGAGCCAGTGCAAAGGCCCTGAGGCACAGACACGAGGTGTTCCAGGAACAGAATAAAGGGCAGTGGGACTGGAGTGGGGCTAGTGAGACAGGTGGCAGCTGCCTTCCTGCTTCATTCTGCTGGGTTAATCTTGCTTCAGCTCTTCAGAGGTCATGCTGGAGGCTTCTTGGACGTGTGTGACTGCTCATGCTGGTGCTGAACACCCTTCCCCTCTTCTTCAGCCCAGCCCAAGTGGCCCCTGCTCTGAGAAGCCCTCCCCCATCCTCTCTTCTTTGACTTTTCCAGTCCTTGACTTAATCCCTCACCCCTTTACCAATATGGATTACAAGTAACTTGATTTCCCACCCAAATGTATATTTTTGGAGGTTGAAGTCTCCCTCTATCATAGATCCATCCATCCACCTCTCTATCCGTCCACCCAGTGATCTGTCCATCCGCCCATCCATCTGTTCATCCAACTACCCGTCTATCTACCTGTCTATTCATTCATCCATCCATCCTTCATCCATTTATCCATCCATCCCTCCATCTATTCATCCATTTATCCAATTATTCATCAATCCACCTGTTTCTCCATCTGTCTATTCATCCACCCTCCATCCATTCATCCATCATCCATTCATCCATCCGTTTATCCATCATCCATCCCTCCATCTATCCATCCATCCACCTGTGTGTTCATCCATCCGTCCCCATGTGTGTTCTTATTTCTTGATCTCTTAGAGAACAAAAACAGGGAAAGAAGAAAAAGAACGTGGGTTGCAATCTGCAGACTTTTGGAACACATCTTTAAAACCTCTGGTCCATGGGGCTGGGGTTGTGGCTCAGCGGTAGAGCGCTCGCCTAGCGCGTGCGCGGCCCGGGTTCGATCCTCAGCACCACGTAAACATAAATGCATTGCATTGTGTACAACTAAAGCAAATAAATAAACATTTTGAAAAAAATAAAGAAAAAATAAAATAAAACCTCTGGTCCTGGGGCTGAGGCTGTAGGTCAGTGGTAGAGCGCTCACCTAGCACATGTGAGGCACTCCTCAGCACCACATAAAAATAAATAAATAAATGTATTGTGTTCATCTACAACTAAAACATATTAAAAAAACAAAAAACTCTCTGGTAAGATGGGCAATGGGGGAGCCAGCTTCCTGGCCTCTTTGCATGACCACTGTCAGATCCAACCAGATAATTATAATAACTAAACAGTGAAAGCTGGGCGTGGTGGCACACGCCTGTAATCCTAGCACTTGGGAGGCTGAGGCAGGAGGATCATGAGTTCAAAGCCAGCCTCAGCAATGGCGAGGCACTTAGCAACTCAGTGAGACCCTGTCTCTAAATAAAATACAAAAAAGGGCTGGGGATGTGGCCCCGTGGTCGAGTGCCCCTGAGTTCAATCCCCGGTACCAAAAAATAAAATAAATGACTAAACAGTGAGCATGCTTTAGGCACATACTTAGCATTTGACTCTGCCTTCACTTCCTGTGGGTAGCAGTAGCTTCCTCCTTCCCACTTTGGAATGGCCCAGTCCTTGTTACCTCAGCACTGCAGGGAGAGCAGGGCGTCTCCCCAGGGACAGCAAGGATAGTTCCTGGGAGTTAGGACCTGTTGCTTTCACTGGGCGGCTGAGGGCTGGGCACCCCATTACATTGTGGGCTCAGTTGCCTCCTCGGTAATGGGACAAGAGCTGCGGCCTCGGGTTGTCCACGGGCGCAAGATGTTTAGACTGCACTTGCTGAGGGGGTTGCGCTTGCTGTCCTCCCTACTGGGGCAGGAAGCCAGAGCCCTGCTCCCTGGGGCAGTGTGGCACGCCCACTCCATGGAGCCCACAGCCTTGGCTTCAAGTCCCAGCCTCACTACCAAGCGGCTCTGTGACATGAGCAAGTTGCTGACCCTCTCTGGGCCTCAGGAGTCTGGGGGCAATGACAGTCCCTTCCTTGTGGAATTTCGAGGGCATAAAGGCAATGGTGTCTAAGAAGCCTGCAGCGCCAGGTCTGGCTCAGAGTCAAGCTTGGGGAGCAGCGGCCTGTGTTGTCATCACTGGGGTCATCGTGACCATGCTCTGGGTGTCCATGAGCTTGCAGTTCACTTGTTCAGTTAGCTGGACACATCTGTGCTCCGTCTTGCCCACGGGCATCTTCTGAGCACCACTGTGTGCCAGGTACGTGCTGGTGGTGGAGACGCAGGGGCCTACACTAAACCCCTCACCGCACACCAGGAGGGGAACAGCAGCACGTCAATGAGGACAGAATACTCATGGCCGTTCGTGGAGAACAGTGCAGTGGCGTAGCGTTGCGTCGTAGTGTGTCAGTCACGTAGAGCATCTCTAATCCGAAAACCTGAAATCTGGAACTTTCCAAAAATCCAAAAGGTTTTGAGTGCCAACGTGACTCCGCAGGTGGAAAATTCCGCACTGTGGAACTTTTGTTTCACATAGAAAATCATTTAAAAAATTATCTGACGTTACCTTCAGGCAACGTGTGCAGGGTGTGTGTGAAACGTCGATGAATTGCATGTGTGCACTTGGGTCCCGTCCCCAAGTCTCTCAGTATGTACATGCTGATATTCCAAAATCCAAAACACCGCCATTCCCACACATTCTGGGAGGCTGGGCCTGTAATCAGACGTCAGACCTGCTGTGCACGGCGCGGTCCTGCAGCTGGGTCCCTCAGGGCCGGGCTGTGTCCCCACTCGCAGTAGGTTGCTGTGTCGCTGGCTGCAGTCCGCATCTCTGAGCCTCGGTTTATCTGTTGTCCAGGGTGGACAGGCCTTCACAATACAGTAAAGTATGACACCATTGTCACCATCAGTAGTATTTGTGCTGCCACCACTTGGACGGGCTGAGTGTCCCCAGGGGCTGCGGGTGTCTGTTTAGGGACTATGTTTGGAGGAAACCGAGGCAGGACTGCTAATGTGCCTTGTCCTCAGGGAGCCCAGGGCACGGGCCCGTGCTCCTCACCTGACAGCGGCAGAAATGAGACCCCTTCCCCAGGCGCTCCTGGGGTCGGCAGCAAGGCCTCGCGGGGCGGTCTCAGGGGCCTCCCGTGGGTAGAACCCTCGACAGGTCAACTGAGGCTCTCCGCCTTTATACGGCGCTGGGGCACAGAGCTGTGTGCCCAGGCAGTCTGGCATGAACCGGTGTGTCCTCAGCCCCGAATGAGGCAAGAGTGGAGAGAACCCTCGGGCTCTCTGTGGATGCCAGGGTGGGTGGGCAGGCCCTGCCTCCCAGAGAGGCCAGTTCCAGAGGACCACGTCAGCACCACGCACTGCTCCTGGGGCACAAGGCCACACTGCTCTGCTGCACAGCCCTGGATGTGCAATGGCTGCTCTTGGTCACTAGAGAGGAGGAGGGGGCATGGGCATCTGGAAGGGTGGCCTTAAGGCAGAAGCCCATGCCCAGCTCTGCTCAGATGCCCTCCTGAGCCTCCGGGGTCAGCCTGCCTGAGC
This sequence comes from Tamias sibiricus, assembly GCA_025594165.1. Taxonomy (NCBI): domain Eukaryota; kingdom Metazoa; phylum Chordata; class Mammalia; order Rodentia; family Sciuridae; genus Tamias; species Tamias sibiricus. The sequence continues at coordinate 35,687,486 of CM046672.1, forward strand.
AGTGAAGTGTGTCGAGGCCCAGGTGGGGACTGGGGGAGCCTCCCCCAAAGGCCCAGCTTGGAGCAGAGATGGCTCTTGGAATCAGCCTCGGGCTGCCTGTCTGCCCATCAGAGCCTGTCACTCATGCCCTAGGGCAGGGGGCCGACCAACTTAGAGGGGCACCATGCCATCGCGACAGATGGGCACGGGGGAGCTGCCAGGAACCTCGAGCCCGTGGCCGTTATGTGAGCCTCGAGCCCAGCCCCTCGCCAGCGTGTTCCCAGCCGGGACCACATGCCTTCAGTTTCTTAGTAACGATGACAATACTAGTAACAGTGGGCGCCACGCTGGCTCAACAGCCACAGAAATGTGCGCTGTGCAAAGCCCCGCCTGTCACCGACACGGACAAAGAGGACGCCTCATGAACAGGAAGGGCAGGGTGCGGGGCCAGAGGGTGGAGAACTCAGACTTGCTTCTGGCTGTCCCTGGGACCTTGGGCATCTGGCTTTCTTCTTGGGGACTCGTTACCCTCATCTGAACAATGGGCCACCAGTACCTTTCTTGGCAGGTGATTGTGGGGAGACAAAATACGGATCGTGAAGCGAGGCCGGTGCCCAGCCCCACAGAGGGGCTGACAGAGGAGAGCAGACTGGGGGTGGCACTGGCGGAGCTGATGCTGAGGGTCCTGTCCCTCTTTTGATGGGAGGGGCAGGCTTAGACACAGAGCTGGTAAGTGGCAGAGCTGAGCTGCCGCCCTGGGCAGGGGAGGAAGGAGCCTTCCCTTGTCCTCCGGGCAACCCTATCAAGCCAGTGGGGTTACTGTCCCCATTTTGCAGATGAGTGATGGAGGCCCCGCTGGGCCGTGGTGAGCTGGGATTTGAACCCGGGCAGTCTGCTCTGCGGCCTGAGCATCAGCCGTAGCTGCAGTGCCGCCCCTGGGCCAGCATTCACGTGGTTGGGCCCCTTTCATCTTGATGAAACCGGCTGCCTCCCCACCTCGTCCACGGAGGGGCCGCTGCCCCCCGCTAGGATGCTGGGCTCCGGCCTGGCTGGGGGTTCTCCGCCCCCACCAGCTAAGGGAAGAGACCAGGGTGCTCTCGGTGGAAACCTGGATTGCACTCTTTGGTCGAGCAGGAACAATTACTAATGACATTTAGAAAGAAATTAATGATGAGAAATGCAAGTTGGCATTTCAGGAGCACCAGTCAGCAGCCGCCCACAGCACTCGCAGGAGAGACGGGCTGGGGGCTGGGCAGGCAGAGGAGACGAGGCGACGGCAGAAAATTAATTTTGCTGTGTCAATAACGAATGTGGGTCTACTTGCTCTGCTTCTGAAGTTTAGACGGAATCAAACAGGGACTGGCTGGGGTCTGTCCAGTGCTGCAAGAGAGTCACTGTGTGGCTGTACCTTGGGCGGGGGCAGGTGACAGTTTCAGTTTGGTGTCTTTTTTAAGCGGCACCAGGGGACAGTGGGGTGGGGTTATAACAGGGTACGGCCAGGGGGATGGAGGTGGTAGTCTTAGGATTGGGTCATTTGGGCTATATCTACGTGCCACCTCTGACCAGGTGGATTCTTAGCAAGCTGCTTTTCCAGAAAGTCTCAGAAAGAGCCTCAGTTTCTTCATCAGTAAAATGGGACCTTTGCTGGTTAAAGAGGGCAGCGTCTGGGCGCTTACTAAACTCTAGGTAAATGTTAGCCCTTGTAATCGTGGGAAAGCTCCCTTTTTTGAAATATAGTCATTTTAGCCGGGCGCGGTGGCGCATGCCTGTAATCCTAGCACTTGGGAGGCTGAGGCAGGAGGATCGTGAGTTCAAAGCCAGCCTCAGCAATGGCGAGGCACTTAGCAACTCAGTGAGACCCTGTCTCTAATAAAATACCAAAAAAAAAGGACTGGGGATGTGGCCCAGTGGTCGAGTGCCCCTGAGTTCAATCCTCAGTACCAAAAAAAAAAAAAAAAAAAAAAAAATATATAGTCATTTAAAGGTCTCACAGGTGAACACAGCCTACCTTGGTCTACCAATTTGTGTCAAGATACTGCACAGTTTGCAAGGATGTTCCCCTTGTGCCTCAGCAACCTGGGGCCACTAGAAGTACTCTTCAGTCACAGCATTTTACAGATTTGAAATCTGAGGCTGAGACTGGGCGTTAAAGTAGGCAACCGGAAGTGGGGGGCCGGGCTCAGGGTAGGGGTGGGGTGTGCATTTGGCCTGTTGGGGTTTGAATTGTGATCAGAAGAGCTGAATGGGGGACCCTGCTCTCCTACTCAGTGACCAGACCCCCTGCCCAAATCAGAGCTGGGTGCGTAGCCCCAGAGGGCTGCGGCCCTGACCTGTGACCCTGTCCTGTCTTCCCACTTTCTCTCCTGACGCTGCTGTATCAGAAGTGTGGGATTGCCGGGGTTTTGCAGACAGTGAAGGCAGAGCCCGTGTTTGGTGTGGGTTAGGACAGTGCTAAGTGTCTGTAAAACCTTTGATGTGTATTGTCTGCTAGGTAGACATGTCAGTCCCACCTTTCAGATGAGTAAATGGGTACTTAAGAGGAGTGAAGCAACTGGCGTAGGGTCACAGAGACAGTGCCTGTCAAGACCAGATCTGAACTCCAGCCTGTTTTCCCTTGTACCCACGTATTTCCAGCATATTCCTTTTTCCCAACCATCCTTCCATCCACCCCTTCCTTCCCCCATCATCCGCCGGTCCATCCATCCATCCACCCATCTGCTCGTCACCCGCCAGCTACTCTCCATCCATCAGCAACACATCTGTCTGCCCGTCCATCAGTACTGAGCATGCCCGTGAGCTGGGAACTGCGTAGCTTCCTGATGCGCCCTTAACCCCACCGTTACCTGCACTTCTTAACACGGCGTGCATACACGTGTACACACTCACACCCCCCGTTAGTTGAGCAGCATGGGGGTATAGGTGACTCTTGGTCTGCCTCACAGGAGCCCGCAGGTTCTGCTGGTGGTGGGAGGGGAGCCACCAGCAGACCACTTTGTCATGGTGGGCAGGTGTGTGGACAGTGACAGTGTGCCCACCGTGTGCTTGGAGGCTGAGTGAACTCAGCGGACAGGGAGGGCATTTCAGGCTGAGCCGCAGTGTTCTTTGGGCCCAGCCTCCCGGAGCTGGGCAGTCCACAGAACCCTGCGTCCCTGGGGGGTGGGGGTCAGCCTCTGCCCTTTGCTTTGTGCCGACTCCGTCTCTGGACCAGCAAGGGTGCACACCTACGTGTTTCACCAGAACCGTGGCGATCATTAACTGTAATCGGTCTCAGCTGCAGTTTTGATCACTGGTGCATGCACACAATTCATCACAGCAAATTAGGTCCATCTTCAGAACTTCTGGCCCTGCAGCCTGGGGGCCTGTGCGCAAGGCGGGGCTGAGCCGTGCAGGCTCAGGGAGCCATTTTGGGGGGTGCTGGGCCATGTTTTCTGAGGGTGACCACCCTCTTCATCAGCGTGGACAATTTCCTAGAATTTTGAAGATGCAGGAAAGTTTTACTATTAACAAAAATTTCTAAGAAAGTAGAATGGATCCGATCAAAGTTTTTAGACATCATTTGCAAAACCTAAAAAGCGCTGGGTTAGTTCGGGGACCTGAACATACGTGTTCTGTATAATTAGTGACCGTGTGACCTAGATTCTCCAGTGCAGCCCTGATTTTCGAGCATTCCATCCCTGCTATTGGCTATTTGTCCTGATTTTCGTTGTGTGAAACGCGCTGCTCTATGTGGAGCTGGGTTTGCTCGTCGCATTTTGATAAGTAGTGGAAATCATAAAGACCTGCAAAGAGTCAGGGAAAAAAAAATCAAGGAGGAAAATTGCCTCCCACCTTAGCTCTTTCCAAGATGGCAAAGTTTTTCACATGCCCAGGGAATTTCATGCCCACCTTCCTGCCTCCCGACCATGGAATCAGGGAATGCTCACACGTTTCTTTCCAGCAGCCAGCAGGGCCCCTGTCCCCTTGACTCGCCAGTGACCACAGGTGAGGCCTTCCGGCAGTGCTCAGGGGCAGGAGCCCTGGACCTCCTGAGGGTCTGCGCTCCCATGGCCTGGTACCAGAAGCTGCGACATTGACCCTAGCGGTCAGCTCAGGCGTCACAGAGGAAGCCCCTCCACTTCCTGGAAATGAAGGTGGTCTTGGAGCGAGTACCCACTAGTGCTTGGCAGGTGGCACTGTGTCCCCTGGGTACTGCAGCCAGGCCACCTTGGTCTGTGCAACTTCAGCTCTGGAGCCAGAGACATGGGGGCAGCCACCCTGCAAGGGCCCTGGGCCTGGGTTCCTGGTGCCAAACAGGACCCTCTCTCTCTCTCACCTGACTGCTTACCCTGGAGGAGCCCCCCCCCCCTTTTAATATTTATTTATTTGCTTTAGTTGTACACAATGCATTCACTTTTACTTGGTGCTGAGGATCGAACCCAGGCCGTGCACGTGCTAGGCGAGTGCTCTCCCACTGAGCCACAACCCCAGCCCCCACTCTTTTTAATTGCAGTCAAAGTCACATAACATGAGATTTCCCGTGTTACCCGGTTTTAAGTGTACAGTTCCGTGGCACTGAGTGCATGCCTGTTGTGGAACCGTCACCACCGCCCATCTCCAGAACCTCTTTGTCTTCCCAAACTGAAACTCTGTTCCCATGAAACACCCCCTTCCCAGTCCCCTTGTCCCAGCCCTGGCAGCCAAGATTCTCCTTCCTCTGCGAGTTCAGTTCTTCTAGTTGCTTCATATAAAAGGAGCCATGCATTCTCTGTCCCTCTGACTGGATTATTTTGCTTAGCCTAATGTCCTCAAAGAGCTCTCCTACTAAAAAGAAAATAAAAGTGTCTAACATGCCCTGGTGGAGGGGGAAACACAGGGCATTGGGGGAGGAACTCTCTCTTCCTCTCCTGTCCCTGAGCCAGTGGCTGGAGGCTTTGCCTGGCTGCCTCTCTTGCGGGCTGTTTAGAATATTCCTGGAGATTTTACCAAGTGTGTCTTGGAGCCAACACTGGGGTACCATGGGGGAGCCAAGGGGTGACACCCCTGCCTTGCGGTGTCTGTGGCGTGATGAAGGGCAGCTGGCCATGATGGGTAGACAACCAGGTCATGACAAGCTGAGGAAGGTGCTGGAAGAAACCCTCTGCAGGTGCAGAGCTACGCTGTGCTGGGAGGGCCAGTGCCAGGGCTGGGCCTCAGAGGAGAGGCTCTGGGGAACCGGGCTGTGTCGAGCCCTGGGGCAGCAGGACAGCTGTGGGGAGGGCTGTGGAGGGAAGGGCTGGTGGATTGGAGGAACTGGAAGAAGGTCACTAAGGCTGAGGGCAGCAAGCACACACCCTCGTGGGGACCCAGGAGGGCTCAAGCAGACCCCTCCCTGGAGGAGACGACACACCTGGGCTTCTCGCAGGCACTTTGGTTGCTCGGCTTCACTTTTCCAGGAATATGGACTTCAGAGGGGTCCCGCGGCCCAGGCAGGTGGGAGTGTTGGAGGGGTCCCAGCAGTGGGGAAGGTTAGTTGCATCACATAGCCATCCCCTGACACCGTCACAGCACTGTCATGTGAGGACTTGGAATGTGTGTGTGTGTGTGTGTGATTGTGGGCTGTTGGTGGTGGGTGTGGGCCTGGGGGTTTATTGTGGTATCCACACACAATAAAAGAGAGGTGTGTTCTTAAGTGTGTGTGTACTGGGGGCATCTGTGTGTGATCATGAGCTGTCAGTGAGCATGTGGGGGTGAAGTGTTCAAGATGTGTACTCATGAATTTGGGATGCGGGGGGATCTGTGAGTGTGTATGTGTGTGGGTGTGGGCGTGAGCTCTCCGAGTGTGGAGAACCCACATGGCACAGGCCTGTGGAGTTGTGTGGGGGACCTGGGAGGAGTCCTGCTTGGCTCGCTGCTTCGATAAGTGCCCCAAGAGACTGTCCCTACCACTCCTTCCTTCTGCCTCTGGGGACGCTATGGGAGATGGACCAGAGGACTCTGAGGTCCTTTGGAAGCCAGGAGAGTAGGAGGGGCATAATTATGACCGTCGAGGGGCACAGGTTTCTCCGGATAGAGAAGAGACGACCCCTGAGATGGCCCCGTGGGTGTCCCGTGGGGCTCTGGGCAAGGTGGGAGGTTCTGATCTCCTTGTGTGTGCCTTGGTGTCACCAGCTGTGCTCGCCCTGGCACACCCCAGACACACTGAGGTCAGCCGGGCAGGACGACTCCCGAGGCAGCCGTGCTAGGACCTGCGGGCGATTCCGGCGTCACCTGGATCTCACTCTGCCCTCCGTCCTCTTCTGCGGAACTTAACTGTGCCAAGTCCCACCTCCCCTTCCTCCTGATGAGAACCCTAAATAGTACTGTGGCCACCTGCCACCTGAGGGCACTGCTCCCCCACCTCCTGCCATGGGAGCCCCAGCCCCGCTGGTGTGGTATGAGGTGTTTGGGTCATCCTGAGGCCCTCACAAACGCCAGGCCTCGACACATTCAGCCGCAGACCTGTTTTGATTGGCGTGCATAGTGCTTTAAACACCGAGGAAGTTTGGTCTTTGAAGAGAAACCTAGATTTCCAGTTTCTTGGCAAAAGCAGAGACAGTCACCCCTGGAGCTGACGCCTCCGCCCCCTCTCTGGAAGTGTGCGTTCTTGAGACTGAGGGTCCCCGCCCGCGCGCCTAGCTGCTCTGCGCCTGGGCTGGGCTGCTCTTGTCGGCAGTGGGGCCCCAGCATCACCTCAGCCCCCAGCCCGAGGCCTGGTCTGAACACGCAGCTCCACAGGGTTGGAGGAGCCCTGCCTGTGGCACACGGATCTCCAGGAAATCATCAGCCCTCTTTGCTGACACAAAAATTTCCTGAGAGCTTGTGCCTCTGCCAATAAGCAGCTTCAGTCTTCCCAGTTGTGATCAAAAAGGCGGACTAGCCTGGAGGTGGAGGAGAGGCCTTCTTGAGGTCTCAGGAGACCACCCACCAATGCCACTGTCTCCCCACTCCCCTCTGGGCCCTCCTGGAGGCCCTGCAATGGGGAGGCTGCTCAATTCCGGCTTGGCTATGTCAGGCTGGTATCCCACCTTCCAGGGGTCTGGCTCACACTCCTGGAGGGCAGGGGACTGTGGGCTGATTCATATTTGAGATGAACTGTTGGCTTGGGTCCAAGCAGGCACCTGGCTGCTGTGGTTAGTGCAGCCTTCATAGTGGCCCACCAGGTTGACAGGACCAGCACAGTGTCCGCAGAACTGAACCTGGGACACCATTGCTGGAACCGTCTCTTCCCAGTGCTGAGTCCTAAATTTGTCCCCAAGGGGCCTAGCCACCAGGGATCCCTCTCTGGAAAAACAGCAAGAGCTGTAGTGGCTAAATTAACTCAGGACCTGGGGTCGGGCCTGTCGCCTCAGAGCGACAAATCTATGAGTAGCCCTGGAAATATTTCATCTCCTTTTGCTGTGACAACGGCCACAAAGCTCTCACCTCCCTTGTGCGGCTGCGAAGGTCTCGCCTCTTGCCCTCGATTCTCTGCTCACAGACAGACCGCCTGGGCCCATTTGCGGACTGAAGTGTGGTTTCCCTGAGTCTGCGGTCCCTGGGCAGGTATTGTGAGTTCCCTGGTTTTGTTGGGTGTCTCTAAATGGGAGCCTGTTTACAGGCTGGGTTCCATAATAGAAGGCTTCAGTTCCCTCCTAATCATCTATTCTCTGGTGAGTTTTATTTTCAAAATGTAGCAGGACAGAGCCTGTCCCTGTGGGATTTTATCGGATTCCACACCCCCCCCCCCACGTTTTCTCCTGTGTTTTCCTGCGAGGGACGATGTTTCCAGCTCAGGGTTCAGTTCCGTGTCCTGGGTGCAGGCGAGAGGGGAGTTCACACGGGGAAGGTGCTCTCTCTCCTCCCTGTGGGCTCCGGAGTGCAGTAGAACAAAGAGCCCAGCCAGCATTGGTTGCCCCTTGAGAACCTCTAACAGGAGGAGTGTGGGCCACAGGCTGTTTGATGTAGCTCCTCCTTCTGTGTCCCCCGGGCCACTCTTGGGTCCCTGAATCTGTTCCTGCTCTTGGACCTCCTGGTAAAGCCAACCCTCCTGCTCCCTGGAAGTTGGAATCTCCCTCCAGGCGGGGAGGTCGGGCGCACCCAGCTCTCTCAGAGATCCGGCACTTCCCTGCCTGAGCCCGTGACGCTCACTTCCTGCTGCGCTGGAGTGGCAGACGACAGGCTGTCTCCCTGTCTGGAGGCAGAGACAGGAAAACCTCAGCACATCGCTGCCCGGGGAGGAGCTGCTGTTCTTCCTTTGCCTGTGGGATGCTTCAGGGCTTGGTCCCAGGCCGCCGGGTCAGGGGACTTACTCTGATGCCAAGCGTGGGTGTCACCTCTGCATGGGCAAATCTTACCCTGCCCTTGGTGTCAGTGGTACAGTACCTGCTTGCCAGGTGGGGGCTGCTGGGGAAGTGGGGTGCATCCACGTCATAGCTTGGGCCCCAGGGGAGGGCGGCCACGTCACTGGGCAGGCATTTGGAGGGAGCCTTGGCCATTGCTCACTCCTAATTTTAATGACGTGCATTAGCTAAATTGTGTTCTGAGTATTCATTCAGGGCTGTTTATGGTGCGCTCTCGAGTGCGCTTACCGTTTGTCAGAAGTGCAAACTAGCGAACATACGAGCCTTTAAGACAGGCCATCTGTTCGTCTTAGACCCTTGGACGATTGTCAAATGCTTCTAAAAATAAGTGCTCACAAGCAGAGAGGGGCTGCCCAGGTGTACACTGCAGAGAGGGGAAGCAGAGTGCCTGTGTGTGCACCCCCCCAAAGGGAAAGCGAGCCGTGTGTGCCGGGAGGAGGCTCAGCCAGGGAGCAGAGGACCGAGCCCAGGAGAGGCAGACCCCGCCGAGGCACCTTTTGGGCTAGAGGCACGAGCTTCTCCCTGTGTCTTGCGTCTCGTGTAACTCCACAGCTCAAATACCTTCGATGGCTCCCCATGGCCCAGATTTAAGGGCAAGCTGCCTCGTCTGGCATCACGGAGCCTCATCAATAAGGCCCCCGCCTTCCTTTCCAGGCTCGTCTCCGCGGCACATGCCCTGCGCTTCTGCCAAGCTGAATTATTCATCGCTCCCCCAACATATGCTGCACTTTTCACATTTCACAGGCAGAGCAGCGGCACAGTGGAGGGGGCTCTGCAGACAGGCCGCGGGGTGCCGTCGGCGCTGCCTTCCAGCCGCGGGACCCGGGCCTCTCCGCGCCTCGGTGTCCTCATCTGTACAATAGGGGTAGCAATGGCGCTGGGCTCACGGCGCTGTTGTGGGGCCCGCAGCGTCTACACGGGAAGTGTGCAGCGTGCCTGGCACAACGGGGTGAGCCCACGGAAACGTGAACCTCGGTCGTTGTCGGTGTCATTCACGTCCCCAGGCAGCTTGTTCAGGTGGGATGTCCTGCCCGGGAAACCCACTCACCTCTGTGCGTTCACAAATGTACACGCACGTGTACTCACCCACACAGCGCAAACCTTAACGCAAGCTGTCACTGAAGGGGGGCTTCTTCCTTAAGCATCTTCCCATCAGAAGTCCTCTCTCTGTGGTCCTTTCTGTGAAATCTCACCCCCTCCTCCAGTCACAAGCTCGGAAAAGGCCAGGACGTGCCTTGTCCCTGCCGTCTCTCTGTCTCTGTCCCTCTCTGTCTCTGTGTGTGTGTGTCTCTCTCTCCCTCTCTGTCTTTTTCTCTCTCCCTCCCTCTCTTGATGTCTCTCAGTCTCTCCTGCCTATTGCACAAGGCCAAGCTCCTTGTTTGTGAAATGAACAAATACCAGAGCCCTGCTGCCTCCCTGCCCGACTCCAGCATGGCCGGTGGACCTGCCTTTCCCTCGGAAAACACTTTCCATGGCTCAGAGGACCAGCTAAGTTTGTGGCCTTGGTCCCTGCCCTTGGAGAAAGCCATGGCAGCCAGTGCCTGCCAGGGAGTGGCCCAGGGGGGGAGTGGGGGGAAGGGGTCGCCAGAGCTGCTTCCCGTGAGGAGCTGGAGTGAGGGGCTGTGGGGTCCAGGTGAAGGCCTCTGGGCTCTGCAGGTGGCTGGGGTACAGGGAGAACAGGTGGGGAGTTCCGGGGCTGAGTGGCTGAGTATTCTTGTGCCCGCAGTCTGCTGTAGGGACTCAAGGGCCAGAGCCAGGCCTTGTTCTCGGGGATGGTCTGTCTTTCCTGACTTTAGGGACTCACCATGGGGACCGTGGGTTCCCCAAGGGAGGGGGCTGGGGCTTCTCCATCCACAGTGCTCTGTGCCCAGCCTGGGACACGACAGACAGGCACTCTGGACACGTCTGTGGAATGGGTGGGTGGGTGAGCACACACCTCCCCGTCTATACCGTCCTCACCAGGTGTCCCACGGGGTACCCCGAGGCAGGGGGAGACGATGACTTGTGGGTTAGGCTGCTCTCCCTGGGGGCTGGCGGGGAGCAGGAGAGTGGGGGCTTCCTCAGGTGCCTGCTGCCCAGGAACATGACCACCAAGACTGGGCCACCTCCGGCCTCACCAGCCTTTGCGACAAGCAGGAAGAGGTACAGTTGGCCAGTCCATTAGATGAGTAGGTATCCCCCCCAGGGGTACCAGCAGGGAGCAAGCAGCCCTTCCATCCCAGCCACCTGTCTGGTCAGGAAGACCCTCGAGGACACCCATAGGGAGACCTGTGCAGCACTTCCTCATGGCCAGGCCTGGGGTCAGTTATATGCACCCTATCTCCTGGTCCTCAGAAGAGGCAGCCCCAATCCCCAGAGGCCAAGGCATTTATTACAAGGCCTCACGGCTGGTAAGTGGCAGAGGTAGGATTTGGATTCAGGACTCAGCCCAGCCCAGCCCAGCCCACTGATGCTTCCTGCCTGCCTGAGGTCACTCGGAGCGGGGGCTGGTACCAACAGGGCACTTGATACTGGCTAGGACTTCACAGGCACCCAAGAGTGACCTGCAGCACAGAGAAATCTCTCCAGTCTATACCTGTGCGTCCCGGGAAGTGCAGAGATGTCTCGCTGCTTCATGCTACCATGACAGAGCACCCCCAGTCTCCCCGCTGACACTGGGGTGGGTGGGCATCAAGGGGAGACCACTCAAGGTCCCATGGCACAGAACAGGAAATAGAGCCAAGACCTGGAGCAGCGGTCCCGTGCTGCAGGCTGAGGGTGGGGGTCTGCCTCTGTGCTGTGTTGTGGGGTGTGGGGGGGGGGCAGGGCTGCTTCCCGACAGAGGTGGACCCCAGCTGAACCTCCACGAGGCCCACTCTGGCTTGTGTCGGTGCCCCGTGAACTGGCCCAGTCCCTCCGTGACCAACTCAGACTCTAGATTGGGTTCAGGATCAGAAACACCTTGCTGCTGAATTCCCAGCAAGGAGCTTGTGGCTGTCACCCGGCAGGGAGTCAATAAAGCTTTGTTGAGTGGATGAACGAAAGAGGGTAAGTGAATTCTGGGCTGGTTCCCTTGAGAGGCCAAGCGTGCGACAGGGAGCCAGCTCCTGAGTCATGATTTCCACAGGGGGCTCCTTTTGTGGGTCTCTCCAGGACCCCCTCGGCCTCACCCAGACACTGGGAGTGTGCAGAATTCTCTGCCCAGCTCAGGCGGAGGCTCCCAAATCAGGCTCCACCAGAAACCTCCAACCACAGGGCACATGGGCGAGTTGCAGCCGCAGCCGCGGCCACCCACCCCTCCCCACTCAACTGTTTTATTTTCCTCACCTGCTTCTCTGCCCCACACCTGTGTCTCCCAGGCAGGCAGTGAGGCCAGTGTGGATGCCAGGCCTCCGTCCAGGCTCTTCCTTGCCCTTCCCTGGCCACCCTCCTCCCCACCGCCTTTATGGTGCCGAGAAGCGTTCATCGGCGGGGTCAGTAGCATCTTTAAAAAATGATTTTCTTCCTTCTCCGAGGGGCTAAATATAGCACAGGCATAAACAGAGAAATAGACATTAAGCCAGAATGCCCTTGTGAGGACCGTGCGGGTGGAAGGAGCTCTTACGGAAGGCCGCCCCCAGCCCAGGGGAAAGGGGCTTCTAGTTTGTTCAGGATTGTGGAACTGTGCCCATTGGAAGTGGCTCCCCCGGGGCTGCCCAGTGTGCGAGTGATGGGGGAGTGACAAGGGTCCCCACCACCCCTCTGCCCTTGGAGAGACTGCCCTTGGCCTGTGGCAGAGCTGATGCCTTCCTCAGCTCAGCACCTGGTCCCCTCCGACACACACACACACACACACACACACACACACACACACACATACACGCACGGTTGGTCTTGACCAGCCTCCCTAGCCAAGCTGCCATCTGCACCACACTCATGCAGACGTTTGGGGGCCTTTGCATCTCGCCCCTCACATCAGGCCCCTCAAGGGGTGAACCCAGCTGGAGTCTTCTCCTACCCCTTACTGTGCCCAGCCCAGAGCAGAGCATCCAGCAGGTACTTAATAACATAACACTGAGTGAATTTTGGTGCCCAGTTCCCTTGGGGCATCAAGTTTTGACATTTCCATCTGCTGTGACATCTTGGGCTTTTGTTCTCACACACACAAAAAAAATTTTCAGGGAAGAAATTTTTATCCTTCCATCTCATCTTGGTGGAAGTTTTTGAGTATAACCTCAGAACCACCTGCTGTGGCTCTTTCGGTAAGAAGGGCCACTATTGCTGTCACCGGGGAAGTGGCATTTATTCCCCCCGTTTCCTAACCAGGGTCCTGGGCATGAGTTTCTGCCTTCAGGATTGCTAGGCCAGCAGCTCCCAGCAGAGCCAGGGTGGACGATGTGTGCCACCCTGGCCTTGTGCTTGGCATCCCAGCAAGAGGCTGCCTCATCATCCAGAGGTCCCCAGACACTGCCTTGTGCCCTGTTGGTGGGGTGCGGTCCTCAAGGATCTCACGGAATTTAAATATCACTTTGGTGTTCTGTGGAAGGAGTCCACATTGGTGGGCGCTGTCTGTAGTCTGCACTCCTGCCTGCCCTCCAGGTGACCTGTGTGCTGGCCCCACCCTGGGCCTGCATGGGCCCCGATGCGCTGGCACATTCATCCCAGCCTCCCTGCCTTTGTCCATGCCGTTCCTTCCCTGCACCACGCTCTCCCCGTCCCCTGTGTCCCGCCCATGCACGCCTTCATTTGCTCACCCTTCTGTTGGTGCGTTCAAAAGTACGGACTGTCTCTGTGCCTGGCCCTGGTGAATGTGAGACCAGGAACGGAGCTGCCCGGGCTCTCCTCCTGATGCCCCTCTCTCCTGCTCCACAGCCTCCCACATATGAAGAAGGAACGAACTACACCTGGTAGCCGCAGCTTCTGCTGGCTCTTTGGGCACAGTGGGGAAGTGAGATCTCCAGATTGTCCCTGAGCAGCTGTGTCTGCCATGGTGCCGTAGGACACTGGAGGCCCAGGAGTCCTGTCAGGACCGTGTGCCCAGCACTGGGCTGGGTCTGTGGGGGTGCGGAAGGAAGGGATCCAGGCAGGGGCCAGACTTGCCCGGGAGATGTAAAGGTGTGTGGGAGGGGTCAGGGGTACCTGGAGGGAACTGTGAGGTGGGGAGGTGATGTGTCTACCCAGAGGACCTGGGAGTGGCTCGGTTTGGAGGGACAAGAGAGGAGGTGAAATTGAGACAGAAAAAACTTGGAGCCAGAAGGATGGTCTGTACATGGTGTGGGTCAGCTCCCCCAGGGCTGGCAGGCTGTCCCTGTGCAAGTACAAGGACAGGTGCCTTGGCTGGAGGGTGGGGGTTCCCATGGAAACTGCCTGCGTCCCATCTGTGGCCTCAGACAACCTGCCTTGTGCTCTGGGTCCATGACACCCCATCCCGAGGTGCCAGGCCATGTTGGCAGTCTGGGCTTGTGTCTGGTGCTGGCCTGGGGTGCCCACCCAGGTGTGGGGCCCTGGATTCTGGTTGCCTGGTTCAGCCCCTCCTGCATACTAGCTGGCTGACCCCGGGCTGATGATTTAGTCTCCCTGAGCCTCGATCTCCTCATCTTCTAATGCCCCCACTTGTCAGGCTGTTGTGGGGATTGCAAGTGATTCGCCTGCAACGTCACATAGCAACCTGCGCTGGTGTCCTTGGCACCCTGTGTTGCGATTATCAGTGGATGGGGTGCTGGGGCCTGTGTCTTCTATGTGTGGATGGGGTGTTGGGGGCTGCCTCTCCTTGACTGGGACCTGGCTGGAGAGGTCAGTGACAGCACCACGAGCCCATTGCAGTGACTACAGTGTGGGGTGGCTGCCACAGGGGACTTGTGCTGGAAGCAGGCACAGTCCCATCTCAGACCTGGGCTCCAGACCTCCAGGAGAAGCTGTGGGCATCCTCGCATCCACTTTGCAGCCAGACCTGGAGCCCAGGAGAAGGATCCAGCGCCTCTTCTTCCCCCTGGTGGTCAGCGGCAGAGCTGCATGCCACTGATCCCAGCCTGTGTGGAGTCCCTGGGCCCCCGCTAGCTGGGGTGCCCAGCCACAGGGGCAGGAGCATCCTTAAGAAGCTTCACCTGGGATCAGCAGCCCTTGTGCCACTCCACACAAGGCCACTCCGCCCTCATGGACTTCACTTCCTCTCTGCCTGGGCCATGAGGTGGAGCACCACCCGAGGCTTGGATGCATTTGGTCCGGATTTGCAGCCCAGACCACCGAAAAGAAACAAAAAGACGGCTCTCAGAGGCCAAATCCCACCCTCACCCCCTGGCTGTTGGTTCCTATAAAAACAGATCAACACTACTGGGCCCGCTCTGGCTGGCAGGAGGGAGGCGTGCCATGGTCTGTGACGAGTGGGAAGCATTTGGCTCCAGGGTCCCACCTGGGCCCCGGGTTCCCAGGCGAATTCAGCCAAACTGCACAACACCCCCTCTTCTGGCCCGAAAAGTGTCACGTGGCCACTCAGGCAGGCTCCCAGAGCTCAGTGGCAAGAGGCTCCTCCCAGGCCCCTTCCTGCTGGGTGACCTGTCCCCTGCCTGGGCTGCAGGCTCCTGGCCGCCCACTGCTTCTTCGTGTCTGTGCCCACTCGGGTGTTTCTTGGCCAGAGAGCTGTGCAGCACATCTGCCGCCGCCCTCTGCTAGGCTCTGAGCAGCCACAGGGAGGATGGAGAGGGGGACGTGGGGGCGGCCTGCAGGCAGTCAGAGATAGTTCCCTCCTAGTCATTAGGTGGTTTTAATTCCTGCCACCTCCCCGGCGTTTCTCCTTTCCCTCCACGTAGCCCATTCCCATTTCCCTCCACATAGACCTGAATGGCCTTAAAAAAAAAAATTACAGGGAGCCCAGGTTGGCAGCAACCAGAACCGATCCCCAAGCCCCCGAATCAACGTGCCGTCTTGGCAGCTGCGTCCCCGGAGCACTTTTTCCGTGTTGCATTTTGTTTGGTAATAATCGAGACGCTTTTCTGCAGCTCTCGGCGTCAGGGCACCGGGTGGGAGGGGCCAGCAGGCTCTCCGTTCTTCTGCCCTCATGCGCGTCTCCTTTCTTCGCCTTTGCAGAACCACACGATGAGCCAGCACGCACAGTGAGGGACCGCTCGACAGGACACCTCTCCGCAGAAGGCTTGCCGGAGACGCCGTGGGGAGGGCCATTTGAACATTACATCCAATCAAAGTGTCATTTGCAACCCAGATGTAAAACTCTAATGATTTGGCCATGAGGCGCTGCTATTATAAGCAGCTGGAAATGAATATTAATGGCAGAGATTAAAAGTATTCCATGCTCAGTATTTTTTATTGTCCTGCTACAGCTAGTGTGCTTTTAGAGTTTCCGCCGCAGACTACATTTCTAGTGTTAGAGAAACCTGCTTTTTGAGGCTATTGTCCTTTGTTCCTTCATGTATTATATTGATAGTTTTTAAAAAAAAAGGATTAGTGTGATTTTTTTTCCTTTGCTTCTTTTTTTTTTTTCTTTCTTGTTTTTCTTTCCCCCCTTTGGTTAACTACTTTTTAATTGCAATTCTAGGTAATTGTGCATTGTGATGTGATTGCTTGGCTATTGTCTGAATATTTCCTTTTAATTTTTTAATTAAAGACTAATGCTTTGATTGGATTTGCCAGTTCACCGGACAGTGATTAAAACTATGTAATGAATATAATCGGTTTCAGTGCAACTGGATGGTCTGCTTTTAAATGTGACTTAATCTGACTGCAGTAACTAGTACAGTTCAATAAAGGGAATCCATGCGATTAGCATCCGGCTGCCTGCTTCTCTCCTCCCCAGCCTGGGCCATGGAGGGGGCTGTCATCTCCAGTGAGGTGTACTTCCAGGCGAGTTCCCATGGGCTCACACATGCCCCTGGGGACTGGCACACAATAGGCCCTGCTTCTTTTGAGAAAGAAGAAATGTAGCAATTTAACACAGAGATTGTATGAGCTGGCAGTGGTCACACCAAAGTCAGGAGAGAAAGAACCCAGAGAGATCAAGCACTCTGATTTTCTCATTGTGGTGGGGAAACTGAGGCTCTGGGGTCAATAGGCAGCATTTCCAAGCCCGTGCAGCAGGTTGGTCACTTATCCGTGATGCTTTCTTGCCTCTCCCTCCTGGGGATGGCTCTCTAGTGTGCTGTCTGCAGATGGGCAAATGGTCAACCCCTCACCTTGCCAGGGCTCCAGGTTGGACTTGGGTTCTAATTTGGGCCAGGGCTGGGAGAAGTGGCATGGGCAAAGGGTAGCTTCCTAGTCCCATGAAATCCAGGACTGGGGGCTTCAGAGTGGAGCTGGGTGGGAGTAGCAGGTTCCCAACTGAGACCTGGGACCAGGACCAGAACTAAAGTGAGGCAAACAAGTGCCTCGGATATGAAATTTCCAGAGGTGCTCCCCACCAGGAGCCCATCTGCACCTATAAGCCCAGAGAGGGAGTGTCTCTCCCATTCTGCACACTGGTGCCCGGCCTGCTGGGCCTACTCATTGTCCTACCCATGCACCCAGCTCACCCTACAGCCGGAGCCTCCCAGGCCACCTTCACGCTGCCTCCCACACCTCCGTCATGCTGGCACTTGGCTGACTCACCAATCAGAGGCCCAGACCTGCACAGGGAAGCCCTTCCTTGCTAACTTTTCACAAGGGGCAAGGAAATTGGTTATTACCCTCTGCAGAGCGGAAATGAAACAGGCAGACAGATTGCACCTAATTATATTGTAATACTAAGTCACGGGCGTGGAATTTGGAGCAATTATACCCATCATCTCAAAGGCTCCCAGATCAAGGGGCTTCTGGTGACC
Organism: Tamias sibiricus; assembly: GCA_025594165.1. Lineage (NCBI taxonomy): Eukaryota > Metazoa > Chordata > Mammalia > Rodentia > Sciuridae > Tamias > Tamias sibiricus. The sequence continues at coordinate 35,704,566 of CM046672.1, forward strand.
TGTAGGAGTCCCCTTCCTGCCACCTTGTATAGCATCCTCACACAGGTGGGGGCTTGCTCTTTTCTCAGAAAGCATTTTCACCTGTGAAGCACAGAGTGTCCCCTGCTAAGTGCCACCCTTAGAATTCGGGGCTCTTGCCTCCTGGAAACTGAAGAGGGTGAACTCCAATTTGCAGCCTCCTGGAGGCTTGGCTGTTTGGGGAAGCCCTGGGGTAGGCCTCAGTGTTCCCCCAAGTGTGCCCAGCTGCAGGCTGGGGCTGCGTTAGGCTGCCACACGCCCACGGCCACGCCTGCCTCTGAGACAGTGCTGAGGCTGTAGATGGGACCCTCCTTTCCCGGGGCTTTTTCCACATCACCAACTCCGGGTGCTCTCCAGCTCTGGATTTATCCCGAACCCCACGGAGCCCAGGTGAGCCCTCAGTAAGTACCAATAGAAGATTTGATTTGACGGTTGGTGGCGTAGGGCTAAATTAGTCACTGCCCCCATTAAAAATACAGCAGGGGGTTTAAGAGCTTTTCACGCCGTGTGGGAATCAGCAGCGAAGCCGGCTGATGCCTTGGGTAAGGAGAGAGGCGGCCTAGGGGACTGCGAGGTAATGAGGTTTATGGCGATGACAAGGCAGCCAGGGAACCCCACCGACTCCCCCTCGCCCCGGCCCCATTGTTCTCTGGCTGGCTCGGCCCCCGCCACTTTAGCTGAGAGCCCCTCATGACTTCAGGCGGGGAGTGGGCTGGCAGGGGGGACACCAAGGCCCTTACTGGGACTTGCATTCTTCCACGTCAGGCGGTATGGGGTGGGGGAGTAGTGCAAGGTTATAAATCAGTGCTTTAGGGAGCCCTGCTCCCTTCCAGGCAAATGATTTGAAGCCGGGATGAGCCATTTCACCGCTCAGCTCTGAGGGGCCTTGGAGGGTCACTGGGAGGCCCGTATGAAATGATGCCTGTCAAGGGCTGACTACAAGAAAGACCATCAGTGGCATGGTTGTCATTCCGAGGACGATGGAGCCAGGCCTCCCACACAGGAGGGGACCTCTCAGTCTAGAAGGTGCAATGGAATCAGCCACCAGTATTTTGGATTTGACTTTGGGGAGTGGGTGGGGTGACCGTGGTCCATTGCTGCTGCATTTGGATGTGCAAATTGTCAGTTTCCAGTGACTCTGTGGGTGGAGGAGTTTTGCCCAGGCTGGGAAATGGACCAGGAGTCCTGGGCTACAGGCCCTTGTCACTGGGTACCTGCCCAGAGCTACCAGAAGCAGGTGGGTAAGAGTTTTGTTCTCAGTGGAGAAGCTGCCCTGGGGAGAATCTTCTCCAGTTCCCCGAGCCAAAGAGAATGGTCCCTTTAAACTCACAGTGTTTAATATCAAACTTTCCAGCTGTTTTTCTGCCCTCCTAAAGTGTGAGTTCTTTGCGGTAGGGCCTGACCCATGCGTTTTCGGTAGTTAGAACCAAAACTTCGGTCCCTTCCTTCACCCACCCCTCCATCCACCAGCATGCAGTGTGCCAGGCACTGTATGAAGAAGGCCCTGGGGATAGAGAACAGGTGGACACGGACCCCTGCCCTCCTGGAGCTCAGAGTCACATGACAACCACCTAACAAGCAAGCAAGCCAATCAATGCCTAGTGACACATGGTCACGGCGCTGTAAGGGGATACCTGAAGCTGTGGTGGTTAATGGGGGGACCCATGTGTTAGATGCAGGAGTGCATCCAAGAGGCCTCACCGAGGAAGTACCTTGAGTTGAGACCTGCAGACTGGGTGGAACTAGGCAGCTGAACAGCAGTGGGAAGAGGACACGGCAAACACAGACGCCCTGAGCTGGCGAGGAGCTACAAGTATCCTTAGAAGTCTTTAGTCATACTGCATTTCGATTTTAGATGCTTTAATACAAGCCCAGAGAAATTCAGAGTCTTGTCCAAGGTCACACAGGTCAGGATACAACTGGGTTTGAAACTTGGGTATCTTGCCCTCCAGTCTTGGGTGTTTGATTCCTTTATTGTTTTTATTATAACGATAAATAATGATGAATAAAAAGGCTTTGGAATGTATAGGAGAGATTTTCCTCCTTTTCCTTAATAAAGCGACTGACATTTAGCCAAACGCTGGTTATCTAAAAGATCAGATTATATATCCCGTCCTTCCTAGAAGTTAGGTGTGACCATGTTGGTTCTATCAGTGAGATAGGAATAGAGTCATCTATGCAGAGTCTGAGGATTATCCTTAAAGAGGCTCATCCTTCTTTCTTCTTCATGGATGGAAAGCGGATGCGATATTTGGAGCTCCTCTTTTAAACCACAGGGTACCTTGATTATCCCATTAATCACTCAGCTTCTGGTTCTTTCCCATCATAGCCCTTGTGACCAGCCATTGTGCATTTATTGTCATAGGTTGGAACTTGCCTTTGGAGCTGAGAGATGCTCTAAAAGGATTGGTCTCCCAGAGGCTTGTTACCTGTCAAAGCAAGTTCACAGGGCTACTCTTTTACAACTTGCAGTTGATTTTGGTTCACTCAGGCATGCCAGGAGAATGACCAGGGATTACACACCTGCACGGCACTCAGTGGCAGACCATGAGAGAGAACGCGCAGCACTTAGCAAACATGGAATGTTTACAACTCTGTCTCGCTGGTCTCTCTCCAGAGCACCAAGTAGCCGACAGTTTGCCACACAGAACCCCGTGGCTCCCTCTGCCTTCATGCCTTTGCTAACGCTGCCCCCTCTCACCGAAATGTTCTTCCTTTCTTGTTCACTTAGTTAACTCCCACTTTTAGACCCAGCTCAGCTATCTAATTCTTGTCAGGAGTAAGGCCAGGTCAGTGAAGAAATCACCTCAGGAGAAAAATTTAAGGGGACACCAAAAAAATGCAGTAATCAAGATAAATAATAATAATTATACATATATATGATTACAGACTACAGCCTGTGAGCTGGCTGCCGGTTTTTTAAAATAAAATTTTATTGGAACCAGAGCTGGAATTGGCCTGAGGCAAAGTGAGGCAGGGTAGTACAAATGCAGGACAGAGCCTGTGTTTATTTAAACAATTACTATTTTCTTCATCATGGATTTTAGTTTGTGTGTTAATTTTGATTTTCAAAAATATTGCATGAAACTAGTATTCCAGTTTTTTGTCTCCCCCCCCTCCTCCTCCTCCTTGTATTCACTTAAATCTTATGCTCAAAGCAAGCACCTTGTTCATCTCACCCTAGGTCTGTTCATCCCCAGGCAACCTACCCTGGCCCCTGTGGTTGGGTACAGTGCTGTGGTGATAAGAGCTCTGGTGTGCACGTCTATCACTGAGCACACGCTCACTTTCATACCTGACTCTCTCTGGGAAAGGCTAGATTACAACAAAAAGGTCCAAATTCTCAGTAGCTTAACACAACAAAGGTTTACTTCTCACTCATATCATCTGTCCATCCTGGATCTCCAGGGGCCTTTCTTCATCACAGTCATTTAGAAGTTAGGCTCAGGGCACACTGTGACAAACTGCACTATCACTGACTCCACCTCCCTTCCACCTGTCCCTGACTATAGTTAAGGGCAGATTCTGACTCTTAGTAAAGCCCAGTATATCCAGTGAGCTGCACAAGAGCTGGAGCAATTAAGTATTTACCAAATCAATGCAGAAAATGAGGATCAATGTAAATAAGTGACTATCCAAAAAGCCTAGGGAAGGTAAGTACAGATACGAAGACACCTCGGAGCCTACAATGGTGGAGTAAGACAAAGCTAGATTCAAACCCCAGCTCTACTTAGTAGCTGTGTGACCTCAAGCAATGCACTTAATTTCTCTGAGCCTCAGTGTTGGCAAAAAGAGTGCCTACTCCACAAAGTTTGAAATTGAAATGAAGTAAAAGCGAGGGCATTAAATAACATCTGACACTCAGTGTGTGCCTGGCATTATTTTTTTTTAATATTTATTTATTTACTTTAGTTGTACACAATGCAATGCATTTATGTTTACGTGGTGCTGAGGATCGAACCCGGGCCGCACACGTGCGAGGTGAGCGCTCTGTCGCTGAGCCACAACCCCAGCCCCCTGCCTGACATTATTCTAAGCACTCATTTAACACACGCACCAACATTATCGTGTGTGTCCCGTGGAAATGAGGAAACCAAGGCAGAGAGGACAGGCAAATGCCCAGCGTCCTTTCTAACCTGGGTGGCCTGGTCCTGGAGCGCTGGTCTCAACCCCAACAAGCACTTTATCAGAGTGCATAAGAGGATGTTCCTGAAACCCTCGTCATTGGGGCTGCTTCCATGTGTGGGTCCACCGAGGCTGCCTTCTCCTGCAGAGACCCGCCAGGACCTGGACCAGGGCAGCGTGGGACCAGCAGCCGCCAGCAGGAGCCCAGGACACAGACAGAGCCGCGGCTCGGCCCGCCCCTCCCTTCCCTGTGCCCTGATTGGCCAACTCAGCGCTGGTCACGCCCACCGGCGCCAGCAGCGGGCCGCGGGCTGAGCACGAGCTGCGTGGTGTTCGCTTATTTGTGGAGTTATTAATTACTGAAGGGCGCAAACCGTGCTTCTGTGCATAAAAATATGTTTGAGCAGTTTCTACTTAAACTTTAAAGAGAACGTTAATCAATTTTATTTTAACAAAATGACCTTAAGCAGGGGAAAAAAAATTGGTGTTATTTGCCCAAACAGGCAAATTAATTTCTCTCTCTTGAGAAATCTGAGAAGCTTCCAGAAATAGCTATGCATAATTTACACCCGCCCTGGCCGCTCCTAGTTTTAACGCCAAGTCCAGACACGGGCCCCACCCAGCCCCAGCAACTGAAAACAGGGGTACTTGCTAAGTCCCTGCCTGTGCGGTGGTAAATTTGCACAATCTCACTTTATGACCTTGGAGAGAAGACGCTAAGGTGCAGGGACATTGTTGTCTCAGAGATGCCGGCCCAGCCTACCTCAAGGTCACTGGGAGAAGGGCCGCTGCTGGGCAATTTGTACCACCCTCCAAGTCCCTGTCCCTTGGATCTCCACATGCCAAAGGCCACACCTCCGAGACCCTAGACCCGGCTACTCATCTGGTAGGGGTGGTCTCCCAGCCATGTGATCCCCCTTGAGTGTGAGGCTTAGAGGTCAGGCCTGGGGGCTGCTAGGCTGTGGTCAGTTTCCAGTATGGCCTTTCAATAGCAGTGCGACTTGTAGCCAGCTAGGTCCCTGGACCTAGGTATGTTTCTCCATCTGAATATAGAATTCGTGGTACTCCTGCCCGTATGTGGCTCCTGGGAGGACGGAATGAGATGAGCAAGAGGTCAGCTTCCAGAGAGCCAATTTTTGCCTTTTTACCTCTGCCCTATGCCTAGTACCTAGAACAGTGCACATCACAATCAGTGCTTAATAAATATTTATCGACTACATGAGAGATGAAAAATGCTGAATGTAGTACCTGTTTCATTATTAATGCTAATAGTGTTGTTGCACTATTCTTAAATTTTAAAATTCCAAATATGAAAAAAGGACATAATATAGAACATTGTTTTTCAAACTGATGTGCCCACCAGCTACTGCCATCACCTCCTGGATTCCCCGCCCCCCCCCCCCCCAGTAGGAATTGAATCTATTACCACAAAGCTGTATTCTCAACTCCTTTTACTTGAGACAGGGTCTTTCGAAGTTACTTTAGGCTGGATTGAACTTGTGATTCTCCTGCCTCATCCTTCCAGGTAACTGGGATTACAGGTATGTGCCACCTCATCTGGTGTCCTGGAGTTTCTGATGGTATCAGTACTTCTTTTGAAATTGTATCTTGTATCTAGTAGGTGCTCAAGACATCTGTGTTGAATGACTGCAGGAGCCACCCTCCGTGGTCTGATAGGAGCAGACCTGGTGAATGAGTGAATGAGATTTCAAAAGAGGGGACTGGTTCAGTCCCTTGTTTCCCTGTGGGTATGCAAAACCAGGTTGCCAGATCTTCTAGTTTCTCAAGAGGACAAAACAGAATTTTATGTGAAACATCCCAGTTTTTAGTGTTGGTAATTACTTTAGAGTTTCATCCAAAACAAAACAAAAACCCATGTGTTCCCAGGAAAACACTTCTGAGGGCACATTTGGCTTTGGAACCACCATTCTGAGGCCTCTTAACAGCAGTAATCAAATGCCTTAAGTGGCTGACACATTGGGTACCTAATAGGAGAGAGGTGAGTGTGTGACCAGCTCATGTGCAGATGAGGACACCGAGAGGTTGAGTAGCCTGGGTAGAACTGAAGAAGCAGCTGAGGCTGAGGGAGGCAGGCCCCTTTTCTGGCTGGTGGGAGGAAGTGGGAAGGTAAATCCCTGTTTCTCTTCTCATCAGATGCAGTGTCTCAGTCTTCCTCTCTAATCTCACAGCCGTGGAGGCAATTGGATCTTGATTCTTGGATCTCTGTGTGCCTCGGTTTCCTCATCTGGAATATAGGGATAAATATTCAAACTCTTTGGAGTTGTGAGAATTTGAAGAGAAGTAGGAGGCACTTAGCAGAGTTCCTGGCTGATACTTGTAAGGTTTACACACAAACAGGGTGGTCACCCCTCTCCTGCAGATGGGATGAGGGCTCCAGAGCCACTAAGAGGTGCCCCTTCAAAAACAGAGGTTGAGTGTAACAGACCACCTGGAAACCAATTTCTGTCCCTGACCTTCTACTAAATTAGAACAGACACTCTAGAAATAGGGAGGGGAAATTTCAGAGCTCTGTGATGGAAGTCCCTGCATCATAACAGCAAACATGCATTGATTGGGACCTTGCTGTGTGCTTCTTGTGCAGAGCAACAGGCACTGGGCTGAGGAGTTCATCTCTATAACTCACCATTTGCACATTTAACTTTCAGAATTATTAGTCAGCTTTCCATCACTGTGACAAAATACCTGAGATAATCAACTTCTAAAGAGGAAGGGTTTCTTTTGGTTCATAGTTTCAGAGGTTTCAGTCCATGTTCATTTGGTCTGTTGCTTTGGGACTGTGGCAAGGCAGAACATCAGGGTAGAAACACATGGTGAAGAAAAACTGTCTCCTCATAGTGGCCAGGAAGCAAAAAGAGAGAGGAAAGGGACAGGTCCCAATATCTCCTTCAAGGGCACGCCCCTGGTGACCTAACTTCCCTCCACCAGGCCCCACATCCTAAAGGTTCTACCACCTCCCATTAGTGCCACAGACTGGCAACTAAGCCTTTAACACCTGGCCTTTTGGGGGGGGGGACGTTTAAGATGCAATCTGTAGCAGGCACATTCCTTCCCTACTCTGGGCTCAGTTTCCTCATCTGTGATAGTGTTGAATTAAAGCTGTCAACCTGAACTCAACTTTAGAGTTTCCTATGCATGTGGGTCTTCCTTGGAGACCTGGGACCAGGTTCGTGGGTGGCTTCTCAATCTGTCAGTGGGGATAAGGAGGCGTGCACCCCAGGCTGTGGAGAGGATATGAGGACATGCTGCATTTGGCAGCACTTTGTGGCATGCCAGGCTCCCAGGGGACGGTTTTATTAGCTGCTGGTTTTTAAAGCCTCATAGAAAACAGGGAAGAAAATCAGCTTTGAGAATACAATGAGTAAATCATCCCCATCTTCTGTCTTTTTAACAAAATAGAGCTCCAGTTTGCTCGCTTGAAGGAGAACCACCTGCCCCAGCAGCCTAAGAACTCCAGGCTGGCTCTACCCTGCCCCCTGGCCGCCTTGTTTCTGGGCACATTGGATTTGACCTGTTGCCTGGCATCTCTGTCTATAGTCACATCCCCCCTCTCCTGTGCCCAGACAGATCCTATACCTCCTTTAGAGCTCAGATCATGCACAATCAGGGTTTTCCCCTCCTCCTAAATCCTCACAGCACCCAGCACAGTGCAAGGCACACTGGGGCTGCTTGCTGAATTCAGAGTTCTGCTGACACTCCCAGCTAGTCATTCCTCACTATCTTCATTCTCATTTGCAGTAAGGAAAACCAGGGCTCAGCTGTACCATGAGTTTGAAGATACTGTTTTCCAGACTCATTCCTTCCAGAAAAAGTCTACACAAACTAATGCACAAGTCCACATCATTCTTTTGTCAATATGCCATTCCTTCTTCTTCATATTGCACACCCATATTCTTTTGGTTGGAATGTTTTCCCATCATGAATCCAACTTCCTTCATAGTTACAAGTTGTATATAAGGCTGTTTGAGAATGCTGTATATGAGGCTGTTGAAATGACCTATTTCCTAAATGGATAAGCCATGATAGTCTGTGTTTTTCTAGGAATTGGTTCATTTCATTTAAGTTGTCAAATTGATATATGCAGAATTGTTTATAGTAACCCTGTATTATTATGTTGACGCCTGTAGGGTCTGTAGTGATGCTCCGTGTGCGTTCCTGAAATTCATGCTTTGTGTCTGTCTTCTGTCTTTGTCTGTCTTCTTAGAGTCTCGTGCTGTTGTCATCCTTTTACCAGTTCAGTGTAGAAACTGTATTTCACTTCAAATCTCCTTTCCCTCCCCTATTTATAATTTTCAAATTGTCTTAAATATTCTGCCCACTTGTAGAACTATATTAGACAGTGTTAAGATTTTTGTTTCAACCATTAAGCATAATTTTTAAAACTCCAGAAGATAAAGAAAAATCTGTTGTATTTACTCATATTTTTGCTTATTATGTTCTTTCTCATGTTCCAAGACACACCCCCTGCCGCCTTTTTAGATGTATTTACATATCTCTTTTGTGGTTAGAGAACTTCCTTTCCCCATTTTTAGGGTAGGTTGACTAGTTGTAGATTTTCTTAGTTTTCCTTCATTGAGCATCTCTTGATTTCTTGATTTTTTACTGGATATATGTTTCTAGGTTGGACCAACTCTTTTAAAAAAAAATGTTATGCCATTTCTTTCTGGTCTCTCTGATTTCTGATGAGAAATTCACTTTTGTTAGAATTATTTTTAACTTCAAGTTAAGATGGTATTTCTCTTTTGCTGCTTTTATGATTTGTCCTTTGTCTTTAGTTAGAATTTTGACTATAGTGTGTCTTGGGCATGGATTTGTTTAGGTTTATCCTTTTGGAGATGTGCTCAGTTTCTTGGATCTCTAGCTTTATGCTAAATTTGGGATGTTTTCAGTCAATATTCCTTCAAGTACTCCCCCCACCATTCTTTTTCTCTCCTTTTCCATGATTCTGATGACATCTATGTTAGATCTTTTATTATAGTTCCACAGATCCTGAAGGTTCTATTTATTTTTCCAATTTTATTTGTTCTTTTTATTCCTATTGGATAATTCTATCCCTCTGCCTCCCAGCTCACTGAATTCTTCATGCCACCTGCATCCTGCTTTTGAGCTCATTGATTGAGTTTTCTATTTTAGTTGATGTATTTTTTTTTCCAGTTCTAAAATTTATGCTTGGTTCTTCTTGATATATTCTATTTCTTTGCTGAGATTTTCTACTTTTTAATTTGTTTCAAGCAGGTTTGTCGTTGATTATTAATACTGCTGATTTAAAAATCTTCATTCTAACATCTCTGCCATCTCAATTTTGTCTTCTGATTGCCTTTTTTTTTTCATTCTACTTGGTATCCTTCTGTTCTATTATGATAAATGATTCTTCATTGAAACTTGTATGTGTTCTGCGATGAAATTCTAGATTCTATTTAAACCTTGATTAGCTTCTGTGCTTCCTGTGTTACTGCTTCAGCAGGGAGAGGTAGTGGGGGCCAGTGTGTCATTGATGCCAGGTGCGAGTAGAAGTCCATTTGCCTGACTCAGCCTCTGTGGGCACCTGAGGGGGTTGGGCACATTACAGCTGGGTGGGGACGGACCCCCACTCCCCAGGAGGTCTCCACTGATACTTCTCTGAATAGGAAGGGTAGGATTGCCCAGTTACTGCTTCCCAGGTGGTCACCATTGATACCAAGAAGGGGCAGGTGGCCTTGGTAGCACTGGCCAGGGGCAGAAGTCATGCCTCTGTACTAGACCTGCTCCGACACCACCCCCAGAGTGGACACCTCACTACCACTGGAGGAGAGTTGAAGTTCAACATTCCTGTTGCTGTGGAGTGGGAGGAAAGCCTTGTTGCTGCCCACAGGGATGGAAACCCTGATTCCTCGTTGGCCTTCTCGGATCTCCCTCCCTGGTGGGGAGCACTGGGCGGTACCATTGTGGACTGATGAGGGTGGAGGCTTTGGGGCTCCAGACTGTGGGCAGAGCCACATATTTTTCTGTGGTGTTTGGCTGGGGTAGTTTTTCTTTAAAAAGTTTTTTCCCTTTCCAGTCTGCTCCTTTATCATTTGGGGGGTGTAGCAGGCTTTTAGGAACTTTTTTTTTTTTTTTTTTTAATCTGTGGCCATTGGCATTTCTGGGTTGCTTCCTTTTTCAGCTCCAAGTCTGGGATATCTGAAGGAAATAGAAAAACCAGGAGACTCACCATTGTGCTGTTCCTTGGGTCTTGAGGTTCCTGGACAGTTTGCCCTCTTTTTTTTTTTTTTTTTTTTTTTTGGTGCCAGGATTAAACTTGGGGGCACTTGACTAACTGAGCCACATCCCCAGTCCTTTTTTGTATTTTATTTAGAGACAGGGTCTCACTGAGTTGCTTAGCACCTTGCTGTTGCTGAGGCTGGCTTTGAACTTACACTCCTCCTGCCTCAGCCTCCTGAGCCGCTGGGATTACAGGCGTGAGCCACTGCGTACAGACCAGTTTGCCCTAGTCAGCTTTCAGAATCCTCTTTTTCTCCTGCTCCTCCTTTCTTCCCCCTCTTCATTTTCTTCTTTAATATATAATGTCTGAGGTTTTAAGTTGTATTTAGCAGGAGAAATACAAAACACATGTCTAATTCATCTTGATGGAAGTGAAGGTCCCGGCAGATCTTGGTCTTTATAATGGCCACAATACACTCATTAGACAAATGAATTATAGTTGATTAAAAATGTCGCTGATATTGGATGCCTACATTGTTCCCAGCCTTCGTGTTATCAACAACACTGCAATGAACATCTCTGTACCTATTTCTTTGGTTCCTTCTGTGAGTATCGATTCCAGAATTTATTGACTGACGGGGGTAGATTTCATGTCATAAGTTGGTTCTTGGAGTGGAAGTTTTTGGTGGAGAGGGAAGGAGAGAAAAATAGGGGTTGGGGGAAGTTAGACTGGTGCTGGGGAGTGTGCGAGGCCCCCCAGTCAGTAGGCTACCTCTGTGGGTCAGTCTGTGTCAGAGGTGTGGCGTAGGTCTCCAGAGAGTTCTCAGCTGGCCTTGGTCTAGGCTGGTCCTGCTGTTTGGGAGGGATTGCTCTCTGACTCCCATCTTTCCAGTTTATTCCTCAAGGTAAGAAAAAGGCCGATTTGGGAGAACGGGCACCTTCTCCTCACCAGCTGACCTTGCCTCTGCAGGGATGGCCTGGGAAGGCTCATCGGTGTCCTCCCGTGGGCCCGTCCTTCTCTCAGGACAGGCCTCCGGGGGGGCCTTGTTCTTATTGCAGTGTGTGACACACTTTATGCAGATCATCTCCTTTGGAGCTGGACCATGTAGGAGGGCAGGCCCAGAAAAGCGAGTGACTAGTCCCAGGTCACACTGGGAGCAGACCAACGCCGAGCTCCAGTGCCTTGTGTTCAAGTTCTGGAGTCTGAATCAGCCTCGGAGTTGGGGGAGCAAAGTCACATTCTGGAAAGGTCCATGTAGAAAATAAAGACTGGAAAGAGGGCTGCTTGGGTCTAGGTCTAATTGAGGGAGAAATCAAGAAGGAAGGAAGGTATAAAAGAGAGGAAGAAAGAGGAGGAGGTGTCCGCAGATACCTGGTCACCTGCGGGAACCGAAGCAGGAAGACGGATCTGGTAGTAATTACTTGGGGCCCTGGCAGTTCCAAAAGGGGTCCCCAGGATTATATTGCCATGTGTTTTATAGCAATGCAAATGCTAGAGGACAATTTTTGTCTGGACCTGCTTTTAGCAGCCATGACAAAGACAGGTGCCCGTGTGGAGAGACACACACCCGGTCCCACACACACACACACACACACACACACACACACACAGCAGCAGACACGCACGCGTGTCTCATACCCACAGCAGACAGATGCGCGCACAGGCACGTGCATGGCGCCACACACTCGGCAGACACAGCCACACCCCAGGCACACGCCAGGCCAGTCGTGCATTGCCAACTAGGACGCACAGGCGCACGGAGACAGGCCCCACAGACGCGCACACATGCCCACACGTGCGCGTGCCCACTCCCCCACACAGCGGCATATGGAGCAACCCTGCCTCCCCAGGCTTCCAAGAGGCTCCGCGGGGGTGCGAGCGCCACATCTGACTTTCCTTGTGTTCGTTAGACGCTCGGTGTAATTAAATGTTACATTGAATAATCCAGCGAGGGCTCAGTGGAGGAGAGGCGGCTGTGGCGGGGGCTGGGGCGCAGGGCTGAAGGCTCTGTCTGCCCCACCCTGCCGGCCCCCAGGCCCGCCAGCCACCCCCTCCTCAGACTCTGGGGCGGTGTGGGCGGGAGGACCCCGACTGAGGTCACAGAGCATGGGGGGTCCTTCGGAGATGCCCCTTCCAGCCGCTGGCAGAGGGGCGAGGGTCCCCGGCGCATGGGGTGCCCAGTCAGGCCCGAGGAAAGAGGGCGCAGGATGGTGGTCCCCAGACACCTGGACTGTCGTGGGGTTTAGTGGTCACTTGTCACCCTTTCTTCCCAGGTAACATTCCCACCGGGGCCACAGGGGTAGGAAAGGGGCATCTGGATGCTGTGCAACCCTTGGAGCTGCGGAAGCCCGCCCAGCTCACCTGCCCTCTCTGTTTTTCTGGGTGGGTCTGGGACCTTCCTTGGCCTCCACGGGAAGCAGCCCCGTGTGGTGGTGACAGCCACCCGTCTAAGTGCTGCTTAAATCCCTTCACCTCTGTGAACCTCAGTGTCTTCAGGGGTAAAATGGGGGTAATGCTGGTGCTGACATCACAGGGTTGTTGGAGGGATAAAATAGACCCTTCAAACTCATCCCCACTAGCAACCTGCTGGCCCAGCAGTTAAGCCAACCTGGAACACAGGTTCTTACCCACAGACCTGCCTTGATCTACATCCCTCATCTGCCAAGGTGAGGTTTTGGAGCCAGGGCCAATGGTACCCAGCATAGCCTGGGTTCCCTCTCTGAGCCTCAACTACCTCATCTGTGGAATGGGCTGATTGTTGCTCTGGCCTGGCTGGGTGGCCAGGATGATATACTGGTCAGTCTCTGTTGTTGCCTGAAGCGATGGCCGCTTGGAGCAACGAAGCCGCGGGAAGAAGTTCAGAGGCAAACTGGAGACAAACAGCTTTTTATTCTGATAACTTTTCTCTCTGGCTCTAACAACGACTAACATGCGCCGCACACACCACCAAAATGGCGCTGACCCGATCAGCAATCTTGGCCAAGTCACTCGAGATCCCGGGCCAAGACCCGTGAGACTACGGAAGGCGACAATGCCCAAATCTCCATGGCTCATAGTCAACCGCAATTCAAGCCATCTCCCCAAACAGGGCTCCTACAAGTCTCCTCTTCCCCACCCCCTTGCCCACACCCCCCTGGGGCCCCTGAGCAGTAACCTTTCTCCCCTCTCTTGCTCCAGGGAGCCCAGAAACGGCACACACACAGCTCACAGCCAATCCTGGCCCTTTGATGCCTGGCGGGTGTGCCGGCCACCCAAGAGCCCCAGGGTGACTTCACCGAGGCCAGCTACTTTCTGATGTGAATTTTGAAGTGTGTGCCAGTCCTTGACATATGCCAGCTGGACAGTGGGTGGGGTGGGCTGAGGACAAGTCACCAGGGAGGTGACGTAGCCTCTGCCCACTACGGTTGGGCCACCCTAGGAGAGAATGACTGGGAAAGAGCTCAGTCCAAAATCCTCACCAGAGGTCGGCTCCCATCTGCCACTGTCAGCCTGGCTCCCAGGGTGGGTGAGCTCAGGGTGGGGCTGAGTTCCCTTGTGTGCACAGACACCAGTGCACACTCACAACCTCTGTGTGGGCACCCAGGGGCACAGGCAGGAGCAAGAACCAAGACCTACCCTAGAGGTTCCCAGATTTTCCTGTGCAAACCCAGAGGGGTCCAGTCAGGGGCATGGTCAAGGTCATGCATGCCCAGGAGACACGGATAGATGGGGGTTCACCACATGCTCACGAGGCACGAAGGCTGAGTGCATGCGTACAACAGCCCCGAGCTTCCACCCACTGCTTCAAAGAGACGTGCCGCGGTCCCATCTCATCCCACAACGAGGCTAAGTGGCTGCTCAGAACGCCAGGGTTCCCAGGTAGCCCGGCTAGCGGAGGTGCAGGCTAGCGCTTCCTGCAGCATCTCACGAGAGGTGGCCTCCCGGCCTCTCTCCCGGCCCCTGCTGAGGCTGGGCTGTGGGGTGGCCGGAGACTGGGCACCTGCAAGAGCAGACCGCGACTTTGGGGAGAATGTTTTAAACATGGAGTGCGCCCTGGCTTTCTCCCGCTCCTCCAGGACGCTGAGCTACGCAGAGCCAGCTCGTGAATATTCAGGACCCACAGATGCGCGGCTGCTCTCTCCTGTTTCTTCCCTTACTCCTTGTTTTTGTGCTGAGTCTTAAGTGAAATTGATCTTTTTTTTTTTTTTTTGAGAAAGAAATCTGTCTTTTGTTCCCAAGCTCCCAGGGGCCCCTCAGAAGAGGAGGCCCCCTGCCTGGTTTGAGGGGCACGCCTCAGAACCAATCGCTGCTTGGCACAGTTCCCCGGGCGCTGGGCTTGGGCGCGATGCCATGCGAGCAGATGGCTGTGATTGCTGGCAACCCGGAGACCCCGCAGGAGAGGCGCGTACGGGTGTTTACAGCATCCTGGGCCCGCCGAGAGCACCAAAACGGCAGACCAAGTGGTGCCCGGTCAGCGCACATTCCTGGAAAAGGAGAAGGTGCCCCTTCTTCTGCCGGGGAGAGCCCCACCCGGCACCCGGGGCCCAGCTCCCAGCCCTGTGTCACACGCAGGGAAAAGCAGTCCCTTGACTCCGAGGTGGCCGCTCTCCTTGGCCTCCACCTGCCTCCTCTGTGTGCCTTTGCGCACTGTCCCTGCAGCTGCCCAGAGACTCACCTTCTCTGACCTGCTCCTGAAGACAGTCCTGCATTCATTCACTAATTCACCTGAGAAATAAATATGAACACCTACTGTGTGCTCAAAAAAAACGAGAAGCAAGATACAGGCCCTCAGAGCCTCTTGCCTTTCCTCCAAAGTCCCCATCAGCTTGTGTTTAGGGTGTGGCATTATAAATGCCCATCTCCATTCCCAGACTGAGTGCCATGACAGCACATACTAGGTGCTCATTAAATACTGTGGGATGATATTAGGGGGCCTTGCCCACACAGAGATTACCGTCTAGGGTGAATCACTCTCGCCTCCTCTCACCCCTTGCTGTGCGTGTCTTATTCTCTTTCCTATACTGAAGACCCCTGAGGTCAGGCGCCATGGCCTCTGCCTCCCCAAGATGCTGACAGTATAGTGGCTGCTTGTCATATAGATTGTGCAGCTAACACGGAAACGAGGCTTCCCCAGGGGACCACAGAAACACATTTCCCAGAGAAGATCAAGAACACAAACCTGGGTTGGAGTTGTGGCTCAGCGGTAGAGCGCTTGCCTAGCATGTGCCAGGCCCTGGGTTCGATCCTCAGCACCATACAAAACAATAAACAAATAAAATAAAGGTATTGCATCCAACTACAACTAAAAAATAAATATTAAAAAAAAGACAAAGAACACAAATCTGATCCTTTGACTCTACCGCCTGTAGCCCGTGGAGGCTTCCCGACCCTGCGCCAGAGACTGCCATAAAGGCTCTTCATGGTCCCATGCCTCACATCCGACCTGTTTTCCTTTTCATTCATCAAGAACATTTACTGAACACCTACTATGTGCCAAGTCCTACCCAGGGACTGAGGATAAAACAATGACTCAAGTGCTCAGGTTACGTTCTCCTGGAGCTGACATTCTATGGCAGGGTGCGGTGGGGTGGAGACAGGGGATGTGTGACCTGATGCATGTACTCTATGTCAGGAGGAGAAGAACAAGGAAGATAAGGCAGGGGGGGGGAGAGACGACGAGGGAGGGCAGGGACGGCACCTCTGACTGGAGCCGAGATCTGCATGAGATCGGAGGCTGGGGCCACCCAGGAGGAGGGCATTCTAAGTGGAGGGGCAGCCCGTGCAAAGGCTCTGAGTGGGGTTAGGGTGGCCTTTCTGAACCCCAGCCACCGTAAAAAACTGGGGTCACTAATTCCAACACCCCTAGCTCCAGGCAACAGGAAGGAGTGAGGGGAAACCAGGCGCAGGTGTGAGAGCAAAAGAGCCTGCCCCGCAGCTCACCCCGGGGTGGAGAGCGGAGTGGTGGGGACTGTGGCCGACACCGCAGGGCAGTGACAGGAAGCCCCCTGGAGACCCGGGAACGCGGGCCTGCAGTGGCCAGGGCTCTTACTATTTCGAGCTCAAATCATTATTTTTCAAAATGTGAAATCTTCCAACTTTATCTTTGAAAATAGCTTCCAATAATGTTGGAAGTTATTTATTTTGATTTTTAAACCCTGGTACGGCCACACCAAACTCAGTCATAGATCAGATCTAGCCTGGGAGCAAGCGGTTGGCAGCTTTGGAATCGGCCGTCGCAAGGTCCCGCTGGCCGTGGTTCAGCATGGGGGTCCAGCAGGCGTGTTTGGGCATGGGGGGGGTGAGTCTAGGCAGAGCAGAGGGGTTCTGGGTTCTGACTTCAGAGCTGCAGGGGCTTTGAAGCCTGGTCCAGACACCTGTCTCCAAGGAGCCTGCCCTCCTAAGCCTGTCCCAGTCACAGCTGAGGCTGACAGAGAGGAGACAGGAGATGTCACTCCCAGAGCAGGACCACCGGCTCGCCCACTGGCCTTTGTCTGGCCCCTGGCAGGGTCTACCAGCAGCTGGATGCAGCCCTGCCTGAGGGTACGAGGATGAACAGCTTTCTACGGTAGCTCTGTTGGGGACACTGGTGCTGAATACGACCCCACGGGTCCCTGTCTACCCCATCACAGCCCCACCTGCTCTCGGCAAGCTCAGCAGTGGGGGTGGGAGCTGCCCTCGCGCTCGCTCCCCCGAGCAGCTTCATTAGGAATGATTTCCACATTGACACGCGCTCGGGCCTCCCAGCACCTCCCGCCCAGGCCCTCCGCCGAGCGCCCCCCATTAATGCTAATGGAAGTCCCACGGCTTGGACAGGGCGCCCTGCTGGAAAGAGGCCTTGGGATGCCCACCCGCAAACATGACCTTTTCCTGTGTAAGAGACAAGATTTCAAAATCAATCAGCCTGCGGGGTCTGCCCATCCCCGCTGCACGGTGATGCGCGGGGAAGCGGCCACGTGCCCCACGACAGGGAGAGGTCAATACCAAGTCCTGGGGAGCTGGCTGGGGAGGTCACGTTCTAGCCCCACCAAGGGAGTATCTCTCCGAAAAAGCCCCGTGGATTATTTCACGGTTGCACTCAAGCCTTCCGCCTCCACCGGAACCAGGGTGGCGATAATGGCATGCACGCCCACACAGGGCCACCTTCCCGACAGGCCACGTGGACTTGTTGATTCTCACCAGACTGGCGCTGTAATTAAACCCATTTCACACGTGGGGAAGCTGAGGTCAGAGCGCTTTGATCAGCCTCTCCAGTCACGCAGCAGCTAGGGCTGGGGCTGAACCGGTGAAGCCTCATTCAGGACCCGTGGTGCGGCTAACCTTCTCTCAGACACTCGGCAAGCACGAGCCAGGCAGTCCTGCCGGTGTTGAAGAGACAGGAGGGAGTCACATGCAGCTCCTCCTCACCAGAGTCACCGTCCCTAGTGAAGAGATGTCTCAGCTGAGTGCAAGGCTTGGAGGACGCAGGGGCAGACCCTGAAAGTGGGTGGGGGGGAGTGCTCAGGGAGGACTTCCTCGGGGAGGAGATCTCTGAAGAGAAGGGAAGGTGCCCAGCAGTCCCTGAGTATGCCTAGGGGACAGACACTTGGGTGCCCATAGGCCTGTGTGTGCTGAGGCAGGTCTGGGGTCTGGTCCCATGGGCAAATGTCCCTGCTGAGGCTCTGCAGGTAGCAGCAGCAGCAGAGAGGGTGAGCGTCAGAAGGAAAGGGGGACATCCAGGCTCTTGGGGACCTAGCAGGATGCATGTGGAGCTGGAGTTTCGAGCACAGCCCTGAATGTCCCTGAGAAGACTTCCCTGCACATGAAAGGCGGGGTCCTAGTAGACCTGTCTCTCCACTTCCAGGTGGGCACGATTCAGGGTCACACTGGGGAGGCCCCACGTTGAATGTGGCCTCCCGCTGGCCTGTATGCATGGTGGGCAGTTTCTGCAGTTAAATGGATGCGATGGGCCTCTCTATTTGCCAGCGTCCTCCTCTCCTTCTCATCAACACCTGTCCCCACCCACCTTTCCATTGCCCGCCGGCCTGCTGATGGTATTCGCTGTGAGCTCTCTGCTTTAGCAACTTCAAACTCCTCACGGAAGAGTGACACACGAGCCTGGACAATGGCCTCTCTTAGGAAGACTCCAGGTGCAGTTTTGCTAACAACATTTCTGACTCTTAAGAAGAGGCCCCCTTCCGGGCTGGGGTTGTGGCTCAGCAGGTAGAGACGCTCACCTAGCACATGCGCGGCCCGGGTTCGATCCTCAGCACCACGTAAACATAAATGCATTGCATTGTGTACAACTAAAGCAAATAAATAAATATTAAAAAAAAAAAAAAAAGAAGAGGCCCCTTCCCGCGCAGGGCGAGGGCCGCCCCGCATTCCTGCAACAAAAATAGATGGAGCATCTCGTCTTTGCCAGACCTGTGGCAGGCGCGGGGATCCGTCAACGAGCCAAGCAGTGTAGCAGCTCTGCCCTCCTGGCGCTGCCATCCACCTGGCCCTGGACAGTGGGAGGGACAGAGGGCACACGGGCACGGCAGTCCCAGGACCAGCGGGCACGGAGGACCCACAAGCTCAGCCTGGCCTTATGTCTTGCCCCATCGGCTCAGACGCTAAAGCCCACCTGGGTTGGTTCAGTGGGGTTGGGGGAAAGAAAGAGCTAGCCAGTGTGTCCTCCAGGATGCCTGTGGGTCCACTGGGCACCTGGGCCCAGGACCATGTGCCATCAGCCACCAGAAGGTTCTGCCAGCCCAGGGTGCTGGGCTGTAGGACTGGGAGGGGGATGAGTGGAATGGCTTAGTGCAGCCACCGGGGGGCCTTGACAAACGGGGAGCTGGGGCTCAGACAGGGGGGTCACACAGACACGCAGGTCACACACGGTAAGGGAAGGAGGATGTGAGCCCGCGTCTGCCTGACCCCGAAGCCACGCTGCTTCTGCTGGGAGTCCAGGCGCGCGGGGGTGTGATTCCTACGTCCTCCGCCCTTCCTGAAACCTGCCTGTTCCTCAGGTCCTCCTCCGTGAAGAAGATGGCTTTACTTTGGCCTCATCGAAGCTCCCATGCCGTTTCCGTTGGCACCACAGCCTGGGCACCACACCAGCGTCATGCCAATGCATGGTCCTGTGTGGGGCGAGCTGGCCGCGGAGTCCGAGGACGTCCCTTCAGCTGGGGACTGTCTGAGGTTGGCCCCAACGTGAGTGCCATCATACGCACTCCATGAATGTCGCGGGGTAACTTGTGTGGATCAGTGAGCTTGGTCGGAGGTCAGTGTTGCAGAGGAGCCTGGTGAGGTGAGGGGATGGCCTCACTGCGTGGCTGCTTGGCTGGCTCCGGAACCCGAGGCCTCTGAGCACATCTTTTTTTTTTTTTGGTACCAGGGATTGAACTCAGGGGCACTCGACCACTGGGCCTCATCCCCAGCCCTTTTTTGTATTTTATTAGAGACAGGGTCTCACGGAGTTGCTAAGTGCCTCACCATTGCTGAGGCTGGCTTTGAACTCGCGATCCTCCTGCCTCAGCCTCCCAAGTGCTGGGATGACAGGCGTGTACCACCGCGCCCGGCTCTGAGCACATGTTTATCTGTGAAGTGGGTAAACTCCCTTCTCCCCCACGTGGTGGCTGCGAGGGTGGGCGTGGGGTGACAGCACCCAGTGAGGACCTCACACGCACCTACCTGTGTGAGGCTTCTCCTCCCAGAGACCTGGAATTTATTTGCATGAGTGCAACCGGGCGGGCGGGGAAGAGAGACCTGGCATAGGAGAAAGGTTCTTTCATGAAACCAGGCCCAGAACAGGGGGTGGCGAGCAGGTCCCCTGTGGATGCTGGATATGGAGCGGCCCATGGATTAGTCAGGGTCTTGTGGTTGCAGGTAACAGAAATGCCACCCCAGCTGGCTCCACTCTGGAGGGACTCGGCCCAGCGCATGGACCGGGAGCGTCCCAGACACCATCTGCTTCCTGAACGGCGCCACCCAGCTCGGGTGGCCACGCAGGCTCCGTCCTCCCCTTGTCTTTCTCCCCGGTCGGGAGGTATTTCTTGAACCGTTTCCCTCAAACTCAGAGTGGCCACCAGCAGCTCTGGGGCTACATCCTCACAGGCTCCAAAACACAGGAGACCATAAGAGGCCCTGACCAGAATCCCCAGCAAAAACGCCGAGACGTTCTTTGACTGGACGGGCTCTGCCACAGCCTGCCCTGAACGGTCACGAGACCGGGGGGAGGCGATGGACAGACTGGCAGGACAGGTCCCATGGTCTCCCCGAACAGTCAGGCCCTGTGGTCTGAAGTGGGTGGGGAACCCCAGTTGATCACAGGGGTTACTACCTCTAGACCAAGAGCTGCGTGCCCAACCATCACACTGGCCTAATCCGGCCTTTGTTCTTGGTTCTCTTTGAGTTATCCTCCTCCCCCTTGCTGAACTCCTATTCATCCTTAAAAACCCAGGCCAACTTCTCCCTGCTGCTGGAAGCTCCCTGCCGACACCAGCTTCACTTTTCTCCCGAGCCTCTGGCGTACGGAAGCCCGTGCCGTGCAGCGTGCCAGCCTCTGGGTTATTAACGCTCCAGCACACTGCAGCCAGGCTTGAGGTGTGCCAAGAACAGGCACGGGAGCCCCGCAACGGCTGAGAAAGGGGAAAGGCCCCGACAGCCAAGGGCGGGCCTGGCACCCGCGTCCGGCACAGTGCTCTGTGGGACATGAAGAGTTCCGCCCAGCCCTCACCCCCAGGACCACCTGGTGACCACGTGGATCAGAACAAAAGCAAGATCCCTCCTGGTCAGACCCGAACACGGACACACACACAGGCACCACTCAGAAGGAAAAGCCACCCCAGTGTCCCCTTTCCTGGCTAAACTGTTTCCTGACGAAGTGCAGCCGTCCCTCGGCTTCCTTCTGGGGGAGACGCCTCGAGGTACCCAACTGCCTGTGTTCCCCGACAGCATCCAACCAGCCAGAGGCAAGGCCTGCAGATGGCTCAGCCACAAGCGAAACCCCGCAAGTGCTGACCCTTCATGGGACGCCCTCAGGTGTGCGTTGCCTCGTGGCAGTGAGCGGGTGGACCCAACCTGGCTCATGGTCAAGGTGC
The DNA here is from genome assembly GCA_025594165.1 of Tamias sibiricus. Classification (NCBI taxonomy): domain Eukaryota; kingdom Metazoa; phylum Chordata; class Mammalia; order Rodentia; family Sciuridae; genus Tamias; species Tamias sibiricus. The sequence goes on from CM046672.1 coordinate 35,725,950, forward strand.
GTTCCTGGTGTGGATCTGGAATGTCCCTCAGAGACACGTGTGCTGAAGCCTTGGTCCCCAGTGCAGCGATGGTCAGAGGTGTGGTTTTGGGAAGCGATTGATCAGGGGCCCCGACCTCATGGGCGCATTAATCCCTCAATGGGCTCACGGCTGGTGGCATTATTAATAGGAGGATGGAAAATGTAAGAGGGGAGCTTAGCTGGAGGAAGTAGGTCACTGGTATGGTGCCCTAGAAGGGTATATCTCGTCCCCAGTCCTTTCCCCTCCCTGCTCTCTCTCTGTTTTCTGGCTGCTATTAAGTTATCAGCTTTCCTCCCCCAGACCCTTCCTCCATGATGTTCTGCCTCAACTCAGGCCCAGAGTTATGGAGCTGGTCAACTGTGGGACCATGAACCAAAATAAATCTTTCCTCTTCTAAGTTGTTTTTCTCAGGTATTTTGTCATAGCAATGCAAAGCCGAAAAAAACCCAAGGGAGCTGTACGATCCTGAAAAAGAGATGTTATTGTTCTCATGTCACAGATAAGGGAACTGAGATTCAGAAAGGTTAAGAAGTTGCCTGAGGTCACACAGCAGGGAAGTGAGGAAGCTGAGATTCCCCGGGGCTCTTTTCATGGTGTCCTTTCTTGTTTTACTGTGTGTGTGTGTGTGTGTGTGTGTGTGTGTACATGTGTGCAGTTTGTGGTGAACAGTACTGCTTGAGGTGTGAGTGACAGAACTCAAACCAGATCAAGTACAAACAGGGTCTGGCTCAAAGGTGCCGTGGTGACTGGTGGAAGCTGGAAGCAGGACTGCCCTGCTGGGTGTCAAGCACTGGCCCGGGAGTTCTGTCGGGCTCTCTCCAGTTCCTGCCCTTGCTTCTCCTCCCTCTCCAACATATGCTGCCCACAGTCCCCGTTCAGCTCCGTTCCACCCCAATGGCAGTTTCCTGTGGACACTCTGCCTGTCCTCGTCTGGGTGGTAGTAGAGGAGTGTCTAAACCGTCACCGAGGCTGGCGGGCATGGGGTGCTGGGCGATGCGGGACCTCGCGGTAACTATACAAACAGTGAGACTGGGGCGGGGGTTCCCTGCGGAGAGAGAGGAGTTCTGGGAGGAGGGAATGTCTTGTTGTCCCAGCTGGTCTGGGTGGCCAGCTCGCAGTGGACTCTTGTCCTGAGGTCGGAGCCGCTGTTCCTTGAGGGTGCCTCCTACTCCCTGCAGGGGCTCTCCACGCACGCACACAGCCAGGACCAGTGTGACTCGCTGAGCCTTGAAGGGCTGTCCCTTCCTGGATCTTTGCCTTCTAACAAGGACCAGAAGAGAGATGCTCAGACAGTGAGTGACTGTCTTCATTAAGTGACCAGTCACTGCCCCTGGGTCCCCCTCTAGAGTCCAGCTCAAAGGGAGGTGTCAGAACTCAGGACCCAGCCCAGGAGGGCCAGACCAGGGTCCCACAGGGCCCAGCCCCAGCTATGGAACCCCAGGCTCAGGCTGCCCCCCCCCCCCCCGTGGTCCTTCAGTTCCCTCCGCCCACTCCCTGTCCTTCTCAAGTAGCCTCTCCTCAGCTTCTCAGCTGGGGACTGGGACCTCCTGGGCCAGGTGTGCCTGCCCGCACACCTTCCTCCGTCGCTGGTTACAGCGCCACCTACTGGGCCTCCCGAGGCCTCTTGAAATGTTTCCCACGTCTTTTTCCCTTTGCGGTGTTTTGATTTTCCCCCTTTGGAACACTCTGGAAGTGAACTGGCAAGTGTGTCAGTGTGTCCCTGTGTGTGTCACTGTCACCTGTGTGGCTCTGTGTTCCAGCCTGGGTGTTAGTTCCTTGAGTGCTTTCTTCCTCCCCCCTGACCACACTGGACGTTTCTCAGCCCTTCCTGCCCCACCCCAGGGCTTGTACGAGGAGGGGGCTCCCAAGCACTCAAGGCCGTGGCCCACCTTGCATCTGGACAGCCCTGGCCCTCCTCTGGCATGTGCCCTTCCCTTCCCTCAACCACACCTGTGGACCAGGCAGGCCGAGGGAGCCATCTTTGCTTGTCTCTTTCATGTCACCACTGTCGACACACAACACCCTAAAACAATCGGGGCTCTTTTGGTATCGGGGATTGAACTCGGGGGCACTTGACCACTGAGCCACATCCCCAGCCCTATTTTGTATTTTATGTAGGGACAGGGTCTCACTGAGTTGCTTAGCGCCTCGCTTTTGCTGAGGCTGGCTTTCAACTCGCGATCCTCCTGCCTCAGCCTCTGGAGTCACCAGGTATGTGCCACTACAGCCAGCTCCGACCCGTCATTTCTTTATACTAAATGGATTTATACTATAGATCCACCCTATTATTATGGTCCCTACAAACCTTATTATTATAATCACTGTTATCATTTTTTAGTTTGAACCATATGAAATTGCCCATATTTGACTCTTTTGGTCCATAAGAAAGTGAATTACATGTGGCTTATTATAATACAAATGTTTTTATTTCTTTTTCTTTTTCTTTCTTTCTTTTTTATTTTTGTAGTCGTAAACTGACAGAATGCCTTTATTTGTTTATTTTCATGTGCTGAGGATCAAACCCAGTGCTTCACACATACTAGGCAAGCACTCTGTCCCTGAGCTACAGCCCCAACCCATGAATGTCTTTTTTTTTTTTTTAATGTGTGTGGTGCTGGGGATTGAACCCAGAGCTTCATGCATGTTAGGGAAATGTTTTCCCACTGAGTTACACCCCCAGTCCTCTAATAAACTTTATTTTATTTGAGGCAGGGTCTTATTAAGTTGCCTAGGCTGGCTTTGAGCTTGTGATTCCCCTGCCTCAGCCCGGGAGCAGTGGGATTACAGGTGAGCCCCCGAGAGCCCAGCAACACAATACATGAAACACAATCATCTTTAGTGACGTCACACGGAGGTGTCCACTCCACCCCAGAACCAGAACATCACCAGTGACATCCATCTACTCTGCCACCCTCCACCTTCGGCCAAGGAGGAAACAAAGGGACAGGGAGACAAGGGCACTTCCCTGAACACACAGGCAGTGACAGAGTGCTGAGACCCTGGCATCCGGTCCCCTAGGACTGAGGCTCCTTGCCTGGAACCCCCTGACTTCCAAATCCTTTTCCCCTTCCTGAAGCTGGCTCCTGATCTGCACGACCCAGCTGCTCTGACAACTGGAATCAACTCACCTTACCTTTCGCAGATCTTGCTAGAGCATGGACAGCGCGCCCAGGCCCAGGGCATCCAGGGGAACTGCCCACCCACGGCTGGGTCCGGGCAGACGGAAAAAAAACGTACCCAACTAGATTAGGCACTATAAATGGCGAAGTTCAGAAAAGGAGGGAACCAGGGCCCCTGTGGGGACTGTGGACAGGGATGGTCTCTGTGGATGTGACATTTGAGCCACGATGTCCCTGCAGGTCTTTCGCCCGCCTTATCTTAGCTTTTTGAATCTTGTACTTTTGAGCCATCCTGACCTCTTGGCCCTTTGCTCAGCCTTGGGTCCAGGGAGCTTTGAATCACGAGGCTAACAGCTCTCACAACCAGAGCCTTGGAATCCTTGTGCAAAGGCGGCTTGGAGGTTTTGTGAGTCCCCTGTGCTCCTGTGCCACCTCTTCAGTTAATCTTTTTTTTTTTTTTTTTTTTTAAAGGGGAAAAATAGGATGGGGACAATTATTCTCCCTGCCTTTATCGAGGTTCGTGCTATGGAGTGTGTCATGGGCTGGGTCGGTGCCTGCCCTGGGGACCGGATCTCCTGCAGGCAGGGTTGTGGGCCCCAGGGAGGACTGGCCAAAGCCGGATCTCTGTGGAGGCCACTGTCACTGGCAGCAGACAGGCGTTTATCAGAGTGGACACAGCTGCTGACCTGAGTGCCTGCACTGCCTGCTGGGCACGCAGAGAGGTCCCAGGGCTGGAGGGGATCCTGGTGAAGGGAAGGAAAAGGAAGCCAAGGCCATCAAGGCAACGAGGCCAGTGCTGCTACTATAGCCTGGAAGCCCCAGCCCCGGAGGGGGGCTGAATCATGATCCCCATTTCACAGGGACACCTGTGAAAGGCACCCCACTGAGGCAGTGGGCCCCAGAGCCGTGGTCCTTCCCTTCCAAGCTCCCTGGACCAGGGGCTCACTGCGCATGCTCCGCATCCTGGAGCGGGTGAGCGAGTGGGCGGGTGAGCGAGTGGGCGTGCTGCTAGGGGCCAGGCCCGGCTCCCAGCACCGTCTCTGTGAGGGTCGGGGTGGGGTCTGTGCTTCCTGAGTCTGAACCCTCTTCCGGCTTTCTTGAGTCACTTCCACCTCTTTGTCTTGGTTTCTGTGGTCTCCTGCCTCTTCTTGGGTGTTCTCTCGGCCATTGTCTTGATGTTCCTCCAGCTCCGCACCCCCCCCACGTCTCTCCGCTCTGTCTCAGTTTCTCTCTGTCTCATTCACTGTGTGTCTCTGATTCCTTGTTCCTCTCTCTCCCTCCTTTCATCTCTCTCCCCCTTTGCCCTCTGCCTTGGTCTCCCGGTCTTTCTCTGGTTCACAGTACACCTGTCTTCATCCCCCCCCCTTCCTCATCCTCTGCCCAGTTCTGTCCCCCTTCCTCCCGCCCAGCTCCCTCAGAACGAATGTTGTTCATGGCAGAACTTGTCATCATAAACTTGCCCTGTGTTGCAGGCAGGGACAGGGCCCGGGGCCTGCCTGGGCTGGGACACCTGAGGCTGGGTGGCAGGTATCAGTGAAGGGCACATTATCACTGATGGCTGGAGGACTCAGATGAGGGCCAGGTCTATGTGGCTCATATGAGGGTGGGCTTCTCAGTCAGAAAGTTTGTCCTGGGGAGGGGGGCCTGCCGCACCTCCTCCTCTCTTCCATCACTGACCCCGGCTGTCCCATCGTCAGCCACACACGGTGACTTCAGCCTCCATCACTGACCCCGGCTGTCCCATCGTCAGCCACACGCAGTGACTTCAGCCTCCTGCCTGCCTGTGTCCTCTGGGTTTTCCCTGGCTTGTCCCATGGTGCTTGGCCAGAGCAGATGCTGGGGGTTCATGGTGGGTGGCGTGGGCTCCTCTCTGCACGGAGATGGAGGGAGCATGTTGCTGTCAGAGCCAGAGGCTGTTCAAACCCCCGCCTGCCGCGCAGCCCTCTGGGAGGGCGGAGGCCACTTTGAATGACTTCCTTAAGCCTGGGCCCTGAATCCTGGGGCCTGCATGCCCCCCACCCCACACACTCGCCTATGTGGCATGACAAATTTATTTTTGAGGACTGTCACGGGAGCTCTAAGTCAGGGGCTCATCTCGTCATCTGTACCTTGGGAGTCTCGGAACAAGAAAGACCCTTCTGAAGCCCGTTCCTGGAGGGCGGATCATGTGACTCTGGCCACGGGCCTCTCATCGGGCCAGGTGGTAGTCACCTGAGTGGGTGAAGAGTTGATTTCCTCCCCACACAGGGACAGAAACGCCCCTCCGTCTCCAGGGGGGAGCGGGCGGGAAGGTGGGCACATCCAAATCCCCGCCATTCTCTGAGCCTTGAAAGGCTTCCAAGTTTCCCGAGTTTAAAGGGAAAGAAATGAGTTTCAAGTTGGAAAACTTAATGGGTGTCCAGCGTTTCCACGCAGTGCTCCAGCCTCGCAGCCCTGGCAGGGGGGTGACATGAAAGGTGCCCACCGAGGACAGAGGCGCCATCTTGCCCAGGCCCCGGCTGGAGACAGCCCCGCCCTCGCCCACTTTAGAAGCCCCCTTGGAAGCCCCCAGGTAAAACCCCCACTTCCTTTATCCCAAGCCTCTTTTTTGAGGATTGGCTGCATTTTTGATCTTAACAAGTTTTTTTTTTTTTTTTTTGTCATCTTTGCCAGGGCTTTTACAATGCGATTTCCTTTTATTTTAAAAACGGTAGCTTTCAAGCCTCGTCTCATCTACGATTGTTTCATGTTTGCAGGTTTCTGGAAGGTTTGGAGCCTGTCCCTGGGTGGGCAACTTCCATCTGCTCCTTGCTCTGAGCTCTGCTTGGAAGAGGAGGGGGCCTCAGAGCAGCGGTTCTTTTCAACTCCCTCCGGCTGGGCCGGCACTGATGGAGAAAGATGCAGGGTCCCCATGCACTGGCCTCCCTCAGAGTCCCCGCTTCCCACCAGGCGAGGCGCCTGGGGGCGGGAGGAGCCTACCTCAGACTCAGCCTGGCTCAGGTCCTTGTATGCCTTAAACCTCAGTTGCCCCGTCTGTACAGTGGGTATGGTAGTAGAACTGCAGTCCGAGAGCAATAAGTACTTATGAGGGATTCTTAGTAGCATAAGTAATAGCACTATGACACCTGGAAAGTGCTGGCTCAGTACCTGACTCAAGTGAAGACTTAATAAATAGAACCTATTATAATAGGGTGGACCCTGGGTCTCCCAGACCTCTGTGAAGGGCTCTTATCTTTCTAGCTAGCTTTGTCAGCAGTGAACGAATGTCCCCACAGAGCACCATCTTGACTCACGGGGCACCTCTGCACCTTTGCTTCCCCTGGTCCCTCTTGCTAGGACCTAAAATGCCTCCTCACGTTAGAAGGCCCTTCTATCCTTCCAGGTTAGCTAGATGCCAACTCCTCTGGGGCATCTTCCTTCACCTCCTGATTGGACCAGCCTTCCCCACTTGCAGCTCACATGGAGGTTAGGGGGGATGAACTCTCCTCCAGACCCCGGGGGGTAGAGCAGGTCCCCCAAAGCTGACCAGCCAGAGTAGTCAGTTCCTGCGACATGCTCTCGGCTCCTGGATGCACACATGGCCAAAGTGAGACCGGCCAGACCCAGTCACTCTCAATCCTGGGACTTCTGCTCTAGGGACGAGAAGAGACCTCATGGCCACTGGCTGTGGGTGAGGAAGGTAGAAGCTGGTTGCTGGCAGGAACTATTTGGAGACATCCTGCCTGTGAGATATGGGTGAGAGGTGAGGGAAAGGGTGTGTTTTTATTCATGTTGCTGTATTTGGCCGCCCTAACAACCCTTGGACTTCTCAGTGACGTGAACCATGAATTCTGCACATGTGTGAATATACACGCACATGCCTGTTTTGTCTTAATCTGCTTGGAATTGGGTAAGTATTCCCTTGTGATAGAAACATGTGGATCTGAAATTCAAGGCTCTGGAAGCAAGAAGATAGGTAAAATGGCCTTCCCCTTCCATGGTGGGATTCCAAGTCCAGCTGTTTATACAAATCACTCTTTGCCTTTTCTTTGGCCTTGCCTGTGAGAGAGGACCTGTTTTCCTCTCCTTGTTTGAGCTGAGAAAGGGACACTGCAGAATGAGGCCCCCCAACCTTCCCTTCTACTCCAAGGGTGAGAGGTGAGTCCCCTTGGGTTTTGATATTGTTTTACCTTTTGTTTTTTTGCAGATTTACCTTCATAATTAGGTTTGGCTCAGGCAAATATATTAGGATTAGTTTGTAATCCTTGAGCTCACAGAGAGTGGGGGTGGGATGGCCCAAGAGTGAGCTGGGATTCAGGGGGAGGTGTTTGCTGTGAGACATTCAGAGGGCGGTGGTGGGAGTGGGTTTCCACGTGGATAATGTGTCTGCACCTTGAAAGGGTTTCAGATGCTTCATTTGTCTGTTGTTTAATCCACAGTTACTAATTACTGGGCAGGGGGTGTGGCTCAGTGGTGGAGTGCTTGCCTAGCATGCACAAGGCCCTGGGTTTGATCCCCAGTGCCTAAAAAAACATTTTGGTTTAAGCTAGACACTGGGGTGCACACCTATAATCCCAGTTATTCGGAAGTCTGAGATGAGGAAATTGTGAGTTTGAAGCCCAAAGTGAGACACTGTCTCAAAAGAAAAAAAAAAATGAATTATTCATTGTTTGTGCTAGGCATTGGGGAAATGGGAGTGAAGAGGACAACTTCATGTGGTCCCAGTGGAAAGGAGAGACATGTAAGTGGGACAAAGGCATCTGGTGGTACCAGGTCACCCAGCATCTGGGTTGTTGCCTGGTGCTGGGGAGGTTATGCCTCTCATCTGCTGAGGCTGAGGCCCCTTCTTCTCCAGGCTGACAGGTGGAAGAAGTGTGCTATGGTTTGACTCTTGAATGTCTCCGAAGTCCTGTGTGTTGAAGGGTTGGTTCCCAGACCATGGTGCTACTGGGAGATTGTGAAACTGTTAGTGGGTGGGGCCTAGTGGAAGGAAGTTAGGTTATTGGGGGTGTGGCCTTGAAGGGGATAGCTGGACCTTGGCTCCTTCTTGTCTCTCTTTTGCTTCTCAGTTGCCTTGAAATGAACAGGCCCTACTGTACTGTCCCAAAGCAACGGGGCCAAGCAACCAGGGACTGAAACCTTTGAAAGTGTGAACCAGAGCAAACCTTTCTTCTTTTATTAGTTGATTATCTCAGGTATTTGTCACAGTCCAGGAAAGCTGACTAGCTCAGGCTCTTTGAGGAGGGGTGGTCTACTCTCCCTTTGTCTATATTTGGGCTCTTGAGCTCACCCCCCCCCCCCCCGCCACATGCCTAGTCAGGCCTCCTGCAGCCCACCCTCCAAGAATGGGCCCCAGGCCGTGTCAGGGCCAACATCCTCTCCCTCCCACCACCATCCACACAGGGAATAGCCAAGTTCACAGTTGAGTCGTTCCCTGTCTTTGTAGCGAGGGTCCTCAGGATCCTTTCCAGCCAGGGGCCACTTCACAAAGCAGTGCTTTAGGAAGGAAGAGAACAAGGGTCATTTTCCTTCCCTTGGCTGCAGTGCAAATATGTCACCACTTGGCGGGTGTGGGAGTGTGGGGTGGCCTTGGTCAGATCCCCATAGCTGTGACCACCTTCTTCCCCTAACTCTGGCCTACTCACCTGACACTTAGCACCAATGCAAGGCCCCTTCCCGAGCAGAGAGGACCCGCTTCCCACGGGAGAGGCTCACCTCAGCAGGGAGGCTTGCCGAGGCTCTGAGAGCGCTGCCTAGAGGGCCCTCACGCTACAGGCTGGAAGGACAGGCATCCTGGGGACGGCTGAGGGGTCCTCGGATAGGGACAGATTTTACTCCAGGGATCAGATTTACTCTCAGCCTTGGTTGGGACCAGGAGCCTTCTGAGGCAGCCTGAGCTGCTACCATGTTGGGGTGGGGGAGGGGAGGCACAGGGTGGTGAAGGGCGCCCAGACCTTCGCAGGTGGAGGGAGCCTTTGGATGGGGGAGGCTGCCCATAAGGAGAGCCCTGGGGCTGCCTGCCCTCCATTTCATCTGTAATCATCACCCCCAAATGGCCACTGCAGGCCCCACAGCTCTCCGGAAGGTCGTCCGCCCTGAAATGAAAGCCCAATCTCCTCGGAGTGGGTCAGAGGCAGGGTGCTTACGGCCCATCTTCCGCCCATTGGGGGGAGTTTACATCTGCTAGTCAATTTAAATGATGAGTTAAATGGGGTTTAGATGGCACCAGGAGAAGGCATGTCCTCCACCTAACGACTGAGCAGGCCCATTAGTGGTTTCTGGGCTGTGCACAGGCACACCGCAGGGTGACTCCTTCCTCCTGGTGAGGGACCCCCTCCTGGGCGTTGCAGAAGCTTCATTCTGGCAACAAGCGGGGCGTGGGTGACAGCTGTGATGGGGCGGGGAGGGGGCTTTGCTGCCCTCCCCCGTCCTCCCTGCCTTCTCCCTTGTCCTCAGCTAGGTTAGGTCTCACCCTTTCAACGCTTCATGTGACAGCAGAGGTGAAAGAGCCCTGGAAAGTGGCTGAGCCCCAGCTCTCACTGGGGAAGCTGAGGGTCCTGGTTTGGGAGGAGATCGGGGTTCGGCCCTGTTTCCTGCCCAGGTGGGTGGAGTTTGCTAGGGCGGAGTGGTCCTCAACCCTGGCCTTGCGCTGGCATCTCCTGGGTGGCTTTAAACAGTTAGGAACCTGCCACCTTCCCAGAGCTAGTGATTTCCTTGGTGAGTTGTGGCCCGGGCACGGGTATCTCTCACAAGCCCTCAGGGGGCCCCGATGTGCACCGGGAGGTCTGAGGGGCTGAGGACCAGAGGGTGGTTCCCAGAAGTGGCTTTGGATTGAGTGGATGTTGCTGCTGATACGACCCGTATTTGCCAGGTCGCAGCAGCCTGGGCCACAGAGGCATTTGACAGTGATGAGATAGATTTATGTGGTTCTTGCTTTCACTAAATATATCAGTTCTTCCTAGAACCACCACCACCAAAATGCCACCTGCTTATTTGGGGGACTCTCCAGACTTGTCTCATGTAACCTCACACACATGTCTGCCAGCCACCAAGTGGCATGTGAAAGGCCTTTCTGTTCTGCTTTGGCACCCTTCAAAGACATCTTCTGCCTGAGGGGTCCCTGGAGGCACCTGGCTCCTGTCCCTGGAGGCTGGTCACAGGCCCTTGGAGCCTCCCCTGGCTCCTGCACCTGCTTTGGGCACCATAATGGCTGGTGGACCACCCCTGGGCCCTCTGGGTGCGGCTGCCTCCAGGGGGCCATCCTTTCTCCTAGCCCTGCAGCTGCCTGTGAGCACCGGGTCCCGATGTGGGCAGGCCGACACTCTGGAGCTGCAGAGGCTCTCTGCATCTTGAGTCCTCCCTGCCCTGAGCTATGGGGGGTGGGGGGAACTCCCATTCCCTATCTTTGCTCCTGTCTGTAAGGAGACCCCCACAGCAATGCTGCTTGGCCCTGGTGTCTTAACCATGCTTCCAATTTTTACAGATGGCTCTTCTTGCTCCCAAGGACTTAGAACAGCAATCTAGGGGTGTGGTCACTAGATGAATTTACATGCTAGACTCCAGCATCCTAGCCCTCCCTGCCCTGTGCTCAAAGCTTTGTTATAAAGCTAAGCTGCTCTGTCTGGCCCTCCCTGTGGAAGGCATTCTATTCCATGTGGCTTCTTAAACCATCATGCTGGTACTCTTGGTGGCCCTGTCCCATTCCTCCTACTCCTTTTTTTTTTTTTTTTTTTTTTGTACTAGAGATTGAACCCAGGGGCACTTAAATACTGACCCACATTGCCACCCTCTTTATGTTTTATTTTTGAAACAGAGTCTTGCTAAGTTGCTTAGGGCCTCACTAAGTTGCTGAGGCTGGCTTTGAACTCGCAATCCTCCTGCCTCAGCCTCCAAAGCCTCTGGGATTACAGATGTGCACCACCATGCCTGGCAAGTTTTGTCCTGTTTCTATCAGGAGGTGGAATTTAAGCTCCAGCTGTCCCTTCATGGTTGCCAGGGTCCTACACAGTTTTGCCTTTAGAAAGTACTTTCCTCTGTTCCACGCCGCTGGACAGTTTGCAGCTAAGATTAGGCTCTGGGAATCTGGCTTGTGTCACTGCTGTCCCTGCCCCAGGCTCTTCCTCCCAGCACCCAGCCCAGGGTGTGGGATCACAGGTAGAGAGGATCACACCCTGGGGATGAAGAGGAGCTGTTGCCTCCCACCACACCTTCTTCCTCCATCTCATTGGCTAGAATAGGTTAACAGGCCCATCCTTAGGCCAATCACTGGTGAGAGTCGTGAGACACCTGTGACTGGTTGACACCAATGGGCACCATCCTGTGAGGTTGGCCAGGCCCCAGTACCAGGCAGGCCCTGACAAGGAGGCTGAATATCCATGAAATTTCCCCTCCACCTCTGTGTACCTACATTAGTTTCCTGAAGCTAAATCACTGTTCTGCTCAGAACAACAGAAATCTCTTTGCTCACCATTCTGCAGGCCAGCAGTCCAAAATTAAGGTGTCCGTGGGGCTGTGCTCCCTTTGAAGACTAGGGGACGATCCATTCCTTGACTCAGTTTCTGGTGGCTCCAAGTGTCCCTGGCGGGTGGCCACTTTGCTCCCCTCTTGTCTCTGTGGTCACATTCCCTCCTGGTCTTCTCTTTGGGCCTTTCCTCTGTGTGGCTCTTAAAGGGACATGTGTCATTGGGTTAAGGACCCTTTGGACAATCCAGATGATCTCTGCATCTCAAGGTCCTTGACATTACATCCACAAAATACCTGTTTTCCAAATAAGGTAATAGCTGCAGATTCCAGGGGACAGGAGTTAGATATTTTTGAGGGCTGCTGTTCAACCCGCATCAATATTCGTTACCTCTATTTGCAGAGCTTGTTTTTGGGGGTCAAGCAACAAAACACCAGAGCTTCTTACTAAGAGGGACCTGATGAGACTTTGACCAAGGAGGCCACACGCCCTAGTGGTACGGGGCCTACTTGGAGGACAGAGGAAAGTTGTGTCTGCCTTTGAGTTCACTTCTAGCCCTCTCTCTGGTTCATTTTCCTGACTGTCCCATTTGGTCTTGACTACCTGAATTTTTCTGTGATTGCAGAATTCTCTCATTGTGCCTTGCCCGACATCTGAGAGCAGCGAGTGGCCTGCCTGGCATTGAAAAGGAAAAAGTTTCTGGAAGACCCACCTGGGGCTAGAAGCCTTGAAGTGGCTGTGGGTCTGGGGCTTGTGAAGGGAAGCTGAGATGGGGGAGGGCTGGAAAGAGGCAGGAGACTGGCCCGGAAGGCCAGACATGGCCTCCGGAGATCCAGGCTCCTGGGCCAAGGGTGGGGTGATGTGTCTGTGCGCGTGTGTGAGAACACGTGAGTTCCCCACCGGGAGCAGTTGGGGTCCTGGAGGTCCCCAGCTGGGAAGCCCCCATTGCTGCCTTTCCTAAGCCCCCAGGCCTGAAAGCTAGAGGCCCAGGGAGAATAAAACAGTCTGGGCAAAAAGGCTCCAAGGCAGTTCAAAGACACAGAGAGACTGAGGATGAAGTTTTCAAGCTACATCCAAGGGGAGGGCTTTTCATCTGCCTGCCTTTGAATCGGGAATCAAGGCGGGCAAAGTTACTACCAGGTTAAAGTTTAAATGGCACAGAAAGGGGAGACGGGAAGATGAAAGCACGGCCGTCTGGCCAGGGGAACAAAGCCAGAGCCCAGCCTGGGCACCTGGCCGCAGAGGCAACGAGTTGTAGCAGTCCCAGCCAGGAGGGGCTGCGACGCTGCCATTGTTCGGCGGAAGAACGAAAGTAATTGAAAGGAAAGGTTAGCCAAGGAGAGGCGGCCGGCGCGTGTGACTGCCTGCATCGTTAGAAAATAATTTAAAGGGAACAGGCCCATCAAGCAGTTTCTCTTATGGAAATGCCGTCATTGAAGAGAAAGGAAGGGAGGGTGGGGAAGCCTTTTCATTCTTTGAAAAAGAGTTTTTCTCCCCCCCTTACCAAGTACAGACCAGAATATCATTTGAAAGTCCACAATTTTGCAAACTTGCTTCACTCTTAAACTGCCCGGGCTGGGGGTCCTTTCTAGGACATTGGGGGTTGAGGAGCCCAATGGGTGGGTGACAATAGCATGGCTGCACGGGCACAGGCTCTTCACTCCAAGGTTTCCTGCTTCTCCTGGGAGCTCAGCCCTTGCTTCCTCCTGGATCTGTCTGCAGCTCTTGCCTCTGAACTGCCCCCAATGCCTAGCTGCTTGATTGGCTACCAGCTGTGACCTCTGGGGTCTCGAAGACAGAAATTGGTGAGTTAACATCCTACCCCAGAGATACAGGTGTGCATCACACTTATACCTTTCTAGATGAAACTCCTGTGTCCCCAATATCTAACTGGACACAGAGGTAATCCCTGCTAACATTGTTTGAATCTTCTGGAGCGAAGATGTGTTCAGAATAGTCAACATTAATTAAGCACTTATTATGTGCCTGACAGAATATAGTGAGCAAGACATTAGACCCCCTAGTGTCATCGAGGAGGTGGCCAAGTAAGCAAGCAATAAAAAGGTAGATTGATAAAAACTATGACAGAAGAAGGATTGGTACTTAACCTGGTCTGTGGGCCATCGGGGAAGGCTGCCTGTAGGAGGCAGCATTTGAGCTAACTGCAAAGATTGGGAGCTGTTCCTTCAGGAAGCTTCCACTTCCAGCCAAGTCGGAGTAACATGAACAAGATTTTCCTTTCTGCCTGAAACAAGGAGAAAACTGGACTAGTTGCATGAAACAAGGAGTTGCTAGGCACTGGACATTGAAAAATGAAGGGCAAAATCTTGACACAGTAATCCTAGTGATTCAGGAGGCTGAGGCAGGAGGATCTAAGTTCAAGGCCAGCCTGGGCAACTTAGCAAGACCCTGTCTCAAAATAGAAATTGAAAAGGGCTGGAGATATGGCTCAGTGGTAAAGTGCCCCTGGGTTCAATCCCCAGTAACCAACACACACACACACACACACACACACACACACACACACACAGAAGAAAGGAAGGGCGGAATTCCTGGAGCGTGGCAGTAGTTGTGGTGAGCCATGCAGTCGCCCCGGCTCACTGCCTTGAGCGTTTCCAAGCCAAGGCACAGGAAGGGGGAAGCCAGCAAGAAGGGCGGGCGACCTGAGTTGAAGAGACAGAGCTGAGAGGCAGGAGACCAGCACTGCTAAAGAGAGAGAGGATGCTAGCAAGACCGTTGTAGAGTCTTCTGGGCATTCATCAGATTATCAGCTCATGCATGTGAGGCACTGATGGAGACCCAGGACGGGACCATCCAAAGGACCAGAGTGAAGAGCAGCTAGAGCTCACATGGGAGAGGAGGCACACCCTCCCCACCTGCCAAACCAGAGAAGCCATGCCTCACGGGGCGCTGTGTCCAGCACTCGGGAATGCTGTTGTCATTTGGATTTTTAGTGTCCCCCAAAGACCCATGTGTTAGAGGCTCAATCCCAGCCTGGCACAATTGGGAGAAGGTGGAAACTTTAAGAGGTAGGACCTGTTAAGTCTTCAGGTCACTGGGGTTGAGAAAGGTGCCCTCAAAAGGGATTCTGGGACCCCGGTCTCTTCCTCTTTCTTTATCTTTCTTGTCCTTGATGTGAGGTGTGCAGATTGGTTCCACCACGTGCTCCCTGCCACCAGGTGCCACCTCTCCACAGGCCCAAAGCAACAGGACCAGCCAACCATGGACTAAAGCTCCCAAACTGTAGGTCCAAATCCTTTCTCTTTACAGGTTGATTATCTCAGGTACGTGTTACCGCCCGTGGAAGATGTTCAAGACCTTTCACTCGAGGGCAATATTAACGGAGCAGCACTCTGATCCCACCTAACAAATCTTGAAAATAAGACTCCAACAGATCAAAATGTTTCCAAGTCCTTTAACTGCAATCGGAACTAAGTTCAAGAACATGTATAGAAACACAAAATCATCCAGCACCCAGGAAGATAAATCTCATTATGTCTGGTATCCATTTACAAATTGTTAGGTGTGCAAAGAAGCAGGGTAATACGACCCCTGAGGAACAGAAAAATCATCCAATCAAAACTGACCTAGAACGGACACAGATGTTAGAATTAGCAGACAAGAGCATTAACACAGTTCTTATGACTGTACTCCATATGTTGAAGATGTTAATTAGAGACATGGAAAACATGAAAAAGACCCAAATCAAAATATGAAAAATGAAGATTACAATGTCTGAGGCAGAAAAGTACAATGGATGAAACTCACAGGAGATCATCCATCACAGGACAAAGATCGGCAAACTTGAAGACAGCAAAGGAAACCATTCACTGAAACAAAAGGAGCAAAGAGAAGAAAAAGAAAAACAGTCACAGGACAGAAATGAGCACTGGGATCCTCCTCAGCCCAGGTACCTGGGGTGTCTTAAAGGGAAGGAGGCAGGGAACACATTAATAGTGGTGCAAAATTTTCCAAGCTTTATGAGAACTATAAACCTGTAGGTCCAAGAAGCTCAATGAACTTTACAGACAAGAAAAGAATTAAAAAAAAAAAAAAAAAAAAAAGAAAAGAAAAAGAAAAAGAAGAAGAAAGAAAGAAAATATTAGAGCATTATTTTTGAGGTAATGAAAAAACTGAAAAATTGAT
Source organism: Tamias sibiricus (assembly GCA_025594165.1). Classification (NCBI taxonomy): domain Eukaryota; kingdom Metazoa; phylum Chordata; class Mammalia; order Rodentia; family Sciuridae; genus Tamias; species Tamias sibiricus. The sequence continues at coordinate 35,741,655 of CM046672.1, forward strand.
TCTACAGCTAGTGTAAATATTTTTCAAAAATGAAGCAGAATACAGATGTTTTTAAACATGGAACTGCCCAAGGACTTAATTTTAAATGCAAAGATACAAGTAAGTTCAAAAGTAAAAGGATGTATAAAGGATCCCATGCAAACAATAATCACAAGAAAGTAGAGCCAGGTGCGGTGGTGCACACCTGTAATCCCAGTGGTTCAGGAGGATGAGGCAGGAGGATAGAGAGTTCAAAGCCAGCCTCAGCAACTTAGTGAGGCCCTAAGCAACTCAGTGAGACCCTGTCTCTAAATAAAATATTAAAAAGGGCTGAGGAAGTGGCTCAGTGGTTAAGCACCCCTGGGTTCAATCCTCGGTACCAAAAAAAAAAAGTAGACGTAGATTTTTCAAAGCAAGGAATATTATCATTTTATGATACTTAAGGGGTCAAGCTGTGTTTTTTTTTTTTTTTTTTTTTTGGTACCAGGATTGAACTCAGGGGCACTCGACTCCTGGACCACATCCCCAGCCCTTTTTTTGTATTTTTTTTAATCTTTTTTTTTTAATTTTATTTTTATAATTTTTAATATGTACAACTCATAGTGCATATATTTAGTATCTTTTTACATACAACTGTTTGTATACAAAGTATATTCGTACAATTCAGGTCTTCAATCATGCATTAAAGAAAATGATATCCGTCTCATTCAAACACCTTTTTTTTTTTCTCCCCCTCCCTCCCCTCTTGCTCCCTCCCTTACCCTCCCTTCCCTTGTATTTTTTTGTATTTTATTAGAGACAGGGTCTCACTGAGTTGCTAAGTGCCTCGCCACTGCTGAGGCTGGCTTTGAACTCGCGATCCTCCTGCCTCAGCCTCCTAAGTGCTGGGATGACAGGCGTGCGCCACTGCACCCGGCTCAAGCTGTGTTTTTATACAACTTTTAGCTGTGTTTTTCAAAATACAGGAAGGAAAAACTTAATAAAAGACTGTAGGGAAAATAGACAATCTATACTTAATGGTCAGATATTTCAATATGTCTCTCTCAATAATTAATAGACTATGAGATAGAAAACTGGTCGTTAGCTTTTCATTGTTTTGACGAAAATACATGACACAAGCAACTTAAAGGGGGAAGGATTTACATTGATTCTCAGTGTCAGAGATTTCAATCTGTGGTTGGTTGGCTCCAAGGCAGAAACATCATGGCAGAAGGATATGGTGGAGGAAAACTGCCCAACTCAGGGTAGCCAGGAAGAGGATGGTTGGGGGAGAAGGGAAGATGGGCCAAAGGGAAGAGAAACCCTTCCAAGGCATACCCCCATGACCTAGGCCCCACCTCCCAGCAGCCTATTCAGTGATCAGTGGATTAACCCACTGTCAGGTCAGAATCTCATGATCTAATCACTTCTCTGCAGCCCCACCTCTGCACACACAAGAGTTTGAAGGATTCTAACCATAAAAATCAGCATCAACCAACCTGACCTCGTTGACATTTATAGCACTCTAGACCCAACAACAGCAGAACACATATTCCTTATAAGTGTAGGATGTTGGCCAAGATACACCATATTCTGGATCATAAAATGAGTCTCAATAAATCTAAAAGAATTAAGTTGTACTGTATGTTCTCTGACCACAATGGAATTAAATTAGGAAGGAAAAGAACAGAAAGATATTTGGAAATAGCCCAAAATATTTCGCAACAAAATGACACACTTCAATGTAACTCAGGGGTCAGAGAAGAAATCAAAAGAGTAAAAGAGGAAATGTTTTTGACTGGAGTGAAAATGATCACATATTATGAGGAAATGCATGGGAGACCTGTAAAACAGTTATGCACAGGGAAATTGATAACACAAATGCCTGTATAAGAAAGGAGGAAGGGCTGAGGTCAATGGCCTCCTTTTTTTTCAACCTAAAAAAACAAAACAAAACAAAACAAAACCTAGAAAAACAAGAATGAATTAAAGTAAGCAGAATAAGGAAATAAAAAGGTCAGAGTGAACTGATGTAATAGAAAACTGAAAAACAATAGAGAAAAATCAATGAAACCAAACTTTACTCTGAGAGCAGTAAAAAATAGTTTCTTGTCAAAGGAAAAAAAAAAGATGGAAATTACTGTTAACAATGACACAGTTGACATCTCCACCAAATTTATAGATGTGAAAAGAATAATAAAGGGATATTATGAATAGGTCTATGTGAATAAATTCAACACCTTAGCTGAAATGGACAAAATCCTTGAAATTCATAAACTGCAAAATCTCATCCAAGAACTGGGTAACCTGAATAGCTCCGTGTTTATTAAAATAATTGAATTTGTAATCAAAAATTTCCCACAGAACATTGTAAGCCATGTGTCTTCAGTTGTGAATATTAGAAAACATTAAAAAATTAAACACTACCGATTCCAAACTTTTCCAGAAAATCAAAGAGGGACTATTTCTACCTCTTCTAATGAGGCTGATATCCTGATATCAAAATCAAACACAGGTTTTGCAAGAAAATAAATCTACAGACCAATATTTTTCATGAGCATAGATGCAAAAATTCTAAAAGCAAAACAAACTTTAGTAAATTGACTCAATAACATAAAGAGGATAATAGACATGACCCAAGGTGGTTTAGTATTAATGAAAGTAATTCATCATATTCACAAACTTAGGAAAGAAAATGATATGATTATCTTAACAGACATAGAAAAGGCATTTGATAAAAGTCAATATCAAGTCCTGATTAAAAATTAACTCAACACATTGGAATGGAAAAGGGACTTCTTTAACCTGCAAAACCTGAAGGTCACATCTTCCTTGAGCATGAGCTTCCTAAGGCAGAAGACAAAAATGTTACTCTCGCTGCTTCTGCTCAATATTGTACTGAAGTTTCCAGGGGGAAAAAATAGGAAATAATATAGAAAAAAAATCATAAATAGGAAAACAGAGAAAAAAGTTAACAAAATAAAAAAATTTTTTTTTTAATTTACAGATGACATGGTTGTCTACATAGAAAATCTGAAAGAATCTCTAAAGCAGCTACTAGAACTAAAAATGATGTTTAGCATTGTTGCCAGACACATGATTAACATACAACATCAATTGTATTTTGTTTACGAATGGGGACCAATCAGAGGCTAAATTAAAAATACCAGTTACAATAGTATAAAACACGAAATGCTTAGAGATCAGTCTGAGAAAAGATGTGCAAGGTCTGTACCTGGACAACTACCAAGTGTTGCTGAGAGAAGTTAAAGAAGTTAAAGAAGATACGCCTCCACAGGAATCAGAGGACTCGACATTTTTGAGACGTCATTTCTTCCCTAATCTATCAATGGGTTCAAAGCAATCCCCATCAAAATCCTCTGGTTTTTAGTGGAAGATTCTCAAATTCATTTGGAAATATGATGTGGATTAAAGTAGCCAAAACCACTTTGAAAAGGACAAAATTGAGGACTACCATTATCTGGGTTGAAGACCTACTGTAAAGCCGCAGGAATCACTAGGTGAGGTACTGCTGTACAGGGGAGGAGAGGAGGGGAACAGACCAGGGAACCCAGAAAGAGGGCTGTCTCTCTGCATATGGACAACTGGTTTTGGACAAAGGCACAAAAGTAATCCAGTGAGAAGAGGTAGTCATTTCAGCAGGTTGTGTTAGAACAATTGCATAGCCATGCTATCCAATTAACAAACTCTGATTCCTATTCTGCAACAACAGCATTTAACACAAAAAGAATCATAAACCTAAATGTAAAATATAAAAATTCCTAAGGAAAACATGAGAAAAATATTTGTGACCATGGATTAGGCAAAAATTTCTTAGAAACACTACTAAAACTAGGGTCCCTAAAAGAAAAAAAAAAATCAGTAAATTGGATTTTATTAAAATAAAAAAATTTGTTGAAGAGGCTATCTTTTCTCCAATGTATGTTTTTGGCGCCTTTGTCTAATATGAGATAACCGTATTTATGTGGGTTTTTCTCTGTCTTGTATTCTGTACCATTGGTCTACATGTATATTTTGGTGCCAAAACCATGCTGTTTTTGTTACTATGGCTCTGTTGGATAGTTCAATGTCTGGTATTGTGATGCCTCCTGCTTCACTCTTTTTGCTAAGGATTGCTTTGGCTATTCTGCGTCTCTTATTTTTCCCAAATGAATTTCATGATTGCTTTTTCTATTTCTATGAAGAATGTCATTGGGATTTTAATAGGGATTGCATTAAATCTGTATAGCAGTTTTTGTAGTATGGCCATTTTGAAAATATTAATTCTGCCTATCCGAGAACATGGGAGATCTTTCCAACTTCTAAGGTCTTCTTCAATTTCTTTCTTTAGTGTTCTGTGGTTTTCATTGTAGAAGTCTTTCAATTCTTTCATTAGATTCCCAAGTTGTTGTTTTTTTTTTTTTTTTGCGGTTATTGTGAATGGGGTAGTTTTCCTAATTTCTCTTGCAGTGGATTGATCACTAATGTATAGAAATGCATTTGATTTATGGATGTTGATTTTATAGCTTGCTACTTTGCTGAATTCATTTGTTAATTCTAGAAGCTTTCTGGTGGAGTTTTTTGGATCTTCTAAATATAAAATCATGTCATCAGCAAATAGTGATAGTTTGAGTTCTTCTTTTCCTATTCATATTTCTTTAATTTCTTTTGTCTGTCTGATTGCTCTGGCTAGAGTTTCACAGACTGTGTTGAATAGAAGTGGTGAAAGAAGGCATCTGTGCCTTGTTCCAGGTTTTAGAGGGAATGCTTTCAATTTTTCTCCATTTAGAATGATGTTGGCCTGGGGCTTAGCATAAATAGCTTTTACAATGTTGAGGTATGTTCCTACTATCCCTAGTTTTTCTAGTGTTTTGAACATGAAGTGGTGCTATATTTTGTCATATGCTTTTTATGCATCTATTCAGATGATCATATGATTCTTGTCTTTAAGTCTACTGATGTGATGAATTACATTTATTGATTTCCATGTGTTGGACCAACCTTGCATCTCTGGGATGAACCCTACTTGATCATGGTGTACTATCTTTTAAATATGTTTTTGTATGTGATTTGACAGAATTTTATTGATAATTTTTACACCTATGTTCATCAGCCTGGGGAAACTGGAAATCCATATGTAGCTAAATGAAATTAAATCTCTATCTTGTGCTGGGGACATAGTTCAGTTGGTAGTGTGCTTGCCTTGTATGCACAAGGCCCTTGGTTGGATCCTCAGCACCACACACAACAAACAAACAAACAAACAAACAAACAAACAAAAACCCTCTATCTCTCACCCTGCACAAAATCAACTCAAAGTGGATTAAAGACTTCAGCATTAGAGCAGAGACCCTGCTCCTAGTAGAAGAAAAAGTAGGACCAAATCTTCATGTTGGCTTAGGAACTGACTTCCTTAACCAGACTCCTAAAGCACAAGAAGTAAAATCAAGAACCAATAATAGGATGGACTCAAGAAGCTTCTTCTCAGCAAAGGAAACAATCAATAATGTGAAGAGAGACCCTACAGAACGGGAGAAAACCTTTACCACATGCACCTCAGATGAGCACTAATAAAGAATTCAAAAAACTTAACACCAACAAACAAACAAACAAACAAACAAACAAAACCCCTAAACTAAATCAATAAATGGGCTAAGGAACTGAACAGACACTCCACAGAAGAACTACAAATGATCAACACACATATGAAAAAAAAGTTCATAATTTCTAGCAATTATAGAAATTCAAATCAAAACTAGTCTAAGATTTCATCTCACTCCAGTCAGAATGTCAAATTATCAAGAATACAAGCAACAATAAGTGTTGGATGTGGGGAAAAAGATATACTCATATATTGCTGCTGGGGCTGCAAATTGGTATACCCACTATTGAAAGCAGTATGGAGATTCCTCAGAAAACTTGGAATGGAACCACTATTTGACCCAGTTATCCCATTCCTCAGTTTATACCCAAAGGACTTAAAATCAGCATACTACAGTGATGCAGCAACATCAATGTTTATAGCAGCTCAATTCACAATAGCTAAACTATGGAACCAACCTACAGGCCCTTCAACAGATGAATGGATAAAGAAAATGTGGTACATATACACAATGGAGTATTACTCAGCCTTAAAGAAGAATGAAATTATGGCATTTGCAGGTAAATGGATAGAGCTGGAGACATCATGCTAAGTGAAATAAGCCAATCCCCAAAAGCCACAGGCAGAATGTTTTCTCTGATAAGTGGATGCTAATCCATAATGGGGGGATGGAGAATGAGGGAACTTTGGATTGTGCAGAAGGGAGTGGGGGAGGAGAGAGGGTGTGGGGGATGGGAAAAATGGTGGAATGAGACAGACATTATTACCCTGTTTACATGCACGATTACTCTACTGTTGTGACTCTGCACCATGTTCAGCCAGAGGAAGGAGAAGTTGTGCTGCATTTGTGTACAATGTGTCAAAATGCATTCTACTGTCATGGATAAGTAATTAGAACAATTTTTAAAAAAACTATAATATGCAAATATAATATTTCAAAAAAAAAGAAAAAAATCAAATTTATGCTCTTTGAAAGATATCATTAGAGGACTGAAAAGGCAAGCCACAGAATTTAATAAAATAATTAATCATATATCTGATAAAGGATTTGATTCTAGAATACAGAAAAAAACTTTCAGAATTCAATAAGAAAATAAAGGGGCTGGGGCTATGGCTCAGCTGTGGAGCACTGTCTCACAGGTGTGGGGCCCTGGGGTTTGATCCTCAGCACCACATAGATAAAATAAAGGTATTGTGTCTACTTACAACCGAAAAAAAAATTTTAAAAAGAATGTTTATTAAAAAAAATAAAGAAAACAAATAAGCCAGTAGAAAATGGCGAGTGATTTCAACAAACACGTCAGTAAAGAAGCTATATGGTGTCCAACAGGCAGAGGAAATGGCTCAACATCAACAGGTCTCAAGCGGGCTGCAAATGCACGTCACTCATCGTCCGTCAGAATGGCTAAAATCTACAAGATGGACCAAGTGTTGAGAACTCTCTTACACTGATGATCTGAAAAAAATAGTTTGGAGTTTTCTTAAAATTTAAATATATCTGCTGGGCGAGGTGGTGCATGCCTGGAATCCCAGCGGCTCTGGAGGCTGAGGCAGGAGGATCTTGAGTTCAAAGCCAGCTTCATCAACTTAGCAAGCCACTAAGCAACTCAGTGAGACCCTGTCTCTAAATAAAATACAAATAAAGAAAGAAAGAAAGAGCTGGAGATGTGGCTCAGTGGTTGATGCCCCTGAGTTCAATCCCGGTACCGGGGGAAAAAAAAAAGATCTAAATATATGCCTGTCATATAATTCAGTCATTTCTCTCCTAGGCATTTACCAAGAGAAATGAAAGTACATGAGCATCTAAAATCTTAGACACAAACATCCATTGCCGCTTTCTTTTTTTATAATATTTATTTATTTACTTTAGTTGTACAAAATGCAATGCATTTATGTTTACGTGGTGCTGAGGATCGAACCCAGGTTGTGCACGTGCGAGGCGAGTGCTCTGATGCTGAGCCACAGCCCCAGCCCGCCACTTTATTTTTTATAGTGACAACCTGGCAGCAACCCTCAACCCATTAACAGGTAGGTGAGGGCAGACCCCACAAAGGAATAGTATTCATGGAAGAAAGGAATGGGCTAATGACCTTCACGACAATATGGATGAATCTCAAAGCAAATGCTTCATTAATGAAGCCAGACATAAAGAGTACCTATCATATGATCCAAAGTATATAAAACTCCAGAAACTGCAAAGGAATCTGTGGAGACCAAAAGCCCACTTGCTAGTCAGCTTCCTGTAGTGGTGACAGACACCTGAATCAACTTAAAAGGAAGGACTATTTATCTTGTCTCACCATTTCAGAGGTTTTGGTCCGTGTCCTCGGTCACTTGGCCCTGCTGCCTGCGGTCCTGGGGTGAGACAGCACGTCACGGTGGAATTGCATGGCAGAGCCCACCTTGTGACAACTGGCAAGCAAAGAGAGGGAGAGGAAGGGGCCAGGGTCCTGATGTCCCCTTCATGGCACTTTCCCAGTGACGTACTTCTTTCAACCTGTCCTCACCTCATAAAGTCTCCACCACTTCCCATTGGGGCCACGGACTGAGGGCCACACCCTCAACGCATGAGCTTCTAGAGGACATTTAAGATCATAACAGCCCATCAGTGGTTGCTTGGGACTGGGGACAAGGAGCGAGTGGGAGGGATTACAGAGAGTCAGGAGGAAACTGGGGGTGATGGACAGGTTTGCTACCTTCACTGTGTGATGATTTCATAGATGTACCCAAGTGTCAAAACTTGTACCCTTTAAGCATGTGCAATTTATTGTGTGTTAATCGTACCCCAGTAAACCTGCTTTTTAAAAGAGGGAAAAGGTAGTGAGGAAAGGGTGTTCCAATAGAGGTGACAGCCTGGCAAAGGCTTGGAGATGAGAGCCTGCAGGGGTTTTAATGAGGGAGAGGTTGGACATGGATGGAGAATGGGGCATGGCATGTGGTGGTGGGCGGGGCTAAGAGCCAATTTTTGCCATTTGCTTCTACTATGTTCTGCATCTCATTAGAGAGTCTCAGAAGTTCTGGAGGGTGCCCAGGTGTGGATCTTGCTTCTTAAGGCTCCTGTAAAACTCAGCCACCCTATTTAGGTGCTCCAATGAGCCCCCTCCTGAAGGTTGGGGCTCAGGATAGTTAGGTAGCACCTAAGGGAAGGAGAGGATGCTGGAGAGGGGGCCTCAGCAATCAGGAAGATGGGCCTCCAAACTTCCCCACTAGCCTAGAAAGGTACCTGCACCGATTCCCCAAAGGCAATGTGCAGAACAGCTGCTTACCAGAGCTAATTTTGCTGAATGAACTGTCACACCCCCACATCTCAGACGGTCCAGCAGGGTTCTCTGCAGCCATTTGAAGGCCAAAGGCCAGAGGGAAGACAGAGAGTTTGGGGACAGTTTAAGTTTCGCGTGAGAGATGGCAGAAGTAAGGGCAAAGACGTGGGGGATAAACACTGGGTAGTGGGTTAGCCAGGCATCTGGTGAACTGGCTTTTCCACAGATTGACTTTTGGTCAAACCGATTTTTAAAGACTGATTTCTGCAAATCAGTCTTTAAAAGTGCAAAGCAATTTTCTTCTTCTCCTGGGAGAACCAGACAAGTGTCTTGCCATTTCTCAAAGGAGCACAGAGGTCAGCTGCAGCCCATTGCCGAAGCCAGGAGATGTTTTTACAGTGGGGTGTTGGGTGTCGTCTGGAGCCCACAGAGGGCCTGAGCTGTACTGGGGTTACCCCGAAAGCAGAGACGGAAAAGAAGGGTTGTGTGGGGTCTTCTTTGAAGATGTGAGGGCAAGAAAAGTCAGCGTACAGCGTGGTCAGCCAAGAGTGTAAGAATAAGCCACCACAGGGTCACGTAAAAGATGACCTGGGCTCAGGGGAGGGAAAATCCAGGCATGTGTATGTGTGTGGGGGGGTGGGGGTGACAGCAGCACTTGTGAATATCTTTCTGGGGAGACAGAATTGAACTGAGCTGAATTTAGATTTGGATCAGGACAGGAAAAGAGGGTAGGGGGAAGAGAGGAACAGTGGGAAGCGTATTCCAGAACATGTCAGTGGCCGGCAGAACCTGCTCTGAAATGATCTTCCCTGATATTAAAACCACCCCCTGATACAATGGAACGCAGCCAGCATGGAGATGTCAGTGTGGTTAAGAGCCAGGACAGTGGGTTTGCAGGTTTGTTCGTTTATCTGCTCCCCCATCCCTGCCATCTTTCCACCATGAGTGTATATTTCTGGTGCATTAAAAAAAAATGTCACGAATCTGCAAGCTAACAAATCTCACCTGTTTCCCTCCCTCCACAAGAAGACCAGCCCTTCCTCAGACAGTAGCTCGAGGACAGATTGGCTCTCCCAGGAGATGGAAGCCCAGGGTGTTCTGCCCCCAGCCGCCCCAGGAGGCTGCATGTTCCTACCAGGCCACCGGCTTGAGTGGACGTGGGCCAGGGGTGGGAGGATGCGCTCTGGCTGGCATTGCGAGGTGCCAGGCGCACCTGAGCAGCTGGGCAGGTGTGACAGCTGCCCAGGGCCGCATGGAGCTGGCTGTGCCTGTGCACACACACCCGTCCCCACCTCGCCTCCCTCCCACACCTCCCTCGTCTTCCCGGCTAGCTCAGGTGTGGTGCATCTGCGGCCGTTGGCAGCTCTCTCGCCCGCAGTGCTAGGGAGCTGTCAGGTTAAAAGCTGGCTTGCTCGATTTGATCCCACATGCGAGCTGTTTTATTTCCCCCTTTCTCCCTTACATGGCTTCGGTGTGCTTTTATAAATATTTCACTAGCCTTGCTAAAGTCTATTTCATCTCTCTCTTAAATTTATTAAATATAAATGTAGCAACAACTCTACCATAAGTCTCTCTTTGCTGTCAAAATCTCAGGCTCCTGTGGAAGTAAATATAATTTGCTTTGTTTACCATGGGCAACTCGGAGCCCTGTCTGCTATGTCAATACCTTCTGAGCCCCCAGTTCTCCCTGCTTTGTTAGTAGGGCCCTGCTGCATCTATGTATAGGACATGGGGGCACAGGGCCCACTTGGAAGATGGCACAGCAAATAACTGGTAGGGGCTGTTCTCAGGGAGTTCCTTGGTTCATTGGTCCCCCAATGGCCCCTGCAATCCGTAAACACGGGTGCCTTTCCTTATCACCCCAGCCCTGAGCAGCCCTGAGGCCCATCTGGGCAGAGCCTTGCCCCTTGTTTCTCTTTTGGAATAGAGGGCCCATCTGTCGCAGCAGGTGACCTGGCCAAAAAAGACACAGACCCCTGCGAAATGATTGAGGGCACTGACTCCCCTCCCACCCCGCAGACCCAGAGCCAATAGAACTGGGGGCAAGGCAGGAATCCTGGTCCCCGAAAGCAAGCCACAAGCACCACCCCCAAGCCCCCTGCCACTTCCTTTGTTCTTTGTTAATTGCAAAATAAACACAACCCTGCCCACCGACTGTGGAAAGAGATTTCTGCCAACTGGGGAACCAGCAGGCAGTGGGCAGGGGCTGCCTTCCATTCTGGCGGGTCTGGCGCCATTTGCCCTCCGTCGGCCAGTGTGATTTCCTGTTGGAGGCGGGGCAGCGGGGAACCAGAGTCAGGCCTGGGAAGGCCCGAGCTCAGGGCTTGCGCGTTGGGGAGACGGAGACATGGGAGGTCCAGATGGAAGAGACAAGCCGCCTTCAAGTCAGCGAGGAGGGCTTTCTCTTCAACAAAGAACTAGGTGTCTTTCCCAAGGAACTGTATTCTCTCCATGTTTATCTCCTAATGAAAACGGCCCTCTCAGTCTACCCTGGTTTTCTCTACTTTGGATCATGACATTGGTGCAGAAAATGTTGCATTTCCTTTGAAAGAAAGAGGCTTAGCCTAGAGCCCCCACTCCCAACTCCTAGCCCAGAATCTTCCACCCAACTTTTCAGAGACGGGAGCAGTGTTGATGTGGGCTCTGGGGACTTGAGATGGGGGTTGGCTAAATGTTTAGAATCAGTTCCTGGCTGCTCCTAGGGATGCAGATCTGTGGTCAAATCTCTCCTGGCTCCTGGCTTTTACAAGGGCTGTGGTCCGTGGTCCCTGAGACCACCCTGCAGGTCCAGAGAGGAGGGTGTGGTGTGGGCGTGCAGACCCGCGGCCTCACCCACGTAGGCACGTGGAGAGAAGGGAACCTTTATCCTCAGGAGGGTTTGAAAGGAGTTATGTTTTGGGGGTGCTGACTGAGAACTCTGTGGGGCCCTTTTCCACAATTTTTCAATATATTAAACTTTACGCAGCTTATGTTGAATGCCATTGTTTGGTATAATTATTTCACCTAAAAAAATGTGAAAAGGCTTTTAGAATCTTGCTGTCGAAATGATAAGTAATTTTGATTTTACAGTTTTCTTCTCATATTTGAGTATCAGTAATCTTTTTTTTTTTTTTTTCCTTTATGGCTCTCATGCACATTTCAAGTGCCCCTCCCCCACCGCCCGCTGCCCCACCGTCTCAACAAATCTGTGGACCCCACTGCTTTATGGGGTAAACCGAGCCCCTGGTCTGGGTTGGAAGACCCAGAGTGAGGAGTTACAGGGTGGGTGTGGAAAAGAAGCCATTTGCTCTGGAACAACCGATCACCCATTTTCGTCCTTCCTTCCCTTGGATGTCCCCAGGGAACGCACCCCTGAGCCCCCGCCAGCCTCCCCTCCCAGGCTGTGTGGGAGGCTGTGAATTCCTGAAGGTAAATGACAGGGGCAGTGCGGGCGCCCTGTGTCAATTGCATGGCGGCTTCCAGGCGTGGGGCTGGAGCTTCCTGTCTCACCGTTGGGAGCGAGGCTATTTCAGGATCTTGCTGCTTCCCTTCTGTTCCAGGGAGGGCAGGAAGGAGGGCGGGCAGTGGGGGTGGGGGGGGGGAAGCGGAGGCCTGAATCTCTGCTTCCACCAGGTGTTTCAGAGGCAAACTTTTTTTTTTTTTTTCCTTCCTTTTTCTGCTGCTGGTGGAACGGTTTTGTCAAGTTGGCATAACTTTTCTCTGATTTGCTTTTTATCCACTTTTTTTTTTGGGGGGGGAATGAAAATAAGAACCCAGTCACGTGGTACTACTCAAGGTCAGGGATGTTACCATAGAAGGCAAATCTGCTGGAGTGACATTTACCTTGACCACGTACGTGACCTTGAACTGCACATCATCAGACTGGCTGGGTCCTGACAATTTAATGTGTTTTGTACCTTGGGCATTTTAACTGTGGCTTCCCTTTTCCTAGGGTGGAAGGGACAAGGAAAAAATGGCATTGTGAATGACGGCCCTCTGTTTGTCTGCCTGTCTTTATCTCCCTCTCTGGCTGATCACATTTGGCTGGATTTGGGTAAGATGAATGTTTGTATGAATCAGCTCCATTGTACTATTTTTTAGCTATGTCCAATACTCTCACATCCATCAAACCATTGTTTTGGCAATTCCCTGGAAGGTTGGTGGTGATGGAATGGTTATCTCTTTTTCTTTCTTTCTTCTTCTTCTTCTTCTTTTTTTTTTTTTTTTTTTTCTTCTGATACTGGGATTAAACTCAGGGATGCTCTATTACTGAGCTACAATCCCAGCCCTTTTCATTTTTTATTTTAATGCAGAGTCTCGTTAAGTTGCAGAGGCTGGCCTTGAACTTTTGATCCTCCTGCTTCAGCTCCCAAGTTGCCCGGATTACAGGCATGTGCCACCATGCTTGGACTGCTAGCTCTCTCTCTCTCTCTCTCTTTTTTTTTCCCTTCAGGAGGCTATGGAGGCTGGGAGAAGGAGACTCTAGGACTTAAAGCGCATCTCACCCCGTTGCAGTGGCTCCCCAGGCTACCTCACGCTACCTCTTGGCCTGCCTTGAGATTTCCAGTTCTCTATGAAGGAGGCCTGGGAAGGGCTCCCACTCAACTTTTAGGCCCCAAACTGAGACTGTCTTCCAATTGTGGCTCAAGTTGAGTGAGTCAGGATACTGCTTTCTCTCTGGGAGGCAGTTTTGTCCTCAGAGGCATTTGGCACTTTTCCTTGTCATAACCGGGGGCTTTCTACTGGCATCTATTAAACACCCTCCAATCTGCAAGATGGGGATCCTTCCCCACAACAAGGAGGTACCCGTCTCAGCAACACCAGGTGCAGAAGCTCTGGCTTAGGTTTAGGGGAATGAACTCCACATGGTTAGTACCTAGCTACATATTTACTACCTTCTTCCATGCATTCAGACCACAGTATAGGGCAGATAGCTACTGAGCACCTGCTGTATGCATGGTGTGCTTCCAACTACGCTGCTTCCCCTGCTCTAACTCATTGCATCCTCAGGAGACATGGTAAGACAGGTGATTTTCCCATGGGTCAGGTGAGAGAGCCAGGATTGGAGGCTTCAGGGAGGTGGTATACAGACCAGCACAGTAGGGAGCCAGGGAACGAGGCCTGGGCAGAGGGGTCAGCCCATGACCAAGGGCCTTGGTTGATTCCACTGGGAGCCCTGGAGCAGGTGCGGCCTCTCACAGATGTTCCAAACAGGGGTGAGGATCCAGGTCTCTCTCCCACCCCCCAACATCAGCCGCTAGATGTAAGCTGCCTGTCATGGCCAGCCACGGCGCCGCCACGGGAGGAAAATTCTCGGAGGCAGAGTATAGCTTTTGCTACTTTTACTTCTACTTTCTTAGAGAGGGAAAGAAAGATTTTAGCTTAGAGAAAGATTTCTTCTTGTCTTCTTAGCTTAGAGTCTTAGAAAGAAAGATAAAGAAAGATAGAGCTTCTTAGAGAAAGATTTAGAGAAAGATTAGAGCTTCTTTCTTCTCTCTTCTTTCTTCCTTCTTCTGTCTTCTGTCTTCTGTCTTCCTCGGGAGCCTCGGCCTTACTCTGACCAGTCCTCTGGAGCCTCGGCCTAACTCTGGCCAGTCATTACTTCTTCTATCTGGTTTCTCTTCTGTAACCGCTCTGCCTACGTTCTGGCCGCTCTGATTCTTCTGACCGACCGAGTGACTGCCCGGCTGACTGAATTCTCCATTCTCCTAACTCGGACCGCTTTCACCCGGTTATATACCTTCAGGTTTGCGGGTGCCTACAGGTGCGTCACATACATATCAGGTGGAACTTATGGCTTCCAGCTAGCTACAACAGCCCTTCCTAATTAGGGCTCCTTCATATTCCTTCCCTTTAGTTTAAAAAGGTGCTTTAATTCTATTTTCTCTATTTTATTTTCTCTATTTTCTTTTATTTTCTTGTCCCTACCTAGCTTTTCACCTTTTATTTTTGAAAGGGTGGATATTTGAGCCCTTTTTGAGAAGGTGCTGTGGCTTTAAGGAAGCCTAATGCTGAGGAGCAGCTAACGCACCTAGTTAAGCACAATTGCATAAGCGGCTTTGACTTTTTTTTTTTTTTTTCTCCTCTTCTTTATTTTTCTTTATGGCTTTCTTGCCAAAGCTCAATGGCTTTTTTTTTTTTTTTTTCCTGCATGGTTTTTACCATGCTATTTAATTCTCTATTTTCTTTTAAGCTCATGGCTTTTTTCTTTATACTAAAGCTCAAGGCTTTTTCTCTATATTTTTTATGGCTTTTGGCTGGCTACTCGGCTTCGGCTTTTGGCCGGCTACTCTGCTTCAGCTTAATTCTTAACTGGCTTCAACTGAGTCAGAGGCTATGCTCTCTTGTTTCTACTCTTTTTGCTGGTCTCAACTGAGTCTGGCTTCTTCATTTTTTATGGCTTTTGGCCGGCTCGGCTTTTCGCCGGTTACTCTGCTTCAGCTTAATTCTTAACTGGCTTCAACTGAGTCAGAGGCTCTGCTCTCTTGTTTCTACTCTTTTTGCTGGTCTCAACTGAGTCTGAGGCTATGCTTTTTCATTGCTCTTATTTCTTAGCTTTTCTTCTCTGCCTGCCGAGCCCCGGACGGGCCACCATTTGTAAGCTGCCTGTCATGGCCAGCCACGGCGCCGCCACGGGAGGAAAATTCTCGGAGGCAGAGTATAGCTTTTGCTACTTTTACTTCTACTTTCTTAGAGAGGGAAAGAAAGATTTTAGCTTAGAGAAAGATTTCTTCTTGTCTTCTTAGCTTAGAGTCTTAGAAAGAAAGATAAAGAAAGATAGAGCTTCTTAGAGAAAGATTTAGAGAAAGATTAGAGCTTCTTTCTTCTCTCTTCTTTCTTCCTTCTTCTGTCTTCTGTCTTCTGTCTTCCTCGGGAGCCTCGGCCTTACTCTGACCAGTCCTCTGGAGCCTCGGCCTAACTCTGGCCAGTCATTACTTCTTCTATCTGGTTTCTCTTCTGTAACCGCTCTGCCTACGTTCTGGCCGCTCTGATTCTTCTGACCGACCGAGTGACTGCCCGGCTGACTGAATTCTCCATTCTCCTAACTCGGACCGCTTTCACCCGGTTATATACCTTCAGGTTTGCGGGTGCCTACAGGTGCGTCACATACATATCAGGTGGAACTTATGGCTTCCAGCTAGCTACAACAGCCCTTCCTAATTAGGGCTCCTTCAGCTAGATACGGGCTCACCCATGGGGGGGGGGCGCCCTTTTGTGAAGTGTCTTTTGACAGAGGCCAAGGCTCTGATGGCAGCTCAGCCACCTGCAGAGTCACCGACTGTCCTAAGCAGCTTTTCACAGGGAGCACTTTGGCCCCGGAGTGGGGACAGGCCTGGCATGATGTCTGCCTTCACGGGGCTCTGATGATGCCAGGGCCTGAGGCCTCCTAAGCCAGGGCCTTTAAGTCTCTGGTAGAGTATCGATTAGCATTTTTTAACCCCCAAAGTCACACACTGGCAGCACTGTGTTACACAAAATGTGTATTTTTAGAGCATTTTGAGTGTGTTGCTCACATTCTAAAATAAGGAGATTTAACAGAAAATTGTTTCTGGTTTCCACTGAAACACAGGGAGAGCCTGCCACCTGAGCCCCATTTCTGTTGCGTAGGGCAGTGAGGGGGGCGCTCCATGGGCTACCCCGGGAGCCTGGTTCCTCTGCACTAAACCAAGGTTCCCTCCACCCACGCTGGGTTGTGTGTGTTCTGTGACCTCGGGCCCTTCTTCTGCCTCATTTCCCACAGTGGCCTTTAAAGGAAATCTCAAGCATCACGGAGCAAACTTCTCCCCCAAAACCAAGAGGAATGAATCCACCCTTTGTTCCGGGGACATCCTGCCCTTCCGGCTGGCACCGATGCTGCAGGCATGAAGGCCTCTCCTGGTTCAGTCACACTTCTCCCTCTAGGAGCGGGCTTCGGTTTTCCGTGGGCGACTTCATTGTTAAGAACCAGCCCGACAATGGGGCCAGGGCGGTGGACAAGTTTCTGAGCGAGCGCGTTTCCGATAGCGCGAGGTAACAGCTTCATTACTCGGTGATGAGTGACCCATATTTCCTAACATGATTTCCCTGCTGTAACTCAAATTGAGTTCATGTTATTCTAATGATATCAGTTGACCTTGAGAATTAGACCAAGAAGCCTGGGGTTATTCTTCCAACTTCCACTGCAGATTCTTGTGATGTGTTTGGAAACACAATCTGCTCCTCATTGCCCCAAAGTGGGCAGGGGGAAAATAGAAAACAAAGATCCTGACCTGCTCTGATTTTTAGAAAATGCGTCTGGGCAATTTCAGACCATGGGAGGCTCCTTCCCTTATGGTCCTGTTCCCGTCATGGTGCATAGCTGGAATTTTCTCTGCACCCAGACACTGCAAGGGAAAGACCTTCCTCTATCCTTGTCTCTTCCCCAGGTTCCTAGAGGCTTTCCAGGGTCCTGCTCTAGGTGTCATGGGGCCTCCTGCCCATCCACCCCAACAGACCAATCTCCGGAACCAGAGCAGGTGCCTCGCCACTTCTGGGACTCCCTTACAAGCTCCCACCGTCTGCTGGCAAAGCCAGCCTTCTTAGCCTGGCTCTCGAAGCCCCTGATTGCAGCCCACCTACATCCCCACTCCTTCCTGCCCACATGATCCTGCAGTGCCCAGCACAGGACGGCTGGGGGCCTTCCATACTACGCTGCTCCAGCCCCGCACCCGCCTTTGCCCCGGCATCTTCCCCTCCTGACACACCCTGACCAGCTCCCTCCTTCTATCTGCCCACATCTCTCCCTCCCTTTGTTCCCTTCTTTACCTTGTCTTTCTGGAGCCCTGACTCGTCTGGACATTGAGGTCACAGCTGTGAACAAGACGGATCAGGTCTCTGTTCTCAGCAAGCTTCTGTTCCAGGTCAGGAAAGAGACAGTAACCAAGAAGACAGATTGAAAAAAAAAAAAAAAAAAAGCAACGAAATCTCCAATGTGATCAGCTTTGAAGGACACACGTAGTATGATGTGTGTGGTATCCTAGGGGACTTGGAGATGACTCCTTTATTGAGGAGGCCCAGAGACGACCCCCTGAGAAAGATGTTGGAGCTGAGATGGGAAGGGCAAGAGTTTCCAGCTCTGTTGAAAAGCTGGGGGAGAGGGGGCTCAGCCCGAGCCTCCGGGGAGGAGAGGGCGGCTTTTCTAGGACACCAGGGGGAGGGGTTCGCAGGGAGCACGGTGCTGCTGAGAGAGGGCAGGAGTCCCTGCAGGAGAAGGGAACCCCCGGGGCAGAGGGCTGAGCTCAAATTCACCTTGGGTGGCTTGTGACCTAAGCAAGTCGTATAACTTTTCTGGGCCTCAATTTTCTTATCTGTAAAATGGGGACAAGGGATAAGGAGTTGGTGAGTTCATATGGGTGAGCGGTTCGGGACTGTGAGTATATATATATATATATATTTTGGCCTGAGTGGCCCAGGAACTTCCACCTGTTTCACGGAGGTTTCCTTTTTCTTTTCCTTTTGCTTCTTTCCTTCTCTCTCTCTCTCTCTCTCTCACCAAATCTAAACACAAACGGAAACCAGTAAGCACGAGCGCTTGCTATACAATCAAACAAAACAAAACGAAGAGGCCCAGTGTCCTCCCACGGGGAGTCCCAGGCTCGCTCTGGGCGTGGAGGGGGTGGGGACTCTGCCTGGGGTTCCCCGACCTTCCTCTCCTTTGCACCTTACGGGGGCACAAAACTGTTAAAAGAAGCCCTGCCACGTGCCCCCTTTTCAGGGTACACAGCGGGGCCCTGTGGGGAGGAGAGCCGAGCGTTTCCTGCGGGCGGGCGGGTGCGGAGCGAGCGATAAGCCCGGCACAGTGTGGCGGGAATCTTTGCCCTTGCTGAGCGGGAATGGGAAATTAAGCATGCAGACCTGGAAACCCCACGTCTCCCGAGGCTTCTGCTCTTTTGGAAGCCGGCACCTCTTCTAGCACAAAGGAAGAGCAAGCAGCCCAGGGAGAGAGAGAGAAGAGAAAGAAAGAGGAATAGAGAGAGAGGGAGAGAGACCACCAGGGACAGAGGGTGAGAAACAGGGAGAGATGACACAGAGAGACGGAGAAACCGAGAATAAAAGACCTTGAGCCACAGAAAGAGACGGGGCGGGGGCGGGGGTGGGGGGGAACACTAGAGACAGCCGAGACAGACCGACCAGAGGAGAAGGCCCGGGTGAAGGGTCCCTGGCGAGGCCCTTTGCGCGCTCTCATTTGCTTGAAACCAAACGGCACCTCGCCTTCCAAAGACGTGATTGGGGAAAGTTCCCTCTTTTGCTGCCAGGGTACACCCTCCGGTGCCCCCGCCCTTGCAAGCATCACCCCCCCCCTCACCAAGCCCCAAAGAGGTACATTTACATTTTTGCCCTCTGAAACCCAAAACCCGGGACCATCTCCGCCTTGAGTTTCCCCACATGGAGTGGGTGTGGTCTCCTTTGCATTTTTTACTTTGATGTTAACAACAAGCTCTTGGGACCTGGATGCTCTGCTGTCCCCTTCACTCCAGTTTGTGACCTGCGTCTTGTGCTGAGACTGTCCTCCTAGGTCGGTGTCCCCCGGCTGGCTCAGCTGCTGCTCACAACGCTTCTGGCTGCTGGAATGATTGCAGCTGAGTTAGCCGGAGGCTGGTTCTGCCAGGAGCCCAGACCGGGGCTATCACCGTGAGACCAGGCCAG
Organism: Tamias sibiricus; assembly: GCA_025594165.1. Lineage (NCBI taxonomy): Eukaryota > Metazoa > Chordata > Mammalia > Rodentia > Sciuridae > Tamias > Tamias sibiricus. The sequence goes on from CM046672.1 coordinate 35,761,119, forward strand.
ACCAGAAGCAGCCCGTGTGCTTTATAAGCTGGAATGTTGGAGTCAGTGCTCTCCTCCAGCGTTCTTGAGCTGTGGGGGCCTGGGACTCTCTCAGACCCCTAACTGCCCCCAGCCTGATTCCTGATATTGGTTGCTACACGGAAGGTGCAGAGGGTTTGGATCTCTGTCTATTTCAGAAAAGTCAGAACAGGAGGAAATCAGATCACAACAGTGACCACTGACACGATGCATCCTTACAGTGTTCTATATGCATTTTATTCAATGCTCACCTCCCCCCTGCTATTTCCATTTTATAGATGCAGTAACTGAGGTTTCAGAATGTCACTCGCCAAGTTACCTTGCTCAAATTCTCGAACCCATACTCCTAAACAATCCATATTGTAATGATTTGTGTTTTTGATGAGGATTTCTTTCCTCAGTGAATATTGGAGGGAAGATTTGGGAATCTTAGTTACCAAAGTACTGCACAGCCTCCTGCCATTCTTATTCCAACTGCCGGGCTGGACACACACACACACACACACACACGTGTATTTTTTTTTTTTTTTTAATTTAATGTGCTAGGCTGGGGTAGAGCTTGGTGGCAGAGTGCTTGCCATGCACAAGGTCCTGGGTTCAGATCCCCTGAGTAGGTCAAGCTGCTCAGCCCACTTGGAAAATCAGAACAATGAAGCCCATGAAGGGTCACCCCTTGAGCCTGTGTCTACCCTCTGGGAAGACCCTGGTCTGTGTGACAGTCCCCTCTGTGCTGTGAATATCCAAAAGCTTTTTATTATTATTATTATTAAAGAAGGTTCTTCTAAGAATCTCTTGACACTCATGCCAGTGGCGAGCCTCTTGCGTGGTGAGGGGCAACTGGTTTCTGTGTGTGGACTGAACTTGAATTCATTTCCTCTTTGCCATGGTCTGCATAGGGTTCAGTGTCCCCTCACAGGTTTATCATGATTGGAGACTTGGTCCCCAGGATGGTGGTCTCCCAGTGGTGGAATCTTTAGGAGATGGGGTCTGGTGGGAGGTCCGTAGTTCTTTGGGACTTGCTCTTGCAAGGAAGGTCTTCACAGAGTGTTGTTATAAAAGGAACACGCCTGGCCCTGGCCGCCTCTGCTCAGGAGGTAGTCTGCCACGCTCCATGATGTGTTGCAGCCAAGCAAGAGGGCCCTCCTCAGAACTGAGCCAGTGCAGGTGCCATGCCCCGAACCTGCAAAACCTGCTAAATACACTTTCTTTTTCACATAAGTAGTCTGTCTCAAATATTTCGCTATAGTGACAAATAGCTGACTAAATGCATAACTCTTCTTGGTAGGCGGTAGGCTCTATGGGGTTGGGAGACATGTTTGTCTTGTTCAATAAATTCTCTCCTTGGGGCTTTGCACATGGTAATTCCTGTTGGAACCTATCCCTCCCACCCCTCCTGTTTCACTTGGTTCGTTCCCAGAGGCCTTGGACACTTCAGATTAGAAGGCCATGGTCCCTGGGTCCTAGTCTGCACAGGGCTCCTGTAATCAGCTCCACTAGCACCCTGATCTTTTCCTGCGTGCTCCTCTGAGCTGAAGGGTTGCATGGGCATGGCTCTTGTCTTGGCATCTGGCTCTGCTGCCAAAGCAGAGAGGTCAGTGACTGTAGCTGTGTCCTCGTGGTGGAACCCCTGCACCAGGCCTGGCGGTCCTAGATGCTCAATAAGGATTTAACCTGGATAAAACCCCAGGTCTCTATCATGTGTGAAAGGTCTTCAGTGATCTGTCCCAGCCTGCCTGCAATTACCGCCTTATACCCCCCCCCCACCTTTACTCTGGAAAGGAGACTTTTTCTTTTCTTTAAATATGCAAACTTTATTCCTGCCTCAGGGCCTTTGTACCTACTTCCCTCTCTGCCCCCAGCTCTTTGCTTGGCTTCTCCTTCTCATTATTTAAATCTGAACTCACATTTTACTTTCTCAGAGGGGCCACCCAAAGAGGAGGGGCCTCCCTCTCCCAACCTCCCACAACTCTGTCCTGTCTCTTCACTTTTTGTCTATGCTATTCTCTGACACTTCCCTTATTTGTTTACTTGTTTGTGTTTCCAGGAGAACGTAAGCACCCTGCAGGCAGGGCTCTCCCAGTGATGTTTGTTGCTGCAGCTTCAGATCCTAGGAAAAGACCAGGCACGTCACAGGTGCTCCGAAAACGTGTGCAGGGTGAGAATAAATGATGAAGATCTGATTCTACAGGGGCCGTGTGAGATTTCCAGGTGGGAGCAGGTTCCGGCCTCAGGCAGGCAGCATCTGCAGGTGAGTCCCCCGCTTCCTCTAGAAACTCCTTTTTGAGCTTTGCTTGTCTGTATCACCTGCGAGAGAGAAGTCCCCCAGGGAAGGTGACTGGGGCCACCCACCACTGATCTTTGCCTCCCTGGTTCCCTCGTGGGATCAGGCATGGAGTGTAGGAGCCCTGTTTTGGGGAGATGGCTATGATTGCGGTTGACTTCGGGCCATGGAGTTTTGGACATTGCTGCCTTCCGTAGTCTCTCTTGGCCCGGGATCTCGAGAGACTTGGGCCTAGCGCAGAGCGGGTCGGGGCCATTTTTGGTTGTTGTTTGTTTGCTGGTGTGTGGTACGTGTTAGAGTTGTTAGAGCCAGAGAGAGAAACTGACAGAATAAAGATCCTGTTTGTTTCCAGTCTGCCTCCGAACTTATTCCCGTGGCTTTGCTGCTCCAAGCGGCCATCGCTTCAGGCGGCAACAATGGAGCGAGTGTCTGGGATGTGGATATGACTGACAGGCTGAGATTCCCCCAGCAGAGCCCTTTTGGGGCCCTGGTGCTCTGCAGCCTGCTGCAGGCCCCTCGCTGGGGTCACCAGTGCCACCTGCCCAGAAGAAGCTCCTTCTCATGAACCTGGAGACCTGATTGGCAGCCTGCGCGTGAGAATTCCTGAACTAAAAGCAGCCGCCCACGGGCTTGTGAGCATCCCCTGGAGGTGGGGAGCTCTGGGGGTGCAAAGATGGGCAGCGTGATTCCTGCCATGAAAAATGGTTAAAAACCACACACTATGCCGGGCACGGGGGCGCACACCTGTCATCCCATCGGCTCAGGAGGCTGAGGCAGGAGGATCATGAGTTCAAAGCCAGCCTCAGCAAAAGTGAGGCGCTAATCAACTCAGTGAGACCGTGTCTCTAAATAAAATATAAAATAGGGCTGGGGATGTGGCCCAGTGGTTGAGTGCCCCTGAGTTCAATCCCCGGTACCAAAACAAACAAACAAACAAAAAGCAAACCACACATCGCATTCCCCAGCACCAAAACAAAACAAAATGAAAACCCAACACTACACAAATAAAACCTCCATCTTGGCCAGTGTGTTCATAGAATCGCAGACACTAAGGTGTTCGTAGAGCCAGGGGACTTTTTTTTTTTTTCTTCCCTACATATCGTGAGGTACACGGGCACTGCTTGTTGTCTGAGAAAGGCTTTGTTCGAACACACCAGGCAGCCAGGGTCCCCTCCAAAAAGACCGGGCAAATCAAGCGTGCCTTGAGCCAGGAGCTCCAGGGACGGGCACTCACATGAGTGGCAGGGGCAGGAGGGCTGGAAGGGGAGAGTGGAGGAGGAAGCCCTGGGGAAGGGTGCAGCAGAGCGCGGGAGGGGTGTCCCGGTCGGGGCGCACTGTCCACGCCAGCTGGGTCAGCGCCGGAGGCCGGACCTGGGCAGGCCTGCATCTTCCTGGCCAAGTGTTTAGCTGTTTGAGTTCCCACTGAATGGCGAGTTTGTGGGGAGAGAACCTGGTTTTATTTGACAGTAAATTCTTCCTGGGAGGCGCAGAGTCGGGCTGAGAACACATCGTGCGTGGATGAAGGAGAACTAGCCACACCCAGTCGCTGAGTCCCGAGAACAGCTGGTTGGCACCTGGGCACCCCTCAGATGGACGGGTTCAGCGGCGTCCTGACCCAGCGGTGAGGAGAGGCACGCGGGATACCAGCGCCTGGTGCCGGGCAGCCTCACACCGGGTTTGACAGAACTGATGAGATACCTTGTCCCCACAGTGTCACCACCATCCATCACTGCAGCCGAGAGAGGAGGCGGTGGCCGGTCCGTTCGTAGGGCTGGTTGAGCCCACGGGGACTGTTTCCTGCTCCTGCCCTTGGCCGTGTCTGTTGGGTGTCCCCCAGGAAGCACCAGCGTGGCCAGGACACTGTGCCCCGGCTTCGACTTGATCCCCCGTGGAAGTGGAAAGTGGAGGGTCCCCTGGGAGGACCCCGGTTGGGCAGCACGGGGCCCCCGACACCGCCGGGGAGTCCTCAGGCCGGCCTGTGTGAGGGCAGGTGCCCCTTCCCACAGGTGAGGAGCCCAGGTTCACACAGGTGGTCACAGGGAGGGCGTGGGCCTGCTGGTTCAAGCCCAGTCTTGAGCCAGCACTTTAGAAGAACCATCTGGGAGGTATTAGACTAAGAGGATGGGGCAAAATAACGAACCCCTCTGCCCCAGACCCTAGTCCTCAGATGCTTTCTGTGCTCACGCGTGTGCCCCAGTGTTTGAGAGCAAGACCTTGAGAGGCCATCCTCCTGCCTGGAGGGGATCCCAGGTCACCATTTTAGAAGCTGTGTGCCCTCAGGAAATTTACTAACCTCTCTGTTCTTTGGTTGCCTCGGGTGTGAATAAGGCGTACTAATAGCCTGCAGAGGTAGTGTTGCCAGGATTGAATGAGATAATTCACACAGGGCTGCCCACAGCTAGCACCTGAGGCCTGTAAGTCTGAATGGCAGCCCCACGAGGCAGGGAATGCAGCTCCAGGGGTCAAAGAACCTACAGTCGAGCGGGAGGGAGACCAGCCTCGCCCAGCCCTTTCTGGAAGCGGTGGCGGTGTGCTCAAGAACTGAGGATGCTCAGAAGGTTCTGTCACGGAGATCCCGCGGAGATTTGGAACGCCCTGGGGAGCTCACCATCTCTGGGACGGAAGCGTGGAAAGAGTGGGCTGCGGCCGTGGCATCCTGGGCTCGCCGACTGGCTGAAAACCGGATGTCACTTTCGCTCACACTCACTCAGGCCTGCCTTTGCCAATCTCCCCGCGAGAGTTGCTGTGTGGACAACAGGCGGTCAGTGCCGGGGGCAGGGAAGCACAAGGTGTGAAGGAGAGGGGGGCGTTCAGCTGCTCGCTCATCTCAGCGGGGTGCATGCAGGGTCGGAGATTTGCCTGGGGAATGCGGAGGATGGGTGGTGGGTAAGGGCGGGCTTCCTGGAGGAGGAGGCATCTGGGCTGAGTGTTCCAGAGCAAGTAGGACTTACCCAGGACACGGGGGTGGGCACGAAAATAGTCCAGCTACACTGAGGTCAGCATCTGCAGAGACACCGTTACGCAATGGGTCGGGGGTCCCGGGATGTGTATGGGGGAGGGACTGAGGGTTGGCAGCAGTCCCCAGGAAGACCTTGTGGGTCTCAGTTGGGGGTTTGGACTATGTTGTGGGTAATGGAAGCCTTGGAAGGCATGAGCAGCCTGGTCAGCTCTAGTTTTGATAGTTCTTGAGCTAATGCCAGAATGAGCTGAGGGCTGGGCTGGGCTGGGCTGGCTGGCTGGCGGCAGAGGGCAGAGAGGGAGACGAGACTGGAGGCGAGGCTCCAGAACTGTGGTCATCGTCCCGGGAATGGAGGCTCGAGAGGAGATGGGGCAGCAGAGTGAAGAGGGCGGAGTGGATTTAGGGTGTCATACCTGCCGCTGGGGTGCTGCTGAGGAGGAGTGAGAAGTCAAGGACACCTTGGTGATCAGATGGACAAAGGAGCCACCCGTGGGCACCTGGAGTACAGGCAGCAGGTAGGTTTAGGGCTGTCCACAAATGTCAGGGATACACTTAGAGACAGTTGCGCTTAGAAGGCCGAAGCTGGGGGCTAGATCTGAGTTGAAGATCTGGATGAAGAAGTCATGGAAAGAGTAAAACAGAAGCAAGGAGAGTGAGCAGTAGGCTAAACATGAACCCTGGGCACCAACGGTGTTAGCATGGGCCAGGGCAGGGCAGGAGAGCCTGGGAAGGGGGAGCAGCAACAGTGGTAGGTGGGAGGCTGAAGGGGCGTGGTATTGGGAAGGCCATGGGAATTCTGTATTAGTCAGGGTTTGCTTATTGTGCTGCAATAACATATAACCCCCCAAAATGTCAGTCTAAATCTCTACAGAAATAGAGATCCGCCACTCAGTGTTTTTAGTCAGATTTTTTGCCACTGTGACTTAAAGACCCAACCAGCACAATTGTAGAGGAGGAAAAGTTTATGTGGGGGCTCATGGTTCCATTCCTCGGGACTGGGGGTGAGGCAGAACATCATGGCAGAAGAGTGTGGCAGAGGGAAGCGGCTCACATGAGGATGAGGATGCAGAGAGAGATTCCACTCTCCCCTACAAACACATACCCCATAGCCACGCCCCTCAGTGAGCCACTTCCTCCAGCCACACCCCACCTGTCTCCAGTTACCACTCAGTTAATCCCTGTCAGGGGATTAATTCACTGATTAGGCTAAGGCTATAACCCAATTGTTTCTCCTCCAAACCTTCTGGCATTGTCTCACATGTGGGCTTTTGGGGGATACCACAACTAAACCGTAACACTCAGGCACCTAACCATGTTAGGTTGACCTCTGCCCTCCACCCAGGCCTGGGCTGACAGTGTAGCCTCTCATTGTTAATGTCACTCATCTCAGAGCAGAGGTAAAGGGGACATCCCAACCTATATACCGTCTTTAGAAAGTTTCTCTCCAAAGTGACATAAAAGTCCCTCCTGCTCATATTCATTGACCAATGCCAGCTTGAAGGTTCCCATGACAGGGATATCTATTCCCCACAAGAATGGGGCGCAAATATCCTGAATAATTATACAACTGACCACTGAGTGTAGAGATTTCAGAAGAAAGGAGAGACCCTCAGGGCACAATGCCCCTGGGACAACTGATATGATAAAGACTAAGGAGCACAGTCTGGTTTGGCAATGGGTGGATCTCCACAGTCCTCACTGAGAACAGTCTGGGTAGGGTGGTGTCCCCACTGCAGAACTGACAGGACCAAGTGTCAACTGCTCTTGAGAAATTCTGAGTGTGAAGGAGGGGTAAGGAAGGCAGTAGCTGGGAAGAAATGCTGAGCACATTGAGTGATTGTCCTGCTTCTGTTCTTTCTTAAACCAAAAGCATGCATTTGGCAGGGCATTAGCCAACTTTATGTTACTATAATGAAATACCTGGGGCAGACTACTTGATAAGAAAGAGGTTTATTTTGGTTCATGGTGTTGGATGCTGGAAGTTCAAAGCCCCAGCATGGCTCGGGCTCTTGTGAGGGTCCTCGTTGGCTGCATCACTTCATGGAAGGATCACATGTGCCTATGCGTGTGGTCTCTTTCCCTTGCCTTATAAAGCCCCCGGATTATGTCATGGAGGGAGGTTCCATCCTAATAACCAAATCTCATCCACTCACTTTCCAAAGACCCCCACCTCTGATCGCAGTGGTGAGATTAAGTTTCCGCTCTCTTAATCATTAACCTAAGACTTTGGGGATTGGCCTTCTGCAGGAGCTGGGGTGGGAAGGACAAATCATACTCAAACCCTAGCAGGCAGATAGTAAAAGGGGCCACAGATTCTTCCCTGCTTTGTGTCTGTGCCCATCCAAAGTGCCCTGTTACAGCAGCAAGAAGTGCCTTCTATGGTGCAGTGTACGAATGGCAGGGCAGACTGTGAGTGTGGGCACAAGGAGCTCGAGGGAACTCTCTGTAGGACTGTCTGCTGAATTTTGCTGTGAGAACTAAAAGTGCTCTAAAAGATAAAGCTTACTAATTAAAAAAATCACACACAATAAAGCTACCAGCGGTGCTCTCAGCCATTTGGGGAGATGCTTTGGAGAAATGATTGCTTATGGGAAAGACAGGACCAGACCCCACCTTCTGCCCCAGGGCAGAGCCCTGCCCATCCCCCACGACCTCCATCCCCTTTTCAACTTCTGTCCAGTCCTCCCTCCAGGGGCGCCAGGGTGGCACACAGTCACGTTGAAGAGATGATGGGTATGAATATTTTATCTTCTCTCCCTTCTTGTCAAAACCCATAATATTGCTTTCCATGAATCAATTTCACTCGAGCACTCTGGTCGGGGTGCGGCATGCCTTTATACATTTAGTCTTTGATTTGGTCTCTGGCCCGACGTTATGAGCAGACCGACTCTCAGAGACACTTCAGGGCAGGAACATTCTGGTAGCGAGCGGGTGGCTTCCTAACTTGGGTGACTTCTCATCAACTTCATTGCTTTTACATTAAAATAATCATTTCAGCTGGGGCAGCCGAGGGCTGAGCGTTCCCTGCTTAATTGCGCCCACCTTTAGCCCTCTTCTCGGAGATTGATTCCCGGGCTTTCTTAGCATAATACACGCCAGGGTCTGTAACAGCGGAAACCGCAGCCCTCTTAACCAGAGCGGCAAAGCCAATTGACGCATTTCTCCTGTTAAATTTACTGGCTTTATTGAAAGGTCTTCGGGGAGTTGCTTGCTCATTAAATACACCAAATACAAAATCTCGCTTAATACAGTATTATCTTGGTAATATAGAAGACTTCCCCGATGTGAGCTCAGAGACACGGAATTGACAACGCTTTCCGGAGGCCGCATTAGCCAAGGTTCAATCCCCATCCTAGGCGGCGACCCTGCCTGCCTGCGAGCTGGGGGCCTTATTCTGCCTAATCTAGTCCCAGGCCTCACCCCGACCTTGCCTCTCTCGATCCCCATCATGGTCCAAGTCAAAAGTGGCACCAGGTGTGACAGCTTCCAGAATTATAGGACATTTGATGTCAGAGTTCTTCCCTAACTTTTCAAATTGGGGAGTGGAAAGTGATCTAGAAACACTCCGTCTTCCAGGAAGGCCACCGTGAGCTGTGGCTTCCTATGGTGGTGGAGTGGGGTAGGGGACAGTGGCTGTTTCTTCCTACGCCTTCATGTCTTGGGACCCCAATCTTAGTGAGACGCCTGTGGTCCTGAGTGAGTTGGGGTCTGCAGCCTGCGGATTCTGCTCCCGGCAGGAGCTACCAGGCGGGATGGAGCGAGGACGCATGCGCCAGGGCAGAGGCGCACTGAGCCCGAGGGGCCCTCCCTTGATGTGACAGGTTGACCAAGTCACTTCCTAAGTTCTGACTGTCTGCTTCTTTCAGAGTACAATCAGGTTAGAAATGCCTTTCCCTCACAAGTTCCACTTTAAAAAAAAAAAAAAAAAAAAAAAATTCCATCACTTTCCTAAAAGGATATGGGTCAGCGAACAGCTCAGGAAGGCGTGGGTAATTTTAACAGAACAGAAATAGAAGGGAAAGCCCAGAGTAAGGGGAAGAAAGGAGCCTGCGCAGGCAGCCAGAGGAGGAATAATGAACGCGGAGGGACCTCCTGAGCACAAAGATGGGGGAGGGCTGGCGGGTGGGTCTCCTGCCCCTTCCTTGCCAAAGTCGACACCTCTGTCCACCCACACCCAACATTCTTTCTCCTTCCCGTTCCTCTCAGAACCCGGGTTTTGTTCCGGTTTATAGGGCAACTCTGCAGGAGCCGCCAATCTCTGTCGCCTCTGTGTGTGACTGTCTCCCTCGCCCATGACCATCTGGACGGGGTAAGTGTCTCGAGTTGACTGCACAGCTGGGGATTCGTCCGCTGTCCTTCTTTCCTTTGCCCCCAGAATCCCACCCATCTGCATGTCCTATGGGATTCAGTGGTGAGCGAACCCAGACCTGACCCTGCCCTGAGGGGGATGCCCTCGATTGCCTCACTGTCCTCAATGTCTGTCCGCCACTGGGACGATCAGGCCACTTTTGTGTATTAGGAGTTTGCTTGGAATTTGCAGTGCCTCATTCTCATCCGTGCAGAACAGGAACTTGCTTTATCAACAAAATAGAGGCAGAAATCAGAGCCGTCTTGTGGTCCTGCCATTCATTACTGCTTCCGCTGTGCTATAGGGATGGCATATTCTGGAGGGTGATGGTCCTTCAGGCTGGATCTCAAAAGGAAGAGGACATGCAGGATGAAGTCATGGATGAAGAGTGATCCGAGCAAGAAGTAGATGCGTGTTGTAAGTCAGTGAGATTTGGGGGTCTTTGTTATCTCAGCATGACCTAGCAAATCCTGACTACTACATATTGAGACTGGAGTTAAATATTAGAAATATGTTTAAATTAAAGCCGGAAAATATGACTGTGGCAAGTGTCTTAATGGAAGGTCCCTGATGCTGTGACAGTACATGTCTGAGGGAGGGGGGCCTAGTGGAGCAAGGACAAGAGTTAGAGAGGTGAGGAGTACAGGGAAGGAGTTCCAGGCAGAGGGAACAGCACCTGAAAAGGTCCCTGGTTGGGATGGATCAGGTATTCTTGGGGAAGGAAAAGAGAGGAAGCCAGTGTGTGTGTGGGTGGGGGCAGGGGGTATGTGAGGCAGCAGGAAAGCAGGAGACTTAAGGATCACACTGAAGATTTGGGTCTTTATCTTAACTTCAAGGCTAGTAACGGAACTTTGGAAATTGGGTAGGCACACAGGAGGGATGATGTTTTAAAATGTTCGTTCCTCAGCACCACATATGAATAAATAAAATGAAGGCCCATGGACAACTTAAAAATAATGTTCACTAGGAAGGGTTTGGGCGTGGGGTGGGGCTGGGGAGTGGATGGAGGCAGAGTATGGTGGGGGTTGCAGGTGGGTCCAGGGGGCCACACCGGGGCTTGGACTCTGATGGGGGGCCAAGCCGTGAGTGGCGGTCCATCCTGAGCTATGAGGTGGGCCTGCGGTGTGACCAGATCTGAGAGAATTCTGAGCAGCATGGGAGGAAGCAGAGGCCCAGGTGACCTAAGTCCCCTGAGCCTCCTCCAAGCTTTTCCAGAGGTCTCAAGAAAAGGAGGCAGACAGGTCACGCTTGCACGTGACTCCTTCTGTCCTCTCCAGGAGGAAGGGTTTAGGGTGTGCTGTCCTGGGGTCCCCACTTTGCTGCAGGAAAAGTGAGGGCAGTGAGGGGGTGGGCGCCTCAGCCTGTGCGGTGCCACAGACCTTCTGCCAGCTGTGGAATGAGCGCTGCAGAGGAAGCCAGTCCTACTGGGGCACAGCTATTCAACTGTTTTTTAAGTCGTGACTTGGCGATGTGCTTCCTCGTTAGCACGGCACAGGATTCCTCGTGGCAGGTCTGACAACTCCTGTCATCCTGAAGCGCTGATACGTGTAGGTGCTGCTTAGAGGGATCTGTGATAGTGAGTAGGATGAGGAAAACATCTGTACTTTCTCGGAGTGACAGTCACAAGCACACCATGGAAATCTGCTGCCTACGTTTGTAGTCTGTGGAAGGGAGACTTGACTTAGAGATTAGCAGAGAGAAAGATGCCACTTTTGTTTTATTTTTTTTTTTTCCATCCAACTTCACAGACACCATGGAACTGAGCCTCTCTTTCCGAGTTTTGAAACGTGGGTCATCTCATTGAGTTCGAGGGCTGTCAGAGGGCCTGATGTACCCCGTCCCGATCCAGGTGGGGGGGTCCAGGTTACAAGCTCCAGCGTGGAGTGACCCAGTGAGTTCAGCTCCTCTTCTCACCTCCCTTCTGAAACTGGCCTCTCTCCCTGGACTATTCCTCAGGGACCTCCCGAGTCCCCACTTGGTCCCTTGCCATCCTCCCAGCTTGACCCCAGGCTCTGCAGTCCCCAGTGCTGAAAGGCTGCTGCCCGTCCTTGGGATGCGACCTTGGTGCCTTAGTCAGTCCCTCCGAGCTGAGGGGCAGCTTGATCGTGGCTAGGAACAAACCCAGGTGCCAGCCCCTCCCAGACCAGGCGTGGCTTCCCAGAAAACATAAGTGTTGCCCTGACTTGTGGGACCCTCGCGGTGTAGACATACTGTGTGGGCAGCCCGGGCTGTTCCCAATGGTGCTGATAGGCAGGCGACAGGAGTGAGTTCCTGTCTAGTCTCTGTTGCTGGCCTACTATGTGGTGGCCTTGAGAATCCACCTCAGCCCTTGAAGCCTCTCTCTGTCCACCTGTAGAATGGGCCCCTGTCTGCGCCCTGGCCTCTGCCACCCAGCCCATCAGAGCCTGCAGGGCTGCCTGATGGTGGGCCTCACCACTGAGAGCCTCTGTTTCTTCATCCATGAAATGACTCATGACACACTTTTCTCAAAGGCTGTTTGTGAATTAGAAATGCACTTGATAGCTCATCCCAAATGTCTAAAAGGCATAAAAAATATCACCTGCCACACACAGAAGTCCTGATACACTCACCCTTGCCTCCACCTCGGTCACACCCCTTCTCTGTTCCCAGCTTGCTCAGCTCCTCACCACAGCTTTTAAACTCTTTTGTGATATGACCTTCTCTCCCCTCCTACCCTTCCCCCACCTTGTTCACAAGCTCTCCAGCCACATTTTCCTGGCACTCACTAGACTTGTTCCTACACAGGGCCTTTGCACCTGCTGTCCCCTCTGCCTGGAGCACTGTTCCCTGTCTGTGTCTCATGCGCCACCTCTCCTCACTCACTGTCCCCTACTCGGGCCTCTGGGACTGATGTGCCTGACGTGGCTCCTGGTCTCTTTACCCTCCACCACCCTGTTGTCGTTTTCTTCCTGGTCCTCACGGCTGTCTGCAGTTACAGTTCACCCATGTGCCTGCCGGCCATCCTCCTTCCCGGCGGCCACACAAGCCCTGCAACGCCGGGATCTCTGCTGCTCACTTGCCGCCCTTGGAGCACCTGCCAATCAGCCTCGCACGCATCTATTTTGTTCGCTGAGAACGTGTGATCATTACAAAAAGGCGTTTTGGAGAGAACCAAGAAGAGTTGATCAGGAGCTGGTGGTAGATGGTATTAAAGAACCACTGTTACTTGAGTTCATGAGAGAATGGTCCTGGACTAGCGTGGGAAAAGGCAGAAGCCTTTACTGTTGGAGCCAAGCTGAAGTATTTATGGGCAAAATGGCCTCTTTGGGATTTTCTTGAAAATATTACAGTTTAAGGAAAGAGTTGGGTGGCGGTGGGAGGACATGCAATAAGAATGCTCAAGTGTTGTCACCGTTGAAGTTAGGAAATGAGCACATCTGGGTTAATTATGTTGTCCTTTTTTCCTTTGGTGGACTTGAACAATTCCATGGTAAAGAGTCAAAACATGCATCTGTAGAAGCTGCCGATGAGTGGGTGAACAGTGTGTAAAATGTACTTAGCACAGAGTCGGACCTACAGTACACACTTGTTAATAGGAGCCCTTTAAAGTTCTCTAAACACAGGAGGAAGTGCCTTGGACACCGGCTCACGGGAGCTCAGAGGAGGGATGGTTGATATCGTTGTCACTGGTACTCTTGAGAAGGCACCCTGGATGGCCACCATCGGTACCAGCGCCTTGGCGGGCAGGGGCGAGGCACTGGTACCAATGCTCTGCCAGCCACCCAGCACAGTTCCTTGTTGGACTGAACCTCACAATGAGCCAAGCAGGCATTGAGAACGGAAGGCTCAGGGAGGCAGGCCCGTCCAGCAGCCCTCGTCACACTTACTCACAAGTGGCACTGTGGCTCTGAGTGGCCCAAGGTGCTGGGCTTCCAATGTCACAGCGCTGAATGAACTCTGTGCTGGGCAGGGAGGGCCAGGACGTCCATGGAGCACGTGTCTTGGGCTGTCCAGTGGACAAGGTCTGGGGACCTGCTGCACTCCCCAGCTCTCTGCCCACTTTGGGAGTCAGGCGCCCTGGGGAGGTCAGAGTATACCTCTAGAGAGGTACGGGGGTGGGACAGCTACTGCAACCCTGTCCCAGCTCAAGGTCAACTCCTGTTTGTGGGGTTTGTGTTAACATCAAAACAGTGATGGTTACGAGTTTAGAAACCAGGAGTTCTGAGTGGAGATGCCATCTCTGCCACCTCTCAGCTCCATGTTGAATGAACCAGTTAATTTCTCTGAGCCTCAGTTTCCTAGTCTGGAAAATGGGGCTAACAAGAATTCCCTATTGTGAGGATTGAGATCATGTGTGCGCAATGCTGAGTTTGGCATCTGGCCCATTTGCAGGAGCTCAATAGATGATCATTATTCAATTATCATTGGCTTGGGGTGAGCCCTTTACTAGATTTGCCAAAGGGTTAGATTCCTTTGTCCTGTAGCCCACTGTTCCTGAGAGCTGCAGAGGGACTTTTTTATGGGTAAAACTGGGGTGATATTACCAAAAGAAGGGTGGTAGAAGGCTGGGGCACAGCTCCCCAGCTGGGTCATCTCCCCACTTCTAGCCCAGTCTGGCCTCCTCCTGGCCTGACTGGCACCTGCCCTCCTCATGATTGACAGCTGAGAGGCACAGAAAGGATAGTACGATTTTTTTTTTTTGTTTGTCTTTTGAGAGCTTAATCCATTCTGGTATGGGATGAAGCACTTTATGCAGTGACTTTAATTCTCCTGGTGATGCTGTAAATCAGCTCTTTGTGTTTTACCTAATTTGGAAGTGGGAAAACAGGTTGCTAGAGGTGAAGTAACTTTTCCTGGCAGAACCAAGCCTTGGTTGTCGAGTTGGACCTAACTGTGGTTTTCCATCATCAGGGCTAAATCACAGGAGAGGTTTGGGCTGGGGGTGTCAGTCCTGGGACACAGGAAAGCAGCTGGTTCCAGGCCTTGGACCCTGAGCCCTGTCCTTGGAGGTCGGAAGGAGGATCTTTTGGGGCAAATAAAAGAACTCCTGCCTGACGCCATGGAGAAGAGAGAGCATCGTCCTAAGATGTGGGGGCTGGGACTGACTGACAGCACAGCTGGTCCGTTGGGGATGTCAGCTGGCATCTCCCTGGTGCCCTGGTAAGAGTGAGACATGGTCAGGGCTGGCTGCACCCCTGCAGGAGCACTAGACCAGCAGCTCCTAGCTTAGCTCCCATCCTGATTCTTGAACACTTCCCATCACCTGGCCAAAGTGATTGATTTGAAAGGGGCCTTGACCTCCCAGCCCAGCTAATCAGAGCCAGTCAGGAGACCTTTGCTAGAGTGACTAGGAAACAGAATTCAGGCTCCTTCCTGCTAGGATTAAAGCCAGAAGGGGACAGATTTGGAGCAGCACAGCCATCTTGTCATCCTGAGGGGAGAACCTGCTAGAGAAGAAACTAGGGCATATCGTCACCATGCGGCTCCTGGATCAGCTGTATCTGATGACAGGCTAGTCATGGACTTAGCCATTAATAAGAGTTAACACATTACCCTTGCAATCAAAGGAGTTCTAATTGCTACAACTTATTGGCCACTTGGAAGCTTGAAAACCCATTTGTGGGGGCCAGGGGGAGCTACAACCAGTTTTTGAGCTAAGGAGTGGCCAGTGCTAAGCCTCACGTTAGTCTAGCAGAGCCTTTGGAGGAGGAGAGAGCAAGCTGGGCCATCTTCCCTCTGGCCAGCTCTGCTGCTGCTCTCTGCTGGGCAGGGCAAGGCTCTGAGCACCTACCCCTCCAGAGCTGGCCTCATTCACAAGAACTTCTTAAAACAAAACAGCCCTCCTCCTCCCCACTGCCTCGCAAAAGCGAGAAACCTCATTTAACCACCTGCAAGTTTCCTTTCATGCTCCCATGTCATTATGGGAATGCTTTGATGAAGGGCGGGTGCAGGATTGGGGAGATGCATTCCACCACTACAATTAGCTGGTTAGAGATAATGACACCCACCAGCATCCCTGCCAGCTCTGGGGTTGGGTGGGGGGATCTGCAGTAAGGCCAGGCCTTGGGCTTCTTGGGTGGAGACCATCTGAATGCAGCCCCAGCTCCTTAGTGGCTCTAGGAACATGCCAGGTGGTGGTCTCGGACCAAGGGCAGCATGGTTGCCCCACCCATACCACCAAGTAGCACACACTGTGGCACCACAAGGAGGTGAAGGGCTCGGTGTCGGGCATGAGTCCGCTCTCCTGCTTTGGGACTGTTGTCAACTCTTATCCATGTTCTGAACCTGTTCTCTAACTGTTGTGGAGGTTGCTGGGATCAAAGCCAGGGTCTTGTACCTGCTAGGCACCTGTTCTACCACTGAGCTACATCTCAGCAGCTCAAGCCTGTTCTTTTCTGTCAAATGGGGCTGAGGATGCCTGTAAGAGGGCAGTAACATGCCTGGCATCTTTGTGCCAAGTATTGCCACAACCATGGTCAAAGTCACCCAGGACAAAGCTTAGCCACTAGGAGGGTCCTGGGACCTGTGTGAGCTGTGAGCTTGGGCTCCTTCCCTTCTCAGGGTTGTCCCCAGTGTCAGGGAGGGAGGATGACTGTGGATCTGCTTCCCAGGCATTAGAGTGGCTGTCCCAAGGTCATTCCTCAAGATCCTTTGACTCATAGACTCAGAGGACTCCTGAGACCTCAGGACTGGGAGGTTTTCTTCAGGGTCCTCATTCCCAGCCAGCCCTGGCTCTAGAGACAGCTCACCCTTGCCCCAAAACAAACAGGTGTGATCCCCAGAAAGCCCAGTCCTGTGAGTCCTCCAGGCAGGCACCTGCGAGGGTAAGTTAATCCCTCGACCCCCGGGTTCTGCTCCCTGTCACTCTGAAGGGCAGGCACGCTGCCTCTGTGGGCCCTAGGTCCCCGCAGGCTGCCTGTGGAGGGCTTGGAGGTACAAGGTGCCGTCTCTGCTCTGCCTGGTGCTCTCTGGGCATTTGGGGGTGATTGGTTGGGACGGGTGTGGGGATCGTGCCATCTCTGGCTTTAGTCGTCCCCAACAGTGCTCACCACTCTTCTTTCGGTGGGTCCTCCTGCCTGCTCTCCCTGTTTGCTGCTGGGTTCTGTCCACTGGTGACTGATGAACTGTGGGAAGTGCCAAGCCAATCCCACGGCTCCTTTGTTTTTAAACTCAAAATGCCTGCCACGCCCTCAGGGCCCTTGCTCCAGTCCCTGCTGCGGTCCACCTCTGTGCCCTGTATTGTTGCCCCTCCAAACCCCTTCAGGTCTATGGCCAGGCCCTTCCCACATGCTGTTCCCCATGGGGGAGCTGCTCCCCCTCACCCCGCTCCTCTGGACCTAAATGCCTCTTCCTTGGAGGCTGCGCGACGTCCTCCTGCAGGTCTGTGGCCAGGCCCTGCTAGCTTCCCTCAGCCCATCCCATGCGTGAGGTGGGATGACCCGAGTCCTTCCAGGCTTGCTCCACTGTAAGCCCTGCTGGTTTGGGGAGGCCTCCCCTGCCTGCACCTGTCCTGCCCTGCCAGGTAACCCCGGAGACCCCGAACCAAGGTGCCGACGGTATCTGGGTGAACCATCCTGGCTTCTCCGCAGCGCACAATGGCAGCCTAATAATTAGCTCTCCAATTATAGGCCCATAATAGAGGCTTAATCTGGGGCTCGTTGGTAATGAGGCTGTTCACAGAAGGCCTTTCATGCCGGTCCCAGCCCTGCCCTGCTCACAGAGCTCCCGCCTTGGCCGGCTGTCAGAGCCACCCTCTGGTTCCCTTGGGCCTCAGTTCTCTTGTCCCCACCCTGGTTGGGGGCCTCCTCTGGCCGCCGTGGTGTCCAGGGCTGAGGCTGCTGTCCAGGTAACCCCTGGTGGGCTCCAGCGTCCCCGCGCAGGGAGGAGCGGTGGGCAGCTGAGGTCAGAGGCAGCCGCAGCCGCCCCTGCGAGTGCAGGCCGAGGCGGGTAGCGACTGGGAAGCGGTGGCGCACGGAGCGCAAGGCCCCCTCATTACGGAGACGCACCAATTGGCGCGGCCCATGAAAGCCGCAGGTTTGCGAAGAACGTGAAGACTTAATTGCCTTATGGACATTGGAAGAATGGAGGGCTTCTCCAGGGAGCACTCCTCGCCTCGCTCTTTCTCTCTCCCCCACTGGATAATGACAGGGCTTGTGGCTGATTAAAGGGGGGAAGACAAACTCCTCTCTTGGGGGCCGTGACAGGTTCCACCTACATTTAAAGCAAGTCCCCTCCCCGACTCCACTCCTCCTCCCACCGACTTTTCAGAGGTGATTTTTAATTGCGTTTTCCCAGGTGGAGAGAGGGAGTTGGGATGAGAGGGGAGGCAGGCGGGCCAGGGAATTTCTCCAGCAGCGGCCAGTCTCAGCCACGGCTGTCCCCCAGCGTCACCGTGGCACGCTTTTCCTGGGGACTTGGATTCTCAGTGAATTTGTGGACCAGGTAGGTCAGCATGAGAGTGAGCAGTAACACAAGAATCCCCGCCTTGGCCCCGGGCCTGCGCGTGCCAACCTCTGACCTTGCTTCTCCTAGCCTATCACCTCTCTCTCTGCTCCAGCCACACTGTCCCTTCTTCAGGGGACTTTGTCCTTGGAGGTTCCCTCTCCCTGGAAGACACAACTCCTAGATCTCTGCATGTCTTGTTCCTTATTGTCATTCCAGTGTTGCTTCAAATGACCCTGCCTGCTCACCCTACAGAATGTCAAGTATCCCTTGGTATCTGGAGATGGGTTCCAGGACCCGTGCAGATACTAAAAGCTGGGGACATTCAAGCACTTTCTATAAATGACGTAGTGTTTTCATATATCCTGTGTACATGCTTCTGTATTGAAAGTATTTTCAATCATCTCTAGATCATTTCTAATACCTGATACAATGTAGAGGCTAAGTAACTCATTGTTATATTGTATCACTAGGGAATCATGACAAGAAAAAAATCTGTACATGTTTAGTGTAGACACATTTTTAGAAACATTTTTGATCCATAGTTGGTTGAATTGTGAATGCAGGACCCGCGGATTTGGAGGGCCCACGGGCGCCCTACAGAGGTTACTCCCCCTGAGCTGTCCACGTATTTCCTTGTAGTTTATTAAGCCTCGCTCTGCCTCTACTGGAAGGCACGCTCCTAGACAGCAGGTCTGCTTGCTGTAGTGTGCCCAGTGCCTAGTGCAGTGCCTGGTCCAGAAACATTTGTGGAAAATAGAAAGACTCGTCCTGCCTTGACACACAAGTGCTCCTTTGGGCCCCGAGGTCTGGCGGGAAGCCCGGTCTCGCCTCTCCTGGTTGGGGACAGGCCCCTCCTCAGGCCTCGCGGATGATAATGGTGCCTCCTGGAAGTCACCTCCATTTCCAAGCGGGCCCAGTGGGGCCAGGATAACGAAGCTGCTTTAACATAAATAATTTGCTTCTGAGGTGTAAGAAATGGGGAATATTTTTAGAAGGCCTGCCCTCCTAGGGGAAGTAAATGACTTATGAAAATGGGATTTTTCAAAGTGGCCTTCAAGAGAAAAGGGAGCCGTGTGTGATGGCCAAAATGGAATTCTATGAATTAGTGCGACTCATTATTCTGGCCGTCCGCGCACGGACACACACACACACACACACACACACATATGCACGCGCGTGCACACACACACACACACACACACACACACACACTCTCGCTCACTCACTTACTTTTCCTCCTGCCTTCCATTTTATGGTCTTAGCTCAAATCTGAAATAAAACCACCGCAGCCCTCCTCCCCTAGCCCTCAGCGGCGGCCTGTCTGATTGGATGCCTCCCACAGCCCCGAGGACCAGAGCTTCAAGGAGGAAGCAGCCGGGGACACGCTGAGTCCTCGCTTCTTAAAGTGCGTGCCGTAAGTTACCTTGAAATGTTATTTTTTTTTTTTTTAAAAAAGTATTTTAGGTTCAACAGACACTTGGGTTCCTGTTAACAACTCATTTAAGGAGAAAGTGGGGGGAAGGCATTCAGATCAAGGTTTCTTTGACAACATGAACCTCCTTACTTTGAACCCTTACAATGTCGGTGGGATGAAAGATTTCGTGGAGACGCAGATGGGTAAATGCGCAGGTGAGAAAGGACAGATGTTAGCTACACGGAGACGCGGGGATCTTGGGATGGGCTTTGTCTGGCCAATAATGGAGAACAGATATCGGAGGGAGGGGGGGGGGGGGGAGACCCAGAAAACCAAGACACAAAAACCACTTTTGTGGCCATTGTGTTTCCACAGGAGTCTTGATCTAGGGAAGATGTGCTGTTTGGAGAACTAATAAGGCGACGGGTTTCTTTGATGAGACACGTTCTGAAAACCAAGGTCTATAGGAGTCATCCATAGCTGGCTCCCTGGGGCCTTTCTCCCCTTATCTGCAAAATCTGGCCTCCCAGGGGGCTTGGATATGTCTTCCGCCCATCACCCCTCAAGCCCCAGAGGCCCCTCTCTTGAAGGCCCAAGGTAGCTTCCTATCACCCACATGCTGAACTTCAAATTCCTAGCCTAGTAACCAAGGTCACCATGAACTGGCTCCACATGACCTTGTTCTTCCTAGTCCCCTCACCACTCCCAGACCTCTACTCTTACTAGACCCATCTTCTCTGAGAGCCCACTTTATATTTTCTCTTCCATGCAAGGTGCCTTTCCCTGAGAGGCTCTTCCGCTCTTGTCCAAAGTCTACTTAGGCTGGCAGACCAGAGTCCCAGGAGCCTGTGGCCATCCTCATTCACTCTCCATCATCAGTTCTTACACAGGGATCCTGTATGCAGCTGACAACTCATTGACTGTCCCTCTAGCATGCTCTCCAAAAGGGGGCACAGGTGGCAGCCTAATAGGGGCCAGCAAATGGCAGAGAATAAACAGAGTGGGCACAATAGGAAGTACTAGCCTTCTTCAAACAGCAAGACGAGGCCTCCAGCAGGCTGGAGTATGCAGAGGACTTCACACCTTCCCCCGAAAATCTTCCAACTCTGAGGCCTGGGAGCAGGACTCTAGCGAAACCATGGACATATTGCCAACACCCTCTGCCAAGCACCCTGAAACTCAGAAGGTGAGCTTTTAAAACCTGGAATAATCCCTAGGACAAGGCCCAAACTTTTAGCCTCTCAACATTGTCCCAACTCCTTCTTTTCTGTAATGTTTCATTCATTCAACAAAGAGTTGAGTGGCCAGAGTGTGCCCGGCCCTGGGGATTTGGTGGTGTATAGTCCAGACACAGCCCCCTTGTCATGAGGCCTGCAGATGATGAATCAAGAGCCACAGAAATGACTGATTGCAATTGTGAGAAATGAAGTGAAGGTTAAGTGCAGGTTGCTCTTACAGGATTTAGTTAGGCTGAACAGTCGCTTCTCAAGGACACCGTTTTACAGGAGGTGGGCTCTGGGCGGGCTGCCCTGCAGCAGTGGCCACGGGAGCCTGAGCGTCGTCTCGGTGCACCACTTCGTGGATGCTGAGTGCAGTGAGGCTGAGGGAGGGTCTGAGGCAGGCTGGGGGCCAAGAGCAGGTGGAGAAGGAACTCTAGGTAGAGATTGTACCTGAACTTGTCAGGAATGTGGAGAGGATCAGAGCAGGAACCAGCTAGCTCACGCACTGATGCCACAGCCCGAGATGTTCCAACATCCTTCCAGGTACTTGCCTTCTCCTACTTAAAACGAGGACCTTCTTTTCAACAGGCCCCCAAATCCCATGCTACCAGTCCTTCAGGACTGGCTAACACCACCCTTGTGGGAACCAGTCACTCCCTCACTGGTTGTATTTCACGTACTCAATTTTTCTACCTATGATGCTAGTGAATTGCCTTAAATCATGGTTTCTGCTGTAAATGTTCATCTACTCTACCTCACAGGGAATTCTAGGAGTCGAATGATGTCTAGTTCTGTGCATAGCAAGGATTCTAGTGAAGGCATAAACCAAGAAAACAAGCATTCGGCATGCCTGCCTCCACTTCCAAATCTAGTGGCCATGGCAGACATTATTAATCAATCCTGGCACTCATTTCTGTTGTGTCTGGACATGGTTTTAAAGCACCTGCTCAGAATACTTTTCCCTGGTTTCCCTCAAAAGGAGTCACCCTCTTCCAATTGTTTCTTTAGACTGATCTCATTCTTTTCTCCATAGTGCTCTTCATACTTGGTAATTAGGTATTAAAAAAAAAAAAAAGACCTATTTAAGGCCTGCATCCCCAACCAACCTGACCCTTCTTGAGAGTAGACCATGCCTGTTTTTGTTTATCACAGAATTTCTGTGGCTGAGTGCAGTCCTTGTCACCTAGAAAGAGCTCAATAAATAGTTGCATCAAGTTGACCAAGAGCTTGAGAGAGCCTCCCGTCACAATTCCTGTTATGATCCTGGCTCTGCAATTTCCTAACTGCACATGGGCAGGTTCCTCTCCTCTTGCCTCAGTTCCCCTATCAGTACAATGAGGCCGCAGCCACTTGCTGTGCAGTCTCGGTGAGCACCGGGCTGTGTAAAGGAAGAGAAAACATTTTGCAAACCAGATACTGATGCTGGCTCCTGTGGTTATTGGTCTGGCTTCTCCCCTTCTCTCTGCACGAGGGCCAGGAGCTGTTTGAGCAGAAGTTTCATTTTCACTCACCCCGAGGTTTCGGACGATCTGGGATAAAGCCTGTTCCTCCTGAGTGCGGTGGCCATGGGTGAATTTTATTTCGGATTGGAGGGCTGGTTTGCTGTGGAGTTAGTTTGCTGTGGTGTTCAGGGTGGGCCCAGAAGATGTGAGCCCCGGGTTGGGCAGAGTTGCCCTCCTCTCCTGCCTGGGTCCAGGGTGGCATCCTCTCAGCTCCTGGACCCTGAGGGGAGGGGGCCGTGGCTCCTGGTGCTGGACTCTGACCTTCCACTGCTTGGGCTGCAGTGTGGCAGCACCCACTCCCCCTCCTCCCCGCCCCCCCTCCCCCTCCTCCCTCTCCCCCTCTTCCTCTCTCTCCTCCTTTCACCACAGGGAAGCGGGGAGAGAGCACTGTGGGCGCCCCTTTGTTGTTTCTACAGCTGGGGCCCCGCGGCCCCTCCCTCCGGGACGTGAGTCCCCAGAGCCTGTTTCTCGGCAGGCTGGCCTGCTCTGACCAGCGGAGCCTGCCTGATGTGTCCTGGGGGAGGCCGTCGCCTCAGGCGAAGGAGCTTGAGCCGCCCCTGCTGGAGGCTGATGCGGGCCCCGAGCCCGTGGGAATTTCTGTGTGTGCAGTGCCAAGAGGGACGGTAGGCTGGAGGACTGTCACCAATCCCAGAAAGGGGTGTGGTGGGATGGGGCTGCCAGGGCCCCGTGATCGGGAAGCACAGAGCCCCTGCCTGCCCTGTCCCTGACTCTGGACTGGGGTGGAGGACGGGCCTCATGACTTGCCCTCCCAGGGGGGCCGGTTAGCTCCCAGCACAGCGCCAGTTTCCCTGGTGGCCAGACACCTGGAGTTCTGGGAGAAGGAAGCAAAGGAGGACCTGGGCAGCTGTCCCTTCCCAGGCAGGAGGGCTTGGGGCACTTACAAGACTCTCCCACTCTCTGGGTCAAGCCCCATCAAACTACTCGGAAGAGCCCAGCTCCACCCCCTTCCCACTGCTACCCAGCCAGGAGTGCCCTCCGTCCTGCCTTCTCTTTGTTCACAAAGTCCAACTCCTGTGCCACCACCTCCGGGATGCCTCCCGTGGCTTCTCCAGATGAGGTTGGTGGCTGCCTCTTCTGGGTTCCAAGCCTCTTTGTTCTTCTTCCCATTACTGTGAGTGCTCTCAGCCGAGTAATTACTAATTAACTATGACATTCTTATCTTCTGGCTTCCTCTACACTGTGAGCTCAAGGGCATCTTCACTGTGCTGAACATCTGTTCTGCCTCCTGCCTGGCCTCACAGCCCCTTCTTCCTACGACGGCACCTACGGTAGGCAGTCCCTGCGACGGCCCCAGAGATGCCCACCTCCTGGTCTGCCCACGTGCGTTTTCCCCTTTCCTGTTGAGTAGGCCTGAGCTGTGTGGCCAGTGGGACATGGCAGGAGGGAGGTTGTGTGACTCTGTGGCGGGAGCATCAAGAGCCCTGAGGCTCTACCTTGTTCCTCTCTGGACCGCTTACTCAAAGGAAGACAGCCCACCGTGTTGTCAGCATGCTGAAGCAGCCTTGTGAAGAGCAGAGGTAGCAACAGCTGGCCCAGCGAGGCCTTCAGATGACCGGCGCTCTGGCCAACAGCTGGACTGCACCTACGTCAAAGACCCAGAGCCAGAACTTCCCAACTATGCTACTCCTGAGTTCCCGACCCACAGAAGCTCTGTGAGATGATACGTGCTTCTTACTCTTTGGAGAAAAATCAATACTCGGACATAGATAACTAGGAAGTACCTCAGTGCTCCATAGGGAACTGTCCTTTCTATATGTGGTCTTAGTGGAATTGTCAAAGTGCTCTACCCTTCCAGGGCCCCAACAGATGTAGGCCCTGACCCACCAGAGCTCAGTCAGACCCTCTCTCTAGAATTTGTACCTCAAGCAGAGATACTAGACCAGGAAGTGTTTGGTTGATTCTGGAAACCACTTGACATTATACACACATACACACTTTCTTTTTTGTCAGAGTTAGGTATGGCCACTGCCATTGCTATTGTCATTGTCATATTGCTATCCACCTTACTCATCAAAGGCCCTCTGTGTGCCCAGAACACACATCACTCAATAAGCGCCCAACCATTGTATGTTGGATGAATGAAACACTTAGGAATGTGAATGACATCAGGGCTCTTTATTGCGATTTTAATTGGTGTTTTGTCTGCACTGTTGAAGAATTTAGAAGCCCAAGAATTCATGAAGTTGAATCTTTCCCTGTCGTTTGCCTTCTCAGAGAAAAGCAGCTTTGTGCTCATTCACCTGCCACAGGAAGTTCCTGTCCCAGGCCACCTGCTTGCTTGGTCTGGAAGCTGCACTCTTTGAGGTACCTGCCAGGGTGAGAAGAAGGCATCAGTCACAGCAGAGAGAGCTCGGCAGCAGGGTGGGGTGAAGACGCACCTTAGCTGTTGGCAGTGCCCTGGCAGTGACGCAGGCCCCAGCTTGAGCCAGCTCAGTGAGGACCCAATGGAGCTGCCTGTCTTCAGGGGACATTTGGGGCTTTTGAAGGCTGTGACCTGCAGAATTTAACAGTGGCACCCAATGTTGGGAACACCACAGACCCCCACGCATCACTCTGTGTAACAGCCTAGGACCCTGGGGGTGTGAGAGAGGAACCTCACCCAGGACAGAAATGGAACTTTCCACCAATCCAGTATGACAGGGGTACGACGTCATGTTTATAGTTATCGATGTAGGGATGTGTGCCGTTTCTTTTACACCTAAGTGTGTGGAATAAGGCTCAAAGTCAGCTCCATGGTCACAGGAACCTTTTTGTTGTTCTGTTTTGGCCATTGTTGGGTTACAAAGCCTTGCATATTTCTTGACACACAGTAGGTACACTATAAATATTAGTGCCTAAAGGCATAGAAGAAAACAATAGTTTACTGAGTGCTCACTAAGGTGTGAGAGGAATTCCCCTTAGACTCTTTCCACTTGCTCTTCTCATGACAGTCATCAAGAATAATAAATGCTGGAGAGGATGTGGAGAGATAGTGACACCTTTACACTTTAGTGGGACTGTAAATTAGTAAAACCCACACTAGTTTGGAGGTTCCTCAAAAGACTAGGCATGGAACCATCATGTGATCCGGATAAATCATGCCTCAGTATTTATCCTGAAGAATTAAAGGCAGCTTCATGCAGTGATACATGAATACTCTTGTTTATAGCAGCATAATTCACAATAGACAAACTATGGAACCAGCCTAGGTGTCCATCAATGGATGAATGGATAGATAAAATGTGGCATATATACTTAATGGAGTTTTAAATTTTTAATTAAAAAAAATTTTTTTTAGTTGTCAATGGACTTTTATTTTATTTATTTATATGTGGTGCTGAGAATCGAACCCAGGGCCTCGCACGTGCTGGGCAAGTGCTCTACCACTGAGCCACAACCCCAGCCCCTCAATGGAGTTTTATTCAGCCATGAAGAAAAATGAAATTAGGGCATTTGCAGGAAAGTGAATGGAACTAGAGACCATCCTGTCAGGCGAAATAAGCCAAACTCAGAAGGTCAAGGGTCATACGTTTTCTCTCATAGGTGGAAGCTAGAGAGGGAAAAGGAAGACAAGGGTGGGGGTGGAGCTAATGAAAATCAAAGGGAGATTGGCCGAGGGAAAGGAGCGAGGGCTTGGAGGCGTGGAGGGAGGGGGAGATGCCAGGGAGTGAAACTGGCCACATTATATTGTTATATTGTGTATTGTGTGCATGTACAAATGGGTGACAACAGATCCCATCGGTATATACAACTACAGTGCACCAATTAAAAAAGGTGGGGAAAACCCCAACCTGGTACCCTCCTCTTTGTTTCATTTCTCCCTGCCTGCCTGCCTCCTCTCTTCCTAACCACACTCCCACTGTCTTAGGCACTCACACGTGTTTTTGGTGAGCAGCGTGCTGTCATGCCTGTGCATTGTTAAGTGTAGAAAGGCCGGGGTGTCACTTCTCATCCCGTTTCCCATCTTTGTCACCCTTCACATCTTGCCATCCGCATCTTGCAGACATTGTTTTGCTCCAGGACCTGGCTGCTGCTTGTCCCTCCTGGGCTCAGCATCCTCAAATAAATCCCCTGTAGAGCTGCTGTGGGTGGTGCGCCCAGGCCTGGGATCGCTATTCACCGCAGCGTGTGCGGATCTCAGCCAAGAATGACCGCCAGGGCCTGGCTACCCACCGCAACGCAGGACACCTGCTTCATTTCCGCTTTCTGTGCCAATCATTCTCCAGCTTTCTCATAGTTTCTAGTCTAGGAGGTACAGACTCCTTATTATTTTAAATGGTATTTCTTAACCACATTCTGGGACGAAGAATTGAAGCCTTAGGAAAGCGACACGCCCAGGGTCCTTGCGCCCAGCCCCTCTGGCCCGGCCTGGAGGGCCCAGCAGCCCTTTGGATGGGCCAGGGCTCTGCCGGCCACAGAGCTGGGCTCCCGCGGGCTCCGCTACGACAGCCGTCTTCTGCTGTGATCGAGCCCCACCTGGTGGCACCGAGAGGGAACTAACGCGGGGGGAAAAGAACAGAAGGAAGGGGAGAACTGCCTTACCCAGGGGCTCAAACCCAAGCGGGTCACCCAGGCTCGGGGCCATGACCCGCTGCAGACTCTGGACACCTGGAGGGTGTGGGCCAGGCCCTAGGAAGTGGATCAACCTTGAACACCTTCGTTTTTGAGGCTTCTGTTGTTTTTTGGACAAATGAAACTGGAACGTTGTTACCAAGATATTTAGTATACTTCTTTTAAAAATGTGCTTTTAACCAACTTAACCAACGTACAACATACCTACTTAAAAGGCATGAATCCCAGGTGTACAGTTCAATGAATTTTCCTAAGCAAACATTGCTCCTGCCACCGCCCCCAGCCCACCTCCGAGGGTGGCCCCTGCCCTGACTTCTAATAGCATAGATTAGTCTGGCCTGGGTTGGAGGCTGTGTGAATGGCACTGTTCAGGTGTCCTTTATATTTTGTACTGTGGGAGGCAATGCAGGAATGTTCAGAGGTGAAATGAGTGAGAACTGTCACCTCTCACTGGATGAATCCACTTGATGGGTTAGTAATTTGGATGGATTTCTGGGTGGTAACTGTAGGCTGGTGAGGCATGACTGGGGGTGTGCCCTTAGGGATTATTTATCTTGTCTGGGGTTCCTCGCTTGTGCACACACACAGGCCTGCTCTCTCTCTCTCTCTCTCTCTCTCTTTGATTCCTGGCTGCCAGGAACTGAGCAGCTTACCTCCACAGCACCCTTCCGCCATGATGATCTGCCTCACCCTGGGCCAGAGCTACGCAGTCAGCCATCCACAGACTTAGAATGGTCCCCAAACAACATTTTTTTTTTTTTTTTTTTGGTACCGGGGATTGAACTCAGGGGCACTCAACCACTGGGCCACATCCCCAGCACTTTTTGTATTTTATTTAGAGACAGGGTCTCACGGAGTTGCTAAGTGCCTCGCCATTGCTGAGGCTGGCTTTGAACTCAACGATCCTTCTCTCTCAGCCTCCTGAGCTGCTGGGATTACAGGTGTGCGCCACTGCGCCCGACTGCCAAACAAACTTTTGATCCACTAAATTGTTCTTGTCAGATATTCCAGTCACAGTGACAGAAAGCTGCACAATACTGTTTAGAGTGTTCTTTTTTTTTTTTAATACTTATTTATTTACTTTAGTTGTACACAATGAAATGTATTTATATTTACGTGGTGCTGAGGATTGAACCCGGGCTGTGCACGTGCGAGGTGGGCGCTCTGCTGCTGAGCCACAACCCCAGCCCCTAGAGTGTTCTTTTATATTGTTTGTTATACTTGTTTTTACATCATAGTCTAAGTTATCTGTTCTGCTGTTGATGACTGATTCCATTCTTTGTCTTTATTGAATCAAAGAGCTGGGAACGGCTAGCATGTGTCTGTCTAGTGGCGCACACCTTTCTGTCGCATATGCATACATGTGCACCAACAGGAAATACTGGACCATGGGGTAGGTGCAGATTCAACTTTCATAGATGCATCCTGCTTCCCTGAGCTGCTGGCTAAATGAACAGTCCCAATGCAGTGGAGGAGAGTTCCAGTTGGGGGAGAGTTCCGGTTGCTCCACATGCGCACCAACAATTGCTGCTATCACTGGGTCAGCCATCCTTGTAGAGGTGCGTGTACTTGTTTTAGAATTTGCATATTCTGGTGACTAATGAAAATTTCTGTGTTTCTTGGTCACTTGGCTAACCTCTTCTGTGAAGTCTCTCTACGATGTTCAAGACTTTAGCCCGTTTTCCCATTGCGTGATCTGCCTTTTTCTTATTTTATAGGAGTTAAAAATAGATCATCTGGACAGAAGTCCGTTGACAGATGTAGCGACAGAAGACAGCTCCATTGGCATCACTTGGTCTTTCACTCTTTTGATGAATAGAAATTATTTATCAACATAGTGTTTCAAGATATTATTTTTCTGCTTTTTTGTGTTCTGCTTGATTTCTTTGTCAGCCTCCCCCAGTTCATGGAGATCGCCTTGTATGTTCCTTCTTCAAGCTTCCACAGTCAGCTGCCATCTGGAATGGCATTTTGCATATGGTGGGAGGCAGAGGGTCAGTATATTTTTCCGTATGGATATTTAACTGACCAGCCTGATTTATTGGGAAGATCAGCATTTCCTCGTGCACTGCAGATCATCTTTGTTGTACATACGTGTGTGTGTGTGTGTCTGTTTCTGGTGTGTGTCTGTTTCTGGTGTGTGTGTGTTTCTGAATCTGATGAGTACTCTAAGGAAATGCCACAGAACTGTACAAGTCACAAGGTCACTTCAGAATTTAGAAAGTACCTTCCGGGTTTGGGATGCACTGCAGGGGGCGCTGTCTGCTGACAGGCCCTACCTCAGGGTCTGCGGGGGAACGTCCCCTTCTTAATGCTCTCTGAATCTTGAGGCTCACTGTGGGCTTATTTGGTTGGATTGTCAGGAAGCCGAGGTTCCTGGAGCCGGAGGGGCTGGTGCATAAAACCCCTGTGGACCCCCAGAGACAGTCCATGTAGCCCCAACAGTTGCAAGTGGATAAGGACTCTTTTCCATTTTCCACACTACGTGGAACCCAGGGAAGCTGGCAGCCAGTCTCCGTGGAGCCATCTGGGGCCACGAGGTGGCCTTCCACTGCAGTTCCCTCTTTGAGGGTCTGTAGGCACCACACAGAGCTCAGCAGTGGCTGCGCCTCGTGCTCAGATAACCGTGGAAAAGTCCAGCAATGGGGTCTTGGAGTTCAGGGGAGAATCCCCCAGTGACTCTGGCTCTGAATGTCCCAGTGTGGGGGTGGACAGTGGTGGCATCAGCTTGGGGCTCAGCGCTGGGCAGCAGGGTGTGGCTGTGCAGGCTAGGTCGGCAGGGCGGTAGGCATGTGGCCCCAGTGCGCCCTCTGCCAGGAACTCAGGAGCACCTGGGGGGATTCGCCGTCCCTCTCTGGGCCCGACTCCTCACCTTTGATGTCCTGGTGTCATGGGATGGGGGTGTCTCCTGAGAAGATGTATTGGAATCTACCTCCCTGGTGCCCGGGAAAGTGGCTTTATTTGCAAATAGGATCTTAATAAGATATAATCAGGTTAGGATGCGTTCACTGGGGGTGAGCCCTGATTTAGTATGACCAGTAATTCTCCTAAGAAAAGGAGACAGGGTTGGGGGTGTGGCTCAGAGGTAGACCAGTCACCTAGCATGCCAAGGTCCTGGGTTCAACCCAAGCATTGCAAAAGAAAAAGAAGGAGAAGGAGAAGAGGAAGAGGGACAGACACTCAGAGAAGTGAAGACAGAGGCAGAGCTTGTGTCATGCTGCCATATGACCGGGAACCCCTGGGGCACAAGAAGCTAGAAGCAGCAACCAACCTTCTCCCCTAGAGGTCTTGGAGCAGCGGAGCTGCCGACCCCTTGATCTCAGACATCCAGGCTCCAGACTCGGAGACAACGTGTTTAGCCACCCACGTGTGGTACTCTGTCACAGCAGCCCTAGAAGATGAATACTGCTGTCTCTGGATTGGCTCCTCCTGTCCTACCCATGTCACTCTCCTGCGTCACACCTGTCCCTGGTTCCTGGCTGTTCCTGGAATGGCATCGTGGGTGCTGACGGCATCTCCCACCCCGCCAGCTCCAACCAGCTCCTGCCGTCCTCTCTTTCCTCTCCCCAACCTCCTCTTACTGTCACTCAGACCACAGGATGGCTGAGGGTCATCCTCGAGTCCCTTCTGTCACGTTCACATTCAGTCGGTGACAGACTCCTTCAGCTCTATCTTCAAAATGTATTCTGGACCATTTGCTCCCACCATGATCACCCTGTGTAATGCCAAATTCTCTGTCACTTGTTAATTGCGAAAGTAGCCACTCCCCTTGGCTCCTCCTGCACTCAGTTCCTCTGCAACGTGACTCTGCGGTTCTTTCCTTCAGCAGGTGGCGTTTATTTCTCCTCCCTGGAACCTGAGCTGATCTTGGGACTTGCTGTGGTGACTCTAGTCTAGGATGAGGGTAGCGTGGCTGTGTGCAGGTTCTGACCTGGGCCTCAGCCCGGCTTTGCCTGCTTCCTGGAATCCAGCCATACCCTGAGCACAAGCCCAGGTTGGCCCATGGGAAGATGATGAGCCTGAGGCAGAGGCTGGCCACCCCAGCCGGACCCCCCCTAATCCACTTGCTGACCACAGACCCTTGTGCCCAGCCTAGGTCCACTGAGCCTGGCCAGGATTGGCAGAAAGGCTCTATTGACCTGTAGACTCCTGAGAAGTTGTGTTCTGTGTTTTGGGTTAATTTGTTACACAGCTATAGCTAACTGATATAACTTCTTAACTAATCTCTATGCTTTCCGTTCCCCTCTCAGAATATTCTGTCTTCTGAGAAGCCACAAGGATCTCTTCTCTATTTATTATCTCCAAAGTGCTTTCCTTTTGCAAGCAGAATAAAATGCAAGCTCTAGGTCATAGCCTACATGACCTGGGTAGGTCCCTGGCTCTCCCATCTCTTGCTGCTTCAGCATGGTGACCTTCTGTGAAGTTCCTCCATCAGCCTTGTCTCTCTTCCCCTGGGGAACACTTCCTCAATCTGCACATCGAGGCCGCCTCCTTCTTGCCCTTTAGGCATTAACTCAAACATTTCCCCAGAGAGTCCTACCCTAAAGCTGTCCGTCCCCCCCCCCCCCCAGGCACTTCCTGTCACTTCACCTTGCTTTCATTTTCTCACTTCTTGCTGAATTTTCGGTCGAGGTGCATGTGTCTCTCAACTAGAGCGTTCCCCCAATGTTCTCTTACACAGTTCAGTTTATCTCCCCAGCACGGCGGCTCCATGAAAGCAAAAAGGCGACTTGTGACTCTCTGCTGTGTCCTTAGTCATTAAAAGAGTTCCCGGCCCATAGTAGGTGCTCACTGTATGTGAAATAAATGAACGATGACTCCAAAGAGGAAACACCCTGTGCAGCTCACAAGCCCCCCTGTGCAGAGATCTCTTTTCCCTGCTCCCCTGTCGACCGTACCCCCCATCCAGACTGAGCTAATGCAGGTTCCCCAACATGCCACACTGTCCCTGGCTGCTGAGCTTTTGCAGACTCTGTTCCCTCTGCCTTCCCTCACATCTCACTCAAAGGTCCTTGTAACTCCTGTTTATCCATAAAAGTTTTGCCTTAGCCCCTCTCTGTTTCCAAAAAGTCTTTCTTCCCCTTCCCCTTCCCCCAGGCCATGGTAATGAGCCACCATCCCTGGCTCTCCTGTGGCCCTTCACTCCCTTCTCTGTGCTTTGATTAACTGGTTACTCCTCTGTCTTTGGGACTCTAAGCCCTGTGTGGACAGGATAATGGAGTATTGGGAACCCAAACATCTGCCTGCTGTCCATCACCCTGAACACTTCACTAGGTGGGAGAAGCAGGGATGGGATGCTGGGCCCTGGCTCCTTTGCCATCAGACCTCTTAGTGCAACCTGGAAGGATGGAACTAGTAAACAACCCCAGCCCTGCAGGAAAGGACACAGGGGTCTTAGTGGACCACAAGGAGAATACAGAAAACCAACCATATAATACAATTGGTGCAGGGCAAGAAAAAGGATGAATAAATAAAATCTGTGTTACCCTGAAGTCATCCCTTATTACTGGAAAATAATTCAGTCACTGACTTCATGCCTTATTAAAAGGCTGGCTGAGACTGTTCTTGGTCATTCATTTTAAAGAGAGATGTGGTAATGATCCTGGAGAGGTAAACAAACTGACTTGTATGATAGAAAATTGTGGGGGAAAAATCAAGTCTGAAGATGAAAAAGCTAAATGGCCACTGTCATATTACATTGCTGTGGTTAAAATATCTGACATTTAACTTTTCAGGGCATTTAATCTGTTATTTAATTTGTTCCTCATCACTCATCCTTCCTGAACATAAATATTTACTAGACAATGAAACCTGACGTCTTCCCTTCCACAGTGGTTTGAGTGAGAGAAAACAGGCTCAAATTGCAGCGAGAGAGGGGCAGGTTGGACAGGCTGAAGGACTTCCTGGAGGTGAAGACACTCGAGGCAGAAGGGAGGTTGGCAGAACCTCATCCTGACTGCTGGGTCTGCAGTCGTGAGGTTTGAAGATGGTTCCGGGTATTGCTTCTGGCTGAGGTGATACTGCCAGAGCTCCTGACACTTGGGCATTGCTGTGGTTTGGACCTGGTTTAAGTGTGCCCCCAGGGGTTCCTCTGCTGGAAGCCTGATCCCCAGCATGGCCATGTGAGAGGTGATGGGCCCTCTAAGAGGTGGAGTCTCGGGGACCCTGGTTAGTTCTCACCAGAAGGTTGTCATGAAGAACAAGTTGGCCCCTTCCCACTCTCTGGCTTCCTGTAATTCCATGTAATTGTTGCCTCTTGTGTGCTCCTGCCATGAGGCTATTGGCCGTGATGAGATAGAGCCAAGGCGGCTCTTGCAAGAACCACTGCCATGCCGTTTGGATCTTCAGCCTTCAAAGCTATGAATTAAATGAACCTCTTTGCTTTCTAAGATACCCAGCCTCAGGTATTTTGTTATAGCAACAGAAAATGGACTAATATAGTGATTCTCAGAAAATACTTTCCTTTTCCGCTTTTGAACTGCTGCTTCTCTCAAAGGAATGGATGTTTGTGGGAAAGGAGTGTCATCTAATCATATGCACCTGGTTTCTTGAGAATCTGGTGAGTTTTGCTGTGGTCTTGTCCCAACACAGCAGGGCTCACTGTGCTCTTGCTCATGTTGCTGTGGCCTCCCAACTCCTCCAAGGGGCCCCACCTCTCAGTTGTGACTGTACCTCTGGTATGGGCTGGGGTAGCATGGGGTCTGGTGGCCTCCAGGGCCTCCCTCTGACCCCAGGACAGTGACTCTCACGGGAAGGCCACTCACCTCTGAGGGTCACTTTAAAACCTCAGTGTGGGGCATGGGAATTTAAAAGGCCCATGGATGGAGCACCCTGCCACTTCACTATGTGGAGTCCGATAGTCAAGGCGCTCGCGGGGCCTGGCTGGAGCGCTGGTGCACACTAGCGGCTTTATGAGTCTCGCTCCCCCTGGCTGGGCGCCAGCTCTCAGTGACCCAGGGACCATCACATTTTGGGGTTTACCTGGGAGGACCTAGATTTGGCACCAGTAGCTTTTTAGCAGGGCTTGATTGACAGGTACATGCCTGATTTTGAGGGTCATTTCTAGGAATGCAGCCATGGGGAAGTCAGTGCCTTACCCAGCCCAGGGGACCATGGGAACAGCTCTTGGGTGTCAATGACCATGCTTCCCGCTTCACCTGCAAGCTCTGCTTTACTCTTCACAGCATCCCTGCTCAGCAGCTACCATCATTAGTACCTTTTTGCAGAGGCATAAACAAAGGCACCGAGAGGTAAAGTGGCTTGCTTAAAGTCACACAGCTAGTCAATGAGGCGGTTGGGAGTCAAACTTACTTAAAATGCTTATGGGGACTA
Organism: Tamias sibiricus; assembly: GCA_025594165.1. Classification (NCBI taxonomy): domain Eukaryota; kingdom Metazoa; phylum Chordata; class Mammalia; order Rodentia; family Sciuridae; genus Tamias; species Tamias sibiricus. Next base: position 35,795,171 of record CM046672.1, read on the forward strand.
GAAAGGCTTAGGTCTGTAGCTTTGACTGGCAGACATGCCGGGATGGGAAGACAGTATCTCTGAACAGTCCTGCAGGATTTTCCAGTGACCTCTGCCATGCAGGAGGCTGAGATGAGGACCCTGTTTACATCTCAGTCCTGCCATTTCTCATCTGTGAGCCTCTGGCCAATTTCTTTACCCTCTCTGGCCTTTACTTCAAGGGAATAATGAGGTCCTGGACTTAAGGACATCAAGGTCCCTACCAGCTCCGAAAGCTCCCGGCTCCTGGGTGGAGAGCCCGTGGGTGTGAGTCCCTGAGAGTCCCCTTGTTGACTGAGGCTGTCTGTCCCTTGTTCACTCTGGATGACTCCCCTGTCCTTCACAAAGAGGGTCAACACCCCACAGAGCCAAGTCCTGCACAGCGGTCCCCACCAGCCTTCTGTCCTTCCTGAGGTGGCTTTGGGGACTCTGGGCCCCCACTTTGTCACTAAGACCTCCTTCTTCAGCAGCCCTTTCTTTGGGCGGGAGAAGAGACACGGTTTATCTTAAGTTGGTTTGGACTTGGATGTCGAGGACAAAGCCCACACTGGCACAAGGATGTGTGCAGTCTGATTGTCACTGTCTAAAAGAGATGCACTATGTCTGAAGGGCTTGTGGCTATGTGCCAGAGGACGGCTGGCATCTGGTGGCCAAGGGCCCAATGGCAGAAGGACCTGCAGGCTGCAATGGCGAGGAGCCACCACTTAGGTGGCTGCACTGGAGCTGTGGCTGAAAACTTTCTTAGAGTCAATCTCTGACTCGACCATGTGCGGGTGGATGTCCATGTTCAGCCCCGCGTCCTTGCAGAGCTTGAGCAGGGTCCGGATGTTGTTCTTGGATAATCTCAGGTATCTGCGCGAGAGAAGGGATCGGAGTTACGAGTGGCGTCACGGTAGCATCTCTCTAGTGACAAGAGCTTACCTTTAAGTAGCACAAAGTGTGGGACCTCTCCAGGGGACTGGCTCTCTAGACACTTGTGGAACTGACAGACACATCATAAGACACAGGGACACCCTGCAGAGGTTAGGGTTTAACTTGGTGGAACTCTTGTCAATCAATATGCCAAGCACCACTCCTGGCCGCACCCCAAAGACAAAAGGCTCGTTCCTTATCTTGGACTGAGGGACTCCACTCAGATTCTCCACTGTTATGGTTTGGATGTGAGGTGTCCCCAAAAGCTCAAGTGTGAGACAATGCAAGGTTTAGAGAAGAAATGATTGGGTTATGAGAGCCTTTAACCGATCAGTGAATTAATCCCCTGACGGGATTAACCTAGTGGTAAGGGAAGCCAGGCGGGGTGTGGCCCGAGGAGGCGGGGCACTGGGGGCGTGGCTTTGGGGCATATATTTAGTGAGTCTCTCTCTGCTTCCTGATGGTCCTGTGAGCTGCTTCCCTCCACCACACTCTTCCACCAGAATGTCCAGCCACACCTGGAGCCGCTAGGAATGAAGTCCGCTGTCTATGGACAGAGATCCCTGAAACCATGAGCCTTCAAATACCCTTTTTCTCCTCTACGGTTGTGCTGGTCAAGACGGTCAGTCACAGCAGTGAAAAGCTGACTACCACATCCACGTATCTCAAGTGAAGAAGTCAGGGGAAGGAAACGTTAGATAAGAGAAGGTGTGCATGCAGGCTTCATCCACAACAGGAACGTGAGAGATTCCATCAACAGAGGAATTCCTAAGCAAAGAACCGACTACCCCATTCTGAGGGCTCTTAATTAAAACGCCATAATTAAAATGGCATTAGGAAGAACAAAGTGTAACGTGGCTGTCACCTGAAGCCAAGTGGGGAGGAAAACTAGAGGGTAAATTATTGTGTGCTCTGTCTCCCTCACAGGCACGGGCCCTGAGGGACACCAAGGGCTGTGGGAAACACAGAATGGCACAGATCATGGCCGAACAGCTTTAGGGATAGAAGTGCGTATTTTATGCTAATAATAGTCAGACAATTTAAAAATCAGGATATTGATTTATACTATTTTCTAAAGCCCCACTATCTGACATATGTTGAAGATTGAAAAAGATTCTGTTTTTTGTTTTATTCCATTTTTACTGTATGTTCTAGAAAGTACCTCTGCTATTCCTGCCAGAGAACTTACTCCACCATCAACCCTGACCTTCCTCCACGAGGGAAGGAAGACCCTACTCCAGGCACCTGCGGGTTGGTACTTTGCTGCAGAGGAGCTGCAGTTTGATGGAAACGGCCTCCTTTCTCCTTCAAGAGCTTCCCGGAGCTCAGCTGGTCTCACGCCCCTCACCTACCCCCACACCTGGACTACCCTTTCCTTGACTCCAGCCACAGTCCACCCCGTCCTCCTCCCGGACCAGCCCAGCCTCTGAGGTCTCATGCACTCGTGCATGTGGGCATTGGCTAGGAGCCCATTTTGAACAATTTCATCCTTTTCTTGCATGTTTTTCTCATGGCTTTGTGCATGCCACATCTTCCCTGGGAGGACCAGAGTCCTATCCAAATCTCTTTTCTTCCCACCATGGAACCACAGAGGCAGAATCAGTTAGAAACACGCGATCGATCTGAAAGCCATAGCCAAAGTCTCCCAGCCACTGACTACCCACAAGGGCCATCAACTGGGGACTCCGCCTGTTCATCTTGCAGCCAGTTAACCATTCCACCCACCCACCCCTTAGCTCTGCAGTAAGCAGAGCGGGCCTTGCGGTGGGGCCGTTTGCCTTCCTGCCATTGTGGCCTCTTACACCTAGGGACGCGTTTATTGCTGTTGATTTCACAAGGATGACTACGTTATTCTGTTGTCTCTTTTTCCCTCAGCTAAGGTTTTTGGACTCTGTCATTTATGTCTTTATAGTAAGGATAACACTGGGCTAGGGAGAGGGATCCTTGGTTTGTTTTTGGCGGGGTGGGGTGGGGTGGAGACCAAGCTAAAAAACAGTGGAGTCTTGATAAATAAGTGAGCAAGCAAGAAGGAAGCCCTTTGGTAAGAGCAGCACTCATCAAATGGCCTTGCTTGGTTCATGGTCCCCCTGGGAGTCTAAAAGTCCAAAAATACAGCAGAATGCCACTGGGGACTGTGGCTACCATTCCACCCCATAGCGTAAAGGACCTCAGTAGAATTTCCTGTTAAAACAAGACCACAGGCAACTCTTTCTTTTTTCTTTCTTTCTTTTTTTTTTTCCCCACTCAGATTGAACCCAGAGGCAATTTACTACTGAGCTATATCTCTAGTTCTTTTTATTTTTATTATTTTCATTTTGAGACAGAGTCTGGCTATGTTGCGAAGGCTGGCTTAGACTTGTGATCCTCCTGCCTTAGCCTCCAGTCTCTCTGGGATTACAGGTGTGGGCCACCGCTCCTTCTTTCTTTTTCGAATACGATTCATGGCTTCTATTGTGGAAATAGTGGAAAGGTTGCGTAAGTATCCAAAGGTGCAGCACCGAACATCGCAACACCTAAGTGGCAGCCTCACCATCGGCAGGCGAGGCTGCTGGGAAACCCACCGGCTTCCGCTGGAATAGTCCTTTGGGACTCAAGGACAGAGCTGGCTCCTGCTGAGCCCACCCGCCTAGGTTTCAGGGTCCCCAACCCGGAGACAGCAGCGACCACAGCCTCGCGTTCGCTCAGGACACCCTCAGCTCTCGCCCTCGCCCGCGGCTGCTCACCGACAGCTGAGCACCTCCTCCGGCTTGAGCATTTTCAGGGGTTCCATCTTGGGCTCGTTGCTCTTATCCATGAGGGTCTTCAGCTTGCGCTCGTAAGAGGGCTCTTGCATCTTGCCTCCCCAGTCTCTCAAGATGGTCCCCCTGCGGCCGCTGAAGATGGGGTCTTGCAACAGGGTATCTCCAACGGTGCTTTGTCTGCGGAACATGCTGGCCCGCTGAGTGGACTCTAGGGCGATGACATCCTTGATGTCTAACTCTGAAATAGGACAGATGCTACCGTGAGTTAGCGCCTGGGAGAGAAGAGAGGCGGGGTGGGCGGGAAGGGAACCAGGCTGAGCGCAAGGGCTTCAGGTCTAAGGAGGCGGCTTTGCAAGGCTTCCAGAAGTTCCTTTGCACCATTTAATTTCCCTCAATCTTTCCTCTCCTCCTTCCCCAGAGAGGATTCACCTAAAGGGAATTAGGCTAGAGGAGGTAGAGGGAGAAATCAGAGGGGATAAGCTTTGGGGGCAGGCGCGATGTTAAAGGACAAATAGTTTATTACACAGAACGAGGGAGAGAATGCTTGCAGGCTAGAGGAACAGCATGCACCGAGCCACAAATATATGAAAGTGGGAACATCTGCTGTGACCCAAATATGGCGTTCGTACTGAATAAAATCCTACTGGGGTTAGAGCTTGGAGATCTTAATTTTTTCTTCTTGTTAAATTCCTCTAATTATTTTATGAACTTTTACTTATGAGAATGGAATATTTTCTACCCATTCCATTTTTAATTGGTGTGACTCCTATAGAGAACAGTCTCTTATAGTCTCTTAAAATGTATTTGTCTAGTACACCAACAAACAGGGCATTTTGTCAGTTAGTACATTTTATTGATTTTTTTTAAAAACAAGGCTTTCTTGACTTTGGCAGAAATGCAATTGTATTTGAGAAAAAACAAAAAAAAAATCTTCCCACTACTTATAAAAATTAAGTTTTCTTCTTGACATATTTCATTTGACAGACCCTGTAAAACAATGACAAAAATGATACACACCATTTTAGCCCTGATTTTAGTTAAAATGACTTTAGCATTTCATCTTTTGCAATGATATTTGTGCTATTTTGGATATATGTTTTATCATGTTTTAGCAGTTTAATTTTAACCTTGGAGTTTTTATTAGTAATAATAGTTTGGTATGATTTATTGCTTTTGTATCATCTATTGATATGATTATATAGCTTTTCCTTTCATTTGTTGATATAATAAAATACGTTGCTAGATTATCCTTGTAGTAAACCATTTCTTACCTATTGTAATAAATCCAATTGAGTCATGAGGAATCATTATTTTAGACATTGGCATATTTGGTGTATTTTAAAATATTTTCAGATATTTTTTGCATCTATGTTTGTAAGAGCCTTTAATGAGAAAGTAGCTAAGATGGCGGCTGGCTGAGAGCCAAGAGGAGGCGTTTACTTGTTTATACCTGACCTTAATGTAATTGACTAAGAATCTTTCTGTGCCTGTGGGCACTGCGTACAGCACCTGTAAGTTGAGCTTGTGACACGTGTATGCTTGTTAAGATAAAGAGTATTTAAAGAGACTGTGGGGGAATCAGGGGGGACAGAAGAGAGAAGATAGAGAAGAAGAAGAAGCAACAATAAAGGAACCACTCATTCCCAGCCTGCCTCCGATTTCTTTCCCGTGGTATCGTTGCCTAAGGTGGCAACAAGTGGTGGCCCCTACGGGGAACTCATCAGCACGGCAGGTAAGTACTGAGGAACCTCGCAGGAGTCTCTAGCCAGAGTGGTTAAGGGTGAGGGAAAACGGGTTCGGAAATTTCAAGGAACCGAATTGTCAAGGTTATTGAAGATTTGTTAAAAATAGTTAGGGAATGCCTGCTCTCAACTAGACCTAGGGTTCAGGAAAGTGTTATTGAGTCAGGGCTGGTGAGGGTAGTATTAGTGAGGAGGAATTAAGTGAAAGTGATCTTGAGAGCACAATCTTCAATAAAATGAGCAAAAGGGAACTAAAAAGGACCAGGATGGAGGACCGTCAAGTGGAGAAACCACTTGTGCCTTCTGCTCCCCCATGGGATGACTCAATTGCAGAGTCTATTAGGGGTCTTTCTAGGCGCTTGCGTGCCCTTGAGTGTCAAAGTTCACAGGAACTATGGGATCTGCCAGTGTTTGAAAATGAAAATGAACAAAGATACCATCAATATTTAGATTTTAAAAACGATAAAACATTTTAAAGAAGCAACAATGACATATGGGCCCCAAGCTCCTTTCACCATAAGCATGTTAGAATCTCCTAATATGTTGAATTTAACTCCTACAGATTGGAAAGGCTTATGTAAGGCAGTATTGAGCAGGGGACAATACTTAGTTTGGAGGTCTCAATTCCAAGAGCTCTGTGTTGAAACCGCTCGTAGAAACGCGGCTGCAGGATTTCCAGATCGTAACGTAGACATGTTAAATGGAGAAGGGCAATATGCTGATTTACAGGTTCAGACTCAGTACGATCCTGGAGGTTACACTCAAATATACGCCGCAGCTGTTAAGGCTTAGAAAACATTGCAAGGAACTGGTGACTTACAGGGTAGCTTGTCTAAAGTAATTCAGGGACCCAATGAGCCATATGCTGAATTTGTTGATCGTCTTTTACAGACAGCAAGTAGGGTTTTTGGAGATGTTGATCAAGCCATGCCATTAGTTATTCAGCTGGCATATGAAAATGCCAACAAATATTGTCAAGATGCTATCAGACCTTGGAAATCTAAAAAGGACCTTTCTGTTTATATAAAACTTTGCAGGGACATAAATGATGCATTTATTACAGCTGGTGTAATCGCAGCAGCCATGAGAGGTGCTTCTCCTCTTAATTTTACAAGAGGGGCTCAACCTAAAAGTTATTATCAGTATAGTCAACCAGGTTATTTTAAAAAACAATGTCCCCAAAGAAGGCAAGAGACAATAGAAATAAAAACAAGCTTGAAGGAGCCCTAATTAAGGAGATAGCTAAGATTGCAGTTAGCTGAGAGCCATAAAAGATGTTCAAGTTCCACCTGATATTCATACATTTATCAAAGAATCTTTGTATGCCCGTGAACACTGTGTGACGTACCTGTCAGCTTGAGCTGTAAGCACTTGTCCTTGTTAAGGCAAAATGTATATAACCGGGTGAGGTTAGTTAGAGGTGTGGGGTGATTGAAGTTGGTGGTTGAAGTTGGTGGTCGGAGTTAGAGCGGTTGGAGTTGGAGAGGTTACTGGAGCCAGAGAGAGAAGAAGAATAAAAGACCTTTTTTCATTTTCATCCTGCCTCCGAATTTTCTCCCGTGGCGTCGTAGCTGCAAGCAACAGCATCAGGCAGCTACAAGTGGTGGCCTGTACGGGGAATTCGGTCAGCAGGTAAGAAATAAGAAAATTTTAAAAAATGGGAGCGAAAATAACAAAAGGTCGGATAATAAAAGCCATGGATGAGTTTTTCGATATCGCGGACTCGGTGGATAGTGAGGAAAGTGATCAAGAAAGCATAGCCTCTGAGTCAGTTAATACCAGTAAGAAGAGTAGTGGTGTAAATTCAAAAGTAAGAGCTGCAAAAGCCATCAGAAAACTATTGAAATTAGCCAAAGAGTGTGTACTCTCCTTAGAAGCTGAAACTCAGGATACCGGTAAAAGTGATAGTAAGGAGCCAAATAACCATGAAAGTATGGCCTCCTCCACTAAGCCAATTAGGAACTATGAAAGTAGTAGTGAAGAGGAATCAAAAAGTGATTCTGGGAGCACAGTCTCCAATAAAAGGAACAAAAAGAAATTAAAAAGGAGAAAGGACCATCAAGCAGAGGAATATTTTGTGCCCTCATGGGTAGAATCCCTAACAGAAACCAAGAGGAGTATTTCTGGGTGTATGCGTGCCCTTGAGGCAGAGATTAACAGCCTTTCTGAGCACTTATGCGCCCTTGAACACCAAAAACCACAGGAACATTTGGACCTGCCAGTATTTCAAAATGAAGAGGGGCAAAGGTATCACCAATCCCTAGACTTTAAAACAATAAAGAATTTTAAAGAGACGATTATGACCTATGGGCCTCAAGCTCCGTTCACGTTGAGTATGTTGGAGGCCCTTAACACTCTAACCTTAACCCCCTCAGACTGGAAGGGGTTATGCAAAGTGGTACTAAGTGGAGGACAATACCTAATCTGGAAGACTCAGTTCCAGGAACTTTGTTTAGAAGCAGCAAAGAGAAATGCTACAGCAGGTTTCCCAGAATGTAATATAGATATGCTAACAGGTGAAGGACAGTTTTCTGAACTACAAATCCAACTACAATACGACCCTGGTGTGTATGCCCAGATTTATACAGCTGCTGTTAGAGCCTGGAAGACCATATCAGGAACAGGTGATTTGCAGGGCAGTCTATCAAAAGTGATACAGGGGCCTAATGAACCGTATGCTGATTTTGCAGATAGACTCTTAAGAACAGCTGGGAGAGTATTCAGAGATTTAGAACAAGCAATGCCCCCTGTTGTCCAATTAGCATACGAGAATTCTAATAAATATTACCAGGATGCAATTAGGCCGTGGAGAAATGTAAGCTGCCTGTCGTGGCCAGCCACAAACGCCGCGGGAGGAAAACTCTCGGAGGCAGAGTAAAGCTATTACTACTTTTACTTCTACTTTCTTAGAGAGAGCTTAGAGAGAGAAAGAAAGATTTTTCTTAGAGAGAAAGAGAGAGAGCTTGAAAGAGAGAGATTTCTTCTTTAGAGAGAGAGAGAGAGCTTAGCTTTTAGAGCTTCTTTCTTCTTTGTTCTTTCTTCTTTCTTCCTCGGGAGCCTCGGCCTGACTCTGACCAGGAATTACTTCTTTTATCTGGTTTCTCTTCTGTAACCACTCTGCCTACGTTCTGGCCGCTCTGATTCTTTTCTTCTTCTCCGACCCAAACTCTTCTTCCAACCGAGCGACTGCATGACTGACTGAGTGAATTCATTCTTCTCCTGACTCCGACCGCTTTCACCCGGTTATATACCTTTAGCTTTGCGGGTGCCTCACGTGCATTTACAGGTGCGTCACATACATACTTATTATCAGGTGGAACTTATGGCTTCCAGCTGACCGCAATAGCCATCTCCCTAATTGGGGCTCCTTCAGAGAAATAAAAAAGACTTATCAATTTATATCAGATTGTGCAAAGATATCAATGATGCCTATGTCACAGGCAACATGATTGCTGCAGCAATGAGAGGTTCCTCCCCTCAAAATTCCACAAGGGCTCAACCTAGAAATCAATCAGGATATTCCAGACAAAATTATCACAATCAACCAGGATATTCTAGGCAATATCTCCCAAGAGAAATAAGATCAAGCTCATACCGTGCCCCAGGCCGATGCCCCAGGTGTAAAAAGGGCACACACTGGGCAAATCAATGCCGTTCCAGATATGATATTTATGGAAATGATTTGTCCAGGATTTTAAAAAATGGGGCACGGGGCCCAATGCCCCAGGGCCCACAAATGTACAAGGCATTAGAGGAGGAATGTCCTCAAATCCAGATGATTCCTCGTCACAATCCCTCCTACCCATTAACTCCCTTGTCAGAGGGACAAGGGGAAGTGCAGGACTAGACCTCTGTTCCACCACCCGGATAGTGCTAACACCTGAAATGGGGGTTCAGCTGATTTCTACAGGAGTCAGAGGACCTCTTCCTTCAGGTACTCTAGGACTAATCCTTGGGCAAAGTTCTAAAAGCTTATTAGGCTTTCAAGTAACACCAGGTGTTATTGACTCCAATTACCAAGGAGAGATAAAAACATTGCTAAGTTCACCTAGAAGCATTATCTCTGTAAACCAAAGAGATAGAATTACTAAGCTACTTCTCCTTCCCAGTTTCCACAATTCTTTCAAAAGTATGCCACACAATAGAAATAAGAGAGGATTTGATTCCACTGGCTCAGGACCTATGGCTTGCTGGGTTCAGGATTGTTCACGGAGGCCTATGTGCAAAATAAAAATTCAAGGTATAGAGATGGAGGGGCTGACTGATACAGGGGCTGACTTTTCCATCATAAATCTACAACAATGGCCCAAGCACTGGCCTCTGCAGAAGGCCTCAACCAGTTTAAGAGGCTTGGGATATACTAACACCCCAGCACAAAGTGCTGTAGTCTTAAATTGGGAAGATAATGAAGGGCATAAAGGAACATTCCAACCTTATGTTTTGACCAGCTTGCCAGTTACCCTATGGGGAAGAGATATTCTACATCAAATGGGGCTACACCTAGCAACCAAGCCAGCAGGTGTTAAAAATAAAAATCTAAATCATCGTAAAAAGGGCGAAGGATATTTTTTTCTAGGGGCCACTGAGAAAATAATTTTAAAAATACCATGGCTTTCTGATAAGCCAGTTTGGGTCCCTCAGTGGCCCCTATCTAAAGAAAAATTACAAGTGGCCCACCTATTAATTAAGGAACAATTAGAAGCAGGACACATAGAGCCTTCCACCTTTCCCTGGAATTCTCCCATATTTGTAATCAAGAAAAAAATCTGGAAAATGGAGACTATTACAGGACCTTAGAGAAATTAACAAAACTATGCAAATTATGGGCCCTACCCTACCTGGACTTCCTAATCCTGTAGCTATTTCAAAAAATTTCCATCTTATAACTCTTGATATAAAGGATTGTTTCTTTTCCATTCCCCTACACCCTCTGGATGCCCCCAGGTTTGCTTTTTCAATCCCTTCTATCAATAATAATAGCCCTGATAAAAGATATCAATGGAAAGTATTACCGCAGGGAATGGCTAATAGCCCTACTATATGTCAAATACATGTGGACAAAGCTATCCAGCCCATTAAAAACAAATATCAAAACCTCATGTGTCTACACTACATGGATGATGTTTTGCTTGCTCACCCTAATCAAGAAGTCTTATTTACTATATTTAGTGAGATAACAGAAAATTAAAAAAAATACGGATTATATATAGCAGAAGAAAAAGTTCAAAGCAGATCACCCATATTATATTTAGGATTTAAAATCATGGACACCTTTGTTAGAACAAAATTTTAATAAATAAAGAACATTTGACCACCCTTAGTGATTTCCAAAAACTACTGGGAGACATTAATTGGCTTCACCCTACATTAAGCCTCACTACTAGACAGTTAAAACCCTTATTTGATATCCTTCGCGGGAACCCTGATCCATCTTCACCGCGAACATTAACTCCTGATGCTAGGGAAGTTTTAAAATTAGTAGAACAGGCCATTGAAAGATCCCATAGTGATAGATTTGATTTTGCTCAACCGCTAATATTGATTATTATTTCTTCACAATATACACCCACAGGAGTATTTTGCTTGTCTCTCCTAAAAGTACAATTGAGTCTTATACCTCCATGGTGGCTAAACTTATTCTTCAAGGACTTAAGACTTCTACTAAAATATTTGGAATTCATCCTGCTACTATTATTACTCCTTATTCATCGTCACAGGTTGAATATTTATGATTCAATGATAATGATTGGGCTATAGCTAGATGCTCTACTTCTGCAAATTTTGATAACCATCTTCCTAAGTCTCCTATATTATCTTTTTGTATCAATCATCCTATTATATTTCCACAGGTAATAAAAAAATCAACCTATTCCTAAGGCATTTAATGTATTTACAGATGGGTCCTCTAATGGTGCTGCTGCAGTAGTCACTCAAAATGAGACTATGATTTATATTACTGGTCAAAAATCAGCCCAATTAGTGGAACTCGAAGCTATTATAATAGCTCTAGAAAATTTTAAAGAACAGCCTATGAATATTTTTTCAGACAGCCATTATATTGTACATGCTGTCCCTAAATTGGAGCTAGCAGGACCAATAGCACCACATAATCCAGCCTTTAAATTGTTTTCTCAAATTCAAAATCTCCTTTGGGAACGTAAAGAATCTTTATTTATAGGACATATCAGAGCTCATACTAATCTGCCTGGTCCTCTCCATGAAGGTAATCAAAAGGCAGATGCCCTCACAAAAACAATTTTTATATTTACTACAGTACAACAGGCTACCTTATTTCATTCCCAGTTCCACGTCAATAGCACTACTTTAAGACAAATGTTTAAAATCACAAAGGAGCAAGCTCGTAGAATTGTGAAGGATTGTCCATCTTGTGTAACACATTTGCCCAATCCACATTATGGGGTTAACCCATGAGGTTTGATGCCCAATCATTTGTGGCAGATGGATGTCACTCATGAGCCAAGTTTTGGAAAATTGCGATTTATTCATGTCACCATAGATACATGCTCAGGCATGATTTTTGCTTCCTTACATTCTGGAGAAAAAGTTAAAGATGTTACATCTCATTGTCTGCAAGCTTTTGCTGCATTGGGAATCCCCAAAATGCTTAAAACAGATAATGGCCCTGCATATACATCCACATCCTTCAAACAATTTTGTACAAAATTCAATATAATTCACAAAACGGGTATCGCTTACAATCCTCAGGGATAAGGAATAATTGAACGAGTAAATCGGACACTCAAAAATACGTTATTAAAGCAAAAAGAAGGAAACTGGAAAAATCCTAAGGACAGATTGGCAGTTGCCCTGTTTACCCTAAATTTCTTAACTTTAGATTCCAATGGATATTCGGCTGGAGATAGACACTGGAACCCACACCAACAACATAAACCTTTGGTTTACTGGAAGGATGTTCTTTCAGGTACATGGAAAGGTCCAGACCCAGTATTAATTTGGGGGAGAGGATCTGTTTGTGTTTTTCCAAAGCATGAATCCTCCCCAATATGGATACCATCTAGATTAATAAAACAGGTACCAAATCAAAGGGATCAAGATGAAGTTGTTGAGGAATCAAGATTGAATAAACAAGTACAAAATCAAGAGGACCAAGATGAAGGTATGGAATGATTCCCCTGAGGGAGTCCTCCAATAAATTCACAACTTAAGTTTCATTCTTCCCAGCCGGGACAAGAAGATCTCTCTTTAGTGTGCACACAATTGTATTTTTTTTTCTTTATATATGTCTTTATGTCTGTGCATTTGTCTAAATTTCATGTTAATGTGATGTCACAAATATATGTTTGTATGTGCGTCTGTCCAGTGTGACGTCACAAATAACAAAGCGTTTATGAAAATTAATATAAAAAATCATAAAAATATATATATACATGTATACAGATAGATAGATATGGATCCAAATAACTTTAATTCATTTAAGTTTAGAATATTCAAATTAGATAATCAATTTAAAAGTGATAATCAATTTTGATTTATAGGTGTCTCCGGGACTTCTCTTCAGCTATGAATATGACTAATACTGTATAACCTGATATTTTGGTATTTGACATGGGATTGTTTATTTGTTATTAACTTCATTTAATAGCTGATTAATTTGAATTATTTCAACAGGTAAAGGATTGCTGTGTATGCAGAGACTTGAGGGTTCCAGCTAACAATTATTTTTCCAAAGTGTTTTTAGCTTTTCTTTAATCTATCTTTAATGCAGTAATACCCTCAGTCTTTCTTTGATTTATTCTGAATGTTATATTTTGCCAGCTTATGTTTGTGGGAGCTCAAGCAGCAATGTGTGTGAGCAGAGATCAACTTTAATTTTCTACTCTAATAATTCTATTTTTAGTTTGACAGCTCACTTCTTGACTCAGTGCTGGAATAGCATTGCCTTTCCTTTACTAATGGATGCTTGAGTTTCTAGGTAGTGGGCCCTGAAGATTTGCCGGTGGCATTGTCTAGACATAAAAAAGATGGCTGCTGCTACAACTGCAGGGATCGCGGTCACTGCAAGCATCCCTGCTGTTCAAGCATCAAACAACCTCACCAGCAATGTGGCCTCTGCTCTGCATACATGGGGCCTCCTTGATCAATGTGTTGTAATAAGTGGACATTTTGATCTTTCATTGTTTGGGACATTATGGGACAATGCCTTGCAGGTATTTGTCTAAAGAACTCAGTGCGTTACTTGATGGAACTTAGGGCAGCTGATTTGTGTAAGGAATTTGATACGCTATGGAACTTGGCTCGTCAGCAGAAGGCTTGCCGCCTTAAAGCCGCAGCATCTCCTCACGATTGGACGGCTGTTAGTCAACACACACAATCGATCCTGAAGGGCTCGATTGGATGGCTGATTAACCTATGACGGGTAAGATCCCCAGAGGGGGACAACCTAAGACAGGCACAGTCGCCCGGGACAGTCTCATGTGGCCGACTTATCAACCTAAGACAGGAGTCAAGGGCACAGCCTTGATTATCTGATGATGGGTAAGAATGTTGGTTGCACATGGATGTCCTAGAGCATCCCCTTTTTTAAAACAAAAGGAGGGAAATGAAGGAGCCCTAATTAATGAGATAGCTAAGATTGTGGTTAACTGAGAGCCATAAAAGATGTTCAAGTTCCACCTGATATTCATACACTTATCAAAGAATCTTTGGATGCCCATGAACACTGTGTGATGCACCTGTAAGCTCGAGCTGTAAGCACTTGTCCTTGTTAAGGCAAAATGTATATAACCGGGTGAGGTTAGTTAGAGGTGTGGGGTGATTGAAGTTGGTGGTTGAAGTTGGTGGTCAGAGTTAGAGCGGTTGGAGTTGGAGAGGTTACTGGAGCCGGAGAGAGAAGAAGAATAAAAGACCTTTTTTCATTTTCATCCTGCCTCTGAATTTTCTCCCGTGGCGTCGTTGCTGCAAGCAACAGCCTCAGGCAGCTACACAAGCTCATCTTGTGCCCCAGGCCGCTGCCCCAGGTGTAAAAAAGGAAACCATTTGGCTAGTGAGTGCAGACCCCAAACTGATATTTATGGTAACATTTTGTCTGGCAATTCAAAAAACGGGGCACAGGGCCCAATGACTTGGAACCACAAATGTACGGGGCATTAGAGAAGGAGTATCCTCAAACACCTATCCAGATGATTCCTCGACACAATCCCTTTTACCCATTAACTCCCTTGTCAGAGGGACAAAAGGAAGTGTAAGACTGGATCTCTGTTCCACCGCCCGAATAGTGCTAACACCTGAGATAGGGGTTCAACTGATTCCCACGGGAGTCAGGGGACCTCTTCCCTTAGGGACCGTGGGACTTATCCTGGGGCGAAGTTCAACTAGCTTATCTGGACTTCAAGTTACTCCAGGAGTGATAGACTCTGATTATCAAGGAGAAATCAAGATTATGCTCAGTTCACCTTGAGGCATTGGCTCTGTTAACCAAGGTGATAGAATTGCTCAGCTACTTCTTCTTCCCAGTCTACATGACTCATTTAAGTGTATGCCTCAAAATAGGAAGAATAGGGGATTTGGCTCCACTGGCTAGGTTCAGGATTGTTCACAGAGGCCTATGTGCAGAAGGATTAATTGACACTGGGGCTGACTCTTCTATTATTATCTTCCAACAATGGCCCAAACATTGGCCTTTACAGAAGGCTTCAACTAGTTTGAGAGGCCTAGGATATTCCAATAGCCCAGAACAAAGTGCAACAGTATTAAAGTGAGAAGATGGTGAAGGGCATCAAGGAACATTTCAGCCTTATGTTCTGTCCAGCCTGCCAGCTACCTTATGGGGAAGAGATATATTAAAACAAATGGGAGTACGCCTTACAACTGAGCCCATATGTGATACAAGTAAAAGCTGGAGTCTCATGGAAAAACAGGGATATATTCCAGGTAAAGGACTAGGAAAAAATCTACAAGGTGATCCTAACCCTATTGAGCTTAAAGGAAATCGTCATCGAAAAGATATAGGATATTTTTTTTAGGGGCCACTGAGAAAACAATTTTGAAAATACCATGGCTTTCTGAAAATCCAGTTTGGGTCCCTCAGTGGCCCCTATCTAGAGAGAAATTACAAGCGGCCCACTTACTAGTCCAGGAACAACTAGAGGCAGGACATATAGAACCTTCTACCTCTCCCTGGAATTCCCCCATATTCGTGATTAGAAAAAAATCAGGAAAATGGTGATTGTTACATGATCTTAGAGAAATCAATAAAACCATGCAAATTATGGGCCCTACTCAAACTGGGCTTCCTAATCCTATAGCCATTCTTCAAAATTTTCAGCTCATAGCCATTGATATAAAAGATTACTTTTTTTTTCCCATTACTTTACATCCCCTGGATGCCCCTAGGTTTGCTTTTACAGTTCCCTCTATTAATAATGACGGACCTGACCAAAGATTTCAGTGGAAAGTTTTACCCCAGGATATGGCTAATAGCCCCACTATGTGTCAAATCTATGTAGATAAGTTATTCAGCCTATCAGGAACAAATACCCAGAGCTTATGTGCCTCCATTATATGGATGATGTTCTGCTTGCTCATCCTAACCAAGAAGTCTTATTCACCATATTTAGCGATATATCAGAGAACTTGAAATGATATGGACTAAACATTGCTGAAGAAAAGGTTCAGACTAGATCTCCAATATTATATCTAGGATTCCAAATTATGGATACTTTTATTAGGTCTCAAAAAATCTTAATAAATAATGAACATCTAGCTACTCTTAATGATTTTCAAAAATTGCTAGGAGACATTAATTGGCTTCGCCCTATACTAGGCCTCACTACTGGCTGATTAAAACCCTTATTTGATATCCTTCGTGGGAACCCTGATCCATCTTCACCATGAACATTGACTCCTGATGCTAGGGAAGCTTTAAAGTTGGTAGAAAAGACCATTGAAGGATCCCATTGTGATAGAATTGATTTTACTCGACCACTGATATTGATCATTATTTCTTCACAATATACACCCACAGGAGTATTTTGGCAACAGGGGCCTTTATTATGGATACATTTGCCCATCTCTCCTAAAAGTACAATTGAGTCTTACACCTCCATGGTGGCTAAACTTATTCTCCAAGGACTTAAGTCTTCTATTAAAATATTTGGCATTCACCCCGCTACTATTATTACTCCCTACTCATCATCACAGGTTGAATATTTATGCTTCAATGATAATGATTGGGCTATAGTTAGATGCTCTACTTCTGCAAATTTTGATAATCATCTTCCTAAGTCTGCTATACTATCTTTTGTATCAATCATCCCATTATATTTCCACAGGTAATAAAAAAATCAACCTATTCCCAAGGCATTAAATGTATTTACAGATGGGTCCTCTAACGGTACTGCTACAGTAGTCACTCAAAAAGAAAATATGAAGCCGGGTGTAGTGGCGCACGCCTGTAATCCCAGTACTTGGGATGCTGAGGCAGGAGGATCGCGAGTTCAAAGCCAGCTTCAGCAATGGCGAGGCACTTAGCAACTCAGTGAGACCCTGTCTCTAATAAAATACAAAAAAGGGCTGGGGATGTGGCCCAGTGGTCGAGTGCCCCTGAGTTCAATCCCCGGTACCAAAAAAAAAAAAAAAAAAAATGATTCATATTACTGCCCATAAATCAGCTCAATTAGTAGAGTTAGAAGCTGTTATTATAACTCTTGAAAGTTTTGGAGAACAGCCCATAAATATTTTCTCAGACAGTCATTATATTGTACGTGCTGTTCCTAAATTAGAGCTAGCAGGTCCAATATCACCTCATACTCCAGCCTTTAAATTGTTTTTTCAAATACAAAACCTTCTATGGGAACGTAAAGAACCTTTGTTTATTGGACATATCAGAGCTCATACTAACTTGTCTGGTCCCCTCCATGAAGGTAATCAAAAGCCGATGCCCTTACTCAAACAGTCTTTATATTTTCAGCAGTCCAACAAGCTACCTCGTTCCATTCTCAATTTCGTGTTAATAGTACTACTTTACAACAAAGGTTCAAAATAACTAAAGATCAAGCTTGAACAATTGTGAAGGCTTGTCAATCTTGTGTGACACATTTGCCCAATCCTCATCATGGTGTTAACCCAAGAGAATTAGTGCCTAATCATTTATGGCAGATGGATGTTACTCATGAGCCAAGTTTTGGAAAATTGCAATTTGTTCATGTGTCCATAGATACATGCTCAGGCATGATTTTTGTTTCCTTACATGCTGGAGAAAAGGTTAAAGATGTTACATCTTATTGTTTACAAGCTTTGCTGCATTGGGCATTCCCAAAATGCTTAAAACAGACAATGGCCCTGCATATACGTCTTCATCTTTTAAACAATTTTGCTCCAAATTCGACATACTTCATAAGACTGGTATTCCGTATGATCCTCAAGGCCAACGTATAATTGAATGAGCTGATTGCACACTCAAACTTATGTTTTTAGGGCAAAAAGGAGGAGATTGGGCAACTCCTAAAGATAGATTAGCTGTAGCCCTTTTTACTTCAAATTTTTTAACTTTGGATTCCGAAGGATATTCGGCTGGAGACAGACACTGGAATCCACATCAACAACATAAACCTTTGGTTTACTGGAAAGATGTTCTTTTAGGCACATGGCAGGGCCCGGTATTAATTTGGGGGCGAGGATCTGTTTGTGTTTTTCCACAGCATGCTTCCTCGCCGGTATGGATACCATCAAGATTAATAAAACAGGTGCCAAGTCAAAAGGGCCAAGATGAAGTTGTTGCGGATCCTCCTCTTAATGATTCCCTTACATAGTGGAAAAGAGGTAATTTGTTATCAATCCACGCACCTGTGCGAGTTTGTCTCTTTTTTTCCGACAAGGGGACCTCATCTTTGCCTTTTCAGCTAAGAAACTTTTAAGCTGCGCACTTTTTCCTTCAATAAACTCACAACTTAAGTCTCATTCCTCCTGCCCGGGACGAGAGGATCTCTCTTTAGTGTGTGCACAATTGTGTTTTTTTTTTTTTATATATGTCTTTATGTCTGTGCATCTGTCCAGATTTCATGTAAATGTGACGTCACAAATAACATAAACCGAGCGCTCATGAAAATTAATTAAAAGAAATGGATCCAAATACCTTTAATTCATTTAAGTCAAAAGTGTTCAATTCAAATTGGGTAAAAAAAAAAAAAATGAAGGTACCTTCAAACTTAATCTATAAGTATCTCTAGGACTTCTCTTCAGCAAGGAATATGACTCATACTGTTCAGCCTGATATTTTGGTATTTGACATGGGATTATTTATTTGTAATTAACTTAATTTGTTAAACAGCTGATTAATTTACAAAGTTAAATTGTTTCAACAGGTATATTCATAAAAGGTTGCTGTGTATGCAGAGGCTCAAAAGTTCCACCTAACAAAATATTTTTCTAAAATGCTCTTAGCCTTTCTTTAATCTGTTTTAAATGTAATATTTTGCCAGCTAAATACTCTCAGCCTTTCTTTAATCCGTTCTGAATGTGATATTTTGCCAGCTAATGTTCGTGGGAGCTCAAGCAGCAATGTATGTGAGCAGAGAGCAACTTCAGAACTAAAACACCTGACCTAAGATCTAATAGTTCTATTTTTTAGTTTGAATTGCACTCCTACAACTCGCTTCTTGACTCAGTGCTGGAATGGCACTGCCTCTCCTCTAATGACTATTACTTGAGTTTCTAGGTACATCCCTATGCCAGTCTTAGCGGGCCCTGAAGACTTGCTGGTGGCATTGCCTAGACATAAAAGAGATGGCTGCTGCTGCTACAGCTGCAGGGGTTGCAATCGCTACAAGCATTCCTACTGCTCAAGCATTAAACAACCTCACCAGCAGTGTGGCCTCTGCTCTGCATGCATGGGGCCTCCTAGATCAGCATCTACATTTTGAAATTGTCAATCAACGTGTTGATCTTCTCCAAGAGCAAGTGGACATTTTGGCAGATCTTTCTACCATAGGATGTTTAGGACATTACACAGGACAATACCTTACGGGTATCCCATTTCTTAACCTTAATAGGGCAGCTGATTTGTCTAGAGAACTCAGTATGCTACTTAATGGAACTTAGGGAAGCTGATTTGTCTAGAGAACTTAGTATGCTACTTAATGGAACTTGGCTCGTCAGCGCAAAGAAAAACACGCTTGCCGCCTTAGAACCGGAGCATCTCCTCAAGCTTGGTTGGCTCAATTGGACGGCTGGTAGTCAAAGATGGGAAAGTCTCATGTGACCAACATATCAACCTAAGACAGGAGTCCAGGGCACTTTATTTACGGCCTTGATTTCCGATGACGGGTAAGAATGTCGGTTGCACATGCAGACGCCTAAAGACAGGCACAGTCGATCCTGATGTGGTGAGGGTCGTCACCCATCCATTTAAGCTATCCCTCTTTTAAAACAAAAGGGGGGAAATGTAAGAGCCTTAATGAGGAGGTAGCTAAGATGGCGGCTGGCTGAGAGCCAAGAGGAGGCGTTTACTTGTTTACACCGGACCTCAATGTAATTGACTAAGAGTCTTTCTGTGCCCATGGGCACTGGGTGCCGCACCTGTAAGTTGAGCTTGTGACACGTGTATGCTTGTTAAGGTAAAGAGTATTTAAAGAGACTGTGGGGGAGTCAGGGGGGACAGAAGAGAGAAGATAGAGAAGAAGAAGAAGCAACAATAAAGGAACCACTCATTCCCAGTCTGCCTCCGATTTCTTTCCCGCGGTATCGTTGCCTAAGGCGGCAACATATGTTATTGTGCAATTGGTCTGCAGTTTTTGGTTAAAATGTTAATATTAAGTCATAATGTCCGGTTAAATTAATGAAGAAATATCTATATTTCTATTTGTCTGTAATAGTTGGAGTGACATGGAAATTATTTACTCTTTAAAGATTAGAGAGGACATATATAGGTTCTGTATAATATGGATTACATACATCTATGCAATAATATAGTTACAAAAAAAATCTAAAAAAGAATTTCTAGCAAAAACACTTAATAGAGCCAGGCACGTGGTGAACTCCTGTAATCCCAGTGGCTCTGGGCGCTGAGGCAGGAGGATCTCAGTTCAAAGTCAGTCTCAGCATTTTAGAGAGGCCCTAAGCAATTCAGTGAGACACTGTCTCTAAATTATATATATATATATAATAATATATATATAATATATATAATCCCCATTATTTAGAGACACTGTCTCTAAATAATATATATAAAATCTAAATTATATATATATATATATACATATATATATATATATAAAATCCCCATTCCCCCCCACCCAATCAAATGAATATATGAACTTATTTTTTTGCCCTGTATTCTTTCTCATACATATTTTGGGGGAAGAATACTGGGGATTGGACCCAGGGGTGCTCAACCACTGAACTGTAGTTCATCCCCAGCCTTTTTTGTATTTTATTTAGAGACAGGGTCTTACTAAGTTGTTCAGGGCCTCACTAAGTTCCTGAGGCTGGCTTAGAACTCATGATCCTCCTGCCTCAGCCTCCCAAGCTGCTGGAATTATAGGCATGTCACTGTGCCCGGCTCTCATATAAAATCTTGAGATTTTTACTCTTCTTTTTAATAAGGCTATGTTATCTGCATATATTTGTCACTTGATTTTTTAAAAAGTTGTCATTGTATTTTACTTTTAATTACTTTTATATTGATTTTCATTGATCTCTATTAGTACTTAATGTCAATTCTCTTTTTCATAGTAATTCTGTCTTGTACTTATAAACTAATAAAATGTTAGTTATTTCTTTCACTTTTTCATTTTATAAAGACAAGAACCATTACTTTTACTTTAGTTTTTGGTGTACATTTTTCTCTGAGCATGCAGTTTATTGCCCCACAGGTTTTGGTATAAAACAGTCTTATTTTCACTGACACATAGATTATTTTGGTGTGCATATCTTAATTCCAATTTTTTAAGTTGAAGAGTAGTTTAAAATTTTATTTCCAATAGGCTTAGGATACTAGAGGAGTCCCTTAAATCTTTGCTTTTTGGAATGTTAATATTTTCTTTGTGTGAAGTGTACAGGTAATTTTTGTAAATATTCTTCAGCCATTAAAAAGTTTATGTTCTTTATTTAGGTATATATTTATGGCTTGCTAATTCCATTATTGCATTTTTGTATGTACTTCCTGGTATTTTCTATATGATCTATTTGATTCTGAAAGAGGTATATTAAAATTCCTCCAAATAACTGTATGTTTAAAAGGTCCCATTTGCATTTCTAAATATTTTTATCTATTTATTTACTATGTTTTTGGTGCATGTAGGTTTGTGATTAGTACTTACTCTTTAGCATTTAAGAATGTCCCTCCTTCATCCTGTATGTTTTTCTTTTAGCCACAATTCCATCTCATCTGTTTGTATTTTTGTGTTTTCCTTTCCTCTTTTGGGGTGTGGGTGGGTAGATACCTGGGATTGAACCCAGGGCCTCTTGACCACTGAGCCACATCACCTGCCCTTCTTTACTTTTTGGTTTAGACACAGGGTCTCACTAAGTTGCTCAGAGCCCCACTGAGTTCCTGAGGCCAGCTTAGAATTTAGATCCTCCTGCCTCAGCCTCCTGAGCCACTGTACAACTGTGCACATAGTGTTTTCAAGCTTTCTATGTCACCTGGTTGAAGGGCATATCTAGATTTTTATTCTAAATCCATTATTTCCTAATTTGGCATCTCTGCCTTCTTTTATACCATTTTTTTTTTTCTTTTTTGGCGGTGAAGAGATACATGGCTAAGTCCCTAAATATTTCTAAATTTTCACCTTCATGTGGGCCAGGCACAGGATTGTGGGGCAGGCTTCATTCTGTCATCTGTAGGAACTGTTCCACATCCAGGTCAATACCAGTCTGATTCTGTTTTAAGTCAATTCTTGTGTGAGATTGCAAGATTTCATCAACAGAGTTCAAGACCAGCAGAGGCTGAGAAAGAGGAGTCGAGACCTACAATTATACAAATGGAAGAACAGTGCCTGGGAGAGAAAGTGACTTGCCCGAGGTCCCATATTGAGTCAGTGGTTGAATTAGGGCTCTTTATGTCCAATATGGTGCTTTGGCCTGGCCGCTGGTCCCTGACCAGGTGAGAGGATCAGGTGGTCTTTGCAATCTCTGTTTTTTTTTTTTTTTTTTTTCAGAATAGAAATTGGTGCTGTGTTCTTGGAGAATCACCATTTGAACATCCTTTTTGATATAAATGGGGAATCCCTTGGGGGAAAGGGCCATAGAATTTTCTGAGACTATCTGATCCTCTTCTGGGTCAAAGTTGGGCCTATGTTGGAAGAAATAGTAGCAATATAAAAGATAATAGCAATCAAGGGCTTTTTAGGGAGGTGGGGGCACTATAGTCTCATACCTGTATTATATCCATTTAACAAATTAGAAATGTGAAGATCAGAAAGCTTAGGCACTGGGCATAAGGTGCTATATCTAATTAGTGATGAACTTATGAATGAACCCAGGTTGACAGCCCTTTTTCCTGGGGGTCTGTGCTGGCCACTCTTTTGGACAATATTGACCCACATTTCTGGGTCTGTGGTTGAATAGGTAAGTTGTATTTCTCGTGGGCCATGTTTGGGTCTCCAGGGCCAAATATTGGGTCTCCAGCTCCAT
Organism: Tamias sibiricus; assembly: GCA_025594165.1. Lineage (NCBI taxonomy): Eukaryota > Metazoa > Chordata > Mammalia > Rodentia > Sciuridae > Tamias > Tamias sibiricus. The sequence continues at coordinate 35,818,197 of CM046672.1, forward strand.
CATATTTGTAAGTCAATAGAGTATTTTGTTCCTTGTCCCTCTGCATTAGAAACACGCTCTTGCCTTAGCATCTGCAGAAGACTCTGGCCATAGGTGCCCAGCAGGGAAGGCCATGTGAATTCCCTTTGCCCAGACCAGCTACTCAGATTTTGCCAAGATTGACTTTGGAAACGTGTTCTAATTGTTTCTTGGGGTCTTTTATTGCCCATATCAGGCAGAGGGGAAATAACACCGACAGAAATCTGTGTCTGTGTGAAAGAATGAAGAGTATCAGAAATGTTAAAAATGTGGGCAAATGTTAAAGTCCCTTTAAAATGTAGTTTTTAGGGCTGGGATAGAGCTCAGTTGGTAGAGTGCTTGCCTTGCATACACAAGGCCCTGGGTCCAACTCCCAGCACCACAAAAATAAATAAAAATTTTTAAAAATGAAGTTTTTAAAAGAAAATATAATACTGATATATTATGCAGTTTATATATAACCTATGGGGAAAACTAATTTTTTAAATGCATTTTCTTTTTAAATTTTTTTAAATATATATACATTTTGCTGGGCGTGGTGGCGCACACCTGTAATTCCAGCACTTGGGAAGCTGAGGCAGGAGGATCATGAGTTCAAAGCCAGCCCCTCAGCAATGATGAGGCACTTAGCAACTCAGTGAGACCCTGTCTCTAATAAAATACAAAAAAGGGCTGGGGATGTGGCCCAATGGTTGAGTGCCCCTGAGTTCAATTCCCAGTACCAAAAAAATAAAAAAAAATAAAAAAAAATAAAAAAAAATATATATATATACACACATACACACATTTTAGTTGTAGATGAACAGAATGCCTTTATTTTATTTATTTATTTTTATGTGGTGCTAAGGATTGAACTCAGTGCCTCACATGTGCTAGGCAAGCACTCTGCCACTGAGCTACAGCCCCTAGCCTGTATTCTTGATGACTGCCATTCTAAACCACTCTGAGATGAAATCCCAGTGTAGTTTTGATTGCTAATGATTTGAACATTTTTTCATGTGTTTGTTGGCCATTTGTATTTCTTCTTTTCAGAAGTGTCTGTTTAATTCATTTACCCATTTGTTAATTGGGTTATTTATTTTGCTGGTGTTAAGTTTGTTGAGTTCTTTAAATATTCTGGATATTAATCCTCTGTCAGAAGAGTAGTTAGCAAAGATTTTCTCCCATTCTGAAAGTTCTGTCTTCAAATTCTTAATTGTTTCCTTTGCTGTGCAGAAGCCTTTTAATTTGATGACATTCCACTTATTAATTCTTGATATTATTTCCTGAACTTTAGGAGTCCCCTTGAGAAAGCAGTTGCCTGCACCTATATGTCAGAGTGCTAACCCTATGTTTTCTCCTAGGGGTTGCAAAGTTTATTGCCTAATTTCTAGGACTTTGGTTCATTCTTTTTTTAAAAAAAATATTTATTTGTTCTAGTTGTACACAATGCCTTTGTTTTTACATGGTGCTGAGGATCAAACCTGTCTGCGCACATGCTAGGTGAGCACTCTACTGCTGAGCCACAACCCTAGCCCAACTTTGGTTCATTCTGAGTTGACTTTCGTATAGAGTGAGAGAAAAGGATCTTCTACCTATGGACAACCAGTTTTTTCAGCACTATTTGTTAAAAAGGCTTTTATTTGATGTATGTTTTGGCACTTTTGTCAAGAATCAGATGACTGTATCTGTGTGGGTTTGTCTCTGTGTCTTCTATTTTTTTCCGTGGTCTTTGTGTCTATTTTTATGTCGGTACCAAGTAGTTTTTGTTACTGAAGCTCTGTAGTATCACAGGTATTATGATACCTCCAGTGTTGCTCTTTTGACTTAGCATCGTTTGGCTATTCTGGGACCTTGTTCTTCCAAATGAATTTTAAGATCCACTTGTTTATTTTTGCATTTATTACTTGTGCTTTTAGTGAGATATCAAAAAAATCATTACCGAGGCCAATGTCAAGGAGTTTTTTCTTATGTTTGCTTAGAGAAGCTTTATAGTGTAAGGTTTTATATTTAAGTCTTTAATCCACTTGGAGTTAATTTTTGTAAGTGGTGTGAGATAGAGACCCAATTTCATTCTTTTGCATATGGATATCCAGTTTTCTAAGCATCATTTATTGAACAGGCTATCCTTACCTTGTTGTATATTCTTGGTGCCCTTGTCCAATGTTAGTCGACAGTATTTGTGTAGGTTTATTTCTGGGTTCTCAATTCTTTTCCATTTGTTTGTGTGTTGCTAGTACCACACTGGTTTGATTACCATAGCTTTGTAGTATAGTTTGAAATCAGGAAATCCAACTTGCTCTTTTGTCTCAAGATAGGTAACTTTGGCTATTTGGGGTTTTTTTTTTGCAATTCCATATGGATTTTAGGGTTGTTTTTCCTATTTTTTGTGGCAAATGACATTGGAATTTTGATGGGAAAAATGTTAGATCTATAGATTGATTTGGTAATATGGAAAATTTGACAATATTAATTTTTCTAATCCATAAATACAGAATAGCTTTCCATTTATTTGTGTTTTTTAATTTCTTTTGTCAATGTTTTATAGTTTCCAGTATATACATCTTTTACCTCCTTGGTTACATTTATTCCTAAGTATGTTATTGTTTTTGATGTTATTGTAAGTAGGAAGACTTTTAAAAATCTACTTTTTTAAAGGTAGTTTGTTGTTACTATAAAGAAACACAATTCTTGTTTTCTTATTTGGTATCCTGCACCTTAACTGAATTTACTAATTCTAACAGTTCTTTGTTGGCACTTTTATGGTTTTCTATGAATAAGATCATGGCATCTGAACAGAGACAATTTTGCTTCTTTCTTTTTGATTTGGATGCTCTTTATTTCTTTTTCTTGCCTAGTTGCTTTGGCTAGGATGGAATTATGTTCACTACTAGTGGTAAGAGTAGGCATCCTTGTCTTGCTCCTGATCTTAGGAGTAAAGCTTTCAGCTGTCACCACTGAGTCTGATGTTAGCTGCGGTCTGGTCATGTCTGACCTTTCTGATGATGAGGGACACTCCTTCCATACCCAGTTTTTTCAAAGCCTTTATTGTGAAAGGATGTTGAATTCTGTTGAACGATTTCTTGCATCTATTGAGACGACCATTAGGTTTTTATCCTGTGCTTTGTTACTGTGGTGTATTGTATTTATTAATTTTTACATGTTGAACCATCCTTTCAGATAAATTCCACTCGGTCATTGTGTATGGTTCTTTTAATCCAGTGTTGAATTTGGTTTGCTGGCATTGTGTTGAGAGTTTTTGCATCTAATTTTATCAGGGAGACTGGCCTATAATTCTCTTCTTGTAATACCCTGATCTGGGCTTTGGTGTCAGGATAGTTATGGCCTGGAGTTTGGAAATGTTCTTCAATTTTTTGTAAGAATTTAAGAAGGAGACTGATATTTATTCTTATTTAAACATTTGATAGACTTTACTAGTGCTGCTGTGCAGGAGCCCTGTTTGGGGAGATGGCTTAAATTGTGGTGGACTACGGGCTTTGGCTTTGGACATGTTTGGGCATTGGCGCCTTCCGTACTTGGCCCGGGATCTTGCGAGACTTGGCCGGAGATCTCGAGGGACTTGAGCGAGATTACGGAGGAGGTCTGTGCCATTTTGGAGGTTAGAGGATCGTGGACGGCGTGTCGGGGTGTAGTTAGAGCCAGAGAGAAAAGTTATCAGAATAAAGAGCTGTTTGTTTCCAGTTAGTCTCTAAACTTCTTCCCGTGGCTTCTTTGCTCCAAGCGGCCATCGCTTCGGGTGACTACAGGTGGTGGCCCGGACGGGGAATCGACACGGCAGGTAAGAACTGAGGAACCTCGCAGGAGTCTCTAGTCAGAGCGGTTAAAATGGGTTCGAAAATAACTAAGACCCAAGTGTACAAGGCTCTTGATGGATTCTTTGATATAGCTGAGTCAGTTATTAGTGAGGAGAATTTGGAAAAAAGTGAAAGTGATCATGAAAGCTTGGCCTCGGCTAAGTCAGTTAGGGCCAGTAAGGATAGTATCAGTGCGGGCTCAAAAATGACAAAGATCCGAGCTGCTAAAGCTATTCAAGATTTATTAGAGATAGTTCAAGGATACATGCTCTCAATTGAATCTGGGACTCAGGATGTTACTGAGTCAGTTAGGACCAATGAGAGTAGTAGTAGTGAGGAGGAATTAAGTAAAAGTGATTCTGAGAAAATGAACAAAAGGAAATTAAGGAAGACCAAGATAAGGGACCATCAAGTGGAGGAACCTATGTCCTCCACTCCCCCATGGGTGGAATCTATTGCAGAAAATATGAAGGGTATCACTAGGCATTTGCATACCCTAAAAATAGAAATAAAAAGTCTTTCTGAGCGCTTATGCGCTCTCGAGGGTAACTCACAGATACGTTGGGAACTGCCAGTATTTGAATATGAAAATGGAGAGAGGGGCCACCAGTCAGTAGATTTCAAAACAATAAAAATTCTCAAAGAGGCAGTAATGACATATGGACCCCAAGCTCCTTTCACGTTGAGTATACTGGAGTCCCTTAACACCTTTAGCTTAGCCCCCTCAGACTGGAAACGTCTATGTAAAGCAACATTAAGTGGGGGACAATACTTGGTTTGGCGATCGCAATTTCAAGAACTTTGTATAGAAACAGCTAAAATAAATGCAGATGCAGGGTTTGGAGACCATAATATAGAAATGCTCACAGGAGAAGGGCCATTCACAGACGTACAGGCTCAAAAATATTACACCCCAGGAGTATATGCTCAGATAAACACAGCTGCCTTAAAGGCATGGAAAACTGTACAAGGACCTGGGGATCTACAAGGTAGCTTGTCCAAAGTAATTCAAGGACCTAATGAACCATATGCTGAATTTGCTGATCGACTTTTGAGAACTGCAGGTAGAGTTTTTGGAGATGTTGATCAAGTTATGCCATTAGTTGTTCAATTAGCATATGAAAACGCTAATAAATATTGCCAGGAAGCCATCAGGCCATGGAGAAATAAAAAGGATCTTTCCATATATATACAACTATGTAAAGATATAAATGATGCCTTTGTCACAGGGAATATGATTGCAGCAGCTGTTAGAGATGCTGCCCCTCAGAATTTCACAAGGACTCAACCTAGACACTATAATCAATCAGGATATTCCAGGAAAAATTATCATAATCAATCAGGCTATTCTAGGCAAAATCCCAAAAGAGAAATAAGACCAAATTCATACCGTGCTCCAGGTTGCTGCCCCAGGTGTAAAAAGGGAAATCATTGGGCCAATAAATGCTATTCAAAATTTGACATCCATGGAAATCCTTTGTTCAGGAATTCAAAAAACGGGACACGGGGCCCAATGCCCCGGGGCCCACAAATGTACGAGGCATTGGAGGAGGAGTATCCTCAAGCATCCATTCAGATGCTTCCCTGACACAACCCCTATTACCCATCCACTCCCTCACCAGAGGATCAGGAAGAAATGCAGGATTAGACCTCTGTTCCACCGCCCGAATAGTGTTAACACCTGAAATGGGGGTTCAACTGATTCCCACAGGAGTCAGGGGACCTCTTCCCTCAGGGACTGTAGGACTTATTATCGGGCGAAGTCCTCAAAGCTTAGTAGGTTTGCAAGTGACCCCAGGTGTAATAAACTCAGACTACAAAGGGGAAATAAAAATAATGCTTAGCTCACCCCAAAGTATAAGTTCTGTTAATCAAGGAGATAAAATTGCTCAGCTGCTTCTCCTTCCAAATTTACATAATTCATTTAAAATGAGTATGCCTCAAACAGGGAACAATAGAAGACTTTGTTCCACTGATTCGAGACCCATGGCTTGCTGGGTTCGAGACTGTACTAGGAGGCCTATGTGTAAAATAAGAATCCAAGGAATAGAAATGGAGGGACTTATAGATACTGGAGCTGATTCCTCCATCATTAATTTACGACAATGGCCCAAACACTGGCCTCTGCAAAAAGCTTCAACCAGTTTAAGAGGCTTGGGATATAATAACCTCCCAGAAAAAAGTGCAGTAATTTTAAAATGGGAGGATGATGAAGGACATAAAGGAACGTTTCAGCCTTATGTTTTACCTAACCTACCAGTTACTTTATGGGGAAGAGATATTTTACAACAAATGGGAGTACACCTTGCAACCAAACCTGCAGGTGTTAAATGTGAAAATATACAGGGTAATCTTAACCCTAAAAGAAATCATTATCAAAAAGTACAGGGTAAGCTTAACCCTAAAAGAAATCATTATCATATAGGAAAAAGACATTTTTCTTCGGGGCCACTGAGAAAATAATTTTGAAAATACCATGGCTTTCTGATAAGCCAGTGTGGGTCCCTCAGTGGCCCCTATCTAAAGAGAAATTACAAGTGGCCCACCTACTAGTTCAGGAACAATTAGAAGCAGGACATATAGAACCTTCCACCTCTCCCTGGAAATCCCCCATATTTGTGATCAAGAAAAAATCAGGAAAATGGCGATTATTACATGATCTTAGACAAATTAATAAAACCATGCAAGTCATGGGCCCTACTCAACCTGGACTTCCGAATCCTGTAGCTATTCCAAAAAGTTTCCATGTTATTAGTCTTGATATAAAGGATTGCTTCTTTTCTATTCCCCTACATCCTCTGGATGCCCCCAGGTTTGCTTTTTCAGTTCCTTCTATTAACAATAATGGCCCTGATCAGAGATATCAATGGAAGGTTTTGCCGCAGGGAATGGCTAATAGCCCCACCATATGCCAAATATATGTGGACAAGGCTATCCAACCCATTAAAAATAAATATCCAAACCTCATGTGTCTACATTACATGGATGATATTTTACTGGCCCACCCTAATCAAAAAATCTTATTTAATGTATTCAGTGACGTGGTAGAAAATTTAAAAAAAATACAGATTATATATAGCAGAAGAAAAAGTTCAAACCAGATCTCCCATATTATATTTAGGATTTAAAATCATGGATACTTTTGTTAGACCCCCAAAAATTTTAATAAAGAAAGAACATTTAACCACCCTCAATGATTTCCAAAAACTGCTGGGAGACATTAATTGGCTTCGCCCTACACTAAACCTCACTACTGGCCAATTAAAACCTTTATGTGATATCCTTCGAGGGGACCCTGATCCATCCTCACCACGAACACTGACTCCTGATGCTAGGAAATCTTTAAAGTTAGTAGAAAAAGCCATCGAAGGAGCTCATTGTGACAGATTTGATTTAACTCAACCGCTGATATTGATTATTATTTCTTCACAATATACACCCACAGGAGTATTTTGGCAACAAGGGCCTTATTATGGATACATTTGCCTGTCTCTCCTAAAAGCATAATTGAGTCTTATACCTCCATGGTGGCTAAACTTATTCTTCAAGGACTTAAGACTTCTACTAAAATATTTGGCATTCACCCTGCTACTATTATTACTCCCTATTCATTGTCACAGATTGAATATTTATGCTTCAACGATAATGACTGGGCTATAGCTAGATGCTCTACCTCTGCAAATTTTGATAATCACCTTCCTAAGTCTCCTATATTATCTTTTTGTATTAATCATCCTATTATATTTCCACAGGTAATAAAAAATCAACCTATTCCTAAGGCATTTAATGTATTTACAGATGGGTCCTCAAATGGTACTGCTGCAATAGTCACTACAAAAGAAAATATGACTTACATAACTGCACACAAATCAGCTCAACTAGTGGAATTGGAAGCTGTGGTAAGAGCTCTGGAAAATTTTAGAGACCAGCCCATAAACATTTTTTCAGATAGCCACTATATTGTACAAGCCATCCCAAAATTAGAGTTAGCAGGACCAATAGCACCTCATACTCCAGCTTTTAAATTGTTTTATCAAATACAAAAACTTTTGTGGGCAAGAAAAGAACCTCTATTCGTAGGCCATATTAGAGCACATACTAATTTGCCTGGCCCCCTCCATGAAGGTAATCAAAAGGCTGATGAACTTACAAAAACAATATTTATACTTTCAGCGCTACAACAAGCTACTTTATTTCATTCCCAGTTTCACGTCAACAGCACCACCTTGCAACGTAGGTTTAAAATCACAAAAGAGCAAGCCAGAACAATTGTAAAAGATTGTAAATCTTGTATGACACATTTGCCCAATCCTCATTTTGGTGTTAACCCTAGAGGATTAATGCCCAATCATTTGTGGCAGATGGATGTTACTCATGAGCCAAGCTTTGGAAAATTGTGATTTATTCATGTAACCATAGATACATGCTCAGGCATGATTTTTGCTTCCTTACATTCTGGAGAAAAAGTTAAAGATGTCACATCTCATTGTTTACAAGCTTTTGCTGCATTGGGCATCCCCAAAATGCTTAAAACAGATAATGGCCCCGCATATACGTCCTCATCTTTCAAACAGTTTTGCACAAAATTCAACATATCCCATAAAACAGGCATCCCATACAATCCTCAGGGTCAGGGCATTATTGAAAGAGCAAACCGCACACTGAAAATTATGTTATTAAAACAAAAAGAAGGAAATTGGAAAAGTCCTAAGGACAGATTGGCAGTTGCCCTGTTTACCTTAAATTTTCTAACTTTAGACTCTAATGGTTATTCTGCTGGAGACAGACATTGGAATCCACACCAACAACATAAACCCTTGGTTTACTGGAAGGATGTTCATTCAGGTACATGGAAGGGTCCAGATCCAGTATTAATTTGGGGGAGAGGATCTGTTTGTGTTTTTCCAAAAGACGAATCCTCTCCAATATGAATACCATCTAGATTAATAAAGCAGGTACCACATCAAAATGATCAAGATGTAGTTGTTGAGGAATCAAGATTAATAAAAAAGGTACAAAATCAAGAAGACCAAGATGAAGATATAGAATGACTCCCTCAAAAGTATCCTTCAAAATGTTTCACAACTCAAGAGTCATTCCTCCCGGCCGGGACAAGGAGATCTCTCTTTAGTGTGCACACAATTGTATTTTTTTTCTTTTTATACATGTCTTTATGTCTGTACATTTGTCTACATTTCATGTTAATGTGACATCACAAATATATGTTTGTATGTTTGTTCGTCGTCCAGTGTGACGTCACAAAGAACAAAGCGCTTATGAAAAAGAATATATATATATATATATATATATATATATATATATATATATATGGATCCAAATAACTTTAATTCATTTTAGGTTAAGAGTATTCAATTTAGGTAAATAATTTTATAAATAAAGGTACTTTCAATTTTGATTATAGGTATCCCTGGGACTTCTCTTTAGCAAACAATATGACTAGTGCTATATAACCTAATATTTTGGTGTTTTGACATAAGATTGTTTATTTGTTATTAACTTAATTTGTTTAATAGCTGATTAATTTCAATTATCTCAACAGGTAAAAAATTGCTGTGTATACAGAGACTTGAGGGTTCCGGCTAACAAATAATTTCTCCAAAGTGCCTTTAGCTTTTCTTTAATCTATCTTTAATACAGTAAATACCCTCAGTCTTTCTTTCTTTTGTTCTCAATATGATATTTTGCCAACTTATGTTTGTGTGAGCTCAAACAACAATGTGTGTGAGCAGAAATCAACTTTAATTTTCTAATCTAATAATTCTGTTTTTTAGTTTGACAACTTGACTCTTCACTCAGTGCTGAAATAACACTGCCTTTCCTTTAATAATTGATGCTTGAGTTTCTAGGTAGCGGGCCCTGAAGATTTGCTGGTGGCATTATCTAGATATAAAAAAGACGGCTGCTGCTACAGCTGCAGGGAACGCGGTCACCACAAGCATCCCTGCTGCTCAAGCATCAAACAACCTCACCAACAGTGTGGCCTCTGCTCTACATACATGGGACCTCCTACATCAACATGTTATAACAAATGGACATTTTGATCTTTCATTGTTTGGGACTTTACGGGACAATGCCTTGCGGACATTTGTCCAGAGAATTCAGTGTGTTACTTGATGAAACTTAGGGCAACTAATTTGTTTAAACAATTTGATATGCTATACAATTTGGCTCGTCACCAAAAGGCTTGTTGCCTTAAAGCCGCAACATCTCCTCACAATTGGACGGCTGTTAGTCATCATACACAGTCGATCCTAAAGGGCTCCATTGGATGGCTGGTTAGCCAATGACAGGTAAGATCCCCAGAGGGGGACAACCTAAGACAGGCACAGTCGCACGGGACAGTCTCATGTGGCCGACATATCAACCTAAGACAGGAGTCAAGGGCACAGCCTTGATTATCCGATGACGGGTAAGAATGTTGGTTGCACATAGATGTCCTAGAGCATTACCTCTTTTAAAACAAAAGGGGGGAAATGCAGGAGCCCTGTTTGGGGAGATGGCTTAAATTGCGGTGGACTACGGGCTTTGGCTTTGGACATGTTTGGGCATTGGCACCTTCCGTACTTGGCCCGGGATCTTGCGAGACTTGGCCGGAGATCTCGAGGGACTTGAGCGAGATTGCAGAGGAGGTCTGCGCCATTTTGGAGGTTAGAGGAGCGTGGACGGCGTGTCAGGGTGTAGTTAGAGCCAAAGAGAAAAGTTATCAGAATAAAGAGCTGTTTGTTTCCAGTTCGTCTCTAAACTTCTTCCCGCGGCTTCTTTGCTCCAAGCGGCCATCGCTTCGGGCGACAACACTGCTGTTAGATCCTGGGCTTTTGTTAAGAGGTTTTTGTCTACTAATTCAATTTTCTTACTCGTTATTGGTCTGTTCAGATTTTTTATTTCTTCACAATTCAGTCTGCACAGATTTTATGTTCCTAGGAATTTATCTGCTTTTTTTGTGTTAGGGTATACAAGAGTTTATTGGCATATAATTATTTAAAACAGTCTCTTGTGATTTTTTGCATATTTGTGACATCAGTTGTAAAGTCTACTCCTTTATTTATAAGTCAGCTTTTTTCTTGGTTAGTCTAAGCTAAAGATTTGTCAATTTTGTTTCTCTCTTCCCAAACCAACTCTTAGTTTCATTGACCTTTTAAATTGTTTTAGTAGCCTTTATTTCTCCTCTAGATTTATTACTTCCTTCTTTCTGTTAACTGTGTGCTTACATTGTTCTTTTTCCAGTTCCTTGAGGTACAAAGTTAGGTTATGTACTTGGGGTCCTTTCTTTCTTTCTTTTTATTAATGTAGGCATTATATGGCTATAAATTTTCCGCTTAGAACTTCTTTTGCTAAAACCAGGGGAAAGATGGCGGAGAGCAGAGAGGTGCTCTGAGAGACTGTCACTAAAAGAGGTTTAGCGGGAAGTTTGAATGCGTTCCTAGCAATACTCCTCCAACTGAGAGGGAGCTGGGACATCCGCGCACCCCTGATAGTAAAATACAAGGAACTCCAGACCGCCCACACACGGGGCCCATTGCGAGCGGCCCACAAACCGAACCAGCATTAGCGGCACAACAGCCGCAGTAACATTGCAGTAAGGGAAGTACGGACTTCAGCTTTAAAATCGAACAGCACAGGACAATAAATGGGAAGCTAGACCCGAGCAGCGGCCTCATAGACTTCTTTCATGCAAATTGCCAAACTGGACCTGCATGCTTTGGAGTGACACACAGGCCTGGAGTGACACACAGGTCTGGGTACTGCTGTTGAGACCGGGAAAGCGCCGCCGTCTTTGAGGAAAGCCGCGGCTGCCCGGGACAAAGAAACAAGGAAGAAAAGCAGCTGCAGGCATCCAAGGATCTGGCCAGGGCTCTGAGAACAGCACACATCTGGGTGATATGCAGGCAGCCAGCAGGGGAGGGCCTGTCTGAGGCCAGCGCAGCAACTCCGAGAGCTATTACTGGGGGCGGGCATGGGGAATGCGCCCCTTTTGGACGAACCCTTTCCTGGTGCCATTCACGTGCTGACACACCCCCGCCCCCAGCCACTCTTCCACTGTGCCAATCTGCCGCTGGCCAAAGGTGCAGACTAGATTCCACTAATTGGTGCTCTGTGACTGTCTGGGCATGATCCAGGACAACTGGCTTAAACTGGAAGGGAAAAAAGAAGGGCTTCCCAGGGTCCTGTTTGTTTGAGACTTGTTCCTAGGTTCGACTCTGTTATTTGTTTTGTTTTGTTTCGTTTTTGTTCTGTTTGATAGTGTGCTTATTTGTTTGTTTTTGTTCCTCTTTATTTTCTTCCCTTCTCACTTTAGTCTCTTCTTTTCTGATCTTCTCTGTTTACACCCTGTCATTGCGTACTCATCAGAGGCAAAAACAAGTTATATGCAGAAATTGGGACTTCTAGACCTGGGGCAATTAAACTATACAGCATAGTGGTGTTTTATATAGTTTACTCTCTATTTTCTTGACTCACTTTCTTTCTCCTCTCTCTTACACTAATTTTTACTTCTTTGTTATCTTTTATTATTCCTTTTTATTTTGTTTTTTCCATATTTCTTTTTTTTTTTCTTCTCTCAAAGGCTACATAAGTTTGGTTTATATATAAATCAGTCTTCCCTCTAAATCACTCACTCCATTCTCTTTCCTCTCCCGTCTGCTGATATTAAACCACTTCCATAGAATGCTATTTTCATACTTCTTAAGAACATCTCAATAACCTCACTTCCTTCTTCCTAAACATATCATCTCTGTGTCCAATACTGAAACTGTAAGCCCCAACACAAGCATACAGAGTAAATTGGAAACAATATCTGAATTAACTAAATCTGTACATTGTGATCAAACTATGATTTGATGAATAGAAAGTATTAGATCTTAAAGTGTAAAGTATTTATAAGGGGATCTGACAGCATTGTACCACAGGAGCAACATAAGGCTATAAGGTGAAATCGAAATAGTCAAGGTCCCACAGTGCTAGAAAAATAGACACACAAGCATTATGAAGAAACAAGGGAAGAAAGTTACTGAAACAAATCAATATACCCCCTCAGTAGATTCCATGGAAAGCACAGTTGGTCAAATGCCAGGGATGGAATTTAGAAATTACATATTCCAAATGTTTATGGATCTTAAGAATGAACTCAAAAATGAGATGAGAGAGCAAATACAGGCAGTAAAAGAGCATTTTGACAAAATACTCCAAAAACAAATACAAGAAGCAAAAGATTACTTCAATAGGGAGATAGAGATTATAAAGAGAAACCAAACAGAAATTCTGGAAATTAAAGAAGCAATTAACCAAACTAGATGCTCCATTGAATGCATCACCAACAAATTAGACCACTTGGAAGAAAGGACCTCAGATAATGAAGACAAAACATATGTCCTGGAGAAAAATCTAGATTACACGGAAAAAGTGGTAAGAAATCAAGAACAGAGCATTCAGGAATTATGGGACAACATAAAAAGACCAAACTTACGAGTGATTGGGGTAGAAGAAGTGATTGGGGTAGAAGGTGCAGAGTTTCAAACCAAAGAAATGAGTAATTTATTCAACGAAATAATAGCAGAAAAATTTCCAAACATGAGGAATGAATGGCAAAACCAAGTTCAAGAGGCTTACCAAACACCAAACATACAAAATCACAACAGATCCACACATAGGCACATTATAATGAAAATGCCTAATATACTGGGCAAGGAGAGACTATTAAAAGCCATGAGCTGGGCGCGGTGGCGCACGCCTGTAATCCTAGCACTTTGGGAGGCTGAGGCAGGAGGATCACGAGTTCAAAGCCAGCCTCAGCAATGGCGAGGCACTTAGCAACTCAGTGAGACCCTGTCTCTAATAAAATACAAAAAAAGGGCTGGGATGTGGCCCAGTGGTCAAGTGCCCCTGAGTTCAATCCCCGGTACCACAAAAAAAAAAAAAAAAAAAAAAAAAAAAAAGCCATGAGAGAAAGGAAGCAGATTACATATAGGGGGAAACCAATCAAACTATGCTCAGATTTCTCAACCCAGACCTTAAAACCTAGAAGATCTTGGAATAGCATATTTCAAGCTCTGAAAGAAAAGGGATGTCAATGAAGAATCTTATATCCAGAAAAATTGAGCTTTAGATTCGAAGATGAAATAAAAACCTTCCACACCAAACAAAAATTAGAAGATTTCACAACTCGAAAGCCAACACTTCTGAACATCTTAGGCAAAATTTTCCACGAAGAAGAAGAGAAAAATAACAATGAAAATCAACAAAGGGAGATATTAAACTAAAGGAATTACCAACCAGGGGAGAAACCAAATCAAGCTAAATACCATAATACAATTAAAAATGGATGGAAATAAGAATCACATCTCAATAATAACCTTGAATGTTAATGGCCTAAACTCACCATTCAAAAGACACAGATTGTCAGACTGGATTAAAAGGAAATGACCCAACAATTTGCTGTCTCCAAGAAACACACCTCATAGAAAAAGACATCAAGCGATTGAAGGTGAAAGACTGGGAAAAGTCTTATCACTCATGTGGGCTGCGGAAGCAAGCAGGGGTTTCCATTCTCATATCAAATAAGGTAGACTCTAAGCCAAAGCTAATCAAAAGGGACAAAGATGGATATTTCTTACTACTTAAGGGAACCATTCATCAACAAGATATAACAATTATAAATCTATATACCCCAAATAATGGTGCACCTACATTCATCAAACAAACCCTTCTCAAGTTCAAGAGTAAAATAGACCACAACACGGTTATTCTAGGGGACTTCAATGCACTTCTCTCACCAATGGATAGATCATCCAAACAAAAGCTAAATAAAGAAATTTTAGGCTTCGTTAAAACAATTAATAACTTATACCTAATGGACATATATAGAATATTTCATCCCTCAGTAAGCGAATACACTTTCTTCTCAGTAGCACATGGCTCCTTTTCCAAAACTGACCACATATTATGTCATAAGGCAACTCTCAGCAAATATAAAAAAATAGAAATACTACCCTGCATTCTATCAGACCATAATGGGATGAAATTGGAAATCAATGATAAAACAAGAAATAAATAAATAAAAAAAAAACTACTCCAACAACTGGAAGCTAAACAACATGCTACTGCATGAACAAGGGGTTGAAGAAGACATCAAGGAGGAGATTAAAAAATTCCTAGAGGTAAATGAGAACACAGATACATCATATAGAAATATCTGGGACACTATGAAGGCAGTAGTAAGAGGAAAATTCATTGCACTAAATTCCTTCCTTTAAAAGAAAACAACAACAACAAACAAATGACTTAACATCACACCTCAAAGCACTAGAAAAAGAGGAAGAGATCAACACTAAGAGCAGTAGAAGACAGGAAATAATTAAAATCAGAGCTGAAATTAATGAAATTGAGACTAAAAAAAGCACTAGAAAAAGAGGAACAGATCAACACTAAGAGCAGTAGAAGACAGGAAATAATTAAAATCAGAGCTGAAATTAATGAAATTGAGACTAAAGAAACAATTAAAAGAATTTACAAAACCAAAAGTTGATTCTTTGAAAAAATAAATAAAATTGACAGACCCCTAGTGATGCTAACGAAAAGAAGAAGAGAAAAAACTCAAATTACTAACATCCGTGATGAAAAAGGAAATATCACAATAAGCACCTCAGATATACAGGAGATAATTAGAAATTACTTTGAAAACTTGTACTCTAATAAAATAGAAAATATTGAAAGCATTGACAGATTCCTAGAGTTATATGAATTGCCAAACTGGAACTGGAGGCTATACACATTTAAATAAATTAATTTCAAGTGAAGAAATAGAAGACGCCATCAAAAAACTACCAACATGAAAAAGTCCAGGTCCTCATGGGTTTATAGCCGAATTCTATAAGACCTTCAAAGAAGAACTAATACCGACACTCTTCAAATTATTTCAAGAAATAGAAAAAGAGGGAGTTCTTTTAGACTCTTTCTATGAGGCCAATATCACATTAATTCCAAAGCCAGACAAAGACACAGCCAAAAAAGAAAACTTCAGGTCGATATCTTTAATGAACATAGATGCAAAAATCCTCAACAAAATTCTGGCAAATTGGATTAAAAAACATATCAAAAAGATAGTGTACCACGATCAAGTGGGGTTTATCCCAGGGATGCAAGGTTGGTTCAACATTCAGAAATCAATAAACATAATACATTACATCAATAGACTTAAAGATAAAAACCATATGATCATCTCAATAGACACAGAAAAAGCATTTGACAAAATACAACACCCATTATTAGGCTCATTGGTTTATAGTGCTTTTCAAATCTGCTCTTTACTTATTGATTTTTTGTCTGGATGACCCACTTTGTAAGAGTTGGATATTGACATCTACTACTATTATTATAATTAATTTCTCCTTTCAATTCTGTTAATATTTGTTTTATCTATTTGGGTACTCTGATATTGGGCATGTAAGTATGTACAACAGTTATGTGAACTGCCCTTTTAATTGTTACATAATGACTTTCTTTACCTCATGTGACAATTTTAGGGGGTGGTTACCAGGGATTGAATTTAGGGGCACTTGACCACTCAGCCACATCCTCAGCCCCATTTTGTATTTTATTTAGAGACAGGGTCTCACTGAGTTGATTAGTGCCTCACTTTTGCTGAGGCTGGCTTTGAACTCATGATCCTCCTGTCTCAGCCTCCCAAGCTGCTGGGATTACAGATGTGTGCTACCATGCCCAGCTGATGTGACAATTTTAACTTAAAGTCTATTTGGTTTGAAATAACTCTAACTACCACCTGCTCTCTTTTGGAATCTGTGTGTAAAATATCTCTATCTGTCCCTTCACTTTCAGCTTATATGTGTTCTTAAAATGAATCTCTTGTGAGCAGCATATAGTTAGATTTTTAAAATTCACTTGGATACTCTATTTTAATTAGAGAATGTTAGAGCTTGGATGTATTCCCCGAAGTCATTAGTTAGAAACTTGATGCCCAATATGGTGGTGTTGGGAGGTGGATCCTATTGGGAGGTATGTGGGTCATGGGTGCTTTGCCCCCTGTCTTATGAATGGATGAATGTCATTATCAAGAGCATGTGGTTATGAAGAGAGCCCACCCACTCCTCATGCTTTGTCTCTTGCACACACTGGCTGACCCTTTCCCTTCACTACTTTATGACACAGCACAAAACCCTCCCCAGATGCTGTCAACACGTCCTTGGACTTCCCAACCTCCAGAATTGTGAGCCAAGGAATCTTTTCTTTATCAATCTCTCAGTCTATAATATTCTTTGGTAGCCACAGAAAATGGTCTTAGTCAGAAAATGTAATCTTTTTTACATTTAAAGTCATTATCGGTAGTAAGGACTTACTATTGTCATTTTGTTGTTTTCTGCCAGTTTTGGAATTTCTATCTTCTTTTTGTTTTGTTTTCCTTTTTGAGTTAAGACCTTAGGCTTTTTCATGTGTGGTTACCACGAGGCTTACATGAAGCGTCTTAACTGTTTTAACATTCTATTTCAACTCATTAACAAGTTAACTTTGATTGCATACAAAACTATATTTTTACTTCTCCCCCATTTTATGTTATTGATGTTACAATTTACATATTTTTGTCTTCTGTATCAACAAATTACTATTGTTATGTTTTTTTATTTATATTGAAATTTATTAGCCTTATTTGAAAACAATGTCGACTGTTACCCACACTACAAGAATTTGATCTGAATGCATTTATGTTTTAAAATTTAAAGATAGACAATAGAATTTTTAGAAGAAATTTAAAAAATGGCTCTGTGGGAAAAGGAGGAGGGTGAAGAGATGGAGATAAGTTGGATAGCAGATACCAAAACACATTTAGATAGGAAAAATTCATTCTGGTGATCTATAGCACAGTAGAGTAACTGTGGGCTACAACAATTTATGATATATTTCAAAATAAGTGGAAGAGTCTGGAGATTTTCCAACAGATAGAAATGATAAATGTTTGGGGAGATGGAAATGCTAATTACCCTGATTTGATAATTACACATTCTATACATGTGTCAAATTATCATAGTGTGTCCCATAAATATGTACTAATATTATGTGTCAATTATAAAAGATAAAAATATTACAAAGCTTGACACTACTAGGTATAATTAGCTTTTTATAGTTATAAGTTTGAAATTTGTTTGTTTTAAACTTTCACATTAGAGTTGAAAGTGATTTATATGCCACCATTACAATAGTAAAAAAAATTTAAAATTGACTATCTATGTACCTTTGCCAATGAGTTTTATACATTCACATGTTTTTATGTTGTTAATTAGTGTCCCTTTATTTCAGTGGAGGGACTCCCTTTGGCATTTCTTGTAAAGCAGTGCTGTAGTATTAATGAATTCTTTCAACTTTTGCTTATTTGGGAAGGCCATTATCTCTCCATTTCTGAAAGACAGCTTTAGTGGGTATGGTATTCTTGGTTGGCAGGGTTTTTTTTTTTTTTTTCCTTTCAATATTTTGAATATATCATCCCACTATTTCCTGGCCTGCAAGGCTTCTGCTGAGAAATCCATTGATGGTTTCCTGAAGGCTGCCTTGTATGTGACAAGTTGCTTTTCTATTGTTTTCAATTTTTCCTCTTTGTCTTAAACTTTTGACAATTTAATTATAGTGCGTAGATGTTCTTAGGTTTAACCATTTGGAGACCTTTGGCCCTCATGAAACTGGATGTCCAAATTGGGAGGTTTTCAGCCAATATATCCTTAAATAATTGTCCAGTTCCTTTCTTTCTTCTTCTTGGACACCCAAGAGGAATATACTGTTTTGCTCAGTGGTGTCCCATAAATCCTGTAAGTTTTTCTTCATTACTTTTTCTTTTTGCTGCTTAGCATGGTTGGAAGGAGGTGTTCCCCAAAGCTCCTGGAAGAGCTGGATTGGGAGAGCTGGAGCTTAATCAGTCCATCGTAGTTTGAATGGGCTGGTGGTAACTGTAGGTAGGTGGGCTGTGGCTAGATGAGTGGGGTCACTGGGACCCTGCCCAGGAAGGATGCACCTTTCCTCCAGCTCCTAGTTCTCTCTCTACTTCCCAGCTGCTATGAGCTGAACAGAATTCCTCCACCACACCCTTCTGCCATGATATTCTGCCTCAATGGACTTTGCCAATCACGGACTAAACCTCTGGAACTGTGAGCCAACATAAACGTTTCCTCATCTAAGTGGTTTCTGTTGTATACTTTGGTCATAGCAATGAAAAGCTAATACAGAAATTGGAACCAAGAAGTAGGGTCATTGCTGTGACTAACCTCACTATGTGGTTCAGAAGCATTTGGGACTGGCTTTGCCGGAGGAATTTGGAAAAGTTTACACATGCAGGGCTGGAGAAGGCTTAACATGTTGTAAGCAGAGTTTAATGGGTGATACTAGTGGGAGTTTGGAAGACCAGAATGTTGGACTGTGCTCATGAAGTTTCATAGGAGAATGGGGACTCTAGTAGGAATTCAACTGGAGACCATTCATATTACATTCTGGCAAAGAACTCGTCTACATTTTGGCAGTGTCCTGAGACGTTGTGTGGGCCTGGATTTGTGTGGACAGAGGAAATTTCAAGGCTACACAGGCATGCTGACAGTGGCATGGACATCACTAGCAGCATTTGGCCAAGTTTATTTTTATTTTTATTTTTTTGTGAGAATCAATAGCATAAAGCATAGAAGGAGGAGTTTAAAAGTTTACAGCTTGACCAGAAAAGTACATGTAAAACTGGGGCCAAGAAAGTTGTGCTTATTGAAGAGATTATATCCCCCAAAGAGATGCTAAGTACTTTGCATGCCAACACTAGGAAAGGTGGCTTAAGGGCATCTCAGGAATTTACAAGACTATAACCATTGCAAGGCTCAAGGGTCTAGAAGGGAACATTCCTTTGAGAAGGGATCACAGGGAGCAGCCTGCTCACATGGTGGGGGGGGGGGGCGACTAGGAAGTTGTTTCACCATATTCAGTCACCCAGTCCCTCAGAGCTACAGCAACCAAGATCCCAGGTGGTCCGATTATAGTGTGAGCTCACAGTAGACCTTGGCATCATCCACATGCTGCTGTTTCTGCTGGAATGCAGGATGCTGGAGTTATGGAGGCTTCCATTGAGATTTCAAAGGAAGGGTCTGGGAGACCAGGCAAACTGTAGGAGGATTGAAATCTCTGTGAGCTGCCCCTGAGAGGGTGATGTGTGATGGAGGCTCCAGGAATTAAGACATGCCCGTTGTGTGTGCTGTCTTCTGAGAGAAACTACTGACTATGGACAGAGTCTTTCTAAAAGAGAGCCCATGTGTGTTACAACCAGCAAGGGCAGAGGGGCGGGCCATGTGTTCTGGATCTGTCTGAGGAGTCACAGGACCTGTTTGCTCATCTGGTTTTCAGTTTTTTTCACCCCATCCCTTTTTCCTATGCCCCTTTTGAAATAAGAATATTTACAGTGTGCCACTGTATACTGGACACGTGTAACTCGTTATATAGAATTCAGGCTGGCAGGCCATGCCCCCAGGTGCCTTCCTGGAAGTGCCCATCTCTCGTGAGAACCCACCTTTGGCGGGCTTTGAGTCCCCACCCTTCCTGATCCTGGGAGTACTCGCCTCTGGCGGGAATTCACCCCAGGGTGGGCTCTCCTGTTCTGAGCCAATCCGGACCATACAAGTCATGCTCCTGCCCCTCTGTACTTAAGCCCTTGCCAGTCCAGAACGCTTTCTCTTTCGCTGCCATCTTCTCACCATCTCTCCCTTCTCCCTTTTCCCTTTCCCCTCTCCTTTCCCTTTCTCCCTTTCTCCCCTTCTCCCTTCCCTTAATAACCCCCCCTCCCCCTTTACTACAAGGTGGTCCCGGTGTGGTTTTTGCCCTTCATAACTTGTTTCTGATTATTACAGAGATTCCTAGCCAAAAATTTGCCTTAAGTCTCAGAGGAGACTTCAGACTTAGAAATTTGGGCAATGCAGGAACTGTTAAGACTATGGGACTCTTGGAGATGGGCTAAATGCATTTTACATTTTGAGATGAACATGAGCTTTTAGGGACCAGGGGCCAGTGTCCTCCAAAAGCTCCTGTGTTAATGCAGGAGGCAGAATGATTGGATTATGAGATCTATAAACTAATTAGTCCATCCTAATTTGAGTGGACTAACTGGGTGGTAACTATATGCAGGTGACTTGAGGAGGTGAGTCACTGGGGGTGTGCTCTGGGAGAGTGCTACTCCCAGTGGTCCCTTCCTCTCTCTTTTTCCTGGCTGCCCTTCTGCCATGAGGTTATGCCTCACTCTGGGCCCAGACAATGGTCTTGACTGACCAAGGACTAAACCTCTGGAACTGTAGACAAAATAAACATTTTCTTCTCTGAATTGTTCTTGTGGGGCATTTTAGTCACAGCAACGAAAAGCTGACTAACACATTCCTCCAACTGGATAATTTCAAATGAAGTGTCTTTGAATTCACTTATTCTGCTTGTCAAGTCTTCTGTGAAAGTGCTCTCTATCCACCCTTTCTGATAAGACATTGTATTCTTAATTTCTTGGTTATCTGTTTTGTAAATTTCTTTCTTTCTTGCACTTTTCATTTTGCTCAAGTATTGTTTCCGAATTTCATTCAGTTGTCTGTTTTCTTGTAAATCCTCCCTCTTTAAGAGGATTATTCTGAAAATTTTCAACCAGTTCATAGATCTTCATTTGTTTTGGTTGTTGAGGATTGAACCCAGGAGTGCTTAACCACTGTGTCACATCTCTATCCCTTTTTATTTTGAGACAGGATCTAGCTAAGTTGCTTAGGGCCTTACCAAGTTGCCCAAACTGGCCTCAAACTTGGGATCCTCCTGCCTCACCCTCCCAGGTTGCTGAGATTATAGGCATGTGCTACCACACACAGCAGATCTTCATTCTTTTTTTTTTTTTTTTTCCTGGAGAAGGGAAGGGGTTTATTCAGAGGGCTTCAAAAGGCTCTAATATATTTCTTTTTTTTTATTATATAATTTTATTTTTATAATTTTTAATATGTACAACTCATAGTGCATATATTTAGTATCTTTTTACATACAACTGTTTGTATACAAAGTATATTTGTACAATTCAGGTCTTCAATCATGCATTAAGGAAAATGATATCCGTCTCATTCAACCACCTTTTATTTTATTTTTTTCTCCCCCTCCCTCCCCTCTTGCTCCCTCCCTTACCCTCCCTTCCCTTGACCATTCTAGTGTTCCTCTAATCCTCCTATGTACCCCCATCCAACAATACTTTGAAATAGCCTCCTTATATAAGAGAGAACATTAGGTACTTGGATTTTTGAGACTGACTAACTTCACTTAGCATTATGTCTTCCAACTTCATCCATTTACCTGCAAATGCCATTAATTTGTTTTCTTTTATTGCTGAGTAAAATTCCATTGTGCGTATATACCACATTTTCTTAATCCACTCATTTACTGAGGGACATCTAGGTTGGTTCCACAACCTAGCTATTGTGAATTGTGCAGCTACAAACATTGAGATAGCTGTGTCACTGTAATATGCTGTTTTTAAGTCCTTTGGGAATAGACCCAAGAGTGGGATGGCTGGGTCATAGGATGGTTCCATTCCCAGTTTTCCAAGAAATCTCCATACTGCTTTCCATAACGGTTGCACCATTTTGCAGTCCCACCAGCAATGTATGAGTGTGCCTTTTTCTCCACATCCTCTCCAACATTTATTGTTGCTTGTGTTCTTGATGGCTGCCATTCTGACTGGAGTGAAGTGAAATCTTAGAGTAGTTTTGATTTGCATTTCTCTAATTGCCAGCGATGTTGAACATTTTTTTCATGTATTTGTTGATTAATCGTGTATCTTCTTCTGAGAGGTGTCTTCTCAATTCCTTAGCCCATTTATTGATTGGGTTATTTGTTTTTTTAGTGTAAAGTTTTTTGAGTTCTTTATATATTCTAGAGATTAGTGCTCTATCTGATGTGCATGTATTAAATATTTGTTCCCAATTAGTTGGCTCTCTATTCACCTCACTGATTGTTTCTTTTGCTGAAAAGAAGCTTTTTAGTTTAAATCTATCCCATTCATTAATTCTTGGTAGTAATTCTTGCGCTACAGGATTCTTATTAAGGAACTTGGGGCCTAATCCAACATGTTGGAAATTGGAGCTTACTTTTTCTTCTATTAGGTGTATTGTCTCTGGTCTAATTCCTAGGTCCTTGATCCACTTTGAATTGAGTTTTGTGCATGGTGAGAGATAAAGGTTTAATTTCATTTTGTTGCATATGGATTTCCAGTTTTCCCAGCACCATTTGTTGAAGAGGCTATCCTTTCTCCACTGTACATTTTTGGCACCTTTGTCTAATATAAGATAGCTGTAATTATATGTATTAGTCTCTGTATCCTCAATTCTGTACCATTGGTCCACCAGTCTGTTTTGGTGCCAATACCATGCTGTTTTTGTTACTATTGCTCTATAGTATAATTTAAAGTCTGGTATGGTGATGCCCCCTGCTTCACTTTTCTTGCTCAGGATTGCTTTGGCTATTCTGGGTCTCTTATTTTTCCAGATGAATTTCATGACTGCTATTTCTATTTCTTTGAAGAATGACATTGGGATTTTGATTGGAATTGCATTAAATCTGTATAATGCTTTTGGTAGTATGGACATTTTGACAATATTAATTCTACCTATCCAAGAGCAAGGTAGGTCTTTCCATCTTCTGAGTTCATCTATAATTTCTTTCTTTAGTGTTCTATAATTTTCGTTATAGAGGTCTTTCACCTCTTTCGTTAGGTTGATTCCCAGGTATTTTATTTTTTTTGATGCTATTGCAAATGGGGCATTTTTCATCATTTCCCTTTCAGAGTCTTTGTCGCTGATGTACACAAATGCCTTTGACTTATGTGTATTGATTTTGTATCCTGCAACTTTGCCAAATTCGTTTACTAGTTGTAAAAGTTTTCTGGTAGAGTTTTTTGGGTCTTCTAGGTAGATTATCATGTCATCAGCAAATAGTGCTAATTTGAGCTCTTCTTTTCCTATCATGATCCCTTTAATTTCTTTTGTCTGTCTAATTGCTCTGGCCAGAGTTTCCAGTACTATGTTAAATAGCAGTGGTGAAAGGGGACATCCCTGTTTTGTTCCAGTTTTTAGAGGGAATGCTTTCAATTTTTCTCCATTTAAGATAATGTTAGCTTGGGGCCTTGCATAAATAGCTTTTATTATGTTAAGATATGTTCCTGATATTCCTAGTTTTTCCAGTGTTTTGAACATAAAGGGGTGTTGTATTTTGTCAAATGCTTTTTCTGCGTCAATTGAGATGATCATATGATTTTTGTCTTTAAGTCTATTGATGTGATGTATTATGTTTATTGATTTCCAAATATTGAACCAGCCTTGCATCCCTGGGATAAACCCCACTTGATCGTGGTGCACTATCTTTTTGATATGTTTTTGTATCCGATTTGCCAGGATTTTGTTGAGGATTTTTGCATCTATGTTCATTAAAGATATGGGCCTGAAGTTTTCTTTTTTGGATGTGTCTTTGCCTGGCTTTGGAATTAATGTAATATTGGCCTCATAGAAAGAGTCTGGAAGAGCTCCCTCTTTTTCTCTTTCTTGAAATAGTTTGAAGAGCATTGGTATTAGTTCTTCTTTGAAAGTCTTATAGAACTCGGCTGTAAACCCATCAGGTCCTGGACTTTTCCTTGTTGGTAGCTTTTTGATGACATCTTCTATTTCTTCGCTTGTAATTGATCTATTTAAATTATGTATAGCCTCCACATCCAGTTTAGGCAAATCATATGACTCTAGAAATCTGTCAATGCATTCAGTATTTTCTATTTTATTAGAGTACAAGTTTTCAAAGTAATTTCTAATTATATTCTGTATAGCTGAGGTGTTTGTTGTGATATTCCCTTTTTCATCACGAATGTTAGTAATTTGAGTTTTTTCTCTTCTTCTTTTCGTTAGCATCGCTAAGGGTCTGTCAATTTTATTTATTTTTTCAAAGAACCAACTTTTAGTTTTGTCAATTCTTTGAATGGTTTCCTTAGTCTCAATTTCATTAATTTCTGCTCTGATTTTAATTATTTCCTGTCTTCTACTGCTCTTGGTGTTTGTCTGTTCTTCTTTTTCTAATGCTTTGAGGTGTGATGCTAAGTCATTTATTTGTTGGTTTTTTTTTTCCTCTTAAGGAATGAACTCAGTGCAATGAATTTTCCTCTTACTACTGCCTTCATAGTGTCCCAGAGATTTCTATATGATGTATCTGTGTTCTCATTTACCTCTAGGAATTTTTTGATCTCCTCTTTGATGTCTTCTTCAACCCCTTGTTCATTCAGTAGCATGTTGTTTAGCTTCCAGTTGATGGAGTAGTTTTTCTTATTCCTTGTTTTGTCATTGATTTCCAATTTCATCCCTTTATGGTCCGATAGCATGCAGGGTA
This sequence comes from Tamias sibiricus, assembly GCA_025594165.1. Classification (NCBI taxonomy): domain Eukaryota; kingdom Metazoa; phylum Chordata; class Mammalia; order Rodentia; family Sciuridae; genus Tamias; species Tamias sibiricus. The sequence goes on from CM046672.1 coordinate 35,843,429, forward strand.
GTATCTCTATTTTTTTATATTTGCTGAGAGTTGCCTTGTGACATAATATATGGTCTATTTTGGAGAAGGAGCCATGTGCTGCTGAGAAAAATGTGTATTCGTTTACTGAGGGATGAAGTATTCTATATATGTCCCGTTAGGTCTAAATTGTTAATTGTTTTGAGGAGGCTTAAAGTTTCTTTGTTTAGCTTTTGTTTGGATGATCTGTCCATTGGTGAGAGAGGTGTGTTGAAGTCCCCTAGAACAACTGTGTTGTGGTCTATTTTACTCTTGAACTTAAGAAGCGTTTGTTTGATGAATGTAGGTGCTCCATTATTTGGGGCATACAGATTTATGATTGTTATATCCTGTTGATGGATGGTTCCCTTAAGTAATAAGAAATATCCGTCTTTGTCCCTCTTGATTAATTTTGGTTTGAAGTCTATCTTATTTGATATGAGAATGGAAACCCCTGCTTGCTTCCGCCGGCCATGTGAGTGATAAGACTTTTCCCATCCTTTCACTTTCAGTCTGTTGATGTCTTTTTCTATGAGGTGTGTTTCTTGGAGACAGCAAATTGTTGGGTCATTTCTTTTAATCCATTCTGATAATCTGTGTCTTTTGATTGGCGAGTTTAGGCCATTAACATTCAGGGTTATTATTGAGATGTGATTTTTATTCCCATCCATTTTTATTTGAATTATGGTCTTTAGCTTGATTTGGTTTCTCTTCTGGTTGGTATTTCCTTTAGTTTAATATCTCCCTTTGGTGATTTTCGTTATCATCTTTCTCTTCTTCTTCATGAAAAATGTTGCCCAGGATGCTCTGAAGTGCTGGCTTTCGAGTTGTGAAATCTTTTAACTTTTGCTTGTCGTGGAAGGTTTTTATTTCATCTTCGAATCTAAAAAGCTTAATTTTGCTGGATATAAGATTCTTGGTTGACATCCCTTTTCTTTCAGAGCTTGAAATATGCTATTCCAGGATCTTCTTGCTTTTAAGGTCTGGGTTGAAAAATCTGAACATAGTCTGATTGGTTTCCCCCTATATGTAATTTGCTTCCTTTCTCTTGTGGCTTTTAGTATTCTCTCCTTGCTCAGTGTATTAGGCATTTTCATTATAATGTGTCTAGGTGTGGATCTGTTGAGATTTTGTTTGTTTGGTGTTCGGTATGCCTCTTGAACTTGGTTTTCCATTTCATTCCTCAAGCTTGGAAAATTTTCTGTAATTATTTCATTAAATAGATTACTCATTCCTTTGGCTTGAAACTCTGCCCCTTCCTCTACGCCGATCACTCTTAAGTTTGGTCTTTTTATGCTGTCCCATAATTCTTGGATGTTATGTTCTTGATTACTAACAAGTTTTGCTGTATGGCTTAAATTCTTCTCTAGGACATATATTTTTGTCTTCATTGTCTGAGGTTCTTTCTTCCAAGTGGTCTATTCTGTTGGAGATGTTTTCAATTGAGCTTTTATTTTGGTTTATTGCTTCTTTCATTTCTGGAATTTCTGTTTGGATTCTCTTTAGAGCCTCTATTTCCCTATTGAAGTAATCTTTTACTTCCTGTATTTGTTTTTGGAGTTCTTTGTCAAAATGATCTTTTGCCTCCTGTACCTGCTCCCTCATCTCATTTTTGAGTTCATTCTTAAGTTCCATAAACATTTGGCATATGTAATTTCTAAATTCCATCTCTGGCATTTGACCAACTGTGCTTGCCATGACATCTACCGATGAGGTATCTTGATTTGTTTGTGTCATTTTCTTTCCTTGTTTTTTTCATATTGCTTGTGTGTCTATTCTTCCTGCACTGTGGGACCTTGACTGTTTCGATTTTACCTTAAAGCCTTATGTTGTTCCTGTAGTACAATGCTATCAGATCACCTTATAATTCCTTTACACTTTTAAAACCTAACACTTTCTATTCAGAAAATCCAAGTTTGATCACAATGTACAGATTTTGTTAACCCAGATATTATTTCCAATTTACTCTGTACGCTTCTGATAGGGTTTTATAGCTTCAAGTATTGGATACAGAGGTGTTATGCTTTAGGAAGAAGGAAGTGTCTTGAATTGCTCTTTCTTGGAAAGTATGAAAAGAGATATCTATTGAAATGGTTTAGTGGAAGTGGTTTAGTATCAGTAGACGATGGAAGAAAGAGAATGGGGTTGACAATTAGGTAAAAAGATCAATTTATAATCCCAGCACTTTGGGAGGCTGAGGCAGGAGGATCGCGAGTTCAAAGCCAAGCAATGAAAGCAAAGACCCTGTCTCTAAATGGGCTGGGGATGTGACCCAAGTGCCCCTGAGTTCAATCCCCGGTAACCACAAAAAAAAAAAGATCAATTTATATATATAGTAAGTTGGAAAAGAAAAAAAATGATAAAAGAGTAGGAATTGGTGTAAGAGAGAGAGAGAGAGAATCAAGGAAATAGAGAGTAAACTATATATAACACCACTTTGCTACCCAGTTCAATTGCGCCGGTTCTAGAAATCCCAAGTTTTGCGTATAACTTGTTTTTGCCTCTGTTTAGTATGCACTGGCAGGATGTAAACATGAAAGATGAAGGAGGAAGAAAAGATACAAGAGTGAGAAGGAGGAAAAGAATGAAAGAAAAAAGGAGCGGAAGCAAACAAACACACTAACAATCAATGCGGAAGGAAAAAAAAAAAAAAAGCAGAACAAAACAAAACCAAGAAAAGAAAAAGAAAAAAAAAAAAACAAAAAAGAAACAAACAAACAAAAACCCTCCCTGCAATCCAAAAAATCAAGCAGACCAATAAAAAGAAAAGGAAAAAAAAAAAAAAAAAGTCAAACCCCAAGTCTCAGACAAAACGGGCCCTGGGAAGCCCCCCTCTTTTTTTCCTTTCCAGTTCAAACCAATTGCTATTGGATCACAGTCTGTGATCCTGTTAGTGAAATCAAGGCTGCATCTTAGGCCAGTGGCTGCACGGTTCAGTGAAGGAGTGGCCCAGGGGGATTGTGTGTGTCAGCAGATGAATGGTGCCGGGAAGGGGACCTTCCAGAAGGCACCCTCTCCCCAAGCCCACCCACAGTTGCAGCCTCTTGTGGCCGCTGCGCTAGCCTCAGAAACGCCTTCCCCTGCTGACCACCCAAGTCTCACCCAATTGTGCGTTGTCTTCAGAGAGCTGGAGAGTCCCTGGATGGATGCAGCCGTCGCTCTCCGTCTCCTCCCCTTTGTCAGGACCAGCCCCTGCAGCTTTCAAAGATGGCGGTGCTCTCCTTCCAGTCAACAGCAGCTCCACAGACTCCCGTATCCTCGCCGATCGCACCGGGAAGCCACACCTGTGACTGTGGTGCAGACAGCGCTGCTTCAGACTGTGGCCCGCTCCACTCTGCCCCTGTTTGCTGATCGCAGATCTCTGCGCCGCTCTGTCCGGGGCCCCACTACTGAGGGTCGCATCAGGTGGACTGTGGATTTGAACTGGTGTGTGGACCCGCGGTCTCCCGTGGTTCCCCAGCACCAATCCCGCCGGCTGTTATCGCTGTTATCGCTGGTTTTTATCGCTGGTTTCACGCTGGTGTGCCGTGAGTTTGGCTGGGGTTGCAGTAGTAGCGCGGTCTCCCCACACTGACTTTGTTTCGCACGGCCTGTGCACCACCCAGGCGGTTTTGCAGGAGCCTCGCGGCTCCAGCCGCTGCAGACAGCTTGTCTCTTTCTCTCTCTGGTAGTGGTAATCAAACCATCCAGGAGATCGGTATTTTCAGCCTATATATAGATGATGAAAGGCAATTTATCTGCTTTGTTGGATTCTTTCCATGGAGCTGTCCTGAAGTGCAGCTTCCTCTAATCCGCCATCTTGGATCCGCCCCAGATCTTCATTCTTTAGGGGCAATTACTGTAGTTCTATTTTTTTTTATGTGTGTGTAATCATGATGAAACTCACTTTAAATATAGAAACACAAATAAATTAGAAAGAGCAATGTAACAGTCATAGAAGCTGAAAACTTTTGGAAGCTATTTTATTGGAAGAAGATCAATGTTAAACTAAGATAATGGCAGTGAAGAGAAATAGATTAATGGTTTTCAGGAGATAGGAGCTGCATGACCTGGAACCTGGTCATGAAAGTTGAGAGATGAGAGATGGGACAGGTGATAGAATAGAATCTCTGACTTCTGGCTTCAGCCTCTGTGTTGTTGGGGGTAATGCCATTCTCTGAGACGGTGCATACAATGTGTGGCATGCTGAGTTTGCTGATCTGTAGCAATGTGAGCTAATAGGAGAATTGAACATGTAGTTGGCACCATGCTATTCCTAGGCTTTGCTTTGTCTTGCACTTGTCTCCCAATACAGATCCTGCCCACTCGGTAGGACTTTTACCAACCTGTACAGAAAGTGCCTCTTGCTGCCTCAGTCCTGGGTGCCACATCTGAATATCCAATATTTCCTAGATGTCTCTGGATACCTGCTGCTGTACTTGGGCTGGCCCCATTTCTTCCCTCTAGTGGCTGCTCATTGTATTACATTAGGAAAGACAAGCTGTCTTCATTTTCCAACAGGATATTTGTCTTGGGGAGAGAAGAAGGGGAGAGCAAAGGTTTCAGTAGCTGGCAAGTCAGCCTGCCCTGCTGCATCCTTGTTAATTGAGATGTAAATAATAATTACTTTTAATTAGAGCATTATAATTATGCATAGTGTTTGGGTTCATTCTGACAAAATCATACATGCAAAGAATTTGATTTCAATTCCCATTTTCCCCTCCTCTTTTCTACGGATCTTCCTTTCACTCCTTTATTTTTGACTGGTACTTTCTACATATAGATAAAGGTGAAATTCCCTATGGTGTATTTATACATGATTTTGGTACACATATATAACAAATCATATATAACATGATTTTGTTAAATTCATTCCATATTTCTTCCCCCCACTCCCTCCTCTCTTCCTCTTGCTCTCCTCCTTCTACTCCATTGATCTTCCCTTTATCTTTATGATATCTGATCCCTTTCCCCACTGCCTTCTTTCCCTATTTTGCTCTAGTTTCTACACATGAGAAAAAATAATCCACTCTTGTTTTTCTCAATGTGGATTATTTCACTTAGCATGATTTTCTCTATTTTCTTTCATTTGCTGGCAAGTGTCATTATTTCATTTTCCTTATGACTGAGTAAAACTCCATTGTGTATACATACCACATTTCCTTTATCCATTCATCCATTGATGGACACCGAAACTGGTCCCATAGTTTGGTGATTGTGAATTATGCTGCTATAAACATGGGTATGCATGTATCACTATAGTAAGATGACTTCAATTCTTCAGGGTAAATACTGAGGAGTGGGATAGCTAGGTCTATGGTGGTTCCATTCCTATTATTTTGAGGAATCTCCACACTGCTTTCCAGAGTGATTGTACTAATTTGCAGACACACCAACAATGTATGAGTTTATCCTTCCTCCCACATCCTTGCCAGCACTTATTATTTGTATTCTTCATCTTTGACATTCTGTCTGGAATGAGTTGAAATATTAGTGTAGTTTTGATTTCTATTTCCCTAGTTGCTAGAGATGTTGAACTTTTTTTCATATATGTTGGCCATTTGTGTTATTTTTCTTTTGAGAGATGTCTATTTAGTTCTTTTGCCCATTTATTGATCAAGTTAATTTTTTTTGGCATTGACTTCTCTTTATGTATTAATCCCCTGTCAGACGAGTAGCTGGCAAGGATTTTCTACCATTCTGTAGACTCTTTTTTCACTCTCTTTATCATTTCCGTTGCTGTGCAGAAGCTTTTTAATTTGATAGCATCCTACTTATTGATTCTTGGTTTTATTTCTTGAGCTTTAGGGGTCTTGTTGAAGAGGTCAATGCCTGCACCTATATGATGGAGTGTTGATCCTGTGTTTTCTAGTAGTTGCAAGGTTCTTTGATCTAATCCTAAATCTTTCATTCATTCTGATTTGACTTTTGTGCAGGGTACAAGGGATCTAATTTCATTCTTCTACATATGGATATCCATTTTTCCCAGCACTATTTGTTAAAAAAGCCATACATTTTTGGCACCTTTGTCAAATACAGATGACTGTGTGGGTTTATCTTTGTCTTATTTCTGTTCCATTGGTCTTCATATCTATTTTGATACCAATACCATGCTGTTTTACTTATGATAGCTCTGTAGTATAATTTCTGATCAAGTTATTGTGACACCTCCTGATTTGCTTTTCTTGCTCAATATTGTTCTGACTATTCTGTGTCTCTTCTTCTTCCAAATGAATTTAAAAATAGTATTTTCTAGTTCTGTGAACAATGTCATTGATATTTTTATGGGAATTTCATTGAATCTGTATATTGCTTTTTGGTAGCCTGGCCATTTTGACAATATTAATATTAATTCTGTCTATCCAAGAATTTGGGAGGCCTTTCTCTCTTCTAAAGTCTTCTAAATTTCTTTCTTCAGTTTTCTATCATTTTCATTGTAGAGATCTTTCATCTCCTTAGTTAGATTAATTCCTAAGTTTTTGTTTTCATTTTTTTGAGGTTATTTTGAATGGGATGGTTTTCCTGATTTTTTTCCTCAGCAGGGTCACTGTTGGAGTGCAGAAAACTATTGATTTATGAATGTTGATCTTGTATCCTCCTACTTTGCTGAATTCATGTATCAGCTCTGCAAGTCTTATAGTGAATTCTTTGGGTCTTTCTAGATTCAGGATCATGTTTTCAGTGAACAGTGATAGTTTGATTTCTTCTTTTCCTATCTGTATCCCTTTAATTTCTTTCTCTTGCCTGATTGCTCTGGATAGTGTTTTGAGAACTATTTTGAATAGGAGTGGCAAGAGTGGACATCCTTGTCTTGTTCCTGATTTTAGAGGAAAAGCTTTCAGTTTTTATTTTTTTCCAATTCAGTGTGATGTTGGCTTTGAGTTTATCACATATAATCTTTTTATTTTGTGTGTGGTGCTGGAGATCAAACCCAGGGCCTTATGCATGTGAAGCAAGCACTCTACCAACTGAACTATGTCCCTAGCCCTATAATCTTTAGGTTGGGGTAAGTTCCTTCTGTCCCCTCATTTTTTAATATTTATTTTTAGTTATAGGTAGACACAATATCTTTATTTTATTTTATGTGGTGCTGAGGAGCGAACCCAGTGCCTCACACATGCTAGGCACAAGCGCTCTACCTCTGAGCCACAACCCCAGCCCTATCCCCTCATTTTTAACATGAATGGTTGCTGTATTTTACCAAAGGCCTTTTCTATATCTATTGAGATGGTCATATGATTCTTGTTCTTAATTATATTTAACTGGCAAATTACATTTGATGTGTTGTATGTTGAACCAACCTTGCATCCCTGCAATGAAGCCACCTTGGTCATGGTATATTATCTTTTTTAATATACCATAAATTTAAAAAATATTTTAAAATTGTAGATGGACACAATACCTTTATTTTATTTACTTAATTTTTATGTGGTTCTGAGGATTGAACCCAGTGCCTCAAACATGCTAGGCAAGTGCTCTACCACTGAGCTACAACCCCAGCCCCATCTGAAAGCAGTTTGCTAATATTTTATTAAGAATTTTTTGCATCTACATTCATCAGGGAGATTGGTCTGTAGTTTTGTTTCCTAGAGGCGTCTTTGTCTGGTTTTGGTATCGAGGTAATTCTGGCTTTATAGAATGGATTTGGGAGTGTTCCCTTCTTTTCAATTTTATGGAATAGTTTAAGACTGGTGTTAGTTCTTTTAGAAAGGTCTGGTAGAATTCAGCTGAGAATCCATTAGGTCCTGGACTCTTCTTTGTTGGAAGGCTTTTAATTTCTGTTTCAATTTCATTACTTGATATTGATCTATTTAGGTTTTCTGTATCTTCCTGTTTTCATTTGGGCAGTTCACATGTGTCTAGAAATTTGTCAATGTTCTCTATATTTTGCGGGTTATTGGAGTATAAATTTCAAAATGGTTTCTAATGATCCTCTGGATTTCAGAAGTGTCTGTGGTAGTATCACCTTTTTCATCTCTAATTTTATTGACTTGGGATGGTCTTATTTATCTTTTCAAAGAGCCAACTCTTTGTTGCAGTAATCTTGCATATTTTTTTTTCTCAATTTCATTAATTTTGGCTCTGATCTTAATTATTTCCTGACTTATCCTGATTTGGGACTTAGTTTGTTCTTCTTTTTCCAAAGCCTTGAGGTGAAGCATAAGCTTATTTATTTGAGATTGCTCTATTTTTTTTTTAAGTCTAGGCACTCAATGCTGTAAAGTTTCCTCTTAGTGCTGCTTTTATACTGTCCCAGAGGTTTTTATATGTTTTATTTATGTTCTTATTTGTTTCTAAGAATTTCTTCTCTCATTTCTTTGATCCATTTTCCAATTAAATGATTATTGTTTAATCTTCATGTGTGTATGGGGTTTCTATTATTTTCCTTGCTGTTTATTTCTAGCTTCGTTCCATTATGGTCTAACATGATACATGGGATTATATTGTTTTTTTCTTTCTTTCTTTCTCTCTTTTGTATTTGCTAAGGCTTACATTGTGACTTAGAATATTGCCTATTTTGGAAAACGTTCCATGAACTGGTAAGAATAAGATAAATTCAGCTGTTTGGGGGTGAAGGATTCTGTAATGTCTATTAGATCCATTTGTTTTATACTATTTTTTAGGTTGGAGTTATCTTCATTGATTTTATGCTTTGGTGAACTGTCCATTGGTGATAAGGGTGTGTTGAAATTACCCAGTTTTATTGTACTGGGGCCTATCTGGGTATTTTTTTTTTAATGTAATTGGGTGTACTGACATTTGAGGCATAAATTTTTACTATCATATCTTCTTGTTGGTTTGTTCCCTTTATCAGGATGTAGTGGCCTTCATCATCTCTTCTGATTTGTTTTTGCTTGAAATTAACTTTGTCAGATATGATAATAGCTTTCCAGCTTGTTTTTAGATGTAATTATGGATTTCCCCCCCATCCTTTTACCTTCAGCCTGTGAATATCTTTGCCTTTGAAATGGGTCTCTTGCAAACTGCATATGGTTGGGTCTTGTCTTTTGATCCATTCCTGCTAATCTGTGTATTTTAATTGGGGAGTAGAGACCATTTATTTTCAGTGTTATTATGGATATGTGTCTGTGGATTACTGCTGTTTTGATATTTTTGTTATATTTAAATCTGTCTGGATTCTCATTTAGATGATTACTCTTCTATTGATCTTCATCTATGTGGAAGTTTGGGGTTTTTGGGGGGTTCCCCTGTGTGCATTTTATCTTTGAGAATTATTTAATCCATTGGTATAAGTTTCTTTTAGGGAAGGAACTGCTTTTGTCTAGGAAAATACCTTGAAAGGAGGCTACTTTGGGAATGAGACAAATGAAACAAAGATCTCTCCAAACAAAAAGCTAATGGAAATGTGTGGAGGGAGGCAGAGGGTGGGGGAGAAGGGAAGGAAAGTGAGGGAAGGGATGCTGGGCAGGACTGGTACCAGGGAGAGGCAGGCAAGGTGCCCTGGGGCAAAATTGAAGAGGGCTCCCAATGTCAGGGTGACGCCAGTGCAGCATCAGTGTTAGGCATTGGCACCTCCTTAGATTTGTGCCTTGGGTGCCTGTCTTAACCTAGTCCCACTCTTGGAATTGAGAAAAAAAAAATCAGGAAGCTACTATCTGCAAGGAAAAGTAGCCAGGAAAAAACTTCTGGGGTTAGGGGACAAAGGACTTTGAATAGGGGGCCTCACAATCAGCCTCAGGTTTCTTTGCTGTCTAATCTGTAACATAATTTCTTCCTTCCATTGCCCCCAAACCTTCAGCTAAACAAATTATATATATAAAGGCTTCATGTGACAGGTTTGAGGAGAAATCAGGACACAGGGCTGTTATGCATCTGGGTTGTCAGGGAGAAGGGAAAATCTATTGGAAGCAAGATCTACAGGAAATTGAGGACCCAGGAGGACCAGAACTTTGGAGCCAGACATAACACCAGGACTCACAAAAAACTTGGGAAGTCCTTCCCATAGGGCACAAGCCAATCTTTTTTTTTTTTTTTTTTTTTTTTTTTTTTTTTTTTTTTTTTGTACCAGGAGTTGAACTCAGGGGCACTCAACCACTGAGCCATATCACCAGCCCTATTTTGTATTTTGTTTAGAGACAGGGTCTCACTGAGTTGCTTTAGCGTCTCACCATTGCTGAGGCTGGCTTTGAATTTGCGACCTTCCTGCCTCAGTCTCCAGAGCCACTGAGATTACAGTCATGTGTCACTGTGCTCAGCCCAATCTTATTTTTTTTGAATGTTTTTTTTATTTTGGAATAATTATGGATTTAAAGAAAAACTGCAAAGAAAGTAAAGAGTGTTCCTATACACTCTTTTTTTTCTTTTTTTTTTATTCTAAGATGTTATAAATGACAGCAGAATACATTACATTTCATATTACACATATATAGAGCACTTTTTTACAAATCTCTGGTTGTATTCATTCAGTTTTCTTGAATGCTGACATCTTATGTGCTCATGGGCCATTCATCAAGACTAAGAAATAAACATTGGTACATTACAGAAATTTTTTGGATTTTATCAGTTTTTTCACTAAATTCTATTTCTGGGACTCAGTCCAGGATCCTATACTGTATTGAGAGCAATCATATTTAAATCTGACAGGCAACTGAGTACAGTTTGATTATAATGGCTTTGGTGTATTAAATGAAAAGGGGGAAAAAAGGACATATTTTGGGCACAATCAAGGCAGCTTTAGGCAGTAGAATTGGCAGTTCCCATTCAAAGGCTCTTGCCTGCTTTTCCCTTGGGCTAGCTGGAATCCCCTCCAGATTTCTCTTTTACCATGTCCTTCTGTTTCAAAAGGCCATGCACAACTGATGCACCTGTTTCCCCAGCCTCACAGTACACCTACCCCAAATTTTTACTTAGCCATAGTCACTGAGAATTATTGAGCATCTCCTCTGCGTCAGGGTGGGCACTGTCCCTGCAACATCTTGCTGAAGCCCCCCAACCACACTACGAGGCAGGTAATGTCATTGTCCCATTTTATACACGAGAAAACACAGAGATGGAGAGGCTTGCCCCATCACACAACTGTGAGTTCATTAGAAAGTGGTGGAACCGGGCTCAGAACTTGGAACTGGGGGGATTTGGTATAACCTACACCTACTCCTCCCCAGATGTGAGCAGCACCTTGGCAGGCTTCAGGTCTGCAGGTGTGGTACCTCTTGTAATTGACATTGTCACAGTATCTACATTAAGTCAATAATTGGGAATTCATGGGGTCAGTGTTACCAAAATGATCTGGGAACTTGGAATACATTATATTGACTTCCTGAGAAGAGAACCCACAGGGGTCGTTGGAGCTACTGGCCTCCTGTCCAGGTCACACCCTGCTTGCCATATGCAGGCCTTGGTGTGATCCCTACGGAGCCTCCATATGGGTTTCTGACTCTTGTGTGCACACTGGTTAGATTGATATGGATGCTTTTGAACCAAGGAGGGTATAAGTTCTTGGTTCCTCTCATAGGAAGGACCTCAGGAAGACAGTTCTGGACCCTAGGGGCCAAGGTGCGCCCCTTACCAGGTTTCCTGGAACTGTCCTTGTAGGTGCTGGATGCTATGCTGACGCGTTTTCCCATCTGCTCTGACCCGGGCCTCTTCTGGTGGAGGCCTTCATCAGTCTTAGTAGAGATTTTCCTGACAGCCTTGGAAGGAGCAGGAGAGAAGATACATCTTTGTTACAGGGTCTGCTTTGTCCCCCACCTCCACCCCTGACCAATTTATAAGGTTTGCTAAAAGTCAAAGGCAACAGAGGAGAGACATGCCCTGGGCCCTGGGTGAGACTTGGAAGGGCAGGGAGCTCAGTTAGTGCTGCTCCTCATGCTGTCCTCCATTTCTTCCCATCTCAGAGAGAGGCTGGGAGGGGTCAGAGCCCCTTAGGGGTGGGGCTGCCCCTTGAACCACATGACCAGGGGGCTCTTCTTCCTGGGTCACAAATAGTGTTCTCATCTTTCAGATGGCCCTCCTGAGGGGAGTGCTGGGGGGAACAGCAGGTGGAGGAGGTTGTAGCCCCTGCCATGAAACTTGACCACGAGTATGCAGGGGTTGGTTGGGTGAAGCTAGACAGGGTGGGAGGTGGGTGCAAGTGATGATTCATCTGGGTGTCAGTGTGGGGCAGGAGTGCAGTTCAGAGCCCTGAATTAAAAGGTGTAGCCAGACACTGCAGGAGAGGGGTGGGCACCCCTCATCCAGATGGAGAGGCCGAGGAACAGGTGGGAGGGAGCTGGGTCACCTGGGGATATTACCTTTTGGCTTTCTACCTGCTGTTTTATCATGACTTTGATTTTCTTCTTTTCCTTCTCGTTTGCTTTGGGGGGCAACTCTACCTTGGCTTTTGGCTTCTGAAAAGGCAGAAGTGAAGAGACCTTCAGTGTCCTCATGAGGACTGCCAACTTCGTCCCCATGGAGGAGAAGTCTCCCTGGGGAGTAGGCCGCTGCCTCCCTGGTGCCCACTGTCTTGTCCTCCTGTCCCCTCACTGTCCCTAGGTCTCCAGGGACATGCTGGTGCTCATGCCACTGCCCTGGGGATGACCTTCTAGACCTCAGGCCTGGTCTTGTCCCTTTCTACTTCAATCTGTCTGTAGCTCCTTGTTGCTGTCCACGTAAAGCCCGATCCCCTGAGTGGCCTTCTGCCTGTGACTTCCCTGCCCGGCCCCAGACTGCACCCACAGGAAAGCTGTCTTGTCTGTGAGTAGAGCCTGCTTATTCAGAACTCAGTGGCCCAGCCTGCACCCCTCCTCTCCTCCCAGCCCACTCCCCCATCCTGTCTTCCTGAAGTAGCCATCACAATAATCTCGCCCTTTTCTTTCCCTGAAGGCTCCTGGTGACCTGTCAAGGAGCAAGCAGAGCATGCCCTGCTCTGAGTCTGAGCTCCGTGTTTGCTCCTTGCAGGGCCACAGTGGAAGCAGGGAGGGTCATTAGCCGTCTCTAGGGTCCCGTAGGCAGAGAGCTCTGCAGGGCTGCATTAAGGAAGCACCTCAGTCTGTAAGAGCTGGGGGCTGGGATGCTGAGGCATCATGGGACAGATGGAATTGAGGTTCTCCTCTGAAAATGAGCCATTTGTAATTATGGGCAGACAATGGCCCAGGCTGTAGGTTCTGGGTCAGGCTGCCTGGGTTGGAATCCTGATTTACCTACCATTCAGGGACTGCATAACCGTGGGTAAATTACTGCTCTCTCAGTGGCTCTTTTTCCTTATCTGAGGATTAGGGACAATGGGAAGATCTACCGCATAAGATTCTCATGAGAAATAGGTGATTTGCTGCAGGTAGGTGCGACGCTGTCCACACAGGATGCGCGAGGCAGGCAGTACACAGGTGGTAGGAATGATGGCGGGTAAATGGAGGGAGCTATCCAAGGGCTTCAGGATGGGAGTTGCCAAATTGCCTTCGAAGGAGGGCGGAGCTGGGTCCCTTCAAGGCTTTGTTTGGCTTAGTTGGGAGGGACTGCAAGTTGGGACCAGGGCTGAGTTTTCAGGTCGAGAGGAGAGAGGATAAGCCACCTCTCCTCAGGGTGGTCCTCTTTCCATGGTCCCCCACTATCAACACTCAGTATCTCCACCGGGGTTCTGGGAGTTCCCAAGCATCCCCAAGGCCGGGTGGTAGTGACGTGGTGAAGCCTTAGACCCAAGGAAAGTGCACCTGTCACTGGCTCAGAGCTCTCTGTGGCTGGGACTCTGGACTTCAGGGGTCTTCTTTGATGCCAAACAGATTACGCGAGGCAGCACCATAAGCAGTGAGATGGGGGCAAAGCCCAGACTGCCATGACTCATCCCAGAAGCAAGGAGAGGGGCTGAAGGGGCTGGAGGAGTACAGACAAGCCTTTTCCCAGCCACGTCCACTAACGGGTCCCCTGCCACCTCCTGCTGTCCGGGACCTGCTGCGTAAGATCTGTCACCCTCTTGCTTAGGAGCTTCTTTAAAATTCCAGAACAAATGTTCTCTCACGGGGTCACAGATGATTTACAATAAAAGCCATGTATACGATAAAGCTGTTAAAACAGTATTACAATCCTAGTGAAAGGAGATAGGGACATTCTAACTGTGAACTGTGAACGTGTATATGATTTCTGTGATCAATTGAGTTCTGAGAGAGTCAGGCTGTCGGTAGATCATTAGCACCTTAGCGGAAAATATACTCATCAGGTGTCTTTTAAACTGTCTCAGGGAATTAGCACTCAAGGCCTTTCTGGCTGTATGAGAAGCAAGCAGGTGAGCAGAACTAGGAGCCGTCTTGAAGGGAGGGGGCTCAACTGGAGAAAGGCAGGTGGAGGCCGTTAAGGGCGTTGGCCTATGAAGTCCATGAGCTTGGGAATTGGATACATTTGGTCTTGAGGACTGGTTCTGCCCTTAATTAACTGCGACCTCAAGAAAATGACTTTTCCTCACCCCAGTCTCCTTATCCTTCGGTTGAGGGGTGGTCATGGCTCCTACTTTGGAGCCCGACTAGGAGCAGGTGAGGAATCAACCCCTCCACGATGCCAAGCCAGTAAGGATAAAGCTAGCTGTAGGGTGAGCATCACCACTAGTAATGCTGCTGTCACCCATTTTGTTCTGGGGTCAGAGGAGGCAAGATCAGGTGGCATCTTCTGTAGAGGATACCACTTTCCAAGGACGTGGCTTGGTTCTCCATAGATGATGGCCTGGGGTGGGGAGCTCTGGGGAGCACTAAGGGCATAAAGTGGTTGCTGTACTTCCTGGGGAAGAAGGAAGGGGTGTTTGTGGGGGAACCACCTCTGCTGCAGTGGGGGTAATGGCGGCAGGAAGGAATGCCCTTGGCCCAGAAGCCATTATGAGGAAAGGGGCAGTTGGGGTCATTGGGAAGGATTCCACCTGCCAACACCGAGACCCCAGGAGCTGTTTGCTGCCCCTTGGCCCTTCCCAAATGCTGACTGAGGATAACATTCCTCACGGTTTGACTAAATTGGAGCCTGGAGCCTGGTCCCTTCCCTGACCACTGACTGCCTTTGTCTTAGAACGTTCGTACTTTAGAAAACGTGCATTTGTAAATTACTTTCCTCTGCCCCTCTGTGATGTGAATCTTCTCTCAGCCTCTTGCCAACCTTCCATACAGGAATGCCAGTCTCTCCAGGACCTGCAGCCATTCCTTGAAATGCAGTCAAGAGAGGTTGTACCCCTCTGGGTCTTTGGAGGCAGGGTAGGAGGCTGGCTGAGGAGCACCAGTCCACAAACACCCCCCCTTCCCGCATCCTCCAGAGTGTTGCCACTAGCTCCCTCAGGCGCTTAGCAAAAGACTCCCTCATCTTGTTTTGGGGGAGTAGGGCTCAGCCTCTCTTCCCTATTACAGAGACGTGAATAATGTCTTCCCGCCATTTTCCTTTGGCAGTACCTGGAGATCTTGCTGCTTCTTCCCCCGTCTGCGCTCCAGCCACTCCAAGACCCGGGTGAGGTCAGACATCCGCCTCTCCTCGGGAGTCCTCCACATGGACTTCCTCTCCGTCGGCATGGCTCTCTTTGGGTCCTCCTGGTCCTGGGACATGCTGGAGTCTTGGCTGTGCCTTGGTGAGAGGCCAGTAATCTCCTATTCTCGTGACCCCTGGGTCTTGATTTGCTGGTGTGGGTGATTCAGAGGGTAGCCTGTGGCCTCTCGATCATAAACAGCAGAGTTAGGCAAGCAGCTTGGATATTGGCTTTAAAAGAGGACTGAAGGGTGATTGTGAGGTCACGCTGGGCTTGGCAGCTGGGCCCTGGGGTGACAGTGGAGGTGGCACCTTAGCTACATCACAATTTTGTCCCACGTGGCCACGGCCCCTCTTCAGGCACCGTCTCTCACCTGGACCCTTCTACAGCCTCCGTGACAGCCTCTTCACCTCCATTTCCACAGAGATCTTGCTAAGACAAAGGCCAGCTCGGGTGTATCTCTTTCTCAAAATTTTTCAGTGGGTCCTTGTTTCCTATTTTAAAAAATGTAAATTCCCTAGTTCCTCTTCCCAGCTTTCCACAGTGGGTTCTAGTTAGAACAAAGTGTTTTATAAGCTCGGTTACTCTAGGTTCATTTATTCATTCAACAGATAGTATCAGATACCCGCTTTGCTCCAGGCAGAGTGCTGGGGATATGGTGCAGGAGAAAAACATGGTCAGATCTCCTAAAACACGGGCTGGAGCTGGGTATGGTGGCGCACGCCTGTAATCCCAGCAGCTTGGGAGGCTGAGATGGGAGGATTGCGAGTTCAAAGCCAGCCTCAGCAATGGCGAGGTGCTAAGCAACTCAGTGAGACCCTGTCTCTAAATAAAATACAAAATAGGGCTGGGGATGTGGCTCAGTGGTGGAGTGTCCCTGAGTTCAATCCCTGGTACGACAAACAAACAAACAAACTAAACATGGGCCAGAGGGAAAAACAAGAAGCATGTGGTTCCTGTATGAGTTCACAGAAACAAAGAAAGAAGGATGGGTGCTCTGAAGGAAAGGGATTTGATTCTGGGAGGAAGCCCCATGCAATGGAACTAGACTTGGATGGGGTTCTGGGTGGGTCACCTCTGAGCACTGAGCTACAGGCTCAGTGGGTTTCAACAGGGCTGATGTGGTCTGAATATCTGAGTCCTCCATGAATTCATATATTGAAATCTTAACCCCCAACGTGATGGTATCAGGAAGTGGGGACCATGGAGGTGATTAGTTCATGAGGCTGAGCCTTCATGGAATTAGCACCCTTATGTAAAAAGATCACATAGAATTACCCAGCCCTTTCCATCATGTGAGGACACAACTAGAAAGTGCCATCTATGGACTTGGAAACAGGTCTTCCCTAGATGCAGAATCTGTTGGCATCTGGATCTTGGATCTCCTAGACTCTGGAAGTATAAGAAACATTTGTTGTTATAAGCCACCCAGCCTATAGTAGTTTGTTACAGCAGCTCTAGTAGACTGTAATGCCTAATAGGTGAGGGCTGTGGACCAGAGGGATGAGCATGTACAAAGGCCCTTGGGCAGGATGGGAGGCGGGACGTGGCATACTTAAGGAACAAGAGGCGGCCAGGGTGGCTCGAGAACCACACAGTGAGAAACAATGTTGGTGAGGTAGGTGGAGTCTGCACCGTACAGGATCCTGGAGGGCACAGACTCTGCTCACACTGGCAAGGTAGTAGGAGCTAGGAGAAAACAATAAGGGGCGAGGAAGTGACATGTTTTTTTCGCTGCTGTGACTAAAAGGTCTGACCAGAACAATTGTGGAGGAGGAAAAGTTTGAGGGCTCATGGTTTCAGAGGTCCATAGAAGGCCTGCTCCATTCCTTGGGGCTGGAGGTGAGACTGAACATCATGGTGGGAGAGAGTGGCGGAGGAAAGCAGCTCACGTGATGATCAGGAAGCAGAGAGAGACTCCACGCTCCAGTCGCACGAATATACCCCATAGCCACGCCCCCAATGCCCACCTCCTCCAGCCCCTCCACGCCACCTGCCTCCAGTTACCATTCAGTTAATCCCATCAGGGACTAATTCACTGATTAGGTTAAGCTCTCCCAACCTAATCATCTATCCTCTGAACCCTCTTGCATTGTCCCAGCATGAGCTTTGGAAGGACACCTTACATACAAATCCTAACAATCAGCCTCCCTTCCTCCCTTTCTCCCTCCCTCCTTTCCTTCCCTTCCCCTTCCCTGCCCCTCTCTCCCTCCCTTTCTCCCTCCCTCCTTTTCTTCCCTGCCCCTCTCTCCCTCCCTCCCTTCCTCCCTTCCTTCCTTCCTTCCTCCCTCCCTTCCTTCCTTCCTCCCTCCCTCCCTCCTTCCTTCCTCTCTCCCTCCCTCCCTTCCTATTTAACTGAAGGCAACTACGCATCAGGCCAGAATCACAGATGAGGACATCTGTACAACTAGGACCCCAGAATCCTCCTTCAAGGGTAAACATCATCTTAATTTCTAATTTCCTCCTGTTTTAACTTTTCTATTTCTAATTTCTAAGTTCCTCCTGTTTTTAACCTTTTGCTCAATTCATCCATTTTGCAATATGCTTGCAAGATTGGCAATCCACCCTTTTGTTTTGATTTGTACGGCAGTGTCTTCATGCTACCTTTATTTTTGATGAAAGATTTGCTGGGTAACAGAATTCTTGTTAACGGTTTTGAGCATGTTTCATGGGTCACTTCACCGCCTCCCGTCTGACCCCGTTTTATGTGAGAGGTTGGCTGTAATTGTATTATTGCTCCCTTACTCAGGAGTTGTTCTTCTCTTGTTGATTTCTGTCTTTGTTTTGTCTTTGAATGTTTGCTCTAACTTGTCCAGGTGTGGATCTCTTTGCAGTTTTCCTACTTGAGGTTTATCAAACTTCTTGGATGTGTGTTGGATGTTTTTCATAAGATAATAGGAGGTATTGGCCGTTGTTTTCTTTGCAATTTTTTCTCTGCTCCTTACTCTTCATTTTCTGCTTCTGGGACTCCCAGATGTGCTTGATGTTGTTCCACTCGTCCCTAAAACTTTGTTAATTTTTCCTCATTATTTCCCCCTCTGTTCTTCAGGTGTGGACGATTTCTATCATTCTATCTTCAAGTTCATTTTTTCCTCTGCTATATATAATCTGCTTTCTTTAATAAATCTTTCATTTCAATTGTACTTTTCAACTCCAGAATTTCCATTTGTTTTTCATGATTTCTATCTCCTTATTTGAATTTTTATCTGCTGAATGTCAGAATTTCATTTAAATTTTAAACATGTTCTCTAGTTCTCTGAATACTTTCATAATAGCCGTGTGAAGCCAGAGAGTGTCTCTAGTTATTGCTCTTTTCCAGAGTATGTGTCACACTTTTCTTTGCATGTTTGTAGTTTTTTAATTGAAAATTGGAGATTAAGAATATTGTCATGATCTGTTGATTGATATGTAATGGATAAGTTAATTAACTTGATTGAACCATTCCACAATGGCCACATGCATCAAAACATTATTTTGTATAGCATGGATATGTGCAACTTGATCAATTAAAAAAAATATGGTAGCAACACTGGATTCTGATCCCCATCCCTACTGTTTATGGTTACTGTCTTTTTCATTTGTTTCTTTATTTAATAAATTACCTGGCTCTGTGGACCTGGGAAGCTGTGGATTCTGTCTTCCTTATAATGTGAAGCTGCACAAGTTTCTGATGAGCCTCTCTCACAGCCTCACTTTGGAAGTGACATCCACACTTTGTTTTACGAGGAGCAAATCATTACGTCTGCTGCAGCTCCAACGGAGGGAATTCCCTGGGGCTCTAAAACCAGGAGGTGAACCAAGGTCAGGCCATTTGTTTGAGCTGTCTTTTACTTTCTCCTGGGCTCTTTCTCATCTCCAGGTGTATGTGTGGGCTCAGGGCTGGCTAGGAGAGTGTGGCTGGACGGGACTCCTCCTGGCTTCTGCTCTCTGGCTTCATGCATGCAGCTTGAGCAGGACTCTATCTGCCCCCAGCGTATGACTGCAACCTCAGTCTAGTAGAGCTGTCGGCCCTCCTGCTTTTCTGCCTTGGGGACTTTGACTTAACAAGGCTTCCGCGAGCAGGGACCACCACTTCTCCCAATCAAGTCAACCCCCTTTAACTACAGCAGAGAAAATGCCCATCCTCACAGCCTGCCAGACCCTGGAGGAGCCTCCCTACTGGCTAAGCTTGGAGGAGGGGACGAGAGCAGCTGGGGTTAGAATGCCACAGATCCCCGCAGCTCCTGCCCACATTTCTCTAGTTCTCAAGCATGAACGTTGTTCTAGTTACTGTGCCCTGTTTGATTTCCAGAATGCTGCATAGTTGTTTGGGTCCATTTATCCAGTTTTATAGTTGCTTTGGGGGAAAATTCACTTTCTCTTCACTCACTCACGGGCAATGTCCCTTGCCAATGTCGTCTTCATACAACGTTTTGTAACATCCCCTCTGCTATTATGGAATGCATGTAAAACATAACCTGTTTGTGTACACATATTTTTTTTTAAAATACTATCTTTTAAAGTGAAGAAATTTTTAAAAAGTCTCCCTTTGGATATATTTCAAGATTTTAATGTGTGGTCACAACTCAAAAAGAAAGCAAACTCCTAAATTTTTCAAATGCCCCTTAGGGAATAGTGCAATTCCACTGAAAACCAATGACATAATTAAAACTCTTTAGACTCCATTTCTGCAGTTCTGGTGGGAGAACTGGCAGGAGAACTGCAGAGAATTTTTTTGTTTTGAAAATTCTCCTTTGCTGAAAGTTTATCTCCCTGTACTGTACCGTTTGGTGAAAGTTGCCAAGGCTCCCATCCCCAAAGCCAAGGAATCTTTTTCTGAATGTATTTTTTTCTCCTTCTCCTTTATCAATACTCACTTAATATAAAAATGTTTTTCATTGCTACCAGTCAAAGAATATTTTGACAACAGACTTTTTTCTGCATGGCTTCCTTGGAATCATGAAGGGGCAGGTATATATTTTCTCTCTGAACATTTGTGTAAACAAACCAGAAATGCACGGACTTCCTCAAAGGATACCAGCCTCAAGGTGAAATGCTTTCTTACATCTTTTCTACCTGGAACAATCCAGAGACACCTGTGGTGGAAGGGATATGGAAGCCCAAGTATATTTCCCAGTGGGAAGGAAAGACAGACCAGGTCCAGGGTGGCCTGGCCCTGAGGCAGGAAGGTATCTTTGGTGGGTTCCTGGGCTCCGGGGGTGAGGATGTATATAGAAGATATCAAAGTAAAACCATGATGTCAGCTATTTCTCCAAGAGTAGAAACTCTTTTCAATTACCTTGCCCCTTAATCTCTCAGATACCCTCCCATCTCACAGACAGCTGTTTCTGCCAAACCTAGCAACATCATCCTAGCTTTTCTTAATTTTTATTTCTTTCTAATTTCCAAAATCCAAACTCTATTATTCTTTGAAGATGCATTCTCTCCAAGAAACCTTTTCTGATTTTTATCCCCAAGTCCTCTTTCTAACTGAATACACAATATACACTGGTGTCTCTTAATGTCTGTCTTGCACTTAAACTGGTCACATCTGCTTTACTGGTCACATCAGCCTTTTTATGAGGCTTCTGAGGATAAAGACCCTACTTGGGTCATCCCCACATCTCTTGGGGCGCTAGGCACAGGGCCTGCCTGGTACAGAGCAGATGTGTGACAAGTGCGTTTTGAAATAATAAACATGCAGCAAATTGATATGCAAACAGTGACTGAATTATCCAAAGGAACCACGGAGTAGATGAAACCCAGCAAGGGAGTCAATGAATGAATCAGGCCGGAAGGAGTCACTGCCTCGCTGTCTGCACTAGTTGGAGCACAGAAACTAACTCACGCTAGTCCAGGTAAAAACAACCACAACAACAAACAAACTACTAGGAGAGGGCAGGCTTTTGCCAAAGAGCTGGGAAAGAGGGAGTGCCCGCAAAGGAGATTAAATGCTGCTGCTGCATGGACTGGGCTAGGAGCTCCCACCAGATTTCCCCTAGAGAGCTGTCATGAGTACCTGGGAACCGTGGGCCTCGGGGGACAAGGATCAGAAACCAAACAGATGGGAGCCAGCGCTGGGGTTCTGTGTCCCTCCCACTTCTGTCCCTCTACCTGTCCAGCTGTCGCGCCCACTGTCCTTTTATTCTGGCCATCTGCTTCTCTCTGTCACAACCAGTATCTTCTCTGCTATTACTTTCCTTGTGTCCTTGTTTCTATGTGACATTTCAGCCTATACACGACACAGTGGCATTTTTCTTGGCTTGAGTTTCCAAAAATAATAAAAGAAATCTGATACCCGAGTCCGTGCCCTCTGGCTGAGATTTGGTTTGCTCTGGATCGCCCTGATCTCGTCAATGATGGCAGGGCTAGGTGGAGGCAGGCAGGGTGCAGTCACTGGCTCTGTTGTCATTCGGTGGAGCGGCAGAGGGGGAGGCATAAACACAAGGAGCAAGTGTGATGGACAGTGCCCGGGCTGTTCTCAGGCATCTCCACCCAAGTTTTCTCTTCCTCAGATCTGTAGAGAGAGCAGCAGCCACGTGTTCCCTGGAAGGGCTGCTCATGTCTCCACAGGTGGTAACTGGAGGCTCTGTTAGGGGCGGGCATGGGAACTGGGTTCCCAGAACTCTGCTCTTCAGACACAAGTTACTAGCTGTCTCTTTCAGCTGACAGACATTACGGTCCTTTTGCAAGAAACCTTGTTACGGAGTGTGCAAGAATTACAGACCACCACGCATATTGAGCCAAACTGAAAGGGAAAAAAAGGTCCTCTAATGAGCAAGCCAGGCAAGTGGCTGGGAGCAGGCTAGCACCTCAAAGAACTCCCAACACCAGATTTTTGGAAGTACAGAGTTTATAAAGGCAAAACCCACAAAAACCACAAGAACAATTGAGGTACATGTGGGTCAGACAGACCCTGTTGAGACATTTTTTGATTACATGAGAGAATTGTTTTGATTACACATTTCAGAATCATTTTGGTTATACATCAGGGCCATAGGGGCACAGGAAGGTCTTACTGTACTGTCAACATAGATGCAGCTGTCAGGAGCTGAAAAGAAAACATTTAAGCAAGCATACAAAGGAGTCGGGTCGGAACAAAATGGCGTTACTTTGGTTCTTTTTCATTTCAACCTAAAGCCAGGCCACCCAGGCTCCAGAGAGTCGGTCATCTGGTGCACAGTGAGGAATTGAACTTGAGGACCATCTGTGTTTGTGCGTGTGGTGCCAGGTACGATGCTCAGCACTGAGTAGAGCCAGTCTCTGCCCTCAGGAAGCTTCTCATTTCTTTGTGAAAATATCTAGAGTGAAGTGGGCCCGCAGTGTGTCCCCAGGCCTCTTCTCTGCTCGCCTGTTATTTGGGTGAGTAAACAACACTCTGGTTGAGGGGGCAGGACAGAAATGCTCTAAGCCATTCAAGCTCTAACTGTCCCCAACCCCGGAGTGATTGGCACAGGAGTCCAGTCAACATGGAAGTGAGTGCTTTTACTGAGAATGTGGGGACAGGCTGTCCCCCGTGAATGGTGGGATGTTTAGACGTGAAGTCTGGTGGTCATCTGGCCTTGACGAGGGAGGCCAGCTACCCTGCAGATGGACGCCATTCAGAAATGGGGGCAGGGCCAAGAGGCTTCCTGAAAACTGGAGCCAGAGACTTGTGAGGTGGAACTCGACTTGAACTGTGGGTTCTGTTGCTTGCAAAGTCTACGTGGTGCAACTTAACGAACTCAGGAGAGATGGTAAGAGCGCAATAGCAACCCCAGAAAAGAGCAGTGGAGCTCCGAGCGGGTCATGGGCAAGTCTGCTTGGGGGAATCAGAGAAGACCCTGTGTCTGAGCTAGATCTTGAAGAAGGCTGAGGGCTGCAACAGGGGGTATGTTACATTCCAGTGGGCATGGACGGAGGCGTACAAGGAGGAGGAAATAACCTGGTGTGTCTAAAGAGTAGAGGCCCCTGGAACAGAGTTGGTTTGGAGCCAGAGGCTGAACATGCATGAATACTTTGCTGCTCTGGAAAGCTGTCTTGGTCCATTTCCTTTGTTCAGTTGAATACCAGGCTGGGTAAAGTATAAGCAATAGAAGTTTACTTAGCCTGGGGTTTATTCAGGCTGGGTTGTCCAAGATCAAGGGGTGAGAGTCTGGGGAGGGCTTCCTTTCTATGACATACCTGGTGGGAGGGCACGTGACACAGAGAAGGGACAAGCAATGATTGGACTTCTGGCAAACCCACTATCAAGATAACCACCCCCACCCCCAACAGCATTGACACACACATGAGAACAGAGCTCCCATGACCTCATCACCTCTTAAAAGACCCTCTTCTTAAAACTGCCACAATGGGAATTAAATTTCAACATGAGTTTTGGAGGGGACTTTCAAATCATAGCCAAAGCCTATTCATTCATTCAACCAGCCATTCTTGCACGCCTCCTGTGGGGCAGGCACCTCTAAGTGGTCTGAGCGGAAATGGGGGTGGGTGGGGAGTGGGCAGACTCAGACAAAGCAACCCTGCTGGAAAGGCCAAGTCCAGACCACACCTGGGACTGTATGGAGGGATGGGAGAAAGAAATGAAGCTCGGGGTACGGACATGGGGAAAGGAGATGAGAGCAGTTTCCCCACCCCCACCACATGGTATGCACCCAAACAAAATTGTAAGGCGGTTTATCTGTGTGATGTTTATTGAACCTTTGTTTAAAAGGATATTGGGAGCAGCAGTGTCAAAGAAAGCAAGTGAGGTCAGGGGAGACCATTTTTACGTGGTTTCTATTACCAACACCAACATGCGGGCCTGTGCCGGGCTGGCCCATTCCCAGATGCTCCTCCTGGCTCATGGAGGGGGAGAGGAGGTGGGTGGGCCAAGACGGAGGAAGTCTCCAGGAACCTGAAGTGCACAGGGAGCCCTGGGCATTTGTCTTCCTCCCTCTTGGCCTCCTCTAAACAAGTATCATGGTGGAACCTACGTAGTCCAGGGGCTTCCTGAGTGCACCTGAAGAGCCAAGATCCCAGGACAGAGCCCTGAGGCATGCAGCATCAGAGCTGGAAATGCCCTTGAAGGCCTCAGCATTTGCCCTCATCTCACAAATGGGGAGGACTCCAAGCCCAGAGAGCCCAAGGTCACAGCAAAATAGTGGGGAGCTCCATCACGAGTGAGGCCTGGGCTGTGTGTACTTCTGCCGGAAGCTTTTCGTATCTGTCACCCTGGATGGGGGCGTGGGGCTCCAATTCAAGTGCAAGGCAGGGAACCTAAAGGAGGGACGCTGACTGAGTCTCATCTCAGACAGCAGGAGTGTGGAGTGGATCTAACTGGCAAGCACAGGCCCTTCCTGAAAGGGCGGCTGTCACTTGGTGTCAGGTGAATGTGGCCTTGTGAGAAAGGGATGCGGCGTGGCCAGATGTTCTGAATTTTTTCAAGAGAAACTAGAAATCCTGATTTTTATGTGAAACTAATTGGAAACCAATTTAAAAAGAAATGCTGGCTGGACAAAGCTCACGTAGCCCTGCTCAGCCCTAGGGATGCCCACTTCCTGTCTCTGCCTTCTTCTACTGCCCCGCAGCTGGGAGGCACGTCAGGCCCAGTGACAGGAGAAGAGAGTGAGGCCAAGAGAGTGAGGGGACTTGTTCAAGTGCACTGGAACCTAGTTCTCATGACCTCCCAGCCCGGTGGGCTTCCAAGAGAGAAGAGTTTGAGAAACAAGGGTCACCCAGATGTCACGCTGTCAAGGGTCCAGGAGGCCTTGAATGCAGGGAGATGTTTGACCACACCTCCCACCCTGGCTCAGGCTGGAATCCACAGGGGGTCTCTACCCGGGTGCTACCTGGGTGCTACACAGTCCTCTGGGGGTAGGGTGGCTATCTGTTTCTATTTTGTTCTACTTTCTGGCATTACTAGCCAGTGTCACTGCGTTATGCAAGGACAATTTAAAATATGTGTTTTCTTCTTAGTGAGAACTGGCTTCCCCGGGGCTCCTCCAAGTTCCAGAGGAAAGAGTGAAGGGGCACAGGTCCCCAGTCCCAGCCAGGCACCCGAGGCAGGAGGCTCTGCCGAGGAGCACCGCGTCTGTCCCATGTCCCAGGCCATCCCAGGCAGACGTCTCAGTGAGATGGCAGGATGAATGTGCGGTGGCATGGGCTGCCATTCACACATTCAGAGCCCTGCAGTCTGCTTCCCCCTGAAAACGTCCTTCCTCTGCTCTGCAGGACCTCAGGGAGGCTTCTGGCTTCCCAGGGGCACCAGCCTTGGGTGAAATACAGGAGAGCCATGCAGGGCACTGTGGGGACAGGGCTGCTGGGAGCCAGGGAGCCCGCAGGAGGCCCACCTGGCTGTGTTGCATTGCCGGTGACCTTGGGCTTCTTCCTTGGCCTCTTTCATCTTGCCTTCCAACTATGGAGAGACTAGAACTTGATGAAGTGGCTGCACACTGGTGCAGGTGAGGTTTGGCTGACAGAGGTCCTGCCTGCCCCCTGCAGAATGCCTTAGAGATCAAGGCATTTCACACACGAAGATTTCAGATTTATTTAAATAAATGGATGATCTGATATGACTGGGCCTGACTAGCACCTGGGTGGGGTGGCAGTCACCTGCTGCCACAGTCTCGACCTAGCCGACTATACCCCTACACAACCTGCTGATCCCTTGAACACATCTGAGTTTTTTACCCCAGGGCTTACATAATAATTCTAACTACTAACAATTACAAAATTACAAAGTTACTTCACCCTATCTCTGATCTAGAGAATCATATGTTCTTTTTTTTAATCCTAATTTGTTATATATGACAGCAGAATGCATTATAATTTGTATTACACATATAGAGCACAATTTTTCATATCTCTGGTTGTATATAAAATATAGTCACACCATTCGTGTCTTCGTACATGTACTTAGGGTAATGATGTCCATCTCATTCCACCATCTTTTCTACACCCACGTCCCCTCCCTTCCCCTCCCTCCCCTTTGCCCTATCTAGAGTTCGTCTAATCTTCCCCCACAACCCCATTATGAATCAGCTTCCTTATATCAGAGAAACATTTGGGATTTGTTTTTTTGGGATTGGCTGACTTCACTTAGCATTATATTCTTCAACTCCATCCATTTACCTGCAAATGCCATGACTTTATTCTCTTTTATTGCTCAGTAATATTCCATTGTGTATATATACCATGTTTTCCTTATCCATTCATCTACTGAGCGGCATCTAGGTTGGTTCCACAGCTTAGCTATTGTGAATTGTGCTGCTATAAACATTAATGTGGCTGTGTCCCTGTAGTAAGCTGTTTTTAAGTCCTTTGGGTATAGACCAAGGAGTGGGATAGCTGGGTCATAAGGTGGTTCCATTCCCAGTTTTCCAAGTAATCTCCATACTGCTTTCCATATTGGCTGCACCTATTTGTAGTCACACAGCAATGTATGAGTGTGCCTTTTCCCCCACATCCTCGCCAACACTTACTGTTCTTTGTATTCTTAATAGCTGCCATTCTGACTGGAGTGAGATGAAATATTAGAGTAGTTTTGATTTGCATTTCTCTAATTGCTAGAGATGTTGAACATTTTTTCATGTATTTGTTGACTGATTATATATCATCTTCTGAGAAGTGTCTGTTCAGTTCCTTAGCCATTTATTGATTGGGTTATTTGTTTTTTTGGTGTTAAGGTTTTTGAGTTCTTCATATATCTTAGAGATTCGTGCTCTATCTGATGTGTGTGTGGTAAAAATTTGCTCCCAAAATGTAGGCTCTCTCTTCACCTCAGATTATTTCTTTTGCTGAGAAGAAGCTTTTTAATTTGAATCCATCCCAATTATTGATTCTTGATTTTAATTCTTGCGCTATAGGAGAAGAAACAGACATTCTTAATCCTTATTACAGGTTTGGAGCCCAAGGCTCAAAGACATGTGGTCACCCAGGCAGTAGGGTGTCCAGTGGTGAAGCTGGACTCACCCCTGTCTGGATGCTGAGCCCACCCTCCTCCCAGGCTGGCATTAGGTAGCAAAGGAGACCTCCATTCACCCCTGGATGGACTGTGGCTAAGGAACCTTCCAGAACCCATTTCTGGAGACTTTACTGATCTGCCACTGAGAGGAGAGTGGGGGAGGCTGAGAGGTTTGGAACAGGTGGCAGGTTCTCTGGCTCACCCACTCCTTTAGTCCCCAGAAGGGGTAGGTGGGAAGGGGACATCTTTGCATGGAGGATTTACAGAGAGGCTGGGCGGGGAAGTGGGCAGAACTCAGGGTGAGGCGCAAGGGGATTAATTAGGTCTATGACACCTCCCTCCACTCCTGGCTTCCCAGAAGGTGGACAGAAGCCCAGAAGCAGGGCAACTCAATCACAGGACGGTGGCTTAGGTCTGGCTACAGTAAGCCAGTCCTGCTCCATAATGGCGGCAGGTTGGTTAGCAAGTCCCAGACCAATTATTTTCACTGTAATTTAACTAGGAAAACCCTCCTCGCTCTCAGGGGTGTGGGGGAGCACGCAGGGCTGCAGGAAGGCAGGATGGGATGCCACTGCTGCTTCCTTCTTTGTGCAGGAAGCCATGCTGTCGGGGACCAGCCTCAGATTTCCTCCCTGTCAAGAGCCCTGGGCGAGGAGTTTTGATGCACAGGGGCCAGCAGGGGAGGTTGGGCTGACACACGCTCACAGGTGGCACAGCTTTCTGCTATCCGACCCTATGATATCAGCTTTGGGTGGAGAGTGAGGGGCAGGGGTGGGATTCAGCCCCAGAGGGAATGTCTGCAATGGGGGTCTCAGGGCAGGTGCTGGTTCCCGAGGGCGGCCATCTTCCATGCCAGTCACCGTACTTGACATTTCTGTGTATTTCCTCATTTAATTCTCTGCATGAATCAGCAAAGTAGGTCTTATTACCCCACACTGCGGTGGAGGAATTCAGGTCCAAAGAGCTCCAGGTGCTCGCTGAAGTCAGGGGAGCCCATGCTCCTCCTCCTCCTCCTCCTTCTCCGGAAAGTGGTTATTTTCCTTCTCATTGTACAGATAAAGAGACTGAGGCCCAGGAAGGGAAGCAATGGTCCCACAGTCAGCTGGTAGAGCGTGTCAAGAACTTAACAGAAAGACAAGTGCCACATAATGTCACTCTTATGCAGACGGTGAAGAAGCTGTGTTCACAGAAGTGGGGGTGGGGGCCAGTGCTGGTTCCCAGAGGCAGGGTGGGGGGAGGGGCTGGTCAGTGGGTGCCCAGTGACAGGGACATAGGAGGAATAAGTTCTGGTGTGCAGTCGCACAGCAGGTGACCACGGCCAGCAGTGCCGTGCTATTTCCAAATAGCAGGAAGAGAGGATTTTGAATGTTCTCACCACAAAGAAATAATGAATGTCTGAGTGGATGGATATGCTAAATACCCAAGTTATTAGTAAACAATGCATACATGTATCAAAACACCATGGGGGACCTCATAAGTATGTACAATGGCATGTTGGTTAAAGATGAAATTTAAAAATTAAAACAAAATTTAAGTGAGCCCCAGTCTTTGAATCCATTGCTCTTTCTAGTTTGCTGAGAACGAAAAGGCGCTTATGGTGATGAAAGAATAAAAATTATAGCCTAGCCCACCAAACGGCCCCAAACTCACCCTAACTCCAGCCCCCACCCCAGCCTTCTAAATATTTCAGATGCCAGACCCTGCCCCCCCCCCAGAAAAATAGGTAAAAAACCCTTCTTGCTGTTCCAAAACCTGCTTTCTGTATAGAACTAGGTGAAAGGGTGTAGGACAGGCCCCTGAATACGTGATCCTGGTAAAGATAACAGAGAATAGGCTGACTAACCGCTTTATCTGGCTTCTGTAAACTGCTTGCACCCTAAAAGGAAAGATTATGTGCTGGAATCTCCGGCCTGACATCTGCCCTGGTAACTTAGTGACTCTTCTTTGCTGCACTACGTTACTTCCCGCCTAGAAGCCCACGCAAATGCAGAACCCTAAAACAAAGGAGGAAGATTATGGTGTGTTACAAGCCGATTGGTCTAGGGTGCGCGGGCTTGGACAATTTAAAGAGATTGGCCTAAAAGCTACGGGGTGGTATGAATTGATAGGCCCATAACACGCAGGCTCATGATACTATGAAATGATTGGGTTGTGCCGTGAGGTCTTTGTCTTGCACCCTATAAAAACTGTCGTGATTCTACACTTGGGGTCCACAGCCCTGTACCCCTGCAAGGTGTACGACTGTGGGCCCCAGCGCGCTTGGAATAAAAGTCCTCTTGCTATTTGCATCAAGTCCGTTTCTCGTGAGTGTTTGGGGCGTCGCCTTCCTTGAGTCAAGAAACAGGGGTCCTCGTAATGAGGCTCTTACAGTGAAAGCAGAGAAGCCTCCAGCATGATCACATCCATGGGTGGAATCTATAAAAACCTAAGGAGAGTTCCCAGGCTGGGGGAGCCGGTGGGGAAAGGCGAGTGCTACTCAAAGGCTAGAGTCTCAATTACACAGGAGAATAAGCTCTGGTGACCTACAGCACAGCGTGGTGCCAAGAATACATACATAACAATGCTTTGTATGTTTCAAAACTGCTGTTTTTATTTTTTTAAGAAAAGCCTCACACAGGTGTTTGGTGACTTGTTGCTCCTAGGGGCGTCTCCACACAGCTGCTCTGTCCTCTGGCAGGGGCCAGTGGGGCACCGGGGCAAGCATGTGGACTCGGGATTCGAAGCCCAGCTCTGCCGCTTGGCCTCTTTGACAAAGCAACAAACAATAACCCCAGACCCTCTCTTGTCTCCCTTTCCTCATCTGTAAGAAAGGACAAAATGACATCAGTTATGGTGAGAGCTACTTAATCAGGCCGTAGCTGGCAAGTGCTTACAACAGGCCTGGCACAAAAAATTGCCCATTGCCCTTATTTTGGTAAACAGCTGTGTGGGGTGGCAGGGAGGATGCCGGCCTGGTGCCCACTGCTGGGCCGTCTCCACTCTCTGCTCTGAGTTTTCCTGCCTCTTCTTGGGATCTTGCTGGGCCAGAGGGATCCCTTGGTAGCTCCTATAGTTTGGGAGGTTTAGTGACCCCAAAGTGCCCATGAAGCCAGAATCTTACAGGCAGTTAGTATAGATAGGTAAATGAGTCAGGTGGATCAAGAAAGCCAATTTTGAGAGTCTGGGAAGTTGGAGACTGTCCCCTGAGGGACTGGAATGTTAATTGCTTTAGAGCCCTTCCTCCACCCTTATCAAGAACCTGCCCTTGCTTCAACCTGTTGCTAAGGTAACCTGTCCCAGGAACTGCCCCTCCCTACAGGGAGCTATATAGTTGTTAATTACTGTGTCCTGGGCTGCACCATCCTGCCCTTCCCCCTTCAGCCCATCTGCTTCTCACCTTTTGTCCAGCCCACACGAAGAAGCATTCCTGAGCCTGGTCACTGGGCCTGGTTAAGTACACAGGAAGGAGAGAGAGAGAGGAAGAGAGGAGGACAAAGGAAGCCTGGGACATATAAAAAGGCAGACCTACCTCACTTCTTGGGATACCAGGATACCAGCAATGGCCCCCTTCTCCCTCCTGGGAGAAGTCTATGTTACCCTTTAAAATAAACCCTGCTTTATATGCTTGCCTCAGCGTGCTTCTCTAATGTTCAAACTTCAACATTTAGGGGAGCTGAACTCGTCACCGACAACCAGCGGTATCCATGTGATGACCTGGTCCCCAGGGTGGCAGTATCGGGAGGGCTGTGGACCTTTAGGGGGTGGGCCTGGCAGAGATCCTTAGGTCACTGGGGGTGTGCCCTCAGAAGGGGTAGTGGGTCCCTGTCTCAGCAGTGTCAGGTTGAGGTGTGATGATATGCTGTCCCACACAGGCTCCCGCCCTGGGGTGTCACCATCTGCTGCTGTGGTTGGAGACCAAACAAATAAGGCTGCCGATGTTGAACTTTGAACCTCCAAATGGGTGATTTGTAAATGAACCTTTTTTCTTTATAAGTTAAATGCCTTAGGTATTTTATTGTAATGACCCAACATGGACGTCAGTTCCTGGGTGCCAGGACACTCAGGAGTGTCCCTCTGCAATACATGGAGCCCGGAGGTCAGCCCCTCCCTGCATTCTTACATCTGGACTTTGTTTCCCTCCTCCTTCCTGCTTCAGTGAACCCCCCCCCCCCCCAATCCTGCCTCAGGAGACAGATGCTTCTTGTGCCTCAACATCTGTCACAGGGTCCCACACCCAGCACACATTCAGCAATGTCTGGAGATGCTTTTGGTTGTGTTTGGTGAGTGCTACTGGCATCCAGTGGGTAGATGCCAGGGAGACCGATAAGCATCCTGTCCTGGCAAAGAATGACAAGCCTGCTTGTCAACAGTGCTGAAGTTGGAAATTCTTGGTCTGTTGGGCGACACAGACAAGTGTCTAAATGGCTAAAATTAAATGTTATAAGGTTATATAGTAGAGGTAGGTCCAGAGATGCATCAGAGGGAAGCAAAGAAATTCCCCATGGAGGAAATGACATCATTATGTCACCTGTTTATAGTCAGTGGACTTGTTGGGGATGTCAACGCAGATTTTCTAGTAGTTCAAACCCCCTCTGCTCTGGTCATTTTATTTGTACCCCTGGATGCAGCTGTACCTGAAGTCTCATACTATCTGGTTAGGTGGTGCTTCTAGGTTTCTCTATTATACTAGTCTGACTTGAGTTAGTTCTAATACGTAGCACAACATCACATGCAATCCTCACTTGGATTTTGTGCAGGTTTTGCCAGCTTCTCACCCTTACCCACCGAAGGCCCCCAACTGATAGGGTGGCTTCCATTAGAGCTGCAGCTCTGGCATTAAAATATCCAAGCACCAGTTGAGTGATTGAAGTGCTCCATCCGCCCAGACCTGCGAGCCACGATCAGATGTCGCACGTGGAACAGCTGCCTGCGAAGGGCTGGCAGTTAATTAAAAGTCCCGTGCATTTAGTGATTAACTAATCGCAGCATGATGGCTGTCAGTGACGATGCGGCGACTTCTCTGCCGGAGTCAGCTGAGAAACTCCAAATGTCTGCCTCCGGGCCACCAGCGGCAGCAGGAGGCTCAGGAGGCCCTGCGTTGACGTCCCCAGCACTTGGCAGAGCGGCTTCCCAGCTGTCTCTCCTGCTTACAGCTCCGGAGCAGAGTGGGCGCGGTCGGAGGGGCTGCCCGGGCGGGAGGAGGTGCCCTGGGCATCGGAGAACTGCCCAAACCTGTGTTCAGTGGCGCGGGAAGGAGGTGGCCTGGGCGCTGGGCAGTCCCAGGATGAGCTCCGTAGTGTGCCAGATGACACAGACACAGCCCTCAGGATTCCAGGGCGCTGTGGGACAAGGGTTAAGGCTCCGGTGAGCCTGCAGGTTGCCAGACAGAAACACGGCGGCCCAGGGGAGCAGGCCATCCCTGAAGCCCCTGGAGGGCAGAGGAGGAGCTGGCCAGACTGCTGGTGGCGCCTCACAGAGCGGCCTCTCAGTCGTGAATTTGAACCTCTCGGCCTCGGTTTCCTTACCTGTAAAATCTAAGGTTAATGCCAGCATCTAAGGTTAATGCCAGTTCATCCATGTAAAGATTTGTGAACATAATTAACACGTGAAAAATATGAACTTGGCACTGTTAGCTGGCAAAGCAGAGGGCTACTTCCTCACAGGGGAGAAGCGAGGGACATAAAAGAGAAGACAGGCTTTGGCTCCCGTTTCCCAGGTACTCCCCACTCCCAGGTACTCCCCACACTCCCTCTCCCCCTACACAAAGAAAGCTGGAGCCTGACACCAGTGTCCTTGAGGCAGGGGAGCTCAGGTGGCACCAAAGGGCTGCAGCTGCATCCGTCCCCTTCTGTCAGCAGAATTCCACAGGGGACTCCAGGGCTCCAGGGGCTGTTTCCATGGCAGCCTGGGCTGGCACCCCCAGAGTGGTGTGGGCTGGGCAGCCAGCTCTGTCCTGCTCTTGGCTCCAGTTCTGTGGCTCCTAATTCAGAGCCCGGTCTGCAGGGTGACCCTACACCTGGGAGTCGCTGTGACTTCCAGGATATTAATGCTGCAGGAAAAGTTCATACAGCCTCTCCCAGCTTTCAGCGGCCCCACGTCCTGGTTCTATCTCTTGTGGATGCTGGGCAGCTTCTCCAAAGCTGTGACACCTGTGGCTGACACTTCTGTCTCTGGGATTTCTTACGCTCCCCCTCCTCCAGCTTCACCTCTGAAAAGCCACCTCCTCCTCTTCCTTCCAGGCTCTGGAGCACGGTCCCAGGGCGACCTGCCTTCCCTGGGCGTCACGCTTCTGCCGGAGGAGTCTGCACCTCAGCCGTTGCGCTGCTTGCAAGAGCAGCAGCTTCTGGGATCCTGCGTGGCCCCCTGGAGCTGAGACCTGAGGATGGACAGAACAGGCCAGACGTGTGAATCTGGGAGAGGAGGATGAAGCGACTGAGATGAGAGTGGGCAGGGGTGGCTGTGGGACAAAGCGTTCCAGGAAAGGCCGGGAGGGGATGGGGAGGGTCTATACACAGAGAGGCCTCATGCTGAAGACCGAGGCTGGGCAGCATGCGCTCTGGGCTGCTGGCCCTGTGTCCTGCGGAACCTGAGCCCCTTGGAATCTCCCCTTGCTGGGTCTGGCTGGGTTACCAGGAGGGCACTGGGCTGCCAACCCCAGCCACTGGCTCTGGCCAGCCCGAGCAAGGGTGCAGAGGAGAAGGTTGGGAAAAGCAGGTCTTGGGAAGCCCAAGGTAGGGCAGAGCCGGGTCTAGTCCCCTCCTTGGGCTTTGCCATCTGTGTGTTCCTCTGCTTGACATTCCAGGGCACAAGAGAGCTGACAGGCTGAGCTGCTGTCACAGGATTCCGCCTCTGCCAGAGCATGTCCTTTGGGGAGGGATGGTGCCCATGTTGGGGTGCTAGTGTCAGAAGGCAGGGTGGATAACATGGGAACCCTCTGCTGAGCCAGGTCCCGGTGCCTAGAAGGGGTGTGTCTGCGGGGGGGGGGGGAGATGACCTCTCCACTCCCTGACATCTTTTCCAGTCCCTTCCGTGGGAGGCTAGGTCACAGCAGGGGAACAGTCAGCAGGTAAGTGTTCCTTCCCGTTCCTCCCAAGTCCACCTCCTGAGCGTCTGGGAGAGTTTCCAAGTTCTGAGGGATGGAGGAGTAGGCTGACACAGCTTCTTGGGATCGGAAGAGGATCAACGCTGCGGCAGGCTTCTCTCGCTGCTGGGTGACCTCGAGGGGGCCCCCGGCATCTCTGGCCTTTGTCTCTTCACTGGGAATAAGAAAACACCGTAGACAGAAAGTGCTTTAAAAACTGTCACGTGCTTGGCTCTGGTCCCAACTCAGGAAGGACTGCGTCAGGGTCTGTCCTTCCACAGTGGGACCTCGCTCCTTGTGTGCCTCCCCCTCCTTCTGCCACCTGTCCTCTCCTCCCTTTCCAGCCCTTGCTCTTGGTGCTGGGACCTGTCCCTGCATTGCTGCTGAAGAGGCTACTTTGGGAACCTTTCCCAGAACCTTGTCACTTCTCCTTAGCCTGGAGAGGTGACATGGCTGAGCAGTCAGCAGAAAGGGCTGGGTGACAGTGCCGGGAGGGAGGCTGAGGTCCAAGGTGGCTATTGGGTGGGGGTGTGGGGAGCCTGGGGAGCAGCTGTGATGTGGCTGAGGAGGGTAAGGACAGGTCCTCGGCCGCCTTGGACAAGCCCTTTGTATCCTTGGTGCCTAATAGAGGACATTCAGGTCACATTCCCTACAGAAGAGTCTCCAAAGCTGATTTCTCAGCCAGGATGGCTGGAGAGAGGGTCAGCAGGCAGGGCTCAGGGATCTTCATGATTGTGGGAAGTTCTTGGTTTTAACAGGGTCTGTCACTCATCAGATGATACAAATAAGTACCTGGTCTTAATGTGGGCTGTTATAGTAAGAATATTGCAGACCGGTTGGCTGAAACAAGCATTTATTTTTCACAGTTCTGGAGGCTGGCATTCTGATGTCAGGGGCCAGCATGGCCGGGCTCTGGTGCGGGCTCTCTTCCTGGTGTGCACATGGCCGTCTTCTTGCTGTGTTCTTTCCTGGCAGGGAGCAGGGAAAGAGGGCACTGGTCCCATCCTGGAGCCTCCACCCTTGTGACTTAGTCACCTCCCACAGGTCCCCTCCCCAGTATGTTGGAGGGTCAGGATTGCAATGTATGACTTTGGAGGGACACAAACCCTGGGTCTGCAACAGGCCTTGTACACGTGACAAAATGATTCCTGTTCTTGACTCATTGGCTTTCTTTGAATTCCACAGAGGAGAACTTAAGGCTAGAGATGCCAGGAGACTCGCTCAGGTTCATCCAGTGGTGACTTCGCTTGAGAGAAGTCTGTCTCTCATGCACAGAGGTGGCAGGGGATGGTCCAGGGCTAGCCTCAGGCCTGCCTTGCTGGACACCTTATGGCCTGTGCAAGTCCAAGTGGGGCGGTGAGGGGAGTCTTAGGCCCCCCAAAATAGAGCCACATAGAGGCTTTGGGTGAAAGTGGCTCATTAGGAAGTATTCCGGTGTTCCAGGAAAGGCCAGGGGGGGAGGGCTGGGGAGAGGGGAAGAGAGGGAGGCTGGTGCAGCTGTTGGTTCTAGGGATGTGGCCTTGTGTTCTGCTGGGACCCAGATCTATTCCAAAAGGGTAGGTGAGTGGTCCAGGGCTGGTCCGACCCCGCCCACGTCAGGGGCTCAGCTCTGCGTCTACCCGTCCTCAGGGCACTGCTTCTTCCTGTATGGCAGCACATGCTCCAGCCATCACATCTTCCTTTCCAGCCGGTGGGAGGAGGAAGGGAGAAGAAAGGGGCACCACTCTTTATAAGAGCATTTCTCCAAATCTCACATGACTTTTTGGCTTTCAGGTGTTTTTGGTCAGAAAGATCTAAGGTCTGTGGACACTTCAGCTAACAAGAGAGACCAAGAAGTGAAGATTTTATTCTGGGCGGCGCATGCCCAGCTAAAACAATTGGGTTCTGTAACTGAGGAAGGAGGAGAGAGAGATGTTGGGGGACAAAAGCAGTCACTGTCATAGCTGGAGAGGACAAAAAGTGAACTTGACCCATTTGCCTACTGCACTTGCAGGACAGCACTGCCCTTGGCCTAGAGCTCGCCCTGTAGGACCAGACGTGCAGCCCCTCTTCACAGGGGTGCGTGGGGCTGGAAACTGGGATTTCTGGGTCTGTTAGGCCCTTTCCCATGGGATAAGACTCCACCCAGTGAACAACAGGCTCCACAGTGCAGACAGAGTCCCTGGAAGCGTCTTGGGGGCAATGGAGGAGCAGGCAGGGAGAACTCGGGGCTAAGCCCTTAGCTGGGAGCTGGAGGCTGGGCTTTGAGCTCTTGATTGACCTTGAATTTTCTAGGTGACCTGGGGCAGGGCTGTTAGCTTCTAACGTCCCTCAGTCTCAGCTCTGTGGTCCGCAAGATGAAGTCACTGTGCAGAAGTCAGGGCTGGGTGAGGCCAAAGGACTTCAACCATGCCTGCAAGAGAACAGGAAAACCCCAGCAATCCAGAGAAAAGGAGTATTTGAATGGAGTATTTTCATCACCGTAAAATATACATAACAAAAAGGTGATTTTTTTTTTTTTTTTTTTTTTTTTTTTTTACCATTTTAAGCATATGGCTGAGTGGCATGCAATACCCTTCCCCACCATCCACCTGCAAAAGCTTCTCATCTTTTCCAACTAAACTATCTCCATAACACATGCTTCCCATCCCCTGCTTCCACCCCCTGCCCCCAGCCACCATACTACTTCCTGTCCCTGTGAATATGGCCACACTAGGAGCCTCGGACAAGTGGAATCACATGCAGCTGTCTTCCTGTGTCGGCTGATTTCACTCAGCATGAGGTCTTCAAGGGCCATCGATGTTGTAGCCTATGTTAGAGTTTCCTTCCTTTTAAACACTGAATAATATTCCATTGTATAAGTTTTACTTTGCTTTTTTTTGTGGCTGTGACCAAAAGACCTCACAAGGACAACTTTAGAGGAGGAAAAGTTTATTTGGGGGCTCACGGTTTCAGTGGTCCCAGTCCATAAATAGCTAGGTCAATTCCTCAGGGCACTAGGTGAGGCAGGACATCACTAAGGAAGAGTGTGGTAGAGGAAAGCAGGTCAGGACATGACCACCAAGAAGCAGAGAGCTCCACTCAACAGGAACAAAATATATACCTCAAAGACATGCCCCCAGGGACCTACCTCCTCAACTACACCCTATCTGCCTACAGTTGCCACCCAGTTAATCCCTATCAGGGGATTAATGGACTGATTAAGTTAAGGCTCTCATAGCCCAATCATTTCACCTCTAAACTTTCTTGCATTGTCTCACCCTTGAGCTTTGGGGAGACACCACATAGCTAAACCATCACAGTATGCTCAGCTGCATTTTCTCTTTTCTTCCACCTCTGGCTATCATGATTAATACTGTTTTGAACATGGGTATTTAAATAATTTGTTTGGGTCCCTGCTTTCTTTCATACCTTATTATTTATTTAATATTTATTTATTGTATTACTGGGGGTTGAACCTAGATGCCCTACCACTGAGCTACTTCCCCAGTGCATTTTTTTTTTCTTACTTTATTTTGAGTCAGGGTGGGTCTAGGTAAGTTACCCAGTTTGGCTTAAAACTTGCAATCCTCCTGCCTCAGCCTTCCAAGTCATTGGGATTATAGGCATGTGCCTGGCACTAGATTTCATCTTTCATGAAATATTAAAAAAATAAAATTTATGCATAAAAGTTCATGACCAATAAAACGTCAACATCTCAGGTAAAAACAAGATCAGTAAGGGCACTGCTAAGTCATAGGAGAGCATGAAGCAAAGGAAGGATGGGTGAAACCCTGGGCCATGTGTTTCTGGCATCCTTCTAAAGTTCCTCCCGAGGTGGCTCCTCCTGGCAGCCTGGGGTGGTGAGGTTGACAGGAGCCAACTCTGAGCACAGGGAATTCTGGGAGCCTCAGCTGTGCTGACTTGGGAAGTGGAGGAGCCTCCAGCTGGGAAGCTGGTCAGCCTTTCCTCCCAGGGTCCAGGCAGCTGGGTTGCGGAGACTGTCACTGTGTCTTCCTTCCCTTTGAGTTGTTTTGCCAAGTGACAAAGCAAGAGATGGATGTCCCTGCTCAGAGGTGGTACTCTGCGGAGCCTGGTTTAAGGCCATTCTTCTAGGAGATGGGAGATGACGTTCTTAATCCGTCACCTGTTAGCTCAGCCGAACTGGGGGGAGGGAGGGCTTAACTCCGTGGCAAGGGCTTCTCCCAGGAGCATGCGCTCACGGCTTCTGAACTCATAGTTCCCTGGGGATGAGAACCAATTAAATCCAGTTAAATTAAGGGAAGTGTGGTCTTAGTCACTCCTGGAGCACCTGGTGAGCATTTGCATCCAGGTGCGAGTGAGCAGGTGGGCCCAGGGACTGAGAGACATGATCAGTTGTGGCCCGACTTAAGAGAAGCTGATGCCTGAACAAAAGTGTTCATATGTTGGGATATGGCAGGGTATTTGCCAGGCGGGAGAGCAAGTAAAGGGGTGGTAAGAAGACACCTCAGCTCTTATCCGTGTGTGTGTGTGTGTGTGTGTGTGTGTGTGTGTGTGTCTGTCTGTGCTGCGGAGGGGCTGCCCTGGCTTAGAGGTTTCATCCTTCCGAGGTGTGGACCTCGCCTGCTATCCTGAAACTGACCAGCAGATGGCGAGAGTGCGACGGGAAAAACAGGGACTGCTGGTGCAAGGGTTTGGGGAGAGGGCGAGAGAGGAAGAAGGGGCGAGTGGAGAAGCGGTGGTGGTGGGGGCGCGGGGAGAGAATGAGAATGACATTAGTCTGTTTGAGCTCCCATAACAAAAGCCATACGCCGGGTGGCTTAAACCACAGAACTTTATACAGCACTGTTCTAGAGGCTGGAAGTCCAAGGTCAAGGTGCTGGCAAGGCAAGAAAGGTTTTGCTCTGAGACTTCTTCTCTTGGCGTGTGTGTTGCTTCCTCTTGCGGTGTGCGCACAGGACCTTTCCTGGGTGGAAAGAGATCTCTCTTCCTCTTCTTCCAAGGATGTCAGTCGGATTGAATTAGGGTCACACTCTTACAACCTTAATCATCTGCTTAAGACCCTTACTCCAAATAGACACACTGTCTTCTGACCTTGGAGATTAACTTCAGCACATGAATTTATTCGACCCCTCTGGTATAAAGACAGGAGAAAGAGAAATGGGGGGAGGAGAGGAGAGGGAGGGACAGAGAGAAGACAGGGGTGGCACCAGAAGTTGGGGAAGGAAAGCCTGTGGTACTGGGTTGGATCAGGATTCTTGGTCAGAACCAGTTTTGCTGTTAACTTAATTGTGACCGTGAGAAGTCACATCTCCCCTTGAGCTGCTCCGTCCTGAGGGGGAGAGTGACTGATTTGCAGAGAGCAGCTCTCCCGTGCTTGCCCTGCTATCCAGACTCACGTTGAAATGTAACTGCCATTGGAACAGAGTTGAGAGGTGGCACCTGTGAGAGGCGATTAGGTCATGAGGGTTCCGACCAGGTGACTGGATTAAGGCCACTATCTCAGGAGTGGGTTGGATATTGTAGAGGGGACCCTTCTGCTTTTCTCCACGGGGTGACACCAGATGCCAGCACCATGTTCCTGGACTTCCTACCCTCTGGAATTGTGAGCCAAATGAATTTTTATCATTTATAAATTCTCCTGTCTGGTATTCTGTGGTTGGAGCAGAAAACAGACAAAACTGGCCCCTCTGGAGTTCTCACTAAGTGACAGACACAGCAACCCTATGAGATGGGCACTAGCATTATCTTCATCTTTTAGATGAGGAGATTTCAGATGAGGTCAGAGAAGTTAAGTGACCTGTGCAAGGTCACACAGAGGAACTCAGATCCAAGTATTCCCACCCTGTGGTCTAACTGGCAACGCAAGAGCTCTGAGAGCCACAGAAGATATGACACATAAGTGAAAGGAACCCCACACTTCCATGTGGACAAGGTGTTTTTTTCTGAAGCCTCCACAGAACTCTGGAGAAAGGGCAGGGATGGTGAAGGCCCTTGCAGTGAGCACAAGCCCCTGCAAACTGGCCCAGAAACCTGGGGACCCAGGAAAGTGCTTCCCGGACATCTGGTGACCAAATACGGCCATCTGAGGTGGCGAGGTGCTGCTCTTCCAGCTCGGTTTGCTGAGGCGAGGCCCAGCCAGCCCTGGGCTCCAGCGCCCTGTGCAGAGAGGAGAATCCACTCCTCTCTCCCCGAGACACACGAGGGACGCCTAAATCTAATAAGTTAATCTAGACTCTGAGAAACAAGATTAAATTTTCAAATAAAGGCGAGCTCTGACAGCTAAGGCATAAATCTTTTATTTAAAATAGAGACTGAGCCCATTCAAATGCAATCATCGATGACAGATGCAGATAGAAACAAGCTCTGAAAGAAGTCTGGACACGGCAAGGATTGGTTTGCTCTTGGTGACACATCACACAGGGTGACCTTAAGCTCAGTCTGAGTGTCACCAGACAGGAGGGCCTTCACTTCCACTTCCATGCAACTTCTTGGTTGCAGGTGGTGCTGGGATTTGAAGGTGCCCCAAGGGAGGTGTTGGAAGACTATGATGTGGCGGAGGAGCCCATCTGGGAGGTCCTGGTCCCATCAGCTGGCCATCTCAGCTGCTGCAAGGGGTAGGGGAGGGGGTCAGCATGGTTTGGAGGTTTCAGGGCATCAGCAAAGCCATAAGGGGATAAAGTGGGGAGCAGTGGGGTGTAAGGGGTAGCAAAAGGGGAGGCTTCCTGGAGCTGCCAGGCACAGGGCGTTGTAGTAAGCTTTTACACTGCTGTCACTAAAACACAGGCAAGAGCAACTTAGTGGAGGAAAAGTGTATTTGGGGCTCGTTTTTCAGAGGGCTCAGTCTGTAGAAGCTAGCCCCAGTGCTCTGAACCCTAGGTGAGGCAGCACGCCTCGGGCGAGGGGCCCAGTAGAGGGAAGCCACTCGGCTCACGGCAGGGTCCGGAAGCAGAGAGGAGGAGGAAGGAGTCCCAGGGAAGATGTACCCTTCTAGGGCACACCCACCTCCCCCAGATATGCCCCACCTGCCCACAGTACCACCCAGTCAGTCCACTCAAAGTAGTGTGGACTGATTAGGTCACAGCTCTCACAGTCCCACCACTTCACCTCTGAACATTCCTGCACCAACACAGGAGCTTTTGAAGGGACACCCTTCACGTCCCAGCCACCACACAGGGTGAGACCACACCAACACTGACCTCTTGGTCTGCTGGGTGGGCACTTCCAGGTCCTGGATGCTGCACATCCCCTGCCTAGTCACATTCCACCCTTGCAGCAAACCTTTGTACTGAAGGTAGGCCGAGGCTCAGCAGGAGCAAGTGCCACGGCCAAGGTCGCACAGTTCATGAGTGGCAGAGTTGAGATTCAGCCCGAGGCCTGCTGACTCCAGTGCCCGAGCTCCTTCTGTCTGACACTGTGGCTCACAGACACCCAGAGATGCCAGGGACCTTGCGAAAAATACTGACACCTCGTTCGTTCTAATTCAGGCAAAGGGAATAATTTCTCCTAAATACCATCCCTTTTGGAAGCTGTTAGATGCTGTTACCTGACCTGTTCACAGCAGCACAAACTCAAGAGTCATCCCCGTTAACGTATATCTCTTGAGAACAAGGGTTCTAAAATGGATAATTCATGATCCATGTTCAGGGAAATGTTTAATAGGATATTGCAAACAAAACAAAACCCCCATGCAAAACAGCATTTTTGTTAAATATGTTAGGAAATATTGCCTACTCTAACCCTTTCTAGAGAGTCACAAAGAAATTAGAATAGTAAAGGCTCTGAGAAGTCCTGCAGAAAAGAATCCTGTCTAACCCTGTTTAGCCCAGCATTTCCTCAACTCATTTGAATGTGG
Source organism: Tamias sibiricus (assembly GCA_025594165.1). NCBI lineage: Eukaryota > Metazoa > Chordata > Mammalia > Rodentia > Sciuridae > Tamias > Tamias sibiricus. Next base: position 35,885,589 of record CM046672.1, read on the forward strand.
AATGCTTTTGTTACCCTCAATGGACATGTGACATGTGACATTATGATGTCACAGAGACCTGTGCTATGTTTTGGATGTGGTTTGTCTCTCAAGGGCTTGTGTGTTGGAAGCTTGGCCTCCAGTGTGGTGATATTAAGACTTGGTGGGACCTTTAGGAGGTAGAGCCTAGTTGGGTCATTGGGATGTTGTCCTTAGAGGTCTTAAGGTAGACCATGTGGGACCTTTAAATCGTTCTTGTGAGAGCAAGTTGTTTTTAAAAGAATGAACTTGGCTCCTGCCCTAGCTCTGGCTTACTGTTTTGCCATGGGATATCTCTCTTGCATAAGCTTCTTCATGATGCCATCTGCCATGATGTGACAAAGCCATAGGGGCACTTGTCAGAGCTGGCACTATGTTGTTTGGACATTCAGCCTTCAAAACCATGAGCTAAATAAACCTCTTTTCTTTATAAGTTCTCTCCACCTCAGGTATTTCCTTATAGTAATGGAAAAATGACTAATACAATTTGTGTCCCAAGGAACCCATTTTGGGAAACAGTGATCTAAGTCAATCATTTTAAGTTGGCTTGGTTTCCTGATTCTCCAGAATACAAATTTGGGTGTGAGGAATTTCACCATTAAATAATTGACACTATTGTAGAGATGTCCACAGAAGCTACAACTGACATAGATGATTCTCAATTCTTTTTAGAATTTGGTGGTAATTTGATGAATGTTGTGGTGTGACATACTTACTCTCATATTTTATGTTCATAGGTATAGAATGTTGAGATCGGGTTTAGGGGTTCATGGGTCCTTGTTACCCTGAGGCTGAGTCATGAGCCTGTGCTTTAAGTCACTCTCAGCCAAAGTCCCTGGTGTCATTGCAGTCATGCGCTAGGCCTTGGTTGGGTGGGACAAAGCTGTTGGGGGGAGAGCCACTGATGGAATCTGTGTCAAAGGGCCAGGCATACTCCTGGCTTTCTGGCAAAGGGACCCTGGAGTGTTGTCCCAAATTCATGTGGGTGAGGGTGGGGACTGGAGGACTCCAGGCAGCTCTGAGAGCAGACTTCTCCACAGGTCCGAGGGTCTGTGCTTCCCACAGCCCTGTGGAGGGCCTCGGGATCAAGCCCCCACTTCCTTCTGAGCCTCCCCCAGCCCAGGGTGTGAGAATGCTATTGTGATATTTGCCCAACACCATCCCTGCCCTCCTTTTAGGGAGAGCACACAGTGGTCCCTGGGGAACAGCCCACACCCCACATTTAGCTTATATTATGGAATAGACCTTACCCCAGGATTCAGGTGTGGGCTCATGACTCAGGCCTGGACAACCAGATGGCACCATTCTTTGGTCACATTGATTGGATTAGGGGTAGGTAAGAGACCCAAGCCAGGACAATTAGTGCCAAAGGATTACACCATTTTTTTTTTTTTTTTTTTTACTGAGAAAGAAAAGTTCTCATGGGGCTATTGATTAAAAGGTGTCTGGAGAGGCTGGTGGTCACTTTGACCCATGAGGGGAGCCTGCCTGAGAATGGAGTCTCCATGGAGGAGGCCAGAGGTGAGAATGTAGAGTCCAGGTGTCCAGGTGAAACTGGTAGATGTTATATCAAGCTATGTCTAAAAGCAGACTTCCCCCTACACTTTTGTGAGCCAATACATTTCCTTTCTTGCTTAAGATTGTGTGCGCTGGATTTCTATTACTTGCAACAGAAAAAAAGTCCTAATTCCCCTGTGTCAAAATCATGTTCCCTGGTCTGTTCCAGGTAGCTAAATAGGAACCCCCAGTAATGTGGAGCTATATCTATGTCTATCTATCATCTATTAACCATCGATGTATTATCTATCTACCTCTGTTTTTATCTTGGTCTCTGTCTATATCCATATCACTGTGATCTCTATATATCCCTGAGGAATGTGCTTTAGATGAGTTCTCCTGATTTTGTACTATGGAGGTTGAAAGAAGCCCACATGGAGAATGGGAGAGGGAGAGAGAAGAAACACTCAGTCCTAATATGTCCAGCACAAGCTGGGAGCTGGGCCACATGTCCCAGCTCCCTGCTCTGTAGGTACCCATGGCACGGGCTGGGTTCTCACCAACAGACTGTGAGCAGAAGTGATGTGTGCCATTTTGAGCTCAGCTCATGAGAATCTCCCTGGGCATTTGTTCATGATTTTCCTCTTGTGGATCAATGCATATAGACACAGTAACTACAGAAGCCATGCCATAAGGTGGCAGAGCCACAAGAAGAAAGGAGCCTGGGTATCAGCATCATTCTTAAAGGCAAGTTTCATAACAAACACCAATCCTGTGAGGAAAAGCATCTATCGTGTTAAGTCAGTGATACCTGGGTTATTTTTCCTGTTATTGTCATTTCCTTAAGAGTGCATTTTTTACGAATTACCTTTCCCATCTATGGATTCATCTGTGCCTTATACAAACTCTGGGTGGCAGTCTGAGAATGGCATTGTGTAAGACTTATCCTCATGTAGTTGGAGGGAGGATAAAAAAAATGATTCTAAAAGGAGCAAAGTTTGTTATGGCTGCAAAGAGGTGTCTATGATGGGCCCTTCCTTGCTCTTAGCCTCCTTCCTCTTTGTTGGGGCGTCTCTCCCCAGAGTCTCAGCGCACACCTTCCCACTCTATGGCATCTGGCTCCCCCAGGGCTCCAGGGCTCTGCCTCTGTCCATGGTGCTGAACCCAGTTCTGGTTCCAGAGCAGCGTAATGAAGGAAGCCAGGATGCAAACAAAGGACAGAGCTGGGTTTTGCTTCTAAGCTCATGATCTCTTGGCTTATCTTTAACCCCTCCAATGTTAATTTTCTTATCTGTAAAAGGGAAAATTATACCTTCCTCACGGGGTTGTTGTGAAGATCAAATACTGTGGAGAAACTATTGATGTAACATGCATGTTTTCTCCATCTCCTCCCCTTTCTATATTGAACTTACTTCCTCTCCCTACAAGATTAGCAGGTGTACTGATGACAATTTCATAATCATATGTAATATTGACTTCAAGGGCCAGACCTCTTATTCTGGAGGTTTGTGTGAATTAAGATAAAAAGCAAATAGACTCTAGAGAGAGTATCCTTCATACTCTGCTGCCGTAGACTACAGGAAGTTAAAGAATATTCTAAGAGTTTGAGAGAAATCTGAAACTTGAGAAAAAGTATGTCTGGGTTTTTTTTTGGCCCCTGTTTTTCTTCTTTTCTAACATGTAGGTAGTGGGTTCATCCCAGTGGTTTCCAACCCTATAGAACAAGGACCTATTTCAGCATCTCACTACTCACTCATTGGTGCCTATCTTTGTAAAGATTTTGTCAACTAAACACACTGCACTTATTCAAGAATAATGAATTCATTTCCCCAGTTTTATTAATAAAAGAAGTGACTGTGCAATAAAACAGTATTAAGCTTCCCAGTTTAATTAGGTGGCTGATGCTTTAGTTAGTCTATGTGGTCTCATTATTGGCTAATGTGTGGATCCCCTTAGGTTTTCTGAATATTTGCCAGGAATTCAGACCATGATGTTAATTCTGTGAACCTCAGGCAGGAGTCATCGCTTTCAGTGGGTTCTCAGGATCCATCCAGCTCTGACATGATTCTCTTGAGCACTGTTGTGCTGAAAGGGATGGATCGGAATCGTAGAGACATCCTCTGGTGTTCAACTCAATCCACACCTGAAGCTGGAATTTATAATTCCCACTCTTCCCCTCGTGGGGATTGGGAGTGCAAGAAGCATTCTGAGTGTGTGTGTGTGTGTGTGTGTGTGTGTGAGAGAGAGAGAGAGAGAGAGAGAGAGAGAGAGGACTGGAAGACTGATTTATTAATAAGAATAACAGCCTATTAGTTGCCTTTTTCTTGACACACTGTCTCCCTGTTGCACATGACATGGGGACATGGGCAGCTGATTTGAAACCAGAAGGATGCTTAAAGTTAGAGTTAGGGAGTTGGTGGGATGGTCTCAATGACTGTCATCACACTGCAGTGGCTGCTGGGATGTCACCTGATCCATTCTGGTGTGATGAGCGAGGCCAGCCATTTATGTTGAAGGGCTGAGGGAGCTGTCCACCCACCCCCACCTGTAGGAGAGGACATCACCATGAGAGAAGTGAGGCAGGAGGAGGGACATTGAGGGCTACCTGGAGGCTCTGGCTTATTGTCAGTTGGTGACAGTTGCATCTGAAGCTCGGATTCACTTGCCATACCTCAGACCCTCAGTGAGGACTTGCTGAATGTGGTCTCACTTCACAATGGACCTGTGATGTTTTAGACCAAGAAATATACAAAATGGGGGTAAAGCAAAGAGACGAGAAGATCAGGGCAAAAATAAATTAAGAGCAGGAAGACAAAATAAGGCAAGATTATCACTGAATATCTGAAATAAGATAAAGGGATAAGATTAGCATTGATATGTACTTGCAGAAAGCCTATCCACTATAGTCTGAGAATCGGGGACTGGGCCTCCCAGTGGCCAAAGCCTAGGTGGAAATGTGATTGGTTCCAGAATTACCAGGCTGTGTGGCAAGGACTCCGAAAGGATTACGTGCAGCAGTCCTGCGGGTGCCTGGAGGAAGGGGCCTGCCCTGTCCTCAAGGGTTTAAGAGGGCTTCCTGTAGGAGATGTACCCGAACAGAGACTTGGGAATAAGCCTCTGTTTCTTCCAGGATTTGCTGGCACAGAAATAATTGGCCTCTACTAGGCTGGGGGAGAAGGCTGGGTGCAGACTGTCTAAGAGCAGCTATTTCAAAGTGAGCTTTTGGAAATTATGTCAATTATCTACTGATGCATAACAAATCAGCCCCAAATTTAGTGGCTTGAATGAAAAGTAAACATGTATGACCTTCTAGCATTTTTATGAGTCAGGAATGGAGGAGCTACTGAGCCGGGTGGTTCTGGCTCAGGCTGTCTCTTGAGCTTGCAGACGAGAAGCCACCTGGGGCTGCTGGCAGTTAGGGTTAGACTGAGTGGAGGACCCACCTCCAAAGTGGCACGTCCACAGAGCTGACAAGCTAATGCTGGCTGTGAGCAGGAAACCCTGGCCCTCACCATGTGGGCTTCAACATAGCCTGGCTTGCATGTCCTCATGATGTGACTCCCCCAGAGTGAGTCATCCAAGGCAGAGTAATGTGCAAGTCACAATGTCTTTGTGACCTCCTGTGGAAGTCACATTGTTGTCATTCCTGCAACCTCCTCTTACTACACAGATTAATCCTATTCAATTTGGGAGGGTGTGAACACCAGGGGGGGAAAGCTCATTCAGAGTCTTCTGGGAGGTTGGTACAAAAATAATAAAAAATCAATAAAAATAGATGATAAAAATAACAACTACGGCTAACACACTTTGGAAGCCAAGGCATTGTGCTAACTCTTTTATTCACATGACTCTCAATGAATCTTCTCAACAACTTACGGCTCCAGTGTCACCCTCAGCTCCACAGTGCAGATGAGGAAACATACTTAGAAGTTGTGTGGAGGGCCCAAGACCATGCAGAAAATTTGTGGTGGAGTCTGGATTTGAACCGAGGTCTTCAAGAGTCTAGGGTCCATTCTCCCGACTGTAGCCCCATCCCGACTCGCCAGGCGCCTTTCCCTTCAACTCGGGAGGCACAGCTGCTCCTCACCCTCTCTCTGTTCAGAGGGCCCAGGGAGCCAGGGACCTCAGCTCCGCCAGCTTTGCCGTGACTGAGGACTTCCCCTCTTTCTGAGGAAGCCCCAGGGCTCACTTCTGCCCTGATTTAGGAGCCGAGTAGGTGAAGGGCGCGCCCGAGCTTTTCAGTCACTTCTGCACAGCTGCTGCAGAGGCAGGAGCTTCCCTTGTGTTTTCCCCACAGCCAGTGGCAGCCACTGCCGAGGTCTAGGCGGGTGGCTTGCGACGTGTAAGCCTGGGACCTCACCCTTCTTGCCCCTTGGTGGCTACCACAGCTCAGATGCTAAGCAGAGGCGTGGGAAAACCCCAGACCTCCGTCAGCTGTGCACCACTATAACAAAAGACCAGGGAGGAGTAACTTATCAAGAGGAAAAAGTTGATTTTGGCTTCTAATTTTGGAGGTTCCTGTCAGTTGGCTGTTACTTTGTACCTTCGGGGAGGCAGCACATCCGGGAACACGTGGTGACGGCAAATCACTCTCCCCAGGGCTGGGAGCAAGGAAGACAAGGAGGCCAAGTCCCCACAGTCCCCTTCAGGACAACCTCCAACACTCAAGGATCCCCCAGCAGGCCCCATCTCTCAAAGGTTCCAGCACCTCCCAATAGCACCACCTCGGGGACGGAGCCTTAAACTCGTGGACCCTTAGGTCGTCCACTATCCAAGCCATAGCCGGCCACGGGGGTCCATGTTAGGCCACCTAATTTAAAATCTCTTCCAAGGCCCCAGCCTCCTCCCTCCCTCGCTCCCAGCCCACCCCCCCCCCCCCCCCCCCATCCCTGTCTTTCCAGCAAACTTGCTGCACCCTCCTCCCCCATGCTGCTGCTTCCCAGAGGGGGCACGTTTCCCCACCGCTAGGCCGTCAGCGTCCCCGGCCTCCTTCCCGCCCACACTCACCTCCTCGCGTCCTTCCACTGGGGATGTGTCTCTCCGTCTTTGGTGTTGCTCACTTCCTGTTGTGTATGGGGGGTTGTGTTCTTCTCTCCTCTGTTGTGACCCCCTTTTGCTTTTGGTCTGGGGCTATACCTATTTGCAGGATTTCTTTTTCTTTGTTAAAAAAAAAAAATGAGGCGCCATTGCTCTGTCTCAAGACATTCTAGAACCTCCCCTCATCTTCTGTTTGCATTGCTGGTGCATCTCTTGCCTCCCCGCAGCGGTCTGCTAATGGCAGAGTGTGAGGATGTCAACCTTGCAGACACACAGGTGCCAGCAGTCTGAGAATAAAACCCCCACTCCTTTCACGGTGGACAGGCACAGTGTGATTTGGCCCCGCTCGCCCGGCCTCACCTTCACTCTCTCCCCCCATTATTCACTAAGGTCCTGTCACACAGCTGGGATTGTGGTCCTCAGATGTGGCACACTGGTGCCTGCTCAGGAACTTTGCCCCCGCAGCCCTCTGCTGGAGCACCCTGTCCCTGCACCCCTGCAGGTGGTTCCTCCCTGTCTTTTGGGCCTCCCACTCAGCCTTCCCTGACATCTCATCTCCCTCCACGCACCTCAGTGCCTGTCTACTGTAATGCCCCAATGGAGTTTTCCAGCTGCTTTATCAATTTTGAAAATCAGCCTTTGTAAAATTAGTCTCGCTTTATTATCCTTATCTTCTGGTAGGGACAAAAACTCTACATGAACTGGGATCTTGCCCACATTGCTGGTTGCTGTCAGAGCCTCAGAAGGACCAGGCACATGGGAAGTCCTCACTGCATTAGCTGAATGGATAATGACGGGTGAGTGGTCACAAATACGCCTATGTGAACGCCTGCCTTGGGGCGTCCTCTACCCAGCCCCTCGAGTCTTGCCTTTAGCATGCATGGCGCATGAGAGTAATCGAAGGGCCACCCACCCTCTACATCATCTGCCTTTTCAGAGATTGGCCCTTGTGTTTCTCCAGCTCCCTCAAAATCTTGAAGTGCAGCTGCCTGGAGCACGTGTTGAATTGAGTGGAATCTTTTGAAACCACTGCGTGGGCAACTTTGGTAATTGAAGAAGAAGGGTCTGTCTGGCCCTTCAAATGGAACTTGTGGGACAAGCTAACACCTGGAGTTCTCATTCTCAGTCGTGGGTTCCGGATCATGGGAGTGCAAAGGCCACCCCTCACTCGGCAGATGTGTTGATGGAAAACAGGACGACCTGTCTGAGACGCCGGGTGTCAGAGGAGCGGCACCAGATCCTTCTGACACTTGAAAATTGCAACTTTGAAAGGTTCCTTCTCACTTGTCAGCCAGACAGGCCTCCCCTGCACAGACTGAATCCAGGCCTCTCCTCCGAGGCTGGCTTTTCCACCACCCCAGGACAGTCAGTGGGGACTGTCGAAACCCCGTTATGACCCCACAGCCTGCACAGCACCTCAAGTGTCCTAGGCACGGGCATTTCCGTGTTTAATCAGGACTTTCAGTTACAAGTGATTTGAAAATGGGACTGCGTCACCTCAAGCACTTAGGAGATGTTGGACAGAGGTTGCTTCAGGCATGGCTGGGTCCAGGGGGCTCCCATAGTCTTGTCTTATTCATTTTATTGGCTCTTTCCATATGGTGGTTTGTGGGGGAAGGAGGCTCCTGGAAGCCCTAGATGCATTAATTTAATTTAATTGTGCAAACATTCTATGATACCATTTCATTTGGTCTTTTTTTCTTTCTGTGCATATTTTTACCTTAGGATATCTGTGCTGATACTCTAAGTGCCGAGAGACCCCTCCTGGTTCCCTCTAATTTCTTATCTCGCTCCCTGACCTCCTGCAAGGCTCTGTTCCCATTTCCCTTCTCAGGGAGGCCAACCTTGACCAGCTATTTGAATCTGGAATCCTCGTCCACACTCCTTGTCCTTTCCACCTTGCTCACCCCTCCCCCACTGCACTTACTGCCTCTGAGCTCCCTCTACACAGTCCCTGTTTGTTACCTCTTTTCCCCTGTGGCCCACTAGAGTGTCTGGTTTATTCACTGATGTATCCCAAGAACCTCATATAGTCCTGTCACGTAGTAGTAGCTCAATTTGTTGGATGAATGAATGAAGTAGAAAGAGAAACCAGGCATTGGAAATACAGTAGCAAACAAACCTAAAATCCTCTGAGCTTTTGTGCCTTACCTTCTGGTGGGGATGGCGGGCAGCAAATGAGGTTTTAAAGGAGTACTAAATATCTGGAATTTCAAGTGACAGTAAGTGCTGGCAGGCAAGCATGGCAGATGCCCATGGTCCAGATGAGATCCAGTCCCTGCTGTACATCAAGAACAAGAAGACGACTCTTCTGTTGTTTTAATTTTATTGTTTTTAGAAGCAGGAGAGGACAAGAATGCTGCTAACGATGGCAGTAAAGCGTCTCCAGATTTGTTTACAAGTTGTGTTTGCTTTTATTTTCATTTTCTTCTCAATTTGGGAGTGGGAGTGGGCATCTCCCTGCCAACCCACCCTTCCCTTGACATTTCCCACTCGCATGATTTAAATGAGGAAATATGCAGATCGGCTGGGAGCTGCTGGTGTTTGGAAACCCTCTAGGAGCCAGCTGCTGCGTGGAGGAGCAGCAACCCAAACCATTAAGCGGGTATTGACTCGTATTGGCATTAATTTTTTTTTTTTTTTTTTTTTTTTATTGACACAAGTGTTTTATCAAAATTTGCCTGGGGAGGAACATCCATCTTCCTATTGACTTAAAATAGAAGCTATTACAGGGTGGGCATTCTATCCATATAGCACGGACCTGTGCATTCAGAAGGAGATCAATACTTCATCATCAAATTATGATCTGGCTTTCAGTGTTTTGCAGAAAGAATCTGGAGATGAGTAATGAAGTACGACAATAATTTTGATGTTGCAAAGTGGTTTTTTTTTTTTTTTTTTTTTCATTTCAGTAAGAAGTCAAGCCTTCCCTTGGTCATCCTGTGTAGCCTAGGAGACCCCCGGCTGCAGAGGGATCTGGTGGAAGGCAGCCTAGGCTTTACTGTGTGCTTGGCAATTACTTGTGTGAAGGAACATGTGCTCTTGGCTACGTCGCTGGTGACACCCCCAGGCCCTCTGATCCCTTTCATCACCCTGTGAGCTCTTCCTCTAGCTTCACTGGCCCCGGGTCAGCAGGGGCTGCTCTTGGGGAGGGGCCTGGGTGTTTGTGGAGCCGGATCAGGAAGTCCCGCTCCTGCCTCCTGTGCTCTCCCACCCACTTCCTACTACTTCTGCTCCGCTCTTGTTGTCCCCACCCCCAGGGACCCTTCCCCTCTCTGAACACGCTCATCAGTCTGACTTGCAGCACTCACTCCAAGGCAACCGGGGCTCCGCCAGGAGAAGGGGAGGCTGACGCTGGGCAGGGGCTCTGCTCTGGTCCTCCTCTGTCCCTGCCTCTTGACCTCCTGCTGCTGCTCCACTCTGGGTACAATCACACATTCACAATAGATAATATTGATTATCTATAAAGTGCCAGGCACTGTGGTAGGAGCTAGGGACTGGGCAGTGGGAGAAGTAGAAAAAGCCCAGGTCCCTGTGTCAATTTGGGTGCTTTTGGCTATAAAATCAGACAAATAATCCCAATGTCACACTGATACAAAGTCAGAGCACTCCAGCTCTGTCCGTCTCTGCTTGGCCACATCGGGTGTTGGCTTCATCCTCAGGCTGGGCACCACTGACCACAGCAGCTCCAGCCATCATACCCAGACGTGAGGACATCCAGGGGGAGGAGAGACTGTGGCTTCTTGTGGCTTTCTCTTTAAAGCAAGGGCACCTTGCCTGGAAGTCCCTACCTCCCTAGTGACATTACCTTTGCCTGATTCGTCTGAACTGGGCCTTGTGGTCCCTCCTGAGCCATCCTGGCAATGGACAGAGTTACCTGTGAGCCACACCCGTGAACCTAAGGGTTGGGGGTGGTTTCTCCTGAGGCTCTGGGAGTGCAGGGTAGGGGTGACCCATGAATGTACGGGGACTCTGCTAGGGAGAAAGGAGGAGGTCGATGCCGGGTCGGAGGCTCTGCTCCTTGCTTCTTGTCACTCTGCCTTCTTGAACTCCTCCGTGGTGCTTGCCTCAGTACAGTCACACTTCCATGCATCTGGGTGACTTGTTTGTCTAGCCTCCTCAGGTGGTGGCTCCCTGAGGACAGCGACCTGTATGTTTTGGTCCCTGCTGTACCTGTGTGACTAGTGCCGTGACCTGTGGGTGATCATGCTCGATAAATATCTGACAGGTGACTGCCGGTACTGAGGAAGGCAGGGAAGGAACGGGTGCTTGAACTTGTGCTGCCTGTAGAGCAGACACGAGGAGAAGGTGAGGGGGTGCTTGCCACCACCTCTGCTGTCAGTGTCCTGTGAGGATGGCAGGGGCGAGGCGCCCCTCCTTGCCCAAGGAGCCCGAAGCAGTAAGGGCAGCAGCTTGGAGTCAGGGAGACCTGGGCTCCACCTCGGTTCTGACACCACGTGACTTCAGGGCTAGTCCTCCTCTCAGAGCCTTACCAGTCTCTTGAGAGAGACTGTGAGGATTCAGTCACTGGATGGTTTTCTGGTCACTTACTCTGTGAAGATGCTGGGGTACATGTAGAACTATAGGGCGTTATGAAAGCATTTGTGGGGATCCTCCCATGGGGCCCAGAGCCTGGTCCTCAAGCTGAGTTTGAGGGGTGTGTTGGCCTGAACAGGCCCTGGGATGGGAAGTGAGCGGAGCATGGTAGGTGGAGAAGAAAGGCTCAGGGGCGCTGAGGCGGGCGTGGGCTTGCCTGAGGAAAACCAGGCTGGTAGGGCCTGAACTCGGGGTGGTGGGGCAGCGTGGAGTGAGAGGAGGAGAGGGTCAGGGGGCCTGCCCAAGGAGTGGCAAAGGCCACAGCACGCCTGTGTTTCACAGCAGCGGACACTCTGAAGGTGTCCAGGTGGAGTGGCCTGATGCAGTCTGGCTGTTGAATGGAGAAGATCTAAACCTGGTGGGCCCAGGCAGCGAAGAGGGCGGCTGCCCTTCCCCAGCAAGAGTCCAGGGGGCTTGGACCCGACGGCAACAGGGTGGAAGAGGGAAGCTGACTGATCCAAGAGATCTGGGGAGGCAAACTTGTGCTGAGGAGAATCAGAGATTCTGCCCTTGCTGGGCCTCAGGACACTGTCCTCACCTGCCCACTGAGTGGGATAATCCAGATTCCCATAGGGAGGATGAGTCCAAGGGTTTGCAGGAGGAAGGAAGCTTTCTTTACTCTGGTCCCCAGGAATGAAGGGGAATCGAGCATAACGCAATTAGAAATTCCATGTCACCAGTCACACGAGCTTAAATTAATTGCAATGTCCAAGCTGGGCGCTGTGGCACACGCCTGTAATCCTAGTACTTGGGAGGCTGAGTTCAAAGCCAGCCTCAGCAATGGCGAGGCATTAGCAACTCAGTGAAACCCTGTCTCTAATAAAAACACAAAAAAGGGCTGAGGATGTGGCCCAGTGGTCGAGTGCCCCTGAGTTCAATCCTGGTACAAAAAAAAAAAAAAAAAAAAAAAGTTGCAATGTCCAAGCCTGCTCCCTAGCATCTTCCATACCAAAGAGGGGCAAAGGTGGAGCACCAGCGTATCTAGACCATCACTATTTGAAGCTGGAAGAGGGCAAGGGGATGACTCATGATTTTGGGTGGTAATTAGAAGGCTAGGGGGAAAACAAAGGAAGTGTTTGGGGGCCTAAGTTCTAGTAAAACTAACATTCAGGTCAGAACGGGCTTTTAAGTGGAATGTCTGTGGAATTTGGAGTAGGAAGGGCTGCCCTTGAATCCCATTCATGCTACTTCTAGCTGTGTGACCTTGGCGGGTCACTTACCCTCTGATTCTAAATTTCTTCATCTATACATGGGAGATGGTAATATTTGCTTCAAAAGGCTACTGTGGGTATTAAGTGAAATAATACTGGTGAAAGTACTTTATCAGCTGCAAAACATTAAACTCTAGGGATTATCAAGAAAGTTCTTTTTGAGTAAAAATTTGGGTGATATTATTATTATTATTTTTTTTTTGGTACCGGGGATTGAACTCAGGGGCACTCAACCACTGGGCCACATCCCCAGCCCTTTTTTTGTATTTTATTAGAGACAGGGTCTCACTGAGTTGCTAAGTGCCTGGCCATTGCTGAGGCTGGCTTTGAACTCGCGATCCTCCTGCCTCAGCCTCTCAAGTGCTGGGATTATAGGCGTGCGCCACGGCGCCCGGCAGGGTGATATTATTTAGTGTTAGTTTTGGAGTATTAGTAGGAGAATGCCTTTATCCTTAGGAGAAGCATGCTGGAGTATTTAGGAGTGAAATGTCAAGATGCTCAAAATGTTCAAGTGGTCTAAGAAACAAAATTGTATGGTTCACTGAGTTATCCAGCTACATATTTACCTATTTATATCTTCATCTATATCTTGAGAAGACATGGCAAAATACAGCCGGAGGATATTAGTGTTCACTAAGCTAGCTTTAAATTTTGAGTAGATTTAAAAAGTTTCATAATGAAAGGCAGGGGACGTCAACTCCAGGGGGACTCTAAATGGGGGAGGTGAAGTGACACCTGGAGGTAACAAAGGGCAATGCCTCCAAGCTGTGGCCTTCAGCAAGGAGGAGGCACCTGGACTTCTCTCCCAGCTCCTCCCCTGTCCTCCTGGTGCCTGGAGGCAAGTCCAAAGGCAACGCCCCAAGGCGAAATCCAGGAGGGTCGCCCCCCAGGGCATGGGGAAGGGCCAGTGTGGAGAAGGCCTAGGCCGTGTGCAGGGCACTGCAGAATAAGTAGCAGCCCTCCTTTTGCGGGGAATGGTGGGCAGAAGTGAAAACACATTCCTTTTTCCCAGCCAGGCTGAAGGCTAAGAAATAGGAAGAGATGTGGCTGGGGCCAGACCTTCTCTTGTGAAGTGAAATCTGTGGCTGGATCCTGGAAATATTTTTCTTCTTGATTGGAAAATGACGCATGAGGAGAAGCCAGTGCCTCCCTCTGTGATTTTGGGCAGGATCGTGTGAGGACAGGATGCCACGGCTGCCACCACCACGAGAAGGGCAGCTCCCGGGGGCCTGGCGCAGGTCAGTGACGGCACACCTGAGCACCTGCTGCCACGCTTCAAAGGCCCTGGCAGCGGCTACTCTGTCTCTGCCACCAGCAGCACCCTAACTGAAGCGCGGGTCAAGGTCAGAGGGGCCTCCTTGTCTCCTTTCCTGTGGCCATGCCCCTCCTCTCCTGCTGATGGCAACAAGAAACAAGACAACACAGACAAGGAAGTGGACGCCGAGGAGGGGCGCAGCGTTGAGGGGCCTCTCCTGTCGGAGGAGGGACGTGCTTCGTGGTCAGTCCATGGACTCGGGTGCCAGCTGGTGGTGCCAGGAGACGGTGCTTCAGCTCCGGGGCCAGCCGCCACGTCCTGCCAGGCCCCTCTGGCTGCCTTTGCTCAGCTGCACAGCACCTCCCGGCTTCCGTCTGTGGCGCCGCTCCTTCCTGTGACCTTTGAGGACTGCTCCTCGGGCCACCATGCACTCTAGGAGCCCAGAGCTGCCAACGACCATCACACTAACTAAACCCACGTGGAGCACAAACCCTTGCAGCGCTTTAGTCTCAGGCCACACAACGCTGTGGTGTGGGGAGCCCTCGCCCGTCCCCCCACCCTCCCGCAGGCGGGGCCTGGGATTGCTCCTCCCAGCGCCAGGCGGGGCCTCCTCACCTTCTCTTCTGCAGCTCCCCGAGCTCTTGAGAGCTGTCCCAGGAGCTCTAAAGGATACAGAGGTGTGAAACCACACAGGGAGGCTTGGGAACAAACAGCATCCACACCGGGCTTTGCACTGTGACCTGGCCACGGCAGGTGACCTGCACAGACCACCCACATACCCCAGGGGCTCCCTTGCAGATGGAGCTGAGGAGGCCCACTTGAGCTTAGCTTCCCAAGGACTGACTTCATTTGCAAGTGGCTTCCCTCCCCCTAATGTCATCCACTTAGGGACCAGCCTACAAGCCAGGTATTTACGTGAAGGCCATGTCTGAGTCTTTGGCCACTCTGTCCTGATTGGAGCCTGCTCTATAGGACAAGAATCAGGAAGTCCACAGGAGGACAGAGACATCTGTGGACTAGGCTTACCTACCCATCTTTCCCCACTAAGGCCCCTCCCCTGCAGTCCTCGCCCTCTGCTGGCCGTGGCTGGCTGCAGCATGCTGTGGACGTCTCCTCCCTCTTGCCCGCCACTCACTAATCTGAGCCACATCAGTGCCTCCCAACCCTGCCCACGTGAGACTCACCTGGGAACTCTTCCAAAAGTACAGATGCCCGGTCTTCTCCTTCCCCCCACTTCCTGCCAGGAATCTCTGGCCCAGGGCTCAGGTGTGGGTTTCTTCCAGCAGGTGACTCCAACTGCAGCCAGGCCCAGTCCTGCTGCTCCACAGTAGGGGGCACCTGTGCCGGGCGAGCCTTCCCCAGGCCCGATATTTGGCACCTCCATCCGGGAGGAGGGGCTGCTGGATCCTCAGGCCTCCCTCCTGCCACCCTGTTTTGGTAATGTAATGCTTTCTTTAAAAATTCAAGTATGTGGCTTCTCTGAAACTGATCATGATCAACTGTTGGGAGCATCCCAGGATGAGGACAGTGAGCCAGTCACCTGGAGACCTGGCACTGCTCCTCCTGGGGTCAGGGCTTCACGGGAGCTCCCCTGTGGATTCACCCCACGACACTCTGTCTTCTTGCTGAGGGGTGGAGGGAGGACTGGAGTGCCAGGGCCCACCCTCTGCTCCCTTAGAACATGTTCACTGACTTCTGTGAAGTGCTTACTAGTTTGCAAACATTGCTTTTTAAAACACCATAGTTAATCACTAGACAAAAGGCAGGAATAATTTTCCAAGGCACACTCAGAGGTACGACTCTGAATAATAATGTAGCCCGTATAAAGTCATTCTCATTTTCCTGTTCTATTCAGGGGTGCGGTGGGGGAAGCAGAGCTTAATCTTCAACTGAACAACATAAACTTCAGTGATTACTCAGAAAAAATGTGCTTCTCCCGAGTCTAAGCACTCTGCTGGCCCACAGCCATGGCACGGAGTCTAAGGAAGGGGTCTGGGCCACCCTTGCCATGGCACTTCAGGAAATTCTGACTTATACAATGAACTTAGGGCACTTGCTAATTCCTTCTCTTTGATAGTTATTCTGTGAATTCTCATATTTTCCTGTCTCCCATGTCCGCTAATTAAGAAAGACTCTATGTTTTAATAAAAACTCTATTTGAGCAAGTATACAATTATCCAGTTCCTGGCTTACATGGGAAAATAAGATCATTCATTTGGCCTCAGGTAAGGAAACCAATGATTTAATGAATGCTATCTGCACTCTTTTATCAGCGTGGGGGTGATAAGTAGGTGCAACACTTATCTATACTGCACAGTGCCCAGTCATTTAGCCTTTTTGATCCTTAAAATTCTTTCTGAGTTATCACTTGTGCTGAAGAGAAATGTCACCATTTCCCAGCTCACAACTGCCATTGTCCATTGCTTTGTGGTATTGCCACCCTTCCACTAGATCAGTGGGTCAGAACAGCACTCGGGCTTATGACAACATAGACAGATGTGTAAGCACCAGGCCTGGGACGGGGCCTAGGCAAAGGTGGATCCCAGGTGATGCAGGTGGGTTCTGGATCCACCGTCAGTGATTCCTAGTAGCCGAGTAACAGTGTTTCCTCCATCTGGTATCCCTAGGAACTGCCATGGAGTCGGCATAAGAAAGACACATGTCTGCTGTGAATCATATCCTGAATGTACCTGGAAAGCCCTTGGAATCCTGGTTCCACCATACCACAGCATCCCCCTCTTCTGATGGATTTCCCCACTAGGTATTAAGCAAGCAATCTCATACAGTTAATTCTAAAGAAGCAGGATTGCTATAGCACTAACTTACATGGCTCACCCTGGGCCCCACTGCTTTGCTTGTTAACACTCACAGACAATGCCACAGCACTGAAGTCAGGGGGAGCAAGTCCATATATTAAAAAGAAATATTATTATGGTATTTAGAAATGCATGGCAATAGACTTTGGCCTTGTGAAGCAAAATAGCACAGATATCAACATTACCTAATCACTGCACAGATCACGGCTCAAACAACCATTTCTTCCATGTAGTTTTCAGGAAAAAATTTAAAAAATAGCTACCTGAATACAAAAGCAGAAAACTGTTCATTTTCAGTCTTATCTCTGGCTGGCTGGTTGGTTGTTGGTTGCTCACTCATTCATTCACTTACCCAGGGCTTAGTGAGCCTTTCTTTTCTGTATCAGGCACTGTTCTAGGCGCTTGGACACAGATGTGAACTCAAGTGACATGTGCCTGATCTCAAGCAGGCAGATCTGAAGCCCAGGGAGGGAGTGAGTGGGGCCCTAGGGGTCAGCGAGGGTCTCTGAGGAGGTGACTTGGGAGTTGAGACCCGAATTCCTAAGGACAGGAGAATGTGGACACACAGGTCCAGAGGCAGGGGTGAGCTGGAAGGCTGAGCAACAGAGAGGCTGGCGACTTCACACAGGAAGCAGCGTGGCTGTGCAGCACCTGCAGGTCACCTGGGGCCTGTGCAGTGGGGAGGAGTCGGGGTCGGGGTGGCGGTTAAAATGGCAAGTGGCACCACCGGTTCTCACTTCAACAGAACTGCTCCTGCAGAAGGGCTGTGCGTGGAAAGTTGATAGGAGTGAGATTTCTTGTCCTGGGAAAGCCATTCCATTGGGCCAAGCTCCACCCAAACCCTGAAGTAAAGAAAAAAATAATAGTTAAGGTGCTCCGTGGCTTACAATGGGACTATGTCTCAATAAAGCCACGTTTAAGTGGAAGATATCATAAACAAAAAATGATTTTAATACACGTAACTTACCAAACATCATGGCTTAGCCTAGCTTACCTTAAATGTGTTTAGAACATTTTCATTAACCTTAAGTTGGGCAAAATCGTCTAACACAATGTCTATGTTATGATAAGGTATTGAACGGCTCATTAATTTATTCACTGTGTCCAAAATGCTCCGGGAACAGCACATGGCAGAGCGCTGGCGACTCCTCTCTAGACTGTGGGCTGCCCAGAGCTTGGCTCCCTGTGGCCCAGCACCGCGACGCAGGAGTGACTGCAAACTGCCGTCCAGGAGAGGCTGGGATTCAAGATTGAAAGCACAGTGTCTACTGAATGTGCCTCACTTTTGTACCACTGTAAAGTTGAGAAGTCCCACGTTGAACCACCGTCAGCAGGGCCCACCTGCACAGGAAGTTCCTTTTCTGCCTGAGTGTGGAATGGGAGCGGGAGTGCTTGGCCAGTCACGAATACACTCTGCCCCTAGATAGCCCATGCTCGTCATTTAAACCTTTTCCAGATGTCACTTCCCCAAAGAGGCCCTGCCCTATCACCATCACTCTGAATGTCCTTCTCCCGGCTGCTGGTGACCCTGAGTCTTGCCGCTACCTGATACCACATGTCCATTTGCTCATTTCAGCTTCCCCCTCCACACAGGAATGCAAGCTCCCTAGGTCAAGGCCTTCATTAGCTTTGTTTTTTGCTGTAGCCAGCAAAACCCCTGGTACACAGTAGGTACTTACTAAATGTTTGTCAAATGAACTTTGAATAAATGCCCCTGGGTTTTGATGTATTTATCTGGGCACAAAGGACTTAAGAGAGCCCCAGTGTTCCTGGGCTGCTATTTCCCAAGTGCATTCCTGTCCTTTCTAATCTTTCTGCCTTAATCACTTTAAATGTACTGACAAGCACAATTGACCAATTAATAGCGCTTATGCTCTTGTTACATCATTTGTAATCCATGATGCTCTTTCTATTTGCAATGGCCTTTCAATTTTTCATGACTCAAAATGGAGGACATGCATAATGAATACAAATAGCAAATTGATTAAATGTAATGCATATTCTACTGCTTGCTGGGTTTATGCCTGTTATTAATGACAGAAATCCAGCAAATTCTCATGAAAACACCGATGACATACAACTTTAATGCAAAATGTTGGAGCACTAGGGGTCCTAAATTTTCCTAATTACTGAGCTACAGCAGACATTAATTTCCCAGACGGCAACCTTTGTAAATAAGAACATCGGCATGGCTTCTTTGTCCAAGTTCTTTTTGCTGAACACAAAAACCATCATGCAACTCACAGACTGTTTGTGTGTGTTTAAAAGAAAAGAAGAGAGAGAGAGAGAGAGAGAGAGAGAGAGAGAGAGAGAGAGAGAATACACTTGAGAGATTGCCTTATGAGCAAAGTATAAAGGATGCCACTTGTGTGAAATCAAATTTATTGTCTACTACAGGGACTGCATGGTTTTTGGAATGCTAATATACAGTGATACAGATTCCACATAGCTTCTGCAGGTGTACTGAGCATTAAAACATCACAAAGGTGATAAAGCAAAATAAGAAAGAAGATCCGGACAAGAGTCTGAAATGGATAATAAGGTAAAGGAGGCACTTTTAAGAGATCAGCTTTGCTGGGGTACAGTATTAGTCTTGGTCTCAGCCTGCCAAGGACAGGCTGGTTTGCTCTAAGTGGCTATATGGACACACCTTATTTTTCCATTAGCAGGGAATCTGCTGGGAAGCAGGTGTTTTCTCTGACACACTGGTGGGGTATGGTAGCAGACTTACCTGGGTTGGTACTGGGAAATAGCAAAGCACTTATCTGCTAGATCTGAAAAGACAGGGGATGATGTGGACAGGAGCATTTGTTGAGGCCCACCCATGCTTTGAAACCAACACCTTCACAGTGTGCTGATAGCAGCTATGACCATCTCTGCCTATCTCTGCCTTCTAGTACAGACTGGCTGTCTTGCAGAAGGAAGGCTGAATGAGGGAATGGGTGGCTGTGGTCTTGGTCCACTCCCTGACAGGTCTGCATCCATGATGAAGTGGGCTCTGAGCGGGTGGAATTCTGAACCCAGGGGAAGCAGGAGTCTGCCAAAATGTGCCCGGCTCATTTGGGACCCACAGTGATTTTGGCAAAACCTAATCCAGGTAATTCCCCTCTGCATTTGAAAGTGTATAAACCATCTTGGGTCAGAAAACCCAGAGGACACCCAGAGCCAAGGATCTGAGAGTGAGAGGTTGACTGGGAGGTGGAGGGCACCTAGGGAGGTGAGGGGGGAAGTGAGACGGGAAAGGGACGATGGCCAGACTATGAACCAGACTATGGTTCATGATGAAGTAAGCCACACAGGGAGGTCACAGTCACATCTCACAGGGAAGCTGGGAAATGGTCCAAAACCCACGCCTCAGCATGATTTCACCTCAGGGGAGAGGGAGCTGGGGTACTTATACTACTGTATGCAACAGTGATTTATTCAAGTGCCCACAGAGATGTTATTTCCCAGGTACTTTCAGTCTCCTAGGCCTATGGACAGAGTGGATTTCAGGAGCCTAAGGGCCGCCTGTCTGACAAAAACATAGCAAATATGAGTGAAGCATTGACAGAATCTGCTACATAAGTCACCCGAGGGCTCAGGGTTCCCTCCTGCATATACAAAACCCGCCCCAATCTCAAACTTCTGAAGGCTTCAACATTCATCATCACCAAAATGTCTGATTAGTGCACCTAGTGCATTAAGCACACTGTTGAATGTGGCTTGGAAGGGACAGGAAACTAACAGACTTTCCTGGCTGAATTTTCCAGTTTACAGAGTAGGCAAGACAGATTTCTTGCAAAAATTTAGGAAATACACATGCCCTCCTCCCCCACTGTCATATGTCTATGTGAGAGAATAAAGAATTCACAACTAGTTCTAAAAAAAGAGCCAAACTAGGAAGAGAAATACATTCACAGACCATAGAGTAAGAGAAAGTGACAGTACTAACAGAGAGAGGCAGAGAGGAAGGAAGATTTCATTTATTAAAATTGGAAAAAAAAGGGACAAAAATTCTTGGTACCTTTAAGCGTATTTTCCAGATGAAGCCTAAGGTATGTATATCTGTGCTGGAACGTTCTAATTGTTACACGGAATCTGGTTGCCAGACAGGTCCTTGTTATGTCCTGGAATTCATCCTTTAAAGCCAAAGAATTCCTCAGCATCTCTACTTCTTTTGATGTCTTAGTTGTAAAAATATTTTCTTAATGTCTAAAAATAAAAATCACACCAATTAGCATTTATTTGGTGCTTACTATGCTGAGTTGTTTTGCATGTGTTAGTTGACTCAGTGACTACTCACAACAACCTGTGGTTTAACTCTTAGTTTCCCTGTCTTATAGAGAAAGAAGCTGAGGTTCAGGGATGAGCAAGAGAGCTGGGATCTGAACCCAAGTGATTGGACTCCAGAACACACATTTTTACATTATCTTTTTTCAGTGCACCCTTATTACTTCCCTTGGTAATCAATGTCTTTACAAACAAATCCTGTCTTAATCATTTCTATTCCAAGGATGTGAGGGTCTGACATTTACACCACAGTAAATGCAACACCCTCATGTGAACTTCATTGTAAAACAGAGCCCATTCAAGGAGCAGAGACTAGCTTCCCAAGGACAGCACTTGGTTTCTCCAACAGCATGCCCAGGTCTTGCACTAGCAAAGACTTGTGAGTTTCATCTCACACCCATCTTAAAGACATCTTCTCTCTAAATCTAGGGAAACTTGTTGTGCGATACAGGAAATCAATTTTGATTGCCTCTCTTGGCTACCACGAGCCTGTCCAACCACTGGACTCTATATTAAGTAAGAAGGTGAAAAATGCAAATGGCACTGCATTCTGACTAGCTTCTATTGGCATTTACTAAATAAAAGAAGGATGCGTGTGGTTAGAGATGGAAGCACTGCTTAGAAAGCACTTGAGCAATTGCTTAGATTCACATTTATTATAGTGTGATCCTGAGCCTAAAAAAGAATTGACATTTTTTTTTTTTTTTCCAGTCAGGCTTATAAACGCAGATCCAGAGAGGCCTCTCATTCTTTAAACATCTCTTCAGGAGGAGATCAGAGGGGAAAAGCTCAAGCCTGACAGTGTAAAAAGCTTATGGTTTGCTTTTCCACAGTATTTCTATTACAGCGTAAGTGTGTATGTCGCATAAGCACATATGCACGTAAATGCTATTTGCTAAATTTAAAAGAAAGATGGTTTTCCCACTTCTAACACTTAAGGACTTAGAAAAGAGAATGCCTTAAGAGCCAGCAAAATCCACTACTACACACAGATAAAAGACCCTCTTATTTTGCTAAATATTTAGTGCACTGATCTAGAGAAGGACCATAGTAGGAACTATCAAAGTGAGACTGGGTAAGCTGATCAGAGTGCACCTTGGGAACAGGTTCTGTATGTAAGAGTGGGTGTGGGGCGTGTGCACGTGTCCACACGCACTCAAGAGAATAGATCATATTTTAAGCCAAAGCATTGAAGAATTTCATCATTTTGTCTGGACTTGTGCTTTCCACATGTTCATGTTCAGTAATAATAGCAGCTTTGGAAGTGTCAGGCCCAAATCAGTCAGGAGGATTCATTTAGAAATTGTGACTGGTCACAATGTGCCTTTATTTAATCTCCACCTCTATCCAAGCCTCATAATAAGGAACGTCTATTACCCAGGGCTGCTGTTGCTGAAGTGTGGCCTGCATGGCTGGACTCTCATCAGATGCCCATGGAGCCCACACGTGGCAGTGAATGGCCCCGTGTGGAGGATGAGGAGGCAGGCAGAGGTGTGTGCAGAGTGTACTGAGAGACCCTTTACATGGCTGTCACACCTCCTGATGTGGCAAAGCACTGGGCTGTATTGACAATAACACTAATGAGGACATTTGAATTTTAGACTCATCTTTGTTTCTGTAAACTCCTTGTGTGTCTACCTAGCCTCAAATACTCAGAAACAAGTACAGAGTCAGGATATGACATTGCAGAATATGCACACTGATCTCCCAAAGATGGCATTCTCCAGACAGACCACTAAATTAAAAAAAGTCAATACATATTTCAAAAAGTCATTAACTGAGTCATATATTTACAAAATATGGTCAACAGTGTACTGCTGATTATGCTTTCTTAGGAACCTCTTAATAATTGGGACCATGACATACCAGGATGATAATGACCCAGATGATGCTAAATTGAAAACTGTGCAAACACTAATAACAAAAACTGGTAAATAGACTAAAAAAATGGAAAAAACAGTAGTGAATTAAAAGTCTGTTTCTAATCACTTCAGAAAATTTTGCAAGCCCAGATCTCTGAAATTGGAACATTATAGAAAATAGGGATGTTAAATTAGAAACTCAATAAGGTTGGAAAACACACCCATGGTGTTGAGATGTCGCAGGTAACAGCTGCATAACAAAGATGAGAGTTGATTTTGAATATGTGATGTAAAATCTCTAGCACCAACTTGGCAGTGGGGAGGGGTCAGTTGAGAGGCAGCAGAATTGAGGAAAGCTGAAGGTTCAAGAAATCAATGGGGGGAAAATTGGTAAACATGATCCAATGAAATAAGTATGGAGAGAAGCATTGATATGTAGAGGACCTAGAAAAAGTAAATTAGGAAAGATACTTTCCCCTACTGTTCAACTGTTCCCCTAAAATGCAGCCTGTTCACCTATGACATATTGTGATAAAGCAGAATGGGATTTTTGCTTCTTGGAAAAGGCAAAGTGGATAAAATGCTGAAATATGCAGTAAAGTCTTATTTTTACTTTGCTCTACTTCACTTAATTTTATTTTTAAGCAAATGCTTATGTTATACTCAACCATGTGTCTGGCATCATTTATAGCACTTAATAAGCAATAAACAGTTGAATCTTCTTAACAACTCTACAAAGTGCTATTATTACTGTATTTTACAGATGAGAAAACTGAGGCTTGGAGAGGTTGAGTAAGTTGACCAAAGTCACACAGCTAGCAGAAGCAGAGGCTGTACACAGGCCGTTAGGCTCTAGGACTGACCCACTGTGTGGTCTGCCTCTGTAAGCAAAGGAATTAACAGGGCACATTTTCTCACTCTAATTTCTCAGCTTCTGAACCTCTGGAAGATGAAGTGAATGTATGGCAAAATTCTGTATGCTTTAGGAAAGGAACAGTAATGAGGAAACTTGACCTTAAAATATATCCACTGTCTTTATAACTAAACATGGGACCTTAAGGATCCTTTAGAGGATTAAATTGGCATTACACAAAAAATAAACAAGAGGATAGATGGATTGGAAAGATACATATTTTTTCTGTTATTCCACAATAATTTTCACATTGGGATCAGCTTAGAAAACAACCAGGACAAATGGCCAAGAATAAAATTCCCCCAAGTGTTTCTGACTCATTCTAGCAGAATGGTGTACAGCAGCATTCTTAAGAAGCATCTCCTACCACAAAAGTGGGGCAGGTGCTAACGGTAACAGCTCCCCCAAACCACAGCCTAATAGAATGATGTCCTGAGGAGTAAACTGCACTTCCCTACAAAGATGTCAATCAATCACCCTTACCTTCAGTCTTTACTCCTCATAGCTGTGACCTCACCAATAAGACAATACCATTCACTCACGTATTCATTCAACATTCATAGCGCTCCAATTTAGCAATGAGATGATCCCAAAATGAATGAGACACAGTTTCCACTCCTCAGGAAGTCCACTCAGAGTATACAGATTTAAAAAAAAAAAAAAGTGAGATGTGCTTCTGGATCAATATGGTGAAATGAATACACACATTATTTCCTCTATAAATGAAACCCCATTGCTAAAGAGAGTAAATGCCAAATTTCCACTTCTAGCCCAAACCAAGTAACAGACACCCCTCTTACCTAAGACGATGAAAAAAATGGACAAACAGCATGCTAAACCATAGACATCAGCCAACACAGCAGTGCTGCTTCTCAAGGGAGGGAAAGCACATGAGATGAGCTCTGCGACTGCTGAGGTCCTCCTGGAGGGAAGGTCCAGGCCACAGCTAGAAGAGGGTAGAAGCCAGGGAGAGCCCAGTGGACCCCTGGGGTCGAGAAGTTTAGGGTCTGAGAGAACCTAAGCTGATAGAGTTTACAGAGAAGAGCACTGGAGAGGACAGAGCTACCCAGAGAGACTGCTCTAGAGACCTGAAGATGGTCCCCCTTGAATATCAGTTGACTGTTGAAAAGTGCATGCATGTGAGGAAACTCCTGAGGTCAGGTGGAAAACACACGCAAGGATCAGAAACAGTGCATTTTGCTCATACAGACTCAGGAATAGGAGCTATTTCCACCAGTCAGATTGGAAAACCTCTAGATCATTGGGTTATACAGAAAACTTGGCTTCCATTGTGGGGAATAATTAATTAGCCCTCAACCAAACAGTGCTTTGGTACCATATAACAAATCTCTGAAGTGAGTACAAAGGATAAAACTGTTTCTAAATTGTACATCAGATTGAAGCGTGAGAATATTTATGGGAATATGAAAATATCCAGCACCAACAAAGTAAATTTAACAATATCAGGCATATGGTCAAAAATTACTCAGCATACAAAAATCAGAAAAATAGGGGCCATATGAGGAGATGAATCAATCAAAATAGATCTCAAATTAACAAAAAACTTAGTAAAGATAACTTAAAAAGTTATTATAACTGCATTACACATGCTCAACAAGTAGAGACATAGAACATATTTTGAAAAGGCAAAAATCAAATTACCAGAGATGAAAACTACAATGTTTGTTTAAAATAAAAATTACATGGGATAGGCATGATGGAAAATTAGACATTGCAGAAAAAAAAGATGAGTGAACTTAAAGATGTGACATAAGAAATAATCAAAATGAAAGGCAAGAGAATGGCATAAATGAACAGGAAATTGTGAGCTGTGAGATGACTTTATGTGGCCTGTACACAGGAACCTCACTCTCTGAAATAAAGAGGGCAGGACAGAAAAAAAATTATAAAAAAAATGGCTAAAAAATGTTCAGTTATGATAAAAATTACAAAAGCCCAGATCCATGAGACTCGATGAGCTGAAGCATAGTAAATATGAAGACAAATACAGCAAGTTATGCCACAATCAGTTTGCTCAAAACCAGTAACAAAGGTAAATCTTGAAAGCAGCTTCAGACAAAAAGGCACATTATGTAGAAAGGATCAAAGGTAAGGAGGACTGCAGATTTCTAGATAGAAATAATGCATGTGAGAAGACAGTGGAGCATGATTTTTAAAAAATATTTATTTATTTGCTTTAGTTGTACACAATGCGTTTATTTTTACGTGGTGCTGAGGATCGAACCTGGGCCACGCACATGCTAGGTGAGCGCTCTACCACTGAGCCACAACCCCAGCCCCTGGAGCATGATTTTTTAAATGTTATTTTTTGGTGTTGGGAATTGAACCCTGGGCCTTGCAGATACTAGGCATGCACTCTATCACCTGAGTTACACCCCCAGCCATAGAATAACATTTTTAAAGTACTGAGAGGAAAAAACTGTCAACCCAGAATTCTATAGTTAATAAAAATATCTTTAAAAAATGAAGGGGACATAGAGACTTTATCAGACATACAAAGGTTAAAAAATTTCGTCATCAGAAGAATTCACTGCAAGACATATTAAAAACCTTTAAGCAGAAGTAAAATAACATTGAGTGGAAATGAAAATCTATATGAAAAAATGAAGAGCACTGGAAATGGATACATATATAAATTTTACCCACAATTTAAAAATATCTTTAAAACACAATTGGCTGTTTAAACAAAAAATAATAATAGAATGTGGAATTTGTTAAATGTATGGCAATAATTACAAAAAAAGGTTGGGAGGAAAGAAACAAACGTTATTGTGAAATTATTTCGCTATATGTGAAGTGGCACAAAATCACTAGAAGGTAGACTGTGATAAACTCTCTCTCTCTATATATATATATGTGTGTATACTATGAATCCTAAGGTAACAACTAAAATGACAAAAGGAAGTATTGTCGCTGATATTAAGGAGACAAAATAGAATGGTTAAAGATAACAAGCAGCCAGGCGTGGTGGCGCACGCCTGTAATCCCAGCACTTTGGGAGGCTGAGGCAGGAGGATCATGAGTTCAAAGCCAGCCTCAGCAATGGCGAGGCACTTAGCAACTCAGTGAGACCCTGTCTCTAAATAAAATACAAAAAAGGGCTGGGGATGTGACCCAGTGGTCGAGTGCCCCTGAGTGCAATCCCCGGTAACCACAAAAAAAAAAAAAGATAACAAGCATAAAATTAGGAAAAAAGAAAAAAGAGAACAAAGAATGAATGGCACAAAAAGCAAACAAATAACATTTAAACCTAAATTAAAATACAAATTGTCTAAATGCTCCAATCAAAAGGAAGATATTGTCAGATTGGATAAAAAAGCAAGTGGTTTGTATGTTGCTTACAAGACACATTTCAA
Organism: Tamias sibiricus; assembly: GCA_025594165.1. Classification (NCBI taxonomy): domain Eukaryota; kingdom Metazoa; phylum Chordata; class Mammalia; order Rodentia; family Sciuridae; genus Tamias; species Tamias sibiricus. The sequence continues at coordinate 35,912,443 of CM046672.1, forward strand.
TTATGGCACAAAGTGATTAAAAGTAAAAGGGTGAAAAAAGTGCACCATGCTAGCATCAATGAAAAATTGAAAAATGCATTAACATCAAACAAAGCAGATTTCAGAGCAAAGAGTACTGCCTGGGATGAAGAACGTAATTTCATAATGATAAAGGAGTCAACTCATCAAGAAGACATAACAATCGTAAGTGTTTATGTACCTGATAACAGGGCTTCACAATACAGGAAACAGAAGCTGGTATATTTACAAGAAGAAATACTTACCTATTTTCATTTTCCTGTGTCTATGATATACAGAACAAGTAGACAGAAAATCAAAAAGGAAAAGAAGATCTAAACAACACAGACAACTATTTATTTTTTCAAACAACATCTGAAGCTTGACATTTGTAAAACATTTCACCCCTAGACATATGAATATATATTCTTTCCAATAACACATACATATTTACAACAATAGACCACACTGTGGGCCAGGAGAGATATTCCAGTAGCTGAGAAAAGACTCAAGTCACATAAAGTATTTTCTCTGATCAATGGAATTAAATTTAAAAACCAGCAATGGGAAATCTTCAAATATTTGGAAACAAAAATAACATACTGTTAAATAACACACAGGTCAAAGATAAATTCAAGAGAACTTTAGTAAACATTTTGAGTTGTTTTGTTTTGTTTTTTTTGGTACCGGGGATTGAACTCAGGGGCACTCGACCACTGGGTCACATCCCCAGCCCCTTTTTGTATTTTATTAGAGACAGGGGTCTTATTGAGTTGCTAAGTGCTTCGCCATTGCTGAAGCTGGCTTTGAACTTTCGATTCTCCTGCCTCAGCCTCCCAAGTGCTGGGGTTACAGGCGTGTGCCACCGCGCCCGGCTTTAGTGAACATTTTGAACTGAATGAAAATTTAAAGATTATTTTAGAAGTTGGAGAATGCTATTAAACTAGCATTTAGGGGACATTTTATATACTAGCTGCATAATATTAGGATAGAAGAAATCTCTTAGCTTCCTCTTTAAAAAATAAACAAACAAAAACAAACCAAACTAGAAGGAGCACAAAGAAACAAAATAGGAACAGAAAACAATGATATGGAAACAAAAGTAATAGAAAAAAATTAATGACACTAAAAGATTGTTCATGGGGAAGACCCATAAAATTGATAAACCTCAAGCCAGATTAATGAGGAAACATAAATTACCATTAACAGAATTGAAAGAAATAATGTTGTTACATACTCTTTATGTGTTAAAAAATAAAAGCAGAAATGGGTGCAGTAGCCATCCATGCTTGTAATCCCTGACTTGGGAGGCTGAGGCAGGAGGATCACAAGTTTGAGGCCAGCTTCAGCAATTTAGCAAGATCCTGCAAGGGGGAGGCTGGAAATGTAGCTTGGTGGTAGAGTGCCCCTGGGTTCAATCCACAGCACTTCAAAAAAAGAGAAAGAAAGAAAGGCAGAAAGGAAGAAAGAAACAGGGATATTGTGAAGAAGTTTATGCCAATACATTTAAAAATTTAAGATTAAATGGACAAATTTCTTGAAGACAAAAATTACCAAAGCTCACTCAAGAAGAAATGATAATCTAATAGCCCCTTTTCTCTTCAAGAAGTTGAATTGGTAACTTTAAAAACCCTTCCCACAAAGAAAAGTTCAATCAAGATGGCTTTGCTATTGAATCATATCAAATTTTAAGGAAGAAATAATACCAATTCTGTACAACTCTTCCATGTAATGAAAAGCAGGAAATATGTCCTGATTTATTTTATGAGATCAGCATTGTTCTAATACTAAAACAAAACAAAGACATGATAAGAAAAGAGACTGATATCTGTAACACAGGAAAATTCTAAACAAAATTTTAGCAAATTGAATCCAATGAAGTGTAAAATGGATGATATATCATGACCAAGAAACAGTTTATTTAAGCAATGCAAAGTTGGTTTAATACTTGATCAATCAACAATCAATGCAATGCGTTATATTACTAAACTATACATTTGTAAAGAAAAATCATATGGTGATCTTTTTTAAAAAAATTTATTTATTTGCTTTAGTTGTACACAATGCAATGCATTTATGTTTACGTGGTGCTGAGGATCGAACCTGGGCCGCACACGTGCGAGGCGAGCGCTCTACTGCTGAGCCACAACCCCAGCCCATATGGTGATCTTAATGGGTATAGAAAAGGCATTTGAGAAAGTCTAACATGAACTCCTGATACTATCTCTCAAATATGAAAACACAGATTGAAGGGAACATCCTTAATATGAAAAAGAACATACAAAAGAAGTATATAGCTGACATCATGCTTAACGGAAAAAGAAATTAGTCAATCTCAAAAATCCAAGTACCGAATGTTTTCTCTGATATAAGGAGGCTGGTTCACAGTGTTGTTGGAAGGGGGTACATAGGATCAGAGGAACACTAGAATGGTCAACGGAAAGGGAGGGGAGGGAGGGAGTAAGGGGGGGGGTTGGAAAAAAATTGGTGGTTGAATGAGATGGATATCATTATCCTAAATGTATGATTGAAGATCTGAATGGTACTTATATACTTTGTATACAAGCAGTTGTATGTAAAAAGATACTATACTTGTGCATGATGAATAAGTAAATAAATAATAAAAAAACTAAAAAAAAAAAAAAAAGATTGAATTTCCCGCTGAGATCAGGAAACAAGACAAGGATGTCCAATCTCTCCATTTCTATTAATAATTTACTGGAGTTTCTGGCCTGTGGAATAAATTAAGTAAAAGAAGTAAAAGCTCAGATTGGAAAGGAAGAAGTTAAACTGTCTTTTTTGTGTGTGTGGGGGGGCTACTGGGGATTGAACTCAGGGGCATTCTACCACTCAGCCACACCCCCATACCTATTTTGTATTTTATTTAGTGACAGGGTCTCACTGAGTTGCTTAGTGGCTCGCTTTTGTTGAGGCTGGCTTTGAACTCACGATCCTCCTGCCTCGGCCTTCTGAGCCGCTGTATAGGCGTGGACCACTGCACCCAACAGCTAAACTGGATTTACACAGAACATGATTTTCCATGTAGAAAATCCAAAGGGATGTCCAAAAATGTATAACTAATATATGAGTTATAAAAACATTGATTTTTATGTTTATAATCACATAAACATATAAACAATGAATAATTAGATACTGAAATTTTAAAAAAGATATACCACTTACAAGTTGAGTATGGTGACTCAAGCCTATAATCCCAGTGACTTGGGAAGCTGAGACAGGAGGATCGCAGTTCAACACCAGCCTCAGCAACTGAATGAGAGTCTCAGCAACTTAGTGTGACCTGACTCAAAGTAAAAATGGACTGGGGATGTGGCTCAGTGGTAAAGTACCTCTGGGTTTAATACCCAGTATCAAAACTAAACCAAACCAAACCAAACAACAACCAAACAAACAAACCACACACACAATAGCATCAAAAGACATGAAATACTAAGAAATTTTTGAAAATAACTGAGTTAATGTATTTTGAGACATTCCAAATACATGGGCATAAAGTCGTGTACATCACTGTGAAATTTCAGAGCCATGAAAATAGAGAATCCTGAAAATCTCCAGGAAGAATAAGCAGATCACTCGCACAGGACAGATTGGCATTAGACTCTCACAGCCAAAACATGAGTTAGGGGAGACAGGACGGGTGATGTTATTAAATGAATTCTCATCAAACACAGGAAGAAGCTGCTAGACATCGTTTAAAGGTTGTAAACTACCAAATAAGAATAGATGCATATTATTTAGAAATGTAGAGCTAAGTACCAGGAGGCTTATAAATAGAACAGGTTAAAATCAGCTACCTCTGGGAGTGCAGAGGAAAAGTGGACTAGGGAATAAATGCAGTCATTAAAAAGCGCATTTGTGTTATTTGACTGTTTTTAATTACATTCATGACTTCAGAATGCTTTAAAAATACTGTGGGCACATTTTGACATCAGAGCCCAAAGCAAATTAGGGTTACACGGCTACACTCTTCATATGGCCAGGCATCTTGCTACCTGTGACCGCCAGGAGCCAGCTGTTTTCTTCCTCAAACACACACATGGATTCTACTGAATTTATTGTTTTTTTCTCTCTCTCTCTCTCTGTCTCTGACAAGAAGCCTCGTTGGACCTGGACTCTGCTGCAGCAGTGCTTATGTGTGAATATGTAGAAACAAGGCAGCCTCTCAGAGTTTTGTGATCTGGGGTTGGAGCAGTGACCTCACGCCAGCAGGGACTTGCAGGCACCCTGAGTTCTATAGCTGGTGCACATAGTCAGCTGCGCTCCAAGGAGGGATGCAACAAAGTGTGGGCTTTGAGGGAGGCGACAATTGGATCGGAATTAGCAGGGAAGCAGGTGAAGGAATGTCCTTGTCCTCCCTCCTAAACTGAGGGTGCTCTATCTCACAGGGACACTCTCATCCATTGACCATGCCAGTGTTTTCCTAAATGTGGCATAGAGGGGATTGCCAGCATGCTTGTAGGCAGTACAGCAGTGAGTCTCACAGGAAGGAAGTTGTTCCTTTTTCAAATCTCTTGATTTTTTAAAAATCAAGGGCAAAACCTCAGTTTGGTACCATTATGTATTTAACACCTTTTTCTCTGTGATAGTTACTAAATATCCTTTTTAAAAAAGGTCCCTTTCTCAGACCTCATGCTCAGAGTACTTCACTATTGTCAACTATTGTGTTTCTATCTACTTTTCAGATGCTGTCTATTTATATAGAGAAGGGAAACTGGCTTCCCACTTATGGTATTGATAAAGGTTAAATTGACCCTCTTAAATAAATTTGTGATTTTAAAGTAAGGGTGACTTAAGAAGAATATTAACGCAACAACCGCACAGGAGGAAAGTAAAGTTATTAAGGCAACAATTATAAAGTGGTTTCCCGATCCCTGGAGTTTGGGGAACTCTGATGTAATCACAGCTCTGTCCTGGCTTACCTTCAAACAGCTCCTGGCAGGACAGTGAAACACGAAGGGAAGAGTGGCCTCATTTAGGCTGGCCACCAGCAGCATTTTCAGGGCAAGAAACTTTGCTCATGGTTTTTAATAATCTTCCAATTAAATGCAAGGGTTGCACGATATATCCCAATTTAAAGCGTACAATAAAACCTAGAATACAGCCTTGGGAGTTGTGGGCCCATAGTTTCTGAAAAGTAGATGGCAGATAAACTGCTGAGCTGTTTTTTCTTTCCAATTATACCTAAAAAAGAACACACACACACACACACACACACACACACACACACACACGCACATACACCAAGCAAACCCATAAAGCCAAAGACCCTTCCACGTTTAACAAATGTACTCAACATCCGCACATATGTGCTCCTCCAAACTTGGAGCCTCCAGACACTTAGGTGGGAGAGAAGTTTCACACCAAAGCTGCTTGACCCTCCCAGCCTGGGGAAGTGATTTTAGCAGCAGTCATCATTCCCTCGCCACAAGAGACTCCCACAGCTGTGAATGGCAGACAGCAGTGAGGTCACTGCAGCGGTCTCAGCTCCAAATCCTAAATGATATGATTATTTGGAAAAAATAACCAGTGTATGAAAAGCTTCCAATGATAGTTGTAGCATGTTTACAAGGAAATTTGGGGGAAAAAAAGATTGAGAAAAAGAAATCTAGGTCAAAGACAATGGGGACCAAAGATACCATTAATGAATTTAAAAGACAAATCCTGGTCTGAGAGAGTGTGTTAGATATGACACCAGGATCATAATAAATACAGCGTGCATGCGACACACACACACACACACACACACACACACACCCTCCTACAAATTAGTAAGACAAACGACCCAATAGAAAAATGGTTGAAGTATTTGAAAAAGCAAATCATAGGCAGGAAATACCAATAGCCAATAAACATGACAAGTGGTTCAATCTCCTTAGTGATGAGAGATGTACATTAAAATAAAGAGATCCAATTTTGCACCTATTAAAGCACTAGATGTTTTAATGTCTGACAATATCAAGAGTTGGTGTGGATGCAGGTGGAAATGTAGATTGAAAGCTCTACTTTGGAAGCAATTTGACCCTGTCTGTTAAACTGTAAAACATATACATTCTGTGACCTAGTAATTCCACTTGTAGGCATATCCCTAGAGAAGCACTCATAAGCACAAGAAGTCACATACTACAGTGACATTTCCAATAGTGGGAGACTAGAAAAACAAATGCCTCTGAGTAGGAGAGAAGCTAAATAAACTATAAGATGGGTGCACCATGAAATATGATAAAACAAATGCAGCAGATCTGGATGGATTAACATGGAAAGAACTTCAAGAAACATTAATGACTGAAAGTGCCAGTTGTAGAAAGATACATATAATATTATACCAATATGGGAGAGAAACCTTTTGAAAACAATGCTATCGAGTCACTTAATACTATCAATTTTCATGTACTGTGCTTAAATGTATAAATATTTTGGAGGATAAAGACTAAAGTATAACAGCTGCTGGAAGAGTAGAGAACACTGGGAAGGGAGGAGAAATGGCAACTGGTATTAGAGGGAGGGTCCAAAGTGGATTCAGCTTCTCTGTAATGTTTTCATCATTTTCAAGGAGTTGGTATTTACGTATTACTTGAGTAATTTAAGTAATACAACAGAAAGTTGAAAAGAATAACACTAATAATACTTGAAGGAGGACAGAGAAAAGGGGACAGAAAATTGGGATCAGCAGCAGTATCGGGAGTGTCTAACACCGAAGTCCTGAGGTCAGCAACTGTCCCAAGTTCAGCAGGTGGAAGGCTGCCTGGGATATAAGGAAAGGTTGGGGCCTCACCAATAAGTCTCAAAGCTGCAGCCTGGACACCCTCGGGCAGGGAATTCAAAAGGTGAATATGCAGGCAGTATAAAGGACTCTTTCCCTACTTCCTATTAAACAGTTACATCCACACATAGCACTTTAGCAGCTAAAATAAAATTCCCTAATGTGGTCTCGAGGTGATCATATTGTAAAACAATATAAAATGGCAATAACTCTCCCATTTCTGGGGGTGGAGTTCTGAAATCCACAGTGCTTTTCTCAAGAACCACAATTTGGTAAAATGCACAGCGATTAGAAAGCAGATTCTTTTTCTAAATGCCTGGAAATCCATGTCCTTTTTAATTGCCCAGAATTCATGTCACTTGCATGAAAAAAAAAAAAAAAAATAAAGATACGCAATCATAAAAACACACTTAGACATCCTGAGCAAAATCAATGCCATATTATTTTAGTTTATTATTCCTTGTAGAGTTCACACTGGTCTTCCTACGTGGATATTTATTTATACCAAAGAAGTGAAAGAACATGAATGTCACACTTGGGACAACACTAATGCTAGAATTGAGTAGAATACATATAACATCCACCTTAATTTCAAAAATGAAAGCAGTCTTTACAAATCAACCTCACACAACATAGGACAAAGCTGAAGGTCACTGTATTATTCATTTAAAAAGGTACTGATAAGGATTAAAATTAAGGTTCAGGAGATTTGAAGAACTGTTAGCTTGAGTAAATGGCTTCTTCTTAACAGGAGATGAGGGCGGGGTGGAGGTGGGGAGGGGATGATAAATAGTGTAAGAAAGAATATGCTCCTCCCACCCCGGGCTTTGTTATTTTTCTCTTTGGAACCTCTGAGCTCTTTATTCAAGAGGTCCTCTGCTATTCACAACTTTGCTGCTCTTATGAAAAATTAATGATTGCTTTCTCTTCAACAGAAAACCGCCTTATTTTGCAGAAGATTAACGAAGAGTCAGTGCAGAAGTGAGTCCCTCAGCAGGAGAAGCTTCTCTCGCACCAATACATTTATGGCTGGGGGAAAAGAGCCCCTGTTAGTTCAAGGATAGCAAGTAAATAGATGGTGTGCAGGCTGGTACAGGCGGTAGAACAAGGACTACATCCTTCACAAAAGGGACCTGCCAACAATAGCAGCCTGCCCACAACAGCAGGCTGACCCCATGGCCTGTTCACGGACTCCTTTATGCTGACACTCCAGTGCCACGCTGGGTTTGCAAGCTATTGTTCGCAGGAGGATTATCTGCTAGGGGGTTAACAGGTGAGAGCAGTTATCTCATATGCAACCGCAAGAGCAAAATAGAAAGGATGCTTCAGTTCAGCTGCCACTGCTCAGCAAACACTTCTGAAAACATCACAGTGCAGGCCTGCATCCTTCTGGAATGGAGAAGCTGGGGGCAGGGTTTTACTTGTTCCGAAATGATTTACCAAGGTAATGAGAGAGAGTGGAATTGCAAAAATAAAAGAATTTGGTTCTGGTCCTGTGATGTGTATGCATCAGCCTTCATTTTAATATCCAGTTGTGATAGTCAAAGTAATTTCTGGTAAAATTCCAGCTTTGCTATTTGAAAGTCCTGCATTCTTATATCACTTTACATGTCAACTTCACTCAATCTTTGGTGATCACATCTCCCTTAGTGTCCAAGAAACTGAAGCTAAAAAGAGGTTACATTAATTATCAGTTAGTAGAAGGGCTGAGTCTGAAACTCAGCTCTTCCCACTGGAGTCCAGGGCTTGGTGGTGAGCTGGTCAAAGGGCATCTTCACGCACAGATCCAGGCACCTAGCCAACTAGCTAGGGACTGCGCAGGACACATTGCAAGAGTTTGGTAAGAGCGAAGGGACAGTTTGCATGGCTACTTTAAAAAGATGAAAGGTAACACGTGTTGGTGAGGGTGTGGAGAAAAGGGAGCCCTGGTGCATTGTTGGGAGGAAGGTAAATTAGCAGAGCCATTATGCAAAACATCGGGAGGTTCCACAGAAACTAAAAATAGAATTACTGTTTGATCAAGCAGTTCTGCTTCTGGGTAAATAGCCAAAGAAATTGAAAGCAGTTTGTTGAGGAGACATCTGCACTCCCACGTCCACTGCAGCATTATTCCCAAGATCCTAGATATGGAAGCAAACCTGGTGCATCAAAAGATGGGTAAAGAAAATGTATTTTATACACAACAGATCATCACTTAGCCTCTAAAATGGAAATCCTGTCATTTAGGACAAGATGGCTGAACCTGAAGGGTATTATGTTAAGTGAAATAAACCAGGCACAAGAGGACAAATGCCACATGATTTCACTCATAGTGGAATCTAAAAATGTTGAACTCAGAAGTAGAGAGTGGAATGGTGGTTACCAGAAGCTGGAGGCAGGGAGTGGAAGGAGAAAATGGAAATGGCCATTGAAGGTATACAATTTCAGTTAGGAGGAACAGCTTCAGTGTTCAATTGCACAGAATGGTAACAAAAATAATAACGCACTGTATATTTAAAAGTTGAGAAAGAAGATTTTAGATTTTTTTTAATCATAAAAATAATAAGTATAAGGTGATGGATTGGTTAATTTGTGTGATTTAATCATTCCACAAAGTAAACACATATCAAAACATACATTGTACTCAATATATATGATTGTTGGTTGTTAATTAAAAAAAAAAAAAAAAAAAAAAAAAGAATGAAGGGCCCACCAATCTAATGCCAAATGCACAGCCATGAGTGAATTCTATGAATATACATCATGGAGCTTATATACTAGTGGGAGAGGTGAAGCCACTGGTGAACGGCCAGACTTAGAGATATATAGATTTAAAAAAATTTTTTTTAATTGTCAATGGACATTTCTTTTATTTATTTATATGTGGTGGTGAGGATCAAACCCAGTGCCTCACACATACTAGGCAAGCACTCTACCACTGAGCCACAACCCCAGCCCTGGAGATGTATATATCTTTTATGGGGGGTTTTGTTGTTGTTTATTTTCAATATTGTTTTTTAAGCATTTGGAGTAAGCAAGTACTTGCGCCTGGTGGTTAAAAGTGTGTAACGCACAATCTACAGAAGATAGCTTTGTACGGATCACTTGTGTTCAGCAGGGTTTGTATTTGTCTATTTTTTCTGAATCACTAATGGCATATGAAATGACAGTTTGAGAAGTCAGCTGCTCTTTAACTTTAGTACACTCTTCAGAGAGCACTAAATCTACAATGTTTCCCCTCATTTGTGTGACTCTTAAGACATCTAAAGGACATGAATACCAGTCTTAATACTGTGCTTTTCCCATGCTGAGCACTATTCTAGAACATTCTAATGAGCTATGACTCATTTAATATTCCCAGTAATCTCATGAGGCTGGCGTTATTATTACCCCATTTTACAGATGAGAAAACCAAGAAACAAAGAGTTAAAGTGGCTTGCCTAATGCTTCCACTTAGCAGGTGGTAGAGCTGGGATTCAAAGCTGGTAAACAGACTCTAGTCTGCTGTAATTGCAGTCTGAACAGAGATGTTATTTAAAATAATTTTTAAACATATGAAATTCACTTTGAGCATAATTATAGATAGCAGATCCCAATAACTAAAAAAATTCCAGGAAAAGGAGCCATGAATAAACACTTTCAAAGAACGTGCAATGAAAAGCAAAATCAATTCTTGTTTTAAAATCTATTGCAAGGCTTTTACCACTGTCAACGTTTTATTATATGTCAAAAAATCATAACTACCAAAGCAAAATATTTCACAATGACATAAAAATGAACTTCGTTCCATAAGCAAGTATGCACAAGAGAATTTATTTTAGAAATGGCAATCAGCCAATAAATCAAAAAAGTCATACATTAGTTTCATCACTTCTAGAATCTAATGCATGAAGATTTAGTACAACTTGTAATCAGTTCAACAGAAATGAGATAATTCTGTTAGAAGCCACCATTAAAGTCTAAAAGTCTAAAATTTCTCCATAACAAAATAAGTCATAAGAAGGTTAAAAGACAAACTGTGAATAAGGAATGAATATTTGCAACATACCTAGTAAATATGATTGCTCACCAGACATTACAGAGAATTCCTACGAATCAGTAAGAAAACAACAGCAAAAAGCATAAGTGACATATTCAAGTTTCACAAAAAAGGAGTTCAAGTGGCAAATAAGCATGGAAGGATGTTGAGTCTTGTTAATAATTAGGGGAATATAAATTGAAATCACAATTGGTGTCTATTTCAGTGGATGAAAATTTTAAGTTGGCCAATATCAGCTGTTGGTTATAAGTATGGAGAAATGAATGCTTTCATACACTGCTGGTGGGAGTATAAATGGCACAGCTAATTGGAGGCATTTTGAAAGTACCTAGTGATATGTAAAACCATCAGATTCTATGATCTTATAATTATCTGCTTAGAGAAACAGTTGCACAGATGCACTTGGGGGATACATACAAGGACATTCACTGCAACATAATTTAAAATAATGAAAGGCTGGAAACAACCTAAATATTCATCAGCAAAAGAATGGATACCTAGATTGTACTGTTTATATAATGTAATAGTTAAGGAAACTAAAATATAAAAAATAAATATACCAAAATGTACAGAACTCAAAAACAATGATGAGTGAAAAAAGTTATGGAACAAAATACAGTGTGATATAATGTATATAAATGCTAAAATATACTCTACATAATCATGTGGTTCTAAAGATTTGCATATATACATGTAAAAATGTAGATAGGCTAAAAGGACACATTCCAAATTCAGAATACTATTTATTTCTGAGGAGTAAGGGAAGGAACTGTGTTTGGAGGGACAGATAATTAAGGGTTATGTCAATAATGTGCTATTTTTTTGAAAGAAAGATTCATTCACATATCACTTGTATAATTTAAAAAATATTATATACATAGAAAAAACATACTTTTTTATATACATAAGGAAAAAATATACTGCTGATGATCTCAGTTGGTGAAAGTTTGTTCGATTGGTCTTTTCTTTAAAAAAAATGGTTTAATATATTTTCTAAAATAAAAAAATATGTATAATTTAAAAACCAGTGGAGGGGTTGGAGATATAACTCAGATGTACAGCACTTGCCTAGCATGCACAAAGTCTTGGGTTCAATCCCTAGCACTGGGAAAAAAAAAAAAAAACCAATAAATAAAAAAGAAATCAATGGAAATATAACTTGTAATTTTGAGCTGAACTTGTAATGTCATGCTCTACCTCTTGTGATTAACTTTTATTTTTATCTTCTAGAATTATGCTCTTAAATAAGGACAAATTAGAGTCCGAACACTTTGATCCTTCATTTCTTTCAACAAAAAGGAACATAATGTATTTTTTTTTGTCTGAGGATGCTTTAAAATTAGAGAGGCATATGTTTCATGAGTTATGAATGACACTGTTGGGAAGACTTCAAGGGTCATGAGGGCTACCATAATGAGAACAGACCAGAGAGGACTGAGGGTAGAAGTAGGGACAGCAGTGATAAAGAGGATGCTGCATACAGAGTTAGTAACAAAAACAGCATGGTATTGGCATCAAAATAGACATGAAGACCATTGGAATAGAATAGAAAACAGAGAGACAAACCCACATAGTTACAATCATCTGATATTCGACAAAGGTACTAAAAACATATATTGGGGGAAAATAGCTTTTTTTAGAAATGGCACTGGAAGAACTGGATATCCATATGTAGAGGAACAAAACTATATTCCTATCTCTCACCAGGCACAAAAGTCAAATCAAAGTGGATCAAAGACAGGAATTAGACCAGAAAGCTTGCAACAGCTAGAAGAAAACATACAGGTTCAACAATTCAGCATACTGGTACAGGAAAGAACTTCCTTAATAAGACCCCTAAAGCTCAAGAAAAAAACCCCAAGAATCTGTAAATGTGACAGCATCAAATTAGAAGCTTCTGCACAACAAATGAAATGATTAAGAGCATGAAGAGACCATCTATAGAATGGGAGAAAATCGTTGCCAACTACTCCTCTGACAGAGGATTAATATCCAGAATGTATAAAGAACTCAACACCAAAAGACCAATTAAACTTAACACCAAAAAGACCAATTAATAAGTGGAAAAAAGAACTAAAGGTGTTTCCCAAAAGAGGAAATACAAATGGCCCTCAAATGTACGGATAACTGTTCCACAGAAATAGCAATCAAGGAAATGCAAATCAAAACTACACTGAGCTTTGATCTCATTCCAACTACAATGGCAATCATCAAGAATGTAAACAATACTAAATGCTGGTGAGGATGATGATGAAAAGCTACACTCACTCATTGTTAGTGGAACTGCAAATTAGTAAACCACTTTGGAAGGCAGTGTGGAGATTCCTCAAAAGATAGAGCCACCATATGACCCAGCTAACCCATTGCTTGTTGTTTATCCAAAAGAACTAAAATCAGCATACTATAGTGATACAGCCTCATCAGTGTTTATAGAAGCACAATTCACAATAGCCAAGTTATGGAACCAGCCCAGACACCTGTAAATATATAAATGGATCAAGAAAATGTCACACACACACACACACACACACACACACACACACACACACAAATTGTACTCAGCCATAAAGAAGAATGAAACTATGCATTTGCCAGTAAATGAATGGAACCAGAACACATCATGTGAAGTGAAATAAGCCAGACCCAGAAAATCAGGGTTGAATGTTTTCTCTCACATGTGGAAGCCAGAACAAAATAAGAGGGAAGAAAGTGTGTGCATGTGTGTGTGTGTGTGTGTGTGGGGGGGTCAGATCTCATGAGGATAGAGGGAAGGTCCATGGAATGGAGGAAGGAGCCTGAGGGGAGAAGGGAGAAACAAGAAAGGGGAGGAAATGCAGAATAAATTTGACAAAATTACACTATATACATGTATAAATGTGCCACAGTGAATCCCACCAATTAAAAAAAATAAATAAATAGAAGGAAGACTAGTAGAGGATGGGGAATAGGGGGAGAGAGGAGGAGGTGGGAAAAAGGAGGCACTGGAAACTGAAAAGAAGCTATTTAAATCCCATGCATGTATGATTATGTCAAAATGAATACAGTTACTATGTATGACTATAAAGCACTAATAAAAGCATTAAAAGAGGAGGGCATGGCAATAATCCCAGCAATAGCAATATCCCTGGCAGGTCAGGCCTTGAATTTTGAAGTTGTATCTTGACAGATCAGATATGGCACATAAGAAAGAAGAGTGTGTATCTGCAGAAATATGTTTAAAACTTGTTCGCTGTCTGTATTTAGTATGTTGAACCAGAAGCCCAAATCAAAGACTGGTATTTGCCACTAAGGAAGAATCACCAGATTAAATTAAGTGAAAACAATAAGAAGGAAAAAAGCTTTTACAGTATGCTTCTGTTTATCTAAGAAAGAGAAGAGGAATACAAATATATAGGCATACTTTGTTTTTAAAATTTTTTTATCCGTTCTTTTTAGTCATACATGACAGTAGAGTGTATTTTGACATGTTGTACATATATGGAGTTTAATTTATTCTAATTACAATCCCATTGTTGTGGTTGTACATTTTGTAGAGTTATACTGGTCATGTATTCATATATGAACATAGGAGAGTTATGTCTAATTCATTCTACTCTCTTTTCTATATCCCTCTCTCCCCCCCTCCCCTCCCCTCATTCCCCTGTGTCTAATCTAATGAACTTCTATTCTTCCCTCCCCTTCCCTTATTATGTGTTAGCCTCTGCATATCAGAGAAAACATTTGGCCTTTGGTTTGTTGGGATTGGCTTATTTTACTTAGCATGATAGTCTCTAGTTCCATCCATTTACTGGCAAATGCCGTAATTTCATTCTTCATTATGGCTAAGTAATATTCCATTGTACATATGTGCCACATTTACTTTATCCATTCATCTATTGAAGGGCACCTAGGTTGGTTCCATTGGTTAGATATTGTAAATTGAGCTGCTATAAACACTGATGTGGCTGTGTCACTGTAGTATGCTAATTTTAAATCCTTTGGGTATAAACCAAGGAGTGGGATAGCTGGGTCAAATGGTGGTTTCATTCCAAGTTTTCTGAGGAATCTCTATACTGCTTTCCAGAGTGGTTGTGCCAATTTGCAGTGCCACCAGCAATCCTCACATTTTCACCCACATCCTCACCAACATTTATTGTTATTTGTGTTTTTGATAACTGCCATATTTTCTTATATCAAAAGGGAAAAGATAAATCAAATATTTAAATAGCTATTCATGGGGAAGGATAAGGCAATGATAAGACTTTGAATATATCTTGTTTTGTAGATTTCACTTTGCAACCATGTAAATATTTTTTATAGTTATAAAATTAAATTAAATTTAAAGGGAATTTTTAAAAATAGAAAGCCAAAAATAAAACAAGTGAGCATAACCACATGAATGGTTGGTGGTATAGCCACACACAGAGGCATGATGCTCAAGGAAGAAGCCTTGATTCTGTAACACAATAATAGGGTGACACATCCCTCTACACATCCCTGTTGGGATATATCCAAAAGACAAACAGAAAACAAAATAAAACAACAACAGCAACAACAAAAACCAAACTATTTTCATTATTGATAATGTTGACTGGATTTTTATATAATTATTCTGAGGCTGATTTTGTGTAGTGTAGAATATAGCAAATTAGTAATTACATTGGTAATGTTTAGAATTGGAATTTTCAGCATAGAAAAAAGTAGAAACATAGTTATCCTGAATTTGAATTATTAAATATATCATAATGGATTAATCATTTTATTTTTTAAAAAATACATTTTCCACCTTTGTCTACTGTAAATAATAGCCTTAAGCAATGAGCACATTTACTGTCCAGCTAGTGGTCTCTGAATAACATTCTCCATTGTAAGGAACCAGGGGTTCTAAAGAAATGGCTGATTCCAGGTCTAGGGAAGGGTTTATATAAGATAAACCTGGAATATACCAGAAAGCATGGAAACTTGCAAAGAGAATTAGGGTTACATCAAAAGTTCTGCCAATAAGAACATCCAGTTTGAAAGAGGGACAGAGGGAGAGAGATTAGAGATTAAAAGAGTCTTAGAAAACACAGCAGTGAATCAAAATACAGGCTGATTTAGATTCTAATTCAAGCAAAGGAACAAGAACAACAGAACAACTGGGAAAAGCGGACAATCAGGAAAATGTAGGCACTAACTGTATACCCAGTGACATGGAGATATTGTCAACTGTTTTGTTTGCATTCTTTCTTCTTAATGCTTGTTAGGAGTGATATTATGGTTTTTATTTTACTTTTGCAGTGCTAGGGATCAAGCCCGTGGGCCTCACACATGCCAGACAAATGCTCCACTGAGCCACATCCCCAGCCCTATGACAGTTATTTTTCAGACTTATTTTAGAGATATGGGCTTGGATATTTAAAAAGGAAATCACAAAATGTCTGTGATTTGCTCCAAAATAACCCATTGTGTGGGTGAGTGTGGGCAGGGGGAGGAAGGAGGTAAGGGTGTAGAGGAACAAGACTGACCCAGGAGTTGATAGTCAGTGAAGCTGGGTGATGGGCATGTAATTGTATTTTCCTTGTAATTTTGTTCCCGCTGATGTGGCTGCCTCCTCTGACTGGAGGCTTTAGCCTTTTGGATTCCTTCCATCCTTTGTTTGCTGTCTGTATTTAGTACTTTGCCCCTACATCCAACCCATCCACAGGTCCTGAAAACTCTACAGTTAAGAGCCCAGGGTAGGCCTTCTTCACTCCAATCCCCTAGTTATCAGCCACTACCACCTCTCTGCTGGACCACATCAGTAGCCTCCTATCAGACTTCCCATCCCATTCTGTAACAAGAAATATAGCAATTAAACAATGAGTAACTACATCTGGACTTGAAGGGTGAGGAGAAATTTGCCAGGCCAAGGAAAAGTATGTGCAAACCAGGAAGGAGTCTATCAGAAGGTACCATGTGAAAAGTATAGGAATATCCAGCAACTCAGTGTGACTAGAGTTCAAGAAGTAATGGGACATGACGCTGGTGAGCAAGAGAAGAGCTGAGGACAAAGGCCTTGAAGGCCATGGCATGCTTGACATTAACCTGAGGGAGTGA
Source organism: Tamias sibiricus (assembly GCA_025594165.1). Classification (NCBI taxonomy): domain Eukaryota; kingdom Metazoa; phylum Chordata; class Mammalia; order Rodentia; family Sciuridae; genus Tamias; species Tamias sibiricus. Next base: position 35,929,296 of record CM046672.1, read on the forward strand.
GCCACTTAGGAATGCTGTTCACAGGTGGTGGCGTAACAAGGTGTGCATGCTCAGGAAAACTGCAGGCATGCAAAGGAGGATGAGTTGGAGGTCCCTGGATTTAAAAGTTAAGAGTCCAGTTAGGGGTAACCCTCCAGGTAACAGAAAATAAGTGGCTGTACTGGGAATGTGACGCCGGAATGAAGAGGTGGCAAGGTATTTGTAGGAGGACAAATTAGCAGGAACGATTTGGTGGTTGACTAGATGTGCAGACAGTGAACAAGGAATGTAGGCTCCTGGTGGGATGTAGAGCCATAAGGGCAATGCATTCAAAAGGAGGGGCAGGGATTTGAGGGGCAAGGGGTACAATGAGTTAAGTTCTGCACATGTTGATGTGAAAATGGATAAGTGTTACACATGTTGGCTCATAGGAAATCCAGGCTGAGGTATCCAGTAGGAAACTGGATATTTGAGGGAGACTAAGTGAAATGATCTACATGACAAAGATGTACACTGATGTGCAACATGTAGCCAAAGGAAAATATTTAATTAAACCTATTGTAGCAAATTCCATAGAAAAACAGCAACAACAAAGCAATTTATAGTAAGTGTGGAAGCACTTGAATAATTTTAGAAGCAAGCAGCTCAAACTGGTTTTCTCCCATCCTTCCTTCCTTCTTTCCTTCCTTTGGTTCTTTCCTCTTTTCCTTCTTCCTGCATTTTAAAATAAATATTTATGAAGAGTTTACTATGTACCACTGGTGCTGGCACATAATGAGGAATAAATAATGGTTCTGAACATAATGGGTCTGGTACCTGCCTTCTTGGATCTTACAGTCTAAGAGGGAAAAGAGATAATAGGCAAATGCTGACACAAATCTGTTTAATTACCAACTGTGGCGGTTCTCCTGAAGAGGTGCATGGCAATCCACATGCAAGGGCCTTAGGGGAAGCATCATTCATAATGTGATGAATTAACTGAGAGTGATGGGGATTGGAGGAGTTTTCTAGGCAGAGGCTCAAAGTGTGCAAAGGGCCAGGGGCTGGAGAGAACCCTGAGGAACTCAAAGAAAGACACTGGGTTTGGTAGTCAGAGACAAAGGAGAGCATAAATAAAATGAGGCTACAAAGACAGGTGGAGGTCTGCTTTGAGGCTATGTTAAGAGTGTTGCCCTGGGCTGGGGCCATAGCTCAGAGGCAAAGTGCTCACCTAGCAAGTGTGAGGCACTGGGTTCAATCCTTAGCACTACATAAAAATAAACAAATAAAATAAAGACATTCTGTCCTTCTACAGTTACAAAAAAAAAAAAAAAAAAAAGTGCTGTTCTTCGTGAATGGTAAATGGGAAGCTACTGAAGGATTTTTTTTTTTTTTTGAAGTAGAGTAGTGATATGATCATATTACTCTCTTTGCTGTGTGAAGAAGTGAGGAAAGGGCTTTAAAATGGATGAGAGGAAACCAACTAACAGGCAATTGAGTAACCTGGGTGAGAGACGATGGTGGTTGGATAAGGTTGGGCAATGAAGATAGAAAGGAGTGGATGGATTCCTGAGATTTCTTTATGAGGTAACATCTCCAGCGATAGTGGTGAACAAGCTGTGGTCAATGAAGCAGGTATTCATCCACATGTGAAATGACAAAACTGAGGTTTAGGTTCTTAAAGGAGAGCTATGGAAGCACATGATCAAAGAACTGATTGCAATGGCTACTTGTGTCATCCCAGAACAACTTCCTTGCCCTCTAGGACTCAGGATATGCTAAGATGATGCTGGTACCTGAAACCCAGCTCATTTGCTGTGTGTGGATCAGATGAGTATGGGCTATAGTGACAGATGCTAACAGCATTCCATCTAGGAGGTAAGAGAACAGAAGTGCCAAGGTGGGTCAGGCCACGGAGCTGCTCCTACAGGGCAAAGTGCATGAGCAGCTTTCAAAATCCTTGTAACACATCTGAAAATCCAGGTGGAGAACTCCATGTGTTTGGTATGACATTGGAAACCAGTATTTTTATGTTTACATTAAATATCAACTATATTCATTCCATGTACACCTCCTTCTAACAAAACTTACATATTGTGCTCTTGGCAAGCAACTGATATCTACAAATGCCAGGAATCATACCTAGGAATTTCAAATATTCACCATTTTTTAAATAATAAAGAAACTTTCTATTTTGGTAGAAGAGTAGTAAAGCAGAAACATACAATTAAGCACTTAAAATAAATAGATAAAATCACTCAGAAATCCATTGCAGGTGGCTACCACGTGACACATCCCAGGTTTGCAGCTTTGCAAATGGTGTTTGTTCTCATAAAGTGAGACACACCGTGCACTCTGTCTCAGGCTTGGAGACCCAAGGGCTGCCTGAATCTTGCAAGCACAGCAGAGTACATACTGCTGAGACCCCATCCTCAGCAACCCTGAGGACACAGCATGTAATAACATGGTTACACAAATTGTTTTCTGCCATACTGTTAATGTTGTATAGCGGGGACAGAGAGAAAGGAGTGGCACACTCTTTGGTTCTTTGCTTTGCTATCTTTCTGATTTGCATTTTAAAATGAGAATTCAATTAATGCCATTTTTTAAAAAAATCAGGACAAATGAATGTTTGTCTCTTATCTAGATTCTTCATGCTATACCTCAATTCCCTTAGTCGAGGGTTATGGGAAAACAATTGCTTTCCACATTCTGGGAAGGAACACATACTGCAATCAAAGATAATAATGACGCTTTCCCCGTAGTACTCTTTCCCCAAGTAAATAACTGCTTATTTAGCACAAGTTATCATATACTTCAAAGGGATTGGGAGTTATATTGCATCTATCCTTGGGGGAATTTATGGGTCTGTAACTGCTGGTAATGGCATGGGGCTTATTTTAATGATCATTCTTATATCTACTTTGTTTTCAAAAGGCTTGATATTAATGAGGAGCAGGCATGGATGAGCAGCAGGAAATCTCATGTGCTGAGACAATATGCAGAGAGGATTTCTGCATGAAGATTTGGAAAGGGAGATTCCTGACAAGTGTGTTTGTGCAGGTCACATGTTTCATCCTTTTTCTCCTGAGCTTGGGAAGGAGAAAAAAATGGCCTTGTTGGCATTTGCTAACCTTTAATGGTGCAGATTGTTGAACCATACAATAGAGCATTCTAAATAGCAGATAGGGGGAAACTGCATCTCATTAAACTCAATATGAGAAATACACTCAGAGCATTGATCTTGTGGGCTGGGGTACTGAAAATGTGAAGTGACATCCCTAAAGGAGATATTGAATTAAAACAGAAAGAAAGAAAAATGTTGGTGACATTCATGAGGCCTCACATGCAGCCCAACTCCCATTTGTTTTCCTGCTTGCACTCTCAGCCCCTCCTCAGCCTGAGTCTTGAGTATGAGCAGCCTGCATGGCTTCCTGACCCTCTGGCCTCTGGATGGGGTAGGGGGCAGCTCAGCATATCACAGGAAAGGAAGGAGAGAGTAGGGGCATGCACTCCTCTTGTCCACTCCTTGAGAGGGTGCCCAGAGCTGGCCGTCGCTTTAACATGGTCCTCTCCATGCACATATACAGCCCCGTGTCTGTCTTTGGGTCTGAGAACTATCCCCTCCCCTGGCTTCTTCAGGCCTGGAGGTAAGAACTCCCCACTGCTGTTCATCCTGGAGTGTACACTGTCCCCTGTGGTATCCTCTGTATGCATTCCCCTCATGAGAGTCTCCTCAAATCCCTCAATTTGGGCATGACATTTTTTCCTACCAAATTCCAGACATATGTCAAAGGAAGCTCTTAATTAAGACTTAGGTGTCCTCAAAGAAAGTTCCAATAGACACTTTTCACCCTCGTGGTACCTCTTGCCCTTGCCACTGCCCAGCGTCTGAACTGACCCTTTGGCTAGGGACCTCCCTTCCTCATGCGCCCTGGTGGGAGGCACAGACTGACAACGCCAGGACTCAATCGCTCACCAGCCTCCCTTACAGCTGAGTCCCAGACAGGAGCCATGCTCATTAACCAGATGGCCTCTGACTCTGGAACAACATGGGACAGGCAGGGGATGCAGGGACCCATTTTTTAAAAAAATATTTATTTATTTTAGTTGTACACAGTGCCTTTATTTGTTCGTGGCGCTGAGGATCGAACCTGGGCTGCGCACGTGCTAGGCGAGCGCTCTACCACTGAGCCACAACCCCAGCCCAGCAGGGACCCATTTTGGCTGAGATGGCACAGGCCTGGGGCCCATATCAATTTCTAGAGGTAGCAACAGAGTCTAGCGTTAGGCTTGAGGTGTGGGTGGTGCACCTGGCAGAGTCTGTTCCCAGCAGTGGGGCAGAGTTGGTTCTCTGTAGAGATTTTCTGTATTGCTTTTCTGTATTCCTCTGGGTCCATCAAGACCTCCCAGAGCAACTCAACAGCCTTGAATTCTTTTCTTTCCTGATGGAATGAGTCAGGGTTGCTATATAGCTCGGCGCTGAGAACACTGCCTGATGTAAAAACCAAGCCTAATCTCTTTGACCCACAAAGTCTGGCAACACAAAATACTCTTATCTCATTTTAAGTTAAAAATAAGTCCATGTTTGAGCATCTACTCTGTTTTGGTTACTGTGCTAGGTGTTACAGAGCTAATTAAGCTGACAAGTAAATAACTATAATCAACATGATAAACACTCTTGTGGAGCCCAGGCTTCTGGAATACAGACAGAGGAGAGAGATTCTGCCGGGAGTGTTTTGGAACATTTCACAGAGGTAGAGAGCCGGGCAGAGGGAAGAGCATAGGTAAGGAATGGGGGCGTGAAACTGTCTGGCATGGAGAGAGAATGAAGGTGAGCTCAGAGGGACAGGGGCAGAGCAGAGGAGGTCGTCCCTGGCGGCCAGGCTGAGAAAGAGAGCCAAGGCCCAATTGCAAAGTGTCTGAACTTCACCCACTGAGGGATAAGAACAGAACCAGAAGTCCATCAGGTCTCATGAAGGGCCCTGACCACAGCAGAGCCCATGGGGTGGAACAGGGAGGCGGGGACCTGAGGATCATCTAGAGAGATGTCAGGGAGGCTGCTGCTGCGCTGGTGTGGAGAACTGAGGAGGATTCCAAGATGGTCTCAGGTTCCAGCTTGAAGCAGGGTGGGTAGCTGTTTCTATCAAAGGGAAAACATCAAGTAGCACAGGTTAGGGGTGGAAGGAGAAAAATGACTTTGGCTATAGGAATGCCCAGAGCTTAGAGATACACTACCACATGCATTTGTCTAAGCTGGTAATTTGCCTCTGAGTGCTGCTCCATTCAGAAGTGAGGACAATGTCATTTCAAACCTGGCTATGTCATTTGATTTCCCTGCTACCTATGGGGCTATTTCCTTTGGGTATACCACAGCCTTAAATTTCGTGGACATCTGGGATAGGTTGGCAGTTAGGAACATTAAATTCTTTAAAAGGACAAAAGTGGGCTTTTTAAATTCTCTCCACACTAAACTTCTCTGTTAGTGTCAATGGGACCTGATTGGACTTACCTGTCTACTGCCAGACCTACACTAGAGCCCTGGGTCCAGGACCAGCACTAGCCCTCTCCCTGGTCCATCTCCTGTTGACCTTCTCCATTCCATTCTTGACCTTGACTTCTACCAAGCTCAATTCTGAGAGCTGACAATGACAAGTCATGGCTTCCCAATACATCCTTTTTATGTAAACTTCATGAACACATCTGGGTCTGCCTCTTGTAGTACTAAGCCTCATTCTGGACAGCACTTGCCTTTGCTGTAAACAGTACAGTTCTTCTAGTTGGTGTTTTGTTCAGAAGTGTCTAGACCCAGTGTCTGATGACATCTTTAGACTTGGATTCTAAAAAGGCACCACCACTGTGCACTTGGCAAAAGGAAACACTTAGATTTTACCAGTGAATGACTTTCATTTATCAAGTTCTCAGCCGGCACAAAAAGCTAGGGGCAGGCAGTAAGTACTAGCCTATAATGCTACTCATTTCTGAAAGCTTAAAACGATGACTGGTACCTTTGAGATGTTTTCTGGAAACCAAATACAGCAACAGCTTTGTTATTCCACTCCTAGAGAAACAGAAGATATGTAGTCCTTTATTCACTTGTGCTTCCTTTGTGAACAACCGACCACAAAATATTGTGATTCTATACTTGATCATGAACTCTTTGAGGATAGAATCAGGTCCAAATCCATATCTATATCCACATCACCTGGCATAATCCATATTACATGGTTGAGTGTCAAATAAAAGTTGGTTGAATTACTCAATAATCTGTGGCATAAGAATGTGCAAATAGAAGAGAGTAATCTCTCAGCCACAATGACTGGGCATGTGAAACCGTCTTGCCACTGATACATGGGAGACAGAGTCGGTGACCACTACCATAAAATGAGAACATGTCAAATGAATGAAGAAGCTGCATCCATGGATAAGCAAAGGAGTCATCAAAACTACTCTGTCTTGGAGATTTTTTTGTAAAGTCATATTCATGCTACATAAGCAATAAATTATGAAGGCTGAGCATGTGAATAAAATTTAACATTGTCATAAATTTTATGACAGAGTTAATCTGACACATATTTAATGACAAGCATAATCATTATTATGCAACATTGTAATCAGACATTAATAATAAGCAGTTCACACCAATGACTGTAAGAGTCTTTACTTGTGTTCAGTCAAACCAACTGCTTGGTAGTTTTTCTTCCAACTAGTTGTTAATTCTCCACACCTACCACAGCCATCAGTGATGCTGGGCTGTTCTGATGATATGAATAATTTAATCCTCTTTAATGCACTGATACAGAAACCCTTACTGAAGACTGTCTCAAGCAGGTAAGGCTCTCTGCAGTCCCTCCATCACCTAACACATCCTAAAGAGAAGGACACAGCTCTGCCAGCAGCCAGCCCTCAGACCTTGCCACTTTCCTGGATCCCAGCAACACCCACCTCTGGTACTTGGATCTTTGCCTGAATGGTTTCTTAAAAAAAAAAAAAAAAGCCTTTGTGACCCAAGGAAGCATACTGAAATTGAGAAAATTGATAGCCCCCACTCAGGAGCTCTCGCTACTGAGTGGAGAGAGCTTGTGGATAAAAATCCTCAACTAGCTAGGCTTGTGTCCCACGTGGACTCCCAGAGTTCCCGATGGACAGCCCACAGTGGTTAGTAACTTACTAATTAGTATGCTCTTCTTTTCCTTGTCTCACTTTTCCTTCCTTTCCTCTCTCCTACCAGTGTTTCTGGAATCATATCCAAAAATCAACCAACTGCACTTGAACTCTTGTCTCCAGGTTGACTTCTAGGGGACCAAAGAAATATAGCAGTCCAGTGACAGGGCTGGAGGTCTCTAGGCTTCCTTGAGTATTTGCCAAGCATCTACTGAAAAGGTTCTTCCTATTCTACATGCATTCATATGTGTCTGTGTGCACGTGTGTATGCATGCACAAATTTTCACACATGTACACACACAAATGTCACATCTGGGCTCTCTGGCTACCGGCCAGTAGCAGGTAGCAGAAAAAGCTGCACTTTAAGCCTGTGGCTGCTCCTTAGGGCAGCTCAGTTACTGTGTTGTTGGCCACAAGAAGGTAAAAAAATATGTGGTCGATCACTGAGAAGATGGGGAGTGTTCTCTGGATCCTTGACAAATTGGAAGGGGGTGGAGGGCAGGAATCCACCTGGCAAGCAGAGAGGTGGGAAGAGGGGTGGGGCGTGCACACACAGCACAAGCCTGGGCTGAGAGTCCCATTACTTGAAAAAGGCTGCTCCAGATGCCAGATCTATAGCAATTGTGCAGTTTAAGCATCTCCAGGCAACAGGTTTCTAGTGGTCCCAATGTCTAGATCAGGGTTTCCGGCTCATTTTCTCAGCTAAAGAGCAAGGAAAGTCCAGGGACCAACCTTCATTCTGTGATTGGAGAAAAGGAGTTAAGCACAAACAGCCTTGGGAAAGTCACGAAAGCACATTCGTGCTAAAGTGTAAATGACTCACAGTCCTTTTCTATTTTTATGGTGGGGAGGTGCTTTAGAACATAAGGGCACTAATGAACTAAAAGGGGAAGGAAGGAACGTTCCTGTTAGACAAAAGGCAGAGAAGGGGGAAGCTGGTGATGACCAAAACAAACCATCTCTTTTTACATGGCCAGCTCTACCTCGTACAGCTCTAGGGGTATGGTGGGACAAAGAGATGTCATGTACAGAGGTGTCCATGCCATCCTATTCAAGTGAGTACAGCTTAGAGGGGACACTGATCAAGAATGAGACTCACAGAGTGATTATTCCAAGACAGAAACCGAAATGTATCCAATAGCCTCCCTAGGCCAGAGGAAAACTGAGTAGTGGCAGGAGCACAGGAAAGACCACTCCATCTTGAGTATCAAGACCTACTGGCAGTCCCCATGTCACTCTTCCTTACCCTGTAATTTCAGACAGGTCATTTGAAGTCTCTGGGCCTCAGTTTTGACATATCTCATACAGTGGGCGATGAGGCTGTGTGGGGCACACCTGGAATTATTTGTTGCTGATAGCTAAGAACAGTCTCTGGAGTCTGAACGAACAGGCTGAGATCTGCACAGCACACTCTCACAGGGCACAGCGCGATCTATTTAATCTTTTGTTTCTCATCAGCAAAATGAGATAAAAATGCCTTGTCCATAAGATTATTTCAATGACTAATTGAAATAACGCATGTAGAGAATTAAGCATAGCATTTAGTACTTTTTTATATTAACTATTAAAAGCAATATGAAAAATATTACAGAGTATCATATGGATGTTTAGCACATTGAATATAAACTGTTTGCTTGTTGTAATAGTTCTGAGCCCTTTCAGATGGCTAAACTCAGATTTTGATATGTAAATGTGGCAAGCTTCTCTTTGCTCTGCAAAAGAGGACTAATGTTACTATTAGCAATGCTTAGTGGACATTGAGTTTCCTTGAGGCCCAGCATGTAGTTCTAGATATTAGTTTAATATTTGCTTTGAATGGTATTTGAATTGCCAGATTCTAGATTTTTCTGGTTGTCAAAGTCTCCTTTGTAATTTTGTAAAGAGGCTAAAATTGCTGTACTGACCACAGAACGGATGTGTCATTTTCCAAGGTATATTAAAACTATGGTTCACTATAACTTTGTGCCTGCTGGCATAGAATCCAGAGTAATCTGAACTTTATTTGGTGAAGAAACATTGAGAGGAAGAGCTACAACATTATTTTAGCTATCTTTCATTTTCAAGTCATTGTGGCTTAAGCCTATGAAGACATTGACCATTCACCTCTCTTTCTACCTTTAGTTTGCTGAGCAAGTGACTCAGTACCTTTCTAATTCACAGATTTTTTTAAATGAAAGAAAATGTAACTTAATAGCCAAATCAACACTAAGCATTATAAACTAGAAGCGCACACACACACGAATCTGATGGCATTCATTTGGTTCACAGACCCTTACTACTGTTTCTTCTCGGGCACGTTCTTTCATGCTAAGGGGCCAATAGAACATGAATATAAATCAGATGCATTTTGGAAAACAAAACAAAACACATCTGAAAATCTTACACACCTCAAAGTCATGTTTAATTAAGTTTGCAAATGTAATAAGTTCATTAGGTTAAACTTTGGATGGCTTGGTGTTTCCTGTGGGACATCCACGTCTGTATAATACACAATGGTCAGATGACACTATGAAAATTACTACTCAGATCATAGCACACAAGGAAAATTCATATTTTTAAAAATAAATTTTGGAAATGGGTTGGTCTTTATAAAATGAAGCTCTTTTTTGGTGGGATGAGGTTAGGTCAATCACCTTGTCAATGCAAAAAGGATAGTGATAGGTATAAAAGTTGGGTAGGAAGGGGCAACAAAATAAAGGGCTTTTTTGTAAGTGATGGAAAAGAAACATTAGTAGCACATTTCAAGAAAATGAGATTTTAACATATTTGAAATATTAAATCTTCAAAATGACCAGGAAAGATAAATGATTCACAAACTCATTAGGTCCTGTTAAATCCCCAATTGGAAAGTGCAGTGTGTACAATCTACACATTTAAACCCATCAGCTCACTTTGCACAGTGTCATTTACTACTTCACATGTAACTAATATATTTTTTCCAAAAGGACATATTGGTGAATTGTTCACATCTACTCCTAGCCATTATCATTTAATCTGGCACAAAGTAAGCATTCTTCTTACAGTTATAAAAAAATCTGAATGGAACAGGAATTAAAAAAATAAATATCCTATCATTATGTTGTGGCCAAGTTTAAGGCATATGAATTTTATTTTCATACAGTAAGTGATTAAAACCTAGATGTTAAAAGATAGTGCAGTATCAGCAACACATTACCCTCAATGCATTCCCAAAATGTCAGATGGCAAAAGCATCACTTACATAATTGCTTGTAGTTTATTCCTTTGCTTTTGTCTTTTCTCTGCACATCCTTGTAACAATTTTTTAAAAGTAGAATATAATTGTCATGTTAGCAGCTGTACAAAGGTATGTAAAAGCCAATAATATCTTTCTGACAGTAATATATATGGAACACCACTTAAGAACAGAGAAAAAAGAAAGATAAAAAGGTTTATCATCTTTAAGAATTTTCGAACTAAACCTCATTGCCTAAGGGAAAAAATATTCATATTTAAGGTCAAATTAGAGCTAACTACTACTAGTTAAAACACCACACAACTATCATCTAAGTCAGCAGAAGTGTTACAGGAGAAAAGCAACAGGTTTTTAGAGGCAGGAGACAGAAAATCATCTCACCTTTGCCAGTTGAATGATCTTGGCAAATCAGTTTACCTCTGCTGTACAACATTTTGACATCCCCAAAATTGATAACAAGCACCTGAAAGCCACATGTTGAGGTGAATATGCATTTGTCTGTGGAAGTTATGTTAGTTTTTCAATATAAAGCACTCTGCAAATGTAGTCTGTTGCTTTGTTTTGCCAACTGTCAAATATACTTCTCAATTCCATCCAGCTATACATACCTGTGTAGGTGCCTAATGGTGTTTTCTAAATGGTTAAAGATAATTTTCCTAATGGGATTAACCTGATGCTTTTCTTAAACATGTAACCTTGATCTTGCTCCACAAAACAATGCTTTGATCGGAGCACTGCACATAATAAAGGTTATCCTACTTTCTTAGACATTAAACATCATTCACAAAAGAGAACTGCTTTTGAAAAATATGTGTTTGTGCTGGGAAGAAAGGATGCCTACTTCTAATTATGAATGATTTATCGGTGAAAGCCAAAAAGGGCCTGAGAGGCACTTCTATGAGCATCCTTACGTGTGGTTTGCAAGGTTGAAAAGAGGGATAAAAGTGCCTCGTTGGTACCAATGGACATGTAAATTTCAATGTTATTAAAAGGAAACTCTCTTTGAGGCCTCCAAGAAAACTGTATCAAAATACATTTCCTGAGGTTGGAAGCAGAACACCAGAACTACAAAATAAAAAATTAAATAAATAAATAGGTTAAAATAAATAATAATTCTAATCCCAAATTAATGTGTTGATACACATTCTCCAGTCTTCTTCTATAAAAATGCTCTTTATAGAAATATTATAATTTAAAAAATACTTCCTATAATAATTCTGCCTCTTGTTTTCTCCCATTTAGTATCAAATAGATTTTTGTGGGCATTCATTTGGAAATTGTCTCAAAAACACAGGGAAAACATATTTTAATGGGAATGGAGAAATCATTAAGTGCCCCAAGTAATTCTCATGTCATTGGACTGAAGCAAATATATTTTCACTTAAAATGAATGGGGATAACCACACTGATTTAGGTCTCTGTATTTATCCTCTTGTCAAAACAAAAACAAACAACAACAACAAAAACACAACGCTGTAGTTCTATCTAGAAACAATGTTACAGGGAACAAAAGAAAAAGGTAACTCTAAATATGCAATAGGGTCATTTCTTCAGACTACCAAATCCCATCTATTTATGAGCTCCATCCCTTAGGCCTAAAATGAATCTTCCTGAAGCAATGACAGAATTTTTGCCAAGTGACTAGGATGTAAACACCCTTTTGGTTGCAGAATGAGACATATGCTCTAAAGAAAGTGGTTCAAAACAGGCAAGTGGGTTTCTATAGAGCAAACGAGAGCCCTCGTAAACAGCTTCATCTTCAGAGCTTCGTCTGCGCTTGCGTGGTAGCTCTTTTGTTTCATCCACGGGTAATGGCGGCACACTGTTTTTGTGATTCCTTACACTAATGAACTGCTATAAATTTGTTTTTTATATTCCAGAGAGCCCTAACTTCAGCTTCTGTGCAATGCTGAGGATGCACCCTATATTCTAGACTCACCTTTTGCAAGGTGTACTTTCAGCATTGTGGGCGATTTCCACGGGAGAATATTCTATTTAAAGAACTACTGTCCCAGCATAATATAAAAAAAAAAATCATTTATGAAGATGCAAGAGACACGGAAACCTCTCAATAATGTTTGCACAAGCACAATGTCAGAGCCTCCCTTCCCCACTCCCCAGTGGGCTTGGGGGAAGAGTACTCATTTGTCAGAAGAGGGATAGGAAAAGTGTCTGGAGTGGTCATAGGAGGGGAAATTCTCTATGGAAGATCCTCCAGAGAGGTTGTGCACATACATGACTTCTTGGGCCCAAAAGTGTAAGGTCAGACAGGCAAGATGCTGATTATCTGATGCAAAAGAAGGAGGGAAGGAAAGAAGCCATCCAGAAACACAGTCTCTGTACATCTTAGTTTTGACTTCAACCACAGATATCAAATTTTTTCTCTTGGACAATACATTTTAAAATGGAAATTTTTAAAAACAAGGAATATTTAAAGGGCACATCAAAATTTATTTTAAAAACTTTTTAAAGACTAAAACCCAGGAAACCACTCTCAAATGACAAAATGTACCAATGCAACATCATAACAACTTTCACCTTTAGTTTTCAGGCAGCCAGACTCAATCTTTGAAGTTGCTTAAATTTAAAAACAGAAATGACAACATAAAATTTATAATGTTGATTTTCCAATTAAATCCCTAGATAGAAATGGAAAAAAATTTAAATGTCATATAGAAAACAGCCAAATCCTGAGTTGTGAGATATCTTTTTAAGGATATTTCAACAGAAAAGAACTGGCTCTCATAATTGTGTAGCTGTCTAGATTAGGTGGTCACCCTGATCAATTAGATGGGAATAATTTTAAATTAGAATTAGAGTGATATGTTTATAAGCAGAATAACATTGCTACAAAACCTAATCTCTTCCTCAGATACCTTCCACAGAGAGCAGGATGTTTTGTTGGTTTTGTTCACTGACAAATGTCCAGTTCCTACAACCCATATCATGTGATAGGTGTTCAATACACATTTGTTGAATAAATATAGGGAAAAAAACCCCAGGTATGGTGGCACAGGCAACTTAGGAAGACCCTGTATCCAACTAAAAAGGGCCAGGGATGTAGCTCAGTACACATACACACACACACACACACACACACACACACACACACAAATGCATGATGTGTTTGTGAAACTGAGTCAACTGTGCATACATTGTTACTGCAGTATAAAAAGAGCCTTTTTTTTTCCCCCAATGGAATATATCTATCCATCAATATTAAAGAAAGATATTATTACTGTCTGGACTTTAATACAGCAAGAAAAGCCACTGGCCAAGAGCAAACTCACCTGGCACTACAGAATACACCTGAGTTCCAATTCTGAAACTCCTGCTACCTGGGTATCTGAGGAGGAGGCAGCACTCAGGTATTGGTCAGCATGTGCCCATGTGCCAGGCTAAGGCTAATTCTATAGATGATTTCATTCCATCCTTACAATCAGCCTTTAAGGTTGACACCTGTTATTTGATGGTGAGAAGGGCAGAGGTTATACAGCTCAACACAGGGCTCTCACCTAAAGAGTACTGGAATGGGACTTTAGCCCTTCCTCACGTTCTGGTTTTAGAGCCACTACACAAGAACCACTATGTCATGCACACTGTCTCAGAGGAATTTAACCTCCCTGGGCCTCAATCTGTAAAATGTAGACAATTGATTCAATAAGAATCAGGGTTTGATAAAGTTCAAGGTACTCCAAAATTCTGGTCTTTACCTAAAATTTCTATAGAAATCTCACCTCAATAATACCCTACTATCTTAATAGTGATGAAGCATTAAATATTGGCACCAATTTCATAGTAATAGAATCTTAAAAAGTCTTCATGATATTTTATATATGGTGACAAAGCCATAGATAAATTCTGATGCATCTATAATTACTTAAAACTGTTACATTGTGCAGTGTGTTGCCACAACAACCAGAGGAAATAGGAATTCACCCAGCTTGTTCTTCTAGATCAGTAAACCATAGGATCGAATAGATATTTTTATTGAATTTATTTTAGTTTTCAATAGTGTATGGATAGCTTATTGGTCAAAGATTACTTTATAATTGTTTAATTGTTTTGTATCTCTAACTAGCTTTTAGTACTATTTTTAATTAATTAATTTGTTCTAATTTGTTGCACATGACAGCAGAATGCATTTTGATTCATAGGACACAAATGGAGCACAATTTTTCATTTATCTGGTTTTACACAAAATATATTCACACCATTCGTGTCTTCATACATGTACCTAGGGTAATGATGTCCTTCTCATTCTACCATCTTTCCTAACCCCATGTCTCCTCCCTTCCCCTCTCTCCCCTTTGCCCTATCCAAAGTTCCTGCTTTCCTCTCATGCTCCCCCAGCCCCCACTATGGATCAGTATCCACTTATCAGAGAAAACAGTTGGCTTTGATTTTTTGGGATTGGCTTACTTCACTTAACATGATATTCTCCAACTCCATTTACCTGCAAACTTTAGTATTATTTTGGTAATAACCTCAAACAATACTAGGATACAGGTGTAAAATGGATAGTTAAATTAAATGGCTAAAAGTCCCTCATAAGTATCTAAATATTGGAATATATTTTATTGTGACTTGCTTCCAATATGTTATTTTAAAATCTAAAATATCACCTATTTTATATAACAATAATATACTTATTTGTTTAGAGCAGGCACAGATAAAAGTTTACAAGCTTAAAAATTGAATAATAGGAAATGTCATGCTTTCCCAATAATAAAACACATTTTGGTACACCTTTCATATTTTAAATACTCACAATAGCTGTACGAATTCACAAAATAATATGATACTTCTGAAGATACTAACATATTTTTGTGCTGTAAGACTATAGGATTAAATCTACTTGGAAATTGAGCACTTGCTCCTTCAAGAAATACTTCTTTTAATATCTCCACCTTAATACTCTCAAGACTACATATATAAACTTACATTTATCAGTAACAAATTCTTAAAATTTAGGAAGAATACATTTGCTTGGAGTACATAACTTTGGTAATGTCATGCAGCTAATTTAAATTTGTAATCAATCAGGGTTTAATGTACCACAATATTTTTGATGATACCACTAATGACCAGACAACTAATGGTTCCACAAAAAGGATAAAATGTATCAAATTCATATTGGTTCTGAAGGTGAAGCAAGATTTTATACTGATACAATATATCCATGAACTCCCAGGAGGAAATTAAATTAAATTCCCTTCAAATGGAGAGACTTTGATGAAAAGGTGTTGGCAGGGCGGGGGGTCCAACATGAGATGCGGAGAACCCACAGACTGGCAAAGCTCCCACCCTTGGAGGGAGGATAGGAAGGGAGGAAGGAGTGTTAGGGGCGTGAGAGGTGGAGCTCACAGAGGCAGGGCCACTGAGCAGGAGCTGTGATACTGAGGGGGAAGCCACAGCCCGGGACTTGTCAGCATCATTTCTTCACACTGCCTGGCTGAAATCGTCAGGGAGCAGAAAGAAACATCCTAGTTTCTCTGTCCCCATCTGTGATCTCTTGCTGGTATCTTCCATGGGCAGACTCAAGTGGAAGCCCATTGGTAGGGGTCAGCTTCAGGGGGCCAGACCAGGGAAGAAGACAGAATGGCTCAGTGGTGGGGAGCACATTCCTCAGCGAGTTCAATTTTTTATGCATAATCTGTCACCGAGGCTTGATGTGTGTCAGAGGAGACCGAACATGCTTCTCTAATTTCTAATAGAAAATATCATTTGGATATTTTCCCCCAGAACAGAATAGTTTAAAAATATATAAACCTTTACCCCCATTTTCTGCATTTTCCTCCCTTCAAAGTTAAATTTTCTTATTCATTTTCCTCCTTGTAACATGGAAATTCATGATTCAATAAATCCTCCAGTTAGGGGATTTTTTTCTAAGATCCCATTCTAAGAGCTTTCTGAACCATGGGAAATTTCTATGCAATCGTCAATGAATATAAGATGCAGGAAATTTCCCTGAGAGTCCTATTAAAAACTGGTGATAACTTTTCCCAAATGTTAATCCAGCCACCTACAGATAACACTTACCATTTTTTTGATAAATGTCAAATGCATTTGAAGTACATCCCTGAAATATTTGTATGAATGCTCTCAAGTCTGTTAATTTTATATGTGTAAGTTTTTTTGTCTATCTTTTGGTTATAAGATAAAGATAGACAGATACAAAGAATAACCAAGCTACAACTTTCAAGAAGACTTCTTAGTAAAACTGGAAGGAAGAGTCATGAATGTGGGTTCTTCAGCTTTGCATCCCTGACCGTGGCTCACATGAGTCCTGGTCTTGCACACTGTGGGCCTCCACGGATGCTTGCTGAATTGGCTAAACCTTAGTTTGTCCCATAATCAACCATCCCAAACAGTGTACAGATAATTACTTCTTGGAAAAATTCCAACTAGTGTTTGATGTTACTTATGTGTTTTTTTCCTCTCAAGAGCAGCTCTGTAGGATTATATTATGTTTTTTCCCTTGACCTTAATGTCATCTACTTGAATAACAGCTTCATACAAAATTCCTGCCAGTACATACCACAGCAGATTCTAGGCATCATTTTGAAAATGGTGTCAGCATCTTTTAATTGAGAAGACATACAGTCTCTCCTTCTGAATACAGGCTAAAAAAAAAATGCATACTTTGGTATTAACATAAGAACTAAAGGTATTTTAAATATGTTCTTTGATTTCTTAAGATCAAAAAAATTTTTAAAGATTCAAAACCTGGCCTTTGTTAAAAATTAATACTGCCTTTCCTGCATTTAATAAAGGTGTCCAATTACAAAGTTAATTTTGAAACACAACTTTTAAAATTTAAACAGCAAAAATGTTGAATTTAATATAAACATAAATAGGCAAGAAATGCAAACCCATTAAGATGGAGGTGTTGGTGAAAGTTAAAATATTATTTCATAATTCATACAGCTTAGAATCATTCCTATATTTTATACTGTAGCTTTAGGCATTAACTTGAAATGACCTTGACCCTTGATACCTAAATTTAACAGTCTTTAGAACAAAGTATCCTTTCTTGTCTGCTTTAAGAGCAAATGAACCAAGTCCTAGGAATGATACTGTCTAGGCCTTTGAACCAAGACTAAAAGAGATAAAATCCTGTTTGATATGTATAAACATTAGAGAATCCATTTTGATTTAATAAAAGGAGGAGTTTGTTTCATATCCTGTGAGAAAGTATTCCTCTTTTCCTGAAAATGCTCTCATTCCAACAGAGGGTTCCCCGCTTCCAGGGTGGCATAGGGAGAAAGTGGGGGTTGCCACTAACATAAAATATCAATCAAAATTGCTACTACATTCACTTTTCAAAATGCACCGTGGGGGCTGGGGTTGTGGCTCAGTGGCAGAACGCTCGCCTTGCACGTGCGCAGCCCGGGTTCGATCCTCAGCACCACGTAAACATAAATGCATTGCATTGTGTACAACTAAAGTAAATAAATAAATTTTTAAAAAATTCACTGTGGTTGAGAATTCAGAGCATACTGAGGAAATAAACCTTTGACTTCACCAAAAATGTAAAGCCCCATTTAAAGTCAAAGGCGAAGAATATAACAAAGGTATATGTTAGTTATTTTGTAGTTCTCTACATCTTTATAACACATTACTTTAAAAGCTTCATAGAGGTGGCTTTAAAATACTTTACCAATATTCCAACACCTGAAAAATCTTAGAAAGTTAAACCTTATGGTCATACATTTCAGAAACAATGGGATTCAATACTTTCCCTTTTTAGACTCTGAGATTTTAATTTGTTTTCATTAATTGAGGAATAATGAGGAATTTTAGGTAGCTCTTCATAAATAAATGAAATTTTCACCTTTCTAGGTACCTAATAATGAAAAGACAAAACTGATTCCTACAGAATATTGCTTTTAAATAATATCATGGCTTTTCAAATAATATCATGGTGGATAGTATCTAATTTCATGTTTACCTGAGGTCTTGAAGACTGAAAAGAACCATGACAAACATATCTATCGTCTCAGCTACTCCATCATTCTTTTTTTTTTACATTTTTTTCCTTTTTTAATTTATAATAGTAGTATGTATTACAATTCATAATGCACATACATAGCATCTTTTTACACACAACTGTTTGTATACAAAGTATATAAGTACCATTCAGGTCTTTAATCATGCACTTAGGATAATGATATCCATCTCATTCAACCACCATTTTTTTTCTTTCTTTTTTTTTTTCTTTCTCACTATTTTTCTGTGTAGAATGTATTGCTGCTGACCCTTTGAGAAGAACTAGGGCAGATGTCAGAGGTTTCTGCCTGCCCAGCATCCCTTTTCTAATTTACCTCTATTCTAGACCATGGGGAGCAAACACCAAATCCTTCCTAGGGGACAGCAACTGGATCCAATCTTAGTCAATCAGTCCATTCACATTCAGGGAGAGGGAGTGACTCAAACAGTTATAAGAACAGTTACAGGACTTTAGCTGCAAATACTGACTAAAAAATACTCTCTTTTTCTTGCTAGGTCTAAGTTGGGAGTACCTTCTCAGGGGATACCATATGGAAAAAATCTAACAGTGAAGCCAAAACTGTAAAAGAGATCCTGGTAACCTTGACTGGCAGGCCCAACCATGCCTTAAATGGCAAGACCTATCGTAGATGTTTTGAGTAAAATAAATGAAATCCTTAAGCAAGTTTGAATTGGTGTTGTCAATTGCAGCTAAAAGAAACCTAACTCCAAAAATAGGACAAGCCTAAAAATAAACAATACTAATTTTGAGGTTTCTAATGGGCTTTTTCTCATACATGACTTCCTTTAACCCTCACAATTCAGTAAGGCATCTATTAACATTTTAAATTAATATTTATTGGATTTTGGACACATACTATATGGAAAGGGGTGGGGAAAGCTAGGAGAGTGATGGATTTAAAATCTCACATGGGAGAAAAAGTGGAGGTTACATATATCAGGGCTTAATATGATATTCATCAAAAGAAAAACAAACACTAATTCCTGAATGACACATTAGAAGGCTCCTGTAAGTATCCCAGTTTAGAGGTGGTGTACCCCAAATGAGCAGCTTTATGAGAATGGCTTGAACAATAGAACACAGAGTCAGGCTATATGTGAGGGTCCTCAGACATTTCACATCTAGTTCAGTGCAGCCACTGTCACTGAGGTAGGAAAATAAGAAAGACTGGGTTTGGGAGACAGGGAGAGAGACAAAAATAAGAATCACTTAATCATGCCTGCAGGATATATAAACATAGAGGTCCAGCAGGTCCTTAAAATGACAAGTCTGGACCAGGAAGAGGCTGAGATGGAAAGACAAGATGGAGGATCGCTGGCAGATATATGGCATTTCAGGGTCCAGCATGGCCTGCTAGGGCTTCAATGAAGAGAGAACCAAGAGGCTGGCGGCCACCTGCCTATAGGTAATGCTAGTCCTATCTGGGCACTCCATGAAAACAGGCACCACCTCCCCACCCCCAAAATCTCTTGCTCTTGGATGCAACCCGACAGACAAGGCCGGCACTTGGGAGGCACTCAGTAAACGTCTGTGGAATGACCGACAATGTCGCTAGCTCCAGGGCACTGAGGGTATGAGACTGGTTCTACAAAGGTGTTTTTGCAGGTACCTGCCACGGTTAGAGCTGCCTGTCCAGGCCGCTGCACTGGATGCAGTCTCATTATTCAGCTCTCACCTCTTAAATTAGTTCGTGCTCTCACATTAGGCGTAATCACAGCTGGCGATGCTTTCTGGGGATGTCTCAAAAAGACAGAAGCTGGAAAAATATTCCCTTGTTTTAATTTAAAGGCAAGCTGCTGCCTCTTTGTCCAGCCCCTCCCTTTCTCCTGGCTCACCCAGTGATCGGCAAGCCTCAGAGGCGGGGGTCAGAGATGGGGTTTCTCCTGGTAGTCTTTAAACCATCAAATAAGTCTCAAAGAAACAAAGGAGAGGGAAAAGAGGACAGGCGTGGCTGCTGGGGATTCCGAGGGCAGTGTCACCCAGGGTAGAGACTATTCTAGGGGGTGGCAGACCCTCTCAACCATAAGCCCTGAAGCAGAGGGGAGTTGCCATCAGCAGGGGCCCGCATCTCTCCAGATCCCAAGGTTGGTGCCAGCCACCACTGGCCCACGTCTATGGCTCAGCTGAACACAGTAGCTTCCAGGCGACCCGGCAGAGACCAGAGCGCTAAGAGCCCCTCGGTCAGCATCCCCAACCCGCCGCCTTTGCTTGGTATCTGAAGCAGGCACCTTTGCTTTGGAATTGACAGATCCACTGGCTCTCCAGCCTCCCTCTGTTTAAATGCCCGCGTCCATCCTTCAGGTATTTGCCATCCAACACCCAAACTGGGGCGCGCCTTTCCTCTTCCGATCTCCTCCACAGCTCCTCTCTCCCCGACAGTTTAACAAACTCATATTTTTACTTTCATGTTTGTGAATACGTGTGTCTTTGGTTTTAAGTCTACGAGTGGGAAGAGAATTCCTTTGGGATCAAAATGACCCTCGAAGCCGGGCGCGGTGGCGCACGCCTGTAATCCCAGCACTTGGGAGGCTGAGGCAGGAGGATCGCGAGTTCAAAGCCAGCCTCAGCAATGGCGAGGCACTTAGCAACTCAGTGAGACCCTGTCTCTAATAAAATACAAAATAGGGCTGGGGATGTGGGCCAGTGGTCGAGTGCCCGAGTTCAATCCCTGGTATAAAAAAAACACCTCGAAAAATACTCCATAAATGATTTGATGTCAGTGCTCCAGGCAATGATGAGCAAGTACACAGGGAGAAAGCATGCAGCAAAGGTGCACAAAAAATACGGATGCAAATATAAATTTTAAATGCAAAAGAGAAAAACTACTAAGTAAGCAGCCTGTGCGTGATGCCCCGTACGTGCTACTACCTCGCACACTGGATTCTAAGGGGCACGAAGCCTGGCCTCAAAGGCAGGCCTCATTCGCTTCTGCCCACCACCGCATCCTCAGCTTCCAGCCCAGTGCCGGGTACTTCAAACGGGTTCAATAATTTATCCTGAATAAGCGACGAATGAATAAGTGAACGAAGGAACGCTCCATGTGCCCTCCGGAGCCCGCAGAGCAAGCGCTTCGGTGGGTGGGAGAGAGCGGGAGGCCAAGCCCCACCCCGGTGGCCGCGAGCTGAGAAAGGAACTACCAAGACACTGAAACCCCAGCGCCCCAGGCTGAACACGGAGGCTAGCACCTGGTGTCGGGAGAGAGCCAGCACCCCACAGCGCCACGTGCGCCTCCCCCTGAGACCCCAGTGCAGGCCCCGCCCCTGCCGCGCACGCACGCGCTCTGCAGCCGGCCCCTAAACTGGCCGGACCCGCACGCTGGCTGCCCCGCGCATCTGCGCCCACTGGGGGGCGCTCCCCTTCCACCCCGCGCACCCACGAACGGGCGCCTCCTAGTCCTCCGCGATTCTACTAGCGACCCTGGCGCGCGCCGCCTCCTACCTGAGGGCTGGCGAGGGAGGCGCGCGGGAAGGACCGAGGGGGCTGAACGGAATCGTGGTATGAGTCGGGAAGCGAGAGGGCGAGCGGCCGCCGCAGACAGTCCAGACGAGGGCGCGCGCGCGCTCCCACGCCCTCGCTCCCTCAGTCTACTCCCGGCCAGAGCCCAACCCTGCTGCCGCGCGCCGCCTGCCTCGCCGCGCCTAATAACATCGGCGCCCAGGGTCAGGTGGCCGCGCGCGGACAGGGCTGCCATTGGCCCGGCGGGGAGCGCGGCGCGTCATGATTGGATAGGGGGCGGAGCCTCATCCAGGGAGGAGGCGGGGCTGCGGAGGGAGGCGGGCCAAGAGGGGCGGGGGCGGGGCCAGGCCGCGGTCCGCGCCTTTGTGCCCGGCGCGCGCTCACCGCCGGCTCCGGCTGCAGCGCTCGCTGCATCAATAATTCAGAGCGGCGGCGGCGGCAGCAGCGGTGGATGCGGGCAGGAGGCGGCGGCAACAGCGGGGACCAAGCAGCAGCGGCTATGCATTCAAGTGCGGCTGGGCAGCCGCGGCACCCCTGAGGCCCAGGTGGAGCTCCCGGAACATCGCGCGGAGGGACGCTTGTCCCGGAGTGTGAGGAACAGCAGTTGTGTCCGGGGCGGCGTCGGCGAAGCTGCGCACGGAGCTGAGGAGGGGGCTTCGGAGCAGGGCTGGGGAGGGGGGGGCGGCTGGCGCAGGCAGCCCCCGGGGTGGGGGCGGGGTGGGCGCGGGCGGCGCGATGCTGGGCGTCGTGGAGCTGCTGCTGCTGGGGGCTGCGTGGCTGGCAGGCCCGGCCCGAGGGCAGAATGAGACGGAGCCCATCGTGCTCGAGGGCAAGTGCCTGGTGGTGTGCGACTCCAACCCCACGTCGGATCCCACGGGCACAGCTCTGGGCATTTCTGTGCGCTCCGGAAGCGCCAAGGTGGCTTTCTCTGCTATCAGAAGCACCAACCACGAACCGTCCGAGATGAGTAATCGCACCATGATCATCTACTTCGACCAGGTGAGTGCTTCTTGCTTCCGCGGCATGCATATTGGGTTGGTGGGGGTGGGGGGGGGGAGCGGTGGAAGACGGATGTCCAATCTCGTTCAAGGGCTCTGCGGAGGCGCGGGGATGACAGTCTGGGACTGAATCCTGTCCACTTCCCTTGGTTCCCGTTTCGTTATAGGTACTAGTGAACATCGGGAACAACTTTGATTCAGAACGCAGCACTTTCATCGCCCCGCGCAAAGGGATCTACAGTTTTAACTTCCACGTGGTAAAAGTCTACAACAGACAGACCATCCAGGTCAGCTGCCGCCTTGGGGCCAGGCCCTGGCCCCCGTAGGGGACTGCTAGCCTCAGGGGTGCGCAGGCTCTATAGAGGTGGGAGACGGAAGTGACAGCTGCATGTACCCCGGGCTGCTCCAAGGGACAGATAGTGGGGCCTCATAGTTCTGTGACTTGGACTGTCTCTTGCTTTCCCTGTCGCTGGCTCTTGGGACTCAGTCCCATCCCCAGAGACAGTTTTCTGCTTCCGCTTTCTGGGCCCCTCCGAACGGGGACTTTCTGTAATGGTTGTTGGTAGCACCGCAGACAGCTCCCGTTTCCGTCAGCTTCCCGAGACTCCCGCCTTCTCCACCACCGACTGTACTCTCCACCTCTCGCCGCAGCCCCGAAGCCTGCGGGGCGGCTTGTATGCTTGCCTTCAACACCACGGACAGGATCTCTCCCCTAACCTGACGCCCAGTGCGGGCATCCCTTTGCGGACCTACGGGGGTTTTTGAACTAGCAACTCCGAACCCTATCGGATGAAGGGTGGAGTGAGATGGGAGGGGGCGTAGTGCCACTCCCTCCTGGCTCCAGCCACGTTGCATTCAGCACTTGCAGGCTCTCCGGATCTCCAAAGAGATTCAGATTTTCTTTGAGCGCAGACCGAGGTGTAAAGCGCTGCTGGGGAGAGGACGCTTGGCCCTTGGCTGCCGCTGCCGCAGCAAGGGCAAAACCAGGCAGGGGCGGGCGCGACCAGAGCTGGGGCGGGCACCGAACCAGTGGTTTAGAAATAAAGCACAGAGTGCAGCTTGGCCTGTGATGTCTACCCAGTCAGAAGCCTTGTCCAGCTTCTCCATTACCTCTCCACAGTGTCCCGGCAACTGGGACCAGGAGGGACCAGGATTTTTTTGTTTGTTTGTTTTCTGGGCGCCAGAAGCAGAGTTGCCTGAGTTTCTCTTTGAGGCTGGGGTCTCAGGGCGCTCTGAAGCCACCCTTGCGTTCATGGTTAGGGCACAGTGGGATTTACTTGGGGCGTTCATTTGAGAAACTGGAATGAGGGTGAATCCCATTTAGCAGGCAGACCCTTCCTCTCCCACAGATGTGTGGTCTTTCCATCCCCATTGGACCCTCAACAGTAAGCTACAGAGCCCCCTTACTCTGCTCGACAACCCCTCTCAGCCAGACCTTGGCAACTATTATCCGAGCGCGGAGGACCGCTTCTCCACCGTAGCTTGGGGACCCGCCTAGGTTGCGCCTCTGAAGCAGGCTTTTCTCTTTCTAGGTGAGCCTCATGTTAAACGGGTGGCCAGTGATTTCAGCATTCGCTGGCGACCAGGATGTGACCCGGGAGGCCGCCAGCAACGGAGTCCTAATTCAAATGGAGAAAGGCGACCGAGCATACCTCAAGCTGGAGCGTGGGAACTTGATGGGGGGCTGGAAGTACTCGACCTTCTCCGGATTCCTCGTGTTTCCCCTCTGACTGGCCCAAAGCCTGGATGGAGGCCGGGAGAGGGGGGAAAGCAGGAGAAAACAGGAGAGGGAGAAAAAGTCTGAAATTAAGAGGGCGAGAAAGTAGCACCAC
Source organism: Tamias sibiricus (assembly GCA_025594165.1). Lineage (NCBI taxonomy): Eukaryota > Metazoa > Chordata > Mammalia > Rodentia > Sciuridae > Tamias > Tamias sibiricus. Next base: position 35,953,932 of record CM046672.1, read on the forward strand.
TTGAAACTTCCTACATGTTCACTGGCTGTATTTGGGCAAAAATGTGCGCATCTGCGGTTGGACAACTTTGTCCATTTCCTTATTAGGAGAAGTAAATTCCGCTTAGCTCTGCGCACTCACATTTCCAAAAATAAACTCGCCTCCCCATTCCAGTTTCAGTAATCAAGCAAGTGACTGCCTCGTCATTCTTACCCACATGTTCTGTTCCCAACAATTTATTTAAAACAAACTTTGTACTTCACTAATAATGTAAAATCTCTCTCCCTATCCCTTCTCTAAATCCTTCCACTTACCGAATCCTAACATGTTTCTCTCTCTTTCTTTTTAGTTTGGAGAGGGGGTAAGATTTGTTTTCTGGTTTTGCTTTGGAATGGGGGAGGTAGTTTTAACTTGACAAGTATTGCTCTTCTTGAAACACCGCTCAAGAGTTAATTAGCTGAAGATACTCTGTATCCTCGGCTGCTTGCTAGCCGAGAAAGGACTCACCTTAGTGGTGACTGGTTTAAAATATACATAAATATATATCATTTGTACACAAAGAACTGTTCCCAGTGGAAACTGGCTGTATTTCTGTATTTCTATGTCCTATTCGGAGTGATCGTGAAATCTAAGGCTGCTCAATGTTCTGATGCTTGTCAATGCCCTCGTGCTCTGTGGCTCCACAAGGAGGTTCTTCCGGACGCTTCCTCGTCCTCTGTAACATATGTGTGAATAGCCAAGATTTAATTTTGCTTTGATCCAATAAAGTCGAAGTGGGACTTTTATTTTTCTGAAACAGCTTTCTAAACTCAGCATCTTCCCCAGTCATGAGGTTGGGGGCCTGGGGTGCCTGAGGGCGAGCGAAATTCAGAGACAGGCAGGAACTTGAGAGAATGCCATCAGAGAAAGGCCAGGCGCATCGGCTTCCTGGAAAAGCCAGTCCCGCGCTTCTTGCACAAGGCCTAGGGCCAGCCCTGCCTTCGCCTGTGCTCACTGCTTTGGCGCAAACGTAAGAGATCGTGGTAGGCAGGCTTCAGCCCTCAGCCTGGGAGCGAAGTTTGGGTTTTTTGAATTCCAAACGCATCAGGAATCATCCCAATTGGAAGACGCGAACCAGCCTGTCAGCTTCCCCATGCCTCCTGTCCCTGGATGTCCCCAACCCTCGTCCGCTCTGCAGTTCCCGAAGCAGTGTACGTTTTATACCACCGCCTCTGAATTCCAGTCCACCCGCCAGATCCCCCGGGTGTGCAGGTCCAGAGATTGCGCTCATTCGCAAGACTTTTGTTCAAGAGGTTCGTCCAGGAGTTTTGATTGTATCGGAACACAATGTGAAAGCAAAACTGAAATAAACGACTTCATTTTAAGTCTGGAAAACTGGCCCAGTAGCTTCGGCGGCCGGGAGCACCGGCAATGGGAAGGGGCGGGGGCGGCAAGGTCAAAGGGCCAGGATTTGCGGCCTCGGTGGGCCCCTCTAGTTGTGGTTCTTACTTAAAGGTTTTTTTCCCGGTCAGAGATTCAAGGTTGAATTTAATTGACACGGGCGAGAAGGATGGGAAAAGGGGGCTGGTTAATATAGCACAACTGGCAACATTTCCCTTTGGAGAAATTTATTCCTGCGGCTTTTCTGAGTTAAAGATTCACCAAGCACTGGCCTTCATTTGAAACCCGGGCCCTGTTTCTCCTCCACGCGCAATCCAGGGACCGCCGGTTATCTTCTAGCGGGCGCCTTCCGTGCAACCCTAGAGGCCCCAAGTCCTGCGGGGATAGGTAAGGGATAGACAGGAGTGAGGAGCGGACAGAGTGCTTTTCTCCTTCTGCCCAACAGTCCCCCTTCTCCCCAGCTAGTGCCTAGCGAGCGAGCGAAGTGAGGAGCAGGACGAATAAGGGATCTTAAAGGAATTTAAAAGAAAAAACTATTCCTTTTATAAAGAGGCACACTCTCTGCGGTCTTCCTCTTGGGAAGAAGTCAGGGACAAAAGGAGTCTTTAACTGCAGAACTACCTCCGAACAACAGCTCTGCCCATACAGCGACTGCTCACCAGGTGTGTAGGGATGCTGTGCCCGCTGCTTCACACCTAGATTTGAAGTTTGGAGGCTCTATGGTTGGGTAGCCACACCCAAGGAAGCTATGTCCAGAACACCCAGGAGTTGGGCAGGCTGTGGGGCATTCCCCTTCCTGAGGGCAGGAACAGCAGGGTTTTGTCCCCATGGTTGCTGCACTAGGGCACCACCAGAGTGTGTTCCCAGCTAGGTGAGTGACAAGTCTCCTTTCTGGGCCTCAGTTTGTCCATCTGTAATACAGACTGGGCGAAATCAAGACATTCCCCACGAGTTTCTCTGCTACGTGGATCCAGCCATCCTTTATTCTTAAAGCAGGGTGGGGCAGGTTCTTTTGCCTTGGTTAGTCAGTCCTGGCTGGAGCCTTGTGCTGACTGGGCCAGGGGAAAGCCCACCCACCCAGGAACTGGGGCTCACTCCTGACAAGCAGCTCTAGGGTCTGGAAAATAAAGATAGCCAAAGTAAATAGGCCCCCAGGGGAAGAAGAGGGAGAAGCTCTCCTGTGGTTACCTTCCAGGACTGTACCTGTCCCCCTTCCTAGGGGAGAGTCCCTGCTTACCCCAAAACCTTAACTTGGCATTGGAGATCCTGCTCAATCCGGCTTCAGCCTCCTTTTCTTCTACTTGCTGACCTTCCCTCTGCCATTTTAATGAACCCATCCCCCATTACACTTTAGGCATCCGCACCTGCTGCTCTTGTCCTTGAAGTACCTTTTCTCTCTTTCACTTTTCAAAATCCTATCCCCCCAGGACCTAAGAAGTTCAGCTAAAAAGGTGGCTTCCTCTGGGAGGCTGGCAAGCCCACACAGGACAAGGCACTGCTTTCCTGAGGCTCACTACCTCCTCCCAACTAGACCTTGTTTGCCTGTGGTGAGGAAGGGGACACCTGGGGGCTGGGCTCCTCCTCTCCCACTCTGTGTTTCACCGGGCAGTGGTGGCCCATGCCAAGCAAGCACTTAGGAGTACTAAACTGATGCCCCTGCCCCAGAGGGCTCTGGGGTTCCTGGTTTTCCAAACAGGACAGCTCCACCCATTGGCCTCCCTCACTTCTGGGGGAAAATGAGGGTGAGCGTTCCTTTTGTCAGGGGCAGGTACATCAACCTTTGCCTGAAAATTGAGCTCACGACCAGAGGGCATCAGAAACTCCAACTGTTGTGTTGGGAATTGAACGGGATGGAGAAGAAAGTGCCCAGAGCTCAGTAGGGACTTCCTACCCAGGACCTGAGGCTGGGGAGGGGGGGTGTGGGGCGATTCTAAGAACTACACCTCACTGTGGCTTCCTTCAATGTTTTGAATCCTCTAAGCCCTTGCAGATCTGGGCCCTGCCTCCAGCTTTCATCTAAAATAAAATGCTTTAGACCAGAGCCTCTAGGGGTTCCAGAGCCCCCTCCCCCCACAGCCACCATTCAGCCTCACCCTTTGTCTGAAAGGTTTCTCCCCAGCCCAGGTCACCTTGGTAACTTCCTTGTCCCCTGCTTTCATACTAAAGGACACTTCTTCTAGGGAGCTGTCTACCTCCCAGGTAGGCAAGAATTGTCATCTCTTCTCCGATCTCCCTCTTTGGAGTGTGGCCTCTCCTGGAACCCTGCCTTCCCGACCCGCCTCTCTGAGGGCAGAAGCCGTGCGTGTATTGCTTCTCGGAGTCCAGCACCCAGCTAGGCCTAGGGCTGTGGCGAGGGGAATCCAGGCAGACTTCTAGCACCCAACGATCTGGCTACTCCACCCTGTTCTCCACACCGTGCCAAGCGTTCCTGGGAGCCGGGCCACTACCGTCTCCGCTTTCCGAGAAGCAGCGCGGGGTCGCGCAAGGTCCTACTCCGGCTGCCCGGCTCGCCCGCTCGCCCGCTGCGGCTTCCACCTTCAGCAGAGCTGGGAGCGGCGCGCCGCCGGAGCTGCGCTGGAGCGCTAATGCTCACAGCCCGCGCGGATGGGCTCCTAATGAGAACATAATTACCCAGATGGAGAGGGAGCCTCACCCCGTTCCTTAATTGTTGCCTTAATGGGGTGGCGGTGGGGGAGAGTGCCGGGCGGAGGGGAGGGGCCCGGACTCTCCTGCGGAGGTCAGGGTGGGTCCTGGGGTCCGGCGGACCGAGTGGTAGGCGAAGGACCCTGAGATGCGGCGGCGCGCGCTGCCCGCAGCCTGTGGCTTTACGTGTGACCTTACACTACTTCCCTCCCCTATCGGCACCTTATTTTTCTCAGCTCATAAATGCGAGGGGTGGGCTAGAAGACTTCTAGGGTTTCTTCTAGGTGGTCTTTTCTCATCCACGCGCCTGGAGTCTAAGCCTTCGCAGGCGCGTTCAGCCACCCATCTCCCAGAAGGTGCTCGGTCAAGTTCTCGCCACTCCCGCCAGCATTCAAACAAAACAGGGAAACCCATTTCGGACTCCCGGGAAGGGCGGGCTCCCGGAACTGAAGGTCAAGCCCAGAGGGCACACGTCCCCTTAAGCTTATTCGAGGGAGGGTGAAAAGCTTCCCCAGCGGAGCGTTTACAAGGGTTTTTTGATCTCTTTGCGTAGGGCCCGTCACTGAAGATATAAACACACTCTCCGAGCCTCGGTTTCCCCATATTTCACGTGCGGACCATAACGTCCTCAGGGTAGCGTAGCTGTGAATTGTTGTGAAGACTATGCTAAAAGGTTTTGGCACATAGTAGGCGCTGAATGAAATAAAGCGCAGCAGACATCTGGTGTATCACAACTGTCACATAAGGGAACAGCTGGGTGGAGCCCCACACTGATTAGATGGGAAAACTGAAACCGGGGAGGGGGAGGGACACAAGCGAATGACTTCATTGAAGGGTAGATGCAGGGAAAGGATCCAGTGTTCTCTCTTTTACCTGAAGGCTTATCCCATACCTGCTCCTCCCATCGTCAATCACCAAGAGCAGATCTCGCCCCCTACATATCGTTCAAGGCCCCGCTCCGTGCTTATGTTTGCGTTGCCCACCGTGGATGCAGATTCTCCGTCGGCCTTCCGCACGTTCCTTCGCTGGCTCCCGAGCACTGTGTGCACGCCTGTGTCCCTTTATAGGGTATTCCCTTCCAGGCGGTAACGTGTCCTTCTCATCTTGCTTGGCTCAGTGGCTCCCATGGTGCCGGGCACAGAGTTAAGTGTCCTGTGACGGTGTCATGAGCTAAACCAAATTGGGCCTGGCACAATTGCAGGATATGAACACAGCCACTGAAAATGTCCTTTAGGGGATTTCCGGGACCTCTCGCTCTCTCCTGTCCTGCCCCCCCCCCCCCCCGGCCCCCCATATAGCTAACAGGAACACTGACATGGGAGTACTCCCTGACCCCTGGGCAGGCAGGGAAGCATTCCTGGGCACTGGTACTTACTCTCATCTCCTCTGAGCCAGGTGCATCCCCAGGAAGTCCCACCCTAGGAGGGAAGCAAGCAGAGACAGTCAGGAAGAGGGCAAGATTAGACAAGTGGGGTGGTGTTTGGATTCCCTGCTCCCGTCTTCTCCCTGAGACAATGCTTCACTGTGCACAGTTGAGGCTGCCTGGGCTTCTGCAGCAGCGAGGACCCACGGCACAGCTGATGCCAACAAGGACATAAAGAAAGGTCTCCAGTTGAGCAGCCACAGCCCAGAGCCTAAGCCTAAGAACCTCTTTGCTCACCTTGTTAGGTTCCAAAGAGTATAGGGCGAGGGACCAGAAACAGACTCCCTCCTAATCCGGGCAGGCTCCAACCTGCCTCTGCTTGAGTTCCCCTTCCTCCACAAAGCCCTCTCTGACCCCCACCCAGGAGGGCCACACCCTCTGCTGACCACCTGCACACTCCTATTCAGGACACACCCTGACCACGACTCTGCTGGCTGCTAAGCTCTGTAGGGATTGGGCCCTGGACTGCACATCCCCTGCTGTGTGTGCCCAGAGGCTGGCAGTGTCTGATGTTCTCTAAATGTTCCTCCAATATACAAATGAACGTGTGAATGAGTGGGCAGATAAATGGAGGACTACTCCTTGCACTGTGGGTGCATCTGCTTGACCCACCCGACTGTGAATTCCATGAAGTATTCCACCATTATCTCCCTTGTTTACAATTATATTCTAAGTGCCTGGCACAGTGTCTAGAATACAGTCAGCATTAAGAGTACTTCTTGAATGAATGGTATTTACTGGATCATGAGATTCTGGAGTGCAGGCTTGGAATTGTGCTCCTCTCTAAATCCCCACATTTATTCTAGAATGGAATTGTTTGCATCTGTTGTCTGGAGTTGACCCTATAGTACAAGTTGTCTTTGCATGCTACTTGCCCCACCCCCCCTGCCCAATATACTGTGAGCACCTTAGAGGGCAGGGACCATATTTTATTTTCCTTAAAGGACAGGAACACCCTCCCCTTCCATCCAGCTTTGAATAATACGATTCAGTAGTGGGTGACTGGCATTTTCACTAAGTGCAGGATCAAGTTGATGAATTTGTGGCACTGTGTAGGTATCAAAATTCTTAATGATAATAGTAAGTGACAAAGATCCAATGGTGCCAATGAGCTGGTGAAGCCAGTGGATGGTTGTCAGGTGTGAACAGTAGCCACATAGGTGCTTAACCAATAAAGAGGCTGGTAAGTCCTTGCTCGTGGCAGACATAGGGTCTCTGGGTTTCGTTCCTGCTGAAAGCAGAGTGAACTCTGAAAACCCTTCCCAGCTTTGGGTTTCTGCTGCAGATCATGGAGGTGGAGTGGGCTCAGCTGGTTTCGTCTAAAGAAATCAAGGATTCCCCAAATCCCCTCCATTCCTCAGCCTCAGCATCCAGCCGGGAGTTCAGCCTAGCAAAGAGTTCTGGGGAATGCTCTGCTAGCCAGCAGCAACCTGCTTACTCAGGTGAGGTGCCCAGAGTCTTTTCTTCCATCATCAGAAATTACTGCGCACTTTCAGGGAAACTTTCAAAGAGGGAAGAGGGAATTACTAACAAAGGAGAAGCAACTGGGCATTTCTTCCTCCTCATTTAAAAGGAAGCTGTGTGCTCTCCCCAGATCTGGTATTAGAAAGACTCTCCTTTGTATTCTGAGAGACTCAAAAATAAACTCCCCGATGTATACTTTGCTGAGAAGTTCAGATGATTTTATAATGACTGAGTGGCTCCAAATATGGTATTAAAATGCAGCTGATGAGAAGTCTGCTATTTTACTAACTCATCTGGATCAAAGTTGGTCAATTTAGGTCTCAGCAATGTTCTGAATGCTCTCTCTCTCTCTCTCTCTCCTCTTGAAGGAGTTCATTTCAGGTAGGTGGATTATTTACTGATTCAGGAGATGCTGAGGGAGAGGGCGCGCGTGCAATACCAATTGAGCCCTGGGTGCCGACTCACCCTTCACCCTCACGTGGCATCTTGTCTGGTGCTTTTCCTTCCTTCTCCTCCGGGCTCTTGACGCATCCCAAGTGGGAGCTGACTTGGCAGGTTCTCCAGCACGTGGGCCTAAGTCATCTCCTGCATCAATATGAATGGCAGTGGTGTTCAGAGGCTGTGAGGTTTTCAGCTATTTTCTTTGATTGCCTAAATGTGTCTGTCCCTGCCTCTGTCCCAAGAATTTGGGATCCTGGATGAGGGCAGAAATAAGCCTGTTACCCAGGGAGGGACACCAGGTGACCTGTAGGGTCCTTGGCCAACTCAGAGTCTATGACATATGAGACTCCCTGGGTAGCAGTTAGGGTCTTCATGTCTGATTTTCAGTTTCAAGTTGTCACCAGAATCCTGCCGTATAAGCCCAGTCTACAGAATAAGCCATTGATGGTCAGCTCTTGGTGCTGTGACAGGTCTTCTCTTGACCTTTCTCATCCATTTTTCTCTTCAGCAGCCTGGTGAGCTTCTCAAAACATGAACAAAACTGCATGATTCCTTCACTTAAAACCACCCTGGGTAACCCCAACTCTGTAAGGCCTTCAGGATCTGGTGCCTGCTGACCTCTGTGACCTCATCTTCTGCTCTTTTCTTCTCACACATGGTAGCTCATTCTAGTTTTCTGTTAGTTCCTAGAAAATGACAAGCTTTCTTCTGTGCCAGAAACTTTTCTACCTGTGGATCCTTTGGGAGCAGGGAATTTTCTTCCATCTTCTACTTGTTGTGTGACTCTTTCATTCTCTTCTTTTGATTCTGAGCTGAGAAATCACCTTTCTGGCAAGACCACCTGGTAACTCTGTAATATTGAGAAGCTGCCTCTGCTCCCAGCTGGGCTCTATCACGCTGCCCTGGTTTACTTTTCCTCCAGCAGTCATGACCTTGGGACATGCCAGGCCTGACCTTGGGATGAGCTCATTTATCTACTGACCTGTTTACTGACTTGCTCCCTCCTTAATGATAGGGATCTGATCTATCCCGTGCCTCACTTGATTCCCAGAGTTTGGATGAGAACCTGGAGTAGTGGAGGCTTGATCATAAGTGCATGGACTGCTGAGTGGCAAGCCAGCCATCCAATCGTGTCCCTCCATCATCTCCTCATTCTTCCCTCATCTCAGGAGCTTGGGAGGAGCTGTGGCCTAAAGGAGGCATTAAATATGGCACCCATCAGAAGCCACAGTCATACTCAGGGGAAGTGTGCAGGCAACCATGAGGACAGGAGGTGGTCTTTCAGCCACATGCCTAAGGAATGAACTTCTAGCCTGTTACTGTCTGTTTTGACCACTGATTAATTTGCTGCACCATCCTGTGGGGCTAGGGAAAACGGAAGTTAGCTGTGAATGATAGATTTTTTTTTTTCCTACTGAAGTTATCCTGCAATAAACAAGCACACATGAGAGAATGAAGAGAAAAGGGACCTTGGCCAGGGGCAGAGGTGTGAGCAGCCAGGATGTCGTTCCTGGAACTGGAACTCAGCGTGGAGCAGAGGTGGGCGGCAAGATGAGGAAAGAGGGAAGAGAATGAAGGCTGAAGAATCACACAGGAAAGAAAGCAGCTTCTTGACTCTCCCTGAGATGGGAAGAGGCAGCAATGGGGACCAGAAGTGCAGCCAAGTGAGCCTAGAGCTGTTGAAAAGACACAACGACCCACCTCGGAAATATTCAGGTGGCCTGGAGGTGTCAGTCAAATATTCACTTGACAAGTCTCATTTCATGGTCACTGTAAGCATACTTAGCACCGGCCAATTCTTGAGTCCTACAGAAGAACCCAGGCATTGGGGCTGCCTTCCCCACAGTCCAGATGAAGGGTGCACAGAAGAGAAGGTTTAGAAATTAGGGGTGGGGCATGTGTCTATGCTACTTGCATTAATCCTCTCCTTCCCATTATAAGCTCTTTATGATCCAATCCAATATTCACAACCTTTGGGTTTCACTCTCTTTTGGGTGGGAGAGCAGAAGACTCTGATTAAGAGACTAGGCGATGAAGCAGAGCTGGTTTGGAAGCCTCGCTTTACCACTGTGCTCATCAGGACTCTTGTGGTTTCAAATGACAGAAACTCAAACTGACCTTAATATCACCCTCCCAAAAGAATCTACTGCCTCCGAGAACCCCCAAGCCCAAAGGATTTAACTCATGTGCATTTCTGGAACAAATCTCTATCATCAGAGAAAAAAAAGGTGAGCTAATTAGCCAGGCATGGAGCCAGTTTAGGGGAGGGGCAGGAGTAGGAAAAGGTAGCCCTATGTGGGAATAGCTGCGACCAAAGAAAGGAGAATACATGTGAGGTTAGTGACTTTCTGGCTGTGTGACTTTGGGCAGGGAGCCTAGCATCTCTGAGCATTAGTTTCCTTGTCTTTTAAGATGAATTAAGCAAAAATATCTGATTCTATTAGGATTAACTAGAATTTTCACAGAAGTTCAGAAGCAAAACTTTGTACTTTATCAACTGGTATACCTGATAATTTAAAGTTCATCTTAATCTTTGTCATAAAATTGTGAGATGCCTCTTGGATCCGATCTGAATCTCTTCTCTGCTCACAGCTGAGTCCCAACTGTGGCAAAGCCACGTGCCATCTGTCAGATTTTCCCTCTCTCTCTTCTACCTACCTACCTTCCTTCATTTCTTTCTTTCTTTCTCTCCCCTTCCTCCCTTCCTTCCTTCCTTCTTTCCTTCCTTCCTTCCTTCCTCAACTGAATCCAAGGATGCTCTATCACTGAGCTGATAACACTTTAATTTTTTTTTGGAGACAAAGTGTCATTGAATTGACAAATCTCGCCTCAAAATTGCAATCCTCCTGCCTCAGCCTCCTGAGTCATTGGGATTACAGGAGCGTGTCACCCCTCTTGGGCAGTCGGCTAGCAGCAAGTTGGGCAGGCAGCTTCGTACAGTGTGTGCATTGTAAATGAGAGCTATTAATGTTGCTCCCAGGTCATTTTGGCCAATGCCTATGCACCCTGGTATTGCTATTTAATTATATCACAATGTGTCTTTTATTTTTTTTTCCTCAAAAAAGTACAAGCTCCTTTGACCTACTAAAGCTTATTTGTGGATACAGGATCATTTGTAGACCTTGTTAAAAATGTCAGTTCTCATTCTTTAAGTATGGGTTTGGGGCTGAGATTACCCAGTTCTTATAAGCCTCCTTTGAGTTTGCAGACCATGCTTGAATAGTAACAACATAGGAGTGTGTGTGTGTGTGTGTATGTGTGTGTGTGTGTGTGTGTGTGTAAGAGACAGAGAGAGAGAGAGAGAGAAGTGAGAGAGAGAGAGAGAGAGAGAGAAAAAAAAACAGTTAGTTCCAAACACTAATCCACAGATGTGTTATTTCAGAATCAAATCAACTGGGATTCTTTTTTATCTTTTTTTGGAAGAGAAATTGGTGGGGATCATACAACAGAAAACGTGAGAGACAAAAATTGTTGTAGGCAGAACTTGATCACTAATACCTGGTTTCTTTCTTTCATGAGTACACATAGTCAACAAACTTCACTCCTCACAGTGACAGTATAGCTGCAGAAGCTCCAACCCTTTCATTGTTTCTGCTTCAGATGTTCCACCCCAGAAGTCTTTGCAAAATTCTCATGGTATCTCTCATATTCTCCCGGAAAAGTTAGAAAGTGGAGTTCACTTCATCTAAGCATGAAAAATTGTAGTGTGTGTGTCTGTGTGTGTGTCTGTATGTGTGTCTGTGTGTAGGAGGAAGAGGGTATTTCCAAACTAAGGTTGAAAGATAACACTGAAAGTCAAGAACCACGGAGGTTCCATCCCAACCCCAGACTCCTACCAACTCTCCGTTCCCCGTGTTGGCTCACAGGTTCATCAGCCATCTCTAGTGCACAGAGCCCCCGTCTTCTCTCCCCAAGTCGGCTCCTGTCAAAGTCTTTTCCGTTTCAGTTATTGGCAACCCCATTCTTCTAGTAGCTACACCAGACAAGGTGGCGTCGTGCCTGACTCTTCTTTCTCTCTTATAGTCAATATCCAATCTGTCAGTAAAGTCCTATGAACTTCACCTTCAAAGTAAATCCAGCAGTCAGTCGATGCAGGCCAGCCTCACCGCCCCGTTGACAAGGCAGTCGCCTCTCCTGTCCTGGCTTGGCCTCTTGCTGTCCTGCTGTCACCTTCCAGCGTGATCCTGGTGAGCCGCGAGTCCATCGGACAGTTCCTTGCTGACACTTCTAAATGGGCTCCCCACTCACTTAGAACCAGTGTAAGCTATTTATCATGGCCCTGTGCGATGTGTCCTGCACCCTACCCCACCTCTGCCCTCCTCTGCTACTCACCTGGGAGCCTCTGTGAAGAGCCCAAGTTGCTCCTGGCCCCTGGGCCCAGAGCTTCCACATCCTCTCACGTCCTGCGTGTGAGTCTGAGGTCCAGTCTGTTTTGTCACCCACCGTTCCTGACGCCTGGCCTGGGCTATAGCATGGGGGTGCTGAATGGCACCTGCTGAGCCAGCCTGTCTGTGCTGGTGTGTGATTGTCAGGGTGCAGTGGAAGGTGGGCGAGGAGCAGGGTGACTAATTACGTCCCATAATGAAATCTGATCATACAAAGGATGTTGCCTGTGTCATCCTGAAGAGGTCATCTGAGACGTGTGATCTGCCTCGCGGGCTCTGCAGGAGGAAGGGGCGCCCTGCCCACAGTGGCCCACACTCCCCTCGCCATAGGATGCCTGGGAGGCTGTGTGGCAGCTGTACCCTCCCTTTCTGCCTTAATGGTGACAGCCCACGGTGGCACTGTGTTCCCGTGTGGCTTCCCCATGGATAATGAAGGTGCTTCCCTATGAGCCCTTGGGCCAGCTGTCCCTGCTGGGGAGCCTGCCCACCCAATTCTTGTCACTCTGGCCCTTCACACTGCCAGAGCCACATTGTCTGCCCTTCCTTTCTTCCCTTTGTCATTCTTGGCCTGCGTCACCTTTCCCTCACCCCCTCCTCCCTGGGCCGTGTGACCCCAACCCCCTGGCATGGTCATAGAGGCGGCTGCCCACCTCCACCTTCCTGAGTGGTCACTCTGACAGGCATTGCTGCCCTCTTTTTGCTATAATGTCAGCTTAATTTCCAAGTCTAAGTAAATCTGCCACAGAACATCAAAGACCCTCGCCCATCATCTTCGGATTTGAGCCTGGATTCCAGGTTCTTTTAGGACTCTTTGGTTGCAAGGGACAGAAATTGACTATTTTACATAACAAAAGGAATTTCTTCATATGCCCTTAGGCAGCTCGAAGAAGGCTGGAGTGAAGGCTGAAGAAGTAGGGGAAAGACCAGGAGCAGGAAGACTCTGAGGTAAGGTCTAGGGAACAGGAAGTCATGACAGTCCTTTTGGGAGCCACCTTCAGGGTGCAGCAAAGATAGTGATTTTCATTCTCATACCACGAGGCTCCACATTTCATGTCCCTGGAGAGAGAATTATATTACAAGCTCACTCTCCATCAAGAGTGGGACTGGGCATTATGATTTTTTTTTTTTTTTTTTTGCTGTGTTGGGGTGTAGGTGGTAGAAGACAGTGGAACCCCATGTGTTCCTCAGGTTGAAGTGAGGATGGAGATGTGGGCCTGGGGCAGTGTCCTAGCTCTGTTCTGGTTAGTTGTGCAGTTTACAGCAAGTTGTTTATTTTTTTTTTTTTGGTGTGTGTAGACATCAGTTTTCTCATCTGAAAAATGAGAATAATAATAATGCCTATGGATTGTAGCAAGGCTTATTCAATGACATAGCAGGTGCTCAATAAATATTAGTTATTAGGGAGAGAGAGGGAGGGGAGAGGGTTGATGCCGGGGGCAACAGGGCAAGGACTCTTCCCTTGGATTTCTGGGTAACTTTCCCCAGTCCCTGGCTCTGATTTCCCTGTGTTTTTTTTCTTCCTTTCCTTGCATGTCAGTGGTGTCTGGTCAGAAAGAAGAAAGTCTCAGAGCCTTCCTGGCCTGTAGGTCCTGTGAACAGACGAATGAAAACATGGACTTTGCCGGGACACATGGTAGAATATCTCTAGTTAAGAGGAAGAAGCATGACAAAAATCCACTCCTTGGTTGTTAGGGGCACCCATTCGTTCATGGAAAAAACAGTGACCAATGCCCTACCCTGGGCCAGACCCCGCTGCAGGAGCTGAGAGGGCAGCATGGACCAGAAGACAAGGTCCAGTCCCCGCCCTCAGGCGAACAGCCCTACTATAATCCCATGGTCACACAGAGTCACAGTTACCAGGAGTTACCAGTGCCGTGGAGGAGATGCCTGTGTAAGGAACTCAGCCACGGGGGAGTCTGGTTTGGAGCTGAGGTTTGAAGTTGGGGTGGGGAGAGCGTTTCTGGGCAGAACCAATGGCATGTGCAAAACCCTAGGGAGGAACATATCTTCTGTGGAAGCTCTGGAAGGACTGAGGAAGGGCCAGTGTTGTCCCCAAGAGGAGCAAGAAAGGAGGTCAAAATGAGGCCGGGGAGTTGCAGAGCCGGATCCCGCAGCCTGGGGCCAAGATGAGGACTCCTCCGGTCTTCCTGCTGAGAGCAGGGAGAGATGGACAGATTGAAAGCCAAGACTGGCTGCTAGGAAGAGAAAGGCCTGGGAGGGGACAGGAATGGGAGCTTGCAGACAAGGGACAGGGCTGTGACTGCCCTCAGGCTTAGGGGTCGAAGCAGTTGGACAGCGCAGTGACAGCTGATTCCTTAGGATTTAGTGATGGATGCGACATGGGGCGGAGGGAGGGACGTGTTGAGGTGTGGTCTCTGACCTCCCTGTGAATTTTGGACAGCAGCACTCCCACTCCCATAGGGGAGAACCAGATCTGCAGGGAAGGGGGGCCGTGAGGTCAGGGCCCCCGGGGACATGTCGCATTTGAGGTTCCTTAGAGATATCACATGTCGATGTCAAATAGCCAGATATCAGGGTCTGGTGGCCAGAGGGACAGGTCTGAGCTGAAGGAATAGACAGGAACTTTATCAGTGTTAAGATGGGTCAAGAAGCCCTGAGCAGAAATGAACTAGCCAAGGGGACACCAAGACCACTGGGGGAAGCTCTTGGCATGTGCCGCCAGGTTGCTGCAGAGACTTGAATGACGGCTGTGTGTGTGTGCGTGCGAGCGTGTGTGTGTGTGCGCGCGCGCGTGTGTGTGTGTGTGCGTGTGTGTGTGGTGTGTGTGTGTGTGTGTGTGTGTGTGCATGTGTGCGCGCCAAATCTATCCACTTAGGCTGCTGCTGTGATTGGCTTCTGGGAGAATGGGCCTCACTTCAGACTGGGACTTTTTACTTGATCAGCCCCTCGTGTCCCCTAGTGAGGGTGAGGATCCAGAAGGGACTTTGTTATGGTGGGAAGGGGGAGGGGAGAACACTGAGGCCCAGAAGGGGGTCTTATTAGGCTCCTCTCACCTACACCCAAACACACAAACAATTCAAGCCTGACACTTTGATTGAACTTAATTTCTTTCTTTCTAATGCCTTCCCTGGAAGAATTACGAGCTCAGTTTCCCCTGACAGCACCAGGGGGAGGACAGTATTGGCGATGGCATAAAAGCTGAGGAAGAGAGGGAAGGGTAAAAGATGGAGCATTTATCCTGCGCAGAGTCCTGGAGCACCCGCCACCTTCTGAGCCAGACGGAGAGAAACCAAGGGCTTTAAAAATAGAACTGCTTAACTGCTTCAGGTGGGGAAAACAATTCAGACTAAAGCTGACATTCCTGATTCTCAGCAACTGATCCCCAGTGAGGCAAAGAGGGCCCCTGGGCCCCAGACCCGAGGTAAAGTGCCTCTGGGCCAGAGCTGGCCCCTGGCCCTGGTGCCTTGTTGTTAACATGTGCCAAAGCTCTTCCTGAAGAGAGGGGGCGAATCCATCAGGGACAGCCGTGTCCCTTACTGTGGGCAGCAGTGTACCCAGAGATGGTAACAAGCAGTAGGACAGGCTGTTTCCAGAACAGGCCAGAACATCTGCCTGCAAGCACAGGTTGTTGTCTCCAAAACAATTCTCAGAAAATGTAATTCTCTTTTCAAATGATGGCACGGTTGGTGCCCTGGGGAGGCTGAGGGACACGTAGAGACAGACATGGGGAAATGTGCTCAGTGCCATGGTAGAGAGAGGGGCCAAAGGCACCGGGAGGTCTTGGTGGAGAAGGGGGGCTTCAGGGAGGAGGTGACTTGTTCTGAAAAGCTTTTATTTTTCAAAACAGTTTCAAATTGATAGAAAAATGAGAAGACAGCACTGAGTTCCCATATACCCTCCTCATCTGGCTTCTCTAATTATTGATACCTTAATATTCAGAGGCTACATTGGTCATGATTAATAAGCCAAGATGAGAACATCAGGGTGGACTAAAATCCATGCTCTATTCAGATTCCCTTCATGTTTACCTACCATCTTTTTCTCCTCCAGGACACCACATTATATCCTTAGGCTGCCTTGGTTTCGATGACCTTGACAGTTTTGGGGAGAACTGTCAAGTGTTTTGTAGGATGCATCTATATAGGAATTTGCCTAATGTTTTTCTCAGAATTGGACCAGTGTTGTGAATTTGGGGGAAGAAGACGCAGAAGTAAAATGTCTTTTTTTTTTTTTTTTTTTTTTTTATCATAGCAAAGGTACATCCCATCAACATGCTTTGTCACCGTTGATACTGACCTTGGTCACCTGGATGGAGTAGTGTTTGCCAGGTTTCTCCACAGTAAAGTGAATCTCCTGGAAAGTCAACCTCCACTCCTCTCCTTCCCATACTGTCTTGTTTGGCAGGAAGTCACTACATTTAAGAAGTGAGGAGTTATTCTTCCCTCCTCGAGTGCCAAGAGCATCAATTACTGCAGATTATTTTACAAGGGAGATTGGTCCTGTGCATTCATTCGTTCTCTGGGTCATTTATTTACATTACTATGGGCTTGTGGATATCAACTTTATAACTGGATTATAATTTTGAGGCTCACATTGCTCCAGCTTTGGGCTTTGGGACCTCTCTCAGTGGGCAGCTGACATAGTCCCTTCGATGAATATATCTGTTGCCGCCTGACGCGATGGCCGCTTGGAGCAACGAAGCCGCGGAAAGAAGTTCAGAGGCGAACTGGAAATAGGCTTTTTTATTTTGATAACTTTTCTCTCTGGCTCTAACAACGACTTTAACACGCACCACACACACCACCAAAACCAACACACCAAATGGCGCAAATCCGATCAGCAATCTCAGCTCAAGTCTCTCGAGATCCTGGGCCAAGTCCCGCGAGATCCTGGGCCAAGTCCCGTGAGACTGTGGAAGGCGGCAATGCCCAAACATCTCTATGGCCCGTAGTCAACCGCAATCTTAGCCATTTCCCAAACAGGGCTCCTGCATGTATCTTTTGGAACTTTCTCACTTCTTGGCACATCAGGATGCTTCAGGCTCATCTTGAACATTTCCTACTATAGTCTTAGAACAAGCCATTTCTCTAATGAGTCCTGGCTTTTTAAAATTGAAGAATGATATTAGAAACTGCTCAGGCTTGGACCTGGACCTCCAGGGTTCGTTGTGAGCAGAGGCTTGGTCACCAGGGTAGTGATATTGGAAGGCGGAACCTTTAAGAGGTGGAGTTTCATAGGAAGTCTTTATGTCATTGTAGCATATTGTCAAAGAAACTGTGGGAACCCAGTCTCTCTTTGCTTCCTGGCTTGAGATGTGACCACTTGTCTTACATGTACTCCAGTCATTGTTGTCTACCATTACTGTCCACAAACTGGGTCCTCACCAGAATTGAGCCACTGAAGGTGCCATGCCCTTGAGACTCCAAAACTGCGAGCTAAATACACCTTTTGTCTTTGTGAAGCAGCTTGTCTCAGGTGTTTTTGTTATGGTAATGAAAAGCTGACTAATATGAAAGTCAATATCTGCATGGTCATGAGGTGTCATTGCTTTAGAGAACCTCTTAGCTAACAGAACAACCAAATATATGAGTTTACTAACCCATGTATATACATATAGCAATAAATATTTCTATACATAACCACCTCTGTCTGTGTTAAGCTAAAGATGAGTTCACACCAATGTCTCCAACTTTAATCCATTACACCTGGATCATTCTATCCTCTACCTCTTGCTTATCTGTAAATTCCCACTCTCATGAGAAAATGGCTCTCATCATCTATGATCCATTGAATTAATTTTAAAATTCTGGTATACATGTTTCAGAATTGTTAACCTGCACCCATGTGGGAAATCACTTTATCAATGGGAGTGCAGTAGCTACGTGAAGACCTTTTGCCTGTAGTCTCACAGACTCTCATTTCCAAAGTTACTCAGGTCAGCTCAGTTTCTCCCCCCACCCCCTTCACTTGAGGTTGGCCTAGACATTTGTAATACACTTAAGATTCTACTCTGACAGTTTGTATTCCTTTCAGGGAACCACCCACTCCTCTTCTAATTGTTGAAAATTTGCATATATTAAGGTTTACTATTTGTGTTGAAAAACTTCTATGGGTTTTTAAAAATGCTTACTCTCATGCATCCACCATTACAATATCATACATAATAATTTCAGGGCTCTAAAATCCTCATATATTCTTTCCTAACTCGTGGCAAAAAACTGTTTTTTTGTTTTGTTTTCATTGCTGGGCATTGGACCCAGGGGGTACTCTAGCACTGTGCTACATCTCCAGCCTTCCTTTTTATTTTTGATTTAGAGACAGAGTCTTACCAGGTTACTGAGGCTATCCTTAAACATGCAATCCTCCTGCCTCAGCCTCCAAAATTGCTGGGATTACAGGCATGCTTGGCTTGATTTTTCAGTTGCCTCTACATATTTGTCTATTTTTATTTTCTAGAATGCATAGTTGGAGTCAAACAGCATGTCTCTTGGACATGCTTCTTTTGCTTAGCAATATACAAAGTTCTTCTCTTTCTTTTCCTGCTGGATAGCTCACTCATTTTTATTGACATCCATTGCATTGATATACCAATTTATTTGCCCATCCAGCTATTGAAGGTTGTGTTGGTTTCTTATGGTTTGGGGCAATTATGAATAAAGATACATAAACATTTGCATGCAGGTTTTTGTGTGGACACAAGTTTTCATATTAGTTTGATGAATACCTGGAACCAAAACTGATGGATCATAAACATTATCTTCTTTAGCCTCCTAAGAAACTGCCAAGCTGTCTTACAATGTAGCAATACATTTTGCATCCCCCCCCAACAATGAATGAAAGATCCTGTAGTTCTGTATCTTTACCAGCACTTAATATTTTAGGTTTTTAAAATTTTATCTATTCTAATAGTCATATAGTGGTATTTCATTGTTTTAATTTGTAATTCACTAATGAAAAATGATGTTTAATATCTTTTAATTTGCTTAATTTAAATTGGCATATTTTCTTTAGTGAGGTGCCTGTTCTGATCATTTTCCCATTTAAAACTTGGTTTAATTGTGCTTTATCATTGAGTTTTTAGTGTTCTTTTGTATATTGGGGATGCTAGTCCTTCATCAGATACGTGTTTTTAAAATATTTTCTCTCAGCCTGTGACTTGTCTTTTGATTTTGTTAACACTGTTTTTTTTTTTGTACTGGGGATTGAACTCAGGGGTACTCGACCACTGGGCCACATCCCCAGCCCCGTTTTGTATTTCATTAGAGACAGGGTCTCACTGAGTTGCTAAGTGCCTCGCCATTGCTGAGGCTGGCTTTGAACTAGTGATCCTCCTGCCTCAGCCTCCCAAGTGCTGGAATTACAGGTGTGCACCACTGTGCCCAGCAACACTGTTTTTTTTTTTTTTTAAATTATTTTGCATAGCAGAAGCTTTAAGTTTTAATAAAGTTCAACTTAACTTTTTCTTCCATGTGTTTTGGGTGTTGCATTGAAAAACTCATTGTCAAACTGATGGTCACCTAGATTTTCTCCTGTTTTCTTTTAGAAGCTTCTGGTCTATAATCCATTTAAGCTAATTTTTGGAAAGGGTGTAAAGTCTATGTCTAGCCTTTTTGTTTTTTGGCATATGAATGGGTTCTTCCATCATGGTTTTGTAGTTTTTCTGCATTTAGATAATGCACATATTTTGCTAGATATATATCTAAGTATTTAACATTTTTAGTGCTGTTGTAAATGATGTTTTGTTATTTTCCCGATTTCATTTGTTCATTGCTAGTATAAAGGAAAGGTTAATATAAATATTAGCCTTCTAACTTGCAACCTTGCTATAATTATAAGTTATAGGAGCTTTTGTGTTGGTTCTTGGAATTTTCTACATAGAAGCTTGCTTGTGTCATCTGCAAACAAAGACTTTAATTTTTTTTTCAATTTATACACCTTTCATTTTCTGTTCTTCTCATTGCACCAGCTAGGTAGGACTTCCAGCACAATGATGAATAGGAGTGGTGAGAGGGGACATCGATGTGCTTTTCCCAATTGTAGGGAGAAAAGCATCCAGGTTTTTAACCCTACTTGTGATGTTTGCTGTAGAATTTCTATAGGTGTTCATTACCAATTTGAGAAAATTCCTCTTACTCCTAGTTTTCTGAGAGTTTTTATCATGAGTGGGTATTGGATTTTGTCAAATGCCTTTTCTCCATCAATCGATAAAATAATAGAATGTTTTCTCATTTTTTAAATCTGTTGATGTTGTGAATTGTTTTATTTGAGTTTGAACGTGGAATCAGCCTTCCATGCCTGGAGTAAATCCCACTTGGTTATGCTGTATAATTCTTTTTACCAATTGTTATATTTGATTTGCTGGTATTTCATTGAGGAATTTTGCATCTATGCTCATGAGAGGTATTGGTCTGTAGTCTTTTTCTTGCAATGTCTTTGATTTTGGTATTATGATAATTCTGGGCTTGTTGGATTAATTAGAAAGCAATCCCTCTGCTTCTATTTTCTGAAAGAGTTATAGAAAGCTGGTATTATAAGTTCCTCAAGCTTTTGATAGAATTCACAGTAAAATCATCTGGTCCTGGTACTTTCTTTTTGAAAGGTTATTAGTTATTGATTTTTTAAGTAGATATAGGTCTATTCAGATAATTTTTTCCTTGAGGTAGCTTATGTCTTTCAAAAAATTGGTTCATTTCATCTGGGTTGTGAAATTGTGGTTATTCATATTCCTTTGTGATACTTCTAATGTCCATGGGATCAGCAGTGATAGATTCTTTTTATTTCTGATATTGGCAATTTGTATCTTATTTCTCCTTTTCTTTTTTTTTTTTTTTTTTTTTTGGCTAGCCTGACTAGAGTTTTATCAATTGTATTGATCTTTTCAAAGAACCAGTTTTTGTTTAGTTTATTTTTCGCTATCATTTTCCTGTCTTCAATTTTATTTATTTCTAAAGCAGCCATAGATAATATGTTAACAAATGAGCATTGCTATGTTTCAATAAAACTTTATAAACACTGACATTTCCTTTTCATATAATTTTCACTGTTGTGGAAAAGTAATTCTTTTTTTAATATTTTTAAAATGACTTACAATGGGCTGGGGTTGTGGCTTAGTGGTAGAGCACTTTCCTAACATGCATGAGGCACTGGGTTTGATCTTCAGCACCACATATAAATAAATAAAATAAAAGGTATTGTGTACACCTAAAACTACAAAAATAAAATAAATACAGGTGGTAGACTGGATTTGGTCCAAAGTTTGCCAACTCCTGGGTTTAATGGTCTCCCAGTCTCCAGTTGGAATTCTGAAAGTGTTTATGTGCATTTTTTAGTCCATCTCTCCACATCTCCATGGCTGAGGTAGGAGCCCCCCAACTCCACTGCCTCACCACCTTCTTCAGGGGCCCTGGCAGGCCTGTGAGCATATATGGCTCTAGTTGACTCCTTTTAAGTGAAAGCTACAGGTGAACTTAACCCCACACTAAATGGGAGTATGTGTGTCTGAAGACATCAAGGATATAAAATTTCAGGGAAAGACCAACTCATCTTCAAGAAAAGATCTTAAACATCTTAAGATCCCATGCAAGAATGGGCCACCCGAATCAGATACAGAGAGTCCCCCAATTTATGATGGTTTGATTTAGGATTTTTTGACTTTACGATGCTGCAGAAATGATACACATTCAGTAGGAACCAAACTCCAAATTTTAAGTTTTGCTCTTTTCTGAGGCTGTCCAATATTCTCTTGAGCTGCTGGGCAGTGGCAGGAATCATAGCTTCCAGTCAGCCACACAATCAGAAGGAGAAGCAGTTCACACTCCACAGCGTACTGTGTTGCTAAGCCAGGTTGTTCATTATGTTTGGTGTATTTCTGTATTTCCAACTCATGTTGTAGGGACAGATGAGGCAAGGCACCGAACATAACAGGAAACAGGTTTATTATGGCTGCAGCCCGAGTTCAGGTAGTTTCAGAACTTTATATCTAGCATGTAAGGGGAGGGGCTCAGAAATACAGTTTATAGAAGTTCACATAAAAGCAGTTTTTTAATCTTTCACTGTTCTGGGCAAGTTTACCCTTCAAGGACAACACCTCAGAAGGGGAGAGCTTCTTTTCCCCTGCCAGCTGATACCATGGAGCCTAAATAGTAACTTCGCTTATCTTAGAAATGTAGACATGTCTGTGATCTCCAACTCCAGGCCAGAGGCCTTGTTAAAGAATTTGTCCTTCTTTATTATCACACTTTGTATTTGCAGACACACTTCTACAAACTGCTATACTGGATACATGTTTGTGAAAAACAAGTAAAGGGGCGTCCAGACCTGGAGTGCAGATTTCTTCCAGGCCAGTAGCTAAGTAATAGAGCAACAGGAAAATAGGAAGTTTATCTTCACTGAACTTTTTTATGGAGACTCTTTTGCTGATAGTCCTAAAATCAGCCATGGTGAAGATTTCTGGAGAAGCTCAGTTAAAATTTTCTGTAAAGAAAGGGGGTGCCACTACACTCATGATATTTTCAGTTTACTTTGAGTTTCTCAGGATAGATCCCATTTTAAGCATTTGTACCTTTACCCAGTAAACTTTGGGTAAAGAGAAGATAATAAGAGAGTAAAAAGAGCCCCAGCAAATACACGCACAGTACCCATACTAGGGCTGTGGGCACGTATTTGATAGAACATGAATTGTATCTCCCCTTATTAGTTCTGAAATTCTTCCATGAAAGTCCATCTCCTTTGTTAAGGGCATAGTTCTTTGGAATAATAGAGTTTATTGGCCACAGATTTCTGTTTCAATCAGGACCATTTTTGTTTGGTAGCTAAATTAAATTCATTCTGGTAGCAAACGGATTCAGAAGCAGCTGGAAGCAGAAACAATATCACAAGGACATGGTTTTTCACCATACTGCTCAAATGCTTTTCCTCCAGATTAATGTGAATACCATCAAGCTCCTCCCTTCTGATGTCATAATTCTCTCATATTCCATTGGCTCTAGTGGAATCATGGGAACATCCCTGAACCAATCAGTGTCCAGAAAGACTGAGGTTCTGAATGGCCAGGCCAGAGTCACATGCTTGGATGCAAAGAAACTGACTGCAGTTGAAGCATGTAGAAAGCAGTGAGGGCTAAAGGTACATCTCTAATGAAAACTAAGGACTGCCACAAAAGGTAGAGCAAACGAGTGGCTGGGTTTTCCAAATGCAACCTGTGTTCATCTCTTACTTTCAGGACTGTAAAGTCCTGAGTACAGGGAGGAAGAGAGAGTCTCTGCTCAAGGAAGAGAGGTTTGGATGGGGGGCTCTGGATCTCCCTCCTGAGGTGAAGACACTGAAAAGGTTGGAGAGCAGATCTGAGAGCCAGAGACCTAGAGGGAATTGCCAAAGTTCTCAGGCCCGTCCGTCTCCTTGATGGTGACGACAGGCAACAAGGTGTGGTGAGGTAGCCCTTTCTGTTGGAGAGATCATCTTTGTCCTTCAGGACCCAGCTAAAAAGTTGCATCTTGGGCTGGGGTTGTGGCTCAGCGGTAGAGCGCTTGCCAAGCACGTGCACGGCCCGGGTTCGATCCTCAGCACCACATACAAATAAACGCATTGTGTACAACTAACGCAAGTAAATAAATATTTTTTAAAAAAGTTACATCTTGGACTTCAGTTCTGACATGTGAAGAGCTTGTAAACTGTCATTCCTATCCTGACAATAAGGAAAAGCTTTAAAAAAAAAAAAACCCTGATTATCAATAACTTTTCTTGGACCCATTAGAGAATTGAGGTTTCAGAGCAAACTGCCATCTCTAAATCTGGAGAGTCAGGCAAATACACAGACACAGTCAAGATTGACTAACTTGGGGCAGAAAACACTGAAGTGTAACAATAACACACTCAAATGGTAATTTTTGGTGAGTTGCTGGAGATTTGAATGTGAACTAGCTTTGGAAAGAGAAAAATTAGGGTGGCGGTTTGCAGCAGAGTTTTAGAGATACCCTCACATTTATTTGCATGTGTTTTACATCCAGGAATCCAACCAGGTTCTTATAGTGAAGAACCAAGAAAAATCCCTCATGTTTCTGGCAAAGAGAGAGGGAAAGCAAAAATTTTTGAAATCTGCTCAATGAATTTTATCCATAATAAAAGTCCAATAAAAAGGACTTTATCAGTCTTATCTCATAGAGGTAGCCCCCTCTACCCTTGATGTCCCACCTAAGTGTGGGATGAAGACAGGTAAGAAACCCTTGGGAAGGTCACACAGCTCAGGAGGAAGAGACACTAACTTGAACCATAAGATTATGGAAAGCTTTCCCTGCCCCACAATAACAGGGCTTCAGTGTCATAACAGAAGATTATAACTGGAGGAGCTGTAAGACTCAGATTCTATATAGAAAGGGGAATTTAAGAAAACAATAGATAATGGGAAAGACAAAAATAAGAACATGAGAGGAATCTGAAGCCACTAGCTCCTATAGCTATAAAAAGTATTAAATGTAGACCATCTCCTAACCAGAGAAATATAAAACTTCACACTAAAGCCCTACTTACTTTAGTTTCTATTAGCAAATATGTTGTGTCTGACTTTCTACAAAAAATTATAAAAGATTTTCAATAACTACAGTTAATACATTAAGTTCTCTAATGGAAAAAGTAGATGGTGAGCAGGAACAGGCAGGTAGTGTAAACAGAGAATCAAAAGGAGAGACTAGAAACCAAAAGCACTATAACAGAAATGAAAATGCCTCCAATGGGCTTATCAGAAGACTGGATGTGGATGAAGAAGGAATAAGTAAGCTTGGAGAAATTCTGGTAGAAGTTTCCCAGAATAGAATATAAAAAAGTAAAATGAATGGGAAAAAATCCAGAATAAAATATTCAAGAACCACGGAATTGTTTCAAAAGGTTTAATACACACATGATTTAAATACCAGAAAAAGGAGAAAGAATGGGGCAGAAAAAATACTGAAGTAATAATAACAGCCAAGAATTTCCCAAAGTATGTATCCTGGAAGCTCAGAGGAACACCAAGCATGATAAATACCCAACCTGGGAAATCACACTCACCCTTCAGAAAACCAAAGATAAAGACAAAATTGTAAAAGAAGTCAAAGAAAAGCAAGCACCTTACCTACAAAGGAACAAGGATAAAAATTAGAGCAGGCTTCTCATTAGAAACCATGCAAGCAACAAGAAAGTGGAGAAAAAGATTGAAGTGTTGAGAGAAAAAAAAAACCGAATAAACTAAAATCCTGTATCTAGCAAAATCATTCCCCAAGAGTGAGGAGAAAACAAAGACTTTCTCAGACAAAAAGTGAAGGAATTCATTGCCAGCAGATCGTCCCTGTAAGAAATGATAAAAAGAAATTCTACAGGAACAAGGGAAATTATACAGTTCAGAAACTCAGATTTATGTGACAAAAGGCAAAGCATTAGAGAAGGAAAAGATAAAGATAATAAAATATTTTAATTTTCTTATTAATTGATCTTGTAAGTAAATGTTTATTCAAAGTTGTAATAGTAACAAGTCACCATGTGGTTGTAACATATGTATTAATAACGCATGAAATTAATGAAAGCAATTTTATTTTTAAATTTTATTTGTTCTTTTTAGATATACATGACAGTAGAGTGTATTTTAACATATTATATAAACATGGAGTACATCTTATTCTAGTTAGGACCCCAGTTTTGTGGTTATGCATGATGTGGAGATTTATTGTTGTGTGTTCATATATGTACACAGGAAAGTTGTGTCGGATTCGTGCCACTGTCTTTCCTATTCCTATCTCCCCTCCCTTCCTTTCATTCAGACGAGTGGGAGGAATTGGGACTATCCCATTATAAGGTGCCTATACTACCTGTGATACATTACAGTGTCATTTGAAAGTACACATAGTACCCTACAATTGCAAATTGTAGGGTAACTACTAAAATCATTTTAAAAGAAGTATAAGGGGTATGCAAAAAAAGGAGAGGAAATGAAATAACATATAATGCTCAATCAAAACCAGGAAGGAATAAGAAGGGGTGGGGGGAAGAAAAACTGCAATGAATAAAAAACAGTTCCAAACAAGGTAGATATTAATAAATACTTCAAATGTCAATGGTGTATGTATACCAATTAAAAGATGAATGTCAAAGTAAATTTTTTACAAAAGACTGAGTTATATGTTGTCTAAAGAAATTCACTTTATAAGTAAAACAATACAAAGTAAAACAATAATGTATTCTACATTTCAAAATAGCTAAACAGAAGGACTTTAAATGTTCTCACAACAAAGAAATACTAAGTATTTGATGGAGATACTAATTAGACTGATTTGATCATTCCACAATGTATACATGTATTGAAACATCACACTATATGATATATATATATATTATATATATAATATATATATATGTATATATATAAAAATGTATTATATATATCACCTAAAAATAAAAAATAATACTTTCAGGTCAAACTTTTAAAAAAAGTAATGAGTTGACCCATACCAAAGCCACACTGAGACACTATAAGAAAACAAAATTATAGGCCAATACTTCTGGTGAATATAGATGCTGTTATGGTTTGGATGTGAGGTGTCCCCCAAAAGCTCACATGTGAGACAATGCAAGAAAGTTTGGAGGATAGATGATTGGGTTATAGTCTTAACCCAATCAGTGATTTAATCCCCTGATAGGGAAATAACTGAGTGGTAACTGAAGTGGTAGGGGGTGGTTGGAGGAGGGAGGAATTGGGGCGTGGCTTTGGGGTATATATTTTTATCTGGTGAGTAGAGTCTTTCTCTGCTTTCTAATCACCATGTGAGCTGCTTCTCTATGCCACACTCTTCTGCCATGATATTCTGCCTCATCTCAAGCCCTGAGGAATGGAGCCGGCCTTCTATGGGCTAAGAAGACCTCTGAAACTGTGAGCCCTCAAATAAACCTTTTCCTCCTCTACAGTTGTTCTGGTTGGGTCCTCAAGTCACAGCAGCAAAAAAGCTGACAAATACTCATACAAAAATCCTCAACCCCCAAACTAGCAAATCTATTGCAGCAGCACATTAAAATAATCATACACTATGATTCCACTAGGTGAGATTTATCTCTGATATGCAAGAATGTTTCAACATGCAAATCAATAAGCGTGATATACCACAGTAACAGAATAAAGGCTAAAAATCATATACTAACATAGGTACTGAAAAAGCATTTGACAAAATTCAACATATTTGCATGATTAAATCTCTCAACAAATTAGAGAAGGAAGGAATGTACCTTAATAAAATAAAGACTGTAGATGACAAGCCCACAACAAATATCATAATAGTAAAATCAAAACTTATCCTCTAAGATTAGGAACAAGACAAGGGTACATACTCTGATTGCTTCTATTCAGTATGGTAATAGAAATGCTAATCAGAGAAATTAGGCAAGAGAAAGAAATAAGAGGCATCTGAATAAGAAAGGAAGAAGGAAAATTGTCTGTGTTTGTAGATGACATGAACTTTTATACAGATAACCCTAAAGATCACTAAAAACCATAATGAATGAATTTAGTGAAAATTTCAGGGTACAAAATCAATATACAAAACTCAATTGTGTTTCTCTACATATGGTAAATTGTTTGAAAAAAAAATCTCACTTATCAAGCATCAAAAATAATAAAATACTTAGGGATAAATTTAACTCAAGAGGTGAAAGAGGTAAAAACTGTAAGACATTGATGAAACAAACAAGTAGAATAATATCTCATGTTCATGGATTAGAAGAATTAACATTGTTAGCTGGGTGCAGTGGCACATGCCTGTGATCCCAGTTGCTTGGGAGGCTGAGGCAGGAGGATCATGAGTTCTAAGCTAGCCTCAGCAACTTAGTGAGGCCCTAAGAAATTCAGTGAGACCCTGTCTCTAAATAAAATAAAAAAAAGGGCTGGGGTGGTACTCCGTGTTTAAGTGCCCGAGTTCAATCCTTGGTTCCAAGAAAAGAAAAAAAAAGAATTAACAT
Source organism: Tamias sibiricus (assembly GCA_025594165.1). NCBI lineage: Eukaryota > Metazoa > Chordata > Mammalia > Rodentia > Sciuridae > Tamias > Tamias sibiricus. Next base: position 35,981,580 of record CM046672.1, read on the forward strand.
TGTCAAAGTATCCACAAAACCAAAAGCAATATACAGATTCAAAATTCCAATGATACCCCATAAATATATACAATATTATGTGCCAAAAAATCTTTTAAAAATTCTAATGACATTTTCCCAGAAATAGTAAAAACAGTACTAAAATTCATAGTGAAAAAGACTCCAAATAACTAAAACAATTTTTACTAAAAATAACAAAACTGGAATAGAATAGAGTGCCCAGAAATACCTACCCCTCCCTGCTTTTACAGCCAACTGATTTTTGAGCCAAGAAAATGCAGTGGGCAAAGGGCAATCTTTTCAATAAATGATGGTTGGGAAACTGGACAGCCACATGCAAAAGAATGAAATTGATTATGTATCATGCCATTACAAAAATAAATCAACTAACAATAGATTAAAAACTTATATATAAAACCTGACACTGAAAAATTACGAGAAGAAAACATTGGAAGTAAGCTCTACAATATTGGTTTATACCATGATTTTAAAGATGACCCTGAGAGCACATGCAACAAAAAGAAAAATAGACCCATGGATGGCATCAAACTTAAAAGCTTCTGCACAGCAAAGGAAACAATTTAAAAAGTGAAAAGGTGGTCTGCAGATTATTATGAGTTTGAATGTATATTCAAATTATACATCTGATAAACAATATCTAAAACATTAGGAGCTTGACTCAATAACAACAACAACAACAACAACAACAAAAACCACTAAGTAATCAGATTCAAAAATGGGCAAAGCACCTGAAGAGACATCTCTCAGATGACATACAAATGTCCAGGAAGACATACAAATGTCCAAGACGTACATGAAAATTCTCAGCATTACCAATCATTAGAGAAATGCAGATTAAAATCACACCTCACGTCTGTTAGAATAGATTTTATTAGTGGTACATGGCTATAATCCCAGCAGCTTGGGAGGCTAGGTAGGAGGATCATGAGTTCATAGCCAGCCTCAGCAAGAGCAAGGCGCTAAGCAACTCAGTGAGACCCTGTCTCTAAATAAAATACAACATAGGGCTGGGGATGTGGCTCAGTGGTCAAGTGCCCCTGAGTTCAATCTCTGGTACCCAAATAAAAAAACAAAGAATGGATTTTATTAAAAATATGAAAGATAACAGGTGTTGGAGAGGATGCAGAGAAAAGGGATAATGTAAATTGGTACAACCACTGTGAAATATGGTATAGATTTTCCTCAAAAATGTAAAAATAAAACTATCATATAACCTAGTAATCCCACTTCTGGGTATATATCCAAAGGAAATGAAATCCATAATGCAAAGAGATCTCTACAACTTCATGTTGTAGCATTATTCACTATAGCCAGGATATGAAAAATATCCAACTGTCCATTGAAAGATGAGTAGACTTTTAAAATATGACGTTTATATACAAAAAATGCTATTCAGTCTTTAAAAAGGAGGTAATTCTATAATTGTGGCAATGTGTCTGTACCTGGAGAACATTATACTAAGTGAAATAAGCCAGGCACAAAGAAACAAATCCAGGTTGATCTCACTTATTTGTGGAATCTAAAGCTGTTGTACTCATAGAGCAGAGAATAGAATGGTGATTGCTAGGGGGCCACCCTGTGGGAGAAATGGGGATAAAGCATACATACAAAGTGTCTCATTGCAAGCATGCGCGCGTGCGCGCACACACACACACACACACACACACACAAATAGTAATTTATGAGGTATTGGATGTTAATTACCTTGGATGTGGTAATTATTTCACAATGTATATACATATCAGAACATCACATGGGATACCTTAAATATGTACATTTTTTATTGTCAATTATACCTCAATAAAGTTGGAGGAAATGAATAATTTTAAAGGCAAATGGGTTGAAAAGACAGATGGAGCATCTATATTGATTTCTGGGATAAAAAGGGGCATAAGGGGTAAATTTCTTAAAAAAAAAAAAAAAAAGAAGACACAATAACCCTTAACATGTGAACTCAACAACAGAGTATCAAATTACATGAGGTACAAACTTATAGAGCTACAGGGAGATACAGACAAATCCACTCTCAGAGCTGAAAATGTCAACATCACTTTTTAAGTAATTAATAGATTAAATATCTAGAAATTCAATAAGGATATAATTCACCTGAACAAAACTAATAAGCAAGTTCATCCAATTGACGTTTATAGAATACTCCACACAACAGTGGAATATACATTCTTTTCAAATTCACATGGGACACTCTTCAAGATAGACTATATTCTGAGCCATAAATGTGCCTTAATAAGTTTTAAAAAATAGAATAAAATATGTTCTCAGACCATCATGAAATTAAAATAGAAATCAATAACAGTAGAGACCAAAAAAATCCCCAAATATTTGGAGATTAAACAAGAGCATTTCTAAATAATACATGGATCAAAGAAGAAGTTGCCAGAGAAGTTTTAAACTAAGTGAAAATGAAAATACAACTTAACAAAATGTGTGGCATATGGCAAAAACAATAGTTTGAGGGAAATTTGTAATATAAAATGCATGTGTTAGAAAAGAAGAAAGATCTAAAATCAATAATCTAAACTTCTACTCTGGGAAACAAAGTTTAAAAAATAAAAGCAATTTAAGCCTAGAGAAAGCAGAAGAAATATAGTAGAACTTAAAAATAAAGATGATACAATGATAGCATTTACGTATGATTAAAATATGTAATCTGAGATTGCATGTGACAGAGATGACAAATTTATGTATAAAAGCATAAAAAACATGAATGGAAATAATACATACTAGTTTTAAGTAGTAGTTGCCTCTGGGTAGAAGAATGAAATCTGAAAGCATACAAAACAGGCCTAACATATTCCTGTGATATTTTATTTCTTGAAAGAACAAAGGATTTAAAATAAATCTAGAAACTACTACGAGTTGTTAAAGCCAAGGGTAGATACATACGTGTTCATTATGTTACTTTGAATTTCGTCTGCATGTTCAAAATACATTTAAAAACATTTAAAGTTGTGCTCTCTATGTGTATTATGAATTGTAATGCATTCTACTGTCAAATATAACAACTTTGAATTAAAAAAATACAAAGCAAAATTTAAAAAAAGTTATAGGTTTGATGAATTTTACTCTATTTCCCTTAACTTAAGGTCAATTTAATAAAAACACTTAGTCAATGTAGTGCGTGGAATTGAGTCTTCCGATATGTCAAACTCCTAACTATCAGGACCTATGATGTGACCTTACTTGGAAATGTGGACTTCACACTTGTCATTTATCACATGTCCCTTGTCAAGATGTCCCAAACATCTTGAGATGATAGAACCTTGTATTTAGGGCAGGCTCTAATCCAGTGACTGCTGTTCTTATAAGAAGAGGAAAGAGCACAGAGATACCTAGAGGGGGGGAATATTTTGTGCCAGTTATGGATTGAGGTGTTTTGAATATAGTCTCTTCTCTGGAAATTGGAATTACATGGACAATAACAGGAAATTCTACACTCTGAACTATGCTCAGTGTAGATGATATGCAGTAGGTTGAGCTCTTCATCCAACATGACTAATGTCCTTAAAATAGAAGGAGACATGGGGAAGAAAACCAGGTGGCGATGGAGGCAGAGAACCACGTGTTGCTGCCACCAGTTAGGGAACAGCAGGAGCCACCAGGAACAGGAGGAGGCAGAGAAAGATCCTCCCCTTCCAGCCTTCAGAAGGAGTGCAGCCCTGCGGACACTGTGATTTCAGTCTTCTGGACTCCAGAGTTGTGAGAGAACAAGTTATTATTATTATTATTATTATTATTATTTTATTTAAGCCACCCAGTCAGTGGTGATTTGCCATAGCAGGCCTGGGAAATGAATCCAATCACTAATAGTACAATCAGCATATGGATATGGCGACCATTCTGTACCTGAGTGCTCTAGTGATTGACTTTTGAGAACACTGATTTCACCCAGTGATTTGTTTGTGAGATGGAAGAGGATACACAAAAAAGAACCAGGCACGAGGGCACACAGATGGAGGGTGGCAGAACTAGGAATTCAGTCCAGGGACGATGGTTCACTGACCTGCTATTTTTCTCTCTGCAGTGGGCAAATGTATACTAGATCTCCCACTGCCATCACCTGGAAATTCCTCCATAAATATCTGACCTGTCCTCGCAGTACAGAGCACAGGTACATTTGAGTACCTCTCAGAGATAACCCTGCCACCTGCCACCCTTGGAGAGTGGTTTTGCTGCTTGGCAACTGTTGCCATTCTTACCCAAGTGTGTTCTGGGCTGTGGATTCATTGTCTTCCCCATCCATAGCAGGACGTGGCTAAGTCTCTCTTCCTTAGTCTGCTTGGGCTGCCATAGCAGAATACAACAGACTGGGCGGCTTCAACAACAGGAATTTTTTTTTTTTTTTTTTTTTGGTACTGGGGATTGAACTCAGTGGCACTCGACCACTGGGTCACATCCCCAGCCCTTTTTTTGTATTTTATTAGAGACAGGGTCTCACTGAGTTGCTAAGTGCCTCGCCATTGCTGAGGCTGGCTTTGAACTCGTGATCCTCCTGCCTCAGCCTCCCAAAGTGCTGGGATTACAGGCGTGCGCCACCGCGCCCGGCGAACAACAACAGGAATTTAATCTCTCAAAGTTTGGAGGCTAAAGGTCAAGATCAAGGTGTCTGCAGATTTGGTTTCTCTCTTTCCTTCTTTCTTCCTTCCTTCCTTCCATCCAGGGAATGAACCCCGGGGCATTTTACCATTGAACCACATCCCCAGCCCTCTTTATTTATTATATTTTAAAAAAAATTATTTCAATTAGGTATGTATGACAGCAGAATGCATTTTGATTCATTGTACACAATTGCAGCACAACTTTACATTTCTGTGGTTGTACACTATGTAGTGTTATACCATATGTGAAGCCATACATGTACCTAGGGTAATGATGTCTGTCTCATTCCACCATCTTTCCTGCCCCCATGCCACCTTTTTTTTTTTTTTTTTTTTGTCTTGAGACAAGGCCTCACTAGGTTGCTTACAGCCTTGCTATGTTTCTGAGTGTGGCTTTAAACCTGCGATCCTCCTGCCTCAGTCCCCTGAGCTGCTGGGATTACAGGCAGGCACCACCACACCGAGCTTGCATATTTGCTTTCTTCTGAGGCCTCTCTCCTTGGCTTGTAGATGGTCAACTCCTTACTGTGTCCATGTGTCCTTAACTATGAACATGCACATGCCTGGTGTGTTTTCATAAGGACATCTGTCCATTGGTTTAGAGCTTCCATTCTTATGACCTCATTTAATATTGATTACCTCCCTCATTAATATTAATTACCTCCAAATACAGTCACATTGGGACTTAGGACTTCAACATGAATTTGGGGAGTGGGGATACAATTCAGTCCATAGCACTATCTTTCAGCCAGTCCTGGCAATTCCTCTGAATTGTGGATGGATTTTATTGTATTTCATTTGTTCTTTTTAGTTATACATGACAGTAGAGTGTGTTTTGACATATCACACATACATGGGGTATAACTTGTGGTTGTACATGCTGTGGAGTTATACTGGTTGTTTATTCATATATGAACCCAGGAAAGTGATGTCTGATTCATTCTACTGTCTTTCCCATTCCCATCTCCCCCATTACCCCCACATCTCCCTGCCCAATTTTGTAAACCTTCACTCCCCCCACCCCTTGCCTGTCCTCTTATTGTGAGTCAGTATCTACATATCAGAGAAAACATTAAGCCTTTGGGTTTTTGGGCTTGGCTTATTTCACTTAGCATGATAGTCTCCAGGTCCATCCATTTCCCAGCAAATGCCATAATTTCATTCTTCCTTATGGCTGAGTAATTGTGTATACATCCCACATATCCTTTATTCATTCATCTGTTGAAGGGTACCTAGATTGGTTCCAAAGCTTAGCTATTATGAATTGAGCTTCTGTAAACACTGATGTGGCCACGTCATTATAGTACTCTGATTTTAAGTCTTTGGAGTGTATGCTGAAGAGAGGGATGACTGGGTCAAATGGTAGTTCCATTCCAAGTTTTCTGAGGAATCTCCATACTGCTTTTGTGGATGGATTTTAATTGCCTCCATGGAATTATCATGGTGGTTGGGGCGAGGGTGGGGTAGGGCAAGAAACAGTTCTGTAGAAGGGTCTGAGATAGTCCTGGAGAGAAGGAGGACTTCAACTCAGGATCAGCAGGGTCCTTGGCTTATGGGACAGACATTCAGCACATGCTAGTCAGACTCACAGACAGAGGTTTATTTAGGAAAGCAGATACACATTCAAGGGAAAATCCAGGCCATCTCGAGAGGGAAAGAAGCATTTTGGGGGTTCCCAGATCTTCCTTCAAATGAAAATTAGTGAAGGGGATATGGGAAGGTATGTAAGAATAATATTAAGATGATTTATGATGGTCTGGTGAATCTCAGGTGCTTAGGCCGATATATTCTTCATTAAAGTCCTCTAAATTATAGGTTTCTTAAAATGCCACAGCTCTCTTTGCTGAATCTATTTATTGGGGAGTTAATTAATAGTGCGCAGGTGTATTTCCAGATTTCCCAGGAATTTAGGAGTAACAGATCTGGGAAAGAGAGACTGGCTTGAGGAGTGACAGGCCTGGAAATCTGTGCAGAACCTTTTATTTTTTTTATTTTATTTTTTTATTTTTTAAAAAATATTTATTTATTTGCTTTAGTTGTACACAATGCAATGCATTTATGTTTACGTGGTGCTGAGGATCGAACCCGGGCCGTGCACATGCTAGGCGAGTGCTCTACCACTGAGCCACAACCCCAGCCCCTGTGCAGAACTTTTGAATTAAAAATTTATTTCCTTGGCCAGGCATGATGACCCATGCCTGTAATCCCAGCAAATTGGGAAGCTGATCAGGAAGATGGCAAATTCAAGGTTAGCCTGGGCAACTTAACAAGACCCTGTCTCAAAATAAAAAATAAAAAGGACTGGGGATATAGCTCAGTGGTAAAGCACCCAGTACTGAATTTTTTTTTTTTTTTTTTTTTGTTTTTTTGTTTTAAATTTCCTTGTCTTTTCTTATGTCTCCTTTCTACATAATTTTTCATTTCTCCATCCTACCTCAGGATGATGACTGGAAGTCTAGTGTTGCAAGGCTGCTCCGCAGACAGAGTAAGCCCCATTTGCACTAGCTGCTGTGAGCATGGATGGGGCCCCATCCATCCTGAGAAGAGCCCACAGTCTGGAGGGTTAATGAAAACAGGACTGGCCGTTGAACAGTTTGTTCTCACTGACCCTCTCCTTCCCTCTCAAGTCTGTTCTACTTCTGTCGTCCTCTGACCAGCTAATATCCCCCATTCAGGCCTCCTGCCACCTTGAAAATTCCCTGTTGTATTAACTGATGCAGTCTACAAATGGCTGTCCAAGCTTGCCCTTCACTACCCATCCCTGGGAAAAGTGATCCAGTAACTAGTCCACACTGAGATGGGTCACTGAACCTCTTCCAGGGGGAGAGTGCAGGAGCCAAATGAATAAAACTGCAAAGATGGCATTTGAGGCCTTGGGGAGGATCTGGCTCAGTTCTGTGTTCTATTGTTTTTCTCTTGTAATCTTCTAGGTCATTCTTACTCTCAGGTCCTGGAAGGAAGGGATGGTCACTAGAGAAGTAGAGGCAGGTTAATAGAAGGCCACCAATAAAGACCTGAGCTTTAATGCCCATGTTGGCCCTGATGCAACCTTGGGCAACCCTCACCCCCTTTTAGCCTGTTTCCCTACCTGCACAATAATAAAGATGCCCCTCCAGGGACCCTGAGAATGAAAGCTGGTAACAAACAGAAAAGTGTTTTAGATGGAAAAGGTCATAAAATAAATTCAAGGTGTTATTATTTTAAGGTGCAAAATCAGAACTTATAAAACCAGGCATAAAAATGTCCTGGTGGATATATTTTCATTCTGGAGAAAATTAATGACTCCGTCCTGGGCTTGAATTTTCCATTGACTCAATCCTGGAGCGTCAGAGTTGGGAGCCCTCTTAGAGATATGCATTCCTACCTATCCTGATGGGCCCAGAGAGGGAAGAGACTTGCGCAAGGTCATATAGCAGGTTAGGTAGCTTGGTTTGGGGCTAGATAGATGGGATGGCAGAGAGTGGATAGCTATAACCTGTGAACCTTCTCTAAGTGACACCTGAGATATGACACTCATCTCAACGTTTGGGCACATCTGTGCGGGATGGAGGCCTCTGATTTGCAGACCCAGTGGATGCTCAGAGGAAATTCCTGCTGCAATTGCTGATCTCAGCTCCTTAGCGCTACAGGCTGGCTCCAACCGGAAACTCCTGCTGTTGATTTCTTCTCCCTTGCTGGGATGGCTCTTGTACAGTGTGGCTTGGTCTGGTTTGAGTGCAGAGGTAATTGCAATATATTGAGGTTTGGTATTGTAATAAAAATAGGGGCCATTACAGCTACCATTTATGTCATTAGTATTTAGTGGTGGTGTGTTGCAGCTTTTTTAGTGCTCATAAAACTGTCGCTGCTTGCAGATATGTCACGGCGCTGATATAAATTTAAAGGGTTGGAAATCCATAAGTCATAAAAACTAGATAGTAAATAGCAACAGAACAGGATGGACAAGAACTGTTGCATTAGGCATGCAAATGCTTATGGATTTGCATGTCTAGTGCTTGCATTAGCATAATGAGAAGCACATTTACATTACAGATGGACTTGATTAACTAGGCCCTTGTAAATAAAGTCCACTCATCCTTAAATAGGGGGTGTTTGGGACCCCAAGGAGGGATTGTTACAAGACCCAAAGGGCAAGTAGTGTCACTTCTTGTTTCTTCTCTGGTAATATTGATTTAATTGAGAAATCTTCAGAATCACTGACAGTGTTCAGACGAGAATGGATTTGGACTCATTGGATGTAATCGTAATGGTTAACACACATTGAATGCTTACTATAAATTAGCCACTATTTAAACATTTTACACTTACTAGCTTACTTCCTTTTTACAACAGTCGTATTATTATCCCACTTTTATAGACAAGAAGCTAAGGAACAGAAGGGACAAGGGAATTTATCAAAGTCCAACTGTGAATGAGTGGTAGAATCAGGAGGTGAACCGTGGTAGGTCTGGTTCCAAACCTATACTCTCCCCGCCCAGAACTGCCTCAGTTCACGCTGCACACACCTAACACTAAGCCACGACTATGTACCAGGCTCCATGCTACTGTTAAGGATAGAAAGACAAATAAGATAATGCTTTCTTCCTATAAAACTCAGGTAATCTGGTGGAGAAATTGAGAAGAAAGCAAAAATTCCCACATTGTATTCAGGGAGTTCAGGGAAGGACACTTTATTGCCCAGGAAAGGTGGTCACAGAAGGCTACTCAAGGGGGGAAGCCTCTGAAACAGAGGCTGGAAGGATATGTAGGGGCAGCGCCACGGGCGTGGGGAGCACTAGGTGTGTTCTCACATCCGGTCTGTTCACGCTGGAGCACACGTGCGTTGGAATGGGAATCAGGAGGAGCTGGACGTGAGGACCTCAGAGCACGTGGGAAGACTCAGAGGGGCCAACTGGTCATCTGGTCCTAGAGCGTCGCCACATAGAATCATAGAATCGTCCTTCGGGATTAGGCGCTAGGATTTGCATCTCAAATACCAATTCTCTAGTATAAATTCCTGAATGAAATCCTACTAAAAAGTCTTGTGCCTTTTCTCTTATTTCATAGATTCATAAACTTCCAGAGCTGGTCAGGGTATCACTGACCCTTTTAGAATGCATGATTCCTGCCACAAGCTCCTTATAACTGGTGGGTTGTTTACCTTCTACTCTTCACCTGGGGTTGAGCCAGAGGGGAATATAATCTGTCTCATTCTTGGGAGCCCAGTTGAATGAGAGACCCCCAAATTACCCAACATTTCCAAGTGTGTTGGTCCTATAAGCTCTCATTTTGGCAACAGATCTTAATATTATGTATACTACTTGTTCCAGGTATACCTGAATGTACTCCTCCTATTAATTATTTTTTTATGGTGGCAAACAAAATATGGTGGACAACTTGGAGAATTTCTGAGAGCTGACATCCTCTCCTAGTCACCTTAGTGAATCAAGGTGCACATAGTTACCTTTGCAAGTTGGCTTTGAATCTCCTTGGAGTCGTCAGACAGCATTCAATAGGGATTTCAGCTGAATCTTCTGTGGGTCCAGCAATCCTGGTGGTCTTCTTCATTGTTGAGAGCCTTCCTTTCTCTTGCTGGTAGCTCTGGGGTCTGTACTGAGCAGGTAGAAGTTGTCATCTTGAGGTAGTCGGCAAGGGGTGTTATGTGAGGTCACTGGTCCTTGAACTATGATCTTTACATAAGGAGCAGAAGGAAGGCATATGGGAATAAGAAGCCATGGATGTTTCAGATCATCAGGAAAGGATGTGGCAGAAATTCTCCAGGCAGAGCTTTCTTATAGAAAAATCAGAGGCTATACTGGAGAATGCATGGGGTCAGGGTGCTCCTCCTCAGCTGTCTCCTCCTTGTCCCCATTCCTGGTAAACTCTGGCTACAGCCCATCTGGTTCCCATCATCTTCCTCTGGTAAGTTCAATTAGGATGAAGTTTACCATGCTCTTACCTGCTTCTGTCCTTGGTCAGCCAGGAACTCCTCAGACATTCCTTTTCATAGCTGGCATGAAAGTGAGATTTTGGACAAAGAGCTCTTGCCTGGCCCTCTGGGGACAGCAGAGCCGCTGGATCCCAGGGTCTATTTCCAGGGGATCACAGGGCTGCCCATTCTCTGGCAGATGAACCTTCCCAGCAACAGTATCAGGGCACTGCTCCTCTCTTCTCCCTAGGCCATTAGCACAGCCACAAAGCTGGGTCTGTTTAGTGTTGGCTTTGAGCCAGAACTAGGCCTGGGGGGATAAATGGCTTCCCAGGTCCTCCGCTTCTTGAAGGAGAAACATGCACTCTAGTTCTTGGATGTACAGTTTATGACAGGTTGACTGTGCCAAGTGACATTTTCCTAGTGTACACTAAGGTGCATATTCATCTCTTTGTGGGTGTGTGTACATCAGTCTTTAGGTACATTTCTCTCTGTGTTTGCACACATCTGTGCATGTGTATATGTAGGTATATTTGAAGACCTGCCTATGCATGTGCAGGTACTTCTTTCTGTGCACGTGTGTTCCTGTGTGTATAAGCACATCCATACACACCTGTGTGTGCAGGTGCATCTGTGTACACACACATCTGGAAATGCTAAGGAGTATTAGGAACTTGGTGCTGGGCCAAGAGCAGATGCTATAATTTCTTCCTTGGAAGTTCAGAGTCCCTAAGGATAAAATTCCCCCATTGGAGACAGCAGCCAAGTTGCCAGCTGGGCTCTAAATCTCTTTTATGTTGCCCAAGGCCATTATCCCAGGCACTGCCCCTGGGCTGGCAGGATGGGAGAAGACAGGCTCTTCAGGAAGATTTGGGAAGTGCTAAGGGTATTGTAGCCCAAGGACAGAAGAACTAGACTTTCTCACCTTGCACTTCCTTCTCCCTGCTAACTCTGAAGTAGGAGCCTGGTGGGTAAAAGGGAGATCATGGTGAGAGCAAACGCTCACTGAACTAAGTTTTTACACATATAGGAAGTTGACTGATTCTCCTAATAGCTTCAGGAGGATTATTAGTCCCCATTTCCAGATGATGATGTGAAGGCACAGTGGGTTTAAGCAACTTGCTGGGGTTGGCTGTCGGGCAGGGGAACTCCACGTGCTGTGCTCCCAAGCACTAAGTTCTTCTGCATGGAGCCACACAGCCTGGACATTTCTTGTTCCCAGTCACCAGAGGTCATTCCTGCTGAAAGACCAAACCAAGAAGTTTCATTCTTTGTTGGTCTCACCTTCCATTTTTGCTTTTCTCTTTGCTCTGAAGGAGTCCACGATATGTCTACCAACACCTAGCACTTCCCGCGGAGGCATCCTGGTGGTCAGAACTTCTCCTCCCAGCATCACCTAAGCTCCCAGCCAGCTTAGCGTCACAACTGCCTGTGGTGGTGGCTACTCTGTCACTGACCTGCACTCTGCTTCCCAAGGTGTTTCCAGATTGACCAAAGTAATCAGCACTAAGGAGTGTATGACCTCCTGATAAAGTCAAATGTCTCAGTTCCCCAGGATGAAAAGCAGGAGCACCTCAGTTGCATGAAACCCAGCTTTCTTTCTCTAGGCTCACAAAAGGGAAGGGACCTTCCCATGATACACAGCGAGTAGGATGGTCTTGTGGTTTCAAACTCAATACTCCTCTCACTTCACCAATTCTGGTTTTACAGTTAATTAAAAGAAAATGTGAGGATGGGAGGAACCTCAGGCATTGAAACTAGTTAATGGTGGAGATGGTTTGATTATATCTATCTCTATCTCTATCTCTGGGTCAAGGTGGTATTCCTGACATTGGAGCTAAAACAGGAGTTCTTGCCTTCACCTCTTCTGGGTACCTGTCAAAGATCATAAAAACTCCAACCTGAGATGTGACCTCTTATACAAATCCAAGAGGACCCAAAGTGTCAGGCACCTAAGCAACATTCTTTTAAGGGTAAGATGTAGGGAAAGGAGATGAAATAGAACTTTTTTCATGGTATTTTATTGTAGCTCTTCTGTTTGGAAAACTGCAGCTGGAGGGCAAGTCTGAGATAGCAAGGAAGTAAATAGCAGATAAGATTCAGCTGTCATCAATAGCCCAAGCCCTGGCACATCCTGCTTACCACCTGTGAGCCACTCAGTAGCAGTCCTTGTCATGTTTTAAGTAAATGTGGAATTGGAAACACCTGGTTAGACGTATCCTTGATTCCTTTTATGGGTGGAGCACGTTGAATACATGACCAATGCAGCAAGAATCCACAGACCCCAGTCTTGGTGGGGAGAGGAAGATGGGGATGTCACCAATGGTGGAGTCTCTGCCTTTCTCGAGTTAAGGTCTCAGAATCCCTTCCAGGTTTTAAGGGGCTCTAGGACACCATATGGCCCACTATACAATTGGTTTCAAGGTTTCCCTATCTTCGAGAAACTCACGAGCTGCTTAAAATGAGTTTCCAAATGTGTGTTTAGGCTGGATTTACGTCTGGGTTGCTGCATATTAAATGCTGATTATTAAAAACATTTGCATGGCTCTTTAACAACGATAGATTATGTATCTGTTACCTAAGTCTCAGTGAAGGCTTTATTAATTCATTATTATTTTATCAACATACAATAAACTGTTCTATTAAATCTAAATTAGACAGATATTTGGGGAGGGATCATCTAAAAGGACCTCAGCCGAGACTATCCCCAGGGAAGGACTTAATGAAGTTTCAAACAGTTAATAACCCTCAGTTCATAAATAAACCATGGGTATTTAAAGACCTGCAAAATACTAAAATAAGATGTTGAGACTCAACAAAAGAGGTATGGAAAAACATTCTTTCAATTCCCCTCCTGTAACTCACAGGTATAACCTCTGCCTTTAGACAATATTTCCTGGGTATCTGGGAATATGTGACACTCCCAGGGATAAACTCTGCCCTTGGATCCAAATTTCCTAAGGAAATAGGCAGAGAGCCAGCTTTGAAAGTCATTTCTCTCCTTTTCTCAAGTAATCCAGTTTTGACTTAAAAAAATGTGTTGATGAGAGAGATATAAGGGATGAAAAAGTGAGATTCTGTCTTGATATAAGAGAGGATAATTCTTTGACAATTTTATATGCCAAGTTATTACTATTTAAAGTCAAACCTCATCTTCAAATACTGTGAAAACAGGACTGGCTACATCATTTGCAAGGTCCAGTTCAAAATGAAATGTAGGACCCCTTGTTAAAAATGAGTAAATACTTTTAAAAAAAAGGCCACAGTGGAGCATTAAACCCAGCATAGCACCCTTCTAAGTGTGGGGTCCAGTGTGATGGTGCAGATTGAAGGACCATGAAACTGGACTCTGCCCACATGACTCTGAGCAAGAAAGACAGAGGCATAGAAGCAAAGGCCCTGAGGTGGGGAAGTGCTGGTGTTCCATCTGAAGATAGGGAGTGTGGAGGGACCATTGTAGGGAAAACAGGCAGGCTATAGGCGGAAGTTGGAGCCAAGTTGCAAAGGTCTAAAGGACAAGGAAGTTTAGAACAGAGTGTGAGAACTCAGAAGGTCAAGGGCCAAGGACCGACATGGTTTCCAATTTTCTTCATTTTGGGGCTCTACTTAGAGACAACACTTGTGTCCCCCCCCCCCCCCATCTTCAGCTAGAGTTGTCAACAAGCACTGGTTTCCTGCATGGTGACTAACCACAGTGAGGTTGAGCCTTTCTTAATTTAGCATCTCCTGAAAGAAGGGCCTGAGACACAGAGTTGGGCATAAGTGATTTAATTGTGGGTGATCTGAGTAAGCAGAGCGAGGAACAGAAAGAGTGAGAAAGAAAAAAGGCCAGTAAAAAAAAATGTGTCATTGAGTGGGCTGCCACAGCGGACAGCTGGGGTTCCTCTGAGGAACTGTAGAATGTGCCACTGAACAACAAGAAGCTAGAGCATTTATCTGCTGACTCCTGTCCCTTATAGGTTGAGGATGCTCTTTGGAAGTGTTGTCTAGCATGCACAGTGAGGCTCTACCTGCTGATGGCTGAAAGGCCTCATGGCTCTGGATAACTTCTTGGGGCAGAGAGAACCAAAGAGACAATGGAACTCACTTGAGGTGGGATGTTGGTTGGTGCTCAGACCTGCCCCCGCAGCTGCATGGAAATTGGTTGGGCCTAAGGCGTATGGCAGGACCCATAAAGGACTTGCAACAGAGCCCCCTAGAGGACCAAGGAGTGTCTGGGAGTCTTCATGGTCTCGCCCACTCAGGGCTTGTTTTCTGGGGACACATAGATGATTGGAAAGGTTAACTTTTCCAATGCCAACCACAGAGGCAGAGTATGTGTCCTAGGTGGGGACAACTTAAAACACAGGAAGACCAGAAAGCTGCTGTGGAGGATTCACTGAATCTTTCTACATCTCTTCCTGTTGGATGCCTCATATTCTACCCCTGGTTCTTCATAGTTACCTCGTGCACTGAAACTGTTAGTGGGAATGGTAGCAGAGCAATGCTGAACTCTACCATCATGGGGTAGTAAGAAAAAGACACATAACTTTGCCAAGAATCAGCTCAAGGGCCCCAAAGCATGATTCAGTCTTAAGGATATGGGCTTTGGAGGGGGATGGCTCTGGGTTTGAATCCTGGTTTTGCCGCTTTTCAACTATGGAATCTTGGGCAGTTCACTCTTTCTCTAGACAGTGAGTAGTAATTAAGTAGTGCCCAGCCTTGATTCTGTTTCAGGCATAGAGAAAAACTCACAGGGAGCATCTAGGCTAGGAAAGGAGATAGAGCATAAAGGATGGGAATGAATTGTGATCAAGTACTAGGAAGATGAATCATATGAAGGACTCCCGGGTGAGGGGTGAGAAGTGATTAGACCACGTAGCTAAGGTAGCAAGGCTCCGTTTCCACATCTGGAGGGAAGAAAGTAAATCACCATGGGGAAAGCAGGAGTGAGAGCTTCCTAGGCAAATATACCACCGTGGAGTAAAGCCACAGGGTGTGAAAGAGCAGGCACAGTTGGGTCATCAGGAGTACATCTACCGTAGTAAGTGTAGAAGGAGCCATGAGATGCAGAAGGAGCAGGTTTCAGGTCACGCTGGGCAGTGATGTCCAAGGGAAGGACTTTAAGGTTTTATTAAGTGGAAAGGGAAGCCATAAACGTCTTAAGAGCCAGGGGATGTGATCTAATTTGGGGGGGTTAAAAAGACCTCTCTGGATACTATGAAGTGACTAGTTTGGAAGAGGAACAAAAGTAGCCATGAGGAAACAAGGAAGAGGATCCTGTGGTAATTCAGAGATGTCTGTGAGAGCAGGGATAGAAGGAGGTGGGTGGATTTGAGGTTCATTTGGGAGGTAGCATCATCTAGATGTGCTGAAAGGTGGGATGTCAGAGTGGAGAGACAGGCAGGGATGACTCCTCGTAAAGAGAGCTGCTGTTTCCTGAGATGGGTGAGATTAAGGTAAGAGCATTTGTGCATGCATGTGGGGGACTGAACAGGTGGGACATGGTGAATTTGAGATGTCCTTATGTTGTGCAGGTGGAGATGGTGATTAGGGATTAGCTTATTGAGTCTACAGGTGAGGAAAGCCATTTTTGCTGGAGACTGAACTTGAAGGTCACTGGCACAGAGATGCTGTCTGAAAGCCTGGGGATAGATGTGATCTGCAAAGAGGAGAGCACATCTATCTGCAGAGTGAGGTGAAGCTCAGCAAGTACCAGTTCCCTTCCCCCTTCTCTCTGCCTCCTTTCCTTCCTTAATAGAAACTAGACAATGGGCCCCCGGGAGGCTCCTGCAAAGGCTAGAACAGGGACCATGCCAAAGGAGAAGAGCAGCACAGTTTATGCTCAGCCCCAGCACCAGGTCACTCTCTTCCAAGGTTCTTATTTCTGAGAAACATGACGCACCAGGCTGTATTGGAGGACTGTCACAAACAGGATGGACATGACCCTTTGACATTGAACTCATTCCCAACATAGAGGCTGTGTGGATTCATCTTTCCTCAATGCAGTGAGCTGGAGAGGAGAGGCGGACCCTGAGGTCGGAACCCAAGTCCCACTGGCAAAGCGACTACAAACCCATTTGATGCTGTGGTGACAAAAGGCCTTGGTTGCTAGGAAGAAGGCAGTAGAGAGGCCCCACACAAGCAGTTTGCCAGGGTGGATCAAATGCACATTGAAATATGAATCATCGGAGGCCTTTTAAAGACTGTCGCCTGACATACAGAAATCACATTTCTCATCCAGTGGAAAATGGCAGCAGGCATCAATTGTTAGGGGACACCGTGTGAATGGCAGGCCTTGTGCAGTGCTTTGTTCCATGTGTAACATTTCTATCCACAGTGACAGTTCCTGCACAATGTCTGCAAATGTACATGGGGACACACACACACACGCATCGGTTATTCATTTGTAGATATTTTAGTGCTTCCTCTGCATTCTTATTAAGAGAAGATTCACATGGCTCCAGCAGCTTTTGCCTAGCTCCCTAAAATGTTCTACCATGGAAGCATTTTCAAGCAATCATGACATCAGCCTCAACTAGAATATTACTTTATACTGGGTTAAGAACTCCCATTCTGGACTTGAGTCCAAATTTTGGCTCTGCCACGGTAACCTTGGACAAATCACTTTATTTTTCCTAAGCTGTTTCCTTATATATGAAATAAAAATGCTAACTTACTATCAGTCTGTGCAGAGTTATTGAAAGTGGTAAGAGGAATAATGCCCAGTGAATGTTTAGCACAGAGCCTAGGATGTGATAGACACTTTGTAAGTGCTGTCTGTTCCTTGTGCCCCAACCCCGCCTTTCAGACGAGCTGATGGTGGTTCTAAGGCCAAGCGACTCAGTCAAGGTCACCCAGTTTCTGTGGTGTTAGAACTGAATGTTTGAATCCTCCCCAAATTCATATGTTGAATACCTAAGCCCCAGTGTAATGATATTTGGAGATGGGACTTTCAGAGGTGATCAGGGTTAGATTAGGTCATAGGAATGTGGCCGTCATGATGGGATCAGTGTCCTTTGAGAACAGGAAGAGATAGAGATATATAGATAGAGAGATTGGCACATAGGTACTTAGGAAAGGCCATGTGTAGCTACTGCAGGAAGTTGGAGGTATCCATGACAGAATGGGAGCCCTGACCAGGAACTGAACTGGCCAACACCTCGATCCTGAACTCAGCATCCAGAACTGTGAGAAATGATCTGGTCTATGGTATTTTGTTAGGAAAGCCCAAACTAAGACATGGAATTTCTAACTTATGTTCAATTCACGCTGTTGAAATTGAGGAATGTAGGTACAAATCTCAGAGACGCCCTAAAGGTGGATACAAAGCACCCAGAGCATAAAGGAAATTAGGAAGTGGGCCTATCCTTTGCCTCCTTCCTGTCCTGTCCCTTGGTTTCCATGGGTTTCTGCATTGTAAAACACATGTAGTTTCCAGAGCCAAAGTCCAGTTGTCCACGTTCATAAACTTGGGCGTGGCAATTTCACTCATTCAATGTTCATTCCGTTCACATTTTTTTCATTCATTATTTTCACATACATTTTATTCATCCTCAAATCACTCGGCATTTATTGAATGCCTACTGTGTGCAGGACCTTAATTAAACAAGTGAAAAAACAATCTCCTTCATAAACTGTGGGTCTGATGACTTTGGGGTTTGTCTGCTGTGTGTTCAGGGTATGAGATATGTCTGCCCTTCTGTCTCCTCCAAGGCCTAGCAGCACATGCGCACCAAGGTCACTCCCTTTCTGGCCTCTGGTTCCACCTCCAGCTCTGCAGTGTGAATGTTCCAGCACCTGCTCTCTTGAAGGGGCTTGCCTGCATTTGTTTCCTGTTGCTGTTGTAATAAATTACTGCAAACTTAGTAGCCTAACACACACACACGCAGAGTTATTACCTCTCGGTTTCACAGGTTAGCAAAAGTTTGACCCTTGTCTCACTGGGCTGAATGAAGGTGTCATCAGAACCATGTTCCTTTCTGAAGACTCTGGTGAAAAATCCATTTCCTGTTTTTTTCCAGCTTCTAAAGGCCACTCCCATTCCTCACCTCCTGGCCCCATCTTTCACCTCCAAAGCTAGCAAGCGTGCACCTCTGGTTCTTCTATATCACATTACCCTCTGACCCAGCCAGGAAGGTTTCTCTGATTTTAAGAATGCTTGTGGGGGCTGGGGATATAGCTCAGTTGGTAGCATGCTTGCCTCACATGCACAAGGCCCTGGGTTCAATCCCCAGAACCACACACACACACACACACACACACACACACACACAAGACAGTGATTAAACTGGGTCCACCTGGATGGTACAGGGACCCTACCCTTTTCAAAGTCCTTCACATGAGCCACATCTACAAAATTCCCTTTGTAATGCGAGGTAATAACATAGGTGCAGGTTCCAGGGCAAGGCCTGGACATCTTTGCATGGAAGCATTATTCTGCTATCATAGTTCCTCTCTGGTCACGGCCAGCACCTGATGGATTCAGAGCATCTGTCACTGGGCTCTGGCAGACCTGCAGGAGAGTTTTATGTCCCAAGCTAAGAGGAGCAATAAGTGAAAGTTCAGTTTCAATGCAATGGATGGAGGCTCTCCAGTCAATCAAATTATAGTTCAATCAGTTCATTTTAATCACTCCTCTGGAGAGAAGTAAAACCCCGTGTTGAGGAATATGCAGCAATTTTATTGATGACAAGTTTAATTGTTTCATTTTTCCTTACTGTCTCCAACACAGCCGACTTTTAATCAGTGGGAGCTGAAGTTCTAATGAAGTAAAGTCCACTTTTCCGCAGTTCACAACTAGCTGGAAATAATTGGGCTGAGACTCCCATCCAGACACTGCAGAGCCGCTGGCATCTTCCTGAAAACTGGGCTTAATTGCTTTGCTGATGTTGTTAAGTAGTCCTGAGGGGGCGGAAGTAGTAACGCTGCCCACATAGCGAGGAAACAATACCCCCAAATGTCTTAAAAGGGTCCTCAAAGTCTGTCCAATTGGTAGTGAGGAAGGAAAAATAAAATGGAGTGTCTTTTCTGCAGGCAGGGACCTGGGGAGTGTGCGGGAGCTATGCCATAAACCACCACGATCTGATAAAGAGCAACATCAATATCAGCATCAAGCAAACTTTTTTCTTTCCTTCCTTTGAAAGCTAAGCAGGATTCCAAGTGCAGGTGTGAGCGTGTGATAGCGTGTGCCCACGTCTGTGTTTCTAAGGTGAAGCATCAGGTTTTCGGGGGCAGGTGGCTGGCTCTGATCTCAGAAAGGGAGGGCTCTTGGATGGCAGATGGAGAGGACTCAAATGGATGTTGTCTCAGCCCTGAGAGGAGGCTGGCCTGGAAGACTTGGAACAGCCAGAGACTCCTTCTTTCTTCTCTCCCATCTCCACACAATTTTTATATTTCTTGATGGGGACGATGATGGTGGTGGTGATGATGATGATGATAGCAATAACTTCTTGGTTTTGCTCACTTATTATGCAGAAAGATACTTGGACCAAGTTCTTTAAATAGGTTCTCTTATTCCTCATAAAATCCAATAAATTACATGCTATTATTTTCCCCTATTACAAATTTTTAAAAAAGTGAACCAATCACTAAATAAGAGATTTTTTGCTTATGATAAATGCTATATAGCAGAGGGTAACTTCTGATGGTGGGTGTGGATGGTCAGGCAAGGCCTCTGAAGAGAAGGACTAAGGCCTGAATTATTTTCAGGAGCCAACTAGGCAGACATCTGGGAGAAGAGCCTTTTAGGAAAAAAAATAACAAATAATGCAGGAGTAAGCTTGGCTTGAAGAATAAGACAGCCAGTGTGACAAACATAATGAATGAGTGGAAAGAAGTGGTTTTAGGGTCTAAAAGTGTGCGTCTACATGATTCTTATGTTGAAACCCCATCCTCATGAGAGAGTATTAGGAGATGGGAACTCTAGGCGGATGGAGTCCTCACGAGTGGTATTAGTGTCCTATAAGGACACTTTTATAAAAAGAGGCCCAAGGGAGCCTGCCTGTCCCCTTCCACTATAAGAGGACACAGAGAAGGTACATTTATGAGGAATGGATCTCACCAGACACCAAAACCTGCTGATGCCTCGATCTTGGATCTTCCAGCTTCTAGAACTGTAAGAGATAAAGTTCTGTCATTTATCAGCCACCCATTCACGGTATTCTCTTAGAACAGCCTGAGGGGCAAAGATGGGTAAGACACCAAAGGGAGAGGGCAATAAGCAACATCACGGAGGACCTGAAGGAGCAGGCTACAGAATGAGGAGCGTGTCCTAATCGCACTAATCGCAACAGGATTCCCAAGAAGAAAATGGCAACCTCCGATTTACTTTTTAAAATGGCTTTTTGTTGTTGTTGTTGTTGTTGTTGCAAGTTCAGAAACGGGGAGATTACTCAAGGAGGCTCCCACTATAGGACATTCAGAATGTCTCAGTAAACATAGATGATTATAAAAAATTATTGGCATCCAAGAAAGGTGTTAGCACCTGAGGAGATACGCAGTTAAATTTATAGGTAGCAGGAGAAAACCGTTCTGGCCAGTCGTGTGAAATGTAAGATGAGAATTCAGAGAGTCAAGTATTCCCGGATCATTGCAGAGTTCCTTAATGAATGGAAAAGTAGTGAGTGCGGGAACAGGAAAGGGAGGACGCTGATGATAAGCACAAAACGGGGGTGGCCCATCAGCTGGTGTGCTTACTGCAACTGTGGCATTATGACCAATAACCAAAAGGGCCTTGAATGGATGAATCTGGAAAGCAGCACTGTCATCAGACCCTTGTCTTTAGATTTGCCACTACCCTGAAGCATCTCAGCCTGCACCAACACACTTCCCCAACCGCGGTGCTGTTGTTTCTGAGTCAGAAAGAGGAGATAAATAAACTTGTGAAGAAGGGTATGTGAGAAGTGTGTGTGTGTGTGTGTGTGTGTGTGTGAGAGAGAGAGAGAGAGAGAGAAAGAGAGAGAGAGAGAGAAGGAGAGAGAAAAGGAGAGAGACGTCTTTCTCCTTAACCCAAGCCATTGTAGTATTTTTATTTGAAAATTCTTTGCTGCTTTTAAATAAAAAAGGATAAATTAAAATACAATAAAATATTATAGAGGGAAAAAAGTCAAAAGAAGAATGACATTCTCCTGGCATTTATTTCAAGGCTGCAAAGTGTAGTGCGTCTTGACAGCATCCAGAGAGATTTTTCTCCTTTAAGCTAGGTGTCGGAAAATGTGCTTCATTTAAGCAAATCAATATCTTTAATTTTGGCCTGTTGCTCTGGATTTAGTGCCCGATTTCCAGGGAAACGTAGGAAGAGTCAAGCCTCATAACTTTGCACAGTTTCCGTGAAAAGGAAGCAAAAGACCAAGGACGACAAAATGGCTACTTTTAGAGACAATTTAACTTTCTTCTACTTCTTGGTAGAATATGAACTGCTTGTAAAACCATGGGGTGTGGAAGACAAATAAAGAGAAGGAGATAAGAATTTTTTGAATGTGGGGACTCTCATTGTAACTATTATGGCCTAAAAACGCCTTCCCTGAGAAGGTGACATTGGAGCAAAGACAGGCAGGAGATAAAGGGAACCAGGTAGAAATGTGGGGAGGGGATTGTGGGAGTGCAGAAAGGACGAAGCCCCTGAGGTTGGAGTGGACGCGATGTGTCAGGGGACTGTGGAGTTGTGCGTGGCTGGCAGGTCAGGAACGAGTGGAGGGTGAGGTCAGAGACAGGGGCATCTGGATCTTGGACTTGTGGCTCATTTTAAGGAATTTAGCTTTCGACTCTGAATGAGCTGGGAAGCTCTCAGGGGGTTCAGAAGAGCGACATGAGCTACCTATTAACAAGATCCTTCTGATCTGTTTTGAAATATCCTGAAGAGAAGCAAGATAGAACCAGGGAGAAGAGTTAGGGGTTATTGTCAGACTCCAGCTGATGGATTATGGGAGCTTGGACCAGGACCTGAATCCGTGTTAAGAAGCGAGAAATTGTAAGAACCGGTTTCTTTGTTGAAGTAGAGCCAACAAGATATGCTGAGGGGTTGGAGAGAGAATGTAAGACAAATAATGGAATTAATTGACGATTCCAAGTTTAACATCATCAGAAGAACCGAGGGGCTGTTAATGGATATGAGGGAGGTTGTAGGAGGACCAGGTGTGGGGGACCGGAGATTGGGAGTCTTAGGTGTGTTATGTTTAAGATACTTGTTACATAATCAAGGGGAGATAGGAAGTTAGATATATGTCTAAAGTTTAGAATAGAAGTCCAGGCTGGATGAGGCAGGAGGATCGCGAGTTCAAAGCCAGCCTCAGCAATGGCGAGGCACTTAGCAACTCAGTGAGACCCTGTCTCTAAATAAAATACAAAAAAGGGCTGGGGATGTGACCCAGTGGTCGAGTGCCCCTGAGTTCAATCCCCAGTACCACAAAAAAAAAAAAAAAAAAAAAAAAAAAAAAAAAAAAAAAGTCCAGGCTGGAGAGGCAAATTTGGGAGATGTCAGCATCTACATAGCAATGCATGATCCTGAGACTAGATGAACTCAGTGAAGAAGGAGGATGCATATTAAAGACAGCAACTTGAAAATGAGGCCCAGGAGCCTCCAACTTTGGAATTTCATTGCCTTAATTACAGGGAATTAGTCGACTGAAGGAGATGAGGGCGGGAATGAAAGAGGAAGCTCCCGACCCAGGCTCTCATGTTGGATTTTACATTTTTGTAGGGGTCTCATCTTTTCTCCCTATGCACTAAGGCCGGGAATCTGTCTTTGCCCATCTGTCTCTCCGTCCTTCCATCCATCCATCATGTCTTTTTCTTTCATGGCGTATGTGAAACAGCACTGAGTATTTTAGGAAATGAGATTATCAAATCAACTTTGTCTCTAGTTACTTACCCAGGACTTTGACTTCCACGGTCTCAGCTCTCCTGTTAGTTAACTGTTAGAATGGCCCTATGAGATGTCTAAAACTATGTCCCTTCTCTTATATATCTGATTTTAAGGATCTTAGAAAAATTGGGTATCCTCATCTGAGTTATATCTAACATGCATCATAAACTGGATAAATATGGCAAAAATTGCTCTTTGCTTACTTCATTTATTCCTGATTGTGCATGGAAGGGCATAAATATGCAAAATAATGTGAATCCTCTGAGTTTCCCATCTTTAGGTTCTCCAAACTCCTGGAGCATTTCTCTGCTCTGAGGATGACTCTGCTGTATGGAGGTGCTGACACTCAGCTCTTGGAAGTTTTGCTGAACAGGCAGTTTGGGAGCTGAGTGTCACATTGTCCAGGGGGCAGTTCTCACTGGGACCACTTGCAAATGGACGTTTGCCAGTTGGCTCATCTCTTCTTGTGATATTATTATTTTAGAGACAAGAAAAGGCCAGCAGGTTTTTAAAAATATGTATCTCAGAAGTCGTCTTTGTCATCAGTCAGGTTGTGACAGCTCTTATCCATATGCATGATGTAGTATCAACCTGTTTCTTGGTTCTACCTCCCTGGTCTCCTTTGGTCAAAATAAGTGGATTCTTGCACAGACTAGACCAATGATTCTTTTATCACCCTGTCTCAAATATCTGCCCATGTTTAAGGTTGAGAACTCGGAATTGAGGGGGGGGGGTCCTTCTTCAGAGCTTCATATTGTTCCAAGTTCACCTGTGGTGAGAATTCTATATCTTTAACTGTTATCTATACTTCAAGCCATCTGTTCATCCCTAGTAAAAATTATTAAAATAAATCACCACACCCAACATCTGGACAGATTAATCTTTGCTCTGGGTCACCTTGATGGCTCCAGTTATTGGTAATGTGTTTGAAGCTTTGGCATGTACCAAAGAAGGCGTAGCTAGGCATTGGCCATTGGCTTCCAGGCAGATACTGGGCCTCTGGCCATGAACATCTTTATTTATGATCTTCCTTTCAACCTCTCTCAGGCAAAGCAGTTGTCATAATAGAGTAGGTGCAATTTATTTTGGTCTTGGCAAAGGAATATCCCCCTTCCCTAGGTTTTCATCTTCTTCCTCCCTCTTTCTCTGACATTATTTGTCAAACGATCCAAAGGTAATTTTTAATACCTTTACATCACACTGAAGCTAAGTTCTCCTGGATTGTAAATGATTAAATATCTTCTAGTCATCCGCCTGCACAGTCTGTAACAAATTATCCCAAAAAGGAGATTAATTCCTTTATGATTTTGAATAAGAAGATGACAAGAGAATGCCCTGCAGTCTTTAGAATCTAACAGTTGTACCCAAACCTCTCATATATCTGGAAAATTGTTGGCTTTATGAAAAGGGCTTGGATCTCTCTTTCATAGGTCATTTAGCAGATGTTCAGTGGGGGCCTCATGAGATATTAGCCCTGTGTGTCATGATGCAAAACTTGGTTAATTCTCAGAATCATATGGGGAGCTTTGTAGAAATGCAGATTACTGGTGGCACCTCAGACCTTTTAAGCCAGGGTTTCCAGCTGTGGAGCCTAGGAATAGACATTTTGAAAAAGCTCTCCAGGCAATTCTAAGGTAGCTAGTCCATAAACTTGTCTGGAACATCTGGTATAGAGAATGTAAAATGAGGAGAGGCAAGATCTTGCTCAAAGAGGGTTTATAGTCTCACAAGAGTCGCAGGATTTACCAAGGTGCATTATCCAGCAACAACATCCATCTCTGGTTTAGGATGAAGGAGCTTGCTTCTTGTAGAGATAATGAAATTGTGTTTTGTAAACTGTGACACACATATAAGTGGATTCAAAATTAGAAATGGATTGTTATGAAGGGAAAGAAGACTTGAGGTGGTTATAGGAGGACACAGGCAAAGATAGAAACTGCCCATGGATTATAAGTGGGGGATTATAAGTGGTCAGACTTTATCCAAATGCACAAGGAATGGTATTTCTACTGTCTATGTATCTCCCTATCAATCAATCAAATCTAATCTATTTAGCTTTGATTTATTGGGATGGCTTCAATTTTTACTACTAATGATTTTCTAGCCCAGATGAGGCCTGAAGGGGTCGGGCATACTGGGTTTGATTCCTATCTTATTTTGCTAGCTTTTTGACTTTGAAGATATCTTTCCTTTTCTCTGGGTCTCAGTTTTCCCATTAGTGAGAAAGGAGATTGGTAATCTACAGAAGGAAACTGGTTCTCAAAAGACTAAATGCCAGTGCTGAGCTCTTTTCAAATCATCTGCATCTTTGTGTCAAAAGCAAATGCAGCTGGGTGCAGTGGTGCACACCTGTAATCCCAGTGGCTCAGGAGGCTGAGGCAGGAGGATCGTGAATTCAAAGCCAGTCTCAGCAAAAAGCAAGGTACTAAGCAACTCAGTGAGACCCTATCTCTAAATAAAATACAAAAAAAGGTCTGGGGATGTGGCTCACTGGTTGAGTACCCCTAAGTTCAATCCCTGGTACCTCACGACCCCCCCCAAAAGTAAATGCAATGAACAAAAATACTAGCATCTTTCATAATTGTAGTGAATGGATGCTATACTTTTTTGAAAAGTATTTCAATCATTACTATCTTTTGAGAACCAGTTTCCTTCTGTGGTTTGGTCTGTAATGGAGAAAGCAGTGCCACATATGAACAAGGATTTCTTGAGCAACTATTATTTGGCAGTCTCCATGCTAATTTGAATCAGCTTGTGGACCCCAACATTGGAATGCTCTGGCTATTTTGTGTGTTGCAATCTTGCCTTCCTCATCAACTCAAATAGACAAATGGTAAGAACCAATATTCTTTGAGTCCCCAGACAGATGAAATTGGGTTCTTGGTGATAGGAAGAGTCAGGATGGTTACCAGGGTCATGCCCCGGATAATTTATGCTTTAGGTCTAGCTACTAAAAAGGGTCAAACCCCAGTCATTGCTGCTTGTTCTAAGAAGCCTGTGGCTCATCTTAATGAGCTACAGTGTTCCCCTTAGTCTCTGACCCAGATGGACTGCATGCTATTAACTGAACAACTCACGAATGCCATGTATGATATGCTAAATACTCATTTCTCTAACATTACCTTATCTTTGAGGGAAGAACTAGTATTTTTCACATTTTTTTTTTTCCCAGAAAAGGAAGTTTAGATGTGAATCCACTTGTCTGAGATCCCAGAGCAATTAAGAAGTGGAGTCAAAATTGAAACCCAGTTCTATCTGGTTTGGGGCCCCTTCTCTCTGCTGCCACCTCATAGGTCGATAACCACGTGGCACTGACCCATAACAAGTCAGCATGGTAGACCGCACTCGTGTTTGTCTTTCCCGCAGTTCTGGGTCTAACATTGACTCTCTGGTCCCTTTTTCACTAAATATTTATGGAACTGAATGAAAGTGGTACATTCACTTGTCACCCAACTGGGTACCTGGCCTTATGGGCCATGAGGAGAATGATTGAAATTCTACTGAGGTACATGCACCTCCCCTTTCTCACCAGCATCGCCAATGAGTAACTACCTATTGAAAACAAGCTGTAAGAATCATAGCTCCTAGCTAGGTGCAATGGTGCACGCCTGTAATCTCAGCACTTGGGAGGCTGAGGCAGGAGGATCACGAGTTCAGAGCCAGCCTCTGCAATGGCAAGGCACTTAGCAACTCAATGAGACCCTGTCTCTAATAAAATACAAAAAAGGGCTAGGGATCTGGCCCAGTGGTCGAGTGCCCCTGAATTCAATCCTTAGTACAAAAAAAAAAAAAAAAAAAAAAAAAAAAAGAATCACAGCTCCCAAATTCACAGACAGAACACTTGCTCTTTAATAGGAAGTAAATTATTGCTATGTTTGTGTGCAATAAGGAGGGAGGGGTGGCAAAGAAGGCGATCATTTCTTTGAGTAAGAAATAATACAACAGAGCTGACTGGAAAATCACCTTTTTCCTATAGAATTAATCTAATCATCTAAAGAAAATTCTACTGATGGGGTACCAATTAGGCTAATGATTCAGTAACGTCACTTTCTATTTTTTTCTAAATGAAAGAAAGACAACCCTATTATGAAAGGAAATCAGCTGCAGATATTGGAAGGCTGGTACAGGCCCTTTGAGTCATCAACTCCCTAGCACATATTTATGATTTGATCCTATGCAAATGCAAAGCTTCAGTGGACAGGCTATTTTAAAGATCACTGCTATCTCAGCAACTACAAAAACGACGAGCCACATTTTAGATATCATGCATTTGATGTTAAGTTACTGGTAAAATTTTGGATTCTGGGCAAGTTTAGTTTCCAGAAATCAGATGGAATATTACCAAAACACAAGGGTTTCATTTCTAGCACTATTTATATAA
Organism: Tamias sibiricus; assembly: GCA_025594165.1. Lineage (NCBI taxonomy): Eukaryota > Metazoa > Chordata > Mammalia > Rodentia > Sciuridae > Tamias > Tamias sibiricus. The sequence continues at coordinate 36,009,350 of CM046672.1, forward strand.
ATTTAAGGATTACATGCAAAAGCAAATTAGAAAATTCCTCCTTAGAGTTTGTTTGATTATATTCACAGGGAAACAAACACCTCAAACCTTCTAGGTTTTGCTTGTTCTGTGTTTGCCACAGAAATGAATATTAGACCACTTGTGCCTCAGCAGCTTGAAAAATGCACTGGGGCTTTATTTTGCATTCAAGGCAAACAGTGTCTCTTTCGTTTTGCATTTAAAATAAGAACAGTGCATCAATAACCCCAGTCTAACCTCACTCAGCACCTACAAAGGGATATGGGGAGGCCAGCATAATTGAGTATGTGACTTCAGCTCCAAACAAAGGACAAGGGCAAATGTGGTTCTACCCTCGTGAGGGGTTTTTAGGAGACTTTTTTCTTACAGGATGACTGCATTCCTTGGTTGATTTTTGTAGCTTCATGAGGCAGGCCACCAATTTAAAAAGTGGACTTGAGGTCGTGGTAATAGCAGAGCAGCTGTCAGTAGCTACAGATAATGTTGACCTACTAAGGCTGAGGATGCTTCACCTGCATGGCATTGGGTCTCAATGTCACCTCTCCATGCCTGAGAGAGCACTGTTTGGTAAGAATAAAAATGGCTTGAGAGCCCCTTTCTGAAAATGAGGAACTTGGGATTCAGAGAGGTGAAGGGACTCACTTTCAGTCTCCCAGCATGTCGTGGGGAGGGGGAGGTTTGGTAGTAACACACTGAATTAAACCTACTGTCTGCTGCCAGAGCCTCCACACTCCCTCTCATCTTTGCCAAGAGGTGGTAGCTTTGCCTAGGGTATTATTTTCACTCTTTTCCTACCAAAGATCAACTGTCCTTACTCTCTAGAGAGTCTGGGTGAAACCTGATAAAGTGGCATTGAGCACTAAGAGGTCATGATTGGGAGATCCCATGCATAGATTCTGGTTTTAGGATCAGACAGAACTAGGTTTGCCTTCTGACCTTGGGCAAAATATTCAACTTCTCTGACCTTGGCACTTTCACAACTGAAATGGAAATAATAATGTAGATTTCAAATGAAATAGAAACATATATATATTAAATACACAGAGTCAACCATCGTATATGCCTAGTTCCATATTGTAATAATTACCTTCAGTGATTTAATCCAAAGGGATGGAATGGAAGATGAAATTGTGATCACAGCAAAGGCAATTTTGGGAATACTGTTGGGATGCTACCACCATGTCCTGTAGGTGGCTCCCTCCTCAGCTGAGGCTTAGACACAGAATTTCACAGTATGAAAGGTTGTTGGAGATTTATTCTTGTTTAGCACAACTGCATTTTGGGTATGGTCTCATTGAGACTCTGAGATAGGAAGAGGACTGCTATGGTCTAGATATGGTTTGAGGGCCTCCCTCAGGGGTGCCTGTGTCAGAAGCTTGGTCCCCAGTGTGTAGAGTCTGTATGGAACCTTTAAGAGGTGGGGCCAAGTGGAAGGAGGTTAGGTCATTGGGGGTGCGGCCCTCGGAAGAGAGTAATGTAGTTCTCTTAGGACCTTAGTTAGTTTCTACAAGAAAGAGAGTTACAAAAGAGGAAACCTAGTCCCTCCCTATTTTCCATATTCTAACTTGCCTTGTCATCTCTCCCTCTCACACACATTTCTGTCATCATGATATCATCATATAATGCCCTCACTAGATCTCAGCTGATCACCTTGAACCTCCAAATTAATGAGTGACAGAAACCTCTTTTTTATGTTTTTGAGCTTCAAGTATTTTGTTATAGCAAAAAAAAAAAAAAAAAAAAAAAAAGGTGTGTGTGGGGGTACTAATCCAGGGACACAGAAGGTAAATGAAAGGAGAAAGGGAGAAGAAAGCAAAGGGGAAATGTGATGTGTAGAACAAGGTCTGGAGCCTCAGGGCACAGTGTGCAGGTTGGCTTTGCACAGAGGCACTGGGATGGGGGGAGGGCAGTACATCTCTGTGAATTAGAGAAAGAGCAGTCCGCCCTTGTCCCTGGGGGGCTGTGAATGCCTGGACAGAACATGTTTTGTTAATTGACACAAAGGCTCTATGTGAGTAACTAGTGGAGGCCTTCAGAGTACCTTTTAGAGTCAGAACACTAGCGTTGGGTTCTGGGCTCTGCAAGGTGAATCCTATTGTCTCTTTGAGAAAAAGTTTTTATTTATTTATTTATTTATTTTTTAATTCACAAAACAGGGTCTGGATCCGTCACTGCTCACAAGGCTTCTGTGGAATCAAATGAGATAATGGATATAAAAATTACGTAGTACATTGTGAATTGCCAGGGCTGTCTAATTAGTCTTGGAGTCTCCTTTCTCTCTGAACTTCATTCATCTTCATTGAAGCCTAACCCAGGTTAGGCTCCCTTTGTCCTGGCCTGCCTCTGTGATTCTGAGGTTGCTTTGCTTGACTTTGCTATCTTAGTGTTCATGTACATACTTCAGGTGGTTCCATGAGTGAGGAGTCTTTGGTTGTAAGTGACAGAAAACCAACTCAAATTGAGTTGAATGAGGAGGGAGGGGGGACATTTATTTATTCAAGAACCTTAGGAGTTCAAGGGTGGTGCTGGCTTCATTTCCATCTCACAGCTCTTGTTCTATATGTAGTGAGCAGTGTGTGTGTGTGTGTGTGTGTGTGTGTGTGTGTGTGTGAGAGAGAGAGAGAGAGAGAGAGAGAGATGTTCTTTAATGCTAGAAATTTGCTTAAAATAAAAATTGTTAAAAACTTTTAATAAACTAAAATTCTCCAAGGAAATCTAAACTTATTGACTGGGTAAATCAACCTGAATATAGACAACCAATATCTAATACAATTTCCCCTCTCAGGTTGGCTTCGGTTCTGACAGAATCAGAGCTCCTGCTGGCCCTAGCCTTTCTTCTTCTTCCTTTTAAATTGCTCTCTTCCTGGCTCTTTCATCTCTGCTCCTCTCTGCCTTTCCCCCTCCTCTTCAGGCTCCTGGATAAGGACAGGAGAAAGACTGCCAAGCAGGTGCCTGTCCTCACCTGGGGCCTTGCAGGGCTCCTCCCTCTCTATGGGGAAGTCCAGGACCTCCTTGGAAATAACTGGGCCCTTTTCTTACTCACCCCATCTCTGTCTGGATCCCAGCTACTCTGTTCTGGTGTTTCAATTTCTACCCAAGTCTCTTAGACTTACTTTCTGATCTCAATTTTGAAAACCTTTTCTCCCTCCACACTTCCATCCAGATACTCTGGGAATGTTCTTTTCCCATTGGAGCAAGGTTGTTTCAAATCAGTTATCCATGGCTGCTGCTGCCACTTTCTCACCTCCTATTGTCTCTTCAACTTACTGAAGTTCAAGATTCTACCCCCATTATTCCTCTGAAATGATTATTGTCAAGGTCACCAGTAAGTTCATGTTTCCAAAGCCAGTGGCCACCTCTTAATTCTCATTTAACTCAACTTCTTGGACTGACTTGATAAAACTGACCATCACCACCCACATAACCTCCTTAAGACCCTGACTCCTCCTCTTTCCATCAGCGTCACTTGTTGCTGCTTCTGTTTCTTTGGCTGATACTTTCTGATCCTTATAACCGATAAGGGTTGGAAGCCTCTGTGCTTATGACTGCCTGCCAAACATCTTTGTCAAGCTCAGACTTCTCCCATGAATTCAAGTTTGTATTTCTGAACATGTGATTGACATTTCCACGTGGTTGTCTAAAAGTCCCTCCCTGAACTGAGCTTCTTCTGTCTTCTCACACTAGTAAGTGGTGCTTATATCCACTGAGTTAATCCAGCTAGATAAATCTGGACATCACCAAAGATCTCTTTTTTCTCCATCTTCTTGCCAACCTCATGCACCAACTTGGTATAAGAGATTCCTAGAAGTGTGGACGTGGCTTTGGAATTGGGTAATTAGCAGAGGCTAGGAGAGTTTTGAGGTGCATGATAGAAAATGTTTAAATAGTCTGAAGAAACTACCACTAGAAAGGTGGCTTCTGAAGTTGCCTCTGGTGAGATGTCAGAGAAAAGATGATCTTTAAAGTGGGAGAGAACTTGAATTGTGTTTTACTGTTTCGTGAAAAGCAGCACTTGCCTGTGATGATCTTAGATATGTACCCGAGGAAACTTTTAAGTGAAGCATTGCAAGTGTGGCCCCGTTTCTCCCTGTTGCTTATAATAAAATTCAAGAGGAAAGAAATAATTTGAACAATAAATTGTCAAATATAAAGAAACTAGAACTTGAAGATTTGGAAAATTCTCAGCCTATATGAAAAAAATTTAAAAAAGGATGCATGTTCTAGAAAGCATACCCAAGGGTGTGGCTAGACAACCATTTGCCCAGAGATTAGATGTGGGACTTAGGCTCCCATCAACCATCTCAGCAGAAATGTTGCCTCCTTGGACTGAAGGGAACAGAGATAGGATGAACTAAGGGAAGGCTTTTGGACAAGCCAAGCACAAACACGTCTTACTGACTCTAATATCCCAGTCTGTCTGCCTCTTGATCTCCGCTGTATCACTCTAGTTCAAACTACACCAATTCCTCAAGCTACCATCATCTCTTGCCTGGGTGGCTTTTGTGGCTTCATACATCTTTTTCATACTTACACCTTGTCTCCCACCCACCCCAATCCATCCTGTATGTAGCAGCCAGAATCATTTTTCTTACAAATGCAAATCATATATCACACTTCTGCCTAAAATACTTTGATGTCATCTCATCATACTGTATCCACCACCTCCAAGGTCACTCACGCCACACTCCTCTCTCTACATCTTTGACATCTCCCCCTGTCTTCTTGCATCCTTCACCTGCGGCAGCCACAACAGCTTTTGTTGTGGTCATTATTATTCTTCAAATAACGCAAGCTTTTTCCTGCCTTAGGACCTTTGCCCTTTTTGTTTCCTCTCCCTGGAAGGCACTGTCTCCTGAAATTCACTTCTGTTTTTTTCCCCCTCAAAATTAGTTATCGGTTCAAATATTGTCTCTTCAGAGAAGACCTCCCAGATCACTAGATATTATTGTTCATCTTATTTTGCTGATGGGAAAATAAAGATCTAGGAAGGTTAACAATTTGTTGGAGGCCCCAGAACCAGAGAGTGTAGTGAAATTCAAGATGAGAAGGCCTGACTCCCTGGCTCTCAGCCTTCTCTTGTTGAAAGCATCAAAGAGAAATACAAATACTAGTTTCACTCATCTGGGGAAAGGTGAGGATTACTTAAGCCTCTTCTCTTGTCTGTCTCTCTCACTAGGGAAGACCCCCTAATCCTAAGGCAGATCAGTGGGGTGCTGTTTGTATTCTTCTTCCATCCACCTTGGCTTGATTATTATGTGATGAGCGACTGGCTCTTGAAAGATTACAGCTCAGCTTGGGCTGGTGAGTTGCGGAGCTTGGTGGAGCCTTCTGCGTGTCAGTCAGACATCAAAACAGCCTCTGAAAGGGAGCCAGCCAGAGCCATTCTTTCTTGGGCATGAAGGCAGACACAACTGTACACTCTGGAGGTGTTATCCACTGCCCAGCCTGTGGGTCTTCTTGAACATTCCCCTTTTCCCCTGGGCGCTGTCTGGCTTCCTTGTGGTTCTAACAGCAAAGCGGAGATTGGTCACAGTGGTCTCTTTAGTCATTGGAGCAAACCTAGACCGGTCATAGGGCAAGCTTGAAACTCCCCTCCCCCTCACTTCCCTCCTTCTTCCTCCTTTTACCTTCTCCTGTCACATACCATCCAAATCCTACCTCCTCAGAAAGGTTCCCAATGTGCTGGCCTTAGGCTTGGTTTCTGACTTCTCTCATCCTGTTTTCCAACTAATAATTGGCTTCATTCACCATGTTCCTGGTGAGTGTCCCCCTCTCCAGTGCTACAGACTGGCAGAGAACAGTAGGTCTTAGACAACCTCAGGACCAGAAGATGAGTGGGCAAAGCTGTTGGGATTTTGTGTTTAAGGATCAGAATGCACAACCTGTTACAAGTAGCCTCCCCCACTGGAGGGTTCTTGGTCTTGGATTAGATCAAATTGGAGAGCCCACCTGCTTTGGTGTCCTAAATCCAGCTCTGGTTCGGGTCTGGTTAGGAGCACGGAAGCTATGGGAGGTTTCATCCAGCACTTTCCTCCATTTCTCCATCACGAGTCACTGAACTAGAATCACTTAACAGCCAGAAATGATGGAATTGTTCAATATCACGAATTCGGAGGGCACTGACCAGAGCAATCACCCTCTGGCACCGTGGCGGGCTCATTGCTGTCCTCAATGAATGGAAGAATAAAAGGTCCTGACTTTGCTAGACAGGCAAGGTCAGCGGCTCTGGGAGAGTCTCTCTGGCCATTGCTCTGGCCAGAGCTGGTTCTGCCTGATTGACCTGGGAGGCCTTTGAGGGGCATGGCCCTGGTGCCAGGCCCACTAATCATATCTGAGACACTTGCTGCCCTGAGGGAACTCAGCCATTCATTCATTTACCTGTTTATTCAATTATTCACTTATCCATTCTTTTTCCTTTTATTTTTTTATTTTTATTCTTCAATGACCTGACTTAGGCACTGGAAATAAGGAAAAATTAGACTTTCTTTGTGCTTTTAAGGGACATACTGATGGGTAGAGGAGACAGACATACTCAGATAATCTATTTGATTATCTCCTGTGCTTCAAACTTAATGTCACTCCTCTCTTGAAAACTTTGATAGCTTCCCATGGCATTTAGGAGAATCTTCAAATTCCTGCCCCTGTCTAGCTCTGCCATATCTCTGAGTCCCCCAGTCCCCTCGTAAGGTCACTGTGCTTCAGCCACCCTTGCCACTTGACGCTCTGCCTCGTCTCAGGGTTTTCACATTTACAGTTTCCTGCTGGCGTGGTCTTTTCTCCACTCGTAACCTGGCTGATCCTTATATATCCATTAGTTCTGAGTTTGTCGTTTCTTCAGAGACACGCTTCCTTGATCTACCAACCAGGTACCTGGCAAGTCGAACCACCATATGTAAGATGTATTTAAAAATTTTATTATTATTATTATTATTATTATTATTATTTGCAGTATTGGGGATTAAACCCAGGGATGCTCTACCACTGAGACATATCCCAGATTTTTTTTTTTTTTTTTTAATTTGGATACGGGTCTAGCTAAGATACCCAGGCTGGCCTCAAACTTGCAATCCTCCTGCCTCAGCCTCCTGAGTAGCTGGGATTACAGTTGTGTATCACTGCACCTGAAAAGATATATTTTTAAAATTCCCCAACAAGACTTCAAGCTCATTAAAAGACTGTTCTGTTCACCTCTGTGTCCTTAGCACATGCCTGGCACATGTAACACACGCAGTACATATTTTTGAATGAACAAATGAATGAATTCAACAACTAACATGAGTCCCGTTCCTGGGTGTCTTGTACTCCCTGACCTCTGGTCCTGTTCTTCACTGTCTGTGCATATTGGTAGTTAATCCCAACTACTGACACACTTACCTGTGGGTGTACCCAAAGCCTGGCTCTTTGTTCCTCTTTTTTTTTTTAAATTTTTTTTATTATTTATTTACTTATTCATCATGCACAAGTATAGTATCTTTTTACATACAACTGCTTGTATACAAAGTATATAAGTACCATTCAGATCTTCAATCATGCATTTAGGATAATGATATCCATCTCATTCAACCACCAATTTTTCATTCATAGTTGCATCTCTCAAAAAGCAAGAACAACTTCTCTTTCTAATAAATAGTTCTGAAGAGAATCACATGCAGTGTAGTCATGTTGAGGGGAAAGAACACAACCTAGAAGACGGAGACCTCACTGACCAACCTCACAATCCATTTTGTCTCCTGGATCCTCTTTTTCCCCATGTACAAACAACAGCCTAATCATTTTTTGATTAATTAATTCATTTACCTCTTCGTTGATTTTTGCAAAAACAAATACATGCACATAGTTTAAGAACAGACACAGGAGTGTACAGAGTAAGAAGTAAAATTTTGCCTCAAAACAGATAGTGGTTAAGGTCTCTTGAGTGTTTATGAAATTTTTACAAAATAAACTTACTATACACAATTCGAAAGTATAAATAAATAATAACTGAAAAGCCAAACCCTCCTGGAGGATACTAAAATTTTTAGTGTATCATCTTCAAGATTTTTTTACTATATTTTTAATTTTTAGAAAACAAATGAAAATATTTATTGGACACATATACTATACCAAGCCTTGCCTGAGGGGGTTTATATACCTGATCCCATTTAATTCTCATTAGATTCTGTAAAGAGGGTTTGATTCTGTTTTAGTCAGCTTTTTTGCTGCTATGACTAAAGAATCTGACCAAAATAACTATAGAGGAGGAAAAGTTTATTTGAGGGCTCACAATTACAGAGGTCTTAGTCCATAGAAGACTGGCTCCATTTCTTAGGGCTTGAGATGAGGCTGAACATCATGGCCGAGACTGTGGCAGAGGGAAGCAGCTCACATCATGGTGTTCAAGAAAGAGAGAGAGAGAGAGAGAAAAGAGAGAGAGAGAGAGAGACTCCACTGTCTAGATACAAATATATACCTCATAGCCACGCCCCCAATGCCCACCTCCTCCAGTCATACCCCACCAGCCTCCAGTTACCTCAGTTAATCCCATCAGGGACCAATTCACTGATTAGGTGAAGACTCTCGCAACCCAATTATTTCTCCTCTGAACCTTCTTGCATTGTCTTACCCGTGAGCTTTTGGGGGACAGCTCACATCTAAACCACAACAGATTCTTTCCAGTCCTAGTTTATAAATGGAGTGAACTGAAGAGTCATTTAAACCCTTACAAGGAGCAAGGGGTTGCCTCAGAATCTACCCTCAGCTCTGACAATTTCAGACTTCCCAAGCTTGTAGAGGCTTCCCACGCTGTTCCTAAGATTGTCCAGGGACCCTTCCGCCTCCAGCTGGGTCCTAAACCAGCCTTTCCCTAGGATCCTGAGTGGCCAGGAGGGTGGAGGGATTGCCCTTTCTTCCACTGTGGTCTGTGTTCTGTGTCAGGGGCCAGAAGTGCATGTTAGATGCCTCATTTTGGGGGATCATCTATTTCAGTAAGGGCTGGAAAATGCTTTGGTGATAGTTCTATTTTTTTTTTTTTTTTTTTTTTGTGGTACCGGGGATTGAACTCAGGGGCACTCGACCACTGGGCCACATCCCCAGCCCTTTTTTTTTGTATTTTTTATTTAGAGACAGGGTCTCACTGAGTTGCTAAGTGCCTCGCCATTGCTGAGGCTGGCTTTGAACTCGCGATCCTCCTGTCTCAGCCTCCCAAAGTGCTGGGATTACAGGCGTGCGCCACCGCGCCCGGCTTGATAGTTCCATTTTTAATCCCTTTCCTGGGGTCAGAACCTGGGCGCTTAGCCCTGGAGCCAAGCTCACACCCCATGCTGTACATTAAGATTTAATGGGCCTTTCTTATTTACACCTAAATGAGGTTTTTAATGGTTTAATTAGTAAAATATATCAGTTTGCTTCTTTAAACCTTGCTTCTCAGAGGTAGCACTTTTATCCATTACCAGTGTTTAATAAAAGATGAAAACCTTCATTTCTCTCGGCAGAGGAGGTCTGTGACCAACCTCATCTGATTGGCACAGACTTTGGGGTGCCACAGAGAAGGCAAGATCAGAAAGTCAATCAATGATGATGTTTCCAACCTGGTGAACCTGGGCTTTGTTACCCAGGAATTTTTGACATCAGTTCCTTCAAGCTCATTTGAATCCAAATTAGATGGCTAACATGGAAAGCCTTATAGATGAAACCCTAGCTCACGAGGGGCCTTTTCTTTAATTTGGAGAACCCCATAGAAATTTAGGCAGATGATAACTGCAAAGAGTCAGCCTCATGATACGAAATGTAATGCATTCTGCTGTCATTTATAACATCTTAGAATAAAAAATAATTTAAAAATGTCAGTTACGTTGGGGGAAATCTGCATAGATTAAATAAAAACACATTTTGCAGGCCAAAAAAAAAAATAAATAAAGATACAACATGTTAAGTGCTTTGGTTAAAAAAAAAAAAAAAGTCAGCTTCATGGTTCAGAGCAGCCTCTGTTTGCCTTGCCTGGTGCTGACTCTAGTCTGTGTGGTGTACTTGAAATTATCATCTTTTACTTTCCTGAACATATCCAGAAAATTGAAGAAAATATACCTTAAAGGACTCGACGCATACTACAACACATTATTTTTTTGTGTTCCAATATTACAAAGAAAAAAGTTAAGTAGCAGAAATCTAAGATAAAAACTGGGTTCAGTTCTATTCTCTAATCAAATGAATGCTTTTATTTGAGTTTATTCAATTACAACCTTTGCCTACACGGATACTTAATTTGTAAGTATTTGCAGCAATGTTATAGATAGTATTTTATAGCTTATATTTTTTACTTACATTGTTTTTTGTTCTGATCTGCAATGAACCTTTCAAAAAATTTTCTGTCTTCTATCTTCTCCTCTACTCTCCCTTCCTGCACCCCAGACTCCCTGCTCAGAGGGAGACACTGATATCCCAGAGGGAGACACAAATATCGTGTTGGTGACGATATTTCCAGGTCTTTCCCCAAGCCTGGACAGACACTGACACATCTATTTTTCTGTGGCCTTTTGGTTTATTGTCTTCCCCACCCCAAAATGGGATTTTACTATATACATTTCTTTGTAGCTTCCCCACCCCCTCTATTTAATATGTTGTGGACAATAGAAATAGATGTAACTTATGCTCATTTTTTTGTCCTTTTTACAATTAAATTGTCAGTCTACCTGGAGTTTCTTGTAAATAGCATTAAGTAGAGGTCTGCATTTTCTTTCAGACCGATAGTCAATCATTCCAGTGCCCTGTATTAATCATAATATTCTAGTAATTTCCTCACTTGCTAGACCTTCCTGGGTCTCTTTGCACAAAATGCTTCTTTTAGGTCAGACACTTGGTGTCCTAGGTGTGGCCTGACACCTCTGAAGTCTAAGAACCTTAGAGGATATCTGGTCAGGTACCTGTCCTCCCTCCACCTTACAGATGCCCACACAGAAGTCCATCAGGTTGGCAAGGTCAGAGTGGTGTCCTAGAACAACCCAATGCCTAGGTGGGCCAGACCTGAGTACAAATTCTCTTTCTGATGCTTTTTAATGGTGAGATTTGGGGCAAGTGACTTCACCTCTTTGAGGCTCACTTTTCTTATTCAAGAAGTGGATACGCTAATACCTGGCCTGGGGTGTGGACAAGGGGAGACCTATGTAAGTGACTGACCCGCGGCCAGCTCTCAGTAAACAGCCATAACTTTTAGAGGCCACACTAGGACTTACACCAGCTATTCTGGTTTTAAAGTCTCTCTTTTTATTGGAGCAGTGGTCCCATGTCAGTGTCATGCAGGAGAATTCAGGAGGCACTGAGATAGATACCAACACTTACGTAATTATTTGACAAACTTGATGGCAAATGATAGGGCTTTTTCATGATAGGACTATCGTACGTTTTTTTGTTATGAATGAATATATTTAAGGTTAAAAGTTAGTTGATTTACAAAAATGATTGAGTACATAATAAAAGAAGTGGTACAGCACCAAGGTTAAAATTGTGCAGGTGGCTTGTCTGTGGCCAAGGGTTTTAGTGACTCTACCTCTTCATGCCACCTCCCTGGGCTCAGCAGTGCCTTCTGCAGAAGGTGGTGGACCTCAGCCATCAGCATCTCCTTTGTGGGGCGAGCCTGTTCATCCTCTCTCCAAATAGCAGGCCCCCAATAGACTTTGTTTTCATGGTTGCAAAGGAAGTGTGAGCCCTCAACTAAACTAGCTCATGAGTGTGTGTGTGTGTGTGTGTGTGTGTGTGTGTGTGTGTGTGTCCTGAGCAACACACAAACCCTTTGAGGGCAAGAACCAGGCCCCTTGTCTTTCTTTCCAGAGAGCTGGGCAGAGAGTTCATGCTCAGTTTCTACTTACTGACCAGTCTAGGGCTTCTTGTTTTCAAGTATTCTTTGATTCTTTAGGAGGAAAGTTGAAGGTTTGTGTCCTGTCAAAGTCTATCAGCATTTCTTGGGCATTTGCCACAGGAACAATGGAAAGGTGGCATGCACGTGCCCCTCTCCCTCCATCACCACCCCATAGCTGTGCATGGGGGGAGCATCACACACTGACAACAGAATTCTTCCGAGGGAATCAGCCTCAGAGCCTCCCTAAAGCCAGTGTTAATCAGTGGAGTTGACATGTGAGATGAATCCTTCTGGCCATCGCTGACTCCCACTGTTAGGCCGAGGGAGTGGTCCCTGCAGCGTACATTCTGATCTTCCTGAAGTGTTCAGAACAGTGTCCCCTCTTGCTCACACGGACACCACGTCTGAGGGGCCTACTTCAGGCCAGGACAAGAGAGCTTCCTGGAGAGGCAGCAGAGACACCAGTGGGCCTGCAGGGCTCCTGGCTGTCTTCCTCCTCCACTGTAAGCTGCCTGGTACCGAAAACCGGGAGGAAAAACTCTTGGAGGCAGAGTTAAGCTTTTACTACTTTTACTTCTACTTTCTTAGAGCTTAGAGAGGGAAAGAAAGATTTTTAGAGAGAAAGATTAGAGCTTCTTTCTTCTTCTCTTCTTTTCCTTCTTCCTTTCTTCTTTCTTCTGTCTTCTGTCTTCTGTCTTCCTCAGGAGTCTCGGCCTAACTCTGACCAGTCATTACTTCTTCTATCTGGTTTCTCTTCTGTAACCGCTCTGCCTATGTTCTGGCCGCTCTGATTCTACTGACCGACCGAGTGACTGCCCGGCTGACTGAATTCTCGTTCTCCTAACTCGGACCGCTTTCACCCGGTTATATACCTTCAGGTTTGCGGGTGCCTACAGGTGCGTCACATACATATCAGGTGGAACTTATGGCTTCCAGCTAGCTACAACAGCCCTTCCTAATTAGGGCTCCTTCACTCCACCGCTCGGTGGGTCGTTCAGAAACGACATGTCACATGCACGTTCGGGGGAAGAGCCTTGTCTATCTTGTTTGTGGGGACATTGTCCTCACTCAGCACAGCGTAAGTGCTGCTTCAGCAGGAACTGCCTGTTAATCCTGAGGTAACAAATGGAGGGGTGTGGGACCCAGAGCTATAGTGGCGGTTGTACGGCAGGTGACGACTGACTTACTCTGGGGAGAAGAATGGCTGCCTGGGTGTCTGGAACAGGGGGAGAGGCTCCGCTGCACTCCACTTCATTCAGCTTAGTTCAAGGAGCACTTGGCAAGCACTGTGCCAAGCCCGTGGACATTGGGGGATCCCAGATTCACCTATCATTAAATTCTTCTAAGCACTCACTCTGTGTCAGTTGGAGTATAAAACATTGGTGAACCGGGCATGGTGGCACACACCTGTAATCCCAGCAGCCCGGGAGGCTGAGGCAGGAGGATCGCGAGTTCAAAGCCAGCCTCAGCAATGGTGAGGCGCTAAGCAACTCAGAGAGACCCTTTCTCTAAAGAGAATACAAAAAAGGGCTGGGGATGTGGCACAGTGGTCAGGTGCCCCTGAGTTCAATCCCCGGTACAAAAAAAGAAAAATTGGCGATTCAGAGGGGGGACACAAGAGCCAGATCTTTATCTTCACAGAACTTGCATTCTGTTGGTAAAGACAGAGAGAAGTAAAGAAAATACAAATAAATATTATACCAGACCAGATGGGGGGTTATGCCTCAATAACAAACTAAAACCTCAGTGACTTATCACAACTTATTTTTTGCTCGCTCAAAGTATACTGCAGGTCCAGGATGCAGGTATAAAGAAAAAGAGTAGAAGTCTTTGACAGAGTGTGTATCAGTTTGCTAGGGCTGCCATAACAAAATACCATAGACTTGGTGGTTTAAACAACAGAGATGTATTTTCCCGTAGTTCTGGGAGTTCAAGATCAAGGCTGTAGCAGGTTTATTTTCTGGTGAGCTGTCTCTCTCCTTGGCTTGCAGATGGCATTTTCTTTCTCTGTCCCCAAATACCGGAGCACATTCCTGATGTCTCAGTGTGTCTGAATGTCCCCTCCTCATGAGGACGCTAGCCAAACTGGATTAGAGTCCACCCTAATACCTGCCTTTTAACTCAATCACCTCTTTAAGGTGACTGTCTGTAGGAGCCCTGTTTGGGGAGTCCCCAAATACAGTCATGTCCTAAAGTACTGGGGCTGAGGGCTTCCACAGATGAACTCCGTGAGGATAGAGTTCAGTCCACGTGAGAGTGTAAACGAGCAACTGAGCCGTGAGGAGGACCTCCAGAGAGGGAGGCGTGAGGGAGGCGTGAGCGGAGAGTTGGAGCACAAGCAGAGGAAGAGTAGGAAAGGGATGGGTCTGCAATGTCCCCTGAGGGCCCAAGTGTTAAAGGCGTGGCCTCCAGCTTGGTGCTGCTGGGAGGTGGTGGAAACTTTAAGGGGCCTAGTTAGTTACTGGGAGAATAAATACCCTTGTAGGGGATCTGGGACCTTGGTCCCTTTCTCTCACTCTCTCTTTGCCTATTAGCTGCCATGAGGTGAGAGCATCTGCCCACAGAGAACCCATGTGTTCATTGTGGGCTGATGCTATTTTATACGTATTGTACATATTAATTAACAGACTCCTTGTAGAAATCTTAAGCAGGTTATTATTGTTATTCTGTTTATACACATTTTACTCGTGATGAACCTGAGGCTCAGGGAGGTGAAGTTACTTGCCCAAGAATGCACAGCTAATAGGTACTAGGGCTGTGGTTTGAACACACAAAGTCTAGTTCTGGACTCTCGTTAGCTATGGTGGAGCTGTTGCCTTTCACTGAGGTTAAGGATGAGTCTGATCGGGACGTTCTTATAGATAACAAAGGAGTCTAGGCAACATGGTGTTCTGTCTCCTGCTGCTTCAGAGTCAGCAAAGAACTAATCTTGTCTGCTGAGCTGTGACACATTATGGCTCCTTGCTGCAAAGGATGCACTGTTCCCTGCTTAGGTGAAAACAGGGCTCCCTGGGCATCAGCAGTCAAAGTTTGAAGCCAGGCTCTGCCTCCTGCTCCATGACCCAAATGAGTCCCAGGCCTTCCACTCTTTTGCACGGGTCTCAGTCCTGCTCCTGAGTAGGCCCCCTGCTGCCCAGAGCAGGGTCCACTCTCCACTGCGCCCTGCAGTCCCTGTACCTTGGCCTCACTCTCAGGGCACAGCTCCAGGAGGGGACATGGGGGGGCTCTGATGGGGAGGCAGCAGGTGTCACCACAACCCTAATTTCCATGAGAAGCATCCCCCAGAACTGCAGGCAGATGCTGAAGAGTTCACGGAAGATGGCCCCCCAGTGTGGCAGCACAGAGAGAGGTTCCAGCAGGCGGTATATTCATGCATTTCCTGATTATCGGCATCTTCTCTGCCCAGGTACTGTTCTATGTTCCGTTTCTAAGGTGGAGCAGGTCCCTCCTCCCACAGAGCTTGCCCAGGAGTACAGAAAGTCAGGAAGGAAACAAGTGATCTTATAGAAAAAGCTAGAAACAGATCATTAGGAAGTGTTTGAAGGAAACACAGCAGACAGCAGAGAGGAGGGAGCTGCCTAGGGCGGTGCCATCAGAGATGCGTCCGGAGAGGGCCGGGGAAAACTCCGCCAGGGGAAGACAGGCCAGGAATGTTCCAGGCAGGGTGAGCCCGTGGGAGTTGAGGGGTGGGCACTGGAGGGCAGTGAGAGGACTCTGATGGCTGCTGGGGCTTTGGCACATCCCACGGGCGCCTTGTGGGAAGAATGAGGCAAGAGTGGAGGCCGGGGGAGGGCGGGTGATGGGCGCGGGGTGGAGGCAGAGCTGCTAACCCAGGGAAAGGGGCTGAGAGGAACGTCTCCTGGGAACTTGGAATTCATTTCCCAGGCTCCTCTGATCTCCTGGGCTGCGCTGGGGCTGCCTCCTGAGAGTCGGGAACTGGGGCACCTGTCGGGGTGTGGTTGGTGCTACAGCAGGGCAGTGGGCAGGGGCTGGGAGTTGGGAAAGCCTGGGCACGGTGGGGGAGAACTGCCCTGGAGGCTGTTTGCACTAGGTCTTTCTAAGAGATCAACCAGCAGCTCTCTGGTTGCAGGCGATATGCGGGGCTGGGCACGTGCATCACCGGTATCCTGCCTTACAGAACGGAAGCTCAGGGTCGCCAGATACTCCCGTTTTTCTAATGAAGCCAGAAATCCAGATGTTTGTAAGAACTCTCTGGCTTTGTAAATGTTAATGAAGATTTCACACTTTCCCCAGAACATCACAGAGGCCACACTACACAGGACCCTGGCAGCCTTCAGCTAGGAGGGAGAGGCAGGACATGACCCCTCTTTGGCATTGCCATGGGGAATTCAGCTGCCATTCGCACTGGGTCATCCCAGGCTGGGATACCTGGAGGGCCAAGGTCCCCTCTGCAGCGAGACTGGGAGAAGATGACACCTCACTCAGAGCGACAAGACAGAGAGATTAATAAAGATCCCAGCCCCGACGACCTATTGCCTTCTGGCGCCAAATTATGCACGTATCCCATTATCATTACAGAGCTTTTGGGTTAATTGCAAATCAGGGAGTTGAGATTATTAATGTGAGTGAAAGCCGCAGGGGCCAGGGGGGCTTTGGCCCAGCTGGCTCAAGTCCCACCCCTGGCTGGAGGGCCCTCCTGCCACCTGCTGACCTCCTTGTCACTCCCAGGTGGTTCTGCTCCTGAGCTCCCCCCTGTCGGCTTGCACACGTGCCTTTGAACCATTTCCCAGGAACTCTTTGTAGCAGGAACATTAAAAGCAAATGTGCTCATTATACCTGATGGCGCACGATCCATGCAGAGGAAATTAGTAACGATTAGGGCGTCATTAGTGGGAGATGTCTCTCTTCACCCAAAATATTGATGGCAAAAAAACCCCAGCAGCGCAGATAACAAATGAATGAGACTTAGAAACACAAAGCACCGTGGTGATGATCAATGTTGTTCCGAATATACCCCAGACATCTCCCAAACAGAACCGCTGCAGCTGCTCCAGGTCTTTTCCGCCATTGCAAACGAGTGTTTGTATGTCCTGACATGTTCTTTCCCTCCAGTGTTTTACCAAGCTCCCTAGGACGTGGCAGCGGAGTAGACTGAGTTATGTGGATTTTTATTTTTCAGAGGTCGCAAACTGCTGGCCTAATCTTTTGCCTTCAGATATAATTAGCGTAATGCCAAAAAACAAAAAGCAAACAAAACAACAACAACAACAAAATCAGACTAGATTGTCTCTGTGCATATAAACATGCAGATTTCTAGCTTCTCTAGAAGAACTGGACTGTAGAGCAATGCTGGGCTACTGGGCCCATGTCTCCATATGATATTGAATATATATATATTGCTCCATTAGATGCACCACCAGTTTATCTCAGTCCCCGCCACTCCCTATTGATTCCCATTGTGTTGGTAGAGTAAGATCCCTACTGTATTGGTAGAGCAGCAGTTCCACTTATTTTAGCACTGACCATATTCCCTGGCCTTCTTCTCTCATGGAATGCCCAACTTCATGGGCATTTGAATTTGTAATCCCCATTCAGAGTTATCCTTTTCCCCAGGATAACCCAACTAATGTTTCTCAAACCAGATTGGATCGTGTTCCTCATTTCCTCAAAATCCTTACAGACATTCCCCCATCACCACCGCCATCACCACCATCAAGAAGCATCTGTAGGTTAAAGACCAAGCAAATTTCAAAGCCCTTTATGCTTGTCCTTAGTCTCTTACAGTGTTCCATGCACTTCAGAATGGCTCTCTGGAGCAACCTGCTGTCCCTCTCTCCCACCGTACCATGAGCATCCAGAGGGCAGGCCCACCCCTTCCCCGATGGCCACCCCCTCCCCAGAATCCAGCCACCTTTGCTTTTAGCAAGTACTCAATAGAGCTCTATCGAATGGATGCACTGGGCGGCAGACTAATTTCTTTGTCCTCACGCAGTGTGTGATTTCTAATTGAGTTCCCAGACTTCGCTAATGTGCTGGAAGAGCATTAATTCTCACCAAGTGCTTTAATTAGGTCTGGTGGTCCTGTCCGGGCCCGCCAACCATAGGAGCCTTGAGGTCTCCCACTCATTTCTTGATTTCACGTTGCTGCTCACTTCCGCACTGGCTGTTCCCCATGTCCCCACACCTCCAAGGTGTCTTCCGTCTTCCCAGATTAATCAGTTTAATAAAAGATCTGTTTAGCAGGTTATTAGACTTGTTTATGAGGAGAGAACAGATTTGGCTGGAATCAAGCATTCAGGATCTATGGAGGCCCTCTCTTCTGGATGTCGCAAGATTTCAACAAGGGGCCCGCATGTTTGTTTTGCATGTAGAAGAGTGCATGTGTCTGAGGGTGTGACCCAATAGAGTGTCACAAAATGAACACATCTGTTTATCAGCATTCGGATCAAGAATCAGAGCATGACAGCATTCTAGAACCTCCCAGAGGCTCCCTAAGAGTAACCATCATATAAACTTCTAATGGGATGGAGGAGTTTTCCATGTTTTTGTGCTTTCTATAGATGGAATCAAAAAGTAGGCCTTCTTTAATTTCTTCCATTCAGTGCTATGCACATAAGATTCATTCACGTTTTCAAATGTGGTTATAAATCATCTGTTCTCATTGCTGCGTACTTGTATACCCCCCGCCAGACTAGATCACCATTTATCTATCCATTCTGCTATTGATGAGCACTTGGGTTTTTTCACCCTAATTTTTGGCAGCTTTGAATACTCTAGCTCATGTGTTCTAGCAAGCACACATATAGATTTCTGCTGTACATATTCCTAGGAGTGGTATTACTGGGTCTTGGATTAGTATTTATTCAGCTTTGATGAAGTCTGCCAAAAAGTTTTCCAAAATGGTTGTTACTCATTAGTTTTTAAGATTTATTCCTTCTTTAATTAATTCATCCAATAATGACTTAACACCTGCTTTGTGCAAGCCATTGTGCTAATTGCTGGAGAAAACATAAAGATGGATAAGAACTAGTCATGACATTCACTTATTTTAAAACTGTCAGTGGATACTCATTGGCTGTAGGATAGAATCTAAATGCATTAGCTTGGCACAAAATCCACTCACCAATTTAGAGTGGAGCTGTTTCACCAGGCCATAGGTCTGAAGCTCAAGTGAGTCCCATGGCTAGGATTTTGGGTTACTTTTCCCAACTTCGCCCCCCTTCAGCAGGAAGCAGCTTGGAGATGTCATTGCACATTTTTCCATAGAAATGGAATGTAGAAATTGACAGTGGGGAAATCTAACAGTGGTCTACTTTATGCTTTGAATACAGCCCTTGCTGCTCTGCTTCTGCAATTCATTTTTAAAATGGACATGTTTCTTTCTCTTCCTCTCTCCCTGCTCCTCCCTAATCTCTCCTTTTCCCTAATCTCAGGGAAAACAGGATTCCCTTTTTTCCCCATTTTAGGCAGATGTATCTGTCTGTGAGTACACACCCACCTTATGAACGAAGTAATCCAGACTTTGGGAATGGTACCAGGAGACCTCAGAAATGACTGCCTCCCAAATTAACAAGTGAAATACAACTCCAACAGAGAACATGTGGAATGCAGCTTTTGAGTCACTTTAAAAAAATCCCCCTGTTCCTGCTGATGGGCACAATCACAGCCTCTGGTATAGGAGCCCCTGTGTTTCTCCTTTGCTAGCAAAGCAATAAACCTTCCTTTTCCTTTTTCTCAATAAAAAAGAAAAAAAAAAAAAAGAGAAGAATTTCATGGCTAGGAAGAGCTGTATGAATGAGAGCTGTACAGGCACTGGCAGGAAGGCGAGATACCTCATCCCATCTACCATGGGCCACTGGATTTCAGTGGGTGAGTGACATGAGGAAAGAATGCCACATCTAATATTTTAAGGGAAGCTGCTGGAAATTTAGGTTTGGTGTAAACTCTCCTAATTTCTAGAGTTGAACATTATTAAAAAATTTTAAATGCTATACTGGCAATCAAAACAAAACAAAACAAAACCACAGTCACCAGCTGGGTTAGGTACAAACTGCCATTTGTAAACTATGCACCAGGCTCTTTTCCTAGACTATCCTATCTTCCTCCTACATCCTTGTGTTCATGCCTCCTCCGAGCCTAGCACAGACACAAGGCCCTGCTTTTTCACATCTCTGCAACTTTATTCTTTATTCCATTCCTCTGAGTGGATCTTTCCCCTCCTGTTCAGCCGGCAATTGCCGCTCTCTTAAGACCCAGTTCAAATGCTTATCACCTCCAAACCCTCCTCTCTTGTGTAAGTTGCCACACTACATCTGCCTTTACCCTAGTGTCTGTCTCACTGCCCACAGTGATTGCTGCTCTATTTTCCTTACTTAGTCCTCCAGGGCTGAGACCTGAGAGCTTACTTATCTTGGTACCTCTAGCATCTGGTTCACAGGAGGAGCCCATAAATGTTTACCGAGTGAACCAATTGTCTTCCGAGCCTCTGTTCCCTTTTCTTCCATCTCGTTCCAGTTTTGATTTAGGGATCCTCTATTCTCCCATATCATGGGTCAAAGACATTCAGGAAACTAGCTTTCCCTGGCCTCAGTGGTGGCCTAACAGAGAGCCGGCGATTCAACTCCCTCTCCAAATTGGAGTAAACTTCAGCGCTTCCAGGTAAGAGAAAATATGGATGGAGCATCTGGCTGCAATCCTGCTACCAGGTAAAGCCTAAGATTGATACCAACTCACAGAAGATGGAAACTAGAAAATGGGAGAGACTGTCTTGATAATATCCCTGGAGCGCCTGAATCTGTCCATGCCTGAAGATAGCACTGTCCTGGCCCTTTCATTGACAGTAATCAGTTACCATAAATTCCCCCTTTGGCTTAAAACTTGAGATAAATTTCTACCTTCGACCAAAAAAGACATAGAAAAGTCCCTAAAATACAAATCAGAGTATATGAATTTCATCCAATATTTATGTGAAAAGGTATGCACAGAATTAGGAATCCCATTCACAAGGGGAGTTGTAATCATGTTGGACAGATGAAGAATACCAGGAAGGGAGTAGAGATGGTGATGTGGACAGGTATGGGGACTTGTGTTGGAGCCAGAGAGGACAAACGAGAGACACGAGATGGGTGAGTTTGGAGCAGGCTAGGAAGAGTTCATGGAGAAAGTGGAATCTTACTTAAATAGCTGTGTAAATGTGTGTGTGCACATATGCATGCGTGCTTATGTGTTGTGTGTGCACGTATGTACATATGTATAAATGTATATACACACACATACATGTACCAGGCAATGTTAGCATTGAACAACACCAAGTTTTATTTTCAAGAAGCTTATAATTTAACAAGGGGAAACAGATTAAAAACAAAGTGATTGTCAGATTGTAATAAATGCTAGAAAAGAAATAAACAAGAAATCACACCAGGATCTTGTTTTGTATAAAGAGCTCAGGAAAGCCTCTTTGAGGACATGGCATTGAAGTTGACAGGCAAGCTGTGACAAACCTAAGAGAGGCTCAGGCAGAGGAGACAGCATGTCCTAGGGTCATGAAGAAGGCATGTGCTTGGTATCTTCAAGAAAAGAAATGCCACTGGGACTGGCACTTGGTCAGTGAGGGAGAGTCCTCATGCTCTGGCTGGAGAGTCAGGCAGGGAGTAGATTATGCAGTGCTTTGTTGACTGTGGTAAATCATTTGGATTTTATGCCATGAAAAGTGGGAAGGCACTGAAAGATTTTGATTTGATAAAAGATGTAATTTATTTTTGTTTTTATGTCATTTTGGCTGCTGTGGAGAGAATGCCCGTAGGGGACAAGAGCAAGTGTCTGGAGATTGGGTGAGAAGCCACTGGGTGAAAGACATGGTAGCCCAAAGCAGAGTTAGGAATGGAGAGAAGTACACATATTTGGAATCTCTTTGGGAGCAGAATAAACACAACTTTACTATGGATTAGCAATTGAAGAAAAGAACTGAAGCCAGAATTATCTTTGTTTCTGGCTCCAACATCTTGGTAGATGGTGGTTCCACTTGCTGAGATGAGGAAGACTGATGAGAAGCCAGGAGTGATTGGCAGCTTGAAGTTCAGCTTGAACATTTGGCATGGCTTTGGTAAAAATCAAGAATTGGGACAAGAGGACATGGAGATGCCTGACTTTCAGAGGGAAGATTGGAAGGGGGTTGGATCGTGTTGGTATATACTTGGAGATGATGGCTTTCATTATCGATGGCATTTAGCCATGTGAACTTTGTTCAAAGAAACAAGGCTTGATTTGTGTTAGGGAAAAAAGTATTTGGGGAGATTTGATCAGTAATTCTTTCCATGTAGTTAAACACAGCAGCCCAAGAGTGAGCGATGGCATAATTTAATAATGCACAACGTGCCACTGAGATGCAGTCTGGCTAACAGGAGTGATTAATAGCCACACATTGCAGCTGCGACTCACTTTCAGTGATGGCACAGGAAAGGGGCATGCGGAAATTTCCATTAAGCTATGACAACGAGGCCTAGACTGTTGTACTTGATGCTGTACTAGGCAGGATCCATGGTGTGTGGACAGGATGCAAAATTACACTACACACACACACACACACACACACACACACACACAGAGCCTCTGCAAGTCCAGAAAAACTAAGTCAGACAACTGTTCCAACTCTTAGTTGGATGTGGTCAATGACTGAGTAGGTATGGATGGAGTCAAGATTCCAAATTCCAGTTCCACCTTAGCCAATAAGCCATGTGATCTTGGGTAATCGCTCCTCTATGCTCCTCTATGCCTCATTCATTCTTTCTCTTAGCAAGTACTTACTGAGTGTCAATTACCTATCAGGTAGTGTGAAGGCACAGGTGGCATCATGGTGACCACATGCACCCGGCTTCTGCTTCCTAGGGCTTTACCTGATATGTAGTTGACACTCAGTAAGTACTTCCTAAGAGAAAGAATGAATGAGGCAAGATCACATGGCTTATTGGCTAAGGTGGAACTAGAATTTGGGATCCTGACCCCATCATTACATACTCAGTCATTTACCACTCATCAGGTACCAGTGTTCTCATCTGTTTAGTGAGTTCTGTGAACTAGATGACCAAATACAAAATCCCCTTTATTGGGAAACTTTCTAAAGATACAAATAGACATAAAAATTTATAAGCTATTTCTTTAGGCTTTTTTTTTTTTTAAAAAAAAATCCTAATTTTATTTACTTATTTATTTTTTTAATGTGATGCTGAGGATCGAACCCAGTGCCTCACATATGCAAGGCAAGCGCTCTATCACTGAGCTACAACCCCAGCTCTCTTTTAGGCTTTTAATTAATTTTCTTTAAAGTTTCTACTAATTTTTCCCTAAAAATATTTTCTCCTGTAAAACTTCAAACATAATGTATCATGCAGTAGATAATATCTCTGTTACAAGTCCCTCTAGTAATACAGGGGGAAATTGAAGTTATTATTACATTGAGTAGTTCTACAATGTATGTTTTATTTCCATTTTACCATTCCCAAAATCATAACGGCTGCTCCTGGCAGACAGCAGTCATTCTGTGATTGTCAACACTGGCATGTGGCACCCAGCCTGATGGCAAAAATATGAAAGCCTGGAAGAAAACCTTGAAGGTCAAAATGGAGCACTCTTTTAGTAAATTCTGTATCACTCACCCTTTTGAGGGCAAAGAGGAAAACACTGTGTGGAAAAACAGATGTTGGTGGTTCAGAGATAAAAATGATTCAGCAAGATTTGGGCCCTAAATGTAAAGAAATTTTATGAATACTCTAGCCTATTTGTGTACATTATATTTCCTTATTATGTATGTTCAAGAGTGCCATTTTACTTTCATATCTACAGATGCATACATTGTGCTTTTAATAATTATAAAAATAAAAATTCTAGGGGACAAGAAAACATTGCGAGGCTATACCAGGAATGTGAAGTTGGTTTAACAGTATAGAAGAAAACAAAACAAAACAAAGCAAAACATATGATCATTTCAGAAGATGCTGAATAAGTATTTAAGAATTCAAAATCAATTTCTGATAAAAGTTCTCAGCCGACAAATAGAATTTTCTCAATAAAAGATACCTAAAAATCCCACATACTATGAGTTCCATATTTTTAAAGATTCCACAGATAAGTGAGATTGTGATGTATTAGTAGAATGGTGGTTACCAGTGGTTGGTGGCTGGGAAGAAAGGGAGATACTAGTCAAAGAGTAATAAACCTTCAGTCATAAGATGAATAAGTACTAGAGACCTAATGTGACTATTATTAATTATAGCATGGTAGCTATAATTACTAATAATATGTTCTCTAATTAAAATTTGCTAAGATAATAGACTTGAGTGTCCCCACCATACCCAGAAACTGGTAACTATGTAAGGTGGTGCATAAGTTAGTTACTTTGATTGTGGCAATCATTTCAAAGTGTATGCATGTATTGAAACATCATTATACCTCAATGAAATTGGAAAAAACACAAACTTTCATAGATGATATAAATTCAAATGACATACTAAAAAATAATAAACATGCATATTTTGTTTTGAGGTTCTATATTCTTGATTGGCTTTCATAGGCTGGATTTCTCTCTCAAATGTTAACATTACTACATTACTTTATTTCTAGTTTATATCTATGCTCAACAAAAATGTTTTGATTACAATCTGACTTTACATATAAGATTTCTTGCCAGGGGAAAAGCCAGAGGAAATGACTATTCAGTTTATGCTACATTTGTAATTCTAAGTAAAAAAAAAAGTGCTATTCTGGCTTAAATTTTTAAGTACACACAATCCTATAGCTAACATCTTACTTAATGGTGCAACATTGAATGCATTTTCCCTAAGAATGGTAACAAGGCAAGATTTGCCTATTCTCACCACTGACATTCAATGAAATACTGGAGGTACCAGCTCTTTCAATGGGGAAAGAAAAATAAAAACGTATAAAGACTGGAAAGAAAGTAAAACTGTTATTTTCAGGTTACATAATTGCTTCTGTAGAAGGTTCCAAGGAAACCATAAAAATCTGCTAAAATCAATAAATGCCTTTGAGATAATTTCATGGTATGAAGTTAATATATAAAAATCAGATGTATATTTATTTACAGTTTTTTTCTGTTACTGAAGGTTGCATCTTCAAATTCAAGCAACTGGAGATTAAAAAACATAAAATATTTACGAATAAATTTAACAGAGATATACAAGATCACTACATTGGAAACTAGAAACTGTTGAGATAAATTAAAAGCATCCAAAGAAATGGTGAGCTATACCATGTTCAGGGATGGGAAGATTTGAATCTATTCTGATATCAATTACCCTCAAATCATCCTAAAGGGTCATTGCAATCTCAAACAAAATCCCAGTAGGCTTTGAATGTTTTTTGGCAAGTTGTTAATATTTAGATGAAAATACAAAGAACTAAATTATCCAAAGTAATTTTGAAAGAAAGAACAAATCTAGAGGACTTTTACTACTTGATTTCAAGACTTGCTGTAAAGCTACAGTAAGAAAGACAGTGTAGTATTGGCATAGAATTGACAAGTAGATCAATGAAATGGAATAGAGAACTCAATTATGCAGTCAATTGATATTCCACAAAGGAAACAAAGCAGATGAAAATATTTTCCATCAGTTGTACTAGAAGAGTTGTATACACGTCATTAAAAAGTGACCACAATTTCAACCTTATACCATACATGAAATTCAGTTCAAGATGTAGTTAGATGTAAATGTAAGAACTAAATCATAAAGCTTTTAGAGAAGTAGGCACAGATTTTATAAATAGGTCACAGAAAGCAATGTTAATAAAAGAAAAAGGTCAATAGAGTTCATCAAATTAAAGCTTCCGCTCATCAAAGGGTAAATGTAAGAAAACGAACAAGTAAGTCATAGGTAAGAAGAAAATGTTGTCAAAACACATATTTGAAAAAGGCCTGGATATGTAAATAAACAATAAAAAAAAACAATAAAAGACAAACAACCTAATTAAAAGTGGGCAAAGGATTTGAATAGACACACCACAAAAGAATATATATGAATGACTAATAAACACATGAAAAATGAATAACATCATTGGTCACTAGGGAAATGCAAATCAAAAGCATAATGAGATACCACTTCCTACCTACCAGAATAGCCTACACTGAAAGACTGACAATATCAAATTTTGTAAGTTTGCAGGTATTTTAACCCTCTTATATTGCTGATGGGAATGTAAAATTACCATTTTTAAAAAAGATCCAGTGATTGGGTAAATTACTAAACCTTATGATCCAGCAATTCTACTTTTAAGTATTCTCTCACACAAGAAATGAAAAGACGTGTCCACAGAAAGGTTTATACAGAAAGGTTCACGACAGCTTTATTAGTAATAATCATGACTGTTGTCCACCAACAGAATGGATAAACAAACTAGTGTATTCAATCAATGCTCTATTGCTTAAGAATAAAAAGGAATGAACTACCAACACATGTAATGATATGGATGAATATCAAAATTGTCATTTTGAATGCAATTAGCCTTGCATAAAAGTGTCATATGACATTCTAGAGGACAAAACTAAGCTACTGTTGGGGAATCAGAACAGTAGTCTCAGGGACTGGGATAACAATTTACTGGAAGAGGCAATCTGGGTGGGCATTTGGGCTACACGGGTGTACAGATTTGTTAAAACTCATGGATTGCACTTAAGATTTGTGTGTTTTATTTTTTTATTAATGTGTGTGTTTTGTACAGACTAATGGGGTTCATGTGAATTTTTTTCAACACTTGTATTCAGCATGCAGGGATCAAATCCAATCTCCCTTTATTCCACTCCCACCCTTCCCGGCCTCTGGTAATCACTCTTCTACATTCAGGAGGACTGTTTTCTAGCTTCCACATATGAAAGAGAACATGTGTACTTGTCTTTCTGTGTCTGGCTTATTTCACTTAATATACTGTCCTCCAGTTTTATCCACTTTGTTGCAAATTATATAATATACACAATATATATTAAATTTGTATATCAAACCTCATTATATATAATGTAATGAAATATTATATTACATATTATTCCATATATATGAAAAATCCTAATATATATACTATATACTACATATATTCCACATTTTCTTTATCTATTCATCCATTGATGGACACCTAGGTTGATTACACATCTTAGCTACTGTGACTAGTGTGTGCATTTTGTTATATGCAAATTTTATTTCAAAACAAATAAACTATAAACAAATACTTAATCCCTGCTAATGAAATCCATGCAGAACTATTTTGAGGTAAATATATAATGTCTTCAAGTTACTTTGATTTAACCTCAAAATAAGGATTAAAAAAAGAATAAAATGATGGATGGATGGACAGATATATGATCAAACATGCATAGCAAAATGTTCATGGTAGAATCTTTGAGGCTGTGGTTCAGTTACATTCCTTTAACTTTACTATGTGTTTGAGTATATTCATAAAAAAATTTTTGGTGATAAAAGAACTCTAAAAGATCTTTGGAAAAAGAAAAAATTCCATAGCTGTCATTCACATCTGGGTGAACTTGTTGGCACCAAGTCTCCTGGAATATTGAAAGCAATGTGACCTTTAGTACTTGAATGACTGCTTTGCAGACCCTCAAGGCCATTACCAGTGTTGGTCATTGAACACTGCAGAACGGTCAGCAGACAGCCTGTATAGATGCATACCCACCCCTCACTCCTCCCCCATGTTCCTAGTATAGCTTTGATGACCACATAAAATAACCAAACAGCAGACACAGACGGCACTTTACAGAACATGACTTAAAAACTCCCCGATTACATATTTACTCCAAACCTGTCAGAAAGTAGATGGCTGTGGGTCTGTAATGAGGGCTGTTTGAAAGTCAAGTGTTCAGCAAATTTGGCCAGTGGGCACTTAGGGAGTTACAGCCTCGGAATTACCAAGTACAGTAATGCAGGCGGCAGAAGAGTCTGCTCTACCCAACTCCAGTAATACCTGCCTGGGACACCCCCCAGCCCTGCAAAGGGTGGTCTCCAGAGCCCACACCTGTCCTGAGGATGGTTACTTGGACCATAGGGCTTCTTGGGGTAAGCCCAAAGATGAGTGTGTGATACCGGGGTGGGGTGCAGGGATAAGCAATTGTAAGGGAAAGCAAAGCCTGCTATTCTGAGAGTCTTTCTTTTTCTTTTCTTATTTATTTATTTATTGGCACTTAACCTTTTGCCACATCCCTAGCCCTTTTAATTTTTATTTTGAGACAGGGTCTCACTAAGTTGCCTAGAGCCTCGCTAAGTTGTTGAAGTTAGCTTTGAACTTGTAATCCTCCTGCTTCAGCCTCCCAAACCTCTTGAATCTGCAGGTGTGCACCACTGTGACCAGCAGCGTATTTCCTTAAAGTGCCGCGGGATTAGCCCCAAGGCCATGAGGGCTGAAGTCTGGCACTGGCTGGAATCAGGGGTGCTGGGACAGCTCTGAGAAGGAGGCAGGAGCCATGGTTTATGCTTTTCTTCCTGTGTGATGTAGGGTAGGTCCATTTCCCTGTCTGCACCACAGACTCCTCTTCTGCAAAATGAGGGTGCTGTGATTCCTTTAGTGGGTTTCCAACTGGGAAGTCTTAAGGCTCTGTGATCTAACTGCACTGTTCCCTCCAACCTAAAACTCATCATTCATTTAGACACCATAGACGATGAGGTTAAGAAAGCAGGGAGAGCCTTTGCTTGTGCCAGAAACTGGGTCTACTCGGTGTACTAGCATGGGTTATCTCTGTAGTTACAGATGCCGTTTTAAAAAGAGATTTTAAAGAATATTTCTTTCCTTTAAAACATACTGTTAGCACCTTATAAAAAATGGGACACAGCATTGAACACCTGCAATGTGACAGACTCTTTGCTGATCGCTTGGAATACATTATTTCATTTAATTAAATAACCTTGGGTTTTTCATGGGAGTTAGTCCCATTTCACAGATGAACAAACAGAATCTTACAGGGGTTGATACCTTGCCCAAGGCCACTTAGCTGGTAAGGAACTGAGCCCAGGGCTGAGTTCTTTCTCTCTTGCCACATGACATCCAACCCTACAAAATTAGCCTACCACCCTAACACAACCACTCTTAGCATCTCGATAACTATGTATCACTCCTCTTAAAAGACTTATCGACTTCTGTGTACATCTTTCATAAATTAAAATGTGAAAATGAATTGTTAGTAGTTGCCTTTTGGTAAGAATGTCAGGTTAAGAGGAGAGAAACAAAAGGTATCTACGAAAAGATAGTCAGTGAAATCACTGGACCAATCAACTGAACCCCACAGCCTCAGTGGCCCAGACTGGCTCCGATCTACAAGTGCAGGCTGGTGAGGTCTGTTTTCAAACAATAGTTGACCTTAATACTTCTCCAAGGACCACTGTTTTATTTCTAGATTATGTTCAGTGGCTCTTTAAATTGCCAAACTGCTTTTCTCCACATTGCACCAAGTCAAGTAAAAGAAAAAAAAAAAATACCATTTCTCTCTGTGTGTCCTTAAATGCCAAGTTTAGCTCTATGCAGGTTTTTATGACTGTTATAAACCCTCCACCTCAAGCTTACAGCGGTGGTAGATCTTTAGTGCGGTTACACAAACACGGCTGCCATAATAAAGCACGTCTTATTTGATATTATATTGTATCAGAAGCATTAAATACACATTAAAGGGGTGTTTTAAGGCTCTTTGCAGTAAGTGGCAGATGTTATGAATAATAACCTGCGAAATCCTTCTGAATTCTAAAAAGGTGTGTTCCATAAAGCTTTCATATAAATCTTTAATAGAGCAGAAACACATTGAGCAGTGATTAGAGGAAATCTCTAATCGTATTAAGTTATTAGAGATAACTGGAGAAGGATTGGTAGCCTCAAAAATAAAATAAAAGAAAGCAAGAAAAAGAACACATCATGCATATGAAGGGGTTCCTATTTAAGCCCACTGACAGTTCTTTACTGGAGGGAGCCAGGCAGTCCTGTGTACGCTCGTGTAGCATAAAACCCAAACTGCCATAATTCACTGAAATTTATGTAAATGAATATGCATTCCTTTATATGAAAAATCGTCAACATCTGTGTTCCATTTAAACACCCTGATTTAATGGGGTCACCAAGAGATAAAGAGCAGGGCAGTGGTGGTGGGGGGAGGGTGGGAAATGACCTCATCCACCCTCCCCTTAGACTATCTTGAAAAACAAATAAAATAAAATATAGGTTACAGGCAAACTAAACAGCGTTGAAAATATTGTCCCAGAGGACTCTGGCTTCCCAGGAAGCAGAGGTGTTTAAGGAGAGAGACAAGAGCCAGCTGCAATAAACCGGCTCAATAAAACTTAATTAACCCCTTGGGGTCTTTAGAAGAAGAAGCTGTCAGCAAAGAGAAAACCTGGGATCCCCGTGCCTGCCACCAAAGGGGTTAAACTGGCCTTGCCTGGTAAGGGGGTAGTAGACCTAAAGGGACTAGTGATTGAACATGCACACGGATACACATCTGGACTCCCGCACACCAAACTTGGCCATGCTTGGCTCCTCCCTAACGTAGGGAGGAAGGGTTAATTAGCTTTGAGCCCAGGGTCTCAGAGGGAAGACCTGTGTGTGTGTGTGTGTGGGGGGGGGGGGACTGCATTTCTGAGTATCTCATCCAAACCTCTATCCACTGCAAGAGGCCTCCCAGCTTCTACCTGAATAGAAGGGAGCTGACTCGTTTTCTTGGTGACCCATTCCTTCCCCGGATCAACCAGACTGACATGAGCAGTTCTTCCTCACACCTGTCTTCCCATGACTACCAGCCAAAGATCTGTTTCTCCTGCAAGTCCTCGTGCGTTTCTTTTTCTTGGGGAGATTAGGATGAACCAAACAAAGTTTAATGCTTTTTTTTTTTTTTTTTTTGTATTTCCTTTCAGGCTCTGTCTAAATGTTCAGGTATAAACTTCTAGTCTTAAATAGAAATCAGAGGGTGACCAGAAGTTTTCAGTCTCATGAAGAACAGAGTATATGTCCTCAAACACATGTAATCTCAAGTAAAAAGTGCTGATGATACCAGAGATAGGGGTTGGGGGAAAACCCAAGGAGACAGGGTCACTGTAGTCCTAGCTCATCTCATGATGCTGGACTTTAAGCTCAGAGCCTATGTTAGGAAAAAAAAACCTGGATAAAATTTGGCAAGCAAGCACTTTTGTTTGCCTTATATTGATTTTTAATCAATTTTTAGTATTCGTTTTCTACTTAGAGAAGTGTTCTGAAACTTCTTGCAAAAATAAATTTGTTTGAAAATGGTTAATTAATTTTAAAAAAACATTATAATGTAATAAGAGGTATGACGTGACTAATCGTGAGTGTGGTACACAAGGCAGAGGGAGTCTGGGAAGGCCATACTGGGCTTTGGAGAACCTGATGGGAAACAGTGTCCCCGTCCTCTGCTAGCCTGATTGGCTTCAGACTGTTTCCCAAAGGGCAGATGTCTGTAGAGAAGAGTCAAATATCTGCGGCTGGCCCTCCTTTTTCTGCAGACCCCACAGAGGGTGTGGGCGAGCCGGGGCTGAGCAGGAGGCTGGAATCTGCAGCTCCCGGAGCCCAGCGGATCAAAGGTTTACAGCCAAGCTGCTGGAGGGTGCCCAGCCCATGGCAATAAAAGTGAGCTAATATTATCCTGCAGCAAGCAGGTTCTCCTGAGCACAGCAGATCTGTAGGCCACAGCTCACCTGGGCAGCTTGGGAAGCGAGGGTGGGGCAGGACCCAACTGTGTCATCCCTGCCCATCTCAGGGCACCAGGGAACTGGCAGCCGCTTGGGCAGGGTGTGCTTCTTGACCAGGATAACAAAAGGAAGGGCCACTGGTTACTCAGCCTTATTCCATTCCTGCCGCTGACTCAGTCTGCGCTTTTGGGGCAGCCACTTGCCTTGTCTGTATTTGATTTGCCATCTGTGGGTTATTAAGGCTGCAATTAGCTTGGGCACCATGACCAATCCATTGGAGAAAGAGTCTATTCAGCTTCTTGTGCAGCTTGGAAATGGTGAACTTCCAGGATGCTTACCCAGTCACTCAGCATATTGATGGACAGCTTGACAGTCTAAATCCTGGGGGCAACTTCCTTGCTTTTTGTCTGGCTCTTTGGCTTTTTGGTGCAGAATTCTCAGCCCATTTTCTTTTGCCTCATGCTTGGCCCACAAAATCTGCTCCCCATTGTTCAAGGAGGAGAGGCAGAGCTCTTGCTGTCAGGCCTCCTGGAGCCCAAGAAACACTGAGCAAACTCCAGCTCTCACCAAGAGAGTGGGAGTGAGAGCCAAGGGCCACAGTGAACCACTAGGTACAAACAAGCTTACTGTGGAACTTTGCTTGGTCCAACAAATCAATGTGCTCTTAGACTCTGGTACCATCTTGCATAATGTACCCAGACTTTCTATGGCCAGTCTATCTCTGGGAATTCTGCAGATTCATCTCTGTAGCAATGGAAACTTTGGTTTTGTAAATGACCCTGTTTTGACCAAGCACAAAGACCCCCAAGCAGAGAAGTTTTGTTCATAGTTATAAAAGATGATATTGTCCCATTGGTGATTCTTATACTAAGGGGGAGACTATTAATCATCTGAGAATGTTCTGCTCTTTCTACTTTTTCACCCCCATACAATCCATCTCCTAGTATTGAGAATTGCTTACTCCTTCTGAGTTTGTTCTCCTTCTATGAAACCATCTCTAACTGGATGAGTGGTCTTGGACAAATCACTTGCCCCTCAGAGCTATAGTTTCCTTACCTGTAAAGTAAGCTGGTTAAATTAGCAAAGCCCACAGAAGACATGTTAAAGGGATCTTAGAGATTTCCTGTGGCCCTTGGATTTGCTGGTGACTTTCCCCATTGATCTGGAACAGAAGTCATCATCACATACCCCAGAGGAGGTAAGTTCTCTTCTCCATTTTTTTTAACAGTAATCTTTCACTGAAATTTATTTTTGAGAATTATTTAATTCTACTTTCATTTAAAATTTTTTTATTTTAATTAATTATTTATGACAGCAGAATGCATTTTGATTCGTTGTACACAATTGTAGCTCTATAGGTTCTTAATGGTGAGGGTTTAGGCTCCTCTCTGGGGGCATCATACACCCCCAACCCATTCATTCATTCCCAAAGGGAGCTTCTGATTCAGGTGAAGGGACTGTGCTGATAATTTCCATAAAATCCTGCTCCAGATTTAGGGCATGACCAGATCCTTTCAAATGACCCATCAAGGGCGGAACTGTGACCTTTGGGACTGCTCCTTTGAGAACAACAGTGATGACGCCCCAGCCAGAGCATGAGTCTTCCCTGATTCTTATGAAGCATCCTCATTGGTCCCTGTCTGTCTAGAGGGAACCCCATGATTGCCTGCACAACTGCAGTGCCCACAAAAGCTTACGGGGCTCAAGGAAACATGTGGGGTAAGCAGAATGTTGTAGAACAAAGAGCATCAGGCAGTGGGAGATGAACAGGAAATCTCAGCTCTAATACCTTCATGTTGTCTGGCCTGGGTCAGTTATTAACTGCTCCGGCTTTCAGACTCCTGATTTATAAAAAAAAAGGCAGGGTTAATAATGCCTGCCTCAGTGGTTTCTCATGAGGATCCACTAAGATAATGTGTGTGCAAGTGCTTAGTCAATTGTTAGGTGGTATTCACATGTAAGGGATTTTGTTCTTTGTAAGAGTGGGAGGGATAGTGCCAGCTGGGGTCCCCCCAAGCCCCAGAGCCTCCTGAAGGAATCAGTCTCCGTCAGTAACATTCCAACACATGGAAAACCATGTGAGCCCGAAAGCTAATAACCAGATCAAAAACGACAGGCTTGAGGAGGGAAGCCGACCTGGGAAATGTGTTATGAGCTGATCAGAAAGGAGAAAAGAAATAAAGTCATTAGCTTAATTAAGGGGCAGGAGGGAATGATGAAACACATCTCCAGCAAAACCAAATTAAGCATTTAGAAGATATTAAAAATGCATTTGAACTCCACCGGTGCTGCAGTTCTAATAACATTTTCTAGGGCCATAGTCAGTTATCAGGTCAATCTGAAACCAAGAAAAGGCACGATTTCTCTCTGCCTCAGATCTCTGCCATCCCAAACCTTCTCCCAGCTAAATCTTCCGACTTCCTGCCCCATGCTGTAGTCTTCTAACCACTCCCTCCCCAACGATGCCCCAGGGCTATCATGTTACTGGCAAAAATTTACACCTTTTGGCAAATTTGGCTGGTATTTCTTTATTGTCAGGATCTTGATTTCTTTTGATTATTGTGTTCCCATTTTGAAGACAAGTTATAAAATTTAACACAATCCTATTTTCACTCATGAGAATAATCTCTTTATATAGATTCCTTCTATATGATTCAGTGTCTATGTTTGCATTTATGTTTGTGATAACGTGCAAATAGTACTGCTAATAGGAACGTGAACAGTAGTAACAGCATTTATTAGACAGTGTGTGCCAGGCACTGTTCTGAGCATATACTGTAACTTAAATTACTTAATATTAACTATTATGGAATCCTTCTAGTATTTTCAGTACTATTACAAAGGGTAAGAGGGGACATTAGTAAATTTTATTATTATCATCTTATATTCATAAGAAAAATTAATATGCAAAATTGTCATAGGCTAATGAGAATAGAATGGAGGTGTCATGCCTATGATAGAACATGTATTATGCATATGATTTTGTAGTAATTTATGTAGAGGAAATGGTGGAAGCAGATGTTAAAATGGACAGGACAAACTCAAAAAACACTGGTCACAAAAAACAGCCCGGCGTTTGTATAATTTATCATCAAAACCATCAGTAAGTCCTGTTAGCTCTGTTCCCAAAAGACACCCTGAGTCCACTGATGTCTGTTCATCCTCACGTGATCACCTTGTCATGGTGGCCAACTCAGGGAGACAGATCACTGTGGGATCCATGGCACGAGGGGCTTGGGAGAGTTTCAATGGGAAGCACTTGAAGTCTAGGCTGGATTTGGAAATACTGTTGGAGAATTTGGGGCCCACAAGTCAACACCAACCAGCAGGGAGTGGGAAATAAGGGCACTAGACTTAGGGGAAAAAAGTGGCATCAGGCTTTCAAATCCCACCCTAACTGCACAAAGAACCCCAAGGAGATGTATTAGTTCAAGAGGCAGAGAATTTGCCTCAGGCATGACTGTGTCTTGAGACTCTAGGGATGTCCTTGAATCTTGCTTTCCCTCTCTCTCTAGGCTACAGCTCTGCCCTCCTCAGTGTTAGCTTTACTCTCAGGAAGGCCTTTGTCTAGGTGACCCCTGGCCACGCCAGTCTTCCATCCTCCCAGTTAAGTAACCAGAGCGCAGTTTCTCATACCCAGTAGTTCCCATAAAACCTCTGGAGTCTTTGCTCATTGACCTGCCTTGAGTCACAGCTCCTACCGGAGCAGATCGCCCAGGCCCAGGGCAATGAACTGTTCTGATTGACCTGACTGCTGCATGCATCTCTTTTGAAACCAGAAGATGAGACCCCACATGGACCAATGGACTGAGCATGAAGAAGGGGTTATTCCTATAGAACAGACTGGTGGTAGCACCAGAAAAAGGGAGATCAACGCTGGGAGGTCAAAGCAAAATATTTCCACCAGGGTAACCAATCATGATGCAGTGGATGGTTTGCTAATTTTTAAAAGCTCTTAGCTGGCACAGAGTGTATGTATGGCTGTGTTCTCAAGACCAAGGAAAATGCCAAACACAACCCCAGGGTAGAGAAGAATTTATGATAAAAACACCACCCTGGCAGAGCAGGCTGTGTCTGTCCCAGACTCAGCAAATGCAGCCCAACTTAATTGCTTGCAGTCTTGGATGAACTTCTAACTCTTTAGCCCTAGGAGAGGAAAAATTGCATAGACAACCTGCTTTCTCTCCTTGGCGTGCTGAGCCTCTGAGAAAGTTATTTAACTTCTCTCAGCAGTGATTCCCCAGCTGTAAAAATAGGATGACAGTCTTTGCCCATTCAGGGCTGCAGGCAGAGCTGGAGAGAGCAGGATCTCTAACAAAGGCTTTCCAGGTTGTGGGCAAGACAGCATTTCAGAAATGTGGCATCAGGACTTTGGGATCTTCATAGGTTTAGTCATAGGAAGAGTTGAAGCAACCTTTCTTCCTTCCGCTGCTTAAAGCTGTTGGCAGTAATCTCTCCTGCTTCTACTGCGAACATAAAATTTACTGAAAAGATACTTTTTATATTAGCATTTGTGCTTCCTATGAATTCATCCAAGCCATAGCAACAATGCAAGACCTGGGCACTATGAAAAGTTGGAAGCAGGATCCTAAAGCAGAGGGCTTAAGGGCAATAATTCTGTTCTTTCTTTTTTTCCAGGTTGTGGGCAAGTTGTGGATGAACTTCTAACTCTTTTTTTTTTTTTTTTTTGTGGTACCGGGGATTGAACTCAGGGGCACTCGACCACTGGGCCACTGGGTCACATCCCCAGCCCTTTTTTTTTTTGTATTTTATTTAGAGACAGGGTCTCACTGAGTTGCTAAGTGCCTCGCCATTGCTGAGGCTGGCTTTGAACTCGCGATCCTCCTGCCTCAGCCTCCCAAAGTGCTGGGATTACAGGCGTGCGCCACCACGCCCGGCTGAACTTCTAACTCTTTAGCCCTAGGAGAGGAAAATTTGCATAGACAACCTGCTTTCTCTCATGGGCCTTAGTATGCAAAGGGGTACTGAAGATTGAATTCAGGGGTACTCGACCACTAAGCCACATCCCCAGCCCTATTTTGTATTTTATTTAGAGACAGGGTCTCACCACGTTGCTTAGGGCCTCAACGTTGCTGAGGCTGGCTTGTGAACTCACGATCCTCGCAAGCTGCTGGGATTACAGGTTTGTGCCCCCGCGCCGGGCAAGGGCAGTAATTCTGGACAGAGGCTTTTCTAGGCTTAGTGTGGGGCATGGAGACATGAATATATGCTGAGAGCCTAAGAGGAACTCAGAACCTAGGAGGGGATGGGGAGAGAAAGAGAGGGGGAGAGAGAGAAGGAAAAGAGGAAGGAAGGAAAGGAGGGGAGGAGAAAATGAAAGATTACTATTACTTTCTGGGACAGGGGTTGACAAACTAACGCCCATGAGTCAAATCTGGCACACAGATTGCCTGTTTTGGTATGGCCCATGAACTAAAAATTGTTTTTTTACATTTTTAACTGGTTGAAAAAAAAATCAAAAGAATAACATTTCATGACAGGTGAAAATTATATGCAATTAAAATTCCAGTGTCTATAAAGCTGCATCCGGCCTATATCTCCGCTTGCTTGTTTACATAGTGTTCATGGCTGTGTTTGTGTTTCAACAGCAAAACTGGGTAGTCAGGCAGAAATGGCATAGCTCACAGGGCTGCAAATATTTTCAGGAAGAGTTTACTGACCCCTGTGATTCCTGGTCTAGGGAAACATGTTTTGATCCAGTAAAAGGGATGGATATAATAAAGCAGGCCTACAGGGAGAACTTTCCAACATAATAGGACATTTGATCTGGGTCTCTAAATTGGGAAGGATTCTAATAAGAAAAGATTAGGAAAAAAAAAAAGATTAGGTAAGGAGCCCTAGATCTAGAGACGAGTATCCCCATTTCATAGAGGAGGACTGAGAGGTTGAGGAATGAAGCTGAAATTTTAAGCCAACTCCGATTATGTAGCTCCTACTCTTTCTGACCCTGGACTTCCCAGCTTTCAGAAAACTTAAAATGACTAGCTAACCATCACACAGGGTCCTGGATACTCTGTTAAGGAGTTCCACAGAATTCTGGTGGGAGGGACCTATCATTTAAAGCTGTGAGTTGGAAAATCATGGTCCAAGTGAGATGACGAATGATTACCTACATCAGTGGTGGCCTAAATGGTGGCTTGGAAAGAAAGAGAGATAACCCTGGGCAGTACAGTTAGGAGGCCAAGCCTGGAGTTCTGGATCCCTGCTAATAAGGACTGGCCTGAGTAGAGGCGTGGGCCAGTGGGAGACACGGAGAAGTAACACGTCTATGGGGGATTACTAACTCAATGCAGGAGGTAAGAGAGATGGCTTCTAAGATTTGAGTCTGGAACAAAGGAGCTGTTGGAGTAGGACAGGGTTGGTTGTGGAAGATGGTCAATTCTGCTGTCCATGCTGTCTGGAGGAATGACCAGGTGTCCAGGGAAGAGGTCTAGCTGACTGCAAAGCCCATAGCTTGGCTGCTTTGACCTTGGATTAGAGACGCAAGAAGAAATCTCAAAAAGGACAATGGGGGAAGGTGTGGATGTATGAAGAGGGGACAGACAGGAGCTAGGCAGAAAAAGAGCTCAGCTTGAGATCCAGGATGATGTTGGCGAATTTACAAAACTCAGCAATTGCAAATGGGTAAAGTGGGCCGTAGGAGGCAGAGGGAAGCAAGGAACTCATGCCCCAGCTACCGCAGGCAGCGGGTTTTAAACACTGTTGCCATCGCCCGATGTGACTTCTGATGAGAAAGCGGAGATTAGATATTTATGTGCAATCTTTTAATATTTAAATGTTGGCAAGAAATTCAATCAAAAGAGAAACACCAAACAAATCAATCAAACATATCTAAGGGCTGGATCCAGCCTGCAGGCCACCCGTTGGCAGCCTTCACTTAAGAAGCCCCATCAATTTGAAACCTTTAAGGTGTCCTCTCTCCAGTCCCTCTGGATTGCTCTCTTGAAGCCCTCGCAGTGGGGGACCCACACTTCTCCTCGGGTTAGTCTAGCAGGTGCTCTGTGCAGCTGGGTTTGTGCCAGCAGCCGTCTGGAGCTGTGATCACGAGCTTCTTGGACGTTCCGTGTTCAAGTCATAATGAACAGAGATGAGAAGGAAAATCCACCAACGCAAACGTCAACCCACAAGAGATAGTTGAAGAATGGCTTTGTCTTATGATAATGATAGAATAAAAGAGAAATCCTTTGGGGACTCTGGCTGTTCTCCTGGCCCTTAGAAAGGAACTCAGATAATACCTAGGGGCAGGGATGTCTGGCTGGGCTGGAAAGAAAGATGGCAATGAGTATCCCCAAGACATTCAAGGGACCGGCGCCAGGGTCACTGTCTGGTTGTTGCTGGGTGCGAGCCAGGTTTGGGGACGATGAATGTGGACTTTCTCCTGGGGGCCTGCGTTACTTCTGTTCACAGGGGCTCTGCATCTTGGGGTAAGTGCTCCACCCACGGACATGCATTTGGCAGGTGCTCCTTCTATCCAGAGCCTCTCTGGGTGGCCAACTAGACGTTAGATGAGGCCACTCCATTATGATGGACTCATCAAATCCTTTCTTCCGCACTCAGAATGCCTACCATGTACCCAGCCTTGTGCTGAGAACTGGTGATCATGAGAGGTGGGGAGGTGACACAGCCTTCCTGTCTCCTCAGAAGGCAGACGAGACATGTGGTCAGAGACACACATTTCAATCTATGCTCAGAGGCCTGCAGAACGTGAGACCAGCGTGGACAGGTGAGCTGAGAAAGGTTTCTTATTGCCGAGTATTCAAAAGAACTGGGGGTGGGGGGACTGGAAGGGCTGTCTCCATGGCAAATACCAGCCTTCTGAAAATGACATCACAAAGCACATCTGTATTGCTTCTTCCCTAGCCTCTTCAAACAGGTTCTGGGCTGAGCCATGCATCCTTTAGTATTATTTAATGGTTCTTTCAATGAACAAATGAAGACCCAAGTCACCGATGATCCTAAGAATAGCAGGATATGGAGCCAGAAAAGACCAAAAAGACCCAGGAGAGATAATGTGATAGAGATTCAAATGGATAGTCGAATTTGAGCACCAGTGTAAGGAAATGCTAAAATAGGTATGAGGTCATAGGATGGAAATCAGAGAGATAAAAGATTAGAAGAAAGAAGTCAAGTTCAGAGAGGAGAGTGGGAGGCGGAGAGCTGACAGAGATAATAAGTGCTTTCTATAGGTTCCTGCGACTTCATCCAAAGATAGGATGGAAGCCTAAGGGCAATCAATTAGCAAAGACATATGTTTTCAGGAGGTTTAATAGAAATGACTCTTTTAGGGAAAGTGATCAAGTATTATGGTCATGCTTGAAAATGTGCCTAGTGCTGGGAGAAGATAGCTTTCAAACTATTTCTTTATCTTCACCCAATGCAAATCATTTCTGTCTTAAAATAACTTTCTCAGCTGTAGATCTGGGCATCCTTCAAAAATTGCACCCCAGCATTTCAATCGATTCATCTGGGAAATCTGTCTTGGAGATAATCCCAGCCTGGTCTTACCCAGGTTTGCTAGCCATGGTGGTGTACAAATTTTCCTAATTTCGTGTTCAGGGATGCCACATTACTAGTTTGAAGTTGGCTGTGGTGGGAGTATTTACACAACAGAATTAGGTGAATGCTACTAGTTAGTAATGCTCCTCTCCCAACCTGCTATTGAACATTTACCAGCACACCACACAGGTGAGTCTCAGAGGGCTTCACGGGCTCTTTGGCTGGGAAGTGGCTCCAACAGTGATCAAACTGTGGTTTATTTCAAAATCTCCTGGTATTTAAAAAGTTCTGGGGATAAGAGTGCAGCTCAGTGGAAAAACACTTATTTGCCTATCATGCCTGAGACCCTGGGTTCAATTCCCAGCAAACACACACACACACACACACACACACACACACACACACACACACACAGTTGTTCTGATGGTTATGTCTTGCCAGTTCAAGGGGAGGTAGAGTCTTAGGAAGGCTGGGAGCCACTAGCAGGAATTAAAATCCTATGGGAAGGAGTTGTTGTTTTTTAATAGAAATGACTCTCTTTGAGGGAAAATGATCGAGTCCAATTTTTCCACGAATCTTCTTATTTTTCTAAACTCTGATCTGAGCAACTACTCATGAAACCAGTCTTCACTTACATCTGGCATTAACAGGTCAGAGAGAAGAATGCCAAATAATTCACATTAAGACTTAAGAAAACAAGGGACACCTCATACTTTCTTAGGTTAGATGAAACATGTAATGGGTCCCAAATGCTCCGCCCACATCCCCACTTCAAGATCCACACATCCAATCCCCACTAGCCATGGTGGTGTACTGTAGCTGGGACTGTCACCTGCACTGACTCACAGGCTGCATACCTCGCTGGGAGGTACCCTTGGGAGGGGGGACTGCCTTGCCTTCTCAGGGTGCAGCTCACAGCCAATGAATGGCAAGGTGGCAGCACTTTGTCTCTGTTTAGAGCAACTCTGAAGAAGCACCCCAGTTCCAGAATTTTTTTCAAGCATGGGCTGCACCCTCAGTTGAAGCCTCACTGTGGGTCAGCTCTTCCCTCTTCTCAATCAAATTCTCTTTACTTTCCTACAGGTGATTTTCCAATAAAACCTTCTGACAACACCCCCCCCCCATCCCCGTCTCACCCTCTGTTTCAATGAGACTAAGTTGAAGATGAAAATCTTAAAACAGTCTGCCGCAGTTGCTCACCTGGTGCATGGTCCCTTCCATTGCCTCCCTAATCAGAGAGGTCCAGTCCCCACCTCACTTGTGCTGAGAAGCTCTGCTTGTTGGAGAGACTGCCTTTAATTTGAGTAGAAATCCATCTTCCTATTTAGAAAGAGATTTCTGCTCTAGGCACACAGTGTGTGTTCTAGCTGACATGGCTTTGGTACTATATGTACTATATATACCAAAGCCATGTCAAGAGCATGAGATAGAGTTCCCCTCCCTGGAGGCCTGGCAGAGAGAAGACATGCTGCCGACACGTGTGCCACTGGGATTCAGAGAAGGAGGGCATGCTGAAAGATGGGGAGGAGGGGCTTTTGGAGGAGTGCCTCTTGATCAAGGCTTACAAAGATGTGTAGGATTTGTGTAGGTACTTGACAAAGTGCATTTTGGAGATGCTGGGGGCATGCTCATCAGCTGAAATGTTCCTCTGCTGGCTTTACTAGGCTAATTAAATTTTCTCTTCTAATTGCTAACAGCTCTGTGACTTTCCTATAGGGAGTGGTCTCCCTTCTCAGTCATACCTTCTCAGTCATATTATTCGAATGGGGGTGTCCAAACTCCCTTAGTTTCAGGAATGAGCTTGTGGCCCAGGCCTGACCAGTCAGCTTTTTATTTTTTCTTCCTCTTGATCACAGAGATGTAGGTGGTGCTGTGTTGGTGCTGGAAAGGATTTTTAATTACCTTGGAGTTGTTTGGCTATGGAGCAGTAATTTGCTAGCTAAACAAAGGAAAGCTGAGCTTAGCTTAAGGTAGGAGGGATGGAGGGGAGAGAGAAAGAGAGGTTTTGATTCGTGATGTTGTTTGAGCCCTGGTTAGTCTTTACGATTGGATTGACTTGAACTAAAAATTCTTTTTGTGTTTAAGCCAGTTTGAATTAATTTATCTATCACTTGCAACAAAATGTCACCTAACCAATGTAGGTATAAAAAACAGTACTTAAACCCTAGTCCGATGCCAAAGCCCTACTCTTACTGTTCAGGGGTATTATTAAGAGAGACACATGCCAAAAAAAGTTTGATTGGAACAGAAGGTTCTCTGAAGCAATTGAGGTACAGTTCTACCAGAAGGAGTCAATGAAGGTATCTCTCCAATTCTTCCCTTCCTTAAAACATACCCGTTCTTTTACAATGTCTGACTTTAAGACACTGTCAGTCTGTCTCCAGTGACTGGCCTACTCCATCAGATCCTCTGCAGAACCTCCAACTTTTCCCACGAATTACTGTTAGAATAAGCTCCTCATCAGCCTGTCTTTACTGAATTCCAGATGACCGGGTTGATTAAAAGCCTTCATTCCTCAAGTGATTTTGAAAATGGCTTATTCAAAAAATGATTCTGAGCTTGCAAGAGAACATCATCAGAATGACCTTACAATTCCTTGATGGTAGGCAAGAAGGAACACTGGGGGCAGAGGAAATCTTCCTCACCCCACCCATCCTCTCCAGGATTTCAGAGACTTTGATCCTTTCTTTCTTCGCTTTTATATTCCCAGAACAAAGTGGCCCATTTTGATCTACCCTTGAATGGCAGCCCTGTCCCCCACCTCCTTGATCATTTTCGATGTCCTCCTCCTCACTTCCCCCAGCTTCTTTATGTCTTTTAAAAGTGTGCCCAGAACGACACACAATATTTCTAGAGATCAGAGAATCAGGCTTTTATCTTGGCTCATTGATGTTAAAAATCTGATCATGATAAAATGAACCATTCTGAGGAATCCGTATAGGAATCTAAGACCAAAGTTATTTCTTCATTCACTCACTCACCAATTTACTCGCTTAATAAGACATTAGGAAGAAATTACTGTTTGCCCAAGCTTGCGCTAGGCCATTGGGGAGGCCAAACAGGATGAGAGATCATTCTCTTCCCCCAAGGAGTATGCAACATAGAGTTGATAATTTGCAAGTCACCAACAACAATAGTGTCTTCCACTAGAATCTTACATGAGGCACAGATGGCATTTGATTCTCATGCCAACTGCCTGTTCATAATGAGGGGTTCAGAGACAGATAGGGATACTCAGGAGAACTTACTCTCTTCCTCTCTTGGTTCCTGGCTCATGATATGAGTGGTTTTGCTCTGCACATGCTCTTACCATGATGTGCTGCCTGTGCCAGCAGTTCACATCAATGGTGCTACTTGATCTTGGATTGGAATCTCCAAAACAGCGAGCCAGAATAAACTTCTTCTCTTTCTAAGTTACTTATTCCAGGTATTTTATTATAGCAATGAAAAACTGACTAACATAAGTACCTATGGAAGGTAGACTTGTGAAATAGAACTCCAGTTACAGTCTTCCTGGGATCTTATTAATAGATCTAGGAAGGGGTGACTGATTTCCCATATGAACCTCATTCCAAGAGACCTGTGTCTACCTTTCTTTGCTTGCCATCAATCATTTTCTCTTCATTCAAATGCAATGGCTCAATTTTAGTTGAAAAGTCTCCACTTTCCTACTCTCAGTTCAAATTTGAATGACTACAGTTTTTGACTCCATTAATGGACCTATGGCTTGGCTTTGCTCATGCTACCCACCATTATTTCCATATTTAAATAATTGTATCAGAGATGATTACATGATTTATGGGCCAATCTGAGACAACAAGTGTCAGTCCTGTGCTTTCTGGAAAAGTGGAAAAAAATAAGTTCTCCTGCTCCAGAATTCTAAGCCAGTGGGAGATAAGCATGAGGGAGATAAGCATTGGTCTTGCTGCTATCACGTAGGAAGAGGCAGTTTGAGAATAGCTACACAGGAAGGCAGGCTGGAGAGGTAGAGGTAGGTTGCTGATGGGATATAATTAGCACCTCTTTACAGTTCTGGACTTTCAGTTGCATGAGCTGATGATAGCCCTCTATGTACAAGCCAGTTTGAGTTCTGTTTCTGTAATTTGCAAAGAAAAAGCATCTTGACCAATTTTCTCATTCACATAGAAATGATATTCTGGCAGCATAAGCTTCTCTATTCCCCTCCATATTCCCTAGTCTTGTCTATTACTAACTATGACTCATGCATATCTCTTTTTCTAATTCACCAAACTCAGAGCTCCACAAGGATTAGTACCGCGACTGCTTTATTCACATTTAATACCAACAGAATGAACTCCACAACAACCCTGGAGATAACGTCACCTTTCTCCCGTGCCTACTGAAATGACTGTGAAAATTCATTCTATGGATTCAATAACCTTATATAATGTTACAAGTAATTTATTACTAAAAATAGTCAAATTATCTGAATCAAAGTACTAAATTTGGTGAATTTTTGTGAATCACGTCCTTTATAACCTATGATGGATTCAAGGTAATCCCCCTAACATCATTATCTATAAAATTTCAAGATGCTTTTTAAAAATGAGAGTAAAAGGGTGTGTAGGGTATTTCAAATAACCCAGAACCTTTGAAACTATGCTGAAGCCCGCAGTTAAGTGTCCGACACTGAGTTACATTTTATATTTGTGGAAATCACTAATTATTTAAGGGATTTGGAGAATGTCATCAAATATAATTATGTAAACTGGAGAATGTCATGTATT
Source organism: Tamias sibiricus (assembly GCA_025594165.1). Taxonomy (NCBI): domain Eukaryota; kingdom Metazoa; phylum Chordata; class Mammalia; order Rodentia; family Sciuridae; genus Tamias; species Tamias sibiricus. The sequence continues at coordinate 36,054,118 of CM046672.1, forward strand.
GTTGATATGGTTTAGATATGAGGCATCCGCCAAAAGCTCATGTGTGAGACAATGCAAGAACAATCAGAGGTGAAATGATTACATTATGAGAGTTGTAACTGGGTAACTGGATGGTAACTCTAGGCAGGTAGGGTGTGACTGGAGGAAGTAGATCACTGGGGTCATGCCTTTGGGGTTTATATTTTGTCCCTGATGAGCTCGCTTTCTCTATTTCCTATTTGCCATACCCCAGCTCCTTTCTTCCACCATGCCCTCTGCCATGATGTTCTGCCTCACCTTAGGCCCAGAGCTATGGAGTTGGCCTTTGTGTATGAACTGAGACCTCTGAAACTTTTTCTCTTATAATTGTTTTTGTCAGGTCTTTTGGTCACAGAGACATAAAAGCTGTCTAAAGCAATTGTGCATCCATCTTTGGGGCTGTGTGTATGTGCATGGTGGGGGTGCATATTGGGAATCAGAATGTAATGTGGTACATTTTGTTTTGTTCCTTAATCTGACCTCTGAATTACTTGAAAATTCTACTCCATAATTTTATTTCCTTAGCTGTTCAAATGCAATAGTTCAAATTTTAAAAATGCCTTTATCGTCCCATCTATCTAAAGTTTTGCTTTAGGTGTCTATAGTTACCTGCAATCAACCACAGTCTTAAAAATACTAAATGGAAAATTCCAGAAATAAACATAAATTTTAAATTGCATGCTGCTCTGGATAGCATGATGATAAGTAGCACTATTCCCTGCTCCGACCGGACCGACCCAGGATGTGAATCATCCCTTTGTCCCTCACATCCAGATGCCCACCCATCAGTCCTTAGTAGCCTTCTCAGTTCTCGGATTGACTGATGCAGTGTAGCAGTGCTTGTTTTCAAGGAACCCTTATTTTACTAAAAATGTCCACAAAGAACAAGATTAATGATACTGGCAAGTTGAATATGCCAAAGAAAAGCCACAACTTGTTCCTTTAAGTGAAAAGTTGAGCATTTTTCATAGATATGTATATATAGAAAAATGTAGCATACACAGGGGTCAGTATTGCTTGGTTTGGTTATAGTTTGAGTGTTTCTCCCAAGGTTTCGTATGTTGATGTTTAACCCCCATTGTGACATATTAAAAGGGTAGAATAGAAATAATGACAGACTGATTTATCCATGATTACCCTAAATACATGTATGAAGACACAATTGTTGTAAAAATACTTTATATTAAACCAGCAACTCGAAAAATTTGTGCTCTTTATATGTAATATGAAATGAAATGTACTCTGCAAACGTGTACAACAAATTAGAATAATAAAAAATTTTAAAACAAGGGTGAAAACTTAATCTGACTATGGTGTTTAAAGATAGGCCTAGGTTAGATAGGGTGAAGTCCTCCTGACTGAATGCTGCTGCCTTGACTAAAAGAGAGTAAGCCCAGAGGAGACGTACGTACATGCTTCCTAACTCTTGCCACGTGATGCACTGTGCCATCTTGGAACTTTGCCAGCAAGAGAGCCAACGCCAGATGTGGGCCCTTGACCTTGTACTTCCAATACTATAAGCCAAGATAAACCTCCTTTCTTTAAAAAGTTACGCATCCTTAGGTATTTTATTATAGTAAAAAAAAAAAAAAAAAAAAAAAAAAAAAAAAACCAAGTGGACTAACATAGCTACCCTCTGTTTCAGATATCCATTTGGGGTCTTAGAATGTATCCCCTGGATAAGAAGAACTGCTGTAATAACCAAGGCATTTTTATCCCTGTTCAGCAAGTATGTCATGCCTAGTTTCACTGCTTTTCATGCTAGTCACTCAACCAGAATCTGTTCTCACATATTTTAATCTTGATCATCCTTCTTCAATGCCTAGGCAAATCTGACCTTCACATGAAGCCAGTCACGATTCCTCCAACCTAGATTTCTTTAAAATTTTAAACACTTAGCAACAATAAAATTAGTTAGTTTTGGGTGTATGGTTCCAGGAGCTTTAGTACATGCATAGATTCACGCAACCACCACCACGATCGTGACACAGAGGAGTACAAAGGAGCTAAAACATTTCCCTGTTCTGTTCCTTTCAGTGAAAGGCTTTTCCACCCCAAATGCCTAAAAACCACTGGGATATTCCATGTCTGTTAATTTTCCTTTCCAGAAATTATATAAATGGAATACACATAATGTAACCTTTGGGATTAGCACTTTTTCATTTGTCATAATGCCATTGAGATGCAACCCTGTTGTTCTGTGGATCAATACTTCATTCCTTTTTAGTGCTGAGTAGTAATCCACCATATGAATGTACTATAATTTGCTTACCCACTTTTCTGAGAATGGTATTTGGGTTGTATCTAGTTTTCAGTTATTATAAAGAAACCTGCTGGAAACATTTGTGTGCAAGTCTTTTATAGACATGTTTTCATTTCTTTTGGGAAAATACTTAGGAATGGAATGTCTGGATCAAGGCAAGCATATGTTGAACTTTATAAGCAACTGTTTTCCAGGGTGGCTGTACCTGTACCATTTTGTATTCCCATCAGCAATGTGTGAGAGTTCCAATCATTCTGTATTGTAGCCAGCCTTGGATACAGACCTTTACTTAATGATGTAAACAGAACATATTTTTTGTGCACTTTTTTTGTAGTCAGTAGATCTTCTTTCATGAAATATTTCTTCAATCTTTTTGGCCCATCATTCTGGTTTTTTTCTTAGTGTTGAATTTTAATAGCTCCTTATATATTCGGATGTAAGACCTTTGTTGAATATGTGACTTGCAATTATTTTCTCTCATTCTGTAGCTTGAGCTTTTATTTTCTTAGTGGTGTCTTTAGCAAAAGAAATAGTTTTTATTTTGATGAGGAGCAGTTTGTCAATTTTTTCTCCTATGAGTCATCCATTGGTATCATATCTAAGAACATTTTTCCTAACACACAAGTATAAAGATTTTCTGAAAATTTCATAGTTTTGAAATTAGATGAATGAATCATTTTTGTAATTTTGTATAGGGAATGAGATATGGATGGGGTTCATTTAGGGGGACACTTTTTTGGGGGACATCAAGTTATTTGCCTTGATCCAGACATTCCATTCATAAATATTTTCCCAAAAAGGAATGAAAATGTCCCCCTATTTGTTGTAAAATCTTTAACCAAAATGAAAAACGCCAAGAAGACACTACCAGGAACAAGAATGATAAAAGATATTGCTACAGGCCCCACAGATATTAAAAGGATACTTATGCACATAAATGCACATAAATGGACCAACTCCTTCAATGCCATAAATCAGCAAAACAAACCCCCCAAATGTAGATACTTTATACCACTGTATGTATTTTAAAGAACTTAAGATGAAAAAAAAAAAACTCTATTAAATTCACCCAGATATTTGCCATTTCTGTTGCTCTTCCTTCAGTCTTAAAATTCCAAGTTATTTTTTTATCTTCTATAATCATTTCTCTTTTATGTTAAGATCTTTTGTCTTTGCATTTATTTTAATGCAGCTCTGCTGGCCATGGATTCTCTTTGTTTTCCACTTTTCTGACAATATTTTCATTTCAATTTTATTCCTGAAAAACATTTTGGTGTCTATAGAATTTGAATTTGGGGATTCATGGTTTTGTTGTTGCTGATGTTGCTATTTTGTTTTCAATATTTGGAAAATGTTCCTCTCTACTTTAGAATTTTTAGGCATTATTGCTTCAAATAACTTTTCTGTACCACAGTTACTCTTCTCTTCATCTCATAAACCTTGTGGTGGTGTCCTGTGCTTTCCTCAGATTCTGCTCCTGTTTTCCGTCATTTTTTTCCTCTTTATTTTTTTTAAATTGGTTACTTTATACTGATCTCTTTTAGAGTTTACTGACTCTCTCTGTACTACATTGAGTCCATCAGGTAGAATTTTTATTTGGGTTATTGTAGTTTTGTTTCTAATATTCATTTTTTAAAAAATTTTTAATTCAGTGTTGTTGTATATATAACAGTAGCATGCTTTACAATGCGTAATACACATAAAGAGCACCTTTTTACATATCACTGTTAGTATACAAAATATATTCATATCTTCTTATTCATTGTTTTTTAGAGCTCTTATTTCTCTGCTGAGATTTTACATATTTCCTTCGTTTTAAGTACTTTTGTCCTTAATCCTCAGAGTATGATTATAATAACTACTTTAAAGTTTTTGCCTGATATTTCAACATCTTAGTTATCTTGATTGGTATCTGCTGATTGTTTTTTTTTTTTTTTTTTCTTTGCGAGTTGTTGAGATTTGATTTTTCTCCCCTATTATGAATGAGTGTGGAATGCATCTTATGGCATTTTGAATATCATGCTACGGGGGCAATTGTTTACTTGGTGGTTCAGTTCTGAAAGGCTCAGGCATGCTATTCACAACCAGATCCATGCATGCACAGCTTGTGGTGAGCCCAGAATCCATACAAAGTTGGTTTGGATGGGCTGTGTACCCCAGAAACTCCTGTTAGTGCAAGAATATTCAGAGGTGAGGTGATTGGATTGTGAGAGCTGTAACCGAATCAGTCCCTCCTAGTTTGAATGACTGGGTGGTACTGTAGCTAGGTGGAATGTAGCTAGAGGAGGCAGATCACTGGGGGCATGCTCTGGAAGGGTACATCTTCCCTGTGGCCCCTTCCCCCTTCTCTCTCTCTGCTTCCTGACTTTCCAGGAGCTGAGCATCTTTCTTGCACTGGGTCCTTTCTGTATGATGTGCTACCTCACCTACCTCATCTTGGACCCAGAGCAATGGAGTCGGCCATCTATGGACTGAGAACTTTGAAACCCTGAGCCCCAAATAAACTTTCCCTCCTCTATGTTGTTCTTGTTAGGTATTTTGGTCACAGCAATACAAAAGCTGTCTAAAACACATGACTTTATGGGGATCCCTTCGTAAAGCTACCTCTTTTCTTCCACTTTCTGACACACACTGGCTTCCCCAATTTCCCTTTCTTTGTCCTGCAGCTAGAAAGCTGAGGTTTTAGTCTCCTTGCTCTCCTGGTACAGTTCCTACAACCAAATCTGCTTCTGGGGTCCAAAGCCAAGAAAGAGACTGAAAGCAACAGGGGTTCCTTCTATCTCATTCAGATGATAGAAAGAGAAGAATTTTTCTCCCTCAGAGTTTAAGGTGTCTGCAAGCAACACATATCGGCCCTGTCCCTGCCCAGCTGCCATACAGCCACTGTGGGATTATAGTTTGGGGCCTGGAGATTGCCTGGAGGCTGGAATGGGAGAGAAAGAAAATAGCATGAAACAAACAAAAAAATCAGAGGATTTATTCCACTCTCCCTGCTCAGTAGCTTCCCTTATTTTTACTCTTTGGACCAGAACTTAATGACTTTTCTTGAAGAGCTTTCTGCCCATACTTTGTATGAGATTTTAAACTTGGGGGTTGTGTTTGAATTCTACCCTGGAGTTAGCAGGAACGTTAGGGAAGATAAATTTACCAAACTGATCAGCCTTTGGAAATATTTTTTACCAGTCAATATTCACTTTTATAAATTTCTTTTTCTCTCTCCAGTATACCTGCTATGTCTACTTTCCAGAGGCCACCGAGAGTTGCTCCATGGGCTCTCTACAGGTTTTCTGTTGCACTTGGTGGATGATGCCAGGTGAACTGTGCTTCATTCCTCTTGTCCAGAACCACAACCAGAACCAGAACCAGAACTTCTCTGCTTCCCCTTCTTTTTGTTCTAATTAAATGCTTAAACATCAGATGCTATTCTCATTGAAAAATCACGTGAGTGGCTTTCCATCCCTTTTTCTATAGCTTCCACCCTTCCTAAACTACATATTGCCCACAAGGATATGAGTTTTCCATGCATTAGATAATTTAATCTATAAGAGGTGTCATTTCTTCCACTTTACAGATCCAGAAATAAGTCTCAAAAAAGTTAAATAACTCATTAGAAGTGAAACTATGAGCAGATGGGTGAAGATTCTAACTCAGGTTTGTAGGTCCTTTTTCTTGTGCTAGGTATGTAATCCTTATAATAATGTTCAACTTTGGCATTATTATTGGTTCCTTATTATAAAAAGAGAAAAGGGCTCACAGAGGCAACACGACAAGTCAGGATTCAAACCACCGAATTATAGATGAAGCTCCACATTCACTATCCCCTGGGAAAATTATATGGCTAGATATATAAAAAAGGCTCGATAAATATTTATTGCAAAATAAAATTTTTCTAAAGGAAAAAAATTAACCCCACCCAAAGGAATTATTTTATAACAATGAGGAAATCTGGTTACATTTTAGATCTTAACAATGTTGCTTATTAACTCACATAGTGTGTTCTTCTATTTCTTTACATTATATTCCCTCTTCTTATTTCATTGATGACAACATACCAGTTGTTTAGTTTTAATTTTTTTTTCTTTTTCCTAAGTATTTGCAGCTAGGGCAGCCAAATCACTATCTGGCTGTTGCCCTGAATTCTCCACATTTCCCATATAAAAACAGACTAAAAGCAATGGAGATTTTGTTCTCCATACATGTTATCCTGCTTTCCCAAGCAGATAGATTGCCTCCATTCAATGAGGCTGACCCTCCCCCAGGGTGGGAACCCATTCACCATGGCCTTTGAGTCCTTCAGGTAGAATAAAGATGTTATACTATAATGACAGTTTATGAAATGAGAGTAAATATAGTGGCCTTGCATCAGAGCATTCTATAGCAGAGATTATAATAAAGACAGAAGGTGCATTGTGACCCTGTCTTGCTGCATTTCCATAACAACGCAGCTTTGTGGCTCTGGTGGGTCCAGGAATCAGGCAAGAGATTTACAGATGTTTTATTTATCTGCAGATTTTTCAGTGTCAAGGAAGGGGGAAAGGCTTCTCTCAGATGTATTTTCCTAGGTCATTGATGAAAAATAAATTCACCAAACTGATCAGTTTTTGGAAATCTCTTTTTACCAGTTGATATTTAAAACTTTTCAGCTAATATATATTTTAAATATAGAGATTGGCACTACCAAAACAAAACATACTTTACTGAAATTGAACTCTGGAAGATTTCTTTGGTGTCTTAGAAATGTTCTGCCTTCTCCTTTGAGCTCTTTCTTTAATTTCCTCCTCTCTCTCTTTGGTGATTTAACTTAGTGAACAGAGACTGTTCAGATTATAACCATCTAGTATCTGACATGAGAGGACCCCCCACCTCACACACACACACACACACACACACACACACACACACACACACACCACTACTGCTGCCAATTACAGGAGAAAAAGTTACAGAATTTTGTAAGGCATAATCAACCCCCAAATCTGGAAGTGAGATGGATTTTTGTCCTGATGATATGGTCAGAGAAGCTTTTCCTAATAGTTTGAGATTGTAGATTTCTAGGGTAGGAAATAGGACCTATACCTGATATCCACCAAGGGGCAACCCCATATTTCCCTAAGACAGCATTATGATCACCTGGAGCTTCTGAAGTTGTTTTCTTGAAGGCTATTTACCCTATACATGACTCTTTTATGTATAGGGTATTACATAAAATTATAAAGGAAATTTTAGAAAAGAGGATAAGAATGCTCCAGCAACAATTATAAAAACCAGAACTTCACCCCACTGAGCTTTATAGATTCTAGTTGCAGGTGGTAAGCTCACAGATTGGCAGAGAGTGAAGTCACCAACTGGGGAGAAGAGCCTTCCTGGTGCCAGAGAACCACATGGTCATATTAAAAGAAAAACACAAATGCAAAAACAAAGAGCCACTCCAAGTCAGGTGTCCCAGGTTCTAAGAACTGAAGTCCAGTTAAGAATAGGTCCAATCGTTCACCTCCCTGCAGGGCAAATTCCCACAGAGCACCAGAATTTCAAGGCCCCAAGAGTGTGATGAAGGCTTCTTCAACTCTTCAGAGCATCCATTTCTCTTTGTAATTTACTTCCAGCACCAATTGTTTAACCTGCATTTTCTCTAGATATTTGGAGTCAATCATGTAGATAAACACAAAACATTTTTGAAAGAAGAAACCCAAAAGAAAATGATATTTCTTTCCTTTCATATCCAGTTTTTTTAAAATGATGATATCATTGCTAACTTTCTTTGTAAGCAGTTAGACTAATCATTATTAACACAAATGGTTTGGTAATTTATGTAAGTTGTAAAATTAACGAACATTTAAAAATAGCATGTATTTTTCTAATAGTATTTATTTATTAAACATTAGTTTTGTATCCCTCTCTTCCTTTCTTCCCTTCTTTCCTTCCTTCCTTCCTTCCTTCCTTCCTTCCTTCCTTCCTTCCTTTCAGTACTGGAGATTAAATCCAGGGGTGCTTAACCACTGAGCCACATCTCCAGCCCTTTTTATGTTTTATTTTAAGACAGGGTCTCACTAAGTTGCTTGCTAAGTTGCTGAGGCTGGCTTTCAACTTGCAATCCTCCTGCATCAGCCTCCCAAGACTCTGGGATTAAAGACATGTGCCACCATGCCTGACCTATTTCTTAACATGATGGTGAATGAGATATAATTTTTGTCTTCAAAGAGTTTAACCTGCATTAGGATAGAAGCAAAATAGAAATGGATAAGAAGGACAAAAATAGAATGTAAAAAGTGCCATAAGATATTTCAATACAAATAACATTTTTTGTTTAATCAATCCAAATTTTATATACAATGTCTGGCAGGGAGTAGATCCTCTCTGGCTCGTTTAATAAGTAAATAAAATAATGAGTCGTTCAAATGATAGACTACAGGAGTGAAGATGAAATACAGATTATTTTTCTGGGGCAGAAGTTAAGGAGAATGACATGGAGGATTTGGCAATTGAGCCATCACTGTTGAGGTTTGATATTTGGAGATGAAAGGAAGGGCTCTTCAGGACAAGGAACAACATGAACACACTTAGCAGCGGGATAATGAGAGATGAACTTGGCAATGTATAAACCATCTAGCTCTGCTGAGCAACTATCACAATATACACCAAAATACATTGGAACAAAAATAAAACTAAACAATCCAGGCAACTTGCTGCCCTAGCAGGATCAGCCAAATGTGGGACACAGCCCCACTGGGAAGTGGTTTGTCATTCGAAGCAGGCCAAGTGCTGGTCCTGGAACCATCAAAGTCAATCAACATGATGCTAAAAGATGGACAAATGGTCTAAATTCTCCAGGCCTCAGTTTCTTTATTCACAAAATGTCATCAATAGTACCTATGCTGTAAAGTTACCTTGAATATTATGTGAAATTTGACCTATAAATTGGCTGACATATAATAGACACTTGACGTGTATTCATTAGTTTCAGAAATAATAGTAACCACAATAATAATCAACATTATTTAGCCAGGTGTGGCCAGACATCACGATGTGGGTACCATTTATTTGAATTCTGCCGAGCGTATATAATTATAGATAATAAGACAACTAAATAACTCGCCCATTAAGTTCACTCTCTATTTGTGATTTACCTCATGCATTGATCTGCTCAGCTGCATCTGGTTAGAAATGTAAAACACTGTCATCACCGGAGATTAGTGCATTTTATGTAGATGAACATAAAACCAAACGTTTTCAAAGGAAGCAAGCTAAAGAAGAAAATGGGAAGGCAAAACAGTGTGTTGGGGACATATTTTTGGAACCAAATCTAAATCCTAATCCCTGTTTTGCCTTTTATTATCTCTGTGGCCCCAGGCACATTACCCAATCTTCTTAAGCCTTAATTTCCCTGTTGCAAAAGGGGAGGTATGACAACAGCAACAAGAAAAAACAACGAACAGCAAAGTCCCAGTAACAATACCTACTTCCTAGAGTCATTGTTCAAAGCATGGTGCACACAATAGAGATTATTATTGATAGTATCTGATTTTCCTTTATGTATTCTCTTAGTTCCCATACCATGTAACCAGGTCTTATGGGGAAGATGAATTTCCATGTGTGGTAATGGAAGAAAAAGAATGTTTGTTTTGCAGTTATAAAATCTGAACCCTTATCCTAGCTCTGCCACCAGCTCACTGTATGACCTTGGTCAAGAAAATCTTTCTTACTTAACCTCAGTTTCATCATTTATTAAATATACAAGTTAGACTAGGTGAGTTCCACTTTTATTATCTGTCATTTTAGGAGTCCACGTACCTCCTCTATGAAATTTCCCATTATCCTGAGTCTGTATTGCTGGAAACAATTTGAAAGATCAACTAAACCAATTTATCACTTAACCTATTTTCTCCATTTGAAGAGACACAAAACCATACAAATAGAAAGAGTGGAAAAAGTCAGGCTTCTGCATAATGCAGGCTGTCACAGAAGAAATAACACTTTCCCCTGTAACTCAGGTCTGTATCGTGTGGGGTAAAATTTAGTGGGAAAGTTTTAACTGATCTAGCATTTTGGTAACATGAGTAAAGACCATTCAGATTGTTTACTGAGGTTTTGACTTATTAACGAGACTAGTAATTTTGGGTAGATCCAGATTAACTCAAGAACTGCTAGCTCTCAGTATTGAAAGACATCCCAGAGGCATTTGAAAATTCCTGGATATTATTTTTGGAGACAATTTGGAGAACACTTCTTTATAATGGCCCCAAAGAGTTGAGGGTGGCTATTTTTAGGCTTCCCCAGGCTTCTGAGAATGGGTAGCACCTGTTTCTCAGAAACCAAATGGCAGAGAAGTCTTCTGTCTGGTCTTCTTGGTATATTTTGGAGTGCAGCCTGGTCCCTGTGGTGTGCTACATACCTCAACCACTTTGATCCCGAAACAAAATGTGTGGAAAACACATGCTGCACACAGGCGAAGAACACCAGGATTGTACAATTTCTAAACAGAAACCTAGACCACCTACAAAAGTCTGTCTTCCCTGCTCAGCACCGTGGACAGCTCTCACAAACACCTATCATTCTTGTCTCCTGACGGTGACTGTCAAGGACCAGATTAGGGTGAGGCAAACAAAGTACTTAGAGCTCATCCTGAGAGTGAGTCTTTCCTTAAATTTTGTGCCCTGCTTCCTGTTTTGTTCATCTTAGTTTTTCCCTGTGGATAGGTCATTTGTTCATTCAGTGAACATGCTCACAAAACAGCCCCTCCACTCAAGGGAGGGGAACTGCAAGACAATACAACTGAAATAGTTTGGCAATGGTGGAAACCTTTCAAAAATAATTTGGGGAACATGATCAGGAAAAAAATAGAACATGAACATATCCCTGGCCACACTTGGAAGAATAGAGCTTTTAAAAACTCCATGACATTTAAAATTCCATGACTGTGGAGATGTGTGCATATTGTTTGCTGCTATGAACACAGTACCAGGCAAGAAAACAGGTGGGTGCTCAGTATTTATTTGTTAAATGAACCAATAGTTTTATGCCATGTGCTAGTGTGAGCCATTGGGTTTCAGAAAGTGTAGTTCATTCCATGTTGCTATTTTTAGAATCACTCTGGCTCTATTATGCAGGTTGGATTAGAAACTAAGGTAGGAAGACCGGGTATAAGATGATTGTTGTGGTTGAAGTGAAGGATGATAGAAGCCAATATTAATCCCAAAATAGATATAAGCAAAAGGATACAAGAAAAGGAAGAATATAGAATTAAGTATAGGCGGAAATGTAGACTTTTATTTTATTTTATTTTTTTTGAGAAGATGATTTACTTTGAGAGAGCTTTGTGTTTGAAGTGCCTGTGAAATATCACAGTGCAGGTGACCAGGGGACAATTGTTCTGGAGGCAGGCCAGAAGTCTGGGTGGGCGAATATAGATCTGTTTCTAGAAACAGTTATAGGCTTCATGGAGTCATTTAATCTCTCTCATGAGACAACTAACTGGGATTGAAAATATAGAGAGAAGCAAATGAGGAAGAATAGCAAACTCCGATATCTAGATATCATGTCAATTACATCTTGACAGGCCTGTTTTCTCACTTATAAAACAAGGATGTTGGTTCAGGCTATCTCTTTGTTCATTTCAAATTTCATATTCTCTGTTTAACTCAGGATTTAGAAATCTAATGTCTACAGAGGCAAGGTTAAGTTTTGTTAAGTTGGAAAGGTGGCCAGGCAGGGCCCTGAAAATTTGGAAAGTATATGCTCTACTGAGGGGGGTCCCCACTCCTATTCTCAAGATATCTATTGCCACATGAAAAGTTAAACATGAGGACAAGATAGGGAGATGAAGAGGCCATGTTTTATTTCTCATGGTCCAATTCTTTGTCAAGACAGAGTCACATGAGTTCCTAGCCATCATGTGATGACAATATCCCATCTTTCTGCCTCAAGTTCTTCCCCAAAGTGGTAGGTTATACTGGTTTGCACATAAGTGAAGTCTAAAAACGCATGCATATTTATACCCCTCCAGAAGCCACCAACCAATGGGGCTGGGGACTCACAAATGAATCCTCTAGCCTCACATTCTTTCTGGTAGGTCAAAACATCTGTATTCTTTCCAGAGGTTAGGGAGGAATTTTTTTTCCTCATTGCCTTCAGTTTATAAATTTCAGGAAGTGTTGCTGCCGGAAGTGATTGCCGCTTGGAGCAACAATGCCACGGGAATAAATTCAGAGGTGGACTGGAAACAAACAGGCTCTTTATTCTGCCAGCTTCTCTCTCCGGCTCCAACAACATCCCAACACGCACCACACACCACTAAAAACCCAACAAACAATGGCGCCTACCCGATCAGCAATGTCCCGCTCAAGTCTTGCGAGATCCTGGGCCAAGTCCTGCGAGACCACGGAAGGCGGCAATGCCCGAATATCTCCATGGCCCGCAGCCAACTGCAGTCTCAGCCATCTCCCCAATCAGGGCTCCTACAAGGAAGTCTCCATGGGAGTTTTAAAATGACTCATCTCCTTTGGTTCAGATGAAATACACAACCTCAGCACATGTCCCCCTATGATAGCAGGATCATCCTAGAGAAGAAGTGAGACCTTGAGGCATGGAGTTGGGACATTTGGGTAAATGTGTCTATAAAACTTGTACCTGTGGATTTCCTTGAACCCTCTTGGGCAATAGAGATAGGCTATCTTCTCTTGGTAGAGGAGAATAGCTTTCCCCTCCAGCTATTCTGAGATGAGAAACCTTTCCTGAGATGGGTTTTTCTCAAAATAATGCTGTTTTCCTCATTATCTATCTCTACCCTCCCCCATTCATTGTTTTTATATCACTAACTGGACCATTTATGTATCTAATCACATGTAAATTGAGTGAAAATAATCCTTTTCCAGAGAATGATAGCTTAATCACTAAAGGAGTTTAGGACCTAGCTAATACATACCAGCAGAAATTCAAGAAATGTATAGAAGAGAGGATCTTGATGGAGTTGAAGCAGGTGAGACAGAATACAAAGCTGTATAAGTATGAATTTATTGATGTAGAAACTTCTTTGTGGTTTAGGGTTTAGCATTCTGGTAAGGACACCTGGACATATCCTACAAAGCTTATGGAAAGGTTACTTGAAGCTTGGGCATGATGACTGACTACAATAAGTAAATAGGGTATGGCAGAGTATCGTGGGTGGGTAATAAGGCTGAGGGAAGTAAAAATTTCGGGATGGAGTACCACTGAACACTCTCTACTCTTTCTGCAGGAGGGATCAGAAGTTGTGGCTTTCAGTGGGCAGTTAGTAATACTCTAGTGAGGGGGCACCAGCAGGACTGAAAAGTTCAATGGTGGCTAACTGCTCTAGATCAGGTGACACTGCCATGCCACTGGGCTCCAGAGATGCAGAAACCAGCTGGCAGCACTTTACATTAGAGGAAAGGTGGTCATAATGACCACACTTGGCAGCAAAGCTAGGATGACAACCAGCGTTCTTTGACTCACAGGGATCTGCCAGAATGACTGATAGATGATAATGTTCTTAGAGGTGAGATGATAGATGAAAGATGATAGGAAGCTGACTGGGGTATTGCTTGTTTTGTATAATGGGAAGTAATTGAGAAGTGATGAGCAGATACATCAGCTACAGCAATGGAAAATTGCAATTCTTTCCTTGATCTCTAGATTAGATTCAGCGAATATGATTCAGGGCCTATTGGTTGAAGGAGAGGATGGTTCATCTTAAAGAAAGACCCTGAAACGTAACCATAGTGGCATTTTGTTTATTCAACATTTCCTTACTCCTTCCCCCTAAATCTCATTGCAATTTATCAGAGTAAGTGTAAAAAAGAGAAAAGAAGACTTACCCAGAGCTTAATCAGATGTATCACAGTAAACTAACTATTGCTATTGTATATGGAGTCAGAGATCACAGTAATTCTTGGGGAATAGAAACACCAGCAGGGCCTCTTAGTTAAAGTCAGAGGCTAGGAGGATAGATACTGAATGAAATCTTGGCTCAAGTCAATCTTATAGTGGATACAGTTGTCCATGGATCTACCCAATCTTGGAGTGCATAGGTGGATGTATCTACTCAGCTGTTGGTATAACTCTTGCATCAGTCTCTGATTTATAGAATAAGAGCCTGTAAGAAGGAAAGTGAAAAACTATAAAACATCCAAGTGAAAACCTATAAAACATTCCATCCTCCAATCAAGATAGCACATCAGAAGAACTATGACATGGTGGGAGGAACTATATAGTTCTTAGTGCATCTGACAGGCCCAAAGGGGTGAACTGTAGCTGATGATTTTTGGTACTATGTCACATCTCCATGTTCTGCTTTCGATTTAAGCTGTAACTGTGGTGGCCAATTCTGGCTCACTTACCACTGACAACATCTCACTTTAAACTTGTGCTATAGGTCCTTCTCTTTTTAGCTATAGATTGTTCTCCAGTCATGGGAGTCCGAAAAGCCTACACGAAAATCTACCCAAGACGGTAAAAGTGTGCAAAAGGTTGAGGAACTTAATGACTCAGGGGAGATGGACTCAGGTATGTAAATGTTTTCACTTCTTGTGCTTCAAGCCACTAATTCCAGAAAGTATCGTGTTTGTATGCCAGAAATCCTAGGGCAAGCAAGTCTCTGTTGCTTATTCTGGAATGACTCTGATATCAGCTTTCCTTCTTGTCTGGTTCATATTCTGGCTTCTTTACTTCTGATTTCTGAGATCAGCTTCCATGGAAGTTACCCCCACTCACGTCTTTGTGTTTCAGGGTTGACTTTCAGGGAAAAACCAAGCAATGACATAGGCCCGATGCTGTCATATCTCCTTTTTAGATATTTTAATGAGAACCTGGAAATCTGAAGTTCTGTGAGAAAATCCCGAGTTTTAAATGGAAACAACTGATTAATTAAGAAAATCTCAGATGTTGGACAATCATAATATATCTGTTACTCATTCTTTGAATTACCAGTGTGCAATTCTTTTCCACATAAAAGTCTGTAGTGTCTAGAACTTGAGACTAAGCAGCACAAGTCATTAGCACAACTGATAGGATGGAATGAAGGGAATTGTGTCCATGGCCTTCCCTTCCTCTCAAGCACAAAGGGAGCCAAAATGAAAGCAAATATTGTTAATTTTTTACTTTGTTTTGAAAATGTATTTATTTTGCAGCCCCATTGGCAAATAGAAGCTAAATAATCACCATGTACAATATGATGCCTTGACATATGTATAATTGTGAAATGATTACCACAAACCAGCTAACCTATACATCACCTCACACCATTACCTTTTATTTTAATGAGAATATTTAGGATCTACTCAGTTGTTGGTATAACAATACTAGAGTATTGTTCTTCATACTCACCATGCTTTGCATTAGATGCCAGAACCATTTATTAAAGAGACTGCATTTCCCTCTCTTGTGTATCTTTGGTGCCCTTGTCAAATATCCCTTGTCTGTGTTTATTTATTTCTGCAATATCAATTCTGTTCCATTGGTCCATGTGTCTGATTTTATGCCACTATCATCCTGTTTTGATGACTATAGCTTGGTAACATATTCAGAAATCAAAAAGTGTGATATTTCCAGCTCTTTTATTTTTCTTGCTCAAGATTGATCTGGCTGTCTGGGGTCCTTTATGGTTCCATATGAATTTTAGGATTTTTTTTCTATTTGTGAAAAATGCTATTGGAATTTTGATAGGGATTCCACTGAAGCTATATATCACTTTTGGTAGGATGGACTTTAAAAGAGCATTAATTCTTCTTGTTCATGAACACAGGATATTGTTTCATTTATTTTGTACCTTCAGTGTACAGGTAGAGATCTCTTCCTTGGTTAAATATTATTCCTAATATTTTTATTGTTTTGGATATTATCATAAAAGGGGTTATTTTCTTTATTTGTGTTTTAGAGTATTCATTGTTAGTGTGTAGAAATGAAGCTGATTTTTGTATCCTGTCATCTTGCTGAATTAATTAGTTCTAACAGCTTTTCTGGAGTCTCTAGATCATGTCATCTTAGTATATAAGATCATGTCATCTGCAAACACAGTTTAACTTCTTTTCCAATTTGGGTGCCTTTTATTTCTTTTTCTTGCTTTCTTGCTCTCACTAGGACTTCTAGTATTAAGTGGAACTGGAGAGAGTGGGCATCTTGTCTTGTTACTGATCTTAGAGGAAAAGCTTTCAGCTTTTCACCTTTGCATAAGATGCTGTGGGCCTGTCATATGTGACCTTTATTATATTGAGGTACATTCCTTCTAAACCCTGTTTGTTCAGAGTTTTTAATCATGAGAGATGTTGGGTTTTGTCAATGCATTTTCTGAATTTACTGAGATAATGATATGGTTTTTATGCTTTTATCTGTCAATATTTAACATTTATTGATACACATAGGTTGAGCCATTTTACATCCCAGAGATAAATCCCACTTGATCATGGTGATCTTAAGTGCTATTTAATTTGGTTTGCTAGTATTTTTGCTGAGGATTTATGCATCTACATTCATCAGGCATATTAGCTTCTAATTTTCTTTTCTTATAGTATTGTTTTAGTAATGAGATAATGCCAGGTTTATAAAAATTAGTTTGGAACTATTCCCTTCTCTTCAGTGTTTTGAAAGAGTTTAAGAAGCATTGGTATTAATATTTTAAGTTTGGTAGAATTCATCAATGAAGCTATCTGGTCCTGGAATTTCCTTTGGTAGGGGGTTTTGATTCCAGATTCAATTTCTTTGCTCATTATTGATCTGTTCAGAGTTCCTGTGTCTTCATGATTAGTCTTGTATGTTGTATGTTCTAGGATTTTATACATTTCTCATAGGTGATCCAATTCATTAGCATACAATTGTTCACTGTAGTCTCTTATCATTTGTATTTCTGTGGTATGGAGTTGTAATGTCCCCTTCATTTATAATTTTGAATCTTTTTCTTTTTAAAATAGTTTATTTATTTTTAATTTATAATATTAGTATGTATTACAATTCATAATGCACATATATAGCATCTTTTTACATACAACTGTTTGTATACAAAGTATATTCGTACCATTCAGGTCTTCAATCATGCATTTAGGATAATGATATCCATCTCATTCAACCACCTTTTCTTTTTTTTTCTTTTACCCCCCTCCCTCCCCCCCTTGCGCCCTCCCTTCCCCTCCCTTCCCTTTGACCGACCATTCTAGTGTTCGTCTAATCCTCCTATGTATACCCATCCAACAACACTGTGAACTAGCCTCCTTATATCAGACAAAACATTCGGTATTTGGATTTTTGAGATTAACTAATTTCACTTAGCATTATATTCTCCAACTTTATCCATTTACCTGCAAATGCCATTATTTTATTCTTGAATCTTTTTTTGATTAGTCCAGCTAAAGATTTGTTGATTTTGTTTATCTTTACAAAAATAAAAACCTAATACCTTAGTTTTTTAAATCTTTTCTATTGTTTTTCTAGTCTCTATTTTATTCATTCTCTAATCTTTTATATATTCTAATTAGTTATACATGACAGTAGAATGCACTTTGATACATCATGTGCAAATGGAGTATAATTTCTTATTCTACTGGTTGTACATGATGTAGAATCCCACTGGTTGTGTAGTCATATATGTACATAGGGTAATAATGTCTGATTCATTCTACTATCCTTCCTGCCCCCATACTCTCTCCCCTCCTTTCACTCCCCTCTACCTAAAGTAATTCCATTCTTCCCTAACCTCCCTGCCTTATTGTGAATTAGTATCTGGATATCAGAGAAAACATTCAGCCTTTGCTTTTTGGGGGATTGGCTTATTTCACTTTACATGATATTCTCTAGCTTCATTCATTTACTGGGAAATGCCATAATTTCATTCTTCTTTAGCTGAGTAATATTATATTGTGTATGTAAACCACAGTTTCTTTATCCATTCGTCTGTTGAAGGGCTTCTAGGTTGGTTCCATAGTTTAGCTATTGTGAGTTGAACTGCTATAAACATTGATGTGGCTGTGTCACTGTAATATGCTTTGTAAGTCTTTTGGGTATAAACCGAGGAGTGGGATAGCTGGGTCAAATGGTGGTTCCATTCCAAGTTTTCTGAGGAATCTCCATACCACTTTAATGGGCTAAGGAACTGAACAGATACTTCACAGAGGAAGAAATACAATCAACATATGAAAAAAAATGTTCAACATTTTTAGCAATTAGAGAAATAAAAATCAAAATTACTTTAGATTTCATCTCACTCCAGTCGGAATGGCATTAAACAAGAATACAAGCAACAATAAATGTGTGTGAGGATGTTGGGGAAAAGGTACTCTCATTCTCTAATCTTTAAAGTTCCCTTCTTTCTGCTTCCTTTGGGCTTTTTCTAATTTTTCAAGTGTTAGGCTGTATAAGATATTCTTTTTTCTTAAGGTGAGTGTTGATGACTTTGAACTCTTCATAGAACTTTTACTGCACCCCATAACTGTTAGTGTGATGTTTCCATTTTTGTTTGTTTCAAAGTGTTTTTTAAATTTCCCTTTCAATTTCTTCTTTGTCCCATTGATTTTCAGAAGTGTGTTGTTTATGTCTCATGTATTTGTAAATTTTCCAGCTTTCCGTCTGTTATTGGTTCCTAGCTTCATAGTACTATTGTCAGGAAAGATACTTGATATATCAGTCTTAAATTTGTCAAGACTTGTTTTGTGGCCTAACGTGGTCTATTCTGAAAAATGTTTTGTGTGTACTTAAGAAGAAGCTGCATTCTGCTTCTGCTGGATAGAATACTCTGTATATGTCTGTTAGGTCTTTTGGTCTATAGTGTTGTCCAAATCTGCTATTTCCTTATTGATTTCTGTCTGGATGATCTATCATTCTTGAGAGTGAGGTATTAACAGCCCTTACTATTATTGTATTTCTGCCTACTTCTCTTTTCAGTATTATATTTGCTTTATATATTCGGGTGCTCCAATGTTAGGTGTGCAAATATTTACAATTGTTATATCTTCTTGATGAATTAACCTGAAAAAAAAAGTTTTTAGATTTGCATACTAGTTATGACTTGGTTCTATGTACAGAGAGAATGAACCATTCAACTTCAGTCTGATCTCAACATTTATCATACAATAAAATATCAATTAATGTACAATGAAAACCTTCTGTGGACCAGAGTCCAAATGTTCTCTGAGCTTGAGTGTAAACATTTAGCATGGGGCTGGGCACCTTGTCCACTGAAACTTGGGGTCTGGCCCAGAGATCAAGCCACTGGCTGATTATCATTGTCTCAGGTCATGACTACTTGAGAGAGTAAAAAAAAAAAAAAAAAAAAAAAAAAAATGCATCTGGTACATGAGTCTTCAATACCACTGTACCCTGGGAGAGTCTTGCTTGGTCATGTGTATCTAAGCACACAACCTTGGTTACCCAGGAAACCAAGGCCAAAGAGAGTCTGGATGCTTTTTCTATGGCCCTCATGCTTAGCAGAGATATTGCCAGAGCAGCTCAGCTGTGAGCATCTTGTAGATGAGGGATTCATGTAGATTCCTTCACAAATTTGTGTGACGAGTGTCATCAGGGGCAATTTGTGGTGACAAACACTGCTGAGCACTGGAACACATTGCGATTGCTCTGAAGGTCTTGTGTCTAGTATACAAAGTGAAGTAAACACTCATTCATTCAAAGATTTATTCAGTGCCAACTCTGTGACAGGCAGGGTGCTAGGATCGAGGAGTAAAATGGTAGATGAGACAGGCTTTGGTCCCCGATCTCATGACTTTATAGTCTTTTGGGAAAGACAGATGTTAATGAATTTAATAACTAAACAAGACAAGTTCAGTTACGGTAAAGGTTGTAAAGGATATAAAATGTGGAAGGAGGTGCTGCGCATGTGTAAGGATGTGAGAAAAGCCACTTCATCCAGGGAAGGCAGGGAACCTCTGGGAGATGACAAGATCAAGAAGACCTTCGTGCCGGGAGGGAGCCAGCCACATCAACAAGTGCAGGAGGAGCCTTCCAGGCGGAGGGACTGTGCAGGACTTCAGGGCAGCCATGAGGGCCCCCAAAAGTGTAGAGGGCCCTGCCACTTTAGGCAGATCCACTTTCCCATCTGAGGTCAGACTGCAACTAGAGAGGAATTGGAGTGTTAGAAGAATTGGCAGAAAGATCCCTGGGCCAGAGGGGAAAACCGCCAGGTCCCAGAGCCGTGTCTGCCCTCTGTTAGCTGGGCAAGCTTGGGCATGCCAATCTGTCTGAACCTTAGTCTCCTTATCTAGAACCCAGTTTCTCTATCCAGAAATGGACAGAATAATAGCTCAGTGTATTTTCCTTTTGCATTTTTTTTTAACGATTGTAACTTTCATTTAAAAGAAATTTTATCTGAGGATATGAAATACATTTGGCCGACCCGGGATGAAATGATGGTTAAGGAGCCTTCCTCCCCTCCAGCCCTGGAATTCTAGGGTTCCAAGGGTCCATACCCCTTCGCTGAGCTCTCAGATTCAAGAGGTCCTGTTTGTTTCTTCAAAGCCTTCCTGTCTAATTGTGACCCTAAAACTTGGTCAATTGAGGCATGGCATCCCAGGGCTGCCTAGACTCCCCCATCTTGCTTATATAGGGCCTGTTTGAAAAGTATCAAGTTTGCAAAGTCAAAGTGAAAGGAGCTCTTTTCAGTTCTGAGCACCAGGGAGGTCAGGCCCCAGAGGAAAATTATGCCCAAGACCAGTGTCATGCAGTGTCCAGGGCTCAGAACCACTGACGGGCAGAATTAGAGCCTCCGAGTCATCTCCTGGATTAAACCAGGGAATGGGAGTAGGCACCATCCCCAGAGCAGTGTGAAGGGCATGTGCAGCTGGAAAAAGCTCGTTATCCCTTCCCTTGGACACCCCAGGGCAGCAGAAGTGGAGATGAGACCTCTCCAACTTGTGGGCCTGCTCCTTCCTGCTTTACCACTCTCTGCTCTCTGACTTTGCAGGTGTCAGCCAAGGAGAATGCTGCCACAGGTTGCACGTAAGTGGGGCCTGCAATTGTGCTGCATTGGCAACTTTGCTTTGCAAAGCACCTGGGAGAAACCTCCTCATCACTCCCTAGGACCCACACACTCCTAGGGGAGTGATGAAGAGCCCATTAAATGCTAAACGTGAAATATCATGTAACTACACTTTTGAATTAGTTTCTCTGAGCACAGGGGGTGCAGAAATCTGCTTATGTAAATAATGCATAAATCCCCAACGTAAAAGGTAAACTTTCATCTTCCTCAGTAACTCAGGTTGAGCTTTGGGCTTAGGATGTGAAGAGAAAGCTGATTTCTTGAGGCAGGTTTGCTTGTTTCCTTTTAATTGCCATTGAGGGGGAACAGAGCCATCTGGTGCAGGATGACAGCATGCTGGACGGGACGTCCAGAGCTCTGGGTCCTACTCCTGGCCTAGCCCTTTGTTATCTTGTACAAGCCCTTTATTTTTCTAGGCCTCGGTTTCCTTATCTGATTCAGACAGGAAGCTAAGCCCCAATTTTCCTGGGGATATGCTGAAGAATGAGACAATGGGAGAAGAGCCGCGCTGCTCAAGGTGTGATACCACTCTCCACTGTTCGTTACCAGTCTGCAGTGAGATCATTACAGAAAGTACGAGTGAGCATTTAGAAACTGTTACAGCAATTTGATATTGCAGTGACATCCAAATGTGCAATCAGATTATTCAAGAGGTTATGGGGCAATCTGGGTGCGGTCACATTCACAGGATGACTCTGGCATGAGCTGCATGCAAGTGGTCCACGATGGATCAGGAAGAAAACCAGCAAACCAATTAAAAAAACTGGTCCTTCATCACAAATACTTAAAAAAAAAAAAAAAAAAAAAAAAAAAAGAAAAAAAAAACCCGCTGTGGGTTCTTGCTTTAAGATGTGCCCCCATAGTACTCTGTAACCAAATAAGGTGTGGCAGCTGTGCTGTTTATTTCCTCTGTGACCCCAGGTAAGTCACTTTCCTCTTTGGGCCCTGATACCATACATTGTATCTAGCCAAGGTTTTCTTGTTTTGCTGAAGGTGCAAACATCAAGGAGAAAACTGGGATTCCTCTTATCGAACGGCTCCAAAATTGCTTGTTGGATTAGGTGTGGAGCTGGGAGTCGTGGTTGATTGCAACAATGGCCCAGTCCTTCACTGTTCCCTGTATGCATGCTCTCTGTAATGTCATTTTATGGCTTTTTCCACTTAGAAGTAGAACCTGTTCCTTTCCCCCTTGAATACTGGATAATCTTGTGACAGGGCAGCAGAAGCGATGGGTTTCCAGTTCCCAGCAGAGACCCCAAGAGGATTCCACTTGCTCTCTTGCACCTGCCTGGCTGCCGTGTGAACACATGAAGGACTGCCCCAGTTGACGCCATCACAGATCACCCAGCCCCCAGACAACTTAGCAGCCCGCCTCAGGTCCATGAGTGAGCCCAGCGAAGACCAGAAGAATCACCCACCTTAGTCTATGGGCCGAATGGCCAACAGAATCATACATTAAATAAATGCTAATCTTGGATTGTTTGCTGTGTGACAGAAGTTGGTTGATCCATGGATACAATGTGAGGTTGCTTGTCCACTGATGTGTGCTGCTTGGCTTTCAAGCCAAATGAAAATAGAGACTGTGTGACTTGATCGCGCTCTGGTTGTCTTTCCCGTTCCAGCTTGAAAGTCCGCTTCTGGTTTTCTGATCCCACTGAATGAGTTATTTTTTCTGAATGTGCCTCCCCTGACCAGAGACCAATGGTGCTTCCACATTCTAAATAATAGACCTTTTTGAGAACCTAATGAAAGCTGAGATTCTATACCTTGGGGAAAATGTGCAACTCCATATTTTATGTTCCCTGTCCAGCTTCAAGACCCTAGGGTTGTAAGCTTCTTTGTCTAGGTTAAGAGTTCTAGCTATGGACCCAGGCTCCCTTCTCCATCTCCTCTCAAATCACTCTTCTCCTCCGCTGTTGAAATTCTCCAGTCTTCTCTCTTTACTCCTAAGAAACTTCTTAACCTGTATTAATTAATGCAAAAATATTAAAACAATAATCTATTTAAAATATAGAGTTCCTGGAAATGACTTCCCAAACACACTCATACTAGCATCTCAGTTAATCCTCTTTATAGTCTGTGCCAGGACTTATCACACCTATTTTCCTGATAAGGAGACCGACTTTCAGACCAAGTCATGCTATTGTATAAGATCACTGTCAGAAATGGGCAGCAGGGAGATCCTTAGTGCCAGCCCATCATGCATGTTAATGGTAGCAAATCCAGATGGAGAGTGCTAATCCTGTGTGAGGTACATCAGGAAGGGCTGGGTGGCTGTAGGGACAGTAGGAAGAGTGGTCAGAGCTGATGAGGTCAAGAAGCTGGAATGCCTAAGAAATGTACAGTCTTTCCTTTGGAAGCCTATGTCCCAGAGAAGATCAGGGGAGACCGCCTGCAGTATTTTAAATTTGACCTCACTTCACATAATTCCATCATTAACTGCCTCAGTCTATATATATCTTCCACTTCTCCCTTTTCCCAAAAAGGAAGGGATCGCAGAGTCTTTCACACGGTCCAAACTTAGAATGATTTGCACTTCATTTTAAACATGCCAGTCTATACTTTTCACAGCAAGACACAATTATTGGATTTTGTTTTTAAAACAACCAAGAAAGAGGAGTCTGACTTGGAGATTTGATGTTCTTTGAACAAATTCAGTAAGCATTTACGGAGCACCTACTAGGTCCAATGTCTTATCCCAGGACCTGACATTGGTAAGCATGAGAGAGAACTTCCACAAAATATTTTTATGCATTTATATACTTTGAAAAATGTATTGCCTGAATGGCACTATGTGTCTATGTGTGCACATAACAGAGGGAAGCCAAATTCATCTTTTTTAAAAAAAAATCCAGGTGAATTGAATATCTTGAATCTTTAAGAAGTCTGGTGGGAGCTGAGAACAATCTCACTCCCCTTGTAGGCTCTTCTTCAAACACCTAGAGATGAGCTTCACGTTCTCTTCATTCCTACCCTTTCCCACCACAGCAGGAAACTCACCCTCATTTGTATCTAATCTCCAGAGGGCTAGAAAATGTGGGAACCCACATGTCACTCTGGTTATTTTGTCTTTTCCGTTCTGCTGTGAGCTCCTCCAGGGTGGAGATATCTTTTTTCCCTTCTGAGTGCCATCTACCCATCCCAGCTTCCCAACATCCACACCACAGGAGGCTGCTAAAGACAGACTGAATGGAGCTGGAAAACCACAAAACACACAGAAAATGAACAGTGTTCAAACAGAAGTTTTTCAAGGGCTTTCAGAGGTGTGTGTTTGGAGGAAAACCTTGTCACGTCACATGACTTTTGTCCTTGATAACACAGATGACCATTAAGGGAAAATATGAATCTTGGGCACTTAGTACAGTGCTAGACTCATAGCAGCTACCTAAAGCATTGAACTGTTATTATTAGTCTTATTGCTGTTGTTATAATAATATTACTCCTTCAGGCAGGAGCGCTTCTGTGGAAGAGGAATCTAAAACCATTATAGCCACCCTCCCTGATTTATGTGGTCTAGAGGGCTGTCTTGCCCATTCGCTCACTTAGATAAATTCTTTTTTTTTTTTTTTTTTATCCAAGAAAAATGTAGAATATCCTTGCCTGACGACATTTGTCTTGGACTAGCCTAGGAGCCACGGGCTTCAATAAGCACGTTTCTCTCCTCTAGGATTCAAGGTAACAGCGCACATGCTTGCATGGTTACCATGGCTCCAATGGATTGTCTGGCATTCTGTGAAAGCATTTCCACCCTCAGACCCCTTGTATTTAAACATTGCTCTATTATCTGCTTGGGAGCTGGAGAAGAGGGCATGGCCGAGCATTGAGAGTCTCGGTAATGGAAATGAACAGATTGGGGACACTGATCTGAGACCAACACACACAGCTCATTTGGTGCACTCTAATTCTGATCTTACAGGTCACTAATTTCCTACGGGCTACCCCATAGGTAGATACGTCTGTTTCAAGTGTGGGTCAAAGCTGAAGTTCGTTTCTTATAGAAATGGATGAATGATGTCTTAGTTAAGAATCTTTTGATGGAAAGTAATACAAACCAATGCAAACCAGCTTAAATAGCTTAAATAGAAAAAGGAATTTGCTGGAAGGATAGCAGGACCTCTTGTGTAACCCTAGAAACAGCTTGAGCAGGAATCTTTGAGGATGCTGAGTTATTGTTTATAACGGTTCAACATTCATTCTTCTTTCTAACATCAGTCTTATTTCCTTTACAAAGGTAGTATTTCCCTCTGGTGGAATCATAAGCCGTAGTTAAGGGAAGGCTGCATCACCCTAACTAGACCAAGTAGAGGTTTGCTCCCTGAAATTTGAGTCTTGATTAGAAATTAAAGAGACCCAAACAGTTGGGATTCACCTCTTCTGGCTGTAGTGCCACTAAGACTAGCTTGTTCTTACAAAAAGACAAATCCTGAAGTCACCATTTCTTAAAGCTCCAGGGCCACCATTAGCACAAAGAAAATTCTGCGCTTTAATTTTTTTTTTTTTTTTTTTTTTTTTTTAGCTTTCCCAGCTAAATACCTATTACAATACATAACCACAGTCTTTTCTGCTGGCAACAAAAGAAATCTGACCAAAGCACAGGCCACCCTGCTAAAAAGTTGCCATTGAATTGAGTCAGCTTGCCACCCTTACTTTCCATGTCTCACAATCCGAATCTTTCAAGAGAGAATCTGGTGCCTGTCAAGTCAGGTGTTCACTGGATCTGATCAGGTTTCCCTAAGGGGCAGGGTCATATATTAGGAACATACCCACCAGGGGCTATTTCCTATGGGTAATGCAGTTCTTATAGAGGACAGGCCTAACAGACTAGACAGTCACTTCCTGCAAAGCAAATGAACTATGAACAAGAAAGCCCTGCTGGCCAGGGAGTGTGGCATGTTGTGTCAAAGCAAACCTGCTTCTAGGAGCCAGGAGTAAGTGAGTGCCATCATTAAGGCAGATATTGATTAGATCCAAGGAAGGGTGGTTGGTCATGAACCCCACGTTTTGAGCAGAATTACGGTCTTGGGTTAAAGCAGCTTAGAGGCTCTAGTTTGAGCCATGTTTTCAGTGGTAAGAACTACTGTATTTTCAATCTGTCCAAACAGTGAGTCCAGCCTTTGAGAGAACTGTGCATAAACACCTACCAGATAAAAGAGATGATTCTCCAGTATCAGATCTCAGAACTTTGTTCTCCTTTTCCTAAAGCTGTTTCTTTCCTTCTTTCATATGCCAACCCAGCCTATGATAGCAAGTATGAATTATCTAGAATTTGGGTTACTTTTCCATGCTCTATAGGCAATAATCACAAGGTAGTGGTTGAATTATTAAGGCAAGAAGCCTTGTAAAATCCAAAATTCCAAGTATGTTTGCCTTCTCTGGTTTGTTTTACTCAAATATTTGCTCCTGCTCTCCAACAAATAAAATTTCTCTGCATGCTTGACTTGCACATCTTTAAGAGGCTACATTTCTAATATCTTTGGAATCAAAGGCCACACAAGCAGCTAATCAAAGTAGAAGCCCCGTTTGCCTTTGAAGGGAATGTCCAGGCATCCTTTCTCAGCTCAATTGGAACTGAAATTTCCAGCCCTTCTTATTTTCCTAGGTAAATACATATGATGTGCAAAGATACAATCTTGAGGTCATTTTTGACTCTTTTTCTCAAAGGATGTTAAGTCAATTTGAGCTACATCACTGGTTGGTGGCTGAAGGTTGTCAATATTGTACTGTAGGGACCCCAATTCCCTGTATTTCTAGTGTTCTTGATCACAAAACAGTGCTCCATTTATGTATTGTGCCTGAGCTGCATGGTAACATGTACAAAATCCTTAAAATACTAACATTTCTCAGCTAAAAATCTTCATACTTTCAGAATGAGTCAAATAACTAACACTATTTTGTGCAGAGTCCTAAGCAATTTGGGAAGATAAAGGAAATCCAGTTTCTGCACTAAAGAGCCACTAGGAGTTGAACATTTACTATGACCAGGCCTGGGTTTTAACTTAAGCAAGACAGGATGTGGTGGGGAAGTAGGGTGGGTCAGACACAGAGCCCTGGGGCTGTGGGTGAGGAGGCCTTGGTCCAGAGGAAAAAGAGAAGTCTTTTTGGAGGAGAGATTTCTGGATCTTTGATATGTGTTTTGAAAAATAACTAATCAAACAGATACTGCATAAATAAGATTCATCAAAAATATGGATTTGGCTGGGTGCGGTGGTGCATGCCTGTAGTCTCAGTGGCTTGGGAGGCTGAAGCAGGAGGGTCACAAGTTCAAAGCCAGCCTCAGCAACTTAGCAAGGCCCTAAGCAATTTAGTGAGGCTCTGTCTCTAAGTAAAATATAAAAAAGGGCTGGGGATGTGGCTCAGTGGTTGAGCTCAAACACCGGTACCAAGACAAAACAACAAAACAAAACAAAACTATGGACTTATTTTGTCCACTCAGGCTGCTATAACAAAGTCTTTCAGCCTGGGTGACTTAGACAAAACAAGTTTATGTGTCACAGTTTTGGAGGCTGGGAAGTTGAAGATCAAGGTGCTGGTGGTGTCTAGTGAAAGCCTTCTAGCTGGTGACCATTGATTGTGCCAAGTAGGAGATCTACTGTAAATGAAGGCATCACTTTCCTGTTTGCCACTCTCATGGGGCTGCATCACACATTGGCAATTCCTGCCTGGCCCCTCTAGGCCTTAGAGTTTGGGACCCCCTAATGCCTAAGGGGACCTCAGGGTTTCTTCCTTCTCACCTTTCAGGCCCCTGTGAGAGAACAGCTAACTGATGATGGCTCAAGGTCAGAGGACAATGTTTGAGCCAGAGTGTTTGGAAATGTAATGGTTTGAATGTAAGTTCCTCCAAAATCCATATAGTTGGAATTTAAACCTTGAGGTGATGTATTAAGAAGAAGGGCTGCTGGAGGGTAGTTAGGTCACAAGGGCTTTTGCGAGATTAATTCCCAGTAAAAGAGGTTTCAGAGAGATGCCTGGCCCTTCCATGTCTTCTGCCACGTAAGAATGCAGTAAACACTTGACCTTCCCCGATTCCACCCTGTGAGGATGCAGCAAGCCGGCGCCACCCTGGAGGGGGAGAGCAGCACTCACCAGACTTGGACGTGGACCTCTCAGCTGCCAGAACTCTGAGACAATAGTTTACTGTTCCTTTTAAATCACAAAGTCTTGGATATTTTGTTAAAACAGCACGAAGAGACTAAGACAGGAGGTGAGTGGGCTCCATTAATGAGGGACGAGGTGAAGAGCTTTTGCGTCTGACTGGAGGAATTCCTCATCTTAAATCAGAATGGCTGAGAGTCCATTTCCATGAACCGGCCAGTGATGAGATTAGGCAGATGAAGGGAAATGATCTTTAATTATTATATTAAAAATGTAAAGCATATTTATCCAAGAGCTTCCTCTGCCCCCCCCCCCCTTTTTGGTGCCATTTATCTTTTTGCAGTACTAGGGACTGAACCCAGGCTACATCCTCAGCCTGAACATATTTATTTATTTATTTATTTGTTTTAGTTGTACATAATGCCATTATTTTTATGTGGTGCTGAGGATCGAACCTGGGGCCGCACACGTGCTAGGCGAGCGCTCTACCGCTGAGCCACAACCCCAACCCTCATATTTATTTTTGAGAACAAATGGATATGGGCTTCTGTGAAATTACTGTCCTTGAAAAAAATGTTCATACCAATTCTGCCAACTGACCCACTCCCTCCAATAACAGCATTATACCCAAGCCCCTGTAGAAATGCAGGTTTTTCTGGTCTCTACCCTGGGTCAGAATCTCTGCAGGTCCCCTGGAGGTTCCTTCATGCTCACTAAATTTAAGGACTCTCTGCTGCTGGGCTCCTTTCTCCAAGGCACACCTCTGTCCAGACAGCACCTTCTTGTTCTTGAGAAGGTCACCCTTGCTCTTTGCTCCACAGCCAAGCTCTGCAGACTGATGAATTATTAAAGTCATTTTACAGGATCAGAAGGAATCTTCAAGAGCATGACCTTCAACTCCTTATTTATTAGGAATGGGGAAACTGAGGATCCGGGAAGGTGACTGACTTGACCCAGGGATCTTGCCCCTCCACCCTCTGTGCTGAGGGTCCCTTACTCTCTCTTGCCCTTTCTTTTCTCCCTTACTGGGCAGGTGCACCCTTCCTCACCCCAGCAAGATGGACTGAGCCTAAGCTTTTCTTTGGGTTTGGTATTTATAGACACAGAAGAACACTCACAACACTAGAGCACTTGAACAGAGTTCAGTAAGGCACGTGGCCTGTCTTGCACGTATAGGGGAAAGTTGTCACCTTGAGGGCTGCAGCCACAACATTTGCATTTGGGTTAATGAGCTGACTCCACCTCCATCCAAACACTGAGCATTTCTCCCACCTGGTCTCCCCGACACCCCTATGTGAGCTCTAAGTACCTCGATTCCTTTGCTCTGAGCAGACTATGCTTCAAACCTTAAAACAAAAACAAAAACAAAAACAAAAACAAAAAACCAAGAAACATCTTCAGATGCTACTTCCTTCTGGCTCTGTGGTGGTGATTTCCTCCTCCTCCCTCTCTCTCACTTTTTCTCGGCTGCCTTCAAAACAGCCAGGAGAAGCCTCTATTTGGCTCTGACAACAACATCTCCCAGTGCAGATTTCGCCTTGTGTTTTACTTCTGTCATTGATCAATAGCTCAAATGCCAGGCCTCCATCACAGCTGCAGACTTTGATTGCCCAAACTGTCTTGGCCCAGTGGAGCTTGTCTGCTCCAGTTCTGAGGCTGAGAAGTGTCACAGAAGGGAGGGGCCGCGAGCCTCTGTCACCGTGCAGGGGAGGAGGGCCGTGACAGCTCATTCAGGCGCTGTCCAGGCATCCCTCAGGCCCAGGGTTACCTGGGCTAGAACTTGTCCTGTCTGGGCCCGTTTGTGGGCACGGTACAGGCACCGAGTGTGCGAGGCTTCGCCAGGGTCCGTGGCAGCCAAGCATCATTAATCTGGTTTTGTATTTTCCTCAAGTAAAACAGACACCGTCAGGTGTCCCCTCGATCCAGATGCCAGCCGGGACAGTCACCAGCAGCATACTCTTTGGCCTGTGCTGTGGTTTTGACAAGTGTCCCCCAAAAGCTCATGTATTAGAGTCTTGGTTTCCAGTGGTGATTTTGGGAAATGGTTGAACTCTTAGGAAGTGGGGCCTAGTGGGTGGTCCTTAAGTCACTAGGAGCTGGGCCCTTTGAGGGGAATTGTGAAACCCCAGCCTCTTCCTCTCTCTTGCTCAGTTTTCTGGCTCATGAGGTGAGTGGTTTGCTCTACATTTCATTTGTGCCATAAAGAGGCCCAAAGCTATGCAACCACTTGATCTTGGACCACAGCCTCCAAAACCGAGAGTCATAATAAACCTTTTCACTTTCATAAGTTAATTGCTTCAGGTACTTCATTATAGTGATGGAAAGCTGACTCCTCCAGCCTGTCACTCATCTCATCTGGGCCTCCGTTACCATAGCTCTAAAGCACCATCCCTTCCTCACTGAAGTCTGAGAAATTAACAAAGTAGATGCAAAAGTGCTTGGGAAAGTGCAGAGCACACCAGGAGTGGGAAGTGTGCCATTCTTATCCTTGTTGAATACTAGTTAAACAAGGACTTTTTCAGATGTCTGTACCCTTAATTGTCTCTCTCTACAAAAAAGAATCCAGAGCTGTGCTGTTTGCAGAACAATTCTCACTTACTAATGTACCGTGAAAGTTAAAATTATAGGTAGATGTGGAAGAAAGAACTAGGCTCTTGCTAAATTATTCACAAATGCTCCTGTTCAACAACCCTCTTTCAGTGATCTTCACCTCCATCTTCCCCGGGGTCTTAAAGCACCCTCCCACAAAAAGCCACTCATGGAAAAGTTAGGACTTTGAGGGAAGGCAATGAGGCAGGTGTCCCCACCTCATTTTCCTGGTAGGGATGTGGTTGTGCCCTTTCCCTTGTCCTATCAGAAGGTATGTCAGCTCTTAGCAGATTGGGACTGTGATTTCTACTCGAAGTTCATTAGAAGAAAACTCCACCACTAAGACCCCCGAAGCCTGGTGTGGTGTCACAGGCTGGGCTCTGAGACTGGCTTTCTTCCCCAGGAAATGGCTCCATGTCTGTTTGAGGGCAGAGCTACTAAGCAGGTGAACCATTTCTCTCTGACCACATACCCACCAATTTTCTAACCACCAAAGCTGATGGTAGGATCCCTGAGCCTAGCTATCAGGGACAGCCTGAGAGTGAGAATAATTCATCTGGATGGGTGGGTTTGCTCTGAATCAGAGACTGTTTCTTTCAAAGGGGAGGGGGGCCATTATTCAGCTCCAGCCCCTTGTTGCTAGGAGGCTGCAGGCCCAAAGCTGTTAGGTCCCCTGATGTTTCAAGACAAGGCTAGAATGTGAGTTATGATGTAACCAGGCTTCTAAAACAAAAACAAAACCCCAGGCATGTATATGGGACACCAGTTTACACCTTTAGGTCTAAGGTTACACTGGGGAAGGGAACGGGCAGGGATCTAGAAGGACAAGAAGTCCAATGTCTTTCCCTTTCTTGCCTTTGAGCTTATCAGACACCTGGACCAGGCAGCCCACCTCTGGTATAGACTGTGTCTCCCCCAGGCTCTCCTTGAGTTCACCAGAAACTCCTCACTCCCCTTCACACAGCAGGACCCTTGCTTTGAGTATCTGGGGCCCAGCAGTTGTACCCTACACTGGCATTGTCTGGCATTGTCACAGACCCCACTGTGGAGGTTCTGTGCAGCCAGAAACTAACATTGTAAGCCACCCTAGTAGCTGGGGCAGGGAAATACGGTCATGATTTTCCGCAGCTTCCTGATCATTTACACCGAGGTCAGTGGAGCTGCAGCCTGTGGTAAGGAAACTTGTCTATGCAACAAAAAAGAAATTAAAAAGAAGACGACGGCAAAAGCAATCCCAGTTGTTTCAGTGGTTCTCTTCAGAAGTGAATACGATGAGGGCTATGCAGGTGACTTGTGCCATGTTCAAGAGTTATCCAGACTTGCATCTAACTTACTCTCTAGAACCCAGCCTCTGGGGATAGAGCCCAGACCTGAAAGTTAGAGCCAAGCTAGAAAATTAGAGCTAAGTTTTATTTATTTATTTAATCATTGAGAGGCCCTGTATATGTGAGAGCACCCTTCACATTCCCCGTGGTCACAAAGGCAAGCTGGAGTCAGGAAGAGCAGAGGGGTTCTATCAGGGCACTGGGAACCACCGGATGCTAAGGATGCCACGAGGGTGACTGAGGGCAGGGGTTTGAACAACGACCACCAAGGCTGTTTCAATCTGGAGCTTGAAAAACGAAGGTCAGGGCCACTCCATATCTCTGAGTCCCCCCCCCCCCCCCCCCCCCCCCCGTCTTTGGAAATACACTAGTCCAGATGGAGCGAAAGGCTCCACTT
Organism: Tamias sibiricus; assembly: GCA_025594165.1. NCBI lineage: Eukaryota > Metazoa > Chordata > Mammalia > Rodentia > Sciuridae > Tamias > Tamias sibiricus. Next base: position 36,086,787 of record CM046672.1, read on the forward strand.
CCCTCCGTCCCTCCAGGGGAACGTTTTGTTAAAGCAGCACCCCCAACCCCTTTGCACCCCCAACCCCTTGCTCAACTGTAAAGAAATCTTGCCTGCTTCTGTGAGCCCGTCTGGGGTCTCCAGTCTTCCGGGAGCCCCCCAAGATGCTCAGGCGCACACCCACTCGCATCCTGACCTTCTCCCTCCGCGGGGGAGCACTGCCCTGCTGGCTACCTGTTTCTGACAACCGGTTCCCAGAAGGATCCGAGCTTCCCAGAGGGCAGCTGCTGGGTCTCCTTCACCTGTGCAGCTCCTCCCCCCACCTGTTAAGTGGCAGGTCCAGGAGGAAACCGGACTCCCACCGAGCCTCCATCCCCCCCAGGAGGACTGGTCCTAGGCCAGTGCATTGGATCCGAATTTATAGTTTAAACTGGGTGAATTTTAGGAAGGGGACCAGCCAGAGCTTGGCTGAGACATTCTTCTGTCCTTGAGCAGATGTTTTTAGAATTGGGGTTTCTTGAAACTTACTTCACAATCCTTGAGGAACTTGTTAAACCCTCCGATCCTGGTACCACACCTTGAGTCCGACTTGGTAATTAGACGCCATCCCTGCTTACATTCTTCCAGTAAGCCCTACTGCTTCCTTCCATCCAACATCAATTTCTCTGAAGGAAATTAATTTAGCCCAGCGTTTCCTGAACCTTCCTTGACTTCCGATTACCTTGGTAAGGCTGATTAAAAGTTGAAATAATCTCCGGGCAAGGTGGCGTCTGTAAGCCCAGCAACTCGGGAGGCTGAGGCAGGAGGATTGGCAAGTTCAAGGCCAGCTTTAGCAACTTAAGGAGACCTTCAAAATAAAATATTAAAAGGGCTGGAGGTGCAGCTAAGTGGTAGAGTTTCCTTGGGCTCAATCCCTAACACAGCAAACAAAACAACAAAAGGAAACCAAAACAACAACAACAACAACAACAACAAAATAGCCTTAGTTACATCCCAGCCCTGAAGTATCTGAATATCCAAGCAGAACTCCTGGGGGAGGTGGATGTGTGGGAGCGTGTGTACGTGCACACACACACACACATTTGTATGTATGTAGTTTTTGTGTGTGTGTGATATTGGAGATTTAACCTAGGGCCATGCACATCCTGGGCAAGGGCTCTACCACTGACCTATACCCCTAGCCCTAGAATATCCCAGAGGATTCTAATCAGCAAAGGCTGTGAAATACTGATCTAATAAAAGTAACCTTTTCCCTCAATATTTTCTTATGAAAATTTCCGAACATACAGAAAAATTCAGAAGTTTCATGAATGTGAGTGTGCTCACTGTCTGGATTTTACCACTGACATTTGACTACTCTTGTTTATTTTGTATCTATCCACTTATCCATTCCTCTTTCCATACATCAATCCACCTTTGTTCTGGGGGCATTTTAATGTAAATCACAGGCACTAATACACTTTCCCATGAATTCTGCAGCAGTGGTGTTATTAGCTAGAGTCCCATCTTTGTTTATGGTCTTCCCTCCACCCCCTTGGAGGTTAGATTTACACAGAACAAAAGTCACAAATTTCAAGTGTGCCTCCGGAGTAGTTTTGAGGAGTGCATACACCCACATATCCAAACCCTCTCGAAATACAGAGCATTCCATCACTCCAGAAAGTTCCCCCATACCTCTTCCTGGGCTACCTCTGCTCCCACCTCTCAGAGATAATTTTCTGAATTTTTCGCTATCATTGTTTAGTTTTGCCTTCATAAAAGCAACTTTTAAAGGCAGCAAATGAAAAATGTTTTCTAACCAACTCATATCAAAATCCCCAACATTTGAATGACCAAAGTGCAGATGCTGCCGTTAGAGCCATGTGGGTTTGAGACCTGGTCCCTTGGGGTCTCCTCAGCACCACTGAGGTGTCTCTGTACCCTGGCTTTCCAAGAGACCCCTCTGAAACTGCTGCCCTGGGGTCCTGTCATGGCAATAATCGTCTTCCTTCCTTCAGTCCTTACAGTTGCTTTATTTTAGGAAAACTTGCTTTCCTTTCAAGTGGAAAAAACGATTGTAGGTTCTGGGCTAGAGTTTGCTGTGATAATTCTACAGAAGAAGGAAAAAAAAATAGCTTCAGATATTGTTTGTTTGTTTGTTTGGGGGGAAAGTTTTCCCGTTCAAATTCAGGCACACGGGTAACACAGTTTTATTTCACAATTCTCAATAAAGCTACCTGAACTCTGTATCAGCAACCTCGGGCTACTTCCCCACCACACAGCCTGTAATATAAGCCTGTAATTTTCACTGTGCAGCAGGGGCAGGCTTTATGGGCTGGGGGACGCAGAGAGTCTCATCTCACCGCCTGGTTGCCACAGGCTAATAGTGTGGAAAGGAGCTAACCCGCAAAATGTCAGAGAGAATGCGAACTGCCCCCGCCTACAACTATCCCATCTGAAGCCTTAGAGAAGAGAAGCAAGGGTCTTCTAACCCTGCAGGGCAAGAACCTCCAGCTCTGAGCTGGAGGCCAGACTTTTCAGCTTTCATTTCAACTTCCCAAACTCCCTGGACATCAGTTGCTCACCCACAAGTTTCCTGGGGAGGTTACTGGCCCCAGTTTCCTACTTTCAAAGTTGCTTCTGCAAAGGAAGCTCCTACATCACAAATGGAAACCAAGGAATAGAGGTTAGACCAAACTAGGAGTCCCATCCAGATCTGGACACAGGTTAGGGTGGCCACATAACTTAGGGGTCCAAACCAAAGCCATTTTGAGAATGTAAGGGAATGCTATAATTATTGTTCTAATTAACCTGCAAGACTGGGACAGAGTACCACTCCTGGGAGCCCAAGGATGTAGCCAGATTTGTCCTGGGCCAGGCCATGTTCCTGATCTTGTTTGCATCTTGGTGGCTCTTCTCTGTGCTTAATTGACCAGCCTGAGTCCTGTTCCCAATTTCTGGCTCTGTTGATATGAATAGATTTGTTTGCTGGGAGGCAGGCTGCCACAGTTGTGCTTAAAAGTATAGTATTTTGAATTAAAAGGAACTTGGATCCAGTCCTAGGTCTACATTATTAACCATAACACCCAAGGAAAGTCCCTTAGGCTCTCTGAGCCTCAGTTTCCTCATGTGTAATATAGAGATAGATACCCATGTCACAAAACTGTGGCTAAATGAAATATGACAGTGCCTCGCAATTAATAATACATGCTCAATAATTGTTACTTACTACATTGGGAGACCAATCCCTAGCACTTCTCTCTCTTCCTGTTTTTTATTGTTTTTTTGTTCATATCTTTTTTTTTCAAATTTATTTTTTATTCTAAGTTGTTAAAAATGACAGCAGAATGTATTACATTTCATATTATACTTATGGAGCACATTTTACATATCTCTGGTTGTATACAAAATATATTCACATCTTCCTGGTTCTCTTGAGCTGTGGGTCTAGTGTTAACACACAAAGCAAGTTTTCAGTGATCTTACACAGGATTATTACATAAGAGCTTGGATACATTGTGGCCTCAGCTCCAGATAGTCTCCATTCCTCAGTCTCATGCCAGATCACTGTCATTCATTTAAGGCAGCCAGTTATTGCTTCCAGAACTGAAGCTGGGACTTTCTTGACCCTAAACAGTGTGATTTTAATCAGCCACAGCAGAAGTCATAATCATCCCAGGCACCGTCACTGTTTATTTTTGGACAGTGGTGTTACTTGTTAGTGTGGACACGTGGGAAGAAAAATGAATTGATCAAGGGCCACTCTTCTGCTAAGAAGATGCTCTTTTGTGAGCTTGTAGCAGAGGGTATGCTTTATTATAATTATCCACTCATGGAAGTGTTGACTGAATCTGAATCCTTGGAGTGAAGTTCAAATGTGTTTTCTATGATTCAGACATTTAACCAGTGTGAGACTTAGTCCTCAGAGGCCCGAGTGCGGAAACTATGTCTATCTTTTATCTGCTTTGAACTATGAGTTCGTATCCTCACAGGTCAGTGGGGAATTCAATCTCAGCCAGGACAGAAAATATCCCATGCCCCAGAATTTGCTGAACAGTGGAACTTTACTCATTGAAGTAGTCATCCATGCTGTTTGCCAAATAATCTTTTCCCCTTTCCCCTTTGTGGACTTTGGTATGATATCATCCCCCCAGTCCCTTGTGGTCGAGTGGCACCTGATGACTAGCTCTGACCCAGGAATTTTGTGTGGAAGTGATGAAGCTGGGGGAGGGATTCTGAGAATCTGTTACTTCTCTGAATTTTGGTCCATGAGACAAAATTTGGAAACCTGTCTGCACCTCATGCTCTTCAGATAGAGCAGGAAGACACAACATAGCAAGGAAAAATGGTCTTAAATTAAAATCCTGGCTCTGTAACTGACCTTCCGTGGGACTTTGGGCACATAACCTAATATCCCTGAATCATCATTTTTTTCTCTTACAAAAGGGATCCAGGGCTGGGTGAGATCTTGTGCGTAAAGCTCCTCGTAGAGCACCTGAGACATAGGAGAGGCTCAACAAGTACGGGTTACCTGTTGCCACAGGTCTCACAGCTGGCTCTCAGATGTCTTACTAGAGGTGTGGGTAGCGCTGGGCTCTAGACAACTGATGGTCTCCCTCAACGTCTGCTGGGTTCTGTTGCAGAGTCGTGTCAGGACACAGAACCAAGTAAGACATTTACTGGAAAGGAAGCCAGCAGCTGCTGAAAATGCACTAGTTCTCCGCATCAGGTTTGCTCTGCAATGAACTATTAAATGTCAAGTGAATGTTTTCCTCCAACTTTAAGACTTCACCGAGATCATCTTTCTGTGATCTCTGAAAGAAGGAGTTGGCAGTCCTGATTCACTGACAGGCTGCACATTAGGACTTGGAGGAGAAGAGTTAACCATGTCTGTGTGTTAAGACAAACTCAAATCTTTAGCCCTGAAGATCTGTATGGATAATTTTATTAAAAGTATGGATGTATGCGTATTCATTCATTCAGTAATATTTATCAAGAACCTACTAAGTATCAGTCACTGCTCCAGAATCTAAGGGTGAAAAGATAAGCAAAAGAGATAACTATCCCTGTCAATGGGAACTTTCTAGTGCAGAGCAGAAAATAAGCAAGGTAAGTAAAACAGGAAGGTAGATAACAGTTGATGTTAAGGAGGAAGACTAAAACATGAGAGAGGAATAAGAAATGCCAAGGTGAGGCTGAAATTTTAGGTTCAGTAGTCTGGGAATGACCACAACAGAAAACATTTGAGTATCTGGACATAGTGATACCTGGATGCCAGTGGAAGTGCCCCTGCCCTGCCCGTCTGAGGCCATCATTTCTGATGTTATGGTTTGCATATGAGGGGTCCCCCAAAGCCTCCTGCAGGGAGATTCAGAGGTGAAGTGATTATATTATGAGAGCTCTAACCAAATCAGTCCGTTCTCGTTTGAATGGACTAACTGGGTGGTAACTGTAGGCAGGTGGGGCGTGACTGGAGGAGGTAAGTCCTACTGAGCATGCTCTTCCCTGTGGCCCCTTTTCCCTTGTTCTCTCTGACTCTTGGCTGCCTTGAGTGGAGCCCTTCTGCCATGATGATGTTTTGCTTCACCTGGGGTCCAGAGCAATGGAGCCGGTCCACCACGGACTGAACCTGTGAAACCATGAGCCAAAACAAACTTTTCCTCCTCCAAGTTGTCCTTGTCAAGTATTTTGGTCACAACAATGAAAAGCTCACTAATGCACGGGTAAACTCAAAATGATGATGATGATGATGATGATGATATGCTTAGGAAAAGTACCAGGAACAGCCAGGGGAGAGTGAGCAGAGGAGGAATCTGTTGAGGATGGAGTGGTAGGAGTGCATGCAGAGGTGGCCTGACAAATTGGGACCATGCTTGTTCACTTGCTCACTCATTCAGCAAAGATTGATTTCTACTGATACTATATAGTTAGCTTGTAAGTCAATTTTAAACATGTTTTTTAGAACTATGACTAAGGAAGCAAACAAAAAGAAATAGGACTAAGAGCCTTATGCTGTGTTAGGCCCTGTGCATGGGTCTACAGTCCTTAACTCGGAGGCTCTAACATGAGGGAGCTCACAGTCTAGCTGGGGAAAGGGATCCAGATACATATTAGTAATAAACATTCACGTAACTGTGCTGCCTGTCAAGTTCTAAAGGTTTGTCAATATTAAGTCATTTAGTTCTTACCACAACTCATGAGATAAGAACCGTTATTATCCTAGTTTGCAGGTGAAGAAAGAAAGGAACAGAGAGGTTAATTGCTTCCCTCAAGTCACCCACCCAGCAGTTAGCAGACCCAGGAATTTGAATTCATGCAATCTTGCTCCAAAGTCTATGATCTTTATTACTAAACGGCCTTTCTATAAACAAATAAAACGATGATTATTATGCAGAATAATAAGTGCAAGATTGAACTTGTACTTTAAAACAATTTTTTTTAGTCATAGATGGACACACAATATATTTATTTTTATGTGGTGCTGAGGATCAAACCCAGTGCCCCGCACGTGCAAGGCAAGTGCCATACCACTGAGCCCCAGCCCCAGCCCCAGCCCTAAACTTGTACTTTTTAAACATCACTCATTTTGACAGAGACTAATTGGAGTGTGACGAAGTCCCAAGGATTCATGTGTGGGGAGGGTCACTTCTCATGTGCTCAACATTGTGGGCCTGGAGAAGACCCAGCATGCCAGGAAGAGGGGAGTTTGGAGTTTGAAGCCCGGCAGAAGCAGGAGAGGAAAGCAGCAGGGTCCTTGTTCACACATGAACTCTGTCACCCTGTGGGAACTTGAAGTGCGTCTAGGAGGAGCTGTTAACAGTGTTTGTTTCTGATAAGCACCTTTATTCCTTGAGTTGACTATTTTTAAACTTTTCAAGCTGAGCTAACTTCAGGTGTGACATTTCATAGCAGTTGCCCAGTTTTCTCTTAGATAAGTGAGGGGTAAGAGATAAATGAATGGTGAGGAGAACCTGAAAAAGTTTATTCAGATTAGAGAGAATGGCAAGCTAGAAGTTTTGGAATGGTACTTCAGCCATCTGGTATACCTCTGATGGGCCTTCATGCAACAGAGAGTGGGAGGAGGATGAGGAGGAGTGTGACATATTTTATATCTTCTTTCCTCAACTTAATAAATGTTGATGTGAATACTGACTCTTCACTCAAGTTTGTGCTGGGTTTTTCCCCTTCAAGATGCTACTGAGATATTAATTTGGAATGTATATTCATTTCCTGTACATCTTGTTTTCCTTAACAGTTTTGAGTGTCAAAGATGACTTTCTGAGACTACATTTAGGTTATCAAAAGCAAACACATTTTCCAAATTTCAAGAGCTGTCTTATTTACAAATGAATAGGCAGGCTTCACTATCTTGGTCCCTAGTAATTAATTATGGACAGAGAAAATTTAGGAGTTGATATAAAGAAACTAAATCATCTGGGAGGAAGGGAAGGAGGACTTCATGGGGAGACAACGGACGAAGGGCAGCAAGCGGTCAAAAGCTTGGGTTCTGGCTCTTTTCTTGTGAGGAGGGGTTCTGGGAAATTGCTTCTTGTTTCTTAGGGCTCTGAGAAAAACTTTCAAGATCAACGTGGAAGTGGGACAACATGCTTCTGTGCAGGTTGCTGAGGGGATTATGCATGAGTCGTCAGCACCTCTCAAGTCTCCCTAACCCTGGTGAGTCATGGAGGAAGCATAAAGATCTCTTAGCCCTTCAAAGAGGAGGAAGCTGGCTGTTGAGTTGCATATGGGGTTGTGTCAGCAGGGAAGTCTTGGTTCTTTGGGGGCTCTGTACATTTTGCCACATGACTTCAGTTGTGTGAGTCAGAGCATGGCCATATCAAAACCAAGCAGGCCAGATTCTCCTCTCCTCAAAGTCAAACCCACCCTTGGTTTTGAAGTTCCTGCTGCATTATCACTAGGCAACCACACAAAACCTCCCTCAATCAGCATCAGTCTATGATGCACAACAGCCCAAGAAGATGGAGGAGAACAGCCCTCATTCAGTGTGGAATTTCCTTAATGTTTATCCTGTAACACTAATAACCCTTTTGATGCGGAGGTATCCATTAGAACGTTTCTATTCCTTACGTCCCATTTCCATTCAGTAGGGTGGGATTCAGAGGAAATTTAGCTACAAAATATTTTTAAATGCCACATTTTTACATATCTGAGTGCAGCATCTGAATTGTTGTTCTTACCCTTTAATCTAACTGAAGGGGTCAGATGTGGAATGGAAAGCAAAGCAGAGAAAGGGTCGCAGGAGACAAATGAGTGGGGCAGACCCAGGGCATCTTGGGAGGCCTGGAGGAGAAAGAGCTGAGCTGCCCGGAGGGTTGGTAGGAGGGTGGACAAGTCACATCCTACCTGCACTCTATCTGCCCTGACTGGCCCACAGTTTATTGTGAGAATCAAATGATACTATGGAGATATATATAAAAGAAGCCCAGAAGGCAGTTTAGAAAGTGGTTGGTATGATTCCAGATGATTTCTTCCTTTTCCTATACTAAGAAGTGGTCATCTTTCCTAGCTTATCTCTGTGCTTGGAACAAAATATACCTGGACACACCACTCTATTGCTCCCTTCTGACATCCATGGGGTCACTGTGAAGCACCCCTTCCCAGCAAAGGCAGGTAAACATATTTCAGGCCCTCGACACCCAGGAAGGAGGAGAAGGTGGTGAGTACTGGAGGGCTGGGGGTGGAGTCAGGGGCTGTGTGGGGAAGACTGTGGAGAGCCCTCACCCTTAGTGTGTGGGCTCTGAAGGGCACAGGGCCCCTCCTGTGGGCTTGGATTGTTTTATTTTGGAGCCTTCTGGGGTTATGTCTTGAGAACTCTGGATAGGCCGTTGGTTATGAGGGTCTTTTTGAGGAAGCAAACATCTGTCAATCTCCAGAGGGTCGGGAAAGCAAGGTAGAGCAGGGATTTCCTCAATGATCCCCGGACTCTTATCTCCATTTTCTAAATCATAGAAAAATGTCAAAATTTGAGAAGGATACAGAAGATTCTACTTAACATATATGCAATCAGCTCCAGAATGAATAGTTGTATGTCCCAGCTTTAAAAAAATGCATTATAGACACAAAGTTCACCTTTTCAAATCCTCACAACTCCAACTCTTTCTCCCTTCTCAGAGAGGACAACTATTATGAAGTTAGTGTTTGTTCTTCCTGTCGATGTCTCTATCATTTGTGAATTCATAAACAAGAGTACAGTATTAATTTACATGTTTTAAAACTTAAATAAATGTTAGCATGTTAGCATGCATAATTTCTTTCTGCAATTTGCTTTCTCCTCCCCACGATTTCCTTGTGATCTCTTAATGTTAAATCATGTAGCTAGACTAATTATGGGCTGAATTGTGTCCTCCTCAAATTCATATGTTGAAGTCCTAGCCTCCAGTACCTCGGAATGTGGCAATATTTGGACACAGAGTCTTTAAAGAGGCAATTAAACTAAAAATAAGGTCAATAAGGCAGGACCTAATCAATGTGACAGGTATTCGTCTAAAAAGAGGAAATTTGGACCTAGGTATACACAAAAGGATGACCAGGAAATGATGAAGGGAGAAGAGGCCTGGACAAGACCCTTCCCTCACAGCCCTCAGAAGAAATCAACTCTATCAAAACCCTTATCTCAGACTCCCAGTCTTCATAGCTGTGAGAAATAAATTTCCATTGTTCAATGCACTCAGTCTGGTAACTTGTTATCGCAGCCTGAGCAAACTAATACAGACTCCATTCCACAAGGAAATAGTAGTTGAGATACAGGGTCTGCTCATGTACCAGTATGTTGTTTCTCTCTGGATTTTAGGAGGAAATGACAAAAGCCTTATTACCATTGTCTTGCTAGGGTGGAGTTTTAGGCACTGTCACAGTTATTGGAGAAAAAAAGTTTTGGGACAAGGAGTTGTTCCCAGTACCTCATAATTATCTTTAGAAAATCAGTCTCTTATGATGAATAACAATGCCTGAAACTAGTGACCACACATCACTGGCCACTCCCAGTGAGCATGAAGTGCTCAGAGGAAAAGGAAGCACTGGGGAGGCATTGTGTATAATGGGGGGAAATTGGAAATATCCTGAATGTCCACAGAAGAAGATCTTTAAAAGTGAGATTCATTAAATAAAACAAACTGCAGAATATTTACACCAATGCAGCTATTAAAATGATATGTAATGACTTGGGAAGATGTTAAAGAAAATAAATGATATTAGTTAGATACAAAGGTTACTTGTTTTAAAAGTAAGTTTACTGTAAGTCCATTTCTATTTTAAAAACATTTATGAGGAAGAAACTAAATGATTACATAGGAAAATGATTACTGGGTTACCTCTGATAGGTTGACATATGCTTTCTTGTTGGGTATATCTATCTATCTATCTATCTATCTATCTATCTATCTATCTATTTTTATCCATCCATCCATTCATCCACTCTGTATTTTAACCCCTCATCATGTAGTAAGAGAACTAAACTGGATGATCTTTAAGGTCCTTGTCGACTGTGACAATGCAAGACAATTATTCTGAAGAATGGGATATTAGTTTTACTCGGTGACATAAAATGTGATTATTAAAAGAACATTTGCATGCTTAAAAAATTTTTTTAAAAAGCTGTTGGAGAACCTGGTGCTGGCTGCTACACCCACACAGCACATGATCTGTTGCTGTTTTGATTGTAAAGAGAAAATGATAGCTCACAGCTGCTAAACACACTGTATACTTGCTCCTGGGCCAAGTGTTTTACATGGCTCATTTTATTTAACCCTCACAATTACCCTATGAGGTATTTGCTACCATCGAATACATTTTTCAGATGAGGAAGCCGCGACTATAAAGCAGTTAAGTCAATGCCCAGAGAGAGAAGAAGGTGCATTTGAACACAAAACTTGTGATCTGGGCCCATAACCTTAATCTTACTTTCTGCTGCCCCCTAGTGGAGCACTTCCCTTCCCAGGGAGGGGCCGGGGAAAACTTGGCCTCATTGGAGGAAACAAGGAGGAGAAGGTGAATCTCTCATGTCACTGAGCAATTGTAGGGAATGACCAACGTGAGTCTTTCTGGGGCAAATGGAGCTACTTGCAAACCCAACAGCTGCCTTTGGTGAGACATGAGTCCTGAGCCTCATCCCAGCGAAAGGTCAAGGTGGTGTTCTGGGAGACTGGAGTTCAGTGAAGAATTGCTAGTAACGGAGGAGAACTATATTCCTGGGTATTTGCTTTTCCTTAAAAGTGTTATGTAAAGTTGCATATGGGAGATGAGTTAATCAATCTTGCTGTTACTTTAAAAAGTGCTCTGGTTTTTAAAGTGGGAGGCGTTAGATTGGGGCTGTGCTGTTCCCCACTTCTGCCCTGCTCTGCATCCCTGGGCAGGGTATGCTGGTTCCCGAGCCAGCCGACCTACTCTGGGGTCAGCCAAAGGCAGCACTCAGGTCAATCAGCTGGCAGGAGGAAGACAGAGGCGGGACATCACTGCTAGCTGTCACATCTCCTCTGAGTGCAAACTCTCACTGGATGAACTACCACATTGCTAGCTTCTGCTGGGGTGACCCAAGACCTGGGCTCCCAGTGACCCCACATGCCCCATCGTCTTCTCTGCCTTGTGGTGGTAGCATCTTCCCAGCATTGCTAACCTTTGGCAGCTTGCCATCCTTTGTGTTCTTCCATGACTTGAGTAAAGAATTAAGTTCCTTCTGTTAGATATCGGAATGATTTTTTTTTCGGATTGAACTCTGCCTGGAGTGTTCCCTTGGCTACTAATTTCTAAGGCATTCTATGCTGTAGGGTAAAATGTGTCATGTAGCAGTAGAAAACTGCAAGGAAGCTTCCATAAGAACATAAAGGTGGGTGATATTTAATTTGGCTATCAAAGAATGAGGGTGTATCAAAGGTTCCAAGGGGTAGTTGGACTACAGAATAACTTCTAATGTTCTTTAGCACAGGAGGATAATTATGGTGACAATGATGCGTGGTCTACTTCCAAATAGGTAGTAGAGAGGATTTTGAATATTCCCAACACAAAGAAATGATACGTGTCCAAGGCGAGGGGTATTCCAATAATCTGGATCCGATCATCACACATTGTATGTACACATTGAATGTTGCACTCTACTCATAAATATGTGCAATTACCACATACAGTTAAAAACAAAATATATTTTAAAAATAAAAACAAAGAATGAGGAGTTGGAGGGAGAGCAGCATTATAGGAAAGGTTCTATATAAACAAAGGTATGATCAATAAGAATCCTGGTCTTATAAACAATGTGTATGTAATAAAAAATATGATGAAAAGTGTTGAGCACTGTGCATAGAAGTTTCTCTTCAGGTGCACTTGAGGGTGGAGATCTACAGGGAGTATCAGAGAATTAAAAGGCAGTGGAAGCTGGGTATGGTGGTGCATATCTATAATCTCAGCTTCCTGGGAGACTGAGGCAGGAGAATCGCAAGTTCAAGGCCAGCCTCCCCAATTTAGGGAGACCCTGTCTCAATCTATAAAAATGGAAAGGGAAGGAGATGTAGCTCATCAGATGTAGCTCAGTGGTAGACTGTTTGCATGAGGCCTTGGGTTTGATTCCCAATACCAAAAAAAAAAAAAAAAAAAAAAAAAAAAAAGATAAAGAAATAGACAGTGAATATGTCTAGAATGCAAGATCAGAGGTAATTGGAAGGGATAAACCAGGAAGGGTGTATTGGGGTCTGACTAAATGGCAGAATAATGATGTGAGTTTCATCTTAAGGCAACCTTAATTACCAAAGACTTTTAGGGCCTGGAACATGAAAGCTGTTCAATCAATATTGTTAAATAAATGAGGAACTGCTGAAGATATTGGTAAAAGGGAAGCATGCTCTGCCATGCTTGCTCCAGCAGAACTGTGAGGACTGGCTTGGAGCGGGTCAGGGGCTCAGTTTGAAGGCTATTGCAATCCATTTTGGCTTTGGAAAAGACAAGAGTGACTCAGAATTGTAGTTATAAATAAGACTGGAATTTCAGATCTCAAATGGGGGGCATTGTTATGTCTCGGATCTGGAATGTTCCCAAAGGCTCATGTGCTGGGGATTTTAACTCCCCCAGACCTGGGATCAGCCCTCACCGGCCAGCAGAGAAGGCTGGCGGAGCACACCCCAGCGGAGCACACCCCAGCTGCGAGGCTGAGTCGGGAGGAGGCAGGAGTCGGCTGGTAGCCCACACTCAGCCCCCTCACGGCGGAGGACAATCAGAGACACCAGGGAGACCAGTCAAGCCGGAACTCATTTATTGAGGAAGTCACACCGCATATATAGGGTGATTCGGCCAATCAGCTTTAAGATCAGCAAGCCGTGGGAGGGGATAGGAGCCGATCATGTTCCTGGGACTGGCGTGAGCCAATCAGGGTGTTACACTCTCTCCCGGCCAAGTTCCCTCAACAGCAAGTGAGCCATTGTGCTGAGGTGTCGTTTGTTCCCCACACTCATGGAAAACTTGGTCCTCTCTGCATCACTGTTCGGAGGTAGAAGCTTTTGAGTGGTGATTGGATAAGGAAAGCTCTAATCTCATCAGTGAGTTAATTCATTGATGGGTTCATAGCTGATTGTACTATTGAGAGGTGGTAGGAACTGTAGGAGGTGGGGCTGAAGTGAGTGAGTTCTTGGGGACACAGCTCTTGAGGACCACATCTTGTCCCTGGCCTCTTCCTCTTCCTCTCTGCTTCCTGGTTGCCAGGAGTTGAGCAGCTTCTCTCTGCCACGCCCTTCCACCATGATGTTCAGCCTCAACTCGCACCCAAAGCAACGAAGCCAAGTGATCACAGACTAAAATCTCTGAAGCACTGGGCCAAAATACATTCTCCCCTCTTTAAGTTGACTTCCTCAGGTATTTGGTCACAGTGATGAAAAGCAAACACAGAGCTGATGGAAAGGGTGGCATAAAAGGCTTCTGAGGCCCTGCACCCAAGAGATTGGGTGGATAAAAATACCACTATGAATATATCCATGTCAGTCAATCAGGGACCCAAGGAGAGCAGGAATGAGGAGATGGGGCAGATGCATTTCTAGTGGTGACAATTATTTAATAACCACCCTTGGATTTTTCTGGCCTTTTCTCTCCTGTTATTGTAAAGACATTCATTTTTTCTTCAAACCCAATAAATTATTCTCTGTCAGCAAGCTGGGGGGAGGGGATGAAGAAAGATCCGGGTTTGCTCTTGGCTTTTCCTCTGTCTAGTCCAAACACTGGAAATGTCAAGTTTGCTCACTAATTAAACATGTCTGTCTTGGACTGCACTTGTATCTTTCACTGAGAAGGTGTAGATTTCCAGGGAGACATTACACATTCATGTTTCCAAATACAGCATTTTGAAATCTCCCTGTGTGACACAAATACCAACTTGGTCGAAGTGTCTCCTGGGAGAAAAGACACCTGAGTCAGGCAGCCTGGGTCTGGTGGGGAGTAAAGATGTGGTCAGTGTGTACCCTTTAATTTATTTCCTGGGAGAGCTGTTTTGGGAGCCTCTGTAGGGCCATTGCTGGGCCTTTCTGGATTCCTGCAAGTCCTGCAACACAGTTATCTGCTAGGACTGGTTCATGGGAAATCTTTCATGGTCAGGTTGAAACTGTTCCTACCAGCACCCTTGGAATCTGGTTGGCAAGGAACTGATAGTTTCCAAGAGTATCTGTGGCCATAATTTTTCAGTCTTCTAAAATTCTATGAGAGAAGTGTCACTATCCCCTGCATTCCATTAAGAAAAAACTGGGGTTTGGTCTTAAAATCTTTATAGAACGAGATTTTTTATTACATATTTTCTGGGTGCTTCTTAAAGGCCTAACTCTGTGTTAAGTATTGCAGGTACAAATGTAAACCAAATTGGCATGGTCTCTGCCTATATGGATCTTTAATAAAGCAGAGAGGAAGTAAATAACCGGGTATTGGGGAATCAGGTTAGGTCATGTAATGGTTTGGATGTGAGGTATCCCTCAAAAGCTCACTGTAGGAGCCCTAATTAAGGAGATAGCTAAGATTGCAGTTAGCTGTGAGCCATAAACATGTTCAAACATTACCACCTTCCATGGTCTCGTGAGACTTGGCCCGGGGCGATTGCGGATCAGTCGGCGCCATTGTGTGGTGGTTGCAGGAGTGTGGATGGTGTTGGAGTTGTTGTTGGAGCCGGAGAGAGAAGCTAGCAGAATAAAGAGCCTGTTTGTTTCCAGTCCACCGCTGAACTTATTCCCACGGTGTCGTTGCTCCAAGCAGCAATCACTTCAGACAGCGACAGCTCACATGTAAGACAGTGCAGTGATTGGGTTATAGCCTCAAACTAATCAATGAATTGATCCCTGGTGGGATTAATTGAAGTGGTAGGGTGTGGATGGAGGAAGTGAGCACTGGGGTGTGGGGAGTGGAGTGTTATCTGGAGAGTGGAGTCTTTCTCTCTCTGCTTTCTGATCATTATGTGGGCTACTTCCCTCCACCACACTCTCCCACCATGATGTTCAGCCTCACCTCGAGCTCCAAGGAGTGGAGCCAGCCTTCTATGGACTAAGACCTCTGAAACCATGAGCCCTCAGATAAACTTTTGCTCCTGTACAATTGTTCTGGTCAGATCTTTTAGTTGCAGCAGCAAAAAAGCTGACTAAAACAGGTAACTTGCCAAGGACAAGTCATTGTTGGTCAAGTGGCCACGCCTGCCTGACTTAAAATCCCTGGTCCATCTTTTGGGGCAGTAAAACATGGACCTTAAAAATGTGAGCTGAAAATGTGGAAGCCATCTGAAGCTGGAGGGGGGGAGAGTCTGACTTGTATATGTTCCACTGTGCCCAGAGTGCTAGGCACATGACCTTCCTGAAGGAGGCTTTCTAGGGGCTCCTTGGTCCCCTCTCCCTATACCCTTGGTGACTAAGTGACAAGGATATGGGAAGACACAGTTTTCAACCATCTTTGCTGGGCCTGTTTTAAATCTCTGAATCTCAGCTCCCTTAATCTGAACACGGTCATTTTGACAAGTCACTAGTCTGTGAGTTTTCAGTCTCTGGGATTCCATGGAGCTATTATATTTTCTAAAGTATGTGTGTATGTTGTGAGGAAGGCATGAGTTCAGTTTAGGATATTGTAACCTGGAGATGCATTTAGAAATGCCTTAGCTTGTCTTGTGTTGCTATAACATAATACCTGATGCCAGATAATTGGTAAAGAAAAGAGATTTACTTGGTTTATGATTATGGTTGTTCTAAAATCCAAACAGCATGTTTTAGTCATGCTGACTAGAACAATTTTAGAGGAGGAAAAGTTTATTTGGGGGCTCACAGTTTCAGAGGTCTCACTCCATAGACAGCAGGCTCCATTCTCCAGGGCTCAAGGTGAGGAAGAGTGTGGCAGAGGGAACCAGCTCACATGATCAGAAAGCAGAGAGAGAGAGAGAGAGAGAGAGAGAGAGAGAGAGAGAGAGAGAGAGAGAGAGACTCTACTCTCCAGATACAAAATATATACCCCATAGCCACACCCCCAATGACCACCTCCTCTAGCCATACCCCACTTGCCTCCAGTGACCACTCAGTTAATCTCACCAGGGATTAACCAACTGATCAGGTTCAGGCTATAACCCAATCATTTCTCATCCAAACCTTCTTGCATTGTCTCACATGTGGGGTTTTGAGGATACCTCACATCCAAATCATAACACAGCATGATGACAGGTATAGTGAAGGTCCCCCAACTGTATCCCAACATGGTAGAGGAGCAGAAAGAGAAGTGGCCATGTCCAGAAGGGGCCACGGGTGTGGGGTGGTGTCACCTTATTTTATTTTTTTGGTACCAGGGATTGAACTCAGGGGCACTTGACCACTGGGCCACATCCCTAGCCCTTTTTTGTATTTTATTACAGACAGGGTCTCACTGAGTTTCTGAGTGCCTCACCATTGCTGAGGCTGGCTTTGAACTCGCGATCCTCCTGCCTCAGCCTCCCAAGTGCTGGGATTACAGGCGTGTGCCACCGCGCCCTGCTTGGTGTCACCTTATAACAACCCACTCTCTAGAGAACCAGCCCACTCCACGAGGGAAGCATTAGTCTTCTCTGAGGGGAGCGGCCCCCTTACTCAGTTTACCTGCCACTGTTCCCCACCTCCTAGAGGCTCCACCATCTCAGCATCGCCACACTGGGGACCAGGCTGTTAGCACACTGACCTCTGGAGAACACACTCAAACCACGTCCAACCCATAGCCAACATGAAAGATGTTGTTTAGGAAAAAAAAAAAAAAAACAGCAAAAACCATACTGTGTCCTAAAATAATCTCTTTTTAAAGAATGATTTTTACATCAAGTAAGGAAAGAAGGAATGACATAATTTATAACAATACAAAATTAAAAGCAATTCTTTTTTTTTAATATTTATTTATTTACCTCAGTTGTACACAATGCAATGCATTCATGTTTACGTGGTGCTGAGGATCGAACCCGGGCCGCGCACGTGCGAGGCGAGCGCCCTGCCGCTGAGCCGCAACCCCAGCCCAAAAGCAATTCTTTAGTGGACTT
This sequence comes from Tamias sibiricus, assembly GCA_025594165.1. NCBI lineage: Eukaryota > Metazoa > Chordata > Mammalia > Rodentia > Sciuridae > Tamias > Tamias sibiricus. Next base: position 36,104,248 of record CM046672.1, read on the forward strand.
AATTTTGGCTGTTATAAAACCTCTCTTTGTTGTCAGGTTACTCACTTCTCTGTGGATGGTGGGGAAAGTCACACAATGGACGAGCCCCTTCTTTGGACCCAGGCCCAGCAGCTGGGAAGATGGTCCCTGGGCCCCTTTCAACTGTGCAAGTTCTCAGCTTGAGATGTCCATGCGGCAGTCTGGGGTCTGAAGCTATCCTCCCTGGAAGCCAACGAGTCCTGGCTCCGTTCCCTAACTAGGGTCACGTTTGGAGGCCTTTGTTTGGTCTGTGATCATGGAAATGGCAGCTTCCTGCCAGAGCAGCTCACTCCAAGTCCTGCCATATGGGGGCTGCATTTCCACCAGGTCTGGCAGTTCGTTCACTCATAACATCAGTCCCCACTGATAGATTCGTCCCTGTCACACTATTTACTGAAACTAGGCCACTTAATTAAAAGCGAGAGCTTTTGCATAAACTCCAACAGTGGCTTTATAAATTCCAAGCATTGTAAAGGGACCAGATGGAAGAATGGGCCAATTACCATGGAGATCCATGTTCACACCCTTTCCAACGTGCTTCCCAATCATGGAGGAGAGTGTGGCTGCTGCTTCCGTGAGCAAGGAAAGAGCTCAGCTGCGGCATGGATGTGATTTGCTTTCCTCAGATATTTACATCAGAAAGCCAAGGGTCTGGACCTGCACTTAGTAGACAGACAGGAGTCAAGTTAACCACGTGGGGGAGCGGGGTTAAGATGGGGCAGATGTCCTGTGAGAGGATGGGATTTGGGCACAAGACTGGGGAGAAACAGGAAGGAAACCAACTAGACATTCAGGACATTATCAGGCAAAGCCCCGGGGAGTTAGGCAGCATTTGCTGGGCACCAGCCTTTGGTCTGTCACCACAGGTTCCAATGGCTTCCAGTGGGACCTTCCACAGGGAACTTCCATTGGCTCCTCTAGATTCACTCTCAGCCTTCTGCACTCTGCTGCATGCCTCAGAGGCTGAGCTGTATGAGCTGCGTCACCAGACTCCCCACCTGCTGGCTTCTGGTTGAGCTCAGTCAAGAGGATCCGCCAGTGCAGATAGGAGGGTGGGAGGAGAAAAATTTCAGGGTATTTATTGCCCAGTTCTCTCCCCGCCAGGTCACTGTGGATTTCATTTCCCTGCATTCCTCTCTTTGGTTTGGGAAACTGCTCATTCCCTTTGCTTCTTCAGGCCCCCAGCTGTGGGGGCCTAGGGCTAGTGGCTCCCTGATGTGGCTAGCCCTGAATACTGTGTCATCCTCCAGTAGTTTCTTTAAACCTCATAAACTAGTTCCTTTATTAATATTCCTCAAATTACCCAGCCCGAGGGAGCAACTTCTTGAACACCAGGACTCTGACTGAGGTAGGGGTCTTTAGGAGTGTTAGGAATGAGCTGGACACAGCCCCTCCCCTCCGGGAGTTTACCATGGAGTTGCACAAATAGAAAAGGAACAGGGTTTTCCTCTTAAGCCAAGTCTGCTATGAGGCATACTTGAGGCAATTCTCTGATTCAAAGAAAGGGTCAAAATGGGTTGAAGTATCAAAGGAGGCTTCTGAGAGAAAGGGGTGATTTGAATTGGGCCTCAGTCGAGCCAGTGTCTCAGGAAGTGGGAAAGAGGGAGTTGGCCTGTGAATGGGAGAACAGACTGGGCAAAGAAGAGGGGTCAGGGCACTCTGGGGTATTAGACTCCAACACTGACCCTCAGCGACCTGATAGGAAATGGGGGAGGCAGAGCCCCAGTTCATACAATAGTGTCTGACGGAGTATGTGAATGAATACATAATGGACTAGCAGGAAACCTAGGACTGAGCTACAAATGAAGAGTGCATGCCAGTTGTTAAAGAGCTGGGCTCTGTGTGCGAAGTGCTCCTTCTCCCACCATCTAGAAATCAGGCTGGCTATACTGACCAGAGATTATGAGGCAGGCTTTGGTCTATCAAGTCAAAACACAGTTGAGCCTTTTACTGCCAGTGTGATCTTGGGTAAGATTTTGCTTCTCTGGGCTTTAGTTTCCTTGTCTGTTAAAAGGGGATAATCATAGTACCCACCTCCGAAGATTTGCTTGTAAAGCTGTGCACATAGACAACTTTGCTCATACTAGGTGTTCAATAGGGTGAGTACTTACTATTTTGCCTTATGTTGAACATAGTACCTTGGTGTTTTCTGGGAAAGCTTTGCAGGAATTTTAAAGTGAGTTTCCCTGGCAGCGGATGCAGATCTGGTCAGCTATGTGAGCTTAGCTCATGCCAGGGACTCTCCCAACCCTGCTCAGTCTTCGCTTTTACATTCACACCAAACAAGATCAACCCCTTCCAGCCACAATCATCCGGGACCAGATTTACACAAAGAAAATGTAACTGATTTTAATGGAAACAGAATGGTTACAAAACACTTGGCAAAGATGACAAAGTGACGTTGATTCATTTGGAAATGATGGAATCAAATAGGTAGATTTTAAACACACACACACACACACACACACACACACATATATGTGTACACAAAAACACGCATTTATGTTCTCACATACACCTCACTGAAAAGGTTAAAGACAGTTAAACTACCATGGGAATGGATACAAAATATTGCATGGGGAGTTAGAGGCAAGAAATACAAGGAAACATAATGCACCGTAAATTAAAGTCATTTATAAAGTGTATCTGGCATCCAGATAGGAAGGAAAAAATGATTAGTCAGCAAAAGTGGGGTGTCCTGTTATTTATTTGCAGAGTATTGCCATGGGACAAGAGAGAATGTATTTATTAAGGTTGTGCTGGTGTACAAATACAAATATATTAATGCTGGGCACTGAGGATACCTAGCTAAATTATTTGCCTTGAAATGATTTTATTTGTTAGCTTTAAGCTCCGAAGTCCCTTCTGCAATTCCTTAGAAAGATTGTTCTCCCACTAGTGTGAATCTCTCCAGCTCTGGGGCTGGCCCTGCCCATCTCTGTGGACACACAACATGGAAAAGTTCCTCCTAGAGGTCACCGTAGCCTCCCTCTATTGGCATGGTGTCTCTGCCCTCTCACAGTGTGGCCTGTGTGTGGGGTTCTCTGCCCTGCCCGTGTGTGTGAGCACTGCTGGCTTCTGGTGTTTAAGGACCCTGAGGAGCTGTGGGTTTGGTACATTCCTTCCAAAAGAAGGAGTATGTGATAGCTGGGGGCCAAGTGGGACTTTTTGAGATGCTAAAAAGGCAATAAATAAATCTGGAAGAAAAAAAAAAAAAACACAGAGAAGCCAAAGAAGAAGATAGGTGCATATTAGGGAAGACAAGGTGGGAAAGAATGGAAGGGTGCTGCCGGTGAGAGGAGAGGGGGGAAAGAGACAAGAACTGGTATGCAGAGAGTTTGAGACAGTGCTCAGGAGGATTTGGAAAGGATAAAATGAGATTGCTTGTGTAAAATACTTAGCACATGCTTGGCACCTAGGAAATGCTTAAAAATGGATAAGCTTGTTATTATATAACAAAAATAGTAGCAATAACTTGTACCTTTTAAAAACTCGTTATCTAAGCAGCTTGCCTGAACTTTAGAAGCACGCAGGATGTTTATTGTCATAAAGATCATGCTTTCTAAAGCAGTACTACTGGTTCAGAAATTGGACCCCAACTAAGACTCACAGGGACAGTTACACAAAACAAACTTAAAACCAACACCAGCTGCAGATATTTAAAGAAGGAGGCCTCTCCTGAGAGCAAGGAGAAAAGCAACAGGACACTAGCAGATGTGAGGTGATGTGAAAATTAGTCAGTCCATTTTCCCACCACATGATAAGAATAGGACTATTGCTTCCCTGAGCATATGAAAATCATGTATAAGCTTTGCAATGGATACTACAGGAAGGACCCTGGAAAGTATCCGAGTGGAAGTATGCAAGCTTAGAATTCTAGAGACACATTTCCACAACAAAGAAATAGCAATAAAGTGGGTGGGGGGGGGGAGTGGGCGGCGGGGGGGGGGGGGGGCTTGCTGGAAGCTGGAATCCCTAGAAATGATTAAAGCTGGGGCTGAGGACCAGATTCCAGGTTCCCCAAGTCCCAGAAAATGACATTTAATTTTTTTCTGCCTCACCAGTTTTCTTTTTCTGTTCTGATAACAAAATCACCCCCTCCTTTCCTTAGAGAACCATGCCTCTCTTATTTTTATTTCACATGTTTCAAATGCAACTGACTCTGCCCCCGCCCCAGAGGGAGGCATGAGGCCCAGGCCTGGCCAGTCAGTGCCTGGTGGCCTGATGGGAGCAATTGGCTGAGGGATGAGCAGGTGACTCACGTGGAGTCAGCAAGATTCAGTAATGGGACTTCCGGTGAAATTGTTGAAAATAAGACAATCTCCTTTTCTAAAGGGGTTGCCCGAAGGGATAGGGGACCAAAAAAAAAGGAGAGGAGCCTACTTGAGAATGGACATAACACAAGGACAACTGGAACTGAGAGGGACAACTGGAACTGAGAGACAGAGTGAGGTCAGGCACAGACACTGTCATCTGAGCTCCCTGGGTCCAGCAGAGCTTGAAACTAGTCATCTACTGGAGACAGACAGATGATAGATGATAGATTGATTGATTGGCATAGAGAGGGATGGATATAGATACAGAGATAGATGATAGAGAGGTATGTATAAAGAGAGATAAACATAGAGCTATATGGATAGTTACAAAAGATCAATTGGAGCCTCGCCGACCTCCACCGCGCGTGGCCAGATCCCGAGGCAGTATAGCAGCCTTGCAGGCAAAAGCAAGTAGCCAAAAGTCACAAGATCCCAGATCCAAGTTTGGGCTCTTGTTTTCTCATTGAAGCTTGGAAAACTGCACAGATTTAAGTTCCCAATCTGCAAAATAACAATCAAGATATCGCCTTACAAAAGGGGGTTTCCTGAGGCCCAAGGTGGTTGGTAGTAGTCATACAAATGACATTCTGTATTTAACTGATGTGCTGGCCACAATGGTTAGCACTGTGCCTCGCTATCCTAACCGAAACGTCACAGGATCTCTGTGAGGTAGGTAATAACATGCATCGTGTGCAGATGAGACAAGTAAACTTGATCAAGTTTAATGGTTTTCCCAAGGTCATTCGATAAATGAGTGGCCGAGCCAGAATCAGGACTTGCAGTGTGACTCCAGAGCAGTACGTACTATTTCCTGATGGAGGCAAAGATACAGAAAGGCCCTCGAACATGCAATCAGCAAGAACTGAATTTTCAGAGTGGGCTGGAATGTGTTTGGGTTAACTTTGTCTATTTTCCAGTTGGTTTCTATTATTAACACAACCACCCTTTTTAAAAACCTTTGGTTTCCTGGGATAATTTACTATCTTAGACTGGGCAGGTGAATTGTTTCAATAAATAACCTTAAAATCTCAGTGGCCTAACGCACTAAAATTTTATTTCTCACTCATAATACACTGTGGGTATTTGCTTGGTGGCCTTGCTGTGGTGATCCTGGGGCACGTAATCCTTCTATCTTGCAATGTTACCATCCTCTGTGGTCCTGGAGTACCCCGCTGCATCCTTTAAAATCCACGGGGCAGACAGGAGGACAGAGAGTGAAGATTGTACAAGCCAAGATTTTATGGGCCAGGAAAAGAAGTATACGACTCCACTTTATATGCACATTTTATGCATGTTTCCTTGGCCAGAACTCAATTACGTGGCCACACATGACTGCAAAAAAAGGAGGGGGGGGTGTAAGCTACCCAGAAGAAAATGGATTTTGTTGAACAAATAGACATCACTGCCCAAATAACCAAGCTTTTCTGGTTTATACTCTTAGGTGATTTCCCTGAGCTTTTGTTTCTTATGTGAACTGACCATGGAATCAGGGCAAAGACTGTCTTTGGCTCATGCCTCCAGATGGATACTTTGAATAAGATGTAATATATGATAAAGAAGAAAATAAGCCTTCATGCCACTGAGACATCTGATGCTCCCTTCTTCATGGTCACAGTGATGTGCCACTGGGTTGCTTCTTCAGGACCAAGGCACTCCTTCCCTAGCTGCTGGGGAGTGATCTGTCATTGGCTGAGATCTCACCTGAGTGTGAAGACAACCATTTCACTCAAGGTCATGATCTCCTCCCAAGGACAGCTCCCAGACAATGACTTGAGGATGTGAGATGATAAAGACCCAATTCCCTTGACTGGAGGCAGGACGAGGAGGTCAATTCCAGCTCCAGAGCCCCTGTAGGATCCACTGAGAGCTCTGTCAGGACCGTACCATGGTTCAATCCTGCTTCTTCCCCTCCCCAACATACGTGGTCCTGAAGACCGTCCTCCATCAGCTTCCCCTGGGCACACTCCATCTCAGAGAGTTTCCCTGGAAACCGACTGAAGATAATTGGTGCCAAGAGCATTTTAAAGAAGCAGACTCTGAGATGGGGGTTGTGGGGGCTGCATCACCTGCTAACTATCTGGCAGTGAGGGTACCACCTTGGATGTAGTGTAGAATGGATACATTAGGGTTCCCTAGTGGTGTAATTATTCCCTTTCACCAGCGGTGAAAGGAGAGTGATAATGGCAGAAGAGAACATACCAGAAAGGATGCTGTCCCAGGCCTTTGCAAAGTGGAAGTAGTAATTCAAATGCAGCCCCATAGGGAAGCATGTGATCCAGGCCTGGCCAGGCTCTTGTGATAATCCATTCACTGGAAAAAGACAAAGCTAAGAGTGCTTGATTCTAAAGTCTACGTCAAAAGCCATATGGCATCTTTGGCTGAATATAAAGAGTCTCTCATTAAATAAACCTAAGTACCAGGCCCCATATTTAATCATCAGAGTATCAAGGTCCAGAGGTGGTTGAATTCTCAACTTCGGCACATCAGCTCTACAAAGGTCAAGGTTAGGAAGCAACGGGACACTGAGATGGGAGTATCTGGGTTGATGCATTCAGAGGTCTTGAATCTACAAATCTATTAGAATACTCTGGACTGAAAGAAGTGGTCTACTCCTTGTGGTTAAAGGTTAATGCCTCCTTGGTACCAAAGTCTGTCATAGCTTGGGCTTCTACAACAAAATACCACAGGCTGGGTGGCTAAAAGAATGGAGACTTATTTTCTTACACTTGTGGAGGCTGAAAGTCCAAGATCAAGGAACCAGCATTGTTGGGTTCTGGTGAAGACTCTCTTCCTGGCTTGCAAATCACCACTTTCTCACTATGTTCTCACATGGCAAAGAGGGAAGGAGGAAGGGGGCAGAAAAGAGATAAAGAGAAAGAGAGGGATTTACTTCCCTCTTTTTATAATGATACCAATACTATCAGATAAGGGCCCCCTGCCTTATGACTTTTTTTAACCTGAATTACTGCAGGGTGAGAACTTCAACACATGAATTTTGGGGGACACGATTCAATTCACAGCACCCCCCTTGCTTGATGACTATGTAGATGCTCTCTACTTAACATGAAAACTTACACTGCCTCTCTCAAGATCTATACTCACCTCATCATTCAGCCGGCAGACAAATGACTAGGGTTAAGCGACAAAGGAAAGGAAAGTCAGCAAAGGAAGTCTGGACCTCTGGAAGGAGCTGCAGGACCTAGCTAACATGTCCCTGCAGGGGACAGGAGGGTGCGGATGAGACTGGAGACTGGGGATCCTAGATCGAAAGAAGAGTTAGAGAAGGGAGAACTTAACGCGGGCTCACAAAAGACAGGCATGCACTGACAGGGTGGCTCTTGGAAGCACAGATCAAATGATGGTCCAAGTTAAGGCAAAATGGCAGAATATCTAGTGCAATCCTGACAGAAGGGGTCGAGAGGCCTAGGGAAGTTGGCAAGCCAGAGTGGTTCTATTAAGTAAAGCCCAAACCCCATCAGTCAACTATATTCTTCAGGGGGGAGAAAAAAAAAAAACACTATTTATTAAAGCGATAAGGAATCCACGAGTGAGGGGGGCACAAATATTGTTGAGATGGTTAGTCATGGCTGACCCCTAGGGCCCAGGAGAATGATAGAAAATGTTATCTTTGAACCGGGCTCCTTGAATGCAGTGGGGATGATAGAACGTCCAAACAACAGAGGTGAGGGGGTAGGGCTCAACTAGTCAGAAGCCAGATGGATGCAATTACTGTAAAAATTGACAAGCTCAGAAGGGCAACCAAGAGGGCTTGGCCTTCAGAGAACCGTGGAGAAGCTTCATAGATTCCACTGTTCCTAGGAGTGCATTAGATGCGCAATCAACAACTGTATGGGGCTGGGAATGCAGCTCAGTGGTAGAGTCCTGGCCTAGCCTGGGTGAGGCCCTGGGTTTGCTTTGCAACCTTGAAACAAACAAGCAGACAAAAAAGAACTGTATTGCCCAATCTGTACAAGCAAAAAGGATGATCAGGAGGCTGGGAGTAGTTGTCCCAATAAAAGGTTATAATCTATGTACCAGGTTTACATCTGATCAGATTTTAGACCCATAACTGACTTGAGAGGCCAGGTCCCCAGGAAAAAGGATCCTGCAACTCTACAGAAAGTATGTGTGGAATAATTTACCCAGCTCTTCTGTAACCTTTTACAGAAAAGTGGCCAGGTAACAGTATGCTGAGGAAAAAGGAACATCCAATCCTGATGTTGGACCCAAGGCTGAAGTTGACATTGCTCCAGGGGCTCAAAGTACCACTACGATCCCTCCAGGGGGATATCTTAAACTGAGTTCTATCTTAAGTGTAGACCATATTGGGTCTAGTGGGTTCATAGTCCCACACAGGGGTCATTTTCCTAATTCCCAAATGTACCCTGGGGACTGACATGTTTGGTACTTGGAAGAATCACAGCACTGCTTCCCAGGCTCGCAGGGCAAGAGTTGTCCTGGTGGAGAGGTTAAGGGGAAGCCCCTAAAACATACCCCTCAAGATAACAAATCAAAAAGGCTATCACAAGCCCAACGAATGGCAGGAATTAGTGCCACTGTTAAAGTCTAAAGGATGCGGGTGTGGGTGGTCCCCATCACATCTGATTCACGGTTCTGGCTCCTATAAAAATTAGACAAATCCCTGAGGGTGAAAACACATAATGGCAGTCTCAACCAGGAGCAATCCCAAGTGTAGCTGTTGTGCCAGATGTGGTTATCTCTGCTAAGCTTAACGTTAGATCCATTGCATGGGTCCTGTATTTGGTGGATGATCATATTCTTCTCCATTCCAATAGGTAAGAAGAATCAGAAACAATTCATATTCACTTGGGGCAAGGAAAACCATTTAGTCTTGCTCCAATGTTGACTCGTCCACCTATATCATCTGAAGGGATGTGGTTCATCCAGGCATCCAGGGAATGTCATATTGGCCCACTATATTGATGACATCATTATTATCATACGAGGTGGACAAGAAGTGGCAAAACATTGGAGGCATAGGCACTAAAAAGGATGGGAAGTAAATCCTACAAAGATTTAGGACTTATAATAGCAATGAAAGTGTTGGAGTCCAGAGATGTGAAGTATGCTTGGATATCCCATCCAACTATAGTGAAATCTTCCACTTCTTATGATGAAGAAGAAAGCATAAATCCTAGTTGGTTCCTTAGGGTTCCGGAGGCAGCCAACTCCATACTGGGAGTGATGCTATGACCCATTTATTACCACTTATTAGGTAATGTGAAAGGTTTCTAAATCTGAGTGGAGCCAAATTCAGGAAAGGGATCTTCAGCAGGTATAGGATGCAGTGTAAGAAGCCCTGCCAATTGGGCCCCATGACTTAGCAGAACCTGAGGTATTAGAGGTGTTGGAATGGCTCCTGCGATTCCATATGAACTTTATGTCAAGTTCTAGAACAAGTCTATGACATCTGGAACGCAGAATTAAACACCATCCCCAAATTAAAATAAAAACTGTCAGGTCTCTGGTAGAGATGGAGCCCCACCACGAGCTGTAGAGTAGCATGACCCGTCCTCATGAACCAGATTGTCAGACCCAACAGCTGCAAAGTAAAGTGGACCCAGGAGTAATCTATTGTACAACTGAAGTGATACAGCCCTCCGTGATCAGGGACAGAGGCATTAGAAAGCTGCATAAGTGTGACCCAGACCCTCACACATCATTAATAGTTGGCACTGGCACCTCTCCTGCAGGTCATGTGTACAGCCACATGGAAGCTTCCTTATAGCCAGCTGACAGCAGAGGAAAAGGCTATGCTTGGTTCATGGCTGTACTTACTTAGTGGGTCAGTGTGAGTCAAAACAGAGAGCTGCTAACCCACTTGGGATGTTCACCTGAGACAGAAGTGAAGGGCAAATATGGCCTGATTTATCGCTCTGAGTGAACAGAGAAGTGGTTTGAATTAAAAATTTATGTGTGGACTGATGGACAGTGGCAAATGGCTGGGTCAGGGATCTGGAAGGAGAAAAACTGGAAGTTTGGGTTAAGGAAATTGAGGGAAGAAACATGTGAATGTAAATATGTAAATGCAAAGTGAGAAATGCAAGCCACTTAGTAGCTACCCATCACCTAGTCTCTGCCACCAGCCCAGCCCACTCTTACCTTGAGGCAGGAAAATCAACGTGGCTCCAAAGCTCTGCATAGGCATTCAGCACCTTCCTCTGTGCTGACTTCATTCTCCTACAGGGGTTGGTCCTGAGGGGACTCCCCAGTCAACTTCCTCCATGCCTCTCTCTCTTTTTAGTCTACAAGCCAGGGAACCTGACCCAAGACAGTTTCAGCTGTCAATCAATTCTGTGAAATCCACCTTTGCAAGTCGGGGAGTGGAAGTCACATTATTAGGGGAGACTGGAAACCTTCCGCCCTCATGACATTGTCCTTTCTTGTGAATGGCCCCCTTTGTTCTCTTCTTTTGAGTTCAGCATCTCATAGGACTTCACCTGCTAGCCCAGAACATGCAGGCATTCCTGAAAAATCTTAGCACTGAAGGTATCTCTTAGCTCCTTCTCCTTGGGTCTAACATCAATGGAACAAAATAATAGGAAATTCCATAAATCCAATATGTCTTCTGGGGAAAGGTGAAAAGCAAATTTTCATAAGTGGAAAAAAAGAATGGCATATTATTCAGAGGCTCTGGAAAAATATTAAATAAGTTCTGGAGTACATGGGAATAATAAAGACGTGATTAGATGCTAAATCAATGTTTTGATTCACCCCAATCTAGGATTCTTTCCATCCCAGTTCTGATGGAAAATACTCATTATCTTCAAATGTTCTAATTTGAGCTCCCAGGGCTCAGATAACTTTTTGTTAGTTCTTTATACCTGCATTTCCCCATTTCCCTCATGGGAGAGAAGGGGATTCTGGCATAGATAAGATCATTCCAAAGATTATCTATTATCTATCTATCTATCTATCCCATCTATCTATCTATCAAGATACAAGGTGAGTAATGGTCAGAGATTTGACTTGAGAGTTGAGATTATCCATCTCTATGTTCTGGTGGGTTTGGGGACCCTTCTGCTCACACATCAGGGAGGGTACATTTTTCCCCACAGTGATTCCTGGTACATCTTTACAGCTAGAAAATACTGAATAAACATTTTGGCACTAGAGTCCCTTTGGGACCTAGCATCCGTGGCTGCCCCTGGACTTTACCCTGGTCTAACTTGGGACAGCAGTGACCTATGTACAGGCACAGAGCTCTCTCAGAGGTTCTTTTTCTCCTTGTCTAATCAGGGACACTAGTTGTGAGGAGTCAGCCTTTTTTCAGCATACATGTCATTAGGTGCTATGTGGTGCTTTGAGATGCCTTGCAGTGTAATCAGGTAGGCAAGTACCCGTGTCTTTATTTTATTTATGTTTTAATTTAAATTTTTTAATATGAAAGGGGAAGTATTGCCTCATGTAACTGAGACGTCCAGAGACCTGGGCTGCAGCCAAGGTTGGATCCGGGTTCTCTAGTGATGCCACAGGAACTTTCCTGCACCCCACGCTCCGTGCTGCTTGGCTAGTCATGTTAGTCATGCCCAGACGAGCTTCTCCCACATAGAGGCAGAAATGGCCCCAGGTAACTGCTGTTTCCACGGCCCACGGTGCCTACAGCACTGGCTGACTCCTGTTGCTTCACAACCTGCCCAATTCCTGTTCTTTGGCTCCTTTTGAATAACTCCTATCTTGTTCTTTCCCATTCTAGAGCTCAGAATTTCTCTGGACTTCACATATAACCCCAGTGGCCCTCGGACCAGGTCTGACAGGTCCCCAGGTCTCTGTTTAACTGGATTCCTATGTTTTAAACCATACAAGTGGGACATTAATGATTGTCATTTCTTTTTGCAGGAGAAATTCCACCTTGTTCTTTTTACCATGTTTGCTCACTTCAGGAAGAAATCCACATTCTCATACAGCATTATTTGAAGTGAGAATGGAAGGCAGATGGCTGGATTTTGAAGATTTGAAGGGGTGGCTGGTATAATATGGGTGCTGCCCTGGTCTCTGCTCTTCCAGTGGTGTGCCCTTTCCTACATGGAAGTGATCATTGTCCGCTGGCTGCCAGATCAATGGGTGACATTGTGCAGGGATTGGTATTTGTTTAAGAGAAATCTCTCCAACTGACCCAATTCCTGTAATGCATAAAAAAATGACAGAAGTAATATTTTTGTTCTTGTTTCACTTTCATTCATCTTATTTGATCAGAGCTGAGCAAAACTGACATCTCATCAAACTCCAAAGTGTGTTTCAGCACCAGGTTCATCGGAGGGTGGCATTTAAAACACAGACATTGCAGGAACAAATGTATTTGCCAATCCCGTCCAGCAATGTAAACCTGACCTTTCTCCTGTAGATTTATTGACACGGGCCTGTTTTGTATCATATTTCATTATTGTGCGTGGAAGGATTGAAAGTTCTTCTCCTGGAAAACAACTCAGTTGGGGCCAGAGTGGCCAATATACCTTCCCTTCACAGAGAGAAAGAAGGAATTAGAAAGTCAGGTACTGACAGGATTAACACAACTCCTCTAAGAGTGCCTTTAATTAAAAACACCCGTTACTAACAGTATGGGCTGGGAAGAAATTTCCATTTGGCATGTGGTGGGAGCAGAGGCAATTGCATCCAAGGTTACTGTCATTTATTTGTTGGGGGATACATCACAGGTTCCCTGCATCTGGGAGCCCTGAGACATGCCCCACCCCCCAATGTAGATGTCCATCTCTGATAAATGCTCACACTGCCTGTCTTGTGACACACTTGGTGTCAGACCCACCACTTCACTAGGCCGCACAGCTACAGAAACCATCCATTTGCACGTTTGTGCAACAAAATATCTATTAGTCCAGAGATTTTCCTGGGCACTGGGAATATAGCAGTGAACAAGAAAAGCAAGATTCCTGTTTTCAAAGGAGTTTCTGTCTTGTGGGAGAAGACAGTCCATAAATAAGTAAACACTAGAATACAATAATGTTAGGAAGTGATGACTATCCAATATTGTGTGCAATAGGGAAAAGTAATAGACAGGCTGTGGGGTGGATGGGGCTGATAGGGGGCTACTTTACAGAGGCTCTTCAGGGACACTCTGCTGAGGTAGGGAGGAAGGATTTGAGCAGAGATGTGATTAATGAATGGAGCTAAGTGATGCAGGAGCTAGGCCAGAGACTGTTTTGAGTAGAGCATACTGTGAGTGCAAAGGCCCTGAGGTGGAAATGTGTTTGGCATCTTTGAGAAACAGAGAAAGCTAGCACGGTTGAAGCTTCAGGAGTGAGGAAGTATAAATTCTGGGATGAGACCAAGAGGTAAACAGCGTAGATTGGGTGAGCCCACCTTAGGAGGTTAAAAAGGCTGTAAAGGAGAGAGGTGGAGGCTGTTAATCAGGGGAGTTACAGAAGTTTATTTACATATATCAGTAGTCACTGTGGCTGAGGGTAGGGACTGAATTGTAAGGGGAAATGGAGAATAATAACAGAAACCAGTTGTGTGGTTGTTGGAGCCAGATCTAGCAAGAGGCGGTAGTGGCTTGACATCATCTGATCTACTGAGTTGAAAATGTGTGTGTGTGTGTGTGTGTGTGTGTGTGTGTGTGTGTGTGTAAATCAGTTCTGCCCTTCCCCCTCCACCATGACCCACAGAAACGGTGGATCCACACTTTTTCTAACACTTCAGGCACTAGGTAATGTATCTCTGATATTCCTGTACCCTTTTCTTCTCCGGACAAAACAACCCCATTTCTTCAAATCTCTCCTTCAAATGAGAAGAGTTTTGAATCCCCCTCATCACCCTTACCACTCTTTCCTGGCTCTGTTCCAGTTCCTACGTGTTTCTCATTAAACAGAGCCCAGCACTGAGCAAAACACTGGGCATGTGGCTTGCCATTTTACATCGCATCTGAGACCTACGGGGACCCCCCACCCTCTGTCCACTACAAAACCCTGGGCATCAGGTGGAGTGGAGTCCAGCCCTGGCCGAGGAGCAGAAGACAGGACCTGGAAGCCAGTAAGTGCATCTCACCACCCCTGCACTGATGGGTCTAGGCAGGGCCACGTGGGCCAAGCTGAATTGATGAGATGCCAAGGAACCCTGGCTGGGAATGCTGGCCTGAGATTCTCACTCTTTGTTACAAATTCAATTAGAAATATGGAGTCTTGGGAGTTTTCAGCAGAGAGAGAATGAAGGTGTGTCATTTGCAGATTGGATCAGGCAATGTCTAAAATCTAATTCTGGATAATTAGGTGAATCAATATATTTCCCTTTTTCTGCTTACACCAGTTGGTTTCGGTTTTTCTGACACTTCAAAAGAATCCCAGAGGCAGACCAATCGGAGAAGAGGAGGCCATCCCCTCCCTCGAGTGGGTCACTCTACCTCCATCGATGCAGCCTCACGTTGTCACCTTTGTCAGAAGCTCTATCGTTTCGTCAATGTCTATTGTTTGAGCTCAGAGCCAATGAGAGCTCACCCTTTCCTGTTCAGCAGTTTCCTTCTCAGTTTCTGAGCCATCCTCCGAGGCCTTATGTAAAGCCCTTTTATGAATTTAGTATTTATTAGGCCTCCCTCTTGCACTTGACACGTATCCATTTTTGCCTGAAATGCAAACTCCCGAGAACCCAATATTATGACCCATTTGTGGGGGGAAACAGCAAAGAGAACCAATAAAACCTAACAAAGCTAAGTCTAATCATGGCCAAAAAACACCCACTGGGCTCCCTAATGGCCCAAGGGGGAGGGGGCCGTGAGATCTCAGTGCCTCCGCCTTCCATGGTCGGTTCTGATCCTGGAAAGCTCTCCACCAAGCCTCACAGCGCAGCCCTTCTTCCAGGGCCTCTGAGAGTCCTGCCTGCATTGTGGCTTTTGCAGCTTAACTGGCTGAAGTCGGAGAGCTTAGGCATGGGCCACCTGCCACGAGGAAGCAAGCCCAGCTCTCACAAAGTGAGGTGTCATTGCAGACCGAGGGAGAAATCAGCCTTTTGACCTTAGACGGGGCTTAGGAGAGAAATGGGGGTGGTGCCAGGAACTGGCTTACAGCGTCCCAGAATAAAGAACTAGAAGAGCCCTTTAGGGGAAACTGAAGCCCCGGGAGGGCAGAAACTTGCTGTTGGGAGGGGACCCAGTGAGTTAGTGCCTGAGGGACCCTGGAGGAAAGCCAAGGTCGTCTGTTACTCTTTCTAGTCACCGCTTTTCTCAGGACTCAGACAGGGTAGCAGACGGTTAAGAGCTACAGATTTAGCTACTTGCCATTTGGGACATCTGATACATGTTTTTGGTTTCCTGGATTGGTGAGCTGGGCCATTCTAGAGATGAGGAGACTCTGGGGATAAAAATGCTAGAGAGTTGATGGCTGGGGGCGGATGTAGCTTCTGGCTCAGGAGACAGATCAACAGTCTCATCTTGACACCATGATTTGCTGAGCAGCTCAGAGCAAATCACATTCCCAAGCCTCATTTTATCCATCTGTAAAACGTGCATAAATAATAGAGAATGCTTAAGCGTTAAGCACTCCTCCATCACTTTATATTATAAGCTCATTTAGCCCTGATGATATTTCTGTGAGTTGTTTGCCATTATTTGTAATCTAAAGATGAGGACACTGAGGCAGAGACAAGTTAAGTAATTGGGACAAAGTAAGTCAATTCAACCCAAGCAGTCTAGATTCAGAATCTACTCTTAACCTTAGCCAAAGGATAACAATCATCAACAATAAAATCAAATTGGTCAACAATAAAATGTAAATCATGATAATGAAGTAATTCATCTCACATATTTCTTATGAACATTTGATGAAATGACATAATTGTATTAACCCTGTCTTTTATTCTCAGATGCTTTGATATCTGGTAAACAATTTATCCTAGGGGAATGCTCTTTAAAAACAAAACAAAACAAAACAAAACAACAACCCATCCAGAGCCCATACCCCTATCCCTTCTTCCTGGGATAGGGGTACCAGCTCCTCACTCTGTGTTACTGCCCTTCTGTCTTAATCATGCTAACACTAGGTACCAGACAATTCAGGACAGTCCCATGCCCCAGAGCCAGCTGCAATGATTCAAACTAGTCCCTCCTAGACCTGCTAACCCTGCCTTGCCTCCGCTCTCCTGAGGAAACCACAATAAAGCCTTCTGCCACAATCCCCCCTCACCATCAGCCTCCTGACCAGGCCTGGTGTGGTCCCACGTCATGGCCTGTCTCCTCCTCCTGGCAACTGTGCGTAACAAACTCTTTGCAATGCGGTCATCTGTTGGCCTTATCATCCCTCAAATTTTCTATTAGTTCACTATATCTCAAAAGAGTAAGTGGAAGCTCTTTGCCAAACAGAGCTGAAAAAAGTCTAAGTTATTATCCATCTCCCTGTGAGGGGAGAAATAGGAATGTATTGGCTACTTACCAACTGTGCACCTGATATTTTACATATATAATTTCATTTAATCCTCCTTGTTGTTGCTGTGAACACCAGGAGTTACAATCCCCACTTTATAGATAGGAAAACCAAGGCCCAGAAGATTTGGGGAAGGATCTTTGTTGAGTCACCCAGTTAGTAGATGGTAGTTGACCTCTGGTATGTCTGATCAGAATGCTTCTCTCCTCTGTTCCACCCAAGAAAGGACTGGAAGAAGATGTTGTAAATTCCGTTCTAGAAAGAATGGAAAACAGAAACAAAACAAAACAAAAATTTCAAAAGCAGTCTTCTCCTTTTCTTGCCTGGTTGCCTCTACCTTCTTCTGTGTCTCAAGGAGATTTTCTCTACTAAGCACTTCTTCTGTGTGCCTCATAACAGCCCCTGCTTCTTCATTTATTAATTCATTCTCCAGCTCATTGTCAAGACAGAGGGGAAAGTTCGGCTTCTAAATAACACATGCTTTAATTTTGCCATGGCCTGGATCAATATCTCCACTTGTTCCAAACTGGCAACTTGTCCTCTATAGCCATTTCGACTGCCTCTGATTTCTTTCATTGCAATTCTCCTGGCAAAGACAGATGGCTGGGCTCCACTCACAGTCCTGGCCCAGGGACTGACCTTTAGAGAGGGCACTCCCACCTTCCATCTCCCATGACACGGCACTACTTCACAATGGACCATTCTCTTAGTGTGAGAAGAAACGCTTGATGTTAGAACTCTTAGAGTTAACCCTTTCAGGGAGGTGGGGGAGAAGGCATGTGCTACCACCCGGCAGAGGTGGGATGGAGGAATATGCTGGGGCTAGGGAAGAAGGGCTTGGGTTTCCAGGAGAAAAGAAAGGGATGTCATGTGGAGTGGCCCAGACAATTTCTACTCACAATATAGAAGCATAATGTTTAGCACATACAGGGTAATGATAATAGCTGGTAATTGGTGTTTTTGTCTGCTCTGAATCCTCTCTGTGGCTTCGGCAGCCACCTCCTCCTCTTGGAGAACCATTCCCAATGATGTGACATCAGTGGGGTTGACACCATCCCCTTTCCCAGTGTCACAACTGACTAATTGAATTGGAGTATTGTGATTTCTCTGGAGTGGGCACATGACCAACTCAAGTCAATGAGAATTAACCCTGGGATTGTAAATGAAATCATGAGGAAAGCAGTGCCCTTTCCTTTGGGGAGGCTCAGCTGGTAGGAGGTGGTCATGGAGTTGCTGGTGGCCATGGGCATAGCTTGCCTGAGAACAAAGCCAATGTTGTGGGAAAACAGAGAGGAGGTGGGAGACCACCTTTTTCTGTTGGCCTAGTTTAAACACCCAGAACCAGTTGAGCCTCAAATTAGATCCTCTGCTTGACTCTCAGTTGTGTGAGCCAATGCTGTCTCTTCCCTTTGTAAGCCAGTTTGAATTGAGTCCTGTCCCTTGCAGCCAAAATAGGCTGTATTAATCCACAGCAAGTCCCCCTCTGAGCTACACAGAACAGACCCTACATTTGCTCTAGTCATGCCGGTCCTGGTTGTCCTTTGTTGACTGTTCCGGTCTTATCTCTTGAGGTTACCTTTATTGGGAATGCTCTCCTCCTCTCCTGTTTTGCTTGGATAACTTCTATTCGATCTCTGCTCAGATAACATGCCCACCAGACCAATGCAAGTCCTTCTGTTACACACTCTACATACCCTTTATCTTTCCTTCTGAGAATTTAGCACAGATTGCAATAATGCATTTATTTTGATAATTTTCTTGTTTTTCATTTTTCCCGCTAGAGTGATAGACCCATGATGGCCGAGATTCTGTTTTGTTCCTTAATAGATAGATCCCCAAACTCTTAGCATAGTGCCTGTCACAGTGGGTGCTTACTAAATCCTTATTGAAGCACTGTATATGTGAAGTAAGTATTTAATCCCTCTGTGGGCACCACACAGTAATGAGAGACACTGGAGGACATTGGAGTGGGGCCAGTGAAGAAAATCCAGTGGGTGTCTCAATACTTAAGTCTCAAAAGAAAGAAGTAGGATTCCAGGCTATGGGAACTACTGCCATCAAATATCCAAAGGGTGTCTACTTGGATGGAAGGAGGCAATCCTTCTTCCATTCTCCTCACAGACAATAGGCACAGGAGCAAGGGGACAGCATTAATTTGGTGTGAAAAACATCTTAAGTCTATTTTATGTTGCCATAATAAAATACTACAGACCAGGGAATTTATTTCTCACAGTTCTGGAGACTGGAAAGTCCAATGCCAAGTTGCTGGTGTCTGTTGAGGGCCTTCTTACTGTACCATCCACAGCAGAAGGCAAAAAGATGAGAGAGGGCAAGAGAGAGAGAGAGGGGGGGGGGGGGGGGGTCCAACTTGCACCTCAAGCCTGTTCATAGTCAGCATTCAAGAGGTTAAAAGCTCTGATGACTAAACACCTCCCATTACCCCTCTCCCCCAACTCTGTCCCACTTGGGATTAAGTTCACAACACATGAACAATGGGGAGGGGCACAATCAAACCTTAACATTCTGCCCTGGCTCCCCAAATTCATGTCCTCCTCACATTTAAAATACCTTCACTTCATCCAATAGCTCCAAAAGGCTTAACTTGTCTAAATCAAGTGTGAGTGAGGCTCCAGGCACAAGCATCCTCAGCAAATTTCTTTCCGACCAGGAGCCTGTGAAATTGGCAAGTAATGTGCTCCCCAAATGCAATGGTGGGGCAGGCATAGCCGAGACATTCCCATTCCAAAAAGAAGACATAAGCAAGAAGAAAATGGACTGACCCCAAGTATGTTCAAAACCCAACAGGGAAAACAAAATTAAGTCATAAAACTGAAGAAGAATCTTTGATTCCATGTCTGGCATCCTGGATACCCTGGGCAAGTGGGGGTTGCTGGGTCCCTAAGGTTTCAGGCCATATGGATTTTCTGGGCTTCATCCACCTAGAAGCTCTTATAGATTGGGGTCTCATGCCTGCAACTCTCCTGGACTGGAGTTGTACATTGGTGGCTGTATAATTCTACAGTGTTGGGGACCCTACTCAAAACACTAAGGCATTCCTCAGTGAGAACTCTGTGGTGGCCTATTTCCTACAGATCCACTAGGCATTATTCTGTGGGGGAACTATTCAGTGGTTCCACCCCCACCCTGGTGATAAGTCCCTTCCTGGGTCACCAGGCTGTCCACACATCGTTTGAACATGTCCCCACTGCTCTTGCAATTTTGGCAACTGCAGGACAGCACCATGTGGATCCTGCCAGGTTTACAGCTTGTACTTCCAGAGCTGAGGGTCTGACTGCACCTGCCCCACATGAGCCACAGCTAGGGTGAACAAGGGTTGCTGTGCTGGAATTTGAAGAGCAGAGTCCAGAGGTGGACTTGGACAGCACATGCTGAGATTTCTCTGGTGCCTTTCTGGAAACCTTGCCCTCAATGTACTAGCATGCCTCTGAAATGCCTTCAGAGTCTTTCCTCCATTATCTGGATGGCTAGACCATGGCTTCCTTCTATCCATATTTATCTCCTTAGCAGAGTCCCTTGGCCACACCCTTAGCATTTTCTCCTCAGCAGGCTTGTTTTTTTCCTCTCATTTTTTAATTCTTTAACTGGCCAAGCTGAGAGTTTTCCAATTTTTTCTGTTCTGCTTCTGTTTAATTATAAATTCCATTTTCAAATTATTTCTCTATTCTCCCATTTTACTTTTAGAGGTCAAAAGAAGGCTTGAAGCTCCTTGAACACTTGGTTGCTTGGATATTTCTCCTGTTCTGCCTTCCACAAAGTTCTAGACATGGACAATTTCATCATGTTCTTTGCAATTGTATACTAAGGATGGGCTTTACTCTGGTTTCTAAGCCCTTATTCCTTGCTCCCATCAGAGACTTCCTCAGAATGGCCTTTACTGTCCATGTTCCTGCCAGTATTCTGCTCATGGCTACATAAATACTGCCTATAATCCCTACGACTTGGGCTCTCCCCTTCCTCTGAGCCCTCTCCATTATTGCCATAAATGCTCCATTTATGGTGGTCTAGGCTTTGTCTAACCTACTCCTCCAAACTCTTTCAGGCTCTACCCATCACCAGTCCAAAGCTGCATCCACATTTTCAGGTATCTGTTTTAGCAACAGCCTCACTTCTTGGCACCAAGTTTCTGTCCTAGTCTGTTGTTGTGCCGCTATAGTAGCACAAAATACCTGCGACTGAGTAACTTGTAAAGTAAAAAGACTTATTTCTTGCAAATGTGGAGCCTAGGAAGTTGAAGTTTAAAGTCAAGGGCTCACAAATGGCAAGGGGGTTTTGCTGTGCCATCCCATGTCTGAAGGGCAGCAGGACAAACGAGCATGCGTGAGAGACAGAGAGCAAGAGATCCAACTCACAGACTCCAGCACTTTTATAATCAGCATTAATCCATTGATGAGGGTGGAGCCCGTGATCTGAACTCCTTCCCCTGGACCCCACCGTCCAACCCTGCTGCTGGGGCTTAAGTTTCCAATGCGGGACCTTTAGGAGAAACCTTCAAATAATAGCAAGGAAGGAATAGGTGGGGACTAACTGAGAATTTTGAAGATGGATGGAAATCTATAAGATTTTATATACTTATTAAAGTTTTCATAAGGAAACTTTGGGTTTTGTGGGCTTTTTGCTATATTTTCAAAACTCAGAATCAACCAGATTCTTTATCTCATAGAACTGCTTTAGGATTATCAAGTAGATTCAACTTCTGTCCTCTGTAGGATGACTCAGTGGTGGTGTTCTCCTGAGGCGGCCCCTGTAATGGGGCCCCACTACCTTGTCTAAAGTGCGGGTTCCCCTCCACTCTTCCTTAATGCTCCTGGAGCAGGGTACTGTGTCTTCAGAGCCTGCTGACTGGTCTTTCCACGGTCAACAAGCCACAGGGTATCAATATGCACCTTATAGCTAATATTGCACAGAAATAGGATTTTTGATGAGAGACGTTGTTGCTAATAAAGATGGGCCTGCTGGCAAACTAGCTAATATCTTGACTTCCGTCAGGTCCTTGCCACTTCCACACAGATGACTCCAATGAGATAAATTACTTTTCCACCAGTATAAACATGACTGCAATCAATACAGTTAGTAAATAACATGCTTTTCAGAAGAAGAGAAAATACCAATATTAAATACATCTACATTGACATGAAGCCAGGTTGGTCTGAGGGTGTGTGTGTGTGTGTGTGTGTGTGTGTGTGTGTGTGGTGCCTGTGTTCCTCAGGAAAAGAACCTCAATGTTGAGCATCTGCCCATGCCCCAGTGTGGCTGAGGACACACGCTCTGCTCTGTTCTAGAGGTAGGTTCTGGGGAAAGCAAAGTTAGAATTAGCTTTTTTCTAGAAAAAAAAACGAACGTTAGGGACTCCGATCTCTTTCTGTTGGAGGTTTGAGTTCCCTACTTATCTTTCCTTGGGCTGCAGAATCCTTTGTCAAATGTTGCTTCTTAGGGTTTCATTTGCATCACCTATTAGGAGGGAATAATTTCCCCCATGGGTGCACCCCCTAAGTGAGTCTGAAAGGAACTGATGACAACATTGGAGCAGCCTGGACCCAGGAAGGGAGGTCTTTCTATCAGGGCTGCCCTGGACTTTGTAGTACTGCTGGAATAGTGGGGCTCCCACACAAACTTTCCACCAGTCCCTTGGGATTAAATTAGGCCAGAGCAGAAACTGCTGAAGAAAGGTGATTGGAAGAATAGAAAATGTAATGACATCAACACTATCCAATATTTATTGAACACTCATTATGGATTGGCCCCGTGTTAAGCATTTTATATCAATTATTTTATTTAATTCTTGCAACCATTATGTACTATTAAGATCCCTAATTTACAGATGAGTAAACACAGACCTCAATGAGTATAGAAAAATGGAGAGTGTTCTTTTAGAAGAGTGCAGGAATGGCTTCTCTGAGAATCTGCATTTGAGCTAAGAAGTGAATCAGAAGTGGGCTGTGAACCCTGTGGATAGGCATCTGAGAGGGTATTCCAGAAAGAGCGTAGAGCATATGCAAAGGCCTGGGTTTGGGACTTGTTGGTGCTTAACATACACCAGAGGGGCAGCGTGTCTGCCACGGACAGGGCTGGAGGAATAGTTGTAGGACATGTCAGAGAGAATTATCTGAGATCACCGAAGTGAGATTTTTGGGCTTTTTTTTTTTTCTGGTGCCGGGTATTGAACTCAGGGGCACTCGACCACTGGGCCACACCCCCAGCCCTTTTTTGTATTTTATTAGAGACAGGGTCTCACTGAGTTGCTAAGTGCCTCACCATTGCTGAGGCTGGCTTTGAACTCGCGATCCTCCTGCCTCAGCCTCCCAAGTGCTGGGATTACAGGCGTGCACCACCATGCCTGGCTGATTTTTGGGCTTTTGAGGACTGTCACAAGAAGTTAAATTTTATTCTAGTGTGAATGTGGTGGCTATAAAAGTTAAATAATGGGTTCAAAGTGGTTTATGAACTATAAAACATTCCACATGTTATTTTAATCATTCATTAGTTCATTCATTCATCACTCCCTCCCCATGTTGGTCCTCACCCAGGAGGCTTTATCCAAGGAGCTCTGATTCAAAGCAGGTTGAGCTATTTCCTGGATTCCATCTAGACTGCTAACAAACCAATGCTGTCCTCCAAAAGGTGTGTGTTAAGAATTGATCAGGTGGGAGAAGACCAGAATAAGGCAGTCCCTGGGAACTGCCTTCTGATTCCTTCCCAGTGAATCAGATATTAAGAAGACCTGTTTCCTTGCATGGGGAGCTGTGTAATGGGCCAAGGCAAGATGAGCCATGACTACTCTGAAGATGAGTTGGAGTGGTTCCAGGGAGAAAGTTTCATTTTTAGTCACCCAGAGATTTCTTCTGGGTGAAAGTTAGTGTAGCCTCGAAGAAAAGATCATTAAATATCCTTTTCCTGCACTAACAGGAAAATGCAGAACACTGAATTTCCAAACTTGCTAAGCAGACATGGAGGATTTGCATAGTCGCACATTGGTTTTCAGGCCCTAAATCTGGATTCACTCTATGCATATAAGTAAGGAATAAAGCAATAAAACACACAAAGTCATAGAGTAATTCATAGCTGATGTGTCTGAGACATGTCCAAGCTAGGATGGAATTACAAGGCAGTCACCAAAACCTAGAATCCTCTATACCTAAAAAGTAGGGGACAAGAATGTGCTTTCATATATTCTTGGTCTAAGACTTTGTAATTTTTGTCAATTTTATGGGTTTAAGAGTTTCTCACTATTGCCTTAATTTTAGTTTTCTTCATCACAATTCAAGTTAAGCACTTAAAAAAAAAAAAAAAAGAAGAAGAAGGAAACGATGGGGAGCCATCCAAGATATTTTGGGCATGCTGGTTAAGAGGGTGCATGTTGGACTCAGCTTGTCTGGGAGTGAGCTCTGACTCTGCCATTTATAAGACGTGTGACCTTGCACAGGTTATTCACAGTCTCGTTAATGCTCAGTTTCCATGGCTATAAAACGAGGACAATACCTCACGGTGTTGTTAGGAGACTCAATGAGATAATAGATACGTGACATTTAGCGTGGTATCTAGTTTTCACTAAATGTCCAATAAGTGCTGTTATTATGTATTATTAATTAGAAGGCATAAAACAAAAGCTGAATTCTGCAGCCAAATCAGGGACCAACAGAAATTCAAATATCTGGATATTTGAAAACAATTAAAATAATTTGTGAATTTATTCCCAGTGCAATTCAGATGTTGAGAAATGTTTAGGTACCAATCCAGAGAAGTGACTATATCTGGTCCATTGTTTGCCTTCCCCAAAGGAGAATCTTTGAACATACTGCTGACTTAGGGGCTAATTTAACCCTTACCTTAATCGAGGTCTGCAAAAATCTTACAGTTGAGTTTTGTTCCTAATTACATTCCAATGTAATTTTAGTTTTCTTTTGTCCAACATAATTCTGGGTCCTGTGCCTTTCTAGGGAACAGAGCAGTCTCTACGGGGCTGAATCCTGCACACAGGTGCAGCTCTTGGCACCCTCCTCATCCTGCACCACCTCCAGAGAAGCCCAACTCAAACTAAATTTCCTTCTGATCTCTCCTAAGGTAGAAATTGCAATCTAGGACTTCACCTAACTGGTCAAAACCCAAGGAGCCAGGCAAGTTAAGTGAGCCATGATTGTCTTTGTTAAGTCCCATGGAATCTTCTAAAATCAGTTTTTACCTAAAACTTCTTTGTCCTTTAGCCACTAGCTCGCAGAAATCTCATTTCAAGTTATAAAAATAGTTGCATATCATTCTACAAACTCTGAATCCAGTTTGGGCTCAGTGGATTCTATCTCAACCCTACCCTTGGCATGAAGGACCAATTCAGGAAGGGTAAAGGAGGAAGAGCATGGAAAAGTTAAAATCACTGTATATAATTTAATTCTGCAAACATGTATTGATGCTTACTGCATGCCATGCCCTGTCTTGGGCACTGGAGATGAATAAATCCTGCCAATGGCCTTAAAGAGAATAAGTCAAATCGGGGAGACAAAAGATGTATCCAGTAAGGGCAAGGACAATCATTATATGCATGATAGGGGGGTCAGGAGTGTCAGAAGGCATCTCCTGGGACATGGCATTGGAACTGAATTTCTAGAGTTAAATAGGAATTGCCCAGGTGGAAAGGGAGGTAAGGAAGGGAATAAAAAGGCTTGGATCTTGCTACTCAGAGTGTGGTCCATAGAGCAGCAGCAGTAGCCACACCTCCATACCTCGGAGCTTTTGGAAATGCACAATCTCAAGTCCCATCCTAGGTCTGCCAAATCATCATCTGCATTTTCACAAGGTGTCTGATGATTCCTGAGCACATTAAAACCTGAGAGCACCGGTCTAGGAGTGAACACTCAGAGCAGAGAGGGGAAAGAAAGAAACTGGGCCTGTTTAGGGAATTGTAAGCAGCTTAGACCAGCCAGGGAACCAGACAGGGGCAGAGGCAGAGGAAACTAGAGAGGCAGATCTCATGCCCACACTGCATTTGCAAGAATACAAGACTCTCCTTAACCTAAGGTCCTCTGCTTGGAACCCCCAGACCTTTCCAGTAGCAGAAGATCCCAACTGTGATCAAGTGGGGAATTGGCAGCTTGACTCTGGCACCTGTCCCACCTGTGGCCAGGACTGACCTCGGTTTTCATTTCCTCCTCCAGGCTGAGGTCCAGGAGAGCCACTTCAGCTGTTTACCTCTGCCCACATCACAGGGCTGCTCTGATGAAAGTTCATACAGACCAATCAATCAGGCCGATTTCAATTAATCCTAATTGTTCTGTTGGGATTACTTGCCAATAACTAAGATGTGGTGAGTGCCTGGCCTGACTTCAGCATAGCTTTCAGAATTCCCGTGGATGCTGGAGGCAGCTCTGTCCTGTCCTGAACTCTGTCGTTCTCTCTGCGTGGGTGTGCTTATGTGTGCATGTGCATATGCGTCTGCGTGCATGTGTGTGCATAGGAGTGTGTGCACATAAGAGTGTGTGTGCACACTCTCTATGTAGCACACAGTGTAGCTCCTAACCCACAACTTCCTCCTTTTTTTGCTTCCTTATTTTGCAGTAAGGAAAGCCCTATCAGGCAGATTGGTAACATACACACTGAGAGGGAGGGAGCACCTTATTTCAAATAACTTACGGACAATCACTTGATCTATCAAGTCTCCTTTTCCTTACTTCTAGGCAGCCATACGACTGCTTTCCTTATCCCTTAATCATTCCATGCCTGTTCCCCAATTTTCTTCATATGGTCTTTGCATATGCTGTTCCCTCTGCCTGGAGTGCCCCTCCCCTTCCAGTGTCCCACTGGAAGAACTCTCAGCTCAAGCTGTGCCTCCTCCCTGAAACCTGCTTGACCCTTCTGGGCAGAGCTCATGGTGCTCCCCTCTTCCTTTCCATAGTCATAATTCAGGCCTCTACCCGAATGCTTCCCATGCTCCACTGAGGCTGGGATTTGTGGAAAGTCTCCTCACATTTTTTTTTTTTTTTTTTTTTGTAAAAAAATTCTGATAAAGAAATGAGTTAGATGGGCATGGTGGTGCATGCCTATAATCTCAGCAGCCCTGGAGGCTGAGGCAGGAGGATTACAAGTTCAAAGGCAGCCTCAACAATTTGGCAAGACCTTATCTCAAAATAAAAAATAAAAATGGGCTGAGGATGTGACTCAGTTAGGTTAAGCATCTGTGAGTTCAATCCCTGGTACAAAAAAAAAAAAAAAAAAAAAAAAAAAAAAAAAAAAAAGAAAAGAAAGAGTTAATTTAAAGAATGCAAATAACCTCAAATCTTTCCTCAATGCTGCCTGACCATCCACAAGTGAAAGGTCGACAAAAAAAAAGATATGAATTGGAATATTGGAAGAAGAGAAAAACTTAGGGAACTTGATAATTTTGCAAAGGTTGATCCAATAGGGATAAATAATGTCTCTCCTTGGCATATTTGAACCCCAGAAAAAGGCCCCAGAAACAGGCGAATTTCAGGAGTCCTTGCTTCTCATTTCAGTGTGGAACAATGAGATGCAAATGAGACATAAAAGCCACCAGGAGGGACAGGTTCCAACTCCAGCCACAAGCCCCCATCAGCAGCAATCTGGCAATCAGAATTCAAGAGCAAGATAATGGGGAGTTCCTGATGCCCCTGGACTTGGAGCAAGGTTGTCTTATGGAGTTCAGGGTGACAGGAGAAAATAGGTATGGGAGCCAGACAAGCTGGGTTCACATCCAGCCACGTGATCGTGAGAAGTTGCTCGGCTTTGCCAAAGCTCGCTCTCTCATCTCTACAACTGAGATACTTACAGCAGCTTCCTCCTTCTCGGGTGGGAAGATTAAACAGAGGCTGCTTGTGTAGCACTGGGCCAGGTGCACCCTGCATGCCCAATGATTGGTGGCTGTAATTATGCCTTCTTACCTGACAGTCATCACTCCCAGAAACAGAAAAAGATGCCCATCAGGACCCAGGTGTATGTGAACCTTGCAGTGAGGGGCAGATGCCAAGCAGAATAAAAACCAAAACCATTCTAAGCAAAGACACCTCACTCTTGCACATCACCCTCCACTGGCTCTTTACAGAAGCTCAGAGAGTCGAGGGCCCCGGCTGGTACCTGTGGCTAGATGGCCAAGTTCTAAGTTTCAGCTGTGCTCTGGGAAACTTAGAAAGATTTGAGGCCTCTCTTTCCTCCTCTAAAGTGGTGTCATACACACCTATCTCATGAGGACTGAATAACGTGGTATAGCAATGCACATGAGAGTGGTTTATAAACGGTGAGCATGAGATGGTTTCTTTGCGGTGCTAGTAGGAGGGCTTGCGGTGTGCTTCTTTCTTGTTAATATTTTTGTTGGACCTGGACTGGGGGAAAAGTGAAAATTTCTTGTGGTTTTTCTGCTCCTCACTCCTACGAAACACCAAGTTCATTAAGGCTTTGCTACCTCCTTCATTTGACATGTGTTCATTGAAGGCAAGTGAAGAGTCCAGTGTTCTTGGGGCTGATCCAGGAACACAGTGAACTACTTTGGATGTGTTTGCTGCCCTGTGGGAACCTAAGATCCATGTGCCAAGCAGCAGTGAACATCACATCACCATCTACAAAAGATGAGGCAACTCCAGCCCAGAGAGATTTGACAACATCATGCTACTTAAAGATAGCACAGCAAGATGGTGTATGAGCCCTGATTAGATTCCAAGACCTCATGGAACTGTAGTATAATGATATATTAACAATCTAATGTTCCTCTAATCCTCCTATGCTCCTGGTCCCAACCCCACTGTGAATCCTTATATCAGAGAAAACACTTGGCATTTGGATTTTTGAGATTGGCTAACTTCACTTAGCATTATATTCTCCAACTTCATCCATTAACCTGCGAATGACATTATTTTATTCTCTTTTATTGCTGAGTAATATTCCATTGTGTATATATACCACATTTTCTTTATCCATTCATCTACTGAAGGGCATCTAGGTTGGTTCCACAGTTAGCTATTGTGAATTGTGCTGCTATAAACATTGATGTGGTTGTGTCCCTGTAGTACACTGTTTTTAAGTCCTTTGGGTATAGACCGAGAAGTGGGATAGCTGGGTCATAAGGTGGTTCCATTCCCAGTTTTCCAAGGACTCTCCATGCTGCTTTCCAGATTGGCTGCACCATTTTTTCAGTCCCACCAGCAATGTATAAGTGTGCCTTTTTCCCCACATCCTCTCCAACATTCATTGTTGTTTGTGTTCTTACTAGCTGCCATTCTGACTGGAGTGAAATGAAATCTTAAGAGTAGTTTTGATTTGCATTTCTCTAGTTGCCAGGGATGTTGAACATTTTTGTGTGTGTATTTGTTGATTGATTGTATATCTTCTTCTGAGAAGTGTCTGTTCAGTTCCTTAGCCCATTTATTGATTGGGTTATTTGTTTTTCTGGTGTTAAGATTTTTGAGTTCTTTATATATTCTAGAGATTAGTGCTCTATCTGACATGCATGTGGAAAAATTTGTTCCCAATGAGTAGGCTCTCTATTCACCTCACTGATTGTTTCTTTTGCTGAGAAGAAGCTTTATAGTTTGAATCTATCCCATTTATTGATTCTTGATATTAATTCTTGTGCTATAGGAGTCTTATTAAGGAAGTTGGGGCCTAATTCCACATGTTGGAGATTAGGGCCTACTTTTTCTTCCAATAGGTGTAGTGTCTCTGCTCTAATTCCTAGGTCCTTGATCTACTTTGAGTTGAGTTTTATGCATGGTGAGAGACAGGGGGTTAATTTCATTTTGTTGCAAATGGATTTCCAGTTTTCCCAGGACCATTTGTTGAAGAGGCTATCTTTTCTCCAATATACATTTTTGGCACCTTTGTCTAATATAAGATAACTGTAATTATTTGCATTAGTCTCTGTGTCCTCTGTTCTGTACCATTGGTCTACAAGTCTATTTTGTGCCAATACCATGCTGTTTTCATTACTATTGCTCTGTAGTATAATTTAAAGGTCTGGTATTGTGATGCCACCTGCTTTACTCTTCTTGCTAAGGATTGCTTTAGCTATTCTGGGTCTCTTATTTTTCCAGATGAATTTCATGACTGTTTTTTTCTATTTCTATGAGGAATGTCAGAAAGGCCAATGGGGAGGGAGGGGAAGGGAGGGGGAAAAAGGGTAAAAAAAAAAAAAGGTGGTAGAATGAAATGGATATCATTACCCTAAGTGTATGTATAAAGACACAAATGGTGTGAATTTGTGCTTTATAAGTGTAATATGAATTGTAATGCATTCTGCTGTTATATATAACAACTTAGAATAAAAAAAGGAAAAATAAGGAGCAGCCACACAAAAGTTCACTTAAATTTCTTGTTTATGCCTTAATTTTAGGTTAATTCTGTATATTTTCACACCCATTGATTATACCCAAATTCAAATATAATAGGAAGTATTTTAGTAGACACCAAAAACTTTAACATAAGAAAAATTATTTAAAAGGAAGTTTAAAACATTCTTCTTCAATATTTATGGTATTTGTCCGGTTTTTATAATCAATTCAATGTCTTCTTTTCTCATTCTAAATAAATATTCACTTATAACAACAATAACAACAACAACAAATCTATTGTAGTGTGGATACTTATTGAGAAATTACCCTGGCCTTGATTTTAGTCCATTTTAGATTCCTTAAAATAAAGGAAAGACAATCCTAGCCATGTTGGACAATGATGCTCTCTTCTCCAGGGGAGAGATGAGGAAAGGCCTGCCCTAGGAGAAAGTGTGTGGGTCCCTATTGGGACCATGAGATCTGAGTGTAGAGGAAGGTGCCTGGGTAAGAAGGAAGTTTATGAGCATCAGTCACAGAGGGCTTCCCTGTAAGGCAGCCAGGTAGAGCCAGACCAGGTAGATCCAATGACTTCCATTGTACTTAGAATAACATCCAAAGCCCCTCGCCTGGACCATCTGATATTGCCAGAAAGCAAGGAAGGACTGAAACCTATACATCACACATGCACACGCGCGTGCATACGCGTGCACACACACACACACACATACACACACACACTTCACAACAATGTCAAAAAGACATAGAAGTCAACTGGAAGAGCTCTCAGTGGCCAAGTCTAGAACAATTTAAACAACAAAATAGAGTAGTATTGGATTAAAATTAAAAAGTGTAAAATAAATATTCAGGAAGCTACATGGATATAAATAAATACATAGGGAAACAGATAAATCCCCTGTGCAGGAAAAAAGAATTCAAAAGCTCGCCTTTAATCTACAAGGTGCCTTGTGATCTATCCCCTGCCTACCTCTCAGACTTCATTTCCTGCCATTCTTCCTCTCAGCCACAGAGCATCTCTGGGGCTTTTGCACCTGCTTTTCCCTTCACTTGGGACAGTCTCTGATTCTCCATATAGTTGGTGGTCTCTGATCATGTAGGTCTCAGCTGAACATCACCTCCACAGAAAAGACTTCCCTGATCATCCAGCCATTCTTGATTCCTTCGTTCTGTTTTATTTCCTTCACAGCACTTCTTCTTTCAAAATGATCTTATTTATTTTATTGTTGCTCATTTGCATTTCCTTCCTATTTAAAAAACTGAAGCATGAGAACAATAACTTTTGCTGTCTTCTTCACCTCTGAGTCACTGATGCCAAACAGGGCACTTGGTGCCTAATAGGTGCTCAATAAATATTTGTGGAATAAATGAATAAATAAATTAATGTTATCAATCTTCACATCCTTAGAGCCAGGCACAGTTTTGAGCAGAAAATATGTATTTTTTTTTCCCGTGGTTGTGTTCAGTTTAACAAATGAATGGGTGAATAAGAAAAGAAAAAAATTGAGTATGAATAAGTGAATGAAAAATGTTTATAAAACCTTGGGCTGGCCCCCTATCATGCATTACTAGGGAATTCACCTTCCAGGTGAATTCTGCAAGGTTGTCTTGTATGCTGAGCTATGGAAATACACCCTGGTTGGAGTTCGTGGATAATTTGGAGCTTGGCTTTTAGAGATGCCTGCGAGCTTCCCCTGTCTAAACATTTAATGAGGCTTTTGGAACAGATAATTTGGAAAGGATGCTACAGAGATGAGGGCCAGGGTATAAAATTAGATGGATTTTCTTATTGAAATAACTTCCAGTCATATTTCCCTATGTGGCATAATGATTAAAACTCATAAATTACCATTAACTGTGAAGTGAGCAAACAATGAACTTGCAAGTATGTCCTCTCCCCGATCTGGGTCTCCAGGGCCCTTGGGGAGGGTTTGATGGCTGCAGCAAGGCCCTTTACCTGGAAGCCCAGAAGTCATAGTGGGGAAGAACCTCAAAGGCCCCAAAGTCCCCAAACACAGAGCAGGTGTGTGTAGCTTCTGGGAGTTCTTTCTTCAGGAGAAGGTCCAGAAGAACTATGTTTAAGGTCCCTTACCCTCAGGTGACATCTCCCAGCTTCTGTGGCTCTAGTGTGTATGGTGTGTGGAGTGTGAAGGGAATCTCCACCCCCGTTAAAGCATCAAAGCTGTAGTGCAATCCCATGGCGGCCACCTGGGGACCTAGAGAAAGGAAAGAATGGCTTCCTGTCCCAATATAGCCCCAGTGGGGCTTAGAGTGGTGAGTCCCAAACTAGGTATGGAATCAACATCTTCCAAGGTTTTTTAAAATGGAAATTTCCAAGTCCCTACCTGGACCAGTGAGTCAGAACCTCTCAGGACGGGGCTGAGGAAAGCCATGTTTTCCGCATCTCCCTGAGTATGTTACTCGTTTTCTCACATCATCAAAATAGAAATGAACAAAAGGAATGAGGCAGCTGTTTCCAGGCATTGGACCAAAGACTGTGATGCCTGAGAGCAGGGCAACTCTCGAGAGGAAGAGATCTGTGTTCACGGAACTTTCTGCTCAGGAGCACTGAAGAAAGAGAACAGGCGGGGAAACGCAAGTGGAGCGCAGTGGTCTGAGGCGAGCGGAGGTTGGAGCTGGGCTACTGGAATGGCCAGAATTTTCATGGGTACTAGACAGGAGAGCTACAGGGAGGAGAGACCCCCAAATTGCTGTGAGTATGCCCTGTGGACCCTGGGTTGAAGCCTGGTCTTTGAAAAACTTGGTGAGTTCTGCTGGGAGCAGCTGCTGAGGGTTTGAGGACTAAATAGAAATACCAGCCACTCTGCAGGACTGGGAGTTCCAGCTCAGCTAGGCCCCAAAAACCTTGGTGTGCACCTCAGTTAAGACTGAGTAAGGGCCATGTATTAGGAATAATGACCACACCCCAGGTAAGAACTACCCTCCCCCCCCCAGTGCAGGGCTTCTTGATCTCAGTCCTATTGACATTTTGGACAGAGCATTCCCTTGCTGTGGGGGACTGCCCTGTGCATTGTGGGGTGCTTAGCAGCATCCTTACCCTCTACTCACTAGATGCCAATAGAACCACTTGTTTATGATAATACAAAATGTCTCTAGACATTGCAAAATGCTCTGGTGGGATGGGGCAATTCACCCCCAGCTGAAAACAACTGCCCTAGAATAAGGACTGCATCTTATGACTAATGATAAGTCATCTTATGACTAAAATAGACCAGTCCTAACAAAAATAAAATGAAAATGTCTACAAATGATTTAAATGCCTGAAAAAAGCAAAACTTATACCCTTTAAAAAAAAACAACATGATCCAAACTCCTTACAAGTATCATTCACAATATCCAGCATACAATAAAATATTACAAGACAAGTGAAGTAGAAAAATGTGACCTATAATCTAGACATTGGTAAGCAATATGAACAGACACTTAGATGGCCCAGGTATTGAAATTAACAAAAGGACTTGAAAAATAGCTATCACAAATATGCTCAAGGACTTAGAAGAACAGATGAAGATAATGAGCAAATTGATGAGGGAATATCAGCAGAGAAATGGAAACTATAAAAGGGAATCAAATGAAAATTGTAATATTGAAAATTACACTATCTGTAATGAAAAATTCACTATATGGGGGTTAACAACAGATTAGAGACCATAGAATGAAAGGACAGGAAATGTAAAGACTGGGCAATAGAAATTACTCAATGTGAAGAGTAGAGAGTAAAGAAAGTGTTTTAGAGAAATGTACAACTACTATTTATGTAGTCAATTGACTTTAGACTAATGTGTTAAGGTTTTCAACAGAGAAAAAAATTTTCAGCAAATGGTATTAAAACAAGTGGGTAGTGATATTAGAAAAAAATTCTGTGTCACATAAAAAATTAACTTGGCATGAACAAAGGATTTAGGTATAAAATGTAAACCCACAAAGATCCTAAAAGAAAATATAAAGGATGTTATTTGGGATAAACTAAGATTTCTTAAGAGGAATATGAACAGCAAACTTTAATGACTATAAAAGAAAAGATAAAATACTGGACATCATCAAAATTAATTGTTTTATTTCTCAAAAGATACCATGAAGAAGATGAATAAACCAGCTACAAATCTGTAGAAGGCATTCTCAAAATATGTATTTCAGAAAGGACTGGTATCCAGAATGTAAAAAGAATGCATATAATCTAATGATTGTTTTTAAAAAATACCAAAGTTTTAAGGAAAAGATTTACAAAAGCAGATACATACTTAGCCATGAAAATGCTTAATGTTTGGTCAGGAAAATGAAAATTAAAATCATGATATGTATAAATGCCTCCAATAAAATAGCTAAAATTTGAAAGAATGACAATACTCAATGTTGGAAACCATATGGAGCAACAATATTCTTATGTGTGGTTGGTAGGAATATAAAACAATACAAATACAGAATTTTCTAGAAATTCCTCACAAAATTAAACCAACATTTGTTCTATGACAGAACAGCTCTACTCATAGGTATTTATCCAAAAGAAAGGAAAATATATGACCACAGAAAAGAACTTGTACACAAAGATTAATAGTAGCTTTATTAACAATATTCAAAAATGGCAAAAACCCCGGGTGTCCATTAGCAGTAGAATGGCTTAAACAAACTTCAGGATCTTCATGCTCAGCAATAAAAATGAACAAACTTTTGTTGCGTGTGCTCACATTAATGACACTCAAAAAGCATTAAGCTAAACAAAAAAAAAATAAGAAAGAGTATATACTGCATATGTACTGCATTATTGTTTTAAAAAGTCTTATAACAGGAAAATTAACCAGTGGTGAAAAACAATCACAACAGCAGGTGTAAGGGAAAGGAGTGTTGACTGGGAAGGGGCTTCAGAGAACTTTCTGGAGTGATGATACTGTTCTATATGTTCATAGAGGCTGTGTGTGCATTTGTCAAAATTCACCAGGTGAAACAGTTAAAATCCACACATTTGTCAAAATTCATCAATGATACACTTAAAATCCATCTATAAATCTTAACACATTAATAAATGAATATTAAACTCTTGTAAAAGTATCCACACTGACATGTTCAGGGAGGAAATGTATTGATGTTCACAGCTTATTTTGAAAAACACCCAAAAATTAGAGGGATTAATGGATGGATAGAAAAATGAACAGTTGGGTAGATAAATGATTAAGCCTTAGCCAAACTAAAGAAAGAAAGAAAAGTTCCAAATCAATACAATTAGAGATGAAAAAGGAGATATCATCACAGACATCTCTGAAACTCAGAGGATATTTAGGACTACTTTGAAATCTTACATTCCAATAAATTAGAAAATATAGAAGAAATGGATAAATTTCTAGGAAAACATACCACCTACCCAAATTGAACCAAGAGGATACAGAAAACTTAAAGAGACTAATAACCAGCAAAAGAATTGAAGCTCTATAACAACATTGAAACCTTCCAACAAAGAAATCAAGATCGAATGGATTCTCAGCTGAATTCTACCAGACCTTTAAAAAAGAACTAATGCCAGTGCTCCTCAAATTATTCCATGAAAGAGAAAGGTGGGACAGTGGACATTCCTGCCCAAATTCATTCTATGAAGCCAGTATCACTCTGATATCCAAACTAGATAAGAACATGTTAAGGAGAGAAAACTGCAGATCAATAATTCTGATAAACATAGGTGTAAAAATCCTTTATAAAATATTAACAGTTCATATTCAAAAACACATTAAGAAGATTGCATAGTCTACTCAAATTGGCTTCTTTGCAGGGATGCAAGGATGGTTCTACATATGCCAATGAATAAATGTAATTTATCACATAAATAGAAGTAAGGGAAAAATTACAATGAGATGTTAAAAAAAAAAAGCCTTTGACAAAACCCAGCACACATTCATGTTAAAAATACTGAAGAAATTAGTGATAGAAGAAACTTTTCTGACCATCATAGAGCCAATATGTAACAAACTCAAAGCCAACATCATATTGAATGGGGGAAAATTGAAAGCATTTTCTCTAAAATCAGGAATAAGACAAGGATGTCACTCTCACCACTCTTACTTAATATATAGTACATGAAATTCTAGCCAGAGCAATTAGGCAAGATAAAGAAATAAAACAGGCACAAGTAGGAAAGGAAGAAGTCAAACATTCACCATTTGCTGATGATATGACCTTGTATTTAGAAGACCCTAAAACTCCATCAGAAGACCATCAGAGCTGATAAATACAGCAAAGTAGTGGGATATAAAAATCAACATTTATTAGTCAATAACTTTAAAAAAATTTTTTTATTTTGTTTGTTTATTATGTGGCGCTGAGCATCAAACCCAGGGCCTCGCACGTGCTAGGAGAGCGCTCTTCCACTGAGCTGCAACCCCAGCTTGAGAAGTCAATAACTTTTATATACACCAATAATGAATCTGCTGAAAACAAAATCAGGAAAACAATTTCATTCACCAGAGCCTCAAACATAATTAAATACCTAGGAATAAAATAAAACATTAATGGTAGAATCTTAGTGGTGGAAGTAAGAATGTTCAGTCTATAATTCTTTCAATTTTCCATGTTTAATAAAATTTATAATAAAATGTTTAAAAAAATGAGTGCACAGAAACTCAGAAATCTGTGGGACAAAAATCACGTCATTCAACATATGTGCAATTGGAGTTCCAGGAAAGAAAAGAGGATGAAGAAAAAAATTGTGAAGAAATTACTTCCAAAATGTTCTCAAATTTAGTTAAAAAAATCAATCTAGCAATCCAAGAATTTCAAAGAAACTCGAAGTGGATAAATAAAAAGAAAACAATATCTAGGCACCTCCAAGCCAAACTGCTTAGGACCAAAAATAAAGAGAAAACCTTTAAAGAAGCCAGAGGAAGACACAAATCATATGGTCACATATGAGGGAACAAAGAATAGAATAGTGACTGATTTCTCACCAGGAAAAAAAAATGTATTGAGCCCAGAGGACAGAAGAATGACATCTTTAAAGTACTGGTGGAACAATGTTAATGCAGAATTTTATATCTACCCTCCAAATAAAACCAAAATTACAACCACCACCAAATGACCATCAAAAAACCATCATCAGGAAGTTCTTAAAATTGGAGGGAAATAGCAACAAATGGAAAATCAAATCTATTGTAAGGGAAAATGTAACACATATTAATTAATACATGTGAAAAAATTAAAAGCCCATGATTATATCTCAAACTCATTGAAAGACATCTGGTTATTTAAAGCAGAAAATAATCAAATGGCATTGTGGAGACTATAACTTGTATATAAGTGAAATATGGAATTATAACACAACAAAGATTGGGGGAGTAGTGAAAAGTATTATATTGCTTTGGCTTTATGTTTTATGTGAAGTGACACAATATTACTTCTAAATAGGCTATAGAAAGTTAAGTAACTAACTCTCTAGAGCAACTACAAAGAAAACCATACAAAGAAGTATAGATCAAAAAAACCAATTGAGGAAATAAACCAAATGCTACAAAACATTTAATTAATATAAAACAAAGTAAAAAAAAAAAAAAAGGAAAAACAAAAGCACACACACACACACACACACACACACACACACAAACCCAGCAAGAGGAGAGATTTAAATTAAACTATACCAATATTTACATCAATTGTAAAGTGATTAAACATACCAACTGGAAAGCGGAAATCTTGAATGGATTAAAAAAAAACTAGACAGAACTAGTTGTTGTTTAAAAAATACTCCTTAGCTGTTAAGATACAGGTAAGTTGATAGACATATGGAATATATGTCTATAACATAGCAGTATTAAAGAATGCAAGATCTACATCCAAAAATCAGCTTTATAGTAACAAGAAACAATTGCAAAGTAAAAATTGGAAACAATTCCATTTGCAAAATATGTGACATAAATATAGCAAAATACATTCAATGCCTTTACATTTGAAACCACCAAACATTGCTGAGGTAAGTTAAAGATCTAAATAAATGGGAAACTCTACAATGTTCAGATTGGAAGACTCTATATTCTTAACATGCAATTCTTGCCAAATTGATGTATATATTAAATGCAAAACCAATAAAACCACCAATTTCCTTGAGAAATTGATCGTTTAATTCTAAAATTTATATGACAATGCAAAGAACTTAGAATGTTTTATTTTTTTTAAGTTGGAAGATTCACTTCCTTATTTAAGGATTTACTAAAAAGATACTGTGTTCATTGGCTTCTCATCACTGGGACCAAAATATCTGGCAAAACAACTTAGAGGAGGAAAGATTTATTTTGGCTCATAGTTTCAGAGGATTCAGTTCATGGTCAGTGGACACCATTGCTCTGGGACCCAGGGAAAGCCAAACATCATGGCAGAAGGGCTTGGCGGAGGAAAACTGCTCAGCCCATAGCAGTCCAGAGGTGGAAGAGGCAGGGGCTGGGGAGAAGATAAACCCTTAGGCATGATCTCGTGACCTACTTCTTCCGGTTAGGTCTCACCTCCCAGCAGTCCATCTGCAGACTAATCCTTGGAACACATGAGACTTTTGAGGACATTACAGATTCAAACCATAACAGATACAAAAATCAAGATAGTGTGATAACGTGCAAGAGGATAGACATGTGGAACAATGAAATAGAATTGAGAGTCTAGAGGTAGATTTGTACATCTACAAGTAATTGGTTTTCAGTAAGTGTGTGAAGGTAATTCAATGGTGAAATAGAAGGACTCCTGGAACAACTAGATAATTATAGGGGGAAATTTTAACCTTGATCCATACCTCTTAACATACAAAAGTTCAATCTGTGCAAGATCATGGAACTAGATCATGGGTTTGAAGTAGGAAAATATTTGTAGGGCCTTCAAACACAAGCCATAAAAACCTGATTAATTGGATTTTATCAAAATTAAAAATCAAAAGACATTAAGAAAAAGAAAAGGCAAACCACATGCTGGGAAAAGATGGATATGCATATCTGACATATATGTGACAAAGGACATGTACCTTATATGTAATTTCCATAACTCAATAATTAAAAGAAATAAGACACCCTCTCCCCAAATGAGCAAAAATCTTGAAAAGATACTTCACAAAACAAGATCCATGAATGTTCCCTAAGCTCATGAATAAGTGTTCAACAGCATTTGTCATCAGTGAAATTCCAATTACAACCATGATTAAGATTCTACCTCGCACCCACTAACACGGCTACCATTAAGAAACTTGTCATCACTGTCAAAGATAAGGTGAAGCAACAGAAACTGTCATACTTAGCTGGCGGGAGTAGGAAAAGTTACAAATGATTTGGAAATCTTTGGGGGAGTTTTTTTTTTTTTTTTAATTGACTCCATGACTAGCAATTCTACTCCACTATTAGCCTTATGGCTACCGGAGGAGAGAGTGAATAAAGACGGAAAGAAGGAAAAAAGATAATTTCAGATTGTGGATATGATCAGGTCATGTTCATAGCACGTTAGGCAGGGTGGTTGTGGTGGTGGCTGTGGTTATTTGTTTAAGACCAGGATGGTTCCGAATCATTCCTGCCTCTAGGACAGCAACTGGAACCATTAAAACAGGATTGGATTGCATGGCTGAATTGGAATGAGGGAATGAACTAGGAGGAAGGAAGGAATGGAAATACATAATTAAAAGAAAGCATGCACATCTTGAGTCATGAGATTTGATGTGGACAAGCGTTCTGTGGAGGGAGATGGGCTGGAGAGGTCTGGAAAGACTTCCTGGAAGAGGTGAACTCTGAACTTAGTCGCCAAAGAAGGTTGAGAAGCTGAAGGTGAAGGTGAAGAAGAGAGGACTGGACGGGGCTGGAAGGGAACAAAGGAGGAGGCGTGGATGCTGGAGGGAAGCCTGGTTGGAGCCAGGCGATGCTTCTGTGTGAGGAGTCACCTCTGCAAAGAGGTGGCATAGAGAGCTCTGCTCTTGATAACCATGCAACAAGAGGGGGTCTGAGCCCTGCTGCCCAGTGCTGAGAGTCACTGCAGCCCTGCAGGGCTAAGTGATGGGTTGGGGTGTTCCTTCTGCTCATCTCCCCTGGCTTAATGGACGTATCAGACCTGTATTTGGGCTACTTTTTAAGAATGCCTTTTACTGGCCTCCAGCAAGTTGCTGATGGAGGGGCTTGTACCTGAGATGATTTTGCAAATGCAGGAGTGAGTGGAGGGTCAGAACCAGTCTGAACACTGACACCAAATTCAAATTAGGCTTACTGATTTGTTAAACCCTGAAGGTGGGGGAGGGGAACACTCTTTTTTAAAAAAACAATTTGTAAACCTAGCCTAAAATTATCGGTACCTTTTAAAGTACCAATGAACCATTGCAAACCAGAAATTTAACATGGATGAACTTGGAGGGCATGCTAGATGAAATAAGCCAGGCACAGAGAGACAAATGCTGCATGCTCTCATAGAGAAGCTGATCTCATACAAGGAGAGAGTAGTGGTTACCAGAGGTGGGGAGGGGAGAAGAATGGGGGAAGGGGTGCTGATGGCCAATAGGTGCAATGTGACAGATAGGAGAAATAAGTCCTGCTGTTCCATTGCCCACTAGAGAGACTGTGATTAATGATGTTCCATTGAATATTTCAAAACAGCCAGGAGAGAGGATTTTGAATGTTCTCACCACTGTACTCAATAAATTTGGACAATTATTACATGTCAATTAAAAAATTTAGCAAAACAATTTT
Source organism: Tamias sibiricus (assembly GCA_025594165.1). Classification (NCBI taxonomy): domain Eukaryota; kingdom Metazoa; phylum Chordata; class Mammalia; order Rodentia; family Sciuridae; genus Tamias; species Tamias sibiricus. The sequence continues at coordinate 36,144,963 of CM046672.1, forward strand.
TTAAAAACCAATGAACCATTTCAATCCAGAATCATTTCTTTTTTATACAAAATCGATGACTTAGAAGATCAGACTCATCCAGAAGGCTTGTTAGAACAGATGTGTTACCTGGCCCCTCCTCCAAATTTTCTGATCCTGTAGTGGGCAGGTGAGGTCTGAGAATATGACTTTAAGCCATGCTGCTGGTTCAGACCACATTGGCCTAGAATTATTTAAGAGTATCCAAATTTTATCTAAACCCAAACTACACAGTTTTTTTTTTTTTTGTGTGTGTGTGTGTGTGTGTGTGGTTCTTATTAAATCTCAGTTTAGAGTGACAATCATAAGTATGTCATTAGTTAAAATTAGTTAAATTCCTGAGTGGCTCCCTATAATGCCATGGTTCTTAACCTTCCTGGTTTTTAAGATATCCTTGATAATCTGATTTTAAAAATGACCCAAGCCCTCTCCAAATAAAAAATACATGTGCAGCAGTACATACAGAATTTTACCTTCATTTTTCTGGGGCTAAGTCCAGAGTTCTTTGTATTAGTTGCCTCATGCTCAGCCCTGGACCCCAGGTTAGGAAAACTTTCTAATGCAGTTACAGGGTGCACCTGCTGTCAAGAATAAAGGTTCAATACTCTTCAGCCCCGCTGTGTGACATTAAAGTAACCACTTACCCTCTCTGAGACTATGAAATGAAGCTAACTATACCTTTTTTCTTATCTCTAAAGAATGGGTCTTTTGAGGTTGGAGAACAGTCCTCTAATTTTTTATTTAATGTACTTTGCTGTTTAGACATCAGGACGTGTGTAAATATGAACACAGATACACAACACACTCTTGCACTTGGGTGTTCAGAATGTGTGCACATTTTTTTCATGAGATTCAAACTGATAGCCAGTTAATAATCTTTCACACATTGATGTAGTGGTTACAAAGGAAATTTTAAAAATTTGTAGCGATGTTCAGTTTTAGATTCCCTGCATGTGACAATGAAATCACACTACAGTGGTGAATAACTCAAGCTCAATAAATGAATGTGATATAATTATTAAATATGCATCCTCCTCTGGGTTGAGACTCGTGGGAAAATATATGTGAAAGAATTTCAGAAGCAAACTCTGCATTTGAAAATTGTGACTATTAGCATAACCATCACCATACCAATGCCATTTGAAATCTCCTGACTGCTTCCTGAAGGCTCCCTTGGCCACACCCCACATCCTGTTCCAGTCACCCCTGACTGGCTTGGGTGGGGGATAAAAGGCAGGAGGGAAGCTCTTCCTATAGTTCAACCCTTAACATCCGGTTTCCGTGTATCTGTGCTCACCTGCATGGACACCTGTGTCTGCGTGCGTGGGGTGGGGGGGGGGGGTCTGCACTGGTTGCTCCCCAGTCCTCGCCTCTCTCCACACACAGACATCTTACTGGGAAAAACGGAAAGAAATGACTGTGGAGCACCTCCAGCTGGCCTATGCCTGGCCAGCAGGCCCTGTCCCCAGGCCGGCCCTCTTACCCTGCTGTTCTGAAGCAGCCCAGGTGGTCAGTCAGTGACTTCCTGCTGGTACAATTAGTGTCCATCTCACACAAAAAGCAAGCTCCAGTGGACCCCAGTTTCCCTGCCCTGAAGTCTTCTTCCCTGCAACTGAGATGACCCTCTACCCAGCTGCCCTCATCAGGACCCTGGCTGGCAGCTGTTCTCACCTGACACGCGTCGTTGCCAGGCTGGGTCTGGGAGGTGAGGATGAAGGCTTTGGCGTGGGAATCAGGACACCAGGTCCTGGATGGCACTCTGCTTAATTCATGAGCAGGAGGATACGTCTTTCCCTTCTCTGAGCCTTGGTATCGCCCCTTATAAAACATGAATGATTGGATTAGGCTAATGGTTCTCAGCATTTGGGATCTAAGGGGTCCTTTGAGAATTTAGTGATGCAATAGAACAAGCAATAGCATAAGAACACATAAAATATGTGCATAAATAATACACATTTAATTTTAGGGGCTTGGAAATCTTCACCCATAAAGCCCAGAGTGGCCCTGAGATTCTTTCCAGAACTAACCACACAAGGGGTGATAAATTCTGCTTTCTCCCTTCTATTCATTTTCCATACTCTCTTTCTCCTTTCTGTCTCTGAACATGGTTATATGGATTAAAAGAGGCAATAAATGAAGAATCTTCAAAAACTGTCAAGTGCTTTGCACATGTGAATGGTTGTGCTTATTAACCACAGGCTGCTCTATATCTCTTTGCTGTCCCATAATGATAATAGCTACCATTTATTAAGCATCTACTTAGTACCAGGTGATGTACCAAGAGAGCTGTCCATGCACCATCTCATATAATCTTCAAACTAATCCTGTGAGGTAGGGGGCTTCTCCCATTTTGCAGATGAAAAAATTGATCACGAAGAGTTTACTGACCTTGTCCAAGATCATAAATTCAGTACGTGGCAAAGAATGCATAAGTTTTGATTGATGTAAAATAGTCAGATAAGCCAGGCAGGGTGACGCACGCCTGTAATCCCAGCACTTGAGAGGCTGAGACAGGAGGATTGCGAGTTTAAAGCCAGCCTCAGCAATGGGGAGGCACTTAGCAACTCGTGAGACCCTATTTCTAATAAAATACAAAAAAGGGCTAGAGATGTGGCCCAGTGGTCAAGTGCCCCTGAGTTCAAACCCCGGTACAAAAAAAAAAAAAAAAAAAAAAAGTCAGATAATGGGAAGCCCAGATCGTCAATCAGTCAATCACAGAGATTAATTTTATCCATTGGAGAAGATACAGTAAGTAAACCCTGGACTAGAAAATCAGGGCGGGCATCTAATCAAAGACCAACAGATACCCATGCACAGGAACACACGTGTGTGCTCAGAGATGCACATAAATGAGCATACAACATGTTTGTGCACACACACACATACATGCACCTGATTATGAATAATTGAAGTGAGACAGTGAGGAGGAATGTGGCACCTAGAGCAGCTTGGGCGGAGGTTACTGAGGGGAACAGTCAAAGTAGTTAAGCAGGGACACTTCCTAGAGGAGGTGAAACTGGACTAAGTTTGAAAAAAAGGAAAGATAAACAGTAAAAGAGTGCAGCGGCCTTCCAGGCAGCGGGTGCCAGAGGAATTAAAGCCCTGCAAGCATTTCATGAGCATCTACACTGTGAAGTCTGCTACCATCTGGAGCAGATAGTCCTGCCCTTCAGCTGCTCAGAGTCTAGCAGAGGCCGTCAGAAGGATGCAGAGATGTCAGTCGTGAGGCTCAGGCAGCCAAAGGGACAAGAGCCTATGATCATGGGGTAGCAGCCAAGATGCAGGCTGTGAAGTGGACTGGTCCTGGCTCTGGATCCAGGCTCTGCCACTTACTGTAGGCTGTGAGTATGTTAATGCACCACTCCAGCCTCAGTTTTCTCTTCTGTAAAATGAAGCTAATCACAGAATCTGCTGAAAGTGTTAAATGAGATAATGCATAGAAGAGGGCTTAGTGCAGAGCTGGCTAAAGCTCAGCACTGTGACTACGTTTATCATTCATTCATAACTGTAATGAAGCCACTGGCCGGTTGCCTGGCATGGTTAGGGTTAGCTTCCCTTCCCTTCCTGCTGCTCCCTGTGTTCATTCATTCAAGATAAGAAAATGAGATAAGGAGAACAGTGCTTCATAATGTCAGAGAGGAACAGGAGAGTCTCCCCTGGCACCCCGACCGATGTCCAGGGAGAGAGTCGCACCGTTCTTTAGAACAGGGATGACGTGCTAATAAACTGCATGGAGTCTAAGAACAGAGGCACCTGGTAATGACAACTTGGTAACTCTGACAGGTGAAATTGAACACTTAGAACATTTCACTTGATTCCTTTCAGAGAGAGAGAGATGGCCCACACCTCGGCTGTGTCCTTAATTGGTCACATTTTGAAGCATGCTGTTTACTTGTGACCCCAGAGTTAATAAACAGAGTCCTCGCTGTATCGAAACACAGTTTACAGGAAGGAGATTTGCTGGGTGCCAACGACCATCTGCTGAGGTTTTAGAGTAAATTACCCATCCATCAACTTCTCTTTTCCTTGGAAGTATTGTTGCAGGCCAAGGGCTCCCTGATAGGTTGACACCAAAACCAAACAAACAAAACAGGAAAATCTAAACTTACCCCAAAGGCCTCTCCCAGGACTGCTCTTGCCCTCCTCCCTCTCCCCAGCCAGCTTCCCTTCCGTCACAGCGGGCATTGGTAGACTTGGCACCTTGGTTCCCACCTCCCTCCTCTCTCCCCATCTTTAATCAATCTCCAACTCTGATGAGTCCCTTCCTGGAGCCTCTCCACCCCCATCCCCACTGCCCTTGAGACCTCATCTGTGGTACTAATGAGACACCTGTCATTGTCTCCTGACTGCTCCCCCCTCACCATTCTTACTCCCTTTCAAGCTATTCTCCATGTGGCTGCAAAGGAGATCCTTCTAAAATGCAAATCCAGTCCCATCATGCTCCTGATTAAAACTTTTCAAAGGCTTCCTGTTATCTTCAGGGTAAAGTCTCAGCTTCCTGTGCTGGCTCTCAGAGCTCTTCATGATCCCCTTCCCGGCTGCCTCCTGCCTCCCGCCTCCCCGCTCCCTCTATTGTACCCTGATGAGGATTCAGCAAGGCTGAACCAGCTCAGGCCCTAAAAGGCTCACAGTTCTGCCCAACCTCAGGATGCCCTCGTTTCCTCGTCTGCCTGGAAAACTTCATCCCTTCCTCTCCTTTGATACTCGGCTCTGACATCACTACCTGCAGGAAGCCTTCTCAGTCACCTCTCATAGAAATGGTTTCCCTTGGAACATCATGAATATATTCAATTGTTGAATGCATCTCATTGAATTGAAGTTCCTGTATTCACATCTGTTCTCTATTTCAAACTGGGAGCAGGTTGACGTCAGAGACCTTGCATCTTTAGAAGCTGAGTGCCAAGCTCAGTAGACTACACAGGGTTAATTTCGCTTTATGATTGTGATATTTGCATTAGGTAGGAACCATGGTTATTTCCATTTTATAGGAAATCTAGACTCAGGTTAAGCAGCTTGTTCAAGGTTACACAAAGTCAGAGATGGACTTGAACTCAGGTCTAGGAGACTGGAAAGGTAAGAGGTGCGCAGGAACTACTGGTTCCTTTTCTTTGTTTATTTTGGTACTGGCAATTGAACTCAGGGGCACTCAACCACTGAGCCACATCCCCAGCCCTTTGTTTTTTGTGTTTTATTTAAAGACAGGTTCTCCCTTAGTTGCTTAGTTGTTGATCAGGTGCTTATGCTTTTAAGTCACCACTTCCTCACACCCTGAGGATACATGTACAGCCTGTCTTAGTCACTTTTCTGTTGCTATAACTGAATACCTGAGACTGGGTAATTTATAAAGAATGGAAATTTTTCACAGTTCTGGAGGCTGAGAAGTGCAAGATCAAGGATCTGACATCTTGTGGGGCTTTCTTGCTGCATCATCTCATAGCAGAAGACAGGAGAACAAGAGAGAGGGAAGGAGGGAGAGAGGGTGGGGTGAGGAAGTGAGCAAGAGGGGGCCAAGCTTGTTTTTATAACAAATCCACTCCTTGGATAACTAATCCACTTTGGAGACAACAACATTAGATAGCAACATCCACCTAATCACTTCTTAAAAGTCCCCTTGTCAACACTGTTGCATTGGGAATTAAGTTTCCGACACATGAACTTCAGGGGGACACATTCAAATTGTAGTAAAGTGAGACCTGAAGGAACCTAATGAAACTGCATGGGCATGTATTTATTGTACCAGAGGGATCCTGCCTGCGTGACCACTTCAAAATAAAACTCCCAGGAGTCCCGGGAGGAGCTTGGATTCAGAGAATCTGAGCTCCCCAACAGCTCTGATCAAGTACTTGTATATTTCCTCAGGCAAAAAACTTCAAGTCTAAGCCAGGCACATGCCCATAATCCTAGCAGCTGAGGCAGGAGGATCACAAGTTCAAAGCCAGCCTCAGCAACTTAGTGAGGCGCGAAGCAACTCAGAGAGACCCTGACTCTAAATAAAATACAGAATGGGGCTGGGGATGTGGCTCAGTGGTTGAGTGCCCCTGAGTTCAATCCCCGGTACCAAAACAAAGCAAAACAAAACTAAAACTAAAAAAGAAAAAAACACCCCCCCCCAAAAAAAAATAACAACAACAAAAACAACAAAACAAAACAAAAACTTCAGGTCTAATAGTTGGAGGACCCTAGAATGGTGAGTAGGGGCTTGGGTGACTTGGGGACAGTGACTGTGTCTATAGTAACAGGGCTCCATTCATTGAATACCAACCAGGTATGCCCCAGACATTGTGCTAAACACCAGGCGTGACTTGTCTTTGTGATAGGTTGCCCATGGTTCTACTCTGCCACATTTACTTAAGAGCTCATGCTGTGGTCACTATCCTGCCATTACTACCATGCTGCTGAGATTGGAGCAGAGTTACTCACTGGTGGAGACTGCCAGCGTGGTCCACCGTGGTCTGGATGCTCTGGTCAGTGCTGGGTGAATGACACAATGTGTACCTGGGGGACTGTGGAGACCACCGCTACTAGACACAGGGGTCCAGCTGCCTGGGTCTTCATTATGCTCTCCCTACGCTAAAAACTTTACCCTGAGTCCACCAGGGAGAATTAAGACCTCCCCAGAGTCCCCAGGAAGGTGGAAGCAACAAAGAGGCCAAAGGAACAGGAGGATCCTGCATTCTTGACCCAAACCAACAGCAACAACAATAACAAACAAATAAAAGTTATAAAGTTAGAAAATCCCAGTTCTTCTTCCAACCCGGCGCTGGAAGAGTTAACTTGAAACCGCCCCGGTGATGAATGGCTGTAATACTGTCTACGTAATGGGTTTCCTATTTAAATTTTGTGAGGATTTAATCAGTTGGGCGCAGCTGTGCAAGATGCACCATAAACTATGTTGAAAAATATGTAGACATATACATTTATCTGCTACAAATTAAGCTCACTTAGAGGTGGTCTTAATGGCCCATGTAGCCATCATTACAAGCATAAATTCTAAACTGTCTGTTTCCAGTGAATTTGCTTTGAGAAAAAAATTAATGCTCATCCTTACCAGAGCATGGTAATAAATGAAAGGACCCTTAATTTGCAAAGCGCTAATAGCTCGGCCATTTTTCATTAGGAACCCCATGCTGGATCCTAGATGGGAGGTGGCTTCACGGGGGATTCCGGTGCCCAGACTGGGGAGGGGTGGGGGCCTGTTTTCTGGACAGGTGTACCCTCTGTGGTTTGCCTGATCTCCTCAGGGAGAGGCTGAAATCCTGTTCCGAGGTGAGGAGGTGCACCTGCCTGTCCTTCCAGGGGGGCCGCGTCCTGCGTCCTTTCATCCAGAGATGCACACCCGCTTTCGCCCCGCCGCTGGGGCAAGGCACTCAGCATGCTGAGATCCGTGGAGAGCCTGCAGCGCAGTGCTGATGGGCATGGAAGTTCCCTTAGGTCCCAGAACTGGAAAACGGGAACAGGGGGCTGGGTTTGAGTTCCAGCCTGCTGCTTTGTCACAGCCTGATCCTCACAACCCACTTCTCAGAGTGACCAGGGGCTGCCTGTGTGCGAGACACCCTCACTCTTCTCACACCTTGGTCAACCCTGACCTTAGAATATCACGGTATGGCAGGTATAATTATTGCCCCCAATTTAAATTTGGAGATGTGACTAGGACTAAAATGAGGCAAAAGAGGCACCTGAGGTGCAAAATTTAAGGAGGTGCTCATTGTTGAGGTCATGAAAATGCCAACTCTACTCTAGGACCCTGACAGTGGGATCCTCCTTAAACTTTGCTCCTTATGGGCCTCTCTGGTCACACCTATCTTTAGCACTGGATTGGGACCCCAAGGCATAGAAAGGGTAAGTAACTTGCCCCCAAGCACATGGGTGCTGAGTGAAAGAACTGAAGTTTAATTCATTTCTAACTCCAAATTCCATATCTATATAATGTGCCATGATGATGCCCATTCAAATTGGAAAGCTCTGTTTCATTCACCCCAAGTTGGGTATTAATTATAAGCCAAAGTCTGTAGCAGAGCTTTTGCATACTTTGTCTGGTCTCATTTTCTTCTTAGCACCTTTTACTTTCAGAAATAATTGTATTCATGCATTTGTAAAATTTGTTTGGGAACAGCGTGCCTACTAGAATATTTATCACTTCATCCTTAGTGACTGGAACCATGTTTGGCACATAGTAGGTGCTCAGTAAATATTTTCGAGCAAATTATCTTAATCAGCAAACATTTAGGTGAGCAGTCCAGTGAACTGAGTCTGCAGGTTCCCAGTCCTGAGTCTGCAGGGACACCAGCGATGGACTGACCCATGCAGGAGGTTTGGTTTACCTCCTCTCCTCTGAGTCTCAGTTGTTCATGCCCCTCATCCATCCTGGGAGAAGGAAGTGGTGATGGAAAATTCAAACAGATAAAAATTAAAATTGGGACTGGCTTTCTCTGGTTCTTCTTCTTTTATTTATTTATTTTTAAATTTATAATAGTAGTATGTATTACAATTCATAGTGCACATATATAGCATCTTTTTACATACAACTGTTTGTATACAAAGTATATTCGTACCATTCAGGTCTTCAATCATGCATTTAGGATAATGATATCCATCTCATTCAACCACCTTTTCTTTTCTTTTTTTCTTTCTTCCCCCCCTCCCTCCCCCCTTGCTCCCTCCCTTCTCTAGCAATCAGAAATGCAGAAATGCTTTCACTAAAGTGCCTGTAGGTGATAGTTGGGAATGCACCAGAAGGTGGTGGAAGGATGAAAAGGTGGATAATCAGGATCCTGTCGAAACCTGACCAGTTGTAAAGATACAGAGAAGACCAGAGTCCTGGAGTCTTTCAAGAAACATGCAATGGCTCCTGTTTAGACCCAGAGATGACCTTCTTCCCTTGTCCAGCTTCCCCACCTGAGACAAGACCCTTTCTGCACCATCTCCAGGAAACCTCCCAGCATGCCATTTCCATCGAAAGCACCGGGGTAGGAAATTAATCTTTCAGATCTGGCCTGTGGTTCTGCACAATTTAACAACTGACAAGGTTGTGGAAACAGGTGAGACATGTTCCTGCATTAGCATCATGGCTATTGAGACAGATGATGAAGTCAGGAGCAGCCGAAGAGATGCTTGTCCTCCATGCCGGGTGTCAGGTGAGAGTTTGGTGAGAAGCTGCTTCATCCTGCCCCGGGGCAGGTCCCACCAGGAAGGGTCCACACAGGGCAGTTTCTGTGCACACTGAGCAGACGGGGCAGTAGGTGGCTGTTGAAGGCTCTATTGGGGTTTATACAGACTGAATTCCTGACAGATCTCAATGATAACATACTTAAAGTTAAATATATGACCAAAAGCTTCACAGATATTTATTTATTTATTTTAAGTTAATAAGGGTAGAGGGCTGATCTCTGAACCCATGCCTAAGGCCAGACAAAGTTAGGCTAACAAACCTCTGAATTGCTTCCTTTTGCATATGGAATCCCAGTCCCCATTCCTTCACCTGGCTAGCAAATGGCACTTCCTCTACGCAGCCCTCTCTGATGTCTTACCAAGCCCTAGACTAAGATGCCTAGATGTTCCTGGGGACATTCTCAGAGCAACTAGCAAGCAGAATTCTGTGCCCATCCTTACCCTTCCCATACTTGGTCAGCCTCCTGAGCAGCCCTGGGAGGGCAGAGAGAGGCTACAGTGCTTTACCTTCTGCCGATTCTCATCTCCTGGCAGACAGGAACACTGGGGAATGCTGACAATCAATGAATCAAAGAATCAATAATGGTCGGCACCAGGACTTCTCAAACTCTCAGGTGCGTGGACATTGCTGAGGGTGCTCATTAAATGCAGATTCTGGGTCTTCAAGTCTGGGGAGTTGCATTTCTAACAAGTTCCCAGATGAGGTCCATGCTGCTGGTTCTGGGAGGCCACTTTACGTAGAAAGGGTCTACGAACCATGTCAGACAGGAGCTGGGGTCAAAATGAGTGCAGAATTGGGGCCCTATCCCAGCTCTTAGCTAAGGAAGTGAGTCAGGTAGACTTCCTGGTGCCTTGTTCACACTCTTTATTTGCTTTTTGTCAGAGCAGATGGGCAATCAGCACAGACTAGCCCTTAATGAGCATTTTGCTGGATACTCTACGTGCATGGTAAGTTTCACCCCATGTGAGAGGCTGTTGTTGAAGTCTTCCCTCACGCTCAGCGCTCAGCGGGAGCTAGTTTGTACTGAACATGGGGCCAGCATAGCCTTGCTGTGAAACTCCCCAGGCCAGTCTGCATGGGTCTATCTGCTGATCCTTCTTCTAGCAGCCTGGGGGCAGGGTAGACAAGGTACTCAACCTCTCTGTGCCTCTCATGCCCCATCTTTAACATGCATAATTATCATCATAACATTTGCTTCACAGTGTCATGAGGACTGAACAAGAAACATATTCTGGTTGAAGTTTAAGCACTGGGTTCATGACGGCTGTCCTTGATAGTTGCTTAAGGCACAAATGGAGACGTGTCTCAGCTGGGCCTCCACCCAGAAGAATAATTTCAGGGCAGCTGCTCAAAGCCCAAACTGGAAACACCAGAGGCCAAGAGAGAGCTGCCACCCAGATTTTATGATTTAAATGGGATAGTGTCATTTGCCTGTAATAAAGCATGTTTTAAACAAGAGACGTGCTCACATGTGGACACATAAAGATGTAAATGTGAGTCATAAATCCCCCCTGAGGCCAGATGCCAGGAGCTCTGTGGTGCCTGATTCATTGTGCAGACCCAGCATCAGGTCTTGGGGGCCTCCAGGACCCTGGGGTCCCCAGGGACCAGCACTTTTCATGCAGCTCCCTCCCTCCCAACAAGGTCTGTTTCCTGACTTTAGCAAAATGACAGAATTATGAAGCCATGTGTTACCAGTGACAGGTTCCAACAAAGTGGAATAGATGAGCTTTTGCCAGAGAAGAGAAGTTAGGTGGCCTCAGGGCGGATGCCACTGACTTGATCCTGGCTGAAAACGTAGCCTCTTGCCTGGTTTAGGAAAGTCCTTCTCTTGATGCTCCAGAGCGGATACCCCTGGCCATTCTCCAGCATGTGCCCCCACTCTAACCCATGGACGCTCCAGCCCCAACAACGCTCTGGCCTCTCTCTAACCCACGGTCTTCTCGCGCTGTCTTTCCTTGGTCGGAATCACCCATCTTTTCTTCACATCCTGAATATTGTCTTCTCAGAGAGATTGGATCTGATGCCCAAATCTAAACAGGTTGCTTCCACAGTCATCCTGCCTCGTAACACGTTCCCCGCAGAGCACGTGCCACAGTTTCTAATTTCTCATCTTGTTCGCTTGGGTTTTTTTTTTTTTTGTCTCTCTCCTTGTTAGACGGCAAGCGCTGTGAGGGCAGGGCACAGCTCACTGCTCCCGCCCACACCCAGCCCACAGCGATAGGAGCTTTGTACTGACAGCTCGCGCTCTGCTATGCTGTTCTAAGGGATTTTCCCTGCTCCATTACCTCTTTTCATCAGGAAGTACTGGTATTAGAGCCATTTTTATAGAGAAGGAAACTGAAAAAAATAGAGATATTCAGTAATTTATTCAAGATCACACAGGAAGTAGTAGATCCATCAGCTGATCCAGGTAGAGCTGGTATCAGAGCTGTCCCCTTAGGACACTATGTGGTCACACAGTAGATTTTATTTTTTTTAATTGTTAAATGAAAGGGCGATGAGCACTGCTCAGTCTGACACAATCCCCTTGAAACCTGTCCAGCTCTGGGGATTTGACTCAGTCAATCTTCACCAGGTCCTTTGCAGTGTGTGGTGGGGACCTTACCCTCAAGGAAGTCGGTGGTGGCTATGGCAGCAGAAGCCAGCATACAAATAACGCTGGCAACCTCCTCTGGGTCTCTCCTACTTGCTAAATGATCTCATCAGATCCCCTTGGGATGCTAGACTCTCAGGAGCTTGAGACAGACAGAACATCCCATGATGCAAAACAGAAAGAATTAACAGTCTGAGCTGCCACCTTGCCACCCCTTATTGATAGAAATGGACACCAAGATTAGGCCCCTAGATAAATAGAAGTAGAATTTGAATCCCTTCAGCATACTGTACAATGTCAAAGTTTAAAAAGCATTTTTTTTTTTTTTTTTTGTTCCCCAAGATGCACTTATTTTATTCAGCACAGTTTTCTCACATGTAGTTGAAGACAGAGGCAGCCCTGGAAGGCGGGGATTTGTCTGAAGTGCACACCTGATAAACCTCTTTATATTTACCTATAATGGGTAATGGCTGGCTCTTCTTAGAGCCAAATGTCACTAATAAAAAAAAAAAAACATGTATCTGATAGAATACTTAAAAAAAAAAAAAAAAAGACGAAACCTATGCAGGCATGTGAACTAAGTTCAAGTTCAGCATCATTGTTCTGAAAATCTTTTCCCACAGACTCCGTGCAGCCCTGAAGGCATTTATATAGGAAGCACCAGATGCAAACAGTAGTTTTTAGACTCCAGCTGTTCCCAGGGCTGCCTCCATGAGCTTTTTCCTCCCTACAGACCACCTAGACTGCTAATTACTTAATCCTTTATCTTTAAATAAACTCACTATAAGCTTAAATTATTTTAAATTTATGAAAAATACAGTTATTTAAAAATAGTCATTAAAAAACTCTAAGTGGAACATGAGTAATATTAGGTGGTAATATTAACTATAAAACACAATGAAAACAAAATAATGTTATTAAATTCAAACCAGATATTGTCAGGGAGTCTCAACCAGGGGCCTGCTCTGTGTTTGTTATGAAGGGAGATAAGTACTGTTACAGAGGCATGAATGAGGCTGGAGGAAATAATTTCCTCTCTAGATGGGTTGTTTTTAATACTATTTAATGCCACAGAGGCTTCCTGAAACCAGTCAGGTACCACTGGTAGAGCGCATGTCGCACTGGGAGATGCTGGGCAGGGCGGGAAGAGCAGAATGTTGAGTCTTATGGCCGCCACGAACTCACTCTGTCGATTTTAGGTGAGTCCTTCTTTTCCCACCTGTAAAATGCAAATTTAGATGAGAATGGAATTATAGGGTGACTTTGAATGTCCTTCTGTGACTCAGATTCTCTGACCTTGATTCAGGGCCAGTGATGTTACCTGCAGCAAACCACTGCATGTGGATGTGGAGAAGTGTCCTTCAAGAGATTTTCAAATATACACCGTTTCTTTCCAGCATCATTCCTGAGCTGAAATCAAGTTTGCAACTTTCAGGAAAAAGCTTCCTTCAAAGGGCAAAAGCCATTTGAACGAGTGAAGAAGGGCTGGGGGCTTGGGCAGAAGGAGGACTCAGCAAATAAAAGTCCATTCAATTCTAGAAAACCAGCCTTAGCGGGCAGTTGGATAGATAGCTCACGTTGGTTAGAATATTTTGTAACCAGTCGAATTATCTGCAATGATAAAATTCATACCTCCCAGCTTTCAAATAAAGATGTCCCTAGGAGGGTATTGATGGCATCATTGTTGTGGAAAAGAGAAAGAAAGAGTGGCCTGAGATCCTATTGTGTGTGGAATAAAAGGCTGGGGAAACAGATCTATTTTTGTATTAGCTAACTGCACACCAATGCACCCCCAGATGGACTCATTCTTGGACCACAACATTCCCCTCCAGGAAGCCGGAATGTGCTTCTAGCAAACAAACACAAGCCTGGACACCCTCGGGGCAAGGGCCGGATTTAGGGGCACAAAGAAATGCCATGTGCTCCAACAACTGGCAGGCCTTGATTCTCCTCGAAGCGGGCCTGCTGGGACTGCCCTCCCGCCCACGGCTTCTCCCAGCCGCAACAGCAAACGGCCTCCTACCATTCTTCTCTGCCCATCAAATTGTCTCTGGTTACCACTCGGGACCAAGTGAACTAAAGGACAATAATTGGTGCTGCTCAAGGATGAGGAATGGTCCGGGAACCACAAAATCAGCAGCTTCATCCCCTGGGACTAACCATTGCTCATTGATGTTTTCTAAATTCAGCTTGAGGGTCATAAGGTTTTAAGTAGGGACAGCTGCCTGTCAACATGTATACCAGACACCACTGGAAGCGCCTGACACACGCGAAGTCATCAGCTCTGGTGTTGGTTCCAGTGCTAGCGGTCTCTTTCACACATGTGGAAACTGATGCAAGAGAGACCAAGGATATTTTTTCCAAGGTGGATCCACCAGGAAGTGCCCGAGCCAGCATTTAAGCCGTGGCTGACCTGGGCTCCATTACCACTGTGCAAGCGTTGGACCATGTTCAGGCAGCCTCCGTGGGGGCTGGGAGTGCAACTCTGGAAAGCCAACAACCTCAAGTGTGAATCAGAGTTCTGCCACTCGCCGAGCCTCGCTTTTCTCATCTGTAAAGTGGGAGTCAAGACCTCAGCAAGTCCTTCAGAGCGTAAAGAATAAATGAGACCAAACCCTACATGCACCAGGCGCACAGGGAACACTCTGTAGGCCCCTGCGGGTGTAACTGCACGATGGCTGCTCACCCCAGTCCTTGCTCCTCGTGCAGTCTCCACCACGGAAGTCCCACATCTTCGTCTTCCAAAGCCCTTCCAACGTCACCCTTGGAGAGTCCTGGGGGTCAGTTAGCACCAGAAATGACAGCAGAATTCCTGTGGTCATAGGCGAGAGATGGGAGCTTCTGTCTCGGTGATGGAAGAAGTGAAATTGAACGAAAAGTTGTGTGAGGCTTTCACTGGGCTTCCGCTGAAAGCAGACGGCACTGGTGGAGCGGGGGACCAGGATGTTCCTCAGACAAAAGGAGATGTGAGCTGCTATTGATTTTCTGGGGGTGGTCCGGTCATTTTTTTTGTTGTCCAGGGGCATGGTTTTAAAAGATTTCTTTTTTCACTTGTGTAAACATCCTGGCTTTGAGGAATGGATGGGGAGTAGTTTGTACCAGGAACGGTTGTATTTTTGTCATCACTGCTGCTGTCCTGCCAGACATCTCGGCTCTGCGATGGGGTTGGGCTGCTGTGGTTGCTGCCGGGCACACGGGTCAGGGGTGGGTGTGGAAGAAAACATACCAGGAATTTAACAAGTGGCAGGTGAAGGGCCCGGGAGTTCGTTTGCCTCTGTCCTTTTGTGGCGATCCCCAACAGTCTCACTGTCCCATCTGGGTTATCCCTGGAGATGTTATATCAAAGGCATTCTGGCTCTTGCGATGCACCCAGGCTCTGTGGTCTGTAAGATTGCTTGGGGGAGTGGGAGGAGGTAGGGAAGAACATGTTCCATATTTTAATGGGTAATATGTCATGAGTTAAGGCCTGGGAGTGCATCTACTCTTTGTCCCCGTGGGTCCCTGATGGTCTGAGTTTGTAGAGAGGCTAGAGAGAGCAGGGAACTGTCTAACCTCACAGAGGAAATGCGCAGAACCAAGACTCTCAAGCTGCTGATGCCCAGCCCAGGGCTGAGCTCACTGCGTCCACCCAGCTCCTCCCGAGAACCCAAATTCCCACCTCATGCTAAGGCCCCTGGGGATTTACATCCTTCTCTAAAAATGGCTTCCTGGCAGGGCCAGCCCAGGCCAGGGGAAGGAGCAGCCTGAACCCATAATTCAGTAGGATCTCCCGGCAGCTGCTCCCAGCACAGAAGCCATTAAAATCTCCACATCTGCTCTCCACACCCGCAGCAAATCAACATGAGGCCTTTTCTCCTTCCTCCCGCAGGTCCCCTGGCTTGGACACAGCCACAGCTACACTAACTCTCAAATTTCAGCCCCACCCACCAGCCCAATCTGATGTTGATCACCCCTCACTCCTGATGCCCTGTCCCCTCCTCACCCAACATTCAAGCCGGAGAGTTAGGCCTGACGCTAGAATCACTAAAGGTAATTGACAGACATTTCAGATTGATGGGTGAGGCAGGGCCTACCCCTTACTGAGAAATGGATACTTCCCCACCTGTTCCTTTCCTTAGAACTGTGGTCCTCAACCCTAAAGGATCTTAAAATTTCCAGTGGGAGGGCCTAAGGCCAGAAGAGGAAATCAGAAGACCCAAGGTCAGGGCCAGGTTTTAGAGTATTGTTTTAGTCAGATTTTTCACTGCTGTGACTAAATGACCTGACCAGAAAAAACTACAGAGGAGCAAAAGTTTATTTGAGGGCTCACGGTTTCAGAGGTCTTAGTCCATAGAAGGCCGCCTCCACTCCTCGGGGCTGAAGGTGAGGCAGAACATCATGGCGGAGGAGTGTGGCGGAGGGAAGCAGCTCACATCATGATCAGGAAGCAGAGAGAGGGAGTCCACTCCCCAGATACAAATATACACCCAAAGCCATGCCCCAGTTCCCACCTCCTCCAGCCACCCCCTACCACTTCAGTTACCACTCAGTTAATCCCTATCAGGGGATTAAATCACTGATTGGGTTAAGACTCTTAAAACCCAATCATTTCTCCTCTGAACCTTTTTGCATTGTCTCACACACGAGCTTTTAGGGCACACCTCATATCCAAACCATAACAAGTATTTAAGAAAAAAAATATCTTTCCAGATTATTCTAATGCATGGCATCATTTGAGGGCCCCAGGTAAAAAGCTTGGTTTGTGCAAGAGAAATGTGAACTTCTCTTGTGAGCCCTCTTACTCTCCAGGCTGCAGAGGCCACACAACCACCAGACTGTCTGTCAGTGCTGTGATTATGTGCCCAGGCTTTGGAGTCAGACCTCCTGGACTCCATTCCTGTTTGGATTGTTGCTATGTAGACTGTGTGACCTCTAGGTTGGGGAAAAGCTCCTTCAAGCCTCTTTCTTAGACTGTGTAATGGGCTGTGGAGAAACTGACATGCTGGTGTTACTGAAGGAATGAAATGAGGTAATGCATGTGTGAATCACTCAAAGCAGCACCAGGCACACAGTAGGTCTGGAGGAACCTGGCTACTTTCCCATCTCAGGTTGCTACTGTGCACTGTGCCCTTGCCTTTTCACCAGTGCTGCTTTGCAATTAAATACTATGATGACGTTGGAATGAATGGATCACGCCTCTGTTTCTTATCTCCACTGATGCAAGACGTGTCTGCCAGCCAGCTCACCAGAGACATGAAGGAGGCCAGTGCCAAGGGTGGTGTTGAGCATGTTGTTGTGGAAAATGGGAAAAGAAAAGCTTGCAATCTCTCAGCACTTGGAGCAAAATCATAATGATGCCACTTATGCTTTGGCGGCTCTAGATTTTAAACAAATATGTGTGAATGCTCTAGATTGAAAAGTATACATGCCTTGATGCAATTTGGATACAAACCAATCAACAATTGCAAAACTCCAGATCCTAACATATAGTAATTAATTGGGCCTTGAGTGTGTCAATTCTGTCACAGTGATGCAGTCATGAGGATGGGGTGTCCAGTATTTGAGGAGGCTTCTGTCCCTGGAGCAGGCACTTGATGCAACTCCAGGAAGGACTCTGGAATCACACATGGGAGGGAATTTTATTTTGCAGAAATTTCCCAGCAGCCCTTAACTGAGACATCAGGGTTAAGAGCTGGGCAAGCTTCCCTCGGTTTGAGTTTGAGATTTAGGTCTTTAAGTACCAAGTTAGAGTGACTTTCAGAGCCTGGGTTTATTCATTCATGAGGTGAAATAATGATATTTTTCTCACTGGATTGTTTTATGAGTTAAGTGAGGTAATGTATGAAAATACCCATTTGCTGCAGAAAACGGAACAGGTACTATAAATTCTTCATTCTGGCCTCAGCTCCTCTTGCCTCCACGGGGAAGCCCCTGGATCTCTGGGAGCCTATTAGCTGAACCAAGCAAAGACTTGAGCATCCAAACTGGCAAAGGGTCTGCAGAGCTGTTTCTCAGCACCCCACTGCCCAGCAGATGGTCCTGGGCCAGATGGCTCGGGAGGTGGGGGCCGGGGGAGGCAGCCCAGGTGTTTGTGGTGGCAGCAGAGAGGTGCCAGGGAAGAGTCTGCTTGTCCACCTCCCCACTCTCCTTCCGATGTCTCCTCCAGGGGGGGCACTGCCCGGCTCTGACAGATGTGCAGTCTGGGAAGATTTCCAGGTACCATGTCGGGAAAGTGGGCAATTAACCCCATGCCAGGACCTGATCTGGCAAAATGGGAAGGAGCTGAGTGTGTCTTGGGGCTTGTAGGATCCTCATCTCATGTTTCCTTGCTATCAACCAATGACCCTCAGCACCTTCCAAAGTAAGAATCTACGCCACAGCTTAGCAGCTTCTTTCTCTCTCTCTTCTCCAGGGAAAAACTTACCCACCCCACTTCCAGTTTCCTCAGGACTTTATTTCCACCTTTTGCAGTAATTAATCAACGGCAACAGTCCATGCCAATGAGTTAGATCCCTGATGCTTCTCCCCACCAGGAACCTCTGTATTGCAACTCTTACTACTGATAGGAGTCTTAACACCACCACCAAGGTGGTGAAACCACCCCCGAGAGGGAAACAGATGTGATGGATTTTTCACACCCATTGGGAGAGTACCTCCTATGGGAGGAGACACTGCAAAGAGGGAGAAAAAACTTGCAGTGAGTCTCTGGGCCTCAGCTCTGAGCATCTTTGCAAGGCACCTGCAAAGAATTAAGAATTAACCTGAAAAAAAAAATAAGAGGAAGGGTAACTGCGCCATGCAAAGATCAGATGGCACTAGCATAGAAATGAGGGAATGCATCTCATTTCCAGCACTTATCACAAAGCCTTTTCACCTTGCAAATGAATGAGTCCCATTTGAAGGCAAGGGACCAGCCAAGCACTTCACTCAGGGGATGTCGAGGAGTAGAGTATTCAGAGCAGAATGGTTTTAGGAGCTTGTATTAATTTTCTGGGGCTGCAACAACAAAGAACCGCAACGTGGTTGGCTTAGACAACAGAAATTTGTCCTTTCACAGTTCTTTAGACTGAAGATCCAACATCTGGGTGTCTGCAGGTTTGTTCTTCCTGAGGGATGTGAGGAGGTTTCTGCTCTGGGCCTCTTTCCTTGGCTTATGGGTAGCAGTCTTCTTCCTGTGTCTTTTCATGTAATTGTACCTCCATGAATGTCTGTCTCTGGGTCCTGTTTTTCCCTTTTATAAGGACACCAGTCATTAGATGAAGGGCCCATGCTACTCTAGCATGATCACATCTTAACTTCATCAATGCCATCCTAAATGACCTTATTTCCAAATCAGGTCACCTTCTGAGGTATGAGAGTTTAGGATCCAACACATGGGTTTTGGAGGAGAGAGAATTACCCCCATGACAGTTAAGCATGGCTGCATTGTCATACAGGCCTGAATTTCATTGTGAGATCTTACCTGAATGAGCCCTTCAACATTTCTAAGCCACAGTTTCCTCATCTGCAAAATGTGGGTAATAATAGGTCTCCACTGAGAGGTGAGATCTAAAATAGTGCCTACAGAGCATTCAATATGTGATTTGGGACAACACACATCCCCAGGAAACATCATTTGTTATTATGATGGTAACACACATATTGCACTCTATCCAACAATGAAGTCATTCTAGTCCATGTGACTGGGACATGAGAAGCCAGACCTAGGCCCAGTTATGTGAGTATCTAAACATGTCTCCCATAGTCCAAGGCTTGAGGAAATGCTATACTGAATAGAATAGAAATTTCCACTGCGATTAAAATTCCTTTCATAAAGAAGCAAAAGATTTGGGGGAACAGAGAGGATGAGGCAGAATTGATCATTCAGATAATAGCAATGCATGCTATTTTATATTTTTAATGGAAGAACCTTTAAAGCTGACTCCCTTGCATCTTGGTTTCTTTTGTATTTGGAAGAAGCTGGCAGCTCAGAGATGGAATTCTGGCAACTTGGAACTATTTTCTGGGAATCTTTCTATTCCTCTTATTTCACAGTCATTTTAAAATGTTGGGAGGGACTCAAAGGGGACAGATTCCTGCTTCAATGTGTCTCCAGTCTCCCAAACCTAAAGGTCTCCTGTCTGCAACAGAAAACCACCACAATAGCCATGTTCCTATCCAATTAGGAGACTGAGCTGATAAAATATTTCCTGCCAAGAATAGCAGTGAGAGAGAGAGAGAGAGAGAGAGAGAGAGAGATTTTCTTCTTCAAATGTATGGGTGGGGGGAGACTTTTAATCAGAGCAAATCTTTCCTTTTATTACCAAGGATAACATGATATGAAATTCTCCTCAAAACTATACATAATGAAGATAGAATAAAACATGGGAAAATTCTTTCTGTTACTGAGAACTCTTGATGAGGAAGGCAGAGCTTAGGAGTGTTTTAGTTCCTTAGTCTGAATGAGCATCTTTTTTTTTCTCAAAGGAAGACATTCGTTTTTTACTCAAAGAAATAACACCAAGTGACTGGTAGGCTGAATAATGCTCCCCCAAATATGTCCACATTCTAATCCATGGAACATATGAGTAGAACCATATTTAATGTGATGGTTAATTTCATATGTCAACTTTCTTAGGCTGTGATACTCAGGCTTTTTTTTTTTTTTTTTTTTTTTGGTCAAACATCAGATATCAGACTAGACATAAGGATAATTTTTAGAAATGATTAACATTTATTCATCTATTTATTTATTTAGTTTGGTGCTTAGATTGAATCCAGAGGTGCTTAACCACTGAGTCACATCCCCAGCCCTTTTTATTTTTTATTCCAAGATAGGATCTTACACAGTTGCTTAGGCCTTTTAAGTTGCTGAAGTTGGCTTTGAACTTGATCCTCCTGCCTCAGCCTCCAGAGTCATCGGGATTATTGATGTGCACCACTGCTTGTCTGGAATGATTAACATTCATATCAGCAGACATTAAGAAAATTTACCCTCCATCATGTGGGTGGGCCTCATGCAATCAGTTTAAGACCTCAAAAAAGACTGAGGTCCCCCAAAGAAGGAAGAATTCTGTCTCCAGACAGCCTTCAGACTCAACACAGCCTCACCAACTCTTTCCTGGGTCTCCAGACTGCTAGTGAACCCGGCAAATATTAGACTTGTCAGCATCAACAATCATGTGATCCAACTCCTTAAAATAATTTTTTTTCGTTCGTTCGTTTGTTCATTCGTTCGTTCGTTCGTTCGTTCCTTCCTTCCTTCCTTCCATCCATCCATCCACACATATATGGCAAAAGAGACTTTATAAATATAAGTTAAGAATCTTTGAATGGGGAGGTTATAGATGTGGTTTGGCTCTGAAGTGTCCCCCAAATGTTCATGTGTCAAGGACCTGGTTCCCAATGCAGCAGTGTTCAGAGGCAGGGCCCTTGAAGGTGATTGGATCATGGGCCCTGACCTCAACAGTAAATTGACAATTGAAGGATTCACTACTTAATAGGCTACTTAATTCACTACTTAATAGAAGGCATAGACAAATTGAAGAAAGAAGGGCATTAGGGGCATGCCCTTGAAGACTGTATTTTGCCCCAGGCTTCACCCCTTCTTTCTCTCTCATTCCTTTTGCTTCTGGGCTGTCATACAGACAGAGCTTTGCTCTACCACACACTCCTCACCATGATGTTCTGCCTCACTCCAGGCCCAGAAACAAAGGAGGCAAGTGACCATGGACTGAAATCCTGAACCAAACCACATCCTGCTTTTAAGTTGATTTTCTTGGGTATTTTGTCACAGCAACAGAAAACTGACTACCACAATTATCCTGGATTACCTGGCTAATCCCAATGTAATCAAAATGTTCCTTATAAAAGGGATGGAGGACAAGTCAGAGTCAGAGGAGAAGGTGACGTGATGACAAGAGCAGAGATTGGAGTAAAGTGATGAGCTTTGAAAATAGATAAAAAGGGCCACAAACCAAGGACTACAAGCGGCCACTAAGAGCTTAAATGGTAAAGAGATAGATTCTCTCCTCAGAGATATGAGAAAGAATTAGCCTCACCCATAGCCTTGACTTTAGGTCTTCTGATCCCCAGAATTGTCAGAGAATAGATTTGTGTTCTTTTAAGCCACTAAGTTTGTAACAATTTGTAATAGCAGTGAAAGGACACCAATACAGTGACCGAAAAATTCCAGAAAACCTTGTTGCACTTGTATCTCAAAGTGCTTTTAGAGTCCTGTGATTTGAAATATCTACAATTATTACTATCATGATTATTCCTATGTAAATAGCTCTTATAAATAAATATAAAGACAAGTATCTCCAATAAAGAGCTAAATTCACAGAGAAAAATAATGACAGCATAAAATAAACACCACAAATATTCTGACCCAGTTAACAAACAGAGAGATGGGAATAAAACAATGAGATATTATTTTTTCCTACCTATTTAGTGAACATCATAAGTGATAGTACCCACTGAGAAGGCTATAGTGAGGCAGCACTTTCAAATACTGTTGGTGGAAATGGAAATGAAAATGACCATTTTGGAAATTATTTACATAGCATATATTATGAAGCTTGAAAATTTATAACCTTTTGCCCATATGTTCACTTTTATAAATTCAACCAAAGGAAATACTCATAAATGTGAGTAAATTGCATGTACAAGTGTTGTAGCACTGTACATGACATAATGGAAGCAATTGATAAATATTCATCAATATAAGGATGGCTAAGGAAATCATAATAAATATTATGCAATCATTAAATATAATATTTTAAAACTATGTAGTGTACTGATAGCAAAAATGGTGGATTCTGGGATTCCAAAATCTACCACTGCCTATAAGTGATTAAAAAATTGGCAAAAAAATGTCAGAATTAATTTAATGTATATTTTTAGTTGTAGGTGGACACAATACCTTTATTTTATTTATTTATTTTTATGTGGTGCTGAGGATGAAACCCAGTGCCTCACATGTGCTAGGTAAGTGATCATACTACTAATCTACAACCCCAGCCCCCAGAATTAACTTTTTTAGGTTTAATTTTTTAAATTGTTTTTATTTGTTCTTTTTAGATATACATGACAGTAGAGTGTATTTTGACATATCATACAAACATAGAATACATCTTATTCTAATTAGGATCCCAGTCTTGTGGTTGTACATGCTGTGGAAATTCACTGTGGTGTATTCATAAATGTCTATAGGAACTTCATGTCTGATTCATTTTACTGTCTTTCCTATTCTTATCCCCCCTCCCTTCCATTCATTCCCCTTTGTCTAATCCGCTGACCTTCTATTCTTCTCTGTTCAGAAGTAACTGTTGAAAATTTAACTAAAAAGCAAAAGCTTTCAGCAAACCAGGAGAAAGCTCAGTTGAGAAAAGTGGCCAATTCTCCACAGAATCAGTAAATTTTGTTATATTTTATCTGAATATGGTCCACTCCTCACTCTTCACTCCTTGAAAATAATATCCCATATTCCCAGCACTAGAACAAGAGAGGTAGAACAAATTCCAAGGTTTGTAGTTATGAGTTTCAAACTGTCTAATGATTCCCTGGAAGACCTGCTCAAATGACTTGCCTTCACCTCACTAATTCTGTACTCACCCACTACCAAAACAACCACAAAAATACTTATAGGCAAATACTTTTGCTGCTGATGCCTAAGGCAGTGCATAGCATAGATGAACAACAGACAAACCAAAAAGCTTGGGAGGAAAGCTGAGAAATGAGAAGCACTGAGAAATAAGGATTTGAAAAATTCCAATTTATCCTGGGAATCTAGTGGACCAGGTATATTTCCAGGATATTGCACAGGCTCAAAAAAGAACCAAGGAAGCCTCAACTCTCACGTCTGGGTAACCTTGAAATTCTGTGTAAATAGAAAATGAAGGCTAAGGTGCATCTGTAAACTGCCTGGTGGATTGTTGAAGGCATATCCCAACACACACACCTAGCCTACCTCTAAGACTGGGAAACATTTTGGTTTCAGGAATTTAACAAAATTTAATTGTTAGCTGATCACTAAGCTAATGGAAGAGAGATGTCAGAGGCCACACATTACAAGGAATATAGACTTCACAGAATATGTTCAGAAGAGTCACCAAACAATAACCACAGTAAGCAGCAACAAATCTGCAGGCGATAAAAGAATCTGACTTCCAGAGATGTGATGTTATAATATTCAAAATGTCCAATTATCAACTCAAAACTACAAGGCTTGCAGAGAAACAAGAAAGTATGGCCCACACAGAAAAATACAAGCAATCAATATATTTTCTCTCTGATAAAGCCCAGATATTGGATTTACTTCAAACAAGAGGCAGACATTGGCAGCTATGTTTTTTTTTAATCATCTGCTACAAGCTGTCTACAAGAGACTTAGTTTATATTCAAAGACAGAAATAGATTGAAAGTTAAAAAATGGACCAAGAGGGCTGAGTTGTAGCTCACTGGTAAAGCACTTGCCTAGCATGTGTGATGCCCTGGGTCTAATCCCCAGCAACACACACACACACACACACACACACACACACACACACACACACAGAAATGAAATGGAAAAGGATGTCCCATGCAAATGGAAGCCAAAGGAGACCTGGAGTGGCTGCATTAAAAGCAAATAAAATTGTCCTTAAGACAAAAAACCTTATAAGAGATCAGAGGGGAAGAGAGAGAGAGAGAGAGAGAGAGAGAGAGAGAGAGAGAGAATATATAGTGATAAAAGGGTCAACCAACAGTTATAAACACATATGCATCTAAAAATATTTCTCCAAAATTCATGAAGGAAAAACTGAGAGAATTGCAGGAAGAAATACATGGTCCTACTATAATCATTGGAGACATCAATACCTCACTTGCAATGATGGACAGGACAAGTAGACAGATGATCATCAAGTAAATACAAGACTTGGACAACATGATAACCATTAACTTATCGTAAGTTGAAAATCCTATAATTTAAAAATGCAATTATTATAATTATTATACCTAACCTACCAAGCATGATAGCATAGTCTAGCCTGCCTAATAGTCTAGCCTGCCTAAAAAATACTCAAGAACACTTACATTACCCTAAATTTGGGGAAAATCATCCAACATAAAACTTATTTTTAGATAAGGTTTTGAATACATCATATAATTTATTTAATATTATAATAGAAGTGAAAAACAGAATGGTTGTTCTGTATTGGTAGCCTGGGAAAAGAGCAAAATTCACAATATGGTTTTTCAGTCAATGCTATCACTTTTGTACCATCATAAAATTTAAATAATTGTCATTGGAATCAGGATCTATCTGTAAATCTAATAGACATCTATAGAGCACTCTATATAATAGCAGAGTACACTTTTTTTTTCAAATGCACATGGAAAATATAGTCAAGGATAGACCATATTTTATACCACAAAACAGGTTCACTAAATTTAAAAACATTAAAATTACACAAAATATCTCTTCTGATCACAATGGAAATTTAGTTGAAAATCAATAACAGAAAGTAAACTGAAAATTTCAAAAACCTGTGAAAATTAAATAACACATTTATAAATAACCAATGGGTAAAAGAAGTCAGAAGAGAAAGTAGAAAAAATTTTGAAATTAACAAAATAGAAATATACTAAAATTTATGGGATGCAGCAAAAACAGTTCTAGAGGGGAATTCATAGCTGTAATAACCATAAGAACAAATAATGCATTATATATTTCCAAATTTTCTAAAGAATAGATTTCAAATGTTTTTAAGACAAAAAAGTATGTGAGACAATGGTTTTGTTAGTTTGATTTAGTTCTTCTACAATGTAAAGATATATAAAAATATCATATTATACTTTATAAACAAAACTATTTTTGTCAATTATAAATAAAAATATTAACTGAAAAACTTAAATGCCTGCATTATAAAATAAAACACATACAAATATCTTGAACTTAAGCCTAATAAAAGTGGAAAATAAGAGCAAACTAAAATCAAGCAGAAGGAAGGAAATACTAAAAGTCAGAGTAGAGATAAATCAATAATAGAAAAACAATGTAGAAAATGAAAACAAAAGTTGGTTCTTTCAAAAGATCATTGACATTTTGAAACAAAGAGCATAAAATCGTTGTTATATTATCCCTGTTTCACGGTGAACAGACTGAGGCACAGAAGCCTATTCATCTACAAATTGCACAGGTATTAAAGCACCTACTTTGGACAGGAACTTGGGCAGGGCTCTGGAGAGACAGCTGTGAACAAACACACTCTCAAGTAGCTCACCTGAGTGTGGTGGCTGTAGAAGGAAGACTGTTCTGATTTGGAGATTCAGGGAAGGCTTTCCAGGGGAAGAGAGGTGAAAATTAATTCCTGATGAATGGGAGACCCTCTGTCCATGAGGGAGTAGGGAGACCCTCTGTCCATGAGGGAGTAGAACTGAACTGAATCTCAGCAGCTGTCCCTCCAGGGTGAGCATACAGGAGCCAGCACAGAAACCTGGCACCCAACCAGCTCTGCTAGATAGGTACACTGGCAATCTTTCTGTTCTAGACTCTCTTCTCCATGTGGAATTCCTTCCTCCCTTCTCTCTTCTTCAATTCTTTGGTCTGGGAAGGCCACCTTGGGGGAAGAGCTCTCTCTCCCCCAAGATCTTTTGTTCTTTAGATGGGTCCTGTTGTCAGGAGGTTGAGAGGCCCAGTTGTGCTAAAGCTGTAGGGATAGTCCTCAAGCCTGGCTATGGAGCCCTGGTAACCTCACTGCTGGGGCAGGTGCCAAGGGCGAGGGGGAATGAGACTTTATGACTCAAGGTCACAGTCTTTAGACACAGACTCCTTTACTCAAAGACTGAGAACTGTTTTCCTATGTGGTCCTCATAATGCAGTGGTAGAAAGCTGGGGCTGGCTGACAGATATGGCAGACATATTTTGTATTCCAACCTGACTCCACTGGACACTCATTCTGTGGGTTTGGGGAAGTGGCCTGAGTCACTTTTAGCCTCTGTTACATCTTTAAAATGGACATAATGAGAATGCAGTTGTCCCTTGTTATCCACAGGGCTTGGCTCTGGATTCCCTGTTGACATCTAAATCCTCAGATGCTCAAGTTCCTTATAGGAAATGGCATAGTATTTGCCTATAATCTATGCATATCCTTCTGTATGCTTTAACTATATTACTTCTAATACCCAATTCAATGCAAATGCTATGTAAATTTT
This sequence comes from Tamias sibiricus, assembly GCA_025594165.1. Classification (NCBI taxonomy): domain Eukaryota; kingdom Metazoa; phylum Chordata; class Mammalia; order Rodentia; family Sciuridae; genus Tamias; species Tamias sibiricus. The sequence continues at coordinate 36,171,902 of CM046672.1, forward strand.
TGTTATACTGCATTGTTTTGAAAATAATGACAAAAAATGTCTGTACATGGTCGGTACAGATGAATTTTTAAAAATATTTTCAATCTGTTTGGTGGAATCTGTGGATACAGAACCCATGGTTGTGTATGCTGACTGTATTTACCTCATCAAGGTGTTTGAATGAGATAACACATTTAAAATGCTGAGCATGGCAGACAATAAACATTCTCTACTAAAAAAAAAAATCAATAAAATTGACAAAACTTTACTAGATTTACCAGGGGGATAAAGGAGAGAAAATTCAAATTACTAAAATTAGGAATGGAAGTAGAAACATTGCTATTGATTTTATAAGGATAAGATAGTATCATAGGAAAAATTATGAACAACTGTATACCAATTAATTAGATAATGTAGATAAAGTGAATAAATTCCTAGCAAAAAAATTTTAAAATTACACAAATTACCCAAACTGACTCACCAAGAAATAGACAATCTGACTAGGTCTATAATAAGTAAAGAAATTGAGTAATAAAAAGGCTTCTAACAAAGAAAAGCCCAGAACCAGATGATTAAAGTTGACTCAACATCAATGCTTGTTAACTTTTTTCAAAAGATAGAAGAGGAAAGAATATTGCCTAACTCATTCTATGAAACCAGTATTACCCTAACATAAAAGCCAAGCACAGTCACCACAAGAAAAGAAAACTACAGAAAAATATCTTTTATGAAAACCCCCTCAACAAAAATCCTCAACAAAATATCAACCAAATGATATGCAAAAATTCTCAACAAAATATTAGCAAGCTGAATCATATAGCATATTCAAAGGATTACTCAGCATGACCAAGTTGGAGTTATCCCAGGAATGCAAAGGTGGTTCAACCTAAGAAAGTCAATCAATTAGAATGAAGGAGAAAAAAAAAAAAAAACCCTATGATGTCATCTCAAATGACGCAGAAAAAGCATTTGGTAAAATCGAATACTATTTCATAATAGAAACACTCAACAAACTAGAAATAAAAAGAGAATTTTTCATATGAAAACCCCACAGCTAACACCATACTTAGTGGGAAAAGACTGAAAATATTCCCAGTGAGATCAGGAACAAAACAAGAATATCTTCTTTCCTTCCACTTATTCATATTGTATTGAAAATTCTGGCCAGGGCAATTAGGCAATAAAATGAATTTTAAAACATTTAAATTAGAAAGAAAAAAGTATAACTATATTTGTGGATGATCTCTTATTATATGTGGGTAATCTTTAAGAAGCCACAACAAAATTATTAGAGCAAATAATCAAGTTCAGCAAAGTTGCAGGATACAAGAACAATATACAAGAATCAGTTGTATGAGCAATGAACTATCTGAAAATGAAAGAAAGAAAACAATTTTATTTCTAGTAGCATAAGAATAATAAAATACTTGGATAAAATATTCATCAAGGAAGTGAAAATTTTGTACCTGAAAATTCCAAAACATTGTTGAAAGAAGTTGAAAATGACATAAAAAATTGGAATGAATTGGAAAATATAATACTATTAAAATAGTAGTAGCACTCTCCAAGTCAATATCCAGATTCAATGCAATTTCCAACTATCATTTTTGCAGAAATGGACAAACCAATCCTAAAATTCATATGGAAATATAAAGGACCTAGAATAGCTGAAACAATATTGCGAAAAAAAAGAACAAAGATTGAGGACTCATGCTGTCTGATTCTAAAATTTAGTATGAAGCTACTACAAATAAAGCAGGGTGATGCTGACATAAGGTTAGGCATGTGGTTCAATGTAATAGATTGAGAGGTTAGAAATAAGCCCACATATCTATAGTCTTATTTCTACAAGAGTGCTAGGACTATTCAGTGGGGGAAGGTCAACCTCTTCAACAAATGGTGTTGGGAAAATTGTATCCACACATGTCAGAATGAACTACTTCACACTATTTACAAATTAACTCAAAAAGAATGAAAGACCTAAATGTAGGAGCTAAAATTATAAAACTCTTAGAAGGGAACATTGCTGTAAATATTTGTGAACCTTGGGTTGGGCAAAGATTTCCCAAATATGACATTAAAAAGACAAGTAACCAAAAAAAGGGCAGGGCAGGACACAAAATCTGTCCTGACAATTCCAGGACTGATCTGGAACCACTATTTATAGTGGATGTTAATTTGCCATTAAGTCATTGGCAAATATAAGAATAATATTTCTTCTTCTTTTTTTTTTTTTTTTGCTTTTTTGTTATTTATATAATTTCATCAAGATACTGGTATCCATAAAATGTAGTGAACTTTGGTATTAAAAAAAAAACTTGTGACCCTGTCTCAAAATAAAAAATGATGAAAAGGGTTGGGGATGTGACTCAGTGGTTAAGCACCCCTGGGTTCAAACTTTGGTACAAACAACAACAACAACAAAAACTTGTGCATAAAGATGCAATTGAAAAAGTAAAAAAAAAAAAAAAAAAAAAAAACCCTCACATAATAGACAAATAATTTGCAAATCATGTATCTGATAAGGATATAGTATTGTATAGTCTCTAGTAACTAATATAGTATATGTTGAACACATACAAGTCAAGTAAAAAGACAAAAACCTAACTGGAAAAACGGGCAAAGGACTTGAATATACATTTCTCCAAAGACATATAAATGGCCAACAAACGTGGAAAGATGGTTAACATCATTAGTAATTAGAGAAAAGCACATCAAAACCACAATATTACAAATTTATACCCACAAGGATAGGTATAAATGCACAAGTGGAAAACAGTAAGTTATTGGCAAGGATGTGGAGGAGTTGGTATATTGTTAGAGAGAATATAAAATGGTATAGTCGCCTTGGAAAGCATTTTGACAATTTCCCAAAGTTCTTAATATAGTTTTACCATATGCCTTGGCAATTCCACACCTAGGTATACACCCAAGAGAATGTAAAACATATGTCCACACAAGAATTTGTACACAGATGGTCATAGCAGCATTATTCATAATAGCCAAAAAATGGAAATAATCCAAATGTTCATCAACTCATGAATGCCTAAATAAAATGTGATATATACATACAATGAAATATTATTTGACAAATAAAATAAAATTGAGATACTGATACATGCTGTAACATGGGTGAACCTCAAAAGCATTATGCTAAGTGAAAGAATCCACATATTATATAATTTGGTATATAAAGTGCCCAGGATAGGAAAATACCTAACAGAAAGTAGATTAGTGGTTGCCAAGGGGTAGAAGTTAGGGAGGAATGAGGAGAGATTGCTTCATGGATATGAAGGGGTTTTTTTTCCAAATGATGAAAATGCTCTGAAATTTAAATAGTGCTAATGTGCTAAAACAACTGAATTACACACTAAAATGGTTCATTTGTTGAATTTTATGTTCTGCAAGTTTTTTTAAAAAATGTTTATTTATTTACTTTAGTTGTACACAATGCAATGCATTTATGTTTACGTGGTGCTGAGGATCGAACCCGGGCCACGCACGTGCGAGGCGAGCGCTCTGCCGCTGAGCCACAATCCCAGTCCCTGTTCTGCAAGTTTTATATCATTAAAAATTTTTAAACAGTTTAGCATTAAAAAAAAAAAGTTTAAAATGTCATGTTTACCATTAACTTAAAAGAACATGCTTTTTCCTGTATAGTGATGCAGGAAATATTTAACAAAATCAGGTTACAAAATTATAGGTGTGTCTGTTCCCAACTATGTGAACAAGTGTGTGAGAATGTGTGTGTATGCAAGAAAAAAGATTTTTAAAGCATACTAAAATGTTGGTGGTGATTCTCTCCAGGTGTTAATTCATGTTTCCTTCTGTATAGCTTTACCTACATACCTGTATTTTTTTAATTACCTAAATGGATTTTTACATTTTAGTTACATAGCTAACCTGAATCTTATCACTTAAAAAAATTCAAATAGTACAAATAAAAAACAAAACCAGAAAAAAAAAAAAAAAAAAAAAAAAGAAAAAGAAAAACCCCTCCAATTTCCACCTGCTGGTTAACCAGTTTAATCAGTTTGGTTCGTATTTTTCCAGAACTTTCCATATTGTTTTATGGTGGTATATACATATTCAGAAAGTTCAGAAAGATATAGTTGTGGACACTTTTTAAAAACATAAGTACTACACGGCAAGTACATAGCATGTCTATTATTCTTCAAGGCGTTGCCCTTTCTGTTTTTCTGCATCTTGTGAAGTTCTCCATGCTCTCTTGAAAATCTAGCCCCACCTTTTTTAACCACTGCATTGAGTTCCATAGCATGTATGCGTTACATATACCCAACCAGTCTCCTGTTAGCTAAATGTTAGTCATTTCTACTTTTCTGCTCTTCAGACAAACTTTCTTGGCCACACCTCTTTGAGTACACAGGCAAGGATCTTTCTGTGAGTGTATCTAGAAGTGGCAATGCTAGACCATAGGATATGTACTCTTGAAAGCTGGAATGGATTTGATCACACTGTCCTCCAGAAAAGATGTGTGTTAGTCAGCTTTTGGTTGATGTAGCAATTCCCTCAGAAAATCAACTTATAAAGAGAAAAGTCTTACTTTATCTCATAGTGTGGGGGGTTTCAATGCATGATCAGTAGGTCCCGTGGTTTGGGGGCCAGTGGCAGCAGATGGGCTGGAAGCATGTGGTAAGCCAAACCACCCACCTCATGACTGAGAAGAAAAGGAGGGAAAGAGAAGCGAGCCAGGTCCCATAATCCTTCCGTGAGGGCACATCTCAATGACCTAAAGGCCTCCCACTAGGCCCCATCACTTAGGGGCTCCTCAATCTCCTAAGCACCAAGCCATCAGGTGTTAAAACCAAGCTTTGTTTTCAAAGGGGTTCAAACCTTTGAAAACCCCATGGACCTTTGGAGTGACTGCTACATCCAAGATACAGCAGGTGCCCCACCTGGCGGTCCTCCCTACAAGGTATAGAATAAACTGCTTTGGTGTTATCAGCACTATTTTGAGCCACATTTGCTTTTGCAGTTAGAAAGTAATTAGGCTTTCCGGTGTGTTTTCTTTTAGCGTGGGCATCCACAGCCAAGGCAGGCAGCCCTGGACAGAGAGACTCGAGAAAGAATTTCTCACATCGTTTCCTGATTATCTGCAAGTAAGGAGAATAATTAAAACTGTCCTTGGAAAAATCAATCAAGTCTGATATTTTTGTAGTTGTTTACAGTTTGCAAGGTGCCTCTGATCCACAACCACCCAGTGAGCCTTAAAGCACTTGAGTGAAATGGTGACAAGGTGGCCAGGTGGGGGACCAAATCCTGATTTTTCATTTTATTAACCAACTGGTCATCCGGGGGCCCACCACTTAGCTTCTCTGTGTCTCAGCATGTAGTAGAGTAGGGACAACAGCAGTGCCTACTGCGTGGCTGAGGTATCAATGAGCTGAGAGGATTTGCCTACACATAGCATGCGTTAACAAATGCCAACCTGTGTGGCAATGCCAGTAGGACATGAATAGTCAGCTTGCAATGCATAGAAAATTAATCTTGTCTTCCTTCTGCCATGGTTGAATATGGATTGTCCCCTCCAAATCCTATGTTGAAATTTAATCCCCATTATGAGACACTAAGAGGTGGAACCAGTGGGACCTTTAAGAGGAGATTACAGCTCTTCCTTTATGCATGGATTAGTCCATTCATAAAATTAATAGATTAATGATCTAATGGGCTACCTTGAGAGTAGGTCTGCTATAAAAGCCAGTTTGGCTAGGTCATGTGATGCTAGGTCTCCCAGTAAGGTCATCACCAAATGTAGCCCCTTGACCCCATACCAGAACCACGTGCCAACACAAACCTCTTTTCTTTATGACTTTCTTTTCTTATAACTTCATGACAGAAAAGAGACTAAGACTTCCTCCTTTTCTTCCTACTACATTGCAAAAATAGTGCCACAATGCTGTTTATCTCCACCTAAGGCAGATCATGCCCAACCTTCCCTCGAAGAATGAGGATGATGCCCCACCTTCTTTGCACAGAAATTTTTGAAAATATTGGTTGCTGATGTTTCTGGTTCTGAGTTTGGTGGGCCACCAAGTTCTAATGTGAAGCAACCAGATGAGAAGTAATAGGAGAGTGAAGGCAGGGACTCCCAATTCACGCAGCAGGGAAAGGGCCGTGCGTTCCTGGTGTGGGAGCGGAGGGATGGAGAACTGGCTGGAGGAGCCACGGAGGCTAAAAGAAGGGACTTCTCCACAGAAATACTCCAGCGATTGAGATTTAAGGGGCTCTGTGGCATATTGGGGATTTGCAAGGCCCAGGGATGGGGAGAAGGGAGCGATGTATACATCTGCCAGTCTAGCTGGGAAGTGGAAGGAAAGGTGTGGTTATCACATTTAAAAATTTTTGCTTTTTATGTAGTTATTGCTTTTTTTCTTAAAGCTACTTCATTTATCACAATGCTTTTTCATTTGTAATTTTTCCACCCATTCGCTTATGAATGTAAGACTACCATCACCTAGTTATTATACAGTTTCAAAATTCTGTGTGAAGATACTTTGAGAGAGTGGAGTCCAATGCATTCCAAAGCACGGTAGATGAGGTCATTGGAAGCCCACAAAGATTTCTTGATGATTATTTAATTTAATATTCGTGTGTATATGTACAGTAGTCTCCCCTTATTCTTGGGGTACATTCCAAGGCCCCCAGCGAATGCCTGAAATTGTAGATAATACTGAATCCTATTATGTAAGTAGCGCTATAGAGTGCCAGTTGATCTGATAACTTAGATAGCTACAAAGTGACAAACAGGAGTGTATTGTATACAGTGTGGATACACTGGACAATGGGATAATTTGCATCCTAAGCAGGATGGAAAGGGATAGTGTGAGATTTCATCATGCTACTCAGAATGGCATGTGATTTAAAATTTATGAGTTATTTCTGGAAATTTCCATTTAATATTTTCAAGCCATTGTTGACCATGGACACTGAAATAGCAGAATTAAAACCACATATGGGCCAGGCGTGGTGGCACATGCCTGTAATCCCAGCACTTGGGAGGCTGAGACAGGAGGATCATGAGTTCAAAGCCAGCCTCAGCAATGGCGAGGCGCTAAGCCACTCAGTGAGACCCTGTCTCTAATAAAATACAAAAAAGGGCTGGAGATGTGGCCCAGTGATCAAGTGCCCCTAAATTCAATCCCCAGTACCAAAAAAAAAAAAAAAAAAAAAAAAAAAACAGATGGGTTGGGGGTGGACTACTGTATGTACACACACACACACACACACAGGTCTTATGCTTCTGAGAGTGATGTGAAATTTCTTTTGTAAATAAATTTATTTAAGTAGAATATATCAGTTTAAAATGAAATTATTAGGTGAATGAGCAGCTCCACACTATGGGAAAAGCTGTGCAATGTTTAAGTTTTCCTATTGTAGACAAGAACAATCTACCATGTATGTTGATAAGTAAGTGTAATTACTTATTCTAATCCCCTTTGGAACCATGTAGAAATAGAATAGCAAACTAAACCAATTCTCATTTAAAATCCCTTCTACTCAGCAGCTATCTCTTTATCAATTTTTTTTTTCTCTTTGACACGTGGCAGGAAAGTCCTTTCTTGCATTCTATACCATCCAAGCACCCATCTCCTCCAAATAAATTTCTATGAAGAAGATTCCTGATGTCTAAACTTTTTTTTTCTGTTCAGGTTTGTATAACAGACTATCATAGACTGGGTGATTTATAAATCATAGAAATTTATTTTTCACAGAACCAGAGATGGAAAGTCCAAGATCTGGAGGCCAGGCCAGCATGGTTGAGTTCTGGCGAGAGCTCTTTTCTGGATTTCAGACTGTTGACTTTCCATAGAAAGCACTCTGGCTTCTTCTTACAACGGCATGAGTCCCATTCATGAGGGCTCTACCCTTACAACCCAATTGCCTACCAAAGTCCCCACCTCCAAATACCATCATGCTGGGATTAGGGTTTTGATTTATAAATTTTACACCAATATTCAGTCCACCGCACTTAGAGAATGAACAGCCTAAAGGCAATCTTGTTAGAACAGCTTCTGCTTCGCTGTCTTAGCTGTGAGGAAGAACTTGACACAGGCAATGCCATTTTGAAACATATCCTTTATCTTAGAATAAGAGTCACCTCATGGTTACTCCAATTCAGCCTGACCTTAAACCCTGGACAATACTCTATCATCATGCAAAAAAATGGAAACTGTTATCTGGGACTGGAATCCTGCAAACACATGGCTCAACATGGCCACAAGGACCCTTCCTTGGTAACCCCTGAACAACTCTAGGTTGTAAGTAGAAGATGGGTCTCCATCTCCACTGGGCCCCCCTCTGCAGGTTTGTCCTGAATAGACCTGTGTTATGTTGAGCTGCCTCTCTCTTTATTTACTTTATTTGGTTCTTTACTTACATCATACTGTCAAAACCTGGATGGGCATTCAAGTTTCCCACCACAGGTGGCCCCTCCAGACCTTCCCTTGACCTTGACCTGGTCTCTCCTTCCTTCTCTCTTTCCACCATCTCTCCTGCAGCAGTTCCAGTAGGGACCATTCTCATTGCTGGACTTCTCATCTACTTCTGGCCATCACCTGTTGGGTAAATGATACCCTCTGGCTCCTCTGATTCCGGAATCCCTGCCATGGTTTCTCTCTTCACAGACACCACTCCTCTGACAACTCCCAGCACTGGAGGAGAGAATCCTCACCACCATTGGGTGGCAATGCTTGCTTTCTTTGGGGATGCCCGTCGGTTGCTTATTGTTCCACTTGTCCTTCCTGGAATGGCATTAGAGAAAATATGTTCTTGTGGGGATGCCCCTTGATTTGGGCTTTTCTCTCTGCCAGCATCCTTGGCACCCTCAATCCTTTTTGTCCAGCATGGGCCAGACCCCATCAAAGCCCCCATGAGACAGCCCCTTGGGGTGTCTTCCCAAACATATCCTGGGTCTCCAAGACATAGTCAAACCTGAGAGACTGGTGTTTTGTAATACTTCCTAGCTCCAATACAAGTGGGAAAATGACCATCATTGGCCTAAAAATGGCACATTTGACTTCCAAATTCTCAGAGATCTTGAAAACTTTCTCCACTGCAATGGCAAATGTTCCAAGGTTGCCTATGTCCAGGCCTGATACCTCTGCTCCAGACCTTCTCTCTGCCCAAACTTCTCAACTTTTCACACTCTTCTCTTCAATTAAAAGCAAAATAAAACAAAACAATCAATCAATCAAGCAAACAAACAAACAAAAAACCCTCAAGGCATTCCTCTCTTGGGACCCTCCTTTTTTGGTAGCTCTGCTTTCTTTCTATTACTCTAATAGATCCTGTTAGTTTGCTCTCTCTCACCCTGTGTTCATGGATTTCTTTCTTCAAATTCATGAGACAGAGAATCCACACACCCACCCTTCATTTTCCTGTCACGGGGGCCCACCTGAGATCTATAGAAGGGCAAATAATATAGACAAGAGAACTCTCATTTCTTTTCTCTGTACTTTTCTATAGTGGACAAACTGTATTTAAAAGCAGGGCACCTGTCAGCCAGTTAAAAGTGACTAGCATGACTGCTATTCTTAAGACTCAGGTAACAAGCTTGCTGGGCACGTGGGACTCATCCCCCTTCACTTAGGCATTGGTAATGTTGGTCCTTACTTGCTTCTGTTTCTTTTCTGTGTGAGAGGGTTGGTGTATAGGATAGAGGAAGGCTTGAGAAAATTGAAGGCAGAAAACTGGGGTGACTCCCTGGTGCTGCACAAAGGTCTGAGGTCCAGAGTCTGAACCCAACAGTCCTCAGGGGTGCCAAATATTGGGCACCAACTGTCTTTCTTCTTCTGATTGACTTACTCTGATGGTGGAGGCAGCCACACCTCATGAGTCTTGGATCCTGAGATGAAATTTTAGTCTGATTCAAAGTCTTTGGGAAAGAGGTGATTTCTTAATTCCCAGAGTGTGAATGGAGCAGTCTCTTTCTTTGCAAAAATGTCTCTTCCACACACACACCCTAATACTAAGGCTACTACCACCTATTTTAAATGTCCTACTGACCCTCAATTCTTTCATCTTCTCTCTCTCTCTCTCTCTCTCTCAAGTGCCTAAATAGAGTCTCTAGGGACCTCCAGGTTTTCAAAAGCTTTCTGGGACCTAAATCCTAAGTCTGTCCCTGGTGTCCTCCTCTGAAACAGGGACCCCGTATGGGAGATTACCAAGGTAAAGCTTCCCTAGCTTCAGAATTAGACTGCCTTCTTTAGACCTTCACAAGACCTCTTGTCTTCTACTCCTCATCCTACAGGAAAAAGACCAAAGCTCTGGGTCACTTAATTATAGTAAGCTACCACTATCTCTCTTAGTCCAGGGAATCTAATTGTCTGCCTCCTGAGCTGGGGGCACCACACACAGCTTCTTGCCTCTAATGCTCAAAAGGGTGGCTTTCCTTGTTTCTTAGTTGCCTGCCTAATATCCACCTGAAATGTAAGCAAGTGCTCAAAATGGTTGGAGAATAAAGGGGGGAAAATGTCTTTTTAAAATCCAAGCTGCTGTGGGACATACAGGACAATTTCCTCCTTCCATGTACTCTGGAATTCTGCTCTTTCCTTGCCCTCTTGTCTGATAGAGATGTGCCTTTAGTAGAGTAATTACAGCCATGATATTTTAGTGAGACATTAGAAGGAAAAAGAAATGTTTCTTGATTAGAAATTATTTTGTGTGATAAAGTAATATTCTTGTGCTAAAGTCCAAGGTGAAATAGAGGACCAAACTAAGGATGCAAATGAGTTGTAGGATGTCTAAGTAATTTGCAAAAGGTTTGTGGAAGGCAAATCTCAAAAAGTTCGGGTATGTAATTAAGTTGGCTATAATTAGCACAGTCAGTCAACATTATTTAAGGACTGATATGAAGCAAAGTCTACAATATTGATCTGCTCTTATCTATCAAAATAATTTCTTGTGTCTGTTAGGTTTTTTTTTTTTTTTTTTTTACTTAGGGAAACTAAGTCTTAAAGGGATTAGGATTTGTACCTGTTTTAAAGTCTTTTAAATTATTACTTCATAATAAGCAACTGTATTTTCAACAAGCAACTGTTATTTTATGTTATTACAATATAGTTGACAAACTAGATATATAGAACTAGAGATATGTGTGCATCTGAGAATTAAATGTTCAAGTTTTGTCCATCTGAGAATTAAATGTTCACGTTTTGTCTGAGTACTATGTACAAGTTTGTAAAATAAAACTTAGGTAGGTCTAATGCAGGCAAGGTAACCAATGTGTGTTGTCTTTTATATGTTGTCCATTTTAAAACCTGGCTTACATCTGTTTGCTTTGAGTACATAAAGGATTTATCATATAAATGGGATACATTTATATATCAGATAAGGTTATTTCTGATCATTAATGCTCTTATTAATTTTATTTTATATTTTCCTTACAAAACTTTATAACCATTGCCTGTTGATGTTTTGCAGGAGTACTACTTCTAACAGAGAAGGATCGAGGCAGGAGATCGAGTAACTATAGGAAGATAGAAATGGGGACCTTGGAGAATGGGATCTCAGCACCCCAGATTAGCACCTTACACTAAAGCCTTCTGTTTATTTTTGCTGTGTGACTGGAAGGTCCCACTCACACTTGGATGCCCAACTCCTATCCTTGGCAGAAACATCCTAACCAAATTCAATGCCTATGTTCATTTTAATTCTCACCATAGCTCCCCATACTTCTCTGCCTCCTCTGTCCTCTTACACAAACCAGATGCCTTTCCATCCCCTCTAGCATTAGCCTGAGTGGGGAACTGGTTGATATTTTCCAGTTCATTCCCATCAACCTTAATTCATAAAATTTTATCAGAAGATCTCACTAGGAAAATTAAAATAATTTGCCACACATGTGCAAATTGGTACCATTTACAGATATTATGTAGGCATGTAACTTATGGAAAATATTTGACTCTTTTTACACATGATGGTTTTAATTAGAAATGTTAATTAAACACATATGCTTATGTGAAGCTGCCAAAAGGAAAAAAGAATAATATTTGTAAAGAAGAAGTTATGCAGTGTATTGTTGGATGCTTTGGCCCAGACATGAATACCCTAGTAAGAAGTTCATGTTTAATGGCAAACACATCAGGCTTGAGGTTTGGAGCTGTGAGTTCTGGTCCCATTTCCTGCTCTGACTGGATTTATTTATAGGCAAGTAAATCACTTCTCCAATCACTGCCTCGGTTTCCTCACTTGTAAAACAGTGGAGCTATAATCTCCTCCATGTGGTTGTGGAGAAGGTCAAATGAGAAAGCTTTCAGTGTTTTGCAAAGTCTAAGGCATTCTCTGGGCACTCTGCCACAATGTCCCAGCCCTCCCTACTTCCTGGAGCTGGGCTCACAGGTCACCATGAACAGATGAGGGTTTGCATCCTCGAGCTCCAAATGGAAAAGCAAATAACACACAGCAGGGCTGAGAATTCCAAATATTAAGACCCTTCTTGTGTTTGTCACTCCTCTCCAGTGCTTGGCAATAATGTAAGGCAAATATCAGGAACCCAGGGGGGAATTAATGTTAAAAAAAATTAAAAATGCTGGAGTGCTTTGGTGTAATTAAGCAATATAATTAAAGTGCTCCTGTTGAAGCCAGCTGACAGGGGACACAGGTCACCATTTCGGAGACAGTGAAGGTGCCAAAGTTTGTTTGCTCCTTCCAAGGTTTATCCATATTTTATGTTTTTATGTCATTCTGCCTGTGTCAGAAAAATAGAACAATGTGTGCATGTGTCTTTCTTTCCCTACCAGTCCACAGTTTCCTGGAGGGAAGGGGGCACTTTTTGTTCATCTATGCTTCCCCGCAAGTACCTACAACAATCCCCACACGTGAATGGTGTTCATACTGGAAATTTTCTCTAAACTCACTGAGAGGTATGATCATATCTCACGATACCTATCTTGGCAAAACTTCACTACCCACTGAATTTGAACACTTCTTTCTAACACTAAAAACGAGTCCTGGGGTTGGGATTGTGGCTCAGCGGTAGTGCGCTCACCTGGCGCGTGGGCGACCCGGGTTCGATCCTCAGCACCATGTACAAATAAAACACATTGAACAAAACGCATTGTGTACAACTAAAGCAAATAAATAAAAATATTTTAAAAAAAAAGAGTCCTATGGTTATTATTTTAAATGAAGTAGACGTTCAATTTATTAATAACCTGATGCAGTAATCTCTGTCAACAGGAGCTTCTTAAATCCCCCAGAGGTCCACCATGTATTCACTCACTCATTCGTGCAACAAATATTTACCTAGAATCTTTTATATGCCAGACAATGTGTTGCATGCAGGGGGTAAATGAGTGATAAATAAGTCTGTCAGGGTCTCAGCTCTAATGAAGTTGATACTCTAGAGAGGGAGACAGAAAGCAAAGGAGGAAACACAGGTCTTGTATTGGCAGCAGGTGGTGTGTGTGATGAAGGAGGAGCAGGTGGGGGCTGGGGAAAGGCTCATCTAAGAAAGAGAGACCCAAATGAGGTGAGGAAGGGAGCAGCAGAAATACCCAGGGAAAACCACTTTCAGTTAAGAGAACAATGTGCCTCAACTCTTAGGCTGAGAACCAGTTTGACATGAATCAAGAATAGAGCAAAGATGAAGTTTGCTAGCGCCCAAATCAGGGGAAGAGTGGTGGAAGATAAGATCAGAGAGACAGGTGGATCACATCAAGTAGACTGCATGGGCCATCATACAGCTATCCTAAAAGGAAAGAAGAGCCCTGGAGGGTTTTGAGCAGGAAGCGGCATCTTGTCATTTCCTCTTTTGAAGAGGTCTCTGATAGTTGTGTGGTGAGATGAACTTTGTGGAAGAAGCATGTGGAGGGAGGGAAACGATGGACTCTTGGACCAGATGTTGGAGGTGAAGATGGCAGTAAAAGAATATAGCGTGGACTTCTATCCCAGGTGAGAGAGGTTGGACCAGGGGCCTTCCCTGTTCCTTCCAACCCTGAGGAAATATGTGTCTATGTTTTTACAGTTCTAAAATTGCATAATGTCATGACTCTCCAGTTCAGGGTCTTGCTCCACAAATTCGGCCTGCATTGATGAAACCTCAAGACCCTTCCCCATCTCAAACTTCAAAACAAGAGTCTCTTCTTGTGATAGACACATCAGTGTCATGACTATATATCTCCACACCATGTGGACAAGAAGTAAGTATTAACATACCTACTCATTGGATGTGGAAAGCAAAATAATGGCCCCTGAAAAATATCCATGTTCCCATTCCCAGGATTGTGACTACTGGCAGATGGGAGGAAATGCAATTATAGTTCCTCTCAGCTGACTTTAGATTGTTCTGGATTGTGGCAGGTGGGCCCACTAGATTCAAAAGTTTTCTTAAAAATGGAAGAGACAGGTTAAAAGGGCAATGTGGCCATGCAAGAAGCAAGAGGGATGCAATGTGAGAATAACTCCACTTGCCATGATTGGCTTTGAAGGAGGAAGAAGGGGCCACAAGCCCAGGGATCTGGGGGCGGGGGGGGTGGCAGGAAAAGGCAAGGAAACAGAGTCTCCAGCAGAGGCTCCATAAGGAACGCAGCTCTGCACACATCTTGATTCTAGCCCAGTGAGAAACCAATCATGTTGGACTTCTCACCTGCAGAATTCTAAGGTGATGAGTTTGTGTTGCTTCACACCCCTATGTTTATGGAACTTGTTACAGCAGCAAAAAGAAACTGATACACTGAACTTAAATCATCTTTTAATGTCCCCATTCAACTAGGGTGTTAGTTAGGTTTTTCTTGCCATGACCAAAACATCTGGCAAGAATGACTTAGGGAAGGAAAGGTTTATTTTGGATCACAGTTTCAGAGGGGCAATCCATGGTCAGCAAACTCCATTATTCTGGGCTTGAGGTGAGGTGGAGCATCATGGAAGAAACTGGTCAGGGAGAAAATCTGCTCAGCTCAGACAGACAGAAAGCAGAGAGAAAGCACAGAGGGCAGGGCACCGGGGATAAAGTTGTAAATTCCTAAGTCACGTTCCCTGGTGACCTACTACCTCTAGTCATGCCCCACCTGTCTAGAGTTACCACCCAGTTATTCCATTCAAATTATTAATCCATCTAATAGATTTTTCCCCTAATTAGGTTATAGCTCTCGTAATCCAATCATTTCACCTCTGAATGTTCCTATATTAACAGGAGCTTTTGGGGAATACCTCATATTAAAACCATAACAAGATAGTGGAAACAAATTTAGTCAATTTAGAAAATCTCCCCTTCCCCCAGAATCATTGCTAAATTCTGGGGACAGGGTGTAAAAGACAGCAAGAGATTGGGGTGGTAGTATCTGGTCCATGGTTGTGAGGTACCATGTTGGTGTCCCCTAAAGAAGTACATCATCTGTCTGAGTCTCGGATGTCAAATGGCACAGGATGTGTCTGTGGTGGCCTTTCTCCTGACCTTAGGACCTCTACCAGGCTGGCTCCTCCTATCAGCTATCCCCATGTTCCCCTCACAGAATTCTAGGGAAGGCTGGGAGGTAGCCTTTTTGCCTAGACATGCGTGGTGGCTTTCAACCCTACTGCTTCTTCTCTAGCTGGTACTGGAGAACTCTGAGGGGCTCTATCCAAGAAGGGAAGCTGAGTTGCCCCTGGCCTCAGGTCCCCTGTGTGGGGCATCTTTTCTTAGGAAGGCATTGGCTTCTACCCCACAACTCCCTTTATTCCAGTCCAACTCTGTTTACTCTCCGTCCAAGACTACAGAATTTCCCACTGGGGAAGAAAAGCACACCTGCAACTATCAAATATTCTTTTAAATCTTTGTTTCAAGCCAGAACGTGGGGTAGTGAATTGGACTCTTTTACCCCCTGGTGTTGATGTGACCCCTCTCTGTTGAAGACTGGGTGACCCATGGGCTCCTGTCTCGGTGGGGAGGGTTATGAGATAGCAGGGCATCGCCAGGGGGAGCTGCCTTGATTCATGCTTCCAGGTATTTCCACTGGACACCAGTGGGGTGTCGGCCACTCACTGTTTCCTTCTGGAGGAAACAGGCCTGCCCACGATGCCTGAGTCCAGAGTGGAACCCTGACCCGTTTTTAAAAGGGACCAAGGAAGTAGTGGGTGGCAGCTTGAGAACAAGCGGTGGCATTTTCACAGTGTGGACCAGATTCTCTGAGACTGAAACGTGAATCAGCAAACACGAAGGGGGCCCAGCTGGTTGCTGGCAGGTGGGGAGACCAGACGACCGTGAAGAGAGGCAGAGATGTTGAGAACTAAGGGAGAAGGGCCACCAGCTCCCTGTGGAAAAGGAACCTAGATGCCACGTCCCTGAGGCATGCTGGACCCCAAAGGGTTGGACAGTGGCTTTTCGAGGATGCCAAGAGATTTCCCCTTGAGCTCACATGGCCGTACCAAACTTCCCCTCTTTTAAGGCAGCCAAGTGGGGCAGCAGCCTTTAACTTCCTAGTTATGGGCCCAACCGTTTCCTACCCTCAAGTCCATGTTGAAGTCCTAACTCCCAGTATTTCAGAATGTGACCTCATTTGGACATAGGGTCTTCTCCCATTTAATTAAGGTTATATGAGTTCACCAGGGTGAGCCCTCATTTAAGATGACTGCTGTCCATACCAGAGATTAGGACACAGACTGGTGCAAAGGGAAGGTCACATGAGGACGCAGGGAGAAGGTTGTGAATTATAAGCCAAGACAAGAGGTTTCAGAAGAAATTTGCTCTGCTAACACCAGAATCTTAGATTCCAGTCTCCGGAATTGTGAGAAAATAACTTTTTGTTGTTCAAGCCATTCAGTCTGTGGTATTTTGTTATAGCAGCTAGAGCTGACTAGCACGGGCCTTTAGATCCTTTGTCCTGTGAGCCTGTCATCCAGGGAGAAGATCTTTGATGGACCTTTCTACCATGCACATCCTCCTTCAAGAAGGAGGTGCCCATCTCCCAGCCCACCTTTTCCCTCTTCTTTATGTCTCCATTTTTCTGCCTGGATTTCTAGGCCCAAAGGTGCCTGGTATCTTTAACTAGAAAGGCCCATCAAGACTTTTGGGAGGTAAAAATATATCTCCAGCCGCATCTAGAGAGATTACTTCTTTTATGCCTTGGCTCTGGATTCTGATCATCTCAGTCACAAATTTTGTGCACACCACCCCCCACCCGGCAACACCCCAAGCTTTTTTATGGTCATGAGTTCATCCTACCTCCTCTAGAAGTGTCCGACACCCATCACTGATCCTTCCCGGGATGACGTTAGGTGGTATGCTGAGAAATATTTTTCACATTGATCGTTACATACTGATTTTAATATATGGTAGAAAAAGTAGAGCCAGCCCATTAGACCTGTGATTCTGCAGGTATCATTGCCCTACGTGGAGGTGGGCATAGGTGTTTTAAGTGTACCAAACTAAGTAAACCCAACACTATGAAAACAGTAAATAATCAGGTTGATGGTGTGAGAATGGCTGAAGTATGGGGGGGACTCGAATTTTCCTGGCCAACTGTGTGCAGCATTGATCTGCAGGAAGTGGTGGAGTGAGGGACTGGGGAAGTGGGGGGGGGGCATCTGGGAATCTGACACCTCTGTTACGCCTTCTTTGCAATTGATCCGGGAAAACTCAATCTCTGGGTGCCTGATTAGCAAGCTGTAGTCCTGTCCATGTGGATAGCTGCCCAAGACTTGCAGGGGAGGCCAGAAAATCCCTCAGGAACTCCTGCTATGGGGGGACTCTTGCTGATGAATCAGTAGGTGCTTCACAGGCAAGAGGGGGCTGCATTTTCTCCCCACACTCCCAGGTCTTGACAGAAGCTAGGGACCTCAGCTGCAAAATGAATTTGCTTCCCTTGGTTACGCCTTGGACAAATGCAGTCCTTTACCTAAGCCCTGCCACTCAGAGGCACCCTACAGGGAAGCACAACTGTCACAGACAACTGATAAAACCCTACCCTGCTGAGAAGCCCAAGGTGGCCACCCAGTGAGGACTTGGGGGGATGAGGCATGAGACCTGGGAAGCCAAGAGATGAGGGCATTTTGGAAGTGCTCTGTCTGCCTGCGCACAGATACGCAGGCAAGCATGGAGGTCCCTGTCCCCAAGCACAGGGTGAGTCACAGCCCACACACCCGCAGCCAGGTAAGCTACCTCTCTTTGTACAGCCGAAAGATCACTTAGCTGCCAATGGTTATGACTCCCTCATTTGACTGAGTTTTAGCTTGTTAGTTCTAAGGAGCCTTTAAAAAATTGAGTATTATGGGAAACCATGCTACTGTGTGGGCCCTGTCTGATGTAACCGTGCGTCTCCGGCTATATTCATCCAATGGCATTTAAGGCTCATTAAATTTTGAATCCTGTGTCACCTGCCTTAGGCTCAAAATAGTTCTCTGTGTGCCTTTTGTCTCCCAACTCCATTTTAATGGAAATTGTTTCCATTCACCTCTCTGTTCCCTTCTTCCTGCTAGCGACACCGGATCTTTAATAATCTCCAGCGCAGAATTATTCACTCTGTGAACCTGTCATTTAGGGGAATACATTGGACCCTGACGGATGTAAACAGTTGATGGTAAAAATGGGAGGTGCGCTATTAGAGTCTCTTTCCCCAGCTGCAGCCTGCTCTGGCTCTGCGTTAGGATATGAC
The DNA here is from genome assembly GCA_025594165.1 of Tamias sibiricus. Taxonomy (NCBI): domain Eukaryota; kingdom Metazoa; phylum Chordata; class Mammalia; order Rodentia; family Sciuridae; genus Tamias; species Tamias sibiricus. The sequence continues at coordinate 36,190,471 of CM046672.1, forward strand.
AGCTCCTGCTCACGACTGATATTGTCCCTGGCTGTAGCTTCATTACAATCACTACAACCTAGTCCCTGGGTTATGCCTTAACCCCAGAAAGTTTCAGGTTCTAATACTGAAGCAGCACAGATCTCATGTAAAGGCAGCAGGCAGCAGTCACAAAGAATAAATCTTACACAGCAATTAGTAAATGCCAAACACTGTTCCAAGTGCTTCTAACTAGCTAGAGTAGGAACTGAAGCACAGAGAAGCTAAGTAATTACCTAAAGTCACACAGCAATTGAGTTGTGGAACATGGCTTCTAAACTAGGCCACCTGAAGCCAGGACCTGATTCCTATTCACTCTGTTATATGCATTCCTGCTCCATTCCAATTGATTGCCACACAATAATGTTTGCCGACCTTTGCCAGGCCTTCCTAGTCTTTTCAGAGAAGCCACAAATCTGAACTTCTCTGTGAAATGGCCCAATTTTTTAAAATTGGCAAATAAAATAGCTTTTTTTAAATACTGAAGGCCAAACAAAATATATCTATGAATGGGAAGTGGTTTGTGTGTCACCTGTGTGAGACCTCTGGTCTCAACTAACTCCGAAGAAACCAAAGTGGCCATCAAATCAAACCCTTCTGTGATAGCAGAAAACTTCCTTCCAAGCTGGGCAGAGAGCCCAGAGAGCAGGTGGAATTCAGTCCCGGGGATCCCGGCTGAGGACCCTAAAGTCACCGTGCTTACAGAACAGGCATCTTCGCCAATGGTGGCTGTTCAGCAGCCGTAAAGAAGGGTTCAAGGAAACTTGCTTTGTGGTTGGTTGACACCTGCACTGCATTAAATCAATGCAGCAAGTGTAGCAACCAGCGCAAGAAATGTCAGCTCTCATTAGCCTGCATATAAATCTGCCTCCGAGAAGCGGGATTAAAGAACGACAGGGAAAAATGCCAGGAAGCAGGAACATATGTTGTTCACACAAAAAGAACCTCCGACAATGGGTGTCTTCCTCCACCGCGGAGGCTCCTGGATCACCCCGACTTCCTCTGCCTGGGTCCCCCCCCTCCTCTCCCGACAGGAAGCTGGGGAAGCTCCCCAGCTTCATCATCCATGGTAGGAGGTTGTGCTAAGCGTTCACTGACACAGCTGAACAGTCTCAAAATGTCATAAAGAGTAAATGGCTTGATAATGCAAAACAGTAATTAGGATGTGGTGCGTGTTTGTGCTATTTACATATTTTAACACCCTGATATTAACGAGTCTTCCTAATAGTACCTAAATGATCTAGCCTTTGTGCAATTTGTTCTGGACTGCCGCGGGTAGGCAGTGCTTTTAAAGGCAAGTGCCTGTTCCCCCTGTCTTCGTTTTGTATCTGCATTCCTAGAACCCACCTGGCGGGAGAGCCAGGCAGGGGTGGGCAGAGGGCAGGGGAACGCCTTCTCTCGGGACATGTGGGTGTGCACACTGCTGGGGAAAACCCAGGAGGGTAGGCAGTTCTTACCTGCCAGAGAAATCTTGCTGCAGTTCTAAGGGGTTGGATAAATGTGTAACAACCAGATCTGAAAATAACAGTAATAGTCACAATATAAACGACAACAACAACAACAATAATTGGCTCTGACTTGCAAGTTTTGCCAATTTCCTTGGAGTAAATACTCCCAACATAACCAACAGTGTGGCCAAGCTTCCAACATCACTTCACTGAACACCAAGTTGGGAAGAAATGCACACATTCAACCCCCAATAGCCATGCTGTCCCTCTATACTACTGGTTGGCACGGAGGTGGGCGGGTCACAGGCCACTCTCTAATTGGCCTCAGTCACTGCCTTAACTCCCCTCTGCACACAGAGAAACAAAAAAGGGCTATGCTCTATTTCAGATGTTTTCCAAAATGCCAGGATCCAGAACTCCTATTGTATAAAAGAATTTTACTGGAGAGTTGGTAAGAAATCTTTAAATTTATTGCCCTGGCTATACAGATGGGGAAGCTGCAGTCCAGAGAGGGGAAGAATTAGCGCAAGAGCGCACAGCCATCAGGCACCCTTTGGGGACTGGAACTCGGCTCTCCAGACTCCCAGCCCAGCGCTCCCTGCACCACGCATTCTTTCCTGGTGCCCAGGCCTTCCTTCTCCTGGTGGTTCCTTTCTGATTCCCACCCAGCAGGAGCAGTTCTTTGTGCCTCGAGGTCTCTCCCCTCACTCTCCCCGTGGCTCTGTGTGAGTGTGTGTGTGTGTTGGAGAGCAGGGCCGGCAAGATCCCAGAGCCCTGTGTGGTGATGTTGGTTGCCAGGTAACAGGAAGGCACCATGGCAGGGAGCCTTCTTTGGCAGGTATGGATAAATGGGCACAGCAGGGAATGGAGCCTCCCTGGAGGAGGAGAGCATGGTCATGTCTGGTGTGAGGGTCCTGAGTCAGACATGGAGTGCAGCCTGAGGAGCAGGACGGGGAGACGCTATGCTCCAGGGAATCTTGGAGGATCACTGGTCCGTGCCCTTGAGTACTCGACAGAAAGCCCAAGACCTGGAGCCGAGAAGTCAGACTATTAGTGGGTGGCGGAGGACCTGGGGCTCCTGTTGAACCTCACCGAAAATGATAGGAGCCTCATAAGGCAAAAGAAGCCCCAAGTGCCAAGTGCAGGGGGGTTAACAGTAGCCTCCATAGCGGGGTGTCTGGAGTCCGCTCCGTGGTGCTGTCCCTGCTACCACCAGCCCCTCCCTCTCCATCCCACCTGGCCTGGAGGGGAGGGGGCAGAGCCCCGGAGCCATGAGATGGATGAGAAGGAGTGATGGTGATGTCCTGGGGGCTGTGAAGTTCCGAGGGGTCACTCAGCTGAACAGATGGCGGGCAGATATTGGTTTTAACTCGCACATGGTTGAGTAAATAATGTTTAAGTTTTTCTTGCCAGCCTGGGGAGCCGAGCAGATCGCACGGAGTGGAGGTACCTCCACCTCCTGCCCGCATCATCTGCTCTTCCCGGGGTTTTCATTTCCTACCCTGTTTGTGCTTTAGAACATGGCTGGCTGGTCAGGAAGCCGGTGCCCTTGGAGGCAGGAGTGTGTGTGCGGAAAAGGGGAGGGAGGGGGTGGGATGGGGAGGCCGGCCTTGCCTTCAATGCAATATTGCAATGTGTGCCTGGGTGGTACCTGTCAGGTACAATCACCATCAAGGGCGTCACAGGCCAGTTGCCTGGGGGGCGGGCGGTGTTTTAATCCTGGATAACAAAGAGCCTGGCAGGACGACACACTCACACTCGCTGCTCTGCCTGTCAGTAAGATCGGTTCTCTGTCCACTGATCAAAGGCCAGGGTCTGGTGAAACTTACAGCCTGAGCTCCTGAATTCCAATCCTGACTTGGACCAGATCGCTTCCTTTAACTCCTCTGAGCCTCGGTTTCCCCAGGTGTTCAGCAAGGACATTGGCATTAGCCAGACTGTCCTCACGGGGAAGAAATGTTTGAATGAATGATGTCTGCGTGAATGGGAGAAAGGAAGAAAAAGGACAATGGAAACATACTTGTTGGATCAGGCCAAAGACTCCCTGGTGCCACAGGAAGAGCTTCACCGGACCATCATTGCTGAGCCCCTAATTGATTAATCCTCGGGATCCAGAAATGAATAAGGTCTGGGACCACCTCCAAGGAGCTCCTCTCTGAGTGGGCACACAGATAAGGAAGCAAAGTCCAAGATGTACGCCTGAGGGGGCCACAGGAGTGGACTCTGGGGTCAGACTGTCCAAGCTCACTTTTCTCTTTATCACCTAAAAGCCATGTGACCTTGGGCTGGTGGTACCCTTTGCGCTTCAGCTGCCTCATGTCAAATGGGCCTTGTAATAGCTACTTCTCTGGGATCCAGTGTCAACAAATAAAATACAAAGTTAGGTAACGAGGTACCCTCACCCATGGCAAAGACTCACTGAACGTCAGGGGGTGTCATTAGTAGCAAGTACTTTGCCAGCAATGACCCAAGATGCTGGGAGTACACAGTGGAAAGACTCCTCCCAACCTTGGGGAGTGAGGTCAGGGAGGACTTCAGGAAGTGGGGACCCTGAGTCAAATCTTGAAGAACAAGTTAAGAGCCAACCCAGAAAGAGCAAATCCATTCCATATATATTTACCTAGCAAAGACTTGGGTGAATGGAGAACAAGACAGACCTCCACTTCTTAAAGCTCTCATTCTAGAACAAAGTTCTACAAACCTTTTCTACAAAGGGTCAGATAGTAAACCCTTCAGGCTTTATGATCTACCTGGTGTTGGGCACAGCCCCCTCCACTGCCCTTGAAGAGTGCATGCAGCCTTAGCCGACACGATGTGGAAGAGCATGGCTGAGATCCTGTGCAACTTTGATTTTGAACACTGGAATCCTAATACATGACTTTCATGTCATGAAATACAACCTGTTCTTTTTTTCAACATTGAAAAATGTAAAAACAAAAAAACAGGGGTTAAGGGTAAAGTTTTGTAGGTAGAGCACTTGCCCAGCATGTGGGAGGCCCTGCCTCCGCCCCCAATGTAAAAATCATCCTCTTGGGTCACCCAAAAAACATGCATCAGGCTGGACATGGGCCACGGGGCCATAATTGGCCAATCCTAATTCTAGAGTGATGACAGATGTAGAATCCATAGATAATTATCAAAATTCTCATAGATGATTTTTGGATCACGACCAGTGATGGGAAGACGATTACCCAGTGTGCTGCGATACGTCCTGAGCCGAGGGTGCTGGTTCAGCTAAGGCGACTATGTGGAATGGTCTCTAAGGAGGTGGAATGTGGGTAATCAGCATGATCAGATAAATCAAATATTCCAAAGTCCCACAAAAGCATGATCCAATCAAAGTGGGCTCCAAGCTTTTGTAGGCTAAGTTCAGATAGGTGGCCAGGGTGCCCAAAGCATAGGATTTGTAAGGGAAGGAGAGGAACGTGAATAGCGGGCCCGCGTTCATAAGGAGCCCACATGTGATTGATTCACTATCTGTAGAACTGGCCTTGGTTTGAATGAAGGAAAATATTTGAAAAGGGATTCGCTATGTAAATACCTTTTGTGATTTCTTTTAATATGTAGGGACAAAAGAAGGGAATGTACTAAAGCGTGCTGAAATGCTGAATCAGCCTTGGGCATTATTATGTACCAACCTTAATGAGTCTATTTCTTGGGCAGAGGATGGAGCCGGGCTGTCTCCGGCCCCACAGGCGAGGCATGCCCACCTTCTTGCATGTCTTTAATGAACTGCTTCCCACCCACCACGGCGGAAGCACTGGGCTCTGCAGTTGGAGTCCTGCAGCTGATTCTGCTAATCTCCAAGGGCTTGCGACGTGACTCAGTGGCAGAGCAGTTACCTGACATGTGTGAGGCCCTGGGTTCAATCCCCAGTATTGCTTATAAAAAATAAAAATGGGGTCCAAATAGAGACTTGGTCAAAACAACCAGTTTCTAGCATTTGCTGTTCTCAGCGATGGTGACCACACAGCTCCTGGCTCCCTGCCCTGCAGGTCCTCTCACTGACCTTGCTGCTTGAGGGGGAAAGAGAATGAGATGTCTTAGACATCATATAATATGTCACTCTATTTATACCTGCGGCTGAGGAATGGGATAGAGGGGACACCACCAAGCTTTGGCCCCATGAACTCCTAGAACCTAGGCCGAGAAATCTGGAATTCTACTCCTCCCAACACACAAGCATCACACACGTACAACACACACTTGCCCTCTCTCACACATATGCCCCCACTCTCTACCCACCCCATGCACTTACCATACACACCACAGACAGTACACACAACACAGAACACACACCTGTGACACACATGCACACAACACCACACACACCACGCACACATTACACATACAGCACACAAGACACAGGAACATACAGTACATGCAGGCAACACACAACATGGAGCACACATCAACACTCACCACACGACATTACATATAGCACTACATACACCCAAGACACATATAATACACATATGACACAAATATACAAGGGCCTACATACACACAACACATGTGCACAACACACACCATAACACACACATCACACTACACAGAGCACTGTCTCATGTACACATAGCACGTACAACAAACACACACACCACACAAGTGCACATATACACCTTCCTCATGCAAACTACACACACACACACACACACACACACACACACACTCAGCTGCAGTAACGCTGAGCTGTCTGTAGAGCCAAACCCTGTTTATCTGGAGATTCATCAGTTCAATCAGTTCTTTTCTTGTCATTCTGCAGCTGTTGCTGTCTGCCTAATTTCGATCAATTAACTTTTACTTAAAAACATTAAGTTTCTTAATGCTGCTGCACGGGGCCAATTGTACAGTGAATTGTGAGTGTGAAGGAGACAAATCACTCACATTTGCCTTCCGGAGGAACAAAGCCACCGTTAGGACGACATCTTCTCGGGAACTTCAGGCATCAAGCAAGAGAATGGAGGCAGAGGGAGCCGGGGGCGGGGGCGTGGGGGCTCCAGGCTGGGCTGAGCCTCCCATGACAACCTGGTCACATAGCAGCCATGCCGGGAGTCGAGGTGGAAGCTCAGCGTGACTTGCTGTGTGGTCGCAGTGGTCTTCTCCACGAAGAGGGAGGGCAAGGCGGGTCTTGAAACAAAGCACCTGAGAGACAAAGAAAGTGCAGGCACTTGAGAGGAGGCGGGGGAGGGCAGGAAGAGAAGCGTCTTCAGGAAGCTGGGGGCCTCGGGGCCCCTCTCTCCAGCCACACGACCTCAAGTCAGCCTACACATAGGAGCTGCTCCTAAAGTTGAAAAGAACACAGTCCTTGAATTTCATCTGCATGCCTTACCGTGGTCTTCCAGGCCCCACAGGGTCCAGCCCTGCCTACCACATGGTCCCTTGCTCACCCACCCTGGCCACACTGGATGTGAAGCCATTTCCAGAATATCTCTGGCACATCCTGCTCAGGATAGTCTTTGCACTTGCAGCTCCCTCTCTTACCAAATCTTCCTCCCCTGATAGCTGGCTCCTTCTCACCATCCAAGTCCCTGCTACCTCGTCTAAGGAGCATGCATCCAGCACTTTGTGCCATCTTCTTCTCACTCATTGGTCTCACCTACTTATCTACAGTGCACAGCACATAGTAGGTCCTCAACAAATGTCTGTTTACTGAATAAATGGAAGTCTTCAGGCTGGCATCTGAGTCTTCAGTGATAACTGGCCTCCTGCTTTTTGGCCTCTGTGTTAGTCAGCTTTCTGTCGCTATAACAAATAACCTGAAGTGATCAACTTTTTAAGAGAAAAGAGTTATTTTGGCTCAGGTTTCAGAGGTTCTAGTCCAAGATCAGTTGGCCCCCACTGCTTTGGGGCCTATGACAAGGCAGCATTTCATGGTGGGAGCACATAGCAGAGCAAAACCCCCATGAATGGAACACAAAAGAGAGGGAGAGCAGGGGTCAGAGTTTCACAGCCCCCTCAAGGACGTGCTCCCAAAGATGTCCCCACTAGTCCCACCTCTTAAAGTTTTTACCACCTACCAGTAGTGCCACACTGGGATAAAGGCTTTATCACGTGGACGTTTGGAAAACACTTAGGATTCAAACTAGCCAGGCACAGTGGTGCAGGCCTGTAATCCCAGTGGCTCAGGAGCTGAGGCAGGAGGATCGTGAGTTCGAAGCCAGCCTCAGCAATAGCGAGGCACTAAGCAACTCAGTGAGACCCCATCTCTAAATAAAATGCAAAATAGGGCTGGGGATGAGGCTCCGTGCTTGAGTGCCCCTGAGTTCAATCCCTGGTACAAAAAAAAAAAAAAAAAAAAAAAAAAAAAAAATCCAAACTATAGCAGCTCCATCTCCATGGGCTTCACTTCACACTCTTGGGCTCTGAGTGGGCCTCGTCTTCATCCCAGACATATCCTGCCCATGCCCGCCGCCCACGGACCTTCGTGCCTACTGCACCCTCCTCCACATGAGTACCCTCCCCCCCCCCCATTATAACTCTCCCAACACACACCATCCTGCTGGAGTTTCTCCTCCTCCAGGAAGCCCTCCCTGACCACACCAATCTCTGGGAATGTCTTTTCCCTCTGAACTTTGGTACCACGAACTCTCCATCTTGATGGGTCATGCTGAGAACCTTTCCACAGTCCAGAGCCTATCAGCTTCTCCCAAGACTGAACTCAGGAGGCCGTGGAGGGCCCCAGGCCTCGGTGGATTTTAAACTTTCTTGGTGGTTGTCCTTATCAGTCATGTGGTTTTGCTGGGTTCCTCCTTTGTTTCAGACCCACCCAAGGAGACAATAGGCAGCTGGAAGCCCATGCTGTTATTTAATCCTAGGCACATTCCAGCAGCCAGAGCGCATAAATGCCACCTAAGGAGGCTGAGGGCCAGGGAGACAGCAGGCCCTCCTGAGTGTGGGGGAGGGGGATGCTGGACAAGGAGCCAGGAGGCCGATGATGTGGCACTTGGAGTCAGGTGGCCTTGGGGTTGAGTCCCAATTTTAACAATTACTAATAGGGTCACTTTGGGCCACCAGTTTCATTCCCTCTGCTTCATTTCCTCCATCAGGGAGTGGAAAAAATCGTAGCCTCTCCCTGCAGGGATGTGGCAAGAAGGTGGTGCTCTCGAGGACAGCGCCAGGCACAGGGCCTGGCATGCAGGAAGTGCTCAGTGAGTGGGCGCTCCTCTCCTGTGACCAGGACAAAGTTTTTCCCTAAAGAGGCAGAGGACTCCTAGCCCTTCCAGGTTGGCCCCGAGCTGACTCAGCAGCACACGGGATGCCACAGCCTTCTCCCATCCCGGCTACTCCGCCTTCCCTCTACCCACTCCTCCACCCGCCACTCAGGTTGGGGGTCTACTTGGCAGCTGCAGAAGTGCACACCCTGCCTGCATTCCCTCCCAGGCCCCCGTGCCCCCCCACCTGCCAATCATGCCACATGGCCGCCCCCCCCCCCCCCCCCCCCCCCCCCCCCCCCCCCCCCCCCCCCCCCCCCCCCCCCCCCCCCCCCCCCCCCCCCCCCCCCCCCCCCCCCCCCCCCCCCCCCCCCCCCCCCCCCCCCCCCCCCCCCCCCCCCCCCCCCCCCCCCCCCCCCCCCCCCCCCCCCCCCCCCCCCCCCCCCGCCCAAGAGCCCGGCGGCACAGCAGCCTCAGGGCGCACGCAGGGCTCACACATGCTCGCCTGGCCGCCCGGTATGCAGGCCCGTTTGCTGCCATGGCACGGTGCCCACTCCCGGGCACTGCCAGGCCAGTGCACGGCCCGGCAGATGGCGGCAGGGTGGGGGCCGGGAGGGGCGTGAGAGCTCCTGCTGGTGCTCGAGGTGAGGGTTGGGTGGAGGCGGCTGCCCTGCCGGGTGGGAAGGAAGCTTGGCGGGCGGGCAAGAGATGCCGTCATGGTTTGTGTCTGGAGCCGACTCCCGCACTGCAGATCCTGGCTGGGTTTTCCCGGAGGCTTGGCTCAACCTAGCCCTGGTCATGACATCAAGGCCATCAGCTGATGAATTGAAGCTAGCAGATAAAATGATTCTGGGACTGAGAGTTCAGGAATGTTATATTCCGCTTCCAGGTCTGAAACCCATCTCTGTCCTAGTTCCATCAAATTCAACAGTGATTGTGGGAGTGTCTACGCTAGCCCCCTCTCCAGGGACCAGCATGGAGTTCCATTAGAAGGCTGGACTGAAGCAAGAGCTATCTGGTCTGGTCCCAGCCCTGCTGCTGGGCTAGCAATGCCTCAGCTTCTCAGGGCCTTGATGGATGCATCCAGGTGATGAGGATGGTTATGGTGATGGGTTTGCAGTGATGAGTAGGAAAGATGACAGATGCACATGACCTTGAGGAGCTGTGGTGCGCTTTGGAAATGGTAGGATTAGCCACATGCCTTTACGGAGAGAAGCAGGAAAGCCAAAGGTCTAGGTGACTCTCAGGACTTGGGATCAGGGAGGAGTGTGCCATGTAGGTAGAGCTACAGGAGCTCAAAGAAGGGAGGGGAGGATTCTGACAGAGACCATTGAGCAAAGTGGCCATGGTCTTGGGCTCCAGATTTGGACACATTTGTGTATTTGACTCTGGCTCTACCAACCACCAGCCATATTACAAGGTCAACTGATTTCTCTGGACGTCGCTATCCTTCATCTGAAAAATGGGATCAGAAGAATTCTTACCCCCTGGATGGGAGGGTGTAATGAGGTCAGCAGGCACAGAGCAGGGGACATGATAAAATGTTTCTGTCCTACCATCATTCCAAGAGGGCTGTAGAAACCAAGAACCTGCCTCCCTCCAGCAAGTATCTTCACAGAGTACAATGTAGCCAATAAGCATGGCTAATGTCATGCTAATCCCTAACTCTCAGTTGCATTCATTTTCTCAGCAAGCCTATTGTTTCCCTTCTACAGATGAGACAAAAATGGGCCCCAAGTCATGCAAGATGCTCAAGGACTCATGGCTAGAATTTGGAACGGAGATATTTGAACACATGTCATCTGGCTGTAAGAGCTTCCATTCTTAACTCCCCCCACTGTGCTGCCCCCTCCTCCCCTAACTCCCTGAAACCAGCACCTGGAATCAGGCTGCAGAATAGGCATCTCCTCCCTGAGGGTCCCTAGAAGAGACCAAGTGGAGGCCAGGGCTCCTTGCCTCCTGTGACCTGCCCTCCAGTGCTCTGGCCTCCGTGCTGCTGTTCCTTCTACCTGGGGGACACCCCCAGTCTTCACGGGCTGCTCGGCACTTCCTTCTGATCTCACACGGCGGCCCGGTAGGAGCCTTCTGGGACCACCTCCAACTGAAATACTCCACCCCACAAGGAGGCCACCGTGTCCCTTAGATCTGAAGTCTTGTTGGTCCCTTCCCTGGCTTTCCAGCTGCCTCCTCACAAGATAATGGGAGCTCTCCAGCGAGAGGGTCTTGTTGACCTGTTGGCTGAGCGTGTGCTTGCCAGCGTGGGTGCAGGGCCTGGCACGGCACTGGTGTGCTTGGCGAACCCTGGCCAGCTGTCTGAAACACCCAAGGAGCAGAGGACAGTGGGTTGGGGTGGGATGGGGTAGGTGCCCCACCTCTGGCCCAGCACAGGCTCCCCGGGAGGGCTCTGGCTGCAGGAGGAAACCCAGGAAAGGAAACGCGCCGCTCTGCTCCCGCCTGCCTTCTCTGATAACAATGGAGCACAAGGGTCAGCGTGACCTGCGGAAGGGAGATGGGAAACGGCTCTGGTGGCAAACTCTCTTCCAGTGTGACTCGTCACTGAGTCACCATTCCTCACCAAGATTCCCACAGGGCACCTCCAACTCGGGGAATAAACCCACCGAATGTCAGGGTCGCTGCTGAGTACTGGAGCCTCTCATCTGCGGTCTGAGCGTGCACCCGCATATAGGTCACTCAGGCTTCCAGTGGACGTGTCCAACTAAACACCATCTCCAGGCTCTCTGCACGCTTCCTCCCCAAGACCCTTCTGTCCAAATTATGCACTTGCCATGTTGGAAGCAGAAGGACCAGGAAGCTTTGGAGATGTCAGAGTCCTCAAGCCTAAAGACACCACTTAGGAGAGTGAGGGTCTCCTGCCGGCACAGCAACCCAGGCACGGTGTGGACAACGTGGGCCTGCAAAGTTCTCACCACCTCACTGCTGGCTCAGACTAGGCACCAGGGAACCACGTGGAATTCATAAACCATTTACTTTGCTCTCCAATAGTTTTATTCTTCCTTTATTTCTTCTTCATGCTTCTCCTGTGTCCCAGAATAACCCTGCTATAAAGCATAGGTTCTAATTAGTGACTGTGTGATCGTGGGCAAGTTTCTTAACTTCTCTGTACTTGAGTTTCCTTAAACGGAAATAATAATACCAACCTCAGAGAATCGTGAGGATTTAATGCGATAATTCACGTAGGCAATCAAACAATGCCTAACACAGAGTTAGCACTTAATAAATTCTTCCCGTTGTTGTTATTTTTAGTTAAGGAACTGATATTTACTATAATAAATCAATCCCCAAATCCCAGTTGGTGACAATGTAAAGTGTCATTTCTTGCTCACATCCTGGTATTGTAGACGTCCTTTCCACAGTGATTCAGAGATCCAGGCTCTTTCAATGATATGGCCCAAACTTCAGAATCTCACTTATTCAGCTATTGAAACAAAGATGGGAACTCTGTTCTATAAGAGTGGGGGGAAGCTAGATCTAGAAGTCATGCCCACCCACATTCCATTGGCTGGAGCTCAGTCACGTGGTCTTGCCAAACTACAGAGAATACTGGGAAATGTAGTCCAGCTGAGAGTTGAGGGGGAAGAGTCATGGCTTAGTGGGCAACTGGTTTTGGTTGATTATTCTTTCCTTTCTTTTTTTTTGCCATGCCACACAATCCCCAGGTCCACTGCTAAAGACCTTACATTGTCATATTTCTTTACCTGACCTTTGCTTTTCTACAATACATGTCTGCTGTCACCAAAACAGCAACTGGCAGACCTGAGGTGACTAAAAATGTGGATTGAGACATGAGTACAGGAAACATCTCACTGTGACTGCATTTCATTGTGAGCCAAATCCTCATACAATTCATCTTTGCATTGCCACCTCCAATCACTGTTTCAGGAATATAGTCAGCATCTAAGAAAGGCTAATTTATTGAATTGATGTCTTTCTTCCAAGGACATTCTGAACTATTTGATAATTGGTCATGTTAGTACAAACTTGGCAATAAATGGCATTGGCCCTCTGTAAGTCAACTTTCTGTTACTGTAACAAAATACCTGAAATAATCAACTCAAAAGAATGAAAGGTTGATTTTGGCCCAAAGTTTCAATCCATGGTTGCTTGGCTTTGGTGCTTTGGGCCTGTGGGAGGTAGAATATCATGGCAGGGAGTACATGGTGGAGCAAAAAGTTTCTTATCTCATGTCAGCTGAGAAGCCATAAGAAAGACAACAAGGAGCCAGGGTCCCTTACAAGGTCACACCCCCATTGACCTAACTTCCTCCCCCCAGGCCCCACCTCTTAAAGGTTCCAACACCTCCCATTGGCATCACAGACTGGACCAAGCCTATATCACATAGCCATTGGAGGACATTCAAGACCCAGACTATAACAGGACCTCAGCTTCAGCATCAGGGAGACATTTGGGAATAGAGAAGACTGTGGTAAGCTAGCAACACTGTGCTAACTACAAACACAGCTATGACTTAGTACTAGCTAATTTTGGCCATTTGGGACCCAAATGTTACCAGATTTTTTTTCCTTTGTAAGGCAAGAATGTGGAATTTTTATGTGCAATCTCCTGATTCTTTAAATGTAAACTTAACATTGCTTTACATAGCATACTAAAAAAACAATCTGCAAAAATGCAGTGTATAGGGAAAACCCCACAATGTGGGCCAAACACAATGTCTTTAGGGCAATACCATTCCAAAATTATAATGGGAAGAGGCTTGCCCATATTAGCAAGAGCAACCTGCTTTACTTAGTCCACTGATTCAAATGTCAACCTCATCCAGGAGCTCCCTCACAGACATACCCAGAATGACAATGTGTGACCAGATGTCTGAAGAGTCACTACCCAGTCAAGTTGACACATAAAACTAACCATCCCAGAGACCTCCAAGACTGTTGCCTTATATACCTTCAAACATGGAGACGGTCTGGTATAGCACAGTGATCCAGATTCTAATCTCAACTCTGTCACCACTGTGCTCCTTGACCCCCAGGTAAGGTCACTCAGGCTCTCTGCTTCCCTTTGTTTATGCCCATGAGGTGAGAGTCAAATACCATGACCTGGCCAGGTCTTTTCCAACTGAGCAGCTTCTGCCTTATAGATCTGGAACCAAAGCATAACACATTTACCAACCACGTCGCTTGTGACTTTATTAAGTAATTTGTACAAAACCTCCAAGAATAATTTATTCACCCAGTGGTGTGAGACGAGGGGAAGAAAATCAATACAACAGTGTCTCAGTCATTTTTTATTTTCTAAACCACGAAAGAGATTTTTATTCCATTTCACAGTCCTCGCAGGCAACTTACCCTACAATGTCTTTATGGCCAACTTTCAAGAATGTCTAAAGAGATTCATTTCAGGGACTGAAAGTCCTTGCTTTACCCAGAAACCACAGGAAAGAGCCCTCCTGGGGAACAAACTTTCCCAGGGCTTTTCATGACACTTGAGGGATGACTAGAGAAGTGAGAAGGGAGAGGGCTTGCGAGGAAAGCAACATTCCTTGTCTCTCAGATTGTCTCAAAGTCATTCTGGGAAGAAATTTAAAGGCCTCTCGTCTCGAATTCAATTGCCACCTCTTCAACAACTTAAAGTTGTTAGGCTCACTTCTCTTCCATCACAGTAATGGGCAAACTGACACTTTGCTTAAACAGACTCACTGCACTAGTTGACTGCAAGGAGCACCCATAGGTTTTCTGCAGAAAGCAAGGTGCATCACCCATCCTAAAGAAGCCCAGACACTTTTATTTATTTATTTTTTCTGGTCCTAGCAGGTCAAATGAGAAACAAAGAGAAAGATATTCAATTAAGAAGACACAGTTTCTAGTCCAAGTAGACCAGGATCTACTGACCAGGCTAGAGTAGGAAACTCATCCTCCTCAAGCCTCAATCTTCTCATGTGTATAATGGGGCACTTTCTATCCACTTTCTTCATGGAGTTGTAGGAGGATCACATAAGCTAACATCTGTACCTGCTAGGTTTCTTGGTGGTGAGCAACAGAAACCAACTGCCTTAACAATCACAGGGCCATTAGAAACATCAAAGGCACAGGATACTGTAAAATCAGGATGAGATATGGACAGAGCTTTTTGAAGATATTGCATCTGTGCAATTTCACTTCTGCACTCTGCTTTGCAATTCTGGGATTGGGCCTTTCTAAATCAACCTCCTCCTATTGAATTTTGGTGATTGGGGTCACTGCAGGGAGGCTCCCCTCTTTCCACTGTGTCTCAAATATCCCTCTTTTCTAAGGACATCTGTCATTGGATTCAGGGCCCACCCTAAATCCAACATAATATCAAGATCCTTCACTTAATTATATCTTCAAAGACCCTTTTTTGAAATAAGATCACATTCACAACTTCTGGGTGAACATATATTTTGGGGAGGGGGGTGCTAGCATTCAACCTGCTACAGTGACACCTCTTATACTTTACTGACTAGTTACTCATCCTTTACCTCCAAACCTATAGAACAATTAGTCTTTCCCTCTTAAGGCCTCCTCCAGTCAAGACTTGTCCAGAAATCCTAGGGACATAATGTCGTCCAAAGGGAACCTACAGGAACCTCTCAACATGGGGAGAACTCCAGGGCAGAATCAGACCGCTGCTCTTGGGGACCAGCCGCCCACACCCTGAGGGAACCCTGTAAGCTGCCTGTCATGGCCAGCCACAAACCGCCGCGGGAGAAAAACTCGGAGGCAGAGTAAAGCTATTACTACTTTTACTTCTACTTTCTTAGAGAGAGCTTAAAGAGGGAAAGAAAGATTTTTAGAGAGAAAGATTAAAGAGAGCTTTTCTTCTTGTCTTCTTAGCTTAGAGAGAAGAAAGAAAGATAGAGAGAGCTTAGCTTAGAGAAAGATTAGTTTTTAGAGCTTCTTTCTTCTTTCTTCCTCGGGAGCCTCGGCCTAACTCTGACCAGCCATTCTATCTGGTTTCTCTTCTGTAACCGCTCTGCCTACGTTCTGGCCGCTCTGATTCTTTTCTTCTCCGACCCGAACTCTTCTGACCGACCGACCAAGCGACTGCACGACTGACTGAATGAATTCGTTCTCCTAACTCCGACCGCTTTCACCTGGTTATATACCTTTAGCTTTGCGGGTGCCTCAAGTGCATTTACTGGTGCGTCACATACATATCAGGTGGAACTTATGGCTTCCAGCTAGCCACAATAACCCTTCCTAATTGGGGCTCCTTCAGAAACCTATGTCCAGGGAGCTGACTGGCTGCTGCTTCAACTCTGCCTGGCTAGGTCCCTGTTAGCGCCATCTTGTTCTTGAGGTTTGGCACTCCTTTAATACCAAACTGACCCAGGAGTCCCTGGCGTAGGACATGCAGGAATGCAGCTCATATCCCCTCTCCCCATCCTTTTGCCATCTTCAGGGGTCCAGGCATCTCTAGGGATGCTGGTCTTTCTGTGATTCATTTCTCACACGTCTCAGAACCAGTTTCACCACCACCTATTTTCCAGGGGTCCTCCAAAGTGGACAGGCAGGTTTCCCTCTTCACCTTCAAGGCACCAAGGTCTGATTGTAAGATCCTCCTTCCCCAGACCCCGGGCAACAACCCTTCCATCCAAACAAGACTCTCAAGTGAATCTGAGCTACATCTCTTTAAAAGATGGGGGAGAAGACCTTGAGCAACTCCAGGGTGATTTCTGGATCTGAATAAGGAGAGGAAATCCCACAAGTTTAATCTCTGTCAGGTCATCCCTCTAGTGATTACCTGTTATTATGTGAAAAATCAAATTGCAAAATAGCACAAAGAGTGTGATCCTATTTCAGTAAATAGATGTAGATCTAAGAATGATATCCATTAAATTATTTACAAGAGTTGTCCCTAGGTGATAGGATGATGGACTATTTTTATTTTCATCATTTTCTTATCTGCATTTTCTCAGTTTTCTCCAATGAACATATATCACTTTGGTAATAAGATTTTTAAGGTTATATAAAAACTAATACTAGCACCCTGCAGTCACATAGTGCTTTTCTGTGTCTCACATCTCTAATCTAATTTCCTATCTGTGAGGTCAGAGGGGCAGGTATTTTTATCCCTGTTTTAAAGGTGGAGACTCTGAGGAACAGAAAGTGTGGGGTATGACATGCCCAAGGTCTGAGAGCAGAGCTGAGACCAGCACCCAGGCAGGGCTACCAGCTCTCAGTTCAGGAAGATTCACTCATGCCTGGAGCAGGTCAGCTGTGGATAGGAACGTACAAAGAAGGACGCGGAAATCAGGACTTGCTGAAGTCAAGATACTGCAATGCCAAAGGTCATAATGATCCTGGCTTTGGCCACTTGCAAAACTGAGGCTGAGACAAGAAACTATTAGAATGTCTGAGAAACAAGCTCAGGAAGAGAAGGAGGCCCTGAAACTCAGCAGAATGGAGAGAGATGGCTTCCCAGTTGAGGTAATTATTTCATATGAAGGTGAGCTCAAGGTGTGAGCTGCAAAATGTCCTGAATGCCATGAAGTCATGGGGAAAGCTGCGAAGTCATCATGTAAGGAAGGAGACTTATAGGAGATTTGTTGGCCCAACCGAGGTCTTAAGAAAGGGCAGGTAGGAGTACCCTCCATCCCCCCCCCCCAAGTGCCTTCAAGCTCTTCCTTCTAGCAGGGGTATGAAGATGCATGAGAGAACATACACTTCTCAAAGTGGTCTGCATGAACATCCAGAGCCAAACTCAGGGTAGCAACTGGATAAAGGCCTGTTGACTCCATGAATTCTCCCATCCAATGCATGTCCCTCCTGGGAGAAAAGATACGATATATATTATCACCTCCATGTTTTCCATCTAGAACACCGAGGCCCATTGCCTTGACTTGCAAAGTTCACGTTAGTGAGCAGTCCGATGGGGACTCTAAACTTGAGTCCCTGTCTCCTGATTCAACATGATCTCTGCTCCACACATTGGAAGGCCTCCCACAGGGCCACTTCAGAGGCACCTGTGTTTGCTCTTTTGGTACTAAATTGTCCTGAGGCAACATCACATAAACATTACGAAAACGACTCCAACTGCACTAATTAACTCCCAGGGAGTTAGCTTCCCCCCAACCCTGAAGCCACTCCTGGTTGGTTCTGCGTTTATCCCACAGCAGCTGTGGAAAGAGAAGGGAGGACAAAGTTCAAGGCAGATGGGATGCAGACAAACAGGAGAAAGTGGGGGTGTCTGATCGAGTGCTGTTTTGGTTAGAAGTTGTTTCACTGCAAGCTAGAGAAACCGATCTCAGATCTGCTCATGCAGAAAGGAGAAGGCCTGAGAAGGATGGAGACGCGACCTCACGTCACACGGAAGGGCCTCAACTGGGTCTTGGGGCCAGCTGGGTTGGAGTGGGAGAACATTCCAGGACTCACTTGCTCTTGTACATGCTCTCTCCCTTCCCTCCCACCCCCCATCACTTTTATTTTGGTTTCTCTTGCACATGTTGGGTTTCTTCTTTCCTAACTGAAGACCAGCTCCCTCCTCCTGGTGAGACTGGGGCCTGAGAATTTTCCAGCCTCATTTCCTCAGCTCCTACTAGCAGAGAAGGGCTGAACTGCTCCCTTTAGATCTAGTTAAAGAAAAAGAAAGCCCTGGTAAACAATAAAGATTAGCTGACCTGGAGTCAGGTATTCAACCCCAGCCCAGACACAGAGTTATACTCAGTGGACGTGGCCATAGGGGCCCCATCTGGGAGCCTAGGAATGTCTAGAGAAGAAGCGTCATTGTTTGGCTTCTGATTGATCTTCTCATGCTTGAAGACACATTTTGCGTTACGACCTAGGCTGGGCTGCATGATCTCATACATCTTCACAGCCACTCCATGAAGTGGCTGTCATTGTCTCCATTAACAAAATGAGACCCAGGCAGGTTGAGCAGCTTGCTCAGACTGTGCAACTGCTGAGCGACGGAGCCACAATTTACATTCACTCCTGCTTGGCTCCAAATCACGTTCCCTTTCTTATACCACATTGTTTCTTTAATTTAATGTGCATTCAAAGTGTACTTACTGTGTACAAAATCCTGTAAGGCATACATAAATAATCAGTGCCTGACTTTCTAGTGTCTGTTTGGGATGACCTTACTCATCCTTAAGAAAGTTTAATAACAAGCCAGGCGTGGTGCTGTCTGTAATAAAATACAAAAAAGGGCTGGGGATGTGGTCCAGTGGTCGAGTGCCCCTGAGTTCAATCCCCGGTACCAAAAAAAGAAAAAGAAAGAAAGAAAGAGAGAGAGAGAGAGAGAGAGAGAGAGAGAAAAGTTTAATAATAAGAAGAGTTAAGCACAAGGTACCAAGTGCCACATCATGGAAAAGGGAAAGAAAATGTGTGCTTCTTGAGTTCTGTGCACCAAGTCCTGTGCTAAACATTTTCACATTGATTCTCAAGACTGGCACTATCTGATGGGGGTAGCCACTAGCTATGCTTGGCTATTTGGATTTATTAAAATGAAATACAATTTGAAATATGCTTTCCCTTACTAGCCACATTTCAAGTCTTCCAAAACCACACGTGGCTAATGGCTGCCATATTGGAAAGCAGAAATTAGGAACATTTTAACTGCCACAGAAAGTTCTATTGGACAGCACCGTCCTAGACTAAAAGCTTGACGAGAACAGGCATTGGTTTACTCTCCATTTTATGTCCAGCACCTCCATAGTACCTGAGGCATAGTAGGCACTAAATAGTTATATAAACAAATGATCATCATTATATATTCACATGTATTTATTATATATTTACATAGATCTAACATGTATATATTCAGCATATATTCACATATTCAACAACAACCTCCATTAGATTTGTTGTATATTTAATTATGACTTTCTATAAAACACAAAGAAAGAGGAAATGAAATATGCCTGGATCTCTTGGAGGTAGCACATTTTGGGTATAGGCTGGGACAGGGGACAGACAGAGCCACCATAATAAGTATCCTGTCTCAAGCACCTGTGACCTTCACTCCAACTTATTATGGTTGTAATTCCTTTGGCTCCTCTCAACAACCCTATCAAGTGAGACTATTATCTCTATGTTGTAGATTAGGAAACTGAGTCTCAGAAGGGCAAATTTCCCACTTAAAATCTTACAACCAAGTATACATCAGAGTTTCCCAAGCCAACACTGTCTTATATCTCATGCCCCCTTCCCATTTCTTCCCTGGACAGTGGGAGACTGACTTGCTCTTGGCATAGAGAGTTTTCAGAATTGGGGTGAATCTGACCCCTGCCAAGCCAGCAGATGTTCAGTTCTCTTCCAGTTCTCCCAAGCCCAACAGACCAGATCATCAATCACCTGGGCCAAAGGTGAGCAGCCCTACAGGTCTGGCTCTCCACTCAGAGGAAAATGACTCTTCTGCGCCCCCTTGTGGCCAGGTGAGGCATGGGCTCAGGGAAATGGGGCAGTCTAGTGTTAGAATCCCATAGAAGAATACCACCCTGGGTGGTCTTGGCGGGTGCAGAATCTGCAGGGAGCTCTTCCCTGTCCTACGGCCTATGGCGTTGGGTGGTGAAAAATTTTGTCCAAGTGTCCCTGGTTTGCAGGGGCATTGTCTCATTATTGAAGTGTGCACTTTCTCCCAAAGGAAAAAGCAAATTACCTTTCCTTCAAGAGCTCTCATCTAGAAGTTTTCAGGGTGTTTCTTTGTCTAATAGCTCTTTTCTTGCTTATTTATTTATTGCCCATATTTGATTAAAACGTATTATATTCTCAGGAGTCCCCCTCCCCCCAAAGGTCACTTTCCACAGGCTCGATTTAATTAACGAGTGCTGACTTGAAGATGAAAGGTAGGAAACAAAAGGTCTTCCTTATCCAATCTGAGCCCAAATAAAATCATATTAACATTTCACCTTTTGTTCCTGTGCAAGAAAAGCCTTTGGTGCATTGTCTCAAAAGTTATTGAAATCATTAGGAAAGAAAGAAAGGAAAGGAGTAGACAGCCGTTGGCAGTGAATTTGGACCACCACCCCACCTCAAGCCAGGATCTAAGGGAAAGGAAAAAGCAGAGAATAAGGAAGAGAAGGAGGGAAGAGAAAGAGAAAGGGAGAGATTCTGTGACAGTGCTGTATCCTAAGGCTTATTTTAAAGTCAAATCAGGGAAAGACAACCATTTTGCACAAAAGCATATGAATGTCCTAGAACTACCTCTACTTGCAGGCAGAGGCCCAAGAATGTAAAGTCCATGAAAGCATGGAGCTTTTCTGTTGTTTATCAGCATCTTGCCAAGCCCCTAGAAAAACGCATGGTCCACGTTAGCAACTCACTAAATATTTTTCAAACATCTTAAATGAACAAACTCCAGGCAAGCTAGGTTTGCACAAGTGTCTCTTCATTCACCCTGGACACTGAGGCAAGTCATTGCTCCTCTTTGAGCCTGAACAGCTCCATCTGCAACAGAAAGACAATATATGCCTAGTCCTGCTTTCCTACAAGGGGAGTGATGAGGACAAACCATGCAGAGCTCAGAAGCCACTGCCACGGGACGACTTCTTCACGTGCCTCCCTGTGAAGTTCCAACTTCACGCCCATCACCAGCCTTTCACCAACACAGTTGAAAAACCAAGAGAAAGAAAGAGATGGGAATATCATCACTTCTGCAGAGAAATGGAAAAGGAATGGAGGGAACCCCAAACAGAAGCCAGCTACATATTTTTGTTGTCCAAAGGGGAAAATGTACATTGACATCTCAAATGTCTATCAAACTGCAGCCAGTCTTCACCTTCCTGCCTGCAATTCTCTAGGTGGTGCATAAAGAGTATGTGACACCTAGAGGGCCCCGCAGGGGGTAAAGGTCACCAGGTGTGAGCTACTGCAATGAAGAGTTTATTAAATCCCTGGCAGATGAACTTTCCCACAGACTCGGGGCTTGTCAGCAAGGAGTTTCCATCACCCTGCATGGTCCAAGTGCCCAGGAACCAGACCCAAGCTTCCCTGCAGTCAGAGCAGCCTCTCTTCCCCTGATTCCACTCCCTTTGCTCACGCAGGTATTTTCTCCCCCACGGTGGAGGCTAAGTACAAATGCATCTTCTGTCTGTAAGAGGGAAGTGAAGTATGTTCTTAAGGCTGCATGTGACAGCATCTGCAGGATGAGGAAACTGAATACATCCCAGTTAGGAAAAAGCAAGGAAACCTGGACAAGCCTTCTAGTCCTGGTTTCCTCCACCAGAGTGCACAGGGTCAAGCCCAGGTGATTCCTGGTGTGTGCTTCTTAAGGCCTCCAGCCTCTGCTTAAATTATCTGGTCCAAACTTGATAATCAGAGCAATTTGTGCTTACTCAGACAAATGCTTTCTCTGCCATCACCATGCAGGGCAAATGAGAGTCGGTTCTCTTCTCCTTAATGAGCAGTAGGGGTTGAAGATGAGGTCTGCTTGACTCCCCGCCCACTCTCCTCCGCTGGCCCTTCCTCTGGCTGCCCTGCAGCTTTGAAACAATCCCCTTCCTCTCTCCGGGCCTCGGTTTGTCATTCTCATTTGCGGTGGACATTCTGACAGGCAGAGAAGCTGACCAAGAGATCCTACCTTTTTTTTTGTGGCGTTTTAGTTGCCTTTAATGACAACATGATAATCCAGAAAGAGAAGTTTCCATCCTCCATGCCACAAATACCTAGCAGAAGTTGATTGCATGGGAATGTCACTGCCACTGCTGAGAGATGGAAGAGGAGTGGAAGACCCCCCACCCCCAACCCCCACCCCAAGCAGGAGCACGCTCCTTCTATCGCCCGAAGCGGGGACAGGTGGCATTTCTGGACGTTCGCTCTGTACATTCAGTACATATTTCTTGAGCACCTGATCTGTGCTAGGACCCATTCTGGGCATTTGGGATACATCAGTGAACCAAACAGAGCAAGATCCCTGCCCTTGTGGCTTTCAGATCCTAGGGGGAGAGACAGGAAATAAACTGTAGGCATAAGAACCAATAAATTATGTAGCATAAGGTGATCAGTGTTATGGGGGGAAAGAAGAAGAGTAGCCAGGAAGTAGCAGGAAGCTGGGGTCTGGGACTTGAGGGTCAGGAGGCAGAGTAGCCTGCATGCTATCGGCACAGGAGGGAAGCAGCCAGCCCAGGCTGGGGGTAGAGAGAGGACGGGCAGGGGCAGGGAAGGTTTTCCAAATTAGAGGCTGCGTGCCTTG
Organism: Tamias sibiricus; assembly: GCA_025594165.1. Taxonomy (NCBI): domain Eukaryota; kingdom Metazoa; phylum Chordata; class Mammalia; order Rodentia; family Sciuridae; genus Tamias; species Tamias sibiricus. The sequence goes on from CM046672.1 coordinate 36,213,221, forward strand.
CGCAGACGTTCTCACGAGGGAGCGGGGGTGTGTTCCAGCAACGGAGCGGCTTGTTGAAAGTCTCGAGAAGAGAGGAGACCGTGAAGGAGGGGACTGGAGTGGTTAAGCCTGGCTGGAGCTGATGCTTCAACGGAGGTGAGTTGGACTCAAGGTGAGGCCAGACTCTAAAGCCCTTAGCTACAGCAGAGGCTCTGGATTTTGTCCTCAGAAGACACAGGCTGCAGAAAGACCTTGCCTGGAGACATGTGACCAGAACTGATGAAGCAAGGGGAGGACTGTGAGGGCCACCAGTGCCGTTCTCCCAAAGCTCCAGCTCTCTGCCTCCACCCACCCGAGAGCACCATGCTTCTCTTGCCTTAGGGTAAGCATGGCCAGGTGACCTGCTCTGGCCACTGAAATGAGAGTGGAAGTGTCACTTGTCACTTCCAGATGCAAGCACTTAAAAGCTGGTGTGATTTGCTCCGATAACCCTGTGGCTCTCAGCTACAGTCATTCTCAGCCTCAGAGCTAACTACCAGCAGAGGGGACAGTGGCCCTGGACAGTTGCTCTGCCCTGAAAGTGGTTTCATGAGAACAAGAAGCTAACTTCTGTGGGACTGTGCCAGAGTCTTGGGGGTTGTTTTCACTGCAACATAAATTAGCTGATAGTGACTGCAGTTTGGATTTGGTTTGTCCCCACCAAAACTCATGTGGAGATGTGATTCTCAATGTGGCAGTGTTGGCCGATGGGACCTTTGGGAAGTGAGACGTTGGTATCTCCCTTTGGTCTCTTGCCATGTGACCTCTCCTGCCCATGGGACTGCTCTACACTCCCACACACCTGCCACATGACAGTCTCCACCATGCTATGAGGCAGCATGAAGCCCTAGCCAGATGTGTTACCCAAACTTGAATTTTCCAGCCTCCAGAACCATGAGCCAAATAAACTTTTTTCTTTATAAATAAAACAGTCTCAGTTGTTCTATTATAGCAACAGAAAATGGACTAATGCAGTGACTGACACAAGGATTGCTTCAGAGAGCCCCTGGTTCCTCACTACATTTCACCTTATTCCTGGAAGCTGGGAAGAATCTTCCCATTCTTACCACAACTCAAGCCACCAGCACCTCTCTAGCTCCCACCCTCCTGCCTCCTGCCAATGATTATCATTAATTACCCCCAACTTCTCCCCTATATTTGGAAACTGCTCAGTCTCCTGCAGTGCCTTCTACCCAGTAGTGCCGAGAGTCAAGCAAATGGTGCAAATGACCCCATTTTGCAGAGGCATAAACTGAGGTAGAGAAGAGTCAAATGACATGGTCAAAGTGACAGGTCTGGGAAAACTCAGGGTGGGGTCTGAGCCTGGATGTTCTAGGCCATCATGTTCCCATCTCAGAGCCTGGAGAAGATCCCTGTAGGGCTGAGGAATGGGGGATGTTCTGAGCAAGAGACCACACATTTCCAATCGTTCAGTCAGCTTTCATCTTCCACACCAGGTTGCACCTGAGCTGGAGGGAGACAGGCCGGGGTGCAACCATGGACTCTTCTCCAAACCTCTCTCTCATGCGCCACCCACTCTGCATCTGCCCCAGGCACATGGGCCACCTGACAGCTTCTGCTGACAGGTCAGGCTGCTGCCCACCAAGCGACTTCACGAAGGATGTTTCCCAGTCGGAAAAGCTCCATGTCTTCCCTGTGGCCTATGCGTGCTCCTGTGCATGTGGCTCCTACGCATGCATCCCATCTTGACCCATATGTCACCTCAGGGAGGTCTCCCCTGATTTCTCAGGCAGGTACCATGCTCTCATATTCCCTGTGTGACACTGCCTTCATGACATCCTGGTCTCTGCTGGCAATGGGCTCACCGTTGGATAAAGTCCACCTTCCCTTTTAGTCTGTAAGCATCCAGAGGGTAGGGTTTTGTGTCCCCCCCCCCCCGTTTTCCTCATCCCACAATTTTGAACTTAAAACGTCACACTAAATATTTGTAGACAGCATGAATAAATTGCCAAAAGCTGTACAAATGAAAGGGATTTTAGTCTGTCTACATTAAATGGCAATTCTACCTTCCCCAGCTTAAGCAGGATTTCATGGATCTTATGCCGTAGGGGCTTGATTGCATTTTAAATAAAAAGACCCAGTCTCTAGACACCATGGGCAGCCCGCGTTGGGGCCTTTCCCAAGTAATGAACTTCCCAGAGCATTATTGCAGCACTAAATTGTGTTAATCAAATGGGAAGTGGTAAGCGGTTTCCCTCCCCGTGTAATCCTTCTTGAGCCGAACACTCTCAGTGGGAAAAGAAAAAGGCCGGCGCAGATCAGAGTCCAGGATGAATCAAAGAAGAGCAGCAGTTTTGATTTGTGTTAATTTTGCATGTACAAAAAAAGCCCCCCTTCCTCATCTCTCTTTATTAAAAAGAGGCAGAAGCATGACAATAACGCACTGTTTGAAGAGTGACAATCAAAAGCAGAACATTTTGCTCAGACACTAAAGAGGCAGAGGGAGAGAGGAGGCTCAGATTCGATGCCGCTCTGTCTCTGTACCTAAGAACAAAGCCCTTCGCCAAAGCCTTTGGGAAGGATCCAGATGATCAGGTGTGTGGGGGTGGGCAGGAGGGGCGCCTTCCTCTTACATCAAGTGGCTACCGTTTCCAGGTTGGAATGAACTCCTCCTTCGTTCCTCCCTTCAGTGACATGTTTCTGGACTCTCTGCTGGGCATAGAGAGAACAGGACTCAGAGTCCTGCTCTCAGGATACTCCCACTCTGGTAGGAGGATGGAGATAAAAACGGGTGCTCATACTATCAAGAGAGGGGGCTGTTGTCATGGAGGAAGGGCCCAGATGCTGGAGGAACACCAGAGCTTGAGGTGTGGCTAGGTCAGGGGAGGTCAGGGGGACCCCAGTGTTCCCACCTTCCCATTATCCTACTTCCATAGGTCCTTGGCCAAGACAGATCAGGGTCTAGAATGGATTAAGGATCCATTCTGTAATCTGCACACCTGTCATCTCAGTGGCCTGGGAGTCTGAGGCAGGAGGATTACAAGTTCAAAGCCAACCTCAGGAACTTAGTGAAGCCCTAAGCAACTTATCAAGACCCTGTTTCTAAATAAACATTTGGGGATGCAGCTCAGTGGTTAAGCACCCCTGGGTTCAATTCCTGGGACCAAAAAAAAAAAAAAAAAAAAATAGCAGTACTTTTGACTTATGGTAATTTGACTTATAGTAATTTTGCATGGACAAAAAAACAATTGGGTATGAACAACCAGCTGTTAAAATTCTCCTTCAGGGTGAAAAGAGTCTTTCAATTTCTTGGACTTGGAGAAATTTCCCCATATACAAGTGTCCTTCCTCCAACAACACTTAGTGTCCCCTCAACTTGCTTAATTTCGAGTTCACCGAGATCCTCCCCAACAAGTCTGGAGGAGGTGAAATGTCCCGTCTGTCTCTCTTATCCCAGAAGTTGGGCTGGAAACACTGCAAGAGCCCACCCGTCAGCAGGCGCTCTTGAGGAGAAAGGCAGGGTGCTGGACAAAGAAGAAGAGTCCAGAAGAAGAGAAACAGGCAGAGCCGATGGGAGACAGATGGAGCGTACCCTGGTTGCAACGGAGCCCGCCTCCTTTTTCTTGGAAGGGAATTTGGAGCATCATTGTCAACCAGGATGGTCATTCCACAAATCCTCTGAACTGAGTCCTTACTATTTTCCAGGCACAAAGATGCTCACATTTCCTCTGTAATATCACCTTCAATGCCCACCTATCCCTGTGTGGCAGGTGAGGCGATGATGCATAGAGAGATTGAGAAATGTGCCTGGGTTCACCAAGTGCCACCATTGAAGTCCCTGATGGGTTGGCCCTCAAACCCATTTTCCTTCCATTGAAACCTGCAAGGGTTTCTGAGAGCACTTGCAGTATTTTATGCGGTTTTGTAAGCTAGACAGTGGCAGAGCACAAGTGGTCCAGTTACCCAATATTTTTTTTTTTTTTTTAAAAGCAATTACGTTTTTCAGACTGTTAGTTGCTATGGCAGACCGTGCCCTTTGGTATTTGTGAAATGGAAGAACCAGCAAGAACGCAAAGCCACTGAGGCATTTCGCATGGTGCCGGGAAGCTGCATGCTTTTGATGTTGGGTCCACAGACCCAGAGGAAATCAGAGGCCTTCAGACACTGCAGAGCTGTTGCCTCTGAAAGAGCAACCAGACTGCTGGGATGAGGCAGCGCAGGGGAAGGACACTGGGATGGGAACAAGAAACCTGGGCCCACAACACACTGCTGCCATGAGCTCGCCACAGGCCTTCAGGATGGTCACATTTGTCCTTGAGAAAAATGAGGTCACTACTAGTGAGAATGCCATCATTAGTGGTCAAGAATGGTGATTGTGACTGCTTCCCAACTGGGACTCGATCCGTGAGTGTGGAGGGGCATTGAGTGTCAGTTGAAATGGGTCTGGAATTATTCGTAGGGAGAAAAGGAGAAAATGCTCAGCAATTAAAGGCACCGTGAAGAGCAAGAATGCAACTCACATAAAAAGAGCAGGGTGTTACACACACACACACACACGCATGCACGTATATATTACTAATGAGGCAGGTAAAAATATGGTTCTCCTACTTATGTATCAGAACATTTCTGAGTCTTACATGCCAAGTGCTGTGCCAGGTGCTGAAGAAATAATAGTCAAGAAAGACAAAGTCTGTTACTTCATTGAGGCTACATAACAATGAGGAGTTGAGAGACAACAAGGGACTTAGTCAGTCCATCAGCAGCCCCTTCCTATGGAGCTCCACGTTCTTCCTTAGGATAAGGTTTAATGGCTGCATAGTATCCCACTATTTAGATTTACCATAATTTACCAAATGAATCTGCCATTGTTTGGCATTGACTTTTTTTCAACTTTGGAGGAATTGCACAAATTTATGGGTGTTTTTCAGTAATATCCCCTTAGGATAGAAGCAAAGAAGTGGAAATACTGGGTTAGAGGGTATTAACTTCTTATCTACAGCTATATGGTAGGACAGTCAAGGCCCAAGCCCCTTAAAATTAACCTAGAAACCATTGACAAAGGTATCTGGGAAAAAATGTTCTCAAATGCTTGTAAATTTAACAATACAATTTTCAACAGTCTGTGGGTCTAAAGGAAATCTCAAGGGAAATTAAATGGTAATTTGAACAGATAATTGAACAAAGACAAAATACAACATACTGAATGCGGGAAACAGGTTAGGTAATGTTTAGTAAGAAATATATAGCATTAAGTGCTTGTATTTAAAAACTAAAGGCTTTATATTAGCAATCTACTATTTTTACCTGGAAAAAAAAAAAAAACTAAAGAGAAAAATAAACCTGAAGCAAGCAGAAAGGAGATGAGGATAAGAGGGAATCAATGGCATTAAAAGCAAAAATAGAGAAATCAATGAAAACAAAAGTTGGTTCTTGCAAGAGATCAATAAAATTGATAAGTCCATAGCTAGACTCTCCAAGAAACAGAAAATACAAAAATTACCATTATTTGGAATGAAAGAGGGTATCTCTTGAGACCACACAGACAATAAAGGTTAATGAGGGAGTGCCATAAACTACCCTGTGCACATAAATTTGACAGCTTCAATGAAATTTTTCAATTCCTGAAAGCCACAAACTACTACATGTACCCCAAATAAGGAGATAATCTAGATAGTCTGTTACCTATAGAGAAATTAAAAATTATAGATTAAATCCTTCTGAAAAAGAAAACTGCTGGCCCATATGATTTCTCTATGGATTGTACCAAAAATTTAAAGAAGACTCTCTACACAAATTGTTCTAGAAAATAGAGGAGGTGGGAGTGCTTCCCACTTATTTTAGGAGACCAACATTTATTTGGTCCCACATCCAGAATAAGGTAATGCAGAAAAATTACAGACCAATATCCACCAAGAATATAGATACGAAAATCACCCATCAGAGTACTAGCAAATTGATTATATAAAAAGGATAATTTATCACAGCCAAATATGTGTATCCCAGGAATGCAAGGCTGGTTTAACATTTGAAAATCAGTCACTGTAATCATTCATGTTAATAAATTGAACAAGAAAAATTACATGGCCATATCAATTGATACATAATCAGCATTTTTAAAAAAACTCCACATATATCCATGATTTAAAAAAAAAAAAAAAAAAAAACCTCAGAAAACTTGGAAAGGAATGTGTTTAACCTGATAAAGGACATCCACAAAATACATATAGGTAAGATCATATTTAATGGTGAAAAAATGCATGCTTTCATCTCATAATTGGTACTGAGGAAATGATGTTCACTCACACCACTATAGTTCAATATTATGTTAAAAATTCTTCTTCCAGGCAATAAGACCAAAACCAAAAGAGTCATAGAGTTTGGAAAGGAAAAAAATAAAACCGTCTTTATTCAATATACCATGAATTATGCATGGAAAAATCCCAAAGGAATCTATTTAAGACAAAAAATAACTAAAGCTATTAGATAAGTTTAGCAAGGTCAGGAAATTCAAGATTAACACATAAAGGAAAAGCAACTGTAATTCCATATACCAAAATAAACATTTGGAAAACAAAACAGAAAAATGAGAAATTATATCCCATCTATGTATAATATAGCAAAGTGAATAAATGCATTCTACTGTCATGTATAGCTAATTAAAACAAATTAAAAAGTAACAAACAATGGCTCCCAAAAAAGAAAGTAGCAACAATGTAGGTATAAATTTAACAAGGTGTGCAGGATCCCTTTGTTAAAAATTCCAAGACAATGATGAAAGGAATCAAAGAAGTTCTAAATAGTTGAAGCAACATGCTGGGCTCACGCTTTGGAAGACTCAATATAGCTAAGATGTCGGTTCTTTCTCAAACTGGCCTAGATGTTTAATGCAATTCCAATCAGAATCCCAGCAGGGATTTTTGTAGATATGAAGAGATTAATTTTAAAATTTATATGAAACAGCAAAGGAGGTAGAGTAGCCAAACAATTCTTTAAAAAGAACAATGTTGGAAATTTTTATACTATCTGATTTTAAACACAGTGACCAAGATGATATGGTATTAGTCAAAAAAAAAAAAAAAAAAAAAAAAAAAAAAAAAAAAAAAAAAAAAAAAAGATCCACCTACCAATGGAACAGAATGGAAAGTCTAGTGAAAAACTCACACAAATAGAGTACATTTTTTCTTAAACAATCCTATGCCAAAGAAAGAATAAAAGAAAAAAGAATGAATATTTTTTTAAGGGAAGAAAGGGAAGGAGAGAAAAAAGGACATTGGTATAACTCACACCTTACATAGTAATTAACTCAATAGACCAGAGATCTCAATGTAAAATATAGAACTAGAACTTCTAAAAGAACACAGAATAGAAAAATTTTGTCACCTGCATTAGGCAAGGAGATATTAGATTTTACACCAAAAAGCTGTTATATTAGACTTCATTAAAATGAAAAGCTTTTGCTCTGCAAAAGATATTGTGAAGAAACTCACAAGACAAACAGACAAATGGAAGAAAGTATTTACAAATAACCCAATTACTTATATCTAGAACATATAAAGACTTTTCAAAACTCAACAATAAGAAAACAAAAACTCAATTAAAAAAGGGTCAAAATATTTGAACACACTTCACAAAGAAAATACGTGGATGGCACATGAAACCATGATCACCATCATTAGTCATAAGAGAAGTGCAAATCGAAACCACAGTATGACTCCACAGTGCTGCTATTAGAATAGCTACAAAAAAGCACAACAGCCCAATACCACAAAGTGCCACCAAGGAGATGTAGCTACTGGGAGTCTTGTTTCCTATTGGAATGCAAAATAGTACAGTCACTCTAGAAAATGTATAACTAACATAGGACCCAGCAAAACCGCTCCTAGGTGAAATAAAACTTGAAATAAAAACTCTTCTTCATACAAAATTCTGTATATGAACTGTTTATAGCAGCTTTATTTATAATCACACCAAACTGGAATATATATATATATATATATATATTTTTTTTTTTTTTTCTGGGTACCAAAGATTAAGCCCAGAGGCACTTAACCACTAAGCTACATCCCCATTTTTATTTAATTAACTTTTATTTTAAGACAGGGCTTCACTAAATTGCTGAGGCTGGCCTCAATTTTTCAATCCTCCTGCCTCAGCCTCCTGAGTACCTTGGATTACAGGTATGTGCCACTGCACCCAGCCTAAATATTCTTTCATGGGTAAAAGGGTAAAGAAACAGTGGCAAATACCTATAATGGGATACTACTCAGCAATAAAAATGAGCAATAGTTGAGGCATGCAGCCAGAGAGATCTCAAAGACATAATCAGTTGCAAATTTTATTTTGCTTATATGAAAATAAAATATTATTCCATTTATCTGAAAAAATAAAGCTGTAGGGAGAAAGAATGGATCAGTAGCTTCCTGAGATCAGGAAAGGGTGAGAATTTCCCTACAAAAGAGCAGCAAAAGAGAAATTCTGTTCTGCATCTTGATTGTTTTAGTGTCTGTTAAAAACCCACAGCAGTAGCTGGGCGTAGTGGCGCATGCCTGTAATCCCAGCATTTAGGAGGCTGAGGCAGGAGGATTGCAAGTTCAAAGCCAGCCTCAGCCTTAGCAACTCAATGAGACCCTGTCTCTAAATAAAATACAAAAAAAGGGGTTGGGGATGTGGCCCAGTGGTCGAGTGCCCCTGAGTTCAATCTCCAGTACCACAAAAAAAAAAAAAAAAAAAAAAAAAAAAAAACAACCTCACAGTAGTGTACAACCCCTCCCCAAAAGGGGTCTATTTCACTTCATGTAAATATTTTGAAAAATGAAACCGTTTTGCCTTCCTGGCATGTGAGAGGTCCTGGGTTTGATTCCTGGCACTGCAAATAAATAAATAAAGTCCTTTCATCAGGTCTTCTTCCTGTCACACGACATTGTGTCTGAAGAGGCAAGGCTTCACATACTTGTGGAACTGCTGGTCCTTCAAATTTTTGCTTTACAGAGGATAACAGGCAGCTGTTTGAGTTTGTCTCCCAGAAACAATTTTCTCCCTTAATTACCAGCATATATATGCATATGTAGACATGCATATATGTAGACATATGCATTTTATGCTGGTAATTAAAAATATAGTTGTACAAATATATATATGTATATATGTATATATACATATATACATTTGTTGTTCTTTTATTAGAGCATTATATTTGTACATTGTAGTTGGATTCATTGTGAAAAAGTTATACATGCGTGAAATTTGACTTATTCCATTTCAGACCCCATTCTCCCCTTTCCTCCTCTCCTCCCTCCCCCATTCTCCTTCCTCTACTCTACTGATCTTCCTTTTGTCCACTCATTTATTTGTTGATTGCGGATTTTTACATATACATAAAGGTGAAACTCCTGTGGTTTATTTGTAGATGCACATAGGAAGGTTTTGTTCAGTTCATTCTGCATCTCCTCCCCTTTTCCGGTCCCTCCTCCCTCCCTCTCGATCTCCTTCTTCTACTCCACTGATCTTCCCCATATCTCTATGATATCCTACCTGATTTTTCTCTAGCTTCTGCATATCAGAGAAAACATTCAACCCTTAATGTTCTGAGTCTGGTTTATTTCACTTAGCATGATCTCCATTTCCATGCATTTACTGGCGAATGTCATAATTTCATTCTTCTTTATGGCAGAGTAAAACTCCATTGTTTATATGTAACACATTTGCTGAATCCATTCACCTACTGACAGGCATCTGGTCTGGTTCCATAATCTGGCTATTGTGAATTGCCCTGTTATAAACATTGGTGTGTGTGTATCAGTATAGTGTGCTAGTTTTGGTCCTTTTGGATAAATACCAAAGAATAGGATAGCTGGGTCATATGGTAGTTCCATTCCTAGTTTTTTGAAGCATCTCCATACTGCTTTCCAGCATGGATGTACTAATTTGAAGTCCCACCAACAATGTATGAGAGTACCTGCCCCCCCCCATTCTTGCCAGCATTTACTACTTGTGTTCTTGACAATTGCCATTCTGACTGATGTGAGATCAAATCTTGATATAGTTTAGATTTGCATTTTCCTGATTGCTGGAGATGTTGAATATTTTATTATATATTTGTACAACTATATTTTAAATTGCAAAATCCTCACTTTTCCAGTTTGGGTTTTCTGGCTACCCAAGATAATTGCTGATCTTTCTATATCCTGCTCTTGGGTCCTCCAAACTTTACGGTTGCTGCATGTTTCTATCCTTGTCCCACCACTTCTCATCAGTGAGACTGTATGTGGTTGCAGATTTCAGCCTTCTGAAAAAAATACAAAGATTTTATTTTGCCACATGACTAAAGTTCAAAGCTTTAGCAATATTGAAGTTGATTAATTTTGTGAACACACTATATATCCAGGGTTACCATCAAGGGAAAAGGCACTGGGAGAGATGATTTAGGTATTAGGCATCCAAGAGTGTCTACTGCATTCTATCCTTTTTCACTCCACCTTGACAGCCTTCTGATAAATTGCCTTTTCCTTACAGTGACCTGCACCTGTTTCTGATTTGCAAACAAAGAAACACAAGTCATGTGCAGTGATGATACAAAACTGTACCAACCCTGGTATGCAAGCCCCTGGAGGGCAGGACATGTCTCGTTGCTCAGCACTATGCTATATCCCCAGCACCTAGACCACTGCCTGGTATATAAAAGCAATCCAAAGTTGGGTTGTCAACTGGCCAATTGACAAAATGACTAAAAAGTAAGCTGTACACGGATACACATTTTTGTTTGTTTTGTTTAGTGCTGATTATCCAGGGCCTAGAAAAGTACCTAGCACATGCTTGGTACCCAATAAATATTTGTTGAATAAAAGCATGATTTTTTAGAGTATCTGCAGTGGCCTGGTCCTGCACTAAAGTCTGGAAACACAGCTATAACAAGCCAAATAATCTCTGACTCTACAGAGGTATTTGGAACACACAAATAATCAGCCTTAGGAGCTCACTTCTAACAACCATTCTCCAGAACAGAGAACATGCGTCTGAGAATCAAGGGTAAACCAGACCACTTTCCTTAGCATTGATCTGCCCTTTCTTATTGCCATCTGCTCCCTTCAGGGTGTTCCTCTGGAAAAAGAAAAAAAAAAAAAAGAGAGAAGAAGAAGAAGAAACCAAATAAAATTAAAGATGTTGCCAGATGTTCCCAGCAGCAGTAACGTCTTGGGTGAAAACTCCCCAGGTCCACTGATACATTAATTGGTGCTGGGAGGTTGGGGACATGAGGAAGAGGCAGGCAATTTTCTGAAGAGTGTTTGAGAGGGGAAGGACTTGAGGACCCCGAGTAGAGGTCACAGCAGCACAGCTTGAAATACTGGCACAGCACATTGCCAGTCTGCAGCGGTTTACGCGGCTCCCTTCTCTCTTCCCCATTCCATCCCTTAAGTTCTCAAAGGGTGGAAACCAATTATCTTTCTCATATTCATTCTGTGGCTGGAGGATACTTCATCTGTCTGTCTGTCCTATCCAATTAACAGGTAACCAGGGAACATCTCCCACCAGGAGGTCCAGAGTGTACTTCTAAGCCCACCTGTGTGCAGTGCAAGTCTTTCCTTCCTCCCTGCCGCCACCACCGGTCACTACTGCCTGTGCTACCCAACACTGGTGGACCACCCAGTGTCCCCAGTTCTGGTTTATGTCAGTTCACTCCCTCCCCCAGGCTAAAAATGGCAGTAATCCCAAAAAGTCATGGCATTTGCAGGTAAATGGATGAAGATGGAGAATATAATGCTGAGTGAAGTTAGCCAATATAAAATAAAAACAAATGCCAAATATCTTCTCTGATATAAGGAAGCTGATTCATAGCGGGGTAGGGAGGAGAAGCAAGGGAGGAATAGACAAACTCTAGGCAGGGCAAAGGGGTGGGAGGGGAAGGGTGGGGGCAAGGCATTAGAAATGATGGTGGAATGAGATGGACATCATTATCCAAAGCACATGTATGAAGACATGAATGAAATGAATATACTTTGTATATAAACAGAGATATGAAAAATTGTGCCATATATGTGTAATATGAATTGCAATGCATTCTGCTGTCATATACAACAAATTAGAATAAAAAAGAGGGAAAAAAAAAAAAAAATCGCAGTATTTCCAAATGTCCCTCTTTCGCCTGTCTCCTACATACAGGGGATCACTCTTGATAAGTTCTGGAGGCCCCTGCTGCCTGTCCTTCTTGTTCACCCCACACCCATAGCCTAGCTGCCTCCGTCTCTCACCTGAAGCACCTCAACAATCTCTGATGTGATCGCCTGTCCATCAGCTCTGCCCGCCCCAGTCGTTCCTCACACCTCCCCAGAATTTTGTTTGTGGCACTACTCTGATCTCATCACTTCCCTGCTTGAAAACTCCTTTGCTTTCTTATCAGGGCATTGAGGGTCCTTTCTAGTCTGGGGCCATGTTCCCCTTCCTCTGCCTCACACACCCCAACATTCCTCCCATAATCATCCCACTAGAGCACAGATGGCCCTCTCTGGTAATTGCTCACAGGCCCGTCTCCTCCCCTGGACTGTGACTCAGCAATCCAGAACCATGACTGTCTCACGTGTGTCTCTCTCTCCTCAAAGCCTCACTGCTGCATGAGGCTACTGCCTTGGCCCATCCAGCTGGTCTCACAGTCTTCCTCACACATGCTTATTCCCAACTCCATCCTGTTGGGGTTACCATGGCTTCCACAGATAGCCCCCTCCCATTCTCTGCTCTGGGTACCCAAATTCCATCCAATTGATAAGTCCACTTTATCCAGGCAGCCCTCCTTGACAGCTCTGGCACTTTCTGGTTTGCTTTATTTTCTCAGAATGTGAGTTCCATGGGCAGTTATCTTATTTGTCTGATTTACTGCTCCATCTTCACTGCTTAGAACAATGAATATATTGTAGAAGAAAAATGAGAAAAGTGGAAGGAAGAAAGGCAGGCCCGCTTCCCGGCATTGAGACCTGCTATATCCTACTTTTGTTTATGCAGATGTCTGATCTAAGTTACATAAGAGGTCATAGAAGAGAGAAAGATCACTACTGTGTGAAGTGGCCAGAGGTAGTTTCTAGACACAGGCAGGACTGACCATGCATATACCAATTCAATAGGTATTCACTGAGCACATCCTTGCCATGGTAGACACTAAGTATGGAGGTCACTGGGGCATATAGCTGGTCCCTGACGTGCAAGATTACAGCTTAGCAATCAAGAATGTGGGGATAAGGGGAGACGCAGGATAGACATTCAGCCAGTGTGAACTGGTGGAGCTGTTTTGAATGTTAAGATATTAAAATAAATCCATACTCATTTTTAAAATAGCTATTACCGGGCTGGGGATGTGGCTCAGCGGTAGAGCGCTCGCCTAGTACTTGCGCAGCCCGGGTTCGATCCTCAGCACCACATAAAAATAAACGCATTGTGTACAACTAAAAAGCAAATAAATAAGCCATGCGCGGTGGCACACGCCTGTAATCCCAGCACTTTGGGAGGCTGAGGCAGGAGGATCGCGAGTTCAAAGCCAGCCTCAGCAATGGCAAGGCACTTAGCAACTCAGTGAAACCCTGTCTCTAAATAAAATACAAAAAAGGGCTGGGGATGTGGCCCAGTGGTTGAGTGCCCCTGAGTTCAATCCCCGGTACCATAAAAAAAAAGAAAAAAAAAGCAAATAAATAAATATAAAAAAATAAATAGCTATTACCTGGAGCTCCCTCAAGAGCCTCTCTGGAAGCTCAGCTGCTCTGGGCCCTCTTCTGGGCAGCTCAGATCTCCTTGCAGTCCAACAACTAAAGGGTTAACACCCAACAGAGAGATACCCTGGTGCTACCACTGGCTGGCATGCATTCTGATTCCATGGTGCACTTGCCGTACAGGTTGTTAAATATTTCCAGTATCACGTCTGGGTGGAAGGACAACAGGGTATCAGAGTGAGCTAAGCAAGTTGGGCTTGTTCCTGTTTGCTGAATGGACTGTCTGTAAGAACCAGAAAAGGAGGTGATTAAGGATCTCCACCTCTCAAGGAGTTTCTGTATGGAGGTGATAGCCCAACCATCCCCAAGAAGGCAAGAAGTTCAAGAAATTCAGAACTTCCCACCTGGAGGAAAGGATCTAAGCCCTGCTGTTGACTTTCAGTAACAAATTCCTTAGTGTGGCATCAACCTCCTTTATAAGCTGATCACATCCCAGATTTCCAATATTCAAATTCAGCTTGTTTCTAACTTTGAGTCAAGTTTCTTGGCAAATTTTATGTTAGTATGGTAAAGTCTATTCACCTTTGGGTTCCTACTTTCCAGATGGAGAAGAAGCTAAAAAAAAAAAAAACAAAACAAAAAAAAAAAAAAAAAAAAAAAAAAAAAAACAAAACAAAGATAAAAACAAACAAACAAAAAACTTGGAAAAATCTAAACTTTTGATCTTTTGTTTTATTTTGTATCAATCCGGCTTGTGATATTACATGATCATTTTGTGAGATGTTACCATTGGGGGAAATGGGGCAAAGTGTGCATGTGACCCTCTGAATTATTCCTTATAAATGCATGTGAATTTCAATGATATCAATGATATTTTCAATTTTAAAAAAACTTATACCTTATAGCCTTCTCTAACACTGAGGGTCTGGTCAAAGACTGGCAGGTACTTTATATATTGAGGAGGTATGAAGGCCAGGGAAGGCTAGAGGTACTCCTGCTAAAGGGAAAAGGAGATTTCGACAGCCATTAGGGTATCCCCAGCCTGAAGACTCAGCAGCTGAGGCTAAGGTCCCAGGTCTGATGTCTCATCTGCTCATTCCATCAGCTCTGTGGGCCTCTGAAGTCCTTGCTTGCTCTGGGATCTGCGAAGGATATCAACCATTTTTGTCTGCCCAACTCAACTACCTTTCCACTCCACAATAGCTAACTACTTCCAATGGTGAACTCCCCCTTTCCCACTCCATGTGTTTCTGGAGCAGCTGCCAATCACACTGCCCTACCCAATGGGCCTAAGAATAGACATGTTCTGTGTCCTTCCCCTCCCCACAGACAACCATCACTGCCTGAGCATTGGCTGCATGACCACACGTTGGCCAATCAGAATCCATTGTGGATTTATTTTTCCCTCCTATCCAGCTGAAGGAGCACTCTCCTTTTTTTTCTTTTTATTACAGCATTATAATTACACATAGTACTAGAGTTCATTTTAACAAAATAATACATGCAAGAAATTTGATTTTTTTTTTTTTTTTTTTTTTTGGTACTGAGGATTGAACTCAGGGACACCACTGAGCCACATTCCCAGCCCTATTTTGTATTTTATTTAGAGACAGGGTCTCACTGAGTTGCTTAGTGCCTCGCTTTTGCTGAGGCTGGCTTTGAACTCATGATTCTCCTGAGCTGCTGGGATTACAGGCATGCGCCACTGCACCCTGCCATGAATTTGATTTTAATCCCCATTCCAAATGGATGGAAATGGAGAAAATTATGCTAAGTGAAAGGAGCTCTCTCTTTTGATGTTGCTGAATTATAAGATGCCTAACCCAGAACTAGGGAGGCGAGTCCTACTCTCCTTGCATTGCAAGGAGCAGAGTCCATCAGTGGTGGGAGAGATTGAGGCTGACATGCTAAGAATCCAAGAAATGAAAGATCCAGAAAAAAGACAGAGAGGCAGAGGGAGAAAGCAACTTCACCTGAGCTTCTGAAGACCACACTCTGACCCCCACTTACATGGGACAATGCATCCTTTGTACCTGAGCCAGCTCTAGTTGGACTACCTATTGTTTTCTGTTACTAACCCATAGCTTAACCTTACATAAGGTGGATCTGTGAACTTGCACTGTGATCTTTAGCTCTTAGCCGTGGCCCATTGGCCTGAGTGAAAGCTCTCCAATTCTTCCCCCAGACCCTGATATTAAAATGTAGACACGTTTCTAACAGAGAAAAACCATGAATTCCATAAATGATAAATGGAATGAGGCTGCAGATGGCCATGCTGAGCCACGACGCGGCAGCTGGCTCTCACGGAGACATAGATCCTGAGCTGAGGTACTTGCAGTCCCTCTGCTGAGGCAGCTGGATATTCCAAAAGATTAATATTGTTTATATGAGCTATTAGTCTCAATGCAGGAAGAGATGAGCCTGGCAGAGAGGAAGGTTTGATGTAAACAACTCCATCTCTATTGCAGGGTATGGGTCACTGCTTCTACACTCACTCCAGGCATAGTTTGCCAAATACTGACATTATGGTTTGGATAAGAAGCGACTCCCAAAGATTCAGGAGTCAAAGGCTTGGTCCCCAATGCAGCAGTGCTCAGAGATGGGGCTTGGGGGAAGTGATTGGACATGAGGGTACTAGCCTTCTCAGTGGATCAATGAAGTCAATGGGCTGATAATTTGAATGGATTATTGGGAGGTGGTGGAAACTGTAGGGGGTGGGGTTTGATTGAAGGAAGAAGGTCACGGGGCATGCCCTAGAAGGGTATTTCTTGTCAAGGGCCCCTTTCTTCCTCCTCCTTTCTCTCTCTCTTTGCTCCCTGGTGTTGTGCCCTTCTTCCATGATGTTTCTACCTTGGAGCTGGCTGACCACGAGCTAAAATAAATATTTCCTCCTCTAAGTTATTTTTCTCCGATATTTGTTACAGTGGTGAAAAGCTAACACAGCTGATTTGGTGAGTACTGTGGGAATGGAGAAATGAACAACAGGGGGTCTTTCCTCCAGGAACATGGGCTGTTTGGGAGAATGAACACCAATGAGCCAATAGATGTGGTACTAAGGTTAACACGAGATCTGCGCCATCAGAATGCCCAGATCAAAAACCCCACCGTGGCGAGCTTTGGAAGTCACCAGGAGCCAGCTAATAACATCAGCTGCATTTCTTTGCAAGCAACCTAGCCTCTACAGTCTTTTGCCTCAGTTTCCTTCTCAGAAAAGTGAGGATAACAACAGTGCCTACCTCACGGTCTAGTGAGGATCAAATCAAGTAATACATGCAAAATTCCTGGTAGATACAGGAATGGTATCTGGTACATGCTTGGTAAAATGGTATCTGTGTGTTATCATCATCATTGTCAATCATTACCATCACCATTACTACAGTGAGGACTTTGAAATAGGCCACAGAGGAGGTAAGAATTCTATGGGAATAAGGAGGAAAGAGGCCAATTGAGGGTTCCCAAAAGGCCTTTTGGTGGAGGTGACACTTAAGTAGGACCTCGAAGGAAAGTAGGTAGAGAGCTACAAAGCCAATAGGCATTAAGAACTAGAGCCAGAGTCCTTCCTGCTGTTCTAACCACCTGGCTTATAGAAGCAAGGAAGGTGCCCTAGTGCCCACCAGCTGAGCTTGTGATGTTGGCCTTGTTAGTAGGTCTACAACTTGATCCTGGAGGCTGGGAGAGCTCATGTTTGTTCCCAGCTTCCTGAAGCGAGCAGCTGCTGTTTCCTTTGTCTGTACCAGAACCTTGAGCCCAGTTGAACTGAGTTCTCCAAGTCACCTGCCCCGGCCTGGTCATAAGAAGGTGTTGATGCCCAACCCAGCTCAGTCTTAAGCTTGGTTCCTGGCATGTGACAACCTCTCAGCACATATGTAAATACACTGTCCAGGTGTACTCTTGTCTCACTTAACCTTGAGCTATAGCTCCTATGACTCATGCTAAGAAGCATGCTAATCCCACATGGGCAAAAGGAAATTTCAGGCACAAACCCTCCAACACAGAGAGCTATGATTAACCAGAGCTGGATCCTACACAGAGGCCACTTTCAAGATTTAAATGGTGAATCAACATTTCTAGGAACTGTTTTGATGCAGATTCTTCTCTACAGAGGATATATATATATATATATATATATATATATATATATATATGTTATATATATATATATATATATATATAATTAAAAAAACTTTGTCCTGTTACTGGCCCCTTGGCAACAGCACCAGGAGATTGCTCAGAATCTACCCAAAGAACCTACTCACTCCGTGTTTGCCAGGAAGATTCCCTTGCTTTGATTCTATTCAGCCTGGGAACCCCAGGGAATATTCAGAACCCTGGAGAGAAAAGCAATATAAAGACAGTCATTTCTCTCTGAAACAACAATTTGTATTTTCATATCTTTGATACACAGTCTAATACTCAAATCAATAGGCCAATGGAGATTCACCCAGTGAAAGTTTAATAAGGAAAATAGCTTAAATAAAAAAAAAAAAGAGAGATTTGGAAAGCTAGCAATATTACCTGCAGGTGTGTTAGATGGGTGGGGGTGGGGTTAAGTCAGCTCTTTTTTTTTTTTTTTTTCCCCTCCTGTGTAATGAAACAGAAGCTAAACTTCTGAGCTGATTATAATCACATAGAAATGGGAGCTTCTGGCTGTTTTCCGTTACCTGCCTCCCCTCCTACCCTTGGCCCCAATCGATAAGAGAAGTTTTATCTTATCTGATGAAAACTCAACTTTCTGGCTTTTTTTTTTTTTTTTTCAATTTAGGGTTCCTCAAGTCTGGTCTGGCTTTGCAGCCAGGCAAATCCACCTCTAAATCAAAGACATGGGTTCTGGGAGTCCAAAGCCAAGTCCTGCTGCAAACGATGGATGGAAAAAAAAAAAATGGGTAAAAACAAATTCATGATATGGAGAAGGCTCACAGGGTTGAGAAGGCCCAGACAGGTTGGGCAGCAATAGAGGCTTGATCTTGCAGAGTTCCTTCCTTATCGCATGGCTGGGTCTTTCCCCTGAGGATGGCATGAGCCTACTGATCAAGGTCAAGTTCAGTTCATGAAGGCAATAGCCTCTGAAACTGTCTTCTATGCTATGTTCATTCAATGAATATTAATTGAGTACCTACCGTGCCAGACACTATCCTCGGCCCTGGGCATAGAGTAATGAATAACATAGACAAGCTCACATTCTGGTAAGGGAAAGCAGAAAATAGACAAACAATTAAAGATAATATCATATCCTAAAAGTGCTAAAAGAAAAAAATTTAGAGGGTCTCTAGACATTGGAATAGCATATCTGCAAAGAGAGGCATGAGGTAGTGTTTGAGATTTAATGAGGAGGAGGAGCCAGGTACATGAAAATCTGGGAGGGGGGGTTCTTTCCAGGTAGAGAAAACAGCAAGTTTTAAGGCATGTCAGTGGAAAAAAATTGATTGGAAGAATAAAATGGAAATCTGTATGGCTTGAGTGTAAAGAGTTAGTGGAGAATGGTATGAGATAATTAAAGAATTAGTCGAGATGAGTATCATCTAGGAACTTGAAGAGTTTTATAATAAGAAATTGTGATAGGAAATAAAATTGCTCTGATTTATGTTTTGGAAACACCTTTCTGGCCACTGCATGGAAAATAGACCATGTGGGTAAGTGGCATGGAAGAGTAGAAGCTGAGAAAACAATTAGAAGCCTACGTTACCAGAATGTCCAAGCAAGGGATGATGAAACTTGAACTGGTGGTAGCAGAGAGAAGTTGAGAAGTGGAAGAAAATGGGGGTATGTTCTGGAGATAGAGCTAATGGGACCAGATGACATGTTAGAGAGAAATATGAAGAGGGGATTCAAAGGTGCCTCTTAGGTTGGAATGAGAAGAAGGTTGATTGGATGTCTTAGCCACCCCTGAAGACAGGAAGACAGGAGAGAAGCCAAGAGTCTGCCTTGGATGTTTATTGTTTGAGATCTTTATTTGATACCTGTTATGATGTGGATCTTAAATGTCCCCCAAAAGCCCATGCAGCAGTGTTCAGAGGTGGGGTCTTGGGAGGTGGCCGGCTCGTGAGGGCTCTGACCTCATGAATTGAGTAGCCCATTTGTGGATCCATAACTTAATGAGTTTGGGGTAAGGATCTCCCTCCCACACCTCTCTCCTTTCTCTGTCTCTCCTTCCCAGCCTCCAGGAGCTGAGCAGCTGCCCCCACCACATGCTTCTGTCATGATGTTCTGCCTGGCTACAGGCCTAAAAGCAATGGAGCCAGCAACCGTGGACCTAAGCCTCTGAAATCATGAGCTAACATTAATCATTCCTCCTTTTGGTTGATTTCTCTAAGGTGTTTTGTCACAGCGACTCAAAGCTGACAAAATACTCAAGTGGAGACATCAGGAAGGCATTTGGATATAGGAGTCATGGGCTTAGTTGTAGGGACCTAAGTCCTCTGGACCAGCCTTTGAACCATCTAGCTCTGACTCCTGTCCTCCAGCTGTCCCTCGCTCAGCTCGGGGATCTAGGTTCAGTGCCGGCTGAGTGCCAGTGAGGTGGGTCAGGACTGAGGATGACCTGCCATGAAGGTCAGGAGGCTCAACCCTGGGTCTTTGGTGGATGGTGGGACCCCAGGCTTTTGTTCGCCTCTGTCCACCTCTGTCCAGCCCACATTTACAAAATATTGGGTTCTAGCCCAGCTCCGGTGTTTCTGGAAGAGGGTACCAAGGGCAGGATGCTACTTTATATTGAAGGTAATTTTGCTCACGATCCCAGGTGTCTGCCGAGATGGTTCCTGGTTAGGATTTATGACCCTCCTGAGACTGGCTGAGCCACACACAATACTCACAAGCTTTATTTGTGGACTTTCTTCCCTGGCCAGAAAGAAAACAGCAAAATCCTCACTCCTCCTTAGATGGAAAGGGACGTGGATCCTTGGGACTCTGGCTCTGGTTCCCAGGAGAGCCAGCTGGGCCTGTCTCCATCCTACCCATCAGGTATTAGCTGCTCCTCATCCCCCCCCACCCCCTCCCCCTCCCCCGCCCCATCCTGCTGTCACATCTGAGCTCTCCTGAGTCACCCAAGCTTTAATTTGGGCTAATCTTCACTCCTGACTCAGGTAGGTGTGGTGGTGATAAATCAAAATGAGAACACAAGCTGTCAGTAATAAAACAGGAGAGACTGTCAGTCTAATCAACTTTATTAGCCGCAAGTCTTAGGCAAGTCTCCAGCAAGCTCCCCTCCTTTCCTTGAGGCCTCCCTGTAGTCTTGATGAAGTCACCCGCAAAGCAGATGCAACCATGTTGGAGCTAAATTAGTGGCGAGGAGGTGGGAGGCTGTGTGGCACCCCCAGAGCACAGCCACAGATCCTGCTGTGATGGGGGCCAAGGAGAGAGAGGCAGCAGCTGGTCCTTGAATTCTGAGGGTTGAATTCTGAGGGTCTTCTCCCCCGCTGTGGATGGGGAGGCTGCGGAGTTCAGAATCCCAGTTTATAACCTCGAGCATTCTGAAACTGGAAGGGATGAGAAGAGCCCATCTGAGCCACTCCTTTGCTTTAGGCCTGGGAAAGATATTTAACAAGGCCTCTGCAGACCAGCAAGAGAGTGTGCCAGAGAAGAGTAGCCTTGATTCCTGGTGGCTTTGTAGCTCCTGGTTCTAGACTTTGCTGAGACCTGCCAGGTTACTCACCCTGGGTCTCAGACCTGTATCCTTAAAGTGTATCTTCCCTTTTCTGCTGAAGTATCTTGAGTAGGTTTCTGTTTCTTGCAACCAAAGCTGGTTTTAAAAAAATATATGAAAATATGCCATTTTGTAATAAGCAGATACTGAATCAGTCTCCAGGCTGGATTTTCTCTGAAGCTCAGAGCTATACATCCAACTGCCTTGTAAGGCTGTTGACTCAATGGCATGTGAGTATATTGATTGTAAATATTCTAGTATTAGAGATAGAGCTGAAATCCCCCTGAACCTCACACCCATTCACAGTCCTCTCCTTGGAGGCACATACCATCAGCAATTGGTTTGTACACTGCTCGACCCTATTCAATGCATTTGCATATGTACACAGGTATATAAATAGCACACAGATACATAGATAGAATGCTTTCCCTGCTCAAGCTGTCTTGGCCTCCACATCAGAATTATTTACCTTGGTCTTTTTAACTGCTGTGTCATATTCCACAGGCTGGGTACACTGTTCAAAGGTTTAGTTGCCTTTTTTTTTTTTTTTTTTTTTAAGTAAGATATTTGAACCACATCAGTTAAAACTGCTGTTTATTTACCTTGGGAACTGCTCCTATCAGGCCATGCTGGAAGTTGTGTGGATTTGGGGGGATCTGGCTATGAAGAGATGGTGTTGGAGTGATATCCAGTGTGAATAAAGTGGGATGGGTTTACACAGTTTCCAGTTGGTGTCCTGTACAATTAAGATATTGCCAGCTGTGCCAGTGTAGGATGGCTTCCACTCTGTGCCATGGCGGGAAGATTCAAGGTCGGAGGTCAAATCCCAAGAAGGCTGTGCCCCACAGTGCCCACTGGCAGAAAGTCAGGAAGTGGAGGAGGACAGAAGCTGGTCTGGGCTGGATGATTCTAATCCTCAGGGACTGGCAACAGGACACTAGGAGCTGTTTTTCACTGATGGCCCCTCAAAATGGGAGCTTTCTTCTCAAATGAATCTTTTCAGTTTCTTTCTTTACAAACAACAACAACAACAACAACAACAAAAAAACCCAAAACACAAAAAACACCCATATTATGTAATCATTGTAACCTAAAAAAGCTATCAAGTACCAAGAGTACCAAGCCCAAACAGGGAGGGAATAAGAAAGTACTTTCAAGGGGTGCCAGCTGGTAATTAACAATCATTATGTTATTGTTTATGGATTTTCTGATGTATGTAGGGTGCTCCTCAGTTTTTAAAATTTTTCTTATTCATTATAATTTTTTTTACTCTAAATCAAAATTCACCCCATCCTTAATTTTGTGGGTTTTTTGTTGTTGTTGTTGTTTGTTGTTGTTTTTTTTGAAAGAGCACCCCCAGTTGTTCAAGCTTCCCTTGGAGCCCCTGCTCACACTGATGGTGGGCTGGACGAGCCTAGCAGCTTCCTGGGGACAGCTGAAGCCCGGGAGGATCCAGGGTAGCGCTCTGGGCCAGGAGGTCAATTCTGGCCACAAAAGAGGAGTCCTGGTTTGCATAGGCAAGAGCAGCTGCAGCCCCTCCCTCCAGCACCGAGATCCTCATTCCCTCCAGCCCTTGTTTTGGGCTAAAGGCCAAATGATTTCCTGTGTTTTCTCTGTTTATCAGCTCTCTATTATCATGATGGCAAGAGCCACCCACTCAATAAAGCAAAGCAAACTCCCACAAACAGCTCTGTGTGTACAGGCCCTGATTTTATTTCCTAATTAACAAGTCATCTTCAGCCAATCTGATGATTTGCTTGTCATCCCAGTAGGATTTGTGGGCAAACAAATCATCCCTGGGCCTTGGGCAACAGTGCCATGGAGAGGAGGGGGAGGCTTAGGAAGGTCCCCTCCACGGCCATTACTCACTCCTGTGGCTTTCTTGTCCCTCCTCCCTGCCCCTCTTCTGTCTGTCTGCACAGAGTTAACAGGCCTGCAAAGCTGTCTGCGCTCAGGCTGCCGAGGCTGAGGCGCCCAGGCTAAGCCCTGGGGAAGGCCCTTCCCTCTGCAGCTGCCCAGCTCTGTCCTTTCCTGCTCTTCCACCTGTCAGTGCCAAGGCTCTCATCAGGGAGGAGGCCCCATGATGAGGCCTGCGAATGCAGAGAACAGGAAGGAACCTCTTCATGGCAATTAGATCAGGTACCCTGGCCTGCCCATTTTAGAGCCTCCTTATGGCCGGCTGGATAATGAAGCTCAGGGATCCCAGAGAGAGAAGGAAAGGTGCCCAGAAGGCACAGGGCTATTTCCCCTCCCTATCCACCAGCTCTGTGTCCTTGAGAAAGTCACTCCTCATTCCTGGGCCTTTGTTTTCCCATCTCTGAAAAGAGGCAAGAGGAGTAGTTTGAGGTCTCCCAAGGGTGGTTCTCACCCCAAACTGCGCCAGCAGGTATGTTTTGAGTATTCTTCATTATGCTTTGTCATGTTTTGTTTTGATATTTGAATTAGTTGCCTATACTTAAAAAGTAGTTACTAGCTGGGTACAGTGGCACACGCCTGTAATCCCAGCACTTGGGAGGCTGAGACAGGAGGATCACGAGTTCAAAGCCAGCCTCAGCAATGGCGAGGCACTTAGCAACTCAGGGAAACCCTGTCTCTAATAAAATACAAAAAAGGGCTGGGGATGTGGCCCAGTGGTCGAGTGCCCCTGAGTTCAATCCCTGGTACCCTGGTACCAAAAAAAAAAAAAAAAAAAAAAAAAAAGTTTACTGATTTAAAACATGCTTATGCATCATTTTATAACACGTAGATTTCAATGGGAAGGAAAAGGAGAGGGGAGAAGAGGGCATAAGAACCGAAATCGATTTCCATGCATGTACGAGTTTGTTGGGATGAACCCAACTACTATGTATAATTATAAAGCATAATTCTTAAAAATGTAGATTCCAGGCTTAATAATAATAAAAAAAAAACACCTCAGAAGATCTGGCATCTAGTCTCAGAAAGACAAGTATTATGTTTTTCCAGGTATGTGGAATCTAGGAAAAATAAATTAAATTTGAAAAAAAAAAATAATGACCTGAACGTAGAAGAGACACTATTAGGGACAGAAAAGTGCACCAGGTGAGAGTGTCGGGTGGGTCAGAGAGGGGCCTAGGGAGGGTGGGTGTGATCAAAGCACATTATATACATGTATGGAAATGTCACAGTGAAATCACTAATTTGTACAGTTAATATGTGCTAGTAATTATAATTTGGAAAAAAACAAATGTGAAAAAACAAGATCTGGCATCACTGCGTCCAAGATGGTCCTTAGTGACAGCAAGGAGCCACCACCACGCACGATCACATTACCTGCCTGGAGACATGGGACACGTGTCTTCTATTTCACTGCAGTCCCCGCCTCTCCTGATCATATCCTACCCAGCCCTCCTCACCTGTGTGGCACTGGAAGGCCCGTAAGTGTGTGATAATGACCTTTTTTTGTTTGTTTGTTTAATATACTATAGTTTTAATTCTGCATTTCATTACTGCTACATATTATTAGCCCATTCCACAGGTATTTACTGAGCTTCTCTTGTGGTCCTGTTCCTTTGTTAGCAATGAAGAATGCATAAATGGAAAGTTAGAGAACTCAGAATTTAGTTCCAGGAATCTGGGGACTGTCTAGATGAGACTCTATAACATCGAAAGAGGTCTTTCTACCCAGGACAGGGAGAAAAGACAACTTTAAGACCTTCTTTCTGGTCCCTGAATAACCATACAACTAACATTTACATGGTACCTAACCGTTTTGTTATCTAGTACATCTTTGAGTCCTTATCACAACCTGGAGAAGTAGATATCATTTCCAGATGCTCACAGATGCCAAGTGACTTGTACAGGTTGTATTTTTTTTTAACACTCAGCACAGATTCAACCAGACATGATTTTAAAACTTGGCATCTGCCATTCTGAATGCTTGAAGTGCTGTGCTGACCACAATTTTTGTCCTGGGGCATCAGAAAACAGACCCTGTCCAAAGAGATATTGGAGAGGTTACTCAGTCAAAGGCAGAGCACCGGTCCCCCAGCTCTCTGCCCTGTGTTTGCCTCCAACTCCTTATTTTCTCCCACGTGTGCTTGTGCCAAGGGCCACAGGCAATCCCAGTCTTCTCAGCTTCCCAGGGTCCAGCAGGCATCCACCTCGGCCAGCCCTCTGCTACTGCTTCTGTACATTTCATTTGTACTTTGGGTTGACCAGAGAATATGTGGCCAGTCATTTTGAATGATAGCCTTTGAGTTCTACAGAAACGACCAAACTGATCCTAAGAAATTAAAAGAGATATGGAATCAGGGTCTAGAGGCCTAAAAGTCCCTCCCCTTCTGGGGAAAAGACCCCGAGTTTTCCTAGGCCCCACGTCAGCCCTGACTGTGCTACACAGGTCCGTGAGTGGAAGTGGAGATTGATGAGCCCTGACAAGCTGCCAAGGACACCGCCAGCCCGCTCCCACCTTCGTGGGCATGTATGACGCTCCTTCTGTAACGAGCTTCTCCTGCTTAAAGGCAATAAATCTGCTCTGATTTAAGTGACAGGTTGTTGGGATTGTTTCCTTTGGCTTTGGCATAAAAAGAAATTGTAAACCCGACATAATCTGGAGTAGAGGAATACATCAGATTTGAAGGCTGGGATTTTTCAAACTGCGTAGGACTAGGAGAAAGAGCCTGCAGGGACTCAAGATATTCAGCTGGTGGACAGTAGGGTTAAGCTCAGAGTTAGGCCCTTGGACTCCAAACTGTGCAATGGTTACCCATCATGTGGGTCCATTCTCCTTTATCCAGGCTCCACACCTCCACTAAGGTACCTGGGATCCCATGTCACTAGTACCCTCCCATCACCCAAAGGAGCTGCCTATATCAGTGCTCCAAACACCAGAACTTTCCTCTCTCCATCTATTCACCCAAACTATCAGTCCCACCTAAAACATACACACTGACCCACTCCCAGGTGCTAGTGGCTAAAGCTCACCATGAAGCCTTTACTTTTGCAGAGTCTCACTTTTTCAAAATCTATCTCACCCTTTCCCTGTAGGGTGGGGCTGGAGCCCAGTCAAAGTGAGGGATTGAAATACATTGAGGCACGAATAAGGTTTCACCATGCCAGGGATGAAGGGGACAACAGGGTGCAAAGGCCAAAGGAGGCACAAAGCCCCAGCTATTACCCAGTGCAAGACCCCTAGTTGGTACTTGAGGTGTTCTTGTTAAATAAACAAACACATGAATGGATGGATGGATGTGTGGATGGATGAGCCAATGAATGAATGGAGACCTGAGTATAGAGTATCAGCAGATATTCTTGGCAAGACCACCAAATTCAGAAAGTCATAGTGGGAGTAGAGAGGACAGAATGAAGACAAGTACCGAAGTCAGGATCAGTGGTGGGAGACGGTGTTGTGGCTGCCCAGCATCAATGTTCCTTTCCTCTGACAACAGACTTTGATTTTCTTTGGAGATACTACCCTCTTCCTCATTGCATGTAGTCTGGGTGGGAATGTCTATCAAGGTGATTCTGGAAAAAGGCTAAGCATATTACACCCAGGTCCACGAGTCCTGTTGCTCTTGAGAATTGGAAGCCTGAGCAGGGGGACACAAGAACAACAACAACAACAAAAAGTTGGATGACGGTCCATCCCCCTGCTGGTGCTTCAGAGGTCTCTTGTTTCCTCACCCACTGAAACTGCCCTGGTATTTTTCTCCTCCAAGCTCACCAAACCTTTCTTATGAGCAATCCCCTATCCTTGTAATAATGTCTTTTATATTTGTATATTAGCTAAAGTGATTTCTGTGACTGACAATCAAATATTCCTAAGTAATAGAAGATGGAAGGTCAAGAAGTTTGACAGGTCTTAGGCAGTTTCCTAGATATTTTCTTAAAAACTGTGCCTTGCTGTATACAGGTCAAGGGCCTGATGTCTGGTGAATCTGTCAGTCTTCGAGACTAGAAGGCCCTGGACACCAGACACTAGACACCCTGGACACCCAAGCATTGCTCACACATGCTAAGTCAGCAGAGTGGGAAAAGTCACCAAGAGCTCCCTCCTGGACATTTGTCTCCAGTCTCGGACCCGCTGGGACCCTGTTCTCCTAAAAAGGGGCCTGAGAACTAGGCAGCTGCTCTCATAGGACACAAATGCCTTCGGTGTAACGAGCACAATTAGAAATTTTCCCTTTGCTTCCATCAAAGGCTGACAGCCCAGCCAACGGGGCACACAGGTTGGTATAAGAACCTACTTGACAGATTTCTCAGGAAATTCTCTCTCTGGCTCTCTCTTTATCAAGTAAAATCCTCCCACACCTTTGTCAGACAGCCTTTTTAAAGAACATCACTGCTTCCTTGTCCCACTCTGGGCAGCTCTGAAGTCTCATTTCAGAAAATGAGAAAGACCAAGACAGACAGACAGAGAAAGGAGGGAGCCAGCACAGGCAGAAGCAGGTGATGGACAAGGGGGAGACTCTGAGAGTCACATCAGGCCTTTCTGATGATGGGCTGGGCAGGAAGGCACCGGAGAAGTGGTTCAGTTGGACAGGGACGAGCAGCCAGTCCCCTAATGAGCTGAAGTCATTAGCAGATCCAAGAATCACAGTGTACATTCATGTGCATTTTTTTGTCTTCCAGGGCCAGCGACATGTCCTAGCCCCTCACAGAGGTCACATGGGATTGGAGTTAGGATACAAGATGGTGGAGACAGAGCTGGCCAGCCCCACTACAGGACCCAAGACAGGGGCAGGAGGGGCAGCTCTGTCACCCAGACTTCTTATAATCCCCTCCCAGTTCCAAGTGTCTCTCCTGTTGTGCTGGTTCACCTGCCTGCCCTCTCCACTGCCACCACCTCTTATCTCTTCTTTGTCCCATGCCCCTCATGCCTGTCTGGCCCTTTGTTTCAGACCTCACCTCCTTCTACCAACTTCTCAACATACAGCTCAAATTCACAGTCCTCAAAAGAGAGGACATGATAGATTGGCCACTTGCCACATAGTCTAGGAAGACTTGAAGGTCAGAGGACTCCAAACTTTTCTGTGGTTTTCTGTCTTGTCTGAGGAATGGCTGCCTCCTACCCCCTGCCTCCCCCCCTTCACCGATGGCCAGGTGGCAGGGTCAGAGAGTAGTGGACTCACTGGGAAGAAACAGTCATGGAGGGGAAGTGGGGATCTGGGGAGTAGAGTAATGGGGGATAGTTTGTTATACCTCTGTCACTATCAAAGAGGCTTCTTCTGAAGGGTCTATCTAGGGAACATCTCCAGTGACAGCAGGGACCTGGAAGCAGCAATTAGTGGCCATTGAACTAGAAGAGAGTTGAACATCCACAGAGGACTGGGAATCTGAAAAGTCAAGAAGACTATTTTGGTAAAACTTGTAGGTCCAAAGAGAGGAGGCAGATAGGCCAGAGCTTCTGTTCCAAGCAGGTGGGCTGGTGAGGCCTAGGCCACATATTTGAACTCTGTGACCGAATAATAAAATTGCTGGGCTTTCACTGGCCACATGTGATGGTAATAAGAGTAAGCAAGAGCAAGCAGGGAAGGTCCTGCTCCTCATCTGGCCCATGATGAAGATTCCATGTGATTAGGACTTTTAGAATGACTTTTTAGCCAAATTCAGATAATTTTTAAGCATGGTACAGGGATGCACACCTGTAATGCCATCTACTGAGGAGGCTGAGGCAGGAGGATTGAAGTCTGAGACTAGTCTGAGCCATTTAACAAAATTCTGTCTCAAAATAGAAAGGACTGAGGGCAGGGTACCCTGAATGCAATTCCCAGTACTGAAAAAAAAAAAGATGATTTTTTAGATTTAAGATATTTATTGCAACAATGATTATCACCTTGAGCAGGTTCCTTCTCCCAGAAGAACTAACCTGAGCAGGGTGAGCAGCCGCTCATAAGGCAACTCTGCCGAGGAAGCAAACCTTACTTTGCCATTCCATCCCTCTCTTTGTTTTCACCCACAAATACCCCCAGGTTAAGGGCCTAGGAAAGAAGTTATGATGACAGTCACAGTGAGGATTATCATCCTCCATTTTCAATGGTTGCAAGACAGTGCACTTCCTCCCAAGTCACCTGACGCCAAGCTGGCTGACCTCCAGGGTAGGACTTTTCCACTGCAATGACAACAGCCTTCCCTTGGAAGAGGAGCAACCTTAAGTTACAGAAAAGATCTCTCCTGCTGGGCCAACCAGCATGCTCTTCTCCCTTGTGTCCCGACCAGAAAGAAGGTGATAGCCGCTGGCATGTGCTGGGAGTGGGGATGAGTGCGTGCGCAGAGGGAAGCAAGGTCGCAGCAACACTAGGGCCCTTGATGGTGCGTGAACTTTTCAGAGGCCGTTGGCATTGCAGACGTGGAGGGTGGCTCATCTGCCCCTTGCCCAGCAGAATCAGAGGCCCTTGTTAATGAGGTTGATATTTGATTCTTTATTCCTAATACTAACCTTGTCTAAAGACATGGTCTCTTTAGGAAGCCTAGTCAGTCCCTTTCTTTTTCTTCTTTCCTTAGCTCAGTCTCTCCTCCTCTTTCCCTGACCTTTTACATTCTCTGGTTTTTAACTAAGTCAACTTGTCTGCAGCCGAGCCAAGTCATCGACTCTAAGAGCAGGGCCTCCTTCCTATAGATGCGGGAACCCAGAGGTCAAGAGCAGGGCAGGAGTTTGGTAAGGTTACACAACAATTAGTGACAGAGATGGAGAACATTGGAGTTTCCAGGATGGTCCCCAATCCCAGGTTCAGAAGGGATCACTGCTCTTGAGATGGGGTCATGAGGCATGAGGCTTCCAGTGTGTGTTCTGTTGGACCTCCCCTGCAGTACTGGAGAGCACCCCAGGTAAATCTCATCTACACCCAGTGCTGGTTGGGATGAAACCCAAGTAAAGGGGTCTGGGTCAGTTTTCTCAGGTAACACTGGATTGAACAAGAATCAATGTACTTCCTTGATGTGGGGCATCTCAGAGCCTTCAATATATACAGAGGAAATTTCCTGGAAGGGGAGAGAGGCATCCTCAGGTATGTATTATTTTCCAAATTTATTTGACTTTTTTTTTTTTTCTCAAGGACCATCTTTCAGACTAAGGTCCAACGTAACATGCATTGAAAAATGCCATTCATCAACCTCATCTCAAAAGCAGTGACCCCTTCTGAACTGTCTGTGGGTGCGGGGTGGGGAGCAGCTCCTCTGCACCCACAGACTGGGCTGTGTTCCTGGAAATGCAAGGCTTTCAAAGAGAGCTGCCGTCTATGACAAATTCAAACTAACAAAGTGGTCTTTCTTTCACCTGCGTTTGGTTCCCAAACTCTACATTTAATGAACTATTTCAGGATGGAAGGGGGCGGAGAGGAGAAGAAATGTTCACCCAGATCCTGAGACTCTCCCTGCCACACTTAGCCCAGAGCAAATTAAACCAGGGGCTCCTCGGACACAAGTTCTGTAATGAGAAGCATAGAGCGAGTGAACTGCTGGGTTCTGGGCTGAGCCTGGGCCAACAGTGGTAATAAAACACCACAAGCGGATGTGGAGGCTTTGGAACGAAAATACCTTGTAGCTATTATTTTCATGAGTCTCTGCCCATCCACACGTTCTCTCTCCCATTCTTTTAATCTGGAGCTACTGAGAGTCAGTATTTTCTCACCTTTGTAATATGAGAAACAAGTTAATTAAAATCAATCCCACGTCTAGTCTCCGAACGTCCCTGCTTTGGCTACAGATCTGTCAACGGTATGTTTTGATAGCAGCGTGTGCGTGAAGGTGGTTATTCGGAGACACTGATAATTGCATTAATTTAGGAGGCATTAGCTAAGCCCGATGATTAATTACACAGGCAGCAGACAGAGCCATAGCCACCAGATAGCTGCAAGAAAAAGGTAGAGTCGCCAGCTCCTTTATCCAGATCCAAACTCCCAGGACATTCAAATAACCAGGACTGCATTCATTGCTGGTGGGTGTTTTCCAATGGTGACCACGAGAAACCTTTACACCTGAAGCCCTGTCTAAATTCTAAAAGAGATTAGAGAGCTATCTGTACAATGTTCCTTGAAAGGAATTTTATTGGACTCTCTTTGAAAGCTGGCCATTTATAAGGGATATTTGCGACATATCTCATGGAATCAGAATTTCTAGTTAATTAGTTTTTATCCAATTTCCTCATTCATTAACCATTCTGAAATAAATAGAAATTCTTTTTCTCTTTCTGTCTCTCCCATTTTTCCACCATAGACACATGTAGATTAATGTACATGCTTATATCTTCCCTATAAATATTAAGACTACATGCAAGTATCTGCATGGGTAATAGATTTAAAAATTGGAAAACAGATAAAGTCTTATCCTGATATTCATATATATATATATGCATATATATATATATATATATATATATATATATATATGACAGAAGTCTTCAAGGACTATTTTGGGAGGTAGGAAGGGGTATTTCTGTCTCTCCCATCACAGCTCTGCAGCCCACCTCTTTCTACCTACTGAAATATTTCCCATGTCCTATGGCCCAACTCAAGACCCTTGCTTTTTCTTGATCAGTTTTACAGATGTCTGATTGGGATGTCAGAGTTTTGGCCAGTGCCCAATATTAGACATTTTCCTGGTCCATAAATAAAATGTGAGCTAAGACTAATGTAGCTCTCTGGCCTGGGGATGTATCACATGGGGCTTCTGAGGTGGCTGTTAACCCACATCTGCAAACGAGAAACTGAAGCAAAGAGAAGCAAACAGCATGGGCAGCATTCAGCTTCCTGCCTCTACAGCCCAGACTCACGCTCACGGTGGGCAGAGGGACTCCTGGAGTTCAATGGGTAAAGAAGTATCTGGTTCTGTCCCCTTTCTCTTTGAAGCCATGGAGACCCTCTGGAGACCATCTGGCTTGACCTGCCTTCCTTTGGGTCTAGCCTGACCATGGGTGTTATGTTTAGATGTGATGTGTCCCCCAAAAGCTCATGTGTGAAACAGTGCAAGAACATTCAGAGGTGAAATGATTGGGTTCTGAGAGCCTTCACCCAATCAATGAATTGATCCCCTGATAGGGATTAACTGAGTGGTAACTGGTAGGGTGTGGCTGCAGGAGGTGGGCATTGGGGGTGCGCCTTGGGGTTATGTATTTTGTATCTAGCGAGTGGAGTCTCTCTCTCTGCTTCCTGATCATCATGTGAGCCACTTCCCTGGGCCACACTCTTCCTCCCTGATGTTCAGCCTCACCTTGAGCTCCGAGGAATGGAGCCAGCTGTCTGTGGACTGAGACCTCTGAAACCCTGAGCCCCCAAATAAACTTTTCCTCTGTACAATTGTTCTTGTCAGGTCTTTTAGTCACAGCAGCAAAAACAAATGAACAAATTAAAAAAAACTGACTAAAACAATAACAAAAGGAAAGAACACAATTTTTACTTTTATTACTCAACTAATGGGTGAGTATATTATCATTATAAAAGATACACATGATTGGCATATGCCAGAAATCTCCAAATGGCTCCTTAAGTATCCTCCTGCATTCCCTCTCTTTCCACTGTTAATGGTTTAGTTTATACATTCTTCTGATCATCTCTGAGTACATTTACCTGGATCAGAGTTGTGTTCTATGTTGTGATTACCCTACCTTTTATAAGATGCTCCTATGTTTAATAATAAGCCTTAGAAATTATTCCATGGTGGTACATGCAGAGCTATTTCCCTCTCTTCTAGTATGTACTATTCCAAGTTTGCTTTTGCCAAATCATCTTACTAAATATCTTTTTGGGTATACATGCTAGAAGATCACCAGGCTAGACTGCTTAAAGTGAGATTTCTGGCTGATACAAGTTCATTTTGTCCCCTGAAAAATCTACACATTAAAATCCTAACCCCCTGCTCCTCAGACTGCGAACTTACTTGGAAATACCGATGTTGCAATGTAACTAGTTAAAATGGGGTCATTAGGGTGAGTCTTAATCCAGTGTAATCGATGTCTTTATAAAAGGGAAATCTGGACACAGAAATTTGTCTGCAGAGCAAATGCCACAGGAAGATTAAGGCAGATGTTGGGGTGATGCTTCTGAAAGCCAAGAAATGTCGGAGCTACTACAGAAGCTAAGGGAGAGGCACAGGACAGATTCTCCTACACAGCTCTTAGAAGGAACCAACACTTCTGATATTTTGATCTCAGGCTTCTAGTTTCCAGAACTATGAGACTAATACATTTCTATTGTTTAAACCGCTCAGTTTGTGGTACTTCATTACAGCAGCTCTAGCAAACTAATATGCCACATACTCACATTGAAGCTTGATATACTGTCAAATTGCTTCCCTCTTGGAAAATATATTTTTTATTATTTCAGAGTTCTAGGTACACTGTGTAAGAATAGTGGGGGGAGGCTTCACACCCAGCAGGTACTGTAAGCTTTGCTCACCAACCAGCAATAAAAGAAGAAGTCCAGGTTGTCACCCCTGTGGTCCTGTTTAGCACTGGAACTGAGTCTGTCCTCATTTCACTCCTACCTGTTGGGATTTTTTAGCAATATTATCACAACCTGTTTGGGGTGAGTACAGTGAAAAATGCGCCATGACAAGACAGTATCTATGCCTTGCAGTGAGCAAGGAAGGAACACAAAGAAGGAAGGCTGGGAGGTTCAGAGGACAGAGGACTTGCTCCTAGCTGGCATGGCCCATGGTAAAGTGAGCCTTAGAGACTGGGCAGGACCACATCAGTTTTTACCCCATGGACACCGGACATCTCTCTCTGCCCAGAGGGTCATCGTGGCACAATGAGCCTTAGCCTGGGCTTTGGATTGGGGCAGCTTCTCTGCATTTCTGTTTCTCATCTGCAGAACTAGGTTAACAGCCACCTCACCCTGGCCAGGTGCTTACGTTAGTCAATCCACACACAAATCTGAACACTTCCCATGTCTCCAGATTTACATTGGCTCTTCATCTGACATCAAAAGAAAAGAAAAAAATAAACGTGTTGATGATGATGATGATCATCTTTCTCCCTTGGTTTAGTGCAGGGAGTAGTGTAGGCATCTTTCTGAGGTGTCTTAAGAGAATAACAGAACAAATGAGCAGAATTGTACAAAATGTGCTGAAGGTAACAGTGGTCAAATGTGCATTAAGTTCTATGATGAATTATCACAATACAGTGCAAACAATCCATTCAATAGGTAGAGATCAATCAGCATACATTTATCTGATAGGGTGACTCTTCCCTGTAGGACACACAGGGCCACCAAAAGAGCAGTAGGTGTTGACGCATATTGCACATGGCAGCCAATCTCAAGGACAGGGCGGGACAAGTTGTGTTCAGTTTTGTTTCCTGCCAAACTAGTGGGGAGAGAAGCATTGTGCTAATCAGGGCCCTCTGGCTCCCGCAAGGCAGGAGATTTGAGGTCACTTCATCTGGTCTCCTTCTCTCTCTATCTGCCCAGCTC
The DNA here is from genome assembly GCA_025594165.1 of Tamias sibiricus. NCBI lineage: Eukaryota > Metazoa > Chordata > Mammalia > Rodentia > Sciuridae > Tamias > Tamias sibiricus. The sequence continues at coordinate 36,247,894 of CM046672.1, forward strand.
TGCTTTCTTCTGTGTCAACTCTATCCAGGCATGGTCTTCTTCTCCCTTGGGAGGAAACTTGCAGAGTCTCGGTTTGTAAATCCAGTGGAAATCATAATTTCTTTTCTCACAATAACCCAATAACTATCCAGAGATACTACCCCATTGAGTCGACATGAACTGTGCACCCAATTCCAAACTAATTACTAGGACTGAAGGGAAGGGAAATAGGATTGGCCGTGCCTGGAGCACATGACACATAGCAGCCCAGACGTGGGGAGGTGGAGCGGCCCCACGTGAACCACATGGGGAGGGTGTCAAAGGCTCATAAATGACATCCCCCTTGCCTCTGCATGAGTTCAGAACAGTTGGGAGACAGAGATAGGGTTGGGCAGATGAAGTAAAAATGCCATAATTATTACAGGTCAACTAGATTTGGAGGATATAGCTTCATTGTTCAGCAGCAGTGAGCTTCTAAAGACTAACACCATAGATGGCCTACCCTCCCCCTCCCAGAGTTTTCCACATCCTGAGCAAAGCAACCTTGTTTCATTCTCTGGGCAGGATGTTTCTTCCTGGGACAGGATGTTTCTTTTCCCCAGGCAAGAGCCAATAGGCTTAAAGGTTGCCTTGTTCTATGGGCAAAGAGCCAATGGCGTTGGGGTTGCTCTGGTGCACCTCCCACCAGAAATCCCTATATAGGGCCCTGTTCAAGAGACTCAGAACACACACACACACAGATGCACACATCAGCTCGTCACTGCTGAGAGGAGGAAGCCACTCAGACACATCAGCTCGACCCTGTGGAGAGGAGGAAGCCACTGTGACAGCTCCAGACCCATCGCCTTCAGCCGACGGCAGCTGCCCCAGCTGACAGCTGCAGACCCATCGCCTTCAGCCTGAGGGCCGCTCCCAGCTGTCAGCTCCAGCCTCCAGCCAGACAGCAGCTGCTTTAGCTGAGAGCTCCAGAGATCCTAGCCGGTGTGACCAAGCACCCACCTTCTGTTCAGAGCTTGCACACTCTCCTCTCCCTGACTCCCCTCTCCCACCAGAGCTTGCACACTCCCTTCTCCCTGACTCCCCTCTCCCAGCACCTCTTCAACCTTCGACCAGAGCACCTCTTCTCCGGTTTTGCTACCAGCCACGAAGGCTGTTGAATAAATCTCTTGGCTGCACGGCTGTCCCCGGTGTGATGTTTTGCCCTTCACCCAGAAACAGACAGCCTATCACAGACGGAACTGGATAACTACAGGTCTCTTCCTGGTGACCTGGCCCTGTAAATCTATAGTGTAGAAAACAAAGATTGTGTCTTACCCCATGGCCAGGAAGGAGAAGAAAGCTGACCAGACCACAGCCAGTTGCTTCCCACAAATGTACCAACCAGATAAGGCACCCCCCCCTCTTCATTCCAGGAAGAATAAAGGGCAAGGGGAGGCCTGGAGCTTACATTTGGAAACAAAATGAGTAGGGACTAAGAGCCCCACCCCTTACCTTGTAGCAGATGATGGTTCCTCAACAGAAAATCAAGGTGATGCTACAAGGAAGTGAAACAGTCTCAGAGCAGTGGAAACGGCAGCAGTATCTACGAACATCAAAGATGAAACATCTCCATCCATTTTCTTTCCCAACAGTGCCAAGACATCGATAGTAATACCAAGGTATATACTTGACACATTTATGTATATAAATGGAGTTACATATTCTAGCCTGACTTAGACTGTCAGGATTGAAGATAGTTTATAAAATACCCTTTTGGGCAAAATGAAAAGGCAAAGCAGAATCAGTCACCAGTGTGATCTGGGGTCAAGTGCCAAAAATCCCAAGTGGCATCACACATGGAGTCCTAGACGTGAGGTCAAGAGAACAGGGCTCCAGCCTAGCTCAGCCTCTCTGGCATGATACGTATCCTAGGACAAGAAGCCTTACCTTCCTAAACTCCAGTTGCCTCCTGTGGTGGGCATTACAACCCTGTTGACTGATCTCAAAGCACTGTGGGGCTCAAGCAGGTCAAGAGGGGGAACACTTCTAATAATAACAGAGGTTCACATTTGAAGCATTTGCCATGCACGAAGCCCTGTTGCAAGAGCTTCATGTGTGTGAACTCCCTAATCTTTAAAATGACCCTACAAAGTAGGTACTCTTAGGAAATCTCCATCTTCTAGATGAGGAAACCAAGGCCTAGAGGGGTTGAGATGCTTGCCCCAGGTCTGACAGACATAAAGGACACAGTAGCTGCAGGCATAATAAGGCTATCACCGATGACGGACAGAGCTTAGGCAAGTGACCTGAGAGAAGGGCAGTCAGCAGAGAAGCAAGGTGGCCCTGGCCCTGTTTACAGAGGAGGTATTTCTGAACAAGAGATACTTGAGATTTAGACAATGGGCACATGGGCCAGGGCAGGGTATAGAGACCTGGGCGAGGGCTGTGACCATGTGTGGTCTGAGCATCAAAAAATCAGCTAGTTCATTCAGTATCCTAAATGCATGATTGAAGACCTGAATGGTACGAATATACTTTGTATACAAACAGTTGTATGTATAAAGATGCTATATATGTGCATTATGAATTGTAATACATACTACTATTATAAATAAAAAATAAATTTAAAAAATCAGCTGGACTCAGTTTCAGAATCTGAGATGGCTCCCTGCCTGGCACAGGCAAGATCTTCACAAATGTGAATATGTATCAATACTGGCATGGGCACTCTTGAGCCTCTGTTAACAAAAAGTTTACCCTAACCTGGGTTCTTCTTGCCCTTGAGGTAAGGAGATGAGGGGGCACTGTGACAAGGTGACCTTGTCTGAGCCTTAAAGTTGGTGAGCAAGCATGTTACTCAGGACCAGCCTAGGCCAGTGACTGTCACCCGAACCACAGAGGCCACACTTTGCTTTGCCTGGCTTTTCTTCTAACCCAACTGATCCCTGAGTTTTCTCAGCAGATTGAAGATTAGGTCTGGAACCATTTTTCTACCGAAGCCTATGCTTTCTAGAAAGAAGGAAGAACATTGTTTGCCAAGCCTCTGAGCTCCTCAAAGACAGAGGGATATAGATGTTCCCTCTGGCTAGGAGAGAAGAAATCATTTTTTTAAGCACCTGTCCAAATTGTGGTAGACGGTATTAGATGATTTAACTTTGTATTTTAGCCTACGTTTGATTTTGCTCTAAGATTTATAGTAAAGCCATAAATAGATGAGTCATAGAGTTTCCTTTACCCAAATAAGGATGGAAAATGGCCCCCACACACAGTTCTGCCTTCCCTCCCACATCCGTGCCAGACATGCACGGCTAGTCGATAATGATGCTCTTTCCCACTGACCCCAGACATGGGCATAGAAGCCTCCATGTAGTCTTCCAGGCTATCTGAGCCAGTTCATGTGATGAAAACAATTTGCTATTTCTGCCAAAGAAGAAGGAGAACCTGAGAAGAACAAGAAACAACAGAGGAGAGACATAACATCAGGTGACCAGGAGGGAAAAAAAAATACAGAGAGTGCCAAGCGCTGCGCCAAGTAGGTGGTTCTGGGAGACAAGTGATAGAAAACAGTGGTGGAGAATTTAAGAGAGCTGTTGATAAGCTGTAACTCTGGTAACCAGAAAGAAAGTGTTAATGTGACACTTAACACAGGCACTGTAACTCTTTAAGAACTGAAAACAAGCTGTGCAGAGAGAGTTGTTAAGGGACCAGACACAGACTGTAGGTAATTGTAAGATAAACACAGTGGTTGCTTAACTCTGAGTTTAATGGTAAAAAAAAACATATGCACATACGTACAAAAAAGCCCCTTTCTAATAAGACTGATGATAGTTATAGTTGCATGCCTATCATGCGCCAGGTGCTATACTGAGCAGTTTATCATGCATCGAAGTTTTTATTAACCCATTTTACACACAAAGCAACTGAGGCTCATGCAGGTGAAGTAATTTGCCAAGATCAAACAGTTATAATATGAATCAAGATTTGACCCTAAGCAGTAGTACCCAGTGCCTCCCTAAATAAATAATTACATATTTTTATTAGAACTGTGCAAAGAATGGGAGAGAATTCAGCCTAAGTTTTTCCACTACTGGGGAAATTCTATTCTTATGCATGTATTATCTGCTTACTCATTCATTCATTTATTTATTACTCATCCAACAAATCTTTGCTGGATGTCACTATGTGCCAGGTACTTGGTAAGCACTGGAGGTGTCATGAACAGTCTTGGCCCCTGAACTCTTACAGTCTTACTGTCCTTTCCCTGCAATTGAAAAGTCACACAGGGGGCTGGGGAGGTAGCTCAGTTGGTAGAGTGCTTGCCTCGCATGCACAAGGCCCTGGGTTCAATCCCCAGCACCATACACACACACACACACACACACACACACACACACAAATAGTGTGTATGTGAAGAGTTGCACAATAGCTAAGATAACTTAGACCAAGTCTTTTCCTTGATAGCTGGGGACATGGAATTGGGATTGAGGGACGGAAAGGACTGGAGGCAGCTCAGTCTCACCTTGCTCAGCTTTGAGCTTAACAGTCAGTCCCCGCCCACTTCAGGTCTGGCTCTTTTCTTGTCTGGGCTGAATAGAAACAGTGGTCCCACTTATGAGTTGGTGATAGGGAATCAGATAACTTTGCTGGTCAGAAGGGTTCCTCTGCTCCCAGATGGCCCTGACGTGTAGGCAAGATGTAGAGCCACTAGGATGGAAGAAGGTCCAACAAATGCCTCAGTCTGAGGTGCAGAAGATGGGTCTCCACCCACCAGCTCCAGCATGCAGGAGATGGAGCACTCAGGGATTCACAGTTCTTTGGCCCATGATGTTCCCTGGTGGGGATCAGCTTAGGACTGGTGTTATGGGTGATTCAGCACCTCAGCGCTCCTTGAAAGACCTTGCAAAGAAGCCCTTGCAAATCACACAGGATCCATTCCTAGGCAGCAGGCCAGAAGTGGTACCAGGAAACCAGCTCGCGTGGACCAGCAGAAATAGTTGTTTGGGTTTATTTCAGAGACTATTTTGAGGATCTGGTTTCAAAGCTTCAGACAATTTTCAAGTTCATTACAAGTTCAAACGGGCTCAGTGGGTATTAGGGTCTTCTGCTGATGTTAGAAAAAAGAAAATTACCTTGGCTCGGTTCATAAATCTATAAAGAGAAAAAAAAAATTGGACTTGGTTTGAATGCACCTTGGGCTCTTGCAGGTGAATGAATGTTCTCAGTTCATGGTTTCACAGGTTCAAGACCCTGAGGACAGCATTAATGGGCAACATCAGTCCAGCTGTCCCAACCAGGGTGGGAGGCTACAAGAGCCAAATTACCTGGACTCCCAGACTGAGAAACAGGCTGTGGAAGAAGGTGAATAAGTTTCCCAGAGAAGATAAAAGCAACTCCCAGAAAACCTCCCCCTGTGACTGAGCTCACACCCCAATCCCTCTGGATCCCAGGAGCTCCAGAGGATAAATGGAATGTGCTTACAAATATCTCCTAGTGGAAGGTCAACGGAGACATTTACAAAACGGTGCCTAGAAATGCAAAGGTGCAAACCAGGGGAATGGGAGGCCCGAGGCTAACTTGGACAGGTTAACAAAAGGGAGTTAGTTGCAGGCTGACCTTCTGCTCCATTGACAAGTGATCTTGCAAGTAGGTGACTTACGACTACTTCTAGAGCTGGAGAGAACAGTCCCCCGGGAAGGGAAGGATGATGAGCCAGCATGCCTCCCTGGGCAGGGACAGGTGGAATGAAATTAATAGTCTTACCTCTCCCACTAGGTTTTACTAAGTCTGACTGCCACCTCTCCCCTCCTAAGGACTCCTGACTGATCTGGGGGAGAAAGAAGGGTCAGGAAGGAAAAGATACCAGGAAAACCTGTCAATGTGCTCATAACATTGAAAGATAACGAAGGAAGCCTGTGCCCTGACTGAACCCATCAGTGTCTCCATGGGGGTCCACTTGGCCATAGAAAGATGCTACCCAATTATCCCATCTGATATCCCCTCCTCAGTTCATTCCCAACTGATGAAGCTGAGTATATCTTCTTTATTTATTTGTATTCTTGCCTGTGATTTGTTTCCCAAACTTGAACTTAAACTTTATCTTGAACTAAAAATGGCAGGAATTTTCTTTAGCTTATTTGCTGCACTACCCCCAAAGATATCGAACAGGGCCTGCTCTCTAAAAATGGTTCAAAATTTATCAAGCGAATGAATAAGGAAACAAATAGGTAGGTAAAGAATCCAGAACCTTATCCAAAAGTACGACAGCATTGATGAAGAACTGTAATCATCAAGTCAGGTAGGGCCCCGACCAAACAAGAGTCTGAGGGTCTGAGAAGTCTCCTGGCTGAGGCATCCGGTCCGTAACAAAGGGGATGTAGCAGGCAACTCGGGGACATGTGGTTGGATGTAGTAAGAATTTTTATGGGCACAGGCATAAGAGGAGATGGGGAAAGAGCCACATACAAAGTGAGTCAGTGAATTAAGAAAGAAAAGTGATATTGTAAAAATTTCTCCAGAGTGCAGGCTAAGCTACTTCTTTCTAGCATCAGCCTCACCACTTCAAGTCCCAGCTCTAGTCTTAGGGTAATAAATCAACCTCCTTGAGTCTCAGTTTCCCCAACTGTCCTGTTTTGGGGCTGTGGTAAGGATTTAGAGAAACCAGGGCGATAAGAGCTTGGCATGGAGCCTGTTTTGTGTTTCTCATGTCTGAAGCTGTAATTCTAAGCCAGCTCTCCAGTGCCTTCCTGAGTCTCAGGCATAAATTTACCTTCATTTTGCACAGATATCCTCCCCTAAGAAATTCACCTTAGATCAGAGGTGGCTGGGTTTCCTTGGAAAGGCAGAACTTGTTCTGTCCATTCCAATAGTTCACAGGAGTTCACAGGGTTGCCCTTGCACAAAAGTGGCATCCAGACTTCTTCTTCTTCTTCTTCTTCTTTTTTTTTTTTTTTTTTTTTTTTGTACTAGGTATTGAACTCAGGGGCACTCGACCACTGGGCCACATCCCCAGCCCTTTTCTGTATTTTATTAGAGACAGGGTCTCATTGAGTTGCTAAGTGCCTCACCATTGCTGAGGCTGGATTTGAACTCGCGATCCTCCTGCCTCAGCCTCCCAAGTGCTGGGGTTATAGGCATGTGCCACCACGCCCGGCCAGACTTCTTTATCAAACTGCAACACTGACGTACATTTCCAAATAGTATTCACCCTAAGCCCAAGGGAACCTCCCTAGCTACTGCCTTGCCTCTACCCTCCAAGGCAAGCTGCTACCCTTAGAGCCCGCCTTCATAGGAGTTGAGTGTAAGAAAGTCTTTTCCTCTGTCTTTATATGTCATGGAAACCCTCCTCTCTCCAGGTCCATCAGGGTCCTGTGTCCCAGGTTGCAAGATCCTAATGAGAAAGAACTAGAAGGATTTTCTTCTGTTGAACAGAATGTCTTAGAAAGAAGTTGACTGGCAGGACTCTCTATCTTCCTGGGATTGACAAATGGCATGAACGAGCCTACAACCCCACAGATGAGGGCCTGGTGCACATCTGGAGACAGCCCAGTCCCCAGCAGGTGGTCTGGGAGCTTGCTCTGCCTGGGAGCTGTGGGGTGTCAGTCAACCTTACTTTTGCTATCTAGCGTGTGGGCTGAGGCAAGGGCTTGATTTTTCAAAAAATCACCTTAAACATTCTTAAATGTTCATCAAACAAAAATGTCATTCCCAGGTAGGATATTTTGAAAGTAGTTTCAAAGTCAATGATGCTTAAAACATTCTATGAGGGATTTACAGGATTTGAGGGACTCCTTACCCCGATTGGGCTGCCCTCGACTTAGGTGGGGAGAAGACACTGCTGACTGCCCTGGGCAGAGGTGCACATCATGGAGCTACGGTGAGCCCCGAGAAGGGGGGTGAGAAACAGAGACTCATTCAAAGTAGGTCAGACACCAGGGATCTAGGAAAGGTGTGACTGGACGAAGACAGAAACTGCGGACACCCAGGCCACAAGGGGTCTGAGACTGTCCTAGACTGTCTGTCTCTTAGAGTGCTTCTCAGTACTCATTTCTATTCCTCCCAGAACATCTGCTCTATCCCCTGGTCAGAGAAAATGCAGCCTGCCATTTTCTGCAGACTTGTGACCTCTCTGTTCTTCCAGAATGTCAGCTATAAAATGACTGGGCCTGCCTTTCAGTTTAAGTCCCGCACCACCATAATCAAGGCAGTACAGACTTGGAGTGAGGCAGCCTGGACTCCGATTCCAGGTCTGTCATTTATTATTTTGGTAATCTTGGACATGCTATGTCTTAGTTTTCTCCTTTGTAAAATTGAGATGACAATTGCTTATGTCTCATAAAGCTAATGTTCCATGAGTTGATTCACGAAAAACACTCAAAAGTATTTGGCAAATAAGTGCTTAAAAACATTAGCTACTATAAACTCCATGAGAAATGCAAAGTCATATGCCCACAGGAACCAGAGGGGTCATATAAATCTCCAAACCAGGCATTTAATGATACAGTAGGGATAGAGAAGTCAATGCCATACTGGGGAAACCTGCCCAGCTAATTTAACCAAGTGCAACGTAAAGAGAGAAAATATATCTGTAGGCCTAAGGGCCACCAGTTTGAAACCCTGAATAGTTTCTCTGGCTCTTACTTTAAATTCAAGAGAAAGAGAAGCTGATTGGCTTAGTGAAGACTATGGATGTACGTATACCTTAGGTCACGTCTACCCCAGCCTAATCAGCTTGATCAGAGTTGGGGCAAGACGGAGCAGGATATGAACACAGCGCAAACTTGGCTAGGGAAGCATCTGTGGCCCAGGGAAGACTCTGACAGAACGAGATGAAACTGGGCAGGCTGCTTTTATACCATCTCCTGCTGAAGTCTCAGCAAAGGCGAAGGGAGGTCCTACGTAGTCAGGCAGACAGACAGACAGACAGACCACACACACACACACACACACACACACACACACACAGCCCCAGTGAGCATCAAAAAGGGGAACCCAATCAAAATGGAATGTTTTCTGCCTCTGGCTACTGTTGCTCCCTGCACCCCGCCCCTCACAGTTTCCTTGAATCCCAGAGATGGAAAAGCCCCAAGAAGTCATCTCTTTCTGCTTTTTCCTTATTCAAGAAACCTCTCCACAGCATCCCAGAGAAATTCTCTGCTAGATGAAACATACCTGTTTCATTCATCAGTGTACTTGCAGCCAGGGAGACTCCTGAGATCATCTGCAAAGCTAAATGGGTCCATTATTACCAAAAGAAGGGGTGGACAAGAGCCAAGAAATAAAAATAGCAATTCTACATTCCAGAGATAGTATTATTTCTAAAGAAAGCATGCTAGACAGCTCTGTTAAGAAAAAAAAATTCTCCCTAATATTTAAAGAAATTCTATCTCATCCCGTCCCCATTCTACCCATTTCTTTTAACTCCATGCTCAAAAGTCAAGAAGAAAATTCTGCTGTCATTGAGGGTTTGGGAGGAAAAAAAAAAAAAAAAAAAGCAACCTAGGTTTGAACCATATGTTCTCTTGCAATGCAACTTTGTGCAAACTACTCAATAAAATGGGGATAATAACTCCTCCTGACATCATTGTAGGGAATGAGCAATATATGCAAATAACACCTCTTCCGGAATCTAAAACTAGATCCCAAGAACAGTTCTATTCATTTCCAGGCTGAAAGAGCCTCAACTATTTTAGGCATTCCTTGGGTGGCATCAAGTCCAAGATCCTCCCAATTGTAGTGGATTTGTTTTGACTTTTACCTACATGCTAGAATGAGTTCCCTGTTCCTTGAACAATAGCACCTCATTTTGTTTTGGGGAAACCACCTTTCCCCTTTAACATAGTATGATAGGACTGTCAATCCAAGTGCCCTGATTGCTATCTACTAGGCTAAGCCAATCAGATATTCATCCTTCAAAATTTCCTCTTTTAGGAATGCAAAGTAAAACTACACTGAGATTCCTATCTCAGTCCAGTCAGAATGGCAATTATCAAAAATACAAATGACAATCAATGTTGGCAAGGATGTAGGGAAAAAGGTTTCCACTCATATATTGCTGGTGGGAATGCCAATTGTTGGAACCACTGTGGAAAGCAGTATGGAGATTCTTTAGAAAACTTGGAATGGAACCACCATTTGACCCAGTTATCCCACTCCTCTATTTATACCCAAAGGACTTAAAATCAGCATACTAAAGTGACACAGCCACATTGATGTTTATAGCAGCTCAGCACACAATAGCTAAGCTATGGAGCCAACCTAGATGCCCTCAACAGATAAATGAATAAAGAAAATGTAGTATATATACATAATGGAATATTACTTAGCCATAAAGAAGAATGAAATTATGGCATTTACCAGCAAATGGATGGAACTGGAGACTATGATGCTAAGAGAATAAGTCAATCCCAAAAAACCAAAGGCCAAATGTTCTCTCTGATATACAGATGCTGACACACAGTAAGGGGTGGGAGGGAAGAGTAGAAGTTCACTGGATTAGACAAAGAGGAATGAAGGGAAGGGTGGAGGATGGGAATTGCAAAGAGTAAAATAAATTGGGTGTAACTTTCCTATGTTCATATATGAATACACAATCAGTGAAACTCTACATCATGTACAACCACAAGAATGGGATCTTAATTAGAATAATTTATACTCCATGTATGCATAATATGTGAAAATACACTCTACTGTCATATATAACTAAAAAGAACAAATAAAAACATTCCCTTTTTTAATTGAGAGATACCAATACCGAACAGTGGTTGGAGTTCATTTGCCTTGACCAGAGAGACAGTCCCAATTGCCTATCCTTCCTTCCTCACTTTCTTTATCCTTCCAATGAAAACGTGAACCACTAATACATTCCTTTTCTGCTTGTTAGACAGAGTGCACCCCCGTTGCTTCTAAGCAAACAACATTAGTGGAGCAAAGTCCAGATGGAAAAAGTGGGTTCATGGTGTCCTGAGTATCCCTGTGGATAAGCTTAGAACAAAATCTTTGGGTCTCTTGAGAGGAGAAACCTTAGAGGTGCAGCTTGGAATGAGAGTAACCTGGAGAATGATTCCAGTCAAGGGCGCAACTCCAGGCCTCTGTGGTCTGAGGAAGCACTTGGAGGTGGTGGGATTTTAGGAAAGCTCTTCACAGATCAACCAGTTGGGAGATGTCCCCGGAACACCAGCTGCCCTTTCTGTCTGCTGCCAATATAACACCACACCTAGGACTGAAGGGACACGGGCAGGTTTTTTTTTTTTTTTTTTTTTTTCCCTAACTGGCAGGACTCCAGGCTTTGAGGGAGAAAGGGAGAAGTGCTAAAATTTGTTTTCTCCAAATGTTCTGGAATGCATCCTAGGCGCACCCATAAAAGAGAGTTGGCACCCACCTCAGGAAGGAGGCTATATATTTCTTTAAACTGCAGTCATAATTCCTAATTGAATGTCTCTCTCAAAAATTCATGACAAGAAAGACTGAATTATTAAGTAAATAAAATCATAAATGAGGATCATAACAGAGCTAATGGCCGCACTAAACAGCTTTCTATTGTGTGAGAGCTCTCCAGCAACTCCCCGATGGTCCGCTGTAGCAATAGTCGTGTGTAAACTTTCAGAACCATTCCTTTGTCCAGTAGAAAAGCAGGACACCCTACTCTTCAAATCTCGCTCTTGGTGGATGGGGTTTTTCTACACATCAAGGAAACCCAATATCACTTTTTTCCCCTGAGACAATCAAACTCCAAAGCAGCTTGCCCATTTCTCCCTGAACGGTCACTCACCATCTCCTAGCATCAGCTTCCGCCTCCCTGATGGCCTCTGACAGCTATGCGTCCACGCACCACTTAGACTCCCAAATCTGATTTTTATTTCTACCTAGTTTGATCCTTTTTTTTAGAAAATTCAGAAGATTTCTTCCATTATATTCACATTTAATGCAGAACATCAGAAATCAGTGGTAAAGATGAAGACTTTTAGGTGACGCTTATTCTGACCCTCATCACTTATTCAACAAATATCTAGTGAGCTCAGTTCTGCGACCAGCATTGTGCTGGATCAAGGGCATTGTATGGTGAACACAATGGGCACCCTCCTGCCCTGAATGACCTCATGGCTCTGCAGAGGGGAGGAACTAAGCAAATAGGTCCACAGACGAAATCGATTAACAACTTGGGATACATACTGCGAAGGAAACAAAATTAGGTTTAATAAAAAGGAACAATAACAAAAGATAGTTCATTTGAAGATGGGGTTGAGGTTAGAAGAGAGCTCTCTGAGCAAAAGCTGAGACCTAAAGATGAGCAGGAGCTGGACAAGCAAAAAGCAAGGGAAGGCCCAAGACTGAGGGATAATTTCCAGGGGAGGGAGCCTGCATGTTAAGGCTCCAAGGAAGGAAAGAAGTTACCTGTTCAAGGCACCGAAAACCAGCTAGTGTGACTGGCATGGAGGAGGCTGAGCTGGGCCCAAGGAGTGCTGGGCAGCTTCCTCTGATGGACAGGGAGTGTTGGCTTGGCAGCTCCTCTGCAAGGAGAATGCCCACTGACCTTGAGCTGTGGTTCCTGGGAGACTCCGAGGTGCAACCTGAACTATTCTGAGTTCTGATCTACAAGACAGGCCCCCATGGGCTGTAAAAACCCTCCAAGGGCTCTGGCAGAGGTTGAACAGGAATACATAGGTGGAGAATGCATAGTCTCGTTACACAGGAAGCACTCAATAGACAGTGGTCCCAGGCCTACTGATGACGCTGTGTCACAAAGCCTGTAACCAAGAAATGGAGCAAATGTCCTGAAAGATGCCTTTCTATATAATTTGGGTAGGTTTGCACACTTGAGAGGGGCCTGGCCATGGATTCCTGGATGAGGATGGTGTGTGATCTGGACTCCCAGTTCCAGGCCATACAATGTCTGGTCTATCTCTGACGCCAGACACCACAGCCCCAGAGGCCTAGCTCATGTGCTAAAGGGTAGCTGGATCCTAACTTGATCTTAGCATTTATTCAAGGTCAGTTCAGCATTAGTGAGAGGACCCTGCTAGATCAACGGAGCTGCCCTGGGGTCTTGGTTTCATCATAAAACCATCCTTAATTTTCTTTTTTTAATTTTGAAGCAATGTCTTACTAAATTGCTGAGGCTGGCCTCAAATTTGAGATCTCCTACCTCAGCCTCCCAAGTCACTGGGAATACAAGCATGTGCCACCATGCCCATCAAAAGTATCCTTAATTTGAGAATAAGTTGCATGGACCTGACCTCTCCTTACCCACCCTGACTCAGCCCTTTACCACCCATCCATTGGAGTTTGTCCAAATTCTTAAACTACTTGTGGTCTTAAACCCAGACAGCTAAATATTGTGCCAGAGAAGCTGCTACAGGTTCTGATGCATTGGGTTTGAATCCCACATATGATCGTGAGCAAGTTCCTTCTCTAGACTTGTTTCCTTATCTGCACAGTGGGGATTATAATATCAGTGGGTTTTTTTTGAGGATTATATGAGATGTGATACATAGACTGCTTAGGATAGGTCTGAGCACAGTACATTTCCAATGAGTTAGGTTCTCATCACTAGGTTATTATTTTAAAGATTATGATTATTATCCAGGTGTGGTGGCATATACCTACAATCCCAGCTACTTTGGGAGGCTGAGGCAGGATCTCAAGTTCAAGGCCAGCCTGAGCAATTGAGTGAAACAAAAATTTTAAAAAGGGCTGGGGATGTAGAGCTCAGAGGTAGAGCAACCCTGGGTTTAACCCCAGCACCACACACACACAATAAAATTATGATTATTACCAGCAGCAGGGTGACTCACTAATGTGAGTAGTGAGGTCAGAGCAAATTAGGGGTTGAGGCCAGATCAGCAAAGACAGAAAGAAAAGCTAGACAAAGCAGAAAGGCTCTGAGGTAGTGACTGAGATTTCACAGGTGTGGGCCATTGCTGGGGTGTGTTCAAACCCCAGCTGTCCTCCTTTGGCCTCGGGCATGGCTCAAGGGCACACACTCTGTCTCATGTCTGAGTCAACAGAAGCAACCAGGCTTTCCTTTATTTGCCATCTTCCTGTCTTCCTTCACTCCACATTTCCTGTCCTCTCCGAGCCAGAAGGACCTTAGTGTCTCAAGCTGGAGATTTCTGCTGAGCACAAGGAGGAACTTTTAGGCTGTCCAAGAAGTAGAAAACCAAGGAAAGCGACACATTTCTGTGGGATGAATGGTATTGATGAGGACTTGCACATCAGACTCTGTTCTAAGTACTTTATGAAAATTGACTAGTCTTCCAGGCAGGCCTGGGAGGTAGATGTTCTGTCACTATCTCTATTTTGCAGTGGATGAATTGAGGCTTGGAGACCCGTGCCCTTGTCACTAGGCTGGGAAAGGTGGGGCTGCTTGACTCCAGACCAATGCCCTGTTATGGTTTAGGTATGAGATGTCCCCCAAAAGCTTATGTGTGAGAAAATGAAAGAAAATCCAGAGGTGAACTGATGGGGTTATGAGAGCCTTAACCTAATCAGTGCATTAATCCACTTGAATGATGAAGTGGGTGGTAACATAGGCAGGTAGGGTGTGGCTGGAGGAGGCGGGTCTTTGGGGGCTTGCTTTGGGGTTTATATTTTGCCCCTGGTAAACAAAGCTCTCTGCGTCCTGGTGGCCACGTCTTGAGCGGATTTCCTCTTCCACCATGATGTTCTGCCTTATCTTGAGCCCAGAGCGATGGAGCTGGCCACCTGTAGACTGAGATCTCTGAAACCACAAGCACCAAATAAACGTTTCCTCTTCTAAAATTGTTCTTGTCAGATCTTTTGGTCACAGCAACAACAACAACAACAAAAAGCTGACTAAAACATCCCCTTGATCCCTACACCAGAGAAACAGCTTGTCGCTGTGCTGTGGCCTCTGTGTCAGACCCGTTTGGGCCCTGTGCTGACAAGCTCAGACCAGGATCTACATTCAGGCATTTTGGCCCCAGGCCCCCCCCACCACCCCACCATGCCATGCCACTCAGAGAAGCCCACACGGCTAAAAACAAATCTTTCTTCAGCTTCCTTCTAATTCAGACTCAGAAAATGTCAGCTTGGACCAGGCTTTCCCATGGGGTGATATTTAACAGCACGGGCTTTGAAAATGCACAGAGTCGAGCTCTAGTCCTTCTTCCTTCTCCTCCTCCTAAGACAAATTACTCAGCCGTCCCTCAGAGTTAGAGTTTGCATCTGCATTTTGAGGAGAGTAAGAGGTCCACCAGGTATTTCCTTACCCACCGTCTGACACATGGTGGGTGCTCACAGCTCTGCCGCAGCACTACCCCAGCCTGGGCCTCAGGAGACTTTGCAGAAGTGACGTCCAACAAGTTTCTTGGGCAACACATCTCCACAATTCTAACTCATAGCCATCCATGACTTGCCCGTGGTCGTACGGGTCCGACCCAGGTCTTGAACACATTAACTGTTGTTTTGATCCACTGAAATGCGTTTATTTTAGCCACATCCAGCTCCCTCCACTTGGGTCAGAAGTCTCTTCATATAACTAAAGGAAGCAGAAAGAATTCGTCCAAGAGCCCGTGGCCAGCATCCCAGGGCAAGCAGCTGGGCTTTCAAATAAGACCCTTTCTCCCCCACTCTCTTCAGCAGGTGACTAAATGGATCAGCAACTAAAAGGAGGTCCATCCCTGGCTCAGGTAAAACCGGAACCTGAGCCAAACTCTCCGGTTATTCTAACAGCTTAAGGTTGCTCGCTGACCCAAACTGTGTGTGGCTTTATTTTTTTCTGGACTCCACAAAGTCTGTCAATAAAGGTAAGACCCGTTTATCCCTTTAAGCTTAATTCACAGCTAGCGTTAGCTTAGTTACTAAAGACTCATCTGGAGTGTCAGGATAGTGAATTCCTAACACACAAAGGAGTGGTGGAAGCCCCTTCCCCTGTGAAAAAAGATGAAAATTAGCATCATGGATGTCTTACATAGAACAGTGTGAGAGACAGATGGAACAGCAATGATGAGCACTCCATGTCCCTCAGCTGGGAATTCTTTTAGATATGACGGAGGGAGAATGCCTCTGCTGAGGTCATCTCTATAAATTATTGATTTATTAAGGTACGATTGATATGCTGTGCCTGTATTTGCATGTACAATGTGATGAGTCTGAATGTATGCAAGCATACAAGATACTGTCATCACAATCAAGATAAAAGACATATTCAACACCTCCCAAAGTTTCCTCAAGTCCCTTTGATTTTGTGTTTTGTCACTTTGTGTGTGGGAGTGTGGTAAGAACACTGAGCATGAGATCTATCTTCTTCACAAGATCTGAAGTGGACAATAGAGTATTTTAAACTACTGTCCCTGGAGCTTGCTCACCCAGTCTAACGGAAATTCTATGCCCATTGAGCAATAGCTCCCCACCTGCCGACCGCAAGCCCCTGCAAACACTATTGTCTTTGCTCTTGGAGCTATCCCAAGTGGCCGATGCAGTACTTGTGCTTCTGTGACTGGCTCATATCACAGCGACTTTAAAAAAAGTATCTTACAAGATACCAACCATAGCAGTAAGATGATTAAATAATGTTGGTTTCATTTTCTTTCCTTTTTAATCTTCTATAGAACATAGATTTACTTTTCAGAGTGATTTCAGGGCTGTCAAAGTTTGCCTTCCTTCACACTTCCGGGTCCCTCTGTCCTGCAGTGATTGTATTTATTGCTCCTGGTTTAGCAGTTGGCGGGCGTGCCTTCCGCAGCCTCCCTTCCTCCCCGCGGGAGCCTGTGGAGAGCAGAGGCTGTGTGCTCACCCAGCACAGTGCCTGCCTCCTTCTAGGTGCTCAGTAAACGTTCTTTTTTTTTTTTTTTTTTTCTCTTCAGGGAGGGAGGGGTTACCTGCAACCTCATTTGCATACCACTTTCATGAACCTCACCAACCTCAACCACCGGAGGTGTTGTGGTGTAAACTAATCAAAAAAACAATCAGAACATTTTTTTTCCAAGTATTTTTTGATTGATTATATATCTTCTTATGAGAAGTGTCTGTTCAGTTCCTTGGCCCATTTATTGATTGGGTTATTTGTTTTTTTGGTGTTAAGATTTTTGAGTTCTTTATATATTCTAGAGATTAGTGCTCTTTCTGATGTGCATGTGGTAAAAATCTGTTCCCAATGAGTAGGCTCTCTATTCACTTCACTGATTGTTTCTTTTGCTGAGAAGAATTTGAATCTATCCCATTTATTGATTCTTGATATTAATTCTTGTGCTACAGGAGTCTTATTAAGGAACTTGGGGCCTACTCCAACATGTTGGAGATTAGAGCTTACTTTTTCTTCTATTAGGTGTAGTGTCTCTGGTCTAATTCCTAGATCCTTAATCCACTTTGAGTTGAATTTTGTGCATGGTGAGAGATAGAGGTTTAATTTTATTTTGTTGCATATGGATTTCCAGTTTTCCCAGCACCATTTGTTGAAGACGCTATCTTTTCTCCAATGTACGTTTTTGGCGCCTTTGTCCAATATAAGATAACTGAAATTATATGCATCAGTCTTTGTGTCCTCTATTCTGTACCATTGGTCTACCAGCTTATTTTGGTGCCAATACCATGCTGTTTTTGTTACTATTGCTCTGTAGTATAATTTAAAGTCTGGTATTGTGATGCCACCTGCTTTACTCTTCTTGCTAAGAATTGCTTTATCTATTCTGGGTCTCTTATTTTTCCAGATGAATTTCATGACTGCTTTTTCTATTTCTATGAGAAATATCATTGGGATTTTGATTGGAATTGCATTAAATCTGTACAGTGCTTTTGGTAGTATGGTCATTTTGACAAAATTAGTTCTGCTATCCAAGAACAGGGTAGATCTTTCCATCTTCTAAGGTCTTCCATAATTTCTTTCTTCAGTGTTCTGTAGTTTTCATTATAGAGGTCTTTCACGTCTTTGGTTAAGTTGATTCCCAAGGTTTTTATTTTTATTTTTTATGCCATTGTAAACGGGGTAGTTTTCCTCATTTCCCTTTCAGAGGATTTGTCACTGATATATAGAAATGCCTTAGATTTATGGGTGTTGATTTTGTATCCTGCTACTTTGCTGAATTAATTTATGAGTTCCAGAAGTTTTCTGGTGGAATTTTTTGGGTCTTCTAAGTATAAAATCATATTGTCAGCAAATAATGATAATTTAAGTTCTACTTTAACTATCTGTATCCCTTTAATTTCTTTTGTCTGTCTTATTGCTCTGGCCAGTGTTTCAATTACTATGTTAAATAGAAGTGGCAAAAATGTTCAACATCTCTGGCAATTATAGAAATGCAAATCAAAACCACTCTAAGAAAGCGGGGCGCAGTGGCGCAGGCCTGTAATCCCAGCGCTTTGGGAGGCTGAGGCAGGAGGATCGCTAGTTCAAAGCCAGCCTCAGCAATGGCGAGGCACTTAGCAACTCAGTGAGACCCTGTCTCTAAATAAAATACAAAAAAGGGCTGGGGATGTGGCCCAGTGGTCGAGTACCCCTGAGTTCAATCCCCGGTACCACACAAAAAAAAAAAAAAAAAAAAAAAAAACACTCTAAGATTTCATCTCACACCAGTCAGAATGGCAGCTATTAAGAACACAAACAACAATAAATGTTGGCGAGGATGTGGAGAAAAAGGCACGCTCATACATTGTTGGTGGGACCGCAATATGGTGCAGCCAATATGGAAAGCAGTATGGAGATTCCTTGGAAAACTTGGAATGGAACCACCTTATGACCCAGCTATCCCACTCCTTGGTCTACACCCAAAGGACTTAAAAACAGTATACTACAGGGACACAGCCACATCAATGTTCATAGCAGCACAATTCACAATAACTAAACTGTGGAACCAACCTAGATGCCCTTCAGTAGATGAATGGATAAAGAAAATGTGGTATATATACACAATGAAGTATTACTCAGCAATAAGAGAGAATAAAATCATGGCATTCACAGGTAAATGGATTGAGTTAGAGAATATAATGCTAAGTGAAATTAGCCAATCCCAAAAAGCCAAATGCTGAATGTTTTCTCTGATATAAGGAGGCCAATTCACAGTGGGGTTGGGATGGGGAGCATAGGAGGATTAGAGGAACACTAGAATGGCCAATGGGGAGGGAGGGTAAGGGGGGGGAAGGTGAAGCAAAAAAAAAAAAAAAAAAAAAAGGTGGTAGAATGAGATGGATATCATTACCCTAAGTGCATGTATGAAGTCATGAATGGTGTGAATATACTTTGTATATAATCAGAGATATGTAAAAATGTGCTCTATACGTATAATATGAAATGTAATACATTCTGCTGTCATTTCTAACAACTTAGAATAAAAAATAATAAATTTGAAAAAATCAATGAATGTAAAATATAGATTATAGAAGATTTTGATAAGTGAAGTAAGATAAGACAATTATAAAGCAAGAACTGTCATAGATAGGCCTAAGACTCTATTTTGCTGCCTTCTATAAAAAAAAAAAACTGTTACAAGAGCTGTTTCTAAGAAACTGAAATAAAAGCTGTTTTTATTATAATATATTATATTTCTGTACTTTGTACTCCACAAATTGTACTCCATTGAAGAGATGGTGGTCTTGGTGGCCTATATAACTTTGAAGTAGATTCTTAGCCCCACTAACCACCTGCTCAAGCCCAGGATATGGTTGTCTGACACCTGCTCGGACCTGAGATGCGGTAGTCTGAGTTGCCCTACATTTTTTTTTTTTTTTTTTTTTTTTTAGCTTCTGTAATCTGCTTGCTTGCTAACTACACCAACCAAATGCTGGTTTAGCTTCTGTGATTGGCTTGCTTGCATGATGCTGAGAAGTTGTGGTTTTCATTCTTAAATTCCCAAGGAAAGCCAGGAAAGGCTCTGTTCTCCTATAGAGCTGCAGTCTCTGCGGGTGGCACTCCCTGGCCAGCCAATACAGCTCTTTAATTTATTTTAAATTCAGACTTGGAGTGTTTTCTGAAGCAGCTCCTCATAACAGAGGCAGTGGTGCTTGGTGTGACTGTTATTCTAGTTCACAGAAAAGCAAACAGGGTCAGAAAGACTAAGTGACTAGTGTAAGACACAGGACTGAAATGTGGGGTTGGAACTGAAATGCCGAGAGGCTAATTCCATGCTGTACGTCCCTCCAGAAAACCTGCTTGCTTCTCCTGGCTAAGTCGATGAGGACTGCTATCATCAAAGATCTCCACTTTGCAAATGCATGGAGAGAGGCGCAGAGAGATGGAAAACACACGGAAAGGAATGTGTTCGGGACCAGGCGCAGGGCGCAGACTCCTTCTCATGCCTGGCAGCCTGGGACGCCACAGCCTCCCCTTTCTTGCCTTTCTTTTTTTTTTTTTTTTTAATATTTATTTATTTGCTTTAGTTGTACACAATGTGTTTCTACATGGTGCTGAGGATCGAACCCGGGCCACGCACGTGCTAGGCAAGCGCTCTACCGCTGAGCCACAACCCCAGCCCCCCCTTTCTTCGCTTTGTACCTGCTGTTTCCTCTGCCCGGACAGCTGTCACTAGCACATATGACTAGCACATGTCACTAGTACACGTGACCAGGCCCCTGCTGCATACTTACAGCCTAAGAGTCATGTGAGTTGTCTTTCCTGATGCCCTGGTGGGCCCCTGAGCTCACTTCAGCCACACACCTGCTCTACTATTTTGGAGGCATCTATCTCCCTATCCCTCCAAGAGCTTCCACAGGGCAGGGACTATGCCACCTGTGTCTTCAGAGTCTCAAAAGGGACCAGTCTGCTATGGTAGAGGATGAATCCAGAGCTGTAGTCCCTACAGGAGGTCTATACCCAGTGATCCCTATTCATCAGTTGGCTGAGCTAAACCAACCCATTCAACTGAATTGCAGGTCCATTCATTGTCACAGCTCCCCCAAACTTAAGAGAGCCTGGCCTCCCCAGGCACCCAAGCTGGCAATGAAAGCTGACCCAGCCTTTCTGAAGGAAAATGTAGCAAATTGGCTACACAAGTCAAGAGCCTTAGAAATGTGCATGCCTTTAACTGTGATTCCTCTTCTAGAAATGCTTCCTAAAGCAATTATCTATGCTTCCTGAGGACCTGTGTTTGAGGACAGTCTAGGCACTATTGTTCATAATAGAAAAGAACTAGATTCATCATAATTATATAACAATAGATTAACTGGGTAGAGTAATCATGGTTTATTCAAATAAGGAAACACTAGGCATACATGCAGCTGCATATTGTGTCATAAAGGAAGACGTAGGGACACAGGAAAATGCTAATAATGCAGTGTGGAATGTAATAGGTATGGTTATTTAAAAAGCAAACAAATACAGACAGACCCGGACTTTAATTATTCTGCTTAGGATTTTTTTGACTTCATGATCATGTGAAAGCTGTACACACTCAGTAGGAACCGCACTTCAGATTTTGAATTTTGACCTTTTCTCTGGCTGGCAATAGGCAATATAGTGCTCTCTTGAGATGTGGGGCAGCAAGCTGTCACTCCCAGCGAGCCTCGTGGTCACCGAGGGGAACACCTGTGCTGCTGGCTAGGATCTGCAGTAAGTCGGGTGTCTTAGATGCATTTCAACTCACGATACCCTCTGCTCACAGTGGGTTTATCAGACTGTAGCCCAGCGCACATCAAACAGCATTTGAACATGTATATGAAGGAAAATGTTAAATTATGTACTAAGATTTTAATAGTTCTTATCTATGAGCTGTGGCTCTATTTATTTTCTTTTTCTTTCTGCTTTTCCATATGTTCCAAATTTTCTACAATGAAATATTTTGAGATGAGTAGGCAACGACCTTTATGCTACCTTTTTAACCAACAAGAGGTTTTTCCTTTGAGAAATTTTCAGATGGTCGGTCTTTATAAAAATGTGTAATTAATCCCCTTAACATACGCACCAAGCAAAATGCTAGCACACAAACAAAAGCATCCATGATCCTCCTGCCCAGATAAGTCCTGCTGATCACGATAAAATTTCATAATGTGAAATTTAAAAAAAAAAAAAATGCTACTTCACAAAAAGAAAAGCAGTTAAAATTGGGGTTGACTGAAAATTTTCAGGAATTTTTTTGTCATATAGGCCCAGGTAGACTCCCCAGCAGTCAGGGCCTCAGGGGGACCCTGCTTAGGGAAAAGTGTGTCTAGTGCCAGGGACTTCACTGTAGAGCCAGGAAGCCAATTTCTCAATGGGAAGAATGCACCTGGGCCCTGTGTCTGCTCGAGGTGCTGCCTGATTCTGCATAACTTGAAACATTTTTCTGGAGCCATAAATGTGGCCTTAGTTTTGCTTCATCTCCATGTGCCCTTCTCTTGTGTGTGGTGATTCTGTTGGAGGAGACAGGCCAGCCCCACATTTGCAGTCCTTCCCAGGTCCTCCTGGAAATGAAGAGCCCTCTCCCTTCAGGAAGATTTCTCCCACCCCGAAGAGCCTATAAACCACCTTGCGATCGGGGCAACTGGGGGAAATTACCATCAAAGAAAGGAGGTCTCAGGTTGCTCAGGATCCTGTGCGTGTTGTTCCGTGTTGGAACATGTAGAGGCTCGTCACTATTAACCACTGCATGCTACATTTCCAGATGACGTCACTGTCTATTTCACTGTCCATTTGGCCACACTTTCACGTTTATCACAGCTATGGACAGAGCGGCAGGGGGATTACAGTGCAGGTCATCACCATGGGAAGCTCCTCCCTGCCCTCAGTGTCACCATGTGCTCTGTCCCGCCATGCAGGACCCGTCAGCCTCCTGTCTTAAAGTCCTCCTTCCACGTGGTGGGCTGAGCTGGGCAGTGGCTGGTCTGTGTGTGGCAGAGCTGGTCAGTTGCCTTTTCTCCCTTCTTTCCTAAGAGCAGACTCCAGTTACATTATGGAGTGAATTTTCCAGCTAAGAGGTTTCAGTTACTAGCTGTTCTTGCAGGTCACAGTGGCCAGTGGGCTGTAAACTAATCTGTGGGGTTGGCCATAGAGGCATGTTCTTTGAGGAGATGACACCTGACATGAGACCTGTGACTGCCCACTCCCCTCTGCTTCCTGGCTAGACTGTGGCTATGGCAGCAGGATTTCTAGAGAGCCTCAGGACCAGAAGGCAATGTTGGTGACAAATATGTATCATTGAATGGTAAAACAGGAGTAGTGAAGGAGCCCAGGTCTCTGGTGACCACAGCCTCCGGTTAGCCCTGGACTGCCCCATCTAGTCTTCCATCACATGAGAAAGGAGCACCTATGTTGTTCAAGAATTGCTACTTCTGGGACTGGGGATGTAGCTCAGTCGGTAGAGTGCTTGCCTCGCATGCAAAAGGCCCTGGGTTCAATCCCCAGCACCACAAAAAAATAAATTAATTAATTAAATATCACTACTTCTGGCCTGTATTATTATTAGCAGTTCATTCCAGGTATATAAATCTTGGTCTGTCTGAGAAACGTATCAGAAGGCTCCACTTCAAAAACTGTGTGCATCCAACAGAAGAAAAAAGAAATATGGCACATATACACAATGGAGTATTATTCAGCCATACAGGAGAATAAAATCCTGCCATTTACAGCAAAATGGTTGGAACTAGAGGACATCATGCTAAGTGAAATAAGCCAGACATAGAAACAAGTAAACATGTTCTCTCTCACATGAGCCAAGCAAAACACAAAGTCAACCTGAAAGCAGAGTAGTGATTACTAAGGACTAGGATAGGTGCCAGGTTGAGGGGATGGAAGAAAGGTAGATGGACATGATCAGTGAATTCAGTATGCATGCAAAAGTCATGGTGAGTCCCATTAATATGTGCAATTAACATGTCAATAAAAATATGAAAAGGCAAGTAGAGAACAGAGTTTTGTGCAATTAATGTGCTGACAGAAGTATAAAAATGGATACTAGAACAGGCTATAATACAAGCATGATAATTTCTGTGTAAAAAACTGAAAAACACACAATTTCCATATTTCATTGGTATATTATAGCTGTATATAAGGGTGAGATTCACTGCTACATATTCATACATGCACACAATATAATTTTGCCAGTATCTCTCCCCAGTACTTCCCCTTTCCCTTCCCTCCTCCCTCCCCCTAGTCTCTTTTAAACATATTTGCTTACATGCACAAAATACCTTTGAAAAGGTGCCTACAAAGCTAATACTGTATTTGATATGGAAATGAAACCTGCTATTTTATGTGATATGCACCAACAAAAGATTTTTAAAACTGATCAAATCATATACTTAAAATATATGCAGTTTATTATAAGTCACTTATATCTCAACAAAGTTTTGAAATTTTATCAGTTTTGAATAATATGTATACATTTTACATATTAGTGGGGTTCAGTGTGATATTTCAAAATATGCAAAATAAAATTGTGTTTTAAAAATGATCATCCAGAATCAGATATAAAAGTTAAGGAGAAAACAAACAACAAAAAGTAATTATGTCCACAGGAATGTATGTATGCCCAAATTCATTCAGCTAAACACTTAGGATCTGAGCTTTTGACTGCTTGTAAAATATGCCTGAATAAAGTACCATTGTTGTTGTTAAAGTAATTAGACCTAAAATCATAATTCTGAAATGTCACTTGGATCTCTTGTTGGCAGAAAAATAACACTAGAGTGTTTCTAAAATAAATCATTCTCTCCTGCTTACCCTTAAAATTTCTAAGATGCAATCAATTTTAAGATGCACTATTATTTTATGCTCCAATAAGAATGAGTGTTGCCAATTATTTAAAAAAGAAAGAAGATGTGCTATAAATATACAGTGGAATCCTACCATCCTCCAAAAGAAGGAAATCCTGTCATTTGCAACAATATAGATGAACCCAGAGGACATTAAGTAAAATAATCTGGGCACAGAAAGACAAGTACTACCTGATCTCACACGTAGAATCCAGAAGGTGGTTGAGAATGGAGGAACTTTGGGCAAAGGGGAAGGGGGGGGGTGGAAAGATGGTGGAATGAAGTGAACATCATTACCCTGGGTACATGTATGACTGCACTTATAGTACAACTTTACATCCTGTACAACCAGAGAAATGAAAAGTTGTGCTCCGTTTGTGTACAATGAATCAAAATGTATTCTGCTGTCATGTGTGACTAATTAGAATGAAATTTTTAAAAAGAATTAAAAAAGTTAAACTCATGGAAATAGAGAATAAAACGTTAATAACTAGAGATGGGATGAGAAAAGGATGTAGGGAAAAGGGAGATATTGGTAAAAGGTAAAAAGTTTTAGGAGGAGTAAGTTTCTGAGTCCCATTGTACAGCATAGTGATTATAGTTAAAATAATGCCTTGTATATTTCAAAGTCACCAAGAGTAGACTTTAAATGTTCTCACCACAAAAGAAGTATGCAACATGATGAATATGTTATCAAACTGATTTAATAATTCCACAACATATATAGGTATTGAAATATCACATTATATCCCATAAGTATAAACAATTATTATTTGTCAATTAAGTTTTTTTTAAAAGTTATTTTAAAAAACTGCTCTGCTTCATATGGTAACTTAGTTGTTAATAAAATGAGGTGTGGCTTGACTTCTGCAATTGTTCTTTTTGGGCATGGTTTCAGCAACTCCAAAGGAAAGAATGAGTCCAAGGATAAGGGCACCTCCAGCTCTGTCTCAGCATCTAACTATGGCACGGGAGAACCTTGTTCAATGGGGGAAGACAATGAGAGGACAGCTTCAAAGGGGACTCAAAAATTCATACACAGCCTTACATTCTTTTGCAGTAGTGGTTGCTGTTGTAATAAAAATTTCAAATGCTAATTTGATATAAGTCTTGCTGGCATATGCAGTAAAAATAGGCTCGCCCAGCTCACCGCTACAACCAATTAATCCAGACAGACAGGAGGTTGTGTATTTAAAAGCATCCACATACAGGGGGCTTGTCAGACCCTCACAAAGCAACACTCCACAGCAACCGGGACCAAGGCATCCCCTCTCCGGCCTTGAAAGCCCAGCACAGCTGACAGAGCTGCAATTAACAGCCCATGGCCTTTGTAAAGCTCTGCAGCTCTGAATGGGGCTAAGAAAGTGGTTTCCAGGGGAAAGGCTCCACGGAAGTGATGAGTGAGCTTTCCCTGGAAGCTCTGTCCCATGGCACATGCCTTCATTCTGAGAACTGGTGGCCTTGTTTGCAGCACCCCAGGGGATTTCAAACCTCCTCTTCCCAAGTTCTTCCTATCTGACTCCGGGGGAATAGAGAGACAGAATCCTGGAACCCCAGGGTTTGGGAAACGACTTTCTCCTTTGTATTAGTTTGCTAAGGCTGCCGTAACAAAGGACCATGGACTGGGTGGCTTAAACTACAGAACTTTATTGTCTCGTGCTTTTGGGATTTAGAAACCCCATAACAAGGAGCTGGCAGGTTGCTTCTTCCTGAGGCTGTGAGGCCCCTTCTAGGCCTCTCGCTTTGGCTTATAGAAGGCTGTCTTCTTCCCTGGGTCTCTTCACCTTGTCTTCCGTCCATGTGTGCCTGTCTCCAAATTTCCCCCTTTTATAAGGACACAGATCATATTGCATCGCAGTCCTCCTTAAAGACCTCCTTTTAACTTTATTGCCTCTGAAAAGCCTATCTCCAAATGCGGTCACATCCTGACCTACAGGGGATTAAGACTTGAACATAGGACTAGCGGGTAGAGGGACACAATTCAACCCACAACACCACTCATCAAGTTTGAGGGTCACAATGGGAGCCAGAAAGGTAACATCAATGGGTCACCTCCACCTAGCTGGGAACCATGGGGAAACAAGGACAGTCTCATCTTGAACCAAACATAACTGTCAAGCACCTCCCACTTGCCCCTCCAGCCCTTGCCCACTGGCTCCACTCCGGTGATGTGCCTAGAAGGCCAATTTTTGTGAATGACATCTAAGGATGCCCTTCCCTCTGGCTTTCCTATGGTTCCACCAGTGCTGTATAATATGGCGGCAGCTAACCACATGTGGTTATTTCACTTTAAATTAATTAATACATTTTATTTCCTCATATCACACTGGTCATATTTCAAGTGCTCAATATCTGTAAGTGGCTAGTAGCTACGGTTTTGAACAGTGCAGCTATCTAGCATTCCACCACAGAAATTCCATCAGATGGCACTGGCTCAGCAGAAGAGGCACCGATAGGAGACCTGGGTACGGGAAGAAAGGGAGCCAAGTTGTCTATTCCTCCAGCTTCTTTCCTGCCAGATACCTGGGGCTGACTGGGAGTCTCTGTTGAAGGACACATTTCTTTTTTCTTTTTTTTAAAATTATTTATTTACTTATTCATCATGCACAAGTATAGTATCTTTTTACATACAACTGCTTGTATGCAAAGTATATAAGTACCATTCAGATCTTCAATCATGCATTGAGGATAATGATATCCATCTCATTCAACCACCAATTTCCCCCCCCCCCTTACTCCCTCCCTTCCCCTCCCTTTCCGTTGACCATTCTATCAGGAATCCCTGGCCAATAACTCTCTCTGGCTTCATGTAACTACTCTCTCCCTTTGTCCCTTCAAGAGGAGGCTTGCTAATAGTTTTCCATTGTTTATTTTTGGGGTGCTGCACTAGTCCTTATTGGTTTCACTAATCCTGAGCCTACACATTTGTAAATAGTCCCTTTACACAAATCTCCTCATCTACCCTTACACAAAATCTACCTTGACCAGTTACTTGTTCCTGTAACCAGAACCTACCATGTTGCAATAACAGGACAGTCACCAAATCATATAATTTTGCAAAGAAAGTTACAAGTCTACATTTTCATGTGAAATCTAGATCTCAGAGTATGGCAACCATCTCAAAAAATATTTTCAAACATTGTTTAAAAAAAGCAAAGCAAAACTCATCTACAACTGAATGTGGCCTCTTCTTGGCTACCTCTACTGCATTTCCATGCCAGGCAACCTGGTGGCCATCCGCTCTCTTTGAACACTCGGGTCAATTCCCCCTTCCCAGTAGCCCTGGGTTTTTTTTTCCCTGATACCACTTTGCCCAGGAAGGACTATCACATTCCTTTCTCTAATTGTGACTTGTTTTCTATGCCCTTCTTTCAGTAGTATTTATCCAATGTTGTGCAACAAATTCCCTAAGGTAATTCCTTAAAACACAAAAATGTATTATCTCAGTTCCAGTGGCTTAGGCCTTGAGCTTAAAACAGGCTAGTGTTCTGAGTGGTCCTGTCTAGCTGGAATTCCTCCTGGTTGAACCTGAGGTTGGGAAGGGACCCTAAGTGTTGCTGAAGTGTGAGAAAAACACTTGCCAGGTGCAGATGATGGCAAAGGGAGCTCCCCCATAGAGGGAAGCCAGGAGAAGATGCTTGGGTTGTGGAGTAAGGTCTTGGCCCAGGCTGCAGGGAGCACTGACTCTACCTCAGAGTTCCAGGCAAGGAAGGTACTGAGGGTGGGAGGAGGGGATGGGGTGCAAAGAGTTCAGATGGGCGAGGTTAACTCCTGAAAGGCTGCCCTGGAAGAAGCTGCAATTGGATCTGTGGGAGGAGCTAAATTAAAAGAGAAAAGAGGGACCAAGTATTGGGATGTCTGTAGTGGTCCCTGCAAACCAGAAAGACCCTGGGTTCCCTGCCCCTAGGGGCGAAGCTTACTTGCATCAGCTCTCTCATTCCTATTCCTGAGGACCTACAGGCTGCGGGAGGGGGAGGGCTGGGCTTCTGTAGCATCTCTTCTGTCCGCAGAGAGAGAGAGAGAGCCAGTGCACCTGGAGACCCGTCTACACCATCACAGGGCCTGGAATCTCCCAGGTCATAGCTAAGTACCAGATTCTTCAGGACCCAGCTGGAGCATCTCCATTTTCTCACTGGCCCGTTGCAGGCTCTCTGTGGTGAAGGACCCAGCTCCTCTGTGGGGAGTTTTCTCTAAGGACTCTGGCAGGGAGAGGGTGGGAAGCAGGGCCCTGCGGCTGTTCAGACCAGTTCTGAGTGATGTTCAGGCCTGTGCTGGTCCTGAAGAGCCGGCCATGAGCAAGACGCAGACCCTGACCACAAGGAGCTTCACGGGCTGCTGGGGTCTGAGTGGAGGCTGGGAAGGCCTGGGGCTGCCTTCTAGAAGAGGGCTTTCAAGCACACTGCCCAAGATCCTTGCTGTGCACCTGCTGTTCCTAGATATGTCCCTTCCCTTCTTTGCTTATCCAAATCCTGACCATCTTTGAGGATGAGCACAGCCCACTCCTCCTTCAAGAAGCCCCCTCTGACTGCTCTTAACCATAGAGCTCTGGAAGTGTAAGTAACTTCAGATCACCATTTTCATTTTATCTCGGGGAAGCTAAGCCTCCCCAAAAGAACATGGTTTTTCCCAGGGTGACCCATCGGGTCCTTTGTCAGGCAAGGGCAAATCCTAAATTGACAAACCCCAGAGCACTATCTGGTATAAAGCTTTGGAGAGCACCCTGGGTGTGCTGCTCAGATCCCATCTCTGGGGTGGACACATCTACCTACCCACTCTCCACCCTGTCCAGGCTGCTGGGAATCACAGCCACTGAAGACTCATATCTGTATCCCTTCCTGGGGATTGTCCTTAGCTGCACAGAGCATTATGCCCTCTCCCAAGACCAATGACAGGGTGATGCTGAGATACCCAGGCCACCTCCTTGTCTCTAATTGGGATAATCTGGAAGGTTACCCAAGCTCCAGGTTTCCTTCCAAGATCAGCTTCGCTCCCTCCCTGCCCATGGCTGCCTTTGTCACCTCTTTACAGGTGTGTTCCCAAAAGCATGCCTAGATCCACCTTCCACACATGACTCCCATCACAGAGTCTGTTGCAGAAACTAATGTAAGATACACAGTCTTTGCTAATATCAATCAGTATGGTACTATTTGCCAGAACCTGGATTTCTTCTTCATATCTACCTAAAAGAAAGGTTTTAGAACTACATTTGTTTTTTTAGATGAGTAATTGAAACACAAAGAGGTAGAGTTTCTTACCATGGTTTCTACAGCTCAGAAGTAAATGATGGAGTTGGTGGTCTGACACAAACCTCCCTGGATGCAGAGTCAAGCTCTTAACAACCCCACTGTTACTAGGTCATTGTTCCACATGCATGCTACATTTCCTGGTTGGTGTAAGCTCTTTGGAGACTCACATTTGCCTGTGTCAACAAGTACACAGCAGGTGCTCAATACATGTTGTTTGGTGGACTGGCTGGTTGGTTGCTGCAATCAGGCCAGTAGCATGACTTGCAAGGCCAGTCCTGAGAAACTATGTAATTCTGGCTAAGGATTCCCTCTCCCACACCTGGATCATTGCTATTTACCTGCAGACATTTAAAGGTCAGGGTAGTAGTAATGTTCATCCATGAACTTATCACTGCTGCCAGGATCACAGATATTAAAGAGACAGGTGCATTGGGGGCACAGCTCTAGGGGAAGTAGCTGCTATCACCCTGGGGTTACTCCAGTGTGTCTATTTCCCCTCAGCAGATTCGGTAGGACTAGAGTTGCTTGGAGCAACTTCTATTAAGATCTCTGCAGGAATTCCAAAGCTCAAGTCTGTGCTACCCTCACATCTCTGAACTCTAGTGGCCCTTAGCTGTATTTAAGTCAGTGAATAGAACAGTGAGTTCTGATCTTGCCTTACACCACTTGCTAATTGTTTTAGTACATCTTAATGCCATAACTAGACCAAGCCCCTTCTAGCAGGTGGACAGAGACTTCAGCATCCACTTCCGGGTGCCCACAGCCTCTATCACAGTGGAGAGGATGAATGGACAATTGATGGCTGAGGAGGGAGTCTGATTCCTGCCTTCAGTTCACGAGTCCTGAGCAGTGTCTCCACACTCCTGCCTCTGGATCATAGCATAGGATAAGGAGAGGATAGGGGGAAATAGGGGAAAGGCTGCTTTCCAGAACATTCTCCATTAGTGGTACATTTTTAATGATTTTTAAGGTGCTGGGCGGATATGACTGATAGGAATGTGACAAAAAGATTGCTAGAGGAAACAACAATAACCAATCTGTCCATCGGAAATGCCAGTGTCCTGTCTAATATCCCTGCAGAGTTTTCCCACAAGAACAGCAGAGAATCTGAACATCTCATTCTGGCCCACAAGGGACAGTGTCTCCAGCTGCTCTTCTCTCATCTCTCCTTCCCTCTCTGCACTCCAGTGGTGAAGGCTCCTTCCTGCTACAGGACGCCACGGCAACACCCACCTCAGGACCGCTGGCTCTAGGAGTGTTGACAAACATACCTGTGTATGTGTCTGTCTTCCACACCAGAATCAAGATCCAAGCATTTCTAGCAGCTGACAACATTTGCTCCCATCATGACAATCAATCCCCCAGGGATAAAACTCCTCAACGCAGATGCACCTAGTGTCAGAACTTCAAAATACACGAAGCAAAAACTGACAGAAATGAAAGGAGAAAAAATATACAATTAGAGTTGGAAGTTTTCACCCTATGTAATTGACAGAACAAGTAGACAGAAAATCTGTAATACAAAACATCAGAAGAACAATCTCAACCAACTTGCCTGGCTGACATTTAAGGAACCCAACAACCAACTTCCATGGAATACACTATTTCATTCTTTTAAACATTTACCCAGATTGACTAGGCATTAAAAAAATAAAAGCCTCAGCCAGTTGTGGGGGTTACCAGTCCAGGGAAAGCCTGAGCAATTTAGCAAGACCTTGTCTTACAATAAATAAATAAATAGATAGATAGATAGATAGATAGATAGATAAATAAAAATAAATAAAAGCCTTAGTAAATTTAAAAGGATTGAAATCACATTGTATCTGTACTCTAACCACATGGAATCAAATAAAATATAATTGACAAATACCTGGAAAGTGCCCAAATATTTGGAGACTAAACAACATGTCCCTAAAGGACCTGAGAGTCAAATTTTACAAATTGGAAGAAAAATCAGAAAAAAAGTATTTAAACTAAATTATAATGATAATATATCAAAATTTCTGAGATGCAGCTAAAGTAGAGCCTAAAAGGAAATTTATATTTTAGATGTTATATTAGCAAAGAAGAAAGATTTAAAAATCAATAAAACCAACAGCCATTTACTTGATAAGACAAAACTGATAAAACTCTAGCCAGGATAGAGGGATAAGGAATGGAGAGAAATCTTACCATCAAGACTGCTGCCATGGGGCTGGGGTTGTGGCTCAGCGGTGGAGCACTCACCTGGCATGTGCGAGAAGCACCACATACTTACGTATCTGTGTAAACTAAAGCAAATAAATAAATATTTAAAAAAAAAAAAAAAAAAAAAAAAGACTGCTGCCAGAAGAGACACCACTACAGCATCTATAGAAACTAAAAGTAAATAAGAGGATATTATGGACAAACTTCATGCTGATAAATTTAAAAGCATGGAGGAAATGCACAAATTCCTTAAAAGAAAAAAACTCATCAAAACACAGAAAAAGAAGTTCAAAGAAAAAAGACATATTTCTCAAAAAATTGAATTTTTAAAACTTTCCTATAAAGAAAACTCCAGGCCCCAATAACTTCATTGGTAAATTTTGTCAAACTTAAAAGTTTGAAAGAAAGTTTCCTGATTCCATGTAAACTCTTTCAAAAAAATGTGGACATGCAGCTACTACTTCCTGACTCATTTTGTGATGCTAGTATAACTATGATAAGAATATAAAACTACAGACCAAACCCTCACAAGCTTACAGAGACATTTTCAAGGCACGTTTAATGCTATACTATTTATATGAAAATTCTTTCAGGTTTCAGAACAGTTTATTAATCCAGCACATATGTATTTCTATAGATACCTATGTGTCATATATTTATGTGTGTGTATATGGAGATGGAGATAGGGAGAAAGAGAAGGGAGGGTAGGAGAGGAGAGAAGAGTAATGGGGGTGAATGGGGGTGAAAGAGGAGGGGATGGGAGGGGAGAGAGAAAATGGAAAGCTATATGTTAAAATATTCCCAGTAGATAGTGAGATTTTGGGTAACTTTTAGTTTGATTTTATTTCTTATTTATTTCTGAAATAAACATTATGTTCTATATGTATTGTTTAAAATTTAAAATTTATGATAAAAAAGGGATAGGAATAAGAGATGGTGGAATGAATCAGATATAACTTTCCTATGTACATAAGTGAACACACCACAGTAAATCTCAACATCATGTACATCCACAAGATTGGGATTATCCATGATTACCCTAAAAACACATATGAAGACACAATTATTGTAAAAATATATAAAACCAGCAACTTGGAAAAAAAATGAGACATACTCCATGTTTGTATAAATATGTCAAAATACACTCTACTGTCAGTACACCTAAAAAGAACAAATTTTTAAAATTCAGGGGAAAAAATAAAATAAAATGTATAACAAAAGGGAGCAATTTAAAAAAAAAAATTAAAATTACAGATACCCATCCAAGATGGGACATCCCCAGTTCCAGTTCCTGCTTAGTGCTGCAGTTGCTGTCCTCAGGAATGGTTGCAACAGTGCACATCTCTCTGGGGACCCACTCCACTCAGGGCAATTCCCCCTTAGGACATGCAAAGTGGTAGCTGACTGGATGTTATTTAGGGACCCTTCCCACGTGCTCCTTTTTTGAAGATCTGCAGATGCTAAAGAGTTGTTCAAATATGCAGCCCCCTGTCTGGTTCACACCTCTGATGCCTCTCCACCTCCACAGAAGCAGGCAAGGATCTGCATCTGAACACCACTTCCCAAGGAAGGCCTTTTCCAACCCCACAAGAGAAGTTCACTAGTGTAGTAGACATTTCATTCACCTCCGGCATTCTTGGTTCCCACCCTCTCGCCCCAACTTGTGGTTGGTGGTGGGGTGGCTTTCTGTCTCAGTTCCACTTGTCCCCTGACCCCTGATCACAGAACTGGGCCAAGTGGCCAGTCTTCCCCTGGGATTTTTTGCAAAGGAGGATCCGTGTTCCTCTTTGGATCACGAGTTGTAAGAACTTAGCCATAGAACTGCCAGGAACCTTGACAGGGGAAAAGTTGAGAAATGAAGGCTGAAGGAAGGCAGGGAGGTAGAGGGGATTCCCTGAACCCATGCTTTTCTTCCCTGAGCCATTTTTTTTTTTTTTTTTTTGTACTGGAGATTGAACCCAGAGGCACTCTACCTCTGAGCCATGTCCCCAGCCCTTCTTAATTTTTATTCTGACACACAGGCTCACTAAGTTGCTGACACTGGCCTTGAACTTGTGGTCCTCCTGCCTCAGCCTCCCAAGTTGCTGGGATTACAAGCATTCATCACCAAGCCTGGCCAATTTCTTTTTCAACCTGGACTATTTTGAGTTCTGTTTCTGTTACTGAAAAATGAAAGCATCCCATCTGAAAAGGGTCTCATACAAAGACGGCAACTTTTCCTTCAGAGCATATTAATTAACATTATATATCTCTTTGGTTCTTTCTTTAACTTTTTTCCACCCTAGATTCCACGTCTGTTTAATACCCAGCATCCGACACAGCCCTTCCCTAGAACATAGTAAGTTGCCA
This sequence comes from Tamias sibiricus, assembly GCA_025594165.1. Taxonomy (NCBI): domain Eukaryota; kingdom Metazoa; phylum Chordata; class Mammalia; order Rodentia; family Sciuridae; genus Tamias; species Tamias sibiricus. Next base: position 36,282,249 of record CM046672.1, read on the forward strand.
ATATGTTGAATAAATGAACAAATGCATATGTGGGCCCTGGAACTGGAAACTGTATTGAATGCTTCTCTGACTTCATATAAACTTAGACTTAATCTACTAATAGAGACTTAGAGAGTACTCCTGTCCCTCACTTGGCACTACCAGACAAATACCTTTTGCACTTCAGGAAAATGTACATACCCCAAATTAAGTCATGTCTGTATGCCTACCCCATTCCCTTATGAAGCTCCTTCAAGCTTCACGCTTGTGAGACTGTATGGGCTAGGCTTCCATGTTGTTTGGAATGAAGAACAAGCTAAGAATGCCCCACTGTGACCTGTCTTGGCCTTCTGAATTGATGTTAATAGAGCTGATGAACCTCAATCCCTATTTATAGTTGCAGGGGTTAAGTTAAGCAGGGAAAAGAGGCAATTCTAGAGCAATGGAACATGACATTTCCTGCTCTTACCTGGCCTTCCCTGGTTAAATTGGATAGTTCCATCCTCAGCACTCATATATCAAGGAAGGGTATTAAAATGCATAAATAACACATATCACCTAGGGAGAATCACCTAGGTTTTATTTGTTATTTGTTTTGTTTTTGCAGTGCTGGGGGTTGAACCTAAGGCCTCATGCATGCTATGCAAGTGCTCTACCACTGAGCCACACCCCCAGCTGTGTCGCAAAGTTATAAGGGGTTGCGGTCTTTAGCCCCCGTACCCGGGATGGACCTCTTTTGTCCAGCAAAAGAGGCCAGAGAGGCCTACCCCAACAAAGAGACTAGATTGGGAAAGTGAAGTCCGCCGATATTCCCTCCCCCACCCTCAAAGGACACAGGAACATACCCGGGAGTCCAGTCAGTCAATGCTGGAACTCGGTTTATTGAGGAAGTTGGACGGTCTTATAGAGACATGGGCCAATCAGCAGAAAGATCATAGGGACACATAAGGAGCATGGGCGGATGCCATTGACGGAGCCATTGGCCTATCCTTGGGGTGGTTTCAGTTCTCACAGCCACGCCCCCTGCTTAGCCTAGGTCCTGTAACAGGGTGTGGTAATGTGGCAAGCAGCCAGAAAGCCAGAGCTTTTCCATCCCCTTGGCAGACAGTGTAAGGTCCCGACACAGCCCTAATCACCTGGTCTTGTTAAAAAGTAGATACTCAGACCTACTGAATCTCTCCAGCATAAAGGTCTAGGAAGAACATAAAGTTCCGAGAAAAACTAAAGGTGACCATGAGTATTTTAAACAAATGTCCCAGATGATACACGTAAGTGTTTAAGATGAGGTTTCCCTTGTTCTGAACCCCTACTCACCTCATTGATGAGGGATTTACACCCTGGAGTTATGGGGACACTGAACAACTGATACTGGACCTATGAAATTAACAGCTGTTTATTAGTCACAAATACTCATGGCTCAGGGGAAGAGGACATCACACCACACTGGGCCACACAGAGGCCATACTCTGGAAATGAATGAATCTCCAGGGACTGAGGTCTTTGTGGTATCAAGAGAGTGAGATGACCCTTGGTTCCCACAGGAGGAGGTAATTGGCTTGTTTGGATCCTATGGGTTGGCAAAACAATGAAACTCAGAGATAAGCAGGTGCAGTTCCTGGTCCCTTGGTGAAGAGGGTTGTTGAGGTGGGGGACCTCATCTGTGAGAATGCAAAGCAGAACTTGCAGTTCATTTGGTCATGAGAAGCCCTCCCTATTTTACCAGAGGTCAAGGCAGTGCTAATATTGAGTCTTCATCTTAGTTCTTACACCAAGCCCTCTTGTGTTCCCTCCTCCAGTGAGCACCGCCTCCTTCGAGCTGCCTGAAAGAACTCAGTTCAGGACAATAGGCTCCAAGGTGTGTGGGTCACTCTAAACCATCAGCTTTAGCACAGAGAGAAAGTGGGAGAAGGAGCCCCCATTTCCAGGAGTTTCCTTCCCCTGAGAAAAACTAAAGGTGACCGTGAGTATGAGGCCAGCTGGCATGGCCCCTACCGTCATCCAGGGAGGAAAGGCTCACGCTGAACAGGGTAGCTCTGAGCTAAACGGCAGGTGTTTGGGGCTGGCAGCCAGCCAAGGACAGAAGCCAGAAAGCACTATCACAATGGCCCACTCCAAAAATACAGAGAAAAGGAACAAATTCAGACCCCACGTTCAAAAATACCAGCCCAACTCTCATTTTAAGGGAACTAGGCAATCCCCCAAAATCAAAGATAGAATGTTTTCTCTGATATGTGGAAGATAACCCACAAAAAGTGTGTCAGAGTAGGTGGGGAGAATAGAAGGTCCTTGAAACACAAAGGGAAATGAAGGGAACGGACGGAGGACGGGCAAAGGAAGACAGTGGAATGAGTCTGACAACTTTCCTATGTACATATATGAATATGCCACTGTGAATCTCACCACCTATACATCCACAAGAAATTAATTTAAAACATAAACACTATAGGTAAATGGCAGAAAAATCAATAGAGGGAAGGGATCCAGGGGAGGGGACAAAAAAGGGGAGGAGAGGTACTGGGGTTTGAATTAGAATAGGATATAGTCCATGCTTTTATAATTATGTCAAAATGGATTCTACTGTCACGTATAACTTAAAAAAAAGTAAATTTGAAAAAAAAAAAAAAACGCCCCCAAATGGACAGTATTCAACGAACACCAGCTGAGACCACCTGTGTGTCCAATAAATAAAAATGAAAGCCCTAGCAAGGCTGGCCTTTATGTCTGGTTCCCTTTGTGATCCCTTTTGCCCTTATTTTTTTTCTTTCCTTATCAGGTCTACTGACATTACCCACCACCAGACCAACCTCACTTTGCGGAGAAAATGCTTCTTGTGCAATTGGTCTTTGTATATTCCTGATGCTCTAAATAAGATCTCAGCATGAAGAATTTTCATTCACTCATTTATATGACAGATTTTCATTGACCTTGTACTAGGTGCTGGGCTGAGTACTGGGGCTCATTGGGAATCCAGGATGAACAGGAAATGTAGACCCAAACAGAGGCATGCCCTGATGCAATTTTTAAAAACGATACAGTTCTCTACACACTGATATAAAAGGATCAGTATGGAGATTCCTCAGAAACTTGGAATGGAACTACTATTGGACCCAGTTATCCCACTCCTCCACTTATGCCCAAAGGACTTAAAATCAGCATACTGTAGTGACACAGCCGCATCAATGTTTATAGCAGCTCAAGGCATATTAATTTTTTAAAGTGATGAGCACAATAGTGTGGATTATATCATATCATTTGTGTTACAGAGAGGAGGGAGGAAAACACAGGAAGGAGGAAGAGGAAGGGAAACAGGGAGGGTGGCTTATTTTTGCATCATGTCTTTCTAGAAGAATACACAAGAACTTGCAGCAGTGCTTGTCTGGGGGCAGGGGTGAGGGTGTCTAGTTTGGGGATGTTTTACATCATATACTCTTTTGTATTGATATATATGTTTTTTAAATATTTATTTATTTGCTTTAGTTATACACAATGCAATGCATTTATGTTTACGTGGTGCTGAGGATCGAACCCGGGCCGCACCCGTGCTAGGCAAGCGCTCTACCACTGAGCCACAACCCCAGCCCGATATATATGTTTTTGAAACCATCTTTATGTGTTACCTGTCTCTTTCTTCAGAAGAGAAGACACTTTAAGAAAAAAAAAAAAAAAAAAGAAATAAAACAACCAAAAGTCAGGTAGAGGAAACAGACAAATAATCATATCACTAGTAAAGAGTGTAGTAAAAAATGCAGCTGTACCTAACTTGGGTGGAGAAGTCAGGATAAATGCATTGGAAGGAATAATATCTTGATGAGCCCTTAAAAGATGAGTAGAATTGAAGGCTGCTGTCATTTAGCTGTCAAAAAAAAAAAAAAAAAAAAAAAAAATCCAGAGGCTTTCCAGAGAGATTTCAAAGGTCTAGTGTGGCCTCTGGGGAAAGATAAAGACCAATGCCAGATGCTCAGAACAGAAATGGCGTATCCCCCCTGCTCCCCAAGGATGCTCAGCTATGGGGGAAAACAGCAGGCCAGAGTTAGAGCTAGCCCAAGCAGTGTGCAGGTAAAGACGGCATTTGCAAAAATCATTTCTTCATTAACATCACAGCCCTCCTGCCCATTCCAGATCTCCAGTGATATGCAAAGCTGGTTAAGACCTCGCTGGCTCTGATTCCTCAGGGTCATCTTAAGCGCTTCATTTAGGCCCAGTGAGATGAAATTTCTAAATTCGAGCTTCACAGAGCACCGCCCCATTCCCTCCCCACCCCCATTCCTGAGCAACCTCTCAGAATGAGTGTTCTTTAAGAAGAGACCAGGTCCTCGCTGACATCTCTCTTTAGAGAGCTCCATCAAAATCCTGCACTTGCCCAGTGTCCTTTCCTTGGCCACTGGTAACCAAGGAAACGAGATACTATGGTAACACAGGGAGGAGAGGCAGAGAGGCATCCTGGAGCACTTCCTCTCATTCTTTCTCTTCTCTCCTGGAATCAAGGCAGCTACAGGGCAGAGAGAGAGAGAGAGAACATCTGTTGGTGTGGGGGCCCTGCTCTTGGTTCCCCAGGAGGAAAGGATATGGTGGCTTAGTCATTGACACCCACCCAGAGTTTCCCATTCCACAACCTGAAGACTGCCGCCCCAGGTACCCCCCAAAATGCCCTTTACTTCTAGGATATGTAATATGAAGCCCCAAATACTCCAATGTAAAGGATACATATGTTTTATTTAAATGCATGAAAGTACAGATTGGGATCATGTATAAGCAAAGCCCTAAACACTGAAATTATAATGTATGACAAAACTTAAATGTTTGCAAGTGTTTAGCAATGCTGAATTGATCTCTTGGTTTTGCCTGGCCTCTCTGCCTCCAAACTTCTGCATCTCATTCAGCTCCTCTAACCATCCCTGCCTCTGCTTCTCCTGTAGCCCTATCTGCTTACCTACTTCCTACTCCCCCTGAGGCCTGCCTTCCTGCTTCTCTCTCTCTCTTTCTGCCTTCCTGCCTCCTCCTGACCCACACTTCACCTGTCACTCTCAGGACGGAGTGACATAGGAGAAAGATTCTCTGTGTTCTAGTGCCAGGGCTTAGACCCTGGAGAGGCCAGAAACAACTCCTCTCCATCTAGACCTCTGTCACTTACATCTGTGGCCTTATGGTGGGCAGGTGATGTTGGGCACTGAGGACCTCAGGGTAGGATGTATGAGACCACTGCTGGAAGGAAGTCAGAACATTATAAATTGTGATGTGTGATGACATCATAAATAATACATAAATAATCCGCGGGGAGAGTGACCTTTTTGTTTTGAATCTTTGTTGAATCTTCTTTTACATTCTTGAGATTTCAAGTTCTAAAAATCCCTCATTCATGTTTTAAAGATCTCTTTTCCGGTTTCTTCCTTTAAATCTGTTTCAACAGAAGTCACTGCTCTCTTTGTCCAGTCCCGACTCCTTCCCGTGAAATAGCAGTCTCTGATCTGCTTTTATCACACTCCTATCAGTCAAAATATTTTGAAATGAACTTCCCCTCAATATAAGTGCATTCCTTGTTAATTAAAAGTGTGTACATGATCAAATATGTAAAATATACAAATATACATTTTATATAAAATATAAATATATTTAATATCACTCCATAGCCCTAGGCTAGTGCACTGCATGTTAGACTATTCAATCCCTTTAAATGACCCAATGCCTTTCTTCATTCCTGTCTATGGGTCAGAGCTTCTTGAGAACTCAGGGAGGATTGGCAGGAGGACCAGAGTGCGACAGAAGCTTCCTTCTTAGGGGGTGTGTTCATTTCCTGCTGTAGTAAAGGACCACAGACTGGGTGGCTTAACAACAGACATGCATTATCTCCCAGTCCAGAGGCTGGATGTCTGAGATCAAAGTGTGGCCAGGGCTGGTTCTTTCTGAAGCTGTTCCCTGTCTCTTTCCCTGATTGCTGATACCAACCTTTGGTATTCCCTGCCTTGTAGATGCATCACCCCCAGCTCTGCCTTCAACTTCACATGGTGTTCTCCCTCTGTGCCTATTTCCAAATTTTCTTCTTTTTCTTAGGGCACAGTTATATAAGATTAGAGCTCACCCTAATGGGCTCATCTTAACTTAAGTCAATTCGATCATTTGATCATTTCATTTCCAAATAAGGTCACATTGACAGTTACTGAAGGTTAAGACTTTAATATATTTGGATGGACAAAACTTATAAGTGGGCATAGCAGGTCTTGAGACTGAGGTGTAGACATGAAGCTTCTTCAGGGTGGCTGAGGAGGGGCAGCACAGAGAAGCAGGAAATGGCCCCTTTGTGGGGGGCTACCTGCTCAGGTGGATGGAAGGGTTTCTTCCTGAGGGTGGAGAGACTAGACCATATATAGGTCTACCCCAGACATGGGACTCTGCTCAGCCACTAGTTCTGAAAAATTCTGCATTCACCAGAGCGGTTTCCCATTGTCTTTTACTCTGAGGTTCCCGAAACACTGTAGCTATTATTTCTAGAAGAAACTGCTGCTTCAGACAACTTGAAATGTCTGCATTTGAAACAGCGACTCAGCCAGGCTGTTCTGGGAAAAACAAGGACACGCCCTGCCATTATGAAGAAGCTACACCATGGTGTTTGTTTCCTAAACAAAAATTGAACATTTGTCACTTGTACTATTTAATTATGACCCAAGAGATTTGGTAGCATTGCACATTCTGTCTGCAGTGCCCGTTTAATTCTGTATTAAAGAGACATACATGGTCGCTATATAGTTACCGAGTAACAAGTGTTAAACTTCAATAAATAACGTTTTTAATAATAAGGTTCTGAAATGCATAGATCACATCTCCCTGTTCATTCTCTAAGAAAAACATTTTAATTATCTATTGACACGTATTGCACATGGAACAACCGTCTTTTTAAAAGATAAATGGGTTTATAGGCGAGTCGGGTTAATTAAAAGCCAGTGGAGTATTACAAGTGTATTTACTGGGGAATATTCACTGTAGGAGAGGAGCGCTTCTTACACAGTTGTCAGAATTCTGTAAATGTATTGTTTAATAACCACTTGGCACTTAATTATAATGAGATGGTAAGAGCTTAAATCTAAACTAAGCACACATTCCAGTTCTCTTCTAAATGGCTTCTTCTCAGTGGCATAGTTTTTCCAGGTCAGACCACACTGAGACAGGATCTCATGAGTACAACTGCTGGCCAGAAGTCCTCAGGACCATGGGCTACCCTAAGCTAGCACCTGTTTTCATCCTGGATACCAAGAAGGAACGTTCAGGTTCAACTACCAAGGGGAGACGGATAGTTAGGAAGGTCTGTCTGTAAGACAAAGTCAAACATCTTCCATGAACTCTTTCACATGGCATCCCAGGGCCCACGTGAATCAGCTCTGCATCACTATGACGAGAAATACCTGAAGCAATTAATGCAGAAAGAGACAGGATTTATTTTGGTTCATGTCTCTGGAGGTTCTAACCCAAGACAGAGTGGTCCTATCAGTTTGGGCCTCTGACTGTAGTGGCACGTCGTGGTGAGTGAGGTAGAGCAAACCACTCACCTCGTGAACCAGGAAGCAGAAGAGAGGGGGGATGGGAAGCTAGGGTCCTGCTGTTCCTTTAGCAGCCCACCCCTAATCACCTAAAGGCTTCCCCTTAAAGCCCCACTTCCTACAGTTGTCACCAATTCCCAATAACATCTCCCTGGAGACCAAACCCTTAGGGACCTTTGGGAGGCACTCATCCAAACCATAGCAAGTCCCTACCTACTTCTCCAGACTTATCATTTCCCACCCCACTCACCTCTATTTTTTAAACCCAGTGTGTCCCTTACCAGTCCTCTTGCCCCTGCCACAGCAGTACACTATTCCAAAGAGTAAATGCTCTACGAACTTGTTCCCAAAGGAAGCAATAAAGATAATAAAACCCCAATCAACTTATGATAATCATATAGCACAAACAAGAAATAAACACTGGTTGCTTTAAGTCACAGAGCTTTGGGGGATGTGTGTTATGCCAGCATAATGTAGCTGATTCTGACTCATGCATTCTCACAGCCAATCAGAGAAGTCTTACATGGAGAAGATACCTGTAAATGCTTAATAATGACTGAATACATGAGTTAGTCAATAAATATTCTCTTTCTTGCTTCCGGAATATTATCTGATCCTAGAATCCTAGGTTTATGAGGGACTTTAAGAATCTCTCCCTGGTTGATGTTGAAGATCGACCTCTGAGCTGAGAAGTTTGAGTCCTGGTTTCTACTCAGATCTACTACAATGCATTGACATGGGTAATATTGTAAGCAACCTGGCTTTTGTGAGGGGTTTGGGTAGAATTATGGAGCAATGAACCATTGAACAAACCTCCATGGGGGTATGGAGTAGAGGTTGGCCTTCCCAGCATCCATTCTCCTGCTTCTAGTAATGGAACCCAAATTTTCCTTTGAGGGACCTCCCTCCATCCCCACTTTCAAATCTTCTGGTTTGATTAGCATAGATCCCGCCTCCAGTTCTAGGGGTGGATGTAAACTATCAAGGTCAGAAAGCAATGTAGTGATGGAGCTGAAACTTGAACCCACATCTCCTGACCCTGGGCCTCATCATTTGTATCATGACTGTGTGGCGAGCTCCTGCTTTGACCCACTGCAAGTTTCCTGGAATACAGTGAGAAAATCAGATGCAGAGTGCCCTAGGTTCAATCTTAGGTTCTCTCCATCATGTCACCTGCCCCTCCTTCTCCACCCCTCTTCCCCATCCCTTCCTCACCATCTATCTAGATACCTCCTCCTCCCAGAAGCCTTCCCTGACTGCCCCCAAACATTACTGACCCTCCTGTTTTCTCTGAATTCATTTTACCAGAGTCCCCAGAAAAGCAACAGACAGAGGTCATCCAAGGCAATGGCCAAGCAGGGATGGCTTAGGGATCACAACCTAAAAGAGACAAGACCAGAGGATGTATAGGGGTGATGCTCTCTCACAGTACCCCACAAATCCCACTGATGCTAGAACTGCTTGGTAGAAGGAGGGCCCAGGGAACACAACAAGCTGTCTCTTTCTTAACCACTTTTGGAGTTCCTGGCTGGCCCCTCCCGCCACCCTCCCTCTGAGCACTTCCTAACATCTGGCTCTCCATCCCCAGGGAAGGAAAACAGATAGTCCTGGAAAGTGACAGGACCCCAACCACTTGGTTGGAAGCAGAGTCCTTGGGAGCCACAGGGAGAAGGACTGGGCCAAGGAACTGATTGCATTGCCCCTGGCAACCACACGTCCCGCAGGTCGAGTCAATATTGCAGTGCTCTGGGATGTGGTTTCCTGAAGCTCACAAAAGAAATCTATATTGTTCTCAGGAGCAACCAACCTTTCTCAAGGCAGCATGAGTCCCTTCCCACCTGTGAACAGCTTAAAGGAACACAGAAACCAAGCCCAGAAGGTGACAAAGGCTCAGACCCAAGACTGACAGCCTAAAAGGGAGTATATGACATTTACCTGCATGTTCACCCTCTCCTTCACCCCAGTGCCAATACCCCTCAGCCTCATGATTGCAATGAACTCCAAATTGAGATGTGATTTTCTTTTAATTCTCTCTCCTTTCCACCCCAGCCTAATAATAGTAGCTAATGATTACTGGGCCCTTATTATGTGCTAGACTGTCTAGAAAATACTTTGTAACGTATCAATTCATTTAATCCTCAGAAGACCCAACCCCATAGAATAGAATACCATCAGAATCCCTACTTTTTGACTGAGAAATCTTAAGCACAGAGCAGTTAATTAACTTGGCCAATGTCACATAGATCATCAGCAGTAGAAACAAACTGTCTAGCCCATGTTCTTCTTCTAGCCCACCATGCAATCCCACCATCCACCCCTCCAAGGACAAGGAGTTTGGAACTAGACCAGTCAAGACCAAAATTTTAGTTTCAGCCATTGTGACTTAGATATAATTGCTCTGATCTTCACCTTCTCATCTGTAATGTGGACCTGATGACAATAATCTCTATAATATAGAATAGTTCAAAGTTTTTAATCTGATGACCCACCAGCCTTTTCTGAGCTCTATCAACATCAAATTACTTTTATAACTCACGTGTGCCTTAGCTCCCTCTGGCTAGAGGGTTCTCTAACCCATTCTTTCCTAGTTAGCTCTTCCTATCTATCGGATCTCAGCTGGATTCTGCCTCCTCTGAGAAGTCTTACCAACCTCCCAATTCTGTACCATCTTCTCCCATAGCCCTGCATGTCCCCACCAAATCCCCATCATCCTGACCAACTGTGCATAGCTATGTCCATCTCCCCACAGGGCTCTGAGCTTTGCAAGAACAATAACAGAGAGCTTTTCCCAGCCTGCATCCACAGTGTCTAGCAAGGTACTTGGAAAAAAGATCAGCAAATATTTGTTGCACAAATAACTCAATTAAAATCTCCTCTTATTTATATTTATATTTATATTCTTGCTCAGTCACTCTTAATAGATGGCAAATGTCCTGAAAGCAACAGTCATATCTAGTAAGATATGACTGTCTGAACTCCTCACCGTACCTGGCACCACAGAAATAGAGCTGGCACTATAGCGAGGTAAATGAAATGACTTGGGCACAAAATGCAAGGAAGCACCAACTCCCAGCTTCATGCAAGAGCAGGCCAGGCACTGAAGGTCCTCCATTCGTGATATCTAATTTAAATTAATGGATGATTAAATAGTTGGGCTATGAATTTCTATCTGTGCCCTTGAGGAGGTCTCAGACTCACTCGTGCTGATTCATATCTATCATCAAAGACTCACAGTACCACACCTACCAGCTTTCATTGGCCCCCCACATCTGATGTAATACTCAGACCCGTGAAGGTGGTGGTTACTGCTGGGCTCAGAGATACCTCCTTAAATTAGAGCTGTAGGAGGAAAAGATATTAGAATATTAGAGGCTGAGTCGAGCCCTGGGCCATGCAGAACAAGGAAATGTAATAGACTCCAGGAGAGTTGGATTGAAATCAGTGATGAAGTGAGGGAAGGACATTCCAGGCAGAGAGCTAGATGAACTTGGCCAAGTTCTTGGGGGACTGGAGGAAACATCTGATTGGAATTCAGTCCATATCCCATGAGTGCAGCCACAGGTTAACAACAACCTCTCAACTTTGCACAAATTCTGAAAAGTATTGTCCCACCCATTGTTCCTTTGATCCCTGTGATAAAGGAGTTTTAATTATTCCCACTTTGCTGATGAGGAGGAAACTGAGGTTTAGCCATCAAGTGGCTTGCTCCACGCAGGCAGCTAGTAGGGCTGGATTTGAAGCCTTGCTTGGCTGCTTTGGGAGCCCCAGCCTGCAGTGATTAGGTGGTGGCACCCTTTGCTATTTCCTAGGCCAGGGTGGCATTACACCTCCTGCGGAGTTTGAGAGTCCAGAGCTTCTATAACCTGGATTTCTAAGACTCTTTTTTGAGCGTGACTATGAACATTTGGTGTTTCAATCCTTCTCCAGGGCAACTGGACAGAGGTCTGGAGGGACCAGGAGAAAGTGGCTTGTTCTGTTATTCTGCCTTCTTGTCCAGCCCCAGCAAAACGGAAATGAAATAACTAAGGCCTCAAAGGCAGTGCTTTGGCTTAAGTGAAAACAAAGGCTCTCGGGCAAACAATGCGGACAGCATGTCACCGCTCTCTGATGTGTCGTCCGGACCTGGCTGCATTCAGCGAAGGAGCGCGGTTGCGTGCTGCCTTTGTCGGTGTGGAAGGGAAGAACAAAACAGGATGGATTAGCTAACCCCCTGCTGGCGGCGAGATGGGAGCCTGAAATTCAGCTCGCGGACTCCTTGGCTCCCGGGGTCAAGAAGTTCGCAGTGTCCAGAGCCAGCCCCGCATGGCTCCCGCCGCTGACAGCTAGCCCAGTGACCCAAGGGCGCTGGTGGGAGGTCGCAGCAGGGGCGTTTCCATTTTAACCCTATTGTTTAGCCAAATGAAGCCAAGATGTTCCTGCTCCCCACTGGAGAAGTCTGCCCGGCTTCAATAATTTCTGAGTGCTGACAGATAATTCAGAGATATTGGATATCTCACCACCTGGGGACTGCCCTTCGCTACCACGGCAATCAGTTACTGCCCGCCAACCAGGGGCCATGCAGAGGCCCCGGGCCCCCTCACGCCTTTACGATCAGGCTCCAGCGTCTTGAAAAATATTGCTTGAATTTATTTATATAATCACGTTAGGAAGGCGGTGAGTTATTGTGAAGTCAGCATTCTTCCATCTTCCTTCCCACTAATCCTTTGTTTGAGATTCTGCTCGAAGGACTCCGATTACTAATGCAATTACACGCTACCTGGTAAAGGGTAATCCAAAAAAAATTAAACCACTTCACATATTGTATTTTTCACTCCGAGCCTCCCTTCTCCTAAAACTCAGTGCTGACATAAATCAATTAGCTACTGATTTTATGACTACCTGCATTTAAGAACACATAGACTCTTGACGTGGCTCTCCCAGGTCTTGAAGTCATCTTAAAGGGAAACACGGACTCGCCTTTGGAGAATTAGGCTTCAGAGTGATAGCAGACACTCTGAACAAGGTTGAGTCTAATGGCAACGGAACACCAGGCTGCCACCCATCTGGACAATATATGTGTGTTTTATTCCGGCTTTGCTAAAATGAAAGGCTTCTTGATCCTCGTGGGTCTTTTTCTCTTCCATTCACCACAGAATGAATGTGACATTGAACCCATTGGAGAAACATCTGTAATCCTAGCCAGCTGCTTGGTTCTGCAATGAACACCATGATTAAAATCACCTCAATGCTAGTTTTGGGGTTTCAAATTTTATATCAACCTATAAATAAATTATACAGACTTAACTATGGTTGTAGAACAACACACAAATGTTAGCCAACTTAACAATATTAAATGTAAAGAGACAGAACCCCTGGAGTGATGGAAGAGATTTGGAGAGAGTACAGAGGCAGAAAGTAATGTCAATACAGATGAAAGAAGACATGGACGTTTTAGAATGTAGCTGCAGTTCCAGAGCTGACCAATGAGTGGAGGAATAGAAAAGAGTGCTTGAGTTATATTTGGAAAAAAGAGGATGGAAGGGGGGGGGGGCACTATAAGGTAGCTAAATCTTTTGTCATGAGGGAAGGTCAAAAGACAGTGTCTAGAATTGATCCATCAAAAAGCAGCTGTGTAATTATATTATTTAGACATGAAAATAACTGCCAGAGAAACTAAAGACAGAGACCATTAAAGGGTTGCTTCAAGTTACTCAAGATAGTTAATAACTATGAGGGAGTGGACAATAGCTTCAAGGGTGTCAGTAATGCTCTATTTCTTAATCTGGGGGCTTTATAAAAATCATCAAGCACATACTAATGATATATATGCATTTTTCTGTTTGTAGGGTATATTTCAATTAAAAGTTTTATTAATAAAAGTGACTGCCTTGGGGCTGGGGATGTAGCTCAGCTGGTAGAGTGATTGCCTCACATGTACAAAGCCCTCGGTTCAATCCCCAGCATCACAGAAAAAAAAAAAAAAAAAAAAAAAGTGACTGTCTCTAGGGAGCAAGACTAGGGGGAACCAGGGAGGGGATGGGGCATTATGGTGTTCCATGGTCAGCCCAGCTGATGGCCCCATTATTTTTAGCCACATGCATGTATTACTTAGATGAAAATTAATTATTTTCATGTTGTTTCATACTGGACTCTTGGGAGACTGCTTACATATAAAAAGTTCCAAGGCCCCAAAAGGCAACCTCTGGGTGATATTTAAGCTCCAGGAAGATTGGTATCAGATGATTCAAGGAAGCAACTTTTTAAACATCAAATCTTCCAACAATTTGGGTAATGAGTTCAGTGTCACTGGAGGCACTCAAAGGGATCAGGAAGGCACTTTGTCCAGGTGAGCATAAAGGCAGTTTGGTCATTGCTGAGATTCTGTAGTACATTTGGGGGCTGCACACACTTTGATCGCTTGTTTGTTTTTAACCTCTTCATTTGAGGAAGAAAACTCAAAAATCAAGATTCCCAATGACGAAATGCTCTTTAAAGAATGGGTTAAAATTAGAACAGGAAGGAGGGTCAAAGGAAGCCCTTTCTTTGCATGGCTGCTTATGGTAAGCAGCCAGTGGGGTTGACCTGGGAGAGAGAATACACCATCTGGATAAAGCCTACTGCAGATGTTCCACAGCCTGGGGACTGCCCTTCACCACCACAGCAGTTGCTGCACCCAACAGGGCCATGCAGAGGGCCAATGGTGGCAGTATTCCCAGGCTACAATTTAGGGAATCTTCTGCCCTGATGGAAACCACTACTCCAGGGATTAGCAAACTGTGGCCTGTGGGCCAAATCTGGCCACCACCTGTTTTTGTATACACTGTAAACTAACAAGGATTTGACACTTTTGAATGGTTGGAAAATATCAAAATAAAAATAAAACCCATCATGATATATGAAAATTACATGAAATTTAATTTCAGAGCCATACATAAAGTTTTATTGGAATACAACAATGCCCTATGCCATATAATCAACTATATATTTTTGCTTTAACAGCAGAATTGAGTGGTTTTGACGATCAAATAGCCCACAAAGACTAAAATATTTACTATCTGGTTCTTTACAAAAAAAAGTTAGCAAAATTGTATGGCTGATATAAATAGCACAGAGGTATTTTAATTCTCAAAGTATTAATCTCATTTTGTTTTGTTTTCTTGTTTAACATACTGTACAATAAATGCAGAATCAGAATTGGAATCAAAGAATTTACATATAATTTACATATAATTAGTAATAATGCATTATATATTCTTAAATAGTTGGAAGAGAGGAATTTGAATGTTCTCACCATAAAGAAATGATAAAAGTTGAAAGTGATGGATATAGTTACCCTGAGTTGATCACTACTCAACGTGAATCTAAACATTTCATGATGTCTCATAAATATGTACAAATATTATGCATCAATCAAAAATAAAAAGTTTTAAAAATGGACAAAAGACCTAAATAGACAATTCTGTTGTCTTTGAAAAAAAAAAACATGAATGGCCAACAGGTATATGAAAAAATGCTGTACATCACTAATCATCAGGGAAATGAAAATCAGAACCAAATGAGATACCATCTTATTCTAGTTAGAATGGCTGTTAATGAAAACTCAAAAGATAACAATTGTTGGCGAGATGTAGAGAAAAGGAAATTTTTACACACGACTAGAGGGAATGTAAATGAGTGCAACCATTATGGAAAACATGATGGCGGTTCCTCCAAAGATTAAAAATAAAGCTAGCATAGGATCCAGGAATCCCACTACTAGTTATACATTCAAAAGAATTAAAATCACCATGGCAAAGAGACACCTGCACTTCCATGTTTACTACAGCAGTACTCACAATAGCCCAACCATGTGGGCAAACAAGTCTAGAGAGAGCACCTGGCACCTCTGTTTACTAAGATCCTGGCCTCAGGGTTCATGGTATGCATGGTAGAGTCCCTCTGGACTCCCTCCCAGCATGGGGGTCAGAGAGGAAGTCACGAGCCAGATCTCAAGCAAAGAGCCTTCGCAATTCCCCCTGCAAATAAGACAAAATTGTCCCACCTCAACCCATCAAATTACCAATTCACTGAATTCACTGAGGCTTTCTTAAGGGGGAATTATGATGTTTCTCTCCATCCTGCTGTTGTTTTTTTAAAAATACACAGACTTCCCCTTAAGCACACCCTGTCTTCTCTATTGTTACAGACAGATGAGCTCATTCTGATGGGGAAACAACTAAGGAAAATTACCCTGGAGTCAGGCTAAAGAATAGTTTGACCATCTCTGGGGCAGAGGCAGGAGTAAAACAAAACTGACATATTCCTCAATTATTGGATCAATTGAACAATTGGTGTAGTGTATTGCTTGCTTGACAAATTGATTTTCAGTGAGTTGGATCTTGCCAGCTTCCAAACACAGCTCAAACCTGAGACTGTATTTGGGGCCCTAATTGTCTGGAGAATTTTCTGTGGCAAATTGAAGCCAGGGAGCAAGGACAGGCCTCTGCGAAAACCCCAGAGCTTCAGCTAGGCTCAGCCAGGCTGCCCAGGAGGTTAGCTGGTGGCTTGGTGCCTGGACGTGTCCTCCCTGTGCTGAGCCTCTTTTCTCAGCCTGGCGGTTGTCTTGGAGACCAAGAGCCCCAGGGAGGACAGAGGCTTCTAGCCTCCCCAGGCCTCCCTAGGGGGACAGAGGCAGACTTCTTCAAAGGGCAGGACTTTTACCCAAACAACAGCTTCCTTCCTTGTACAGAGAACAGCATTCGCCAGATAAATTCATCTTAGGGAAGTTGTTTGAGGACAGCTGGTCCCAGCCTGTCACCTTCACCAGCTCCACCTCTACCTCACCCCCAGGAGGCAGGAGCAGAAAGTGAGTGGACCACCACTTCTCCCCCTCACCTGTTAGTATCCAAGTCCAAAGCTCAAACCATCCAGATTTAAATCCTGACTCCTTAACACACTAGACGGTTCACCTGAGTGAGCCATTTCACTCCTCTAAGCCCCAGTTTCCTTATCTGGGAAACAGGAATTTTTAAAGTAGAGTACCTAATTCGGAGAGTGGTGAGGGCTCATTGAGATAATACATTTAAATCACCTGGAACAGTTCCTGGCTCAGAGAAGTGAAAAACATCATGCTATTAATATTTCCTTTGGAAGGAAAATCTCTAGCCATTGTAAGTGGGAGCTGCTGGCTCAGGGAAGAGCTGGAGTCCTCAGGCCTGCCCCACACTGGAGATCCCAGAGTGGGAAAGATAACCCAGAGGGTAGGGGGCCGGTTGTTTGCTTGGCCAGTCCAAATGACTTATTACACCAGCCCCTGGCAAGGGAGTAGAAAGGAAGAAGATAAAAAATCATAGCATCGATTTTTCCAGCACATGAAACCAGCAATGTTATTTCCAGATCCATCCTTTTTGAAATTAAATTAAATAAAGTTTAGCTCAGTTTGTCAATTTGCTGAGAACCATCTCCGTCCGACTCCCTCCTTTGCAGTGATGGGGCTTGTGGAGGATTCTTTTTTTCCTTTTTCCTAGGGAAGCATTATTGCATTAGGAGAAGCATGAGTTTGTGATGATGTTCCAGAATTTTAAGAGCTTTTCGACCCAATGAGGTGTCAATTTACAAGTACATTTTCCATAAGCATTAGGTAGGCATTTTAACAAATGGGGGCTGAGGAGAGAGAGTCCTTCAGGAGTGAGTTATAGCTGCAGGACTGAATTCTTATTCAGAAATACAGTCCCTAAGGTGGCAGAATTGTCTCCCTGCCTCATAGATACACTTTGGAAAAACCAGAAGCATATTCCTCTTTTACTTCAATTATGAGATTTTTCTTTCTTTCAAAAACAATAAATGTGCCAGTTATTTCAGGTGAGAAAACATAATCTTGAGGCTGCCTCAAGGAGAGGTGTTTGCCAAGCCCAAATTCGCCCAGGTGAGGGGCTAATAAAAGCCTCCAGAGGGGCCAGGCAGGGGCAGGCAGGAGTAATAAGTGGCCTGTCAGTCATCCTAACCAGCCAGAACCAATCACAGGGACTTGGGGGGGAGATTACCCACAGTTAACAGGCTGGGAGTGGGGGTTAATAAAAGCTGGTTCTCTATCCCGTGCGTCCTCGGGAGGAAGATTCAGTAATTGCCTACACATGGCCCTGACTTCAATTTGACCCTCAGATCTCCAATCACTGAAAGGTCAGGACCATGGTGTCCAAGAAGAGGTAAAGATGATCAAGGGACCAGTCTTGAATTGAATATCATGGTTCAAGGACTTGAGCCGTTCCAGGAGATCGGAGTTGTTCAGGAGCATGGTCCTAGGATCAGCGGGATGCCCAGAGTAGCTTCAACAGGGCCAGTGGCTCTCTCTGGTCTTTCAACACTGGGTTCCCACTTATCCTTCAAGCTTGAATTAAGTGGTGCCACCTCTGAAGCCATCGTCAACCTGAGACAGAAGTAGCCAGCATGTCCTCCCTGCGCTTAGGACATTTTCCACACATTCCTCAGTCAATAGCCTGCAGCGCACAGTTCTCTGTCCATCTCCAGAATCTCCAAGAGTGCCTGGCTCAGAGGAGAGGTGTCCAGTCAATGTTGGCCCACCGCACAAAGGAGGGATTCCAGGGAAACCCTCCAGGAGACAATGACAACAGATTGTCCAAAATTCTGCCTGGAGTTCAATCAAGAGTTCAGACTTGGGGCAACTTTGGGGAAACCCAAAGGATTGTTTTAAGTAAATCATAGCCTATGTCTTCTCCATTCAATAGGCTATTATGCAGCTATCAACAAAGATGTACCAGGTGTATAGTTATTGCTTTGGGAAGATGTTTGTGATGTGTGATGAAGTAGTATAAAGCAAGTTACAAGTTACAAAACAGTTTGAGCCCATTTTGGGGGGGGGGAATAAAGGTTCTTTCTCTGTCTCTCTTATACACACACACACACACACACACACACACACACTTACTTGGGTTGTAGCAACAGAAGTGAAGTGCCAAACCACAGGGGCTACTATTGAAGTCTCAGAAGAACATTTCAGAAGAACGTTGTAGAAATGATCTTCATCCAAAGGTGACTAAGAGGAACAATCCCAAATCATACCATGGGAATAAGGACTGAACAGACTAGAGTTCTCCCAACAGGGATGAAAGCTCCAACTCCGGGCTGGAGGATACAGGCCAATGGAAACGCTCCCAGCGTGAGCTGACCACCATCGGGGTGCGGAGGGAAGGGTGGCTGAGGCTGCAGTGAGAGGGATCAAGGAAGGCTTCATAAACAAGGTCCCCGGGAATCCAGCTCTGCTCTCCAGGTTAGGGCGATGCTTCTCCACTCGCAGCCCCTGGCCTGCCAACTGTGCAATTTTGGCTTTTCCTTATACCACCTGTGTGATTATTTACTTAATATTTTTCTTTTGTCTCGCTTTGTAAAAAAAAAAAAAAAATGTTTCAAAAGATAGCTTTGTTGCACGAATTATATGGAGAAAACAAGAGTGCCTACCACAAACAAAACAATCACACGCTTGCCCGTTTCTAAACATTCCAAAGTTGTTCAACTCCAGCTCGGTATTTCTGAAGGTAAGCTCCGCACCTAGGAGCCAGCTCCTCTTCGTTAAAAAGGAGAGATCCACAAGTATTCTAAAGGTTTTAAAGATGCACTAAGTCTCCCCTTCCCTCTAAGGAACTCTGTCCTGGTCAGAGAAGCATGAGAAGGGACCACTTTTTTTCCCACCAAGGGATGCAGGGTGATGTCATGTGGCACCCTGGTGAGCACAGGAGAACAGGAACAGGCCTTGAGGACTGTGGGTGTGGACTGTGGTGAAGGCCAGACAGCCCTGGTCTCACCAAGGCCATAGGGAGGGACAGTGGCAGAGCCAGAGTGGCAGGCTGGCACCGTTGGCACAGGTGTGTCCAAAAACAAAGCACATTACCCATTCAAAGCAAAATATATATATATTATCATGTGCATGTGCACACACACACGCACACACAAACACACACTCCCTTGGGCAGCAATATGCAAAGCAACCAAGCGGTCCAGATAAGCTAGAGAACAAAGGCCTTGGAGTTGAGATAGCTAGTCACAGTTGTTCTAGTTCCTACAGCCATGGCCTGGAGTAGGTGTCTTAGTATCCTAATCTGTAAGAAGGGTATATGAACAATGACTGTCCCAGTGGCTTACAGGACATCTAATAAGGTGATCAACTTAAAGCCTTTTGCCCTTCCCAGGATTCAGTGCCTCACTGTTACCACCTCCCCTCCTGTCTCTGCAATTCTTTAGCAAGTACATGTCTATCTGGATCTTTTTCTATCTGTCTCTGTCACTCTCCTTACTTTCTATGCTAAAATAAAACTGAAGCATATTTTGTGTCATTTATTATGTAGAGTTAATAGGCTCTTCTTTTCCCTGCTCTTAATTTTAATAAGCTAACAAGGAGAACATTCCCATTTCTAGGAGAAAATATGCTGACTACATTTAATTTAAAAAAAAAAATTATTTTAGAGCCGGGAGCATAGGCTCACGACTTTAATCCCAGCACTTGGGAGGCTGAGGCAGGAGGATTGTGAGTTCAAAGCCAGCCTTAGCAATGGCAAGGCACTTAGCAACTCAGTGAGACCCTGTGTCTAAATAAAATACAAAAAAGGGCTGGGGATGTGGCCCAGTGGTCGAGTGCCCCTGAGTTCAATTCCCCAGTACCAAATAGAATAAAAAAATAAATATTTTTTTAGTTGTAGATGGACACAACACGTTTATTTTGTTTGTTTACTTCTATGTAGTGCTGAGGATCAAGCCCAGTGCCTCACACATGTTAGGCAAATGCTCTACCAATTGAGCTACAATCCCAGCCCTTAATTTTTTATTTTGTTTTATTTTTTACTGTTCTGGGCTTCCAAATTCAGGAGCAACAGCTAGTGACTTTGATGGCAGAATTGTTCTCCAGCCCTGATTCAGACTGTGTACCTGCTCTTGTGTGGGTACCCAAGGACGATCATGTGCATATCTCACACACACACACCCCACAGAAATTTCCCTGGCAGGAAGGGACCTCTTCCATCAAGCACTTTCCAAACAACAATGGCGGGCGAGGAGCCCCAAAGAGATTGAAATGTTTCTATGGAGTTTCATTTCTTTGAATATCGCTGTAGCAACTCTTTACAGAAGTCAGTAAATCTCTGTTTAACTGCTGCTATTGATTGGGGAAGGCACAAACAAAGGTGCCGATGTGTTTTGGCCAGCTCCTGGAGTGTCCATCACAGACGGCATTGAAGACGTGATGTATTTGTTTTCTGGTTTGCAGGTGCTGGTGTGGCTCATCGCCCTTCACCCCTCTGTCATCCAGGGCTGCTTTCTAAAGATAGACAGAAGGTTCCTGCAGGACACTCGTTCTTCACTCATTAACAGTGATCAGTAAACCCTGTGGTGTTCATTAAAATGTTTCTCCGCTATGCTGCAACAACATTTTTTTTTCTTTGAAAGCCAACTTTAACTGCTGTGAGGTCAAAGAAATATATAACAATTATGAAGAAGGTAATCTCCACTGCACTTTTTTATTTCGAGGACGTCCTGGGGGTGGGCAAGCAGTTGCAATTTATTGCCACTCAGCCCCATGACTCTCATTTGAATGATATTTACCAGAGTTGCGCTCAGCCCCTCTGAGGCCATGCAAATGAGAGGTAAGGTAAAGAGCCAAAAAGTGACAGCCCTCCACACAGAGGAGCTGGTGACTTCTGACCCTACCTGAGTTTGGTTTTATGACTTTCATATCCTTGAAGTTATTTAAAGAAGATGAAAAATGACAGGTGCTGGAGTTGGCAAAAGCAGCCAGTTGATTGCATTCTGGGCTGCCAGTGGGAACCCCCTCCCCGAACGTTGTCAGCACATTTAAAAGTGTTCGGTTCACTGCTGTCCTCGGCATTTCTCCCCTGACCTGCAGAGCGAATCTGGCACACAGACAGGTGGAAATGCAAGTGGATATTTGTTCTCTGCTGGCTAGCTTCTCTTTGGGGTATGCCTCCCTCCCCCAATCTCCATCCATGGGTTCAGGTGGGACTCATTTTCCCCCACTCTTTAGCATCCCTGGTTATGCATATGATGGCCAAGTCTAACCAATCAGAGGACCGTATTTCCTGGCTCTGGTGACAGCATCAGAGATCACCATGTGATTTATATAGGGCCAATGAGAACTTTCCCCAGGGCTTTTGAAGGAACCATGAGAAGTGTTCTCTCCTTCTGCTGTGGATAATCTAGCATGATGTAAGCCTGGAGCCACCATGTGGGAAGAGCCTGTATTGTGAGAGAATCCAAAATAACAACAGCAGAGATGAAAGATGAGAACAGAACTTGGAGGACATTGATTGACAACTGGATGCAGCCACACCTGACGCTACTCTTAGAATTTTTAGCAGATTGAGGCAATAAATTCTTTAGGATTAAGACATACTGACTTGAGTCTATCTCAATCAAAAGATGCCTGACTAATGAAGATGACTTTTTAATGTAACTTAAGGAGCATCAAGAATATTTCCAGTCTATAACAGCATTCCCACCAGCTCCCTAAAACCAAATATTACCCCAAAGTTTCTGAGTCTGCTCACTTACTACTTCTACTGAAAGAAGTTCTTTAAAATAGCATTTGCACCTATTATCCTGGGGGTCCACTTCTTGGGAGCCCGAATGAAGACCTGAGGATTAAATTCAGCGATTCATGGAAAGTATTTATCATCATGCCCAACTCATAATATATGATCAATAAATGTTAAACGTTATTGTAGTTAATAGAATGGCTTGAAGTAGACTATAATTTCCTGAAATCCAATTCAATCCTCTGTATACTACCTCAGTATTTACTAAAATGTCAAATATACACCACAGTTGATCAACGGTGGTATATTTTAATTGTTAAAAATTTTAATATTTTAAAAAAGTTATATAGTGTTTCAGTCAGCTTTTTTTTTTTTTTTTTTTTTTTTTTTTTTTTTTTTTTTTTTTTTTTTTTTTTGCTGTTGTGACTAAAAGGCCTGACAAGAACAATTTGTAGATGAGGAAAAGTTTATTTGGGTGGAGGGGAGCTCATGGTTTCTGAGATCTCAGTCCACAGACAGCAGGCTCCATTCCCCTGGGCTCGAGGTGAGGCAGGACATCATGGCAAAGTAAGGCAGCTCACGTGATGATCAGGAAGCAGAGAGAGAAATCGCCATTTGCCAGATAGAAAATACACACCCCAAAGCCATGTCCCCAATAACCCACCTCCTCCAGTCACACCTTATCCTCCTTCAGTTACAACTCAGTTAATCCCATGAGGGAATTAATTCACTGATTGGGTGATGACTCTCATAACCCCATCATTTCTCCTCTAAACCTTCTTGCATTGTCTCACACATGAGCTTTTGGGGGATACCTCACATCCAAACCATAACATACAGTTATAACAAGTGAATGCTTCCTTCTATTTATGGTAGTGATGATGAGGTTTCTTCTTAAAGCTAAGTCTTAAGGTTGTTAAGTATGAGTGAATTATTTAAAAGCAAGTAATGAATATTCCCCCAAATTGTGATGGTATTAACAGAAAACTCTTGAGTCCCCTCACATCATCCACCAGTCCAAATCTTCCATGTCGGGGCTTTAGGGTCACAGCTAAGGTATGACAGCATCTTGGCAGAAATGAATGTGAACCAGTTCCCACTGTACCGAACTGTCATGCACTTTACACACGGTCACCTGACTCTCTGCTTGCTGACCAGAGAGAAAATGAGCCATGTATCAGGAAGAGAAATGTGGCATCTGTAGGAACTGGAGAGAAAGGTACAATAGTTCTTGCCTTATCCATGGCGGATAGATTCTAAGGCTCAAACTGGATGCCTGAAACCAACGGTAGTACCAAACCCTGAATATATGTGTTTTTTTTATTTTCAATGAAGTGAAAAACACTCACCTTTTCAACTAAAGGAAGTACTTTATAACTTCTCTTTGACATATCCAAACTGCCAGCATCACAACTCTTGTACCTTGGGGGCCACTATTAAGTAAGGTGAGAGTTCCTTGTACACAAGCACTGTAATACCATGACAGCATATCTGATAACTGAGGCAGCTGTGAAGTGAATAAAGGGTAGGCAGCATATACAACATGGACACGATGCACAAAGGGATGATTCAGATCCCAGGCAGAATGCAGCAGGACATTGTGAGAGCTCATCATGCTACTCAGAACAGTGTGAAATTTAAAACTTATGAGTGCAGAAACATCAGTTAGATAGCAATAACATCTATTGCTCTAAAGCACAGTAGGATAACTGTGGTTGACAACAATTAATTGAATATTTTAAAATAGTTAACAGAAGTTTGAGTTGAGTGTTCCCAACACAAAGAAATTATATATGTCCTGAGGTCATAGATACACCAACTACCCTGATATGATCATTACCCATGTATATGTGTATAAAATGCCACAGGGTACCCCATAAATATGTACAACTACTATGTTCTAATTAAAATACGTATCAATAATAAAAATAAAACATATGAACTGTTACTTTCTGGAATTTCCTCTTTAATATTTTCAGACTGTGATTGGGTAACTGAAACTGTGGAACGCAAAATCACAGACAAGGGAAGACTACAGTTATCTGGGTGCCTCAGTGTGAGATGAAGGTGAATAAGAAAGAGAAAGAAACAATGGCATGGAGGGTCCTTCCAGGAGAGGTGGAGATGCCCAAGACAAGGCTGGCTCCAGAGAACCCCACCGAATGAGGCTGCTATTCCTTCCTTCCTCCAGACCCACTCCTATAGACACTGTCATGGTCCAGGTCCACAGACAGTCAAATTCAAATTCTGAATGGGTGCCTTCAGGCCACCCCACTACCTCTCCAAGCCTCCATTACCCCATCCGTAAAATGGAGAAAGTGATCTTAAAGCCACAGTAGACTGAGCAGTAGAGTGAATAGTCATTGACAGGTCAAAGCTCATGATGGGAACCTCCAGACAGTCTGCTTTCTTCTCTCCAGGACTAACTGGGCCAGAAAGTGCAGTATCATCACAGTTTCCAACAGGAAAGGCCCAGGGATTGATTGGTCTCTGAAGTCACCGTCAGGGGCACCTGTTCTACCTCTGCTTGAGTATTTGGCTTAGCTACAAGGTTCCTTCCAAGGAAATAAATCATGCCCCTATGTAAATTGTTGTTGTTCCATTCAAATCCCCTTCACTGGACCGGTTTTAACCAGGTACACTGGAAGTCTGGGCTGCTAAGGGCCTTCTTGGGAGTGTTGCCCTTGACGGATGGAATCTCCTTGCCTGGAGAAGCCTGAGGTGTTAGACTTGCCCACTCTTGTGGCCTACAGGGAGCCTGCAGGCAGTGACTGGCACAGGGGTACAAAATCCTGCTCACCTTGCTTCAAGACAATACATCTCTGTGGGATCATGCGTGTTCTGGGATTCTGACATTTTAGGGAAATCTGACCAAAGATAGCCTTGAGCATGAGATAAGCTGTCTTCAAGAGAAAAAAGGATAGGCTGGCTCTTGCAGGAGCTAAATCTGGCTGACATTTCCCCTGAATGAAGGTAGTCTGTTGGAGGATGTTGAGAGAGAAAGAGACCTGATTCACCTTGTCAGACAATGCTGGGGACTCAACCCCCTGGAAGGGCAGAACCCTGGACAGCTCCAGGAATCTCAGGAGCAGCAAGAAATTCTCCTAGGACTCAGCTCCCATTGTCTAGAACATGTACGATAAAAGCCAAACTTCTGGCTATGGCCAAAAAGAGCTCGTGAGACCCAGCCCTTACCCACCTCTAGACTCACCTCATACCACTCCCTCTTGCTCTCCACCTTCTAGCCAGCTCCCCTTCCTTTTCACATTACCTATTGGCAAGTTTGTTCCCCTCAGGGGATTTCTGTCCTTTTCTTCTTCTTCCAGGAATCCCCTTCTCCAATTCCTCCTATGTCTAAGTTTTCATCAAAGACTGAGTTTTGATGACCCTCTCCAAGAAGTCTTCCCTGGCCACCTGATTGTTCTTGATCACACTTCTCAATTTTACTTTCTTTATAGCAGTTATTGTCAAAATTATCTTTATGTTCTTTGTGTATTGTATATTGTAAAAATCTACATTGGCATAGATCAATATGAATCCCCAGGGCTTGAATCACAGGGGCTACCCAACCTACTTCTTCTTGGTGCCAGCTTGTGCCTCTTAGGCTGGATCATGACAGTCTCTTCGGGCTTTGTGTGCTGGAACCTCAGCTCTGATTTCTGAAGCTGGGTCATCCCTTGGTATCTTTACTCTTTCCTTCTCTCCAATGAAAGAGGAAGCATTTAAATTCTCATCAGCTAAAGCTGATCAATCAAACACGAGATGCCAGTGCTTCTATTTCCTTCACAATCACATTCATGCTCATCATTCCATCCAGTCTTAAGTGGATCCGTTCATCCCTTTCTGCATGAGATGGTCAGGACAAAAATACATCCCCACTGGGGCGCTAAGCTGGAGGATGGCATTTTTGGTTCCCTAAAGTGGGGAGCTGCATAAGATTGAAGCCAACACAAATGAAGGCAGAGTGAAGGATGGAGAGACAGTTCCTTGAGGATATTGTCTGAGCCTCTGGCTCTTATGCCAATTCAGATGTGTGTGTGTGTGTGTGTGTGTGTGTGTGTGTGTGTGTGTGTGTAGTCAGTTTGAGTTGTTTCTGTCCTTTTCGATTTGAGAAGTACAGATAATGAAGTCCCTGTCAACTTGTCAACTTGACATTCTGAGGCCCTACTCCCAAAGACACTCAGAATTTTAGAAAGAGTTTTTTATTCTTGTTCCTTAAGCTCCAATTTGAAACCATTAACTAAATATGTCATTAACTAGGTTGGACATTAACTAGGAATGCCACTAGTGTGGAGAACAGTCACACTCTGGAGTCACAGTGGCTAAGTTCAAACCTTGGTTCTTTTACTTATTAGCAATGTGACCTTGAGAAATTACCTTCACCTCTCTAATTACAATTCCTATATCTGGATAGGATAGGCTATGTTGTGATGACAAACAATCCCAGAACACAGATGATTTTAAATAATAAAATGTATTTTCCACTAACACTCCACATCTATCATGAGTGGTCTGGGGTTCTGCTACTCATTGCCCTCACTTTGGGACCCAGATGGACAGAGTACTTGATATATGGAGCATGGCTAGAGGAAAAGAAGCCAATCAAAGGCTGGCTCTTAAAGCTTCTACCTGAAAGAGACTCATATCACCTATCATCACATTTCATTGGTCAGATCAAGTCACATGACCATAACTAACTTCAGAATGAGCAGAACTTTAAATTAATTTTATTCTGAGAAGAAAATCCAGAAAAATATGCACTAACAACTCAGGGTTCCCTCATGCAATTATGGATAACAATTGTACCTATACTACAGAATTATTCAAAGACTTAAATGGGTTAATTCACATAAATCCCATAAATTTGTGTCTGACACAGAATAAATACTCACTAAAGGAACCTCTAGTTATTACCATGTACCAGAGCTCCTGCCTCTGGGTCTGACACCCACCACACACACCCTGTGAGAGAAGAGCTGCTACTGCTGGTGTCCACCTACCAAGAAACTAGAAAAAAGTATGTCCCTGTCATACCGGTCATCAGACACAAGCAGCAACAGGCACAAAGGGCAATTCACAACTTAATTACAAATCAGGATGTTTGGTGATCAACTACCCTGAGTACTTAAATCCTTCTGAGTCTAGGGTAAAGGAGCAGAGGTCAACTTGCTGCCTCAAAATGGGCAACTCTTTGGGTTTACCACATTGTCTCTGCTTCCTAAACCCCATTGGGATAGGACTGCATCATGGGACCCTAGGGATAGGACCCAGGGAACGCTCCCTGGCAGCACTGATGTTATCAAAGCTCATCTTACATCCTGCTCAGCCAGAGATATTTTGATTGTCTCTAACAAAACACTTCTTTATCTTAATGGAATAAGCACATAACAACAGAAATTTGTTTTTTTAAGTCTCCATTTGGAACTCTAAAATAAGGTCACCTCCAGAAACTGATCCTAAGGACATGTGCTCAGAGACCCATGTTCAAAGGTGTTCATCCCAGCATTGTTTGTACAGCATGGAGCTGGAATGGCTATCAAGAGTTACATGGTTAAATAAGGCATGTGGAACACTTTCTAAATAATTAAAATTAAACAGAAGTGTTTAAGAGAATTAGAAATTAATGATAGCATTGAAGAGAACTAGGATTAATAGTACTTCCATTAAAATAGACCAAATTAGCTCCATCTGTAGTAATAGTTAGAAATTTGCTTAATGTTAAATGAAGAACGTGATGCAGAGCTGTACATATATTATAACCCTATTTGTACATATTTTAATAATACACATATACATAGGTTGGTAGAAACCACAGGAAATTATCAACAGCAACTTCCCCAGGGAGTAAAATTCTGAAGGGGTGGAGAAGGAGAGAGAACATGTAGTTTTTATAATTTATTCTCTTCTGCCATCTAAATTGTTTTTATCACATGACAGAGTTCCATTATATTTAGAATTTATTTAAAATTTTGAGGACTAGTAACTGACCATACAGGAGGAGCAGATTGCATCTTGGGAGGTGCAGGTAATATTTACTAGAGCCAGGAGCTGAGATTCTCATGTGCCTTCCCAGGAAGGGGAGGTGCCCCTCCTGGCCCTGCCAAGGCTTGTTTCACCCTGGGCTTGCGGGAGGCTCTCAGAGATAAGGGGCTCTCAGAGGTTGTGTGAGCACCCAAGGTGGTCTTTTCCAAGTCACTGAACTGTGGTGGTAAAGTGATGCATGAGCAGCCTTCCCTGCTTAGGGACTAAGGAGGTACTGGCTGCAGGAACATCCAGGCTCCAAGGACCAGAAGAGGCCCTGGGGTTGAGATGAATTCATCACACCCTCATTCCCACAAGCACTGCCCCAAACACATTCCTGACCCACCCACCTTGTAGGGGTGTTCTAGGGACCAAAGGAGGTAATGTGTCTGAATGCAGATGGGAAAGGAGACAAATGATAAGTACTACTGCCATCATCCCATTTTTACAGGTAAGGAAAATGAGACTGGGAAGGGGAGACACACACCCCAGTTCTCATGGCTCAGAAGCATGGAAGCCAGATCCCCAAGCTGGACTCCGAAGCCGTGCGATGCACTGACTCACTACCTCTCTAGCATGCCTGACAAAGCCTCAGCCCTCATGCATGAGGGACCTCGTATAGAACATCCTCCAGCTTATTCCAGCTGTGGAGCTCCCTGAGGACTTCACAGCAACTGCACTACAGCCCATCGTCCCCCTCTACGCAAGCCAGTCTTGCATCCCTCACCGTTCACAAGGTTGAACCTCAGGGCTTTTCCCTGAAAACTTCTGGATGCAACGTTTATTCTCTTCCTCTGAGTCTGATGTACAGGGAATATGACCTAAATCAATAGACAAAACCACTGTTTAAAAATTAAAATGAATTAATAAAAATTAGAAAACATAGTGTATGACAAAACATATGGAAAGAAACAAAATAAGAATGTAAATATAATGCCACCATAATAATTGAAAGCATATTCAATTCTGTATTATTGAACACATGGGCAATTGAAAAACCCTTACAACATAGTTTTCTCTCTTCCTTTCATCCTTTTTCTTATGCATATATTTGTCCTAAAGTTGCAATTGGAGCTGGTTACAGTGGTTGATGCCTGTAATCCCCAGCTACTCAGGAGGCTGAGGCAGGAGGATCACAAGTTCAAGGCCAGTCTGCTCAAGATCCTGGGGCTGTAGCTCAGTGGTAAAGTGCTTGCCTAGCATGTGCAAGATCCTGAGTTCAATCCCAGATTAAAAGTTATAATCAAACAATTTTATATATCAATTTTCATCCTGCTGTTTTTTTTATTCACCATATTATGGGTATTATTGATGTTGTTTGAGTATTTCAAAACATTTTTAATAATTGCATGAGAACCCATTGAGTTGTTGTTAATGCTCTTTTCCCATGGTGGTACACATTTAGTTTGATGCAAGATGCTAAAATATATTTTATGTTGTGATATAAATGTGTTAAAGATATAGCTTTTTCCATATTCAAAATTATTTGCTTGGACTAGGCTTCCAAAAGTAGAATGATTAAGGGTAAACCCAAAGCATTTAAAATTGTTTTTGTAACAAATGGACCCCTGGACAAAAAATCTGGCGAACTGAGTTAGTCCAGGTTCCTGCTTTTTGGCTTTGTGATCTTAGACAACTTACACAACCTCTCTGGGCCCCAGTCACCCCATCTGGGAAGTGTGGAACAGGAGAGGGAAGGAATGAGGTGTCCAAGACAAGCTTCTGCACGATGCTGGTACTTTCTGGCTTCTGACAATGACCTTCGAAGAGACAGAGAAGCCGGTGGGCCCGAGAGAGTCTCACCTCATGGCATGTGAGAGGGAGGCTTTGCTGCTTAGAGATGGGCTGTAATGAATTCTCCTCTGTCCTTTCAAGTCATCGGAAGGTTTATGGTTGGATTAATAGTGTTATGAATTGAGTTAAACAAGCCTTTTCTTCCCCTAGGACTTCAAATAGCGGAAATCACATGAACCCATAATCCTCTTCCACATGCAGCAACTTTATTAAAATCTGTTGCAGGATAAAGAGAGGAGCAGAGTCGAGGGGGTGAGGGGTGGGGCAAGGGAGGCAGGCACTGAGAGGAGCTTCAGGTGCACAGCAGACACCTGAGGCAGGTGGGAACATCAGGTGTTCATAACTGCTGAACAAACACTTCTCTAAAAATTAGAGCATTCAGAGACAGCCAAGTCTCTTTTGTCACCCCCACCTTATCCTATTCCCATTCTCTATCAAGGAATCAGGACTGGTTCACCTTCAGGACTGCTTCCAGTTGTACAAAAGTGTATCACACAGAATTACATACAGTACATAATACTTGGTGATCATAATAAATGACCATGTTACTATTTAGGTATTCACTATATTATAATTTTATCATTATTATATACTCCTTCTACTCATTAAAGAAAAAAACCTAACTGTAAAACAGTCTGCCATGCTGCACCAGCAACAGCCTCATAGATCTTGTGCTTACTGTGTCTCCGGATTGCGCTGGGGCCACGTGGAAGGATTGACCTATGACATCTAGGTCTGGGTAATTGCACTCCATAATGTTTACACAACAATGAAACTGCCTAGTGACACATTTCTCAGAATGCAATCCCACTATTAATCAATGTTTGACATATTCGTATATGTATATATAGAGTTTTGTTATTTTTATCAGGTTCTTGCCATAAATGGGATCCTACTGTATATGTTATTCAGTGCCTTGCCATTATCTGCGTTGACATATAAGGATCTAAGTTAACCTTATAATTGGTTGTTTGTGTTCCAACTTTTGAAATACACACTTTATTTAGCTGTGCCCCTATCCTTGGGTATGGAGGTTGTCTTCTGTCCTTTGCTAATAAATCCCATGGTACAAAGAGCATTCTGGCTTCTGTATCCATGTGCACAGGTGCAGTGCATCTCTTGGGTAAATAGAGTCATGGAGTTCTAAGGACTGGTATTTCCCCTGCAAGAGCCCTGATTGAGGAGATAGCTAAGATGGTGGCTAGCTGAGAGCCATTAAGGTGTTCAAGTATTTTCACCTGAATCTTTTTATGCCCGTGAACACTGCATGACGCACCTGTAAGCTCGAGCTGTTAGCACATGTCCTTGTTAAGGCAAAAAGTATTTAACCGGGTGAGGGTTAGTTAGTTGGTGGTTGGAGTTGGAGAGGTTGTTGGAGCCGGAGAGAGAAGTTAGAAGAAAGAAGAATAAAAGAACTTTTTCATTTCCATCCTGCCTCCGAATTTTCTCCCGCGGCGTCGTTGCTGCAAGTGGCAGCCGCAGGCGGCAACATTCTCCAACCCTTCGAGAAGTCGGGAGCAAACCTAACAGTGGGTGGTACCAAATTCATGATCTAAAGTTTCTGTCCATGCAGCCAGCCTCCTGCAAATAAGCAAGAAGAGCAATAGGTGATGTGTTTTACAAACGGGGTCCAGACAGGTAAGAGGATTTGCCCAACTTCATAGATCCTGTAAGGCGTGAAGATAAAGCAGTAGAACACGTGGTCAGAGGAGGTCAGGGGAGCCTGACAGGCACCAACTTGCTAGCTAGAGAGGCAGGGACTGGAGAAATGGCATACGCCTCCCCAGAAGAGCGCTGGCTTTGGCAGCACCTGTGTTGTCTAAACATACCCAGAACCCGACAAAAAGAACTCCAACAAGCCCTCGCTAATTGCTATCATCTAAACGAAATGATTCATACTCCTTTGCCTGTGCATAATTAGCTAATAAATTACAAATGAGTAATCATCTCTCAGGAGGCAGCAGGAAGGAGAGAAGCCATCATACACAGACCCTAATTTTCCTTCGGGACTATCACTAAATCATGACTCCCTTTGGAATCTTGAGCGATTTCCTCCCTTTTTATAAGACTCTTCTCGGCTTTGACAAATCAGGACTTCTGAAATTACCAAACCAAGCACTTTTTCTCCCAACTAGCTCCTTTACCTGGGAAGAACTCCATCTGTGTGATACCCACCCAGTTTGCAATGTGACTTTTCACTGCCCTCCTATATGGGAAAAGACAAGAAAATACAATAGCATTAGTACATCATGAGTTCTCAAAAGCAGCCCTTCCCTGGGTCTGGGAAGTCTGTGAGAGGTACAGAGACTCCTGGCTCAAGGGCAAACTGTGGCTTCATCCTCCACATTTGAGAATTACTTTTCTTGAACCCTGAGAAGAAATGGCAAGGCTGGGGCATCTGAATATTTAATAAGTGCCCCAAGGGATGCCAGGTTTGGAGTCACTTGTTAAGAGAAAGAGCATTTATTTTTGTTGCGCTAAAAAAACATTTCCCCATATCAGTCCACATACATGATCTCACATCTGAACTCTCTGAGTTATTCTCCTGCCCACAAAGAACCTTGAGATGTCTTCTCCAGTCTCTCAGGGCTGTTGTCACCCCATCTCAAAAATTCTCAAGCATGGATTATACCTATCATCCCAACCCCTGCCCACTGATACAAACTAAGAATATTCTGAATATTTGTTGCAGTAGAAGAGAAGAGAAAGCCATCTCACCTTTCTTGCCCAAGGGAACTGGAGTGCACTTCACTGGGATTGTATGATGAAGGACTCTTTCAGTACAAGTGATAGAAATCTGAACCAAGTGTTTTAAGTCTTTTGCAAGATGAAAAATCTCTGGATACTGGTTGTAAGATAAAGTGAATATACTTAACACGATTGAACTGATCATTAGAAAGGGTGAAGATCTGGTGAGGTTGGAACTCTTGTGTACTATAGAAGAGAATGTAAAAATGGTATAGCTGCTATGGAAAATGGGATGAAGGTTCCTCAAAACATTAAAAATTGAACTTTCATCTGGTCCCAAAATCCCATTCTTGGGTATATAGCCCAAAGAATTAAAATCAGGACCTCAAGGAGATACTTGTATACCCATGTGCAGAATTAATACACAATATCAAGAGGTAAAAGCAACCTAAATGTTTGTCCATACATGGATAAAGAAAGTGTACTATATGTATGTGTGTGTGTGTGTGTGCGCGCGTGTGTGTGTATGTGTGTGTGTGTGTATGGAATGGAATATTGTTGAATCTTAAAAAAAAAAAAAAGAAAATCCTGTCATATGCTACAACATGGATGAACTTCAAGGATGTTATAAGGTTATAAGTCAGTCTCAAAAAAGCAACTGCTGCATGATTTTATTTATATGAATGATCTAAAGTGGTTAAACCCACAGATACAGAAAGTAGGATGGAGGATGCCAGGGGCTAGGGGGTGGGGGGTGGAGTGAAGGGCTGTTGTTCAGTGGGTGTGAAGTCTGAGTTGCACAGGATAAAAGTCTTTTGTGGATCTATTTTCCAACAATGAGCACTTGGTTGACAATATTGTACTGCACACCTGGAAATTATCAGAAAGATGAATTTTATATCATTTTTTTGTTGCAATAGAAAAAAATTGTGCTGTGCAAATATTCCCAGGTCAATAAACACTGCAATATCAAAAATATGATGAAAATAGTAAATTTTCTGTTTGGTATATTTTACCATGATTAAAAATTTTTGTAAATGACTTAAGCCAGAAGAAAAAAAAATTAAAGGCTTATATTGTTTAAAAGAATGATTCTGAGTGGTAGGTTTGGAGAACTTATGTAAAATTCCAACTGCCAAGAAACTATTTGATGGTTAAAAGAAACAAGATATCTGAAGCCAGCTTCCTGGTCAGGAAATCTCAAGAGGAATCAGGAGGAAACTCAGAAACCAGAAGTTACCCTTCCCCGGGAACCATGTGAAACACTCGCGTCCTCCTTCTACCTTTGGACTTGGGCACATCCCTTTGACTCTTTGTGCCTCAGTTTCTCCATCTGGGCCTCGTGGAGGTTGGAGCCGTTAGTCAATCTCTATGACTCTTTTCATCATAAACTTGCATGTTCCTACCTCTAAGTTTTTCATTTCCCTTTTTCTTTGTTGCTTCTTTTGTTTTGGTAAAGTCTTGGAAAAAAAATAATAAAATCCCCACACACCTTCCATATGGTGTCCTTCCTGGAGCCCAGCCAACTCCCCAGCTCCCCAGGGCTGGTGTCATGCATATGCATGGGCCAGGAAGGCTGTCCAGCCACCCGCAGTGTGATCACAGCCTGTCGCCAAATGTGTCCATGTCAGCCAGTCCTGCACCCCCTCCCTCGCTGTCTGTCCCCAAATCTCCACAGTACTGTCAAGCCTCTGAATGAGCAGCACTCAAAATAATTCCACAGGCCCACGAGCACAAATCATGGTGGGTGTGAGAGGGAGGAGGAGGGAGGCAGGAGCAGCCACTTGGCCCACTGCACATTCACAGAAAGCCTCAATTTGGACTCGACATTTCCACCAAAATGAAAATACACAAGAGCCACAGAAGTGCACAAGAGGACTAAAAGAAGACCCTCATCTTTCAAGTTTAAAATGCGTTGTCTTCTTGCCAGACCCCAATGCCTGGCGTGTACTATGAATTAAGTTTAAAAAAAGAAATAAATCCTGTAATTACCTTATGAATAGCAAATTACATTGTAGGACATTGCCACCTGTGGCAGAACACTGAAAACAGAATTAACTCGGAAGATTATGGATAGTTAGCATTCAAATCATAATTGGCATAACATCGATTTTATCAAAAGTTTTGAATTGCCATTCTTTGGCCATAAATGTTCTGACATTTTGCATCCATCAGATTATTCAGGGCATAGCAAATTATTGTATTGTATTTGCTTTAGTGTTAAAGTATTAATTTGTTTAAACAAAACATTTAAATATATAACAATCCGTGTAGCTGTGTTTTGGCTTTTTTTTTAATGTTAAACAGAGGAAAAATCAAGATATGAAGTTTATTCAAGACTCTCTTAATTCCTGAGAGTCTTGAAGGCTCTCAGGCATCTAGGGATGAGTCACACATGATCCCTGACCTCAGCGGGACAGGGAGGAGACAAAATGTGGACAATAGCCTGGAGACAAAAGGGGAGCTGTACAGATTGGAGAGTTACTAAAGGAGGCGTTTTGGCTGATCCCCGAAGGAAGAAGCTCAATGTAGCTTTCAGGACCTGGAAGCCTGTCTATGCTAACCCCCCCCCCCCTTTTTCTTTTTTTTTGGAATAAACTAGGCATAGAAGGAAGAAGAATCTCTCCAAGGAGCACACTGACATCAAATTAACAACTAGACATGAGCAGGCAGGAAGAAAAGGGAAGGAAAGCAACATAGAGAAGAGGGACAAGGGCTCCAGATCGAAGAAAAAGCCTAAGCAAAAGCAAGATAGCTAGCAAGTTCAAATCTATGTTGGTCCCTTTAATGGGCAGTAGCCTTACTTCCTGCCCCTGCCCCACATTGAGTCTGCTCGGGCACCAGCACTGATGCAACTGCAGGATGGGCACATGCTCTGTGTTTGGCCAATCAGCATGCTGTATCATCATGGTCCCAGTGATGGGTTTGTAGGGGGAGACATGTGGCCCAGGTGAATTCAATGAGATTTAACCTCCAGAATGTCATCAGAGCAACCAAGATAAAGGTCTAAATCAAGCGCTTCTGGTGACAGCCCTTGGGGTCAGTTTGCTTAAGAAGAGTGAGTCCAGAGGAAAGGAAAGCTGAGAGGTAGAAGTGACCGAGTTCTGAACTCAGCATCTGAATCCCCAAATTCTTCTATGTGTAACCCACAGTTGAACTTCTCAGTCATTGTAGTCAACCAATTTGCTTTTTGGCAGAGTTAGTTTGGCTTGAGTTTCCATCATTTGTCTTCAAAGGAGACTTCCTGCTGCACTGTAGGTAAAGGGTGGTTCAATTCCCTAGGAGGAGGAGACTTCCCCAACCTCCCCACTGGTACATGGGAGAGTTAGTAAGGTAAGTTCACTGATTCCTAGGGTATCCCCAACGGAAAGATGGATGGAACATAGAAACTTCCATGAGCCTGCTTGGTTTGCCCTCCCATGGGTTGGAAGAAGGAACATAGGCATTTTGTGCCTTCTTCCTAACACTAGCCTTGAGTTCACTTAGGGAAAAGAAGGCCCAGGTAATCTGAATATGCTGCCAACTTGGGAGATGCTGGGTTATGTTAAAATGCCCCTTCAAAGAGAACCATCTTTAGATCCCTTAAACAGTATATTTTCCAAGTTTCTCTTGCCTCCTCTCAATTCTTAGATTAAAAACAACAACAACAACAACAGAGAACTAAAGATTTCTACTCAAGTGTAATCAAATGCAGGTAAAAGTAGAAAGCATGATAAAACTGTTAAGGCTGACCTTTAAGATGAACTTCTAAGCAGTCTATAGTACTGTGGATTCAGTATCATGAGAGCTAAACACTGCAAAAGACTGAATCAGTCTGAAACAGCTAGCAGACAAGGAAGAACAGTTCATCAAATTACACAATCCAAAAGCCCCCAGGAAGTTGGCAAGACACTTAGGGCTTGCCCTAACTTCATGCGTGGTCTGGCTGAATGAAGGTTGTCAGTGTTATGGTGCTGCAAGGTGATGCCATCTCCAATGACCTTCTCAAGATGATATCTACTCGTGGTGGTCAGGTAACAGTGCTTATCTGGTGCAAAGATAGATCATGTGAACCTGAATATGCAAGAAAATTACTGAGTAAGACAGGGAACTGGGGAGTCAAAAATCACTGAATCCATTCAAGGAAGGGTACCGCAAATAGGGAAAAGGATGAGTTGGAGGAGACTTTGGATGCTGGTATAGCTTGGATTTGTAATGTCCCTCAAAGGCCGATGTGTTGAAGCAATGGTCTCCAGCTGGTGGTACTATTGGGAAGTCACTGAAATGGTAGGAAGTGGGGCCTTATTGGAGAAAGTGTCACTGGGGAGTATGTCCTTGAAAGAGTATGTCTTATCCCCAGCCCTTCCCCCCAACTCTCTGTTTCCTGACTGCCATTAGGTAAACAGCTCTGTTCACTCCCTTGTTCCAATCCCTGTGCTGTTTTGCCTTTGCCAAAGGTCCAAAGCAAGAGGGCCAAGTGATCATGGATTGAAACCCCTATAATCACAAGCCAAAATAAATCTTTCCTCTTTTGTTTTTCTCTGGCATTTCTGTCACAGCAATGGAAAGCTGACTAATACAGAAAATTGGTATCAGGAGTTGGGTCATTGACATGACTATACCAGATCATGTGGTTCAGAATCCTCTGGAATTTGTTTGGAAAAGTTTGAAGCTGAAGGCTAGAGAGCATTAGAATGTTGTAAGGAGAGATTAATGGGTGATTCTGGTGGGAGTTTAGAAGACCAGAATCCAATAGGAATGTGTACAGTAAAGACTGTGCTCATGAGGTTTCAGATGGAAACTAGGACTCTACTAAACATTGAAGTAGACTCCATTCATGTTACATTAGAGCAAAGAACTTGTCTACATCTTGTTCATATCCTAGAACTTTATAAGAGGACTAATCAATCTGGTGGAAATTTCAAGGCAGCACAACATTTAGACTAGGCATTGCTGACTTCTTTTAGCCAGATTTACAGTGATAAGTAGAAGCAAAATCAGAGTGAAAAGATTTGGAAAACTTACAGTTTGGCCAGAAGATAAATGTATGTTGGGGCCAAGAAAGATATGGTTGCTAAAGAGATTAATGGCATTTTAAAAAGGCCAAGTATTTTGCACTGAGACAATAGGGAAGATACCTTGAGAGTACCTTAAGAACTGGCTGGACCCTGTCCATCACAGGCTCAAATACATAAAAGGGTAAACTCCTTCAAAGGACTTTGCTTTGAGAAGAGAGTACTGTACCTTGCTTTCACAAAGGTGCCTAGAAAGTTGCTCCCCCAGGATTCCTTTCATTGTGGTCAACCACCCAGGCACTCAAAGACTGTGCAGTTGTGGTTCAACTGCTCTAGCTGCTGGCAGACCTTGGCATTATCCAAATGAGGCTGGTTTTGTAGGAATGCAGAATGCAAGAGTTCTGGAATCGTGGAGGTTTCCACCTTGATTTCAAAGGAAAGTGTGGCAGGCCAAACAGTGTGTGACAGGGTCAGAGTCCCTGCTATCAGCCCCTGGAGGGCTATGTGTGAAGCTGTGAGAGTGAAGCTGAAGTGGAGACCCTGGGAAGTTAGAGATGCCAGAAATGTGGAACATCTGCCAAGGACTGTCACAGGGCAGTGAGCAGAGCCAGCCCAAGAGAACAGCCACGTGGGCTACATCCAGTAAGACCATAGGGATGAGGCTGCTCCAGCCCTGTGGAGCTCCATCATGCCACTACCTGCTTTCAGTGCTAGGTATAGAGCTACAGGTTTTCCATGTTTGCCCTGCTGGGTTTTGATCTTTCCTTGCTTCAGTCCTTCCTCGGTAGTCCCATAATTACTCCTTTTGGAATGGGAATGTTTTTCTGTTCCATTTTATGTTGGAAGTATGTAGCATGGTTTTAAAAAAAAATTTTACAGGGGCTCACAGTTCTGTTTGCCTTGAGTCTTAGAGGAGACTTCAGACCTGTATTTTTGAGAAATGTTGGAACTGTTAGGACCTTGGTGACACTTGGAAATGGACTGAATGTATTTTTGAACACTGAGATGGGCACAAGCCTTTGAAGCCTGGGGGCAGAATATTTTGGATCTGCATTTCCCCCAAAGGCTCACTTGTTGAAGACTTGGTCCCTTGCCTGTAGTACCATTGGAAGGTATTTTAGGTTGTGGAAGAAACTTTAGGTCATGAGGCCTGGAGGAAGTGGGTCACTGGGAGTATGTCCTTGAAAGTTATATCTTATCCCCACTCTTCCTCCCCCACCATCATCTCTCTCCCATCACCCCTCTCTTTTTCCTTGAAAGGCCTTTCAACCTCAGCAGGATGGGGAGAAAGCTTCCTTTCTTTAACCTGTCCTAGAGATGAGCACTTACTGACTGATGTGGCGGCCCTTCTTGGCCAGAAAAGGAGGAGGAGGTGGTGCTCAGACTGAGAGAAAGGCCCAGAGGTCTCACTACTTCCGTCCTCAGGGCTGTCAGGATCAAGGACTCCATCTGTGCCTCAAAACCCAATTGTTAGATGTAGACCTCTTGTCCTAAATCTCGCCACCTGGCTTTTCACAGTCTCAGGTATAATGTGCCCTAGGCTGTCCTGGTTTTGTTCCCAGGGAACACACTCCACCCTTACTAAGCTTGAGAAAAGTGAGTGGCCAAGCAAGACATCCTACATCCCTGACAGTTGTACTGGGAGAAGCCCAAACCTTGGGTTCTAATCCTGGTAGTCAGCCAGTAGGCACTCTGCAACTTGCCATACCCAGGGCATTCCCTCCCTGCCTAGAGCCGTCCCCTGCATCCAGGAGCAGATTTCCACAGCC
Source organism: Tamias sibiricus (assembly GCA_025594165.1). Lineage (NCBI taxonomy): Eukaryota > Metazoa > Chordata > Mammalia > Rodentia > Sciuridae > Tamias > Tamias sibiricus. The sequence goes on from CM046672.1 coordinate 36,321,539, forward strand.
TAGGGCAGCCCTCTGCCACCCTGGGCTGTGCTTACCCAAGGCAGGCCTCTACCACCTGGGGCACTCCACCACTGAATCAGTCCTCCGTGGGCTGGAGTAGCACCTTTGAGCAGGCAAATTATAGAGTGTGGGTCTTTCTGGATCAAAGGTACAGCAATAACCCCTAGAATAGGGCCTGCTCGATGGGAAGTTCTCATGAAGTATGTGTTGAACCATTGAATGTCCATCCTGAGCCCAGAAACAAGTTCCACCTCCCTTTCTTGGCACCAAGGGGCCATCCCAAAGCGTTCTGTGACAGGTGTATGGATTTTAGATCTAGTTGGTACTGCATAGGCTTTGGTATCAGAATCAGGTTCTACCAGACCTCCAAAAACCTGTCCTAGCTACTTGGAAGCTGTACAGCTTTGAGTCAGTGCCATCACATGTCATGTAGGGATCCTTGAGAGAAGAGTGGCACACACCTTGAACATTGTATTATCAATTGGCAAATGTTCAATAGACATTCACCCCATGACAACGCTCTAAAGCAGATCTTGATATTTGTGCCCATTCTATAGATGAGAATACTGAGACACTGAGAGCAATGAAATATATCCTTCAGGCTGTGAGGTGGCAGAGTCATGACTTGAAACCAAGTCTGATCACTCAAGTACTGCCCTCCTCGGTGACTCTTACTATCTATCCTGCTGTTCCCGGCATGTGGAAGAAGTTCAGGAAAGCTTGCTAAGTTTGAAGATCAGCCCAAGGTACCGGGAGACTGTTTTAGTCACCTTTTTTGCTGCTGTGACTAAAACACTGATCAGAACAATTTTAGAAGAAAATGTTTATTTGGGGGCTCATGGTTTCATGGGTCTTAGTCCATAGATAGATGGGTCCATTCCTCGGGGCTCCAGGTAAAGCAGAGCATCATGGCGGAAGAGTGTGGCAGAGTGAAGTGGCACACACGGTGATCAGAAAGCAGAGGGAGGGAGGGAGAGAGAGAGAGAGAAATTCCACTCATCAGATACAAAACATATACTCAAAGCCATGCCTCCAATGCCCACCTCCTCCAGCCACACCCTACCCGCCTTCAGGTACCACTCAGCTAATCTATCAGGGGATTAATTCATTGATTGGGTTAATACTCTCAGAACCCAATCCTTTCTCCTCTAAACTTTCTTAAGTTGTCTCACACACAAGCTTTGGGGAGACACCTCACATTCAAACCATAACAGAAGCCAAGGTATCAGAAGGCTGGTGGTGAGGAGTTATAGCACCTGCAGGCAGAGGTTAACTAGGAAGACAGAGGATTGATACCCAGTGTTCCCCAACAGGGCAGTATCTGAAAATGCCACAGCTTCTAGGCAGAGTCACCAAACTGAGGCTCAGGGTTCTACCCTGCGCTGCAATGCCCCATTCCTGCATGCAGCACCCCTAACCTGGTCGTCTGCAAACCACTTCAGCCCTGCCTATAACCTCTAGTGCTGGAACCCTTCCTGGAAAGAAGCAGGATGGCTTTTCCAGAAGTTGACACATTTGTCTACCCTGCTATTTGACAAATAAATCCAGCCTGCTGAGTGATGTCCCTGGGCCACCTTAAAGATGGCAAATCAAATCCAGTGATTCCACACACACTCACTCCCGCCTTCTGCAGACCCTCCGCCTTCCTCTGTAAAACTCTGGTGAGAAATTGAGACTTTAATCCCTGGCAGACCAACATTAGCCCCACAGACTAGCCACGCCGCTCCTCTCTCCTCCTTCCTCCTGGGTCCCAGCCGTGAAGCGAAGAAGGACGAGGCTCAGCCAGACAGGCAGCGCCGTGCAGACAAGTGCCTACGGGGCTTGCTCATATTTAAAACTTCCTTTCATATATTTTTAATAAAACAACTGATACAAATTCAAAACCAACTTCATAAATCAAACATTATTCAATGTTGGCGGCTTCAAGGTTTCCCAGGCGCTTGGCTGGGAGCGTGCCGTTCTCCCAGACGGGGGCTTTGCACTCCAGCGCTTGAGGTTTTGTGAAAGGTTTATTGGATTTCATAGTCCCTTAAGGGGAAACCCTTTAAATGTCTTTGCAATTATAAGTCTAATAACACTTTCAGCCCTTGGACACAGCCTTGACTTGACAGAGATAAGGAACTCCAAGTTGCTCAGTCAATACCAAGCTATTAATCTCTGTCACCTCGCTGTCACCGCAGCTCAGGAAAACAATGTCGTTTCTTGACCTAGGTGAAGGCATGGAGTGATTTTATTCAGAATGTCAGCATTCATCAACCCGGATTTTGTCACCCCCTCACTCCCTTGAAGAGCTCCCAGTTCCTCATCCTGCCTGTGTTGACACCCTTCCAATCAAGAGTTTCTTTCAGTCTTGGCCCATTATTATTATTTAGCACTTATTCAAGTGTAAAAAGCCTTTAAGAATAAAGTTTTTTCCTGCGGTAAAGAGACCTGGCAGATGAATCACTTTATGCTGCTCTTTAGCGACCCAAGCCAAGGACGGCTGGAAATTACCAAATGCCGTGTTTGTTTACATATTCAAATGAAGGTTAATTTTTATCCTGTCTGAGCTCAAATTTGATTAGGGTGGGGCTCTCCCCCCTCCCTCGGTGGTTTATTTATATCAGCGTCTTCCTCCTTGACCTTGAAAGAAACCCAAGAACTTGTTTAAAAGAAAAGCCAACAAAAATCCTAATGAGAAACTAACAAGGAAAAATCAAATGGTTCCTGGCAGGGTAGCCAGCCATAACTCCTACTGTAGTCAGGATAATAGGAAATGCCTGGTCTGGTCCAACTCAAATTTGCCCTCTAAGGCACAGGGTGGGTGAAGCAATCCTGGTGGGCACCTGCCTTAAAGCCCACCGTGCTATTGATCAAGGCCAGGGGACTGCCAGCCAGACTTCCAAAGACAAAGATCTGTCCTTGAGCAACAACCCAGGAACCAGGCTAGAGGAACCCACACACCAGAATAGGGCTCTCTGGAATTCCCCAGGGGCTTTGGGCATACCGGTAGAGAAGACTCAGGCTGGGTTCCAGCCCTATAAACCTCCAGTTGCACCTATTTCATATACTGCACTTCTGACTTAGAGTTTATCTGGATTATGTTGGACCCCTCGGAAATCTTAGGATCATATAGAAAACAACCATGGAAACATGTTTTTACCAAAAACTAGCTCTAAGCACCTTTTCTTGGTGTTAATAATTAGTTCCTAAAGACCCTGAAATAATAGCAGCAACAAAAAGTCTCTAAGTCCTCTGAAAAAACTCAACATAAAAAAAATTTAAAAACCCTCTTTTTTACTGTGGTTGCCAGGAAGCTCAAGTCCAAATTACTTGTGAAAGCCAGCATATTTGTATTCACTTTGGGTCTCCATTTTCTTTTGCTGATTGCATTTTGACAACTTGTTTTCATGTCCTTTCCTATAGGTCACTGTAAATCCCTTTTCAGTAGAGACAGGGGTGAAGTGAATGAATATGCACGAACTTCGACTCCCTTGAGATCTGGGTAAATGCTAGCCAGGCCTCAGCTTTCTCATCTGTGATACGAAGGGGCTGGGACAAAGCTAACTCAGATTCACCCACCTCTTCTTCCAGGGGCCCTCCATGTTTGTGGCCCATAATAAGCAGAACATAGAGATAAAGAGCAGGAACCTAGAGTCAGACTTTCCCAAGGGCATTGGGTAACCAACTTGTCCCAGTGCTGGAATTTTTTGTCCCAGGAAACCCCTGAGTTCCTCGAAAACCAGGTTGTTTAGTCACCCTACAAGTTCACCTCTTAGCTTACCACTTACTAGTTATGTCACCTTGGTCAAGTGACTTAAATTATTGGTGCCCTCAGTTTCCTCAATCTTTAAATCGGGACTATAAAGAGCTATCTCCTAGTGTTAATATAAATCTTAAACATATTTATATTTGGAAAACATTCAGAACAGTACTTGGTACATGGAATATATTCTATGTGTTTATTAAATAAATGCTATAATCATTTGCTTTCTGCTCAGGTTTGGGAAATTTTTCTATTTCTATGAAAAAAAAAAAAAAAAAAACTTCTACTCTGAGATACATGTACAAGAGTTTTTCTGAGGAGAAGTCTATCGCTGAGCTGTTCTGGGAGAAAGTGGAAGCACTGACCCCAGTAAGAGCCAAGGTTACCCCAGACAGAGCCCACCAACCCAGAACAGATCGGCCCGGAGGCCCATAAGCGAGGTGTCTCCAGCAATGTTTTTGGACTTAAGAGTTATCAGGGAAAGAGGTGGGAAATCTCTACTGGGATTTCAGCCAGATCATGGCTTCCTGAAAGTATCATGGAAAGAAACTAAGTTTGGCTGTCACTGCTCATTCCAGCTGAGAACCAGGCCTGGGGCTACTGGGTGGGTGAAGGGGGTCTCTCTAGGGAAGAGCCAATATCTCCACGGGGCTCTGGCCTCACCTGGGACCGGACCAGAGCTCACCTCTCTGGAGCCAAGCCAAGGAATCCCTACCTTTTACACACCCACAACCCAGACGATGAGGAGCAGGAACTGAAGACAGTGTCCCTTTGGAGCATATTCGTCTTATTAAGAAGCTACTGTGTACCCAGCCCAGGACAAGCCAGCTCCTGCCCGCTAATTGGAAGACAAGACCAATAGGGTCTTCATACCCTTTGTTCAGGATTTGCTTCTGCCTTTAAGTACTTTGGCCTAGAGCAGCCATCCAGCCCTTTCTTCTCATGAGTCCTGTGCAGAGCCTGGCCAAGGAGATGGTGACTTAGAGATCCTCAAGTAATTCCAAGTATTTTCCCTAGTAGCCAGTGGCTACCATATTGCATGGCAGATATAAAACCTTGGCACCATTACAGAAGGTTTTCTTGGACTGTGTTGATCTATAACATGCAAAGAGAAAGGTTATTAAACTAAGATCCATCCTTTTCAAAGTTGTAGCCCCAGGATCTTCAGGATTTTTTTTGTTTTGTTTTGGTTGTTTTTTGGTTTGGTTTGATTTTTTATTTTGTTTAGTACTGTGGGAGCCCTGTTTGGGGATTGACTTGAATTACTCTGGGACACTTGACCACTGAGCCACATTTCCAGCCCTATTTTGTATTTTGTTTAGTCGTTGTTAGAACCAGAGAGAAAAAAAGCTGTTTGTCTCCAGGGTTTTCCCCGCGGCTCACTGAGCGCTTGCTTAGCACCTTGCTTTTTGCTGAGTCTGGCTTTGAACTCATGATCCTCCTGTCTCAGCCTCCTGAGCTGCTGGGATTACAGGCATGTGCCACCAAACCCAGCAGGCTCTTCAGCTTTTAAGACTAAGACATTCTGTCAGGTTGGCCTGGTAGAATGTTAGGAGATTGTATTGATCCAGAATAGCTTTCATATCTTAGGAATTATCTGATGTCTTGGGATTAATATTGGGAGAGGGGCTTTCACAAAGATGTTATAAATTGAACTCCCCAAGTTCATAAAATCTAACCACCACCCAACCTTGGTGTGACATGTTAAGGTGGGAAGGTGGGAAGAGAAAGAGACGAAACATGGGGACACAGTCAGAAGGATTAATGTAAGTGAGTTCCACTATAATTACTTCCCTGATGGTGACATTTGCCTTTTGTCCTGGGAGCTTGTGGTACACTATGATCTTAACTATTGCCCCAAGCACTGGAGATTGCACTAGCCCTCTGGCTCTTTAGAACTGTCTCCAGGGCCAGCATTAGTTATCCAACAGATAAATTTAAAAAAAAAAAAAAGAGTCTAAATTTCAGTCTGGAGAAAAGTCAGAATAATATATCAGGGAAATAAACTAGGACACTAAATTCTCCCTCATCTTGGAGTGGCCAAGACTCTAGACTCTGATTTCAAAGGAGGGAGTCCGGATAGGCCCCTCAAATATACTGAAGTCATCTGAGCTAGGAGCCGCAGATTGCACCTGGGGAAAGTACCCAGCAGGGGAATTAGACACAACTCTGTCCCTGTCACCGGAAGCTACCAGACATCTGCAGAAGAAGAAACAAGGCCCAGTGCAAATTTAGGCTGAGGTTGTAAGAAGCCTGTGTAGGTCTCTTTTCTGCCATAGATTTACTTTGAAAATCAACACCGTCCTTATTTAGAAATGATGGCAATATCCAGTCTTCACACGTGGATTTGGCTTTTACAAGAAACTTCTGTATGTGGTGTTTCATTTCTTTTAAGAACCTTGAGAAGTAATTGCTATCCCTGTTTCATGGTTATAAAATATGAGGATCAGTTTGAATAAAATACTGTCCTGAGTTGCCTAGGTGGAAACTCAGCTAGCCCTCAAATTCTAAACCACGGCTAAATAACAAAGAAAATTTGACTCTGAGAGAAAAAACACAAATAATAGTTTTAAATAATACTATTAATAGGCAACTTTTATACACCAGATATGAAACTAAATATTCCCTATGCATTATCTCATTTAATACTCACCAGGATCCAAAGAGGCAGACACTATGAGCCATGCCATTTTACAGATGTACAAACTGAGGCATAGAGAAGTCCGATGACTCGCCCATAACCACACAGCAAGTAAGCAGGAAAGATTTGGTCCAATTTGTAATTAGAATGTAGGTTACAGGCCACATTATGGGGTCATAATCTTTTCAAGTTTGAATGAGGGAACTGAAAATTCAATAGAAAATGTCAAAGAACAAATTAGCTCCTATAATAACTTCCAAATGACCCAATCGAGCAGCTCTCTGAATACTCAGATGATTAAAGATGTGGTCGAGTGTTTCCTTTGGCAGGAGGAAATTGCCTTTGTCTTGAGAAACATTTTCTTCTGCTCACTGGAGTGAGACCTGGTTAGAGGCCTGGTGGGAATGACTCCAATGCAGGCATGAGATGAGGGACTGAAGCATCTTTGTCCAGGTAACGGGTCAGCACCTGTGGCCTCTGTCCCTGAATGGCAGCACAGAGAGCCGGGCCAGACAGCATCCTAGTCTGCCAGCTGCAACTACGAATAGGGGCATCAGGCCTGGTTCCTGTGGCACACAGCCCATAAATCAGCCCCGAGTCTGCTGCACAATTGCAATGCGTCTCTTTCAAGCAGCTCTGGAAAAAAAAAAAAAAAAAAAAAATGGCTCCATCTGCTCACTGCTAGGTGATAAATAAAACAGAATTGGAGCAAAATGGATGGAAAGCGATTTGGGGAAGATGAATTTCCGAAAGAGTTGGTTTACCATTTGTGCACCTCTTCTGGTGCTGGAAATGGCTGTCTGAGACCCTGCCAGGCCCAGAGGCTGGAGGAGGCATTAGTGGGCAGAGGAGAGAAGGGCATCACCTGGATGAAGGGCTGGCCAGGAAAGGGTCCCTGCAAATGGTTTTCCGTTTCTGAGTCCTTGTCCTTCTCTTTGTCCCTCCTTCATCTTCATCATCACTTTCTTCTGCAGCAGCAGCAGCAGCAGCAGAGTCCTGGTAAATTGGTTACTTGGGTTACTGAGGCCTTCCTGTGCGCTGACACTGTGTTGGAATCGGAGTCTTCACCTTTTTTCAGTAAGACTATTGAGGCCTGCCCTGACCACACTACCTAAGACTGCAAAAGCCCTCCCATGGGCATTCTCATAACCCCTGCTTTATCTGATATTTTTGCCACAACTGTTGTTTAAAATATATATTTATTTTTAATTGATAGGCAATAATTGTACGTATTTATGGGGTGCAGTATGATATTTCAATACATGCATACGATAGGTAATGGCAGATCAGGACAATTGGAAAATTCATCACCTTAAAGATTTACTATTTCTTTGCATGGGAACAATCAAAATTTTGTAGCTTTTATAACACTTCTAACATACTCCAAAATGTCCTATTCTATTCGTTGTCTGTCCCATCTAGAACACATGTTCTCATGGGTAGGGAATTCATCTGTTTTTCTACCACCGTATCCCCAGTGCTGAGAATATCGCCAGTGCCCAGACCAATAGAAAGCACTCAGTAAACATTTGTTGACTCAGTGAACAAATGAATGAATGATCCCCTGGAATTCCCACAACCTTGTGGAACACATCTGTCCTGAGACTCTCCACACTCATCTCTTACCTCTGTCTTCACTGCATTTCACAGTTCCTCTACCATTGAAGCTTCCAGCCTCTGCCCTGTCCCTCTTATCCGACATACTGCCCTGCAGGTCTTCCCTGCCAGACTCTAGCCCTTCCCTCAAGTCTTACTTCCCTGATTTCCAGAGCCATTTCCCCTGTTATTCTTCCAGTCCTTGTTTAATTCTTGCAGGGCATTTCTCACACGGTCATTACACATGCTCATCTGAGGATTTGCAGGGGTGGATATCTGTCTCAGGTCTGCAGCATAGAAGGCTTGTCTCAATTACCTTTATAGACCCAGAGCCCAGTACCAGGGCCTGTCACAGAGTAGGTGCTGAAGAAATATTCTTAATTTCTTGAGGATTAATAATGAGAATTTTTATTTTTTAAATTAGTACATTATTGTTATACTGAATATTGGGGTTCATTTTGACATAATTATAAAAGCACAGAATTTAATTTACTCCAATTTAGTTGGTAGTACTTCCACTTTCTTCTCCTCCTCCCTCCCCTTTTCTTTTCTTCTATTCTCCTATTTATTTATATTTTTTTAATTAGGGAAATTCACTGTGGTATATTCATATATGTACATAGGATTATTTGGTCAGTTTCATTCCGTCATTCCTCCCTTTCTTGTTCTCTTTTCCTCCCCTCAAGCCTTTACTCTACTTCACTGGTGTCTCTTCTGTTTTTTATGGGATTCTACCCCACATATACACTTTTTTGGCATGTGTGTGGTGCTGGGGATTGAACCCAGGGCCTTGTGTAAATGAGGCAAGCACTGTACCAACTGAGCTATGTCTCCAGCCCTCCACACATACACCTTTTCCTCTTTATTTTTGTCTAGCTTTGATGAAGAAATTTCATAGATGAGGAAATTGGGGCAAGGAGCTGGGATTCGATGCTAGATCTCAATACAAAGCCCACACACTCAGGCACCATCTTGGTTCAGGCCTCCTTGGTTCTTGGTCAGGTTGGCCATGTCTATCCTTGCCCATTATCTGCCTTGCGTTCCCGGCAAGAGCCTTTTCAATAGTCACTTCTTTATTCATCTTACAGTGACTAGGTTCAAGTACCTCTGGGCCACACATTGTTCTAAAAGACATGGTTAAGGGAGATGAGATCCTAGCTCTCATGGAACAGCATCCTAAGGAGGGGACAGATGATAACAAGTAAAGAACCAAAGCATAAGGACTTTCAGAGCTGTGAAGACAATAGAACTGAGTGATGTGTGCAGAGTGATAGGGAGGTGGACAGTCACATCTTTCTCCTATCTCTGCCTTACTTGCAACCAGAAAAAGAAAAAGAAAGAAAGAAAGAAGCCTCTTAAGCTGATGTGCAGGAAGCTTTTAAGGGACCATCTCTGCTTAGGCTTATCCTTTGCATCAGCCAAATAAATGAGACCCTGGGCCCACCAGAGCTAGGAACAGAATAAGAAGAAATAGAAGCCCTTCTGGCCTTGGGTCAGGATGCATGGATGGGCCTTGTATCTGTCTCATCTACTGTAAATTCATAATGCAGCTGACACACCTGTGATAGATCAAGCCCAGAAATTGGGCAACTCTCAGATGATTTGACCCATCTGCTCCCTAGTTATAAGTGGATAATTTATAACTAACTGCGTTTTTACCTATAATTTCAATGTCTTCAGAGCTGAACTTTTTAAGAATGGTTATATATGGACTTTAAATGCATCTACCAGTTGCTAAATAGTCAATTTGTTTGAAGAATTCTCAGAACAGGGATGCTCTTTCAATAGAGAGTAAGAAGTGTAGCTTTAGGCCAAGGGAAATGTAGCAAAGAGGTTCTTCTGAAAATGTAAAGAGACAACTGCCTACCCCTCCTTTTCCCCAGCTTAACCTCACTAATCCAAAGTGAGGACATGGAACACTGGAGTCTCAGACTTTGGGCGGGCTCCACCACACCATTGCTTTATGACTTTGACACGTATTCCACCTCACTTGACCTCATGTTTTGTATATGTAGAAGGGGAAAGTGGCTTTGAGGCTCTGAATATTATTCCCATGTAACTTCTCCAACTTTTCCTCACACAACCTACCCTATATACCATGGAGGGTGCATAGTAAAGACTTCAATAGTGCTCATCAAAAAATGGGATGGATGTATGGATGAATGAACAGGTGGACCCATGGATGGATGGAGCAAAATCACTTCAAAATGCTTCAGGATGGACTTCTGAAGGGGTTTTAAATTGAATAGAAGAGATGGCCTACTTAAGCTGAATGGCTAGAGTGGGTCATCTCCCTTTTTCTTATCTTTCCAAAATGAAAAGAACTGATTGGAGTGAACCTTTGACAGCTTGGGTAAAGATTATAAAAAAAATAAAAAAAGTTCTTCTTCTTTTCCTAAGGTTGAGTTTGGCAGAGATTATTGGATATTGAAGACTGGAGAGGTGTAATGGTTTATTCCTCTCTCTCTCTCTCTCTCTCTCTCTCTCTCTCTCTCTCACACACACACACACACACACACACACACACACACATACACACACAGAGGCATCATAGTAAGATGAGTTTTTGAATCTAGGCCTTGAATCTAGGCTCCAGAAAAGCATCAAGCAATTCTGTGGAACATGGGGAAGAAAAAGAGGTCATCAGAGACAAAGCCAGAATGGAAGTTGAGACAATAGTATAAAATATCGATTTACACTCCTGAGAAAGTGGGAATTACAACTTGACAGTAACAGGTCACTGCTACCATTGCCACCACTGCACCCCACACCAACAGTGTTGCTTCCTGGGCCCACCTTTAAGATTCAACCTGGTGGGGTGGGGGGGTGAAAGAAAGATGGCGGATAGCAGAGAGGTGCTCTTGAGAGACTGTCACTAAAAGAGGCTTAGTGGGAAGTTTGAACGCGTTCCTAGCAATAATCCCACAACTGAGAGGGAGCTGGGACATCCGCACACCCCTGATGGTAAAATACAATGAACTCCAGACCGCCGACACATGGGGGCCCAGTGCGAGTGGCCCACAAACTGAACCAGCATTAGCGGCGCAGCAGCCTCGGTAACATTGTAGTAAGGGAAGTATAGACTTCGGCTTTAAAATCGAACAGTGCAGAAGAATAAAAGGGAAGCTAGATATGAGCAGCGTCCTCATAGACTTCCTTTACGCAAATTGCCAAACCAGACCTGCATGCTTCGGAGTGACACACAGGTCTGGGTACTGCTGTTGAGACTGGGGAAAGTGCCGCCATCTTGGAGGAAAGCCGCGGCTGACCGGGACAAAGAAACAAGGAAAAAAAGCAGTTGCAGGCATCCAAGGATCCAGGCAGGGCTCTGAGAATAGCACACACCTGGGTGAGATGCAGACAGCCAGCAGGGAAGGGCCTTTCTGAGGCCAGCACATCAACCCCAAGAGCTATAACTGGGGGCGGGCGTGGGGAATGTGCACCTTTTGGATGAACCCTTTCCTGGTGCCATTCACCATTCACATGCTGACACCCCCCACCCCCCCAGCCACTCTTCCGCTGTGCCATTGTGCCGCTGGCCAAAGGTGCAGACTAGACTCCACTAACTGGTGCTCTGTGACTGTCTGGGCATGATCCAGGACAACTGGCTTAAACTGGAAGGGAAAAAAGAAGGGCTTCCCAGAGTCCTGTTGGTTTGAGACTTGTTCCTGGGTTCGACTGTTTTCTTTCTTTTTTTTTTTGTTTTTGTTTTGTTTTGTTTTTGTTCTGTTTGATAGTGTGCTTATTTGTTTTTGTTCCTCTTTCTTTCTTTTCTTCCCTTCTCACTTTTGTCTCTTCTTCCCTCATCTTTTATATTTACACCCTGTCTTTGCATACTCATCAGAGGCAAAAACAAGTTATACGCAGAAATTGGGATTTCTAGATCTGGGGCAATTGAACTATACAGCAAAGTGGTGTTATATATAGTTTACTCTATTTTCTTGACTCACTTTCTCTCTCCTCTCTCTTACACTAATTCTTACTTCTTTTTGATCTTTTATTGTTCCTTTTCATTTTTTCTTATCCATCTTTCTTTTTTTTCTTCTCTCAAAGACTACATAAGTTTGGTTTATATATAAATCAGTCTTCCCTCTAAATCGCTCATTCCATTCTCTTTCCTCTCTCGTCTGCTGATATTAGACCACTTCCCTAGAATTCTATTTTCATACTTGCTAAGAAGGAACATCTCAATAACCTCACTTCCTTCTTCCTAAATATGTCATCTCTGTGTTCAATACTGAAACTGTAAATCCCAACACAAGCATACAGAGTAAATTGGAAACAATACCTGAGTTAACAGGAAGCAAAAGATTACTTCAATAGGGAGATAGGGATTCTAAAGAGAAACCAAACAGAAATTCTGGAAGTGAAAGAAGCAATAAACCAAACTAAATGCTCCATTGAAAGCATCACCAACAGATTACACCACTTGGAAGAAAGGACCTCAGATAAAGAAGACAAAATATATATCCTGGAGAAAAAATCTAGATGACATGGAAAAAGTGGTAAGAAATCAAGAACAGAGCATTCAGGAATTATGGGACAATATAAAAAGACCAAACTTAAGAGTAATTGGGGTAGAAGAAGGTGAAGAGTTTCAAACCAAAGGAATGAGTAGTTTATTCAATGAAATAATAGCAGAAAATTTTCCAAACATGAGGAATGAATGGAAAATCCAAGTTCAAGAGGCTTATCGAACACCAAACGTACAAAATCACAACAGATTTACACCAAGGCACATTATAATGAAAATGCCTAATATACTGGGCAAGGAGAGACTATTAAAAGCCATGAGAGGAAGGAAGCAGATACATATAGGGGGAAACTGAACAGACTATGCTCATATTTTTCAACCCAGACCTTAAAAGCTGGAAGATCCTGGAATAGCATATTTCAAGCTCTGAAATAAAAAGGGATGTCAAACAAGAATCATATATCCAGCAAAATTGAACTTTAGATTCGAAGATGAAATAAAAACCGTCCACGACAAACAAAAGTTAAAAGATTTCACAACTCGAAAGCCAGGACTTCTGAACATTTTGGGCAAAATTTTCCATGAAGAAGAAGAGAAAAATAACAATGAAAATCAACAAAGGGAGATATTAAATTAAGGAATTACCAACCAGAGGAGAAACCAAATCAAGCTAAATACCATAATACAATTAAAAATGGATGAAAATAAGAATCACATCTCAATAATAACCCTGAATGTTAATGGCCTAAGCTCACCATTCAAAAGACACAGATTGTCAGACTGAATTAAAAGAAACAACCCAACAATTTGCTGTCTCCAAGAAACACACCTCATAGAAAAAGATATCAAGCGATTGAAGGTGAAAGGCTTGGAAAAGTCCTATCACTCATATGGGCTGCGGAAGCAAGCAGGGGTTTCCATTCTCATATCAAATAAGGTAGACTTCAAGCCAAAGTTAATCAAAAGGGACAAAGATGGATATTTCTTACTACTTAAGGGAACCATTCATCAACAAGTTATAACAATTATAAATCTATATGCCCCAAATAATGGAGCACCTACATTCATCAAACAAACCCTTCTCAAGTTCAAGAGTAAAATAGACCACAACACAGTTATTCTAGGGGACTTCAACACCCTCTCTCACCAATGGATAGATCATCCAAACAAAGCTAAATAAATAAAGAAACTTTAGGCCTCGTTAAAACAATTAATAACTTAGACCTAACAGACATATATAGAATATTTCATCCCTCCGTAAGCAAATACACTTTCTTCTCAGCAGCACATGGCTCCTTCTCCAAAATTGATCATACATTATGTCATAAAGCAACTCTCAGCAAATATAAAAAAATAGAGATACTACCCTGCATTCTATCAGACCATAATGGGATGAAATTAGAAATCAATGATAAAACAAGAAATAATAATAAAAAAAAAACTACTCTAACAACTGGAAGCTAACCAACATGCTACTGAACGAACAAGGGGTTGAAGAAGACATCAAGGAGGAGATTTAAAAATTCCTAGAGGTAAATGAGAACACAGATACATCATATAGGAATCTCTGGGATACTATGAAGGCAGTAGTAAGAGTAAAATTCATTTCACTGAATTCCTTCCTTAAAAGAAAAACAAACAAAACAAACAAATGAATGAATGACTTAACATCACACATCAAAGCACTAGAAAAAGAGGAACAGATCAACACTAAGAGCACTAGAAGACAGGAAATAATTAAAATCAGAGCTGAATTTAATGAAATTGAGACTAAAGAAACAACTCAAAGAATTGACAAAACCAAAAGTTGGTTCTTTGAAAAAATAAATAAAATTGACAGACCCTTAGTGATGCTAACAAAAAGAAGAAGAGAAAAAAACTCAAATTACTAACATCATGATGAAAAAGGGAATATCACAACAAACACCTCAGATACACAGGAGATAATTAGAAATTACTTTGAAAACTTGTACTCTAATAAAATAGAAAACATTGAAAGCATTGACAGATTTCTACAGTCATATGAATTGCCCAAACTGGAACTGGAGGCTATACACAATTTAAACAAATCAATTTCAAGTGAAGAAATAGAAGACACCATCAAAAAAACTACCAACAAGAAAAAGTCCAGGTCCTGATGGGTTTAGAGCCAGGAGAGGAAAAAAACGAGAGAAAGAGACACACAGATTAGAGCCAAGTTCTACAAGACCTTCAAAGAAGAAATAATACCAATGCTCTTCAAATTATTTCAAGAAATAGAAAAAGAGGTAGCTCTTCCAGACTCTTTCCATGAGGCCAATATCACATTAATTTCAAAGCCAGGCAAAGACACAGCCAAAAAAGAAAACTTCAGGTCAATATCTTTAATGAACATAGATGCAAAAATCCTCAACAAAATTCTGGCAAATCAGATTCAAAAACATATCAAAAAGATAGTGCACCACAATCAAGTGGGGTTTATCCTGGGGATGCAAGTTTGGTTCAACATTTGGAAATCAATAAACATAATACATCACATGAATAGACTTAAAGATAAAAACCATATGATCATCTCAATAGACACAGAAAAAGCATTTGACAAAATACAACACCCCTTTATGTTCAAAGCTCTAGAAAAATTAGGAATAACAGGAACATGTCTCAACATTATAAAAGCTATCTATGCAAAACCTCAAGCTATCATTATCTTAAATGAGAAAAAATGAAAGCATTTCCTCTAAAAACTGGAACAAGACAGGGATGCCCCCTTTCACCACTGCTATTTAACATAGTACTGGAAACTCTGGCCAGAGCAATTAGACAGATGAAAGAAATTAAAGGGATCCAGATAGGAAAAGAAGAGATCAAATTAGCACTATTTGCTGATGACATGATAATATACCTAGAAGACCCAAAAAACTCTACCAGAAAACTTTTACAACTAGTAAATGAATTCGGCAAAGTAGCAGGATACAAAACCAATATCCATAAGTCAAAGGCATTTTTGTACATCAGTGACAAATCCTCTGAAAGAGAAATGATGAAAACTACCCCATTCACAATAGCATAAAAAAAATACCTGGGAATCAACTTAACGAAAGAGGTGAAGGACCTCTATAATGAAAACTATAGAACACTAAAGAAAGAAATCATAGAAGACCTCAGAAGATGGAAAGACCTACCTTGTTCTTGGATAGGTAGAATTAATATTGCCAAAATGTCCATACTACCAAAAGCATTATACAGATTTAATGCAATTCCAATAAAAATCCCAATGACATTTCTCAAAGAAGTAGAAAAAGCAGTCATGAAATTCATCTGGAAAAATAAGAGACCCAGAATAGCTAAAGCAATCCTGAGCAAAAAAAGTGAAGCAGGTGGCATCACCATACCAGACTTTAAATTATACTATAGAGCAATAGTAACAAAAACAGCATGGTATTGGCACCAAAACAGACTGGTAGACTGATGGTACAGAATTGAGGACACAGAGACTAATACATATAATTTCAGATATCTTATATTAGACAAAAGTGCCAAAAATGTACAGTGGAGAAAGGATAGCCTCTTCAACAAATGGTGCTGGGTAAACTGGAAATCCATATGCAAGAAAATGAAATTAAACCCTTATCTCTCACCATGCACAAAATTCAATTCAAAGTGGATCAAGGACTTAGGAATTAGACCAGAGACAATACGCCTAATAGAAGAAAAAGTAAGATACAATTTCCAACATGTCAGATTAGGCCCCAAGTTCCTAAATAAGAATCCGGTAGCACAAGAATTAATATCAAGAATTAATGAATGGGATAGATTTAAAATAAAAAGCTTCTTCTCAGCAAAAGAAACAATCAGTGAGGTGAATAGAGAGCCAACTAATTGGGAACAAATATTTAATACATGCACATTGGATAGAGCACTAATTTCTAGAATATGTAAAGAACTCAAAAAACTTAACACCAAAAAAAAACCCCCAAATAACCCAATCAACAAATGGACTAAGGAATTGAAAAGACACTTCTCAGAAGAAGATACACAATTAATCAACAAATACATGAAAAAATGCTCAACATCACTGGCAATTAGATAAATGCAAATCAAAACTACTCTAAGATTTCATTTCACTCTAGTCAGAATGGCAGCTATCAAGAACACAAACAGCAACAAATGTTGGAGAGGATGTGGGGAAAAAGGCACACTCATACATTGCTGGTGGGACTGCAAAATTGTACAACCATTATGGAAAGCAGTATGGAGATTTCTTGGAAAAATGGGAATGGAACCATCCTATGACCCAGCCATCCCACTTCTGGGTCTATTCCCAAAGGACTTTAAAACAGCATATTACAGTGACATAGCCACTTCAATGTTTATAGCAGCACAATTCACAATAGCTAGGTTGTGGAATCAACCTAGATGTCCCTCAGTAGATGAGTGGATAAAGAAAATGTTATATATATATATAATATATATATATATATAATGGAATTTTACTCAGCAATAAAAGAGAATAAAATAATGGCACTTTCTGGTAAATGGATGAAGTTGGAGAATATAATGCTAAGTGAAATCAGTCAATCTCAAAAATCCAAATACCGAATGTTTCCTCTGATATAAGGAGGCTGGTTCACAGTATTGTTGGGTTGGGGTACATAGGAGGATTAGAGGAACACTATAATGGTCAAAGGGAAAGGAGTGGAAGGGAGGGAGCAAGGGGGGATGGAGGGGGGAAAAAAGAAAAAGTGGTTGAATAAGATGCATATCATTATTCTAAATGCATGATTGAAGACTTGAATGCTACGAATATACTTTGTATACAAACTGTTTTGTATAAAAAGATGCTCTATATGTGCAGTATGAATTGTAATACATACTACTACTATAAATAAAAAAATATTTTAAAAAAAAAGAAGTTTAAAAGATAAAACTATTGGTAGCATCAGTATAAGGCTAAGTATGCTAATGTAATAATTTTTTTACATTCTTTTTAAAAATTAAATATTGTACAGAATAAAATTCTGAAGTAGATATTCTTTTTACCTAGGATGAAGGGGAACTTTTTGTAGCTATTGTTCTTTTTAAAACAAATAAATCAGCATATGTATATATTTAACAAAAGAATTCAACCTCCAGGAGCCAGAAAGTTGACCACCTTGGGGGAGGGGACTCAAGCCTAGGAGCCCAGGCCCTACTCAGAGTCTAGCTGCCATCATTCATGTCTCCTCCCTCTACATTTCTTCATTCCTTTGTGTGGCCCAGGGTCCTCCAAATATCACTCACTCCTATACCATTTTCAGTTTTTTTCTGTATCCACATACTATCTCTTCTTATCACTTACTTAATTCCCCTCTTAATTTGATTTATTTACTTACATATATGATAAGAAGAAATATTACCCACCTGTCATACTAAAGAATTAAAACTAATTAATTATGATTGACACATAATAATTAGAATGAGTACATTCTATTATTAGCCATTGAAATGAAACTCCTTTCTCCATGCACCCCCCCAAAGTTTTGCACATTCAGTGTGGTCCCCATTTCATACCTTGTGACTCAACGGTTGTTATAATTTGGATATGAAGTGTCCCAGCAAAGATCCTATGTTAGGACATATTCAGATGTGAAATGATTATATTGTGAGAGCTATAACCTAATCAGTCCATCCTAGTTTGAATGGACTAACTGGGTGGTAACTGTAGATAGGCAGGGTATGGCTAGAGAAGGTCAGTCAGTGGGGTGTGACTTTGGGGTTTTAATTTTGTTCCTGGCAAGTGCAGCATGCACTTTCTCTGCTTCCTATTGCTATGTCCTGAGCTGCTTTCCTCTACTATGCCCTTCTACAATGATGTTCTGCCTTACTTTGGGCCCAGAGCAATAGAATTAGTCATCTATGGACTGAGAACTTGGAAACCATGAGCCTTGATATACTTTTCCTCCTCTAAGTTGTTCTCATCAGGCATTTTTGTCACAGTGATGAAAAGCTGATTAACACACAAATTGGTACCAGAAGTAGGGTTTGTTGCTGTGACAAATGTGATCATGTGGCTGAGAAGACATTGGTACAGGTTTGCAAGAAAAATTTGGAGATGCAGGCAGAAGAACACTTAGAATGTTGTAAGTAGAGCTTAATGGGTGATTCTGCTGGAAATTCAGAAGATCACAAAATCAACAGAAAGGTGAATAATAAAGACTGTGCTTATGAGATTTTAGAAGGATTTGGTTGGGAACTGGACTGGAGGCCATTCAGGTCACATTCTGAAAAGAACTTGCCTATATTTTTCCAATGTCCTGAGACTTTGTGTGAGGCTAAATGGAACAGTGATGGGCTAATTAATCTGGTGTAAGAAATTCAAGGAAATACAGCATTCAACCAGTGGCATGGATATTGCTGGTAGCTTTTAGCCAGATTTGTGATGAGAATCAGGAGAGAAAACAGAACATAAGTATTTTGAAAATTTGAAGTTTCACCCAGAAAAATCTGTGTAAAGCTGATGCTAAGGAAGGTGTGGTTGTTGAAAGGATTACAACCACTAAAGAGAAGTTAAGTGCTTTACACATAGCCAATAGGAAAAATACCTCAAGGGCATCTTAGGAATCAGCAAGACCACACTCATCGCAGGCTCAATGGTAGAGCAGTAAAAATTCCTTTAGGAGAGTCTGGGGGTACCCTTACTGACAGTTGTTTCCTCAAGATTAGTTTCATCATGCTCTGCTGTCCAGGCACTCAGAGGCTACTGAAGCTCCAGTTCCAGGGAACCCAGCTACCATTTGAGCTGGTAGCAGACCTTTTTGTCGTCTACATGGTGTTGATTCTCCAGGAATGTAAGATGTAGGGGTTAGAAATTCATCAAGGCTTCCACTGAGAATTCAAAGGAAGGCAGGCCTGGGAGACCAGAAAAAGTATAATGGGTTGGAATTCCTTCAGACTGTCCCTGAAATGACAATGTGTGAAGCTATGAAAGTGAAGCTGAATCTGGAACCCCAGGAATGAAGAGATGCCTGTATTGTGGACTATCTGCAGGAAAAGCTGTTGGTTGTAGAAAGAACCAGGCTAAGAGAAAGACCTTTGAACAGAATGTCTCACCACCACATATCACAGATGCTGGAGGTAGAGTTATAAGAAATGTTTACCCACCTGGGTTTAAGTCTTTTTTTGGCCCCACCCTTTTTTTTATGCTCCTATTCCTCCATTTTGGAATGGTAATTTTTACTCTGTGTCATTATATATTGAATGCATATAACTTTCTTTTTATTTTTACAGAGGCCCACAACCAAGAATTTGCCTTGACTGTCAGAGAAAACTTTAGACTTGGACTTTTTTTCCTTTTTTGGTACTGGGGATTGAACTCAGGGGCACTCAACCACTGAGCACATCCCCAGCCCTATTTTGTAGTTTTATTTAGAGACAGGGTTTCGCCAAGTTGTTTAGTACCTCGCTGTTGCTGAGGCTGTCTTTGAACTCGCAATCCTCCTACCTCAGCCTCCAGAGCCGCTGGGATTACGGGCATGCACCACCGTGCCCGGCTAGACTTGGACTTTTGGGCAATGCTGGAACTGTTAAGACTTTTGGGACTCTTAGAAATGATGCATTTTACATGGTGAGGTGAAGGAGCCCTAATTAGGAAGGGCTGTTGTAGCTAGCTGGAAGCCATGGGTTCCACCTGATATGTATGTGACGCACCTGTAGGCACCCGCAAACCTGAAGGTATATAACCGGGTGAAAGCGGTCCGAGTTAGGAGAACGGAGAATTCAGTTAGCCGGGCAGTCACTCGGTCGGTCAGAAGAATCAGAGCGGCCAGAACGTAGGCAGAGCGGTTACAGAAGAGAAACCAGATAGAAGAAGTAATGACTGGTCAGAGTAAGGCCGAGGCTCCCGAGGAAGACAGAAGACAGAAGACAGAAGAAGGAAGAAAGAAGAGATCTTTCTTTAAGCTCTACTCTAAGCTAAGAATCTTACTCTAAGCTAAGCTCTAATATTTCTCTATCTTTCTTTCTAAGACTCTAAGCTAAGAAGACAAGAAGAAATCTTTCTCTATCTTTCTTTCTAAGACTCTAAGCTCTCTCTCTAAGAAAGTAGAAGTAAAAGTAGTAAAAGCTTAACTCTGCCTCCGAGAATTTTCCCGTGGCGGCGCCGTGGCTGGCCGTGACAGGCAGCTTACAGTGAGGAAGACATGAGCTTTGGGGGGACAGGGGTAGAATGTCATGGTTTGAACATAAGGTGTCCCTTAAAAACTCCTGTACTAATGAAGGAATATTCAGAGGTGAAAAGATTAGATTACAAGAGCTGTAACCTAATCATTCTATTCTACTTTGGTGGGACTAACTGGGTGGTAAACATAGGTAGGCAGGCCTCTGCTGGACGGGGTGGGTCACTGTAGACATGCCCTGGAAGGGTTCATCTTCCCTGTGGCCTCTTCCCCCACCCCCTACTTCCTAGCCACATAAGCAGAGCATCACACCTCTGCCACTGCCTTATGCTGTGATGTTCTGCCTCACCTTGGGCCCAGACCAATGGAGTCAGCTGACCACGGGCTGAAGCTCTGAAACCATAATCCAAAATAAACTTTCCTCCTCTAAGTTGTTCTCCTCAGGTATTTTGATCTCACTGATGAAAAACTAACACAGTGGTGGAAATCAATCCTGGCTCAGTTTACCTTCATGTTATTATGGATCAGTTTTCATATTCTTTTTTAAATAAGAAGAGCTTCCCTATAAAACAATCATCATGCTGTTACTATTCATGCATTCATGCACTCACTGATTCCACAGGGAAATATCAAGTACCTACTATGTGCCAGGCACAGTGTTAGACATTTGTCATATAGCAGGGAGTAAAACTGAGCCAAACACTTCTGCCTTAGAGCTTGTACCCTAATTGGAAAACAAGACCAGTAATATATATAAGAAAGTTCTAAAATAATAAATCCTGTGGGATTAAGAGATTCTGGAAGAAGGAATTTCAACTTCAAAATATAGTCAGGATAGGCCTCACTGAGAGGTGAAAGAGGAAGGACGTGAGTGAGACAAGGAGCCACGTGGTTTTCTGGCAGAAGAAGATTCCAGGCAAAGGGAACAGCCTGGGAGAAAGAACAGCAAGAAGGTCAGTGTGAAAAAGAGGTGAGAGGTGGAGAGGATCAAATTGGTAGCACCTTGTGAGCCCAAGGGTTTAACTTTGTGTTTTACTTTGTGGAAAATGGAAAGTCATTGGCGGGCTTCAAACAGATGCTGGAGATTATTTGACCTATAACTTAAAAGAATCTGAGTGCTCTGTTCCAAACAGACCAGAGGGAGTGTGGGTAGGTCAGAGACTGAAGAACAGGGTCTGTTACTAACATATCATTGAAATAGCCTGGTAATGAGATGTTGATGGGTGGAAAGAGTGATGTAGAGGAGATGGTTCCAAGTGCTCAGATTCAAAGTATAGCATGACAATACAGCTGATGAATTGAACGTGGGGTGTGAAACTGAAAATTCGAGAATGACTCCAGGTATTTGAGCCTATCTAAAAGTATGAGTTGACATCAAATGAAAGGGAGATGACTGGGGAAGCAGATTTGTGGGAGGAGTTCAGTTCAGAACAAGTTTTCCTGGTCTACTGAGCATATCTTATAGATCATGCTGTTATTCACAAATATCTGCTCTGCTTTCTCAGTTCATGGGATTGACTGTGGGACTTTATTTGGCCAATGAAATGTGAGCAGAAGTTTTTAGAACCAATTTATGGTGTGCTATGTTTTCTATTTTCCTCTGCACTGTGATCAGCAATGCTCCAGATGGGAGCTGCTCCATCAGCCTGAGCCCTGGAGGGATGATGACATGGTGCAGAGCATAGGGGATGTGTATCATGAGTGAGAAAGAGACCTTTCTGTGACATGCTGCTGAGATTTGAGGTCATTGTTAGCAAAGCATAACCTAGTCTTTCCTGTCTGACATAGCATCCTAGTGGGAATGTCAAGTAGGCAGCTGAGTGTACTTGCCTTGAGTTTAAGAGATCCAGGCGGGAGCTATAAACTGTGGAGTCATTGACATATAAATAGTAGTTGAAGTCTTAGGCTGAATGAAACAAAGGAAGGTAGAAAAGAGGATCATGGTCTGCACACTGGAGCCTGTAACATTCAGAGGAGGTGAGAGGAAGAGGGAGCAAAGGGACCTGAGAAGGAGTGGACAATGTGATAGAGGTAAATGTGAAGTCCTGGGAGCCAAGGGAAGAAAATGCTCCAAAGAGACCAACCAATGCTGCTGACAGCACAACCAAGGCCAGGACTCAGAATTGACCACTGGAATTGGCAACATGGAAGTCATTGATAATTCTGCCAATGGCTACATTGATGGA
The DNA here is from genome assembly GCA_025594165.1 of Tamias sibiricus. Classification (NCBI taxonomy): domain Eukaryota; kingdom Metazoa; phylum Chordata; class Mammalia; order Rodentia; family Sciuridae; genus Tamias; species Tamias sibiricus. The sequence continues at coordinate 36,344,313 of CM046672.1, forward strand.
CTAGTAGGGGCAAGAGTCAGTTGGATTTGATGTAACAGAAAAATGAGGAAATGGTGGATTAGAGACACACAGCACAGACCCAATTCTCCACAAGTTAGAATCAAAGCAACCGAAGTATAGCTGCTGTTGGGGTGAATGCGGATAAATGCTGGAGCAAAAGTGGAATGAAAAAGGCTTGGAAATGCCCAGAGATTTTAGATAGTGAGAAGATGGAAGAGCCAGGCATGGAGTCACCTGCAATCCCAGTGACTTGGGAAGACTGGGACGAGAGGATTGAAAGTTCAAGGAAAGCCTGGGCACCTTAGTGAGACCCTGACTCAAAATAAAGAATAAAAAGAGCCACTGATATAGCTCAGTAGTACAGTGTTCTGTGTTCAACCTCCAGTGCCCCTCCCACTCAAAAGTCTAAACAGTCTAAACAGGAAAGAGACCTGGAATGTGCATAGCCGGCTGGCTCTGGAGATGTTCTCCACAGTTGGCACATTCTCATGGTGCTGTAAAGGGGGTCATTATGAGAAGGGTCTTATTGTCTGAGCTTGTTGTTTTGGGAGTCAAAGCCCCCTGCATTTTCCTATCTCTGGGAGGCAATGTAAGTGTATTGGCTCACTGGGAAACAGCCTTGAGAGACAGTTTGCACCCCAGGAGATATACTGATATAAGCCACTGACAGTTCTATGTGGTAGGAAACCAGACTGATACAGGGCAACAGAAGGAAGTTCTCTTTAAATTCGTGGTTCAGGAGTCCAGCCTCAGAGCCCAGGGGAGTGAAGAGTCCTGTGCAGTTTTGTGTGGTCACCAAGTCTGGGAGCACCAGAAACATGGACAATGAGCCACGCAGGACCCTCCAACCCTGGCACAGTCTTTCTGGGCCTCCACTGCTGCTCTCCACCCATGGGGGCAGCCTGAGATATGCCACAGAGCCAGTGTTAGCTCCACCTTCAGAATGCACAGCCCTAAAAACTCCAAAGAGAATCTTTAGGGAGTTTTGCATTCCATGTTGTTTTGCTGACAAGCTACAGCACAGAGACTAGATCCACCCTTGAAGTGCTCAGGCCTAAAACCTCCAGAGAGAATCATTGCCAGGTGAGTTCACAGTCTGTGCTAGCTGTTTGACATGCTGTAGCGCCGGCATTTTCCCTCCCCTTGGAGTGCACAGTCCAAACACATTCCAGAGAGAATCTTTATCTGGGAAGGTCCACTTTCTGAGCCAGCTGAAAGGAATTCCAGCTAGTCACAGCTATTGATCACCCCTGTTAGTTACTAGGTGAGTACCTCCAAGGAAAGTAGAGGAGGTGAATAGTACTCACCCTTTGCTTTGTCCACAGGACACACAGCCTAGGAAGACTTAGAAGGATTCATCACATAGGATGTCAGTGTCTACCCTCATCCCTTCATTTGAGTACTATGGGAGAAAGCAAATTTTTATTTTCTATTAACAGATTTTTGCTTGTTTGTTTCTCTCTCTTCTCTCCTCCTTTTAATTTTTAATCTTTCCTTTTTTTCCCTTACCACCCTTTTTACTTTTCACTTGATTTACCTTTTTCTCTTTCCTTCTAATTTTTAAAAATTATTTATTTACTTATTCATAGTGCACAAGTATAGCATCTTTTTACATACAACTGCTTGTATACAAAGTATATAAGTACCATTCAGATCTTTAATCATGCCTTTAGGATAGTGATATCCATCTCATTCAACCACCAGTTTTTTCCCTCCCCCCCCCTTGCTCCCTCCCTTGCCCTCCCTTTACTTTGACCATTCTAGTGTTCCTCTAATCCTATGTACCCGCATCCAATCACACTGTGAACTAACCTCCTTATATCAGAGAAAACATTTGGTATTTGGATTTTTGAGATTGACTAATTTCACTTAGCATTATGTTCTCCAACTTCATCCATTTATCTGCAAATGCCATTATTTCATTTTCCCCTTTTAAAAAAATTTATTTGTTATTAACTTTTTATTTTATTCTCTATTTTCCCCCTTTCATGTACAAGTTGTTGTTTTTATTTGTTTTTTTTTTATTTTCTTTTTCTTCACAGAGCTGATGATCAAGCCTGGGACGTTGCCTACACTGGGTAAGTGCTCAATTGCTGAGCTACACCCTCAGAGAGAAAATGTACTTTGCCCCAGCCATGACCTAGTTAGTCCCACTTAATCCTTGGCAGCTTTGTTTAGCTTCAAGAAAAGAAGGAACAAAAGCCTCTAGTCAATTATCTGTTCCCCGAGCAGCATTGCTAGGGGGGATATGATGTCCCACTCTTGGACACTCACATCTACAGCAACATTAGTGAGAAATAACAACTGCTGTGGTCACCAAGCATATGAAATTCCTTAGCATCAGTTGCTATTATACCCTATCAATGCACACTGGCCAGATGCATTGCCACACACCTGTAATCCCAGTAGTTGGGAGGCTGAGACAAGAGGATTGCAAGTTCAATGCCAGCCTCAGCAAAAGCAAGGTGCTAAGCAACTCAGTGGGATGCTGACTCTAAATAAAATACAAAATAGGGTTGGGGATGTGGCTCAGTGGTTGAGTGCCCCTAAATTTAATCCCCAGTACTCCCCCCCCCACACACACACACAAATAAAGATGCACACTGATGACAAGAGGTGAGTGCCACAGGGAGGAAGTGGCCCCTGCATCTCCCTGTGAAACATCGGGATCAGCAACAGTGTCTAAACAGAGTATAAAAGTGTCAGGCCCTTCATAATCCAAACAGCTACTACAAGAATTACTTCCAAGCAACAGAACCAATATTGACAGTACCAGAAGCCCCATCACCTGATAGGGGCTTCCACTCCCATTTTAGGAGTTCCCACAGAGGATGCACCCACTTACTTTGATGGCTACACTACAGTTGCCTGAATAAAAGGAGGACCCCACTCTTGAAATATTTGCAGATAAAGTGGGTCCCTTAGTCTCCATTATGGTTCACATTGTGACAGAACCTACTAATCCCAGCCAAAGAAGCCATAAAGAAACTACACTACAATGTCAGGTTGGAATCAATTCAATACTACCTAACAATTTATGCCCCAAAGCACATCAGGAATGAGTTGCACACTAGTAAGGCCTTCATATAAAAGTGGAAGAGATATTCATCCCCCAGGTACACAAATCTCAACATAGAAACATAAGAAATATTAAAAAAAAAAAAACAATTATGACACCCTCTAAAGTTTGTAACTCCACAGCAACAGATCCCAAAGATATCTAAGTGGATGAAATTCTGAACAAAATATTTAAAATAATGACTTTGTAAAAGCTGAGTGAAATCCAAGAGAATGCAAATAAACAGTTGAATTAATTTTTAAGAAAGACAATGTAAGATATTTGTGGGACCTTCAGTAAAGAGAGAGATTTTGAAAAGGAACCAAATAGAAACCTTGGAAATAAAAATATCAAGAAAGATTTTAAAACTCATTTAAAAGCTTTAACCACAGACTCTGATCAAGCAAGAGAAAGAATATTAGACAACTGTGCCAAAATATCCACTCAGATGGCAATAAAGAAAAAAAAGAATAAATAAATAGAACTTATAAGATCTCTGGAATGTCATTAACAGATCAGACATCTGCACGACAGTCATTCCAGAGAGAGAAGAGACATATGCTCTGAGCATAAGTAACCTATTAAGTGAAATAACACCAAATCTTAGGAAAGACATGGATATCCAGGTACAGGAGGCACTTAGAACTCCAAATAGACAACACAACAGGAAAGAACCTCTCCATGACTTAATATAGTTAAATTGCCAAAAGTACCAAACAAAGGAAAAAATGGTAAAAGCTAAAAGAGAGAAGCTCCAGGTCACCCCAAACCCATTGGAATAGCAGAAGATTTCTCAGGAAAAACTCTGAAGTCCAGGAGAGTAAGGAATAATGTATTTTAAGTCTCAAAAAGACAAATCTCAACCAAGATTACTATACCCTGAAGGAAAACATCTCCCAACCAACATTACTATAAGAATTGAAATGGAAATAAAGGCCTTTCAAGGTAAGCATAAGTTAAGGGAATTCATGAACAGTACACGATCATTACAGAAGACACCTAGGGGAACCCTATAGCCAGAAGAGAAAAATAGATGAACATAATCATGAGAACCTGAGGGAAAGTAAATTTCATTATAAAAGTAGACATGAAGATGAGAAATAGGAAGTAATCAAACATTATTATTATAGTAAGTTATAACAGAATATACAAAACCACTAGAAAAAAATCTACAAAATGAAGGAGCACACCTTTAAACAATAACCCTGAATGTAAATGGTCTTAATTTACCAGTTAAAAGTCTGGATGATTGAATTTTAAAAACAAGACTAAACAGTATGCTGCCTACAAGAAATTCACCTCACCTGCAAAACCATTCACATACTGAAAGAATGGAAAATGATATTCCAAGTAAATGGAACCCCAAAGCAAGCAAGGGTGTCTATATCTGACAAAATGGATTTTAAGCCAAAATCAAGGGGAATAATTTATTGAGAAGATGTGTGTGTGTGTGTGTGTGTGTGTGTGTGTGTGTGTGTATCTCCCAAATTTTGGATGACTTAGTTTTATAAAATATATGCTAGACCCCAAAGTACAGATAGGTCCCAATATAATAATAGTGGATAACTTCAATACCCCACTCTCACCAATATGTAGATCATCCAAGCAAAAATCAACAAAAAACCATCAGAGTTAAATTATACTACAGAGCAAATGAATTTAACAAATTTTTATAGAATATTCCAACAGCTTCAAAATATGAACTCCTTTCATAAGCACATGGAACTTTGTCCAAAACATGCTATGTATTAGGCCATAAATTAAGTCTTAACAAATTCAGAAAAATTGGAATAATTATCTCCCATTTTATCAGATTACAATGGAATGAAACTAGAAATTAACAGCAAGGGGAATTGCGGAAATTATACAAACACATGGAGATTGAACAACAAACACTTTTAAATGAACAGTATGGGTCACTGAAGAAATCCTAGGGGAAGGATTAAAAAATTCCTAGAATCAAATGAAAATGGAAACACAACATACTAGCACTTGTGAGACACAGCAAAAACAGTACTTAGAGCAAATTTTATAGCAATGAATGTTTACACCAAAAAAACTGAGATCTCAAATAAATAGTCTAATTATGCATCTCAAGATCTTAGAAAAGCAAGAACAAACCAAACTCAAAATCAGTAGAAGAAAATAAATAATAAAGATTAGAGCAGAAATAAATGAAATAGAAACTAACAATACTAATCAGTGAAACAAAGGGTTGACTCTTTGAAAAAATAAAATTGACAGAACTTTAGCTAAATTACCTAAAAGGAAAAGAGAAAAGAATGAAGTAAATAAGACTAGAACTGAAGAAGAAAATATTACTACAGGTACCACCAAAATTCAAAGAACCATTGGGAAATGTTTTAAAAAGCTCAGTGGTAGAGTGTTTTCCTAGTAGGTGCAAGGCCCTGTGTTCAATCTCCAATTCAGATAAAAAGTGAAAATCTAAAAGGAATGGATAAATTTCTAGACATAAATGAGCTACATAAATTGAACCAAGAAGACATTTAAAAAAAAAAACAATAACAAATAATGAGATTGAAGCAGTAATAAGCAACAAATACAAATACAAGCCAGATGGATTCACTATAACTTTTAAAGATGAACTAATCCCAGTGCTTCTCAAACTATTCCATAAAATATAAAGGGAAAGACTACTTCAAACTTCATCCTAGAAAACAAGTATTGCCCTGCTACTGAAAAATCTAACAAGGATGTAATAAAAAAAGAAAACTATAGGCCAATATCTCTGATAAACAAAGACAAAAAAACCCTCAATAAAATGCTTTCAAATTGAATTCAATAGCACATTAAACAGATCATATACCATAATCAAGTTGGTTTCATTCCAAGGCTATCAGTATGGTTCAACATGTAAATCAATAAATGTAATACATCACATAAATAGAATCAAGGATAAAAATCATACAATCTTAGTAAATGCAGAAAAAGTCTTTGATAAAATTCAACATCTCTTCATGATAAAAGTCCTGAATAAATCTCAACATAGTAAAAACTACATATGGCAAACCCATGGCCAACATTACACTGAATCAGGAAAAATGGAAAGCCTTTTTCTCTAAGGTTAGTAATAAGACAAGAATGTCCACTCTCACTACTCTTATTCAACATATTACTTGAAATTTTAGGAAAAGCAATTAGGCAAGAGAAAGGAATAAAGGGGATACAAATATGGAAGGAGGAAGTGAAATGATCCCTGTTTGCTGATCATATGATTCTATACCTAGAAAATCCTATTGGCTCCACTGAAGGACTCCTTGTACTGATAAATTCAGTAAAGAAGCAGGATACAAAACTAACATACAAAAATCCAAGCTTTTCTACCCACTAATAATGAACATACCATGAAAGAAAACAAAAAAGCAATCCATTCACAATAACTTCAAAAAATTTTTAATTAAATACCTAGGAAGGACTAAACCTAACCAAGGAGTGAAATACCTCTACAAGGAAAATTGTAAAACACTGAGGAAAGAAATTGAAGAGTACATTAGAAGGTGTAAAGACCTCCTATGTTTATAGATTGGGAGAATTGTTAAAATGACCATGCTACCAAAAGCAATCTACAGATTCAGAGCAATCACCACCAATATACCAATAACTTCACAGAAGTAGCAAAATAAATCTTAAAATTCATATTGAAGAGCCCAAACAATTCTGATCAAAAACAGCAACTGTGGACTGATCACAAAACCTGATTTCAAAACATATTACAGAATCATAGTAACAAAAATGGTATGGAAACAGCTTAAAAATAAACATAGACAAAATGGAACAGACCTGGAAATAAGCCCCTGCATCTACAGTCAGCTGATTCTTAACAAAGTAATATGAAATGAAATGTACTCTGCAATCATGTATAACAAATTAGAATAATAAAAAATTTTTAAAAAGAAAAAAAAGTTACCAAAAACACAAATTAGAGAAAAGACAGCCTCTTCAACAAATGGTGCTGGGGAAACTGGATATATGCATGTAGAAGATTGAAACCAGATGTCTATCTCTCATACTGTACAAAAAATCAACTGAAAATGGATCAAAGACCTTAATGTAACACCTTATAGTTTGATTACTAGAAGAAAACATAGGGAAAGCTTTCAAGGTAATGGCACAGGCAATGATTTCCTGAATGGAATGTTAATAGCCCAGACTATAAAAGCAATAATTGAGCAATGAAGTTACATCAAGTTAAAAAATAAACAAAAAACTTCTATACATCAAAGGAAACAACAGAAGAAGAAACAATCCACAGAATGGGAGAAAGTCTTTGCCAGGTATTCATCTGATAGAGGATTAATATCCAGAATGTGTAAAGAATTCAAAAAACTAAAGAACAAAACACACATACACAAATGTCATACAATCAAAAAATGGACAAATGTCTGAATAGACACTTCTCCAAAGAAGAAATACAAATGGCCAACAGATATATGAAAAAATGCTCACTGTCTTTAGCCATCAAGGAAATGCAAGTCAAAACTACATGAGATTTTATCTTACCCAAGTAAGAATAACTATTATTAAATTAATAATAATAATAGCAAATGTTGGTGAGGATGTGGAGAAAAAGGAAACTTTCTACAGTACTCTGAGTGAATATAAATTAATAGAGCCATTATGGAAAATAGCATGGAGGTTGCTAAAAAAAAAAACTAAAAATAGAACTACCCATATGATCCAGTTATACCACTCCTGAATATGTATTTGGAGGAAATGAAGTCAGCATACAAAAGAGATACCTGCATACCCATGTTTATTGTGACCCTATTCACAATAGCCAAGATATGGAATCAGCCTAGGTGCCTGCCAACAGAAGAATGGATAAAGAAAACAGGGAATCAATACACAGTGGGTTATTATTTATCCATAAAGAAGAATAAAATCATGTCATTTGCAGGAAATGTTAGGCAAAGTAAGTCAGATACAAAAATACAAGTATCATATGCTTTCTCTCATATGTAGAAACTGGAGAGAAAAATAGACCCCAATGTAGAGAACAAATCATTAGGGAATGGAAAGGGGGTGGAGGGGAGGAGGGCAAGTGAGGATAGAAAGGAGGATAGAGATGACTGATGCATGAATATATCATGCATGTGTGGACATATCATGAACTTGCACAATTAATATGTGTTAACCTTGAAGAAGAGAAAACGAGAGGAAAGTAATAAAAAAAACAACAAATATAAACAAACCTGTAAGTGCTTGTACTGCAAAGGTGAGCAGAGAAATGAGGCTGTAGCTAATAAGGTAAATGGGGTTGAAAAGAGTTGCAATGGGGAGAAATAATGGCATTGCTTGGAGCTATAAAGATACAGTAGAGAGGAAATTTTGAGGCAGTAGGAGACAGAGGGGAGAACTCGTAGAGAGATGTCCTTAAAGAAGCAAGAAGAGAGGGAATCCAATGCACATGTGAAGGGATTGGCCTTAGACAGGGTCCCTGACAATTCTGTGCTAACAGGTGGACAGACAGACTACATGGGCATGGAGCCTTTTTCATTCTAAATCCAGAGTCCTCCGTGATTCCTGGGTTCAATTCTACCACATTTCACCCAATTTTGGTTACTCATATAAAAGTGTTTCAGAATATAGGTCCACTCCTATAAATTATTCTTCCCTTCAATCTTAAACTTGGGTCCAAGTTCCTGTTGCTCACTCCCCCCAAGCCTAGTTCAAGTTGTGTAGGGAGAACAAGGTCCAGTTCTGAGACATCTCTTCTTTCTCTCCTGCACCCTACCTCTTATAGTTTCTTATAGAAGAAGGGTTGATAGTGGACATTTTCTCCTTCACTGACCTGCTGATGTCAGTGGGGAAGGTTTCAATCCAGGTTAATTCTCCCCAAAACCAGATTCTATAAATGTGCTCATACAGCTGGCCTCTGGGAACCAAGAATCACCCTCAAAAAGGCCGTAACATCTCCTTTAGGCCCTGTTGTAGAACCACACTCAACCCTTTGGGTCAGGCATTTCATCATCTGGCCCAACATTAACTAGGACATCCAGCACTCTTCTCTTCTGCTACTTTTATGCTCTGCTGGGCTCAGTGTTTGCAATTCCTGTAGCCAAGGAACCCTAAACTCCCCATCTTGCCTCCTGCTCTGTTTCTCTCCATAGTTCTTACCACCATCTGACTCTATTTTGTGTATTCATTTTGTACATTCATTGACTCCCCCAACTGTGTTGTGAAAGTGATGAGAGCAAGAATGTTTATGATGTTTGGTTCACAGTGCCTAATAGTGCCTGGCACCTAATTGATAATGAACCTGGTTCAGTATGAATGAATGAATGAAGTAGGAATTGACCCAACTTCTTTGTGAACACATTGTGGTAGATCATCATGACAACGGCCTTGACGAATCGTGTCTCTGTATTCTTGACCTTATATAGACCCCTTCCCACACTGAACCTGGGCTTGCCCATGGGACTTGCTTTGGCCAACAGGACATTAGCAATGATAGCCAGAGCAGAAATGTATGCACTGGGGCTTGTCTTCTTTCATGCTACTTCTGAAACACAAGCAACACATAAAAAAAATCTAGATGACCTACAGGGCAAATGTGGCCCAGCTGAGAGCTGGAACCAAGCCCCAGATACACAAAGAAGCCATCTTAGGCCTCCTTGTTCCATCCAAACTACCAAATGACTATAGAAAGAACCCCCATACCAGGGGACAGGAAAGATGGTGGAATGAGATGGACATCGTTACCTTAAGTACATGTATGAAGACAAATGGTGTGACTCTACTTTGTGTACAACCAGAGAAATGAAAAATTGTGCTCTAAAAGAAAGAAAGAAAGAAAGTGCGAGCCCCCATACCAAATAGCTCACCCACAGAATTAGAAGTATTTAAAGTGTTTATTGTTTTGTACCCCTAAGGGGTAGCTTGTTGGGCAGCAATAGGTAATTATTTTATAGCACATGACATTTTTGTCCCTTCCATCTTATTGAAACAAAATACCGCACAAAGTAGATTTCCAAACAACATCCCTCTCATCTTCTCAGCAATATCCATACTCAGAAATTCAGAGGCTTCAATAAAGCCCAAATTGTTCTCTGTGTGTCCCTAATCCTAGAGATTGTTGCTCTAGTTGATGTAAATTATTTCCCAGATATCACACCCATTATCTAAGCTCACCTTCCCAAAATAGCCAGGGTTTCTTGAGCACTCACTCTTCCTGTGCACAGAGGGAGATTTCTCCTGGACTCACCAGGAGCCCTTTGCCTGGGAACTCATCAGTCTTCTTCAAGAGGGAGTTTAAAAGAGGCAGGTCATAGCTTGGTACTTTGGCCAGTGTGTTCCAGTCACTCAATTTTCAGTGTACTTTTGTGGCTTTTGAAGCCCCTGCTCAGAAGGCAATGATGGGTTTTGTGAAGACCTTTTATGCATTTACTTTGCCCCCATTTCCCTGGGTTCCTACTTCTCCCTCCCACTAAGTAGAGGCGTGCCTCTCAGTACTCACCAGGGAATTCATCCACTAGTATCCTGACCCTATGGAATTAAAAACCTGGCCTGCTATGTTAGCAAGGGTGAGTAGATAGGACCTTCCATGTTGCCTCGAACACCTGCAATCCCAGCTCTCCAAGCTCCAGGGAAGGTGTAATTAAGGAGTGCAGGAACAGATGTGGCCTCATTTTGCACAGGCCACTGATCCCTGAGTTTTAGAAGCCAAGCATCTAGGGGCACAACATGGGTTGCCTTCCGCTTCTAAGACTGTTTTCATTTCCAAGGCAAGCCCTCTAAGATTAGCCTCCAATCACATGTGAGTAGGAAATACCTGCAGGTGGTGGCCAGCGTAAGAAAAATGTATGCCTCTTCTGAGACCCCATCCAGCCTCATCTCCCAAGAGCTCCCCAGCTCTGCAGGGTGGCTCAGGACCCACCCAGGATGAATGTTAGCCTTCGGATCACAAGTCACATCCCAGAAGCATTCAGATGTCTTGTACTTGGCACTACCCGGTGGCTCAAGAATCAGAAACTTTATTTAAAAACTCAATATTTTCAGTGTCTCTTGAGTTTGGGGAACAATATGTTGCTTGGCACCAGTCAACTGGGTTGAGCAGCCGAGTTGCCCCAGGCCACCAGTCCCCTCTTCTAGACCCTGTATTAGACTGTCTTCCCTACTCATCGACATTTCCTGCTGGAACATAAAGGCATTGTAGTTTGGGTCCTGTGGTCCACGTGGAGATGTATTGCCCAGATAACCCTGCAAGGAGGGATGGCTACCCAGCTGCAGCAAGTGCCTCAACCTGTTGTTCCTTCAGGGTCGGCCTCAGCCGCAGGGCTACCTTACCTGAGATCACAGTTCATATCTGGCCATATGTGCTGACTGAGGTAGGAGACACAAGTGCCCTGCCATGTCCAATGGCTACAGGGCAAGCCCAAGGATAACTGGTGCCTCTTGCATTGGCCAATACTTTGTCAGGCTTCTAATGCCAATTGACTTCTTTCTCTGCTCAGCCCTGCTTTCTCCCCCTTCCTTACACAGGGATCGATTCCTAATATTTTGTACTCCAAACCATCTCAGCATGCATTGACTTCTGGAAAATCTAACCTGCAACAAGGACATGATTCAAGAGTTGGATTTACAACAGAACTGAAAGATATCACACCAAGGGAATCACTGGTCCAGTTGGCCATGTGGGGAAACTGAGGCTCAGAGGTAGGCTTTTCCAGGGTCTATAAAACCAAAAGGGGCAGAGCTGTGGTCTCCTGACTCTGAGCCCTGTTGGGAAAATGCCTCTTTCAGAATACTCCAGATTTATTGGCTGTCCTAGAAAGGAAGTTGTGTTAGATTGATTTCCCTCAAAAGTGGAGCCCAAGACAAGGATTTGGGTGCAAGTGGTTTATTTGGAGGTGACTCTAAGAAGCAGGAGTGAAGGAGCAGGGACAATGGCACAGGAAGGAGGAAATAGAAGTATAATGGAATGTTGTCATAACTGCTGTCATGACAACAAATCTCATTCCACAGGACCTCTGAGCTGCCACCCTGAACTGCCTACCAGCAGAGCATTTGTGCACTTCTCTTGCCTCGTGTGATTAAGGGTTGTTTCCCCACCTGGGAACTGACCATCTGCTTCTGGGCTCTGCTTGACCATGGGCCAACCTGGCTCCCACAGTGTCAGAGGAGGCCCTAGAACAAAAGTGTTGTGCCCTGCACAGAGAAGCTGACAATAAACCATTATAATGAAGTGTATGACATGCTAAGTCAAAGAATTTACAAGAGAGAAGTAATACAGAAGTGTGTGCTTAAATCTGGTGGTGAGAAGAAATCAGAAAGACAGCTGCACAAAGGAGGCCAGCTCTCAGTAGAGCATTGGAGGAGGAATCAGTGTGCACTGCATCAGCAAAGGGGCATGAACTGCAAGACTGCATCCTGTGGTCAACGGCAGGAAGACCAGAGAGGAGAAGGAGGCAGGGGCTGGACCTGAGAAGCTCCAGCACCATTCCAAATATTTTAAAATTTTGTCCAAAGGGTAAGTTTTTATTTTTTAAACCATCATATAGACAGGTCTACGAATTTTAACATACATAAAAATTCATGTAACTATAACCATAAACAGGATACAGAGCAGTTTCATTACCTCACAAAACTCTCTTTGTAGTCAAATCCTCTTCCCATTCCTAACACTTATCAATCACTAATCTGTTCTCCACTACGGTAATTTGTCTTTCTGTGTGTTTGTATAAATGGAATCATGTTTAACATTATGAGACCGGTTTCTTTCACTCATATGTCATTAAAATGTATCCGTGTGTATGCCTGTATTGATACTGAATCTTTTTATTGCTGTACAATATTCCAGCATATGGATGTTCATCTATTCTCTTGTTGATTGTTGGATGGAGCTCATTTGTGTTGCTTCCTAGTTTGGGGCAAATATAAATATAGCAGCTATAAACATTTGTGTACAGGTCTGTGTACAGATGTAAATTTTCATTTCTCTAAGGAAAATAACTAGGAGTTGGGTTTCTGGGTCATACGTTAAGTGTACATTTAACTTTTCAAGAAAATTTCAGCCGGGCACAGTGGTGCACTCCCAGCACTTGGGAGGCTGAGATAGGAGGATCTCAAGTTCGAAGCCAGCCTCAGCAATGGCGAGGCACTTAGCAACTCAGTGAGACCCTGTCTCTAAATAAAATACAAAAAAAGGGCTGGGGATGTGGCCCAGTCGTCGAGTGCTCCTGAGTTCAATTCCCGGTATCAAAAAAAAAAAAAAGAAAGAAAAGAAAATTTCAAACCATTTTCCAGAATCACTATGTCATTTTGCCTTCTCACCAACAACCTCCAAGACTTCCAGTTGCTCTGCATATTCATCAGCACTTGAACACATTTATATGTCAATTATTCTAATACGTATGTAGTGGTTTACACACAGGGTTTTAAACAAGGGAGTAACATGATCAAATGTGGAAGAATTAGAGGGAGGGACCCAGTTAGGAAAGTGATAGAGTAATGTAGACAAGAGACACTGGTGGCCTAGAAAAGGTGACAGCATTGGAGTGAAATGTAGGTGAGAGATACTCTAGAGAAGAATCAGTGAGACTCGGAGTTGAGGAAAGGAGTCCAGGTTTCTGGCTCAGCAAGGCCCTTAAAGTCCCATACAGAAAGAAAGTTGGAATTCCACTATGAGGAGCCAGGGTGAATTGGGGGGACTTAGAGCAACCCCCTCTTCCCTGCTGGCTGTGAATCCCCATGCTGATGATTGCACCAAACAGCGTGGCTCCATTTATTAAGGAAAATTTACATGCTACTCTGTGGGGGGCAGACATGTCTATCAGCCAGCCTGTGTTTGCAGAATTATAAACCTGCCACTAGCCTGCATTCTGGGAATGACCTATGCGAGTTGTAAACATGAATGCAAATGTTCTGATAGTGATCAGATGAAGAGACTCAAAAGCAGAGTATCTGGGAAGGAGTCAGAAACCCCACCAAACATTCAAATGAATTTAAGATGGGCCTTCTTCCTGGTGGTGAATGAAGTCTAATCTAAATTACTGCTGAGTTCTGGGAGTTGCTTTCTGTTGGTTCCAGTTGTTCTTAGGACTCTGGGTGAGGCAATCAGTTTTGAAGCCTCAGATAAAATGTGAATACCAGGAAGTGGAAATGCTAATTAGAAGCTACCTACCACATTATTTGATATTCGAGCCTTGCATTTAAGATGGGCTTGAGTGGGTGGATTCCAAGGCGCTAGCTATTAAAAGAAAGGGAACTTTGGAAAAGATACTCAAAGGCTTCCTCCTTAAACAGGGATCTCAGGTTATCCTGATCATCCCAGTGCCAGGTCCCAAGATAATGGAGCTGTGCAGAACTGGTCCCCACTGTGGGGAAGAAATTCTGCAGAGTTCTCCAGTAAGCTTTCTGTCTTCTCTGAAAGTCAGAAAATTATAACTTACTGCACAGTTTTCAAAACACCTTCTTATTCTGATTTTTATCTGAACTTCTCGATAACCCTAGTATTATTATCCCACTTTTCCATTGAAGAAACTGAGGTTCAGTTGGGGGTAAATGATTTATGTAAGGCCACACATCAGGTCAGCAGTAGAATTGAGATCAGAACATGTGTTTTCAGATTCCATATCCAGAATGACCTTCCGCCATGCTTCACCACTACCTTTTATGTGAAAAAGTTACTTCAACTCACCAAAGCAAACTGGATGTTATGACAGTCTGGTTTATCTGCAGAGTGGACTTCTGTTGGATTAGCTGGTCCCACCTCCACATTCTGGAAACTGGTTCTCCTGCCTTCCCTTCATGTGGTTGGCAGCCATGTTTGTACATGGGATACATACTGCTTGACCTAGAGCTGACTGGACCACAGTAGACATCTGACCAAGGTGGGCCAATCAGAATCTCTGCCTTGAGAATTGAGAATTGTGCCTGAGAAAGAAAGAACACGTCCTCTCCGGACAACAGTAGAGAAACATATGATCTTTGCCCATATATCTTCCACTACATAGAATGGGAAACAGACTCCGCAATGAGAAAGAAGCGCAAGCTAAAGTGCAGGACAGATCAGAGAAACAGACATAGTGGAGTAACGTAGTAGCCTTCTAGAAAAGAGAACCCATGGAAGCCAGCTAGTACTGTCTAATACTGAGGTTTGGGTATCCATCACTTCCTTGGACTTTGTGAGAATCTCTAATCCTGCTAATATATACCTGCTCTTTATGCATTTTGTCCTTATGCTTGATTTTTGTATTTTGGAGAAGAAAGAAAAAGAAAGGCTTGATGAATACAGATACTCTTTCTTTTCTTTACAGAACTTACTGCTGTGTGAAATCATCTCACATACTTGTGTATCATCTGCTTCCTTCTCTAGAGCATCAGCTCTCTGGGAGCAGAGACCTTGTCTCTCCAAGCCATAACCCTGGGGCCCAGTATTGCACTTGGCACACAGTAGGCTCTTAAGACTTTATTGTTGAGCAAAACAATAAATGAATAGATTGGATATAGAGTCCCTTAGAGATTGTTTGTTCCTGCTACCTCATCTTATAGAGTAGAAAATTGAGGCCTAAGGAGGAAGGTATTTACCAAAGTCCCACAGTGAGTGTGTGGCTGACCTGGACTGGAATGTATGACTCCCACCTCTCTAATCCAGCTTTGGGGGTTAGGCTTTTGGGACCTCAACAGAAGCAGTTGAGAGCCAACCTTGAGCACTTAGTGCTGTGCTAAGAGCTCTCTGCATGCTGGCTCATTTAAGCTTCATGCGTGCCTGGAAAAATGGCATGTTGACTCCCACTTTGCAGACTAGGGGACAGAAGTGTTGCAGGCATTGCACAACTTTCCCTGTGCCCCACACTTGATACTTAGCAGTACGCTCTTCCAGTGACCCTCTCCCCATAACTTCTGTGCTTTATATCTCAAAATTTTGCATGTACCCGTGTCCTTGTGCTGCCCCTGGCAAAAGAGAACTCCTACTCCATCCGTCAGGGCTTTTCATTCCTGGGCCATCAACCCATCTGCCTTACCTTCCCAAACTTTGTCTGTCCCATGTCCCACTCCCTTGGGTTCCTGAGCATTTTAGGATAGGATTTACAAAGATCCAACTCCCTTCCTCCTTTGTTTGTAGGAGATTCTCTTAGACAAGAATCCAGAACTGTGGCAAACCAGTGGAGGTGGCACTCTGAAGCTGGAGGTCTTTTGGAGCCCCCACATCATGTCCCATGGATGAACACTTGTTCTACCTACACAGATAGCTTGTTTACTAGGACACAGGAAAGACCCTAAAAGGGACATGCATAAATGAATCGACTTGATTAAGGGGGAAAGCATTAAACCTGGGATCTGAAAACCTGTGTTCAATTTGACCCCTTTGCTAGCATTGTGACCATGTAGTATTTACTGTACTTCTGCGAATGCCATAAAACTTTTCTAAAATGAGGATAATTATGTCTTACAGGAGGATCATCCAGTGAAATTCTTGTCATAAAAATTAAGTGGGAGATAACTGTTGTAGACTCTGGACACTAACAAGCATTTATCATGAATACCCACTAGGAATCAGGCCTGTGCTTAAGAGCAGAAACCAACCACGGTATTGTCTTTTCTGATTTTGTGCTTGCAAAGGCAGAGACCAAAGCATCCCCTACCAGTGCTGCTGGACTCTAGGAACTAAAAGACCACTCTAGCAAAGGTTAATTGGTTAAATTTATTAAGCACTAGAAGAGGAATTTCCACTTGGCAATTAAGTTTGCAAATATTGTACGACCTTATCGAGTGTATTTCTCCAAATTGATGTGTTCTTTTTCATGTAATAATCAATTAGTGGGTGTTTCAGATGCCTAATTAGCTCTGCATGTAAATTAATCTCTGCATATTGAAATTGCAAACCTAGCCTTGTAATGCTGGCTTGTTTCTGAAATAAATCAGATTACCGTAGCCCCAGCAAAGGTTCTTGGTTTTGCGAGTCACCAAAAGCCCGCAGGTTCCTTTAGCTGCCTGAGCATGGGGTTTAGGGAGGATTTGGCATATAATAGTCAGGTTAATTATATTTACCCATAGAGAGGATTCTGTGTCACTTCTTATTTCTGCTCTTAGGCAAAGCTGCCTATTGAATGATTAAATTCTCTGAGCCATTTAGGTCTCATACCCAGCTCTCAATATTACTAAGGAATAAAAGATATGTTTCCCATTCCACAGGCAGATGTGAGGGCTGGCAGGTGGAACCCATTCCCTGCTTCATTAAGGCTGCTGGGAGGTGAAAGGAAGGATACATCCATGACCAGTTCTTCCACAATCCAAGGAGGAAGCCCTTTCTGACTATTCCCAGCCACAGTGATCTCCCCTATTTCCCAAGTCCCTCCTACCTAAGAAGAACCTAACCTGGCTCTCACCTATCACACATGAGCATTCAAAGTTCACACACACTTGGAATCAAACAGGTATGAGTTCAAACTCTGACTCTGCTTTCCACAGGCTGTGAGTCTCCTCATCTGTTAAAAGAAAATAATAATATTCCACCTCGCCACTCAGCTTAAGGGAGGTTCAAAATGAAAACAGCATTTGAAAAGTTGGATAAATGACAAATTGCTTTGTACATGGTATACAAGTGTAGGTGATTTTTGTGCTTCGTGTTTATTTTCTGGCACCTCAAAAGCAGGGACTGAGTGGTTTCTTCTTCTACCACTTGAGTGTCAGGCCACTACGCCTGGCCCAGAACTAGTCTGCAGTACAGCTGAAGGCTCGAAAGGGCAGAGGAAAATGGGATACCTGGCCTTGGCCAGTCTTCCTTGGAATTGTGTAGCTTGGTCCCTGGACGTCCTCTTGGGTTTGTTTCCTATAAGTTATCTTGAGAAAATCTGGTGGAAGTGAATTCTTACATCTGGAGCATCCACATTCTTGGAGCTCTGTAGAGCAATCTATGCCCATGTAATCCCATCCATCTGCTCTCGCATCACCTTTTAAACACTGTCAATGAAAACCAGAGGAAAATCCAGGCATGGTGTTGCATGCCTGTAATCCCAGTGACTCGGGGTGGGGGTGGGGGTGGGGCTGAAGTAGGAGGCTCGCAAATTGGAGGCCAGCTTGAGCCTGTCTCAAAATAAAAAAAGAAGAAGGGTTGGGGATGAATGAAGCTTCAGTGGTAGAGCACCACTGAGTTTGGTCCCCAGTGCTGCAAAAGACAAAAATAAAAACAAGAAGTGAAGACTTGACCTTCCTTGTATGACTCAGCAAAGAGGAAACCACTCTGGTGGCAGACAGTAGTGTTGGCCTCCCACCGGGACGTGGTGCCCAGATGCAGAGCCAGAGGATCTCGGTGAGTCCATAGAGCATTCAGGACCCCTTCATGGAGCTGCAGTGACCTGTGTTCCCACAGGGGCATCTTCCCAGGGCCCACATCAGAACCCTGCCATGCTGCCATAGATAAGATTGTGAGGGATGGATCCGTCAGCCCCACGGGAGGTGAGCTCCCTAAGTCATGGCTGCTTCTGGGCCAGAACACTCAGTACAGTTATGAGCACATGAGAAACACAAGAACAAATGGGAAAGGAGCACAAAGAATAAGTGAAGCCGGGAATATGTAAAAATAAAGGAATTTTGAGTAGGTGAATAAACACATGCAAAGAGCGAAGGGGGGAATGAAAGTTTGAAACCAGCATGTTGAAGAGCCGCCTGCACCCCCATGTTGATTCACACCGTGCACCATTGCCAAGTTATGGAATCAGCCTGTGTCCACAAGGGGTGAATGATGAAGAAAATGTGGCATCTACACACAAGGGAGTACAACTTGGCTTTAAAAGAGAAAGATCCTGTCATTTGCAACAACACAGGTGGAATCGGAGAACTCTGTGCTGAGTGAAATAAGCCAAACAAAGTCTATATATGGAACCTCTGATTAAACTCACAGAAGCAGAGAACAGAAAGGCAGTGACCAGGGGCTGATGGAGAGGGGAAAATGAGATGATGATAGTCAAAGGGTGCAAAAGCTCAGGAGGAATGAGTTTGAATTTTTCCTTTTCTATTTTCTCTTTGTCTCAGATCAATCGCACGGATTGGTGAATATAGCCAAAAACTGAGTATTGTACATTTAAATTTTCTAAGAATAAATTACAAATGTTCTGATTGAAAAAAAAATGTTAAAATTTTGAGGAAATGTTAATTAGCTTGATTTATTCAGCCCACACGGTATTCAGAAACCATAATACCAGCCGGGCGCGGTGGCGGCGCACGCCTGTAATCCCAGCACTTTGGGAGGCTGAGGCAGGAGGATCGCGAGTTCAAAGCCAGCCTCAGCAATGGCAAGGCACTTAGCAACTCAGTGAAACCCTGTCTCTAATAAAATACAAAAAAAGGGCTGGGGATGTGGCCCGGTGGTCGAGTGCCCCTGAGTTCAATCCCCGGGTACCACAAAAAAAAAAAAAAAAAGAAACCATAATACCACTTTTTACTCCATAAATATATACAATTTTAATTTGTCAATTAAAAGGAAGGGAATGGATTTGAGTGACTGATGCCAAAGAATCAAGAACCCAGCTCTCCTGCTCCCACCTCCCCCTCTTTACAAGGCATTCTTCTGAAAGCTGAGAGTTTGGTGGGGGGGCACACAAGAATGAGATGATGTTTTATTACATCTAGGAATTTCCCTCATCCTTAAGGGCCTAGATGTGTTTTTAAGTCATTGAGAAATTGGTTTTCACACTTCTTTGTCTGCTACCTGGGAACACCAGCGTTCCTGTAGCCAAGAGCTTGGACCTGGAATCTTCATTAAGAACCATGCGACCCTCTTCTGCCAACACCATGGGTGAGCAGAGCATCCTCAAGGAAGTCCCGCCTGAGGTACTGATGGCACACATGCCGCACGGCCAAACTCAAAGGTTTTCTGGAGAAACCATAAACAATTACAATAGTCTTCTTTAATTTCCCCTCTGTTCTGCTCAAGAACAGAATGCACAACCTGGCCTCTTTTCTAGGTGCTAACTAATCAGTTTATCCGACCCACGCACACCCCTGCCAAATGCAAACAAGATTCACTGTTCCCAGATTCTCTGCCATTTTCCCCCCCTTTACCCTCTCTCCCTTCTCTCTTAGAAATCCTATTCTCTTGGCCACAATCCACTGAGTACTTTTGCTTGCTGGGATGGCTAACCATTCTATCTGACTGAGCCTGAGGGACAGTTCCTAGAATGCTGGATTTTCAGTTTTAAAACTAAACAGTTTCAGGCAAACCAGGACAAGTTGGTCAGCTTGTCACTCACATGTGTGAGTGCAAAGTAATTGTCTCTAAGTCATGAGTTGAAACTCAGTGCATACAGAGGAGTATAACATGGTCCTTTGCAAGAAGGACATATAAATGTCTGAAGCACTCCATATTTAAAAATAAAAACACGGAAACATCCTAAGTACTCAATGAATATTAGCCACAATTATACTGTCGTTGTTGTTATATTCAGGTTGCTCCAGGACAATGTCACTTCTACCCCACATACATTCCTTCTATCTTCCATGTGCCCACATTTCAGCAATGCGATTGTTTTTTATTTTATTATTTATTTACTTATTCATAATGCACAAGTATAGTATCTTTTTACATACAACTGCTTGTATACAAAGTATATAAGTACCATTCAGATCTTCAATCATGCATTTAGGATAATGATATCCATCTCATTCAACCACCAATTTTTTTCCTCCCCCCCCCCTCCTTGCTCCCTCCCTTCTCCTCCCTTTCCGTTGACAATTCTAGTGTTCCTCTGATCCTATGTACCCCCTTCCAACAACACTGTGAACTAGCCTCCTTATATCAGAGAAAACATTCGGTATTTGGATTTTTGAGATTGACTAATTTCACTTAGCATTATAGTCTCCAACTTCATCATTTACCTGCAAATGCCATTATTTTATTCTCTCTTATTGCTGAGTAAAATTCCATTTTGTATATATATACCACATTTGTGATTGTTTTTGTTAGGTCAAATTCCATCATTTCTATCTCCTACCCCACCCTTGTGCTACAGATTGAACCCAGGGTCTAGTGCATGATAGGAAAATGCCACTGAACTACATACCCAGCACCATCAAATTATGTTATTTAATTCAACAAAATTTACTGGGTCCTTACCATGTCCCAAACACTGTTGAGGGGACTCAGAAAATAATAGCCTGAAGTATGGCATTTAGCATGCTTTGAACTAAAGAAGCAGTCTCAAGATCTCTCTGATGGCTCTCCAGCCCCACGCCCAAGTCTCCATTCTCTTTTCCTCCCCAAGGGAGGCACAGGGAAGAACTTTCTCTGAAGTTCCTTTATCTGACCAAGGGAGTTCCTCCAGAAGAAAAGCAATTGTCTTGGATTCCCAACCCAATAACTCATGGAACGCACAGGATAAGGGACCAGGTATCAGATACCTCACCCAGAGAAACTTTGCCACAAGCAGCCATCTATCCTTCTGAGGCGATCACCTAAGAGACCGGATTGCATCGCAAGACAGCCTCTGTCATACATTTTCTCCCTTCACTCTCCCATGGTCTGGATCTTCCACCGTGGACCCCATACCCCTATTCATTTCTGTCACCACCTCCCCCAAGAAACTCCAATCCCCTTTTTCTTCCCATAGCTCAGAATGTTACTTAAGCTTCAACTATCTGGCCTTTCTGAGTGTCACACTTTGTGTGACTCCCACATGCTTTCACATAAACACATTCGTGTGCCTTTTCTCCTGCTAATCTATTGTCAGTTTGATTAGCAGACTCAACCATGCAAACTTGGAAGCGCGGAAGGACGTTCCCTGCACGGTGCTAGTCGAGATCCAACAGTAAACTCCAATCAGATCTGCTCTGCCACCTAAGGCTTAGAACGCAGTGTGGGAGACAGACATTGAATAAATGGACTCCTGAGTGAACACGTCTTTACCTATTGTGGCAGGAGCTGAGAAGGAGATTCATGGAGTGATAGCTGAGAGCACAACAGGGGAAACCCAATTTGAGTCCAAAAATCAGATGCCTTTCTAAGGAAGTCACGTATAAATGAAGACTAAAAGGATAGTAGGATTTAAGTAATATAAGGCAAATTGCTCGTTTTGAGAAATATAAACAGCATGGCAAATTTGAGTCATTTCTCAAGTTCTTAAGAGTAATAGATCAAAAGTCTAGTTTTTAAAGAAAAACCAATGGTAAATCTGTAAAGTTAAAGACTTTCATGTATCATAAATAATTACCCCATATTCAGCTGTTTTACAAGAATTGCCTTAGCACATGTGCTCCAATTTAAGCAACAGTGATCCATAAAAATCCAGTGTGATTCAAGAGCTGGGTTCTAAAGGGAATTCTTTGGACTTTAGAGAGGATTCTCCGACTTCTTAGAGGCATCCTATGAATATTAGGACTCTAGGGTTATGTGGGGTAGAAGAAAGGGTATGAAGATCAGGTTCAGTGGCCCTGGAGTCAAGATCTCATTTTGTTGCATACTAAAATATTCCACTAAGCTGGTTATTTATCTTTTCTGGGCTTCTCTTTCCAAATCTTGAAATGGCCACAATAGACGAGTGCAATATGTTATAGTTGGATGTGACATGTCCCCCAAAAGCTCCTGTGTTGGTACAGGAATATTCAGAAGTTAAATGATTTCATAGCCCAATCAGTTCATCCTAGTTTGAATGGCTGGTGTTAACAGTAGGCAGGTGAGGTGTGGCTGGAGGAGGTGGGTTACTGGAAGCATGCCTTGGAAGGGTGCATCTTCCCTGCAGCCCCATCCCCCTTCCCTCTCTCTCTCTCTCTCTCTCTCTCTGCTTCCTGACCCCACCATGAGTTAAGCCACTTTCCTTTGAGAACCACTTCCTCCACCTTGGGTCCAGTACAATGGAGTTGGCCATCTGAGATCTCTGGAACTATAAGCCCCAAATAAACTTCCCCTCCTCTAAATTGTTCTCATTGGGTGTTTTGGTTATAGTGACAAAAAAAAAAAAAAAATCTAACACAAACATAGTGATACCTTCCCCCCAGCTGCCTTGTAAGAGTTTTATGTGGAACAAATGAATAAACCCCTTTAAAGATGTGGTGGTTCACACCTATAATCCCATCAACCTGGGAGTTTGAGGCAGGAGGATCACAAATTTGAGGCCAGCCTCAGCAATTTAGTGAGACCCTATCTCAAAATTTAAAAAATAAATAAATAAAGGTTGCAGATATGTGGCTCAGTGGTCGAATACCCCTGGGTTCAATCCCTAGTATTGAAAACAAAAAATGTTGGCTGTCAGCATCTCTCCCCCTGCAGATAGCAAGTACTTCAGAATAAGACCTATGTGCACTGAAAATATAGAAAGAGGCAGGGGCCTGCTAAATGTTTGAATAAAGTCATTTGTATTCAGAAGTACAACAATCATGCAGGTTTTATATCCAGAAACAACTACACTTGAATTCAAGCCCTGCCCCTTTCTAGCTGTGTGACCTTAGGCTAGTGACTGAAATCTCTCTGCCTCAGTGTTCCCAGCAACATTATAGGGTAATAATGCCCATTTTTCAAAGCTGAATTGAGGAATAAAGACCGTGAAAATAAAAGGGCTGGCATAGCATCCAGGTACCACACTCCAGCCACAAGTCTTAAAATATACTCAAGTTCTTTCTTGCCTAAGAGTCTTTGGACATTGTTATGATTTAGATATGATGTGTCCCCAAATAGCTCATGTGAAAGAATACAAGAATGTTCAGAGGTGAGATGATTAGATTATGAGAGGTCTAACCTAATCTGTGGATGAATCCACTAATATGAATTAATTTGGCACTACCTGTAGGCAGGTAGGGTGTGGCTGGAGGAAGTAAGTCACCGGGGTGTGCCTTTGGGTTTTATATTTTGTCGGAGTTTTGGTGAACGGAGTTCTCTGTTTCCTGATTGCCATGTCCTGAGCCACCTTCCTCTGCTGTGCCCTTCTTCCATGATGTTCTGCTTCATCTTGGGCCAGAGCTGTAGAGTCAGCCAACCATGGACTGAACCTCTGAAACCATGAGCCAAAATAAACTTTCCCTCCTCTAACTTGTTCTTGTTGGTTCTTCTGGTCACAGTGATGAAAAGTTCACTAAAATGAACGTGTTCTTCCCTTTACCTAGAATGCTGTTCCTCTGGCTTTTGGGATGACTGAGCCTACTTAGCTTCAATCTACTCCTTTAACATCGCACCCTTAGTGAGGCCTCTCCTGGCCACCCCACTTAGTGGTAAATCTTTATAGAAAACTCCACTTGATTCCTACATTGTTATCTATGCCTGTGTAAAGACATTATCCCCAAATTAAGTAGCTTATAAACAAACGTTTCACAATCTTAAAGTTTCTATGGGGTCAAGGATCCTACCTCAGCTTACCTGGGTCTGATCAGTGTCTTTCACAGGCTGGAATCAAATGTTGACCAAAGCTGTGGTCATCTCAAAGTCCAAATGGGGCATATCCACTTCCAGCTCCCAAGACTGTTGACAGGCCTCAGTTCCTCCCAGGTGCCACTTGCCACATGGGTCTCCTATGGGACTATACACACATAGCAGCGTCTTCCATCAGGGTGAAGTCTGAGAGAGAGGTTGGTGACAAGCAAAAAAAAAAAAAAAAAAAAAAATCACTTTTCTCATGTTCTTTTCTTTAGAGGTGAGTCATTATCTCCGGCCCACACTGAAGAAGAGAACCTTCCAGAAGGGTCTGACTGAAGAGAAGCAGAATCCCTGGATGCCCAGTTGGAGGCTGCCCATCAGAATAACCTTTGTAACACTTCCATGGGTTCATTGTTTCCTCACTACTTTAAAGTCTGACACTGTCTACAAGACAGGAAGCTCTGTGAGGGCAGGGATCAGATGCCAGACCAACAGTAGGAGCTTAATAAATATGCAATAAGCACCCCAATAAAGGAGTCCCCTGCACTGTGTGCCAGCCCCTGTGCTCCAGGCTGGTGGAGGACAAGGCCCAGACCCTCCTCGTTAGTGTGTGAGACAAACGAGTTAATGGGCAGGCCCAGTAGGCAACATCTTTACTGTTCTGCTTTTTCAAACCTCACAAGGGACCACGACTCTTGCCTTGTAAAATGACTGAGAAATTTCCCAATTTCTGCAGAAGATTTGTTTTGCCTTCTGGGTCCCTGTCATCATTTTTGATATCGTGCCAACTCCTCCCTCTGTTTGGGCTGGGGGGATGGCAGGGGAGGCACCGACAGACAATAGGAGGAGGAAAATTCTACAGGGCACAATAATCCTCTGAAAGGTTTTGACGCGTCGACCGGCCAGGGGCCTGAGAGCTGACTGCTGCCCGCTGCCCTGTTTGACGAATCGTTTTGCCAAAGAGCCTGGCCAGCGGGAGCTTTGACCTTGGAGGGAGAGCGATCTGTCTTCATGGAGACACGCTGTCATAAGCACATGTCTCAATTTCGCTTGGGAAGGTGCTGAGGCTGCGCGAGACGAGAGCCTTGGACGTGGCTAAGGAGGAAAAATGTGTGGCCCATCCAGGGACATGGAAGCAGTTAAAATTAACCCCAAATGACTCTGGAGGGCAGGCTAGAAATCAGTGTGTTTCCCTCTAGTGAGTGAATGCTCAGCAAGGCCACAGCACGGTTCCTCCTTCTTCCTTGGGGAGCCAGTGCCCCTCACCTCCCATGTTCCAAGACCAGACTCTTCATTTGCCACTGAGGACAAAGGGGACCAAGCTCTTCATTTGTCACCAAGGACAAGGGAGAGAGGGAATTTTTGGAGGCAGCACCTTTGGCTTCAAGGTCCCTCACGGAAAAAAAAAAAAAAAAAAAAAAAAAAAATACACTGACCTCTGTTTCATCCTGAAGGTCAAGGAGGTGACACCTTAGGGGACAGAGTGGGTGATAAATCTGGCATCTCCATAGTCGCCTCTCTGAGGACCTGGCGTGCTGTTCCCCTGTCTGTGCTGACAGCTCTGGGGGAGATTTATCTGTCAGGATCTGGGGCTGCTGCAGAAGCAGCAAACTCATGAATCTGGAGGAGAGACATTGACTGAAGCCCGAGGTGTGCTTATTAAAGGAGAGAAAGGGACAGGAAGGAGAGCGCGGAGCTCCTGCCGGGCCCCAATTTTAAGTGACACAGGATCTGGGTATTATGGGATGGCTGGGCCTAGCTATTTTGGGATGAATTGGACAAATAGATAATGTTCGTGGGGAGAAAATAAAAGCCAGAGGTGCTCTGAGAAGCTGATAAAGAACCATCCGCCATGGAGGGAACAGGGAGATGAGGGGCTTCTGAGGGACCAGCCCGAGGCTCACAGCCCAAAGGCAAACAAAGGCCTGTGCTGTCAGAATGATGCGTTGTCCCCTGCTATGCCCACGTGGGCACCGGTAGAGGAGGCCAGGGCAGCGAGCCTAGCAAAGAGAACAGGTTTCCATGCTTCTGAGGTAAGGCCAGAGCCTACCTGCCTAGAGGCAGAGGGCTGGACAAGATGACCTCCACCAGATTCTTTCTGCAGAGTTGTGATTTATCTCCCACCTTTTTTTTTTTTTTTTTTTTTTTGCATGTATGTGTGATTATTGGCTTTTCTTGTCTTCTTTGCGTATGTTTGATTGCTTCAGGGGAGCCATTTTTAGAGCTAAAAAATCCAGAGAGCCAATGACATAGTACTGAGTTAATTTTTTTTTTTTTTTTTTTTTTTTTTTTTTAGACAGGTCGCCCTATGTTTCCCAAGCTGGCCCCAAACTCTTGGGCTCAAACCATCCTCCTATCCTAGGCTCTGAGTAGTTGAGACTACCAGTGAAAGCCACCACGTCCAGTTTTGTCCCGAGTTTTTAAAAGGATGATGTTTATGTATTAATTGTCATTTTATCTTCTTGTTCCACAGGTGAGGACAGACATGATGATCCAGGAGCGTGGCTTCAAGGCAAATGAACTGCTCAGCTCTGGCTCAAGCTGGAGACATGTTGAGTGGGACTCAGAATAGCTCCACAGGGGCACCCCAGCCTAGAGATCCAGCGGAATCTGAAGAAGAGGAAGTCCCACCACTAAGTCAAGGGTTTGTTAAGGGATGCCAAGGAGAGGTGAGAACATCCCCAAATCCAACATGAATGGCACAAAGCACAATTTCCAAGAATTAGCCATAGGTTTGCCCAACAGCTACAATTACCAGCGTTACTCAATGTCATCCTTAGTGCCAGGGCACCACAGTACTGGCCCACAAAAGCTCATTTGAGTATAATTCATCTGCTTCACACCACATCTATTCCCAGCTTGATCCTACACCCCCTCCACACACCCCAGGTTACATTGGTCTAGTCACTCTACTATAGCTAGAAAATACTTTTTATTCTTTGGGTAGGATTTTCATATCTTCTACAAAGGCATAAGATTAGAGTCATTGGAGATCTGAGACCTAGCTGTTGAATGTCCAAGGTATTGAAGACAAATATCTTAAGAAAAAATAACATGAATTTCACTTGTATTTATGGCAGAATCCGCCAAGTTTATTTGCCTTCTTTGTAGCACTAGGAAGTGGCATATGCTAGTTAACCTGTTTCTGGCCTGCATACAGTGCCAGTGTTCAAAGAACTGAATGTACAGTACACTGACACTTAAACTTCATCACCAGACAATTGTGACTCTGTGGGCTTGGGACATCTACATGTTCTGGTATTTTTAGGAGGACACCTTCCCTTTAGGACCTTCTTGTGATATTCCCAATTTTTAAATGTAGGCAACTAAAGTGGGTGTCTTCAATCCTCATAGAGGTGATCTGTTCAGTCATGAAGAAGCAAAATATGTCTGCGTGTCAGTTTTGGCCCGTTGGCATGACTGCTATATCTGATCTAGGTTCCTGGAGTTTCCAGGTGATTGATTGTTAATTTTAGTTTTCTAATTGCTTAGATTATGAAAAAAAATTACCATTAAGTGGTCAACAGAGAGATGACAGAGGGGAGAGGAGGCAAGGGTTGAAAAGACAGCAGAAAGTCCTTTCCCTTTATTAAATAAAGCTTAGATGAGCTCTTAGCTGCCATTCAAATGGTGAAGATTCAGTGACAGGAAAATTGAGAGGAGCATGGAGAAAAATGAAGAGCTTTCAGTCTGGGTGGGGCTGCATGGCCTCCTGACATCCCCCAGACACCCCCTCAGAAACGACAGCTGTTTGTTCTGCAGAGGTCCCTCTTTCACTTGCTGGCCAAAAGCAGTCACTGACCTGCTGAGAGAAAGGTCCTCAGGTCACTCTAATCTATGTACTACACACTGATCAATAACACAGGCATTACACCCCCACCCATGGACACGTAACTCAACCAGTGCTGTGAAGGTGGGGGCAAAATTTGCCCCCTGAAAACCTGCTGTGAACAGCAGAACTTGTGGGTGATTTCATTATCTGAGATTGCTTTGTCATATTTCTGCTGAACCGAAGGATAACTGAAATGAACATTAATAATTCAGCACTGCAGCCAGAGGCGCGGAACCTCTGGGCCCTGCTGCTTCCAGCCTGCAGCCCCTCTTGGGTTTGGGGGTGTGAAATTACCTGGACCCCTGTGGCTCTGAGGCGCTCCAGAGGCAAGCTGTGCTATTCCCCACAGTGACTCGAATTGGAAGGGGTTGCTGGCCCTCAAAGGAGGTTGAGTCCTTGTGCAGATTTGGATGAGTCCCCCAGGAAAAGCCTGATGTGTTAGGCAGCGTGGGAATTGTCAGAGGTGAGATGATTGGATTATGAGAGCTCTAACCTCACCGGTGGATTAACCCATGGATTAATTAACGATTTGAATGGACTACTGGCTGGTAACTGTAGGCATGCAGGGTGCAACTGGTGGCACACCCTTGGGTATTATATCTCGTCCCTGGCTTTTTGCACTCCCACTCTGCTTCCCAGCTGGTAGGAGTTGAGCAGATCTCCTCTGCCACACTCTTCTGCCTCACCTCAGGCCCAGAGCTGTGCAGTCAGGAGACCATGGACTGAAACCTCGGAGACCACGGACCCGAATAAACTTTTCCTCCTTTAAGTTGTTCTTGTCAGGTATTCTGGTCATAGAGACAAAAAACTGACTAACACACCTGTGATTCTCTGCCCTTTTCTCCTTTTCTTTTCTCTTCTCTCCCTCTGTTCCTTTTTTCCCCCGTTTTTGCTTTGTTTTGTTTTGGTACCAGGGATTGAACTCAGGGGCACTCAACCACTGGGCCACATTCCCAGCCCTTTTTTGTATTTTATTTAGAGACAGGGTCTCACTGAGTTGCTAAGTGCCTCGTCATTGCTGAGGCTGGCTTTGAACTCGAGATCCTCCTGTCTCAGCCTCCCCAAGTGCTGGGATTAAAGGCGTGCGCCACCATGCCCGGCTCCCCCTGTTTTATCCCATTTATTATCCCTCTTCTTTTCACAGAATTCTAGCACATCAAATAAAAGAGCCCCCAAAGTTTCTGATGGCAGAGTTAACAGACTCGAATGTCCTTGGGGGCCAAGCTGTTCATGTAAACACGCAGAGTGGACATGGGACCAGCAAGAAGTGCTACTAGGCAACT
Source organism: Tamias sibiricus (assembly GCA_025594165.1). Classification (NCBI taxonomy): domain Eukaryota; kingdom Metazoa; phylum Chordata; class Mammalia; order Rodentia; family Sciuridae; genus Tamias; species Tamias sibiricus. Next base: position 36,373,787 of record CM046672.1, read on the forward strand.
GGACTGGGTGGTGTGGGTGCCCTACCTACATACATCCAAATTTTATATGTTTAAAATTCAAGGCTGGCCAAACAAAACTCCTTTATGACCTGATGTGGTCTGTGGGTCCCTCAGTCTGAGATTCAACCTTATTTGCCCTTCCTTACAGAGAACAAAATCAAATATCAGAGAAAGAGAAGTGGCTGGCCCAGGACAATGCAGGAGGCTTGCAGACTACCTGAGCGGTCTTTCACTAGGCCTTCTTTGCATTTGTTCATTTACTTGTTATTCAATTGCTCATTCAGTCCTGACCTGCTTCCAGCCCCAGGTACTGAGGATCCACATGAACCAACCAAGACCTCCACCCTCCCAGGATATTTGGTCTGTCTCTAGGAGGTCACATGGTATTATTCATATTCAGTGTGACAGTTGCTAGGGCAGAGTCACAGGGTCTGCCTGAGACCCCCACAGGCACCCCAGAGATTCCTTGTCAGACCTCAACAGGGCCTCCCAGGGCACCCTGACCTTGGACTGTCACCCAGAAAGCCCAGGTTCTGATGCACTAGCTCTGAGCAATAAGCCTAAGTCACCATCAAAATGTTTACCCATTAACCCATTTTGAGGCATGCCTGATAATGGCCTTGGTGTTACAGTTAGCAGGACTGCCCCATTCCTCCCCTGCCTGGAACGAGACTGGATGACTCTGTCCAGTTCACCCACAGCCTCTGGGCTCAGGCCTCTGACACCTACAGGTTCACTGCTGGGATGAAAATCACAGTGTGGCTTTAGCATGGCTGGAACCTGACCTGAGTCCAGGCTAGAAGGCCCAGTAGCCAAGTCTTTATTTCTTGGGCCACCTGGTCTTAACTCTGCCTCAAGCACCCACCATCCTTCAGGGAGATGGCAGCCATCACTCTTTCTGGGGGCTGAGAATCCCAGGTCCTGGGACTTCCCTTTTCACTTCTCTGCTTCTCCTCCTCGAGGTTTCCCCAAGCTCTGGCCTCATTCTCCAATTTTTCTTTCTAACTTCATTTTGGAGTGTCAGATAATCTCCAGTGCTCTTCAAATTCTCACACCTCTGGATCTTACCACAGCCCCTTTGAGGAACATTGAGCTGCTTTCATCCTGATCTCACAGATGGGGAAACTGTCATTCACAAAGGGGAAATTATCCATTCAAGTCACAGGGACAGGAGGGAGAGCTGGGAGGAGGTCCCACTTTCTCCTGACAGCCACGAAGAAGCAGGGTGCTCTGGAAGGAGCCAGCCACCTTGGGACCCAGGCACATCTTAAGCTTCAGGAAAAAGCTACTCCCCTGAGACAAAGATATAGGTCCAGAGGCAGAATTTATATTCTACTGTCAGAGCTTCAGGGACAGTCAAGCATTTCAGGAGAAAATTGGTTAAAGCCATAATAATCCCTAACACTTATTGAATGCTCACTCATTAGTTAGCATTTACTAAGTACTCAATACAGAGTTCTAAGGGATTTACAATTAATCTTCCTAATAACCATATGGAGATTGGTCTGATGCTAACCTTTTTGCAGTGAGGAAACTGAGATAATGAGAGCTTATCTCACATGGTTAGAAAGGGGAGAGGCACAACCAAAGTGGGGCTCCAAAGACAAAGTTCTTAAATGCTTTGATATAGATATATTTTGGCAAGAATGTACCTTTCTGTTTTGAAGGAACATTGATTTTTAAGGAAAAAAGATTGGTAATTGGTAATTGCCAAACGAATGGATAGGAAGCCATTCAAGTAGCTGTCAGCAAGAAAACCCAGGAATGGAGATTTGTCCTGCCTCTGTAGAACAGGATGGCAGGACCATGGTGACACCAACCAGACCATCAGAGGGACACAAACAAGAAAGAAAGATCTACACAATCAAGGGAAGTTGTGCTTTTTTGGAAATCCTCAAAATCAAGTTCTAGGAACCTGTCCCTATTGATATTCCTTGTACATAAAGTATTGCCCAACCCGCCCACCACTGTGCCCTTACCACAGCCCCTTTGAGGAACATCAGAGATGCATTTCTTTGTGAAGGTGCAATAGCCTGTTATCATGGAACATTCCCCAGAAAAGAAAGCTCTTTATCAGTTGTACAAGTTATTTGTTGTACACAACAAATTACTGCAAAATTAATAACTTAAAACAACATACTTTATCTCACAGTTCTTGTGAACCAGGAATCCAGGCTTACCTTAGCTAGTCTAAGCACAGCTCTGATTCAAGGTGTTGGAAGCTTGCAATCAAGTTGTCACTCTGGGCTGTGGTATTATCTGAAGGCCCATCTGGGGAAAATATGCTTCCAAAGTCACATGGTGGCTGGTTAAATTTAGTTCCTTGAGGTTGATTGCACTGCAAGCTTCTGCTTCCTTGCTGTTATTCCAAGGCTGACCTCAGCTCCTCCTCAGATGGGCCTCTCCAACTTGCACACTTGTGCTACCAAAAGTGTGCAAGCTCAGGAAGCAATACAGAGAGAGTGTGCTAGCAAGACAGAAGTTACAATAATCTTTAGTAATCTAATCACAGAAGTGACACCTCCTTAATATTGAGATACTCTGTTTCTTAGAAGGAAGGTACTCGGGAGACAGGACTATCCAAGGATTTGAATACCAGGAGGCATGGATCAAAGAATGCCATCTTAAGAACTACTTACCACATAAGTCATCACTACATTAGTATAAATTGGTTTATTGGCTCTTTACAGCAAAATGGTTAGGTGACAGCAAAGAGATTTTTGGCAAAAGGAGGAGGAAGGAGAGATAATTTTGGCATCTGGGTTTTGCCTTGGCAGGGTAAGCTGGTGAGCAAGCTTCAAACTGCCAATAAACCAAATGTGGGTTTCCCTGAGCCCTTCATACTTATTTGTAGACAGGTGGAGGCAGAGAGAACAGAGCCAGGCTGTGTGGTTTTCCTACATTTGTCCCTGTGCCATGGCTTTGGCACTAAGTTGAGAATTGCATCTCCCATGGTGGTGTGATTGGCAGCATGCCTGCATTGACCCAGGTACCAAAGCATTCTGTCCCTCTGTGGCCTAAAGGACATCCAATTCTTGCTTCTCATGCATATTGCCTCAAAAGCCTGCGCCACAAATATTGAGTGGTTCCCTGGGTGTGCCATGCAAATCCCAGACCCAACACTGGGGGGATTAGCCCAGTCACTTACATTTTGGACATTGCAGTTCCCTGCACTTTGAAAGCCACAGCATTCTCCCTGGAGAGGTTATCTAAAAGAACACTTACTTTATTAAAAGACCTCTGACAGAGACACATCATTAGCCCAGATTGGCTTAACAAAGGCTTAATAAAGATGACAATGAGAAGATATTAACTCATTTGGCTCATGTTTGAGAACCTGACACATCATAGACGTGGGGCTTTTTTTCAGCCTCAGTGATGGATCAAGTCTGTTTGCATTGGAAATTGGCTAATGTACTGATGCCCCAGAAAACTTGCACTGACGCCAAGAAGATACTGAACCTGACTAAATGCATAAACCCCCACCCCCAACACACACACAGCTCACCACCACCCAAGCCAGACTTCTCAGAGGCTGAGACATGTTGCACATGGAGCCAGGAGTCTGTCTGATTCCCCTTACATAGCAACTTACCATTCTCGTCCGTTTATTTTAAGCAAATTATTCAGCCAAGTTGACAAGCATGAAAAAAACATGACCTACCCTGGGCTTTTCAAAAGAGATTTTCTCCCAAATATGATTCATTGTGCTCTGATCTCTCACTGTATTTTTATCAAATGCCCCATGCCAGCTCTTAAAAGGGCACTGTCAACTCTGCTGGTTATGCCTGATTTCTTTGACTCCATTGTCAGATGAATCCCTTATCAACTTGTAACCAAAAATTCCACCTTCCAGGAGTGCTGGGAGATGCCTAAAGGAGGCTCTGGGAGTGTAGACAGACGTGGATCCAGGAACTATAATATGCCAGCCCCCTGCTAGGCACGATGGGTGCTGATGATGAAAAGAGTGCTGACATCACAAAGGTTACATTCCAGAAGGCAAGATAGACTAGGAACAAATAATTACATGAATAAAATAATTTTTCACATTGATAAGTGCCATGAAGAAAACAAAATAGGGTAATATAACAACATCTCCCCAAGGAACCATGACTGGGGCAGAGTCCTCAGGGAAGAAGTGTGAGCCCAACAAGGCTCTACAGGAAGAACATTCCAGTAGTGGGAACAATAGCTCTCCATCTCACATACTTTGGATGCCCCCAGTCAAGCTGGGTCAAGTGACTGCCATTATAGATTGTGTGACAGGAAGACCAACCAGAGAGGATGTGGACTCTGTCCTCCCTGATTGAAGCACCAAGTGTACTGGCATCAGAGAACACTCTGTCCTCTTTATTATGATGTCACCAGAATCTAGCTCAGATTCTGCGCAGTAAGAATTAAATGCAGTTAGCTGAATAAAATGAAAATTGAATGGTAGATGGGAGAAAAGGGGCGTGGAAGAGATTCAACTAGCTAACCAAAAGGTCATAGATGAATGATCCTTAGTATACAGGGCCAATGGGGCAAGGAGCATCTTTTTTACTTCTTGCTAATTACTATTGTTAAGTACTTATTATGTTCAATGCATATGTGCATTTTATATGTATTACTTTTTTAATCCCCCATAACTTTCAGGGACATAGAATGTCCCATTATACACAAAGATACTGAATCACATTGGCCCCCCACATTATTCATCTCATTTGTAAGTGGATGAGGGAAATGATGGAGGGTAGAAGTTGGGACATTCATCCTGACAGTTTGTATAGGACCATGACTCCATCACCCTAGTGGAGATGACCTAGCACAAATTGCTTCTAATGGCCTCACCATGTTCATAGCCCAGGTCAGTGACTCTGTGCTTATACTATTTTTTTTTGCATGTCATTTATTTAATCATTCATTAAGCACCCATTGTATACCAGGCATTATGCTGACGGTACATCAATGAACTAAACAGGTAAAAGATTCTAGAACCACTGGCTCCCCACACCTATGGAACAAGCATGTGGAACAAGAAGAATAGAAGAGGAACACCAGCAAAATAATCATTCATATCTGTTTCTGCTCCTCTCCCGCATTAATGGCCCAGATGTCTCTAAAAGACACAGGCATCCTTCAACCAGCCAAACGTGGCAGTAAAACAGATGAGGAAGAAATGGCACACCAAACTTAAATAAGAGACTGGAGCTGGCCTCCTGGTCCGCGTCAGGTAAGATGCTACAGTGGCTGATCTCTCTGGCCAGTCTTGGTGGCTGGGCTCTGTAGCTGGTTTTCAGGTCAACTCAGATTCAACACAACACTTGCCACGCCCCACTTGCCAACAATGCCACCCTGAATGAAACCCACCTCCCAGGCCACCAAACCACCTTTCTTCCCCCAACGGTGTCTTCTCCCTGTTGCCATTGGATTTCTCTTCCAACTATTTTTGGGATGGTAATGGCAAGAAAAGGAGAGCTTCTCCTGCTAGAAGACAGCAGAAGAAAAGTGGTGGCTACCTGAAAATACAGCCTCAACGAAAGAGATGGAGGACTTAGGAATCGAACAGAATGGCCAGCTGATTTCTTTTCAGACACCTCTCGGATTCCTGGGCCACCTGTTCTTTATGGTGACCAAGTAAAATCCCCTCCTTTTTCTTGAGCAAAAGGTGCCATGTGCATCCTCATTTCTCTGGGTGTGTCCCCTCATGAAGAACTCCCACCTAGCTCTGGTAAAGAAGGCTGCCACTCACCAGCTTCCCGAGCCTCTGGTCTTTAAATTTCAAACAATTCACAGATCTGTGCCTATATATCTCCTCACTGCCTACCAAATAACCTGTCATCACTCCCTATTAGCTGGGTGATTTGAAATAAATGACTAAACCCTTCTGCACATAATTTGTCTATAAAATGGAAATAATAATACACACCTAAATCCATTTATTGTATGTACAAATCTCTTTGCATGGTTCCTGGCACATTGGAGGAACAGTTTCCAACTCTGAGTGTGCATGAGAATCATCTAGGGAGCTTTTAAAAAATATGAATGCCTGGGTCCCAACTCAGACCCACGAAATTGGAATTGCCGAGAGTGGGATCCTGGGCATCAGTATTTTTTAAGACTCCCAGGGTGATTCTAATTGGCAGCTAGGAAAGATAGCCACTTCACAAGGAAAATTGTAGCTATTATGGTTGTTACTGTAGCTGTTTTAAATTCAAATTGTCCAGATGCAAACCAAAGGTATATGGAACCTCAAGGAAAAAAAGCTTGCTTATATCTAAAAATGGCAGAGTGTTTGATTCTCTGCTAACCCCCCTCCCATCTTTCAGAGAGAAGTAAATGAACTTCAGAAGCCCATAGCCCATGGCACAGTATCTTAGGTAAAAGGCACCTAATCAAAAAATTTCAGGGATAATTGGCAAATTGGCTCTTCATAAGAGGGAAATAATCTGAATTAAGTACCATGAGTTTATGGAGAGAGAGATGCCTGTGGCTCTGGGCTCTGGGCTTATGCCACATCCGCATAAATGAATCAGACCTAGGGACACATGCTCCTTCCCCATGTAACTCCGCGAGAGAGTGAGCTTCTCCTCCAATCTGGGATCCTCAGATGAAGGCATTCAGAGAGGGGAGCCCATTGGTGAATGCATATTCCAAAGGCTGTTTGACCTGAAGACATGGGAGTGGGGACCTCAATGCCCACACAAACCCAAGCAGGCAAAGCTGGGAGTGAATCCTGGGAAGCAAAACAGGGTCCTGTTCCATTTGTGGTCTGATGAAAACAAGCTGCCCACTTTGTAACATTGCTGCCTTGTGGTGGGATTTACGGCATCATCGTCTTCAAAGGCAATTAAAAAAATAAAAAAGAGGAAAGGAAATAAAACAAAAGAATAATTTCCTTTCCCTGTGTCCCTTTACCTCTGAATTGGAGTCAGAGCCCTGATTATTTCATTAGCTGGTCTCATTCCCTCGGTGGCAACTGGGTTCATGAGCATTTGATTTAGGTTGCAATTAAAAGCCCCAATCATAGAAATACATTTTTCAGAAGATAATTGGGTGCATCATGCCAGTGTGTTGGCCTGTTAGCTGGCTCTTAATTGTTGACCAGTAAATTAGAAGCAAGTGTAAGTAAATAGTTCATTCAAAGACACATGAAAGAGAAGTCATGTTGCCATTGATCAAAGATGCTGCCCTTTGCCCTAACCCAGGACCATGGCATCACCCTGTGTAAAAGATGCACAGGGTGCCAGGACATTGCCGTTCCCTTGCATATATTAGAATGAAGAGATCGTGGTTTTCTCTTTTTGCTTTATCCTTTCATACTTGTTTCTTTCTTTCCTTTACCTTTCAAGAAAACCCACCCCAAAGTGTGCCATAAGATCTTTATTTCTTCATCACCCCCCTTCTCATAGTAGTATCTTAAGCTTAAAGAAAACTTTTTCATGACTTTTTCTTTTAATCTGGAAGGGTGGCAGAGTGGCCAACAGATAGAATAGGTACTCTCTGCAAGTTATGAGTTCCCCTTCATTGAGGGGGAGAGGGTAGAGGGTATCTTGGGCAGTAGAGAGATTTCAAACAATGGACGGAGGGATCATAACATATCAAGAGGGTGACTGGTCTTTACTATTCTTCTATGAAATTGTCCCCCATATTTCTTTTCATTTTTCTCAGCCAGTCTAGACTGGGCATCGTGGTGATACTATTAGCATTCACAAGTACTCACCTTTGCCTCTGTGGAAAAGGATATTCCTCAACCCCTGTGATGTTGTCTCAGCCATGTGACTGACTTTAGCCAACAGGAAATGAGCGATCCTGACATTCACCTCTACAGCAGAAGCTTTGAGTGGATCGTGTCATCTCCATTTCTTGCTCTTCCTGTCTGCCCCCAAAAGGTGCCCACCAGACATGGAGGCTGTGTGTGACCCGAGTGAGAAGACACATGGCAAGGAGCCCAGCAGAGTCAAACAGCCACAGTGGGACCAGAGCCAGGAAGGTGTGGAGCACATCTGGGGCTCTGGGTGGGAAAGACATCAGCTTCCCCACAGGGTACGAAGCTGGGATGGGGGAACACGGAGCTGCTACCCCTTTCATGCCACCACATAGCTTGAATATGAGGTTCTGGTGTCAAGGAAAAGTGACCTGAGGCACAGAGAAGCCAGGTGTTGTGGCATCTCTTGAATTTCAACTAACCCATGTTTTCACAGATCCTCCCCCGGACATTTTGGCTATAAGAGCCAGATCTCGCTTTTGCAAGGTTGTGTTTGGCATTGGCTTTTTTGCCATGTGCAGCTGAAACAATTCTCACACAGATTCCAAATCTGAGGTTCTCAGTCTCTCAGACCTCCCCTATTGTCCCCTGGAAAGGAACCTGAGATCTCAGGAGCCATGATCCCATAGCTCAGACAAAAAAGCTCTTGAGGACACAAAGCTTACAAAGGCTAGGACTAGACTTGCCTTAAGGTCATCTACCGACCCTTGATTTGAAGAATGGATTCCAGAAGATTGGAGAGTAGATTCCAGAAGACCAAACTACAGGGAATAATTTTATAAAAATCCAAAGAAGGCTTGATGTTTCACCTGTGGCCTTGGAGCTGCAAAACTGAAGCCTTCTCCTCAGCCCAAACCATCCATCATCACGGCAAGCAACACCAGCCAGAGAGAGATTCAGCTAAGCCTAAGCTTTCTAGAATTTTATTTCTAAAAGCATCAATGACAATTTGATTTAGATGATTAATTTCTTCACCAATAGCCATTTCTTCCTGATTTAAGTCAGAAACTAAATAATACAAACTGACTGGAATATCATTGCAGAATCAATAAAACATCCTCAACAGATAATTATAGCATTAATGCACTTATTCTCTGGTTGGCGCATCAATCATAGTTAATGGGGATAAGTTGAAGTGATTTTAATTAAAGGCATTTGGGCTCTGTTGCCCTGAGTCATAGAACACTAAAGCATAAGGACTGTACAAGCTGAAAGACCAGAGGTTTTCAGAAATCCTGGGGGTCTTTAGAATTGCTTCTTGGACCTCCATTAAGACACTGTAGAAAACAGTAAGGGGGAAGAGAGGCAGATGTCAAAATTCCCAGGATTTCCAGTCTGATTTTAAGTTGGATATCTCCAAATATTAATTTATTTTAAAATATTTTGGGCCCGACCCTGTGGCATACACCAGTAATCCCAGCGGCTCAGGAGGCCGAAGCAGGAGGATCATGAGTTCAAAGCCAGCCTCAGCAACTTAGGGAGACCCTAAGCAACTCAGTGAGACCCTGTCTCTCAATAAAATACAAAAAAATGTCTGGGGGTGTGACCCAGTGGTTAAGCACCCCTGAGTTCAATTCTGGGTACCAAATAATAATATTAATAATAATAATAATAACAATAATAATAATAATAATAATAATAATTTGGGCTATAATATTTATAAAGAGAGAAGGAAACAAATAAGAAAATAGAAAGAAGAGAAATGATTTAAAAGTCACTGATCCAGTCCAGCCTCCTTGTTTGTCAAATCGGGAAGCTAAGGCTCAGAAAGTAGGGGAGATTTGTTCAATGTGACGTAGATGCTCAACCACAGAGCCTGAGCCAAAACACAGATTCTCCCCTTCCCAAGCTAATGCTTCCCACTGAATCAGCCTTATACATTTTATATTTTAGAAACAAGGGATTTATTTCACAGTGGCAAGGAGCGCTGGGGCAGCTTGCCCAAGACATCATTAGTAAGGACTCCTTCCCTGGTCCCTAGTTCTTAGCAGATGTACCTGCTAGGCCTTGTCTCTGGCCCTGGTTCCCAGCTAAAGTGCTACATTTGAGATCTTTCCCATGCAACCTAGAGTCTGTGCCCAAAAATTCTCAGTAGGGATAGTTCCAGCCTGAATTAGTGATGGATTTTGCTATTACCCATGTTTTCATTCATTGACATACCACTTACCATGCATGAGATAAGGTTCCAGACACTCAAAAATTGCATGAAAATATACAAGAGTAGCCATGCTCTCATAGTCTGCAAAAGAAGGTAAAATCAATAGTCCAATATCAAAATACAGGGTTCAGCTTGTGTTTCTTACTTGTTAAACTATAAGCTCTATGAGGCAGATCAGATGACATCTGTCATTGCCTGCTATATTTCCAGTGCTCACATAATACTGTGCACATGCTCATGAGTTCATGCTCAGTAACTAGTTTTGGACACTCTCAAAAAATAATAATAAATATTGACAGTATGTACTAGACCCTATTGGAAATCATTCCATTTTTACCACAACTTATGAAGTAAGTTTATAATATTTTTATAATATTTTCTAGATGGAGCTAAGGCACAGAACCGTTAAGAACATTGGCCAAGATCACACAGCTAGAAAGTCTTGAAACTGGTATTTGATCCCAAGGCTTCCAAAGCTTTCCAAAGCGTCACCCTTAGCCATATTCTTAATTCTTCCCAAAATGTCATGGGATCTCAGAGAAGTATTTCTATAAATAGATCAAGGAAAACTTCCTGGAAGAGGTGGGAAACTAATCTGTGCCATAACAAATGCATAAAATCTGGACTTAAATAGCTGAAGGGGTGGAGCAAGGAGAAGGGATGAAGTCAGTAAAGGCGTGGAGGCGGGAGGCATGGGCACATATGAAAGGCAAGTTCAATGTGGCTGGATCATGTTATAAAAGAAGCATAAGGAAATGTGGGGAGAGAGAAGGATCAGGGAGGCAGCTGGGAGCCACTGAAAACGACACCATCAGAGCTCAGTGTTGGACATGTTTTCTATCAGGCCTACCTTAGAGGTCAGGGGGATGGGATGGAGTGGCAAAGGGAGGCAACAAGCTTGAGATCCAAATCTGGGCCTCCTTGACAAATGAGTCAAAGTTAAATTCAGGACCCAAGTCCTAGACATAGCACCACAGGCTGATGCTGTTACTTGAGCAAGTGGTTTGGTCAATTTCACACCTATTGGCCCAGCGTGATACTCTTGACTTAAGAGGGACCTTAGATTCATCTGTAATAACAATGCATTTTGTGGCTGGATTTCCATTCTATTGTAGAAAACAGCTTCTCCCTGCCAGAGCCATGTATCCAAGCACTGCATCTATTAACAATATTTCTGGCCCCAAAGGATCCACATTTCTTACATTCAGATAAACATGCATTCAGACACCTGCATCCTTTGACAATATCCTCAATTGAAAACCCATAAATTCTTTTAAATTCCTAGAATCATATCGGAGAAAGCATTGAGCCTAGATTTAGCAAACACATTAAAGTCATACATACTGTAAAAATTACCTTGACTCTGCAAAAGTGTCATTGCCAATCAATTTTAAAATAATTGATAGTTATGCCTGTTATTTCTGGAGACCTAAAAACCTAAGACTTCACTTGGCAGTCCTAGACCCACATTAACTCCCAACTTTAAGAGTGTTTTAGACTATACCATGGGGTGCCTAGGGACTCACAATGTTGTAGTCGATTCAAACTGGTTTCAACTGGGAAAAGCATTTAGGAATGAGAAAATGAAAACCGGACAAAGACTTCTTTCAGATAACTGGCTATCAGGCAGTTAAGGAATCTGAACTCAGGTGACCTCCCTCTGGGAAGCTCTAGATCTGCTGCTTCTATTGAGGCTTTGCAATAACTTTTTGTTGATTGATTGAATCGAAAACATTGCTTCTTCCCCTCCTTGTATTGATAGCTTTAGCAATGTAACTTTACAAATCTTTGCATTAAAATGCAAGATCTGTTTCTGGGTCAAAACCCAGAATCTGGGATGGCCTTGTAACCAGGGATGAGTCTAGGCTGGTGATCAATGTGCCTGGGGCTCCACATTTAAGAAGGTGCTCACTGTCAGGGTCATTCAAGTGCAGGTTCAAGACCCAGGAGTTACTGTCTCCTTAAAAACATGTGCCTTAGGTGCCTCTCTTTCCTCATCCTAGTCCCAGTCCTGTTCATGACTTGCTTTGGATTATGGCAGAAGTGACATTGTGCCAGTGTTATGGTTTGGATCATTAAATGTCCCCCAAAGGCCATGTGTTGAAGCTTTGATTGCCAGCTTGTAGCACTATGGGGAGGTGGTGGAACCTTTAAGAGGTGGGCCTAATGGAAGTAAGTCAGGTCATTGGGGCATTGCCCTTGAAGGATATATTGGGACAAGAATCCTCTTCTTTTCCTTCTCTCTCTCCCTCTCTCTCTCTCTCTCCCCTCCCTCCCTCCCTCTCCTTCCTAGTCACCATGAAGTAAGAAGCCTCCCCGACTCCAATCTTCCACCATGATGTACTGTGCCCAAAGCCACCTGGCCAAACAACCATAGACTGAAATTTCTGAAACCATGAGCCCAAATAAGCCCTTTTTCCTTTAAGTTGGTTTATCTCAGGTATTTTGTCACAGAGATGGAAGTCAGCGGACACTAGCCACTTCTGAGCCTTGGCTTCCGCAGGCAACATGCGCTTCTAATTGTGCTCCTGGACCCTGCCATTGCTATGAGAAAAAGCCCGGGCTAGAGGGTCTTATATCCCAGAGATAGAAGGAGGTCTCTCCCTCAAAAGTGAGTGCTTTGCTTTAGTGCAGAGGCAACCGGGTTTCCTTCCATATGCCATCTCCAGTTTATTGGAGATGGTGCAGAATTGAAGTGTTCTGAGTCTCAAGAGGATGGAATGCTATTATTGACTAGTCATGTCTGCCATGATCAAGGACAGGGAGGAAGGGGTGGCGGGTGAAGTGGTAGAGCAGCATCTGTGCCCCACGGTTGACACAACTAGCAAAACTCTGCTTTAAGTACCCTTCACACTGCAAGCCTCTAGTTAGAGGTCTTCATCATGACTGATCAATCAAGCTATGAAGTCCAGCTCTTTATTTGCTGCTCTCTGCCCTTCAGACCAAACCTAGCAAAATAAGGACATGAAGGCGGGGGTTGTAGTTTAATGGAAGAGCACTTGCCTAGCATGTGTGTGAGACACTGGGTTCAATTCTCAACACCATATATAAATAAATTAAATAAAGGTTAATTGAAAACTTATACATATATACGGACATGAAGGCTGGGGTGGATGTTCCTGGCCTGGGTGGTAGAAAATATGTAGGTCCTAGACAACTTTTCAATTGCAAAGACTGGTCCTACACAGATGCTCTGGTTGAGTTGTGCTTAAAACCTGAAGCTATAGTTCTTTAAAACAACTCTAGTAGCTCCACATACAAATTTTGGGGAAGGACCTCATGTTAACTATCTTGACAGAAATTCACTTTCAAGAATGGCTTCTTTGTAGCTGGGCATGATGGTACACGCCTGTAATCCTAACTAGCTACTTGGGAGGCCAAGGCCAGAGGATCATAAGTTCAAGGCTAGCCTGAGCAACTTAGCAAGAGCCTGTCTGAAATTTTAGAAAAAGGACTGGGGATGTGGCTCAGTGGTAGAGCACCCCTAGTTTCAATCCCTAGTACCATGGGGAGGAAAACCCTTCTTTTTCTGTGAAGCACACAACATTCATTTTAGCAAGGTCATCAGAAGGGCCCTTGGGTGAGGGTCCTCTCGAGCACTGGAGCACTGACATCCTCATACCAGCCAGGGCCACCTCCCTTGCTGGGAAGTGAACCTCCACTTGCATAAGGACGCAAGGCTTTAGGTCTCAAATTACAGATGTCCTCATTCACCAGAGAAGGTTAAAAATAGTTCTTTGCATATGGAAATCACTTTGCAGCTTACAAATTGCTTTCACAACCTTAATTTCATTTGATCCTCAAAACAGCCCTGTGATGAGAAAACTGAGGTCCATGTGGGTGAGGTGACAAGCCTAGGGGCAAGCAGAGGCAAGGAGCCACCAGACCTGGGACCAGGTCTTCTCATCAAGAGCCTGTCCTCTTTTCACAACACAAAACTGCCACCAGACCCTGTGGCCACAAGGCCGCTGCCAACAACCTTGCCACGTCACTAGCCTCTCGCGTCACTAACAACCAGCATTACAATCAGCGTTCCAGGCAACTCAGGAGATATTGGCCAGCTTCCCCAAGCTTTGGTGCGCTCATTTCCTTCAAGCCCCTCTGTTGTTCAAGCCTAGTAGCAGGGCTGTTCTGGCGAACGCAGGGAGAGACCACAGCATGTTGGTGTGAGCTTACTTGAGCGCAAACCCTGACTTTACTACTTCCCAAGAGTCTGATGTGGCAGGTTACTTCACTTCTCTGGCCCTCAGTGTTTTTTTTTTTTTTTCCATAAAATGGGAATAAAAATTGTAATCCCTACATTATAAGTTTTCTTAAAGGAATAAAATCATACATTGATGAATAAACTAATGAATATAAAGAGGCTTACTAGTGCCTGATGCATAGTGACTTCAACAGTTGGTCCTGATAGTACTCCTAGTACTACAGAATAATGACAATAATGCCTGGAAGTTAAGCCAAAGAAACAGGGCAAAGCTAATACCTGAGGATCTTCTCTCTGGTGTGTGGCTGTTCTTGAAAGGTCTTTCCACTTGTGGGAGGAATCAGAGCACACATCTAGCAAATGTCCCCAGACCCATTTATCAGCTCTAACAAGAGCTCTATATCAACACTGGATTTATTGGGTGTAGGATGCAGAAAATATGTTTGGGGAGGAGGAGTGGGTTGTATAATCAGGTGTGTGATTAGTCATGCTAATGGCGTTTATTATGCCACGAGTAGAACTAATTTACAATAATTTAATCATCAACAAACAACTGTGCAGGAAGAGGAAGCTGGGTTGTCAGATTTTTCAAATAAGGGCTCTTGACTAACAGTTCTAGTGAGTCCCTGAACTTGTGTCATTCTGGAGGGAAAGACTGGACCTGAGTCTTGTGTGTCTACAAGAATGTTGATTAACTGTGTAGCGACTTTAGAGTTTACAAAGCACCCACCTGTTCAGAACCTCTTTTGATTCTCTTTCACAGTAATACATTTGTTAAGTTTGATATGAGATGACAAACTGAGGCTGAGAAGGGACAGCAGGTAGGACTCCAACCTAGGTCTTCAGATTCCAGGTCCTGTGTTTGTCTTTCTAAACCAAAGGAGCTCCAAGTGTGAATCAGGTATGCCCCTGAGGACTTACATAGCATAAATAAGTGTCTGGGCTCCAGTATGTTTTGTATTGGGATCCAATAATTTGGGGTGAGGGATGGGAATCTTGATACAGAAACATGCTCCACTAAATTACAGGATAAAATGAGGAGAGACAATCCCAAGATGGCAGGAGGGTCTGGATTAGTCTTTTCTACACATATTTGACACTTGACTCCATCCTCTTATGAGCTGTCAAGTCACTTATCCTCTCTGGGTCTCAGTTTCCTCATCTGCAAATGAGGACAATAACATCTACATCCTGTGCTAAATGAGAAAATGTAACTGAAATCCTAATAAAAGAGTAAATAAATGTGAGTTCCCTCTGTGTCCTTGAATGGCAGATACTTGAAATAAGAACTCAGGCGGGTGATAGGTCTTGCCTTTATTACCAATAGTAATTGTTCTCCTGAGTCAATACTTATTGTAAATTTTAAAAATGCAGTGCTTAAAAGGCAAAAAGCAAGAAAAAAAGTAAATAAAAAGAAGGAGAAGGAAAAAGAAAAGGAGGAGGGGGAGGAGGAGAGGAAAGAGGAAAGAAAAAATGCAAAACAACTTTCTCCTCAAGAATAGAATGCTCAGAATTTCCTGCCAAAAGAGCAGCCACAGAGCACCCAGGCTGCCCTCCTAACTCCTAATTACTGCAGCCACCACCCTGTGGCATCAGCTGAACTCGAGAGCACAGCTCCTCCCCATACCGGGGGTGAGCTCTCATACTATTTTCATTTTTGCTATTTGAGAAAAACAAAAAGGTCAAATAAAAGGCATTTTCCTTCTGGTAGGGAGTCCCCCAGAAAAGAAAATCAGTGATTCCCCTGTAACCGAGATAAATGCATTAAAAATATTCCAAATTTCTGGTTCCCCAGGTCTTAAAGAAAGGACTTTTCAAATTCTTCTCAAATTTGATCTGACTTACTAGGCTTCCTCCTGGCTCTGATCAGGGATTTTTCCACCCTGATGGGGACAAACGCTCCTGTCGTAAGGGTTGGGACAGCAACCAGAAGCCATAGGTGGCAAAGAAGAATGCACAGCAAGAAGACCCTGGAGACGACTTTAGCACAGTCCTGGGGCCCTTTCTAAGCAAAGTAGCTGTGAGCTCCCAGATGCATTCTCCACCTTGCTTCTCTGGCCAGACCAGTTCTCTGGGTGGAAGGAAAGGCTCTGAGAGAGTCAGTCCACATATCCCAGGAGTTCATGAGTCAGCCTTCTGCTGCCCTCTCATCTCAGGTCACAGAGAATCTCATTACCAAATTTTAGGTGCTCTATGATGGCTCTAGAGGAAAAAAACCTGGCTTCAGCCAGCCCTGGGAATGCTTCAGCTGTCAAAGTGGGAAGCTTAATGAGCTGGTGATGGAGAGAAAAATGCCCCATCTTTTTAAAACTAGGTTTAATCCTGGCTGCCTAATTGTACCCAGCTGTTCCCTGACTTTCTCCCAACCTGGTTTCAACTGTCCAGTGAGAAGGCCGGCTGCTTGGCCGAAGAGGCAGGGCACGAGGAAGGCCAATTACTGGTCAAATTGAATCTAAATCTCAACACAGAGAACTCCGAATCATCTGGCTACGTGTCCACAAATGCTGGCCTGCAACCCGGAGGCCGGCTCCACGCTGGAACCACCCAGCCTATGTCTGGCTCAGAAATACACGTTGCATTTTTTTTTTTTCAAAAATTCTATCCATTGACCTATTTGTGTAATTGTGAGTTATTACAAATATGTATTTCACAAGATTTCACTTCAGAAACCTAGGTTTCTCTCTTACAAAAATCAGAAGATCTAACCACAGTAGGCCTCTGTTCTGAGTGTTGCAAATCAACTGGAATTGAGTGGCCGCTGCCCCTCAGAGGTCAGCTTGTGCTGATTCCGCCGGTCTCTACACTCCCCGTTGCCCCTTGACACACTTTGTGTGACCTCTGATGACTGTTTCCTGATGTGAGCTTTGGGTATTTTCCGTTTGTGTACTGACTCTGGTCCCAGAAGCCCTTGCAAGGACAGAGAGCAGAACCCTCTGAACTGGGGCTAGAGAATCCATGGCAGTAAGCACATCACCCGCTCTGAACTCGGGAGGTCCTTGAGGAGACGCCATCTTCAGAGTCCAGCCATCACCGCCCATGGGGCCCCTCTCCAGCCAGCAGTATAGCCATTGCCATCAACAACTCCAACCTGAAGGGACTCAGACACATGGCAGCACTGGGGGGGGGGGGGGGGGGGGGGGCTATGACTTTTTTGAGTTCTACCCTCTCTACTGTCACTGCCACTCCAACCCCTTCTCACGGCCATTTAATGAAGGATAATCTAGAAGAACTATGGCATGGCTTGAAAGCAAAAGGGGCTTTGGGACAGGCTGGTGGGGTGCTTTCTGGGAGCTTGTCAGGGCAAGAGTGCCCCGTCAGGACAAGGTGAGCTTCCACCCGCCTCTAATTGCACACCCGTTTTGCCCCACTCCACTCAGCCAACCTGCAGAGCATCCGACGTTTAAAGATTACCAAGGCGAGTTTGTAACGAAGCCGCTCCCTCTTTGTCTGTCCTTGCGCCAACAGCAGCAGAAGGGATACTAATTAGAGGGTGAATTATTAGCTTCCCATGGTGCACTGCAGGGACATTAAAAATGAGGGGGCTTTGCTGCTTGCCTCTTAGATGGGTAGTCTTGGTTTAATATATTCGTGTTTCTAGGTGAGCAGCAGGGGACAGTTTTTATGATTATAATTGTTGCATAATTACTGGCCTAAGGTTGCCTATTGTTAAATAAAAATGCTGAGATACTAATGTTTTATTGAACAGTACAAGGAGATAAAATTGTAATATCTTTTCCTGAGCAATCGAAGCTGCTCATTTGCAGCCCAGTGACAACCCTTAGTCGTCTTATGGAAGAGGTAGATGGGTTCTGCCTGGGCTAGAAGTCAAATGTAAAATATTTGCTTAAAACAAAAGAAACAGGAGCAGGGAAGGGAAGGGAAAGCTGAGGAGCTCTCGAATGGGCCATTGCTACCGCTGCATGTTGCAGATCGCAGGGGCTGTCTGGTCCTGGGTACATGCAATGCTCTGGACACAAAGGTGAACTCTCAGCCAGCTGGCTCTGGGCAGGAGGATGTCACAAATGGCCTTTCTCATGAAAGATGCCCATTCCTGTAAGAGAAACTGAAAGGGCACTGAGGCAGAGAGAGATTCCAATGGTTGTCCAATGGGAACATGGCCACCATCATGTGGCCCAACGGGGCCCCAATCCCTCTTGTGGGTAACCTTAACTCTCAGTCCTTTGAGTCAATGAGAAGATATCTGGTACCAGCCAGGCAATGAATCTTTAATATTCCTCAAATCCACCTCTTTCTCTTCATCCCACCAACCCACCCTACCCCAAGTAGCCATCACCAAAACTCCTAACAACCTCACCTCCTTGTACTGCAACCTATCTTTTACAGTTTGGTAAAAGTGCTGCAGCCAGGCAAGGGAGGCATTTGATTCACACCTGCTGCCTCAACAGGGCAGAAAAGCATAAATGAAAGTGGAAATACCACTTGATTTGGGGGGAAAAAGTAAATGCTTAATCAATTTGGTCTGACCCCTTTTCATTTCCCATCCCCCAGATGAGATGAAATAGATTGCTGTTTTACTGTTCATCCAGGTGTGTTCAGGCAGGAAAACAGGCAGACAGTGGACAGATCAAACCTGGATTTCAGAAGTCAAAAAGGGAAATGGCAGCTTCCTCCCCCAAAGACCCTTGGAGTATTCCCTAGGTGCAGGCCAGCGGAGCCTCCTAGATCTTGCCCAAAGACCTTCACGGCAGACAGAAGCTACAAACCAATTTTCCTCTCTCCAGGTTTCCATGTAGTCTTCCAGGGCAGACCTCAGCCTTAGAGAAAGAGCCCTGGGCTGGGACTCAGAAAGCCTGAGTTTTATTCCCAGCTCAGTCACCCCTCTTCAACTCTCAGACAAGTCACTTCAACTCTCATCTTTGCAACAGAGATCATGTCACCACTCTGTCTATCTCACCCAATTCATGTGAGGTCTGAATGAACTTCAAAGAGCCAAGGACTGTTAGAGTCGGAAAGAGATCATCTGGTCCAATTCCTTTCCAAATGCAGGAAATCTTTCCAGAGCATTCCTGACAGATATTCACTCTCCCTCGGCACAAAGACAAATACTCTAGAGAGCTCAAAGAAGCTCCTCCTTTTGCTTGACAGCTCTGACTTTGCTTCTTTGTGTGAGCTATGGTCTGCCCAGCCCTGGTCCCAGGGCTGCCCTGAGCTGTACCTTGTCTACAGAGTGGCTCTGCAGGAATTTGATGACAGTGATCTTCCTGCCCTTGGTCTGTTCTTCTCCAGGACAATTCCAGGTTCCTCAGCTATTCTTTGTGTTTCAAATCCTTTATCATCTTCCTCTTGTATTCTCTACCCTTAGATAACCTGCCCTTCTTATACCAGAAAGGAAGACATTTCCATGCAATCTGGCCAGCCTAGAACACACCGCCTCCTTCTATCTAGGTACAATTTTCCTATTAATGCAGCCTTGAATGTGCAAGCTTTTTAGCAGCACAGCAAAGAGTTGTCTTATATTGAGCCAGTGCTCAACTAAATCCTCCAGATATTTTTTTCTTTTTAACAAAGATGATGTTCATTTGGAAAATGAAAAGCCTCATCATTCTTGAGCATGGTACACTTGATTATTTTAAAAACTAAATGTGATTTTATATTTTTGTTTTGTTCAACATGTTGGTTTGGATATATTTTCCCCAACTATGATAAATCCTTATAAATCCTGATTCTGTCACCTCATGCTTGAATGGGAAAGTTCTGCTATCCAGCTTCGTATCTTCTGTGGATTTCTTAAGCAAATCTTCAACTGTCTTTGATGAAGAGTATCAAGTTGACAGTATTGACCCATGAGAAATCTATTGTATCAGTGTAAAGAAAAATGTTAAGAACAATAGAAATAAAAATTAGTTAAGTTAGTAAATTAAAGGAAAATTGTATAAGTCACTAAAATATTGTGGGTAAAAGTAAGTACAAGAAAGGGTAAATGCTTAATGTTTGTAAGATGCCAAGATTACAGTTGGATTTGACCAAAAAGATTATGTAAATCTAAGTCATTCTTACATCACTCTATGTTTCCTAGGAAACAGAGTCTCAGTTTATGATGCTGATGTAACAATGAGACAAACTACATGCAAATTAAAGAAAGACTGGGACAATGCCATACAGTTTAGGTCATTTTGTCTTAGTGACTCAACTTGAAGCCATAAGGAGAAAGGTGTAGAAGAGTTAGAATGAGCTTGCCTACTGCAGAGCCTCCAGGCCTGTTGTTCCCTGATCCCCACCCTACAGATTGAGCTGCAACCTATACTAATAAATCAAGGAGTTGCACATCTATATCTTCTGCCTTTCTGAACAGTTGCCTGGAAAGACCTTGGAGCAGGAAATGGTGGTGCTCTGTCTTCTAAGGAAGCTATCTGGAGACATTACTTATCCCCCCTGACCTCAGGACTGCTCAGGAGAATAGAGAAGCCATCAGAAGGAAACCACATCTAAACCCCAGAGAAGCAATCTGCCAAGGATGCTATTTAAAAAAAAAAAAATAATCGCCACAAATGTGGTGTCCTAAGCCAGCCAAAGTTTATCCTCTCACGATTCTGGAGACCTGAAGTCCAAAATTGATTTCACTGAGCCAAAATCAAGAGGTCAGCAGCCCCACAATCCCTTGGGAGTCTCTAGGGGAGAATGTGCTCTTTGCCTCATCCCGTCTCTGGTAGCTGGTGGCATTCCTGGACTTATGGTCACATCACTCCAATCTCTGCCTTCATAGTCATGCTGCCTTCTCTTCTGTGTGTGCCAAACCTCTCTCTGCCTCTGTCTTATAAAGATGCTCATGATTGGATTTAGAGTCTACCCTAAATGATCCAGAATGGTTTCCCATGGTAAGATCCTAAACATCATCATATTTGCAAAAACCTTTTCCTTTTAAGATAATATTTATGGGTTCTAGGGACTGGGTCCTGATATTTTTGGTTAGCTGCTTTTCATCTTTCTATACCCAGAGTCCAAAAAATATATATTTTTTGATCATGACAAAATAAACATCAGAACTCTATATGTGCTCTGATTCATCACCTGAGATAATCACTTTTTAGCATTCTAGGAAAGTTCATACATACAGCTGATTTGGAGATCATCCTAGGAATGTATAAAATGCATAAGTTCAGTCTAGGAATGTATAAAAAGCTATTATTGGCTCCCAAAGGAGAAATAGCTTAGGGTCTGCACATGGAAAAAATAAACCATTTAAATCTCCCAAAGGATGCTATTCTTATAATTAATCTCCCTAGAGGTACCATGAGCTTTTAGGTCCCATGAACAGAGAAGCAGGCAGAATGGGTGCTGCAGGTGTGTTACCCAGTAGGCAGACTCTGATATAGAGTGGTATACAGAATGTTTGGAGTACCCTTGGGGAAAACACCAGTGGAAAAGAGGAGAAGAAAGCAGGAATGGGCAGAGGGAGACATCTAGATGCAATGTAGGCTCAACAACAGCTTTGGCCAAGCCCACAGTGAGCTCTGGAGCTGGAATGATCTTGAGTTAGGCCACTTCAAATTAGTTGCTGGCTGTGGGCACACAGCTCTCCACAGCTGAGATGATGCCTCAGAGGGGCTGATACCTGGGGCCTAACTACTGACTACATTCCCAGAGCTGAACATCCTTCCCTAAAAAAGGAGTCTCAGCCACCTTTGCAGTTTCCATTGTTTCAGGAGAATGCACTCTCTGTCATCACTGAATACTATGGCACCATGACAGAGGGATAGATCATCATGATGGAGAGATTCCAGATTAGAACATGAATGACTACAAAGTTCATTATTGGCATTATTATTGTTGTTGTTATTATTATGATGACTATTGTTGAAAGTTTTGTTTGCTTTGTAAGACATTTCCATGAACTTTGCCATCAAAATGCAATTTCTTACAAAAACATTTATTACCAGGAATAAAAGAACAGAAAAATGTCCACTCTTGCCATTTCAATTGAACATTATACTAAAGGCTATAGACAGGGGAAGGAGGCAAGAAAATAAAAAGAAAGGCATCCAAATTGGAATGTAAATGGTAAAAACTATTTCTAAATGACATGATCTTGCACGTAAAAAAATCTAAGGGGGTCTGGTATTGTGGCTCAGCAGTAGAGCGCTCACCTAGCGCGTGGGCAACCCGGGTTTGATCCTCAGCACCACGTACAAATAAAACGCATTGAATAAAATGCATTATGTACAACTAAAGCAAATAAATAAAAATATTTTTTTAAAAACTTTTTAAAAAATCTAAGGAATATACTAAAAAATTATTAGAATTACTAATGAGTTCACCAAGGTTGCAGGACACAAGATCAATATACAAAAGTCAATTGTATTTCTGTACATGCTCAATGAAAAATCTGAAAGTGAAATTCAGAAAATTATTTTATACACTATAACATTTTAATACAGGCAGTCACAGTGGCACAATCCTGTAATCCAAGTGACTTGGGAGACTGAGGCAGGAGGAACATATGTTTAAGGCCATCCTGGGCAATTTTGCAAGTCCCTTTCTTAAATAAAACAACAAAAAACCTGGGGGTGTAGCTGAATGGTAGAGAGACCCTGGGTTCGATGCCCAGTACTGTAAAAAAACAATAATTTCCCCTATAGAGTAAATTATAAATTTCATAAAGGAGGTCTAAACCTTATACTCCAAAAATTGCAAAATGATGTTGGACAAAATTAAAGACCTACTCAGAAAGTCAAAGCTGAATTTTTCTCTGATACACAGAAGCTAGATCAAATTTTTTAAAAAAGAGAGAGGAAGAGAGGTAAAGATAGAAAAAGAAACAAAGGAAGGAAAGAAGGAAAAAAGAAAGAAAAGAAAAGGAAGAAAGAGGGAGAGAGATGGAGGGAGAATTCCATGAAAGAGAAAAGAAATTAGTGGAATAGAGGAAGGATTGAGGAGGAGGGAGCAGGGACCTAAAGGGGGAAGAGTGGTGGAATGAATCTGACCTAACTTTCCTATGTACATATAAGACTATACCATAGTAAATTTCACCTTTTTGTATATCCACAAGGCATTAATTTAAAAAAAAAAACTATAAATAAATAAAAGAACCATCAATAGAGTAGAAAAGAGGGAATGGGGGAGGGAGAAGGGGAAGAAAAAGAATAATAGGAATGGAATTAGAGCAAATTATATTGCACACTTGTATAATTATGTCAAATAAACCCTAATATTATGTATAACTAAAATGAATTTTTAAAATAAATTAGAGACATAAGTAAATGGAAAAACTCATACTCATGGATCAGAAGACAATTATGTGAAAAAATGTTCAACATCTCTAGCAAGTAGAGAAATGCAAATTAAAACTACACTGAGATTTCATCTCACTCTAGTCAGGATGGCAATTATCAAGAATACAAGTAACAATAAATGTTGGTGAGGCTATGGGGGGAAGGTGCACTCATACATTGCTGGTGGAACTGCGAATTGATGCAACCACTCTGCTACGCAGGATGGAGATTCCTTAGAAAACTTGGATGGAATGACCCAGTTTTCCCACTCCTCCATATATACCCAAAGAACCTAAAATCAGCGTGCTGCAGTGATGCAGCCACATCAGTGTTTACAACAGCTCAATTCACAATGGCTAAGCTATGGAACCAACCGAGGTGCCCTTCAACAGATAAATCAATAAAGAAAATGTGGTATATATACACAATGGAATATTACTCAGAAATAAAAAAGAATGACTTCATGACATTTGTCAGAAAATTGACAAATCTGGAGACTATCATGCTAAGTGAAATAAACAAATCCAAAAAAAAAAAAAAAAAAAAAAAACAAAGGATGGATGCTCTCTCTGATATGTGGATGCTAACACACAACAAAGGGATGGGGAGAATAGAAGTTCAGTGAACTGGCCCAAAGATAAACTCCACAATTCATGGACTAGACAAAGAGGAATAAAGGGAAGGAAGAAGGGACATGAATAGGAAAGACAGGGGAATGAATCTGATTTAACTTTCCTATGTATATATATGAAGACACCACAATGAATCTCTACATCATGCACAACCACAAGACTGGGATCCTAATTAGAATGAGGTATACTCCATGTGCATATAAATATATCAAAATATACTCTACTGTCATGTATAACTAAAAAGAACCAAAAAATTATTTTAGTACTTCCCAATTTTTGAATAAAAAATGATTTTTTATCTTTAAAAATGGTTATAATAAAAATTACAAGTGTTGGTGATGATGGGGAGAAATTGGAACCCCATCTACCGCTGGTAGAAATGTAACACAGTACAACCACTTTGGAAAATATTCTGGCAGTTCCTTAAAAGGTTAAACAAAGTTACCATATGACCCAGCAATTCCACTCCTCCTGAAAATACATATCTTCAAAAACTTAAAACATAAATATTTATATCAGCATTATTTTTAATAGTCAAAATGGAGAAACAACTCAAATGTTTCTCAGCTGATTGGATGAATAAAATGTGGTCTACCAGTACGACAGGAAATTGTCAGTTAAAAGGAAGTCAGTATTGGTAGACCCCAAAACATCAATGAACCTTGAAAACATGACAAGTGAAAGAAAACATCAATGAACCTTGAAAACATGACAAGTGAAAGAAGCCAGACACAGAAAGCCACATATCTCATGATTCCATTTATGTGGAAATATTCAGAACAGGCAAATCCATAGAGAAAGAAAATACATTAGTGATTGTCAAGGGCGGTGAGAAGCAGGGAGAAAAGGGGAGTGTCTGTTAATGAGTCTGCAATTTAGTGGGGGGATGATAAAGAAGTTCTAAAATTAATGGTGATGAGTCACAACTCCATGAATGTTCTAGAAACTGTTCAACTGTACACTTTAAATGGTGAATTGAATGATACAGAAATTATATCTCAATAAATCTGCTATTTTTAACATAATTATTAAGTATAATATTCTAAATCAATTATCACATAGCCAGTAGGTTGCTGAGCCATTGGTAGGATGTGCTATATCATACACACCAGCAAAAAGGTTCTTGACAACTCCCTCTCCATCCTCTGCTATAGCAAATCAAATAAATATTTTTCAGATCTGTTCACTTTTGTCTCCTCTGCCTCATATAATCAATCCATTCTCACTGCTCTGTGGACCTCTGTAATAGCCTCCTACACACCCTGTGTTGTCATGCCCCCACCCCCACCCATCCAGTCTCCTTATTGAAGCCAAGGTAATCTCTGTAAGATGTGAATGGTGCCATCCAACATTTGCAATGACTTCTCGTTGGCCCAAAGATAAACCCCACAATTCTTTCAATGATCTCCCAGACCTTCACAATCTCACCTCCGCCTGCTTCTGCAGTCTCATCTTCACCTTCTCCCTCATCTCTCTCCACACTTCAGTCAGGCTGACCTTTCTTCAGTTCCTCTTCTACCATATCCCTTCCCAACTCAAGGTCTTAACCCATACTCTTCTTACAATCAGAGCATGCCTGCTACCCTCAACTCATATCAGCTACTTCACTTTTATTCTCAGCTAGAAAAAAATGCTTCGTGAAGAAGCCATCTTTGGTTCCCCTGTTCTCCAGAAGTGATCACGTCATTACAGGCTCTCATTCCTGCACGTTTCCTTCCTGGAACTGATCACATTTGTCCCTCAATCATTTTTTGTATAATGTTGCCTCCCCTGTTACACGATGAGTTCCATGACAATAGGGGTTATAGCCTTCTACATTGTGCAACATACAGAAAGTGCTAGATAAATATTTGTTAAATGAATGAGTAAATAAACAAAGTAAATTATGATAGATACTAATGTAAGTGGATCAACAGGAAATACTAAAGGTTTATAGACAAGAAAATTATCTTTCCAGATTGGCAATTAGGAAAGTGATTCCCTTCAGTTCTAGGCTTAATAGGATCTTGGAGATGGATGCCATTCTCACAACTATCTTGCCAGTACCACATATTTTTTCTTATAGGTGAAAGTTAAAAAAAATTCGAACTGAAAAAAAATTCAACCTTAAAGCAGAGTAGTGATTACTAGAGATTGGGAAGTATGTGGAGGAGAAGATGGAAAAAGGGAGGTTGGATTTGATCTGTACATGCTGTAGGCACACATGGAAATATTACACAGAACCCCATTAATACGTACAATTAATACATGTTGACAAAACATTTAATGAAAAAAAGTCACCTTGTCTACATTCCTACTTTCTTGAGCTGATCTCTAAAGATCATTATGAAATATCATATACCTCCTATTTCTCTAAAACAAGATTTGTGGGACAAAACTCTACACTTCTTAGTGCAGCACACAAGACTAAAACTATCTGGCACAGCCTGTGTAGTCTACCTTAATCATCACCACCAACCACAGCAAAAAGCACGCCATTTCCCAAATAAGTCAGAAATGTTTTTTAATCTCATGCTTTTGTGCATGATGTTCCCTCTGCCTGTGATGTCTCTTCCCTGGTGTTAAAACCTTTGGATAAGAATCACTTTGGCTATTCTGAGTCTTTTATTTTTCCAGATGAATTTCATGATTGCTTTTTCTATTTCTATGAGGAATGATATTGGGATTTTTTTTAAAAAATTTATTTATTTGCTTTAGCTGTACACAATGGGTTTATCTATACGTGGTGCTGAGGATCGAACCTGGGCCACGCACGTTCCAGGCGAGCGCTCTACCGCTGAGCCACAACCCCAGCCCGATATTGGGATTTTGATTGGTATTTCATTGAATCTGTGTAGTGCTTTGGGGAGAATGGTCATTTTGACAATGTTAGTTCTACCTATCCATGAACAAGGTAGATCTTTCTAAGATCTTCATTAATTTCTTTCTTTAGTGTGCTGTAGTTTTCATTGTAGAGGTCTTTCACTTCTTTTGTTAAGTTGATTCCCAAATATTTTTTTTTTGAGGCTATAGTATATGGGGTGGATTTCCTAGCTTCTCTTTCTGAGGATTTGTTGCTGATGTACAGAAATGGCTTTGATTTGTGGGTATTGATTTTATATACAGCTATGTTGCTGAATTCATTTATTAGATTTAGAAGATTTCTGGTGGAATTTTTTGGATCTTCTATGTATAGAATCATATCGTCTGCAAATAGTGATAATTTGAGTTCTTCTTTTCCTATCCGTATCCCTTTAATTTCTTTCATCTGTCTAATTGCTCTGGCTAGGGCTTCAAGAACTATGTTAAATAGGAGTGGTGAAAGAGGGCATCCCTGTCTTGTTCCAGTTTTTAGAGGGAATGCTTTCAATTTTTCTCCATTTAGGATGATGTTGGCCTGGGGCTTAGCATAGATGGCCTTTACAATGTTGAGGTATGTTCCTGTTATCCCTATTAACAGCATGATATTGGCATCAAAATAGACCAGTTGACCAATGGTACAGAACAGAAGACTCAGAGATGAACCCACACACCTACAGTTATCTTATATTAGACTAAGGTGCCAAAAATGTTCACTGGAGAAAAGACAACCTCTTCAACAAATGGTGTTAGGAAAACTGGAAATCCTCATGTAATAAAATAAAATTAAATCTCTTTCTCTCACCATGCACAAAACTTAACTCAAAGTGGATCAAGGACCTAGGAATTAAAACAGAGACCTTGCACCTAATAGAAGAAAAAGTAGGCCCAAATCTCCATCATGTTGTTTTAGGCTCCAACTTCCTCAATAAGACCCCTACAGCATAAGAACTAAAAACAAGAAACAATAAATGGGATGGATTCAAATTAAAAAGCTTCTTCTCAGCAAAAGAAACAATCAGTGAGGTGAATAGAGGACCTACAGAATGGGAGCAAATCTTTACCACAAGCACATCAGATAGAACACTAACCTCAAGGATTTATAAAGCTCTTAAAAGCCTTAACACCAAAAAAAACAAATAACCCAATCAATAAATGGGCCAAGGAACTATACAGACCCTTCTCAGAAGATGATATACAAACAATCAACAAATATATGAAAAAATGTTCAACATCTCTAGCGATTAGAGAAATGCAAATCAAAACAACTCTAAGATTTCATCTTACTCCAGTCAGAATGGCAAACAACAATAAGTGCTGGCAAGGATGTGGGGGAAAAGGCACACTCTTACATTGCTGGTGGAACTGCAAATTGGTGAAGCCAATCTGGAAAGTAGTATGGATATTCCTAGGAAAACTTGGAATGGAACCACCATTTGACCCAGCTATCCCACTTCTTGGCCTATTCCCAAAGGACTTAAAAACAGCCTACTACAGGGACACAGCCGCATCAATGTTTATAGCAGCACAATTCACAATATCTAGATTATGGAACCAACCCTGATGCCCATCAGCAGATGAATGGATAGGGAAACTTTGATATATATATATACACAATGGAACACTACTCAGCACTAAAAGAAAATAAAATCATGGCATTTGCAGCTAAATGGATGGAGTTGGAGAAAATAATGCTAAGTGAAGTTAGCCAATCCCAAAAAAACAAAGGTTGAATGATCTCTTTGATATGAAGATACTAATTTATAAAGGCAAGAGAGAGGGAATGAGAGGAATGAAAGAGCTTTAAATAGAACAAAGAGGGAAGAGTGGGGATAGGGGATAGGAATAATGGCAGACTGAGTTATCCATGATTACCCTAAATACATGTATGAAGACACAATTGTTGTAAAAATACTTTATATTAAACCAGCCACTCGAAAAATTGTGCTCTTTATATGTAATATGATATGAAATGTACTCTGCAAATGTGTATAACAAATTAGAATAATAAAAAATTTTTAAAAAAAGAAAAAAAAAAACTTTGGATAAATTAAAAGTAGTAGAGCTTATTTGTGAAAAGACTGATTCATGAACTAGGCAGCACTCAGAACTAGGAGAGGTTCAGAGACCTCCATCCAGCCACCTGGGCAGGCAGTATTTACACACAGGAAAAGGAAGTGCCATACAGAAACAGCTTGATTGGTTCTAGCTCTTACTTGCCTTATTTGGGCATAGTGTGATGAGTTGGCAGAATATGATTGGCTGAAGCTTGACTGCTGTGATTGTCTGAGATTCAGCTATTTGTTACAGAATATACTCTCTTATTCCCAACTTGTTCATATACTATATTCGGTTGTAGTTCACTATGTAGACTCCAGGTATGGAAGCAGCTTTAAGCCAAACTTAAGTATATTTAACATCTGCCTTCCATGCCTCCATGTCTGACTTAGGCTCTACCAAAAATTTGCTTCTTTAGTAAAGTCTCCCTCAACCTTTTAAAGATAGTTGCTACTTCCTCCAAACAGTCACAGCACTTGTGATTTTATGTCCATCATATTACATATCATGTGAAGGATAGCTGTAAAGTCATCACACAGGGTCAAAATCATCCTTGAAATATTCCTCAGAAGGGTATAAAGTCATGGAATAGTTCTCAACCAGTTCAATAATCTTGTTTTCCTTCACTTTTAGAACAATCATCATTTGTTTGGGTTCTAGATGAAATAAACGGTGAGCTTGTGCCTTTAGGATCCATATTGTATGAAAAATCCACACACATATTTGCCCAGCCCACATTCAGAACAGAAAGTTCACACCAGGAGAGGCATGTGGGAATGGAGACTCCAAGAACAAAGATTCAAGCATCTTGGTTCATGCTGCCTCTGGGAATGTTGGCTTGAAAGGCAACAGACTCACCCCCACCAACTAAATCAAAGGATAAATAGCCAATGCCCATCCAGGGTCCACTTTATCTCACCAAGCATATTGTGGTAAATCCATAGAAATTATCCCTAATAATTCAAGAAGTTAAGTCTAATGCATGACACTTATAATCCAAATAAAAACTATGGTTCTATGTAATCCAGGCTTGTAAGAATTTGTATTTACAAAACAAAACAAAAAAAGAAAAGAAAAGAAAAAAAAAACTCAAATTTCAGTGAAGTGGAAATTCCCCAAAGAAATGTTAACCCCTTACTTCTTTTACTTGGTTATATTAAAGGTGATATAATTCACAGCCCCAAACCAATCTTGACCAGAATCCCCTTCCTCCATTTTGAATGTCTCTCATACCTAACCACAACTGTAAAATGTCCCTGAAGTAAAACCCCAAGTCTTCCTCTCCAGTGCCAGTACACCAGGGTTTTTCTCTCCAGCTTTCTCACTCTCAGTCCTATGTGTTGTAGTCAATCTAGCACTATTTTTTTTTATCTTACCCTCCTTTTTACTTCCCTTTCTAGACTTTTCTACTGCAGATGTGGTCAGGCCATGAGGCACAGTCCAAATTTGATGTGTGCATGCCTGTGCATGTACTTCTTTACCATGTGTTAAAAACATTTATTTGACTAAGCTACTAACTGATTAAGAGATTTGCATGTTTTAAAACCCATATTTACAACTTTTCTTGAAAAAAAATCAAAAGATGTGGCAATCCTGGGCTGTCTTTCCTCTGTGGAAACAAGTGACTAGAGCTGAGAAGTGGACATCCTCTCTAAATGGGACTTGTTCATCAGTTTCCCCACTCCCCACCTGGCTCATGCCACTCACAAGTACTTCCTGCCTGGACCTGGTAAGCATTTGAGATGGTGACTTTTGCTCTGCCTACAGCTCCTGTTCTTGTTTCCTAGATGTGAAACCCAGGTCCTTCTTTAGTTGTGGGGCAGAGCAGCAAGCAAGAAACAAATTAAATCAATTCTCCATCATATAATCACACACCAGACAGTTTCCTACAAAGGAAAAGACAGTTTCAGACTTGTCTCTGCAGCCCTTAGCATGCACACTGTGCTTGGCCCAGAGCAGGCACCCATGGTCTCATGAATGACAAAGCAGAAGCAACAGAGATTCCTCTCACATAATTGAAAATGTCTATTTTCATTTTCATTTCATCCATGCCTTTTTATTTCCCTTCCCTTTGCAGACTCACTTCAAATTTTCCCTGGTCCCAGGCCTAGGCTGGGGGCGGGGGAGGGTAAGGGAGCCGTGGAAGAGAAGTGGCAGGAAGTGAGGTCAGAATACAAGACAGTCTCAGATACAGCTTCCAGCCTGAGCCCAGTTGGCAGGGACCCCAGCCAAGTGCTGCTTCCTTTCCCCTACCAGTGGGGCTCAGCAGCCAGATGGTGATGACTCTTCCATCCCCTCAGCCCAGGCAGGCTGTGAACAGGCACCGTCAAGTGTGGTCCTCATCAGCCCAGCCCTAGGGTCCGAAGCTGCCTTATTCCAGCAAATGATGACTTTTTAATTGTGAGCCTTTGGTCCCTGGTGAGAGAGGTGGAGAGAAGGGTGAGGATGGCATCTGGCTTCTGCAAAATCAGAGAGACCTTGGACAGGAAGCAACCTTGAGAGGTCATCTCCCTCTGCCTGGCCAGATTCTCTTCTTTGTCCAAGGCCCAGTACCGGCCCACCTCCTTCAAGAAGTCTTCCTGGGCTTCTGCTGTCCTCACTGCTGTCTTTGCCCTCGCAGCACATCCAAAACACCCTAGTGGAACACTCATTCCTGGAAACAGGCACCGGTTGAACTTGGAACCAGACAAAGATATTTGAATCTTGGCTTGGAGTCTCACAGTGGGTATGTCACCTTGCACAAGTCACTTGGCCTTTCTGAGCTGCAGTTACATAAAACATGAACATGACGACTCCCAGGGTTTAATGAGGGAATAGGGGAAAATCCTTTGTAAAGTTGACATAGAAGAAAAAGAAAGAGGATACCATTCCACTTCTCTGCCTCTCTACCTTTTCTTCCATTACAGAGTTAGTTTGTAAGAGTAGACCCCTCACTCCTGACCTCCCAGGAGTCCAGGACACTGGAGCTCCTTGAAGATAGAATCCTGTCTCCTAGCAACAAGCCAACAATTCATTCCCAGAAGGGACTCCATGGAGTCACCTGGGTGACCAAGGGGCCTGGGGCATGACTTGGGTTTGACACCATAGTCCATAGGAACCTCAGACACTGGTCTTTAACAGATGAAATGATACTGACAAGGCTATGGAATTTTAAATTAGTGGGCACTTCTGTTTGCTCTCCTTTGCTTCATTTTGAAATGGGAGTATTTGGAGTGAGTGCGCCAAAGGCAACAAAGAAGAGAGGCGGATTGGGAAGAGGTAGAGGAAGGTGCAGAGGGAACCTGGGTCTATGAGCCAACTTAGCAACCCTGTGCACTGCAGTGTACATCAGAAGATGGGTCCTTATGGCTCTAGATGCAGACCAGGAGTGGAAGGGACTTTCCTGGCTGAGAAAATTCCTGGCTTGTTGGGGGACTAGTCTGGACACCTCACAAGATGCTCATAGCAACAGATACAAGCAAAGGACAGAGCACCTTTTAAAATTACAGCCCTGGCATCTTCCCAGGCCAGCCTTGGAAGAACTGGTCCCAGGATCCTGGCCTCTACTTGTACAACTCAAGTTGACCACTGCCCTGACCAGGAAATAGTTTGAAGCCAGGCACCGATGGTGAACCCAGCCCTCTGGGAACCCATCTAGCCACCTGGTCCAAGGCAAAACCCAGGTGGTCAGGGAACATCTGAGCAGGGCTTGCTACCCAGGTACCAAGGGTCTCACACCCTCCCCCCACAATAGGCTTCAGGTCTGCTTTTAAAAAGTGGACAGTAGGGAGGTCTGAAGGCAGAGTTCACTGCAAAAATAATTTCTGTATTGTGGAGTAGGGGAGAATTCAAAGCTAAGTCACCATTTTTTATGCAGATATGGGCAGATCCAGGTTCTAGAATAGGAAGCTCCCCCATAACCATGACCCCTTCCTCAGCCCTTGATTTGGGCTTCCAGATTCCAGCCTAAACTTGTGCTATGGGTCATTATGAGATTATGATGGCCAACAGGCCTGGGCTATTAGGATGACTCCAGATGATGCAGTAATTTTTCTGACACTGCCTCAAACAGCTCCATTACCACTTCCCCTTGTGCTATTCCATTTTGTCCTCACAGTAAGCAATGAGGGAGTCAGGGCCCAGAAGATTATACCCATTGCACAGATGGGGGAACTGAAGCTCAGAGAAAGAATGAGTTACCCACCACTTTCCATGCCCAGCTCTGATTATAACTGCTAAAGAGGAAACTTGGGGTAAATAACA
The DNA here is from genome assembly GCA_025594165.1 of Tamias sibiricus. Taxonomy (NCBI): domain Eukaryota; kingdom Metazoa; phylum Chordata; class Mammalia; order Rodentia; family Sciuridae; genus Tamias; species Tamias sibiricus. The sequence continues at coordinate 36,406,896 of CM046672.1, forward strand.
CAAAAAATACTAACTCAGTTTGTCTTAAGTTCAGATACTAGACTGAAAACCCTGAGACAATCACTGATCATTTATGATCCTCATCTGAAAAATGAAGACCACAATGTCTACCTCCCAGGGCTATTTGTGGCTCGAGGTGTAACTCAGTGGCAGAGCACTTGCTTAGCATGCATAAGACTCCAGGTTTGGTCCCCACAACTGGAAAAAAAAAAAAAAAACCTTAGGGCTGTTTGTGAGCATTAAGTGGAAAGAATAATTATGGAGGTGTCTAGCACATTTCTTAGCACATAATATAGGTGCTTGATATGATTTTTGCATTCCTGTTTGGTTGTAAAATGTGAGGTGATCAATGAAATTTAGCACAAATCTGATAAGTAGACAGAGTAAGTATCTGTATTTCCAGTGGAAGAGGGATTGTTTTGTTTTGTGAAATTATCTCATAATTTAAAAAATGCACATTTTAAACAAAATAAAATTACATAAAGTTGGGCATGGTGGCACATACCTGTAATCCCAGCTCCTTGGGAGGCTGAGACAGGAGGATGGCAAGCTCAAGACCAGTCACAGCAATTTAGCAAGACCCTGCCTCAAAACAAAAAAAATAAAAAGGACTGAGGAGATAGCTCAGTGGGAAAGTCCCCCTGGGATCAATCCTGAGTACTGGGTGGGGCGATGGGGGAGGGAGTGGGTAAGGAAATCACAGAAAATATAATGCAGGAATGCAAAAACCATTTCAAGGCAACGTAAAAAAAGTAAATATGACCAGACATTTCACGATCGGAAGCATTTTTGAGGGTAGAACTTAATTGAAGTACACCCTGGCAAGTGGCTCCATTCTCACTGACCAGTAACAGGCAGCAGCAAGCAATTTGTCTGCAAAATCTCCCCAGCTCAGTTGCAAAGAGTCATTCTTTCAAGGACCCTTACATAAGCCAGGTCACAGAGTGAACTGTGATTTTGCAAAGGGCTGAACCATTGTCCAGGAATGTTTCTCATTACAGAGGTCACATGGGACTCTAGCTGCCTGTCCCCAGGGCACACTGACCAATGGAGCGAGCTCTACTCCACCCAGGGAGCACAGGCAAGCAATCAGGTCCCCAGTGCACCTCCCCAGTGCTGCTGGCACCTGGACTCCCACATGGACCACTCCCCTCACCGGGTGCTGGATTGCTGTGGCATTTAGGAGTCCCTGGGAGCGTCTGTGTCCCTCCCCACCCCCTACTCATCCTCTTCTCTCCTTTTCTCCCTTCTTTAGCATCTCCCGCTTCACTAATGATGACATTTTCACCAAGTGGCAATGACAAGAGAAATTAGTTCACAGCCTTTGGCAACTGAACATTGAGCATCCAGATTAAACTTTCAAAGGGGAAATATAATCTGTGCATGCAGGGAAATCATTTGGTATTTGGGAAAGACTTCAGGGTGGAAGAGTCCGTATGAGCCACACATCCTCCCAGGGGACAAGCAGGGAGGACACCTGGGAGCTGAGAAAAACAGGCAGACCTACACACTCAGAGGCACGAGACTGACCACATCTGCAAGGCAGAGGGTCCACGTCTGCTCTTAACTACAACCAAAAACTGTCAGGGAGCTCGGCTGCTTAATGAGCCCATCAAGCCGGGGATGCACTGACTGTAACATTTCAGCTAATTGGCCGCAGCATTTCTCTCCCATCAGTTCCCCTCTGGCTTCCCCATGCACCATCCCCCTTTTTCCAATCACTGAAAATTATTAAGAAAGCTTGGCATTAAGCAGGACATGACAGAGCTCTCCTCAGGTGCCCCTGGCACTACTCTCATTGCTTTTTAAAGTCAGAGAATTATGAAGGGTTGTTCCTGCAAGTGGACTGTAGACAAGAAAGCACTGTCTTGCTTTCTTCCACATTCTTATGCATGGGATTAGGTTCCAGGTTCAGGTGTGACTGTGGAAAGACACCCCAGGACAGCTGTAGTGTTGTGTACTGCATCATTCTAGGTGTCCTTTCACATCAGGGTTGGTTGATCCTCTGGGCAGTGGGCAACCTGCAAGGTCCCTTTCAGCAGCACATGAGCTCCCACACCTGAGTCTGAGTTTGCACACTACTGCACCCACAATGCCTAGCACAGTGTCTGGCACAGCACATATTTGACCTTCTACTTATATCTGTTCAAACATAGGAGCTGCTTGAAAAAATATTTTTTAGTTTATTTTAATTAAATTCTGGATTTCAGCTATCTCACTATCGTCAGATTTTTCTAGGTCCCTTTTGGGGTCATTAGGCTGGACTCCCTACGAACAAGGAGTCCTGGATTCTGAGGCTGCCTCTGAATCTTGTCTTGGACCTTGACTTCCTCAGCTGTAAAATGAAACTATTGGACTTTGACCTGTAAAATCCCTTCCGAGCTCTGCCATTCAGGTGGGGAGGTCAATCCCCCAGGTTTGAGCCACTTGCTTAAATCCTCTGTTAAGTATAAATGACAGATGCCTCCTCCTCTCCACCGCTTGTTCTATATTGGATCCATTTAAAGCCTTGCTTCATTTTATGGTGGTAAAATGTTACCCAGAGCCCAACTCCTGAGAAACTCCAGCAGAAAAGCTCTTGACATCACAGCAGTGAAAAGCAAAATTCCAAAATGCAGTCTGGCCCAATAAAATGTGGTGCATGCTTAGCCCAAGGCTGATTGGCCAGTAGGGCCAGGCCCACCCCCACCACTACTTCATGGGCTGAGAGTTGGAAAGAAATAGTTCTCCAAAGGAAACACTGGAGGAAAGAGGACACTGGGCCTCTCAAAAATAAGGGATGACTCCCAGGACCCTGAGAGGCCAGAACAAGTCAGGTTAGGCTCATTTCATGTGAGTTCTGGTATATTTTAAAAAGTGAGTAAATGCCAAAAGATGGTGACAAAAATTATGAGATATTCTTGATGCCTGCTTTCAATAAACGAAAACGAATGACTTCACACAAAGAAACTATTACGACGTGATGATGCTAATCACAAAATACAGAATAGATTCAGACATTAATTCTTAGGGCACTACAAACTCTGTGCTGGATTAGTGGAATACCCCCTTAGGCTTAAGAAAGAAAGGGCATTTCTCGTTGTCATTGGTGGATCTCTGTGACTGTAAGTGAGGCCCCCAGGGGTGCTGTTCTCCTAGCCGTTGTCGATGTGCTTAGTGGTCATGAGTTTTCCAGCAGTCCACAGCACAGTGTCTTGCAGAAGAGGGGCCTCTCTGTGATCCAACTAAATAACTCTATGAATTTGTAGCAGGGCTGATGTGTATATAATTTTATTAGTAGAGAATCTGAAAAGTCTAATTCTGAGACCCCCTTGTAAAAGTGAGGCAGAGGTCTAATAGCCTTCTTGCACCCACTATTTGAAACAGACTAAATTTGGGGGGCCACATCTGAAATTGGGAACGGATTCTACATGCTGAGAGTGGAGGCTGGGGTAGCTAGGACCCCCTCCCACACACACCCCTTGACAGGTGCCAAAGAAGGTGGGAGCAGAGGTTGCCCACTCAGGCTGGCCTAATGCAGGTTGGCTACCACTGCGTATATACCTCCTCTGACCTTTGTCTCACTTTCCTGACACTGTCTGTTCATCCCTGCCTCCTCCTTTAAAAGCGCCCCATTTCAGGAATTTCAGAGATAGGACCTTTGAAAGAATTAAGTTTCTTCGATTTTCCCTCCAAGTTGGCTTTGAATAAAAACATATTTTTCTGTCATATTTGACTCCAACTATTTCTGGATCAGTGAGCATGGTAGCCCAGCCTCTGTCCCCTCCCTGGGTGGTCTTAGAGCCACCAGGAAACACTATCACACAAATGGTAAAAGCCCCACAGGCACTAAGAATAGAACACAAAATGGGGGTGGATAAAGAAGGTTTCACACCCTTGAGCTTCTTATTTTTCAACTGTTGTTTCAACCACTCATGTTGTTTTTAAATTTTTTTTTTCAACAAAGTCACAAATAATCTAGGGCCAGATAAGGAAACAGCCAGGCACATTTGAGCTGAACACAGCAGAGGACACTGCAGGTGAGTCAGAAGCCTGCTTCCCAGATAGGGGAAGCCAAAAGGTCTGCAGATCATGAAACTGGTGGGTCTGACACGGGGAGAGCCAGCTTTGACAAAGCGTGTCAAGGTTTTAAATGGGCACATAGTACGAGATGGAGATGTGAACATCTTGAGTCAATGGCTGGTAGAAGCCCTCCATTATAACAGACATTTTTTCTCTGATGAGAACAGCAGACAGAAGGCTTTGGAAGGTGATCATGCTGGGAGCTGGGTGTGGCTTCTCAGGTGGGAGTCTGTAACTGTTCTTGTACCCATCCTGTATTTTGAAGAGTCCTCACCATTTCATGAGCTTATGAAAAAAAAAATAAATAATTGGGGTGGCAGGGGAGTTGGGGGTGAGGGCAGAATAGACAGAGAGGAAGGTGATTTATCAAAGGTTTTTGGAATCTAAACAAAAATGCTCTGTCCTCACCTTTGGGTCCTTTGAATTTCTCTGCCTGCCTGCAGACAAGAGTGTTGCTGATTTTCTCTGACAAAGACTCATTCAACACGCACTGAAATGAAAACATTAATAGTGAACTGAGGGGTAATTAGAGAGCCTGAGTTTAATTCTGCTGACATTATCCTGGTTCTGTTTGAAAGGCTGAGAGAATCTTCCCACCCTCAAGTAAGCAATTACCCAGTGCCTGAGACCAGCACCTCTGCCCGGGAGGCTGGCTGCAGTCTTAGAATCAGGCAGCCTTAGAAGGAGACGGGGAGGGAGAGAAAGATGGGGGCGGGGTGAGGCTTAGAAATATCTGCAAAAGGAGCTAGCAAGGCAGAGCCCTAGAAAGAAGCCAGGGAGAGACGAAAGAAGCCCCCTGGAGTTGTAGTTGTAGAAAGGATTACAAGTTCACAGAAAGGAGAGGGGCGGCCGGGAAGGGGAAGAGAGCAGGCAGAGAAGAGAGAGAAAACAGAGATGGGGGAAAGAAAACCATGAGGGCTGATGTAAGATGATGCGGAGGCCTGCGCAGGAAAGACCAGAGGAGGGAGATGACATGAAATAGGAGGGAAAGAGAGACTTGGCCTTGGCAAGGTGGAAAGGGAAGAGGCTTCAGGGTGCTTCTCCTGGGAATCAGAGCCCTCCCCGGCCCCGCATCACCGTCACCACCACCCTGGCTTAGGGGTGTTCTCCAGCTCTCCTCCCTCACCGACATCCCAAGGGTCCCCCACAGCCTAGCTGAGCTGGCCCGGGGAGGTGCGGAGTATCCACCGCCTTTGTCCGACGGGAGGGACGCGGCCGGGCAGGGGCGCAGCGACCTGGAAGGCAGGTGTCCCTGGGCGCTCCGGAGCCCTGAGACGCATCGACCGGTCCCCCAGCGCCGGGCGGGCGTCGGCGGGCCGCTTGGGAATGGCAGGCAGAGGGAGGCGGAGGCCGATTGATCCGGAGGCGGGGGCCTGAATGCGGGGGCCGCCATCGATCCCCACCGCCCAGCCGCCTCTGATTGATGACAGAGGCGTTTCCTGGCGGCCCGAGTCGGCCGCGTGCTCCCTACTGGGCCGGCGAGGGCCAGATAAGTGGGAGCAATTGGGCCCAGTGGCGCGTAGGCACATCTGCCCCGCGCGGGTGCCGGGGCCCTGGCTCGCTGCAATTAGGGCTGAGTGTCTAAATCGGCCAAGTTCATCGCAGAGCATGTCCGGTGCCTTGTTTACCGCCGAGACGTGCTCGGCCAGCCCCGGTAGCCCGCCCGCCGGGCGCTGTGCCCGCCTGGGAGCTGCGGGGAGGCTGGCGGCCGGCTTCCTGCGCCTGGGCCAGGGTGGGCGCAGCGCGTCAGGAAGGAGCTCCCAACCAGGTGTACCAAGGCGCACTCGCGTGCGCTTGGCCTTCTCCCTGCCTAAATCAGCCAGTGCAGCCCCCACCCCTGTCCCTACATCATCCCTTCCTGGACCAGAGGACAGCAAGGGCTTATGGATTTATCCACCAGCTCTGTGACCCTGGCTGGGCTCTGGGCCTTCTCTAGGACTGCTTAGTCTCTCTAATTGCGTGAAGGCAATGCATTGGTTGTTAGAAGACTGAGGGAGATATAGAGTTTAGCACGGAAGTTGTCAGACTGTGCCCTTCCTTAACACTGCTGTAGGCACAGTATCAAGCAGACTCCCCAACAGCAAATATGAGCACCACAAAAGCGAGTTACATAATCAAATGGATAAGACACACCAATAATGCTAATAGAACCTTCATTTAAGGAGCACGTCCTGTGTGCTAGCACATGGCCAGTCTCATCCACCATCTGAGATAAGTAGTGTTATGCTTACTTCACAACTGAGGAAACTGAGGTTCAAGAGGTTAAGGATGATGTCTCAGGTCCACAGCTAATATGTGAGGAGTCAGGGTTTGAACCCAGGCCCTCTGGCTCCTGCACCTCTGGCTCTGTCTCCCTACTAGCACATTTACAGCTGTTTCTACACAAGACCCAGAGGAAAATTAAATATTTTAGTCTATCAAGTATCTTGGCTGGAGACTGATTATTTTATGAAAAACGGTCTTCTGACTACGTTCTTTTCTTTCATTCACCCAACAGTAATTTCTTGGGAGCAGTATGTGAGTGCCTGCACCTATACTCACCTCTCATGGATGCAATGAAGTTCTTGCCATTTCCACGCAGACAGACTGGGTGAGCAGGGCAGAGAGAGAAAAGGACCTTGACAAGAGCTAAAACAGAAGACCAGCAAGGTTTTATAAGAGGATCCAGAGAAAGGACGTGCTGATTTCCTGTAGAGAGAACTTTGGAGCCAAATCCTAGAATCATAGCAGGGTAAAGAACAAAGAGACAATAACAGAAGCTAGATGTGCCTCGACTTAAGATGGGTTCCATGAAGGGTGGTTTCAACTAATAAGATGTCTATTGATCAGTATTGTTGTTCATGGAATTCAAGGAGAGAGTAGGAAAGAGTGACTCAGGAGAAAGAACAGATCAGGAAAGCAAGATGGCATTAGTTCCTTTAGGTTTAGGGCAATGACTGGAGATTATTAGGCACCATTCAATGGTTTGGAACAGAACTTTATAAAAAAACAGCAGTTGAAAATTTGTTGATTATGATATCCCTTCAAATCTTGAAAATACCTTAGTTACTCTTATCTTGCTACCTGGATTACCAGCTTAACTAAGGCTTAAGTAACAAAGGAGACAGGTGCAAAATAAAGGCAGAGTTGCCAACCTTTCATCCTGCTTTGAATTACCCATTAGGCATCTGCAGGCAAAAGCAGCCTCTAAATCCTCGTTACAATTTCTTTTTGGTACTGAATGCCATTCCATTGTCTGAAGATACCACTGTTTATTTCCCCATTTACCTACTGAAGAATATGTTGGTTCCTCCCAAGTTTTAGCAATTATGAGTAAAGCTACGATAAACATCTTTGCACATGTTTTTGTGTGATCATGCATTTTAAACTCCTTTCATTAAATACCAAGGAGAATAATTACTGGATCATATGATGAAAGTGTTTAGTTTTGTAAGAAACTGCCACACAGCAGAAAAATTATTATTCAGGAATTTGGGGGCCAGTAGACCTACCTTGAAATAAATGTTAAATGAATTTCTTTAGAGAGAAGACAAAAGATGGTACTGGTCAGAAACTCAGATCTACATAAGGAAGTGGCTGCACCATTGGCATTCCCACCAGCAGTGAATGGGGTTTCCTGTTGCTCCACATTCTCACTGGCCCTTGGTTTTGTCTGTGTTCTAGATTTTGGGCATTCTAAAAGGTGTTTAAAATAATGCATTGTCATTCTAACTTGCATTTCCCTGATGACATATGATATGGAATATCTTTTCATATGTTTATTTGCCATCTGCATATCTTCTTTGTCTATTAAGGTTTGGGGTCCATTTTTATAGGATTGCTTGTTTTCTTATTGATGTGTTTTAAGAGTTACTTGTATATTTGGGATAAGATTCTTTATTAGAAATGTCTTATGAAAATACTCCATCCTAGTCTGTGGCTTGTCTTTTCATTCACTTGAAGGTATTTTTCACAGAGCAGAAACTTTTAATTGTAATATACAGACTCATTTGTCAGTTTTCTTTCATAGATCATGCCTTTGGTGTTGCATTTCAAAAGTCATTGCAAAACTCAAGGTCATGTGCATATCCTCCTATGTCATCTCCTCTGAGTTTTATAGTTTTATGTTTACATTTATGTTCATGATCCATTTTGAGTTCATTTATGTGAAAGATGTAAGATTTGTATCTAGATTATGTTTTTTTGTTCATGGATGTCCAGCTGTTTGAACACCATTTGTTGAAAAGAGTATCTTTTCTCCATAGTATTACCTTTGCTCCTTTGCTAACAATCAATTGAATATATGCATGTGGGTCTATTGAGGGAATCTCTGTTTTGTTCTTTGCTTGATTGGCTTATCTTGAAATCATATGCTGTCAGTGGTCTAATTTCTCCTTCAATATTGAGTTGACTTTTTTTTTACTTCTTCCTATAATTTTTAAAATTAGTTTATCAATATTCACAAAATAATTTGCTGGAAATTTAGTGAGATTGATTTTAATCTCTAGGTCAAGGTGGAAATATCTGACAACATGACAATATTGAGTCTTCCTATCCAACACCATGGAATATCCATTCACTTATTTAGTTCTTACTTGATTTCTTTTGTCAGAGTTTTGGGCTTTTCCTCATATAGCTATTGTGCATATTTGGCTAGATTTATGCCTGTGTGTTTTCTTTTTCATAGTGCTAATAAAAATGGCTTTTAATTTGAAGTCCACTTGTTCATTACTAGTATATAGTATACAGCAATTACTTCTGCATATTAACCTTATGTCCTGGAACCTTACTTTAGTTCCTTATTAGTTACTGGGAGGTTTTATAATCTGTTCTTTCAGACTTTCAACATAGTTGATCAGGTCATTTGCAAGCAAAGACAGGATTCATTCCATCCTTCTCAATCAGTATGCCTTTAATTTACTTTTCTTGTCTTATGCACTAGCTAGGACTTTCAGGGTGATATTGAAAGAAGGGATGAGAGAAGACATTCTTGCTTTATTATTTAACCTCTGTATCTGTAGAAATTTTCTAATTATCTTTCTGATTTCTAGTTTAATTCAATTGAGATCTGAGAATAGATGTATTATTTCTGTTCTTTTAAATATGTTCAAGTGGTAAGAATGTACTATATCATGGTATATATTCTATGCAAGCTTGAGGAGAATGAGTATTCTGCTGTTTTTGGATTAATTACTCTATGAAAGCCCATAATATCCACATGACTGATGTTGTTGAGTTCAAGTATGCCCTTACTGATTTATTGGCCGCTAGATCTATGTTTTTCTGATAGGTGTTAAAGTTTCCAACTATAATAGTAACTCCATCTATTTCCACTTGCAATTCCATCAGCTTTTGTCTGTGTACTTTGATGTTCTGTTGCTATGTGCATTCACATTAAGAATTATGTCTGCATGGAAATTTTTTCCCTTTATCATTATGTAATAATCTTCTTTGTCCTTCAGAACTTCCTTTGCTCAGAAGTCTGAAATTAATAAATCTACTTGTGCTTTCTTTTGATTATGTCAGATAGAATATCTTTCTTCATTTACTTTTAACCTATGTGTGCCTGTATATTTAAATTTACATACATATATTTGAATATAAATGTAAATGCATCTACAGGGTTTCAATCAATATATGATTGAATTTTTTTATTCACTCAGTTTTTGGTCTATTCTGATAGTTTATTTTTCAAATAAATATTACATATATTTAGAGTATGCAATATGATGTTTGATGCACATATACACTGTGAAATGATAACTATGGTCAAATATGTTAACAGATCTATCACTTGATATAGTTGCCTTTTGTGTTCTTGTGGGGTAAGAATATAGATCTAAGCAAATATCAAATATACAATATGTAAAACAGTATTATTAACTACAGTGTTAGCTTCCCATCACTGTGACAAAATACTTTAGATAACCATCTTATAAAGAGGAAAGGTTTATAAGGTTTATGGTTTCAGAGGTCTGAGGCCTTGATCTCTTGGCCCACTGTCTTTGAGCCTGTGGCAAGGCAAAACAACATGGCAGATTACATAGTCAAGGAAGCTGCTCACCTCATGGTGGCCATAAAATAGAAAGAGAGAGAGACGGGAAGGGGCCTAGGTCCCATTATTCCCTTCAAGGATGTGTCCCTCCTGACCTAACTCCCTCCAACTAAGCCCTCCCTCTTTAAGACTTCACTACCTCTCAATGATACCATGGACTGGAGACAAACCCGTGAACAAATGGGCCTTTAGAGGACTATCTAGAGCCAAACTATAGCATAAAGTCACTGTGCTGCACATTAAAGCACTGGAACTTATCTGTATAACTGCAACTTCATACCCTTTGACCAACATCTTACATTTTCCTCAACTCCCACTGCTAGTTACCATCATTCAATTTGTTCCTTCTATGGCTTTGAATTTTAGAGATACAATATATTAATGAGATTATGTAGTATTTGTCTTACCCTATCTGACTTATTTCAGTTAACATAATGTCCTCCAGGCTTATCTATATTGTTGTAAATAGTACTATTTTCTTCTTTTTAAAGGCTGGATAATATGCCAATATACAACATTTATACATTCATCTGTCAATAGAAATTTAGGTTGCTTTCCTGTCTTGACTATCATGAATAATGCTGAAAATGAATATGGGCATGCATATAGCTCTTTGAGATATTGATTTCATTTCCTTTGAATGTATACCCGGAATTGGGATTGCTACATCATATGGTAATTCTATTTTTATTTTTTGTGGAAACTCCATACTGTTTTCCATAATGGCCATACCACTTTATATTCCCAATAACAATGTACAAGAATTACCTTTTCTCTGTATCCACAGCAACACTTCTTATCTTTTGTTTTTTTACGATAGCTATTGCTAATGAATGCAACGCTACCATTGCACAGTTACGTTACTCTGTACTCACCCATGAGATTTATAAATGCTTTCATGCGGTTGCCTGGCATGTTTTCATTTCAGTTTGAAGAACTTCCTTGAAGAATTTCCTATTAGGCAGGTCTACTGGTGACAAAGCTTCTCAATTTTTGTCTGTCTGGGAAAGATTTTATCCTGCTTTCATTTTGTCAGGTATAGAATTCCTAGTTGGCTGTTTTTTCTTTCCAACACTTTGAATATATCATCCCACTCTCTCCAGGCCTGAGAAACTCGGGGATAGCCTGATGGACAAAGTTGTCCTTTATACATGGAAATTTACTTTCTCTTGCTGCTTTCAAAATTTTCTCTTTGTTCTTGACTTTTGACAGTTTGGTCACCATGGGCTTCAGCATGGTATTTTCTTGGACTAAACTTATTTGGGACTTTTGAGTTTCATGAATCTGGATATTGATTTTCCTCCCAAGATTTGAGGAATTTTCAGGCATTGTTTCTGTCCTTATCTCTCTCTTCTCTTTAAATTTCTCTAATGCATATATTATTTTATTAGTTCATATCCATAAGTCCCACAGGCTTTTGTCACTCCTTTTCATTTTTTTTATTCTGTCTAGATAATTTTACTTGATCTATCTTTGAATTCACTTGTTCTTTCTTCTGCCTCATTGAGTCTGCTGTTGAAGCTGTCTGTTGTACTTTTTAATTTTCAGTCATTGCATTCTTGAGCTCCAAAATTTCTGCTTCTTTTTTTTTATTATTATTATTTCTATCTCTTTGGTAAACTTCTAGTTTTGTTCATGTATTTTTATATAAAATAGTTATCTGTGTTCTTTCTTTTTTATTTTGCAGATCATCTCCCATCTTTTATTCTTTGTCCTGAAACTGCTCTTTTTTAAAAAAATTATTTATTTATTTTAATTAGGTATATAAGACAGCAGAATGTATTTTGATTCATTGTACACAATTGCAGCACAACTTTTTATTTCTCTGATTGTATATGTCATGGCATCACACCATATGTGTAATCATACATGTACTTAGGATCATGATGTCCACCACATTCCACCATCTTTCCTGCTCCCATGCCATTCTCCTCCCCTGCTTCCCCTTTGCCTAATCAAAGTTCCTCCATTTTTTCCATGCGCCCACCCTTATTATGGATCAGCAGTCACTCATCAGAAAGAAAATTTGGACTTTGGTTTTTTGGGATTGGCTTACTTCATTTAGCGTGATGTTCTCCAGCTCCATCCATTTACCTGCAAATGCCAGGATTTTAATCTCTTTTAATGCTGAGTAGTATTCTGTTGTGTATATATACAACCGTTTCTTTATCCATTTGTCTATTGAAGGGCATATAGGTTGCTTTGCTTTCATAGTTTAACTATTGTGAAAAGAGCTGTTATAAACATTGATGTGGCTGCGTTACTACATTATGCTTATTTTAAGTCTTTTGGGTATAGACTGAGGAGTGGGATAGCTGGGTCAAATGGTGGTTTCATTCCAAGTTTTCTAAGGAATCTCCATACTGATTTCCAGAGTAGTTGCACCAATTTGCAGTCCCACCAGCAAGGGATGAGTGTGCCTTTTCCCCCACATCCTCGCCAACACTTATTGTTGTTTGTATTCTTGATAACTGCCATTCTGACTGGCATGAGATGAAATCTTAGAGGAATTTTGATTTGCATTTCTCTAATTACTAGAGATGTTGAACATTTTTTTCATATATTTGTTTATTGAATGTATATCTTCTTCTGAGAAGTGTCTGTTCTGTTCCTCAGACCATTTATTAACTGGGTTGTTAGTTTTTTGGGTGTTAAAATTTTTTGAGTTCTTTATATATCCTGGAGATTAGTGCTCTATCTGAAGTGCATGTGGTAAGAATTTGCTCCCAAAATGTAGACTCTCTCTTCATCTCATTGATTGTTTCTTTTGCTGAGAAGAAGCATTTTAGTTTGAGTCCATCCCATTTATTGATTCTTTATTTTATTTCTTGTGCTCTTGGAGTCTTGTTAAGGAAGTTAGGGCCTAATCCAACGTGATGAAAAATTTGGGCCTGCTTTTTCCTCAATTAGGCACAGGGTCTCTTGTCTAATTCCTAGGTCCTTGATCAACTTTGAGTTAAATTTTGTGCATCGCAAAAGATAGAGGTTTAGTTTTATTTTGCTGCATGTGGATTTCCAGTTCTCCCAGCACCATTTATTGAAGCGGCTATCTTTTCTCCAATGTATGTTTAGGGAACCTTTGTCTAGTATGAGATAACTGTATTTATGTGGGTTTGTCTCTGTGTCCTCTATTCTGTACCATTGGTCTACATGTCTATTTTAGTGCTAATACCATGCAGTTTTTGTTTCTATAGCTTTATAGTATAGATTAAGGTCTAGTATTGTGATGCCTCCTGCTTCATTTTTCTTGCTAAGGATTGCTTTGGCTATTCTGGGTCTTTTATTTTTCCTAATGAATTTAACAATTCCGTTTTCTATTTCTATAAGGAATGACATTGGGATTTTAATTGGAATCTCATTGAATCTGTATAGTGCTTTGGGTAGTATTTCCATTTTGACAATATTAACTTTGCCTATCTAAGAGCATGGGAGATCTTTCCATCTTCTAAGGTCTTTTTCAATTTCTTTCTGTAGTTTACTGTAGGTTTCATTGTAGAGGTCTTTCACCTCTTTTGTTAAGTTGATTCCCAATTTTTTTTTTTTTAGGTTATTGTGAATGGGATAGTTTTCTTAATTTCTCTTTCTGAGGATTCATCACTGATGTATAGAAATGCATTTGATTTATGGGTATTGATTTTTATATCCTGTTACTTTGATGGATTTATTTATTAATTCTGGAAGTTTTCTGGTGGAGTTTTTTGGATCCTCTAAGTTCAGAATCACGTCGTCAGCAAATAATGATAGTTTGAGTTCTTCTTCACGTATTCATATCCCTTTAATTTCTTTCATCTGTCTAATTGCTCTGGCTAGAGTTTCAAGGACTATATTGAATAGAAGTGGTGAAAGAGGGCCTCATTGTCTTGTTCCAGTTTTAGAAGGAATACTTCCAATTTTTCTCCATTTAGAATGATGTTGGCCTTGAGTTAAGCATAGATAGCTTTTACAATCTTGAGGTATGTTCCTATCATTCCAAGTTTTTCTAGTGTTTTGAACATGAAAGGGTGCTGTATTTTGTCAAATGCTTTCTCTGCTTCAATTGATATAATCATATGATTCTTATTTTAAAGTCTATTAATGTGATGAATTAAATTTATTGACTCCCATATGTTGAACCAACCTTGCATCCATGGAATGAGCCCCACTTGATCATGGTGCACTATGTTTTAATATGTTTTGTATGCAATTTGCCATAATTTTATCGAGAATTTTTGCATCAATGTTCATTAGGAATATTGTTCTAAAATTTTCTTTCCTTGATGTGTCTCTGCCTGGTTTTGGCATCAGGATGATACTAGCTTCATAAAATGAGTTTGGAAGGGTTTCCTCCTTTCCTCTTTCATGGAATAATTTGAGGAGTATCGGTATTAATTGGAGTTTTCTCTCTCCTTCTTTTCGTTAGGGTGGCTAAGGGTTTGTCAATTTTACTTATTTTTTTCAAAGAACCAGCTTTTTGTTTTGTCAATTTTTAAAAAATTGTTTCTTTTGTTTCAATTTCATTGATTTCTGTCCTGTTTTTAATTATTTCCTGGCTTCTACTACTTTTTAAAAAATATTTATTTATTTGCTTCAGTTGTATACAATGTGTTTTTAGTTTTACCGTGGTGCTGAGAATCGAACCCAGGCTGCGCACGTGCTAGGCGAGCACTCTACCGCTGAGCCACAATCCCATCCCCTTCTACTACTTTTGGTGTTGGTTTATTCCTCTTTTTCTAGGGCTTTGAGCTGTAGTGACAGTCATTTATTTGTTGACTTTTTCTTCTTTAACAAATGAACTTCATGCAATGAACTTTGCTCTTAGCATGCCTTCATAGTGTCCCATAGATTTTGATAAGTTGTATCGGAGTTTTCATTTATCTCCAAGAATTATTCTATCTCCTCCCTGATGTCTTCTGTTATCCATGCGTCATTCAATAGCATATTGTTTAGTCTACAGGTGTTGGAATAGCTTCTATTTTTTATTTTATCCTTGATTTCTAATTTCATTCCATTATGGTCAGATGGAATACAGGGTAGTATCTCTACTTTTTTGTATTTGCTAAGATTTTCTTTGTGGCATAACATATAGTTTCTTTTGGAGAAGGAGCCATGTGCTGATGAGAAGAAAGTGTATGGAATAGTCTATATTTGTCTGTTAAGTCTAACTTATTAATTGTATTATTGAGTTCTATAGTTTCTTTGTTTAGTTTGTGTTTGGAAGATCTATCCAGTGGTAAGAGAGGTGTATTAAAGTCACCCAGTATTATTGTGTTGTGGTCTATTTGGTTCTTGTAGTTGAGAAGGTTTTGTTTGATATATATATAGATGCCCCATTGTTTGGGGCACAGATATTTATGATTGTTATGTCTTGTTGATGTATGACTCCCTTAAACAGTATGAAATGTCCTTCTTTATCTTTTTTCACTAGCTTTGGTTTGAAGTCCACTTTATCTGATATGAGGATGGAAACCCCTGCTTGTTTACGTGGTCCATGTGAGTGGTACATTTTTCCCACTCTTTCACCTTCAGTCTGTGGATGTCTTTTCCTATGAGAGAGTCTCCTGAAAACAGAATGTTGTTGGATTTTTTTAAAATTTTATTTTAAATCCAATCTGTCAATCTATGTCTTTTAATCAATGAGTTTAGGCCATTCACATTCAGGGTTATTATTGAAATATGATTTGTATTCCCAGTCATCTTGGTTTATTTTTGGTTTTTAACTTGACTTGGTTTCTCCTTTGATTGGCCTTTCCTTCCTCCCTTTGTTGATTTTCATTGTTGTTTTTCATTTCCTCCTCCTGGAATATTTTGCTGAGAATGCTCTGCAGTGTAGGCTTTCTCACTGTAAATTCTTTTAACTTTTGTTTATCATGAAAGGTTTTATTTCATCATCAAACATGAAGCTTAATTTTGATGGTTATGAGGTTCTTGATAGACATCCATTTTCTTTCAGAGCCTGGTATATGTTGTCCCAGGATCTCCTGGATCTGAGGGTCTGGGTTGAAAAATCTGCTGAGATGTGAATTGGTCTCCTCCTATGTGTGATCTGATTCCTCTCTCTTGTGGCCTTTGAGATTCTATTCTTATTCTGCATGCTAGACATTTTCCTTATAATGTGAGTTGGTGTAGATCTGTTGTAATTTTATATACTTGGTGTCCTGTATGTAAGCTTCTTTTATTTGATTTTCCAATTCATTCTTTATGTTTGGGAAATTTTCTGAAATTATTTCATTTAAGAGATTGTGCATTCCTTTGGTTTGAATTTCTGTGCCTTCCTCTATCCCAATAAATTTTATATTTGGTCTTTTGATACTATCCCATAATTCTTGCATGTTCTGTTCATGGTTTCTTACATTTTCACTGTGTGGTCAACTTTATTTTCAAGATTGTATATTTTATTTTCATTATCTGCTGTTTTGTCTTCCAAGTGATCTATTCTGTGGTGCTTTCTATTAAGTTTTTTTTTTTTTAATTTTGTTTATTGTTTCCTTCATTTCAAGAATTTCTGGGGGGGTTTTTGTTGTTGATGTTGTTGTTGTTGTTTTCAGAATCTCTCTTTCTTGAAGTAATCTTTTGCTACCTGTATTTGCTCTCTTATCTCTTTCTTGGAGTGATCGATTTTTTGCGTGTATTTGCTCACTTAGGTCATTCTTTAATTCATAGATCACTTTTAATTATGTACATTCTGAAGTCCTTCTTTGACATTTCATCAACTGTGCTGTTTGTGGATTCTATTATTGTAGTATCTTGATTTGTTTGGGGCACTTTCCTCCCTTGTTATTTTTTTTTTTTTTTTCTGTTTTCTATGTGTCTCCCTTTCTTGCAGTGCACATCTGAGGTATTACAGTTTCTACCCTATAATCTTGTGGTGTTAGAATTCTAGTCCCCAGCTGGTGGTCCACAATAAATGCTCCTGCAACTAAAGGTGGTGGTGGCAATAGCGGAGGTAACTCAAGATAGCAGTGGGGGTGTCCCAAGATGGCTGCAACCACTTTTCAGAGATGGGGCTGAAAGGGTGGGTTTCCCGTTTGGAAATGCAGCTGCCTCCAGGCCCTATCTATTGTCCCAAGGTGAGGGTACTGCATGGGGAGGGCTATGGCAATGGCTGCAGTGTCCCAAGATGGAGGTGGGCTACGTCTGGGCTCTGGGGTGTGTCTGCTGGTCAGTGGGGCAGACCTGGCCTAACATTGGCCTAGGCTCCTATGGAGGTGGGCAGGGGTGGTCCTGGGCCTGGGCCTGGGGTCTGGCATGGGTCTCCTGGTTGGTGGGGCAGTCCTAGGCCTAACCTTGGCCTAGGCTCCCATGCTGGTCAGCAGGGTGGTCCTAGGCCTGAGCCTGGGCTCTAGCATGGGTCTGCCCATTTGATGGGGTGGTCCTGGGCTAGGGCCTGGGCTCCAGCATGGGTCTCTCTCTGTGTTCTTATGTAGCTCACTGAGCTTCTTTAAAATAATTATTTTGAATTCTTTGTTTAGCAATTTGTAGATCTTCATTTCTCTGGAGTCAGGTCCTGGAGAGTCCTTTTGTAACTTGATTGTTCCATATTTCCCTGGTTTTTATGTTTCTTGTAGTCTTTCTCTTTCTCTCTCTCTCTCTCTCTCTCTCTCTCTCTCTCTCTCTCTCTCTCCCCCTCTGTGTGTGTGTGTGTGTGTGTGTGTGTGTGTGGTGCTGGGATGGGGATGATTGAGCCCAGAGTCTCATGCATGCTAAGCAAGTACTCTACCACTGAGTCACACCTCCAATCCCTCTTCATGTCTGAAAGAAGCACTCTATGCTTCAAAACTTCACAGACTGGCTTAAATAGGAAAAGCCATTCTTTTTTATTTTTTTTAAACGTTTTTAGATATAAATGGACACAATACCTTTATTTAATTTATTTATTATTTCTGTGTGGTGCTGAGGATTGAACCCAGGGCCTCATGCGTGCTAGGCATGCACTCTGCTACTGAACCACAACCCCAACCTGGAAAAGCCCTTTGTGAGTGGATGCAAAGGTACCAGCTAATTGAGGTGTATGGTGGCTTCAAGTCCAAATCTAGATCTGAGGATGTGTAGGTATGCCTATTCTGAGGCCTCAGAAGGGTGGTGCCTAGAGGTACACGTGGTGGTTGGGTCTAATGGCAGATGGCACAAGTGTGACTGCAAAAATCTGTTGGCCCAGTGGGTGACTATGTTTTGACAAGCAAACAGGAGCTAGGTCAAGTAGATGGTAGGACTGCTGTTGTAGATACCTAGTCCCATGAGCATGCATATGCATCTTCAGTGGATACCTAATCCCATGGGCTACCACACAGCTGTGACAAGACCATTCCCATGGCACACATGCACTAGTTTCAGCAGACACTAGGACAGTGTTGGGTTCAAGCTTCATAAAGGGTGCTGGTTCTGAAGCCCAGATGTGCCCTGGGGCTGTGTGGGGTAGCATTGCTTCTGGCTCCGGTCTTGAGAGCAACACTTGATAGCTCCACATTCAGGCAACACAGTGACTCTGGCTCCAGACAACTCTGGCAACTGGAGTCCACATCAGTGAAGACTGGAGAAGTCCTTTGCCATGGCAGCTAAGGTTGCTGGGATCTCCCAGTGGCAAAAGCTGCTGAAGTCTGCACTTCCCTCTACTCACCACAGGGGGCACTCTCACTTGAGGACATTCATGGTAGTGCTGCAAGGGACTGACTGGGTTATGGGGCAAACAGACAGCCTTCCTACTCCTTTTATGTAGCTGTCCCAGGTCTTTGCACTTCTTGAAGTCACTGCAGTCCCCACACTATACTCTGGGGTTCTCCCAAAGCTATTTTCATCTGTGGCTCCTGACTCAATCTTTTTCTTTTCTTTCTCTCTCTCTCTTCTCTCTCTCTCTCTCTCTCTCTCTCTCTCTCTCTCTCTCTCTCCCCCTCTGTGTGTGTGTGTGTGTGTGTGTGTGTGTGGTGCTGGGATGGGGATGATTGAGCCCAGAGTCTCATGCATGCTAAGCAAGTACTCTACCACTGAGTCACACCTCCAATCCCTCTTCATGTCTGAAAGAAGCACTCTATGCTTCAAAACTTCACAGACTGGCTTAAATAGGAAAAGCCATTCTTTTTTATTTTTTTTTAAACGTTTTTAGATATAAATGGACACAATACCTTTATTTAATTTATTTATTATTTCTGTGTGGTGCTGAGGATTGAACCCAGGGCCTCATGCGTGCTAGGCATGCACTCTGCTACTGAACCACAACCCCAACCTGGAAAAGCCCTTTGTGAGTGGATGCAAAGGTACCAGCTAATTGAGGTGTATGGTGGCTTCAAGTCCAAATCTAGATCTGAGGATGTGTAGGTATGCCTATTCTGAGGCCTCAGAAGGGTGGTGCCTAGAGGTACACGTGGTGGTTGGGTCTAATGGCAGATGGCACAAGTGTGACTGCAAAAATCTGTTGGCCCAGTGGGTGACTATGTTTTGACAAGCAAACAGGAGCTAGGTCAAGTAGATGGTAGGACTGCTGTTGTAGATACCTAGTCCCATGAGCATGCATATGCATCTTCAGTGGATACCTAATCCCATGGGCTACCACACAGCTGTGACAAGACCATTCCCATGGCACACATGCACTAGTTTCAGCAGACACTAGGACAGTGTTGGGTTCAAGCTTCATAAAGGGTGCTGGTTCTGAAGCCCAGATGTGCCCTGGGGCTGTGTGGGGTAGCATTGCTTCTGGCTCCGGTCTTGAGAGCAACACTTGATAGCTCCACATTCAGGCAACACAGTGACTCTGGCTCCAGACAACTCTGGCAACTGGAGTCCACATCAGTGAAGACTGGAGAAGTCCTTTGCCATGGCAGCTAAGGTTGCTGGGATCTCCCAGTGGCAAAAGCTGCTGAAGTCTGCACTTCCCTCTACTCACCACAGGGGGCACTCTCACTTGAGGACATTCATGGTAGTGCTGCAAGGGACTGACTGGGTTATGGGGCAAACAGACAGCCTTCCTACTCCTTTTATGTAGCTGTCCCAGGTCTTTGCACTTCTTGAAGTCACTGCAGTCCCCACACTATACTCTGGGGTTCTCCCAAAGCTATTTTCATCTGTGGCTCCTGACTCAATCTTTTTCTTTTCTTTCTCTCTCTCTCTCTCTCTCTCTCTTTCTTTCTTTTTTTTTTCTTTCTTTCTTTCTTTTTTTTTTTTTTTTGTATATAGATAAGGGCTAGGATCTCCTCCTCTGCCATCTTGCTAACATTACTCTAATCAAATGGATTTTTAACATCTTTTATTTTCTGTAGTTTGAAAGTGACATGTCTATGTGTTGTTTTTTATTTTGTCCATTTTCTTGTTTGGGTGGGGTAGCATTTTATCTGCCTTGCTGTTTTTGAAGTTTTCTGAATATCCTGGATGTGCAGTTGGGTATCTGATAATAATTTGGTGGAAATTCTCAATCATTATTGTTTCAACCATTTCTTCTGTTCCATTTTGTCTTTATTCTCCTGGTATTCCTGTTATACAGAATTATACCTCTTGTAGCCGTCCCACAGTTCTTGGAGATCCTGTTCTGTTTTAGTTCAGTCTTTTTTTCTCTTTGCTTTTCAGTTTTGGAGTTTTTCACTGAGATCTTCCCAAGTTCAGAGATCCTTTCCCCAGTTATATCCAATCTACCCATAGCCCACGAAAAGCATTCTTCATCACAGTAGTTTTTATCTCTACCATTTCCTTTTCACTCTTCTTAGATTTTTCCATCTCTCTGCTTACACTGCTTTCTTGTTCTTATATGAAGCATACTTTATCCATAAAAGTCCTTAGCATATTAATCATAATTGTTTTAAATTCCCATCCTGATAATTCTGACACCCCTAACATTCCTGAGTCTGGTTCTGATGCTTAATCTGTCTCTTCAAACTTTTTGTCTTTTAATATGCCTTATAATGTTTTCTTGATAGTCAGGCATGGTGTGCTTGGTAAAAAAAAAAAAAAAAAAAAAAAAAAAAAAAAAAAAAAAAAAAACTGCTATAAATAAACATTTAGTAATGTGATGGGAAGGTGGGATGAGAGCCATTTGGTAATACGATGATTCGGTCACACAGTGAGTTTTTGCTCCTGGACTGTGAACTTCATGTGTGCTTCTCAGTGCACCCCTGCCACCACCACCAGGTGGGAAGGGATGGATAGAGTGGTCTGAAGTCAGGTATTCTCTTCCCCAGATCAAGTAGGTTGTAGTAAAACCTCATCAGTCTAGGCTCCGGTTAAGTAGTTTCTGCTGAGAGGCAGACCTGTTTAAACACAGAATGCTCTATGTTATTCCAAAATGGCTTCTTTTTCCCTCCTTCTGCAGAAGCAGGAGGGAATTTTTCTCCCATATTCACTCTGGGAACGGTAGAATTCCAGAAGATAAAACTTACAAAAGTGTGGGAGCTCCAATGATCTGGACCCCAGAGTTTTTCTCTCAGGCCTGTCTACACTGAACCTCTAGTAGTTTGTCATTTAATGTTCCAGAATCCCTACCCTGGCACTGGGTCCCACAGAGGTTTCTGCCCTGCTAAGTTGTAATTCTATATATTTTCCTGTTGATCTCTCCAACATGGAGGATGGAAGCTTCTCCTGTGACCTCATGTCTGCCATGGATCTTAGAAGAATTCAACATTCCTTTTCAGTTACTTCAGCTTTTTACTTGTTAAGACAAAGTGGAAACTTCCGTGCTTTTTACATGCCAGACCAAAACCTGGAAGTCTCCCTTTGAAGGATTTTAAATAGAAAGGGTTAGGGTTAAAATGCTTTTACTTAATAACTCATCAAATAATTATTTATTGAATACCTACCACATGCCAGTCACTGACCTAAGCATGTGAGACATATCTGTTAACAAAATGCAAATTTTGGGAGAGCTTGCATTAAATAATGGAAGAGGGGAATATATATAATTTTTAAACATTATAAATAAACACACTGTATAGCATGCTAGAGAGTAAAAACACTATCAACAGAGTATGGTAGGGAGGTAGCAAATGAAGGAAATAGGTTGCAATTTTAAATAGGGTGGCCAGGATAGGCCTCATTGACAAAATGCTGTATACCATTTAGTATAATGTTCTTCACAATTACAGAACTATTGTTCTGATTGTCAATTAGGCAAGAGAAGAAAATAAAAGAGATCAACATAGGAAATGAAGGAGTCAAATTATCACTGTTTGTAGATGATATGATCCTATACTTAGAAGATCCAAAAAGTTTCACCAGAAGACTGCTAGCACTAATAAACAAATTTAGCAAAGCAGCAGGTTATAAAATAAACATATAAAAATCAATAGTTTCCTAAACACTAATAATGAATTGGATGAGAAAGAAACCAGGAAAACAATCCCAGTAGACTCAAAATAAAAATACAAAATGACAACAACAACAATGAAACAACAACCTAGGAATAAATCTAAGCAAGGAGGTGAAATATGTCTACAATTAAACCTATAGAATCAAAGAGAGAAACTGAAGAAAGCAAAAGATAGAAAAACCTCCTATGTTCATGGATAGGCAGAATTAAAATTGTTTAAATGGCCACATTACCATAAGCGATTCCCATTAAAGTAACAGTGGATTAACTATTGTGAATTGAGCTGCTATAAACATTGATGTGATCCCTTCTTTTTAAAATTTTATTTTCTTTTTATTTTATAGTAGAATGCATTTTGACATATAGTATGCAATGAGTCACAATTTCTCATTCCTCTGGCTTTACATGTTTCAGAGTCACTCTGCTAGTGTAATCATACATGTATATAGGATAATACTGTCTGTCTCTTTCTACCATCCTTCCTATCCCCACAACCCTACCTCTCCCCTGACTCCTCTCTACACAAACCAAAGTTCCTACATTCTTCCCTATGGCCCTGACCCACTATGGATCAGCATCTTCTTATCAGAGAAAACATTCAGCTCTTGGTTTTATGGATTGACTTATATCACTTAGCATGATATTCTCTAGTTCCATCCATTTACCTGAAAATGCCATAATTTCATTCTTCTTTAAGGCTGAGTAATATTCCATTGTGTATATGTACCACATTTTCTTCATCCATTCCTCTGTTGAAGGGCATCTAGTTTGGTTCCATAATTTAGCTATTGTAAATTGAGCGGGCTTTAAACATTGATGTGGCTGTGTCACTGAAGTATACTGATTTTAAGTCCTTTGTGTATAAACTGAGGAGTGGGATAGCTGGGTCAAATGGTGGATCCATTCCAAGTTTTCTGAGGTATCTCCATATTGCTTTCCATAATGGTTACACCAAGTTGCAGTCCCACCAACAATGTATGAGTGTACCTTTTTTCCCCACATCTTCATCAACACTTATTGTTGCTTGTATTCTTGATAACTGCCATTCTAAATGGAGTGAGATAAAATCTCAGCTGCAATTCTCTCATTGATAGAGATGTTGAATATTTTATTATATATTATTCATATGAATGGTAAAAGAAGTCATGGTATATACATACACACACACACACACACACACACACACAAAATGAAGTATTACTCATTCATAAAGAAGACTGGCTTGATGGCATTTGCCAGTAAATGGATGGATCTAGAAACTATCAGAAAAAATAAGCCAGTTTCTAAAATACATAATGGTTGAGTGTTTTTGCTGATATGTGGAAGCTAGCCCACAATAAGAAAGGAGAGGGGAAGAATAGATGTTCAGTACATTAGGCAAAAGGAAATGAAGGGAAGGGAGGGGAGATAGAAAAAGGAAAGACAGTGGAATTAATCTGACATAATTTTCCTATGTGCTTGTATTAATACACCGTAGTGAATCCCACCATCATGTATATTCATAAGAATGGGATCTTAACTAGAATAAGATAGATTTTATGCTTGTACAATTATACCAAAATGAATTCTACTGTCATGTATAACTAAAAAGAACTAATAAAAAATGGGGTGGGGGGAGATACCAATGACATTCTTCATAGAACTAGAAAAACAGCGCTAAAATTCATTTGGAAGCATGAAAGACCCAAAATAGCCAAAATAATTTTAAGCCAAAAAAAAAAAAAAAAGCAATGCTGAAGGTATCACAATACCTGACCTCAAATTATATGATAGAGCTATAGTAACAAAAATTGCATGGTACTGGAAAAAATAAACACATAGACCATTGAAACAAAATAATAGAAACAGAGACAAACCCACACACCTACAGTTATCTGACCCTTGACAAAGGTGTCAAAAACATACATTGGAGAAAAGACTGCCTTTTAAAAAAATGGTTCTGTGAAAACTGGTTATCTATATATAGAAAAATGAAACTGGACCCTTATCTTTCACCCTGAAGAAAAGTCAACTCAAAGTGGATCAAAAACCTAGGAATTAGGCCAGAAACCATGTAACTCCTTTGAAGAAAGTGTAGGTTTAACATTTTAACATATAAGTGCAGGCAATGACTTTCTCAATAAGACCACTAAAGCTCAGGAAATAATGACAAGAATTAGTAAATGGGATGGCACCAAATTGAAAAGCTTGTGCATAGCAGAATAAATAATTAATAATGTGAAGAGAAAAACCTACTGAGTGGGAGAAACCCTTTGCTAGATACTCTTCTGACAGACGATTAATATCAAAAATATATAAAGAACTCAAAAAATTGACAGCAAAATATCCCAATCAATACATGAGTAAATGAATTTAACACACACTTCTCCAAAGAAATGCAAACGACCAACAAATACATGAAAGAATGTTCAACATCTCTAGCAATCAGGAAAATGCAAATCGAGACTATATGAGATTTCATCTCATTCCAGTTAGAATAGCAGTCATCAAGAATATCCTTAGGTCTAATTCCTAGGCAGTCATCAAGAATATACTTAGGTCTAATTCCTAGGTCCTTGATCCACTTTGAGTTGAGTTTTGTGCATGGTGAGAGAAAGGGGCTTAATTCATCTTGCTCCATATGGATTTCCAGCTTTCCCAGCACCATTTGTTGAAGAGGCTCTCTTTTCAATATATTGTTTTTGGTGCCTTTGTCTAGTATGAGATAACTGTATTTATGTGGGTTTGTCCCTGTGTCTTCTATTCTGTACTATGGTCTATAAGTCTATTTTGGTGCCAATACCATGCCATTTTTCTTACTATTGCTCTTTAGTATAGTTTAAGGTTTGGTATTGTGATGCCTCCTGCTTCACTCTTCTTGCTTAGAATTGCTTTGGCTATTCTGGGTCTCTTATTTTTCCAGATGAATTTCATGATTGCTTTTTCTATTTCTATGAGGAATGTCATTGGGCTTTTGATTGGAATTGCATTAAATCTGTATAATGCTTTTGGTAGTGTGGTCATTTTGACAATATTAATTCTGCCTATCCAAGAACAAGGTAGATCTTTCCGTCTTCTCAGGTCTTCTTTAATTTCTTTCTTTAGTGTTCTGTAGTTCTCATTGTAGAGGTCTTTCCCTTCTTTCTTCAAGTTGATTCCCAAGTTTTTTGTTTGTTTGTTTGTTTGTTTGTTTGTTTTTAGGTAGAATAACTAAAAGTTTTTTAAAAAAAGAATACATTCAATAATAAATGCTGTAGAGGATGTGGGAACAAGGACACTTTCACACTGTTAGTGCAATTGTAAATTAATACAATCAGTAAGGAAATCCATACGGAGGTTCCTCAAATGACTAGGAATGGAACCACCATGTAACCCAGCTTAGTATTTATCCTAAAGAATTAAAGTCATCATACTATAGTAATACATGCATACCCATGTTTATAGCAGTATAATTCACAATATCCAAAACAGCTTAGGTATCCATCAATGGATGAACTGACAGAGAA
Source organism: Tamias sibiricus (assembly GCA_025594165.1). Classification (NCBI taxonomy): domain Eukaryota; kingdom Metazoa; phylum Chordata; class Mammalia; order Rodentia; family Sciuridae; genus Tamias; species Tamias sibiricus. The sequence goes on from CM046672.1 coordinate 36,432,739, forward strand.
AATGTGAGATAGATACACAATGAAATTTCATTCAGCTGTAAAAAAAAAATGAAATTATGTCATTTTCAGGAAAATAGATGGACCTTAATAATATTATGTTGGGCAAAATAAGCCAAACTCAGAAAGTCAAGGGGCATGTGTTTTCTCTCACGTGTGGAAGCTATAGGGGAAAAGAAGTTGCGGGGGGCCAGGGTATCTCATGAAAATAAAAGGGAGACCAGCAGAGTAGAGAAAAGGAACAAGGGGGGAAAGAAGTGGGGGAGAAAGGAGAAATACTGGGGAATGATGTTGACCAAAATACATTGTTATATAGTGTGCATGTACGAATATGTAGCCATTAGTCCCACTATTATGTACAACCATAGTGCACCAATAAAAATGGAAAAAATATTGCTCTGATTTTGATAGGAATTGTGTTATTCTTATTAGCACATATTAATTGAGCAGAATTAAAACTGAGCTACACCCCTGGTGCCAGTTGGTAGTTTTTTTAAATACAAAAGTAAATGCCATACCCATAAAACAAAGTCAGGATTTCAGACCTTAAATTATTCTTTAAAATATCACAGCATCCCAGAAAACCTAGTTACCACTGAGGGGAAGGAGCAGGGCCAGTTCTACATGCTGGTTGAGAGCTAGGGCTCTGGAACTGCTGCTGTCCATGGCGCCCTCAGTAAGCTACTTATCCCCTTGGGCATCAGCTTTTTCATCTACATAATGTGGATTAATAAAATCCTAAAATCTTAAGATATGTTATCTCACATAGCAAGAGGGAATTTGCAGGTGTGATTAAGGATGTTGAGATGAGGAGATGATCCTGGATTATCCGGGTGAATCCAGTGTTATCAAAAGAGTCCTTACAAGAGGAAGCAGGGGAGATGCAGTCAGGGAGGAGATGTGAGGACCAAAGCAGAGGTCAGAGAGATGATGCTACTCCACTGGCTTTGAAGGTGGAGGCAGGGGTGGGTGAGCAAAGGAAAGCAAGCCGCCTCTATAATCTGGAAAAGACAAACAAATTCTCCCCTGAAGCCTCCAGAAATGGCACAGTCCTGGGGAACATTTCAGACTTCTGATCTCCAGAAAGGTAAGAAAATAAAAGTGTGTGGTCTTTGGTCACGAAGTGAGTGGTATTTGTTACAGCAGCCACAGGAAACTTTTACACCCTTCTTCTGCTAGAGCCCCTGTGCCCTTCCAGGAAGCCCCAGGGCAAGCTGCTTTAGGATGGCATCAGGCTAGCGGCCTGGCAAAGGGTCACATCCAGTTCCCAGAAAACCCATTCCTTGGCCCCCCCTGCTAAAAGTGCAGCTCACAATAGCACGGCCAGCTCTGGGCAGCTCTTCACCCATACACCACTCAGGCACAATTCAAAGGCCAGATCCTGTGTTCACCCAACTCTAGGGACACAAGCCTTGCTACCAACTGGTGTCCTTGGAAGCTCCTCTTAGTTGACCTGAGGTGGGAAAGGAGAACCCCACCACACTCTAAGTCAGCAGGGAGACATCTCAGCTGATGCACCGTCTCCAAACATTCCCTCTCCTGCCTTCTCCACGTCACCACCCTCTCCTCAGAGGGCTGTAGATGGCAGAGGACTACATTGGCCAAAACCAGCTTTATGATCACTTACACTATCTTACACAAGTGCTTCAGTTCCTCGATTCTGATTATAGGAGTCCTGGCACCTACGGTGTAATTCTCAGCCTTTGGAGACTCTGCGAGGCCTCAGAAGCAAAAAGAATGTTCACATAAGCACTGGCCCTGCTGGCCTGCAAGGGAAGACCAAAGCACCACACAGACTGACATTCCCGTGTGCTAGTTACGAGGAAAGCTCATGCTGAGCACGTCACATGAGAAATGGACTTTGATCCTCACACTGAAGTTCTGTCATTCCCCATTTTACAGATGGGAAGATTGAGGCCGAGAGATCAAGTATTTTGCTCAGGGTTACAGAGTAAACAGCAGGGTTGGTATTCAAATGAAGGCAGTCTGCTCTTCACTCAGTAGTTAGTGTTTAAGGGTAAGACCCCAAGCTGAACTACTCTGACTTATAGAAGAGAGAGAGATCTTAAGGGAGCAGCGGAATGGGGGTCAGAGGCAGGAAGTGGCAATAGAGCTAAGAACTGTAGTGAGAATTGTCCTCTTCTTCACCAACCTTCCTCCTCTTCTTCTTCCTCCTTCTCCTCCGTCTTTCTCTTTCTCCTTTTTCTTCTTTTAAATTTTGTGGTACTGGGAATGGAACCCAAGTAAGCTCTACCACTGAGCTCTATCTCCAGCCCTTTTCATCTTTGTAGGTTGAGACAAGGTCTCACTAAGTGGCCTAGTCTGGCCTCCAACTTGCATCCTCCTGCCACAGCCTCCAGAGTAGGTAGGATACTGAAAAGAAATTTCTAAGAAGGCTTTTTTCACTCCTTTGCTGCAGATTACATTTAAGTCCTTTCTCTTCCCTGTGAGACTTCAGTAGAGTCCAGCTCGCTCCCTGAGAGCGAACACTGAGGTTTGCATCGAGGTTGGTGTAGGGTGAAAGCCTAAGAGGCAGACTCAAGCAAGGAAGGTGCTGCTGACATCCACCTTTTGACTTAACTTACAGTTGTAGTTTTTTAATATGCAACACTGCTTTAACCATAGACGTGGGGTTTTAGAAATGTTCTATTCATCATTTTTAATGTGTTTTTAAATAATTACTCAATGATAACAGTTTATTGCAGAAAATATGGTCAAAAGCATAAAATAAAAATTGTCCTTGATCACTACCCAGACATGATCACATAAGATTTTGATATATGTATTCTTTCAAGCTGTCTCTGCACAAATCTAGTTTTTCTTAAGTTTTATTTTTAAATGGGATCAGAATAAAACTGTAAACAAACACAAAAAATTAATTTCAAAGAACAGAATAAAATTACATAAATAAAAGTGGCATCACACTGTCATATGGGTTTTGTTTGTTTATTTGTGACTCAGAAGATTAAAACTCAGGCCTTGTGCATACAAGGCAAGTACGCTACCACTAAGCCAAACACCATCCCCTGTCATGTGGTTTTTAAATCTACTATTGAGCAACTTTGTGGGTATGACTTCAGGTCAACTCTCCTTTAAATAAGATTTTCTTATTTTTTGCAGGATGCTCTACTCTGAGCTAAATCCCCAGTCTTTTTTTTTTTTTTTTTTTTTTTCCTTTTTAGTACAGTTCTTGCTAAGTTGCCTGGACTAGTCTTGAACTTGTGATTCTCCTGTCTCAGCCTCCCAAGTAGCTGGGATTACAGGCGTGTGCCACAATGCCTGGCCTTCAACAACATTTTGATATCTGCAAAGTAACCCATTGCATGGAAGAATCAGAACATAGTTAATAAAACTACTGTTATTACCTATGTGTAATTGTATAAGTCGCTTTTTGTCTTTCTAACTAATACCAGAAAAACACCTTAGAGGAGGAAAGAATTACCTTGGCTCATGGTTTCAGAAGTTTCAGTCCATGGTTGGCTGGCTCCGAGGCCCTGGGCCTGAGCAGAGGCGGAACATCATGGCAAAAGGAGTGTGGCAGAGGGAAGCTGCTCACCTCATGGCTGCAGGAAAGTAGAGAAAGGAAGGAAGGGAGGGAGGGAGGAAGGCAGGAAGGAGGAAGGAAGGAAGGGAGGCAGGAAGAAAGGGAGGGAGGGAAGGAAGTCAGGGAGGGAGGGAGGGAGGAAGCAGGAAAGGGAGGGAGGGAGGAGGAAAGGGAGGGAAGGAGAGAGGGAGGGAAGTCAGGGAGAGAGGGAGGGAGGGAGGAAGGAGGAAAGGGAGGGAGGGAGGGAAGAGGAAAGGGAGGGAGGGAAGAGGAAAGGGAGGGAGGGAGGGAGGGAAGTCAGGGAGAGAGGGAGGGACGGAGGGAAGGAAGGAAGGAAGGAAGGGAGGGAGGGAGGAAGGGAGGAAGGAAGGGAGGGAGGAGGAAGGAAGGAAGAGAGAGGGAGGGAGGGAGGAGGAAGGAAGAAAGAGAGGGAGGGAGGGAGGAGGAAGGAAGGAAGGGAGGGAGGGAGGGAAGTCAGGGAGGGAGGGGGAGGAGGAAGGAAGAAAGGGAGGGAGGGAAGGCAGGGAGAGAGGGAGGGAGGAAGGGAAGTCAGGGAGGGAGGGAGGAGGAAGGAAGAAAGGGAGGGAGGGAAGGCAGGGAGAGAGGGAGGGAGGGAGGGAAGTCAGGGAGGGAGGGAGGGAGGGAAGAGGAAGGAAGAAAGGAAGGAAGGAAGGAAGGAAGGAAGGAAAGGAAGGAAGGAAGGAGGAAGGGAAGGAAGGGAGGGAAGGAAGGGAGGGAGGGGAGGGAGGGAGGGAGGAAGAAAGGAAGGGAAGGGAAGGAAAGAAGGGAGGGAGGGATGGAGGGAGGGAAGGAAAGAAGGAAGGGAGGGAGGGAAGGGAGGGAGGAAGGGAGGAAAGGTAAAGGTGGAAGGGAGGGAGGGAGGGAAGAAAGGAAGGAAGGAAAGAAGGAAGGGAGGGAGGGAGGGAGGGAAGGATGGAAGGAAGGGAGGGAGGGAGGGAGGGAAGGAAGGAAAGAAAGAAGGAAGTGAGGGAGGGAGGGAGGGGCCTTGCTGGCCATCATGTGCCGCCTATAATCTCAGCTATTCTGGAGGTTGATGCAGGTGGATCAAGTTCAAGGCCAGCCTCAACAACTTGGTGAAACCCTGTCTCAAAAAATAAAAAGGACTCAGTTGTAAAGCACCCCTGAGTTCAAATCCCAGCACTACCAAATAAATAAATAAATAAATAAATGAAAGGAAGAGGCTGGGAAGAAGATACAACCTTCCAGTGCATGGCCCCAAGGACCCAATCCCTCCACTAGGTCTCACCTCCTACAGTTTCTACTACCTCCTGACAAACGCCATCAAATGATTAATCCCTCAGTGGACAGACCAGCCCTCGGGTCCAATCACTTCCTGATAGTCCCACCTCTGAACATTGCTGTGTTGGGACCACGCCTTCCACATACGAGTTTTTGGAGGACTTTCCAGACTCTAGTACACATTTCTTTGACAAACTCCTGACTCTCCTGGCTGATATTTTCTATCTAAAAATTTAAGAATACAATGAGATGAACAGTTTTTTTGGGGGGGTTAATCCTGAACAATCTAAGGAAGCACTAGTTTGTGATGTAGAAGTAATAGGATCTTGAGAGAAAAGGCAAGATCACTTTAGCAATAGGGACAGCTTAGGAGAAGAACTCTGTACCTACATGGTTAGACGTCTGTACTAGATCTAAAAAGGGATCAGGGAAAGGGGCGGGAGGAGATGTGTACAGTCCCTCCAGTAGAGATTGTGAGAAAGTATAGAGTTTATGTTTCTTAAAAATAATAATAATAATAATAATAAAATAATCTTGAATATCTTCTTACGAATAAACCCAAAGTAGAGGTGAGGTTGAGGAGTGATACAGAGGAAGACACAGAGGGGCTGTCCAGGAAAACATTTTGCACTCAATTTCAAAATATTTAGGGATTTTTTTTAACAGTTCTAATTTGAAATTATCTCAGTCTAGGAAGCAGGAAAAAGAAAAGGTTTATTTATGAAGGATCAAGGACTGTAATCGAAAAACACAAGAAACAATTTGTCATTAGTTGTTACTGACCAGGCCAAAAGAATGTCTAAGACTTGGTGTCGTCATGAACTGAATAGTGTCCCCCAAAATTCTTATCTTCCTGGAACCTCAGAATGTGACCTTCTTTGGAAATAAGACCTTCACGGAAATAACTAGTTAAGATAAGGTCATAACAGGATTAAGGTAGGCCCTAAGTTCACTGACTCTGTCTGTACAAGAAGGTCATGTGAAGGCACAGAGATCAGGGGAAGGCCACGTGGCAATAGAGGCCCAGAGTGAGTGGTGCATCCAAGTCAAGGAGGGCCAAGGATTGATGGCGTCCAGAGTGAGGAAGGGCATGGGAGACCTCCTCCTCCAGAGCCTTCAGAAGACACCAGCCCTGCCAACACTGATACTGGACTTCTAGCCTCCAGAGCTCCAGAGACAAAAGATTTCTATTGGTTTAGACCACCCAGTTTGTGATTCTTTGTCATAGCAGCCCTAGGAAACTAATACAGTTGTTAATGATTTTTGTCACCCTAAACAAGATAAAAAATAATTATTATTTGGCAATAATTATTTGGCTGCCATTTGTTTTTAATAAGAGTTTTTTTTTTAACAAGCAATCCAACAAACAAACAAACAAACAAAAGCAAATAAGCCATGGAACCATGCTCCCATTTCTGATGGGAGAACTGGAGAGCTAAAGAACTGGCCTCTGTTTCTGATGGATAGTGGAAATGATGTAAGAAGACAGCTACGGACATCAACAGTGGTGTGCTTGATGCCCTCACTCACCCTGCTTGAGCAGATGATGCCACGAGACCCAAACTGTTATCTGTTGACTTTCCCCACCCTTGGAGGGATCCGGCCAAAGTCACACCATGATCCAGGAGAGTCTATGATGTTGCAAACATCTCAGATTATCTACCCCCAGGAAGAACATCTAAACCTCAGAGGATCCCCCTAAAAGCACACATCCATGGGTGACATGGGTGACCAGGGTGTGTCTACTTCCTTTTGAGGAGTGGGGTGGTGGCTAAGCATATGGAAGGCTATCTGAATTTGAATCCCATCTGTGTTACTCTGTGACATGAGGCAAATTATTTAATGTCTTTGTGTCTCGGTTTCCTTGTCTGTAGAATGAGGTTAATACTCCTTAATGTTGTTGAAAGCTTAAAATAAATAAACACATAATGCACTAATGTGGTGTCTGGCATAAGCACTCAAAGAATGTTAGCTATTATGTGTATTAAGCACACTCTACATCCAGTAAGTAGGTCTCTGTTTTCTTTTTAATGCAGTGTTGAGTGCTTACCAATCTATGGCGGTAGGCTGGAGGGGTGCTGAGATAAGCTGCTTCTCCTTCCCACTACTCATCAGCTACTTTAGGAGATTAAAAAAAATCACTATAAAAAGGACATACACAAATGGAATAAGAGGGACATGTAACCAAGAACAAATACAAAAGATTGGAAAAACCTGAACAGTGTCACAAAGAGCTCTTCTCATGAATGAAACTTGTGTGTAAAGAGGGAATAAAAGATTTTGAAAACCATTTGGAGCAAGACAACCCTGTAAGGAGCACACTGCTGAGGTCTAACGATGCTGAGTTAGGACAGACGGTAAGCAAATAAACACAAACTTTGTTTTGCAGGACCCTGGTTTGTTTCAGCATCGTTATGCATAGAACAGGCAGAACAGTCACAGTTTGGAGAGAAATGAAGCCTAAATAGCTAAGGAAATTATGAGTGAGTACCAGCCTAAGAGCAAAGACATCTCAGGGTCACAGGAAATTTTAGTCCTGGCTACAGAACCAGTCAGTAAATGGAGGAATTGTGAAGGTTTAGGGAGCCAGGAAAGAAGATCTGGAAATATGTCCTAATCTTTGAACTGAGTATAAATGTGAGAGATTCTTAAGCCAGGAAAAAAAAAAAAAGAAAAAGAAAAAAAAGCTTGACATTTTAGAATGTATGCATATACTAGGACAAAAAAAAAAAAAAAGTGATCATTTGGAGCAAGGGTGAGCTCATGAGTTCACCTATGAATCAATTATGCCTTCAGCCCTGGAAGCTCTATTTGAGCCCCCTTTAACCTCACATCCCCTATCCTGCACCTCTCAGACTGGAGGATATTAAGTTCTATCATTATTCACTAGTGCAATAGGCAGAATAATGGCATCACAAAGACACCCATGTCCTAATCCTTGGAACCTGTGAATATGTATGTTACACAACAAGGAAGATTTAAGGTGGAATTAAAGTTGCTAATCAACCTTGAGATGACCTGGACATGAGTTATTTATTTGACACAATGTAATCACAAGAGTTCATGTAAGAACTTCAGAGGTGTGGGGGAGATGTGATGGCAGAGGTCAGAAGGATGTACTTTGAAGATGGAAATGACCATGAGCCAAGGAATGCAGCAATCCTCTAGAAGCTGGAAAAGGCAAGGAGACATATTCTCCCCTAGAGCCTCCAGAAGGAACTCAGCTCTGACAAAAATGCCATTTTAGCCTATAAGACCCATTTCCAACTTCCAACCTTCAGAACTAGAAGATAAAAAAACTGTTGTTTTAAGCCATTAAATTGTCTTAATTTGTTACAGCAGCAGTAAGAGATTAACACACCCAGTCTCCACATTATCCTATAATTATTTTCTAATCATTTAAAAGAACTTCTCTTTCTCTACATCTGATCCCCTTGCCTATCTGCCTTGCTTAATCTGCATGCCTTTCTCTATCAGACTGCAACAAAGTTCTTGATTAACTCAGACCTCCCTTGCCCCTGATTTTGCTCCCAGAAAAGAAGGAAGTACCTCTTTCTCAATTCCAATTTCAGATGGACATGCTCTTGTCAGCATGTTTACAGGGACCAGGATGAGCAGCAATCCCACCCTGCCCCAGTACTCCCCTTTGGCTGGAAATGGAAGGCAGAGAAGTAAAGCAGTCATGCAGTGAAGAGTAGATGTTGGTGCACAGAAGTGAAGATGTCCATTTGCTTCCTCAAGCTCTGTTCTGTCTGTATCAGGACTCTACAGCAGATCAACTCTCATTAGATGCTCCTTTATAGCTCTTGACCAATGGACTCACGTCTTCAGTAAGCTGTGCCAGTGGGGAGCGTTTGCTCTCAGAGAAGAGAGATTTTTGCCTGTAGAGCAGTGGGGGTGGCCATAAGAGTTCCTAACCTGTATAGTAGGGGACAAGGGTCATCTTAGTTGATGCATATTTAATATCTTGAAATCAGGAAATTAACCAAGGTCATCCCTTGATCCTGTTAAGTCTGGTAGTTCCAGTTGCTGCAAATATGTTTTAAATGGAGAAGAAATGAAGGCTTCAGGGTTGGGTGGGAGTTGCTGTCTGGTGTGGAAGCCCATAATAATTTTTTTAGTATTCTCTGTTGTGTTCCCATCACTCCCTTCCATAGAAGCACCCAGTGATGGCCATTAAGCCAGTCTCTCAGATGTCCCCTCTCTCAGGATGTTTCTCTTACCAAGAAATGGCTTATTATCTTACTACAGTAAGACTTGCATACCCATGTTTATAGCAGCTCAATTCACAATAGCCAAACTATGGAACCAGCCTAAGTGTCCACCAAGGGATGAATAGATTTTTGTATATTGAGAGAAGTAGAAGAGAGGAATAGATAGACGTTGGATAATGGATACACAGTGGAGTTTTATTGAGCCAAAAAGAAAAATGAAATTATGACATTTTCAGGAAAATAGATGGAACCCAAGACTATCATGCAGTAAAATAAGTCAAACTCTGAAGGTTATGGGTCATATGCTTTCTCTCATATGTTTTTCTCATATACTAGAGAGGAAAAAGGAAAACAAAGGTGGAAGTGGATCTCTGAAAAATCAAAGGAAGATCATTAGAGGAAAGGGACTAAAGAGTGAGAGGCATGGAGGGAGGGGGAAATGCCAGGGAACAATGTTGGTCAAATTACATTGTTATATTGTGCATGCAGGAATATGTAACAATAAATCCCATCCATATGTACAACTTTAATGCATCATTTTTTTAAAATGAGGAGAAAAAAGAAAAAAAAAACTTAAAATGGCTTATTAAGTTGTTTAAGTAAATTCTGGATATTAATCCCTTGTCAGATGAAGAGTTTACAAATATTTTCTCCTGTTCTTCAGGGTTTCTCTGCACTTTGTTGATTGTTTCCTTAGCTATGCACATGCTTCTTAGTTTGATATAATCCCATTTATCTTTTGTAGCCTATTTTTCTTTTGTAGCCTATATTTGTAAGGTTTTATAAAAAAAAAATCATTCTCTTTACCAAGGTCTATAAGTGTTTCTCCTTTCATTTCCTCTAGTGGTTTGATAGTTTCAGATCTGACATTTAGGTTTTTGATCCATTTTGTGTTGATTTTTTTATATAGACAGAGGTAGAAGAAGAGGGATAGACAGAGTTTGGATAACAGGTACCAAAAAAGTGGTTAGAGAGGAGAAATCAGCTCGAATGTTCTATAGCACTAATTTCTAGCAAAAACAATTAAGTCTTTCAAAATAACAAGAATTTGAAGTTTCTCAACACAGAGAAAGAATAAAAGTTTGAGGAGATGGAAGTACAAATTATCCTGACTTGATCATTGCACATTGGATCTATGTACCACATTATCCTACACATATAAATATACACAAAAATGACCTGTGCACAGCTACAGAGCCCAGTGAAGTCTAGTTGGTGCTCCGTGGGGTGTCACTCGTGAGGCTGTTGATAAACCAATGTGAGGGCATATTCCTGGGAGAGAAGTCAGCCTGGAGCAGGACCTGAGCCTCCTGCCAGACACACATGGGCCAGAGAGAAAAGACTAGGCACCAAACCTCAGAGCTGTTTCCTAAGCATAGCCTCCAAGATAATAAGGTCAGAGGGGTGCAGCAACAAAAGACCAGAAAACCAAAGTGCCAGGCTCCAGTTGAACCACCATAGAAGAAAGATGAGGAGTATGTATCTGCATCATTTCTGGAGAGGCCCTGCAAACATGAGTGATGGCTTTTGGTGAGCTCACTGATTTATTATCAGGCCTCAAGGCAATCTTGTGTGATTTTGCTTTAAATAATCAGATATTATCATTTCCTCTGCGCTGCTCAAGAATTTTCTCCTCCCCATTGTTTCCTTTATTACTTCTCATCCTCCCTCCCTTTGTTCCTCCCTCCTTCGTTCTTACCTTCCTTCCTTCTTTCCATCGATTCATCCTCCTTTTACCTCTTCCCACACTTGCCCTATTCCTTCCCACAAGCATTTCCTGCCAATCTCTTCCATGCTGGTGTTACAATTGTGGTACTGAGAGCTTAGATTTCTCCTTGAATAGATGCCCAAGAGTGCCAGTTATTTAACATTCAATACCTGTACACAGCTTGTGAGCAAACCATATTTTAGTGTCTGTCTGTGTTTAGTCAAATACCGAGAACATATGCCTTTTTGTAAATCTACTCCCAGGACTGCTAAAAGTGATTCAGAAAACACTCCTAAATGTGCCAGCATCCATCTTTCCCCTCTAGCGGAAAGGATTCACTCGGAAAGAGCTCACTAATTTGTCACCAGACCGGCCCCACCTTAACACTCTCCCTCCCCAGCCTCTGACCCTTAAGAAAGGAGCATCTACAGATGAGCATTCACAGCAGAGGGGACAGACACGGCATGCTGGCAGCAAGCTCACAGCACCTATCCATCTCCGACATTTAATGATGATGCTTCCAAGAAAGAAGTAAAAATTGCCATACGGCACTGCAGGAAAACAAAGACACTAAAATTTAAGAGGGGAGTAAAATTTGTTTATGGACCTCACTAAAAAAAGTTGCTGAGTATTGAGTCTGGAGACCCACGCTGCTGCTGTTCTTCAGGACTTTTTGGTGGGATGAGGAGGGGACTGCATGTGCTATTTTGGGAGATGGAGTTGTTGATTATTATTGTTGTTGTATTCGGTTTTCTTTTAATCAAGTTCTGTTTTCAGGGAGCATCATAATTTAACCAGTTTTTTAATCAATAACCCAAGAAATCCTAATGACTACTTACTTCAACAGAGCATTCTTGAAGCTCTGGGCATAAATTTCATACAGAATGCTCTACCCAGAGTTTTCCAGGACAGTGATCACATATAGAGTGGCAACTGTGTTCTAAGCATTTTTCATATCTTGTTTCCTTTAAGTCTTAGGAAAATCCTCAAAGTAATTATCATTTTCCCTACTTTGCAGCAAGAAAATTGAGATTCAGAGGTCATGTTATGGTAAGTGGAGGAGCCAGGACTCAGATGCAGGTCTGCATAATTTCAGAACCTGTGTCTTGTCTGTCTACTTTATTACTTTCCCAACTGCACTGTTCTGAGCTTTCTGGAATGTTTCAACGGGACATTGTGGAAGGGCTCAGATACACGGAGAGAGGTGTCATAGCGAGTGACTCCTATGAGGTGAATTCTGATCTACTGCATTGCTCTTTGCCCAGCAAAAAATTCACAGGGCTGCCCACTCTGAATAAAGCAAGAGATAAATTGCTTTGCTTTGAAGTATAGGCATCTACCCAATGATGTCCCTCCATACACCAATAAGGAGACATGTGCAAATATCTAGTTTAATCTGTTTTAAATTAAAGTGTTTTTCTAACCCAAATTTTACCATTTATCCTGTCTCAAAATGTTTGTGATTTTTTTTTTTTTTTTTTTTTTTTTTTTTTTTTTGGTACCAGGGAGGATTGAACTCAGGGGCACTCGACCACTGGGCCACATCCCCAGCCCTTTTTTGTATTTTATTAGAGACAGGGTCTCACTGAGTTGCTAAGTGCCTCGCCATTGCTGAGGCTGGCTTTGAACTCGAGATCCTTCTGCCTCAGCCTCCCAAGTGCTGGAATTATAGGTGCATGCCACCGCACCTGGCCTGCTTGTTAATTTTTTATTCTTCGCTTTGGAAATATATGATCACATAGCTAATATGAAATTATTTTTATGCCTTCCTTCCTTTAATATAATTAATATTTATCAAGTATCAACTGTTCTAAGTACTCAAAAAATGTTTCTCACTTTTACACTTATTTATTTCATTCAATAATCTTGTGAAGTAAATATTAACATAGTCCCAGAATAACAAATTTTACCTTATGTACCAGCTCCTTAGTCAAAGAGTATTCATTGGGTATTAGCCATACACCAAAATTGTCCTAAGCACTAGAATCTCTGGGTAGAAAACAGTAGAAAAGGAAGATATTTTTTGTTATCAACTTCTGTATAACAAGATCTTATCACCTCCCCAAAATTATCAGCTTAATGAAGAAAAAAATTAAACAAAGAATACCTAAAATAATGAAACTATGTGCTCATGGGTTGGAAGACTTGGTATTGTCAGGATGTTACTTCTCTACAAATTGATCTACAGTCTCAGTGAAAATCCCAGCAGAACTTTTATTAGAAATTGACAAGTCGATTCTAAAATTTACATGGAAAAGCAAAGGACCTAGTACGACCCAAACCAACATTGAGAAATAAGAAAATGTTGGATAACTCATATTAACCTGATTTTAAGACTTTCTATACTGGTGGAATAATCAAGACTGTGTGGTACTGGCGTAAGGATACACATACATCAGTGAAATGGAAAAGAGATTCCAGAAATAGGTCCTTTTTATGTGGTGCACTGACAAAGGTGCTAAAATAATTCAGTGGAGATATGATAGTCTTCTCAACAAACAGTGCTAGAATAATCCACGTAAAAACAAACTGCAAACCTCAATTCATATCCTGTGCCATATTTTTAAAAATTGAAGAGGATCATACATCCCAACATAACACCCAAAGCTTTAAAGCTTCTAGAAGAAAGTCTGGAAGAATATTTGCAATCTTGGGTTAAGCAAAAATTTCACAGATATAATACCATAGTCCAGCATGGTGACGCATGCCTGTAATCCCAGCACTTGGGAGGCTGAGGCAGGAGGATCACAAGTTCAAAGCCAGCCTCAGCAATGGCGAGGCACTTAGCAACTCAGTGAGACCCTGTCTCTAATAAAATTAAAAAAAAAAAAAAAAAGGCTGGGGATGTGACCCAGTGGTTGAGTGCTCCGAGTTCAATCCCCAGTACCAAAAAAAAAAAAAAAAAAAAAAAAAAAAAAAAAAAAAAAAACACCATAGTCCATAAACAATTCGATAAACTTCAACAAATTAAAATATCTGCCCCTCAAAAGACTCTGAAAATAAGATGAAAAGACAAACCACAAACAAGGAGGAAATATTTAGAAAGCACATACCAGAACTTCTATTCAGAATATAAAAAGGACATTTAATGTTTATAGGAGCTCAATTCACAATAGAGAAGTAAGGGAGCCAACATAGGTGCCCTTCAACTGGTGAATGGATAAAGAAAATGTGGCATAGATACACAGTGGAGTATCACTCCGTCATTAAGAAGAATGACTTAATGACATTTGCCAGTAAACGGGTGGATCTGGGGACTATGTACTAAGTGAAATAAGCCAGTCCCCAAAAGCCAAAGATCAAATATTTTCACTGAAATGTGGAAGATAACCCACAATGAAGTGGGCAGAGCAGGCAGGGAACAGAAATTCAGTAGATTAGACAAAGGGAAGGGAAGGGACAGGAAAGGAAAGATGGTGGAATAGATCTGACATAATTTTCTTATGTGAAGGCACCACAGTGAATCCCACCAATCAGGTTCCTCCACAAGAATAGGGTCCTAATTAGAATAAGATATATTCCATGCTTGTATAATTACATCAAAATAAATTCTACAGTCATGTGTAACTAAAAAGAATCAATAAAAATAGTAATGAAATAAATAAAATAGGTAATAAAAAGGACCTTTATAACTCAATAATAAAAGTGTTATTTAAAAAGGAAAAAGTGACAAAGGATTTGAAGAACAGCTTCAAAAACTGCTGGCAATGATGTGGATAAAAAAGAACTCGTACACAATTGGATAGAATGTAAATTAGCATGGTCATTATGGAGAAGAGTATGGAGGTTCCTCAAAAAGAACTAAAAATAGGGCTAGTAGTATTGCTCAGTGGTAGAGTGCTTGCCTAGCATGTGTGAGGTCCTGAGTTTAATCCACAGCACCACACACACAAAAATAAATAAATATATAAATAAAAAAGGTGTACCATATGATCCAGCTTTCTCACTTCTGGGTATATAGTCAAAGGAAATGAAATTAGCATACCAAAAATATACTTGCATTCTCACATTTATTGTGACACCACTCACAATAGCTGAGATATGGGATCAGCCTATGTGCCAATCAATAGATGAATGGATAAAGAAAATGTGACATACATAGACATACATACACAATGGACTATTTATTCAGCCATACAGAGGATGTAATCCTGTTGTTGGCAGCAAAATGAATGTTTCCATTCATTTCTGGTGGACAATATATTATGCAAAATAAGGTTAATCCAGAAAGATAAGTACTGCATGTTCTTTCTTACATGGAAGCTAAAAATTAAATTTAAAAAAAATGTTGATCTGAAAGTAGAATAGTGATCACTAGAGATTGGAAAAGGCATTGGGGTGGGGAGAAATTGTGGTTGCAGTTGGTCAGAGCATGCTGTATATGCATGTATAGAAATATACTGAACCCCATTAATAGGTACAATTAATATGTGTTAATGCAGTGTGCACGTACAAACATGCAACAACAAATTCCACCATTATGTACAACTATAATGAACCAATAAAACATGGAAAGTGTATTAATAAAAATGCTTTAAAATAAATAAGAAATAAGCACATGAAAAGATATGCAACATCATTAATCATCAGGGGAATGTAATAAACCACAATGAAATAATACTACATATCCACTAGAAGAAAGGCTTTCTTAAAAATGAGACATATATAGACTACTTCATGCAACAGCCACAGAATGCACATTATTCTCAAGATTAAATTAAAAATTCACCTAGATAAACAACATTCGGGGCCATAAAATCCCCATTACCAAATCTAAAAGAACAAAATCAGCCAGGTAGGGTGGCACAAGTCTGTAATCCTGAGGGCTTGGGAGGCTGAGGCAGGAGGATCACAAGTTCAGGTGCTAAGAAACCAGCGAGACCCTGTCTCTCAATAAAAAACAAAATATGGCTGGACAATCTGGAAAGCAGTATGGAGATTTCTTGGAAAACTTGGAATGGAACCACCATTTGACCCAGCTATGCCAGTCCTCAGTCTATACCCAAAGGACTTAAAAACAGCATACTACAGGGACACAGCCATATCAATGTTTATAGCAGCGCAATTCACAATAGATAAATTGTGGAACCAAACCAGATGCCCTTCAGTAGATGAATGGATAGGGAAACTTTGGTATATATACACAATGGAACATCACACAGCACTAAAAAGAATAAAATCATGGCATTTGCAAGTAAGTTGATGGAGTTGGAGAAAATAATACTAAGTGAAGTAAGTCAATCCTAAAAAACCAAAGGCCGAATGATTTCTTTGATATGAGGATGTTGACTCATAATGGCGATGCGGGGGAGCATGGGAAGAATGAAGGAACTTTAGATAGGGCAAAGGGAAGGGAGGGAAAGGGAGGGGACATGGGGGTAGGAAAGACAGTGGAATAAGTTAGATATCATTACATTCATGTATAAAGACATGAATGGTGTGAAAATACTTTGTGTAGAACCAGTGACTTGAAAAATTGTGCTCTATATATGTAATATGAAAGGAATTGCATTCTGCATGTATAACAAATTAGAATAAATAAATAATTTAATAAAAAAAGAAAAGAAAAATAAAAGTCAAGGGGTGAACCTAGGCAGGACTCTCTGGAAATTTTTCTGGGATCCCTAGTAAAACTGGAATGCAGGAAGAGCACACTCACCCTCTCCTCTCTGAGAGGACCCACTATCTCCCTTGAGAGTTTTCCCTTTCTCTCTTCCTATCCCTTCAATAAACTCCTTGCTGGTATTCTGAGGGAAAAAAAAAAAAATATATATATATATATATATATATATATATATATATATATATATATATATGGCTGGGGATGTGGCTTAGTGATTGAGTGTCCCTGAGTTAAATCCCTGGTATTAGCACCCACCCACCCCCCCCCAAAAAAACTCACACAATATCTGCTCTCAGCCAACAGTGGAATTTAACTAGAAAACAATAATAGAAAAATAACAGAAAAATCACAAACATCATGAGATTAAACAAATTCTTTTTTTTAAAAAAAATGGTTCATATTCCAAATTATATTGTCATTTTGTGTATTGTGTGTATGTATGAACCAACAAATCCCATCAGTATGTTTGACTATAATTCACCAATAAAAATATGTGGGAAAAACAAAAAATTGGTGCATATGTGCATATGTCTCTCAATAATACAGAATGGTGGGTTTCATTGTGGCATATAGGTGCATACATAAAACACACAATTTGATCAATTTCATTCCCTCTCACACTACCCTAATAGTTACCCTTCTACTTTCATGCCTTCCCTTTTTTTCTTTGCTTTTTTCCCCCTCTACTTTCCACATATGAGAGAAAACATAAAATACTTTCCTCTCTGTGTCTGACTTATTTCAGTAAAAATGTTGGCCTCTAGTTCAATCTCATTTCCTGAACATTACATAATTTCACTCTTCTTTATGGCTCAATAAAAGTCCGTTGTATATATATATACCACATTTTCTTTATCCATCTATATGCTGACAGACACCTAGGTTAGTTCCATGCCTTGGCTATTGTGAATTGTGCCACAATAAACATGGGCATGTGCATATCTCTAAAGTATGCTTTCATTCTTTTGAATAAATACTAAGAAGTGGTATAGCTAGATCAAGTAGTAGTTCTAATTTTTGCTTTTTGAGGAGGCTTCAAATTGACTTTCATAATGGCAGTACTAATTTACTTTCCCAGAGGTAGTATAAGAGTTCCTTTACCCCTCAATCCTCACCAACATTTGTTGTTATTTGTATTCTTGATGATTGTCATTCTGACTGGAGTAAGATGAAATCCATGTAATTTTGATTTGAATTTTTCTGATGGCTTAAGAATTTGTTCAACATTTTTTCACATTGATTTTGACCATATGCACTTTTTCTTTTGAGAAAAGTCTGTTTAGCTTGCCCATTTATTAATGGGTTATTTGCTTTTTGAATGTTAAGTTTTTTTTTTTTTTTTCATTCTTTGTATATTCTGGATATTAGTCCTCTGTCAGAAGAATAGCTGGGAAAGACTTTCTCCCATTCTGCCGGTTGTCTCTTCATTTTGTTCATTGTTTCCTAGAAGCTATTTGATTTGATGTCATCCCATTTATTGATTCTTTCTCTTGTTTTATGAACCATAGAGGTCCTATTTAGGAAGTCTTTGCCTACCCCTATATGTTGAAGTTCTATTTCTCCTAAGAAAAATTTCATTTCTCCTAAGAGTTGTAAAGTTTCTGGTTTTATACTTAAGCCTTACCCATTTTGGCTTGAATTTCATACAGAATGAGAGATAAGGATCTAGTTCACTTTTCTACATATGGATAACTAGTTTATCCAGCACCACTTCTAAGAGGTTATCTTCTACAATGTATTTTTTTTTTTTTTTGGCACCTTTCTCAAGATTCAGATAATTGTAGCTGTGTGGGTTTGTTTCTGTGTCTTCTACTTGGCTCCATTGGTCTACATGTCTGTTTTGACACTAGTGTCATACTGTTTATATCACTACATAGAACAATTTGAAATGGGTTTTGTGGTGCCTCTAGCATTGCTCTTTTTGTTCAAAATTGCCTTGTCTCTTCTGGGTCTTTGTTTCTTCCATATGAATTTTATAATTTTTTTTCTAGTTTTATGAAGAATATCACTGGGTTTTGTATTGGGATTGCATTTAATTTGTAGATTGCTTTTGGTAATATGGTCATATTAGCAATATAATTCTGCCTATCCATGAACATTAGAGGTCTTACCATCTTTTAGTGTCTTCAATTTTTTCTTGGGTAAACAACACATTTCTAAATAATAAGTAAAAGAAAAAATCTGAAGATAGAATTTGAAATATTTAACTAAACAAAAATAAAACTTGCTAAAAATAGTGGATGCCATGAAAGCAATGCCTGGAAGGGAATTTAGAGCATGGGATATATGTAGAAGAAAAAGATAAAGACCTCAAAACAATAATCTAAGTTTCATTCCAAGGAAACCAGGAAAACAGAATAGATCAAACCAAAAGTAAGCATTAAAAAACCTAAATAATAAAAATTAAAGAATAAATCAATGAAATTGAAAACTTGAAATCAAGAGATAAAATCAATGAAATAAAAATCTTATTCTCTGAAAAGATAAATAAAACTAGGCAGCCTCTACTCAGACTGAGAGAGAGAGAGAGAGAGAGAGAGAGAGAGAGAGAGAGAAAACAGAAATTACAAATATTAGAAACAAAAGAGAGGACATCATTATAGATCCCATGGGTACTAAAAGGATAATAAAGGAATATTATGAGAAACTGTATACCAGTAAATTTGATAACTTACACAAAATAAACCAATTCCTTGAAATATACAATATGCCAAACTCACACAAGAAGAAACTATTTGGGGCTGTGGCTGTGGCTCAGTGGTAGAGTGCTCATCTCACATGTGTGAGGCCCTGGGATCGATCCTCAGCACCACATAAATAAAATAAAGGTATTGTGTCCACCTACAACTAAAGAAAAATATTTTTAAAAAGAATAAACTATTTGAAGCCAGGCACGTTGGCCCACGCCTATAATCCCAGCCCCTCAGGAGGCTGAGGCAGGAGGATGGCGAGTTCAGTGCCAGCCTCAGCAAAAGTGAGGCACTAAGCAACTCAGTGTGACCCTGTGTCTAAATAAAATACAAAATAGGGCTGGGGATGTGGTTCAGTGGTCAACTGCCCCTGAGGTCAATCCCTGGTTATACCCCCCCCCCCAAAAAAGAGAAGAAACTATTTGAAAAAGCCTGTATCTTATCAGAAATCTAATCAATTTTTAATAACATTGTACACAGAAAACATTAAGCCCAGATGGGCTCACTGGTGAATTCTATCAAACATTGAGAAAGAAATCATACAAATTCTCTATAATCTCAGAAAACAGAAGCAAAAGAACTACTTCCTAATTTATTTTATGATGCCAGCATCACCCTGATACCAAAACCAGACAAAGATCTTACATGAAAAGAGAACAAAAAATAAATATCTTTAATGAACATATGTGCAAAAATCCTCAAAAAAAATTTTTTTTAAATCAAATCCAAAGCAAGGCATGGTGGTACATACCTATAACCCTATCTGTTCAGGAGGATGAAACAGGAGAATCATGAGTTCAAAGTCAGCCTAGACAACATAGTGAGATCCTATATCAAAATTTAAAAAGAATTAAACCTAACAATCTACTAAAAGAATGATACATCATAATGAAGTAAAATTTATCCCAGGTATTCAAGGCTGTTTCAACACTTTAAAATCAAGACTATATTCCATATTCCATCACACAAACAGGCTATACAGGAAAAACCATGATATTCAACATTGAGATACTCAAAGCTTTCTCATAAAGATCAGGAACAAGGTACAAATACCCATTCTTGCTGCTTCCTTTCAACATTTTAGCAGAAGTTTTATCTGATGCTATAAGTAAATAAAACATGCCAGTCGAGAAAGAAAAAAATAAACACATTGTTAACAGGTGGCATGTTTATAAGTGTAGAAAATACAAGGGAATAGATTATTTTAAACCCTATAACTAATAAGTGATTCTAATGAGGTTAGAAGATACAAGATTAAAATACATTGCTTTCCTATAATAGCAACAAACAAGTAGAATTTGAAAATAGCAACTATTTATGTTAGAAACACAAAAAATGAAATGCATAGGTATGAATCTAATAAAATATGTTCAAGATCCAAATAAGGAAAAGCACAAAACTTTAATGAAGGAAATCAAATAAGAACTAAGTAAATGGATGTCTATTTCATGTGAAGGTATAAGAAGACACAATATGGTCAAGATGTCAAAAACTGACAACTTGATCTATGTTAAATGCAATCTCAGTCAAATTCCATCATGTTATTTTATGTATATCAAATTGATTTTAAAGTTTATGTGGAAAGGAAAAAGAGCTAGAATAGACAACACAAATTTGAAGGACAAGAACAAAGTGAGACTTACTATAAAACTACATCAATCAAGACAATTGGCA
Source organism: Tamias sibiricus (assembly GCA_025594165.1). Classification (NCBI taxonomy): domain Eukaryota; kingdom Metazoa; phylum Chordata; class Mammalia; order Rodentia; family Sciuridae; genus Tamias; species Tamias sibiricus. The sequence goes on from CM046672.1 coordinate 36,453,449, forward strand.
AAATTGGCAAAAGAAATAGTCAAATAGATCAATGGCTCAGAATAAAATTCCCAGAGATAGGCCCCCCACAAATATAGTCAGCTTATCTTTGACAAAGGAGCAAAGGCAATACAATGGAGAAAAGAAATTCTTTTCAACAGATGGTGTTGGAAAAAATGGACATACACATGCAAAAAACAAATAAATCTAGACAGATCTTAAACCCTTCGCATAAATTAAATCAAAATGAATCACAGACATAAATAAGAAATGCAAAACTATAAAACTCATAAAGATAACACAGCAGAAGTTCAGATAACTGACACCATTATTGGTAATGACATTTTAGATACAACCAAAAAAATTACGAATTGCTAAGATGTACTTTGTTATAATAAAAGCTTCGGCTCTGCAAAAGACACCATCAAGAGAACAAAAAGACAACTGCAGACTAGTATAAAATATTTGAGCAAGAAATATCTGATAAAGGATATTATCCAAAATAAATCTTTTTCTTGTGATTGGATTACATTCTGATAAATTCATCATAAGTTGAAAATATTGTAAGTTAATAATGCATTTAGTACACCTAACCAATTGAACATCATAGGTTAAATATACAGTGCCCTGTAGATTATTGGGTGTTAACCCTTGTGATCTTGGACTAGGAGTAAAATTTCAACGTAGCACTCAGTATCATTAAAACATTGCTAGCTAAAATTCTGTTTCTACTGAATCAAAAGATCAAAATTCAAAGTATAGTTTCTACTGAATGCAAATTGATTTCTCACAGGAAAAGATCAAAATTCAAAGTAGAGTTTCTACTGAATGCAAATTGCTTTCTCACCTTCATAAAATCAAAACTCATAAGTCAAACCTTTGTAAGTCAAACTGTGCTAAGTTGAGGACCATCTGCTTGCAAAGAAGTCTTAAAACTCAACAATAAGAAAATATACAACCTTATTTAAAAATGGACCAAAGACCTTAAAAGACATCTCACCAAAGAAAATAGGCACAAGATGGAATGCTCGTCATATGTCATCATGGAAAATGAAAATTAAAACAACAATGAAATACCACTACATACATACTAGAAGGGGCAAAATCCAAAACAATGACTTCAACAATGCTGGTGAAGATGTGGAGCAACATGAACTCCCATTAGGAAGAAAATTTGCCAGCTTCCTAAGGCTGTGGTATAAATGTCTATGTCCACCTCAAAATTCATATGTTGAAATCTTAAACCCCTAAGGTAATTAAGTTGGTATTAAGTTGGTAGTTGGAGCCTTTGGGAAGCTATCAAGGGCCACAAGGAGAGAACTCTCATAAATTGGATTAGTACAAAGCAGTCAAAAAGAGACCTTGCACCCCTTCCACCATCTGGGAATATAGCAAGATAATATAATTCTGTGAATCAGGAAGCAGACCTTCACCAGATATTGAATCTGCCTGTGTCTTTAGCCTAGACTTACCAGCCTACAATTGGGGGCGGGGGTAAAAAAAAAAAAAAAAAAAAAAAAAAAAAAAAAAAAAAAAAAAAAACCTCTCTTATTTTTAAACTGCCTAGTTCGAACCATTTTGTTACAGAATCCTGAATGCTAATACACTCTTGAAACTAAGTATATTCTTACCATGTGATTCAACAATCACATTCCTTGGCATTCACCCAAAGGAATCACAAACTTATAGCCAAAGAATAACTTTCACCAGAATTTTTAAGTAGTCTTATTAATAATTACTAACACTTAGAAATAACCCAGATGTCCTTTAGTAAGTAAATGAGTAAGTGAATTGGCACTGCCAGAAAATGGAATATTATTAAACAATAAAAATAAATGAGCTATCTTGCCATGAAAAGGCAGGAGAAAAACCTCAAATGTGTGATTTAAGTGGAAGAAGCTAATATTAAAAGGCTACAAACTGTATGATTCCAAGTGTATGACACTCTGGAATAGGCAAAACTGTGGACACAGAAAGACATCTGTGGTTTCCATGAGAGGAAGGGGTGGAGAGGTATACAGGTGGAGTACAGGGGATATTTAGAGCAGCAAAACCACTGCATTATCCTATAAAGGTTGATACATATTTTAAATTTGTTCAAATCCATAGGATGCAGAACACCAAGAGTAAGCTCTATTGTAGGGTATTAATTTGGGATGATAATGATGTGTCAATGCGGATTCACCAGTTGCAATAAATGTACCACTCTAGTGGGAATTTTGATAATATAGGAGGATTTGCACATGCAGGAGTGGGGGCTATATATAGAATATCTCTGCCTTCCTCTCAATTTTACTATGAACCTAATTTGGCTATAAAAATAAATTCTTAAAACAAACCTGAAGCCGGGCATGGTGGCGCACGCCTGTAATCCCAGCACTTTGGGAGGCTGAGGCAGGAGGATCGCGAGTTCAAAGCCAGCCTCAGCAATGGCGGGGCACTTAGCAACTCAGTGAGACCCTGTCTCTAAATAAAAATACGAAAAAGGGCTGGGGATGTGACCCAGTGGACAAGTGCCCCTGAGTTCAATCCCTGGTACCACAAAAAAAAAAAAAAAAAAAAAAAAAAAAAAACCTGAACGCACAAGGTACAAGCAAGCATGAGAAAAAAAACCTGCAACTATCATATATTGCTGGTGAGAATGCAAAATGGTAGAATCATTTTGGAAAACAGTTTAACAGTTTCTTATAAAGTTAAACATGTTCAAACCAAATGACCTTGCCATCTCCACTCCTGGATATCTGTCTAAAAGAAAACATATTTGTACAAATAACTGTACAGAAGGTTTATAGCATCATTTTGATAATAACCACAACTGAAATGTCCATTAACTAGTAATTTGGCTATAAAAGACAGTGATCACATGATTGTACAAATAATTCACAATGGGTGGGGCACTAGGGAAAAATAGAGTTACCTTAGATTAGGTAGAGGGAAGTGAAGAGAGGGCAGGGGAGAGGATGTGGGGATAGGAAGGTAGTAGAATTATTATTTTTACTATTATTATTATTATTATATTTTTATAAATGGAATATTTATGTAACAAATATTATTATAAGACATTATTACTTTATATATATGTATATATATGACTGCATGACCAATGTGATTCTACAACATGTACAACCAGAGAAATGAGAAATTATACCCCATCTATGTATGATATATCAAAGTGCTTAAATACATTCTACTGTCATGTATAACTATGTGACATCTTCCGTATGACAAGTGAGCAAGGCTCCTTGTCTGATAAAATAGGGAAGGAAAGCAAGGCATCTTTCCCTCTTCTAAGGAACAATGTAACACAAATATGGCGCTGCTGTGGCTAATTTTATCTCTCTATATTTCTACAGCTTTATTTTCTATATGGCCACTAGGGCTTATATTAGCTATTAAGCCTGAAACTAACCACACTAAATTACTCTGTGGAATCTGGGCCAGGAGCTCAATAGCATATTCTTAAGCGTACTAGTAGAACAGGATTTATAATTAGACATTAGGTTTGTAAGTAACGATTAAACTTGTGGCTCTTGCTATGCCCCATAGTTCAAACTTTTAAGTTATAGTTATAAGGCCTTTTTGTGATTGATAAGGACTTCTTTTATTTTAAGTAGTTTAGGATATTAGTTTAGGATATACTGATATAAGTTTTCCATGATATAGACCCCTTAGATCTGACATTTGATCGAGGGAATAACACCTGTTAACTTGACTTCTGAGAAATAACCATACTTCCTTTTTCTTGAGTTCCAAACAAAGTAATTATAGGAAACAATAGGAACCTAATAAGTTGAGTATAGTTAAAGTTTAAATAAGCTGTATTGGAGCAATCTAGCTGTGAGAAATTATGAGTGGACTTACGGGGTTACGAAAATAGGTTTATGTGAAAACATGTTTTGTATTACTATACGATTGTTCTTGACATTTAAGATTGATCAGTGTATGCTTTTTCCTACATCTTTAAATAGGATTAATCAGTAATATGTACTTAGAAAATATCCTGTTTCCCTCAGAGTGTATAACTCTGAAATTCTCTGATGTAACTTCAAAAGCTGTAATGTAAAATGCTGTGCTTCCTGGGCTATAAAAACTCAGGCAAGAAAAGTAAAGTTAGAGTGAAGCCTCCAGACCTGTGTGCTGCGTGGTTTTCTCTCATTGCTTCGCTGACTTCTTCACCTCCCCTTGCCGGAGCTGGCCTCCAGCATAACTAATTAAAACAAATTAAAAACTAAAACATAATAAAAGCCAGGTGCAGTGGCACACACCTATAATCCCAGAAGCTTGGTAGGCTGAGGCAGAAGGATTTCAAGTTCAAAAACCAGCCTCAGCAACAGTGAGGCACTAAGAACCTCAGTGAGGCCCCGTCTCTAAATAAAATACAAAAAAAAAAAAAAAAAAAAAAAGGATGGGGATGTGACTCTGTGGTTGAGTGTCCCTGAGTTCAATCCCCAGTACTCCCCAAAAATAAAAAATAAATAAAAATAAAAACTTTGGTAAACATTTTTCTGCCAGAAAAAAGAAAAACAAAAAGACAGTGATCACATATATACAATAGAATGTTACCATGAACTAAAAGGTGACAGTCTCCTTATATATTATATTATATTATATTATATTATATTATATTATATTATATTATATTATATTATATACATGTTAACAGCAAAGACTACATTCTCTATTATTTCTATTATTCTACTTCTATTTCTGGGTGGCAAAATTATAAAGACAGTAATCAAATTGATGATTTGAGAGGCTCTGGGTAAGGGTAGAGGATTGACTACAGAGGGTTCTGAGGGAAATTTGGAAAATGATGGTGGTGGTTTCACAACTTTATGTATTTGTCAAAATCTAAATTTGCTAGTTGTTTTGATACATGGAAATATAATTGATTTTAGTATATTAATCTTAGAGCTATCAAATTTGCTGGACTTTCCTATTACTGGTAATGATTTTATGCTAGATGCTATTGAATTTTCAACATAGGAAATTTTATAGTTTGTGAATTAGAAGAGTTGTTACTTTCTTTTAACTCCTGATATTTTTATTTGTTCTTATTACACTAAATTTAATAGAAATATTTCTAAAATTATTACTACTAATTATAACTACAAGAGTCTTTAGAAGGTGCTATCAATTTCATGATGTTTTCTTATATTTCTAATTTTGTACAAATTTTTATTACAGATGCATATATTCGTCATCTTGGGCTCCCATAATAACAACAGCAAAAATCCCATAGACTGGTCAGCTTAAGAATAAATGTTTTCTCACAATTCCAGAGGCTAGAAATCCTAGACAAATGAATTAGATGAGAGAGAGAGAGAGAGAGAGAGAGAGAGAGAGAGAGAGAACACATGAGCACTTCCTGTCTTTATAAAACCATTAATTCTACCATGAGGATTCTATCATCATGAGCTAATCTAACCTTAATTACCTCCCAAAGTCTCCATCATATCCCAAATACCATCAAGTTGAAGTTTAGGGTTTCAATGTGTTCATTTTAGGGGAACACAATTCAGTCTATAGCAATGGATATTGAATTTTTATTAAATGTTTTTTCTGTACTTATTGAGTTTATCATTAAATTTTTCTCTTTTACTCCATCAATGAGCTAAATTAAGCTAAATATTATCTAGCATAAAAGCTTCTTTATTTATAATCCTGAAATAGTACTCTTAATCATGATACATTGTTATATTTATTGCTTGGTTCCAATTGCTTTGCTAATAATTTATTTATTTCCAAATAAACATGAAAACATAATTTAAAGTTGTGTTTATAGTTGTTTTCAGAATATAATTGTTTTACTCTGTTCAGGTATGTATCAAAATTAGAGCATTTTATCCTTACTATTAGGTAAAGAGTTTTACACAGAATTATAATCAGATGTTCCTTAACACTTCACAAAACTTGCCTATAAAATCCAATCAAACTAGAATTAGAAGATTTTTAAATGAGTAGATTTAACACTATTTTGTTTCTTTTGTGGTTATAAGTCTGCCCAGATTTTCTATTTTATCTTGAATCTCTTACTAAAAATATGTGCATTTTGGTGTAAGTTTCAGACTCATCAAGTTGCTTATGGTGTCTCTTACAATGTATTCATTTCACTGGGTCACTAGTTATTCCCTTTTTCAGAACTAAAGCTTCTTACTTACTTCCTCTCCATCCTGATTGAATTTACCAGAGGTTTATCTTTTTTATAAAAAACTAGCTTTTAGTTTTGATTTGTTCTCTTAAATTTTGTTCTTGTCTCTACCAATTTCCTTCTACTTAATGGACTTGCTCTATAATTTCTTCGCTAGCAAATAAATTTTACTCAGTATTTTATTTAATTACCTCATGCTTGCAAAATAAATAGAACATAATTTAATAGATACTATTACTTAAAATATACATATGCTATAGAGACATTCTGTTCCTTTTTCCCTCCCACTTAGAAATAAACATTATACAGACTTTAGAAGCTATCATGTAAATATGTGTTTTATGCTTTTACTATGCATGTATACAACCATAATTAATATGTAGCATTATTGTACATGTTGTAAAATTCATTACAAATGGTGTAATATAAGCGATATGTTAGAATAGGACTGTCTTGCATTCACCCCCTTGCAGAAACATGATTTGAAGAACTGTACATATGCAAAAATGCCTACACAAAAGCTAAAGACATTAGATGATGGTATATAGCATATGAGTGGAGAAAAGATATAAGATGCATTGAAGAGGGTAGGAAGGACAGTTTTACATTGCCCCCATCCAAACCAGTGCAGCATAGCCTGAAAAGAAATAACTTCAGGAGGAGTCCAAGATGGCAGACAGGAGATAGGTGCTCTCTGGACATAGTTACTAAAAGACACTTAGTGGGAAGTTTGAACACATTACTAGCAATACTCCTGCAACTGAAAGGGAGCTGAGACATTTGTGCATCTCTGGACGGTGAAATACAACGAACTCCAGACCGCCGACTGACGGGGGCCTAGTTGGAATCATCCACAGTACGAAACAGCGCTATCGGTGCTGCCAGCACAGCTGGCCCGATAACATTGTGGCAAGGGGAAGATACAGACAACAGCTTTAAAACCGAACAGCGAAGAAGGATAAAAGGGAAGCTAGACGCGAGTGGTGTCCACATAGAGCTCTTTCACACAACTTATCAAACCAATCTTGCATGCTCTGAAGTGACACAAAGGTCTGCAGAACTGCTGTTGAGCCCAAGGAGAGCACCACCATCTTTGAGGAAAGCAGTGGCTGACCAGGACAAAGAAACAAGGAAGAAAGGAAAAGCAGCTGCAGACATCCAGGGATCCGCCAGTGCTCTGAGAACAGCACACACCTGGGTGAGACTCAGGCAACCAGCAGGGGAGGGCGTGTCTGAGGCCAGCGCAGTGGCCCCAAGAAGATACAACTGTGGGTGGGCATGGGGAAAGGGTGCCTTCTAGAGGGTCTCTTTCCCAGTGCCATTCATCTACCGACACACAATCCCCCTGAGCCACTCTTCCACTGTGCCATTCTGCCACTGGCCAAAGTTGCAGCCTTGACTCCACTAACAGAATCGCTGACTGTCTGGACGTGATCTGAGACAATTGGCTTAAACTGGAAGGGGAAAAAAGAAGGGCTTCCCAGGGTCCATTTTGTTTGAGACTTGTTCCCGGGTTTGACTTTTGTTTGTTTGTTTTTGTTTTGTTTTGCTTTGTTTTTTTGTTTTTGATTGACAGTGTGTTTGTTTGCTTCTGCTCCTCTTTTCTTTCTTTCTTTTCTTCCTTCTCACTTTTGTATCTTTTCTTCTTCCTTCATCTTCCCTATTTATACCCTGCCATTGTATACTCAACAGAGGCAAAAACAAGTTATACGCAGAAATTGGGATTTCTAGAATGGGTGCAATTGAAATATGTAGCAAAGTGGTGTTATATATAGATTATTCTCTATTTTCTTGACTCACTCTCTCTTTCCTCTCTCTTACACTAATTTCTACTCCTTTGTCACTTTTTTTCTTTTCCATCTTTCTTTATTTCTTCTCTCAACCACTGCATAAGTAAGGTGTATATATAAATCAGTCTTTCCACCTAATCATTCACTCCATTCTCTTTCCTCTCTTGTCTGCTGATACTAAACAACTTCCATAGAACTCTCTTTTTATACTTTCTAAGAAAGAACAATTCAATACACTCACTTCCTTCTTCCTAAATGTATCACCTCTGTGTCCAATACTTGAAACTATAAAACCCGATTAGAAGCATACAAAGTAAACTGAAAACAATATCTGGGTTAACTAAATCTGTACATTGTGATCAAACTGGGATTTTCTGAATAGAAAGTGTTAGATTTTAAAGTGTAAAGGAATTATAAGTGGATCTGATAGCATTAAACTACAGGAGCAACATAAGGCTTCAAGGTAAAATCAAAATAGTCAAGGTCCCACAGTGCAGGAAGAAAAGACACATAGCAATATGAAGAAACAAGGGAAGAAAGAGACACAAACAAATCAATATACCTCCTCATTAGATTCCATGGCAAGCACAGTTGGTGAAAAGCCAGAGAAGGAATTTAGAAATTACATATTCCAAATGTTTATGGAACTTAATAATGAACTCAAAAATTAGATGATGGAGCAAATACAGGTGGTAAAAGATCATTTCAACAAAAAACTCCATAAACAAATACAGGAAGTAAAAGATTACTTCAATAGGGAGATAGAGGCTCTAAAGAGAAAACAAACAGAAATTCTGGAAATGAAAGAAGCAATAAACCAAAATAAAAGCTCAATCAAAAGCATCACCAACAGAGTAGATCACTTGGAAGAAAGAACCTCAGACAATGAAGACAAAATATCTATCCTAGAGAAAAATCTACATTACACAGCAAAAATGGTAAGAAACCAAGAACAGAACATTCAAGAATTATGGGACAACATTAAAAACCAAACTTAAATGTGATTGGGGTAGAGGAGGGGGCAGAGTTTCAAGCCAAGGGAATGAATAATTTATTTAATGAAATAATTAAAGAAAATTTTCCAAACTTGAGGAATGAATGGGAAAAGCAAGTTCAAGAGGCTTACCGAACACCAAATATACAAAATCACAAGAGAACCACACCAAGGCACATTATAATGAAAATGCCTAATATACTGAGCAAGGAGAGAATATTAAAAGCCACAAGAGAAAGGAAGCAGATTACATATAGGGGGAAACCAATCAGACTATGTTCAGATTTTTCAACCCAGACCTTAAAAACTAGAAGATCCTGGAATAGCATATTTCAAGCTCTAAAAGAAAAGGGATGTCAACCAAGAATCTTATATCCAGCAAAATTAAGCTTTAGATTCGAAGATGAAATAAAAACCTTCCACGAGTAGCAAAAGTTAAAAGAGTTCACAACTTGAAAGCCAGCACTTCTGTACATCCTGGGCAAAAATTTTCATGAAGAAGAAGAGAAAAATAACAATGAAAATCAACAAAGGGAGATATTAAATTAAGGGAAATACCAACCAGAAGAGAAACCAAATCAAGCTAACGACCATAATACAAATAAAAATGGATGGGAATAAAAATCACATCTCAATAATAACCCTGAATGTTAATGGCCTAAACTCACCATTCAAAAGACACAGATTATCAGAATGGATTAAAAGAAATGACCCAACAATTTGCTATCTCCAAGAAACACACCTCATAGAAAAAGACATCAATAGATTGAAGGTGAAAGGCTGGGAAAAGTCTTATCACTCACATGGCCTACGGAAGCAAGCAGGGGTTTCCATTCTCATATCAAATAAGGTAGACTTCAAGCCAAAGCTAATCAAGAGGGACAAAGATGGATATTTATTACTGATTAAGGGAACTATTCATCAACAAGATATAACAATCATAAATCTATATGCCCCAAACAATGGAGCACCTACATTCATCAAACAAACCCTTCTCAAGTTCAAGAGTAAAATAGACCACAACACAGTTATCCTAGGGGACTTCAACACACCTCTATCACCACTGGATAGATCATCCAAACAAAAGCTAAATAAAGAAACATTAGGCCTCATTAAGACAATTAATAACTTAGACCTAACAGACATATATAGAATATTTCATCCCTCAGTAAGAGAATACAATTTCTTCTCAGCAGCACATGGCTCCTTCTCCAAAATTGACCATATATTATGCCACAAGGCAACCCTCAGCAAATACAAAAAAGCAGAGATACTACCCTGCATTCTATCAGACCATAATGGGATGAAATTGGAAGTCAATGATAAAACAAGAAATAAAAAAAATTACTACTCCAAACACCTGGAAGCTAAACAACATGCTACTGAACAAACAAGGGGTTGAAGAAGACATCAAAGAGGAGATTTAAAAATTTCCAGAGGTAAATGAGTTCACAGATACATTGTATAGAAATCTCTGGGACACTATGAAGGCAGTATTAAGAGGAAAATTCATTGCACTGAGTTCATTCCTCAAAAGGAAAAAAAAAAAAAAAAACCCAACAAATAAATGACTTAACATCACACCTCAAAGCACTAGAAAAAGAAGAACAGACCAACACCAAGAGCAGTAGAAGACAGGAAATAATTAAAATCAGAGCTGAAATTAATAAAATTGAGACTAAAGAAACAATTCAAAGAATTGACAAAACTAAAAGTTGGTTCTTTAAAAAAATAAATAAAATTGACAGACCCTTAGTGATGCTAATGAAAAGAAGGAGAGAAAAAACTCAAATCACTAACATCCATGATGAAAAAGGGAATATCACAACAAACACCTAAGATATACAGAGGATAATTAGAAATTACTTTGAAAACTTGTACTCTAATAAAATAGAAAATATTGAAGACATTGACAGATTTCTAGAGTCGTACAAATTGCCCAAACTGGATCTGGAGGATATATACAATTTAAATAAATCAATTTCAAGTGAGGAAATAGAAGACGCCATCAAAAAACTACCAGCTAGAAAAAGCCCAGGGCCTGATGGCTTTATAACCGAGTTCTACAAGACCTTCAAAGAAGAACTAATACCATTGCTCTTCACCTTATTTCAAGAAATAGAAAAAGAGGGAGCTCTCCCAGACTCTTTCTATGAGGGCAATATTACACTAATTCCAAAGCCAGGCAAAGGCACAGCCAAATAGGAAAGCTTCAGGCCAATATCTTTAATGAACATAGATGCAAAAATTCTCAACAAAATCCTGGCAAATTGAATAAAAAAAAAAAAAAAAACACATCAAAAAGATAGTGCACCACGATCAAGTGGGGTTTATCCCAGGGATGCAAGGTTGGTTGAACATACGGAAATCAATTAACATAATACATCACGTCAATAGACTTAAAGATAAAAATCATATGATCATCTAAATAGATGCAGAAAAAGCATCAACAAAATACAACACCCCATTATATTTTAAACACTAGAAAAACTAGGAATAACAGGAACATATCTCAACATTATAAAAGCTATTTATGCAAAGCCCCAGGCTAACATTATCTTAAATGGAGAAAAATTGAAAGCATTCCCTCTAAAAACTGGAAAAAAACAGGGGTGCCCCCTTTCACCACTGTTACTTAACATAGTACTTGAAACTCTGGTCAGAGCAATTAGACAGATGAAATAAATTAAAGGGATCCACAATGGAAAAGAAGAGCTCAAATTAGCACGATTTGCCAATGACATGATAATATACCTAGAAGACCCAAAAAACTCTACCAGAAAACTTTTACAACTAGTAAATGAATTCAGCAAAGTAACAGGATACAAAATCAATACCCATAAGTCAAAGAATTTTGTGCATTAGTAACAAATCCTCTGAAAGGCAAATGATGAAAACTACCCCATTTACAATAGCATCAAAAGAAATAAAATACCTGGGAATCAACTTAATGAAAGAGGTGAAAGACCTCTTTAAAGAAAATTATAGAATACAAAAGAAAAATTATAGAATACCTCAGAAGATGGAAAGACCTTCCTTGTTCTTGGATAGGCAGAATTAATATTGTCAAAATGTTCATACTACCAAAAGCATTATACAGATTTAATGCAATTCCAATCAAAATCCCAATGACATTCCTCAAAGAAATAGAAAAAGCAGTCATGAAATTCATCTGGAAAAATAAGAGACCCAGAATAGCTAAAGCAATTCTTAGCAAGAAAAGTGAAGCAGGTGGCATCACCATACCAGATTTTAAATTATGCTATAGAGCAATAGTAACAAAAACAGCATGGTATTGGCACCAAAACAGATGGATAGACCAATGGTACAGAATTGAGGACACAGAGACTAATACATATAACTTCAGCTATCTTATATTAGACAAAGTCACCAAAAATGTACAGTGGAGAAAGGACAGCCTCTTCAACAAATGGTGCTGAGAAAACTGGAAATCCATATGCAACAAAATGAAATTAAACCCTTATCTCTCACCATGCACAATTCAATTCAAAGTGGATCAAGGACCTAGGAATTAGACCAGACACAATATGCCAAATAGAAAAAAAAGTAAGCTCCAATTTCCAACATGTCAGATTAGGCCCCAAGTTCTTTAATAAGAATCCTGTAGTGCAAGAATTAGCATCAAGAATTAATGAATGGGATAGACTCAAACTAAAAAGTTTCTTCTCAGCAAAAGAAACAATCAGTGAGGTGAATAGAGAACCAACAAACTGGGAACAAATATTTAATTCATGCACATAAGACAGAGCACTAATTTCTATAATATATAAAGAACTCAAAAAACTCAACACCAAAAAAACAAATATCCCAATAAATAAATGGGCCAAAGCACTGAACAGACATTTCTCAGAAGAAGATATACAATCAATCAACAAATACATAAAAAAATTCTCAACATCACTGGCAATTAGAGAGATGCAAATCAAAACTACCCTAAGATATCATTTCACACCAGTCAGAATGGCAGCTATTAAGAACACAAACAGCAATAAATGTTGGAGAGGATGTGGGGGAAAAGGCACACTCATACATTGCTGGTGGGACTGCAAAATGGTGCAACTGTTATGGAAAGCAGTATGGAGATTTCTTGGAAAACTGGGAATGGAACCACCCTATTACCCAGCCATCCCACTCCTGGGTCTATTCCCAAAGGACTTAAAAACAGCATATTACAGTGACACAGCCATCTCAATGTTTGTAGCTGCACAACTCACAATAGCTAGGTTGTGGAACCAACCTAGATGTCCCTCAGTAGATGAGTGGATTAAGAAAATGTGGTATATACACACAATGAAATTTTACTCAGCAATAAAAGAAAAATAAAATAATGGCACTCGCAGGAAAATGGATGAAGTTGGAGAATATAATGCTAAGTGAAGTTAGTCAATCTCAAAAATCCAAATACCAAATGTTTTCTCTGATATAAGGAGGCAGATTCACAGTGGTGTTGGGTGTTGGGGTACATAGGAAAATTAGAGGAACACTAGAATGGTCAAAGGGGAGGGAGGAAAAGGGAAGGAGCAAGGGGACTATGGGGGGTGGGAAGAAAAGGTGGTATAATAAGATTAATATCATTATCCTAAATGCATGATTGAAGACTTGAATAGTACAAATATACTTTGTATACAAACAGTGTTATGTGAAAAGAGGCTCTATATGTATATTATGAATTGTAATGCATTCTACTATTACAAATACAACAACTTTGAATAAAAAAAATAAAAAATAAAAGAAACCCCACCTAACACAATTGAGAAAGGAAACTAGGAACCTTTTGTATTCCAATGGAAACTATATTTTATTTTTTATCAAAATTCATTTTTTCCTCTTTTATTCTCTCTGTTCAATTGTGACATGAATGATTCACAGGCATTTATACATATTCATATCTATTTCTATTTTCTCATTTGTTATTTTTTAAATTTCTATTTTATGCATTTTTTAATCTCAATTATGTTTCCCTTGATTTTTCTTTCTTTTTTTCCCCTCTACTAACAGACAATCTTTATGGATCTCTCTTTCACTCTTCCTTAATTTTTTATTTTTATTTTTTCCTTCTCCTCTTTTACAATCATCACATCCTACATCACATCTATTCTATCCTTGTTCACCACTTAAAATTATGTAAACTTACTATTTTTACACTATAAATCCACAGGGTAGATAATCTACTGCTTCAAAACCATGCTGTTAAATGGCTAGACACAAAAACAACATGAAAACGCAAGGGAACAAATTCCCCTACACAAACCACAATAATTCAATAAGAGAATCCATCAACATCACAGTGGTAGAAATGTCACAGAAGGAGTTTAGAATGTACATAGTTCAAATGATCTGAAAGTAAAGGGCAATATAAAGAATGATTTTAGGAGAAAATACGGGAAGCAAAAAGTCACTTTAATAAAGAGATAGAGATTCAGAAAAAAAAAAAGTAAGGCAGAAATCCTTGAAAAAAATTATTCAATCAAAGAAATTAAAAATTCATTGGAAAGCATCACTAGCAGACTAAACCACTTGGAAGAGAGTTTCAGGCAAGGGAGTTGAAACATATAATCTTGAAAATGAAGTTGACCACAAAGAAAATATGTTAAAAGACCATGAATAGAACTTTCAAGAATTATGGAATCATGTGAAAAGAACAAACTTTAGATTTATTGGGATAGATGAAGGCTTTGAGGTACAAACTGAAGGAATGCACAACCTTTTCAATAAAATAATATTGGAAAAATTTCCAAACCTTAAAAATAAAATGGAAAATCAAATACAGGAGGCATACAAGGTCCCAAACATACAAAATTACAACAGACCCACACCAAGTCACATTATTATGAAAAAGCCTAATATACAGAACAAGGATAAAATTCTAAAGGCCACCAGAGAGAAATGATAAGTAACATTTAGAGGGAAACCTGTCCAGATTTCAGCTGATTTCTCAACCCAGACCCTCAAAGCTAGGAGGTCTTGGAATCATATATATCAAGCTCTGACACAAAATGGATGCCAGCCAAGAACACTATACCAAGTAGGACTAAGCTTCAGAATCGATGATGAAATAAAAACCTTCCATTATAAACAAAACTTAAAAGAATTCACAACTAGAAAATCCAGCACTACAAAACATACTCAATAAAATATTTCATGAAGAAGAAATAAAAAATAAAGGAAAACCAACAAAGAAAGGAACTACACTAGAAGAATACACTAGAACTACACTAGAAGAATCTCAATCAAAGGAGAGACTAACTCAAATTAAGAACTAAAAATAAATCAAAATGACAGGGAATAAAATCATATCAATAATAACCTTCAATGTAAATGGCCTAAACTTATCAATCAAAAGACAAATACTGGAAGATTGAATTAAAAAATAAAACAGAAAAATATACTGTCTCCAAGAGACTCGCCTCATAGGCAAAGACATCCACAGAATAAAAGTAAAAGGATGGGAAAAATCATCATTCACATGGAAGTTAAATAAAAAGGGGTTTTTATCTTCATATCAAATAAAGTGGACTTCAAGCCAAGGTTAATCATAAGGGACAAAGAAGGCCATTACCTAATTTTTTTTATATACTGGGTATTGAACTCAGGGGCACTCTACCACTGAACAACATCCCCAGCCCTATTTTGTATTTTCTTTAGAGACAGGGTCTCACTGATTTGCTTAGCTCCTCTCTGATGCTGAGGCTGGCTTTCAACTTGTGATTCTCCTGTCTCAGCCTCCTGAGCCACTGGGATTACAGGCATGTGCCACCTGCACATTGCTCATTACCTACTTGTTAAGTGAATCATCCATCAATAAGACATAACAATCACAAACTTTAATGCCCCAAACAATGGAGCATCTATATACATCAAATCCTTCTCAATTTCAAAAATAAAATAAACCACAGCACTAATAATACTGAGTGACCTTAACATGCAGCTCTCATCACTGGATAGATCCTCCAAGCAAAAACTAAATAAAAAAGCTATAGAGCTGAGCATGGTGGTGCACACCTATAATCCCAGTGGCTCAGGAGGCTGATGCAGAAAGATCATGAGTTCAAAACCAGCCTCAGCAATTGAGGCCCTAAGCAACTCTTAAATAAAATACAAAAGTTGCTGGGGATGTGGCTTAGTGGCTAAGCACCTGTGGATTAAATCCCCGGAAACAAAAACAAAACAAAACAAAACAAAAAAGGAGCTATAGAAATATAAAATACAATTAAGTGTTTATATTTAACAGAATATTTCATCTATAAATGACTGAATACAGTTTCTTCTGAGCATCACAGGGACACTTCTCTAAAATAGACTTTGTCTTAGGGCACAAAGCAACTCTTAGCAGAGAGAGAGAGAGAGAGAGAGAGAGAGAGATAATACTTTGCCTTCTACCAGATCATAATGACATGAAATTACAAATCAATGATAAAATAAAAAATAGAAGCTACTCTAACACCTGGAGACTAAGTAATATACTATTGAGGGACCAACAGAGAGGAAAAGAAATCAGGGATGAAATAAAAAGAAATAAAAATAGTGATACAACATTTCAAAATTTCTGGGACACTATGAAGGCAGTGCTAAGAGAAAAGTCCATTGCATGAGCTCATCCATTAAAAGAATAGAAAGTCAACAAATAAATAACCTAACATGATACCTTGAATCCCTAAGAAAAGTAGAACAAATCAACACCAAAAGCAGTAGAAGAGAGGAAAAAATTAAAATCAGAGCTGAAATCAATGAAATTGAAACAAAAGAAACAATCCAAAAAGTTGAATAAATAAGAAGTTTGCTCTTTGAAAAATAAATAGAATTCATAAACCCTTAGACAAGCTTAAGAAAAAAAAATAACCTCAAATTTCCAAAATTTATGAAGAAAGAGGAAATATCCCTACAGACACTACAGAAATACAAATGCGAATTAGAAACTATTTTGAAAATCTATACTCCAACAAAATAGAAAATCATGAAGACATTGTCAAATTTCTAGAAACATATAACCTATCCAAATTGAATCAGAACAACACAGAAAATTTAAACAAATAAATTTCAATCAATAAAATTGAAGATGCCAAAAAAAAAAAAGTCTACAAAAAAGTTAAAAGCCCATGACCAGATGGATTCTCTGCTGAGTTCTACCAGACCTTCAGAGAAGAACTTACACCAATTCTCCTCAAATTATTCATGAAATAGAAAAGAAGGAAACCCTTCCAAACTCATTCCATGAATCTAGTATCAACATGATAACAAAACCAGACAAAAACACATCAAGGAAAGAAAACTTCAGACCAATAACCCTAATGAACATCGGTGCAAAAATCCTTAATAAAGTACTGGCAAACTGTATACAAACACATATTAAAAAAATAGTGCGCCATGGCCAAGTGGGGTTCATCCCATGGAAGAAAGGTTGGTTCAATATGCATAAATCAATGAACATAATTCATCACATCAATAGACTTAAAGACAAGAATTACATGATTTCTCAATAGAGTCAGTAAAAAACATTTTACAAAATACAGAATTCATTCGTATTTTTAAACTAGAAACAAAACACTAGAAAAATCAGGGATAGTAAAAACATATCTCAAAGTTGTAAAAGCTATATGCATTAACCCAAGGCCAATATCATTCTAAATGAAGAAAAAATTAAAACATTCCCTTTAAAAACTGGAATAAGACAAAGATGTTCTTTTTCACAACTTCTATTCAACATAATCATGGAAACTCTAGCCAAAGCAGTTAGAAGAAAAAAATTAAAGGGATATGAGTAGGAAAACAAAAGCTCAAAATATCCCTATTTACCAATGACATGATTCTATATTTACAGGACCTAAAAATCTCTACCAGAAAGCTTCTTGAATTCATAAATGAATTCGGCATAGTTGCAGGATATATAATTAATGCCCATAAATCATTTGCATTCCTATACATCAATGATGAATCAACTGAAAGTGAAATGAAGAAAGCTATCCCATTAACAATAGCCCTCCTAAAATAAAACACTTGGGAATCAATATACCAAAAGAGGTGAAAGACCTCTATAATTAAAAACTACAGAACTCTAAAGAAAGAAATTGAAGAAGACCTTAGAAGATGGAAAGATCTCCCATGTTCTTGAATTGGCAGAATTAATATTGTCAAAATGCCCATACTACCAAAAGTGCTATACATATTTAATGCAATTCCCATTAAAATTCCAATGTTGTTCTTCATAGAAAAAGCAGACATGAAATTTATTTGGAAAAATAAGAGACCAAGAATAGACAAAGCAATCCTCAGTAAGAAAGTGAAGCAGGAGGCATCACAATATCAGATGTTAAATTTTACTACAGAAATATAATAACAAAAACAGCATGGTATTGGTTCAAAAACAGACATGAAGACTGTAGCTGCCTGATGTAATTGCCTCTTGGAGCAATGACGCCACGGGAACAAGTTCAGAGGCAGACTGAAAACAAACAGGTTTTTATTTTGCTAACTTCTCTCTCCAGCTCTGACAACAACTCTAACATGCACCATACACACCACCAAACAACCAACAACCAAATGGCACCAACCTGCCCCCATCTCGGCTCAAGTCTTGCGAGATCTTGGGCCAAGTTCCGTGAGATCTCGGGCCAAGTCCCATGAGACCACAGAAGACGGCAATGCCCAAACATCTCCATGGCCCGCAGCCAACCGCAATCTTAGCCATCTCCCAAATCAGGGCTCCTGCATTTCCCCCCTTTAGTTTTAAAAGAGGAAATAGATGCTCTAGGACATCAATGTGCAACCAACATTCTTACCCATCATCAGATAATCAAGGCTGTGCCCTTGACTCCTGTCTTAGGTTGATATGTCGGCCACATGAGACTGTCCCATGCAACTTTGCCTGTCTTAGGTTGTCCCCCTCTGGGGATCTTACCTGTCATTGGCTAAACAGCCATCCAATGGAGCCATTCAGGATCGACTGTGTATGATGACTAACAGCCGTCTAATTGTGAGGAGATGCTGCAGCTTTAAGGCGACAAGCCTTCTGCTGACGAGCCAAGTTGTATAGCATATCAATTTTTTTAAACAAATCAGCTGCCCTAAGTTCCATCAAGTAACACACTGAGTTCTCTAGACAAATACCCATAAGGCATTGTCTCGAAAAGTCCCAAACAATGAAAGATCAAAATGTCCAATTATTATAACACGTTGATCTAGGAGGCCCCATGTATGCAGAGCAGAGGCCACACTGCTGGTGAGGTTGTTTGATGCTTAAGCAGCAGGGATGCTTGCAGCGACCGTGATCCCTACAGTTGTAGCAGCAGCCATCCTTTTTATATCTAGACAATGCCACCAGCAAATCTTCAGGGCCCGCTACCTAGAAACTCAAGCATCAATTATGAAAGGAAAGGCAGTGCTATTGCAGCACTGAGTCAAGAGGCGAATTGTCAAACTAAAAAATAGAATAATTAGATTAGAAAATTAAAGTTGATTTTTGTTCACACACATTGCTGCTTGAGCTTCCACAAACATAAGTTGGCAAAATATCATATTTAGAACAAAACAAAGAAATACTGAGGGTATTTACTGCATTAAAGATAGATTAAAGAAAAGCTAAAGGCACTTTGGAGAAATAATTTGTTAGCTGGAACCCTTGAGTCTCTGTATACACAGCAATCTTTTACCTGTTGAGATAATTGAAATTAATCAGCTATTAAACAAATGAAGTTAATAACATATAAACAATCTTATGTCAAAACACCAAAATATCAGGTTATATAGCACTAGTCATATTGTTTGCTAAAGAGAAGTCCCAGGGACACCTACAAATCAAAATTGAAAGTACCTTCACTTATAAAATTATTTACCTAAATTGAATACTCTTAAACTAAAATGAATTAAAGTTATTTGGATCCATATCTATATTTTTTCATAAGCGCTTTGTTATTTGTGACGTCACACTGGACAGATGCACAAACATACAAACATATATTTGTGACGTCACATTAACATGAAATGTAGACAAATGCACAGACATAAAGACATGTATAAAAAGAAAAAAAAATTGTGTGCACACTAAAGAGAGATCTCCTCGTCCCAGCCGGGAGGAATGACACTTAAGTTGTGAAATATTTTGAAGGACTTTTTTGAGGGAATCATTCCATATCTTCATCTTGGTCCTCTTGATTTTGTACTTTTTTTATTAATCTTGATTCTTCAACAACTTCATCTTGATCTTTTTGATGTGGTACCTGCTTTATTAATCTAAATGGTATTCATATTGGAGAGGATTCGTGCTTTGGAAAAACACAAACAGATCCTCTCCCCCAAATTAATACTGATCTGGACACTTCCATGTACCTGAAAGAACATCCTTCCAGTAAACCAAAGGTTTATGTTGTTGGTGTGGGTTCCAATGTCTGTCTCCAGCAGAATAACCATTAGAGTCTAAACTTAAAAAATTTAAGGTAAACAGGGCAACTGCCAATCTGTCCCTAGGACTTTTCCAATTTCCTTCTTTTTGTTTTAATAACATAATTTTCAGTGTGTGGTTTGCTCTTTCAATAATGCCCTGACCCTGAGGATTGTATGAAATGCCTGTTTTATGGGATATATTGAATTTTGCTCAAAACTGTTTGAAAGATGAGGACGTATATGCAGGGCCATTATCTGTTTTAAGCATTTTGGGGATGCCCAATGCAGCAAAAGCTTGCAAACAATGAGATGTAACATCTTTAACTTTTTCTCCAGAATGTACAGAAACAAAAATCATGCCTGAGCATGTATCTATGGTCACATGAATAAATTGCAATTTTCTAAAACTTGGCTCATGAGTAACATCCATCTGCCACAAATGATTGGACATTAATCCTCTAGGGTTAACACCATAATGAGGATTGGGCAAATGTGTCATACAAGATTTACAATCTTTTACAATTATTCTGGCTTGCTCCTTTGTGATTTTAAACCTACACTGCAAGGTGGTGCTATTGACATGAACCTGGGAGTGAAATAAAGTAGCTTGCTGGAGCACTGAAAGTATAAGGATTGTTTGGGTAAGAGCATCAGCCTTTTGATTACCTTCATGGAGGGGACCAGGCAAGTTGGTATGCGCTCTAATATGCCCTATGAATAGAGGTTCTTTTCTTGCCCACAAAAGTTTTTGTATTTGATAAAACAATTTAAAGTCTGGAGTATGAGGTGCTATTGGTCCTGCTAGCTCTAATTTTGGGATGGCAAGTACAATATAGTGGCTATCTGAAAAAATGTTCATGGGCTGTTCTCTAAAATTTTCCAAGGCTCTTACCACAGCTTCCAGTTCCACTAATTGAGCTGATTTGTGTGTAGTTATGTAAGTCATATATTCTTTTTTAGTGACTACAGCAGCAGTGCCATTTGAGGACCCATCTGTAAATACATTTAATGCCTTAGGAATAGGTTGATTTTTTATTACCTGTGGAAATATAATAGGATGATTAATACAAAAAGATAATATAGGAGACTTAGGAAGATGATTATCAAAATTTGCAGAAGTAGAGCATTTAGCTATAGCCCAATCATTATCATTGAAGCATAAATATTCAATCTGTGATGATGAATAGGGAGTAATAATAGTAGCAGGGTGAATGCCAAATATTTTAGTAGAAGTCTTAAGTCCTTGAAGAATAAGTTTAGCCACCATGGAGGTATAAGACTCAAGGTATACTTTTAGGAGAGACAGGCAAATGTATCCATAATAAAGGCCCTTGTTGCCAAAATACTCCTGTGGTGTATATTGTGAAGAAATAATAATCAACATCAGTGGTTGAGTTAAATCAAATCTATCACAATGAGCTCCTTCGATGGCTTTTTCTACTAACTTTAAAGCTTTCCTAGCATCAGGAGTCAATGTTCACGGTGAAGATGGATCAGGGTCCCCGTGAAGGATGTCAAATAAAGGTTTTAGTTGGCCAGTAGTGAGGTTTAGTGTAGGGCAAAGCCAATTAATGTCTCCCAGTAGTTTTTGGAAATCATTGAGGGTGGTCAAATGTTCTTTATTTATTAAAATTTTGGGGGGGTCTAACAAAGGTATCCATGATTTTAAATCCTAAATATAATATGTGTGATCTGGTTTGAACATTTTCTTCTGCTATATATAATCCATATTTTTTTTAATTTTCTGCCACATCATTGAATATATTAAATAAGATTTTTTTATTAGGGTGGGCCAGTAAAACATCATCCATGTAATGTAAACACATGAGGTTTGGATATTTATTTTTAATGGGTTGGATTGCTTTGTCCACATATATTTGGCATATGGTGGGGCTATTAGTCATTCCCTGTGGTAGCACTTTCCATTGATATCTTTTATCAGGGCCATTATTATTGATAGAAGGAACTGAAAAAGCAAACCTGGGGGCATCCAGAGGATGTAGGGGAATGGAAAAGAAACAATCCTTTATACCAAGAGTAATAAGGTGGAAATTTTTTGGAATAGCTACAGGATTAGAAAGTCCAGGTTGAGTAGGGCCCATGATTTGCATGGTTTTATTAATTTGTCTAAGATCATGTAACAATCGCCATTTTCCTGATTTTTTCTTGATCACAAATATGGGGGAATTCCAGGGAGAGGTGGAAGGTTCTATATGTCTTGCTTCTAGTTGTTCCTAAACTAGTAGGTGGGCCGCTTGTAATTTCTCTTTAGATAGGGGCCACTGAGGGACCCACACTGGCTTATCAGAAAGCCATGGTATTTTCAAAATTATTTTCTCAGTGGCCCCGAAAAAAAATATCTTTTTCCTTTATGATAATGATTACTTTTAGGGTTAAGATTA
Source organism: Tamias sibiricus (assembly GCA_025594165.1). Lineage (NCBI taxonomy): Eukaryota > Metazoa > Chordata > Mammalia > Rodentia > Sciuridae > Tamias > Tamias sibiricus. The sequence continues at coordinate 36,476,162 of CM046672.1, forward strand.
CTCTGTACTTTTTGATAATGATTTCTTTTAGGGTTAAGATTACCCTGTAGATTTTCACATTTAACACTTGCAGGCTTGGTTGCAAGGTGTACTCCCCCATTTGTTGCAAAATATCTCTTCCCCATAAAGTAACTGGTAGGTTAGGTAAAACATAAGGCTGAAATCTTCCTTTATGCCCTTCATCATCCTCCCATTTTAAAATTACCACACTTTTCTCTGGGAGGTTATTATATCCCAAGCCTCTTAAACTGGTTGAAGCTTTTTGCAGAGACCAGTGCTTGGACCATTGCCATAGATTAATGATGGAAGAGTCAGCTCCAGTATCTATCAGTCCTTCTATCTCTATTCCTTGGATTTTTATTTTACACATAGGCCTCCTTGAACAATCCTGAACCCAGCAAGCCATAGGCTATGAGTCAGTGGAACAAAATCCTCTATTGTTCCCTTTTTGAGGCATACTCATTTTAAATGAATTATGTAAATTGGGAAGGAGAAGCAACTGAGCAATTCTATCTCCTTGATTAACAGAACTTATACTTTGGGGTGAGCTAAGCATTATTTTTATTTCCCCTCTGTAGTCTGAGTTTATTACACCTGGGGTCACTTGCAAACCTAATAAGCTTTTAGGGCTTTACCCGAGAATAAGTCCTACAGTCCCTGAGGGAAGAGGTGCGCTGAGTCCTGTGGGAATCAGTTGAACCCCCATTTCAGGTGTTAACACTATTCAGGTGGTGGAACAGAGGTCTAATCCTGCATTTACTCCTGTTCCTCTGGCGAGGGAGCAGATGGGTAGTAGGGATTGTGTCAGGGAAGCATCTGAGTGGATGCTTGAGGATACTCCTCCTCCAATGCCCCGTACATTTGTGGGCCCTGGGGCATTGGGCCCCGTGCCCCATTTTTTGAATTCCTGAACAAAGGATTTCCATGGATGTCAAATTTTGAATGGCATTTATTGGCCCAATGATTTCCCTTTTTATACCTGGGGCAGCGGCCTGGGGCACGGTATGAGCTTGGTCTAATTTCTCTTTTGGGATTTTGCCTAGAATAGCCTGATTGATTATGATAATTTTGCCTGGAATATCCTGATTGATTATGATGTCTAGGTTGAGCCCTTGTGAAATTCTGAGGGGAAGCACCTCTCATGGCTGCTGCAATCACATTTCCTGTGTCAAAGGCGTCATTTACATCTTTACATAGTTGTATATATATGGAAAGATCCTTTTTATTTCTCCATGGCCTGATGGCTTCCTGGCAGTATTTATTAGCATTTTCATATGCTAATTGAACAACTAATGGCATAGCTTGATCAACATCTGCAAACACTCTACCTGCCGTTCTCAAAAGTCAATCAGCAAAGTCAGCATATGGCTCATTAGGTCCTTGAATCACTTTTGACAAACTACCTTGTAGATCCCCAGGTTCTTGTAATGTTTTCCATGCCTTTAAGGCAGCTTCATTTATCTGAGCATATACACCTGGGTCATATGTTTTTGAGCCTGTAAGTCTGCGAATTGCCCTTCTCCTGTGAGCATTTTATATTATCATCTCCAAACCCTTCAGCTGCGTTTCTTTTAGCCGTTTCTATACAAAGGTCTTGAAATTGCAATTGCCAAACCAAGTATTGCCCCCTGCTTAATGCTGCTTTACATAGACTTTTCCAGTCTGAGGGGGGTTAAGCTAAAGGTGTTAAGGGACTCCAGCATACTCAACGTGAAAGGATCTTGGGGTCCATATGCCATTACTGCCTCTTTGAGATTTTTTATTGTTTTGAAATCTACTGACTGGTCGACCCTCTGTCCATTTTTCTTTTCAAATACTGGCAGTCCCCAATGTATCTGTGAGTTACCCTCAAGAGTTCATAAGCGCTCAGACAGACTTTTTATTTCTGTTTCTAGGGTATGCAAATGCCTAGTAATACCCTTCATATTTTCTGTAATGGATTCCACCCATGGGGGAGTAGAGGACACAAGTGGTTCCTCTACTTGATGGTCCTCTTTCTTGGTCTTTTTTAGTTCCTTTTCCCTCATTTTCTCAGGATCACTTTTACTAGATTCCTCACTACTGCTAATTTCACTGACAGCAATATCCTGAGTCCCAGGTTCCATGAAGAGCAAGTATTCTTCAGCTATCTCAAATACCTCCCGAATAGCTCTAACAGCTTGGATTTTTGTCATTTTGGGGACTCTTCTAATACTCTCTTTACTGGTCTTAGTTGACCCAGTGGAAGCTACGCTTTCTTGATCACTTTCACTTTTTTTCTAAATCGTCCTCACTGACAATGGCGTCAAGTATATCAAGGATTCTTTCCATAGCCTCTATCCCTTGGGATTTAGTTATATTCGAACCCATCTTTAGAGACCTTTCAGTTCTTACCTGTCCGCTCCGAATTCCCCGTACGGGCCTCCACCTGTAGCCGCCTAAAGTGATTGCCTTGGAGCAACGACACCGCGGGAACAAGTTCAGAGGCAGACTGGAAACAAACAGGCTTTTTATTTTGCTAACTTCTCTCTCTGGGTCTGACAGCAACTCTAACATGCACCACACACACCACCAAACAACCAACAACCAAATGGCGCCAACCCGCCCCCATCTTGGCTCAAGTCTCATGAGATCTTGGGCCAAGTTCCGCGAGATCTTGGGCCAAGTCCCATGAGACCACGGAAGGCGGCAATGCCCAAACATCTCCATGGCCCTCAGCCAACCTCAATCTTAGCCATCTCCCAAATCAGGGCTCCTGCAGAAGACCAATGGAACAGAATAGAAAATGCAGAGACAATCCCACATAAATACAGCTCTCTCATTATAGACATAGATGCCATTAGTATACATTAGAGAAGACAGCCTCTTTAGCAAATGGTGCTGGGAAAACTGGAAATCCATAGGTAGTAGAATGAAATTTGATTACTGTGTGCAAGAAAAATCAACTGAAAGTGGATCAAGTACCTAGGCATTAGACCAGAGACTCTGTGCCCACTAGACGAAATTGTATGCCCAATTTTCCATCATGTTGACTTAGGAACCAACTCCCTCAACAAGACTCCTATAGTACAAGAAGTAAAATAAATAATAAATGGGATAGTGTCAAAATAAAAAGCTTCTTCACAGCAAAGGAAACAATCAAGAATGAGAAGAGAGAGCGTACAGAATGAGAGAACATCTTGCCCCCTGCACCTCAGATAAAGCATTAATCTCTAGGATATATAAAGAACTCAAAAACTTAACACCAATAAAACAAATAATCCAATCAATAAATGGGCAAAGGAACTGAAGAGACAGTTCACAGAAGAAGAAATATGAATTTCCAACAGATATATGAAAAAAATGGTCAACATCTCTAGCAATTAGAGAAATGCAAGGTAAAACTACACTGAGCTGGGTGCAGTGGCACACACCTGCAATCCCAGTAGCTAGGGAGACAGAGGCAGTAAGATTGCTAATCCAAAGCCAGCCTCATCAACTTAGCAAGGCTCTAAGCAACTCAGTGAGACTCTGTCTCTAAATAAAATACAAAAAAGAGCTGGGGATATGGCTCAGTGGTTAAGGCACCCCTGAGTTCAATCCCTGGTACCAAAAAACAAAAAACAAAAAATCCACCCCCAAAAAAAAAAAAAAAAAAAAAAAAAAACTACACTAATATTTCCATCTCACTCCACTCAGAATGGCAATTACCAAGAATAAAAATTAACAATAAATATTGGCAAGGGTGTGGGGGGGAAATGTTCACACATACATTGCTGGTAGGAATGCAAATTGGTGCAACCATTCTGGAAAGCAGTTGGAGATTCCACAGAAAACTGGAATGGATCCACAATTTGACCCAGTTATCCCTCCTTGTCATATACCCAGAGGACTTAAAATCAGCATACTACAGGGACATAGCCACATCAATGTGTATATCAGCTCAATTCACATTAGCTGAACTATGGAACCAACATAGATGCCCTTCAACAGATCAATGATTAAGAAAATGTGGCATATATACACAAATGAATATTACTCAGCCTTAAAGAAGAATGAAATTGGCATTTGCTGGTAAATGGATGGAACTGAAGACTATCGTGCTAAGTGAAATAAGCCAATTCCCCCCCCCCAAAAAAAAAATCAGAGGCTGAATATTCTCTCTGTTATGTGAATGCTAACACACAATAAAGGAGTCAGGGAAAATAAAAGTTTATTGGGTTAGATAAAGGAGAATGAAGAGAAAGGAAGGGGAATGGGTATAGGAAAAGCATTAGAATGAATCAGATAAAATTTTCCTATGTTCATGTATGAATAAATGACCAGTAAAACTCCACATCCTATATAACCACAAGAATGGGTAGTTATACTCTGCATATGTATAATATGTCAAAATACATTATACTGTCATATACATCTAAAAGAAACAAATAAAAAGGGGAAAAAAACACAAGAATGGGAGCCTGATTAAAATAAGTTCTACTCCATGTATGTATAACATGTCAAAGTATACTCTACTATCATGTATATCTAAAAATAACAAATAAATTCTAAAAAAAAAAAAATTAAATCTTGTAAAAATAAAGAAACCTTACAGATCAGGAGAGAGTGGGTTGATGTAGTCAAAGGTTTGTAAGAAAGAAACTGCCAACCAAGAATATGATACCTCACAAAGCTGTCCACCAAAAATTAAGAAGAAATAGATTTTTGTCTGACAAACAAAAGCTATGGGAGTTCAACATTATTAGATCAGCTTTATAAGAAATGATAAATAGAGTTCCACAAGTTAAAACAAAAAAACACTAATGAATATGGAAGCTTATTAAAATATAAAATACCTAGAGGTATTCTTCCTTTCCACAGTGAAAACTGATGGATCCTCAATGTTTGTCTTATTGAAAAAAAAAAATTTTAAAAGAACTAGAAAGATAATACACAATTTGACTTTGAAAACTCTGCGGGGTGTTTTTGGGTTTCTTTTGGGTTTTGTTTTTTGTTTTTGCTTTTGGGATTTCGTTTTGTTTGTTTGTTTTGTATTGATTTTTGAAATGGGGGTCTTTCTATATTGCCCAGACTAGTCTTGAACTCATGGGATCAAGTGATAGTCCTGCCTCAGCCTCCTCTGTAGCTGAGACTACAGAACTGCACCACCATGCCCAACTGAAATCTTTGCTCTAGAACTAAGTTTGACACTTCTGAGTAATTTGAAGATTTTAAGTAATATGGATTCTAATGTTAGTCTTACATTGACATAAATAATCTAAAGTTTTTGTGGTTTACATCTTATTTTCAATGTCTTGGGCAATAATAAATGGAATTCACTTATTTAAACTGCTCCAAAAATTAAGTTTATGTGTTTTAAAAGGTAAAAATAAAAAGTGTTACTGTACATGGAACCACACTCTATGTATCATTCTAAAACTTGCTTTTCTTTTATTATGCTCAATATTAAGTAGCTGAGTTTTTAAATTTATTTTAATTACATATATATGACAGCAAAATGCATTTTGATTCATTGTACACAATTGCAGCACAACTTTTCATTTCTCTGGTTGCATACAATATAGTACCACACTCTATGTGCACTCTTACATGTACCTAGGGTAATGATAGCCATAACATTCCACCATCTTTCCTTCCCCCCTGCCCCTTCCCCACTCTCCCTCCCTTTTGCCCAAATTTCCTCCATTTTCCCCATGCTTCCCCACTTCCTGTTTTGGATCAGCATCAACTTATCAGAGAGAACATTCAGCCTTTGGTTTTTTTGGGATTGGCTTACTTCATTTAACATGATATTCTCCAACTCCATCCACTTACCTGAAATGCCATAATTCTATTCTCTTTTAATGCTGAGTAATATTCCATTGTGTATATGTACCACCGTTTCTTTATCCATTCATCTATTGAAGGGCATCTAGTTTGCTTCCACAGTTTAGCTATTGTGAATTGAGCTGCTATGAACATTGGTGTGGCTGCATTACTATAGTATGCTGATGTTTAGTCCTTTGGGTATAGACTGAGGAGTGGGATAGCTGGGTCAAATGGTGGTTCCATTCCAAGTTTTCTAAGGAATCTCCATACTGCTTTCCAGATTGGTTGCACCAATTTGCAGTCCCAAAATCTCTGAAGTAGCTGAGATTTAACTGAATAAACTAGGTTGCAGTTAGTTCATTTAACTGCTATATTATATAGTATGAGTACTCACTCATTTTTTTATTTTAAATTTTTAAAGTTTTCTTCTGATTTTGTTTTTTAATATATTATATTTGTGCATCATAATTATACATGATGGGGGGTTGTTGTTACATATTTGTATATATGCACACAATACAACAATATAACTTGGCCAATATCATTCCACAGTATGTTACCCTTTCCCTCCTACCTCTCCCTGGTCCCTTTTTTTATCCTCTACTGATCTTCATTCAATTTTCCTGAGGTTCTCCCCCTTTTTCTATCTAGCTTCCACATAAGAAAGAAAACAAATGACTCTTGACTTTGAGAGTTTGGCTTATTTCATTTAAAATAATGTTCTCAAGTTCCATCCATTTTTCTGCAAATGACAAAATTTCATTCTACTTTATGGCTAAATAAAACTCTGTTGTGTATCTATACACATTTTTTTAATCCATTCATCCACTGACATACAACTAGGCTGATTGCATAGTTTAGCTATTGTGAATTGTGCTGCTACAAGCATGGGTATGCAGGTATTTCTCTAATATTATTATTTTATTTCTTTAGGATAAATACCAAGGAGTGGGATAGCTGGGTCACAGGGTGGTTCCATTCCTAGTCTTTGAAAAAAACTCCATACTTATTTCAATGATGGTTACAATCCCACCAATGGTGTCAAATAGTCCTTTTTCTCATATCCTCTCCAGAATTTATTATTGTTCACATTATTTTTTGTTTTTGTTATAATTATTTTGTTTTATTATTAATTATTGTGGTTAATCTCATTTTTATTAGAATTTTATAGTTCAACATAGTAGTTGGGTTCATCCCAACAAATTCATACATGCATGGAAATAGATTTCAGCTCATGATACCCCATTTCCTTCCCCCTTTTCCCTCTACTTTCTCCCTTCCCCCATTCTCCTCTCTCTACTCTACTAGACTTCCTTTTACTCATCTATTAATCTGTATTTTATTAGTTTTTATATTATCTTATCCTTCCCTCCCCTTTTCCTTTATTTTACTCTAGCTTCTGCATATGAGAAAACATTCACCCTTTGAGTTTCTGAGTTTGGCTAGTTTCACTTAGCATGAAATCCCCCATTTCCATCTATTTATTGTTGAATGCCATAACTTTATTCTTTTTTATGACTGAGTAGAACTCCAATGTGTGTGTGTATGTATATGTATGTATATATGTATAAATACATACATGTATATATGTATATATGTGTATATATACATATATATACTCATATATATACTACAATTACTTAATCTATAATAGTGATAGTCATCTGGGTTGATTTCATAATTCAGGTATTGTGCATTGTGCTGCTATAAACATTGAGGTGGCTGTATGGCTGTGGTATGCTAATTTTAGATCTTTGGGGGGAAATACCAAAGACACCAAAAGGAGAGAAATAGCTGGGTCATAAGGTGGTTTTTGAAGAATCTTCATATTGTATTGTTCATGTTGTATTATTCATGGCTTCCATCCTAACTGGATTGGGACAAAATCTCAGTGAGTTCTGATTTGCATTTCCCTAATTGCTAAAAATATTGAATATTTTTTGATAAATTTCTTCTTTTGAGAAGGGTCCATTTAGTTCATTTGCCTATTTATTAATTAGGTTATTTTTTATGTTAAGCTTTTTGATTTCTTTATATATTGTGGATATTAACCATCTCTCAGAAGAGTAGCTAGCAAAGATTTTCTCCAATTCTTTAGGCTCTTTCTTCACATTCTTAATTGTGTCCTTTGCTGTGCAGTGGCTTTTTAATCTGATGCTATCCCATTTATTAATTCTTGGATTTATTTCCTGAGCTTTAGGGGTCCTATTGAGAAAGTCATTGCCTGCACTTTCATGTTAGCCTGTTGACCCTACATTTTACTCAAAGGAGTTGCATAGTGTTTTATATAATTCCGAGGTCTTTGATTCACTTTGAGTTGACTTTTGTTCAGGGTGGAGAGATAAGGATCTAGTCTCATTCTTCTACATATAGATAACCAGTTTTCCTAGAACCATTGTTTAAAAGGCTCTTTTCTCCAATATATGTTTCTAGTTGTCAAGGGCCAGATGACTGTGTCTGTATGGGTTTTTCTCCATATCTTCTATTCTGTACCATTGATCTCTGTGCCTGTTTTTATGCTTGTTTTTATTCCTATAGTATAATTTAAAGTCAAGTATTGTGATGCCTCTAGCATTGCTTTCTTTGTTTAGAATTGCTTTGACTATTCTGGGCCTTTTATGCTTTCAAATAAATTTTGGGACTTTTTTTCTAGTTCTGTAAAGAATGTCATGGATATTTCAATAGAGATTGCATTGGATCTGTATATTCCTTTTTTGGAGTATGGATGTTTTAAGAATATTAATTCTGCCTATACACAAGTGTGGAAGATCTCTTTCATTTTCTTACATTTCTTTTTTCAGTGGTCCATAGGTTTTATTACAGAGGTCTTTGACCTCCTTGATTATATTTATTTTTAGGTATTTTTAAGGCTACTGTGGATGGGATTATTTTCCTGATTTCTTTGTCTGCCTATTCATTATTGGTGTATAGGAAAGCTATTAATTTTTGTGTGTTTACTTTATAATCTCTTAATTTGATTAATTTTTTTATTACCTCTAGAAGTTTTCTGGTGGAGACTTTTGGGTTTTCTAGATATAGGATCTTGTCATTAACAAAGAGATATAATTTGACTTCTTATTTTTATACTCATATCCCTTTAATTTCTTTCTCTTGCCTGATTGCTCTGGCTAAAATTTCAAAAACTATGTCAAGTAGAAGTGGTGAACGTTACATTCTTACCTTGTTCTGTATTTTAAAGGAAATGTTTTTAGGTTTTCCCCACTCACTATGATGTTGGTTTGGGACTTGTCATATATAAACTTTATGATGTCGACATAAGATCTTTCTATCTCTAGTTTCTTTAGGGTTTTTCTCATGAATAAGTGCTGAATTTTGTCAAAGTTTTTCTCTGCATCTGTTGACATAACTATGTAACCTTTGTCCTTAATTCTATTTGTGTGGTGAATTATTTATTGATATGTACAGGTTGAACTAAACTTGCAACCCTGGGATGAAACCCCCTTGATGATGTTATAAAAGCATGCTTTACAATTCATAATACACATAAGGAGCACCTTTTTACATATCACTGTTAGTATACAAAGTATATTCATATCTTTCATGTCTTCAAACATGCATTTAGGGTAATGATAACCCTCTCATTCTACTATCATTTTTTTCTTCCTCCCTTTATACCCCTTGCTCCCTCCCTTGCCCACCCTCCCCATTGACCTTTCTGGTGTTCCTCTAATCTTCCTATGCTCCCCAACCCAACCCCAATGTGAATCAGCTTCCTTATATCAGAGAAAACATTTGGTATTTGGATTTTTGAGATTGGCTAACATCACTTAGCATTATATTCTCCAATTTCATCCATTTACCTGCAAATGCCATTATTTTATCCTCTTTTATTGCTGAGTAAAATTCCATTGTGTATATATACCACATTTTCTTTATCCACTCATCTACCGAGGGGCATCTAGCTTGGTTCCACAATCTAGCTATTGTGAATTGTGCTGCTATAAACATTGATGTAGCTGTGTCCCTGTAGTATGCTGTTTTTAAGTCCTTTGGAAATAGGCCCACCAGCAATATATGAGTGTGCCTATTTCCCCACATCCTCTCCAACATTTATTGTTGTTTGTGTTTTTAATAGCTGCCATTCTGTCTGGAGTGAAATGAAATCTTAGAGTAGTTTTTATTTGCATTTCTCTAATTGCCAGAGATGTTGAACATTTTTTCATGTATTTGTTGATTGTATATCTTTTTCTGAGAAGTGTCTGTTCAATTCCTTGGCCCATTTAGTGATTGGGTTATTTGTCTTTTTGGTGTTAAGATTTTTAAGTTCTTTATATATTCTAGAGATTAGTGTTCTATCTGATGTGCATGTGGTAAAATTTGTTCCCAATTAGTAGGCTCTCTTTTCATCTCACTGATTGTTTCTTTTGCTGAGAAGAAACTTTTCAGTTTGAATCTATCCCATTTATTGATTCTTGATATTAATTCTTGTGCTACAGGAGTCTTATTAAGGAACTTGGGGCCTAGTCTGACATGTTGGAGATTAGAACTTACTTTTTTTTCTATTAGACGTAGTGTCTCTTGCCTAATTCCTAGGTCCTTGATCCACATTGAGTTGAGTTTTGTACATGGTGAGAGATAGAGGTTCAGTTTCATTTTGTTGCATATGGATTTCCAGTTATCCCAGCACCATTATTTGAAGAGGCTATCTTTTCTCCAATGAATGTTTTTGGCACCTTTATCTCTGTGTCCTCTATTCTGTACCATTGGTCTACAGGTCTATTTTGGTGCCAGCACCATGCTGTTTTTGTTGCTATTGCTGTATAGTATAGTTTAAATTCTGGTATTTGATGCCCGCTGCCTCACTCTTCTTGCTAAGTATTGCTTTAGCTATTCTAGGTCTCTTATTTTTCCAGATTAATTTCATGACTGCTTTTTCTATTTCTATTAAAAAAAAAGTCATTCGAATTTTGATTGGAATTGCATTGAAACTGTATAATGCTTTTGGTAATATAGGCATTTTGACAATATTGATTCTGTCTATCCAAAAACAAAGTAGATCTTTCCATCTTCTAAGGTCTTCCTTAATTTCTTTCTTTAGTGTTCTGTAGTTTTCGTTATAGAGGTCTTTCACGTCTTTCATTAAGTTGATCCCCAAGTATTTTAATTTTTTTTTATGCTATTGTAAATGGGATAGTTTTCATCATTTCCCTTTCAGAGGATTTGTCACTGATGTACAAAAATGCCTTTGACTTAGGGGTGTTGATTTTGTATCCTGCTACTTTGCTGAATTCATTTACTAGTTCTAAAAGTTTTCTGGTGGAGTTTCTTGGATCTTCTAGGTATAGAATCATATCATCATCAAATAGTGCTAGTTCGAGTTCTTCTTTTCCTATCTGAATCCTTTTGATTTATTTCATCTGTCTAATTTCTCTGGCCAGAGTTTCAAGTACTATGTTAAATAACAGTGGTGAAAGGGGGCATCCCTGTCTTGTTCCAGTTTTTAGAGGGAATGTTTTCAATTATTCTCCATTTAAAATGATGATAGCCTGGGGCTTCACATAGATAGCTTTTATAATGTTGAGGTATGTCTGTTATCCCTATTTTTTCTATCATTTTGAACATAAAGGGGTGCTGTATTTTGTTGAATGCTTTTTCTGCATCTATTGAGATGATCATATGTTTTTTATCTTTAAGTCTATTGATGTGATGTATTATGTTAATTGATTTCCATATGTTGAACCAACCTTGCATCCCTGGGATAAACCCCACTTGATCGTGGTGCACTATCTTTTTGATGTTTTTGTATTCGATTTACCAGAATTTTGTTGAGAATTTTAACATCTGTGTTCATTAAAGATATTGGCCTGAGGTTTTCCTTTTTGGCTATGTCTTTGCCTGGATTTGGAATCAGCATAATATTGGCCTCATAGAATGAGTCTGGAAAAGCTCCCTCTTTTTCTATTTTCTGAAATAAATTGGAGAGTATTGGTATTAGTTCTTCTTTGAAGGTCTTGTAGTACTCGGCTGTAAACCCATCAGGTCCTGTGCTTTTTCTTTTTGGTAGCTTTTTTATGGCGTCTTCTATTTCTTTGCTTGAAATTGATCTGTTTAAATTGTGTATAGCCTCCAGATTCAGTTTGGGTAATTCATGTGACTCTAGGAATCTGTCAATGCCATCGATATTTTCTATTTTATTAGAGTATAAATTTTCAAAATAATTTCTAATTATCTTCTGTATTTCTGAGGTGTTTGTTGTGATGTTTCCTTCTTCATCACGGATCTCAGTGATTTAAGTTTTTTCTCTCCTTCTTTTCATTAGCATCATTAAGGGTCCGTCAATTTTATTTAATTTTTCAAAGAACCAACTTTTAGTTTTGTCAATTCTTTGAATTGTTTCTTTAGTCTCAATTTTATTAATTTCAGCTCTGATTTTAATTATTTCCTGTCTTCTACTGCTCTTGGTGTTGGTCTGTTCTTCTTTTTCTAGTGCTTTGAGGTGTGATGTTAAGTCATTTATTTGTTGGTTTTTTTTTTTTTTTTTTTCCTTTTGAGGAATGAACTCAGTGCAATGAATTTTCCTCTTAATACTGCCTTCATAGTGTCCCAGAAATTTCTATACAATGTATCCGTAAACTCATTTACCTCTGGGAATTTTTTAATCCCCTCCTTGATGTCTTCTTCAACCCCTTGTTTGTTCAGTAGCATGTTGTTTAGCTTCCAGGTGTTGGAGTAATTTTATTTCTTGTTTTATCATCGATTTCCAATTTCATCCCATTATGGTCTGATAGAATGCAGGGTAGTATCTCTGCTTTTTTATATTTGCTGAGGGTTGCCTTGTGGCATAATATATGGTCAAATTTGGAGAAGGAGCCATGTGCTGCTGAGAAGAAAGTGTATTCGCTTACTGAGGGATGAAATATTCTATATATATCTGTTAGGTCTAAGTTATTAATTGTCTTAGTGAGGCCTAAGGTTTCTTTATTTAGCTTTTGTTTGGATGATCTATCCAGTGGTGATAGAGGTGTGTTGAAGTCACCTAGGATAACTGTGTTGTGATCCATTTTCCTCTTGAACTTGAGAAGGGTTTGTTTGATGAATGTAGGTGCTCCATTGTTTGGGGCATATAGATTTATAATTGTTATATCTTGTTGATGAATGGTTCCCTTAATCAGTAATAAATATCCATCTTTGTCCATTTTGATTAACTTTGGCTTGAAGTCTACCTTATTTGATATGAGAATGGAAACCCCTGCTTGCTTCCATGGCCCATGTGAGTGGTAAGACTTTTCCCAGTCTTTCACCTTCAGTCTATTGATGTCTTTTTCTATGAGGTGGGTTTCTTGGAGACAGCAAATTGTTGGGTTGTTTCTTTTAATCCAGTCTGACATTCTGTGTCTTTTGAATGGTGAATTTAGGCCATTAACATTCAAGGTTATTATTGAGATGTGATTCGTATTCCCATCCATTTTTATTTGTTTATGGTATTTAACTTGATTTGGTTTCTCCTCTGGTTGGTAATTCCTCTAGTTTACTATCTCCCTTTGTTGATTTTCATTGCTATTTTTCTTTTCTTCTTCATGGAATATTTTGCCCAGGATGTTCAGGAGTGCTGGCTTTTGAGTAGTGAACTCTTTTAACTTTTGTTTGTTGTGGAAGGTTTTTATTTCATCTTTGAATCTAAAACTTAATTTTGCTGGGTATAAGATTCTTGGTTGACATCCCTTTTCTTTCAGAGCTTGAAATATGCTATTCAAGGATCTTCTAGCTTTTAAGGTCTGGATTGAAAAATCTGAATATAGTCTAATTGGTTTTCCTCTATATGTAATCTGCTTCCTTTCTCTTGTGGCTTTTAATATTCTCTCCTTGTTCAGTATAGTAGGCATTTTCATTATGATGTGCCTTGGTGTGGATCTGTTGTGATTTTGTACGTTTGGTGTTCGGTAAGCTTCTTGGACTTGGTTTTCCCATTAATTCCTCAAGTTTGGAAAATTTTCTGCTATTATTTCATTGAATAAATTATTTATTCCTTTGGCTTGGAATTCTGCTTCTTCTTCTACCCCAATCCCTCTTAAATTTGGTCTTTTTATGTTGTCCCAAATTTCTTGAATGTTTTGTTCTTAATTTTTGGCCATTTTTACTGTGTTCTCTGCATTTTTTTCCAGATTGTATATTTTGTCTTCATTATCTGAGGTCCTTTCTTCTAGGTGGTCTAATATATTAGTGATGTTTTCAATAGAGCATTTAATTTGGTTAATTGCTTCTTTCATTTTCAGAATTTCTGTTTGGTTTCTCTTTAGAACCTCTATCTCCCTATTGAAGTAATCTTTTGCTTCTTGTATTTGTTTATGAAGTTCTTTGTCAAAATGATCTTTTACTACCTGTATTTGATTCCTCAAATCATTCTTGAGGTCATCAAACATTTGGATTATGTACCTCCTGAACTCTTTCTCTGAAATTTGATCTACTGTGCTTGCCATGGGATCTGCTAAGGAGGTATGTTGATTTGTTTGAGGCACTGTCTTCCCTTGTTTTTTCATATTGCTTGTGTGACTTCTCTTCTAGGGCTGTAGAACCTTGACTTTTTTGTTTTTACCGTAAAGCCTTATGATGCCCCTATAGTACAATGTTATCAGATCCCCATATAAACACTTTACACTTTAAAACCAGATATTTTTCTATTCAGATATTCATAATTTGGTCACAATGTACAGAATTAGTGAATTCAGTTATTGTCTCCAATAAACTCTTTAGGTTTCTAATGGGGTTTATAATTTCTAATATTGGACACTGAGGTGATATTATTAGGAGGGAGGAGGTGAGGATATTGAGTTGTTATTTCTTAGGAAGTGTGAAAGATAAAACTATGGGTGTAGTTTGATAACAACAGAAAGGAGAGGAAATGAATTGGAGAGAACTAGTTAGTGGAGAGACCGATTTATATATAAACCAAACTTATGTATTTGTTGAGAGAAAATTAAAAGTGTCAAAGTAGTAGAAATTACTGACAAAGAGAAGAAAGAGAAAGTGAGTCAAAAATAGAGAAGAAACTATAACACTTCTTTGATGTATTATTTAATTGCCCCAGTTCTCAAGTTAATATTTCATGTATAAGACTTGTTTTCACCTATGTTGATAGTGCAAGGGCGAGTCATAAATAGAGAGATGAAAGATAACGTAAGAAATAAAAAAGAAGAAAGGAAAAAATAATAGTAATAAAAAATAAAGAAATAACAAATAAAAAAAAAGAAGTGGGGGAAACAAGACTAACCAAACCAAGCAATAAAGAATAAATGACAGAGAGAGAAAAAGTGCTCTTTCATGTGCACATACACCACACATGAGCACAGAAAAACAAAACAAAACAAAAAACCATAAAGTTGAATTTACAAGTTAACCTCAGTCAAGATTCTTTAGGGGGAAGATTTTCTGGATCCCTTCACAACGAGTGGATGCGGATGTTTGATGCCTATTTTCCGGTTTCTCTTGTCCCCCTCCAGTCAAGTTATCACAGAAACCACTCTGTCTATTGTAGAGAAGTTGAAGGTGGAGTTAAAGTCTGCATACCTGTTTAGCTAAGTAAGTTGGGTTGCTCAGTGCGTGGCGCTGGAAGATGACATATCAAGTATGCGTCAGCACTCCACGATGCTCCACAGTTGTAGAGTCATGGGCCCATCACGCTGGATTCAGATATGATATGGGTTCCCACGCTGGCTGATTTTGGCTCAGCTAGATGTAGGCTGCCCTCAGGGTCTGCTCAAATTCCTCGGATACATGCAGGGTTCAACTTCTTCCCCCTCCCACTTTTCTCTGTCTGCTGTAACCACCTTTGAAGATGGCAGCGATCAATCACCCTGGGCATTATGGCACCTCCCAGGACCCGCATGGCATTCCTGACCAGCATTCCTGTGTGTGCGAACCCGCTGGGCGACTTGTGTGGAAACAAGTGCCACTCAGCTGTCCACGACTATTTTTCTGTTCTGTTAATGCTGCCATTGTTTTTGTTCTTCCACACCGTTTCCCGCTGGCTCCACCACAAATATTTCTGCTGCTGTTCGTTTCCCATGCGTGGTCCACACGAGTCCACAGTTTGGAGACTCACCCCCGCTGTAAGCTGCCATCTCAGCACCCCAGAGAAGCAGGAAGGCCTTGGCTCCCCCACAGCTGCAGTAAAATTTCTGGTAACACTGCCATACTCTCACTACTGCACGTCTGTCTACTGACAAAAGCCCAATACCACCCTTCTCTGGTCCGCCATCTTTCTTTTCCCCCCTCTTAATGTATTTTTAATGTGTTTGGCTAAATTTTATTAAGGATTTTTGCATTTAAGTTCATTGGGGATATTGGTTTGTAGCATTGTTTCCTTGATATGTCTTTGTCTGGTTTTAGTATGAGGGTGATGCTGACTTCATAGAATAAATCTGGAAGTATTTCATCATGTTCTGTCTTATGGAATGAATTAAGGGAAATTGTCATTAGTTTTTTAAAGGCCTGGTAGAATTTAGCTGGGAATCCATCTGGTACTAGGCTTCTCTTTGTTGGAAAACATTATTGCTTCCATCTCATTGCTGCTTTTTGGTATATTTAGCTTTTCTAGATCTTGATTCAATTTTGGTAGGTCCTCTAAAAATATGTCCATTTCTTCTAGGTTTTCCAATTTACTTGGAGTATACATTTTCAAAATAGTTGTGTATGTTGATGGTGATTTCTCCTTTTTCATCTCTAATTGTATGAATTTGGGTCTTCTCCCTTTTTCCTTTGTTTAGTTTTGCTGATAGTTTATCAATCTTGTTTGCCTGTTCAAAGAACCAACTCTTTGTTTCACTGATCCTTTGTATTTTTTTTTTAATTCCCAATTTCCTTGATTACACCTCTTATCTTAATGGTTTCCTTCCTTCCACTGATTTTGTAATTGGTTTATTCTTGAATTTCAAGGGCCTTGAGAATCATCATTTGGTTGTTTATTTGGGATTGTTCTAATTTTATTATGGAGACACTCATAGAACTGCCTTCATGGCATCCTGAGGTTCTGGTAGGTTGTATCATTAGTCTCATTTGAGTAAAGAATTTTCTCCCCTGATTTCTTTAATCACCCATTCATTATTCATCAAAATTTAATCTCCATGTGTTTATATGGTTTCTGTACAGTTGCGTGTGTGTGTGTTGATTTCTAATTTCATTCCATTATGATCAGATGAGATGTATGGGACTATATCAATTTTTTTGTATTTGCTAAGAGCTGCTTTGTGACCTAAAATAGGTCATTTTAGAGGAAATTACATGAGCAGCTGAGAAGAAAGTGTGTTTGGCAGTTGAATAAAATATTCTATGATGCTTATTAGGTCCATTTGATTTATGATATATTTTTAGGTCTGAAGAGTCTTTACTGAGTTTATGTCTAGATGATCTATTCACTAGTGAGGGTGGTGTGCTGAAATCACCCAGAATTATTGTACCAGAGTCAAGTCTTTAACTTGTTTAGGCTCTGCTTTATGTAATTAGGTGCACCAAAGTTGAGGGCATAAATAATTGTTACTATTATTATATCTTCTTATTTTATTGTTCTCTTTACCAGTAGGAAGTGACTTTGTCTCTTCTGATTAATTTTGGTTTGAAGTCTTGTTCCTCAGATATGAGAATAGCTACTCCTGATTGTTTGGGGACTTTACTTGCACGGTATAATTTTCATCCTTTCACTTTCTTTTCTTTTTTAAACTGGCAATTGAATGCAGGAGCACTTAAACACTGAACCACATCCCCAGCCCATTTTACTTTTTGTGTTGAAACAGGGTCTTACTAAGTTGCTCAGGACCTTGCCAAGTTGGTGAGGCTGGCTTTGAACTTGCAATCCTCCTGCATCAGCCTCCCAAGCCACTCAGATTACAAGCATGCACTACCATGCCCAGCTCATCCTTTCACTTTTATTGTGTTATTGTCTTTGCCTGTAAAGTGAATCTCTTGCAAACAAAACAGAATTATGTCTTGTTCTGTAATCCATTCTTCCAACCTATGTTTTTTAATTGGAGAGTTGTCTCTTATTCATATATTAGTTTAAGATATGTTATGGTTTGGATATGAGGTGTCTTCCCAAAAGCTCCTGTGTTGATGCAGGAATTTTCAGAGGTGAAATAACTGAATTGTGAGAGCTAGAGCTATAACAAGATCAGTCCATCTGATTTTTAATATACTGGATGGCAATTCTAGGTATCTGGGGCATGGATGAAGGAGAAAGGTCCTGGAATCATGTCCTGGAAGAGTTTTCTTTCCTGCACATCATGTCCTAAGCATCTTCCCTCTACCATGTCCTTCCACCATGATGTGCATAGGTCAAGAGAGGTGGAGTCATCCCACATAGACTAAATCTCTGAAACCATGAACCAAAATAAACTTTTTCTCCTTTAACTTGTCTCTGTCACATGTTTTGGTCACAGCAATACAAAGCTGACTAACAAAAATTAATATCTAGAAGTGAGGTTGTTGCTGCAATAACCTGACGGTGTGATTCAGAAGCCCTTGGAACTGGCTTGTGGGAGGAGTTTGGAAGTGCTTGGAGATGTAGGCTTAAGAAATGTTTAAAATTTTTAGACTGTTTTAAGCAGAGGTTAATGGGTTATTTAGATGGGAACTTAAAAAAAATGCCAAAAGGAATGCAGACAAAGTCTCCTCATGAGATTACAGAGGGCAATGAGGATTTTATTGGGAATTGAAATAGATGTTATTTATTTCACACTCTGACAAAGAACTTGTGTAGGTTTTACCCGTGACCTGAGGTTGCATAAGGCTAAATTTTAAAATGATGGGCTAATTAATCTGGTGGAAGACATTTCAAGGCAGCACAGCATCTAGTCAGTGGGATGGATTTTTCTGGAAAGTTTTAACTAGATTTACTGTAAGAATCAGGAACATAAAGCAGAGATGAAGAATTTTTAAAACTAGCAGTTTGACCAAAAAGATGCAAGTAAAACTTCATCAAAGAAAGGTGTAGTTGTTGAAGAGATTATAGCCCCTAATGAGATGCTAAGTATTTTTCATGGAGACAATGGGAATGTTCCCTTGAGGGCCTCTCGGGAATTTATAAGAGTAAACCCACTGTAGAATCCAAGGTATAATAGGGGGAAATCCTTGGAGAAGAGATCCTAGGAGCACCCCAGTTGTGCAGGGAAGCCTAAAAAGTTGTTTCACTGTACACAGCAGCCTAGGAACTCAGAGTTTGCAGTATCCCCGATCCCAGGGAGCGAGCAGTTACTGCAAGAGCTGGTAGTAAACCTCCACATCATACACGTGATGATGGCTCTACATAAATGAAAGATCCTGGAGTTAGAGGTCATGGAGGCTTCTTTCCAGATTTCAAAGGAAGGCTTAAGAGGCCAAGCAAAGTGCAGCAGCATTGGAATTCCTGAGGGCTGCCTCCAAGAGAGCAATGCATGAAGATGTGAATGTGAAGCTGATGCTAAAAAGAAAACCCCAAGAATCAAGAGATGCTAGTAACATGAATCATCTATGGGGAAATCTGCTGGTCACAGAGGGGACCAGGTTGAAAGAGAGCCCATGTGCCCTGCAATCATAAGGGCCAAAGGATCAGGAGGGCAGGACGTTCCAAATCCATTGAAGAGTACATATCACCACCACACTTCCTCAATGCTATATGCAGAGTTATAGAATCTATTTGTCTGGCTGGGTTTTGGTTAAGTTTTGCTCCCATCCCTTCTTTCTATGCCACTATTCCTTCCTTTTGACATGATTGTTGTGTGCTATTATATGCTAGATATAGGTAACTTGGTTTTGATTTTTTACAGGGCACAGCCAAGAGTTTGCCTTGGGTCTCAGATAAAACTTGAACTTGAAATTCTGGTCAATGCTGGAACTGTTCAGACTATGGAACTGGGGGCAGGGGATATAGCTCAGTTGGTAGACTGCTTGTCTCACATGCACAAGGCCCTGGCTTCAATCCCCAGCACACACACACACACACACACACACACACACACACATGCACACACACACACAAAAAAAAGACTATGGGACTCTTGGAGGTGAAGTAAGTATATTTTTTATTGTTAGATGGACATGAACATTTTCCAAATAATAAGGGGTGGAATGCTATGATTTTGATAAGAAATATTCCTCAAAATTACCCCCAATGTAGGAATGTTCAGAGGTAAAATCATTGTCTTGTGAAAGTTGTAACATAATCAATTCATTCTAGTTTGAATGGAGTGGGTGGAAACTATAGGCAGCTGCAACATGGCTAGAGGATCACTGAGAACATTCCTTGAAAGACTTCATCTTCCCTATGGCCCCTTCTCCATTCTCTCTCTTTTTTTGCTTTCTGGTTGTCATATCATGAGCAGCTTCCCTTTGCCATGTCTTTCCATCATGCCTCATCTTGGGCCCACAGCAATGGGGTCAGCCCACCATGAACTAAATCTCTGAAACCATGAGCCAAAATAATCTTTTTCCTTTCTAAGTTGATTTTGTGAGGTATTTTGGTCATGGTGGCAAAAGCTGATTAACACAAGATAACAAATTTATTTGTCCATTTTCTTATTGGTAAATATTTACATTGGATTCCAATTTTTGGCAACAATAATAATGCTGCTATGAACATTATTGGAAAATTTTTGTGCCTATTTTGAGTTACTCTGGAACATACATATCTTGAAGTATATTTGTTGGGCCCTACAAAAAACCAATGCATGCACATAGTACCAAGTTATTCTCTAAGGTGGTAGTATAAATTTAGTCCTCCCACCATTATGAAAATTTCCATTATTTATAGTAGTAGACTTTATTTGAAGTTTTATGGGTTTTACATATTTACCTATCTGATGCTATGAAGTGCTTAATAATTTTTCATCCTTTTTTCCTCCACTATTTTATTTGAGATCATGAATGTCTGAATATTTCTTTTGTTGATATTTTACCAATTTTGTGTGCAATTTTTTCAGTGATGTTTAGTGCTAAATATTTACTAATTTCTGTCTTGATATTTTTGTACAAAAAGTATTTTTAATTGTTCTCTTTTTAAAATACATTTCAAATGGATGAAGTTGGAAGACATAATGCTAAGTGAAGTTAGTCAGTCTCAAAAATCCAAGTACCAAATGTTCTCTCTTATATAAGGAGGCTAGTCCATAGTATTGTTGGATGGGAGGGTACATACGAGGACTAGAAGAACACTAGAATGGTCAAAGGGAAGGGAGAGTAAGGGAGGGAGCAAGGGGGGAGGGAGAGGGAGAAAAGGAAAAAGAAAAGAAAAGGTGTTTGAATGAGATGGATATCATTTTCCTAAATGCATGATTGAAGACCTGAATTGTACGAATATACTCTGTATGCAAGCAATTGTATGTAAAAAAATGCTAAATAAAAAAAAATAAATGTAAAAAAAAAAAAAAAAAAAAAAAGAAAAAAAAAAAATAAAATAAAATACATTTCATTCTAGTGTCAGGTTCAACCCTCAAAAAGATTCTAAATGTAAAAAAGGGTAAAATGTTGTTGTTTTGCTATTGATTTGTATTTTTATTGCATTGTGACCAGAGAATGTGGTTTTTTGTAGATTTGGTTGTTTGGTATATTTTGAGATTTGTTTTCTCACCTAGTACTTGGTGGGATTTATAAATGTTTTATATGTGCTCAAAAAGAACAGGTATTCTGTAAATAATGAAATAGGTTCAATGTCCACTATATTCCTAAAATATTCAATAATACTATTAACACATGGAAATTATTGTGTTATTAAAGACTTTTATATCTTAATTTTTATCTAAAATTGATCAATTAATAGTTTAGATGCATTAAAATATTCTACATTTATTCCATTTTTTCTTGTAGTTCTATTTTGTTTTCTTTTGTTTCTGCTTTGCCTGGAGGCTATATTTTTAGGTCTGTGTTAGTCATTTTTCTCTCAATGTGACAAAATACCTACAATAAACAACTTAAAGGAGGAAAGATTATTTTGGGTCACAGTTTCAGATGTTTCAAACTATGTTATTCAATTTCCCATTGTTTTGACAAAATTCATGCAATAAATCAACCCATAGAGACAAGAACTTATTTTGGCTCATGACTTCAGAGGTTTTGTGGTCACTTGGCTGCATTGTTTTTGGACCTGTGATAAGGCAGAGAACATCATGCAAGAGAAGATATAATGGAGCAAAGGTGCTTACCTTATAACAGCTGGGAAGCAAAGAGAGAGAGAGAGGATAGAAAAGAAACCAGGCAAGATATAGCCTTCAAAGACATTCCCACAAGGATCTACTTTTTTAAGTTGGTCCCACCTTCTAAAATTTCCACCACCTCCCAGTAGCCCTTTAAATTATGAATTCTTCAATGGATTAATCCATTGATGTGGTTAGATCTCTTATGATACAATTACCTCCCAAAGTCCCTCATCCCTCACAGTCCCTACCTTGAGGACAAAGTTTTCAGCATTAGTGTTTAGGGAATATTTTATGTCCAGATTATAACACAGTCCATGGTTGATTGGCTCCATTATTTTGGGGAATGTGGTGAGGCAGAAAATCAAGGCAAGGAACACATGGATGAGCAAAGTTGCTCAACTCATAGCAGCCAGGAAGCAAGAGAGAGAGAAAAAAATAGGAACTAGGCCCCAATAGTCCCTTCAAGAGCAAGATATAATATCCTCCCAATGGGCCCCACCTCCTTAATGTTCCAACCATTTCCCAATAATGCTACAGGCCAGAAACTAAGCCTTTAGCATACATTAACAAGGTATATGCAAATAAAAAGTAATATACAAGGATACATTCCTTTAATTATAACATAAAATATGATCCTTTTTAAATTTTTTTATTTATACATGATGTGGAGTTACAATGGTCATGTATTCATATAAGAACATAGGAAAATTTCTTTGATTCATCCTACTGTGTTTTCTATTCCCATTCCCACTTCCTTACCTTCATTCCCCTTTGTCTAACCCAGTGAATTTCTGTTCCTCCCACACACACACTTTTTGTCATTTAGCATCTGAATATGAGAGAGAATATTTGGCATTTGGTTTGGGGAGGATTGTCTTACATCACATAACATGATAATCTCCAGTTCCATCTGTTTACCAGCAAATGCCATAATTTCATTCTTCTTTATGGCTTACTAATATCCCTTTGTGTATATATACCACATCTTCTTTATCCATTCATCTGTTGGAGGGCAACTAGGTTGGTTTCACAGCTTAGCCATTGTGAATTGAGGTGCTTTTATAAACATTGATGTGGCTCCATCAGTGTAGGATGCTGATTTTAAGTCCTTTGGGTTTAAACTGAGGAGTGGAATAGCTGGGTCAAATGGTGGTACCATTTCAAGTTTACTGAGGAATCTCTATACGGTTTTCCATAGTGATTGCAACAATTTGCACTCCCACCAACAACATATGAGTGTACCTTTTTCCCCACATGCTCCCCAACACTTATTGTTGCTTGTAATCTTGATAATTGTAATTCTGACTGGAGTGAAATGAAATCTCAGTGTAGTTTTTATTTGCAATGGTCTAATTGCTAGAAATGTTGAACATTTTTTCATATATTTGTTGAACAATTCTATTTCTTCTTCTGTTGAAAGGAGCCTATAATCAAGGAGCTAGCTAAAGATTGCGGTTAGCTGAGAGCCATAAAAGATGTTCTAGTTTCCACCCTGATATTAATACATTATTCAAAGAATCTTTATATGCCCGTGAACACTCTGTGACGCACCTGTAAGCTCGAGCTGTAAGCACGTGTCCTTGTTAAAGCTATATGTATATAACTGGGTGAGGTTCGTTAGAGTGTGTGGGAAGAAGAAGAAGGTGGTGGTTGGAGTTAGAGCGTTTGGAGTGATTGTTGGAGCCAGAGAGAGAAGAAGAATAAAAGACCTTTTTTCATTTTCATCCTGCCTCCGAATTTTCCTGCGGCGTTCGTTGCTCCAGGCGGCTTCCGCTTCAGGCAGCAACAAGTGGTGGCCTGTACAGGGAATTCGGTGGCCAGGTAAGAAAAAAGAAAATTTAAAAATATGGGAGCGAATATAACAAAAAGTCGGTTTATAAAAGCCATGAATGAAATTTTTGATATCGAGAACTCAGAGGATAGTGAGAAAAGTGAACAAGAAAGCATATCCTCTGACTCAGTTGAGACCAGCAAGGAGAGTAGAGTAGTAATGTAAATTCAAAAGTAAGAACTGCAAAAGCCATCAGAAGCTTAATAAAATTAGCTGAGGAGTATGTACTCTCCTTAGAAGCTGAAACTCAGGATACTAGTGAAAGTGATAATAGTAACAAGGAGCCAAACCATGAGAGTACGGTCTCCTCCGCTGAGCCAGTTAGGAATTATGAAGCTAGTAGTGAGGAGGAATCAAAAAGCGATTCGGGGATCCCAGTCTCCAATAAAAAGAACAAAAAGAAATTTAAAAAGAGAAAAGACCGTCAAATAGAGGAACCACTAGTGCCCTCTGCTCCTTCATGGATAGAATCCCTAACAGAAACAATAAGGAGTATTGATCAGAGTGTACGTGCCCTTGAGGTAGAAATTGGCGGCCTTTCTGAGCGCTTGTATACGCTCTCGAACAACATAGACCACAGGAGCACCTAGAACTGCCAGTATTTCAAAATGAAGAGGGACAAAGTTATCATGAGTCCCTAGACTTTAAAACAATAAAGAATTTTAAAGAGGCGGTAATGACCTATGGGCCTCAAGCTCCGTTCACATTAAGTATGATAGAGTCACTTAACACCCTAATCTTAGCCCCCTCAGATTGGAAAAGTCTATGCAGAGCAGTACTAAGTGGGGGACAATACCTAATCTGGAAAACTCAATTCCAGGAACTTTGTTCAGAAATAGCAAAGAGAAATGCTGCAGCGGGTTTCCCTCAACGCAATATAGATATGCTCACAGGGGAAGGTCAGTTCGCCGAACTACAAAATCAGCTACAATACAAACCCGGTGTGTATGCCCAGATACACACAGCAGCTGTGAAAGCCTGGAAGACAATATCATGCACAGGGGATCTGCAAGGCAGCCTATCAAAAGTTATACAAGGGCCTAATGAACCTTACGCTGATTTTGTAGATAGACTCTTAAAAACAACATCTAGAGTTTTTGGCGAAGTTGAGCAAGCTATGCCTCTAGTTATCCAATTAGCGTACGAGAACACTAATAAATATTGCCAGGATGCAATAAGGCCGTAGAGAAGTAAAAAAGACTTATCAATTTATATCAGATTGTGCAAAGACATTAACGAGGCTGTTATCACAGGCAACATAATTGCTGCAGTGATGAAAAATTCCTCCCCTCAAAATTCCCAAAGGTTTCAACCTAGAACAGGATATTCCAGACAAAAGTATTATAATCAACCAAGATATGCTAAGCAATATCCCCCAAGGGTAATAAGATCAAATTCATACCGTGCTCCAGGCCAATGCCCCAGGTGCAAAAAGGGTATACATTGGGCCAACCAATGCTATTCCAGATATGATATATATGGAAATGATTTATCCAGGATTTCAAAAAACGGGGCACGGGGCCCAATGCCCCAGGGCCCACAAATGTACGAGGCACTAGAGGAGGAATGCCCTCAGATCCAAATGATTCCTCGTCACAATCCCTCCTACCCATTAACTCCCTTATCAGAGGGACAAGAGGAAGTGCAGGATTAGATCTCTGTTCTACTGCCCGGATGGTCCTGACACCTGAAATGGGGGTTCAGCTGATTCCTACGGGAATCAGGGGACCTCTCCCTTCAGAAACTGTGGGACTAATCCTTGGGCATAGTTCCAAGAGTTTATTAGGCTTTAATGTTATACTAGGGGTTATTGATTCAGATTATAATGGAGAGATTAAAATAATGCTAAGTACACATAGGGGCATCATCTCCGTAAATCAAGGAGACAGAATCACACAGCTGCTCCTCATTCCCAGTCTCCATAATTCTTTTAAAAGCATGCCACAAAACAGAAATAACAGAGCATTTGGTTCCACTGGTTCAGGACCTATGGCTTTCTGGGTTCAGGATTGTTTACAGAGGCCTATGTGCAAATTAAAAATTCAAGGTATAGAGATGGAGGGGCTGATTGATACAGGAGCTTACTCTTCCATCATAAATCTACAACAATGGCCTAAGCACTGGCCTCTACAGAAAGCCTCAACCAGTTTAAGAGGCTTGGGATACAGTAATACCCCAGCACAAAGTGCTGTAATCTTAAATTGGCAAGACAATGAAGGCCATACAGGAACATTCCAACCTTATGTTTTAAACAGCTTGCCAGTTACCCTATGGGGAAGAGATATCTTACATCAAATGGGGCTACACCTAGCAACCAAGCTTGCAGGTGTTAAGAATAAAAATCCTAATCATAATAAAAAAGGCAAAGGACATTTTTTCTAGGGGCCACTGAGAAAACAATTTTAAAAATACCATGGCTCTCTAATAAGCCAGTTTGGGTTCCTCAGTGGCCCCTATCCAAAGAAAAATTGCAAGTGGCCCATCAATTAATTAAAGAACAATTAGAAGCAGGACACATAGAGCCTTCCACTCTCCCTGGAATTCTCCCATATTTGTAATTAAGAAAAAATCAGGAAAATGAGACTATTACAAGATCTAAGACAAATTAACAAAACAATGCAAATCATGGGACCTACTCAACCTGGACTTCCTAATCCTGTAGCTATTCCAAAAAAACTATTACCTTATAACTCTTGATATAAAGGACTGTTTCTTTTCCATTCCCCTACATCCTCTGGATGCCCCCAGGTTTGCTTTTTCAATTCCTTCTATCAATAATAATGGCACTGATAAAAGATATCAATGGAAAGTATTGCCGCAGGGAATGGCAAATAGCCCTACAATGTGCCAACTATATGTGGACAGAACTATACAGCCCATTAAAAACAAATATCAAGACCTCATGTGTCTACACTACATGGACGATGTTTTAATAGCTCACCCTAATCAACAAATCTTATTTAATATATTTAATGAAATAACAAAAAATTTAAAAAAATATGGATTACATATAGCAGAAGAAAAAGTTCAAAGCAGATCACCTATACTATATTTAGGCTTTAAAATCATGGATACTTTTGTTAAACCCCCAAAAATTCTAATAAGTAAAGAACATTTGACCACCCTCAATGATTTCCAAAAATTACTGGGAGACATTAATTGGCTTCGCCCTACACTAAGCCTCACTACTGGACAATTAAAACCTTTATTTGACATCCTTCACGGGAACCCTGATCCATCCTCACCACGAACATTACCTCCTGAGGCCAGGAGAGCTCTAAAATTAGTAGAACAGGCCATTGAAAGATCCCATTGTGATAGATTTGATTTTGCTCAACCACTAATATTGATTATTATTCCTTCACAATATACACCCACAGGAGTATTTTGGCAACAGGGACCTATATTATGGATACATTTGCCTGTCTCTCCTAAAAGTACAATAGAGTCTTATACCTCCATAGTGGCTAAACTTATTCTTCAAGGACTTAAAACCTCTACTAAAATATTTGGAATTCATCCCGCTACTATTATTACTCCTTATTCATCGTCACAGGTTGAATATTTGTGCTTCAATGATAATGATTGGGCTATAGCTAGATGCTCTACTTCTGCAAATTTTGACAATCATATTCCTAAATCTCCTATACTGTCCTTTTGTATCAATCATCCTATCATATTCCCACAGGTAATAAAAAATCAACCCATTCCTAAAGCATTTAATGTATTTACAGATGGATCCTCTAATGGTACTGCTGCAGTAGTCACTCAAAATGAAAAAATGATTCATATCACTAATCAAAAATCAGCTCAATTAGTGGAACTCGAAGCTATAATAATAGCTCTGGAAAATTTTAAAGAACAGCCTATGAATATTTTTCAGACAGCCATTATATTGTACATGCTGTTCCTAAATTGGAGCTAGCAGGTCCAATAGCACCACATACTCCAGCTTTTAAATTGTTTTCTCAAATCCAAAATCTCCTATGGCAATGAAAAGAAACTTTATTTATAGGTCACATAAGAGCTCACACTAATCTGCCTGGTCCTCTCCATGAAGGTAATCAAAAAGCTGATGCCCTCACTAAAACAATATTTATATTTACTACAGTACAACAAGCTACTTTATTTCATTCCCAGTTCCACGTTAATAGCACTACCTTAAGACAAAAATTTAAAATCACAAAAGAACAAGCTCGTAGAATTGTAAAAGAATGTCCATCTTGTGTAACACTTTTGCCCAATCCACATTATGGGGTTAACCCACGAGGTTTGATGCCCAATCATTTGTGGCAGATGGATGTCACACATGAGCCAAGTTTTGGAAAATTACGGTTTATTCATGTCACCATAGATACATGCTCAGGCATGATTTTTGCTTCTTTACATTCCAGAGAAAAAGTTAAAGATACTACATCTCATTGTCTGCAAGCTTTTGCTGCATTGGGCATCCCCAAAATGCTTAAAACAGATAATGGCCCTGCATATACATCCACATCCTTCAAACAATTTTGTACAAAGTTCAATATTATCCACAAAACAGGTATCACTTATAATCCTCAGGGACAAGGAATAATTGAAAGAGCAAATCGGACACTTAAAAATATGTTACTAAAGCAAAAAGATGGAAACTGGAAAAATCCTAAGGACAGATTGGCAGTTGCCCTGTTTACCTTAAATTTCTTTTTTTTTTTTTTTTTTTTTTTTTTTTTTTTTTTTTTTTTTTTTTTGGGTACCGGGGATTGAACTCAGGGGCACTCGACCACTGGGTCACATCCCCAGCCCTTTTTTGTATTTTATTTAGAGACAGGGTCTCACTGAGTTGCTAAGTGCCTCACCATTGCTGAGGCTGGCTTTGAACTCGCGATCCTCCTGCCTCAGCCTCCCAAAGTGCTGGGATTACAGGCGTGCACCACCGCGCCCGGCTACCTTAAATTTCTTAACTTTAGATTCTAATGGACATTCGGCCTGGAGATAGACACTGGAACCCACACCAACAACATAAACCTTTGGTTTACTGGAAGGATGTTCTCTCAGGTACATGGAAGGGTCCAGACCCAGTATTAATTTGGGGGAGAGGATCTGTTTGTGTTTTTCCAAAGCACAAATCCTCTCCAATATGGATACCATCTAGATTGATAAAGCAGGTACAAAGTCAAAAGGATCAAGATGAAGTTATTGAGGAGTCTAGATTGAATAAACAAGTACAAAATCAAGGGGACCAAAATGAAGGTATGGAGTGATTCCCTTAAAAGAGTCCTCCATTAAATTTACAACTTAAATTTCATATTCCCGGCCGGGACAAAAAGATCTCTCTTTAGTGTATACACAATTGTATTTTTTTTCTTTTATATATGTCTTTATGTGTGCATTTGTCTAAATTTCATGTTAATGTGATGTCACAAATATATGTTTATATGTGTGTCTGTCTAGTGTGACGTCACAAATAATTAAACACTTATGAAAAAAATATATAGATAGATATAGATCCAAATAACGTTAATTCATTTAAGCTTAGAATATTCTAATTAGATAATCAATATATATAGAGATAGATATTCATATAAGTTCAGAATATTCTAATTAGATAATCAATTATAATGATAATCAATTTTGATTTATAGTTGTCTCTGGGACTTCTCTTCAGCTGTGAATATGTTTAATGTTGTATAACCTGATATTTTGGTGTTTTGACATAAAATCATTTATTTGTTATTAACTTCATTTGTTTAATAGCTGATTAATTTGAATTATTTCAACAGGTATAGGATTGCTGTATATACAGAGACTCAAGGATTCCAGC
Source organism: Tamias sibiricus (assembly GCA_025594165.1). Lineage (NCBI taxonomy): Eukaryota > Metazoa > Chordata > Mammalia > Rodentia > Sciuridae > Tamias > Tamias sibiricus. The sequence continues at coordinate 36,505,683 of CM046672.1, forward strand.
TAACAAATTATTTTTCCAAAGTGCCTTTAGCTTTTCTTTATCTTTAATGCAGTAAACACCCTCAGTTTCTCTTTGATTATTTCTGAATGTGATATTTTGCCAGCGTATGTTTGTGGGAGCTTAAGCAGCAATGTGTGTGAGCAGAGATCAACTTTTATTTTGTACTCTAATAATTCTTTTTTTTTTTTTTTTTTTTTTAGTTTTTGACAGCTCACCTTTTGATCTCAGTGCTGGAATAGCACTGCCTTTCCCTTAATAATGGATGCTTGAGTTTTTAGGTAGCGGGCCCTGAAGATTTGCCAGTGGAAATGTCTAGACATAAAAAAGACGGCTGCTGCTACAACTGCAGGGACCGTGGTCACTGCAAGCATCCCTTCTGCTCAAGCATCAAAAAGCCTCACCAGCAGTGTGGCCTCTGCTCTGCATGCATTGGGCCTCCTGAATCTATGTGTTATAACTTATGGACATTTTGATTTTCCATTATTTTGGGACATTACGGGACAATGCCTTGCAGGTATTTGTCTAAGAGAACTCAGTGCGTTACTTGATGAAACTAAGGGCAGCTGATTCGCTTAAAGAACTTGATACGCTATGGAAACTTGGCTCATCAGCAGTAGGCTTGCCACCTTAAAGCCGCAGTATCTCCTAAAAATTGGACGACTGTTAGTCAACACGCAGTTGATCCTGAAGGGCTCTATTGGATGGCTGGTTAGCCTACGACGGGTAAGATCCCCAGAAGGGGACAACCTAAGACACGGCACAGTCACACTGGACAGTCTAATGTGGCCGGCATGTCAACCTAAGCCAGGAGTCAGGACAGCCTCGATTCCCATGATGGGTAAGAATGTCGGTTGCACATGGACGTCCTAGAACATCCCCTCTTTTAAAACTAAAAGGGGAAAATGAAGGAGCCTATAATCAAGGAGATAGCTAAAGATTGCGGTTAGCTGAGAGCCATAAAAGATGTTCTAGTTTCCACCTGATATTAATACATTATTCAAAGAATCTTTATATGCCTGTGAACACTGCGTGACGCACCTGTAAGCTTGAGCTGTAAGCACATGTCCTTGTTAAAGCTATATGTATATAACTGGGTGAGGTTGGTTAGTGTGTGTGGGAAGAAGAAGAAGGTGGTGGTTGGAGTTAGAGCATTTGGAGTGATTACTGGAGCCGGAGAGAGAAGAAGAATAAAAGACCTTTTTTCATTTTCATCCTGCCTCCGAATTTTCCTGCGGCGTTCGTTGCTCCAGGCAGCTTCCGCTTCAGGCAGCAACATTCTGTGAAGTGTCTGTTCAGTTCCTTTGCTCATTTATTGATTGGTTTATTTGTGGGTTTTTTTTTTTTTTTTTTTTGGTGTTAAGTTTTTGAGTTCTTTATATATCCTGAAGATTAATGCTCTATCTGAGGCATAGGTGGCAAAGATTTTCTACCATTCTGTAGGCTCTCTCTTCACATTCTTGAGTGTTTTCTTTGCTGTGAAGAAGATTTTTATTTTGACACCATCCTATTTATTGATTATTGATTTTACTTCTTATGCTTTAGGAGTCTTATTGAGGAATTCAGTTCCTAAGTTGACATGATGAAGATTTGGGCCTACTTTTTATTCTAGTAGGTCTCTGGTCTAACGCCTATGTTCTTGATACACTTTGACTTGAGTTTTGTTCAGGGTGAGAGATAGGGGTCTAATTTCTTGTTATTATACATGAGTTTTCTGTTTTATCAGCACCATTTTTTGAAGAAGCTGTCTTTCCTCCAATGTATGTTTATGATGCATTTGTCTAGCATGAGATAACTGCATTTATGTGGGTTTGTCACTGTGTCTTCTATTCTGTACCATTGGTCTGCAAGTCTATTTTGGTGCCAATACCATGCCATCTTTGTTACAATAGCTCTGTAGTATAATTTAAGATCTGGTATTAGGTGACTCCTGCTTCACTTTTCTTGCTGAGAATTGCTTTGGCTATTCTGGGCCTGATATTTTTCCAAATAAATTTCGTGATGCTTTTTCTATTTCTATGAAGAATGTCATTAAAATTTTAATGGAAATTACATTATATCTGTAGAGTGATTTTGACCATTTTAACTATATTAATTCTGCCTATTCAAGAACATAGGAGATCTTTTCATTTTCTAAGATCTTCTTCAATTAGATGAAAAATTCTTAATAAAATGTTAACAAACCACATTCAAAAACACATCAAAAAGATAATACACCATGATCCAGTGGATTTTATTCCAAGGATGCAAGGTTGGCTCCACATATACAAATCAATAAATGTAATTCACCAGAACTAAAAACAGAAATTACATGATCATCTCAATAGATGCAGAAAAGACATTTCATAAAATCCAATATCCATTCATGTTAAAAACATTATCCCGGGCTGGGGTTGTGGCTCAGCGGCAGAGCGCTTGCCTTACACGTGTGCGGCCCGGGTTTGATCCTCAGCACCATGTAGACATGAGTGCATTGCATTGTGTACAACTAAGGAAAATAAATGAATATTTAAAAAAAAAATTTATCCCTAGAAGACCAAACAAACTCCACCAGAAGACTTCTAGAGTTCATAAATGAATTTAGAAAAGTAGCAGGATACAAAATCAACCTCTATAAATGAATAACTTTTGTATACTACAATAGTGATTTAGCCAAGGAAGAAATCAGGAAAACCATCCCATTTACAATAACCAAAAAAAAAAAATTGAGAATTAATCTAACTAAGGGGGTAAAGGAGCTCTACAATAAAAATTATAGAACACTGAAGAAAGAAATTGAATAAGATCTCAAAAGATCAAAAGACACCCCATGTTCTTGGATAGGCAGAATTAATATTGTCAAAATGGTCATACTACCCAAAATGATATACAGATTCAAGCAATCCCCATCTAAATTCCAATAAACCTCTTCATGGATTTGGAAAAAACAATTCTTAAATTTATTTGGAAGAGTAAGAGACCCAGAAGAGCAAAAGCAATACTAAGCAAAAAAAAGCAAAGCAGGAAGCATAACAATACCTGATCTGAAATTATACTACAGAGCTATAGTAATAAAAACAGCATAGTATTGTCATCAAAACTAGACCAATGTAACAGAATAGAAGACACAGAGACAAATTCACAAATCTATAGTTGTCTGATATTTGACAAAGGTGCCAAAGTATTTTGGAGAAGAGGCTATCAACAATGGTGTTGGGAAAACTGAATAGCTATATGGAGAAAAATAAAACAAAACCCCTCTCTCTCACCCTACATCAAATTCAAATCAAAATGAATCAAAGACCAGAATTAGACCAGAAACTTTACAACAGCTAGAAGAAAACTTAGGGCCAACACTTCATCATATAAGTGCTGGCACCAACTTCCTTAACATGACCCCAAAAATGCAAGAAATAAAACCGAGAATCAATAAGTGGAATGCCATCTAACTAAATAGCTTCTGCAGAGCAAAGGACATGATCAAGAGCATGAAGACAGAGCATACAGAATGGGAGAAAATCTTGGCCAGCTCCTCCTCCCCTCCTCCCATAAGGGATTACTATCCAGAATATACAAAGAACTCAAAAAAACTTAATACCAACAAAACAAATAAACCAATTTATAGATGGGCAAAGAACTAAACAGAAGTTTTTCAAAAGAAGAAACAAACACAATGGCCAACAAATATATGAAAAAATGTTCAACCTATCTAACAATCAGGGATACATAAATCAAAACTGCCCTAAGATTTTATCTCACTCCAGTGATAATCATGAATACAAGCAACAATAAATGTTGGTGAGGTTGTGGGGAGAAATGCACACTTCTACATTTTTGATGGGACTGAAGACTAGTACAACCACTCTGGAAAACAAGATGGAGATACCTCAGAACATCAGGAATGGAACCATGCTTTGATTCAGCTATTCCACACCTAGGTATATTCCCAAAAGATTTAAAATCAGCATACTACAGCAATACAGCACATGTCACAGTAATTAAATTATGAAATCAACTCAGATGCCCATCAATAGATGACTAGATTAAGAAATTGTGGTGTGTGTAGAAATTGTAGTGTGTGTAGTAGAACACAATGAAGTTCTATTCAGCCATTAAAAAGAAGACTGAGGCCGGGCGCGGTGGTGCATGCCTGTAATCCCAGCACTTTGGGAGGCTGAGGCAGGAGGATCACGAGTTCAAACCCAGCCTCAGCAATAGTGAGGCACTTAGCAACTCAGTGAGACCCTGTCTCTAAATAAAATACAAAAAGGGCTGGGGATGTGGCCCAGAGGTCGAGTGCCCCTGAGTTCAATCCCTGGTACCACAAAAAAAAAAAAAAAAAAAAGAAGAAGAATGAAATTATGGCATTTGGCAGTAAATTGATGGAAATGGAGAATATCATGCTAAGTGAAATTAGACAAATTCAGAAACTCAAAGGGTGAATGTTTTCTCTAATATGCAGGAGCTAGAGTAAAATAAAGAAAAAGGTGTGGGAAGAATCAGATAACAAAGAATCAAGTACAAATTAATAGACAAGAAAAAGGAATTCTAGTAAGGTAGAAGAAGAATGGGAGAGGGGAGAGAAAAGGGGGAGGGAAAAGGGAGAAATCATGAACTGAAATCTATTTCCATGCATGCATATATGAGTTTGTTGGGATGAATCCAACCACTACATATAACTATAAAGCTCAAATAAATAAATAAATAAATATTTTAAAATACTTCTAAACATGTTGACTAGAGATCTGGTATTCTACATGTTGAATTCATTAGTCAACTTCAGTGTTCATAAAAAAATAAATAAATAAATGGGCAAAAAAGTTAAACAGGAATTTCTCCTAAAATGTAAAAATTTCCAACCAGCATATAAAAAAGGTGTTCAACATCATTAATCATTAATCAAATTCAAATCAAAATTATACTGAGATATCTCCTCACAACTATTAGTATAGTTACTATGAAACAAAAACAAAAAAGTGCTTGCAAGGATGTTTAGAAGTTGGAATTCTTCCACTGTTAGAGGGAATGCCAAATTGGACTGCTGCTATGGAAAAGAGTGGAGGTTCCTCAAACAATCAAAAATAGAATTACCATATGATTCAGCAATTCCACCTTGGATATATATCCAGAAGAATTTGCAGCAGGGAGAACTCAAGATGGGGGAGTGCATCTAGACAACAATCCTCAACTCTTCCAAGGCCCAAAAATAAAGCAGTAAAAGAAGAGATGATCAGAAAGGTGAGTGACTGAGTAAACACTAAAGCTTATTATTGGACAGTCTCAAGACTTGAAAGGACTTGGAATTTGCTTACTGATGCAGAAAATATGGAAAGAATTTTTCAACTCTGAACCCTGACCAGGTTAGCAAGGGAGGATCATAAATAGAGAAAGAGGGAGGGGAAAGGCTATAAGTTTACTTCCTTAGTAACATTTGGAAAGAAAAGCAGGCCAAGTTAAAATGGGACAATAGCAGCAAAAATATTGAACAAGATTGCACAATTTAGCCCAAAGTGCTGGCAAAAATCTGTCAGGTAAAGCAGCCATTTTGTAAAGTCTATAGCTAGCCAGCCTTCTTGGAAAAAATTAAATCAATACAGCTTCTCCCCACTGACAGATAGTAACAAATAAAACCATAGGGAACACCACTGAAATGGGTTTCTCAGCAATCTGTCTAGAAGAAACCTGTAAAGGGATTGCTGCTAGCAAAAGGTTACTAAAACCCATAACTACCACAGAGAAGGGGGTAGGGAGAAGCTGACCCAAGAGTAAATCACTCTCAGAGAGTGCAAACCCTAACCCAGCACTCCCCAGGGCCTCTGCAAGAGCTGAGGCAAAGACAGGCCAACTGACACCCTAACCGAATCACAGGAACCAGTAAACCCTTGGCAATCTGCAGCCACCAGGATTGAGGTTTCTGTACCATAGATTACCCAGATAGAACCTGCACTCATAGGCCCAAGAGTTACAGATAGTCACAAAGTTCTCAGGTAGGGCCACTGCAAAAAAGTCCCAGTGATAGAGAGCAAGTGCTCAATGATTCAGAGAACCTGACCTTAGGAACACAAAGACAGGCCAACAAACACCCTACCCCAGTCACAGGAATGGGTAAAGCCCAGTGATCTGCAGCATCCAGGGTGCAGGCAAATAAGCCCCAGCGAAAGGAAGCAAGAACTCAAGGTAGCCAGTGGCAGCCCTACACCCCACACAGGTACACCCAACAGAAACAACCAGCAGATACAGCACTCTCCAAACAAGTAGATGTGGGCTTCCTAGTCTGACTAACAAGCACCAGCTTGTAAGAAAAATGGAGGAACCAGGGAAGTGGCTCCTGTGTCCCAGGACCTCTCAGAGGGTCCACAACTGCAAGTCCCAGAGTTGCCAAATAGAACAATATTCATTCAGATGCAGGGATCTTCAAAAGGCATTTCATGAGAATGATCCCAAGCAGCCACCAGAGGACCTCACATATACACAGTGCAGTACAACCCACAAAGGGACTTATAGATGACAATCCCACAGACACCAGCCACTTCTAGTGTGTCCAGATACAACCCCAACCTGAAAACTGAGCACTCCAAAGCGGACAGCAGCCCTATACGTCCCATGGGCCACTCAGCACCACTTCAATCAGACCACAGTACCTCTACCTTTGAAAACCACACCCCACGCTGAAATACACCCACCCAGGATAGCCCACAATGGACTTGACAGTGCTGGATACACAGAGATTTTCTTCAGTAGGGAACACAAGACTTCACGCCTAAACTGGGAGTAACCTGGCTGCTAAGTCACAATTAGGGACCATCTTCTCTCACCCACCAGAAAACTGGTAGGTATCTGAACACCAAAGATCAGAAAAGGCCTCCTAGCATTCTCTCAGAGGTGAACTGGTGTGATCTCTACCTCCAAACCACGAAAACTTAGAGGTAAAGCCAAGGAGTGGTCCCATATTCTGATGAAATCCAGATCAGGTAGAATCCATGAGAAATCTCCTCACCTCAAATAGCTTAGTATGGAATATCATAAAGAACTCTAATGTTAATTTTGATCTTATAGATATTACTTTGTGTATTAAATTGATAGATGTTTCCTTATTATTCAATATCATAGCCCTCAACCCAATTGATTGTCTTTCTACTAATGTTTTAAGGTATTAACTGAAATTGTTTTTTCTATCTTTGCATTCCTAGCTCAGATTTACATTTGCTCCTTTTAATTTCTCTTTTCCCTTTGCATTTTGTGCTCCTGAAACAAACCCATCTTCCATTCCCCATATTTTCTTCCTTTAATCTTAGATTGTATTTCTTTTCTCTTTCGTTTTTATTTTTACCCATTTTTCCCCTTTCCACCACTATGTAGTTTAATAGTAATTTCACTATCTTCAATAACTAATTTTCAACTTATTCAAGAACATTACAATAATTTTATACTTGGATTAAAGGCATTGTGGAGAACATTTTCAATAACTATTTTCTAAGGTTTATTAGTACATGGTTTTGCTCTGAAGCACAGTTTGTAGGGTTTAGTATCTTCTCAAAAATTGGTACTGGATAGTGGGCATGGCACACTGGGTGGGAAATTCAATACTTATACAATAACCCAGCTTAGGGGGGTCTTAAGAGAAATAATCTCACTAAACACTCCCTTGCATAAAAGTAGAAGAGATAATCATTCTAGCAGATGGATATAAACAAAAGTAATAAGCTCCCCAACCCAATCCCACTGTGAATCAGCCTCCTTATATCAGAGAAAACATTCAGCATTGGGATTTTTGAGATTGGCTAATGTCACTTAGCATTATATTCTCCAATTTCAGGGAGTATAAAGGGAAATAAGAAAAAAAAAGATGGTAGAATGAGATGGATATCATTACCCTAAATGCATGTTTGAAGACATGAATGATATGAATATACTTCGTATACAAACAGTGATATGTAAAAAGGTGCTCATTATGTGTATTATGAATTGTAAAGCATGCTATTGTTATATATACAATGTTGAATAAAATAAAAAATAATAATAATATGAAAAAGCAAGGAGGGGCTGGGGCTATGGCTCAGCAGTAGAGTGCTCATCTCGCATATGTGAGGCCCTGGGTTCAATCCTCAGCACCACATGAATAAAATAAAAGTATTTTGTCCACCTAAAACTAAATATATATATATATATATATATATATATATATATATATATATATATTTAAAAAGGGAAAAAGTCACCCTCAAAAGCCCACAGCAACTGGTCCAATTAACAACACAGTGAATGAAATGTCAGGTAAAGAGCTTAGAAATTTGTAGTAAAGGGCTGGGGTTGTGGCTCAGTGGTAGAGCGCTCGCCTAGCATGTGCGCGGCCCGGGTTCAATCCTCAGCACCATGTACAAATATAAAACCCACTGTGTACAACTAAAGCAAATAAATAAATATTTTTAAAAATTTTGTAGTAAAATGTTTAATGAACTTAAAGAAGATGTAAGGAATGAACTAAGAGAATAGATGAAGTGAAAGAACATTTCAGTAAAGAAATAATAGACTCTGACCCAGCTGCCAGTTCGCCTGGCCTCCAGGGCTCAGAGTAGCAGCTCCCTGCTGCTGCACGCAGGGCCCAACCTGAGGAAGAGCCCCCTCCACTCCTGGGGGAAGTGTGACCTGCCCAGCTGGGACCAGAACAAGAGGTAGGCACCCACCCGGAAGGAGCAACCCAGCCGCCAGTTTGCCTGGCCTCCAGGGCCCAGAGTAGCAGCTCCCTGCTGCTGCACGCAGGGCCCAACCAAAGAAAAAGTCCCCTCCACTCCCAGGGGAAGTGGGACCTGCCCAGCTGTGACCTCAACAAAAGGTCTGCAGAACTGCTATTAAGCCCAAGGAGAACACTACCATATTTGAGGACAGCAGTGGCTGACCGGGACAAAGAAACAAAGAAAAAAGGAAAAGCAGACAACCAGGGATCCGCCAGCGCTCTGAGAACAGCACACACCTGGGTGAGACTCTGGCAACCAGCAGGGGAGGGCGTGTCTGAGGCTAGCACAGCGGCCCCAAGAAGGTACAACTATGGGTGCGCTTGGGGAAAGGATGCCTTCTGGAGGGTCCCTTTCCTGGTGCCATTCAGCTGCTGACACACAATCCCCCCGAGCCACTCTTCCACTGTGCCATTCTGCCACTGGCCAAAGGTGCAGCCTTGACTCCACTAACAGGATCGCTGACTGGACGAGATCCGGGACAATTGGCTTAAACTGGAAGGGGAAAAAAGAAGGGCTTCCCAGGGTCCATTTTGAGACTTGTTCCTGGGTTCAACTATTTTTTGTTTGTTGTTTGTTTTGTTGTTTTGGGGGGGTTGTTTGTTTTTCTTTTTGTTTTGTTTTGCTTTGTTTTTGTTTTCATTGACTGTGTTTGTTTCTGCTCCTCTTTTCTTTCTTTCTTTTCTTCCTTCTCACTTTTGTATCTTTTCTTCTTCCTTCATCTTCCCTATTTATACCCTGCCATTGCATACTCAACAGAGGCAAAAACAGGTTATACACAGAAATTGGGATTTCTAGAACGGGTGCAATTAAAATAATAGCAAAGTGGTGTTATATATAGTTTATTCTCTATTTTCTTGACTCACTCTCTCTTTCCTCTCTCTTACACTAATTTCTACTCCTTTGTCATTTTTTTTCTTTTCCATCTTTCTTTATTTTTTCTCTCAACCACTGCATAAGTTAGGTTTATATATAAATCAGTCTTTCCACCTAATCATTCACTCCATTCTCTTTCCTCTCTTGTCTGCTGATACTTAACCACTTACATAAAACTCTCTTTTCATACTTTCTAAGAAAGAACAATTCAATACACTCACTTCCTTCTTCCTAAACATATCACCTCTGTGTCTGATACTTGAAACTATAAAACCCCATCCAAAGCATACAGAGTAAATTGGAAACAATATCTGGGTTAACTAAATCTGTACATTGTGATTAAACTGGGATTTTCTGAATAGAAAGTGTTAGATTTTAAAGTGTAAAGGAATTATAAGGGGATCTGATAGCATTGTACTACAGGAGCAACATAAGGCTTTAAGGTAAAATTGAAATAGTCAAGGCCCCACAGTGCAGGAAGAAAAGACACACAAGCAATATGAAGAAACAAGGGAAGAAAGTGACACAAACAAATCAATATACCTCCTCTGTAGATTCCATGGCAAGCACAGTTGGTGAAATGCCAAAGATGGAATTTAGAAATTACAAATTCCAAATGTTTGTGGAACTTAATAATGAACTCAAAAATGAGATGATGGAGCAAATACAGGTGGCAAAAGATTATTTTGACAAAGAATTCCATAAACAAATACAGGAAATAAAAGATTAATTCAATAGGGAGATAGAGGCTCTAAAGAGAAACCAAACAGAAATTCTGGAAATGAAAGAAGCAATAAACCAAAATAAAAGCTCAATCAAAAGCATCACCAACAGAGTAGATCACTTGGAAGAAAGAACCTCAGACAATGAAGACAAAATATATATCCTAGAGAAAAATCTAGATTACACAGCAAAAATGGTAAGAAAACAAGAACAGAACAGTCAAGAATTATGGGACAACATAAAAAGACCAAACTTAAGAATGATTGGGGTGGAGGAGGGGGCAGAGTTTCAAGCCAAAGGAATGAGTAATTTATTTAATAAAATAATTACAGAAAATTTCCCAAACTTGAGGAATGAATGGGAAAACCAAGTTCAAGAGGCTTACCGAACACCAAACATACAAAATCACAACATATCCACACCAAGTCACATTATAATGAAAATGCCTAATATACTGAGCAAGAAGAGAATATTAAAAGCCACAAGAGAAAGGAAGCAGATTACATATAGGGGAAAACCAATCAGACTATGTTCAGATTTTTCAACCCAGACCTTAAAAGCAAGAAGATCCTGGAATAGCATATTTCAAGCTCTGAAAGAAAAGGGATGTCAACCAAGAATCTTATATCCAGCAAAATTGAGCTTTAGATTCAAAGATGAAATAAAAACTTTCCACGACAAGCAAAAGTTAAAAGAGTTCAAACTTGAAAGCCAGCACTTCTGAACATCCTGGGAAAACTTTTTCATGAGAAGAAGAGAAAAATAACAATGAAAATCAACAAAGGAAGATATTGAACTAATGGAAATACCAACCAGAAGAGAAACCAAATCAAGCTAAAGACCATAATACAAATAAAAATGGATGGGAATAAAAATCACATCTCAATAATAACCCTGAATGTTAATGGCCTAAACTCGCCATTCAAAAGACACAGATTATCAGAATGGATTAAAAGAAATGACCCAACAATTTGCTGTCTCCAAGAAACACACCTCGTAGAAAAAGACATCAATAGACTGAAGGTGAAAGGCTGGGAAAAGTCTTATCACTCACATGGCCTGAGGAAGCAAGCAGGGGTTTCCATTCTCATATCAAATATCAAGCCAAAGCTAATCAAAAGGGACAAGATGGATATTTCTTACTACTTAAGGGAAACATTCATCAACAGGATATAACAATCATAAATCTATATGCCCCAAATAATGGAGCACCTACATTCATCAAACAAACTCTTCTCAAGTTCAAAAGTAAAATAGACCACAACACAGTTATTCTAGGAGACTTCAACACACCTCTCTCACCAATGGACAGATCATCCAAACAAAAGCTAAACAAAGAAACTTTAGGCCTCCTTAAAGCAATTAATAACTTAGACCTAACAGACATATATAGAATATTTCATCCCTCAGTAAATGAATTCACTTTTTTCTCAGAGCGCATGGCTCCTTCTCCAAAATAGACTATATATTATGTCACAAGGCAACTCTCAGCAAATATAAAAAAATAGAGTTATTACCCTGCATTCTATCAGACCATAAAGGGATGAAATTGGAAATCAATGACAAAACAAGGAATAAGAAAAACTACTCCAACAACTGGAAGCTAAACAACATGCTACTGAATGAACAAGGGGTTGAAGAAGACATCAAGGAGGAGATTAAAAAATTCCTAGAGGTAAATGAGAACACAGATACATTGTATAGAAATCTCTGGGACACGAAGAAGGCAGTATTAAGAGGAAAATTCATTGCACTGAGTTCATTCCTTAAAAGAAAAAAAAAAAAAAAAACAAATAAATGACTTAACATCACACCTCAAAGCACTAGAAAAAGAAGAACAGATCAACACCAACAGCAGTAGAAGACAGGAAATAATTAAAATCAGAGCACAAATTAATGAAATTGAGACTAAGAAAATAATTCAAAGAATCGACAAAACTAAAAGTTGGTTCTTTGGAAAAATAAACAAAATTGACAGACCCTTAGTGATGCTAATGAAAAGAAGAAGAGAAAAAAAATCTAATTACTAACATTCATGATTAAAAAGGGAATATCACAACAAACACCTCAGATGTACTGAAGATAATTAGAAATTACTTTGAAAGCTTGTACTCTAATAAAATAGAAAATATTGAGAGCGTTGACAGATTTCTAGAGTCATATGATTTGCCTAAACTTGAACTGGAGGCTATACACAATTTAAACAGATCAATTACAAGCAAAGAAATAGAAGATGTCATCAAAAAGCTACCAACAAGGAAAAGTCCAGGACCTGATGGGTTTACAGCCGAGTTCTACAAGACTTTCAAAGAAGAACTAATACCAATGCTCTTCAAACTATTTCAAGAAATAGAAAAGGAGGGAGCGCTTCCAGACTCTTTCTATGAGGCCAATATTACATTAATTCCAAAGCCAGGCAAAGACACATCCAAAAAAGAAAACTTCAGGCCAATATCTTTAATGAACATAGATGCAAAAATCCTCAACAAAATTCTGGCAAATCAGATACAAAAACATATCAAAAAGATAGTGCACCATGATCAAGTGGGGTTTATTCCAGGGATGCAAGGCTGGTTCAACATTCAGAAATCAATAAACATAATACATCACATCAATAGACTTAAAGACAAAAATCATGTGATTATCTCAATAGATGCAGAAAAAGCATTTGACAAAATACAACACCACTTTATGTTCAAAACACTGGAAAAACTAGGAATATCAGGAACATATCTCAACATTATAAAAGCTATTTATGTAAGGCCCAGAGCTAACATTATCTTAAATGGAGAAAAATTGAAAGCATTCCCTCTAAAAACTGGAACAAGACAGGGATGCCCCCTTTCACCACTGCTATTTAACATAGTACTGGAAACTCTGGCCAGAGCAATTAGACAGACAAAAGAAATCCAGATAGGAAAAGAAGAGCTCAAATTAGCACTATTTGCTGATGACATGATAATCTACCTAGAAGACTCAAAAAACTCTACCAGAAAAACTTTTACAACTAGTAAATGAATTTGGCAAAGTTGCAGGATACAAAATCAATACCCATAAGTCAAAGGCATTTTTGTACATCAGTGACAAAGCCTCTGAAAGGGAAATGATGAAAACTACCCCATTTACAATAGCATTTAAAAAAAATAAAATAAAATACCTGGGAATCAACTTAACGAAAAGAGGTGAAAGACCTCTATAACGAAAATTATAGAACACTAAAGAAGAAAATCATAGAAGAACTCAGAAGATGGAAAGACCTACCTTGCTCTTGGATAGGTAGAATTAATATTGTCAAAATGTCCATACTACCAAAAGCATTATACAGATTTAATGCAATTCCAATCAATCCCAATGACATTCCTTGAAAAAATAAAAAAGCAGTCATGAAATTCATCTGGAAAAATAAGAGATCCAGAATAGCCAAAGCAATCCTGAGCAAGAAAAGTGAAGCAGGGGACATCACCATACCAGACTTAAAATTATACTATAGAGCAATAGTAACAAAAACAGCATGGCATTGGCACCAAAACAGACTGGTGGACCAATGGTACAGAATTGATGATACAGAATCTAATACATAAAATTTCAGCTATCTTATATTAGACAAAGGCACCAAAAATGTACAGAGGAGAAAGGATAGCCTCTTCACCAAATGGTGCTGGGAAAACTGGAAATCCATATACAAAAAATGAAATTAAACCTTTATCTTTCACCATGCACAAAACTCAATTCAAAGTGGATCAAGGACCTAGGAATTAGACCAGAGGCAATACGACTAATAGAAGAAAAAGTAAGCTCCAATTTCCAACGTGTCAGATTAGGCCCCAAGTTCCTTAATAAGAATCCTGTAGCACAAGAATTAATATCATGAATTAATGAATGGGATAGATTTAAACTAAAAAGCTTCTTCTCAGCAAAAGAAACAATCAGTGAGGTGATTAGAGAGCCAACTTATTGGGAACAAACATTTAATATGTGCACATCAGATAGAGCACCAATTTCTAGAATATATAAAGAACTTGAAAAACTTAACACCTAAAAAAAAAAAAAAACCCAATCAATAAATGGGCTAAGGAATTGAAAAGACACTTCTCAGAAGAAGATACACAATTAATCAACAAATACATGAAAAAATGCTCATCATCACTGGCAATTAGAGAAATGCAAATCAAAACTAAGATTCCATTTCACTCCAGTCAGAATGGCAGCTATCAGGAAAACAAGCAACAATAAATGTTGGAGAGGATGTGGGGGAAAAGGCACACTCATACATTGCTGGTGGGACTGCAAAATGGTGCAACCACTATGGAAAGCAGTATGGAGATTTCTTGGAAAACTGGGAATGGAACCACCCTATGACCCAGCCATCCCACTCTTGGGTGTATTCCCAAAGGACTTAAAAACAGCATATTACAGTGACACAGCCACTTCAATGTTTATAGCAACACAATTCACAATAGGTAGGTTGTGGAACCAACCTAGATGTCCCTCAGTAGATGAGTGGATAAAGAAAATGTGGTATATATACACAGTGGAATTTTACTCAGCAATAAAAGAGAATAAAATAATGGCATTTGCAGGTAAGTGGATGAAGTTGGAGAATATAATGCTAAGTGAAATTAGTCAATCTCAAAAATCCAAATACCAAATGTTTTCTCTGATATAAGGAGGCTAGTTCACAGTGTTGTTGGATGGGGGTACATAGGAGGATTAGAGGAACACTAGAATGGTCAAAAGAAAGGGAGGGGAAGGGAGGGAGCAAGGGGGGAGGGAGGGGGAAAAGAAAAAAATGGTGACTGAATGAGATGGATATCATTATCCTAAATGCTTGATTGAAGACCTGAATGGTACTTATATACTTTGTATACAAACAGTTGTATGTAAAAAGATGCTATATGTGTGCATTATGAATTGTAATACATACTAATATTATAAATAAAAAAAGAAAAAATAATTTTTAATTTAAAAAAAAGAAATAATAGACTCTGAAAAATAACCAAACAGAAATGCTAGAAACGAGAGATTCAAGAAATTAAATTAAAAGTTCAGTTGAAATAAATCAAATTACAAATTTATTTGAAACATGGTGGAATTCAATAGATAGACTACATGGAAGATAAATTTTCAGGACTTGAAGACAAGTACAGAATGTTGAAAACAAATTAGATGATGACCAGAATATCCAAGAAATCTGGAATGACATTAAGAAACCAAAATTTAGAGGAGATCCAAGATGACAGAATAGAGGTTGTGTTCCTGGCTGCTCTGTGGCATGAAAACAAGAAAACAGGCAGCTTCTCAGCAAGGTGGGTAAACAAAAAAAGCAGGGTGTGTGTGGGGGGGAGGTGCTTACTGGAACCTAAAAGTGGACGTTCAAAGCAGACGAGGGACACAGGAGATTGGATATAATAAAATAAGGGAAACAATCCCAGTGGCCCAGCCACTGCCAGAGCCAAGCCAGAAGCTCCAGCCAGAGAGGTCCCTCAGTGAGCATAGTAGAGGGATAAGGGAATTAAAGGAAACTGCATTTTGGGGATCCCTGAGGTGTGTCTGGGTATGGAGCATTTAGAGACAAAGAACATTGCCCAATAAACCTGAAGGACTTGCTGCATGATATTCATGTGTGGGGAAAGCAGACACCATCTCTCCAAGTTGCAAGCAGAAGTCAAAGAAAGGAACCATTTTGCAGCTGCAGCATGGGGACCAGCAACTGAGGAAGTCAATTCCTGGAAAACCTGAGTTTTGCCCAAAATACAGGCTTGGTGAACATACACGGCATGACATAAAGTGTGCTTAAGTGAAAGAAAATCAAATGTGGAGAGAGGTTTACACAGAAGAAAATCAAATGGGAGAGAGGTTTACACAGAAGACAATTGGTTGCAGAAACCCACCCGCTCTACCCCTCCACCTCCAATCCCACTGCTTGTAGGCCTGGCTGGGAGAGATTCATCAGCCTGGGAACTTGGAAGGGCAGGGCAGGAAGAATTGTTTGGAGACTGAACCTGAGACCAGTAAAGGTTGGGTCAGCAGGTGATGTGGGGGACTAAAAATTGGCTCTCCCTCCATAGCAGTGGAACTCAGGGGAGATACCTTGGGTAAAGTCTTCCAGTGTGGACCAGCAAGTACTGGGCACTGGAGATGTGCTGATTTTAAATCTCCAGACCAATTATCATTCAGCAAGGAGACTGGACCCTGGAGCCTGCCTAAGCCTAAACTCTGCCTTCAGGAATTCCACCTATAGGATTACCCCTCCACTCTAGCAATCCAGAGAGTGGAGCATCACAGTCCAGGAGACCCCACCTAAAACTGCTGAGAAGAGAAGCTGAGAATATTCTGAACTCCAGTGGAAGGAATTCTTTGACATTTCATTAAGATTATTTTGTTTTAATTCTTTTTCACCATTTAATTATGACCTTAAAGATATGTGGACATTTATACAGTTTCCCGTTTTTTCTTCTCATTTTTAAGCATGTTTGAGGCAGTTATTTTACACAGATTAGTTTTTGTGAACTAGTATGTCTAATTATTATATTTTAGTTTTGTTCTGTGTTCTTTAGTTTTTATTTTTGATTTTTTAATTTTTGCTTTATATATATTTTTTACTCTTAGCTCTTTCCCTTAATTATCCTTTTTCTTCTTACAGCCAATCTCTTTTGTTCTCTCTTTCACTCTTCCTTTTATCTTTTAATTCTGTATTCTCTCCTCCTCCCTCATAATCATCACATCCTATATCACTTTTGTTCTCTCCCTGTCCACCATTTGAAAATGTA
This sequence comes from Tamias sibiricus, assembly GCA_025594165.1. Classification (NCBI taxonomy): domain Eukaryota; kingdom Metazoa; phylum Chordata; class Mammalia; order Rodentia; family Sciuridae; genus Tamias; species Tamias sibiricus. The sequence continues at coordinate 36,522,760 of CM046672.1, forward strand.
AAATCTTTTGGAAACTTGCTGTTTTTATTATAGGCAATAACTGATCACATCTTTTTTGATTATTGTGATAATTAACATTGTAGATGTTATTGTAGGAACTATTTGGTTTAATGCTATAAATTGCTTGCATTGATTGTTGTTATTAGTTGTCTCCCCCTAGAGAGTGAGGTACTGGAAACCTTCAGGGACACTAGAAGTCCACAGGGTAGAAATTCTACTGCCTCTGATCCATACTCTTAGATGGGTAGACACACAAACAACATGAAAAAGCATGGGGTCAAATTGCCCCAAGCAAACAAAGATACTCCAATAACAGAATTCATTGACACCACATGGAAAGAGATGTCAGAGGGGTTTAGAATATACATAGTTAAACTGATCTGTGAAGTAAAGAATAATGTAAGAGAGCAAATATAGGTAGCAAAAGATCACTTCAATAAAGAGATAGAGATTCTGAAGGAAAATAAAAACAGAAATCCTTGAAATAGAGGAAACAATAAACCAAATCAAAAATTCAACAAGACTAGACCACTTGGAAGATAGAACCTTAGGCAATGAAAAATATATATATAATCTTGAAAATAGAGCTGACCATAAAGAGAAGATGTTAAGAAACCATGAACAGAATTTCCAAGAATTATGGAATAATGTGAAAAGACCAAATTTAATATTTATCAGGATAGATGAAGGTATGGAGATACAAATTAAAGGAATAAGCCATCTTTTCAATGAAATAATGGAAAATTTCCCAGATCTAAAGAATGAAATGGAAAATCAAATACAAGGGGCTTATAGGATGCCAAATGTGCAAAATAACAGACCTACATCAAGGCACATTATAGTGATAATGCCTAGCATACAGAATAAGGATAGAAATTTAAAAGCTGTAAGAACAAAATATCAGATTACATACATATAGGGGGGTAACCAATATGAATCTCAGCTAACTTCTCAATCCAGACCCTCAAAAGTAGGAGGTCCTGGAATATAATACATACCACACCCTGAAAGAAAATGTATGCCAACCAAGAATCCTGTATCCAGCAAAATTAAACTTCAGATCTGAAGATGAAATAAAAACCTTCTGTGATAAACAAAAATTAAAAGAATTTGCAACCAAAAAGCCTACACTTCAGAATATTCTCAACATAATATTGCATGAAGATGAAATGAAGAAAAGTGAAAACCAGCAAAGGGAGGAACTACACTAAAGGAATAGTCAATCAAAGGAGAAACTAATTCAAATTAAAAACTAAAAATAAACCTAAATGGCTGGAAACAAAAATCATATCTCAATAATAACCTGAACTCATCAATCAAAAGATATAGTCTGGCAGATTGGATTAAAAAGCAAGACCCAACCATATGCTGTCTCCAACAGACTTACCTCATAGGCAAAAACTTCCACAGACTGAAGGTGAAAGGATGGGAAAAAACATAGCACTCACATGAGTCACATAAACAAGCAGGGATTTCTATCCTCATATCAGATAAAGTGGACTTCAAGCCAAAGTTACAGAAAAGTGGAGGATATAAAATTAACACCCATAAATAAAATGTGGTCCTATACATCAGTGATGAATCCACTGAAAGAGAAATTAGGAAAACTATCCCATTCACAGTAGCCTTTAAAAAAATATTTGGGAATCAATATAACAGAGGAAGTGAAAGACCTCTACAATGAAAAGTACAGAACACTAAAAAAGATCCCCCATGCTCATGAAGAGGCAGAATTAATATGTCAAAATGGCCATACTACCAAAAACATTATACAGATTCAATGCAATTCCTATTAAAACCCCAAAGACATTCTCCATAGTAATAGAGAAAGCAATTATGAAATTTGTTTGGAAAAATAAGAGACTCAGAAGAGCCAAAGCAATCCTTAGCAAAGTAAATGAAGCAGGAGGCATCAAAATACCAGACCTTAAATTATACTACAGAACCATAGTAACAAAAACAGCATAATGTTGCACCAAAACAGATATGTAGACCAATGGTACAGAATAGAAGACACAGAGAAAAACCCACATAAATACAGTTATCTCATATTAGACAAAGGTGTCAAAAACATACATTAGAGAAAAGGTAGCCTCTTCAACAAATGGTGCTGGGAAAATGGAAATCCATATGTAGCAAAATAAAATTAAACCTCTATCTCTCACCCTGCACAAAAATCAACTCACAGTGGATCTAAAACTTAGGCACTAGAACAGAGACTATGCACCCAATAGAAGAAAATATAGGCCCAAATCTTCATCACATTGGCTTAGGGCCTGACTTCCTTAACAAGACTCCTACAAGCACAAGAAGTAAAATCAATTATCAATAAGTGGGATGGAATCAAACTAAGAAGCTTCTTCACAGCAAAAGAAACAAATCAAAAATGCAAAGACAGAGCCTGCAGAATAGGAAACAATCTTTACCACATGCACCTCAGATAGAGCACTAATCTCTAGGATATATAAAGAACTCAAAAAACTTAACACCAAAAAATATATATATATAAATAACCCAAACAATAAATTGGCAAAGGAACTGAATAGACACTTCACAGAAGAAATACAGTCGATTATCAAATATGTGAAAAAATGTTCAACATCTCTAGTGTTTAGAGAAATCCAAATCAAAACTATGCTGCTGCAGAAGCCGCTGCCATGCCCAGAGATCTCTTCTCAGGAAGGGCCTCGATTACGTCAGACACGAATTCCAACTATCTCCGTGGTCGCTGCCACTGAACCACCCTGTCAATCAACCACTGCTTGCACCACTATTGCCATTGCTGCTGCCTCTGATTCCACTGCTGCCAGCCTGAGGTCACCTGGAGGTCTTCTTTCTGGGCTGCTACAGAAGCCACTGCTGTGCCTGGAGGTCTCTCCTCTGGGCACGGCTTTGGTTACCTCAGACACGAATTGCAAGGCTACATCCAAGGTTGCTGCCGCTGACCAAAGTCTCCTGTCAATCAACCGCCACCTGCACAGCTACCACCATTGCTGCTGCCTCTGATTCCACTGCTGCCAGCCTGAGATCGCCTGGAGGTCTTCTTTCTGGGTGCTGCTGCCATAGAAGAAACTGCTACCCTGGATGCAACTGAAGCTGACACTGCTGCTGACTCCCAGAGATCGCCTGGTGATGCTGCCCCCACAGTTGCAGTAGATGTTGCAACTGCCAATACTGCCAACCTGCTGCCTGCTGCCAAAAATCACCGCCACTTCTGCTTCTACCATGCCTAGAGGACTGCTTCAGGTGAGACTCCGGCTTTGGTTGCATGTAGCTATACCCATTTTGGGACACCAACCAGGACCTGGGGCCTGGGAGCTAGCAGGTTTACGACCACAAAAGCCTCTGTCTGGGGACTCCATCTGGGGCCTGAAGGTCCAGTGTGGGGGAACCTGCAGGTTTGGAGGAACCTGGGGTCTTCCTGCTGAGAGTGCTGGTGGCCCTTTTCTTGCTGCTGCATCTCAGGGTGGCTCCTTTGCATGAGGATATCCTTGGTGGTCTCTCTGCAAGTAGGAAGACTGTTGAGATCTTGAGACTGCAGTGTGGCCAAGAATGAGGAATATGAAGCCCAGATTGGTGGGATAGAGACTGGGTTTGCAAGGGATGATCTGGGTTTGGTGATCCTGAGAAATGTCAGAGACAGGGCTAAGAAATGGTTAATCATTAACAGAGACAGTTCAACTCTCCAGCAAGATTTATTTTATTTTATATTTTGATTCACTAATCTCTACCATATTTGGAACAGGATTTTTAATGTATCAGTATGTAGAGGACAATGATATATGATGGTATTTTGCATTTTTGTTGGATTCTTATGTCTTTAATTTTTTCTCTTTGTATTCTTCCTCTCTCTTATCTATTTTCTTGGATTTTCTTTCCAACTTTCCTCCAACCAACAGCCAATCTCTTTTGGCTCCTCTTCCACACTTCCTATGAATTTTTACTTATAACTTCTATCTTCCTTCCTTGTGAACATTGCATACTACACTACCTCTGTTCTCTCATCCACCATTTGAAATTGTAAGACATTTTAACAAATATTCTGTTTGTACTATAGATAGTTATTGAACTCATCATTTTGGGTTATTATGAGAAAGCAGTAGAAGCCTTAGTGGGAGCTATTAGGTTTAAGACTATATATTGTGTACACTGGATGCTGTTGATATTAGTCTCACCAGTAAAAGTGAAGTGCTAGAAATCTATAGGAACACTATAGGTCTACAGGGTAGAATTTGCCCTGCCTTATATCCATACTTTTAGATGGGAAAACACACTAACAACATGAAAAAACAGGGGAATAAAGTGGCCCAAACACACCAAGATGCTTCAACAACAGAAACTACTGATAACACAGTGGAAGAAATGTCCAAGAAGGAGTTCAGATTGTATATAGTTAAATTGATTTGTGCAGTAAAGGATAGTAGAAGGAGTGAAATCAAAGAAAAAATACAGGAAATGAAAGACCACTTCAATAAAGAGTGAAAGATCCATAAAATAAATTCACAAGCAGAAATCCTTGAAATGAAGGACAGTAAACCAAATTATAAATTCAATAGAAAGCATCACCAACAGACTAGACCACTTGGAAGGCAGAACCTCAAACAATGAAGACAAACTATATAATCATGAAAGTAGAGTTGAAAATGTGGAGAAGATGGTAAAAAAAAAAACATGAACAGAACATCCAAGAATTACCGGATAACACGAAAAGACCAAATTTAAGAATTATCAGAATAGATGAAGGAGCAGAGATACAAACCAAAGGAATGCACAATCTTTTTTTTTTTTTTTTTTTTTACCAGGGATTGAACTCAGAGGCACTTCACCACTGGGCCACATCCCCAGCCCTTTTTTGTATTTTATTAAAGATAGTGTCTCACTGAGTTGCTAAGTGCCTCACACCACCATTTCTGAGGCTGGCTTTGAACTCGCGATCCTCCTGCCTCAGCCTCCCAAGTGCTGGGATTACAGGCATGTGCCACCATGCCCGGCTAGGAATGCACAATCTTTTCAATGATGTAATGGCAGAAAATTTCCCAAACCTAAAGAACGAAATGGAAAATCAAATACAAGAGGTTTACGGGACCTCAAGTGTACAGAACTACAGCAGACCCACACCAAGATACATTATAATGAGAATGACCAACATACACAATAAAGATAAAATCTTAAAAGCTGTGAGAGAAAAAAATCAAATTATGTATGGGGAAAACCAATTTAGATCTCAACTGATTTCTCAACCCAGACCCTCAAAGCTAAGAGGTACTGGAATAATATATGTCAAGCTCTAAAAGAAAATGGATGCCAACCAAGAATTTTATATCCAACAAAATTAAGTTTCATATTTGAAGGTAAAATCAATTAAAACATTCCATGATAAACAAAAATTAAAAGAATTCACAACTAAAAAGCCTACACTACAGTGCATTCTCAACAGAATATTCCATGAGGGTGAAGTGAAAAAAAAAAATAAAAAGTAAAAACCAGCAAAGGGAGAATCTATACTAAAGGGACATTCAACTAAATGAGAAACTAAGACAAATCAAAAACCAGAAATAAATCAAAATGACAGGGAATGCAAATCATATCTCAATAATAAACTTGAATGTTAACAGCTTAAACTCATCAATCAAAAGACATAGACTGGCAGATTGGATTAAAAAGCAAGACCCAACAATATGCTATCTTCAAGAGACTTACCTCATGGGCAAAGACATCCACAGGCTGAAGGTGAAAGGATGGGGAAAAATTATCACTTATATGGATTGTGTAAACAAGCAGGGATTTCCATTCTCATTTCAGATAAAATAGACCTCAAACCAAAGTTAATCAGAAGAGACAAAAAAGGACATTTACTATTTCTTAAGAGAAGTATATATAAGCAGGACATAACAATTATAAATATTTATGTCCCAAAGGAGCATCTATGTACATCAAACAAACCCTTCTCAATTTCAAGAGTCAAATAGATGACAATACAATAATACTGGGTGACTTTAACACACCTCTCTCACTACTGGGCAGATCTTCCAAACAAAAACTAAATCAAGAAACTATAGAATTAAATAATACAATCAATAATTTAGACTTAACAAACATATATAGAATAGTCCATCCATCAATGAGCAAATATACATTTTTCTCAGCAGCACATGGATCCTTTTCTAAAATAGACCATACTCTTAGTAAATACAAAAAAAAAAAAAGAGAGAGATAATACCCTTCATTCTATCAGACCACAATGAAATTAGAAATCAATGATAAGATAAAAAATAGAAGCTACTGTAACAAATGGAGACTAAATTATACACAATTGAAGGACGAATGGATAGTAGAAGAAATCAAGAATGAAATTTAAAAAATTCTGAGAGGTAAACAAAAACACTGAAACAACATATCAAAATCTTTGGGACACTATGAAGGCAGTACTAAGAGGAAAGTTTATTGCATTGAGTGTATTTATTAAAAGAATAAAAAGTCAACAAATAAATGACCTAATGCTACATCTCAAAGCCCTAGAAAAAGAAGAACAAATCAATACCAAAAGCAGCAGAAGACAGGAAATAATTAAAATCAGAGCTGAAATAAATGAAATTGAAACAAAAGAAACAATTGAAAAAATCAACAAAACAAAAAGTTGGTTCTTTGAAAAAAATAAGTAAAATTGTTAAACCCCTGGCCATGCTAACAAAAAGAAAACTCAAATTAATAAAATACAAGCTGAAGAAGGAGACATCACAACGGACACATCTGAAACACATAAGATAATTAGAAACTATTTTGAAAATTTATACTCTAATAAAATAGAAAATATCAAAGACATCAACAAATTTCTAGAGACACATGACTTACCCAAACTGAATGAGGAGGTCATACATGATTTAAACAGATCAATTTCAAGTAATAAAATAGAAAACACCATCAAAACCCTACCAACCAAGAAAAGCCCAGGACCAGATGGCTGCTCAGCAGAGTTCTACAAGACTTTCAAAGAATAATTAACACCAAACTCATTCTATGAAGCTAATATCACCCTGATACCAAAACCAGACAAGGAAACATCAAAGAAAGAAAACTTCAGGCCAATATTCCTGATGAAAATAGATGCAAAAATTCTCAATAAAATTCTGGCAAATTGCAGAAAACCTCAGAAGATGGAAAGATCTCCCATGCTCCTGGATAGGCAGAATTACTATTGTCAAAATGACCATACTACCAAAAGCACTATACAGATTTAATGCAATCCCTATTAAAATCCCAATGACATTCTTCATAGAACTAGAAAAAGCAATCATGAAATTCATTTGGAAAAATAAGAGACCCAGAATAACTAAAGCAATCCTTAGCAAGAAAAGTGAAGAAGGAGGCATCACAATACCTGACCTTAAACTATACTACAGAGCTATAGTAACAAAAACAGCATAGTATTGGCACCAAAATAGACTTGTAGACCAATGGTATAGAATGGAGGACACAGAGACAAAACCACATAAATTCAGTTATCTCATACTAGACAAGGGTGCCAAAAACATTCACTGGAGAAAAGATAGCCTATTCAACAAATGGTTCTGGCAAAACTGGAAATCCATATGTAGCAAAATTAAATTAAACCTCTATCTCTCACCCTACACAAAAATCAACTCAAAGAGGATCAAAGACTTAGGCACTAGAACAGAGACCCTGCACCTAATAGAAGAAAAAATAGGCCCAAATCTGCACTACATTGGCCTAGGATCTGACTTCCTTAACAAGACTCTATAGCACAAGAAGTAAAATCAAGAATCAATAAATAGGATGGATTCAAATTAAAAAGCTTCTTTTCAGCAAAGAAAACAATTAATAATGTGAGGAGAGAGCCTACAAATTGGGATAAAATCTTTACCACATGCACTTCTGATAAAGCATTAATTTCTAGGATATATAAAGAACCCAAAAAACACCAAAAATACAAATAACTCAATCAATAAATGGGCTAAGGAACTGAACAGACACCTCACAGGAAAAGAAATACAATTGATCAACAAATATATAAAAAAGTGTTCAACATCTTTAGCAATTAGAGAAATGCAAATCAAAACTACCCTAACATTTCATCTCACTCCTGTCAGAATGGCAATCATCAAGAATACAGGCAACAATAAATGTTGGTGAGGCTATGAGGGGAAAAGTACACTCATACATTGCTGGTGGCACTGCAAATTGGTGCAACCACTATGGAAAGCAGTATGGATTTTCCTCATAAAACTGGGGATGGAACCACCATTTGACCCAGCTGTCCCACTCCTTTGTTTTTACCCAAAGGACTAGTGACACACCCACGTCCATGTTTATAGCAGCTCAATTCACAATAGCTAGACTGTGGAACCAACCTAGGTGTTCCCCAGTAGATGAATGGATAAAGAAAATGTGGTATATATACTCAATGGAATATTACTCAGCTTTAAAGAAGGGTGAAATTATGCCACTTGCCAGTAAATGGTTGGAGCTGGAGAATATCCTGCTAAGCAAAATAAAATATCCCATAAAACTAAAGGCTGAATGTTTTCTCTAATATGTGGATGCTAATTCACAATAAGGCGGGGGACACTAGGGAAAAATAGTGTTACCTTAGATCAGGTAGAGGGAAGTGAAGGGAAAAGAGGGAGAGGAGGTGGGGATGGGAAAGATACTGGAATGAAACAGACATTATTACTGTATGTATCATATGTGACTACATGACCAATATGATTCTGCAACAGGTACACTTAGAAAAATAAGAAATAATATCCCATTTATGTATGATATATTACAGTGCATAAATGCATTGTACTGTCATGTATAACTAATTAAAATAAATTTTTAAAAAACTGAAAAAAAACTACACTGAAATTCCATCTCACTCCAATCATAATGGTAATCATAAAGAATACAAGCAACGATAAATTTTGGTGAGGATGTGGGAACAAAGGTACACTCATACATTGCTGGTGGGACTGAAATTTGGTGCAACCACTCTGAAGAGCAGTATGGAGATGCCTTAGAACACTTGGAATGGAACCACCATTTGACCCAGTCATCCCACTGCTAGGTTTATACCCAAAGGACTTAAAATCAGCATACTGCAGAGATTCAGCCATGTCAATGTTTATAGTAGCTCAACTCACAATAGCTAAGCTGTGGAATGAAATTAAGTACCCTTCAACAAATGAATGGATAAACAAACTGTGGTATATATGCATAATGGAATATTACTCAGCCTTAAAGAAGAATGAAATTATGGCATTTGCTGGTAAATGGATGGAACTGGAGAATATTATGCCAAGCAAAATAATCCAATCCCAAGTAACCAAAGGCTGAATTTTTTCTCTGATATGTGAATGCTAAATCACAATTCAGGAAGAGAACAGAGGTAATTTAGACTAGATAGAGGGGAGTGAAGGGGAGGCATGGGAGTAGGAATGAAAGTAGAATGAATCGGACATTATTATCCTATATAACAATGTGCATATTTGATTACATGATGTGTGTAACTCTATGTCATGTACAACCAGACAAATGAGAAGTTCTATTTCATTTATGTATGATGTGTCAAATTTCATTCTACTGTCATGTATAACTAATTAGAACAAATATATGAAGCCAAATTTAAGAACCATGGCATAGAAGAAGACACCAAGATACAAACTAAAGGAATGCATAAGTTTTCAATGAAGTAATATCAGAAAATTTTCTGAACTTTAGAAATGAGATGGAAATTCAAATAAAAGAGGAATTTACAACTCCAAATAGACAAGATCAAAAAAGTTCATCTCCAAGAAATATCATAATTAAAATTCTATACAGAACTAGTATAGAATTTTTAAAGCCACAAGAAAAAAAGATGGCAGGTCACATTTAGAGGTAAGCCAATTAGACTTTCTTTGGATCTTTCATCTCACACTCTAAAAGCCAGGAGTGCTTGGAACAATATTTACCAACCACTGAAATATAAGGATGACAACTAAGATTGCTATATCTAGCAAAGGTTTCTTTCAGAATTGAAGATTAAATAAAAACCTTCACGATAACTAAAAGGATTCATAACCATTAAGATAGCACTATTAAACATACTTAAATAAATATTACAAATAAATACAAAAAAAATAAGCATCACGCCAATGAATGGCTGCATCTCACTAGAAGAATAGTCAAAGAGTATTAAGATTGAATTAAACATTAGAAATAAATCAAAATGACAAGAAATAGAAATTATCTCTCTACAATAACAATAAGTATAAATGGTCTAAACTGTCCAATCGAAAGTAATAGATTGTTAGATTGAATTTAAAAACAAGATCCAATTATATGTTGTTTACAAGAGACTTGCCTTATAGGCAAAGAGTCACAGACTGAAAGTGAAAGGATGCAAAAAGATATACAATGCAAATGGAGACCAAAAGCAGGCAGGAATAGCTACTTTTACCTGACAAAGTAGACTTCAAGCCAAAATTAATCTGAAAAATACAAAGAAGGTCACTTTATACTGGTTAAGGGGATCATCCAACAATAAGATAAAATGATTGTAAATATTTATACACCAAATATCAGTGTACCCACATACATAAAACAAACTCTCTCAATATAAAAATTGGAATTGACCCCAGTACAATAGTACCAAATGATTTCAACACACCTCCCTCAGTAATGTATCATCCATATACTAAATAAAGACTCTTCAGAACTAAAAACTACTAATAATCAAATGGACCTAAACAGATGTCAACAGAATATTTTATCCATCAACAACAAATTCACTTTCATCTCAGTTGTACATGGAACTTTCTTTAAAATAGGCCATATTTTAGAACACAAAACAAGTCTTGGAAAATCCAAAAAAAATGGAATTAATTCCTTTACTCCTATCGGATTGTAATGGAATAAAATTATAAATCAACAAAGGAAAACTAGAGAAAATTTTAACATATGAAGATTAAATAATACACTTTTGAAAGAGGCATGGGTCGTTTAAGAAATCAGGGGAAAAATAAAAAATTCTTAGGAACAAATGAGAATAGAGATACAACATATTGAAATATCTGGGCAATATGAAGGCTGTTCTAAAAAGAAAGTTTAAGCATTGAGTGCCTGTATTAAAAAAAAAAAAGTTCCAAAAGTTCCAAATATCCAAATATTTGTTACAACTCAAGGAACTAAAAAAGGCAAGAGCAAACTAATTTCAAAATTATCACAAGGAAATAATTAAGATCAGAACTAAAATGAATGAAATCAAGAACAAAAAATACAAAGAATCAATACAACAGAGTTAGTTCCTTGGAAATGTAAACAAGGGTGATAACTGTTAGACAAACTTACCAAAAGAAAAAGAGAAAAGACCCAGATTAAAAAGAAAAGAGAGAGAGAGAGAGAGAGAGAAAGGAGATCACCACAGACATTTCTGAAATCCAGAAGATCATTAGGAACTATTTTTAAAATTCATACTCGAATAAACTGGAAACCCCAGAAGATATTGACATATTTCTGGATATGTATGACCTCCCAAAATTGAGCCAAGAGGATATATACAGATCATTATCAAGCAGTGAGATTGAAGCATCAATTGAAAGTCTTTCAACAACAATAAAATCCTAGGACCAGATGGAGTATCAGCTGAATTCTACCAGACCTTTAAAGAAAAACTAGTGTCAATGCCCCTCAAATTATTCCATGTTATATAAAAGGAACAATGCCAAATTTGTTCTATGAAGTCAGTATCACCCTGATACCAAAACCAGACACAGACACATCAAGGAAAGAAAACCACAAACCAACCCTGATGAACACAGATGCAAAAATTCTTATAAAAATGTTAGTAAACCACATTCAAAAACACATTCTGATTATGTTACATCATCAAGTGGATTCCATGCCAGGGATGCAAGGTTGATTCACATGCACAAATCAATACATATAACCCATGATATAAATAGAATTAAGGAATAAAATTGCACAGACATCTCAATAGATGCAGGGAAAGCCTTCAGCAAAATTCAGCACCCATTTATGATAAAAATGGTGAAGAAATTATAGATAGAATGAACTTACCTTAATATTATAAAAGCTATGTATGCCAAACCCAAAGACAACATCACACTGAATGGGGAAACACTGAAAGCATTTCCTCTAAAATCAGGAACAAGCTGGGTACGGTGGTACATGCCTGTAATCCCAGTGACTAGGGAGGCTGAGGTAGAAAGATCACAAGTTCAAGGCCAGCTTCATCAACTGAGCAAGACCTTAAGCAACACGTGAAAATCAATAGCTCTCATATAATCCAGTAATGATCTGCTGAGGAAGAATTCAGAAAAACTATTCAGGTTTTTTACTATAAAATTTTTTTACTATAAATTTCAGGTTATTTACTATAACCTCAAAAAATAAAATTAAAATACTTGAGAATAAATCTAATCAAAGAGGTAAAAAGACCTCTATAATGAAAACTCAGAACACTGAAAAAAGAAATTGAAGATCTTAGAAGATGGAAAGATCCCCCCATATTTTTTGATAGGTGTTGCCGCCTATAGCAACGATACCGCAGGAAAGAAATCAGAGGCAGACTGGGAATGACTGGTCCCTTTATTCTTGCTTCTTCTTCTCTGCTCTCTCTTCTATATTCTCCATCCCCCTGACGCCCCCAGCCTGGTTAACTACTCTACACCCATCAAGCATACACGTGTTACAAGCTCAACTTACAAGTGCGTCGCACAGTGTTCACGGGCACAGAAAGATTCTTAGTTAATTACATTAAGGTCGGGTGTAAACAATTAAACGCCTCCTCTTTGGCTCTCAGCCAGCCGCCATCTTAGCTACTTCCTCATACAAGGCTCTTACATTTCCCCCCTTTTGTTTTAAAAGAGGGATAGTTTAAATGGATGGGTGACGACCCTCACCACATCAGGATCGACTGTGCCTGTCTTAGGCGTCTGCATGTGCAACCAACATTCTTACCCGTCATGGGATAATCAAGGCTGTGCCCTTGACTCCTGTCTTAGGTTGATATGTCGGTCACATGAGACTTTCCCGCCTTTGACTACCAGCCGAGCCAACCAATCATGAGGAGATGCTCCGGTTCTAAGGTGGCAAGCTTTGTGCTGATGAGCCAAGTTCCATTAAATAGTGTACTAAGTTCTTTAGAAAAATCAGCTGCCCTAAGTTCCATTAAGTAATGTACTGAGTTCTCTAGACAAATCAGCTGCCCTCTTAGGGTTAAGAAAAGGGATACCCGTAAGGTATTGTCCTGTGTAATATCCTAAACATCCTATAGTAGAAAGATCTGCCAAAATGTCCACTTGCTCTTGGAGAAGATCAACACGTTGATTGACAATTTCAAAATGTGGTGTTGATCTAGGAGGCCCCGTGCATGCAGAGCAGAGGCCATACTAACAATTAAATGCCTCCTCTTTGGCTCTCAGCCAGCCGCCATCTTAGCTCCTTCCTCATACAAGGCCCTTACAGATAGGTAGATTTATTATTATCAGAATGGCCATGTTACCAAAAGTGATATGCAGATTCAATACAATCCATCAAAATACCAATGAAATTCTTCACAGAACTAGGAAAAAATAACAGTCTTATAACTAATTTGGAGGAATAAAAGACCCAGGTTACCAAAGCCATTCTGAGCAAGAAGAGCAATGCCGGAGACATCATAATACTCAATCTCAAATTATTCTACAGAGTTATAGTAACAAAAACAGCACGGTATCAGCATCAAAATAGACATGAATACCAACGGAATAGGATAGAAGACATGGAGACAAACCCACTGTTATGGTTTAGAAATGAGGTGTCCCCCCCAAAAGTTCATGTGTGAGACAATGCAAGAGAGTTTAGAGGTGACATAATTGGGTTATGAGAGCCATAACCTACTGTATCAATCCACAGACATGGATTGAATGGTTGTAACTGTAAGCAGGTAGGGTGTAGTTGGAAGAAGTAAGTCACTGGGGGCATGCCTGTGGAGTTCACATTTTGTCGCTCATGATCAGGGATCTCTCTGCTCCACTGCTGCCATGTCCTGAGTTCTTTTCCTCCTCCACACTCTTCCACCTTGATGTTCTGCCTCACTCAGCGTCAGCCATCTGAGATATCTGAAGCCTTGAGCACCAAATAAATTTTCCTTCTCTAAAATTATCCTTGTTGTGGGGGAAAGGTAAACTCATATGTTGCTAATGGGACTGGAAATTGGCACAACCTCTCTGGAAAGCAGTATGGAGAGTCTGCAGAAAACTTAGAATGGGACCACCATTCGATCCAGTTATCCCACTCTTCAACATATGCCCAGAGGACATAAAATCACCACAGAATAGTGACACAATCACATCAATGTTTATAGCAGCTCAATTCACAATAGCTAAGTTATGAAACCAACCTGGTGCCCTTCAACAGATGAATGGATAAAGAACATGTGATATACATACACAATGGAATATTACTCAGCCTTAAAGAAGAATGAAATTATGGCATTTGCTGATAAATGGACAGGACTGGAGACTATCATGCTAAGTGAAATAAGCCAATCCCCCCAAACCAAAGGCAGAATATTCTCTCTGATATTCAGATGCTGACTTATAATAATAGGCAGGTGCTGGGAGATGGGAGGAGAGGTTCACCAATTGGACAAGGTGGAGTTGGGGGAAGAGAGGGAGGATGGGAATGGGGAAGACAGTACAATGAATTGGGCATAACTTTCCTGTGTTACAGCCAGTATAATTTCACATCTGAAAAAAAACACAAAAATGAGAAGTTATATTCCATATATGTGTGATATGTCAAAATACATTCTACTCTCATGTATAAATAAAAAGAATAAATAAAATTATCCTTATCAGGTCTTTGGGTCACAGTAGCAAAAAGGCTGAATAAAATGCCCAGACAGATACAGTCATCTGATACTCAACAAAGATGCCAAAAACACACGTTGGAGAAAAGATTGCCTTTTTAATACATGGTGTTGGACAAACTGGATATCCATACAAAGAATAATGAAACTGTATTCCTGTCTTTCACCCTGCACAAAAGTCAATTCAAAGCGTATCAAAGTCCAAGGGATTATTCCAGAAACACTGCAACTGCTAGAAGAAAACTTAGGGTCAACACTCCCTCATACTGGTGCAAGCAACTACTTCCCTAACAAGACCCCTAAAGCTCAAAAAATAAAACCAAGAATCAATAAGTGGGACAACATCAAATTTAAAAGCTCTGCACAGAAAAGAAAACAAGAATGTGAAGAGATCCTTCAGAATTGGAAAAAATCTTTGCCAACTACTCCTCCAACAGGGAATTAAAATCCAGAATATTAAAAAAAAAAAAAAACTCAAAAAACTTAACACCAAAAATAAACAAACAACCCAATCAACAAATGGGCAAAGAACTAAATATTCACTTTTCAAAAGGAGAAATACAAATGGCCAACAAATATGTGTGTGGGGGGGGAATGTTCAATATCCATAGCAATAAGAGAAATGCAAATCAAAATTATGCTGAGATTTCATCTCACTTCAGTTAGAATGGCTATCATCAAGACATTGTTGGTGGGACTGCAAATTAGTACAACCACTTTGGAAAGCAATGTGGAGATTCCTTAAAAGACTAGGAATGGAACCATAATATGACCCAGCTATCCTACTCCATGGTATTTCCCCAAAAGAACTGAAATCAACATATTATAGTGATACAAGCACACCAATGTTTATAGCAGCACAATTCACAATAGCTGAACTATAGAACCAGCCTAGGTTCCATCAACAGAAGGATGGATAAAGAAAATGTATAGCTGGGGATATAGCTCAGTTGCTTGCCTTGCCTTGCATGCACAAGGCCCTGGGTTCAATCCCCAGCACCACAAAAAAAAAAAAAAAAAAAAAAAAAAAAATTAGGGGCTGGGGTTGTAGCTCAGCAGTAGAGCTCTCACCTAGCAGTGTGAGGCCATGGGTTTGATCCTCAGTACCACATAAAAACAAATAAATAAAATAAAGGTATTCTGTCCAACTACAACTAAAAAATAAATACTAAAAAAAAAAAAAGAAAGAAAAAGAAAATGTATATATACACAATGGAGTTTCATTCAGCCATAAAGAAGAATGAAATTATGTAATTTGCAGGAAAATGCATGAAACTTGAGAACATTATGTTAACCAAATAATCAAAATTCAGAAAGGCAAGGGTTGTATGTTTTCTCTAATATGTGGAAGCTAGAGAGGAAAAAGGAGAACACAAAAGGTTGAGGGTGGAGCCCATAAAAATGGAAGGACAATCATTAAAGGAAAAGAACCAGGGGGAAGGAGGAGAGGGAGGGAAAGGGAAAATACTGGGGAATATTAGCCGGATTTTATTGTTGTGTGCATATACAAATATGTAACAAAGAGCCTCACCATTATGCACAACCATAAGGCACCAATAAAAAAATGTAAATGCCAGGCATGGTGGTGCACGCCTGTAATCCCAGCACTTTGGGAGGCTGAGGCAGGAGGATCGTGAGTTCAAAGCCAGCCTCAGCAATGGCCAGGCACTTAGCAACTTAGTGAGACCCTGTCTCTAAATAAAATACAAAAACAGGGCTGGGGATGTGACCCAGTGGTCGAGTGCCCCTGAGTTCAATCCCCAGTACCACAAAAAAAAAAAAAAAAAAAAATGTAGAAATAAAGAAAATGTGGTATAAACACAATGGGGTTTTATGCAGCCATAAAGAATGGAATTATGACATTTGCTGGTAAATGGATGCAACTGGAAAACAGCATGCTAAATGAAATAATCCAGATTCAGAGATTCAAAGTTCAAATGTATTCTCTTATATGAAGAATCTAGAGTGAAACAAGGAAAAAGGGAGTTGGAGGATCACAAGAAAATAGAAGGGAGATAAGTGGAGTATAGGAAGAGAATTGAGGAAGAGAGGGGAGGGATGGGAAAGGGGAGGAACTGTGGAATGAAACAGACCAAATCATGCCCTCTATATCTCAGAGTGAATTCCACCCTCTGCATAACCTATAAAGCACCAATTTAAAAAATAATAAATAAATAGAAGGAAGATCAATAAAGTCTAGAAAGGGGAACAGCGGAAGGAAGGAAGGGAAGGGAAAGTGAAAGTACTGGGGACTGAATGGAGGAAACTTCCCACGCATGTATGATTACGTCTAAATGGACCTCACTGTTATCTGTAACTATAATGCACTAATGGAAACAGTTTAAAATAATAGTAGAAGAATTGGAAACATCTCAAGGAGATGTTTCATGTCTATAATAACCTGAATATCCATCAATGAATGGATAGATAGAGGGTTGTTTAGTGGATATAGAGTTTCAATTTTGTGAGATGAAAAATTTCTGGAGATTGCTTACACAACAATATGATGATACTTAACACTACTAAACTACAGTTAAAAGTGGTCAGTGTGATCAATTTTATGTTATGTGTATTGTTCTATAGTTAATGTTTTTTATTTTTGAAAAGAATTCTAGGTTGGAATTTTCTCTCAGCACTTAAAATATATTTCAATATCTTCTGGCCTCTACTCTTGATTTTGAGAAATCTACTGTAAGTCTGTAAGTAATTTATCATTTCTCTCTGGCTGCTTCAAACTATTTTTGTTTTTGCATTCTAATGTGTGCTTATTTATTATGGTTGTCCTGCTCACGACTGCTTGTATTTCTTTTGGCCTTGTCTTTCATCAATCCTGAAACACGATTGGACAATTATCCTTCAATATTTCTTCTTTCTCACTATCTGTTCCTCTGGAGCTCCCATTATACTTACTAATTCTAATTCTAATTCTTCATCTGAACCTTTTTTTCCTAATACCACAACTCAGTCTCTCTTAATGTACTCCATTTTCTTAGCAATGTTCATACCGTTTATTGAGGTTTTTATTTCAAAGATTATTTTCCTGTCTATGCTGTGTGGTACTTCAAGCATGTTTATTCTCAATGTCATAGTTTCTCATGTAAATTATTCCTACTTTTATATTTTCCTTTTAAGTATATCTTTCTTATATTATGAATTTTTTTGTTAACCAAAGTTCTTTGCATTTGAATTCTCTTTTTATTTATCTATCTAGTTCTCAAATACTTGCATAGTACTTACTGTGTCCCAGGCACATAGAAATATTAAATTATTTAATATTGTTTCTGTCTATTGGTTCACTTTGGATGTTTTGTTTTCTCACGTTTTGTAATTTTGCATTATGGGTTCGTCTTCAGTTATGCTTAATGTGCATCTCCTTTGGCATGGGGGGAATGGAAACTTCCTTCACAAGAGCTTTTGTATTTACTTTTGCCAAGAATCCACGGAGTGACATTAACTTAGCAACAATTCATATATTAATTTTGCAGCTTGGACTTTATGGGGAACATGGAAATAGATTTGGATCTTAAGTTCCCTAAAACACAGATTAAATATTACAGTTTATCAAGAGTAACTAATTTTTCCACCAAGAGTCAAAGCAAAGATATATTTCCTGTTTCTTCATGTTGATAGGTGGAATTTTTCTATAGCACCATCTCTCTATAGACCTCTATAGACGTTCTTCAAACATCCTGGCTCATGCAGAGCCTTCAGTTCCAACTCCCTGCCTCATTCAGACCCAATACTGTATCTCCTACCCTTTAATTTAACTAAAAACTTAATTACAGGGCCTAATAATACTCTCAACCACTCATTCACCCTCCTGCTCCCAGGGTAGCCACAGCATGAGGTCATATTCTTTCCTCCGGGCTTTTCCATTTTATTTATGTTTCTAGAACCTGGTGATTTTCCTTTCTTTCCTATAGGATCAGCCACATATTTTGTCTTTGCTGGTATAGTTTAGTCTGAATTTCTAAGGATATATAGATGGAGGTTTTTCAGATTTTAGTTTGCCATCAGGCTGGAATCAGAAGTCCTTTAGAGGGTTTTAAGAAGAAGAGAGTTATCCTTTATGTTTCTTTTTTAATATCTATATTTTAGTTCTAGGTGGATGCAAAATATCTTTATTTCAATTTTTTTAATGTGGTGCTGAGGATTGAACCCACTGCCTCACACGTGCTAGGCAAGCACTTTACCACTGAGCCACAACCCTAGCCCTCATTTATGTTTCTTTAAGTCTTTCTGATGAGTTAGTACAGGCTGACTCAAGTGAATTAAGCACAGTGAGCCCATGTCTGAACCAAGTGTGAAAAAATCATTATGGTCCATTAGAAATGTCAACCAAAACATAGAAAGCAGGGTGGCAGCCTGTGCACTGTGTATCTTCTAACCTCAATTGTTCTTTCATTGTTCACTTGGAGAAACTGAGAGAAATTCAGTGACTAGTTCATGGCTAAATGGTATCTTCCCAAGGTGTGCTTTTTAGTCACTGCATTCTACAAATGATTTTCTTCATTTTAATTGCATTATTGAAGACATTATGGTATATACCGTCTATAGCCAGGTTCTAATTAATTAAACATTTCTAGGCACTAGAGACTGCCCAGTGCTGAAAACAAATTAATAAAAACGGTCCCTACTCTTGAAGAGCTCATACTCTAGCAAGTCTGAATTAATAAAACAAAGAGCAAGAGCTCTAGCAGCTGAATATAGAGGGTGGTCTGGAAAAAAACAGAGAAGCAGGAGCTGAACTTGCTTAGGGAGGTCAGGAAGGTGACACTTAATCTATGCAAAATCTATTCTGGTTTGTTTGGTTGTACATCTAGTCCAGGAGTAGAAAAAGAAAATGTTCTATTTTTAACTTTGTATTTATTCATATCATTCCATAAATATTTACTTGAATATTTGCTGAGTTCTCTCCTCACATCAGACTCCTCATGCCAAAAGCCAAGAGAGAATGACTAGGGGAAAAAAAGCCACCCTTGACGGGCTCTAGGACAACTTCTCCCAAGATTATAGGTAGTAAGCAAAGCAAGGCCAATAATGAAAACTACATAAGGACTGGAAAATTAGATCCACAACTACATCAGGCTCTGAGAATTCTTATGCATATCCTTCTTCCCCTCTCAAAACCTGGTTGTGGGGGACACATTTTATCTCAATGTGAATTTAAATTTCAACATCTGTCAGATGTCATTGTGATCTAAAGTTTATTATAAAATATTTTCATATAAGATATTTTTATATTAGAGAAAGTATGGATATTTGTGGAAGAGTCAGAACTTTAATCATGCCACTGCTTTACCTACCATCCCTGGACCCCCCACCCAGAACATAGTCAATATATATTTGTTGTTTGGCCAGTGTGTTGGATACCTCCTGTGGCCCTCTTCATAATTCTTTCAACCCCATCTCTATCTCCAAGTCACTGCTGCAGAAACCGGTTCCACCTAGACTTTGGTCATCCCTGTGCTGGTATAATCAGATAATGTGTGTCATCCTGGTCTGCACAGGGTGCCTCTGATCTGCTCAGAAGTACCCCTGGCGCTGCAGCTTGGGGCAGCCACTCAAATCCGCTCTGCATTCAGCGCACATGAGCAGGAAATGCAAGAGAGTTCATCCTTACGAGATGGTCCTTGAGCAGGGAGCCCCGAGCCAGCAGATTGATGCTTTCCACGCCACCCCCTTTTTCCAGACTTTCCTCTTCAGTCCTTTGGGTCGACGGTAATCTGGCACATTCCATAAAATCTTCTAAAAAATTCCAAACAGAACAAACCAGCAATTGTTCATAGTACAATAATCCACCCTTTTTGCTCTTCGTCATGAAATCCTGATCCCTAAAATAACATTCCCAAAGGACCTTCAAAGGCAAGCCCATGTCTCAGACTCTGAATTCTTGGGAATTAAAGCTAAGACTGTTGGGTACTGTTACCTTATTCTGCCTTTCACAAATCCTTCTGAAAAGATAAAAGTCGCAGTTGTACGCAGTGACTAATCTAAAAATTCAACAAGAGTCCCCAAATATCACTGACACTTCGTTCATACAGCCACTTAAAGTCAGCTGGTCAGAGAATTAGAATCATGTTAAGTGAAATAAGTCAAACTCAGAAGGTTAAGAGTCACATGTTTTCTCTCACATACAGAAGATAGAGGGGGGGAGGGAAAGAAAGGTGGGGTGGGTCTCCTAAAAATCAAAGGGAGATCAGTAGAGGAAAGAGACCAAAGAGTAAGGAGGTAGGAAGGGAGGGGTGAAGTGCTAGGGAGTGATATTGGCCAAATTATATTATTACACTGTGTGACTGTATAAATATGTAACAACAAATTCTGTTAATATGTACAGCCATAATGCACCAATAAAAATGTGGGAAAAAAATAAAATAAAATGTCTGGAAGAAATTTGCTTAGCCTTTTTCATCCCCTTCTGTCCTTTTTGCCTTTTGAAGACAGTGCTCCATCTCTCAGGCTTATTGACACCTGAAATATAATCAAAGTTTTGTCACTAAGGAAGAAGGAAACAATGGACGTGAGAGAGGCTGCCAAGAGTCCATGCCATAGTGGTTAAGAGGGTGGGCTCTGGGGCTGGGGTTGTGGCTCAGCGGGTGAGCGCTCGCCCTAGCATGTGCACGGCCCAGGTTCGATCCTCAGCACCATGTAAAAATAAATGCATCGTGTAAAACTAAAAGCAAATAAATAAATATTAAAAAGAGAGAGAGAGAGAGAGAGCATGGGCTCTGGATGTTAGCATGAGCTCAGGACTGGAATCAGCCACTAAGTAGCCAAGTGAATTTGGGGCAAGTCACGGAATCTCCAAAAATCCGAATTTTTCATCCATAAGACAGGAGGAATAGCAAAGCCACCTCATGAGGTCCCAGGAGGGACTAAATGAGATGAGCATTTGGGCTGGTCCACACAGCATTAGGCACACAATATAAGTGAGATCAGCAGCTTTCTCTATCTGAACTCAGCAGATGAGCTAATAGCCTTAATTTCTCCCGGCTGCTGCCTTCACGTTCATTGTGCTGAACCTACCCTTTGTAACCCTTGTCAACCTCAGCCACTAACCTCACTTTCTGGTCACTTTCAGCAATCCAGTCCTGCTCAATTTTATTTCATCCAGTTCAAAACTTTATCCTGTGTCCTGTGAAAGTCTCCCCCACGGCAGCGGATGCTGTCGCCGCCACACTCTCAGCGCTCATCATTGGAGTTCCTGCCAAAGGGCCTCCCACAAGCATGGTGGCCTGAGGACCTTCCTTCCACACACCAGAAGTGCACCAGATTGGGAAGGGGTGACGATTGTGAGAGCAGCTTAGTCAGTGGCAGGGAGAAGTTGGGAGATGAAGACCCCATTTCCTTGACCCTTGGGTGGGCAACTCTGAGGTGGGGTTGACCAACATGGCCCACAGCAGCAACCTGCTGAATATGGCTTCCTTTCCTTGACTGTCTTGCTTCCCACTTCCTCACCAGTGCTTCCTGGGATCACTTCTCAAATAAACTATGCACACTGTAATCCATGGTCAAGGTGGGCCTCTGGAGGAACCCAACCTGAGACACCTGCCCTCTGCCCTTGCTCAGACAAGACCAGTGGTGAAGGGCCCAGCCCTGGGAGAAGGCAGAATTCTCCTCTTGCTCCCTGAGCTGCAGCTCCTCCTGTAGACAAACAGGAAGACCGACAGGGTTTTCCCCCATAACTCAGGCTTCAGTAAGCCCTCTCTACCACATCAAATTTCCCCCAAATGCTTCTAGATATTGCCTTCCTTTAGAATTTTATGGTCTGAACCAGGAAGGCACTGTACTGTTTCTTGATAAGGGCGATGCCCTCAAATGATCTCTTCTGACACCCTCTTAGGCTCCCCTCCCTGAGTTCCCTCTGCACGGCCTCTTACTGCCAAGGCCCCTTACCTGCCAGGCAGTCTCCGTGGGTGAGTAACACTGAGAAAACCCAAGTCCACCTGCCTCTGCAGCATTCTCTGGGACCCCGGAAGCATGTCCTTGCCACACCAAATGGTGCTGAGTGCCACCCTCCTCCACAACTACCACCCTCCCTCTTCTCCCTGCCAGGATGGGCTGATCCTCCAGGCCTCCCACCTTCTGAATTCTCAATTCAAGGAGCTGATGAGTTTCTCCATTGTGTTATGTCCCCAGACTCTTGTGGACACTTGCTGGAATATCCAAGAATTGTCCTTCCATTGGCAACTTCAGACGAGCTCACAGGTTTCATCAACATGGCAAGTGTGGTGCCAAGGAGTTAGATGTCCACCTTCCTTTCCCAGGATGGAGTTATCTTGGTGCCCCTTTGCAAGCACCAAGGGAGAAAACCCCATGCCAAAATGACACATCCCCCCCCCCACTGAACTGATGACCCATGCAAATACTTTCACACTAGGGTGGAGGCAGGGTGGGGAAGGTGTAGGAGCATTTCTGCCACCTCTTACTAAACTGGGGTGGCTCATTTGCCCATTTCTTTGCCTATGGAAGTTCTTACTGCTGATCTTCCTGTTACTTTGACAGTCATAATAAGCATATTTAACCCACAGCACACCTCTCCCAGGCAGTCCTCCTAGCACCGGTACAAAATTGAAACATTGATGTCTCTTAACATAAAAGGGCCACACTCTAACTCCTGACATTCTCCACGGTCTCACTCCAAACCTGATGTTTCCAACCCTCCCTGGCTCTAGGTAGGTGGTGTGTACGTGTGCACACATGCACATTCACACACATGTTTGCATACATAGATGGTCCTTGGAATTGATAATGAGAAGGAAACAGGGCAGAAGTTGGTGGACAGGAGTAAGAGAATTATATGGATTTGAACAGCTAACAAATAGCATACACTTACTTGGAGCCAAGCACTGTTCTTGACACTTTACACGCAATAATTAATTTAATTATCATAACAACTCTATGTGGTCGATATTGTCATTATGCTCATTTTACAAATAGGAAGGTTTGTTTTAATTTTTTACCTTTTATCTTGAATGACATATTTAGATAAATAAAGAGATGATGGATGGATGTGTAGATGGGTGGGTGGAGGAGGTACAGATGGAAGGATGGATGGACAGATTAAGGCTTCTCCAGGTGAACCTAATTCATATCCCCAATTGAAACCCTCTGCCCTAAGTTACCATTCCCACCTCAACATATGCCAAGACTTCCCAGAAGACCCACAGAAGGAAATAAGAGGTAAGAGAATCCCTTGGCTGTGGACTCTTCTCAATGATGCTTAAAGCTGAACTCCAAGAAACTCCGTTAATGTAGCCTGAACCGAAGGCTGGAGTTAGCACATTATCATCTCCTTCTCAATAAATCACTGTCTCCCTGAAGAATGTCTCGGGGATGAGGACTGTGAGCCACTCTGTACAATGCCTCAAGAGGAGACAGGCCCACTAAGCCGAGCTTGAAGGTGTCAGAGAGCTCACACATGTTCTAACGGGCTGTGGCAGTGCAGCAGGAGGGACCCTGGCTTCAGCTTTAACTTGATTTCCTAAGGAGAATGAGAGAGACACAGCTGCACCAAGGTGACTTCAACTGGATTGTAGCTGAAAACAGTGAAGTCATATCTGGAAAGTCCTTTAAGATCTCCAGAGAGACTGACACCCTCTCCAGTTCACTATGAATTCCAGGCTTGCAGGTGGGGGGCAATTTTATCCCCTCCAATTGAGCCTGCTCTCAGAGATGTCCACACAACCAAAAGCATGAAGTCAGCAGATCTTAATTCTTGCCTAGAAATAACTATTACCCAGCCAAGTTTAATGTGTAAACAGAGGCTCCATCTACCTCAAGGGCCACAAAGAATAGTGTCCTTCAGTAAATGGCTGACATTCCTGGGATTGGTCTGGTCCATCTCTCTTTCTCTCGTTCTCTCCATCAGCCCCACATAACCCAATTCTGAACAAACTCTTCATTGACAGGGTAAAATGACTGCTTGAAGCACCAGATCTCCCATCCCCTTAGTATCCCAGTATGCGATTGAGGTGGGGGGGGGGTGGCTTTCCTTTCTGCCTTTGCTACTGTTTTTTATTAAATATATATTTATTTTAGTTGTAAATGGACCTTCATTTTATTTATATGTGATGCTAAGACACGAACCCAGGTCCTCACACCTGCTAGGCAAGTGCTCTATCACTGAGCCACAACCCCAGTCCCCTTTGCTACTGTTTTGATACAAGTTATTGGATGGCTTCTCACTGGCTGGCTTAGGTCACGTGCTCTAACATGAACCAAACACAATGGAAGTATCTAATTAGATCTGACATGCCAATCATACACCTAATCTCAGAGGCCAGGAGGGGGTGTCTCTCTTCCCCAAGTCACATGAGCCAAGGGGAGCAGGGGCAGGGAAGAGCCTCTTAAGGAATTGCAGTGTGGGAAGAAAACAGAAACAGATATTCAAAGCCAGGACTTCCAACCCTATGATTCTGCAGCCTTAAAATAAAATACAATTTAGCTAATAAAAGACCAGAGTAGGCTGGCCCCAGGGGCTGTCATGAACTATGTATAAAATCATAAAATGGAGAAGATAAAAGGAACTTTAGAAATCTCATCCCACTCCCACTCCCTCATTTTACTGGTGAGGAAGCTGAGTTCCCAGAAGGCCCCACAGGGAGCTGTCACAGAGCTGGGTCAGACCCCTCCAGCCTCCTGACTCCAGGGCCCACAAGAACAGGGCTGGCAGAGTCCAAGGGCAGAGGCATGTACCCTGCCCTCTCACTTCCCTGACAGCATTTTTTTTTTCTTAATTCTCTTAAAAATGTCAGAAGTCAATATCCTCATTGTGATATTGGACTATAGTTTGCAAAATGCGCTCATTAGGAGAAACTGGATGGCAGATGTCCAGGATCACTCTCTTACTTCTTACAAGTGCGTGTGAATGTACAACAATCTCAATAAAAATTTCATTTCAAAAACTGGGAGAGGACTTTCCAACTGGCATGAACTTATATGTGCAGTGAAGACCTTGCTGCAGTTGGCTCACAAACCACTCTGAACCAAACAGAAAAATGCAGGACAGTGATAAGAAAGTTTCAAAATATATACCTGGGCAGGAGAGCTCATCACCTCACTCAAAAGCAAAATGAGCATCTCCCTAGATGAAATCAGAAGTAGAACAGAACCACTGGGGGCAGGGTGGTGGGTTGTTCCAGCCACAGGTCTGTCGCACTCCGAGTGTGGGATGCACAGCGGGTACAGAGGTGCTTGGGAACTCAAGCCCTACCTGGCACCAGAGACCAGGGCGTCCCCTACAGGTAGAGGGTCTGGAGTCAGTTCTCAACATGAAACAAGGGGTTCCATCAGGCTTCCCGCACCATAATGGGTCATAATTCCAGACCCATGGGGCTGGTGCCAATGGCAAAATGCTGATGAAGTAGCTGAAGAGGCAGAGACAGCACGTAGCCATTGGTTCACAACAGTGCCTGTGCCAGCCAGGCAGGAAAGTGCCCACAGCCACCAGTGGAAGAGCTGGTTCTGAGCTGTCCCATCTGGAAGCAGGGACACAGAGGAGGAAAATACACACGCAGTTCACTTTCTTCCGTTCGTTCCCCTGTTCCCATTTGTCCTTGACCTTGGTGGAGACCAAGTGGATAGAATTCAGCCACCAGGACAGCCAGCTGTTCTGCCCTCAGAGGTTAAAAACAATGCAAGGTTATTTTGTCACTGCCTCAGACACCTCTGCACCTCTTCCTCTGAGAAATCCATTAGGGAAAGGAGTGTGAAAAGGTCCTCAGCATTTTCAAACAGCCATTTATCTCTAGAAGTTAATGGGCATGGCCCTCCTGCCCTGCATGCTGGGAGGTCCCAGGATATTTATTATGAAGGGAAGGACCCAAGGAGTCATCCTGGAAAGCCTCTAGGATTCCGTGCCTCCTTAGGGTTTCCATCCCTAAGGATTTACTTCACTTGTATTGGGTGTCCCATATTCATTTGACAAGTTCATTTTTGTCATCTGAAAAAAATTGAGCCAGCACAAGAAACAGAGAGGTCCAGAACCTCCCCTGAGATCACACAGCCAGTCAGTCAAAGCTGAAGTTTGTCCCCAGAGTCTTTTACCCAGTATGCCTTTCCCCATACCTCAGGGCCTCCTTTTGACATTTTGAGTATAGACTAATACAGAGAAAGTTACAATCCATTTTCCTCAAGTTCCAGCTTAAGGAAATCTCAACCTTTTATGATTAGAGAATACTTTGGTTTCATACTACTTAGCACAGCTGCAAGATTCAGATAAATGTTATGTTTTCTTAAAAAATTCATGGACTATGAATTAAAGATGACCTCGGACATATAATCTAATTCCTTCACTTCTCAGCTAGGAAAACTGAGGTTTAGCCAGGGATGGGATTTGTTCTAGTTGGTGGCAGGGACAGGAACACAGCCGTGGCAGCCTTTGTGCTAAACACTGAGCTGAGAAGCCAACGTGCATCACCTGAATTAGTCTTCCCAGCAGCCTTATGCCCTGGGTACCTTTAATTGTATCCTCATGTTCAGATGAGGACAGAGAAGCTGAGAGACACTGAGTAACTTACCAAAGGCCACACAGCTGGTGAGTGGCCATATCTAGAATCAAGTCCAGGTGGGGCTACCCTCAAAGGCCACTTTTGAGATTACACTGTGCTGTCCTTGCTGTACCCTAGTGAGAAAAAGTCTCTAGAAAGTGTTTTGCAGGTGACAGATTTTCTTTTGTGCCCTGGCTCTATCTATCCCTTCCTACCCAGATGGCGTTTCACTACTAAATCATTCTGAAATTCATTTCTTCTTCTGTGAAAGAGACATTATAACAGCACCTATTTTGCAGGGTTTTTATGAGAACTTAGATGACCTACATAAATTACCTAGCCTAGCTCTGGCCATAGTGGATACTCAAAGTCTGTTCTCTTTAGTTTCCTGATTTTTAAATATGTGTGTCTGAGTGTCCCTCATGTAGTAACCATCTTCCAAGATGACACCCAATCGTCCTTCACCTCCAGATACTCATCTCCTTACATATTCTCCTTACAAAGGGTACCGGAGTCTGTCCACGTGACCAAAAAAAAAGAACATAGCAAAAGTGATGTACGTCATTTCTATGATTAGGTTATAAGAGACTGCGGCTTCCATCTTGGTCTTTCTATCTTATTTCTTTCCATCTATCTTCTGTCTATTAGTATGTACATGTGTATCTATCTATTCCATCACTTACGGAGGTCAGCAACCATATCATGAACTTCACAGAAAGGACCACACCGCATAGACTTGAGACCACTGACTGACAGCTAGCAAGGAGCTGAAGCCATCCAACAACCACTTGGGAAGGGCCCTGAAGCCCCGGTCCAGCCTTCAGAGGACTCCAGCCCTGACCGCAGCTGGAAGAAACCTCATGAGAAGTCTTGAGCCAGAACCACCCAATACACCAGTCCTGGATTCCCGACTCTCGGAAGCTGTGGGCACTAATAAATGTTTGTTGTTTTAAGCTGCTGAGTTTTGGAGTTACTTCTTATACAGAAATAGACAACTAATACCCCCTCATTTTACTCGCGGGGGAGGGAGGAGGAGGGCGGACGTGGGGCCGGATCTCTTGACGCCTCTGGCTGAGCCCAGAGTTAATGCAGGCCTGGCCAAGTTTCCTCAGAGACTCATAACTGCTTGATTAAGATTTGCCCCACTTAACCCACCATGTGCATCTTGCCCTCGGCCTGCTTCACTGGGTTTCTGCATTTAGAAACTGCTTTTAATTGTCTTTAAACAGAACCCCGTTCCAAGCCATCAAGCAACAAAAACAAAGGTGTTTGCTGTGGGGGGAAATAAAAGCATTCTTTTCATTTACATGTCAGCCATGGAGAACAACAAGAAAGATTTTGCAAGCTTTCTTGAATTTCGGATTTTGTTTTGATTTTTTTTTTTAATGTAAATCAGCATCCAAGCCCAAACCTTGGGGTGGAAGGGAAATTTAATTAGAATATAGGATGTTTTACATAAATTTATTTCTTTCTGCTATTTCTTAAGATTGACAGGATCACCCATCTGCTTAAAATATAATTGAGTGAAGGAGTAAAAAGGGGGAAAAAAAGACCTACTCTGAAAACTTAATTCCAAGCCAGAGGCCTGGGGGTAGCCGCTGACATTGACTTTGAACAGGGAGTTCTTTGTAAGCCAAAAGTGACTCATGTATTAGTCAGAAGATTGTATTGAAGCCAGACTCTTTTAGGCAGTTAGTATAGATGGGTAAATCAAGTCCGGTCAGACCAAGAAAGACAATTTTGAGTGAGTCTGGGGAAGCTGGAGACTTGTTGGCCTGAGGAATTGGAATATTAATTCCTTCAGAGCCCTTCCTCCACCCTTATCAAAACCCTGCCCCAACCTTTTGCTTTGAAGTTGTTCATGTGTCCTGGGCTGCTCCATCCTGCCCTTCCCCCTTCAGCCCATCTGCTTCTCACCTTTTGGCCATCCCACCGGGGCCTGGTCACGTGCATGGAAGGAGAAGAAAGCAGGAGAACAAAGGAAGCCCTGGGACATACAAAAAAGGCAGACCTGCCACGCTTCTTTGGACACCTGGGCACACGGGAATACCAGCAATGTCCCCCTTCTCCCTCCTGGGAGAAGTCTATGTTACCCCTTTTAAATAAACCCTGCTTTAGATGCTTGCCCCGGTGTGGTTCTCTAATGTTCAAACTTCAACATTTTGGGGAGCAGAACTCGTCACCAATAAACGGCAGTTATCAGTATCATCAACTTCTAGCCTGTGGTGGTCAGGAGGGATATTCACAAACATTTCAGTCTTCTTCCTTTGGGCACAGAGTGGGATGCAATTGCAATCACCTCTCCCTTTTAAAGTACAAGGGCCATGTGGCTTGCCCTACCCAATAAAATGTGAACAGAGATGATATGTGTTGCTTTAAGAGAGATTTTATCATTCCTTTCCCTCTGCTCCAGAGGTCATGGAAGCATCTACTGAGATGGCACTGTGGTCATTCTGGCTCTCTGACCCCTTGATGAGCAGAACAGTCCAGCTATCCCACACTGAACATATAGGAGGAAGAATAACTACATTTTGTTAAATTGAGCCACTGAAATTTGGTAGGAGAGGCAGTAAGGTGTTTGTTACAAAGCATAATCCAGTTTACCTGATACACAGATTTAGAAACTAAGTTTGTGTCTCATTCAATATTTATTCATTCAATGAACATTTACCAAACCCTAACTCTATACCAAACATCTTGCTAGATCCTGGAGGCACTAATATTTATGCAATAAATATTTGTTGAATAAATAATCATAGCAATTACTATTATCAGCATAATGCTTCATTTTTTAGGAAGAACCTAATAAATTATATGTGTTTAAATCTTTTAGCAAACTTACATGATAAATACTACCACTATACTCATTCTTATAGGTGGGAAATAATGGCTTTAAAAGGTTAAGTCGTTTTCATATACTATATAGCCAATAAGTTGTGAAGTCAGACCTTAACCCCAGATTATCTCTGAATCCATAGTTTTCACCCTTAACTTTTATATTATGCTGCCTCTAAACAAGTGAATAAATAAATGGGAATGAAGATGACATATCTATCCTTGAAGGTTTTATCATACAGTCAGGGGAGATTGGTCAGAACAAACAATTACAACTCAAAATGTTCAGAGCCTGGCGGAACTGGGAAGGTGGTACGCAGAAAGTGACTTTTGAGCTGGGTATTGAAGAAGCAGAAATTCATACAAGGAAGACAGGGCATTCCTGGCTAAGAAAATGGCATATTCAAGAGCATGATAGGCAATGCCCACCACCAGGAAATAAGCCACAATGCAGACATGAGAAACTGCTGTCATTCCCTACACCTGTTCTGGGCCAAGAAAGTCCTCAATTGTGACAGAACAGCTGGGAGTGAGATAAGAATGGCAGGTACCTTGCTGGCTGCGCGTCTTCCATCCCAATGTTTATTGAGACTGGCCACCGAGCGCGGCAACAGTGCTGACCCTGGGGCTATAGTAATGAGTAGTTGGGTGTAGCAGACTTACACTATAAGCTTTTTAGGCCAGTCTACATCAAGGATAAGCTGAACAGGCCATTCAAGGTTCAAGAAGAAATCCTAGCCACATGACTGACCTTTGGGAAGGTTTCAAACAAGTGATCAAATCCCTGGGGCAGAAACCCACCCTCTTCTCAGCCAGTCTTTGTTCTGCTAGGCAGCCAACCACGTTCAGTTGCTTAACTGGACCTCAGAATGTCCAAGAGAAGCTGGATCAGAGATGCATTATCCAAAGACATCTTCACTTCCCTTACCTTCCCTGGCCTTTGGGTGCTTTTGTGATTATTACACTAGCAGGGGAAGTTGGCTAAACATCCTGGCAGCATAACTACAAGAGCAGTGGTGTTTGAGAACTGGCTGAAAGGGCTTCAGAGGCTTGCAAGAGGATCAAGTTTCCCCAAAGCTTGTGTCTGCCTGGCGGAGCTTCAAAGGCCACTAAATTCCTGCCAGACTTTAGAAAGATTCTTCAAAATCTTTTTCACTCAGGTTGTGCAAGGTAAGGATTAAGCCCATTACATACAGCCGTATTACTATCACTCTCTCCCTTCCTGGGGTTCATGAGAATGGCTCAGGGATGTTCTGCCTGGCTAGAGACAAACAGACAAGGTGGCCCTTAAATCTGCATCAGCAGAACATAAAAGGTCAAAGTTTTCGGACCTCCAGTTGACTGCACTGACCCCTTTGGAAACAGACCCATCTGCCAAAAATCAGTTAAACAAAATCCAACCTGTATAAAAAAACCAATTTTCCAAAAGTCCAATAAATAGGAAGAAAAAGTTACCAAGCTAGTACTCTTTCTAGATGCCCCTGCCTCTGCCTCTGCCCTTTGAGTGTTCATCTTAAAAATTTTTCAAAGTGATCAATAAAATTGAACAGTCAACGAACTGGTCATTCAGTGAATTGATTCTTGGCTGATTTTCTACAAATTGACCTATGACAGCCCCCTCCCCTGGTGCATGAACAGGCTTCTAAATAGCTTTCCTCCTACCCTCAACCCCAATCAGAATTTGAGAGCACATGTTAAAAAGGGTTCCATAATCTTAATCCACCTGGCCAGAATGTTTGTCTCTGACTTGAGGAGAGCTGTCACCAACCCCCATGGGATGCAAATCGTCCCCAGGATGAGGAGGCTTTAGTGTTGAAAACTTGTCTGCTATTTGTTTACCTGAATTTGGGCACTTTCTCTGACCTCTCCAGAAAGTCATTATGAACGATCAGACTCTTGGCAGGTGTGTGCGTTATAAGTGACACGCTTTAGAAACACCTCGTGTAAATCAGATATTGCCATAAAATGGAAATTGCAGCTACAAATTGCATACTTATTACAGCAGCATCTGATATATGAGGTGCTGTTGACACTATATAGCAGGTAGCCTGAGAAATAGAAAGTTACACGTGGAGCATTATAAAAGATCATTATTTTTCAATCCGCAATAATACAATCTCTCTTATTTTTGACATCCCAGAATCTTACATCAAAGCTGGAAAGATTCTTAAGGCCATTATCCATGTCCTTCATTTTACAGATGAGAAGGCTGAGGCTGGTAAAAAGATGACATCTGCCCAAGGTCACTCAGAGAGAGCCTGACAGAGCTGCTGTCCCAAGTATACCCACCACATGCAGGCTGCTGACTCCCTCCACTCTCTCTACTGAGTCTGTGAAGGCAGGAAGTGGACTTGAGTCTGTTAGATGAGGGTTTGGAGGGCACTCTGGAAAGAGGCAATGCAAGATACTCATATCCCCTTACACCAAGACACTCAAATTTGACCCCAGCTGCTTTCTCACTGTGTGACCTTGGGCAAGTCATTTAGTCTGAGTTTCAGTTTCTGAGTTTGTAAAATGAAGCTGATTTTACCTACCTATCTCACCTGGACATCACGAACAATTTAAAGGGACATTCTAGATAAGATGGGTAAAGCAGATTTTAACCTACGTAAAGGTTCACACCAGGTTCTACAAAGGGCCAACACTGCAGTCGGTGAGTGTTGTCCCAGCTCACGGCCAGATGATGAGGCAAAAGGACTCAAGAATTACAGCCTTTTCTGGAGATCATCTAGCCAGATGTGTCCAGGTGTGTCTCCCCAGACAGATCTGTGCAGATCTGCCCCCCACCAGGCGCCCGCAGTGACATCATCATTCAATCAACCAATTTATATTTACTTCCAATTCCATAGCTTTGTAAATCCAGAATTTGGAGACCCGCCAAACTCCGCCGAGCACAGGCAGGCGCAGGACAGATCCGCCCACGGCCCAGGTCAGCCCCTCCAATACCTACCAAACGCGGGCAGGACCAGGTAAGACACACCGACCTCTGCCAGAGCGGGCAGACCAGGATACACCAGCCAAGCTCCACCGATAGCGTGCAGGCCCAGAACAGACCCCTCGAGCTCCGCTGAACTCCACAGAGCACAGGCAGGCCCAGGAAGACACGCGACATTTGCCCAGCAAGGGCAGGCCCAGGCCCATGCCAGCCTCCACCAGCAGGAGCAGGAGGAGGCCCAGGTCAGCCCTGCTGACAACCGCAGAGTGGGGACAGACCCAGGACAGACCCGCAGACCTCCGCCCAGCACAGGCAGGCCCAAGACAGACCCACCGACCTCCGCTGAGCGCTGGCAGGCTGAGGTCAGCCCCACCAACACCGGCCAAGACAGACCCACACCCGACGACCTCCGCCTACTGACCGCAGGCAGGCCCAGGTCTGCCCCACTGACACCCACCCAGTGCAGGCAGGCCCAGAACAGGCCCACCGACCTCTTCCCAGTGCTGATAGTCCCAGGACAGCACCACCCACATTCACCGAGCAAGGGCAGGCCCAGGACAGACCTGCTGACCTCCGCTCAGAGTGGGCCCCGGATTAGTCCCATCATGGGCAAACACCCACTGAGCTCAGGCTCTGCCATAGGACCACCTCTTCTGACCAGCAGACCACCACAGGAGCTCAGATTCAACCAGTTCTGCCCACACCAACCTGCATGGGAGGGACCCAGGTCAGGGTAGGTCACTTCCCCCACCTGGGAGCACAAGCCTAACCCACTTCCATCTTGAGACACTGCAGACATAGCCATAGCCTTCTTCATGCAGTAGTCCCTATCTTTTGACAACAGACAAGGCCTAAAAGCAGCCCATCTCAAAGCAGGCATGCCAAAGACATTGTAAGGCCCACTTTTTCAGCCCCATCTCTGGAAGACATTGCATCCATCTTGGGGAAACTTCACTGTTATCTCAAGTTTCCTCTGCTATTGCCCACACCACCTTTAGTTGCAGTAGCATATACATCAAGGGTCACCTGCAGGGTCTGAAAGCCCAACATTAAGGTGAGGCACAGACAATCTGTACAGATACTATAAGAATATAGGGGAGAAACTATAATATCTCAGATCCATACTGCAAGAAAGGAAGATAAATAGACAACATGAAAAAACAAGGGAGGAAAGTACCCCAAACAAACTAGGATACTACAATAACAGAACCCATGCTCAGCGAAGTTGATGAAATGTCAGAGAAGTTCAAAAGGTTCATAATTAAAATGATCTGTGAATTAAAGAATGACCTAAGTGAGCAAATACAGGCAAAAATTGATCAATATAACAAAGATATGAGAGCAAATACAAGTAGCAAAAGATTACTTCAAAAAAGAGATAGAAACTCTGAAAAAAAAAAAAATACAGTCAGAAATCCTTGAAATGAAGGAAAACAATAAACCAAATAAAAAACACAATAGAAAGCATCACCAACATACTAGAACATCAGATAATGAAGACAAAGTATATAATATGGAAAATAAAGTTGACCACACAGTGAAGATAGTAAGAAACCATGAACAGAACATCCAAGAATTAGGGGACAGCATCAAAAGACCAAATCTAAGCGTAATTGGGATAGAAGAAGGCACAGAGTTTCAAACCAAAGGAATGCACATTCTTTTCAATGAGATAATATCAGAAAATTTCCCAAGTATGAAGAAGGAATTGGAAAACCAAATACCAGAGGCTTACAGAACACCAAATGTACAAAATCACAACAGATCTACACCAAGACACATTATTATGAAAATGCCTAGCATACAGAATAAACATAGAACCTTAAAGGCCACAAGAGAGAGGAATCAGATCACATATAGAGGGAGACCAATTTGTATCAAAACAGATATTTCAACCCAGACACTCAAAGCCAGGAGATCATGGAACAACATATACCAAGCTCTGAAAGAAAATGGATGCCAACCAAGAATTTTATATCCAACAAAATTAAGCTTTAGATTCAAGGATAAAATAAAAAACTTTCATAATAAACAAAATTTTTAAAAAATTGCAAGCCGGGCGCGGTGGCACACGCCTGTAATCCCAGCACTTTGGGAGGCTGAGGCAGGAGGATCGCGAGTTCAAAGCCAGCCTCAGCAATGGCGAGGCACTTAGTAACTCAGTGAGACCCTGTCTCTAATAAAAATACAAAAAGGGCCGGGGATGTGGCCCAGTGGTCGAGTGCCCCTGAGTTCAATCCCCGGTACCAAAAAAAAAAAAAAAAAAAAAAAAAAAAAAATTGCAACTAGAAAGCCAACACTACAGAACATCCTCGGCAAAATATTCCATGAAGAGGAAATGAAAAACAAGATGAAAATCAGCAGCGGGAGGTATTACACTAAAGGAAAAACTAATCAGAGGAGAAACCATGTCAAGTTAAATACCAAAAATAAACAAAAATGGCTGAGAATACAAATCATGTTTCAATAATAACTCTGAATGTTAATGGCCTAAACTCACCAATCAAAAGACATAGACTAGCAGATTGGATTAAAAAAAAAAGTCCCCAACAATATGCTGCCTCTAAGAGACTCATCTCATAAGAAAAGACATCCACAGGCTGAGGTATAAGGTTGGGAGAAATCATACCACTCACATGGACTGTGGAAGCAAGAAGGGGTTTCCATCCTCATACCAAATAAAGTATACTTCAAGCTAAAGTTAATCAAAAGGGATAAAGAAGGACACTACATACTGCTCAAGGGAACCATACACCAACAAGACTTAGCAATTATAAATATACATGCCCCAAACAATGGAGTATCCACGTTCATCAAACAAACTATTCGCAAGTTCAAGAGTCAAATTGACCACAACACAATAATTTTGGGTGACTTTAACACACTTCTTTCACCACTGGATAGATCTTCCAAACAAAAGCTGAACAAAGAAACTATAGAACTCAAAATTACAATCAATAACTTAGATTTAACTGACTTATCTAGAATATTTCATCCTTCAATGAGCAAATACACTTTCTTCTCAGCAGCACATGAATCCTTCTCTAAAATAGACTATATATTATGCCACAAAACAACTCTTAGCAAATATTTAAAACATAGAGATAATACCCTGCATTCTATCAGACCATAATGGAATGAAATTAGAAATCAATGATAAAATAAGCAACGAAAGCTACTCCATCACCTGGAGACTAAATAATATGCTACTGAGTGAACAATGGGTTGCAGAAGACATCAAGGGGGAGATTAAAAAATTCTTAGAGGTGAATGAAAACACAGACACAATATATTGAAATCTCTGGAACACTATGAAGGCAGTTCTAAGAGGAAAGTTCATTGCATGGAGTTCATTCCTCAAAAGAAGAAGTAGTCAACAAATAAATGACTTAACATTACATCTCAAAGCCCTAGAAAAAGAAGAACAATCCAACACCAAAAGCAGTAGAAGACAGGAAATAATTAAAATCAGAGCTGAAATCAATGAAATTGAAACAGAGGAAACAATTGAAAAAATTGACAAAACAAAAAATTGGTTCTTTGAAAAAATAAATAAAATTGACAGACCCTTAGCCAGGCTAACAAAGAGAAGGATAGAGAAAACTCAAATTACTAACATACGCGATGAAAAAGGAAATATCACAACAGACACTATGAAAACAGAAGATAATTAGAAATTATTTTGAAAACTTGTACTCTAATAAAATACAAAATATCAAAGGCATCAACAAATTTCTAGAGTCGTATGATTTGCCCAAATTCAATCAGGATGATATACACAATTTATTTTTTTTTTTAATTTGGCAAAAATTAAAAAGATTTTTTTCGTTTTTTTATTCTAAGTTGTTATAAATAACAGAAGGATACATTATATTTCATATTATTCTTATAGAGCACATTTTTACATATCTCTGGTTGTATACAAAGTATATTCACACCATTTGTGTCTTCATACATGCACTAAACAGACCAATTTCAAGCAATGAAATAGAAAATGCCCTCAGAATCCTACCAACCAACAAAAGCCCAGGACCAGATGGATACACAGCCAATTTCTACAAGACCTTTAAAGAAGAACTAATACCAATACTATTCAATGTATTTCAGGAAATAGAAAAAGAGGGAGCACTTCCAAATTCATTCTATGAGGCCAATATCGCCCTGATTCCAAAACCACACAAAGACACATAAAAGAAAGAAAACTTCAGACCAATACCTCTAATGAACAAAAATGCAAAAATTCTCTATAAAATTCTGGCAAATCGAATACAAAAACAATCAAAAAGATAGTACACCACAATCAAGTGGGGTTCATTTCAGGGATGCAAGTTTGGTTCGACATACTGAAATTAATAAATGTAACTCATCACATCAATAGACGTAAAGATAAGAACCATATTTTTATCTCAATAGCTTGTAATCCCAGCACTTGGGAGGCTAAGGCAGGAGGATCACAAGTTCAAAGCCAGCCTCAGCAATGGAGAGGCACTTAGCAACTCAATGAGACCTTGTCTCTAATAAAATACAAAAAAAAGGGCTGGGAATGTGGCCTAGTGGTCAAGTGCCCCTGAGTTCAATCCCCAGTACAAAAAAAAAAAAAAAAAAAAAAAAATCAATAGATGCAGATAAAGCATTTGACAAGATACAGCACCCCTTTATGTTCAAAACACTAGAAAAACTAGGGGTAAGAGTAACATATCTCAACATTGTAAAAGCTATCTATGCTAAGCCACAGGCCAACATCATTCTAAATGGAGAAAAATTAAAAGCATTCCCTCTAAAATCTGGAACAAGACAGAGATGCCCTCTTTCACCACTTCTATTCAACATCTTTGAAACACTGGCCAGAGCAATAAGACAGACGAAAGAAATTAAAGGGATACAGACAGGTAAAGTAGAACTCAAATTATCACTATTCACTGACAATATGATTCTATACCTAGAAGACCCCAAAAATTCCACGAGAAAACTTCTAGAACTCATAAACAAATTTAGCGAAGTAGCAGGATACAAAATCAACACCCATAAATCAAAGGCATTTCCATATATCAGTGACAAATCCTCTGAAAGGCAAATAAGGAAAACTACCCCATTTACAATAGCATAAAAAAATAAAAAAATACTTGGGAATCAACCTAACAAAAAACATAAGACCTCTATAACGAAAACTACAGAACACAAGAAAGAAATTAAAGAAGACCTTAGAAGATGGAAAGATCTACCTTGTTCTTGGATAGGCAGAATTAATATTGTCAAAATGACCATACTACCAAAAGCACTACACAGATTTAATGCAATTTCAATCAAAATCCCGATGATATTTCTCATAGAAATAGAAAAAGCAGTCATAAAATTCATCTGGAAAAATAAGAGACCCAGAATAAATAAAGCAATCCTTAGCAAGAAGAGTGAAGCAGGTGGCATCACTATATCAGACCTTAAATTATACTACAGAGCAATATTAACAAAAACAGCATGGTATCGGCACCAAAATAGACTTGCAGACCAATGGTACAGAATAGAGGACACAGAGACTAACACATATAATTAAGTTATCTTATATTAGACAAAGGCGCCAAAAATGTACATTGGAGAAAAGATAGCCTCTTCAACAAATGATGCTGGCAAAACTGGAAATCCATGTGCAACAAAATGAAATTAAATCCCCATCTCTCACCATGCACAAAACTCAACTCAACGTGGTTCAAGGACCTAGGTACTAGACCAGAGACACTACACCTATTAGAAGAAAAAGTGAGCCCTAATCTTCAACATGTCAGATTAGGCCCTAACTTCCTTAATAAGACTCATATAGCATAAGAACTAATATCAAGAATCAGCAAACGGGATAGATTCAAACTGAAAAGCTTCTTTTCAGAAAAAAAAAAAAAAAAAAGTGAGGTGGATAGAGAGCCTACTAATTGGGAACAAATTTTTACCACATGCACATGAGATAGAGCACTATTCTCTAGAATATATAAAGAACCCAAAATCTTAACACCAAAAAAAAAAAACAAATAACCCAATCAATAAATGAGCCAAGGAACTGAACAGACACTTCTCAGAAAAAGATATACAATCAATTAATAAATATATGAAAAAATGTTCAACTTCTCTGGCAATCAGAGAAATGCAAATCAAATACACTCTAAGATTTCATCTCACACCAGTCAGAATGGCAGCTATTAAGAACACAAACAACAATAAATGTTGGTGAGTATGTGGAGAAAAAGGCACACTTATACATTGCTGGTGGGACTGCAAAATGGTGCAGCCAATATGGAAAGCAGTATGGAGATTCCTTGGAAAACTGGGAATGGAACCACCTTATGCCCCAGCTATCCCACTCCGTGGTCTATACCCAAAGGACTTAAAAAAAGCATACTACAGGGACACAGCCACATCAATGTTTATAGCAGCACAATTCACAATAGCTAAATTGTGGAACCAACCTAGATGCCCTTCAGTGGGTGAATGAACAAAAAAGTGTGGTATATATACACAATGGAATAAAAAAGAATAAAATAATGGCATTCGCAGATAAATGATGAAAATGGAGAAAATAATGCTAAGTGAAGTTAGTCAGTCCCAAAAATCCAAATGCCAAATGTTTTCTCTGATATAAGGAGGGGTTGGGACAGGGAGCATAGGAGGCTTAGAGGAATACTAGAAAGGCCAATGGGGAAGGAGTGGAAGAAAGGGTGCAAAAGGGTAAAAAAAAAAAAAAAAAAATGATAGAATGAGATGGATATCATTACCCTGAGTACATGTATGAAGACACAAATGGTGTGAATATACTTTGTATACAACCAGAGATATGTAAAAATGTGCTCTATAAGTGTAATATGAATTGTAATGCATCATCTATAACAACTTAAAATTTTTAAAAAGTCAAAAAATAAATAAATAAAAATAAACCAGATAAAAAAACAAAGGAGTTAGACATAAAGCATACTTACTGACATATGATTTCATTATCTAAGGCTCAACAAATAAGCAAAGCTAATTTATGTGTTAGAAGTTAGGTTCACATTATATATATTTACACAAACTAAGATAGCTTGGATGTCACCATGTCACTTGGATGTCATAAGACCACTATTGTATACACAGTTCATTGTTGATAGAAGCATTTTTATGCATGACTATAAAAACCTTCAACTGTACATTTATTTTCAGTTTTCTCCCATTGTGAATAATATTGGTATATTCATACCTTCACATTTTCATCTTTATAAATCCATCTCATAGGGATATAGTTTGGAAATAGAATTTCTGAATTAAAATCATTTTTAATTAAAATGTTTTAATTGAAAGCAAGAAAAAAAAAAGTAATTCCAGAATTTGGAACTTTAAGACTATTCAGTGGTCCATGCAGACACCTCTGAAACTCTGCCACCAATAGTCACAGCTCCCAAAACATGAGCTGCCTGAAAGCTAGATGTCTTGGTCTTCCATTCAACACATATTTCCAGGCATCTCACTTTATGTCAGATGCAAAATTAGGCACGGTCAATGCCAATAATGCACAAGGAGCAAAACACATAAACTCCTGCTTTAGTGGACTGACACATACAATTAAGTAAAAATCAGGGGACGAGGGGAGGAGAAACTACCAAGAAAATATCAGATAATGACAGGGTATATTAAGGACATGAATATAACCGGTTGGTTTACTGACAAGGGGGTGGTGTGTGATCAAGGTGGTGTTCACCTGGTTAACACATTTGCTATTCAAGTTGTAAATGACTGGCATCTGTTTGGATTACCCAGTAATTGTTGTTAGAAATGCTTATTGCCACCTCTTGTGTATAATACGTTATTAGTCAAAGAAGGTGTCCTGAACAGCATCATTGTGAGCAAGATCTAAATAAGAAGTGAGCCATTGTGTATATGTACCATAATGGAATTTTACTCAGCAACAAAAGAAAAGAAAATAATGGCATTCGCAGGTAAATGGATGAAGTTGGAGAATATAATGCTAAGTGAAGTTAGTCAATCTCAAAAATCCAAATACCAAATGTTTTCTCTGATATAAGGAGGCAGATTCACAGTGGGGTTGGGACAGGGAGCATAGGAGGCTTAGAGGAATACTAGAAAGGTCAAAGGGGAGGGAGGGGAAGGAAGGGAGCAAGGGGGGAAGGAGGGGAAAAAAGAAAAGGTGGTTGAATAAGATGGATGTCATTATCCTAAATGCATGATTGAAGATTTGAATGGTACGAATATACATTGTATACAAGCAGTGTTTTGTAAAAAGATGCTCTATATGCTTATTATGAATTATAATGCATACTACTATTATAAATACAACAACTTTGAATAAAAAATAAATTAATTAATTAAAAAAAAAAGAAGTGAGCCATGAGTAGATCTATGGGAAGTGTGATCCAGGAGACAGAACCAGCATGTGCAAAAGACCTGTGGTCAGAACAAACTTGAAGAAATCTAGAACCAGAAAGAAGGCTGCCAGAGTAACTAGAACATAAAAATCACTCTGGCCAGTGAGGTGGGCAGGAGCCATTGACAGAATTTGGAGCTGCTTCTCAATGTGGTGATGAAACATAAGAAGACTTTTAAGTAGGGGGTGGAATTTGGATTTTCAGTTTTATAAGAGCAACTGGCTTCTTTTTTAAAGAGGCAAGAGGATGTCCTCAGTGCTGAGAATCATGTCTATCACAGGGCAGGGACTGAATAACCAAATCAAAGAATAAACAAGCCTACATCTCTTCAGATGCTGAAGGAATTCCTGATGTGAATTTACCTTCTTATAGCTCCTCTCCATAAGGTGATTACTGAGCAAAAGTGACATGTTCTTGTAGACTCCAGCTATGGATGGCACTTACGCTGTCACTATAAGCCTCAGCTTAGAGGGCGGTCCCTGGATCAGGCTCAGGGCCTTACATGCCAGGGATCTTCAGCACCCTGCTCTGCTTCCAGGAAGAAATCTGCATCTCAGAGCTTTCTCTCTCACAGACCTTAATGTGTAGAAGCCCATGCTGCAGAGCTCCTGTATTAGTGAGTCTCTCTGCTGAATCAAGAAGATTATAGACTTCATTCAAGAAAAGTGCTTTTTAGGGATTGCCATTGGCACCTCTGATTTTGCAATTCTGGAGTTTGCATGTGATTTTTCTCATATTGTAGATTTGCTTGTTGGTTTCTTCAAAGGTGTTTTTCATTGCTTCCTTGAAAATACTTTTCTTCTTTCCCTGCTCCTTTCTCCCCCTGCTCCCTTGTCCCCATCCCTTCCCGACAGCCACATTCCTTCCACAGGGAAGGTCTTTGCCATCCTACTGGGCAAGTGGAAAGCTCGCTGACTGGGAGATGGGATGTCCATAGGTATCCACACTGAGGCCTTTATAAGGGACTGGTACAATCGGTGGTAACCATAGTTGGTAGCCTAACAGCATACACTTTCTCCTCTATTCCTGCCTGAAACAACACAGATTGTGTCTTGATGTGTGCAAGTGTTTCATGGAAAAACTAACCCCATTCCTAGCTCCAGGGATAAATTTGATTATGTTGTTGTTGTTGTTCAGTACTGGGATTGAAAACAGGGGCCCTCTACCACTCACTGAGCTACATTCCCAACCTTTAAAAAAAAATAGGGTCTCACTAATTTGCTAAGGCTGGCCTTTAACTTGTGATCCTCCCATCTCAGCCTCCTGAGTAGCTAGGATTACTGCACCTGTCTTGATTGCTTTGAAAGTAATCCCAAATCCCTTGTGGTGATTGGCTCAGGAATGGCCATGTGATCAAGTTGAGCCAACAAAAGAAAAAGAAGCAGCTGGGAAAAGACCTTTATTTATTTTCTCAACAAGTATTTATTGTGCGCCTACTATGTTCCAGGCACTGAAATTAATGGCTGGTAATACAAAACTCAGAAGAAAGCAAAAGGTGAAGGGAAAGGAAAAGAAAAGGAAGAGAAAGGAAGGGATCACTACCCCTGTGAGGATATAATAAGAAAAATCAAAAAAGTACATGTACACTTGATAGTAACTAGTGAAACAAGGGGAAGTAACACAGAACAGAGGAAGAGGACAGTCCAAAGACGACATTTTAAAACGGGGTCCCCAGGGACGGCCACTTGAGGGAAGTGAGGGAATGGTCATAATGGGGGCTGCAGGGAGAGGATTCCCAGCAAAGGGTCCGACGTGGGTCAGGCTTAGCATGCTTGAGGGGCAGCAAAGGTGCCCGTGAGCAGACAGGAAGACAAGCATAGGAGGGAGGTCGGTGCAGTGAGGATGGAGCAGGTCCTGGCGGGCCTCGAAGGCCAGTAAAGACTGGTTTTTATGCAAGACACACTGAAGGTTTTGAACAGAACAGTGTCATCCCGAGACTTTCATTTCAACAGGCTCCCTTCAGTTACTGTAGGGGCAGCAGGCTGAAAGAAGGCGCGGGCTTCTTTTCTCTGTCTTCCGGGAGAGCTTCCAAAGCCCCTCTCCTTTGTCCCTTGGTGTCGTTATGAGCACATGTGAAATGTGAGAATTCCATTCCCTTCATACCCACCTGGATATGAAGCCATTCCACGGAGGAGACAGGAAGGGACCCGTGAGGGAAAACACTCAGAACTATAGAATTTGGCCAACTGGGAAGCTTGCCTTGCACCTGAACTTCAGTTCTGTGATTCAATAAACATTTTATTGCTTAAACCAGAGAAAGTTGAGTTTTCTGTTTCTTATATCCAAAGTCTTTCTAAATGATTCGCCAGCATCACCACTTGTCAATAACCATTTGTTCCCACTATGCTCCCCAGAGAAGCTTAACTAACTTGTGTGGAAGGTCTCAGATCAGGAAGTGTTGTCACCTTTTTCTCTGAGATGCCCCTCATCTGACTGTCAAGTCCACAGGCTATCAGACTCTTATTTCTTGCTCTGCATTTGTACATTAATTCACCCAATATTTGTACGGGGTTGAGTCACTGTCCTGCATCAGCAAGATCAGTCCCAGCTCTCAAGAAATTACTAGTACATGTGAGAGAAATCTGCTGATTCCATGACAATGAATTGAGTGTTAAAAATGGGTTTTCTTTAATGCAACCCATATAGTAGCAAATGCCTGAGCCTGAGTCTGACCTTCTGTAAAAATGATCCTTTCCAACTCTGAGAATCTGTAGGTCTATGATTTATGGGAGCTTTCCTTTGGTGTTGCTATGATTTAAATGTTTGTTTCCCTCTAAAATGTG
This sequence comes from Tamias sibiricus, assembly GCA_025594165.1. Classification (NCBI taxonomy): domain Eukaryota; kingdom Metazoa; phylum Chordata; class Mammalia; order Rodentia; family Sciuridae; genus Tamias; species Tamias sibiricus. The sequence goes on from CM046672.1 coordinate 36,567,060, forward strand.
TCTTGAAACTTAAAACCCAATGCAACCATGTTAAGAAGTGGGAGCTTCAGGAAGTGCAATTAGTGCCCTTAGAGTGACATAAGGTAGCAAGTGTTCCCTTTTTACCCTCCCATCATGTGAGTATACAGCAACAGTGTACCATCCTGGGAGCAAAGAGTAATCCCTTACCTGATACTGAATCAGCCAACATCTTGCCAACATCTTGATCTTGAACTTCCCAACCTTCAGAACTGCAAGAAACTATGAGAAACTTCTACTTTATATAAATTACCCAGCCTAAGATATTTTGTTATAGCAATCCAAACAAACCAAAACAGGTATCAATTTCTAGAGTTCGGTTTCTGTAGCAGACAAAAAAAAAAAAAAAAAAAAAGGCCGAGGCCCAGAGGCCATAAAGACCACTCCATAATTTTTCAAAGCCAGGGTAATGGCTCATGACTAAGTAGATTTGGCAATGAATGAGCCAAGTCATATTCTTCTGAATAAGCACAGTTAAAAAAATTTACAGTGTAACTAACTATCCCATAACAAAGATAATAGTCCTCTCTCCAATACCAACCTCCAATTTCCAATCTTTGACATTTATTCCCTTCTATACTCCTTTCATTAAAGTGGTATATAGCACTACAGTTAAATCCACCTACTCTGTTAAATGCCCTCATTCTTTTTTGACCCCCATGAATCAAACAGCTGATCCTTCTAAGTCCCCATCCCCCACCTTTCTTAAAACTCTTCCCTGGTTCCATTGAGACCACACTTGAGTGGTGTGGTCTCCTACACCTCTAGAAGCTACCGCTTCTAAGTCACTTTGGCCAAGGCCTCTTACCCCAGTTCCTGTCCTTCCCCTCGTCTCCCTCTAAGCATTCTCCTTGAACATCTTCTATCCTATGACTAAGTCCCAGACCTATGTTTTATACCTGCCTCTCTGATCTGTGCACCAACCCATGTTTCCCCCATCTCTTATTCCTCCTTCCTCCTCTCCATCTTATCATTTAGGATTCATTCAGTAAAATAAAATCCATAGTAGGCACTCAGACCCAGAGAATTTAATGCAGGTAATTAGTTTCTCCGGTGATGGAAGATCCCAGAAGTCAAACATGAAATGCTGAGGCAACCCAGAGATTAACCACAGCAGGAAGATGCTACCACTCTAGGGTATTACCCAAACCTGCAAGCTGAAACTGTCCCATAGGCCCTGCATTCATGTCAGGGCTAAGTCCATAAAAAGATTGCCAGTGAAACTCGGGGATGAGATGTAGACACTGCCAGACAGGCTACTAGAAACAGAAATATCTAGGGGGGAAATCTGACTTCTCTCCTCCCCAGTTCTCCAATCTCCCAACTTTGCCTCCTTGAACTGGTCAGAGGAGACTGGGAAATGTAGCTACCTCTGGTGCAAAGCAGAATAAAAGGACAAGCCAATAGCCAACCAGAGCACCCACACAGGAAACTTCACCTCTGGATATCTACATTCATTCAAGTGGTCTGCAGACATGCAAACTCCTTCTTGTCATTGCTTCTTTCCTTCTCTGTAGAATGTCAACAAGTCCTATAAATTCCAGGTTGATTTCTTCATAGTTCTGCACCCACCACTGTAGTACAGACCCCTGTGTTTCCCCCAGACCTGGTATTCCTGTTTTAAGTCTTTCTCCAGCTCCACATTCTCAGAGGGAAAAGGGAACCTCTATCCCATCCATTGTCTGAAAGTGCTCACCATGATCCTCTCTGAACCAATCACTGTAGCTAGGAAATTTGACACTTCTGATTGGTTGGGCTTCAGTCACATCCCATCCTTGAAACCAATCTAATCCAATAGCCCGAGAGTGGATAAGGGGCAATATCCCAAAGGCAAAGTGGGGTTCTGCCATTTAAAATACAGGAAATGAATGTTGGAGGAAGAAGGGGAAAAGCACACTCCTTGTTATGTCTCTCTTACAAAAGAAACCAATAACTTCCTTAGCCTGTTTCAAGTCCACGTTTTTGATGAGAAACAACCTAAATGTCCATCAGTGGGGAAATGGTTCAAACTAAATGTAGTGATGTGGAATGTTCTTGAGTTTTATTGTTCAGTGAAAGAGGCAAAGTAAAGAATATTTTTAAGGAAAAAAATAAAAGGATAACAAATATATGGCCCTTGTGTCTGTATTTAGTATTTCTGCAAGAATACACAAGATCAAAACAATAAGGACTGTATCTGGGAGAGAACAAGGTAACTAGGGGATCAAAATGGGAAAGAAACTGGCTTTTCACTACATCTTTGTACCACTTGAACTTTATGCAGCATGACTGTTATTTTTCCAAGTAAATAAATTGATTTTTTAAAAAACATAAAACTACTAGGGACTCAAAAAAAAGTTAGCGGTAACCCTACAGGTCATGAATGCCATTCCTCACTCTGCCCCCCTCCCTCAACCCACACCCTGGTGCTGAGGCCCTGTCTGAGGGGGTCAGTCTTCTCTGACATTATTCAAATCCCCAACGTTGTAATTATTGTCATTATCATCATTTTTGCAACATTGATGAGCACTTATAGTGTGCCAGGTGCAGCCACACATTTTAGATGTATTCTTCGCACCCCCTTATTTAATTTTTGGTACCAGGGATTGAACACAGGAGCACTTAACCACTGAGACACATTCCCAGCCCTTTTTATTTAGTTTTTTTTTTTTTTTTTTTTTTTTTTTTTTTTTACATTTTGTGTGGTGCTGAAGATGGAACCCAGGGCCTTGTGCATGCAAAGCAAACACTCTACCAGCTGAGCTATATCCCCAATCCTTACTCTTTGTTTTGAGACTGGGTCTCACTAAGTTGTTTAGGGCCTTGCTAAGTTGTTCAGGATGGTTTTGAATTGGGTTCCTCCTGCTTCAGCCTCCAGAGTTGCTGGAATTACAAGTGTGCGCCACAATGCCCGGCTACATGTATCTTCTTTTAATCCTCATAACAACTCTATGATGTAGCTGCTACTATTATAAGTAACTTGCCTAAAGTCACACACTTGGTGAGAAATAATGAAACTAGGATTAGAACTCAAATCAAACCAATTATAGAATCAGTATTCTTCACCAGGGCATCCTTCTGGAAGAGGTGACATACATGGCTTATGAGCCAAGGCCACACAGAGCTACCATGTCCGGTAAGGGTCTTCCCAGAAGCACATTTGGGGTCCCTCCATCTAAGCATCTCTTTATATTTCAACAAAAGGTTTGGAATATTTGGGAACACACAGGCTGAATCACTGCACGTGACCTCGAGCTTATTGATGCCTGTTGGAGGTGAGAGACCTGTCTGTGTCAGCTAAACAGAGAAAAGATGGAAGACTTATCTGTTTATTTTGATAAATGTAAATGAATTCTATTACTTGTCAAAATGTTATCAAGACCCCAGTGAAATGAGCAACTTTTTTTTTCTTCCTTTTCAGGGTGAACAGAGTGAAGGGGGAGAGAAATGAATGTTCAAGACAGATTGCTTTGATTTGAAATGAAAACAAACAACTTTAGGAAAAAAAAGACTTTCATTATTTTGGAGACCTTGGCATTCTTGCAGATACATTCATGAATTAATCATTAAAATCCTGAAATGTGGAATAAATCATGTGGTTTTCAATGCCAGCTCACGATAAAGGGGGCCTCAAACAGTTATTAAGACACAGTGCTTTAAGCTGCTACTGCCTAGAATGACTTTTCTCTAGGAATAAAGTGAATGAGGTGAGAGAGAGAGACAGAGAGACAGAGAGAGAGTGTGTGTGTGTCTCAAGCAGCCCTGGGGTCCTAGGCCAGAACTGTGTATAAGCCAGCTCCAACCGTGTGTCATCACAGATTAGTGCTATTTAATATCTGCTAATGGAAAGGCTCTGTCTGCCGTCGACAGCAGGATCAAAAGAGGGCCATGCAGCTTTTAAATTATTAGTACTAATTAGGCAAATCAAAGAGGAGGAGGGCAGAGAGACCAGAGAATGCATTAGCAGGAAAGCAAGGGGATCGCTAGCTACCTCGTACTGTCAAGATCGAGCTACCAAACAGCCAATTAGTGCCGAAGACCCTTCCACAGCGACGAAAGAATGAGCAGACCTGCCCTGAGTAGAAACAGGATGGCTTCATTACAGTGACTCTCTAATTAAAATGTAAAGGTTGCTGATCATCGCATAATTAAATAAGGTGGCAGGCAGTAGGCGCCAGCTATCCAAGAGTTTCTAGGCTCCTTTATTAAAGCCACCTTCCTGGCCTCCTCTGTGGACCGCAGGAGTCAGGCCTGGAGCTGTCCACAGTCCTGACAAACACACTGACTTCCAAATGGCCCACAAGAGCAAAAGTGCTTCAAGAGGGCATTTCTCCTAACTACCCCATTACCACCGCCCCATTGCCAATCCTGAGGACCATCCTGGTTTTCTTTAGAACCCATTTTTAAAACTAATTAGTCAAGAAAAAGAAGATAAGAAGAGTAGAGTGGAAAAACGACCAAGCCTAATTAACTCCCAGCCACTGCATTCTAAGTATAAAGTTACTAAAGCTGAGGTTGTCCCCTGTTGATGTAACCTTTATCTCTTTTTTCTAACCTGCCAAGAGGAGATGCTATATTCTTAAGAGTTGGACTGGAAACAAATCTCAGGTTTGACACAGAACCTGAGGCTACTGATCACAATGCCATATCTAGAGTTTTGCAGGTAGAAGAAGGTGACAGGTAGATAAGCCAAATGCAGCAGTCCAGAATGAGGAAACAAGTCTCTTTTAATATCAGGTTGAATGTGATAAGTACCTGGGAAAGTCACACTGAGAGGACTTTCTTTTCAGAACTGCAGAAATGACTCAGTTTTCATTTTACCCCTCTCAAGTTTTTATATACTCGTTGTTCTCTGTATCTTTTCTTCTGTGTCCTCTCTTCTTTATTCTCTCCTCTTTTCTTCTGTTTCTTCTCTCTTCTCTTTCATTTCCTTCATTCCCTTTTTTCTCTCTATTTCTTCTTTCTTTAATGCCTCATGTTACCACTATAACTAGAACAAACCAAGTTTTCATTCACTCACTCTGATTTTTATTTGTACCTCCTTGGCTTAGCTAATTTTTATTGGAATGGTTTCAAATTAGCATGTGTTATGCCACAGATCTTAAACAAAGTTTGGAATGATATTTTAATGAAGACTTAAGAGTCTCCAGAGCCATAACAGAAAGTAGGTGCATGAGTTAGTATAAGTTAGCCTGCAGTAACAAATAGGCACAATCATGTAATGGTACAAAACAATAGCTTTTATTTCTTGCTCACATCATAGTCCAAGAGAGGTCCAGGTTTGGGGATTTTCTCTTCCCTAAAAAGTTATTTAAGGACACAGGTTAAGACTGGCTCTGACACCTTCAATAGGTGGCTTCCAAGACAGTCAGAGGGGGAAATAAGTGTGAAAAAGATATTTCTAATGACCAGATCTGGTTGCCACATACCATTTCCACTCATGCTCTGTTGGTCAAACCCAAAGGATATAAAGGATGCTCAGAAACATATTAAATATAAATATACAAATATATTAAACCACATCTTGTAAGAATGAGAAACCCAATACTGGTGACCATTTAGCCAAAAAAGAGACAGGTGATGAGGAAAGAATCACAGGTGGAGAAGTGATGACCAAATCAAGAGCCATGTGTGCACAGCGGAAGATCCCAAAGTCTTACCCAGAACTTTCCTTGAAGGGTGAGAGACAAGTTTGATAACCAGAGGGTGACATCTGCTCAATTGGAATGCTCTTCTTTGTGCATCCCACGTTTTGGAAAGTCATGTTAGTGCAAGGGGTTAAGGACACAGGATTCGGTTTCTGAATCAGATAGACAGAATGAGATCCAGATGCACCTCTTTCCATATATGTAACCTTGAACAAGGTTAGTTTCATCATCTGTAAAAAAGAAAAATCATGCCCTCTTTATTATGATGTCTCTGAAGAGTACATGATATAAAAGATGCCAAATTGCTAGCATGACAACTGGCATGTAGTAAGCAGTAGATGGGTGGTAATGATTAACATTGTTTCTATGCCCACCACCACTGCTGTACTATTGTTCTTGAAGTTTCTTCTGCTTTAATGGAAGCTCCCTACCTATTTCTGCATCTCATCTGAGCCCTACATTCTCCAGAAAGCCTTTTTTAGCTTGTAATGTCCGGCTTATGATTTGTGCCACCACATTGAACACTGTATTGCGTTTTGCCCTCTATGGATAGATGCTCTATAAAGGTTCAGTATTGCTTATCTTGTTTATTTTCTGGTTCTAAGAACCTAATACAGTGCCTGGCTACAGAATAGTTGTTCAACTGTTATATTTGGTAAATGAATGAATACTCAGTGAATCTTAGATACACCCATGTCAAAGAGCCATTCTTTCTTTCCTTTTAGCCCACTTTTCTCAAGCTCCATGGGTCTTCTTTCTATTCTTTGAATACAACTTTATACTCATCATGTTCCTTATTCTAGAAACACTTTTTCAAATGACATTCTCAAAGCTGGCTCCTTCCTATCAGTCAGAACTCAGCCCAAATGTTACCTTTCAGAGAGGTCTCCTCTGGCAACACTATAGAGTCATTTTCCAGCAGTCAGTCGCTGTCTTAGGTTGTTGTCTTAATCTGTTTTCTGCTTCTATAACAAAACACCACCGAATGAGTACCTTATAAATGAATGGAAATTTATCTGGCTCCTGTTTCTGAGAAACCCAAGATCAAGGGCCCTCATCTGGCAAGGACCTTCTTGTTGTGGCACAACACGGTGGAAGGCATCGTGTAGCAGGGAGGAGAATTTTGAACTTGCTTTTATCACAAACCCACTCCCATAACAGTAATCCATTCATATAAAGGGCAGAGCCCTCATCGCCTCATCCCCTCTCAAAGGTCTCACTTCTCAACAATGTTACATTGGGGATTAAGTTGCCAACACATGAACTTTGGGGGACACACTCAAACCACGTCCAGGTGTTGTCCAGGGTGGTATGTTCTCCAGGGACACACTCTAAGATGGACATCTGTTGGCAGGAAGTTTAGAGAGACTGCCCTTTGGACCATCACCTATGGGCAGAGCAAAGGAAGCAGAACTAAGCAGAGGAAATTCAGCTGAGATGGCTTCATGGCAAAGGCCTCCGATGATGCCACTGGGAATTCTAGGGTTGGGGTGCTGCTGTACAGTGGCACCAATGGGGCAAGCAGGCTGGGCCTCATACCACTGCATCGACCCTTCATTGGATGCAGGCTGACCATGGCGAAGGGGTGAGACCTGGGCAAGGTTCTTGTTCATTTGCTCTTTTTTTCACTAAGTGCTGTTTCTAGAGAGTCATGCAGCTGAGAGGAGAGATGTCCACTCCCACCACTCCAGCAACTGGGGAAATGAATGCCTGTGTCCTGAAGGGAAATGATCTGGTGGTGGCACACCACGGTATCTGCTGCATCCACCCCTGGAACTACTTTCTTCGTTGGATCCATCCTGCTAATCGTTCCTCTGGGATTCTGGATTCTCTTTTTCTGAGAAAACTTACAAGAGGAAGACTGGTGGGATGACCCCAGCCCCACCACTTAAGTTACCCTCCAGTCTCAGAGTCCTCCTCCTGTGCTACCCATTCTCCCACCTTTAACAAGCCAGCTGGTCTTTAAGGCGTATGTGGTAAAGTAGGTAGCTTGCCTGAGGAGTTTAAGCCATGGTCACCATGCCCTCTTTGTGCCATGGCGGCTGCATGTATCCACTTACTGAAAAATTGGGGCAAGAAAGGCCCCTACAAATTACCTGAATGACAAATGCATTCTCCTTCCCCTAATGTCTGATAGCAGTACTACCTCCTACCAGAATCCTGAGATGACAGGGTGGCAGCCTTATATAACTTGATATTTAACATGACTCTTGCTGTGTCTCCTGGTGGCAGCAACCTGCCCTGGGGACCAGGATCTCTCTAAGCTCACAGAGCCCAGAATTACTGATGAATGTCTCAACCCTGAAAGGAGAGAACTGGGTAACCTTCCATGAACTCCACCACATTCTCCGTCACACAAAACCCTCTTTTTTTTTTTTTTTTTTTTTTTTTTTTCTTATACATAGCACACTTCTCACTTTCAACCGCTATCTCGTTAAGTTGTCTTGGGTGTTTTCTGTCTCTGGATCCAGAATAGAAGCTCCGTGGAAGCAGGGACTCATTTGGCATCTTCACTTCCATACTCCAGTGCCCAGTACAATGCCTGCCTCCTAGTAGATGCTCAGTCAGTCCTGTTGAATGAGTGAGTGAACGTGAGTGATTGAGTTGTGGACTCCTCAAAGGCAGGCTCTGTTCCCTGCTGTTCTTGGAGCACAGAGCCAGTAACTCAGTGAATACTCCATTGACCACTCTACCTCCCCCGCCCCCATCCTCTCTCACCAGCCACTGTGACTCTCTGAATGTGAGAGGCCTCCCTAACACAATCACAAGCTATTTTTAGTCTGTTTTTCCCCCCCCTCTGGCCTATTATGGTAGTGAGAAGAGTCTGGCTACCTGGGGTTTGCAGTAGCTCTAAAGAAAACCAATCTTCCTCTCTCTGGAAAACCCTAGGAGGTGTCCTCTATATCTAGCTACAGGGCGAAAGCCACCCAGGGCTGTGTTTGCTGAGAGCTGTGTGATTACATTTTGCCCAGGGAAGTGATTACTGGGTACACACAAGAGCCAGGGCCTCTCTTCCCTGCTGTCGACACACAGGCATGGGCTTCTCCCTGTCCTTCAACAATCTGTCTTCTCTCATTAGACAACTTTCCAGGCTGTAGAAGATTTCTCTGATGCAGACTCGAAGGGACCTATTTCAGCTAATTAGATTGTGAGCTGGAAGACCATGGACTCCTTTAATAATCTTCTATTCTGGAGTTAACATGTTCATCTAGTTTGAATATTGAGGGGGAAATTCAGAGAGAAAGAAACTGATATTTTCCCTTGAAACTCTACAAGTGAAAAGGACAGAGGTGATAATGCCCATCCAGGTAGGCTTTAGAGGGGTGGATGTGCATCTGGGAAAAGCAGTTCTGAATCACCCATCATAACCCTCTCAGTTATGAGGCACTGGGACAATTCCCTCTAGAGGGAAGAATGGCCGGAAGCCTCATCTTCTTCATCATTGAGGAAAAGCCTTGGAGAAACAGGCTAGTGCAATGGCTCTGAGATCAGAGAGGACACACCACTTAGCAGCTGTGTGCAGCTTCCTGCCCACAAAGAGAGCAGGGATTTGTCCATCCTGAGATTGAACCCTAGTTCCACCTTACAGCCCTGTGGTCTTAAGCAAGTTGCCTGATTCTGCATACATCAGTGCCCTCTCCCATAAACAGGGATAAAAATATACCACCTACTCGTGTTCAGAGCAGTCAGCTAGAAAATATCTGTCTGGTGCTAAGCAGAGTGCCAGACTCATAACACCTTTTCAAGACATAGTAGCTACTATTATCATATTCCTGATCTGCAATGTGGAGATATTAGCAAAATCTGCATCCTGGGGCTTATTGTAAGGTGTAAATGAAAAGAAGTACGTAGTAATTTGAACAGTGCCTGGTATACTAGGTGTCTTTAAGAGCTTGGGCTATGACAACATAATGCCATAGACCAAAAGACTTAGGCAACAGAAATTCATTTTCTCATAGTTCTGCAGGCTGGGAAGTTCAAGACCAAGGTGCTAGCAGGGTTCAGTTCCTGGGGAGGTCTCTTCTAGCTCACAGATGGTCACCTTCTCACTGTGTCCTCACATGGTAGAAAGGAAGATTTCTGGTGTCTTACTACAAAGGACATTAACCTATAGATCCAAGTCCCACCCTCATGGCCTCATTTAACCCCAATCATCTCCTAAAGACCCCATCCCCAGATAATCACATTGAGGATTAGAATTTCAACATTTGAATTTGGGAAAAGTGCAGTTTGTTCCATAGCATTATGTACTCAATAAACCTTAGCAGCTACAATTATTATGATTGTCATTGCTCAAGGAATTTCATGGCAGTGCTGGGATCAAACAGGTATCTTCAGTTTGACATTTACATTTCAATGGTCTCTCCATATCTTCTGACTCACTGCACTGGCTTGCAGCAAATATCCTTTACTGTTCAGAACCATGCCTGCCGCTTTTCATCTGAGGCTGATACTGTGGAAACTCCATCCAAATCCCTGCAGGTCGATTTTGCCATTTCTGCACACCCCTCCCCAGCTTAGGTGTGCTTCCACTACCAACAAGCCACGCCTGCACCTGCCCTTTGAAGAACTGCTCTTGGGCTACTGGGGCTGTTTTGCATTCTCAAGCAGAGAGCTGTGAGTTCCTGAGCACTTACTTCCCCTCATGGTCAAGACTACTTTGTGGCATAGCCTATACAAAATCCCTCTGTGGGGCTTTAACTAAAATTGCACTCTTGCTTGGCAGCTACTCCTTCTGGACGTGTCTCCCTCTTCCACTACCAGTTGGGAGGACTTCCTTGATGAAATCCCTTGCACTCGAGTCCTCATCTCAGAGTCTGCATCTGGAAAACCAAGCCATGACATCAGCTCAACTCTCGGGCCCTCCATGACATTGTCCCTGGCCCTCTGAGTACTCTTACGTGCATTAACCTAATAAATCCACATGACAACCCCAGGAAATGAGTGCTTCCATGATCCCCATTCTGCAGATGAGGAAATTTAATGCAGAGAAAGCTCAAGCAACTTGCCCAACATCACACAGCTAGTAAGTGGCACAGATATAACCTGCTTTCCTGCCATTCTCTTTCCTGCCCACTCCTAGCCTAAATGTGAGCTCTTTAGGATAGTGACTGCTGCTTCCTTCTCTTAGCACCCCAGCACTTTACTTAAAAGATAGAACCCATTAGGAGCTCTGAAAATAAAGACTGAATGAACAAATGGCCTAAAACACTTGTTTAGCAGCCACTTGGACCTTCCAGATAAAGCAGGTCATTTATGCACCTGCTCAGGGGTCTCTTTATGTTATTTTGCTTTGACCTCAAAGATGGCCTTCATTCTCAGGACCAAAGCCTTCAGAGGAGGTTAAACCCAATTTGAGCACAACCTATCTGTTCCTTTCCAGCTCTACAGAACCGTTCCTAACCACAAACCCATGCTCCAAGCAGACTGTTAAGAGGTAGCAATAACCAGCAGCAGTAATGATAATGACATCTATTGCTTATCAAGTGCTTTCCATGTGTCAGACCCTATTCTTACTGCAATTCTATGCAGTATGTTCTATCATCATCTGCATCTAATAAAAGAAGAAACAGGATCAGAAGGCTCAGGTTATTTTCCTGACTTAACAAAGTAGGGAGGAAAAGGGGCTGAGGTTTGGACCTAGTTTCATCCAGCTCCATGTCATATACTCGAGCCACAGACCCAAAAGCCTCCAGCTATGTTTTCGTGGATCATCACGGTATTTTTTTTTTAACTAATTCAATTGTCTACATTGAAAAATATCCATTTCATTAAATAAAATCTGGATTTTTAGCTTCTTCTGAAAATGATCAGATCTGGCAACTTAGAGCCCATATTTTTACATGGACATAATTTAATGGAACATCCCCAATACAGTTTGCTTCAATCCCAACCACGGCCATCCTTTCACACATCTCTGCTTTACTCATTTTCTGGTCCCTGAAAGGGTTTAATTCACCGTTTCTGCGTCTACCTTGTCAGTGTCATTTATTTATTTATTTGGTTGGTTTTGTTTGTTTGTTTTGGTACCAGGGATTGAATCCAGGGACGCTTAACCACTAAGTCACATCCCCAGCCCTTTTTAAATTTTTGATTTTGAGGCAGAGTCTTACTAAGTTGCTTAGGGCTTCCCTAGGTTGCTAAGGCTGGCTTTGAACTTGGTGGTTATCCTGTCTCCGTTTCCCAAGTCACTGGGATTACAAGCATGTATCACCATGCCCAGCCAGTGTCCCCTCTTATAACAGATTCCTCCTCCCACCAGGGGATGGTGTGGATGATAATAATGAGGTGATGTTTCACACCCCACAAAGTCCTCCTGTATCCATTATATTATTTAATCTTTGAAACAATAAACATTTCCTGAGCAACAGGCCAAGCCCAGCAAAGGCACAGAAGAACACTGAATAATCTCAGCCTTCCAAAAGGCCCCCAACTGCAATGGAGACAAACCACTGAGACTTTAGCCCAGCATGGTCACAGAAAACATTTATGCTCAACAGAGTCAGGGCCAGAGAGGCAGAAAGTAGCTTCCCAGATGACTTACCTTAGCTTACCTCAACAAAGTACCAGAGACTGGGTTGATTCATAGACAACAGAAATTTATTTCTCACAATTCTACAGGCTGGGTGTACAAGGTCAAGGTGCTGGCATGATTGCATTCTGGACAGGGCCCTCTTCTGGGTTACAGACTGCTAACTTCTCATTGTATTTTTGCCTGGACAAAAGAGGATAAGATAGACCTCTGGGGTTCCTTTAATAAGGACACGAATCCCTTTCCTGAGATCTCACCCTAGTGACCCAATTTCCTCCTAAAGGCCCCACTTTCCTGAACCATTAGGGGTTAGTAGGTCAACCTATGAACTTTGTGGGGAACACAAATATTAAGTTCGTGACACTGAGGGAGTGAAAATGTTTCATGGAGGTGATGTCCCTGGCGCATCCCGAGGGAGGGACAGGACTGCAAGGAGATGAGGTGAGTATGCACACACCTGGCAAAGTCACAACCATGAAGACGTGAGCTGCTCTTAGGGCTCAGATCCACATCCTTGGCAGTGCTTCCAGGGACCTAAATGATCTGTCTCTGCCTGATTTCTCTGCCTTCATCTCACACCCTCCCCCTCCCTCTGACTCAGCCCTCAGCCACACTGTTTCCACAGGACCCAGTGACTCTGCACAGGAGGTCTTCTTTCCCTGGTGCCTTTCCCTATCCTGTCCTCCCTCAGCCATCATCCTAAACATCATTTCCTAAGGAAAGTCTTCCCCACTGCTGCAGACAAGATCGGTCTCTCTATCATACGCAGGAATTGCCCTTCAGACCATGTGTCATGGTTTATAATTACATATTTGTGCAGCTATTGGATTAATGTCTGCTTCCCTCGGTGACAGACACAAATACTGGCCTCAGTTCTTTATACTTCTCTGATTCCACACACTTTGCCATGTGATTTTGCAGTCTTTACCTCCTGACTTTGGGCTCAAAAACAGAACCTGCTTTGGCCAGTAGAATGTGGGTGGAAGTGATGAGGTACCTGTTCTGAATCTAGAACTCACAGGTCATTCTGTGCTTCTGCCATCATTGAGAGAAATGCCCAGCCCAGCATGGTGGTGCACACCTGTAATCCCAAGCTGCTCAATAGGCTGAGGCAGGAGGATCCCAAGTTCAAAGCCAGCCTCAGCAACTTAGCAAGGCCCTAAGCAACTTAGCAAGACCATGTCTAAAAATAACAAATTAAAAAAAGAAGGGCTGGAGATGTGGCTCAGTGATTAAGCACCCCTGGGTTCAATCCCAGTACCAAAAAAGAGAGGGGCAGGGGGGAGGACTGTCCACCTAGTCCACTTGTAGGGCTAAGACACTGTTGTCCTGGCAGCAGGAGAGTGACTTAATAACCCCAAGATTCAGCCATCAGAGGAGGACAAGAATCATGTGGATCAGACCCAGACTCAATTTACCCCTCAGAGCTTCCCTCCTGAGCCCAGCTAGACCAATCAACTTCTCTGTGCCAATGTATGGTATGTAGGGATGACAGACATGTAGCATGTCTTTAAATGGACTCATAATATTTCCTGGAGAAAAAGATCAAAAATGGGCATAGGTAGTTACCTCAGTGTTAGAGAGTGTTTGCCTACCATGTGCAAGACCCTGGTTCCCTAGCACTGCAAACAAAGAAAAGTAAAGAAAAAACAAAGTGAGCACAGGGTTTATGGGCAAGAATATTCAGAATAGCATTATTTATCATTAAGGAAGCCCGGAAACAACCTAACTATCCATCCTTAGGAGATTGCTTAAATAAATTGCAGCATATCACTCAATAGAAGTGCCAAGCAGCCTTGTAAAGTGCAAAATGGCTCGTTTGTGATGTTATTCATTACAGCATTATTCAAAAGAACAAAATATTGAGAAAAATATTCAAATATCCATCAATAGTGAACAGGTAAAATAAATTGTGGAACAGCCATATAATGGATTACTGTAGAGTAGTAAAAAGAAAGCAAGAAGTGCTCTATATTCTTGATATAGAAAGTTCTCTGGAACACGTTGTAAAGTGAAAAAGCCACCTCTCCTGCGACCCTCATTTCACTTGGAGGGCATCCTCTTGGTGTGAACCTGTCAGCAGCTGTTGCGGTCGCTGGGCTGGTCTTACACTTCATTTTTTAGCCTGTTAAGTTTAATACCCCTATGCTTGGTGAAGTAAAAGGAACAGCCTCTCCTTGTGGCTGTGATAGAGGTTTTAATCTTCTCTCAGAGATCCTACCCAGATATATACAGTTCATATTTATTCACTGCATGCAGCGGGTTCTGGGATCAGACAGCATAGCTTAGTTAAATTTGGTGGGGGTGAGGGCGTATATTGAAACAGAGGTGCTCTTCCTAATCATTCACTTCCTGAGCACTTTTCATGGTAGATTACCACCCCCAGCTCCCTCAACCCACACCAGGCATCAAGATTCCAAGGCATCATCTTTGATTTTTCCTTCTGCCTGCCCCTCACAGTCCTTGAATAGGACATTAAGTCCTATAGGTTTATCCACCAAAATATACCTCAGCTCTTTTTATGTACTTCACCTGTATTACCAGCCCCCTTACCATCAGCTCTCCCCTGGACCACTGCAAATAGCTTCCTAACTGGCCTCCTGCTTCTACTTCCGCACCTATTCCAGTCCATTCCACAAATTGCAACCAGAGGAGCCTCAAATTGCAAATTGGATCACGTGATATCTCTCCTCTGCTTAAAACCCTTCAGTAGCTCTCCACATATTTAGAGTCCAAGTTTCTTGCCATGGTCTGCAGGGTCCTGCATGACCTTCCCCATGCAGCTCTCTCTGACCTCCACAGCTACCAGCCGCCTTTTGCTCCTTTTCTTCCAGCCATCCTCTCTCTAGTGAAGTTCTCCCAGCAGCAGGCGAAGATTGCGACTTGAGTAGATAATTTGGAAGATGATTCCCAGAAAGCATTGTGAGGGAGTGGAGAAAGTGGAACAGAGGACAGAGGAAAGCCAGTGAAGGTACATCAAGGAGTGGACAACTGGAGCTCAGTCCTGCTGAGGACGCTCTGCGTCAACATGCCTCAGAGTTGTCCCAGAATGCGATGAGGAAGCTGGAGAGTTTATCCACCATGTCCCATCCCTCATTGTTAAGCATCAATCTGGAAACGTGCCTTTCCATAACTCTGGCAGAGTAACCTTCGGAGGCTAGAAAACACCCTTAGAAAGAAGAAAAGAGGAAGCCAGGACTCCAGATAGATGGAGGGAATGGGGGTGGAGCACCAACAGCCCCTGCTATTTCCTCACTACTTGGTGTGTGGTCCCAGGCCAGCCACCAATCACAAAATCTAACCAATCTGTGAGGAGATGAACAACATGATGTCAATCAACTATGTCACCAAGAACACAGCAAGATTTCTCAGTGGAGGAAGCAATGCATACATGTACATTCTAGAGTAGACTCCTGACCTTTATCATAGACTGGCCCTAAATAGCCCTATTATTCTCTGTCTGTGCCAAAACACATGGAGCTTATTCCTACCACATGATCTCTGTGAAATTAGTTTCCCCTAGTTCCTTCCCAGGATTCTAATGGTTTAATGGTCCCACCTCAGGGAAACTTCCCTGACTCCCTATCTAAAATACCCACCAAACCATTACTCATTGACACAGTACCCTATTTATTTTCTTCAGGGTGCTAACCACAATTGACACTTACTTTATGAATTTGTTGGTTGGCATATTGTCCATTTCCCTCACTGTCCTTACAGGGCATTTCCTTATGTGGCTTCTGTGTTGTCGTATACAACACTAAGCTCAGAGTAGGTGCTCAAAAATCACTGAACTTATAAATGAATAAATTTGCAACCAACATCCCTTTTCAACTGCCTTATGTGATGTCCTGCTTTTATCAGAAGACACTTAGTGCTGATGGGCCCTCCCTAGATATCAATATGAACAAAATTCCCCTGCGCTCCCAATAGTGCTCCCACAATAGACCCTAAACCATAGCTCACCCAGTATGGTGTGCACAGTGCACAAGCATTCCAACCCCAAACCTCTTCTCCATCCCTGAAATTGAGTATAGAGTCCTTTGAAGCCATCCAGCACAGTGAACAAAAAAGCATTAGCTTGGGATTAGATGCACAGCTTCAAAACCCCAGCCCTGCCACTCACCAGTCATGTGACCTTGAGAAGGTGACTGCATTCCTGTGAGCTCAATTTTCTCATTGGGATTGTAAAAATTATTAAGTAGGATTTCTTAACCTAAGCACTATTGACATTATGAGCTGGATAATTCTTTACTATGGGGAGGACTATCCCATGCATTATACAATGTTAGAGAGCAGATATCCAGACACTTGATGTAAGTAGAAGTCCACCTCCTCCTTGTGACCACCAAAAAATACACCTCTAGACATTGTAAAGTGTCTTCTGAGGGGTAGGGGGAAATCACTGATGGTTGATAATACTGTTTCTGGCAAGTTTGACCCACTCTGTACCTCAGTTTCCTTCCTCAATAAATTAAGCATCATAATGGTGCCTAACTCCTAGTTTTCTGAAGAGATGAAATGAGATAATATATGCAGAACACTTTCCACAGGGCGAGTGTTTTTAATCATTAAAGCTTAATAATTGCTTGGGTTATTGCTATTTTTATTGGAGCCTTCTTTTAAATCTCTATTCTTTATTCAATCTAATCAAACAGTTTTCCCAGAAGGCCTTACAATTTCTACCACATCTCCCAAAACTCAAGCCCTTTTCCTAATCCCCAGTTACCTTGGTGCTATGGTTCAAATATATTTGTCCCCTCCAAAATTTATGTTTCAACTAATACCCAAGATTGGAAGGTGTGGCCTTGGGAGGTTGAGTCAGGAGGGCTCTACCCTTACTAATAGGACCAGGTGCCCTTAAAAAAGATCTTGTTGCAGGGAGTTGGTCCCCTTTGTCCTTCTACCTTCTGCCACATGAGGACACAGCATTCTTCCATAAGATGCAGTAATGTAATCAAGGCACCATCTTGGAATCAGAGACTGGATCTTCACCAGACAACGATCCTGCTGGTACCTTGATCTTAGACTTTCTGGCTTCTGGAACTATAAGAAATAAATTTCTTTTCTTTATAAATCTCCAGTGTGGCCAGGTATGGTGGCACATTCCTAGAATCCCAGCTACTCAGGAGGCTGACCAAAGGATTACGAGTTTGGGGCCAGACTTGATGAGACCTTGTCTCAAAATAACAATTAAAAGTGTTAGACCCCTAAAGTGCAAGAAAAAAAGAAGCAATAAATGGGATGGATTCAAGCTAAAAAGCTTCTTACCAGCAAAACAATCAATAATGTGAAGAGAGAGATTGGGAGAAAATCTTTACCACATGCACCTCAGATAAAGCATTAATCTTTAAGATATATAAAGAACTCAAAAAACTTAACACCAAAAAAACAAATAACCTAATCAATAAACTTCACAGAAGAAATACAACTGAACAAATATATGGAAAAAAAGCTCATCATTTCTAGCAATTAGAAAAATGCAAATCAAAACCACTCTAAGATTTCATCTCACTCCAGTCAGAATGGCAATCATCGAGAATACAGGTAATGATAAATGTTGGCAAGGATGTGGGGGAAAAAGCACACTCATACATTGCTACTGCATCTGCAAATTGTTGCAACCACTTTGGAAAACAGTATGGACATTCCTCAGAAAACTTGGAATGGAACCACCATTTGAACCAGCTATCCCACTCCTCAGTTTATACCCAAAGGACTTAAAAACAGCATACTACAGTGACACAGCCATGTCAGTGTTTATAGCAGCTCAATTCACAATAGCTAAACTCTGGAACCAACCGAGGTGTCCTTCAATAGATGAATGGAAAAAGAAAATATGGGGTATGTGTGTGTGTGTGTGTGTGTTTCAATGGGATATTACTCAGCTTTAAAAAAAAAAAAAAATGAAATCATGGCATTTGCTGGTAAATGGATGGAGTTGGAGAATATCATGCTAAAAGAAATAAGCCAAACCCAAAAAAAAAAAGGCCAAATGTTTTCTGTGATATTTGGATGTTAATTCACAATCAGGAGGGGGCACTAGGCAAGAATAGAGTTACCTTAGATTAGGTAAAGGGGAGTGAAGGGAGGGGAGAGGAGGGGATATGGGGATAATAAGGATAGTAGAATGAAACAGACATTATTACCTTATGTACATATGACTGATGTGATTGTACAATATGTACAATCAGAAAAATGAGAAATTATACCCCATCTATGTATGATATATCAAAGTGCATAAATGCATTCTACTGTCATCTATAACTAATTAAAACAATTTTTTAAAAAAGGGCTAGGCATGTAGCTGTGTGGTAGAGTACCCGCTAGTAGCTCCCCTCACAGAAAAAACAGTCTGTGGTAGTTTGTTATAACAATATAGACAAACTAAGAGACTATGATACCAGCTCACCTTCCAAACCCAGTGTGGCTGTGTTGGAAGCCTCATGGAGCCCTGGTTGTTTCATCTTGTCAAAGAAGAGCTGACAACCTCAACTGAATCAGAATATTAAAGAATGGTGATTGAGTTTCCAGAATACCTTGATTTGCCTTCCCAGTTGAACCTTCTTCACTATCCAGCCCTAGTTAAAGTATCTTTAAAAGCACTGCAGTGATGCTGGGCATGATGGCACATGCCTGTAATCACAGAAACTCAGGACTTGGAGGCTGAGACAGGAGGACTGCAAGCTTGAGGTCAGCCTCAGCAACTTGGCAAGGTTCTCAGCAACTCAGTGAGACCTGTCTCAAAATTTTAAAAAATTAAAAAATTTGAAAAGGCTGGGGGTGCAATTCAGTGGTAGAGAATACTGGGTTAAATCCCTAGTACCAAAAATAAAGAAGGAAGGAAAGAAGGGGAGAGAGGGAGGGAGGGAAAGGGAAGGGAAGGGAAGGAGGGAGGAGGGGAGGAGAGAGGGAGGGAGGGAGGGAAGAAGGAAGTGAGGGAAGGAGGAAAGAGAGGAAGAAGAAAGAAGAAAGGAAGGGGGAAGGAAGGAAGGAAAGAAGGAAGGGAGGGAGGGAAGAGAGAGAGAGAGAGAGAGAGAAAGAGATTGCAATAAGGTCAATAAAGCATTTAAGGATGCTAAACTCTTCTTTACCTTTTCCTAGGGGCCCAAAGAATGAGACATGGGCTCCCAATAAAGTAAGAAAGTCTGTGGTCAGCCATAAGAAGGAGTTGTCAAGGAAACATAGCTTTTATAAGGAGAAGAAAGCAGTTATAATGCTCCTCAGTATTTATCCTAAAGAATTAAATCACTGTACATAGCAATACACACATACCCATGTTCACAATAGCAGCACAATTCCATCATGGATAAATGGTTAAAGAAAAGTACAGAACCAGCACGTAGGCGGCCCTGTCCAGCCATGGATAAATGGTTAAAGAAAAAATGAAAAGAAAATATGGTATATATGGAATTTTATTCAGCCATAAAGAAAAGTGAAATTATATCACTTGCAGGAAAATGGATGGAACTTGAGAATATTAAAAAAATAAGCCAAACTCAGAAGTTCAGCTTCTGTGTTTCCTCTCATATGTGAAGGCGAGAGAGGAAAAAGGAAAAGAAGTTGCAGGAGTCGGGGATGGGGTGGGGAGGGGTTCTCATAAAATTCCAAGGGAGACCAGTAGAGCAGAAGAAAGGTAAGAGGGAGGGAGGGGGAAATGGTAAATTCTGGGGAACCATATTGACCAAATTATATTGCTATGCTGTATACATGAGCAGACATGCAACAATAGATCCCACCATTAGGTATAATTGTAATGCACCAATACAAAATATGAGAAAGAATTTTTAAAAGGAAAGGGAAGCAAGGGTTGTTCCCACCCTTGGAGACCTTGAAAATTTGGGCAATGTCAGTTTTCCATGTGCTAGGCAAAAGAGCTGGTACCCTTGATCTTGGCAAGACCTTCCCAGTTCCAGGGTTCAAGGAGCTTCTCTCCACCCATCCTGCTTCCCTCTCTGACTCTGCATGGCCAGGAGAACTGTTCTAGTTATTCATCCTGTTCTGGCACACAGTCTGTCTCCTCTCTGGCCCCTGCCTCAGCTCATCCTTCTGTGAAGCTGAACCTCTCACCATGGGGAAGCTGCTCCCTTGGCCACAGAGAAATCCAGAATGACACGTTTCTCAAATGTCAAGTTCCAGATTCATTCACTCAACCAAGCAATATCTCCCGAGTGCCTGTGTGTGTCTGGTGCATGGCAGCATCAGGGACTCCAGCATGAACCTTCATTAATCTTGCCCTCAAAGATTTCACAGTCTAGTAAATGTAGAGGTTTCACTGTGTATATGGCAATTTATGTGATCAAGAATTTTTATACGTATTTTTGTTTTAATCATTCTTGGTAGAAATCTTCCTGAGATTATTATAAAATGTCATGGTCTTTGTGTGGGGAAGGGGATTCTGGGTGTTGAACCAAGGATTTCACATATGCTATGCAAGTGCTGTACCACTGAGCTATATATCCCCAGCCCTTTTTAGATATTTTTTTTTTTTTACCTTTAAGACAAGGTCTTGCTAAGTTACCCAGGCTGGCCTCAAACTTGCCTATCTTCCTACCTCAGTCTCCTGAGTAGCATAAATGTCACTCTGTCTCAAACAGAGCAGGAGACTTACCACAGTCTACTTTTTTGCTGGTGCGCCAAGATTGTAATGACAGCCCCAAGTGCACAGCAACCCTCTACAAGTGCCTACTCTGTTTTTTGGTTTTTTTTTTAACTATGTTTTTTTTTTAACTTTTTTTGTTTTATGGAAGTGATGGGGCTTCTGTGATTTTTATTGTATTCATATTGCTTCTTTCTCTGTTACTATCCTCTGCCACCCACAAGCAACAAGATTCTGCCTATTTCCAGCAGGCCACCGTGTTCAACAAGCACAAGTAATGAGGCAACAGCTTGAGAGTAATTCTTCCCTACCCCTCTGGCTTTCCCGACCTGCCTAGGATACCTTACTCCATTTGTGAACTCTGAGAAGTGAGCATTATCATTACATCCATTTTGTGGATGAGGAAATTGAGTCTAGGCAAGTTAAGTGCTTTGCCTAAAGTCACAGTAGCAGAGCCAGACATCAAACTTAGATGAACTGACTCCAAGTTCTAATGCCTATCCATCCACTCCGCTGTACTCCTGGGAGGTTTTCACATGCAGATGCAGATGATCAGAGAGCTGCTTGACCCTACCCAAATCCAGATGGCTATGAGATTTAAAACAACCACCATTGAATAACCCACAGTGTTTCCTGGGCACTGATGCTGTTGTGTATGTGAAAGAGCATATCAAGGACCCAAGAAGCTCATGGTCTGGGAACATGAGTAGATGACAGCAAGGAAACTGGTGAGTCATCCCATAAGGAAGGCGCTGGAAAGACTTAGAATACATGGCTCAGCAGGGTTGGATATCCTCCACTGAAGATTCTGCTTTCCACCAATGGTGCCGTGTCAGCCCTAAGTCAGAATCACCTGAACAAGGAGGTAATAATGAGCTACCTGTCAATAAGGCTGTTGCAGTGAGGACAAGGATCAGAAGTACTGTGCTGTTCAGAGACAGGATATGTGACTGACTTCAACCATTCTTGCATTCATTCAATAAAAACTGATGGAAAATTGAGTACTTGCAACACACTGTGCCAGACACACTGACCTAGGCAGACAAGGGTCACTGCCCTCTGGAGCTGGCCTTCTAGTGGGGAGGAAGTCTACAATGAAACAAACCAGATAATCAATGAATGAAAAACAGGTTACTCCAAATGGGGAGAGGAGGGTGCCTTTCCAAAAAGGGGACCTTTGAGTTAGGACATAAAAGGATGAGGAGGAGACGTAAAAAGATTATTCTAAGCTTATGGGACAATGGGTGAGGAGACTCTGAGGACCCCCACCCCCTTCCCCACCAAGGCTGATGTTGATGAAAGCCATCTTCCACCTGGAAGACTGCAGGCAGAGCTGGCCATCAGAAACACGGAAGAGCAGACCCAAAAGAAATCAGGCCGCTACCTCCCACGTGGCTTTGGTGTTAAGAACTGAAAAGGGAAGAGAC
This sequence comes from Tamias sibiricus, assembly GCA_025594165.1. Lineage (NCBI taxonomy): Eukaryota > Metazoa > Chordata > Mammalia > Rodentia > Sciuridae > Tamias > Tamias sibiricus. Next base: position 36,589,263 of record CM046672.1, read on the forward strand.
TGAAGCAAAGGGAAATTCCAGATAACCTGCTACAGCTGAATGATTGTAAATATTTGATGACAAAGGTTGATATAGTGATTGATAATGGTGATGATGAAGATGATAAAGAGACCAAACTAGCAGAGGGCAATGCTGTCCCTCATAAAAGTATGTGGCCTTTCTCAGCCTCAAATAAAAGACAAAGGGGATCTAAGCATGGTGGTACACACCTGAAATCCCAGCTACTCGGGAGACTGAGGCAGGAGGATCACAAGTTCAAGGTCAGCCTGGACAACTTAATGAGACCCTGTCTCAATAAAATTTTTAAAAGGGGGTGTGCTGGGGCTATATCTCCATGGTAGAGCCCTTGCCCAGTATGCACAAGATCCAGGGTTCAATAACCAGTATCAGAAAAGAAAAATGGAGAATGCACAATCCCTGATTCTTTCCCCTGTGACATGCCTGGGAATCCCAGGGATCATTCTCACAGCCCACAGACATTCCTGCCAAGTCCCTGCTGGGATCACAGGCATAATGCTGTTCAGAGGCTTCCCTGTCTCTGGAGATACATGCTACAGTCAAGCCCTTGTGTCTAGTGGATAACGTGCCTGATTTCCCCCAGACCATGAACACCTGGAGAGCAGGACCAGGTCTGAGCCATCACTGTGATCCCAACACCTTCCCTGGGGTCTAATGCATCTGCTATGCACTAGAAAATGGGAAAATGGAAGAATAGAGGAATGGATGAATAGAAAAATACATCAGATATACACTTTCAGTCAGGGCTGGGCACTTCAAGAATAGCTAATTGGTTTTGATAGGCAGATGGTAGGTCTCCATGAAATACTCACTATTGGTGGTAGTTGGGTAAGATTTTGAATAACAGTTTCTATATGATGCTGATTCAGTACTCCAGAACACCTTCTCAAACATTTTTATCAAATAAAAAAAAACATTGCAGTTTAATGCCATTATGATTTGGATCTTAAATGTCCCCAAGGCCATTGTTGAAGGCTTGGTTGCAGCCCATGGTGTAGGGTATTGGGTATAGTAGAACCTTCAGGAGGTGGGGCCTGGTGGAAGGAACTTAGGTCTTGGGGCTTTGTCCTTGAAGGGATGTTGGGACTCTGGCTCCTTCCTTTCTCTCTCACTGCTTCCTGGCCACTACCAGGTGAGCAACTCTGTTTCAGTACACGCTCCTCACCATGATGTTCTGCCTTGTGACAGGCCCCAAACCTCTGATACCTCTGAAATCATGAGCCAAAATTAACATTTCTTCCTTTAAGTTTATTTATCTCAGGTATTTTGTCACAGCAACAGAAAGCTGAATAATATAAGTACAAAAGGCAAAAAGCACAGGACTGGAGTTGGCTTCCAGATATACCATTTACCAGGTTGCCCATCCTGTGTATATTTCCTTAAGCCTCTGCTTTTTCATATGAAAAATCAAGGTAAGTGTGTCTATCCCCAGGATTTACGGTAGGGATAAAATGGAATATTGTTTTTGATAGCACATCGGATTTTTTTGTTTATTTTTTTCAGATCAATGTGCACTTATTGAGTACCTGCTGTTATGTTCATCCCTGAATGCCAGAAAGAAACAAAAGGCAATGTACCTACTCTGAAGGATCCCATAATCTAGCAATTAAGACAGACTTAGGGATAGGAAAATGACTGCTAATTTTGTGCCAATTTGTCAGGGCCATAGTACCCAGCTATTTGGTCAAACATTATTCTGAATGTTTCTACAAAGGTGTGTTTTGGATCAGATCAGTGGATTTTTTTTTTTTTTTTTTTTTTTTTTTTTTTTTGGTACTGGGGATTGAACCCAGGAGTACTCGACCATTGAGCCACATCCCCAGCCCTATTTTGTATTTTATTTAGAAACAGGGTCTCACTTGCTTAGCGCCTCGCTTTTGCTGAGGCTGGCTTTGAACTCAAGATCCTCCTGCCTCAGCCTGCCGAGCATTACAGCATGCACCACTGTGGCCAGCTAAATCAGTGGACTTTGAATAAAGCAGATACCCTCCATAATGTGGGTGGACCTCATCTAGTCTGTTGGAGGCCTGAATTGAATAAAGAATAACTTCTCCTACATGACAGGGAACTCTGCCAGCAGATGGCCTTTGGGCTCAAACTGCGACTCTCCCCTGGGTCTCTACCTGCCAGCCTACCCCTTCAAATTTTGGACTCACTGAGCCTCTCTACAAACCAATTCTTTAAAATAAATCTATCTACACACAAACAACAGCTTGTTGGTTCTGTTTCTCTGGAGAACCCTGACTAAAGCAGGGACAGTAACACCAGAGTGATTTGGACACTCTCAGAATGGCCCCTACAGACTCCGTGCCACAGAACACTGAGAAGCAGCCATGAGCTCTGTCTGGAAGAGTGTGAACACCTTTGGATGCAGGAGCTGGGCCCTGGAGGCCAAGTTTCTGTTGATAGATGAGAAAAGATCTCCCCAGCATCACTCAAAGGATCATGGTCACTCATTCCCTTTCCCAGTAGTAGTGTGAATTTTGATCCGATCCTCTCTAGAAGATTCTTCACCGGAGCCGTTCAGCCTATTGTTTGAGCACTCAGCTATGTAACCTAAGCAAATCCCCTACCTTCTCTGAGCCTCAGTTTTTTCCTTACCCAAAGCCTAAATAAATAAATGCATGCCTACTTTATGGGGTATGGGAAGGCACTCTACACACTTCAAAAGGCCTTACAAGTTGGGCATGGTGGCTCATGCCAGTAATCCCAGCAGTTTGGGAGGCTGAAGCAGGAGGATTGTGAGTTCAAAGCCAGCCTCAGCAAAAGTGAGGTGCTAAGCAACTCGGTGAGACCCTGTCTCTAAGTAAAATACAGAATAGGGCTGGGGATGTGGCTCAGTAGTCAAGTACCCCTGAGTTCAATCCCCAGTACCCAAAAAAAAAGGCCTTACAATTCTTTGTTGTCATTAAAGTGTTTAGTAGACCCATGTCCTCAGGAGCCTCAGTGAGTGTCTTCAGAATTCTGTCCAAAAAATAATGAGGAAATGGGCTTACATTACAGCATGTGCTATTTAAATTAACTGGACAGAAAGACAAAACTTGAACAAATTTAAATAATCAAATGGTATTATAACAATTAAGAAATTTTGTATCTTGAGATTTCATTAAAGAGACAGCATCTTGTATTAAGCCAAAAACACAGTTGGACTCAAGGCCTAGTTGTCTGGACCTGAACTTGGCATCAGAGGGGGAACAGGTAGGTGGGCTGAGCTAAGGAGGATGGGGTGTCCTCTGAACTAGCCTCCCCACTATGCTGAAAAGCAAGAGGACAAAGATGACATCTGCCTTGGCTAGAGACTAGGATCATCCTGGGACACCTGGGTGACCCTGCAGACAGCCCCACACTGTCATGAAATCTAGAGCCTGACCACAGGCTCCCAAGAATCAGGGTGGTGTCGTCAAGGCCACTAGCTGATGCCGGCCAGTCACTGAGGGCATGAGCTTCCTTACCCAGGCTCTACTTACCCCAGACCCCACTGAACCAAGCCTCTCTTTCAATAACCAGTGTTATTGTTTAAGGATGAGGAAGAATGCCCTGTGGACAGAAGAAACTAAATCCCTGCAGAATTCGATTGGCTTCTGCATCCATTTAGAAGATTAAAAATATACCTGGCACATATTGTTTCCCTCTTATGAAGAGCACGCTACTAACTAGACTGCTCCAGGGACGTTCCTTAAGTCTCAGGCCAAATTAAAGTCCAGACGTACATTCAGGTATTGAAAAGTTCATATGTCTACACCTTCAAGCTGGAAAAGGAGAAAAACAAACCCCCCAGACAGGATAGAAATGCAAGACATCTGCAAAAGCAGTCCAAGCCCAAAGGGACAGCATGACAAAACCAGGGGACTTTTGAGGCCCTGAGGCCTGGGTTCAAATCTTGATTCTACCCTCGGATCTTGTATTTCCTTCCTTAACCTCCCTTTGCCTCCGTTTCTGTGTCTCTCAAATTTAGTGATAGCTCTTTATAGCTCTTTCTTTAAGAACATTGTGAAGATTACAGACCAGAGGATGCTATTGGCTAGTTGGGGGTATGACAGATAGTGGGATTTCAATAAACAGACACACTTACTATTATTTCACACAAAGAAATGGTTCTTAATGTTTGCATTAAAACATCGGATAATCATCTTGCAATACGGACAAACAGCAACTAGATTATAATCAAAGGCACAACACAGCATGCACTGTGTAGCACTTCTAATTCCATGCTAGCATTTGGTGTAGAATTGAACATTTTCATCTTTATTTTATGCCCAATGCAGAAATGCCTCAAGTTTATTTACCAACCAGACACTAATGTGCATTCTAAGGGAAATTACCCTCACCAGGATCCATCTATGGTTGTAAAATGTTAAATAACAAATCACTTAGTGAAAGAATTTTTTTGTTTGTTTGCTTTTAAATAAAGATGAGAGGGAGAGCAGAGTTCATAAAATAAGTCGGTCAAATCTGTGCCTGGTTCTTTTCAACACATCACTAAAAGCAAGGATCTGCCTGCCTCCATTTATCTTAAACTGAACCAAGGCTCCCAACTCTTGGAAAGGAGACTGCAAATGATCAATTACATCTTAGGGCACAAAGTCAAAGGTTAAATGTATTATTGCTCACCACAGGCCAACCCTAACCTCAGGATTAATGCCATAAACAAAAAAAGGAAAAATATAGTCAAGTCCGTGAAGGTTCCAGCTTTAGTCTCCAAAGAATTACAAAAGGGAAATGATGACCCCTACCGTTCGGAACAAAAACAGACAGCCTGTCATGGGAACTGGTGTGAGGAGGAGAGGAGCTGGTGTGGAAGGAGGGGCAGTTGTTCCGAGAGCTGAAAGGACACAGGTTCCCACAGTAGTGAGATTTCGTATGGAGGATCAACCGAGCAGGAGCGCCTGGCTTTCTCTCCAGATCAATCTCTGCAAAGCAGAGGAGTGTAAAGTTGGAGCTGCATTTGTATTTGCAAAACAGAGAGAGAATGAATGAGAGGGACTGTTTTGGCCCTGGGTTTGAAGCCTCAAGGGAGAATCCTCACAGGCACAGATGGGTCTCTTATTCCCAACTCTATAATATCTGCTAAAGCTGGGCAAGGGCTGAGAGGTGAAGGGTTCTCCTTTATCCTCCTTCTCCCCTACAAATCTGCCCCTTCTGACCTCAAAGCCCCGAGCTCACTTTCCAGTTCAGAGGCCCCGATCTCTAGTTGTAGATCCCACTGCAATGAGTTCCTCCATGGGCAACTGAAAGTGATATATAATCCCTTCTTTAAGGAGAAACAATCCAGTGGTGCACACCTTATAGTAATCCCAGCAACTCCAGAAGCTGAGGCAAGAGAATCATAAGTTCAAGGCCAACCTGGACAACTTAGACCATATTTTGTCTACCAGGACAAGTAGAGGAAGGAAACCAAAGATAAGGTGGAGAGAGGAGGAAGGGTAAATACTAGGGAACAAAACTGACCAACTTGTATTGTTCTACTGTGTGCATGTACAAATAAATAACAACAAATCCCACTATTACGCATAAAAATAAATAAATAAGGAGGAACAGTCCATGACCCGATGGCCCAGTGTTATGGTGTGGATCTTCAGTGTCCTCTACCAGCTCATGTGCTAGAGGACTGGACATCAGCCTGGGGTGCTGTTGGTAGGTGGTAGCACGTTTAGGAGGTAAGGCCTAGTGGAAAGAAATAAGGTCACTGGGGGGGTGCCCTTGAATGGAATACTGGGACCTGGCTCTTCCTCTTTGTCTCCTTCCCAGCTACCAAGAAATGAGCAGCCTTCCTCCTCCAGCACTTCCACCTTGATGTGCTACCTTGCCACAGGCCCCAAAACAACAGGGTCACGTGACTATGGAATGAACCCTTTGACACCATGAACCAAAATAAACCTTTCTTCATTTTAAGTTGTTTATCTCAGGTAATTTGTCACAATAACAGACAGCTGACTAATACACCCAGTCTCCAGAAAATTGTGGAACAGAGTGGACAAAGCTGAGAGTAGCCTTGACTAAGGCCACTCAAAGTAGCCACCTGTGGTATTCAATGGTGCTGTCCACCAAATATTTTTAGACTACTTTCTGGCCCCTCTGTGATTAGGTGGGATCATATGAATAGATGTGTTGCTGCCTGAAGCGATGGCCGCTTGGAGCAACAAAGCCGCGGGAAGAAGTTCAGAGGCAAACTGGAGACAAACAGCTTTTTATTCTCATAACTTTTCTCTCTGGCTCTAACAACGACTAACACGCGCCGCACACACCACCAAAATGGTGCTGACCCGATCAGCAATCTTGGCCAAGTCACTCAAGATCCCGGGACAAGTCCCGTGAGACTACGGAAGGCGACAATGCCCAAATCTCCACGGCTCATAGTCAACCGCAATTGAAGCCATCTCCCCAAACAGGGCTCCTGCATAGATGTAGTCAATTCTTTCATATATACATATATGAAATATATTTATTTATTTATGTTAGTTGTAGATGGATACAATACCTCTATTTTATTTATTTATTTTTATGTGGTGCTGAGGATTGAACCTAGTTCCTCACATATGCTAGGCAAGTGCTCTACCACTGAGCTACAACCCCAGCCCCTCTAGTCAATTCTTTTTGAGCAGAAGTCGGGGCATTTAGTCACAAATGAAATAGACCCTCCACAGTTCTTTTTTCACAATAAGCAGAGTTTCTCCAACCCTCAACCCACAAGAGCCATGTGACACTATAGTAGCAAAATAAAACTTGAGATTGGAGGCCTGTTTGTGATGCAGCATAACCTAGTCCACTCATCAACCAAGGTCACAAAATAGAGACTCTTGCACTTAGGAGAACACTATAGTCCAAAGGGAATTTGTGAGGCTGCATCAGATAAGCCAGACCTTAGCTACTGCTTGGTTGAGAAAAACTAAAGTCATACTGAAACTTGTGCTGGCCAAGTAGGGCACTTCCTGACCTTTTTCCACATCATGGCACATGTAAAAAATGCTAATAGATACATGGTTCCCTGGGGATAAACTGAAATAGAATTGGGGTATCTACATAGGATTTGATAGAAACTTTACTGTTTTCTTAACATTATATAACTATAGTACACAAATAAATTGCAAAGTTGTAGAGAACATATAAATTACTGAATTTGATGAACTCTTCATATCTTAGTTTGTTTTATGTTACTACAGCAGAATACCTAAAACTGGGTAGTTTAAAAAAAGAAAGAAGTACCTATAATCCCAGTGACTTGGAAGGCTGAGGCAGGAGGATTGCGAGTTCAAAGCCAGCCTCAGCAAAAGCAAGGTGCTAAGTAACTCAGTGAGGCCCTGTTTCTAAATAAAATTCAAAATAGGGCTGGGGATGTGGCTCAGTGGTCGAGTGCCCCTGAGTTCAATCCCTGGTATCCCCCCAAAAAAAATAAATAAATAAACAAACAAATAAATAAATAAGAAGTAATAAAAGGGGCTAGGGATGTGGCTCCGTGGTTAAGCACCTCTGGGTTCAATATCAAGTACCAAAAAGAAAAAGGAAAAAAAAAAGGAGAAAGAAATTTTCCTTGGCTCATTGTTCTAGAGACTGCCACATCCAAGAGCATGGTGCCAGCATCTGCTTAGCTTCTGGAGAGGGCCTTGCTCCAAGTCCTAACATGGTAGAAATGCAAAGCAGCAAGTGGGCGCCTGCTGGAGAGACAAACTTGATAGGCAGCGCTGCTTTACAAAAAGCCACTCTCATGAAAACTAATCCAGTTCTGTGGGAGTAAGAACTCACCCTTGAGATAATTAGCCCAATCCTACAAGAAAGACATTAATTCCCCCCTAATAAACTGCCACCTCTTTTTTTTTTTTTTTCTTGGTACCAGGAATTGAACCCAGGGGAGCTTAACCACTGAGCCACATCCCCAGTCCTGAGCTTCTGGGATTACAGGCGTGTACCACGACATTCCCATACTCATCAAACTATCACCTCTTAAGAGCCCCACCTCTCAACTCTGCCACGGTAGATATCAGATTTCAATATGACTTTTAGACAGCACAAACCATATTCAAGTCATACAAAAATCCATGGTTTGAAATCTTTTTAATTATTTTATTGGGACTTGGTTTGACAACTACAAATTTTTTGCATTACATTTTGTGCATGAAATGGCCTTACAATTCCTGATGAGTCTTGTTAACAAATTCTTGGTAGTCAACATCCATATAAAAAAACTTAGATGCAGCTGGATGCAGTGGTTCACGCCTTAAATCCCAGCTACCCAGCAGATGAAGCAGGAGAATCACAAGTTCTAGTCCAGCCTAGGCAATTTAGTGAGGCTGTTTCAGTCAGCTTTTTAGCTGCTGTGACTGAAAGGACTCAACCAGAACAAATGAAGAGGAGGAAATATTTATTTAGAGGCTCACAGTTTCAGAGGTTTCTCCGTCCATAGAAGGCGGTTTCCATTCCTTGGGCTCTTCATCATAGCAGAAGAGTGTGGTATAGGGAAGCAGCTCACATGAGGATCAGGAAGAGAGAGATTCCACTTGCCAGATACAAACATATACCCCAAAGCCCCACCCCCAATGCCCACCTCCTCCAGCTACACCCTACCACTTTAATTATCACTGTTAATCCCTATCAGGGGATAAATTCTCTGATTGGATTAAGACTGTCACAATCTAATCATTTCTCCTCCAAACCTTGCATTGTCTCACACATGAGCTTTTGGGGGACATCACATTTAAACCATAAAAGAGGCCCTAAGCAACTTAGCAAGACCCTGTATCAAAAAAAAAAAAAGAAAGAAAAGAAAAGAAAATTTTAAAAGGGCTAGAGTTGGTAAAGTGACACATGCCTGTAATCTCTGTGACGTGGGAGACCGAGGCAGGAGGATCATGAGTTCAAAACCAGCCTCAGCAACTTAGTGAGGCCCTGAGCAACTTAGCGAGATCCTGTCTCAAAATAAAACATTAAAAAGGTGGAGGGGCTGGGGATGTGGCTAGTGGTTAAGCACCCCTGGGTTCAATCCCTGGCACTAAAAAAAAAAATAAATTAAATTAAAAAGAGGGAATTGGGGGTATATCCCGGAGGTAAAATCCTCCCAGGTTCAATCCCCAGTAGCAAGGAGAAGGAGAAGAAGGGGAAAGAAAAGAAAAAGCAAAGAAAACTTATATGCACCAGTAGTGATGAAATAATGTTTTTATTATTTTTACTACAAAATTGTTAAAATTATACTTAAAGAATCTAATGGCTCTTTTGAATGTTGAAATTTCCTACAATAACGTAAATGTTCCTAAATTCAATCCAACATTTTCGTATTGAGTATATCAAAATAATGATGAAACTAATTGGCAAATATGAATGTGAACTGGAAGAGTCACCCTGTGGCTAGCCTGGATCCCACTGAGAGAGCCAATCAACCCCAGACAGACAGAAGTATCCAAGCTCTGTGACATTTCTATTTCGGGGCTTCCACCTGGAGCTGTGTCCTCACAGCTGCCCTTGCCTAAACGCCTCCGTGCCATCTCATTCTTAGAATGAAGGGCCGCTCTTCCCAGTCCCACCTAAGAGGCCCTGGCTGCCAGCCCTCCCCCAACCTGTCTCCACCTACATGTTACACACAAGCCATCCCCTACCTCTGCCTGGAACACCTACCCTCTGTGTTCCTACTAACCCCTAAGCACACGTTGCTCCTCAGGTTGGCTCTCTGCCAACGCTAATCAAAATAAGGTCTCTGTACTCCTTGTTCTGCATTTTTATTTCCTCATTTGTACAAATGGAATTAAAAATACGCTCATTTTGAGAAATAAATATAACACACGGTGGGCTCCCAGAACAGTGGTGAGAGTTTATAATAAGTGTTCAATAAACCATCGTTGGGCCTTTCACGTTTCCTTTGTAGATTTATCACAGATACTTGTTTGTGTGTATTTGTTCCCCACTGGACTGTGAACTCCGGAAGGCCAGAGAGCACGTCTTTCGTGCTCACCACTGTACACTCAAGGCCTGGCCCAGGCCCTGACATCAGCATGTATTTGTTGAATGAATAAATTAATTTATCCAATGAGAATACACTTGGCCATAGAAATTATACACAGTAGAGAATCCACATCAAGTCATTGGAGGGGGAATCTGAAAGATCGTAAAATGCTTATACACGAATAGTTTTACCTACTTCCTCTGGCTAGCCACCTCCTACGCCCAGTGCCCTTTGACCTTCCTCCCATCCCATTGTATCCCTTTCTGTCCCTGAGTTTGTTTCTCTACTCTCTGTACCGTCCACACATAGCATCTGGTAGATAGTAAATGCCCCGTACATTTTATTGAATAAGAGGCTGGGACGTTTGGATGGATGAATGAACAGATGGATAACTAGCTGAATGAGAGGATGGGTGTGGTGCCTCCCATGTCGGCTTGGAAGAAATTTCTCATGATTTCAAAGATTCCCCCCATGAAATCTCAACCCTCGATGGTCCCCTCATCCAGTGAAGACCGGAAGTGGTCCCTCTCCTTCAAGTTCATTTAAAACCTGCACATGAATCTGGTCTGATGGGCCCGTGACACTCGAGGCTCCATCTGGGCAGCTTCTCCATTACTCCTAATAGCCAGCCTTGAAATGGAATTACTTCATTCTTCAGAGTAAAGTGCAGGGAGTTTTCCCTCTCTCAACAGCAAGCACACACTGCAAAGACATTCTGCTTCTATAAATATGCTTTTCTAAATGTTAAAGGGTTAGAGCAATTTCCAAAGGTCTCTGCCTCGAAGGAGCCCTCAGATGATATTTAATTGAACTACTTTTGCTTTGAGAAGTGAGGAAACTAAAATGTAAGAAGTGGAAATGCTTCTTGGTTTTATGTCAAAATACAGGCTTCTGGATAAAATAATGGAGAGAGAATTTCCTGTTATTAAACTCGGGAAAATGAACATAAACAGCTCAACCAATCAAAGCCACGTATAGAATTTTGTAGGCTGGTTGGAGGAGAAACTATCTCCTTTTAAACTCTATTTTCAACCCCTTAACAACTGTGGAAGGCACTTTGGTTGATTAAAAATCACTAGAAATCTCTCTCCCTCCTTTGGCCTTGGAAGAAAGTGAACATTAAATATAAACATATCTACCACAAGTTTAAATATTAACTTTTTTCATAATATCCCCCCTGGTGTTTTCTAGGCAAACTTCTTTGAACAGAAGAAACTGAATTTTGTGAAGGTTGAAAGAGAGGAAGGGGAACACCTGAGAGAGGCTGACTCTGAAAAAGAGCAAATGATCGATTTGTCATTTCATATTTGTGAAAACATTCAGATCAAAATTGGCATACTTTCAACCTAAATCACATCAAAGAGCCAGCAATTAAATCCTTGCTCCTGTCGATGTATTCAGAACGCTGGTGTAATTCTGAATTTGATGTGATGCTCTCTGAAGACAAAGAACAGGGGACTGCTGGGTCAGCAGAAGGCAAATGAGTAAATGGGTTTTCTTTGCTGCACAGTCGCAGCTGCTGTGCCCTGCAGAACCCCTGTGGATGCTGTTCCTTCAGACCACAAGGTGAATGGCACCCCCTAGACTCCTGCAGTGAACAACCTGTGCATCCGCACTTGGCACTCTGCAGTCGTGCTAGTCTTTTGTTAGACCAGGGCCTATCCCTCCAATTTGAGGGAAATGCAAACCAAAGACAGGCAGGACCCCAAATCTCATTATGGTAGCCAAAGGGGATACATATTTCTTTTTCCTGACTCCTTGGATCTAGCCTAGGCTCAGTCAAAGAAAGCCAAACCAGGTCTCTTGCCCAGAATTCTGTATCCTAAGGGGATGACACAAAGGGCAAGCACACTGGAGGTTATCAAAGACAACAGTAGTGGCCTGGACAGGCTGGGGTGGGGCAGGGCCGCTGCTCTCAGGTGCCTGGGTGGAGAGGAGACGATCCCAGTGCACATTCTGCCGGCCAAGGTGGCAAAGCAGATGCCTCTTTCTGAGATTCACATAAAGGAATGGCAGTGGCCCCTTGCACTCAATGTAGGACACTTGCAGCAGCTATTGAGCAGTCTGTTCCAGGATCCTAATGCTGATTATCTCCTCCACCATCCTTCCAACACATCAGTCTTTTGCTTAAGTTTGCAGAAATCAATTTCTATGCACATCTATGGTCTGCCCCGCAAAGCCTCAGCTGCAGACCCCCTTCTTGCCAGATAATCCCACCTTGCTTTGTCACCTACAGGTCCCCAGCAGAGGCCAGATTTAATAGGGTATGCAGAATTAGAAGGGAAGGAACACATTGGATGAGACTACCTGGATAATAGGAATCAGTCTCCGGAGGCTGAATTTTTTTTAACAGATGTGGATGATAGAAACCATCTATTCTAAACCCTTCATTTGGGGGAGGAAACCAAGAGGAGGCAGGTGAGTTGCTCAAGGTCACCAAGCTAGTTAATAGAAGCTTCAGTAAAGCCTGTGATCTCAGCTTCTTAGTTGCATTATTTATGGGGGCACCATGGTGTGGCTGGGGTTAAACAAAGAAGGGGCATGATTCAGCTCACCGTGCTTTGCCTAAAAGCTCACAGGATGCTCTACTAAAATTAATTTTGCCTTCAAATTTTAATCCCGGTCCAGAAGCACAACTCTGACATATGAAATTTAAGAACAATGTCATAAGGCATTTTGAGTGTAAAATTTTTAATTAAGATTTATAGGATGGACACACCTCCTCTTGTGGTTAAGGAGTAAGAACCCAGAGGATTGGAAAACAGAGCCAGGATGTGCAGGCCACAGTGAACTGCCTACACAGCCCTATCTGTCCATCTCTTCTCCTAGAATATAAAGTAGCCTTTGTCCTGCAAATGCTGCAAATAATGTGGGCATGGAACAGTAATGGGAAACAGAGGTGCCTGATCCTCACAATGTATTGTTTCAGTGCCTCGTCTAATGTCCCTTCATAGCATGGGAAACATCAGGAAAGAATGAAAACAAATCTTCTTTTTTTCTTTCAGTCATGGACTAAGTGTTTTTAGTAGAAACATAAAAATTCAGTGGAAAATCTTTCCACCTCTATATCTCACACAGCGCTCTAAGACACAAGGAGTAGGAAATTTTAGCTCCAATTTACAGATCTAGAAGCAGAGGCCTAGAAAGGAGACAACAAAAGCCAACCCGATGGCGTATGCTTGTAATCCCCACGGCTCGGGAGGCTGAGACAGGAGGATCGGGAGTTCAAAGCCAGCCTCAGCAAAAGCAAGGCACTAAGCAACTCAGTGAGACCCTGTGTCTAAATAAAATACAAAATAGGGCTGGGGATGTGGCTCAGTAGTTGAGTGCCCTTGAGTTCAATCCCTGGTACCTCACCCAAAAAAGGAAAAAAAGGAGACAGTAGAAGCCTTGGCCCCTGTCTCCAAGCTTCTCCAGTAGACCACAGTGGCCATATAAAGTAGAGGTCAGCAAACTCTTTCCACAAAGAGCCAGATGGTAAAAATACAGTCACAACTTCCCAACTCTGCCACTGTGGTGACTGCAGCCAAAGGCAATAAGCAAATAAACGGGAGAAGTTGTGCTCCAATGAAGCTTTATTTTAAAAAACAGGCTGTAGGTCAAATCTGACCCGTGGAACCACAGCTTGCCCACCCATTCAGAGGTCAGAGTTCACCATCCCCACCCTCTAGTGCCCACACATTCAATCGTCCAGCCTCTTTAAACTCGCCCCTGAACATCTTTCAGATGGTAACATCATCTCTCAAATCCAGAGGTGGTGATTACCATGGTAAGAGGCAACATCCCAAATTTTTCATGAACTGTTGCAGGCGGGTAAAGTTTTCTGACAAAATCACATTGTTGGGACAATCTTCACTTGTCAGAGGAAAAAAACCTCTCACTCCCCACACGGGTCCCTCCACATAACATGCATCACAATGCAATCCCATCCATAGAATTAGCATGCGACATCTCATCTCCTGTGCAAGCATTTTTGCCTGAAAAACTAGGCAGCAGTCTCACAGTGACAACATGAGAATAACTTGTCATTCTGGTAATGGTCTAACTGCATATAAGTGTCTGTCATAATGAAAATTGGTCTCTTCCATTTCAATTTATTTTGTCAACAATCCAAATGAAGCCTGAATATATCTTCCAACACCACCACACGCAAACCAAATAGGAAAGAGAACTTTAAAATGAACCTCATCATCATATGACTAAATATTTACATTAAAAAAGATTCTCTCTTCTGGAAGATGTCCCAGCTCTGCTGTTCTCCCCTGCCAGTACACCTGCAGCTTTTTGTAACTAATTAAGGAACTCCAGAAAACACATTCAAAAGGGCCTCAGCAAACAGATGCACACTCCATTAATTAAACAAGCTGGAGCAATCGCCCAGGCTGTAATTGGAAAATGTGCTTCTTTCCTCCATTTTGAAGGCAATCACAGTTATTTGCAAATGCTTTTTGATAGTTTCTCAAAAGAGAAAGCCGGCTAGCAGCAGGCTCTGGCTTCCTCTGGCAGGCGGGGCAGATGTTTGGGAAAGGTTGGAGGGAGGAGGCAAAGTCATCCAGGTTCTCTAATTAGCTCTTCTGCCCCTTCCTCCCCCTGTAGGAGACTGTGCTAATTAGAAAAGGAAGTTTAAGTGCTAAAAAAAGAAAGAGAGTCTGTTAATGCTACTTAGTGGCACAAAGACCGTCCTGCACAGTGCAGTCCGGGGCTCTAATTGGGGTGGGTACTCGTCCAAGTGTGTGCAAAGCTAGCCAGCAACCAGGTGCCCTACCCCTGCCCCTACCTGAGTTTGCATTGTCTGCAGAGCCAGTGATGGGAGCAGGAAGACGGTAGAGAAGGTCATTGGAGGGGAGAACCAGGAAAGAAAATAGCCCAGAGTCTCTCCTATCTTCTTGCCCTTGGCTTCCAGGCAACGTTTCAGGGGAACCTCTACACAAAGTAAAATTCCCTCTTGGTGAGGTTATCCTGGTAGGTGAACATCCCTATCAGGGCTAACAGACACCATGACCTCCAGAGGCCAGTACTCAGGTTAAGCTATTGTTTCTTAGCAGCATATTCACCCTGCCACACTTTGCCTGGGATGTAGGACTGGGTCTCTGCAAACTAGCATCTCCCTTGCCCGCTGACTTCCTGTTCGGAGCTGCTGGTGGGGCACTGGAGGGAGATTGGAAAGCCAGGGAGACAGAAAGGATTTGCTCTTTCCTGTTGTGCTGTTTTCTGTTGGCATCACGCCAGGAGTGGTCCTTCACTCCGGCAGCAATAGTTGGTCCCGCTTTCCAGTTTCTTCCAACATTCCCTGAAATAACCTCATTGCATCCTGCTCATCCATCCAGATGCACCATGTCACAGCAGCTGGCAGGACTCTCTGCTCCGGGTTCTGAGTTCCAGTTCCATAGAGTCCCTCCTCCAGGAGTCTAGATTCCAATGACTTTATCTTCTTACCTTTGCTTTATAAGCCCCCAAGAGTATTGTATGCTTTCTGCAGTGACTACCTTTTGATACCTTGACATCCCTTTTTTGCTTTTTTAGGTTTTTTTTTTTTTTTTTTTTTTTTTTTTTGGTGTGGCACTGGGTATTGAACCCAGGGGTGCTTTACCACTGAGCCACATCTCCATCCCTCTTTTATATTTTATTTAGAGACAGGGTCTTGCTGAGATGCTTAGGGCCCTGCTAAATTGCTGAGGTTGGCTTTGAATTCATGATCCTCCTCCTTCAACCTCCAGAGCCGCTGGGGTTATAGGCGTGGGTCATCACACCCAGCCATCTCAACCCTTTTTATATTTTATTTTGAGACAGGGTCTTCCTAAGTTGCTTAGGACCTCTCTAGGTTGCTGAAGCTGGTCTTGAACTGGCAGATCCTCTTGCCTTAGCTTCCCAAGTCCCTGGGATTACAGGCATGCCTCACCATGTCGAACTCCTTAAATTCCTTTTAAAAGGATAATTTAATATAAGAAAACTCATGTGATTTTTTTTAACCTCTGGCTTAACTCTGGTTGATCCAATATTTGATACAGGAATGGTCCCAGGAAATTCATCCTCAGAGATAGAATTCCAGGATTGGTTTGGGTATGTCCTTAGGCTTTGAATGCAGTGATGGAGCTCTTGAGAAATGAGATCTTACTAATAGTAACCCGTCATGGGCAGGGGCATCCTGACAAAATCAAATCATCACCTGTAATTGGTCATGATGGGGTCACTACTGCAACAATTTCCTTGGGAGCAAGTGGCTGAGCACTTGAGTATTAAATAGTGGCAATGACTCCAAGGATCATACAGTGAGATGGTTGCTTCTAATTGCACTGAAGAGATTAAGAAAATGATAAACTCAGAGCTTTGAATATTTAGCTTAAGTCATGATCAAAGAACCGGAAAGCTTTGATGGCAACACTAAAATAAATTATTGTTTCTTGAAGCTGCAGGTTCTATCTCAACCAAAACCAGATTCATAGGAAAACCTAAATTGTAAGAGTGGCTATGATCACTTGTTAAATTCTCAGATTCACAAAGTCTCATGTGTTAAAGTTAAGGTCCTGATTGGGAAGGAGGGGGGCTTTACAATTACAACAGGAGTATCTGGGTGAACCCAGATGAAGCTGAGGATTTTAAACCCTTGTCTTTCTGGGCCTCTTTTTCATAGAAAGGAGCAGGATCTCCTCCTGTAGCTAGGAGACTAATCTCCCCTTGCTTGAAGGTCTTGTAATACTTTGACTGACACCTTGCAAGTGTATGCTTATTTTCCTCAAAACACACTCAGCCTCAGTTATCTATTGCCACACAACAAATTCCTGTGAAACTTCGTGGCCTGAAGAAACCATAAACTTCTCATTATCTCTCACAGTTCCTGATAGTCAGGAACTCAGGAGCAGCTTAGCTGGCAATTCTTGATCAGGGTCTCTCATAAGGAGGCAGACAAGATGTCCACTGGAGATCAGCCACTGAAGGCCTGAGGACTAGAGGATCTGCCTCCAAGATGCTCGCTCTGAAGCCTGAAAGTCGGTGCTGGCTGTGGCAGGAGGCACCGGTTTCTCACCACCTGGACTTCCCAAAAGGCTGCTTGAGCGTCACACGGTGGCAGACCTTCTTGAGAGTGAGTGATCAAAGACAGCACCCAGGGTAGCCATGGCCCTTCCCCAGCCACAGGTAATTGTATTGGGGTGGACGTTGACCTGGGAGCTTTTCTTGGGAGAAGTCCCACTAAAAAAGAGAAAGTAGAGCCAATGGAGCTTGTTGGATTATGTTTCCCGGGATTTTGACCTGGAAGATTTGGTGGATAAAGCCTAATCCTAAAGGTTGTGAGTGAATGGAAGTTACACAGAAGCAGGAGCCACCAGGCAGAGAAAGACACAAGGAAGAGCAGGGCACAGATGCAGGAAAGGATGTCAGTAATAGAAGGAATGGCAACTATTAGGAGATGTTACATTACCTTAAAATGGCATATCTGCAAACTCCTACTGAGGGGTTAAAATAACCCAGCAAGCAGAAAGGCCTCAGCCCTTCTAGTCCCTGAACTGACTCTTCAGTAGCTCTTGGAACCACGTCTGAGGCCGATCTCCATTTTAACATCCTCCTCGTAAAACCTCACTGTGGCTTCATCATAAGCTTCTGTTCCTTACAACAAAAGCAGCCAAATGAGACAGAATTGTCTCAAATAAGGGATTTGCTATGATTTGGGTGCTTTTGTCCCCCGGTGGTTCGTGGGTTGGAAGCTTGATCCTCTGTGTGGTGGTGAACTTTTAAGAGGTGCAGCCTAGTGGGAGGCCCTTAGGTCTGTGGTAGCATGCCTGTGGAAGGGATTGTGGGATTCCAGCCTCTCTGGCTTCCTTGTCTTCAAGATGGGATTTCTTCGACACTCCTGACAGCCACCATCCACCACAAGGTCCTCACCAAAGTCAAGTTGTGCTGGTGCCAGGTTCTTGAATCTCCAAAAGTGTGAGCTAAGTAAACCTCTTTTCTTTATGAAGTTAGATTGTCTCAAGTATTTCATTATGGCAACAGAAAGAAACTACTATAGCATCTGGAGGTTTACATAGCTCCCTCACAGTATGTGCAGAGTGAGATATGGTATGGTTGTGGGTATTGAACCCAAGAGTACTCTACCACTGAGCTACCTCCCCAACCCCTTTGTTTTTTTATCTTGAGGCAGGGTTTCACTAAGTTGCCTTGGCTGGCCTCAAACTTGTGATCCTCCTATCCAGTTTTTGGGATTATAGGCATGCACAGCTCTGTGTGTCTCTAAGTTAACAAATTTCCCTCTCTGAACCCCAACTTGATTACCAACAAAATGAAGAGTAGTAACATCACACTCTCTGACTTGTGAGAATTAAGGGGTACTGTGCATTCAGCACCACCACTGCTACACAGCAAACACCAAATAAGCAACACCCAACTGCTGTCATCATCATCATCGTCGTCATCATTGACATTGTGACCTTCAAAATCTAGTGGGGGCAGCCAAGTGGACTTAATTTTGAAAATATGTAACTTTTCTTGGGATGATAAAAACTGTGGCTTCTTCCATCACTAGAATCTTACAATTTGGCCCAGTCCTGTTGTGTCAACTGTGAGGACAGTATGGCCTACAGGAGAAGTTCAACAAAAACATTTTAAATTAATTAATTTTATGTTCAACATCTCTAGCAATTAGAGAAATGCAAATCAAAACTACACAGAGATTCCATCTCACTCCATTCAGAATGGCAATCATCAGGAATACAAGCAACTGGGGCTGGGGTTGTGGCTCAGCGGTAGAGCGCTTGCCTCGCATGTGTGAGGCACTGGGTTCCACGCTCAGCACCGCATAAAAATAAATAAATAAATAAAGGTATTGTGTCCAACTACAACTAAAAAAAATTTTTAAAAATAAGAATACAAGCAACAGTAAATGTTGTCGAGGATGTGGGTGAAAAGGTACATTCACACATTGCTGGTGGGACTGCAAATTGGTGCAATCACTCTGGAAAGAGTATGGAGATTCCTCAGAAAACTTGGAATGGGATCACCATTGCTATCCCACTCCTAGGTTTATACCCAAAGGATTTAAAATCAGCATATTATAGTGACACAGCCATATCATTTTTTTATTTTTTATAGCAGTTGAATTCACAATAGCTAAACTAGGTGCCCTTCAACAGATGGAAAGATAAAGAAAATGTGGTACATATACACAATGGAATATTATTCAACCTTTAGAAAGAATGAAAATATGGCATTTTCCAATAAATGAGTGGAACTAGAGAATATTATACTAAGCGAAATAAGCAATTCCAAAGAATCAAAGGACAAATGTTTTCTCTAATATGCAGATGGTAATTCACAATAAGGGGTGGGGAGGGAATAGTGGTATTTTGGACTAAACAGAGGGGAATGAAGGCAGGGGAGGGGTCATGAGGGTAGGAATGATAGTAGAATGAATCAGACATTAATACACTGTGTGCATATATGATTACATGACCTGTGTAACTCTACTTGAATGAGAACTTGTACTCCATTTTATGTATGATGTGTCAAAATGCATTCTACTGTCATGTATAACTAATTAGAACAAATTTTAAAATAATAAAGCTTCTAAAACAATTAATTAATTTTAATTAATTAATTAATACATTGTCTTGAAGGAAAAATATTAAAGACCACTTTTCCTTCAGCTCCCTGTCCTCTTCCTTACTTGTCCAGGGATGGAGACTGTCACTGGGGTGGTCAGGTTTGTGAACACTGACTGGGCAGAAGGAGGAGGTAGCTGGTTTGGGAGGTCTGTGAACATGCAGTGGTAGAGTAAGGAAGCCAATGGAAAATACCCAGCCACCCTCCTCCCCTCCTGCCCTACAGGGCATCAGCCCTGGCACATACTGAAGCCACAGGTGCCAGGAACTGAGACTAGCACTCTTTTGCTCAGTTCCACTCCCTGATTAAAAAGTCCTCTGGCTCTGGGAGGGGTAACGTGGATAAGCCTTTTCTCTTCAGGAACTGAGCCTCCAGTCCTGACACTGAGGGACCACATAAGCAAAGCAAGACCCGTATTCTACTATATTTCCATGGAAGAGTGAGTTTAAACATCTTTCCATGTTGCTCATTCCAACTTGCCAGAGTCCTCTGTGTCTGGAGTCAAGTGTCAGCTTCTCATTTGCCATTGTTCCTTTCCCTCAGGGTTCTGGAGAAAAGAGTGAACAGAATTTAAGTTTTCCTGGGTTCTTAGCCAAGCTTCACCTCAATACCATCTTTCATCCAGATTCCTGAGAGAATAAACAAGTTGATGAATATAATACACACTCCCTGGCCTCAAGAAACTCATATTTAGGGGAGAACTGACTCCTAGCTCTTCTCAGCCTTAGGTATCGAGCGGACCCTCTGTGCAGGTTGTTGCAGCTACAGGATGGTGAAGACTCTGGTTCCCTGAGAGTCTGTGTGGGAAATAGTCCCTTGCCAGCCTGCATTGCCAACTTGGCATAGAAAAAAATGTCTATATACATGTTTGTTGTGTTAAGCTAACAATTTTAGCATTGTTTGTTATCAATAGCTTAGCCCCCTCCTAAGTCTCAGCCCCTGGCCATGGGTCCTAAAAAGATGGGTCCTAGTGACAAAAACACAGCAGCCAGGATGCAAAACAAACCCTCAAGTTACCAAAATATAATGGAAAAAATATATATGTATATATAATATATAATGAAAATTATATAATATATAATGAAAATTGTATTTATGGAAGACACCTCTTGCTCTGATAAGAAGATATATTGGGGGCTGGGGTGTGGCTCAGCGGCAGAGCGCTCGCCTAGCACGTGCGCGGCCCAGGTTCGATCCTCAGCACCACGTACAAATAAAGGCATTGTGTACAACTAAAGTAAATGAATAAATATTTTTTAAAAAAAAAAAAAAGAAGATATATTGGAGGAAGTTCAAGTATGACCTACACCCTGACTTAACTCCAAAGACATAATGCTTGTTGAATATCAATAAAATCTCCTGAGAGTCTGTGTCAGTCATCCTTCTAATACTGTAACAAAACACCTGAGAATATCCATTTTAAAAAAATGAAAGATTTATTTTGACTCACAGCTCTGGAGGTTTCAGTCTGACTGGCGGGCCCTGTTGCTTTAGGACCTGTCAACAGGCAGAATATCGAGGTGGGGAGCACACGGTGGAGCAAGCTTCTCCCATAATGGCGGTAGAGAAGCAAAAAGAAAGGAAGAGGAAAGGCCAGAATCCCATTGTCCCCTTTAAGGGCATGCTCCCAGTGACCTAACTCCGCTGTACTAGGCCCGTCTTCCTGAAAGTTCCACCACCTCCCAATAGCACTGGGCTGAGGACAACGTCTTTGCACATGGGCCTTTGAGCCCTCTGCTTCAAATCCAAACTATAGCAGCGTCTAACTGACAAGTTCTCTCTGTTCTGATCTCCTAAATCACATTATTTCAGGATCCTGGGGGCCATGGATCCTAAAGAGATGGGTCCTAGTGACAAAAACACAGCAGCAGGATGCAAAACAAACCCTCAAGTTACCAATATATAATGAAAATTGTATTTATGGGAGACGCCCCTTGCTCTGATAAGAAGATATATTTGAGGAAGTAAGAACTACACAGGTTGAAAAGAAATAAGTGGCTAGGAAGAGTAGAGGTATGGGAAATGAGAGGCCATAAAAGGATGTCAGAGGAACAGTGACTCGACTCATGGCAGATGGTGGAAGGAGGCCCTAGAGACTCTGGGCAACTGTGTGGCTTTTCCTTTCCCATATTCCTAGAGTGCTAAATCATTTAGCTTTCCTCCCCATCCCACAAACACGTCTAAGCAGATCATTTTAAGCAAAGCACTCTCTTTCCCAGCTGATAAAGTTACAATTTATGGCTCCTATTATTTTATTATCACATGGTCATTTGTCACATCTCTTCCCACTTACTGGAGATTCAAAGAGCACTGGACTTTCTACCTAGGCAAATTCTGCTAACTAAGGTGAACAACAAAGCTTCCTTTTTTTTTTTTTCTTTGTCCCCCAATATTGGGGGTTGAAACCAAGGGCCTGGAAACTGCCAGTCAAGTATTCTACCACTGAGCTTACACCCCCAGCCTTTTTTTATGTGTATATTGAGACAGGATTTTCCTAAGTCACCCAGGCTAGCCTTGAAGTTGTGAGCTTTCTGTCTCAGCCTCCAGAGTAGCTGGGATCACAGGCGTATGCCACCATGCCCTGTAGAAAGCTTCCTTCTGAGGAAAAATTTTCCAACCCATAAATATGCCTGTCTAGTTCCCTAACCATATCTCCAGGTACTTGGGTGGGTATAACAGGTTGAATTTGCTTAATAGGTTGCAGTGACTTCAGTAATGAGGGAAGAAGTTTTAGAATGGAAGCCACGTTAGGAGAGTGAAGAAAGAAGGTACAAGAGTCTCCCCACTGGCTTTGTGAAGCCTGGATCATTTACCTCCAGACTTAGATGAGAAAGAAATAAAATTCTACCTTGTCCAAAGTATTGCTATCTTGAATTTTCCATTATTTGTGGTTAAACCTAATGTTCCCTGAATCTGTGGGACTTCCTACGTCTCCCCCTCTTTAGTAGGAAAGAAGGAAAACATATGCTCTGACCCTTCAGATCCCATAGCTTTTTGTGTGTGTGTGTGTGTGTGTGTGTGTGTGTGGTGGTGGTGGTGGTGGTGGTGGTGGGGATTGAACCCAGGGCCTTGTGCATGCAAGGCAAGCACTCTACCAACTGAGCTATGTCCCCAGCCCCAGATCCCATGGCTTATAGGCATCAAAAATTTTCAAAAAGCTTGAGCACTTTCCAAATTGCTCTGAGGAGAATGATAAGCACAGAATGGTACATCTGGTAGGAGTGTCAACACAAAGAACCGAAAGTAGGAACATCTGGAATTAGTGGGTAGCTTTTCTAAAGCCATGCTTTATTACAAAATCCAACAGAACTATATTTTTTAATATTTATTTATTTGCTTTAGTTGTACACAATGTCTTTATTCTTATGTGGTGCTGAGGATCAAACCCAGGCCATGCCCGTGCTAGGCGAGTGCTTTACCACTGAGCCACAATCCCAACCCCCAACAGAACTATCTTAACTTAAATTCTCTATTCTCCGACATAAGTTAAGAGCATCTAAGCTCAAGTTAGAGTAAGAAAAAAAATGGAAATTAATTAGCTCAAAGAACTGTGAACGGGCTGGGGCGATGGCTCAGCAGTAGAGCACTCGTCTCGCATGTGTGAGGCCCTGGATTCGATCCTCAGCACCACATAAATAAAATAAAGGTATTGTGTCCACCTAGAACTAAAAAAAATTTTTTTAAAAAAAATCAAGTGTGGTAATTTGCTAGTACAGGTGAACCCAGGGATTTACCAATGTTGTTCTCTTTCATTCATTTGCTTTCTCTGTCTCTATCTCTTTGTCCTTCTTCACTTAGTGGGTTGACTTTGTTCTATAATGTAAACTTTTCTCCATTAAGCAGAGAAAGATGGTTCTTGATGGTGCCAAACTCACATCCTCCCAGCCAGAGCACCATGCCTCTTTGCTTGATGCCACGTCAGTGCTGGAGAAGACCACGTTTGATACGATCTATCCCCGTGACAATTAGTCACTATCACTGTGAAATGAGGTATGGGTGGAATGGGAAGAACTGGGATGAAGGATAGAGGCTGACATTTTCATTCAAATAGAATGGGTAGAAGGACTGTTAGATAAAATTCAGGCCAGCAGGCCATACCCCCAGGTGCCTTCCGGGAAGTGCCCATCTCTTGTGAGAATCCACCTTTGGCGGGCTTCGAGTCCCCACCCTTCCTGATTCTGGGAATACTTGCCTCTGCAGGAATTCACCCCAGGGCGGGCTCTCCTTTTCTGAGCCAATCTGGACCATACAAGTCACGCTCCTGCCACTCTGTACTTAAGCCCCGGCCAGTCCAGAATGCTCCGCTCTTTCACCAGCTCTCCCCTTTCCCTGTCCTCCTTTCTCCCCTTTCCCATTCCCCTCTCCCTTATTCCCTTTGCCCCTTTCTCCCCTTCTCCCCTCCCCTTAATAAACCCTCCTTTTACTACAAGGTGGTCCCAGGGTGGTTTTTGCCCTTCATTTGGCGCCCAAACGTGGGGCCCGTCTCTAATCAGAGGACAAAGCCCCTGGGAACCACTTTTTGCCCATTTTTCAATCGCTGACTCTGACATACTCACCGCCGGTCATCGGATTGGTAAGCCCCTCCATCCCCAGGGCTACTAAACCCATTGGGCCTTTCACAGTGGGAACTGACCATTGATTGTCCGGCAGCCCCACTGGCCCATATGGGGGGATTGCACCCCATCTAAGACCTTCAAGGTTACAGTGGGCCCCAAGGAGCTCGCTCTTTCTCTCTCTCTCTCTCTCTCTCTCTCTCTCTCTCTCTGGGAACACACTTCCAGCCTGGCCACTGCTGCCACTGCCGCGCTCGGCACCCGGCAGCCCCGCCCATGTCTGCGCACATCTGTCCCCATCCGCAAGTCTGCGCGGCATGGCAGCCCCGCGCTCTCGCCCCCACTGCCACGGCGCACTCAGCCTCCGGACTTAGGTCTCATTCCTCCCATCCAGGACGGGAGGAGCTCTCTCTAGTGCTTGCCCTCTCCCTCTCCCTCTCCCTCCCTCCCTCTCTCTCTTCCTTTTCTGGGAACAATTGAAGAAAGCCCTTTTTCCCCAGCCTCTAGCCTCCGGACTTGGGTCTCTCCTTCCCATTCAGGATGGGACATAGAAAATCCCTGTGCAGGGTGGCCCATTGTCCTCTGGTCCCTTTGGACCCCATGTCTGTTTGACTCCGGTGATGACTGGGTCTCATGGAGTTGGATCCCTGATATGTAACTTAAGGGGGACGGTCTTCAGGATAATATAACTCTCCCATTCGGAACGGGAAAATGGGGGCTTCTTCTTCTTCATCATCCCTCCCGGTTGACTCTCAGCCTCAGTTTCGCTGTCACTCATTCTTTGTTGCTCTCATACCCACTCCGATCCCCCCCCAGCTGACTCCCCTCTACAGTGCCTCTTAAACAACCTAGTCACTCTTGGCCTAACTTCCGACCCAGGGTTGGAGGTTCTGCCTCCTCCATAATTTCCATGCTGGTCGGGACCCCGCCTCTAGTCCCTCCTCTTCCTTCTCCACCATCTTCCATGCCCACCTATTTTCTGGCCCCTCCCCTCCCATTGCTGGCTTCCTGCCAGCCACACCAGTTCCAGGCCTCAATTTTTCTTCAGCCCCCTCCCTATGGCTTCTGAGCCAGCTCCGGTTTCTCCAGTTTCTCCCCCAGTGGTTTCTGCACAGTTTCCAACTTCTCCCCCTGCGGCTTCCATGCCCATTCTGACTCCTGGCTTCGGCTCCTTCCCCTTCTCCTGCTGCGGTACCAGTGTCGCTCTTCCGCCACCCACTACTTCTTTAGTCCTCCTGTTACCTTCTGCGGAAATGTTTTCTCCCACCCACCCATTCCCCTTATAATACTCCCATATCCAAGCTTTCTTTCTCCTCTGCTCAAACCCATTCATTTGCTCGTTGCACTAGTTTTCAAGCCACGAGCTCTTTCCTTCAGCAGGCTCACAAACCCTTCCTCTTCCTCTTCCCATGTCTGAGCCATTCCGCCATTCCACTATTCCACTTCTTCGGCTCCTCCTCGTTTTTCCTCCTCCTCCCTCCTCTTCCTCTAGTCCCCGCTTGCTTTTTCCATCCTCTAGCTCTCCTCCTCCCTCCTCTCCATCTCCCTCACCCACTTCTTCCTTTGTTCTAAATGGGCATTAACTTTTATAAACTCCAAAAAGTAATCCAATAGAAGAAAAGAAAAAAAAGTTAAACTCCTTAGACATGAGGTTTCTGCTCAGAATAAGTTTTCCCCCTCCCACCTTCCAGACCTCAGCTAAGACTTACATTGAAATGCAAATGGAGAAGCCTGCAAGCTCCAGAGATGGCTCAGGCCCCAGAAGAAGAAAGAAAAAAAAAAAAAAAAGAGTAAAGTGTCCTTTACTGAATACCACCCAGTCACTTTTGAGCTCATGATTTTTGCTATGGTTACATGTGCACACTTGTGTTCTGTGCTTGTATATCTATATGTGTGTATGTCCACACATCATATACATGATATCAAGATTGGCAAATAGAAAATGAGCACTCATGAAAATTTTATAAATGGATCCAAATACCTTTAATTCACTTGATTTAAAAGTGTTCAATTTAAATTGGGTAAACAAATGAAAATAAAGTTGCCTTTAAAATGAAACTTATAAGTCTCTCTAGGTGGTCAAAGAACTAGTAAAATGTTGCCTAATATCCATTGGTCCTAGGACTTCTCTTCAGCAAGGAAGAAATCACTAGTACTGTTCAGTCTGATATTTTGGTAAAAGTAAAGTAGATTTGACATGGGATTACTCATTTGTGAGTAACTTTGTTTGGTAAACATCTGATTAATTTTCAAGGTTAAAATGCTAACTGTTAAATATGCCACCAAGAAACTCCTTGAATTCTATTGGGTAACATTATTGATTGTTTTCATAAACTAACTGGTAAATTAAAAAGGTTTTAAGGTTGCTTTGTCATCACTGAAAAGGTTGAAGTTCCAACAGGTATAATTCTATATACTTAAAATTTTGTTCTTGTGAAGTGGTTAACAGATGTGTGTGATTCTGCATAAAGGTTTATAAAAGATTGCTGTGTCTGCAGAGGCTCAAAGGTTTCAACTGTTCCAATTAAGAGTATTGTAAATAACAAAATATTTTTATTAAGATGAAATAATTTGTCTAAATTCAAATTATTATAAGGAATTGTTTCGACTTTTCCACAAAAGGTTAAAAGCTCTCAGCCTTTCTTTAATTCGTTCTAAATGTAATATTGTGTTAGCTAATGTTCATGGGAACTCGAGCAACAATATATGTAAACTCTGTAGAATTCTATTTAAGAAGCAGAGATCAGCTTCAGAACTAGAACACCTGACCTAAGATTTATAAAGAACCCCACCTTACCTGAGATAAGGCGCTGGCCTTCCACCTTAACTACATGCCAGAATGACCCCAAAGTACACCAAACTTCAATTCATTTACTGTTATGGTCATAAGAGTGATTCTTGTTGTTAAGACTACTAGGATCTCAAACAGGGGTTATAGTATATAACTCAGTCAAAATTCAAGATAGTTATTACACAAACTAAATGTGTCTTTACTCTTGTTAATTCTATTTTGTATTTTCTTTATAAATGGTCTAAAGGTTGCCTTTTAATGTTTTGCAGAGGTATCACTTCAAGAACACAACCTGAGTTAATTTAAGCCATCACCTACAGGACAGATAGGGAACGCAGACCCCAGCCAATAAAAGGGTAAATGACTGTAAGTTTATGAACATTAAAGTTGAAGCCCAGTGTTCTTGATTTAAGATTGGTGAGACCAATTTGCTAGATGTTTAAGATCAAGACTTTAAGTTAAATTAAAAGGGCCAAGAAAACCAATATTTGGCTCTTGCTTCTTTTTTTCCTTTTTTTTTTTAACTGTTCTTTTTAGATATACATGATAGTAGAGTGTATTTTGACATATTATATGTACATGGATTATAAATTAGGATCCCATTCTTGTGGGTGTACAATGTAGTTTCACTGTTGTGCATTCATATATGAACATAGGGAAGTTGTGTCTGATTCATTCTACTATCTTTCCTATTCCCTTCCCCCCCTTCCTTTCATTCCCCTTTGCCTAATCCAATGAACTCCTAATCTTCCCTCCACCCACCCCACCCTTATTGTGTGTTAGCATCCACATTTCAGAGATAACATTCAGTCTTTGGTTTGGGGGGATTGGCTCATTTATTTTATTTTAATTTTTTATATGTAAAAAACTCTTTATTTCTTTTTTTAAAAAATTTATTTGTTCTTTTTAGTTATACATGGCAGTAGAATGTTTTTTGACATATCATACATACATGGCGTATAACTTTCCATTCCTGTGGTTGTACGTGATTTGGAGATACACTGGTTGTGTATAATATATGGAATAGAAAATTTATGTCTAATTCATTTAAGTGTCTTTCCTATTCCCATCCCCCACCCTGGCCTGCCCTTCATTCCCCTTTGTCTAATACAATGAACTTCTATTCTTCCCTCCCACTCCCTTTATTGTGTGTTAGTGTCCACATATCAGAGAGAACATTTGGCCTTTGGTTTTGGGGGATTTGCTTATTTCACTCAGCATGCTAGCCTCCAGTTCCATCCATTTACCAGCAAATGCAATAATTTTGTGTTTCTTCATGACTGAATAATATTCCATTGTGAATATTTACAAATTCTCTTTATCAGTTCATCTGTTGAAGGGTACCTAGGTTGGTTCCATAGCTTAGCTATTGTGAATTGAGCTTCTATAAACATTGATGTAGATGTATCACTCTAGTATGCTATTTTAAGTCCTTTGGGTATATGGTGAGAAGTAGGATAACAGGGTCAAATAGTGGTTCCATTCCAAGTTTTCTGAGAAATTTCTGCTTTTCAGACTGGCTGCACCATTTTTCAGTCCCACCAGCAATGTATGAGTGTACCTTTTCCCCTATATCCTCACCAACATTTATTGTTACTTGTATTCTTGATAATTGCCATTCTGACTGAACTGAGATAGAAAATCAGTGTAGTTTTAATTTGCATTTCCCTAATTGATAGAGATGTTGACATTTTTTCATATATTTGTTGACTGATCATATTTCTTCTTCTGTGAAGGGCCTGTTCAGTTCCTCTGCCCATTTATTGATTGATTTTTGTTTGTTTGTTTGTTTGTTTGTTTGTTTGTTTGTTTTAGTGCTAAGTTTTTTGAGTTCTTTATATATCCTGGAGATTAATGCTCCATCTGAGGTGCATGTGGCAAAGATTTTCTTCTATTCTGTAGGCTCTCTGTTCATGTTCTTGATTGTTTCCCTTGCTGTGAAGAAGCTTTTTAGTTTGATTCCATCCCATTTATTGATTCTTGATTTTACTTCTTGCGCTTCAGAAGTCTTGTTAAGGAAGTCAGCTCCTAAGCCAAGAGAATGAAGAGTTGGGCCCACTTTTCTTCTACTAGGTACAGGGTCTTTGGTCTAATGCCTAGGTCCTTGATCCATTTTGAGTTAAATTTTGTGTAGGTTAAGATATAGGGGTCCAATTTCATTATACTATATGTGGATTTCCAGTTTTCCCAGCACCATTAGTTGAAGAGGCTATCTTTTCTCCAACATATGTTCATGGTAGCTTTGCCTAGTATGAGATGACTGTAGGTATGTGGGGTTGTCTCTGTGTATTCTATTCTGTACCATTGATCTCCATGCCTGTTTTTGTGCCAATACCATGCCATTTTTGTTACTATAGCTCTGTAGAATAATTTAAGGTCTGGTATTGTGATGCCTCCTGCTTCACTTTTCCCACTGAGGATTGCTTTGGCTATTCTGGGCCTCTTATCTTTCTAAATGAATTTGATTACTGCTTTTGCCTTTCTGTGAAGAATGTCATTGGAGTTTTAATAGGATTTGCATTGAATCTGTAGAGCAGTTTTGGTAATATGGCCATTTTGGCTATATCAGTTCTGCCTATCCAAGAATATGGGAGTTTGTATCTTCTAAGGTCTTCTTCAATTTCTTTCTTTAGTGTTCTGTAGTTTTCATTGCAGTGGTCTTTCACTTTTTTTGATTCCCATGTTTTTGTTTTTGTTTTTTTGGGGGTTTTGTTTCTTTGTTTTTTGGGTTTTTGAGTCCACTGTAAATGGGATAGTTTTCCTAATTTATCTTTCAGCTGATACATCATTGATGTATAGGAGCACAATACATTTATGGGTGTTAATTTTATATCCTGATACTTTGCTGAATTGATTTATGAGTTCTAGAAGTTTTATGGTGAAGATTTTTGAATCTTCCGAATACAGAATCTTGTTCTCAGCAAATAGAAATAGTTTGAGCTCTTCATTTCCTATTTGGATCCATTTAATTTTTTTCATTTGCCTAATTGCTCTGGTTAGGGTTTCAAAGACTATGTTGAATAGAAGTGAGAAAAGAGGGCATCCTGCTTGTTCCAGTTTTTAGAAGGAATGCTTTCAATTTTTCCCATTTAGAATGATTTTGGCCTTGGGTTTAACATATATACTTTTACATTATTGAGGTATGTTCCCACAGTCCCTAGGATGTGGCTTGGTGGTGGAGTGCCCCTAAGTTCAATCCCCCATATCCAAAATAAGTAAATAAATAAAAGGATACACTTGGAAGCTTTCAGTACTCAAATCCAAGACTTAACTGCAGTGCTATAATATTCAAGGGAATGTCATAATGACCTAAGGAAAGACATATAGATTAATGAAAAATAATAGAAAGTCCATAAATATACTCTCACACATATAAGGTCAGTTGGCTTCTGGCAAAGGTACTATGGTAGTTCAATGGACAAAGGACAGTCACTTCAATATGGTACTGCATATCATATCATGTGAACAGGGAGTGGGGGAATGGGATGAACCTTGGTCTTTGCCTCGTCCTGTTCAAAAAAATTAACCTGAAATTGAGCTCAGTGGTAGAGCACATGCATAGGATGTTCCAGGCTGTGAGTTCAATCCCAGGCACACACACACACAAAAAAAAATTGCCAAAATGAATAATAAACCTATATATAAAAGTCAACACTTACACAAGTTTTCAAAGAAAACATAAGAGATTTTGGAGTGAACAAGAAAACTGAACACAAAAGCACAAGTCACAAAAGAAAAATTGATAAATTGGACTTCATGAAAATCATAAACTCCTTTTCAGATGTGGTAATGCCTACCTGTAATTTCAGCTACTGGGGAGGCTGAGGCAAAAGGAGGGATCACAGTTCAATGCCAGCCAGTCAAAAAAATAAAATTTTTAATACAGCCATGGATACAGCTCAGGGGTAGAGTGCTTGCCCATCAAGTGTGAAGTCCTAGATTCAATCTCCAATACTGCAAAAAATGAAATAAAATAAAAAGTCCTGCTATTCTGTTTTAAGAAAATGAAAGAACAAGACACAGAATTGGAGAAAAGATTCATAATACATGTGAAAAGGTACTTGTGTCCAGATATATTAAAAAATATCGATATTACATTATATTAAAAAACTTGATATAAAGGAGATAACATCTGATAAAAATGAATAAAACCAGGAAATAATAGCAAGGATCAATGAACGGGATAGCATCAAATTAAAAACTTCTGCACAGCAAAGAAAACAATTAAAAGAGCAAAGAAAGAGCCTGCAGAATGGCAGAAAACCTTTACCAGCTACTCTTCCAACAGAGAATCTATATGCAGAATATATAAAAACTCAGAAAACTGAACAACAAAAAAAAAACAGATAACCCATTCAATAAGTGGGCAAATGAATTAAAGTAGAAACTTCTCAAAGGAAATACAAATGCAAAGATAATATGAAAAAATGTTCATACTCTTTATTCATCAGGAAAATGCAAATCAAAACTACATTGAGATCACATCTCACCCCAGTTATAATGGCAATCACCAAGGATATGAAAAATGATAAATGCTGGTGAGAATGCAGGAGAAAAGAGCCCTTATGTACTGTTGGTGGAAATGTAAACTAGTAAAGCCACTGTGGAAATCAATATTGAAAGTTCCTGAGAAAAAGCTAAAACCTGAATTATCATTTGACCCAATGATACCACTCCTTGATATTTATCCCAAATAATTAAAGTCAGCATACTTCAGAGATGCATGCATACCCATATTTATAGCTGCACAATTCACAATAGCCAAGTTATGGAATCAGCCTAGGTGTCCATCAACAGATGAAAGGATAAAGAAAACATGGTATATGTATGAAGGCAGTATTACTCAATTATTTTAAAAAATAAAATTGTGTCATTTTTCAGGAAAATGGATAGACTTGGAGGACATTATGCTAAGTGAAATAAGCCAGACTCAGAAAAACAAGTACTGTATGTTTTCTCTCACGTGTGGGAGATGGAGGGAAAAAAAAAAAAAAAAAACATCATTAATGTAGAAGGGAGATCATTAGTATAAATGAAGATGATGAGAAAGGATAAAGAGAGGTATTGGGGGATAAAATTTATCAAACTACATTATACCCATACATCAATATGACCATGACACCCACTGTGCTGTATAAATTAATATACACCAATAAAAATTAGCAAAACTTGTGAACAGACACTGCATAAGATATTTTCATAATGGCCATTAAGTTCATGCAAAGGTGCTTGACATCATTCATCATCAGGAAAATGCAAATTAAAATCAAATGAGGAGCCTCTACAAAGCAACACAGTAAAATGACTGATTTTTTTTTTAAAAAAAGACTGACAATATCAAAAAATATCCAGAGAGCAACTGGAACTCCCATACATTGCTAATAGAAATGTACAATGGTAAAATTACTTTGAAAAACAATTTGACATTCTCTTTAAAAAAATTATTCATTATCATCCCAGCACAGTGGCACACACCCATAATCCCCAAGACTTGGAAGGCTGAGTCAGGACTGCACATTCAAGGTCAGCATTGGCAACTTAGTGAGACCCTGACTTGCAATAAAAAATAACAAGGGCTGGAGATGTAACTCAGTGGTACAGCACCCCTGGGTTCTATTCTCAGTACCAAAAAAAAAAAAAAAATAGTTGTTTACTTTCATGGAACAAAGCAATTCTACCCTTAGGTACATATTTAATAGAAATGAAAGTATATGTGCATACAAAAATCTTGAACAGGGGATGTTCACAGCAGCTTTACTTGTACAAGCAAAAAAAATGAAAAAATATATATCTACCAACAGATAAATTAATAAATAAATTATGGAATATCCAGACAATGAAAACTAGTCAGCATAAAAGTTATTACACATAACTTGAATGTATCTCAAAACTTCATGCTGAGAGAAAAAAAACAGACACAAGAGTAAAACTACTTACTGTATGATTCTATTTAAAGAAGACTAGAAATGGTAAATCTAATATTCAGTGGCACAAAGTAGATCATGGAGCATGAATACACCTTTTGGAATGATAGAAGCATTCTACATATGCAATGTGGTAGAACTATCTACCCAAGCATACACATTTGTCAGTACTTACAGATATGATGGTTTAGGGGGCTTTTTCTGCTTTTGTTTTTGTATTTGTTTTGTTTTGTTTGGCACCAGGGACTGAACTCAGGGATGCTTAACCACTAAACCACATCCCCAGCCCTTTTTACTTTTTATTTTGAGACAGGGCCTCAATAAGTTGCTGAAGCTGCCTTTGAACAAATGATCCTACTGCCTCAGCCTCCTGAGTCACTGGGATTCCAGGCATGTGCCACCCCATGCCTGGCTATACTTACAGATCTGTACACAAAAAAAAAAGTGGGTCCATTTTATCACATACGTACTATACCCCAGTGAAGTTGTTCTTGTTGTTGTTCTTGTTGTTGTTAATTGCAGGCCTGATGACTTAAAGCAGGACACTTCTGAAATAAGAAAGTCAAGAAGATGTTCAGGCCAGGCACAGTGGCGCACGCCTGTAATCCCAACACTTGGGAGAATAGCAAGTTCAAAGCCAGCCTCAGAAATGGGGAGGCACTTAGCAACTCAGTGAGTACCCTGTCTCTAATAAAATACAAAAAAGGGCTGGGGATGTTGCCCAGTGGTCAAGTGCCCCTGAACTCAAACTCGGTACCAAAAAAAGAAGAAGAAGAAGAAGAAGAAGAAGAAGAAGAAGAAGAAGAAGAAGAAGAAGAAGAAGAAGAAGAAGAAGAGAAGAATCTGAGACAGGAGGATCGTGGGTTCAAAGCCAGCCTCAGCAATGGCGAGGTGCAAAGCAATTTAGTGAGACCCTGTCTCTACATAAAATACAAAATAGAGCTGGGAATCTGGCTCAGTGGTTGAGT
Source organism: Tamias sibiricus (assembly GCA_025594165.1). Lineage (NCBI taxonomy): Eukaryota > Metazoa > Chordata > Mammalia > Rodentia > Sciuridae > Tamias > Tamias sibiricus. The sequence continues at coordinate 36,623,039 of CM046672.1, forward strand.
GCCCCTGAGTTCAATCCCTAGTACAAAAAAAAAAAAAAAAAATGTTCAGTTTGATAAGATTACAGAGAGCTGAAAGTCACCTGCTGCTCTCTCCTCTCCCACCAGCCCTACCTTCTACTGTCATCTTCTCCCAGATTTATATTCTCAAGTTGCCCAGAATAATGTTAGTGCTATACACTAGCCCTTAAAATGGAGGGGAAAATTCTAAGAACCTCCCCAGTAGCCAAAACAAAATCTAGCAAGGAGAACAAAGCTGGAGGCATTACAGAACCTGATCTCAAAATCTACTACAAAGTGATCTCAAAATCTACTAAAAAGTGACAGCAGTCAAGAAAAACATGGTACTGTCACAAAAACAGACCTACAGACCAATGGAATAGAATAGAGAGCTCAAAAATAAATTCACACATTTATGGTCAACTGAATAAACAAAGGTACCAAGGGGGAATATGGTCTCTTCAATAATGTTGGGAACAACTGGACATCCACTACATAAGTTTGAATTAGACCCGATCATACTATAGACAGAAGTCAACTGAAAACATATTAATGGGGCTGGGGATGTAGCTCGGCGACAGAGTGCTGGCCTAGCACATGTAAGGCCCGGGGGGGGGGGGGTTCAAGCCCCAGCACCACACACAAAAAAGGGGGGGATTAATACTTTGAATGTAAGAACCAAAACTGTAAAAATACTAGAAGAGGGCTGGGGGTGTGGCTCAGTGGCACAGCACTTGCCTAGCACATGTGAGGCCCAGGGTTCGAGCCTCAGCAACACATAAAAATCAGTTGAGTCCCGCAGACCTCCGCCCCAGAGCAGAAGCCAGCAAGGACAGACCCGCCAACTCTGCTTGAGTTCAGGCATGCCAAGGACAGTCCCGTTGACCTTCACCCCAGCGTGGTCAGCCCCAGGTCAGTCCCACTGACACCCCCCCCACACCGCCCGCTGGTGTACGACCAGGCTCCAGCCAGTCCTGCCAACCTCCACCCCAGAGCAAGAACGAGCAAGGGTAGACCCACCAACTCTGCTTGAGTTCAGGCGGGCCCAGGGCAGTCCCGGGGACTACATTAGAGTGCTGCCAGGCCCAGGTCAGTCCCACTGACCTTCAGCCCAGTGCAGCCAGCCCCAAGTCAGTCCCACTGACATTCCCTCAAGTGTGGCCAGGCTCAGGGAAGTTCTGCCAACCTCTGCCCAAGCACAGGTGGGCCCAGGTCAGCCCAGCCCACACCCACAGAGCTCAGGTGAGTCTAGGACAGCTTCACTGACCTCCGCTCAGAGGACTGCCTCTTCCAACCAGCAGACCACCGCAGGAGCTCAGACTCAACCAGTTCGACCCACACCAACCTACATGGACCCAGCCCCAGGTAGCATACTTTGAGGGACAGTGGCAGGTTCTGATAGCCCAACACTCCTGGGAGGCACAGACAACCTGCAAGGATATTATCAGAATATAGGGAAGAAACTGTAATAACTCAGATCTACACTGCAAGAAAGTAAGGCAAATAGACAAAATGAAAAAGAAAGGAAGGAAAGTACCCCAAACAAACCAGGATTCTACAATAACAGAACCCATGCTCAGCAAAGTTGATGAAATGTCAGAGAAGAAGCTCAGAAGGTTCATAATTAAAATGATCTGTGAATCAAAGAATTACCTAAATGAGCAAATACAGGCAAAAATTGACCACTACAACAAAGATATAAGAGAGCAAATACAGGTAGCAAAAGATTACTTCAAAAAAAAAAAGATAGAAACTCTGAAAAAAAAAAAAAAACAGAAATCCCTGAAATGAAGAAAACATTAACCAAATAAAAACACAATTGAAGGCATCACCAACAGACTAGATCAACTGGAAGAAAGAACTTCAGAGAATGAAGGCAAAGTATATAATCTTGAAAATAAAGTTGACCGCACAGTGAAGATAGTAAGAAACCATGAACAGAACATCCAAGAAGTATGGGACAGCATCAAAAGACCAAATGTAAGAGTAATTGGGATAGAGGAAGGCACAGAGTTTCAAACCAAAGACATGCACAAACTTTTCAATGAGATAATATCAGAAAATTTCCCAAGCATGAAGAATGAATTGGAAAACCAAATACAAGAGGCTTATAGAACACCAAATGTACAAAATTACAGATCTACACCAAGACACATTATAATGAAAATGCCTAGCATACAGAACAAGGATAGAATGTTAAAGGCCGCAAAAGATAGGAATCAGATCACATATAGGGGGAGACCAATTCGTATCACAGCAGCTTTTTCAACTCAGACACTCAAAGCTAGGAGATCATGGAACAACATATTTCAAGCTCTGAAAGTAAAGGGATGCCAACCAAGAATCTTATACCCAGCAAAATTAAGCTTTAGATTTGAGGGTGAAATAAAAACCTTCCATGATAAACAAACATTAAAACAATTTATAAGTAGAAAGCCAGCACTACAGAACATCCTTGGCAAAATATTCCATGAAGAAGAAAAGAAAAACAATGATGAAAATCAGCAGAGGGAGGTATTACACTAAAGGAAAAAACAATCAGAAGAGAAACCATGTCAAGTTAAATACCAAAAATAAACAAAAATGGGTGGAAACACAAAACACATCTCAATAATAACTCTGAATGTTAATGGCCTAAACTCACCAATCAAAAGACATAGACTAGCAGATTGGATAAAAAAAAAAAAAAAAAAAAAAAAAAACAGACCCAACAACATGCTGCCTCCAAAAGACTCATCTCATAGGAAAAGACGTCCATAGGCTTAGGGTAAAAATTGAGAGAAATCCTACCACTCACATGGACTGAGAAAACAAGCAGGGGTTTCTATCCTCATATCAAATAAAGTAGACTTCAAGCTAAAGTCAATCAAAAGGGATAAAGAAGGACACTATATACTGATCAAGGGAAACATACACCAACAAGACTTAACAATTATAAATATATATGCCCCAAACAATGGAGCATCCATGTTCATCAAACAAAGTCTCCTCAAGTTTAAGAGTCAAACTGACCACAACACAATAATTCTGGGTGAATGTAACACACCCCTTTCACCACTGGATAGATCTTCCAGCCGGGCGCGGTGGCGCATGCCTATAATCCCAGCACTTTGGGAGGCTGAGACAGGAGGATCGCGAGTTCAAAGCCAGCCTCAGCAATGGCGAGGCACTTAGCAACTCAGTGAGACCCTGTCTCTAAATAAAATACAAAAAAGGGCTGGGGATGTGGCCCAGTGGTCAAGTGCCCCTGAGTTCAATCCCCGGTACCAAAAAAAAAAAAAAAAAAAAAAAAAAAACAAAGATCTTCCAAACAAAAGCTGAACAAAGAAATTATAGAACTCAAAAATACAATAAACAACTTAGACTTAACTGACTTATATAGAATATTTCATCCTTCAACAAGAGAATACACTTTCTTCTCAGCAGCACATGGATCCTTCTCTAAAATAGACCATGTACTATGCCACAAAACACCTCTTAGCAAATATAAAAAAGTAGGGATACTACCCTGCATTCTATCAGACCATAATGGAATGAAATTAGAAATCAATGATAAAATAAGACATAAAAGCTACACCAGGGCTGGGGTTGTGGCTCAGTGGTAGAGCACTTGCCTAGCACATGCACGGCCCAGGTTCGATCCTCAGCACCACGTAAACATAAATGCATTGCATTGTGTACAACTAAAGCAAAAAAAATAAATATTAAAAAAAAAAAGCTACACCAACACCTGGAGACTAAATAATATGCTACTGAATGAACAATGGGTTGCAGATGGCATCAAAGAGGAGATTTAAAAAATTCTTAGAGGTGAATGAGAACACAGACACAACATATCAAAATCTCTGGGACACTATGAAGGCAGTTCTAAGAGGAAAATTCATTGCATTGAGTTCATTCCTCAAAAAAAGAAAAAGTCAACAAATAAATGACTTAAAATTACATCTCAAAGCTCTAGGAAAAGAAGAACAATCCAACACCAAAAGTGGTAGAAGACAGGAAATAATTAAAATCAGAGCTGAAATTAATGAAATTGAAACAAAAGAAACAATTGAAAAAATTGACAAAAACAAAAAGTTGGTTCTTTGAAAAAATAAATAAAATTGACAGACTCTTAGCCAGGCTAACAAAGAGAAGGAGAGAGAAAACTAAAATTAATAACATATGCGATGAAAAAGGAAATATCACAACAAACACTACAGAAATACAGGAAATAATTCGAAATTATTTTGAAAACTTGTACTCCAACAAAATACAAAACACCGAAGGCATTGACAAATTTCTAGAGTTATATGATCTGCCCAAATTAAAGCAGGATGATATACATAATTTGAACAGGCAATTTCAAGCGATGAAACAGAAGATGCCATCAGAAGCCTACCAACCAAGAAAAGCCCAGGACCATATGGATACACAGCCGAGTTCTACAAGACCTTTGAAGAAGAACGGATACCAATACTTTTCAATTTACTTCAGGAAATAGAAAAAGAGGGAGCACTTCCAAACTCATTCTATGAGGCCAATATCACCCTGATCCCCAAACCAGGCAAAGACACATCAAAAAAAAAGAAAACTTCAGACCCATATCTTTAATGAACATAGATGCGAAAATTCTCAATAAAATTCTGAAAAAAAGGATACAAAAACATATCAAAAATATAATACACCATGATCAAGTGGGGTTCATTCCAGGGATGCAGGATGGTTCAACATACAGAAATCAATAAATGTAATTAATCACATCAATAGACTCAAATTAAGAACCATATGATTATCTCAATAGATGCAGAAAAAGCATTTGACAAAATACAGCACCCCTTCATGTTCAAAACAGTAGAGGGGGGGGAGGGAGAGGGAGAAAAGTTAAAAAAAAAAAAAGAAAAGAAAAGGTGTTTGAATGAGACAGATATCATTTTCCTAAATGCATGATTGAAGACCTGAATTGTACGAATATACTTTGTATACAAACAGTTGTATGTAAAAAGATGCTAAATACATGCACTATGAGTTGTACATATTAAAAATTATAAAAAATAAAATTTAAAAAAAAAAAAGTAGAGGGCTGGGGTTGTGGCTCAGTGGCAGAGCGCTCACCTCGCACATGCGCGGCCCGGGTTCGATCCTCAGCACCACGTAAACATAAATGCATTGCATTGTGTACAACTAAAGTAAATTAATTAATTAATTAAACAGTAGAAAAACTAGGGATAACAGAAACATATCTCAACATTGTAAAAGCTACATATGCTAATCCCCAGGCCAACATTATTCTAAATGGAAAAAAAATTGAAAGCATTCCCTCTAAAAACCAGAACAAGACAGGGATGCCTTCTTTCACCTTCTATTCAACATAGTAATTGAAATGCTGGCCAGAGCAATAAGACAGATGAAAGAAATTAAAGGGATACAGATAGGTAAAGTTGAACTCAAATTATCATTATTTGCTGATGATATGATTTTATACCTAGAAGATCCAAAAAATTCCACCAGAATACTTCTAGAACTCATAAATGAATTCATCAAAGTAGCAGGATACAAAATCAACACCCAAAAATCTAAGGCATTTCTATGTATCAGTGACAAATCCTCTGAAAGGTAAATGAGGAAAACTACCCTGTTTACAACAGCATCAAAAAAAAAAACTTGGGAATCGATTTAACCAAAGACTTGAAAGACCTCTATAATGAAAACTACAGAACACTAAAGAAAGAAATTATGGAAGGCCTTAGAAGATGGAAAGATCTACCCTGTTCTTGGATAGACAGAACTAATATTGTCAAAATGACCATGCTACCAAAAGCACTATACAGATTTAATGCAATGCCAATCAAAATCCCAATGACATTCCTCATAGAAATAGAAAAAGCACTCATAAAATTCATCTGGAACAATAAGAGACCCAGAATAGCTAAAGCAATCCTTAGTAAGAGGAGCGAAGCAGGTGGCATCACTATACCAGACCTTAAATTATACTACAGAGCAATAGTAACTAAAATAGCATGGTATTGGCACCAAAATAGGCTGGTAGACCAATGGTACAGAATAGAGGACACAGAGACTAACACATATAAGTTCAGTTATCTTATATTAGACAAAGGCGCCCAAAACATACATTGGAGAAAAGATAGCCTCTTCAACAAATGGTGCTGGGAAAACTGGAAATCCATATGCAACAAAATTAAATTAAACCTCTATATTTCATCATGCACAAAATTCAACTCCAAGTGGATCAAGGATCTAGGAATTAGACCAGAGACACTACACCTAACAGAAGAAAAAGTAAGCTCTAATCTCCAACATGTTGGATTAGGCCCCAAGTTCCTTAATAAGACTCCTGTAGCACAAGAATTAATATCAAGAATCAATAAATGGGATAGATTCAAATTACAAAGCTTCTTCTCAGCAAAAGAAACAATCAGTGAGGTAAATAGAGAGCCTACTAATTGGGAACAAATTTTTACCACACGCACGTCAGATAGAGCACTATTCTCTAGAATATATAAAGAACTCAAAAATCTTAACACCAAAAAAAAAAAAAAAAAAAAAAAAAAAATAACCCAATCAATAAATGGGCCAAGGAACTGAATAGACACTTCTCAGAAGAAGATATACAATCAATCAACAAATACTTGAAAAAATGTTCAACATATCTGGCAATTAGAGAAATGCAAATCAAAACCACTCTAAGATTTCATCTCACACCAATCAGAATGGCAGCTATTAAGAACACAAACAACAATAAATGTTGGCGAGGATGTGGAGAAAAAGGCATGCTCATACATTGTTGGTGGGACTGCAAAATTGTGCAGCCATTTTCCAATATGGAAAGCAGTATGGAGATTCCTTGGAAAACTGGGAATGGAACCACCTTATGACCCAGCTATCCCACTCCTTAGTCTATACCCAAAGGACTTACAGCATACTACAGGGACACAGCCACATCAATGTTTATAGCAGCACAATTCACAATAGCTAAATTGTGGAACCAACCTAGATGCCCTTCAGTGGGTGAATGAACAAGGAAAGTGTGGTATATATACACAATGGAATATTACTCAGCAATAAAAATAAAATAAAATAATGGCATTCGCAGATAAATGATGAAGATGGAGAATATAATGCTAAGTGAAGTTAGCCAGTCCCAAAAATCCAAATGCCAAATGTTTTCTCTTATATAAGGAGGCTGATTCACAGTGGGGTTGGGACGGGGAGCATAGGAGGTTTAGAGGAACACTAGAAAGGCCAATGGGGAAGGAGTGGAAGGGAAGGGGAAAAGGGTTAAAAAAAAAAAAAAGATGGTAGAATGAGATGGATATCATTACCCTGAGTGCATGTATGAAGACACAATGGTGTGAATACTTTGTATACAACCAGAGATATGTAAAAATGTGCTCTACAAGTATAATATGAAATGTAAATAAATAAATAAGAATAAAAAAACACAAATAACAATATATGTTGGAGAGGATGTTGGGGAAAAGGCACACTCATATATTGCTGACGGGACTCCAAAATGGTGCAACCAATATGGAAAGCAGTATAGAGATTCCTTGGAAAACTGGGAATGGAACCACCATATGACCCAGCTATCCCACTCCTCAGTCTATACCCAAAGGACTTAAAAACAGCATACTACAGGGACACAGCCACATCAATGTTTATAGCAGCACAATTCACAATAGCTAAACTGTGGAACCAACCTATAAGCCTTCAGTCGATGAATGGATAAAGAAAATGAAAAAACCAACCTAGATGCCCTTCAGTAGATGAATGGATAAAGAAAATGTGGTATATATACACAATGGAGTATTACTCAGCAATAAAAGAGAATAAAATCATGACATTTGCAGGTAAACGGATGAAGTTGGAGAATATAATGCTAAGTGAAGTTAGCCAATCCCAAAAATCCAAATGCCAAATGTTTTCTTTGATATAAGGAGGCTGATTCACAGTGGGGTTGGGACGGGGAAGCATAGGAGGATTAGAGGAACACTACAATGGCCAATGGGGAGGGAGAAAAAGGGAGGGTGCAAAAGGGTGAAGGAAAAAAAACATGGTAGAATGAGATGGATATCATTACCCTAAGTGCATGTATAAAGACACTAATGGTGTGAATATACTTTGTATCCAACCAGAGATGTGTAAAAATGTGCTCTGTAAGTATAATATGAAATGTAATACATTCTGCTGTCATTTATAGCAACTTAGAACAAAAATAAATAAATAAATAGAAAAGTTGGAATGAAAAAATAAAATTTAAAAAATCAATCAATCAATTAATTAATTAAAGGTATTATGTCCATCCACAACTAAAAAAGTTTTTTAATACTAGAAGAAAACATAGGAGAAAAGCTTCCTGACCTTGGTTTTGGCCAAGTTTTTTTTTATTTTATATCACTCCCAAAACAGACAAAGAATGCAAAACTAGACAAATAAAAATTCATCAAACAAAATCTTCTACCCAGGAAAGATCCAGCTCGTGACACAGGAGAAAATATTTGCAAGTCATATAACTGATAAGTGGTTAATATCTGAAACATAAAAGGAACTCAAACAAAATAGCAAGAAAACTCAAATAATCCAATGTTTTTTTAAAAAGATGAGCAGAGGACCTGAATAGACATTTCTCAAAAGAAGGTATAACAAATGGCCAAGAGGGCGAGCGCGGTGGCGCACGCCTGCAATCCCAGCACTTGGGAGGCTGAGGCAGGAGGATCATGAATTCAAAGCCAGCCTCAGCAATGGCAAGGCACTTAGCAACTCAACGAGACCCTGTCTCTAATAAAATACAAAAAAAGGGCTGGGGATGTGGCCCAGTGGTCAAGTGCCCCTGAGTTTAATCCCCAGTACCAAAAAAAAAAAAGAAAAGAAAAGAAAGAAAGAAAAATAATGGCCAAGAGGTATGTGAAAAGGTGCTCAACACCATTTATCATCAGGGAAATGCAAATTAAAACCACTATGATTGTGCTCCATTTGTGTACAATGTGTCAGAATGCATTCTATTGTCATATGTAACTAATTAGAACAAATTTTAGAAATTTAAAAATTAAAAATAAAATTAAAACACTATAAGCCAGTGTGGTGGTGCTTGCCTATAATCCCAGCTATATTGGGAGGCTGAGGCAGGAGGATGGAAAGTTCCAGGCCAGCCTCAACAACTTAGCAAGACCATGTCTCAAATAAAAAATAAAATAAAATAAAGGGCAGAGAAAGTAGGTCCAACACACACACAATGAAAATATCACCTCATAATTTTTAGGTTAGCTTATAAAAAAGAAAAAAGGGTTAGAGTAGTAGATGATTTTCCCAGCATGATTGAGGCCTAATTTGGATTCCCAGCACCAGAGAGAGAAAGGTGGAGGAGGGATATAATAACAAGTGTTGGCAAAGATGTGGAACAAAAGAAACCTTTGCACGATCTTGGTGAGAATGGAAATTAGTCCAATCGCTATGGAAAACAGCATGGAGATTCCTCAGAAAATTAAAAACAGAATTATCATATGATCCAGCAATTCCACTCATGGGTATATATTCAAAAGAAATGAAATCAGTATGTCAAAAAGATATCCACACTCTGCTGGGCATAGTGGCATACACCTGTAATCCCAGTGGCTCAGAAGGCTGAGGCAGGAAGAACAAAATTCAAAGCCAGCCTCAGCAACTTAGTGAGGCCCTAAGCAACTCAGTGAGACCCTGTCTCTAAATAAAATATTAAAAAGGGCTGGGGATGTGGCTTAGTGGTTGGGCGCCCCTGGGTTCCATACCCAGCACTACCAACAACTCAAATCCAGTCAAAACAGTCACAGAGTTATCTGATTACAAATGAACTAGGAAGACATGAACAATGGACTGAATTGTCCTGTTCAAGGGGACTGTGTGTAGGGCATCTACAGAAAAGGAGGCAGAAACACACTTATCTGTGCCTGAGGCACTGTCCTGCACAGGGCCAACAGGGAGTGTGACTTACCGAGATCCACAAGTACCTAGAGCCCCTTAACAGAGCTGGATCATCAGAATGACTCAGTCTGATGCCTCCAACCACTATGATGACCCACCTGACGGCCCCTCCTGCAAAGGTTTAAAGGACTGGGAGAAATGAATGAGCATGAAAATCCAGCTGGCTCCATAAGTTATATTTCTTGTGTTCTGTCCATCCTGTAAGAATGGATGGCTGGATGTGGTGGTGCATGCCTTTAATCCCAGCAGTTCAGGAGGCTGAGGCAGGAAGATCGTGAGTTCAAAGCCAGCCTCAGCAAAATCAAGGCACTAAGCAACTCAGTGAGACCCTGTTTCTAAATAAAATGCAAAATAGGGCTGGGGATGTGGCTCTGTGGTTGAGTGCCCCTGAGCTCCATCCCTGGTACCAAAAAGAAAGAAAGAAAGCAAGAAGAAAGAAAGAAAAAAGGAAGGAAGGAAGAGAATGGATGGCAGCAGTCCAGTTCTCTTCTCCTTTCAAAAACCTAGTAACACCGCATTCCTTCATTTCTAAAGTTACAAGAAGCCATGTGACTTGTTTTGGCCAATGAAAAGTGAGTAGAAGAAACATGGGTCTCCTTCAGTAAAAGACTGTAAGAGACAGTGAGGGATTTGCTGTGGCCTTTTTCCTTCCTCTGTAGTTGTTGAGATAGAGCTGATGAGCCTGGATCCCTGAGAGACAATGATAATCAGAGCCGCTCTACTAAATTGCAGAAGTGAGAAACACACTTTTATTGTGTGAAACCACTGAGATTTGGGGATTACTTGTTACTGTGGCAGAAGCTAGATCATTCTGACTGACACAGTGTAAGCCATTCCCACTGAGTCTGCTCATCTGCAGGAGCCCTGTTTGGGGAGATGGCTAAGATTGCGGTTGACTACAGGCCATGGAGATGTTTGGACATTGCCGCCTTCCGTAGTCTCACGGGACTTGGCCCGGGATCTCGAGAGACTTGAGCCGAGATTGCTGATCTGGTCGGCACCATTTTGGTGTGTTGGTTGTTGGGTGGTGTGTGTGGTGCGTGTTAGAGTTGTTGTCAGAGCCGGAGAGATAAGTTAACAAAATAAAAAGCCTGTTTGTTTCCAGTCTGCCTCTAAACTTGTTCCCGCGGCGTTGTTGCTCCAAGCGGCAATCGCTTCAGGCGGCAACAGGTGGCGGCCCATACGGGGAATTTGGAGCGGACAGGTAAGAACTGAATGGTCTCTAAAGATGGGTTCAAATATAACTAAATCCCTAGGGATAAAGGCTATGGAAAGAATCCTTGATATACTTGACTCCATTGTCAGTGAGGAAGATTTAGAAAAAGGTGAAGGCGATCATGAAAGCGTAGCTTCCGCTGAGTCAACTAAGACCAGTAAGCAGAGTATTAGAAGAGTCCCAAAAATGACAAAAATCCAAGCTGTTAGAGCTATTCGGGATTTATTGGAGATAGCTGAAGGATACTTGCTCTCCATTGAACCTGGGACTCAGGATATTGCTGTCAGTGAAATTAGTAGTAGTGAGGAATCTAGTAAAAGTGATCCTGAGAAAATGAGGAAAAAGAAACTAAAAAAGACCAAGAAAGAGGACCGTCAAGTAGAGGAACCACTTGTGTCCTCTACTCCCCCATGGGTGGAATCCATTACAGAAAATATGAAGGGTATTACTAGGCATTTGCATACCCTAGAAACAGAAATAAAAAGTCTTTCTGAGTGCTTATGCGCTCTCGAGGGTAACTCACAGATACATTGGGAACTGCCAGTATTTGAAAAGAAAAATGGACAGAGGGTCCACCAGTCAGTAGATTTCAAAACAATAAAAAATCTCAAAGAGGCAGTAATGGCATATGGACCCCAAGCTCCTTTCACGTTGAGTATGGTGGAGTCCCTTAACACCTTTAGCTTAACGCCCTCAGACTGGAAAAGTCTATGTAAAGCAGTATTAAGCGGGGGGCAATACTTGATTTGGCGATCGCAATTTCAAGACCTTTGTATAGAAACAACTAAAAGAAATGCAGCAGAAGGGTTTGGAGATGATAATATAGAAATGCTCACAGGAGAAGGGCAATTTGCAGACTTACAGGCTCAAAAACATTATGACCCAGGTGTATATGCTCAGATAAATGCAGCTGCCTTAAAGGCATGGAAAACTTTACAAGGACCTGGGGATCTACAAGGTAGTTTGTCAAAAGTGATTCAAGGACCTAATGAGCCATATGCTGACTTTGCTGATTGACTTTTGAGAACTGCAGGTAGAGTGTTTGCAGATGTTGATCAAGCTATGCCATTAGTTTTCAAATTAGCATACAAAAATGCTAATAAATACTGCCAGGAAGCCATAAGGCCATGGAGAAATAAAAAGGATCTTTCTGTATATATACAACTATGTAAAGATGTAAATGACACCTTTGACACAGTGAATGTGATTGCAGCAGCCATGAGAGGTGCTTCCCCTCAAAATTTCACAAGGGCTCAACCTAGACATCATAACCAATCAGGATATTTCAGGCAAAATTATCATAATCAATCAGGCTATTCTAGGCAAAATCCCAAAAGAGAAATAAGACCAAGCTCATTCCGTGGCCCAGGCCACTACCCCAGGTGTAAAAAGGAAAATCATTGGGCCAATAAATGCCATTCAAAATTTGACATCCATGGAAATCCTTTGTTCAGGAATTCAAAAAATGGGGCACAGGGCCCAATGCCTCAGGGCCCACAAATGTACTGGGCATTGGAGGAGGAGTATCCTCAAGCATCCACTCAGATGCTTCCCCGACACAATCCCTACTACCCATCCACTACCTCACCAGAGGAACAGGAGGAAATGCAGGATTAGACCTCTGTTCCACCGCCCAAATAGTGTTAACACCTGAAATGGGGGTTCAACTGATTCCCACAGGAGTCAGGGGACCTCTTCCCTCAGGGACTGTAGGACTTATTCTCGGGTAAAGTCCTAAAATCTTATTAGGTTTGCAAGTGACCCCAGGTGTGATAAACTCAGACTACAAAGGGGAAATAAAAATAATGCTTAGCTCACCCCAAAGTATAAGTTCTGTTAATCAAGGAGATAGAATTGCTCAGTTGCTTCTCCTTCCCAATTTACATAATTCATTTAAAATGAGTATGCCTCAAAAAGGGAACAATAGAGGATTTTGTTCCACTGACACAGAACCTATGGCTTGCTGGGTTCAGGATTGTTCAAGGAGGCCTATGTGTAAAATAAAAATCCAAGGAATAGAGATAGAAGGACTGATAGATACTGGAGCTGACTCTTCCATCATTAATCTACGGCAATGGCCCAAGCACTGGCCTCTGCAAAAAGCTTCAACCAGTTTAAGAGGCTTGGGATATAATAACCTCCCAGAGGAAAATGCGGTAATTTTAAAATGGGAGGATGATGAAGGGCATAAAGGAACATTTCAGCCTTATGTTTTACCTAACCTACTGGTTACTTTATGGGGAAGAGATCTTTTGCAACAAATGGGAGTATACCTTGCAACCAAGCCTGCAGGTATTAAATGTGAAAATCTACAGGGTAATCTTAACCCTAAAAGAAATCATTATCAAAAAGTACAGAGTAGTCTTAACCCTAAAAGTAATCATTATCATAAAGGAAAAAGATATTTTTGGGGGGCCACTGAGAAAATAATTTTGAAAATACCATGGCTTTCTGATAAGCCAGTGTGGGTCCCTCAGTGGCCCTTATCTAAAGAAAAATTACAAGTGGCCCACCTACTAGTTCAGGAACAACTAGAAGCAGGACATATAAAACCTTCCACCTCTCCCTGGAATTCCCCCATATTTGTGATCAAGAAAAAATCAGGAAAATGGCAATTTTTACATGATCTTAGAGAAATTAATAAAACAATGCAAATCATGGGCCCTACTCAACTTGGACTTCCTAATCCTGTAGCTATTCCAAAAAATTTCCATCTTATTACTCTTGATATAAAGGATTGTTTCTTTTCCATTCCCCTACATCCTCTGGATGCCCCAGGTTTGCTTTTTCAGTTCCTTCTATCAATAATAATGGCCCTGATAAAAGATATCAATGGAAAGTGCTACTGCAGGGAATAGCTAATAGCCCCACCATATGCCAAATATATGTGGACAAAGCAATCCAACCCATTAAAAATAAATATCCAAACCTCATGTGTTTACATTACATGGATCATGTTTTACTGGCCCACCCTAATCAAAAAATCTTATTTAATATATTCAATGACGTGGCAGAAAATTTAAAAAAATATGGATTATATATAGCAGAAGAAAAAGTTCAAACCAGATCACCCATATTATATTTAGGATTTAAAATCATGGATACCTTTGTTAGACCCAAAAAAATTTTAATAAGTAAAGAACATTTGACCATCCTCAATGATTTCCAAAAACTACTGGGAGACATTAATTGGCTTTGCCCTACACTAAACCTCAATACTGGCCAACTAAAACCTTTATTTGACATCCTTTGTGGGGACCCTGATCCATCTTCACCACGAACATTGACTCCTGATGCTAGGAAAGCTTTAAAGTTAGTAGAAAAAGCCATCGAAGGAGCTCATTGTGATAGATTTGATTTAACTCAACCGCTGATGTTGACTATTATTTCTTCACAATATACACCCACAGGAGTATTTTGGCAACAAGGGCCTTTACTATGGATACATTTGCCCGTCTCTCCTAAAAGTATAATTGAGTCTTATACCTCCATGGTGGCTAAACTTATTCTTCAAGGACTTAAGACTTCTACTAAAATATTTGTCATTCACCCTGCTATTATTATTACTCCCTATTCATCATCACAGATTGAATATTTATGCTTCGATGATAATGATTGGGCTATAGCTAAATGCTCTACTTCTGCAAATTTTGATAATCATCTTCCTAAGTCTCCTATATTATCTTTTTGTATTAATCATCCTATTATATTTCCACAGGTAATAAAAAATCAACCCATTCCTAAGGCATTAAATGTATTTACAGATGGGTCCTTAAATGGTATTGCTGTAGTAGTCACTAAAAAAGAAAATATGACTTACATAACCACACACAAATCAGCTCAATTAGTGGAACTGGAAGCTGTGGTAAGAGTCTGGAAAATTTTAGAGAACAGCCCACAAACATTTTTTCAGATAGCCACTATATTGTACATGCCGTCCCAAAATTAGAGCTAGTAGGACCAATAGCACCTCATACTCCAGCCTTTAAATTGTTTTATCAAATACAAAAACTTTTAGAGCAAGAAAAGAACCTCTATTCATAGGGCATATTAGAGCACATACCAACTTGCCTGGTCCCCTCCATGAAGGTAATCAAAAGGCTGATGCTCTTACCCAAACAATCTTTATACTTTCAGCGCTCCAGCAAGCTACTTTATTTCACTCCCAATTTCATGTCAATAGCACCACCTTGCAGCATAGGTTTAAAATCACAAAGGAGCAAGCCAGAATAACTGTAAAAGATTGTAAATCTTGTATGACACATTTGCCCAATCCTCATTATGGTGTTAACCCTAGAGGATTAATGCCCAATCATTTGTGGCAGATGGATGTTACTCATGAGCCAATTTTGGAAAATTGCGATTTATTCATGTGACCATAGATACATGCTCAGGCATGATTTTTGCTTCCTTACATTCTGGAGAAAAAGTTAAAGATGTTACATCTCATTGTTTGCAAGCTTTTGCTGCATTGGGCATCCCCAAAATGCTTAAAACAGATAATAGCCCTGCATATACGTCCTCATCTTTCAAACAGTTTTGCGCAAAATTCAATATATCCTATAAAACAGGCATCCCATTCAATCCTCAGGGTCAGGGCATTATTGAAAGAGCAAACCACACACTGAAAATTATGTTATTAAAACAAAAAGAAGGAAATTGGAAAAGTCCTAGGGACAGATTGGCAGTTGCCCTGTTTACCTTAAATTTTTTTAACTTTAGACTCTAATGGTTATTCTGCTGGAGACAGACATTGGAACACACACCAACAACATAAACCTTTAGTTTACTGGAAGGATGTTCTTTCAGGTACATGGAAGGGTCCAGATCCAGTATTAATTTGGGGGAGAGGATCTGTTTGTGTTTTTCCAAAGCACGAATCCTCTCCAATATGGATTCCATCTAGATTAATAAAGCAGGTACCACATCAAAAGGATCAAGATGAAGTTGTTGAAGAATCAAGATTAATAAAAAAAAAGTACAAAACCAAGAGGACCAAGATGAAGATATAGAATGATTCCCTCAAAAAAGTCCTTCAAAATATTTCACAACTTAAGTGTCATTCCTCCCGGCCGGGACGAGGAGATCTCTCTTTAGTGTGCACACAATTGTACTTTTTTTCTTTTTATACATGTCTTTATGTCTGTACATTTGTCTACATTCCATGTTAATGTGACATCACAAATATATGTTTGTATGTTTGTCTGTCCAGTGTGACATCACAAATAACAAAGCGCTTATGAAAAAACATATATATATATGGATCCAAATAACTTTAATTCATTTTAGTTTAAGAGTATTCAATTTATGTAAATAATTTTATAAGTAAAGTACTTTCAATTTTGATTTATAGGTGTCCCTGGGACTTCTCCTTACCAAACAATATGACTAGTGCTGTATAACCTGATATTTTGTTGTTTTGACATTGGATTGTTTATTTGTTATTAACTTCATTTGTTTAATAGCTGATTAATTTAAATTATTTCAACAGGTTAAAGATTGATGTGTATGCAGAGACTCGAGGGTTCCAGCTAACAAATTATTTCTCCAAAGTGCCTTTACCTTTTCTTTAATCTATCTTTAATACAGTAAATACCCTCAGTCTTTCTTTGTTTTGTTCTGAATATGATATTTTGCCAGCTTATGTTTGTGGGAGCTCAAACAACAATGTGAGTGAGCAGAAATCAACTTTAATTTTCTAATCTAATAATTCTATTTTTTAGTTTGACAACTCGACTCTTGACTCAGTGCTGGAATAACACTGCCTTTCCTTTAATAATTGATGCTTGAGTTTCTAGGTAGCGGGCCTTGAATATTTGCCGGTGGCATTGTCTAGACATAAAAAAGATGGCTGCTGCTACAGCTGCAGGGATCGCGGTGGCCGCAAGCATCCCTGCTGCTCAAGCATCAAACAACCTCACCAACAGTGTGGCCTCTGCTCTACATGCTTGGGGCCTCCTACATCAACGTGTTATAACAAGTGGACATTTTGATCTTTCATTGTTTGAAACTTTACAGAAGGATGCTTTGCGGGTATTTGTCTAGAGAATTCAGTGTGTTACTTGATAGAACTTAGGGCAGCTGATTTGTTTAAACAATTTGATATGCTATGCAATTTGGCTCGTCACCAAAAGCCTTGTCGCCTTAAAACCGCAGCATCTCTTCACAACTTGGACGGCTGTTAGTCATCATACACAGTCGATCCTGAAGGGCTCCATTGGATGGCTGGTTAGCCAATGATGGGTAAGATCCCCAGAGGGGGACAACCTAAGACAGGCACAGTCGCATGGGACAGTCTCATGTGGCCGACATGTCAACCTAAGACAGGAGTCAAGGGCACAGCCTTGATTATCCAATGACGGGTAAGAATGTTGGTTGCACATAGACATCCTAGAGCATCCCCTCTTTTAAAACAAAAAGGGGGGAAATGCAGGAGCCCTGTTTGGGGAGATGGCTAAGATTGTGGTTGACTACGGGCCATGGAGATGTTTGGGCATTACCGCCGTCCGTAGTCTCACGGGACTTGGCCCGGGATCTCGCGGGACTTGGCCCGGGATCTCGAGAGACTTGAGCCGAGATTGCTGATCGGGTCGGCGCCATTTTGGTGTGTTGGTTGTTGGGTGGTGTGTGTGGTGCATGTTAGAGTTGTTGTCAGAGCTGGAGAGAGAAGTTAACAAAATAAAAAGCCTGTTTGTTTCCAGTCTGCCTCTAAACTTGTTCCCGCAGCGTCGTTGCTCCAAGCGGCAATCGCTTCAGGCGGCAACACTCATCTCCACTTTTAGAAAAGAAAAATAGAATTTCTGAGCCAAAGAAGCTTAGAACCAGACCCTGAGACAAAGCGACCTGTCTTGGATAGCCAACTAGCTGTCTTTCTTCTCTTCAGCTTGCAATCACTAATATTTGAGGTATTTTCCATGGTTTAAATATGTCCCCCAAAACACTCATGTTTTGGAAACTTAGTCCCCAAATTCACATAATGATGATGGTTGGAGGCAGAACCTTTGGAAAATAGTTGGAATTAAATGACTTTATGAGGGCAGGGTCCCCGTAATGGCATGAGTTTCTTCATAAGGAAACTGTGTCCTGAGCTGACACACTTGCTCTGTCTCACCACATGATGCCCTCTGCCATGGTATGATGCAACAAGAGGGCCCTCCCCAGATACTGGCACAATGCCCTGGGATGTTCCAGCCTCCAGAATGGTGAGCTAAATAAACCTCTATTCTCTATAAATTACACAGTGTGCAGATTCAGTTATAGCAACAGGAAGTGGACTAAAACAGAATTTCATTTGGCTCCATTACAGCAGCTGACCACGGGATGAAGTCCACCTGCTTCATTACCCCACACAAACAGCTGTCAGAACCACGTCCAACCCACAGATGTGTTCATGTAGCAGTGCTTAAAATTATAAAGTATGGGTTATTTGTGTGGCTCAGTGATAAAGAACTTATCCAGCATGCATGAGGCCTTGGGTTCAATTCACAGTGCAGCCAAATATAAAACCTTTAAAAATTTTTTTTAATTGGAAAAGTTCACATAAAAATCTTGATTTCTCACCTGTAATCCCAGGAGGCTGAGGCAGGAGGATAACAGGTTCAAGGCCAGCCTTAGCAATTTAACGAGACCCTCAGCAACTTAGCAAGATCCTGTATCAAAATTAAATTTAAAAAAAAAAAAAAAGGACTGTGTAGGTATTCAGTGGTAAAGTATGCTTTGGTTTAATCCCTAGTACCCCCCAAAAAAATTTAAAGATAGACAGATAGATAAATGGAGATTGATTGATAGATACACATATATATATGTGTGTGTGTATACATATATATATGCATATATATATATATAATTTTATTTATAGATAAATAGATAGATCTGGCTGCTCAGAAAAAATAGACTCTCTAGTCCCGTTGGTCCTATGTTTTTGTTCTGTTTTATTTGGGTAGTACCAGAATTGAAACCAGGTTGCTTCACCATTGAGTTACATCCCCAGCCTCACCCCCCCCCCTTTTTTTTTTCTTTCTTTGAGACAGTCTTCTTAAGTTTCTGAAACTGACCTTGGACATGCAATCCTGCCTCAACCTTAGAGTAACTGAGATTACATATGTGCACAACCATGCCCACCTAGCTTTTTTTTTTAAATAAACTTTTTTCTTTTTATTTGTTCTTTTTTAGATATGCATAACAGTAGAATGTATTTTGATATATTATACATATACAAAGTATAACTTCCCATTCTTGTGGTTGTACATGATGTGCAGTTACACTGGTCATGTATTCATCTACAAACACAAGAAAGTTATGCCCGATTCATTCTACCGTCTTTCCTATTTCCATCCCCCTCCCTTCCCTTCATTCCCCTTTGTCTAATCCAAGGAACTTCCATTCTCCCCTCTCCCACCACTTATTGTGTGTTAGTATCCACATATCAGAGAGAACATTTGACCTTTGGTTTGGGGGGATTGGCTTATTTCACTTAGCATGATAGTCTCCATTTCCATCCATTTGCCTGCAAATGCCCTAATTTCATTGTGTATATGTACCACATTTTCTTTATCCATTCGTCTGTTGAAGGGCACCTAATTTAGTTCCATAACTTAGCTATTGTGAATTGAGCTACTATAAACATTGATGTGAATGTGTCTCTGTAGTATGCTGATTTTAAGCCCTTTGGGTATATACCAAGGAGTGAGATAACTAAGTCACATGGTGGTTCCATTCTAAGGAATCTCCATCCTGCTTTCCAGATTGGTGATTGCACCAATTTGCAGTTCCACCAGCAATGTTAGAAAATATACCTTTCTCCCCACATCCTCGCAAACATTTACTATTACTTGTATTCTTTATAATTGCCATTCTGAATGGAGTGAGGTGGAAAATCAGTGTAAATTTGCATTTCTCTAATTGCTAGAGATGTTGAACATTTTTCAGTATATTTGTTGACTGATCAAATTTCTTCTTCTGTGAAGGCCTGTTCGGTTCCTTTGCCCATTTATTGTTTGGGTATTTTCTTGTTGTTGTTGTTGTTTGTGTTTTGGTGTCAAGTTTTTGAGTTCTTTATATCTTGGAGATTAATGCTCTAAGGTGAGGGTGGCCAAAATTTTCTCCCATTCTGTAGGCTTTCTCTTCCTATTCTTTATTGTTTTCTTTGCTGTGAAGAAGCTTTTTAGTTTGATACCTTCCTGTTGATTATTTTCTTCTTCTTCTTCTTCTTCTTCTTCTTCTTCTTCTTTTTTTTTTTTTTTTTTTTTTTTTTTTTTTTTTTTTTTGTACCAGGGATTGAACTCAGGGGCACTTGACCACTGGGCCACATCCCCAGCCCCTTTTTGTATTTTATTAGAGACAGGGTCTCACTGAGTTGCTAAGTGCCTCACAATTGCTAAGGCTGGCTTTGAACTTGTGATCCTCCTACCTCAGCCTCCCAAGTGCTGGGATTACAGGCATGCACCACTGCGCCCAGCTGTTTATTGATTCTTGATTTTATTTCTTATGCTATAGGAGTCTTGTTAAGAAAGTTGGGGCCTAATCTAACATGATGAAGATTTGGGTCTACTTTTTCTTCTATTAGGTGCAGGGTCTCTGGTCTAATTCCTAGGTCCTTGATTCACTTTGAGTTTTGTGCAGAGTGATATATAGGGGTTCAATTTCATATTACTACATGGATTTCCAGTTTTCCCAGCACCATTTGTTGAAGAGGCTATCTTTTCTCCAATGTATGTTCATGTTGCCTTGTCTACTATGAGATAACTGTATTCATGTGGGTTTGTCTCTGTGTCTTTTATTCTGTCCCATTGATCTCCAAGTATGTTTTTGTGCCAACACCATGCCATTTTTATTACTATAGCTCTGTAGTATAATTTAAGGTCTGGTATTATGATGCTTCACTTTTCTCACTAAGGTTTGTTTCTCTTTTCTCACTAAGGATATTCTGGGCCTCTTATTTTTCCCAGTGAATTTCATGACTGCTTCTTCTATTTCTATGAAGAACATCATTGGAATTTTAATAGGAATTGCATTAAATCTGTATAGTGCTATAGTGCTATTGGTAGTATGGCCATTTTTTTTTTTTTTTTTTTTTTTTTTTTTTTTTTGGTACCGGGGATTGAACTCAGGGGCACTCGACCACTGGGCCACATCCCCAGCCCTTTTTTGTATTTTATTAGAGGCAGGGTCTCACTGAGTTGCTAAGTGCCTCGCCATTGCTGAGGCTGGCTTTGAACTCGCAATCCTCCTGCCTCAGCCTCCCAAGTGCTGGGATTACAGGCGTGCGCCACTGCACCCAGCTTAGTATGGCCATTTTGACAATATTAATTCTGCCTATCCAAGAACATGAGACATTGTTCTAATTCTAAAGTTTTCTTCAATTTCTTTCTCTAGTATTCTGTGGCTTTTATTATATAGGTCTTTCACATCTTTTGTTTGGCCAATTCCCAAATATTTTTTTTTTGAGGCTATTGTGAATGGGATAGTATTCCTAATTTCTCTCTCAGTTGATTCATCACTGATGTATTGGAATGCAATTGATTTATTGGTGTTAATTTTATATGCTGCCACTTTGCTGAATTCATTTATTGGTTCTTGAAGTTTTCTAGTGGAGTTTTTTTTTCTTGGGGGGGGGGTGTCTCTTAAGTATAGAATCATGTTGTTGCCAAATAGGGATAGTTTAAACTCTTCTTTTCCTATTCATATCTCTTTAAGTTTTCTCTTCTGTTATCGCCCAAGTCCCGTGTGGGCGATGCAATCAGGATCACTCTGCATGGTTTGGGCTGGCAGTGAAAAGACCACATGGACGTGGAAGTACTTTTTTTACAAAGCTGGGGTTGAGGACGGCTCTGCGATCTCAAGGGTCCCCTTCCATGCTGGGAGGTAAGAGAGCGATTGCACCTGGAATCCCTTTATTTATGGGAAAAAAGACATTTGATGGAATATTCTACCCAAATAAAGCAGGGGATAATGTTTCAAAGGGTGTTGCCCAATCCCATTGGGTAACGCTCAAGTCCAGAGCTGAAACACTTCTTTGCTGAGCGGAGGTGAAGTCCACTTGCTTCGCACAGCCCGTGGCTTGAGATGCCAGTCCAACACCCCCTATGCTCAAGGCTAAGAGCGGGTGCTTAGCTTGTGGGCAGGGCGGCCCCCCACATTCTGTCTAATTGCTCTGGCTAGAATTCAAGGACTATGTTGAATAGAAGTGGTGAAAGAGGGTATCCTTGTCTTGTTCCAGTTGGTAGAGGGAATGCTTTCAATTTTTCCCATTTAGAATATTGTTGGCCTTTGGTCTAACATACATATTTTTACAATTTTGAGGTATATTCCTACTATCCCTAGTTTTTCCTAGTGTTTTGAACATGAAGGGGTGCTATATTTTGTCAAACACTTTTTCTGCATCTATGGAGATAATCATGTCATTTTTGTCTTTAAATCTATTGACGTGATGAATTACATTTATTGATTTCTATATGTTGAACCAAACTTGCATCCCTGAGATGAAGCCCAGTTGATTATGGTGCACTATCCTTTTAATGTGTTTTTGCATGCAGTTTGACAGTATTTTATTAAGAATTTTTGCAACTGTGTTCATCGTATTGGTCTGAAGTTTTCTTGGTATGTCTTCGGTTAGTATCAGGGTGATGTTAGCTTCATAGAATGAGTTTGGAAGGATTCATAGAATAATCTGAGGAGGATTGGTGTTAGTTCTTCTTTGAAGGTCTGGTGGAACTTGGATGAGAATTTGTCTGATCCTGGACTTTTCTTTGTTGGTAGGCTTTTGATGGGATTTTTAATTATATTACTTAAAATTCATCTGTTTAAATTTTCTATGTCCTTCTGATTCAATTTGGGTAGAACATATGTCTAGAAATTTGTTGATGTCTTCAAGATTTCCTATTTTATTAAAGTATATATTTTCAAAATAGTTTCTGATTATAGTCTGTATTTCAGTAGTGTCCACTGTGGTATTACCTTTTTCATAACAAATTTTAGTAATTTGAGTTTTTTCTGTCTCTTCATTAACATGGCTAATAATTTTATTTATTTATAAGTTTTATTTATAAATAAAATTTTATTTATTTATTTATAATTTATTTATTTTTTACCAGTATTATTTTATTAAGAAAGTAATGACATTTAATAATGCCAAAATGATCAAAATTCAAAGCAAAAAAAAAAAAAAAACAGAACACCTGCAATATCCTCAACAAACAAAACAACAAATGAAATTCTTTTAGTATTAATCATATTATATATTATTATTTTTCAATTCTAATTTGTTATACATGCTTGCAGAGTGCAATTCATTTTGTATTACATATAAAGAGCACAATTTTTCAATTCACTGCTTTTACATAAAGTATTTTCACACCATTTGTGTTTTCATACATGTACTTAGGGTATTGATGTCTAACTCATTGTGCCATTATTCCTATCCCCTTGACTCCTCCCCTACCCTCCCCCCTTCTTTCTATTTAAAGTTCCTTTATTCCTCTCATCCCCCCACCTTGCCATTATAAGTCAATATCATCATAGCAAACAAATCATTCGACCTTTGGTTTTTTGGGATTGGCTAACTTCACTTAGCATTTTTTTCTCCAACTCCATCCATTTACCTGCGAATGCCATGATTTTATTCTCTTTTAGTGCTGAGTAGTGTTCCATTGTGTATATATACCAAACTTTCCCTATCCATTCATCTACTGATGGGCATCAGGGTTGTTTCCACAATCTAGCTATTGTGAATTGTGCTGCTATAAACTTTGATGTGGCTGTGTCCCTGTAGTAAGCTATTTTAAAGTCTTTGGAGTAGCCCAAGGAGTGGGATAGCTGGATCAAATGGTGGTTCCATTCCAAGTTTTCCTAGGAATCTCCATACTGCTTTCCAGATTGGCTGCACCCATTTGCAGTCCCACTAGCAAGGTATGAGTGTGCCCTTTTCCCCACAACTTTGCCAGCATTTATTGTTGTTTGTGTTTTTGATAGCTGCCATTCTGACTGGAGTGAGATGAAATCTTAGAGTTGTTTTGATTTGCATTTCTCTAATTGCTAGAGATGTTGGACATTTTTTCATGTATTTGTTGATTGATTGCGTATAATCTTCTGAGAAGTGTCTGTTCAGTTCCTTGGCCCATTTATTGATTGGGTTGTTTGATTTTTTGGTGTTAATATTTTTGTTTTGTTTTGTTTTGTTTTTGTGGTACCAGGGATTGAACTCAGGGGCACTTGTCCACTGGGTCACATCCCCAACCCCTTTTTGTATTTTATTTAGAGACAGGGTCTCACTGAGTTGCTAAGTGCCTCGCCATTGCTGAGGCTGGCTTTGAATTCGCGATCCTCCTGCCTCAGCCTCCCAAGTGCTGGGATTACAGGCGTGCGCCACCACGCCCGGCTTGTTAATATTTTTGAGAGCTTTATATATCCTTGAGATTAGTGTTCTGTCTGATGTGCTTGTGGTAAAGATTTGCTCCCATTCTGTAGGTTCTCTATTCACCTCACTGATTGTTTCTTTTGCTGAGAAGAAGCTTTTTAGTTTGAATCCATCCCATTTATTAATTCTTGGTTTTAATTCTTGTGCCATAGGAGTCTTATTGAGAAAGTTGGGACCTAATCCAACATGAGGATATTTGGGCCTACTTTTTCTTCTAATAGACACATAGTCTCTGGTTTAATTCCTAGGTCCTTGATCCACTTTGAGTTTTGTGCATGGAGAGTGACAGAGGTTTAATTTCATTTTATTACATGAGGATTTCCAATTTTCCCAGCACCATTTGTTGAAGAGGCTATCTTTTCTCCACTGTACGTTTTTGGGTCCTTTGTCTAATATAAGATAATTATAGACGTGTGGGTTAGTCTCTGTGTCTTCTATTCTGTACCATTGGTCTATCAGTCTATTTTGGTGCCAATACCATGATGTTTTAGCTACTATTCTTTTTAGTACAATTTAAGGTCTGGAATAGTAATGCCACCAGCTTCACTCTTCTTGCTAAGAATTGCTTTGGCTATTCTGGGTCTCTTATTTTTCCAGATGAATTTCATGACTGCTTTTTCTATTTCTATGAGGAATGATATTGGAATTTTGATTGGGATTGCATTGAAATTGTATAGTGCTTTTGGTAGAATAGTCATTTTGACAATATTAGTTCTACCTATCCATGAACAAGGTAGATCTTTCCATCTTCTAAGATCTTCTTTAGTTTCTTTCTTTAGCATGCTGTAGTTTCCATTGTAGAGGCCTTTCACTTCTTTTGTTAAGTTGATTCCCAAGGTTTTTTTTTTGTTTTGTTTTGTTTTGTTTTGAGGCTATAGTAAATGCAGTAGATTTTGTAGTTTCTCTTTCTGAGGATTTGTTGCTGATATACAGAAATGTCTTTGATTTATGGGTGTTGGTTTTATATCCAGCCACTTTGCTGAATTCATTTATTAGTTCTAGAAGATTTCTGGTGGAACTTTTTGGATCTTCTATGTCTAGAATCATATTGCCTGCAAATAGTGATAATTTAAGTTCTTATTTTTCTACCATATCCCTTTAATTTCTTTCATCTGTCTAATTGCATACATCAACAAGAAATAACTGTTATAAATATATATACCCCAAATAATGGAGCATCTACGTTCATCAAACACTTCTCAAGTTCAAGAGTCAAATAGACCACAACACAATAATTATAGGTGACTTTAACACACCTCTTTCACCATTGGATAGATCTTCCAAACAAAAGCTAAGACAGAAACTCTAGAACTCAAAAATACAATCAATAACTTAGACTTAACTGACATATATAGAGTATATTATCCATCAACAAGCCAATACACTTTCTTCTTAGCAGCACATGGATTATTCTCTAAAATAGACCATACATTATGCCATAAAGCAACTCTAAGCAAATATAAAAAAGCAGAGATTCTACCCTGCATTCTATCAGATCATAATGGAATGAAATTAGAAATCAATGATAAAATAAGAAACAAAAGCTACTCCAACACCTGAGAATGAACAATGGGTTGCAGAAGACATCAAGAAAGAGATTAAAGCCGGGCGTGGTGGCGCACGCCTGTAATCCTAGCACTTGGGAGGCTGAGGCAGGAGGATCACAAGTTCAAAGCCAGCCTCAGCAATGGCGAGGCACTTAGCAACTCAGTGAGACCCTGTCTCTAAATAAAATACAAAAAAGGGCTGGGGATGTGGCCCAATGGTCAAGTGCCCCTGAGTTCAATCCCCAGTACCAAAAAAAAAAAAAAAAAAAAAAAAGAGATTAAAAAAAAAAATTCTTAGAGGTAAATGAGAACACGAATACAACATATCAAAATCTCTGGGACACTATGAAGGTAGTACTGAGAGAAAAGTTCATTGCATGGAGTTCATTCCTTCAAAGAAGAAAAAGTCAACAAATAAATGAACCAACATTACACCTCAAAGCCCTAGAAAAAGAAGAACAAATCAACACCAAAAGCAGTAGAAGACAGAGAATAATTATAATCAGAGCCAAAATCAATGAAATTGAAACAAAAAACACAATTGAAAAAATTGACAGAACCAAAAGTTGGTTCTTTGAAAAAATAAATAAAATTGATAAACCATTAGCTATGCTAACTAAGAAAAGGAGAGAAAAAAACTCAAATTATCAATATCTGTGATGAAAAAGGAAATATCATGATGGACACTACAGAAATATAGAAGATAATTAGAAATTATTTTGAAAATTTATACTCCAATAAAATAGAAAATAATGAAGGCATCAACAAATTTATAGAAACAACCAATCTGCCCAAACTAAAACATGATGATATACACAATTTAAATAGATCAATTTAAGCAAAGAAATAGAGGATGCCATCAAAAACCTACCAAGCAAGAAACACCCAGGACCAGATGGATACACAGCCGAGTTCTACAAGACCCTTAAAGAAGAACTAACACCAATATTTCTCAAACTATTTCATGAAATAGAAAAAGAAGGAACACTTCCAGGCTTGTTCTATGAGGCCAATATCATCCTGATTCCAAAACCAGGCAGAGACAAATCAAAGAAACAAAACTTCAGACCAATATCTCTAATGAATATAGATGCAAAAATTCTCAATAAAATTCTGGCAAACCAAATTAAAAAAAATATCAAAAAGATGGTACACCACGATCAAGCAGGGTTTATTCCAGGGATGCAAGGTTGGTTCAACATATGGAAATCAATAAATGTAATTCATCACATCAATACTCAAAGATAAAAATCATATGATCATCTCAATAGATGCAGAGAAAGCATTTGACAAAATACAGCACCCCTTCATGTTCAACATGCTAGAAAGAAATAGGGATAACAGGAACATACCTCAACATCATAAAGGTCATCTATGCTAAGCCCCAGGCCAACTTCATCCTAAATGGAGAAAAACTGAAAGTATTCCCTCTACAAACTGGAACAAGACAGGGATGCCCTCTTTCACCACTCCTATTTAACATAGTTCTTATTTATTTATAATTTAAATTTTTATTTATTTATAATTTAAAATTTTATTTACTTATAAATTTTATTTATTTTTTTTCAAAGATCCAACTCTTGTTTCATTAATTTTTCTAAATTTGTTTGTTTGTTTGTTTGTTTTCAGTTACATTGATTTCAATTATTTCCTGTCTTCTGGTTTTGGTGTTGATTTGTTCTTCTTTTTCTAGAACTTTGAGATGTAATGTTAGGTTATTTATTTGGTGACTTTCTATTTTTTTAATGAATGAGCTCAATGCAATGAACTTTCCTCTTAGCACTGCCTTCATTGTGTCCCAGATATTTTGATGTTCTATGGATGTTCTCATTTACCTCTATGTATTTTTTAATTTCATGCCTGATTTCTTCTGCTATCCATTGGCCATTCAATAGCATACTATTTAGTCTCCAGGTGTTTTATTTTATTGTTGATTTCTGATTTTATTCCATTATGATCTGATGGAATGCAAGGTATCATCTGTATTTTTTTTGTCTTTGTAAGTGTTGCTTTGTGGCCTAAGATATGTTCTATTTTAGAGAAAGAAAATGTATTCAGTCATTAATGGATGAAATATCCTATATATGTCTGTTAAGTATAAATTATTAATTGTATTTTTTAGTTCTATAGTTTCTTTATTTAGCTTTTTTTTTTTTTTTTTTTTTTTTTTTTTTTTTTTGTACCAGGGATTGAACTCAGGGGCACTCGACCACTGGGCCACATCCCCAGCTCTTTTTTTAATTTTATTAGACACAGGGTCTCACTGAGTTGCTAAGTGCCTCGCCATTGCTGAGGCTGGCTTTGAACTCACAATCCTCCTGCCTCAGCCTCCCAAGTGCTGAGATTACAGGCATGTGCCACTGGGGCCGGCTTTATTTAGCTTTTGTTTGGAGGATATATCCAGTGGTGAGGGAGATGTGTTAAAGTCACCCAGCATTATTGTGTTATGGTCTGTTTGATTCTTGAATATGAGGATTTGTTTGATGTACACAGATGCTCTATTGTTTGGAACACAAATATTTACGATTGTTATGTCTGTTGATATACAATTCCCTTAAGCAATATGAAATGTCCTTCTTTTCCATCCTGATTAACTTTGGCTTAAAGTCCACTTTATCTGACATAAGAATAGAAACACCTACTTGCACTTCTTTATGAGATCCATGTTTTTTTTAATATTTATTTATTTGCTTTAGTTGTATACAATGCATTTATTTTTACGTGGTGCTGAGGATCAAACCTGGGCCGTGCACATGCTAGGCGGCGCTCTACCGCTGAGCCACAACCCCAGCCCAATCCATGTGTTTTTGTCAGCTTTTTTGCTGCTATGACTAAAGGACCTGACCAGAACAATTGTAGAGGAGGAAAAGTTTATTTGGGGGCTCATGGTTTCAGAGGTCTCAGTCCATAGACAGCCAGCTCCATTCCCCAGAGGTCCAGGTGAAACAAAACTTCATGGTGGAAGAGTTTGGCGGAGGGAATCAGCTCACGTGATGATTAGGCAGCAGAGAGAGACTCTGCTTACCTGATATGAAATATATACAACTAAGGCATATACCCAGGGACCTGCCTCCTCCAGCCACACTCTACCCACCTTTAGTTACCATTCAGTTAATCTTGTCAGAGGATTAATTTACTGATTGGGTTAAGGTTCTCATAACCCAACCATTTCTTCTCTAATCATTTCTTGCATTGTCTCACACATGAGTTTTTGGGGAACACCTCATATCCAAACCATATTACATGAATGATATGTGTTTTTTTCCCCCATTCTTTTATCTACAGTCTGTAGATGTATTTGCCTATAAGGTGAGTCTCTTGGGGACAATATATTGTTGGGTCTTGTTTTTTAATCCAATCTGTCAGTCTATGTCTTTTGATTGAGTTTAGGCCATTTACATTCAATGTTATTATTGAGATATGATTTTTATTCCCTATTTTTATTGATTTATTTCTGGTTTCAATTTGAGTTAGTCTCTCCTTTGGTTGAGTATTCTTCTAGTGTAGTTTCTCCCTTTGCTGGTTTTCACTTTTATTTTTCATTTCTTCTTCATGAAATATCTTGTTGAGCATGTTTTGTAGTGCAAGCTTTCTAGTTGTGAATTCTTTTAACTGTTGTGCATTATGGAAGGTTTTTATTTTGCCATCAATTCTGAAGCTTTTTTGTTGGGCATAGTATTCTTGTCTGACATCCATTTTGTTTCAGATCTTGGTATATATTATTCCAAGACCTCCTAGATTTAAGGATGTGAGATGAGAAATCAGCTGAGATCTGGATTGGTTTCCCTCTAAATGTCATCTGTCATTTTTCTCTGGCAGTCTTTAAAATTATATCCTTATTCTGTATGTTAGGCATTTTCATAATAATGTTTATTGGTGTGGGTCTGAACCACTAAGGTTACAATTAAACAGAGGAAGGGGGGTGGAATATCTCAATGAAAAGTTAAAGAATTGTTTCCATTAGAGTTCAACAGATTCTCAGCTTCCCATCTCAGCAGTGTTATGTAGGGTGGTCTAGAGTATGATGTTTGCTCCACCCTTAGGGTGAGGTGTTGGAGTGAGAGAGGTGATTCCATAGGTGGAATTCCTGGAGGTGGGGTTTAGGCATAGGTAGGCTCCAAGCTCTTTGCTGAATGCCAATTGGTTTGGATATTTTAAATCAGTGCACCTCTAGGGCCCAGCAATTGCTGGTCTGTGCTGGAAGACTGTACCCCAGGGAGTTACCATGGGTTCCACTTCTGTGATGGAGGAGCTGATTCTTAGTCCATTCCATCACCTGCAGACCCCAGGTTTCCTGGTCTCAGGTTCAGTCTCCAAACTCAATCTCTCTACCCCCACCCTTTTGAACTCCCCAGCCAGGTGTGTCTCTCCCAGCTAGTCCTGCAAGCAGCCAGATTGGAGGGATGAGGGAGAGCCAGATGGGTGTCCACAACCAGTTGTCTCCTGTGTAAACCTGTCTCCATGTTTGATTATCTACTGGTCACTTGGGCACACTCTGCATCATGCAGTATGGAGTAGCCAGGATTCTATTTTGGGCCAACCTTGGGTTTGCCAGGAATCTGCTACCCCAGCTGCTTGCCCCTGCACTGTGGCTGCAAAATGGTTCCTTCCTCTGTCCTCCACACACAGCCAGGAGAGATGTGGTTTCTTTCCCGAATGAGGATATTGTGCCTTTCAAGTTAGTCTGGCAGTGTCTTTGAGCTCTAAACTCTCCATGCCTAGACACATCTCAGGCCTCCTAAAAATGTGGGTTCCTTTAATTCCCTTATCCCTCTACTTTGCTGGAGGAGGTACCACTCTGGCTGGTGCCTCCAGCTGCAGCAGCAGCAATGGTGCCAGGGATTTCTTCCTTACTTTATTATGTCCAACCTCCTGAGTCCCTGATCTGGTCTGAATGCCCAATATTAAATCCCAGTAAAGTCCCCCCCACACCGCCTTTTTTTTTCTTCCACCCACCTTGCTGAGAAGCTGCCTCTCTGCTATTTTGGTTCCATGCCATCAAGCAGCCAAGAAAGGGACTTTCTCTATCCCTCCATCATGAAACCCTCTTCCCCACCTGGTTTTTATGTGACTTGAACTGAAATCAGACCTACCCTTTCAGATGAGAACTGAGTACACCAAAATGCCACAGACCCCACTATTCCCTGTTGTCTCAACCTCAGTTGGCTTTATCCACTTAAGTCATCTGCCTGAACTCTGAAAGCATCTGAGTTTGTGATCTCTGCATCTCTTTATCCTTATACCCACCCTTCTTTTCAGTCATTCCATGAATCTTATATTGTCCCCAAATGTTCTCTTTCCCCCTCTTTGCCTTTGTATTCTATTTCCTCCCTCTAGAATACCCTTCATTATTTCCACTGATTGAAGTGAGCCTGTGCATTGGTCAAGACCCAGCATAACCGTCACAATCTGGGTGACAACAAAGTTAATGGAAGGGAAGCAGACGCTTACCTCAGCGTCCATCCCTATTTCCTGCATGTCCCAGCCTTCCCTGCAGTCAGAGATGGTCACATATCTATGTCCTGGCAAATAAGATGGAAGCATAAGTGTGTGATAGATTTCCAGCAAGACCACCCACAGGAAAGTGTCTCTCCTAGGAACTGGCAAGCACCCCTCAACCTAGCCTCAAGGACACACAATCGGCAGTCTTCATTACTCCTCACCTCCTTCAAGCCAGTCCTCAAATGTTACCCCTCAGTAAGATATTTTATAATCACTCAATTAAAAATATTGAGCCCTCACCAGGCATGGTGGCCCACACCTGTAATCCCACCTACTAGGGAGGCTGAGGCAGGAGGATTGCAAGTTTGGGGACAGCCTGGGCAACTTAGCAAGAATGTGTCTCAGAATAAAAAATTGAAAAGGCTGGTGATGCAATAGCCAAACTATGAAACCAGCCCAGGTGTTCATCAAAGGACAAATGGATAAAGAAAATGTGGTATTTATGCACAATGGAGTTTTATTCAGACATAAAGAAAAATGAAATTATGTCATTTGCAGGAAAATGGACGGAACTTGAGACATTATGTTAAGCCAAACTCAGAAGGTGAAGGGCAATGTTTTTGCTTGTATGTAGAAGCTAGAGGGGGAAAAAGGAAAAGAAAAAGTGGGAGGGAATTTGTGAAAATCAAGGGAGATCAGTAGAGGAGAAGGACGAGGGAGGGAAAGGAGATCAACTGGGGAATGATATTGGCCAAATTATATTGCTATATTTTGTACATGTACAAATATGTAGCAAAAAAATTCACCTTTATGCACAACTACAATATGCCAATAAAAACCATGGAAAAATAAATGCTTGTAATATAGCTCAGTAGCATAGTACTCCTGTGTCAATCCCTAGTACCACAGAAATAAATAAATTCATTCACTCATTCATTTAATATTGGTCTCTCTTCCAGACCCTCCTGATCATTTCCCTGCCTTTTACGCCCACAGCATTTACATTTTAGTGTCCTATATAATGTACTTCTTTATATTTATTTATTGCCTGCCACCCCATAAGGATATAAGCTTCACAAGGGCAGGAAAGCATCATAGTTTTCGATTCTGCATCCCCAAGCAGCCAGATCAGGCCTGAGAGAGACATTAGTAAGAGCCTTGAATGAATAACTAGACCTCAATTTGAAACTCAAGCTCCCCCACCACCCCCCTACTTCCCTACCCTCCACCCCCCCAGCACTGAGGCTCCAACCCAGGGCCTTGAACCTGCTAGGCAACTGCTCTACCACTGAGGCACACCAGTGGCCCTTTTTTAATTTTTATTTTGAGACAGGATCTCCCTTAGTCTGCCCAAGTCAGCCTCGAATTTTCCATCCCCGGATCGCAGCCTCCCGAGTAGCTGAGATTGCAGGTGTGCACCACTGTGCCTTGCCAAAACAGATTTTCTTAAAGGCTCAGTGTTACCCCACTTTCCATTAAAAACCCAGACCCAGGCTGGGTTGTGGCTCAGAGGTAGAGCGCTCACCTAGCGTGCGTGAGGCACGAGGTTCAATCCTCAGCACCACATAAAAATAAAATACAGGTATTGTGTCCACATATAACTAAAAATAAATAAATATTTAAAAGAAAAAAAAATAAAATAAAAACTCAGACCTGTCCATCCTGTCTCCCCAGCCACTCCACCATCTCCCTGCCTTTCTGCTCTCAGTCTCTTCCCCTGTAGTCCATCCTACAGACAGAAGGCTTGGCTGTGTCATTGCCCTGCTTAAAACCTTTCTTTGGTCCCCATGGCCCTGAAGCTGAAGTGCAAACTCCAAATGGCCCACCAGACCTTGTGGGATCTGGCCCCAACTCCTGCCTCACCAGCACCTCCAGCCAGGACTGCTCAGACCCGTGGCGCACCTTAGTGTGGCCCAGGAGCTCTCTGTGGAATTTTATATCCTCTTCCTTTTCTACTGAAAATGCTTTCCCCTTGTATTTCACCAGGCCTGATCCTGACTGTCTTTGGGGACTTTGGTGCCTCCTCCTCCGGGCAGCCTTCCCTAACTGTTCCTCAAGCAGGGTGAGGTGTCCCATCCCTGTGGTCACATATCACCCCATGCTGACCCCTGCCAGCCTTGCTGACCTTACCCTAAGATCACAGTGCCTTGAGGACGGGAGTTTTGTCTTATCCTATAGACCCAGGGAACGTAGAGAATCTATACATAGTAGGTACTCAGTTAAAAAAAAAAAAAAAAAAAGGTGGTAGAAAGCAAAAGAGAAGGCAGGAAGGAAATCATTGGGTCTCAAATGCTCAGCTCTCTTTGGGGGGCACATGGGGCTATACCTCTCCACCCTCTTGAGTTCATATACAGCCTTGTAACCTGTCTTAGGCCATGAGTGAAAATGACAGGTGTGGCTTCAAGGCATAAGACGAAGGCCAGTCTGTGGTCTCCAGCCTTGCACTGCCTGCAGGGTCGTGGATCCACGTGTGGAGATGGAGCCTCTGTCCGCAGGGGCCCTGAGTGTCTAAAACAAGCCGCCCCTCAGTGGACACACAGCACTAAGGGAGAAAGACACTGTGTTCTCTGAACTGCTGAGAGTTTGCAGCTTATTGTTAACCCAGTATAATCACCATCTGCTCCAACCAATGCACTGGGTGTGAGGTCTGTTATGGTTTAGATATGAGGTGTTCCCAAAAACTCATGTGTAAGACAAGGCAAGGTTTAGAGGGCTGGGATTGTGGCTCAGTGGTAGAGCACTTGCCTAGCATGAGTGAGGTACTGGGTTCAACTCTCAGAACCACATATAAATAAACAAAATAAAGTCCATTGACTACTAAAAGTATATTTTAAAAAATAAATAAAAGAAGGTTTAGGGGTGAATAATTAGAGGAGGAGAGTTATAACCCAAATTAATCCACTAATAGGGATTAACTGGGTGGTAATTGAAGGCAAATAGGGTATGAGCAGAAGAGAAAGGTCACTGGGGGTGTGCAATTGGGGGTTATATTTTGTCCTTGGTGAGCAAAGCGCTCTCTCTCTCTCTTTCTCTCTCTTTCTCTCTCTCTCTGTACCAAGGATCGAACTCTGGGGCTCTCAACCACTGAGCTACATCCCCATCAATATTTTGTGTTTTATTTAGAGACAGGGTCTCACTGAGTTGCTTAGCACCTTGCTTTTGCTGAGGCTGGCTTTGAACTGCAATCCTCCTGTCTCAGCCTCCCAAGCCACTGGGATTACAGGCACCCCACTCTCTCTCCCCTTCTTAATTGCTTGTCCTGAGCTGTTTCCTCCACTAAGCCCTTCCATCATGATGATCTGCCTCACTCAAACTCAGAGCTGTGGAGTCAGCCATCTATGGACTGAGACCTCTGAAACTGTGAGCACCAAATAAACTTTTCTTCCTCTAAAATTGTTCTGGCCAGGCATGGTGGCGCATGCCTATTATCCCGGTGACCCAGGATACTGAGGCAGAAAGAACTGCAAGTTCACAAGGCCAGCCTCTCAGCAACTTAGTGAGGCCCTAAGCAACTTAGCAAGACCCTGTCTCAAAATAAAAGATAAAAATGGTTGGGGATTTTGCTCCATGAAAAAGCACCTCTGGGTTAAATCTCCAGTACCAAAAAAATAATAATAATAAAATAAAATAAAATTGATCTTGTCAGGTCTTTTGGTCACAGCCGTGAAATAGCTGACTAAAACAAGTTCTCAGGGAAAATCCCATCGTTTAGCCTTTTGTTCCCTGAGAATATCATGTACCACTTCACATTCCTCACTGATATACAATTTTAAATTCCATTTTATGCTTTCCAAGAGCATCCCTGGATCCATACAAAGATGCTATAAGGTAAACCAGTCAAATATCATTTAGCCCCCTCACCTACAAACTCAGAAAAAATGACATAAATGACTGCTTGAGATTCCCTGGGAGGAGAGAGAGGCACTAATACCAGAACCCAGCTCTCTAATCCTCTGCTCTGGTTGGTTGTCTAGCTCCAGTAAATAAAATGGTGTAAATCCATTTTTTTAAAATATTTTTAGTTATAGATGAACACAACACCTTTATTTTATTTATTTATTTTTTATGTAGTGCCGAGAATTGAACCCAGTGCCTCACATGTGCTAAGCAAGCCCTCTAACCCCAGCCCCCTGGTAAATCCTTTTTAAAAATCTAAACTGAGGCCGGGCACGGTGGCGCACGCCTGTGATCCCAGCACTTTGGGAGGCTGAGGCAGGAGGATCGCGAGTTCAAAGCCAGCCTCAGCAATGGCGAGGCACTTAGCAACTCAGTGAGACCCTGTCTCTAAATAAAATACAAAAAGGGCCGGGGATGTGGCCCAGTGGTCAAGTGCCCCTGAGTTCAATCCCTGGTACCACAAAAAAAAAAAAAAAAAAAAAAAAAAAAAAAAAAAAAATCTAAACTGAGCATGGGAACACACGCTTGAAATCCCAGCAATTTAGGAGGCTGAGGCAGGCAGATCACAAGTTCGAGGTCAGTGCCCCTGATTTTAATCCTCAGCTCCCCACACACACACACACACACAAAATTAAAGAGTCTCAAATTTGTGGCTGTACACCAAAAAGAGGTCCTTCTCTTGCAGCAGAGGAAATAAATCAAAATAGTTAGAACCGTGGATTTTTGGAGCTGAGCTGCCCTGAGTTTGGTCCCACCTCCAGTCTTCCCTACTCAGGGACTGTAAGGCAACAGCCTCTCTCTCAATCTCCATCCCCCTACCCCCCGTAAGGGAACAACAGTAGTAACTAGGTAATACTCTTGTTTTGAGTCTTAAATAAATCCATGAAGAGGACGAGGCATGGCCTCTGGCATATAACATTTGGATATTACTGTCCTGTTGCCACAGAAGGTATTTTTACTTTTAACCGTGTTCCAGGACGGTAATACCACGCTCTTACCACGAGGTGGCACTGTTGTCTCTGGCCACCCGTTCTGAGTCGCTAAAGCTTCATTTCTCAAAATACAAAGTTGGGCAGTGGTAGGAGAACTTAGCAAAAGATGAGAGTCTGGGTGCTTCAGCCAAAATAGTGTCCTCCCAGTCATATCAAAAGTGCTGAAGCTAGCTGGGCGCCCAGCTACTTTGGAGGCTCACAAGTTCAAGAACAGCCTAGGCAACTTAGCTAGACCCTGTCCCAAAATAAAACGACAAGGCTGGGGGTACCCCTGGGTTCAATCCCCAATATCACAAAAAAAGAAAGAAAAATACTGATGCTGCCTCTTAGTGCTCCCCAAGAGGGAGTATTCATGAGCTGGTAAAGGGGGTTGTCTGACCCCCCCCCCCCAACCCCAACCCCAAGCCCATACAAAGTCATCATTGGCCCTGGGAGTCTTGTGGAGAAGGGTGACGGAAGGCACTGCTGCAGCAGGGCTTCGAGGACCTTCACACTCACAAATCACCTGGGTGCCTTGTTAAAATGCAGATTCTGATTCAGGGGACCTGGGTGGTGCCTGGGGATCTGCCTTCTAACAATTTCTCAGGCTCTTGCTTCGGGGTCATGCGTCATACTTTGAGTACCAAGAGCCTCACAGACCTGGTCCGTTGCCTGGCATATGGAAGCAGCATGAACTTTCTGAGTGTTTACTTTGTGTATCAATTCATTTAGCTCTCACATCAGCCCCTTGAAACCTGTACTATTGTTTCTGTTTTATGAGTGAGAAACAAAAACATTAACTTTCCCAAGGTTGTGACCATTAATTATTAGCAGAGTTAGAACTCAAACACAACACACTTCTGCTAAATGATTTTTGTTTTGGGGTTGTTGTGAGTGTTTTTCCCCACTGTACTGAGGATTGAACCCCAGCCTTGTGTGTGTGTGTGTGTGTGTGTGTGTGTGTGTGAGAGAGAGAGAGAGAGACAGGTTCTCATTAAGTTGTCCAGGCTGGCCAGAACTTGTAATCCTCCTTCCTCAGCCACTGGAGTCACTGAGATTATAGGTGTGTGCCA
Organism: Tamias sibiricus; assembly: GCA_025594165.1. Lineage (NCBI taxonomy): Eukaryota > Metazoa > Chordata > Mammalia > Rodentia > Sciuridae > Tamias > Tamias sibiricus. Next base: position 36,660,553 of record CM046672.1, read on the forward strand.
CCACACCTGGCTCATTTCTGCTAAATGAAATGCTATTGCTTAATACTGAATTAAAGTAAATGTGATCATGGCGAGGATGTGGGGAAGAAGGTACATTCATACATTGCTGGTGGGACCGCAAAATGGTGCACACACTATGGTAATCAGTATGGAGATACCTCAGAAAACTTGGAATGGAACCACCATTTGACCCAGCTATCCCACTCCTCAGTTTATACACAAAGGACTTAAAATCAGCACACTGCAGGGATGCAGCCACATCAATGTTTATAGCAGCTCAATTCACAATAGCTAAACTATGGCACCAACCTAGGTGCCCTTCAACAGATGAATGGATAAAAAAAAAAATGTGGTACATATACACAATGGAATATTGCTCATCCTTAAAGAAGAATGAAATCATGGCGTCTGCAAGTAAATGGATGGAACTAGAGAATATCATGCTAAATGAAATAAACCAATCCCAAAAATCCAAAGGCTGAATGTTTTCTCTGATAAGCAGATACTGATCCATAGTGGGGCAGGAGGCTGGAGGAGAAGGGAGAGGGTGGGGAAGAATGAAGAACTTTGGATTATGTAGAGGGGAGTGAGGGGAAGGGGTGGGGCAGTGGGGATGGGAAGGGCAGTATCCTATATACATGTATGATTACATAACTGGGTGACTCTGCCTGAGGTATGTGAAGTTGTGTTCCATTTGTGTACAGTGTATCAAAATGCATCCCACTTCCATGTATAACTAATTGGAACAAATTAAAAAGCAATAGAAGGGAGACCAGTAAAATAGAGGAAGGGGATGGGGGGAGGGAGAGGAGGGAATAGGTGACGTCCTGGGGAATAGAACTGATCAAATTACACTGTTTTATTGTATGAATGTATGAATTTATTATAACAAATACAAAAAGTGTTTACCTACCAATAAAAAACGTGAATATAAAAAATAATAATAATAAAGTAAATGTGATCAAATCTTTCCCTCCCCAAGTTTCCAGGGCAGAGAAGAAAGGCCACAGAGGCAACAGTCAAAGAGTTGTAAAGAGGGCAAATTCTAGGGCCAAAACAAGATAGAAATTTGGGATATAAAACTATATATCAAAAGAGAAGCATCCACCCAGGAACCTCTGAAATACAAAACAAGGGCCTGGAAATGTTGCTCATTGCAAGAGCACTTGCCTAAGCATGTGCAAGGTCCTAGGTTCAATCCTCAATACTGGGGGGGGGGGGGGCACGTGCAAATGAAGCATTCCTGAGCAAACCAGACCTTTGCTCGTGCCCTTGACCCATGCCCTTGCCTGCAAAAAACTAATGTGAGGGCAATGTGAAGGAGACATTGTGTTATTTCACCCTGGCTTCTCTTCTCGTCCAGTCCCTAGTTAGTAGCTACTCTCCCTCTATAAATATTGGCCCCCATACCAAGGGGTTGTTGTCTCCCCCTCTGCAAAAAAGCTGACTAAAACATGAATTGATGAGAAGCAAGTGGACACAGAGGTGTATCAAACGCTTATCAGTAAAACTGGGCCCAGGAGCTTATCAAACACACCAGACCACTGAAAGAAGCAACCCTTTTACACAAGGCTCATAAAAGGAAGAGCACCCCAAGACTGAACATGGCAGCAACTTTGACCTAGCCAACTGGTCACTCCTCAAAAGCCTTGCCCAGGAAAAGAGCCACTGACAAACCTCTGGATGTCTGTCCTCAGGCTGTGTTGCCTATTTTTTAAAATAACTTTAAAATCATTATGCCCAAATAATAATACATCATCTATTTCTGTTTCACTTGAATAAAGACGAGTTATTGTTGTTAGATTCCGGGCAGGGAGGCCACACCTCCCAGGTAGCCCAACTAGGCCACACCTCCCAGGTACCTTAAAACAAGACACACCTCCCAGCACCTAAGGCTGGCCATGCCGCGGGCCACACCTCAGGTACCTTTCTGAGCCAATTACGACACAAGGGTTCCCCTTTCGGCCCCGCAGCCTATGGAACTGGGGTCCCCTCTGGAGGGGTCCCTCAGACTACCGGTTAGCTACTTAAGCCTTCTCCGGACTGAAACCCCTCCGTTTCTTCTCTTCTCCTCCTCCTCCTCCTCCTCCTCCTCCTCCTCCTCCTTCTTCTTCTTCTTCTTCTTCTCTTCTCTCACCACGGTCTCCTCTCCTCTCACCAGTTTTCCTTCCCCCCTCCATGTGTCCCTTCAGCTGATTAGTAACACCCCCCCTCTTTTTTTTTTTTTTTTTTTTGTGGTACCAGGGATTGAACTCAGGGGCACTCAACCACTGGGCCACATCCACAGCCCTTTTTTTTGCATTTTATTTAGAGACAGGGTCTCACTGAGTTGCTAAGTGCCTCGCCATTGCTGAGGCTAGCTTTGAACTCGCGATCCTCCTGCCTTAGCCTCCCAAAGTGCTGGGATTACAGGCGTGCGCCACCGTGCCCAGCACACACCCCCCTTTTCTACATGGGGTTCCTAGCGAGTGTTCATCTGACCTTCAATTGTAGTGATAATGAGTTAGAGAAAAAGAGCATATGCTTTGAAATCAGATGGAACCAATTCAACTCCTGTCCCTGCCATTCACTGTCTTTGTGAAGGTCAAGTAACTTCTTTAAGCTTCTTTAAATGGCACATAAAAATGGTGCCCCCCCTCAAACAGTTGCAGTGAGCAATAGCTGAGTTTATATATATATATATATATATATATATATATATATATTAGATGTTGATGAACCTTTATTTTATTCATTTATTTATATGTGGTGCTGAGAATCGAACCCAGTGCCTCACACATTCTAGGCAAATGCTCTACCACTGAGCCACAACCCCAGCCCTGAGATTTTGTTGTTGTTGTTTGGGGGTTTTTTGGTTTTGGTTTGTTTTTGTTGTTGTTGTTGTTGTTGTTGTTGTTTGTAAATCATGTAGCACGGAATCTAGCCCGAAGGGAGCCCTAAGTTCACAAAGACTATTTTTCCACTGTACCTGAAAGAAGCCTGGAGGAGGAGTATCTTTTTAACCAGGGGGGATGCTTCTTAATCTGTGAGAAGCATTCTGGCAGAATCACCTGGGGTGCCTGTGATTCTGTATGCATCAAATACACATGTCCAAGATCCCACTCCCAAACCCAGTGAGCAAGAATCTCCTAGGTCCTGTGTCTTGAGCAAACCCCTTTAATTTGGATACACCCAAAACCAGCTGAGGTACAAAGGTCCTGTGCTCCTAGGCCGCACCTCCTGGCCTCCAGCTGCAAAACTTAAATCTGCTCTTTGCTAGTAGTTCCACGATGTAATTGGGTTGGATGCGGGGAAGGTGGGAGGTGGGAGGTGGCAGGCCCCAGGGAGAATAACATGCAGATGTTATTCTAGACACAGAGGTGTTCTGGCGTCATCCCTGAACACTGTCAGGAAACAGGACTTTGGGGAACAATTTCCCCACGTGTGATCTGAGGAAGAATGAGGAAGTCGCCCTTCTCAAACTGTCATCTGATCACCATCTGCCCGCTTAGGGGTGCATGTCCCAATTGGATTTTATTGAGCTTCGGGTGCAGACCTCCCCGCCCAACCCCTACCCCGCCCCCATCTGAGCAGCTCTCCCCACATCTGGCGGAGCAGTTGCCTGGAGATGCTTGTTGTAAGCTTTTATGTCAGAGAAAAAAGTGTGGCTAATGGAGGGTTGCTGCCTATCAACTTTCCTCTGGTTCCCTCCGAAGTCCCTCCCATCTGAAAGAGCCTTGTTCTGTCCATCATATATTGCATTTTTCTTGCCTTCCCGTTGGGCCCCTCACCACTTGTCCCCTGAAGATCTGCTTCTGGGCAGGTTGTGTTTGGGTTTCTCACCGTGGCGGGTGAAGGGCGGTGGCAGGCTGCACTGTCACCACAGGAACAGCAGGTGGCGCCACAGGCGAAGGAGCCCGTGAGCAGCTGGAGCCTGCAAGAAGCCGAGGTGTCCAGTGCAGAGGGGCTCAATAAATATTTGATTAGTGAGGGAGTGTGTGAGAGAGAGACCTGGGATAGTCTCCCGTTGCGCTCTGTCTCCATGTCTAAGCACCAAAGCTTTCGGGAGGGTGAAGGAATGAAACGGGCTGTTGCAGACATGGGGAACTTTGTCCCCTGCCAGGGGAGGTTCACGGCCACCCACAGGGATCAGGCACAGTCAGGACTCTTGTCGCGACAGTTTTTTGCACAGCCTGGAGCCAGTTCTTGGACCCCTACCCGTGACTCTTCCAAAAGAGTTGCTGCTATTAGCCTATCTTCTCATAAGAGACCCGCTACTTGGTCCTTGTTGGCACCAGTGAAGATGAATATTTCCCATCCTTAAGTCACTGACATCCCCCTTCATGATTCAGGTAATATCAAACGCTGTATGAATAATTATTCATCAATATTTTTCTTAAAATCAACACACTTTTAAAGTTAAATGTAGCCTGGCACAGTGGCACATACCTGTAATCCCAGAGACTCAGGAAGCTGAGGCAGGAGGATCACAAGTTCAAAGCCAGCCTCAGGCCCTTAGCAAAGCCCTAAGCAATTTAGCAAGACCCTGTCTGAAAAGTTAAAAAATTAAAAACGGGGTAATGGGTGGGGATGAGGCTCCGTGGTTTAAGTGTCCCTGGGTTCAATACCTGATACCAAAATAAATGAAGTTAAATATAATTATAAGGGAAACCGCTTATTGCTATAATAACTAGAAGCCCACTATTTATCACCAAAACAGAAGAGAACTGAAAAAAATAAATACAGTTATAATTTCTTGTGTCTAGCTGTTTACCGTTAAAAAATCGTCTGACATATCATCAGTGGTATGTTTTCCACACTTTAGAAAAAACTGGGATTCCAGCACAACCTCTCCCAGGAATTCTGAATGAAATGAGGTCAGAGGTGATGCATAGGGAGAAGGGGGAGGGGAGACAGACAGGAACACTTTTTACCCTGTTGCAAAACAAAGGGAACCCTGACTGACACTCCCACCATCTGGCTAATTCCATGGCCTTCCAACAGGATGCACATATGTCCGGAAACTTCAAGTTATTTTTTTACTAGGAAGTTGGAGAGGAAGGGTGGAGATGGGGCTTCCTGTGAGCCCTCCCCACCCTGAAGTTCTTATGCCAAGTATGCTGGCATCTCAGGGAGGGGGGTCCTTACTGTTCACGCAAGTCCCCCTCCCCCATATCTGAGGACTGATTTCCTCTTCCCCATCCTTCTTGCCTCTGCCCCAGCTCCCTGCCTACTGTGGAGGTGGTCTACGGGTAGGCATGGGCCAGCACAGCAGAAAAGACACAAGTGTCCTAGGGAGGAAAAAAGAGGAGGTGAGTCATCCTTGCCTAGACATGGCCTTGGTGAGCCTGTGGTTTGAGACTTCTGGGTTAGGGTGTAGGGCAAGAACCACAGGTCTGGTTGACAGGCAGAACCTTACAGTAAGAACCAGCCCCAGCCCCACTCAATTCCCAGACTCAGGGCTGCTAGAGGGAGAAGATGTCCACTGGCCAGCCGGGTCTTCTTATGCACACTGCAGTTTTATAAAAGGAAGTGCAGATAGTTGTTCTCTTCCATTCCTTCAGAGAACAACCAAGAAAATGTGGTCCAGTAGGAGGAAGAGCTGCTTCTCCCTCTTTGTCCTACAATCCTGGAGTATAGAAGAGTCATTGTACCCTCTTGTCCTAGAGATCTTTGATTCAGGAGGGAAAATTTATTAGTCCAGAACCATCCCTGAACTAACCTGGGGCCGGAAAGGTGTAGAGGAACCAAGGCAGCCTCTGCCCCTCTGGTTCTGCAGGGAAGTCTTCAAGATTGCAGACCTACTGGGCCAATTCTGGCTCTGTCCCTGCCTAGTGCTAGGGACTCCCGACAAGTGGCTTAACCTCCCCAAGGCTTAGTTTCTTCACCTGTAACATGGGCCTTCATAGAGTCTTTTGTGGGGGCTAACTGAGGTCATTCATGCAGAGTTTCTGAAGAAGGACCAAGTCACTGACCCAACCAACTCCATTTTCTGATTCCATTTACCTTTTTAATCATTTTTCCATCAGAGCCACTTTCTTCCACAGCTACCTTGTCTTCCAGGAACTGCAGGCCTGGTTGAAAAGCATCTTTTATAACAAGTGGCTAAAACTACCCACCACCAACTGCTAGAACAGGTGCCATGATGAGATGACCCCCCCTAAGCAGGAACAGTTACCCTGTCACAAAGTCAAGGCTGCTCCCTGCAAGCAGGAGCAGTCATTTCAACGTGGGAACCCAGTCACCCCCTCAAGCAATGATGACCTTCCTGGGGCTTCACAGAACCAGTCCTGAGATAAGGATCCACCAGACCAGAGTCCAACCAAGATGTCTTACTCTGCCAGCTCTACAAATCCTCCAGCCCTACAAATCTCCAACTCTTGCTTTTGTTCCCCCCCTTTTTTTTTTTTTTTTTTTTTTTTTTTTTTTGAAACTTCAAAATTTCTGTCCATTCCATGAAGACGTATCTTTGGTCACTTTATCCCTGCTTTATCCTATCTTCCTGGTGGCCGTGCTGATTAGAGCTCCTTTCCTGCTCTTCTCTTTGATTGGCATATTGGGGTGGGTGGCAGAGCCTGGTCTGTTCAGACTACCTGGGCCAAGGACTCCAGTTACAGTCAGCTAAGCAACATGGGCTGAACACCTACTGTTCTAAGAGCTTGGTGTATAATCCAGTTCCATGTGTGGGATTAAGCAGGCAGGGAGTTTCCGGAAAAGCAATAAATATATGTGTGTGTGTGCAGCCTATCTTCCATGCCACTGCAGTTCCAGCCCCAGCCCATTCCCTTCCTCATGCATGCTGTCTGCATCTTCTGACATCTGGTCACCGGTGGTGACAGCATTCCACCTTTATTATGGAGATGACGCCTTCAAGGAAAATAAGCTTGCTCAGAGTGGCCCCGACCTCCCACAGACAGTGTTGACAGAAGGCCGGGCATATCACAGACAACCATTTGAGGCTTGCTGTTATAAACTCCACTGACCCAGGTGACTTAGACCAGCATTCCACAAAGCAAACGCCTTTTGTTTTGCTATTGTGTTCTGAAGGCATCTGTAACCAGCCAGGTGTTAAACCTGATTGCAGGAAATGCCCCTGGGCACCTGAAGTCTCAGCCCTAGCTGGCAGCTTCACCCACTTACAGGAACCATACAGACCCTCCACCCCCAGCCCAGACACACTTTGCCCTGTTAAACACAAAGTACAGGAGACCATTGTTTTGGACTAAGCTACCGCATTAGGCCCCAACAGTCCTGGCTAAAAATAAAAATAGTCACTCACACTAAGGTTCCACACCATCAAAAAAAAAAAAAAAAAAAAAAAAGTTCCACATCATCAAGCTGAAACTAAGCATCTGAGCTTCTGAGAAATCAGGAGTATGGGAATTTATAGCCACATTTCCCAAACAGGCCAGTTTCAATTGAAATGATAATGAAGGTCTCTCTCCTTTAATTCTTACACAAAAAGTACCTGAAATAACCTGATATTAACTATTTTCCTATCATCCTGTCCCCCTGCCCCTGCCTTACAGGGAAAGTAACTTTGAAATAACCAATCTGCCTTTTATTCTTTTTTTCTGTTTTCTTCAGCCTTTCTCTGTCCATAAAATCAAACTCTTTTGCTCAGTCCTACTGAACACTTATTAATCTGTTTACCGGAATGAAGCATTGCCCAATTCTATAATCAAGAATAAAATTGGGCTGAGGGTATAGCTCAGCAGTAGAGTCCTTGTGTCACATACACGAGACCCTGGGTTCACTCTCCAGCACTATGAAAAAAACGAAAAATAAGAAAATAAAGTCAACTAGCTGGGCACAGTGGTGCATACCCATAATCCCAGCTACTTAGGAATCTGAGGCAAAAGGATCACAGGTTCAACACCAGCCTCACCCATTTAGTGGGACCCTCAGCAATTTGACCCTGTTTCAAACTAAAAAAATAATAATAATAAAAATGGATGGGGTCGTAAGGCAGTGGTAAGGTGTCCCTGGATTTGATCCCCAGTACCAAAAAAAAAAAAAAAAAAAAAAAAATCAAATAAAAAAGCCAACAATCTTTCTAAGATTGATGTTGGAAATCCTGAAAAAATCACTTTCACTAAATTCTATTAGTTAAGTGGTTATGAGCCAACCCAGATTCCTTTTGTTTGTTGGCAATGCTGGGGGTCAAACCTAGGGCTTCGTGCATGCTAGGCAAGTGCTCTACCCTTGAGCTAGATTACCAGCCAGCCCAAATTCTTGATATAAAGAGCAGCATGCACATACAGAGAAGGAAAACGGTTGAGGGCCACCTTTACAGACTACCTAGGGCACATTAGATGCAAAATAGAATAGCAAGCCCTCTAAATCTCAGCAGTCACTCCCCAACACCATACTATTCAATTCATTCATTCGTTGTCTCTATCCCTTCCCTATGTAAGTTCACGAGGGTACACACTTTGGTTTGTTCATTGATGTATTCCCAGCACTGAGAACAATGCCTGGCACATAGTAAGTGCTCAGGAAATATTTGCTGAATGAATGAATCAATCAATCAGTCAACTGTTCTGACCAGCCACGGGAAGCTAAGTAGGCGGAGAGGCTTCATGGAAGAAATGAAATTTAAACTGGACTTCAAAGAATGCACTCCATAAGTAAGATGATTAAAAGTAGTGATGGTTTGGGCATGGTGTCACACACCTGTAACCCCAGGGACTCAGGAAGCTGAAGCAAGAGGATCACAAGTTTGAGGCCAGCCTCAGCAACTTAGCAGGATCTTCAGCAACTGAGTGAGAACCTGTCTCAAAATAATATAACTAAAAAGAACAAATAAAATAATTTAAAAAAAAAGGCCCTCGCCGGGCAAGGCTCAGCAACTTACCAAGAACCTGTCTCAAAATAAAAAGGATAGGCCGGGCGCAATGGCGCACACCTGTAATCCCAGCACTTGGGAGGCTGAGGCAGGAGGATCGCGAGTTCAAAGCCAGCCTCAGCAATGGCGAGGCACTTAGCAACTCAGTGAGACCCTGTCTCTAATAAAATACAAAAAAAAGGGCTGGGGATGTGGCCCAGTGGTCAAGTGCCCCTGAGTTCAATCCCCAGTACCAAAAAAAAAAAAAAAAAGAGAAAGAAAGAAAAAGGATAGGGTGTGTGTTTGGGGGGGGGACGGTGTTGTGTGTCATTCACTGATAGAATACCTCTGGGTTCAATTCCTAGTACTTCAAGAAAAAATACGCATTCAGGAATGTGGGACCACCTTTTGTAGGGTTCATCTAGTAGTCCTTAACTGGTTAACTTCCCTTATCTCTTCCCTTCACCACCCTTTGGTCTTTGTAATTAAATTTGGACATTTCAGATTTTTTTTTCCTGAATGCATTTATGCACTTTCTTTCTTTCTTTTTTATTTTTTAATTTTTTTTTTTGTACTGGGGATTAAACCCAGGGGGACACATCCCCAGCCCTTTATAATTTTTATTGTGCAACACTGTCTTGCTAAGTTGCTTATGGACTCGCTAAATTGCTGAGGCTGCCCTTGAACTCGTGATTTTCTTGCCTCAGCTGCCCCAGTCACTGGGATTATAGGCATGCACCACCGCATGCAGCACATTATAAAACTTGTAAATTGTTTCTAGAATTTTCCATTTAATATCTTAGTTGACCTTGGGTACCTGAAACCTTGAAAGGAAAAACTAAGGATAAAGGGATTCCTATATGGCCAAGGCATACAGGACTACAGGGGTTTATTTAAATTAAAATGTGATTTACATATGAATCCTTAGGGTTCCAAAATACATCTCAAAGGAAGAAATGATGGATCTTCTGAACAATAAAAGGTTCAGGATGGTGTTTTCATTTTTACTCCTAGCCTTTAACTCAGTTAAAGGAGTCTATCAGTCTCCCAAAATCTTTGCAAAAATATACAAAATTGTTGTAAGAGAGCCAAAATTATCTTGTGCTATCTTAGGCCCTTTATTAGCCATTCACCTTACCTTGTGTATCTCACCTAACATTCTGGTAACTAATGAATAAGCTTCAGTGACCTAGGAGGATGAGGCAGGAGAATCTCAAGTTGAAGGCCAGCCTTAGTAATATAACGAGGGCCTATTTCAAAATAAAAGATTTTTAAAAAACCAGACTGGAGATATAGCTCAGTGGTAAAGCATCCTGTGTTCAATCTCTGGTACCAAATAAACAAATAAATAAATAATCCCCCCCCATAAAATCCTTGGTAAGACAGCCACCACCACCTATGTCCCAGGACAATTTTAGATGCTCTGACAGGTTACTGCATCTCAGATTGTGGGGGTGTGGTGGGGGAGTTCTCATTTCCTTATCAAAGTTCCAGAAGAAAGAAATGGTGCCATCACTTGAGAAAAAACACTGTATCGGTGCATGGGAAACTTGAGAGGCTGAGACAGGAGGATGACAAGTTTGAGGCTAGCCTCAGCAACTTAGGGAGACCCTGTCTCAAAAAATAAAAGGTGCTGAGGATTAGTTCAGTAGTAGAGTACCCCTGGGTCCAATCCCCAATACCCACTCCCCAAAAAAGACAACATGCTGATCACCCTCTGCCCCCACTGATAGCAAGATCCTGTTTATGGCTAATGGAGAGGCAGATCACACTGGGGTGCAGGGTAATGTTTGTATGTGGAGGGCTCCCATAGATTTTTGTGTGCTCTGTGTTTGTGATGGTCGTGGTATGTTGCCCATCAGTTTTTAATGAGGTACACACCATACTTGGTCTTGTATAAAAAGAACTCTGTCCCCATTCTTGGTCTTTTTCTGTTGTGTTGTAGTGAGGCACACCTTTATAAAGGCTGAAGGGATGTCTTAGCTTATTGGGTTCTAGCTGACCACCTCTGTTAGATTCTGAATATAAAAAATGTACATAAATAAACCAACTTCTCAGACTATATCAGTAAGCTTAGTAGACTTCTCCTCCACCAACCCTAAATGCTTTAAGATACCTTTTTTTTTTTTTTTTTTTTTTTTTAATGCGAAGGATTGAACCAAACCTAACCACTGGGCCACATCCCCAGCCCTGAGTCACTTAGGCCCTCACTAAGTTGCTGAGGCTGGATTTGAACTCGCGATCCTCCTGCCTCAGCCTCCCGACCCATTGGGATTACAGGCGTGGGCCACCGCGCCTGGCCATACCCCTTATATTTGATCCCACACTTTCCCAGCTCACCTTTCTCAGCCAGACAGGAGCTCCTTGAAAGCAGGAGTTTCCATAGCTCTTTCTGTCCCTAAGGCTAGGCGATGTGGTAGTTAATTCATTTACTACTACTGCCAGGCAATGTTCTAGAGACCAGACGAAAAAGTTCCATATATATGAGGTTTATATTGAATCGGAGAAGTCAATAAAATAAGTGCACAAGGTTAACAGCTAGCGCTATGAAAAATCTGGAACTCAGGATTCAGAGGGTAGAAAAGCCAGTGGTCCATTTGAAGATCATCCCCGTCCTATTCTGAGTTGACTTTTGAAAGGGTATATGGTGCCATACAGCAGAGCAGGCTTTGGGGCTCTCATGTGCATTAAGCTTGGGGGGCAACTGTAGAGGGTTACAAAGGGCAGATTCTGAGGACCTCTGGTGCAGTGCTCCAAGGCTGCGCTCACCATTGGGTTTGTCCCACTGAACGAGGCACAGATAAAGCTTACAGAAGACAGAGCGCAGAGTTCACCAACGCCAGGGCCCAGAGGGCGAGCGGTGAGCACCAGTCCCCCAGCATGGGGCAACCCTCCTGAGCATGCGCCAAGGCCGGAGTTCCCAGAATGCATGTTCTACAGCAGAGCGTCTGAACTTCAAGTGTGCATTCAGGGCTTCTGCAGCGGTGAAGAAGTGAAGCCGCTGGAAAGCCGCCAGAAGTCTGACAATTGATGGGGTAAAAATGAACTCCTAGCTATTATTATTTTAAAACTTCATGTGACAATTAAAAGGTTCCTGTTCTTGTCTCACCTTTGACAAAAAGTACCTCAACGCCATGAGTCTTGAACTCAAATTGTAAAGGTGGTCCAATTCATGTTTTGAATATAGCCCTTGCTGCTCTGCTATTGCAACTTATTTTTTATTTATTTATTTATTTTTGGTACTGGGGATTGAACTCAGGGGCACATGACCACTGGGCCACATCCCCGGCCCTTTTTTGTATTTTATTAGAGACAGGGTCTCACTGAGTTGCTAAGTGCATCGCCATTGCTGAAGCTAGTTTTGAACTCTTGATCCTCCTGCCTCAGCCTCCCAAGTGCTAGGATTACAGGCGTGCGCCACCACGCCCTGCGGGCGCAATTTATTTTTTAAATGGACATGTTTCTTTCTCTTCTCTCCCTCCTCCTCCCTAGTCTCAGGGGAAACAGGATTATTTTTCTTCCCCATCTTAGGCAAGAGTTCTCTGTCTTTGAGCACATACCCACCACATGAACAAAGTAATTCAGCTTTTAAGGATGGCACCGAAGATCTCAGAGAGGACTATTTCTCAAATTAACAAGTGAATTACAGCTCCAACAGAGAACACATGGAATGTGGACTACGAATCACCTCTTTAAAAAACTCTTGTTCTCCAAGACCAAGAGAATCACAGCCTCTGGGACAGGAATCCTCTGCTTCTCCTTTGCTAGCAAAGCAATATCATAATGGGTAACTAACCCAAGCCTGGATACAAAATAAACTAAGGACACTATCTGTGAAAATTAGTGCCTGGGAAAAAAAGAGTTCCTCTCCCCTTTCCAGACAGCTGGTTTTCAGGGAACCTAATAGCACCATTCACTCCTACCTGTTGGATTGTAAAGGACTTTGCCTATGATCTAACTATGATCTAACTACTTTCCTTTGAAGTAAATGCCCCTGTTGGGTGTGACCCAAGGCAAGGTATTTACTAAAGGCCTTGTGAGAGGAGCCAGTTCACCTTTATGCACTCTGATTCGGTAAACACACTTACACCCTTGAAAACTCTTACACACAATCATATATGGATTTGTGTGTGTGTGTGTGTGTGGTACCAGGGATTGAACTCAGGGGCACTCGACCACTGGGTCACATCCCCAACCCCTTTTTGTATTTTATTTAGGGACAGGGTCTCACTGAGTTGCTAAGTGCCTCACCATTGCTGAGGCTGGCTTTAAACTCGAGATCCTCCTGCCTCAGCCTCCCAAAGTGCTGGGATTACAGGCGAGCGCCACCAAGCCCCGCTGGATTTTTTTTTTTTTTTGAAACCTTGTACACAACCATGTATTGTTTTAGACTAGGAAATTTATAACACTAGATAGTCTATAAATGTGAAAAACTGGTAAGGGGTGCTCAGAATCTGGAGTGCTGATCTCCTCTGTGCCCGCTGGTGGAAAATAAAGTTTGGCTTCTCCTACTCTTCAAGTGTCATTTGCAATATAACTTCTTTTTCCTTTTTCTCAAAACCGTGTCCTTGCTGGGTATGGTGGTGCAAGTCTATAATCCCAGCGACTTGGGAGGCTGACGCAGGAGGGTCATGAGTTCAAAGCCAGCCTCAGCAATTAGTGAGGCCCTAGCAGCTCAGTGAGACCTGTCTCAAAATAAAATATAAAAAAAGCTGAGATGTGGCTCAGTGATTAAGCACCCCTGAGTTCAATCCCCAGTACAAAAAAAGAAAGGTGTCCTCATTATTGGATTGGCATCAGGACAAGGACTGGGCTTTTGGTAACAGTTCTATACTGGAGTATATGAAATAAGTCAGCAGTAGACAAATTAAGAGAAGAAAAACCATTTTGATTACCTATATATGCTTGGGAATCCCACAAAACATGAGACCCCAAAACAGGTGAGGTGATTGAAGTTTCATAGCATCCAGAGGTACAGAAGGGAACAGGGGCTTAGAGTTTCTGCTGAGATGTGGCAACAGGCTAGGGGAAGGTGAAGGGAGTAAATGTGGATAAAGTTTGTCATGCTAGAAAAACAGATTTGATTTTTATTTTATTTTTCATTCAATTTCATTGCATTGCTGGGAATCAAATCCAGGGCCTTTCTCATGCTAGCAAGTAGCTCTACCACTGAGTTATACTCCCAGCCCAGGTTGTCTTGTTATGCAGATAGTCTTTCTCTGGTAATGAAATTTGTCTCAGAGCAGTTCATCAGAAGAATAGGTAGGTGACAAGTCTGTGACAAAGTCTGTGTCTCCTCTCCTGTGAGTTAATTTTTTTTTGGGGGGGGGGGGGTAATCAAGTATTGAACCCGGAGTGTGCTTAACCACTGAGCCACATCCCAGTCCTTTTTTTTTTTTTTAATACCAGGGATTGAACCTCAGGGGCACTCAACCACTGAGCCATATTCCCAGCCATTTTTTGTATTTTATTCAGAGACAGCGTCTCACTGAGTTGCTTAACGCCTTGCTTTGTGCTGAGGCTAGCTTTGAACTCATGATCCTCCTTCCTCAGCCTCCAGAGCCGCTGGGATTACAAGCATGCACCAACCACGCCCGCTCCAAACCGCCCCCCCCATCCTTTTTTTTTCCAATCATTTTCTTAGTTGTTGTTGATAGAACTTTATTTTATTCATTTATTTATATGTGGTACTGAGAATTGAACCTAGTGCCTCATACTTGCAAGGCAAGTGCTATTCCACTGAGCCACAATCCCAGCCCTCCCAGTCCTTGTTTATATTTTATTTTGAAACACAGTCTTACTAAGATGCTTAGGGCCTCCCTAAATTGCAGAGGCTGGCTTTGAAACTCACCATTCTCCTGCCTCAGCCTCCCAAGCTACTGGGATTACAGGTGGTGGTGCATGCCCTGGAGTTCCTTTCTTGATGAGGATTTATCTCTAGGCAGACTAAGAAACTTCAGAGAGAGTCCCTTACTGTGCTTCAGGGGAAAAAGAGGAGTGAAAGACAGGAGGAAGGAAGAAGGTCAGGGAGAACTTGGTTTTCCTTTAAAGAACTCACGGTGCCAAGTGCTAACACGGTTTATTAAAACTAGTGCGCAGGTGAAGCACAGTTGTGTTGCCAAAAACTCAGTCCTCATCCCCAGTGCCAATTCAATAATGAGGACACAGTTTTGGGAAAAAAAAGGAAAAAGACAGTTTATTGCTTTGCTAACAAAGGAGAAACACAGGGGACTCCTGTCCCCAAAGCTGTGATTCTGCCCATCAGAATACATAAAACCCCAACAGGGGGCTTTTATAAAGGTGATTCAGAGAAAATGAGATTAGGGAGGAGAGATCAGGAAGGAGAAGATCAGGGAAAAGGTTAGGAAAAAGAGATCAAGAAGGAGAAGATCAGCCGGGCACGGTGGCGCACGCCTGTAATCCCAGCACTTTGGGAGGCTGAGGCAGGAGGATCGCGAGTTCAAAGCCAGCCTCAGCAATGGCGAGGCACTTAGCAACTCAGTGAGACCCTGTCTCTAATAAAAACACACAAAAAGGGCTGGGGATGTGGCCCAGTGGTCAAGTGCCCCGAGTTCAATCCCCAGTACCAAAAAAAAAAAAAAAAAAAAAAAAAAAAAAAAGGAGAAGATCAGGGAGGAGAAGGTCAGGGAGAAGAAGTTTGGGAAAAACATGTAAGTTTAAAGTAACAAGGGATATAGTCAAAGCATCAGGTGAACCCTGTTACAATTCCCCACTGTCAATTTCTAGCTTCCATTTTTACAGGAAGTGGGCGATGATATCTGCAAGCTACCTCCTGCTGAAAGGGAGCAAAAGTTGGGGGAAGTAACCCAAAGTCCTTGTTCTCTATTAGATGGGGTGTGGACAGTTAAGGGCATTCAGCATCAGAGCAGTCCAGAGGTCCACAGTGGCAGATGGCAGGTGACAGAACAAGGCATACATAGGGCAGGAATCATGCTAAAACAACACAAAGACAGCAAAGCATTACTTTTTTTGTAAATGATTAGCACAAAAACGATTAATATTTCAGTCAGTCTCTGAAAACCATGAGGACAGTAACTCATAATCTTATCAGTGAAAAAACAGATCAAGTTCATCAATGTAGGAGGTTAGGAAGATTTGTAGGCCTATGAGATCAGACTCAAATTAACTCGGACAAATTTGGGACTCTTGTGATCATTACTATTGTTCACTCTCACACAAGAACCCTTCCTTAATAACCCCCAGCTTTACTTACTTTTCATAGGACTGACACAAGTTTACATCTTCAGTTACATAAAAAAAAAAAAAAAAAAAGTTTTTCCTTTTTTTTTGGGGGGGGGGGGGTACCGGGGATTGAACTCAGGGGCACTCGACCACTGGGCCACATCCCCAGCCCTTTTTTTATATTTTATTAGAGACAGGGTCTCACTGAGTTGCTAAGTGCCTCTCCATTGCTGAGGCTGGCTTTGAACTCGCGATCCTCCTGCCTCAGCCTCCCAAGTGCTGGGATTACAGGCATGTGCACCGTGCCCGGCTTGTTTTTCCTTTTAAATGTCCATGTAGGACTGTGCTTTTAGGCTATACTCTCCTGCCAGGTGTTAAAGACCAAGTTGATCAAAACTGACCTTTTTCCTATCTGCTCTTTAGAATCAGCTGAGGTGGCTTAGAGATCACTCTTGAGGACATGTGTGAAGCCTCCTGGCTCCTTTAGCTTTCCTCCACCAGTAGTGCCACCTGCCAGGATGGGTTGGGGTTTGGCTGACCTCATGTGGCTTCTTTTGGAAGCTTCAGAGACATTTTCATCTCCAATGACCCTCCTCTCTGCAGAATGTGCACTGGTTGGCTTCCTGTTCTTTGGGGATCCTCTCCATCTCCCTGATCTGTCAATCGGGTGACTCACCAGGGCTAAAGGGCCCAGAGTGGGGTACTGTCATTCTCTGGGTCCCAGCTGACCTTAGAGGGCAAGAGCCAAAATGTTGGCTGCTTTTTTTTTTTTTTTTTTTTTTTTTTTTTTTTTTGGTACCAGGAATTTAACTCAGGGGCACTCAATCATTGGGCCACATCCACAGCCCTTTTTTTTTTTTTTTTTTTTTTTTTTTTGTATTTTATTAGAGACAGGGTCTCACTGAGTTGCTGAGTGCCTCACCATTGCTGAGGCTGGCTGATCCTCCTGCCTCAGCCTCCCACGTGCTGGGATTACAGGCGTGCGCCACCGCGCATGACTGTTGGCTGCTTTTTCCTTGGCCCTTTTACTTCCTTGACTGTGGTCTCCAATTTTTGGTTTGAAACACCCAGAAAGCCAGTTTCACCAGTCCTTAAGAGGGAGTGACAGGTTATAACTTCAATATCCATAATTTTACGGATACCCATTTCACTTAATTGGCACTAGCATTAGTACTGGAAGTCAGCATTATATAATATCTGTCCTATAGGTGATGCCTTATTCTCTCAAATTAACCCAGGTTTTTGTTGTTGTTTAGAAACAGTACCTCTGCAAAACACTAATAGGCAACAGATATAAAGTTTACAAGGAAAATACAAAATGAAATTAACAGAGCAAAAACATATTCAGTTTGTGTAATAGCTATGAACAAAGAAAAGTGACTTTTATAAACTTGAACCTTTGCTTAGTTATATATTACATTCCCTGTTTGAGATCATAGTAATCATTACAACAAAAATAAATCTTTTGAATACAACTTTAAATGAGCTGAAGTCTAGCTTATTTTGGAGCCATTCTAACCTGGAGTAAGGTGGGAGGCAGAGCCCTATCTCAGGCAAGGTGGGACTCTTCACAAATAACACAATACAACATTACATCTGAAACATGAATCAAAGAAAGAAACTTTAACTTTCTTTTTGTGGGAAAAGTGGTAGAATGCTTCCATGTTTTACAATGTCACCTTTAAACAGATTAGGTTCTCCTTAATACCTTCCAAAATACACTTAAATTCCAATTCCAATGTGAAGAGTAACACAAAATTGTATATATATCTTATTGACAACAGGTTATTTTATCCAGCTATAAAACACCAAATACATAAATCAATACCAACTGAATTTGTTATTTCCACACAAACAAGAGACTTTTGCTATATCTGATTTTAGTTTGGAGAACACCAACTTGGCAAAGCTCTCTCCAAAGCTTTACATTCAACTAGTTTAATTTTTAAAGTACAATTTAGAATCCAGCGTGTACCCTAACAATAACCACAGGTCTGAACGGGTTAACAAAAAATCAAAGGACAGCCTTAAATCTCTCATATATTTAGGAAACAGAGTTAATGAGTGGAAATTGGCCTAGTGAAAGCAAACAGATATAAAGCAGGTTTTCAGAGGAAAGTGGAGCCCTTCTATGTTAGATACAATGTATAAAAGAGAGCACTTATTGGTTATCCTGCCAGTAAACTTACATAAACTTTCATGTTACAAATTTTTACTAACACTTAGACAAGGCTTAGACAGATATAGTTCTCAGATGCATGCATATACCTAGTCACATATATTTAGGGTGTCAACCATATTGTTATAACCTAAAATAACAGTTGTTTAACCAGTTACAAAGTAATCATTTAAGATTTTAAAACAGGTACAAACCCTAATTCCTTTAAGACTTAGTTTCCCCAAGTAATAAAACCTAACAAATACAAGAAAATTATCTCAATAGATAGAGCTGAGGGGCTGGGGTTGTGGCTCAGCAGTAGAGCTCCGCCTAGCACATGTGCAGCCCTGGGTTCAATCCTCAGCACCACGTAAAAATAAATAAATAAAATAAAGGTATTGTATCCAGCTACAACTAAAAAATAAATTTTTTTTTTTTTTTTTTTTTTTTTTTTTTGGTACCGGGGATTGAACTCAGGGGCACTCAACCACTGGGTCACATCCCCAGCCCTTTTTTGTATTTTATTTAGAGACAGGGTCTCACTGAGTTGCTAAGTGCCTCGCCATTGCTGAGGCTGGCTTTGAACTCGTGATCCTCCTGCCTCAGCCTCCCAAAGTGCTGGGATTACAGGCGTGCGCCACCACGCCCGGCTAAAAAATAAATATTTTTAAAAAATAGAGCAGATCAATTTTTCAGACTTTGTTTCATATCAGCACATTAAAGTTCAAATAACTTTAACAGACTGCTAATTATGAGAATTTAATCACAAACACAAACTTTTAGAGACTTATCTTCTGCAAACCTTCTGTGACTTACTTAATCATTCACAACTTCTTTACAACTTAAGTTTTGCCCTCTCTCATCTTGGACTTTAGCCCAAGAATATTACTTTACCAGAAAAAAATACTTTCTCATCCAGAAACATTTCTTTTATCTTCTAATTTTTCATACTAACATATATATCCATACCTATGACTTTCTTTTATCTTTTTCTAGTTTTAAAATTCATATTCATACAGACCTTATGTTATCTGTGCATTTAATTTACACAACCAATTTTTATCCCAGGAAAGGGTTGGACAATCCATCATACACACACAAACACACACACACACACACACACACACACACACACACACCAAAAAAAGAAAAAGAAAAAAAAGAAAAGAAAAAACTGTGCCTTAATCTTTTTTCTCCCATGTTGCATTCAAGGGGTTGGAGCACAGGATATTTTTGAGCCTGACATATCTCCATTATCACTATCACAATGCCATCAACTTTAAGTTAGAGTTTCCCACTGTCAATTGTACCTAGAGGCTCCTTTTGGGCCTTTTTCTTATACTAGGTATATTGATATGCAATGGAAGAGGCCCTTTCCATCCTTTCCTTGAGATAGATCCCTTTGCAGAAGCTGCCTACAAAACCTGGGTTGGCCTTAGTTTCTGTCTTTGTCTTTTCTGGGTGCAGTTTTTTTATTCTGCCAGTCTCCCTAGGTCATAAACTAAGAGTTCTGGAACCTACTACCACATTTTTCATGGCCAGCAGCCTCCACCCCCCACCCTGGGGCAAAAGGGGCAAGAAGGCAGGGCAGAGGCCATGTTCTCTTTGGCCATTTTTCTACAGCCCAAGCAGCTTTACTGGGATTTTTTCCCCCCACTTTGCGGTTGGTGTCCTTTACCCACAGCGAGATGATCTGTGGCTGCCTGGGGCCAGGCTGAAAAACAGTTCTGGGAGTGCCAGCACTGGGTTTAAAAGATTTAAATCTTCTTTTTTTTTTTTTTTTTTTTTTAGTTGTTGATAGAACTTTACTTTGATTTATTTATATGCGGTGCTTAGAATCAAACCCAGTGCCTCACACATGCTAGGCAAGCGCTCCACCACTGAGCTACAACCCCAGCCCCAATATTTAAATCTTTTTAACCCTTTCTTCTGGTGTCCAACTATCCTTGCACTCCAGAGGCAGTGCCTTTTGGCACCTTCAACTTAGTTCCTAGTGGTTGAGACCCTTTATCATGCAACTGCATAAATGCCTGTACATACAGAATCACTTTCATAATACTTTATTCCTGACAGACCAACTTCAACTTCAAGACTGCATAATAATCCAGAAAAAAAAACATTCAAAGTCTAGGTTGTGTTACAGTAAACCATCTTTCTCTTAGATAGACTTATCTCTATAGGTGGCCAATGCAGCCAAGATCTTGCTCCTCAAGAGACTACCAGTAAGATCAATGCAGCATGGCCCTTGTCTTAAAGGAGAAGATCTCTGAAACCAGGGCTGATGGATGGGAATCTTTAAAAACAGACAGACCTGTATGTACAAATTTCTTCCACTTACTTTACCTTTGACAGACCAACTCCAACTGTAATATTGTACAATAATCTAGAAAGCTATTTAAAAGCCAGGTCATTATCTTAGACTTATATGTGGGCCTTCTTCAACTCACTTTACCTCTGACAGGCCAACTCCAATTTCAAGACTGTACAAAAAAAAAGAAACAGAAAAAGTCAACCAGAGAGGAGCCCCCAAACCATGTCTGACAGATGGAAACCTTTAAAAATTGACCAGTCAGGGCTGGGGTTGTGGCTCAGCGGTAGAGCGCCTGCCTAGCACGTGCGCGGCCCGGGTTCCATCCTCAGCACCATGTAAAAATAAATGCATTGTGTACAACTAAAGCAAAAAAAAATAAATATTAAAAAAAATTGACCAGTCAAGGTATTTCACAAGAGACTACCCATAGAATCAATGCAGTGTCGGCCATATCTTAAAAGGGGCAGTAGCAGATTCAAACAAAACACACAAACAAAGGGAATTCCCAAACCAAGGCCAACAGACTGGGAACCTTTAAAACTGACAGACCAGATAAGGGAAAATCCCTAGTTCCCAACTCCCGCTTAACCATGACTTCTACACTAGCCGCACCACAGATGTCCCCACAAAGAGGGACCAGATGTTCCCACAAAGAGGAACCAGATGTGTAGAATCAAAGGTCTCGGCATGCACACCGGCGGAGCTTACCAAATGGCCAAAGTTGTCTCAACTTTCCTGAGTTCCATTTTCTTTTTCTCAAAGTACAGCAAGTGACGGAGCAACATGTGCAGTTCAGGGAGAGAAGGCAGGAGTTCCCCCAAAGCAAAAAGAGCTTCGGCAGCTGCTGGGATGGTCCCTCAGTCCCTCCTTTTACTCACAGAAACAGCTCCTCTGGTTTGGTTTGAGGCAAATTCACACTGTCTCCCAATTTCTCCAGAGGTCAGCTCCCAAAAAAATCACGGGCACTATGAATCCTCAGCATGGAAGTGGGGTCCCTTGCGAGCCAGGCATACCCAAGAAAGCTGGAGTGGGAGGCTGCTCTTGGGTCCCATTTGGGTCACCAAATTTGTTGCCAAACCCTTGGTCCTTGTCCCTGATGCCAATCCAATGACAAGGACAAAGTTTTGAGAAAAAGGAAAGAGGGTTTATTGCTTTGCTAGCAAAGGAGGAACACAGGGGACTACTATCCCAAAGGCTGTGATTCTGCCCATCAGTAGGAACAGGATTTTTTGTTTGGGTTTTTTTTGTTTGTTTTTGTTTTTGTTACTGGGGATTGAACTCAGGGGCACTCGACCACTGAGGCACGTCCCCAGCCCTATTTTGTATTTTATTTAGGGACAGTGTCTCACTGAATTGCTTAGCACCTCGCTTTTGCTGAGGCTAGCTTTGAACTCTTGATCGTCCTACCTCAGCCTCCTGAGTCACTGGAATTACATGCATGTGCCTCTGCACCTGGCAACAAGAGGCTTTTATAGAGGTGGTTCAGAGAAAATGAGATTAGGGAGGTGAGATCAGAAAGGAGAAGATCAGAAAAAAGAAGATCAGGGAGGAGAGCTCAGGGAAAAGAAGATCAAAGAGGAAAAGGTCAAGGACAAGAAGTTTGGGAAAAAGAAAAAAACATGTAAGTTTCAAAGTGACAAGGGATATAGTCAAAAAACATCAAGTGAATCCCTGTTACAGTTGCACTCCTGTTTCTTACTTTAAAGCCCTATATGTGATTGCACCAACAAAGAACCCAGGAGGACACTGATCTACATGCTGCTGGCCAGGGGGTATCTTGAGTCTGTTTGTTAGATTGGTTGGGGGCCCAGCAACATTCCATGTGCTGGTCTATTTTGAGCAATATCCTCAAGGCAAATAGGATGCAGGCATTAAGGGTTTGGGTTTAAGAACACATTGTCTCTTCTTGCCTACTTTTCTCAGGGCAAAAAAGAAAGCTGTTGCTGGGCGCGGTGGTGCATCTGTAATCCTAGCACTTGGGAGGCTGAGGCAGGAGGATTGCAAGTTCAAAGCCAGCCTCAGCAATGGCGAGGCACTTAGCAACTCAGTGAGACCCTGTCTCTAATAAAATACAAAAAAAGGGCTGGGGATGTGGCACAGTGGTCGAGTGTCCCTGAGTTCAATCCCCGGTACCAAAAAATAAATAAATAAATAAATAAAAAAGAAGAAGGCTTGTTATTATTATGACCCAGCAATGCAAGAACACTCAGCATAGTTGTTGGATTCCAGGCAGGAGGCTGCGCCTCCCAGGCAGAAGGCCACACCTCCCTAGGTGCTTTGTGAAAAACTACATTTCCCAAGATCCTCAGCCTGACCAGCAAACCTGGTCAGCAGGTGCCCTGGCCACTACCTCCTGACCTCTGATAGCCTATAGGGCAAGGACTCACTCCAGGGGGGCTTTCTGACCCCCACTCTATTTAAGCCAGCCCCGGACTGAAACCTCACTCTGTTCGCTCTTGCCCCTGTTCCCATCCGTCCCTTATTTTCCCTTTTTCTCCCCCTTCCACACGTGGCCCCTAATAAACTTCCCTTTTATTAAAATGGCATTCCCAGCATAAGAAACTTTGCCTAAATTCTAACAATAGTCACACTGCCTGGGTTCAAGTGCCCATTCCTAATGTCTTATCAGCCTTGTGGAACATTCTAGAATCTCTCTATGCTTCTGGTTTTTGGGGATTTTGTTGTTTTGGGTTTTTTGTTTATTTGTTTTGTTTTGTTTGTTTTTGTTTTTGTTTTGTACTGGGGGTTGAACCCAGTGGCATTTAACCTCTGGAACACATCCCCAGTCCTCCTTTTAATCTTCTATTTTGAGACAGGGTCTCATTAAGTTGCTTAGGGCCTCATTAAATCGCTGAAGTTGGCCTTAAACTTGGGATCCTCCAGCTGATACCAGTGATGAGAATCAGGGCCCAGTTTCCTCCCCACCATGTGAAGATTTGAATACCTGAGAAATGCCAAGGCAAGCATAGAAAGTAAGTTTTCTTTAAAGGATAGAAAAGAGATAGACTTTTCCAAAGAGAAGAAAGAGGCCCCAGAGCTGGGTGTCTGAGGAAGTGGGGGTGTCCTGTCCCTTTTATACATTTTAGATTTCCTTTGTTTTCATGCTCTCTCCTCCCCCATCCAGCATACCTGACTAGTGACCAAAAGGTAGGCCAAAAGGTGGAGTGGTCCTAGGGTGGGAACAAAGCCTCAAAGGTACTGTCAGAAAGGGAGCAGACCAGGGGACATTTATTAACAACTCCTACAACTCCCTGCAGGGAGGAACAATTCCCTGGAAGCAGATAACCTTGACAACAGGTTGGAGGAGGGGGAAGGGTTCTGGAGGTATTGGCACCTTATTTCCTCTTGAATCAGCCCCCATCTGACCCAATCTTTTATTACTTACACTGACTGTCATTTTGCCCCCGTCCCCATTACTGCTTCAGTCTCCCAAGTTACTGGGATTACAAGTGTGGGCCACTATACCCAGCCTGTTCCCTCATCTTTATTTTTATTTGTTTATTTAATTTTTGAGGTACTAGGGATTGAACCCAGGTGCACTTTGACACCGAGCTACATCCCCAGTCCTTTTTTTTTTTTTTTTTAAAGAGAGGAGTAAATGGTTCTTTTTTTTTCTTAATATTTATTTATTTACTTTATTTGTACACAATCCATTTATTTTTACGTGGGGCTGAGGATCGAACCCGGGCCGCACGCGTGTTAGGCGAACGCTCTACCGCTGAGCCACAATCCCAGCCTCCCCAGTCCTTTTTATTTTGATGCAGGGTCTTGCTAAGTCACCAAGGCTGGCCTTGACTATCAATCCTTCTGACTCAGCCTCCTGAGTAGCTGGGATTACATGCATGCACCACCACACCCAGGCCTCATCTTTAAAATATCCATGGATGGAAGTTTTAGGAAGCCAATAAAAACAATCGTTATGCCCCTTATGAGACCAGAACTGATAAATAAAAGCAGATAAACAGGGGCTGGAGATATAGATCAGTGCAAAAGCCCTTGCCAAGCATGCATAAGGCCATAAGTACCATCCCCAGCTCTGCAAAAATAAAAAACAGACAGAAAGGTGGAGATCAATGTCATCTTTATTACTAGTAAAAGCTGTGCTGGGAGATGTGGCTGAGGTGAAAATACTTCACCCAGTCAATAACACAGTGGACAACTGCAGACAGCAGATAGCAGCATACCATATTCTGGCTGGTATAGTGCTCCAACCCAGAACTGAACTTTTCCAGAAAGCCACCAGTCAGGGAAATCCCCCTGCTGCTATGGGGAAGAGTGATAGGTGGATGAAAACTAGATAGATATGTCCCTCCACACTTGGCCTTGCTGAGGAGTAGAGTAAGGATCTACCTGTCCACCTTGAAAATATGAGAACAGGGATTAAGTGATTCCCTCAATCCAATCTCATGGGGTTATTTATGGAGATTAGAGAAAAGTACAGGCAGTGTCTGGAACAGACTCCAGAAAGATTTGTTACCAGCACAGGTCGTTCTAGGCTGGTAAATCCAGCCAGACTAGCAAGGCTGGCCAACTAAGGGAAGGTGTGGTTACAGAATATAGGAGGCAAGGAAGTAGAGTTTTTGTTGTTTTGTGGTCCTGGGGATTGAACTCAGGGCACTCTACCACTGAGCTGTATCTCCAGCTCTTTTTAGTTTTTGAGACAGAGTCTCACTAAATAGCCCAGGCTGGCCTTAAACTTACGATCTTTCTACCTAAGCCTCCTGAGTCACTGGGATAACAGTCATGGTCCACCACACCCAGCACAAGGGAGTCTCTTTCTTTCAGCACTGGGGATTGAAGCCAGGGGTGAACTACACTGAGCCACATCCCCAGCGCTTTGTATTTTTTGAGACAGGATCTTGCTTAAATTGCCTAGGAACTTGTGATCCTCCTGCCTTAGCCTCCTGAGTTGCTGGGATTACCGTGAACACTGTGCCTGTCACAGGGGAGTTTTTCAAAGGGAGGCTTGTGCTTTCATTTCTCTATCTGTTCCCTATACTCAGAAAACCTTGAGAGTTCCTTAATGGTAAATACTGATAAAATATGAACTGGCAAGACTTCTAAGTAGGTAAAGAACCCAAAAGCTGTGTATCTTTGGTAACATACCAACCCAGTGTCTTCTGAGTACAGTTAATGGCTTTCTTTATGGGTGTGTGTGTGTGTGTGTGTGTGTGTGTATTTGTGTACTACTTCTGTTGTTTTAGGGTGGAGTGTTTTTTAGAGGGTGGAGAGGAAAAGACTCCTGCGTTTTTTTCAAGGCAGCCTCCCTCCTCACCCAGTGATTAAAACAATTGCTGGCCTGGAAGTCACTGGGAGCAAACAGGAACCAGCCCTGGGGAAAGCCCTGTCCAGTTATTGAACAATATAGCAATTGCACTGAGTGCAACTAAGAAGACAGGAAATAACAGGTTATGTTGATAACATGCCTTACTGGTATGTTGCAGTTCTGGGTGCAATGTATCATGGAGGCTGTACTTGTCACCTGATCTGCCTCAGCCAATTCCAGGTCATCTACCTGATGGAGCAAGGCTGCTGGTTGTGTGGACATCAGGGGGAAAAGCCCAGGGCAAGAGGAAGCTGTTGGTCTGTGAGCCTAATGGTTCTCTTCCCTGTGCTTAGTCATCTCTCAGTGGGGCACTAGGTTAACACCTGCCTGAGTTTCTGGAACATATGGAAAACCCCAGCAGCCTCGATCCCTGACAGGTTTTACCTGGGGTAATCCCTCTTACCAAGATATTCCCCTTGGCATTTCCAACGGAAACATCTTTAGATCCTCCTTTCCTCAAGGGTCAATTGACACAGAAGGAGCAGGCTCCCAAGCTCACACAAGAGTTTCCATGAAAATTGAGACTTGCTAATTTAGCAATAATACCTAATACTTGAGCACTTACTGTATCAGGCATTATATTAATTTTCACAGTAGGAAGTAAGCATTGTTGTTACCCACATTTTACAGAGGGCGAATTAAGACACAGAGAAGCCGAGTGGTGTCCCATGGTTCCCAACTATTTGCCGTGTCCACATGTTTAGTTCAGGAGGAAACTAACACTTTTCCACATTTGTTCTCCCTGACTCAGAAAATATAAGATCTGGAAAAGACCCTAGAGATAACTGAATGTAACCTTTACAGCTGGGATGTAGCTCAGTGGTAAAACGCTTGAATCGCATTGTGAAGCCCTAGTTTCAATCCCTAGTTCTAAAAAAAAGGAATGTAATCTCTGATTTTACTGATGGAAAAACAAACTTAGATCTGGGATTATTTGTCCCAGTTCTACAATAAAATCACGAGCAAGCCTCAAAACTCCCCACTTCTGTGCCTCTCCCATGACACATTACCCCCTCCCTTTTCCCTCCAAGAAATCACTCTTGAAATTTTCTTTTATTACTACTGTATTTACTTTTCAGTTCTCCATATGCATTCCCATTTTCTTTCCCTATCACCTTTTTTTTTTTTTTTTTTTTAAAGAAATAGGGTGGGTTTAAGTGGGGGGAAATAAGAGAGAAGAAAAGAAGAAAAAGTTCCATCTGCGTATTAATGTAAGACCAGAAATCAGCATTACTAGATTGCTGGAAAGCGTTGAGCCCTCAACAATGAAGGCCGCTCAGACCTTCGGAACTGTCGTTTTGCCCTCAACCAGCATGGTGCATGCGCGTGACGTGACTTCCGTCGCGCGCTCTCTACCTATCCGCTCTTCCCAAGGGGGAGGCGAGCTTCAATGACGGCGGCAAGAGGGGCGCATGCGCGGCAGCGGAGCCCGGCCCGCGGTGGTGGCGGTGAAGGGGCGTAGGGGATAGCTGTCCGCAGTTGCCAAGCTGCGGCGACCGAGGCGGGATGGTGTAGCCGGGCCTGCAGGCGGGAGGGCGGGGGTGGGGGCGAGGCGGCCGGGGACGGCCGACGCCGCCACACGGGCTCCGGTGTAGCGGCAGCACGCTGAGGGGGCGTCGCCGCCGCCGGCCCCCGGAGCCGCAGCCGGAGGCCGCGCCCGCCATGGCGGCTCGGGCGGTGCTGGACGAGTTCACGGCACCCGCCGAGAAGGCGGCGCTGCTGGAGCGGAGTCGCGGCCGAATCGAGGGGCTGTTCGGTGTGAGCCTGGCGGTGCTCGGCGCGCTCGGGACCGAAGAACCGCTGCCCGCGCGCATCTGGTTACAGCTCCGCGGGGCGCAGGAGGCGGTGCACAGCGCCAAGGTGAGTTCGGCCGCCGCCCCCGCGCGCCTTCCATCCCGGGCCGGCCCACGGCCTCCGCTGGGCCAGTCTCCGTCCCTCCCTACTTTCCTCCACGCACCCCGACCCCAGCGCTGGGGTCGGGAGCGCAGTGTTGGGAGCCGGGGAAAATTGCGTTCTCGAGGCTCATCAGCCACGTGACCTTGGGCTAGCGGTTTAATCCCTAGGGTGCCTCAGTTTCCCTATTTGTAAAGTGGTGCCGAGGAAGCACCTACCTTAGAGCGCTGTCGCGCGGATGAGAGTGGGTGATACGTATAAGGCACAGGGTACTATGTCCAGCTGGGAAACGGTGCTTGTTATCTGTAGCCGCCTCCAGGATGTGCGCAAGGCCCGCGACTCCAGGTTCCAAATGTTTTGTGTCTTTTTTTTTTTCCGTCCAGCAGACCTCCTCCATAGGGGGTTCTTGAATCTTGTGAGGTCTCTGTCCCTCTTGAGAATCAGGAAAAACTGTATTCTTGTTTTAGTTTTTTTGTGGTGCTGGGGATTGAACCCAGGGCCTTGTGCATGTGAAGCAAGCACTCTACTAACTGAGCTATATCCCCAGCCCAGGAAAAACTGTAATAGTAAATGTTCAGGGACTGGCGAGAAGTAGGGTAGTTGATCAGAATGTTTAAAATAACATTTATTCTTTGTGTTAATATTATGCACAACTAGCATTTGTATAATACTTATTGCATATCAGACTTAACACCGAATACTTAAGGAATAATGCAGCCCTTAAAAAAAATCCCATGAGGTAGCTTTTACGTCCTCCCTTTTTTCTTGTTAAATTAACAGCTGGGGAAACTGAAACTTGAAGTGGTGACTCACCTTGTACCTAAATCAGCATTTTAGACTACCTATTCAACACCTTCATCAACTTCCTTCCCTTCCCAAGCCAAAAGAACAGCAACAAAATATGACCTGTGTAGAAGAGAGAAAAGCTTTTTACCGTTTAAGTTTCTGTAATTGAGTTTACAAAAAGTTCGCTAACTGAGTCATTGAAATAAACTTGACAGTAAACACATTAGCAGGAGAAAAAACTTCTTAATCGGGTATATTTGCAAAGGAATTCCACAAAGTATGACTAGGAAGAACAGCCAGGTGATTGAAGTTTTGTAGCATCCTGAGCTACAGGAGTAGTAGGAGCTTGTGGCATAAGGTGATGGTTTTCTCTACAGCAGTATTTGAACGTATTTGGAAGGTTTGCCTTTAGTCAGATCTGGAAACTTCTGAGAAAGCCCCTCCCTTCATTTGCTATTCCTCAAGTGCTCTCAGTTTGAAGTAATCAACATAATAAAGTGGCATATATAAGAATGGTATTTCCTGAACCCCTTCACCCTCTCAAGTACCCAAGTTTCTCCAGATTTTCCCATTTATAGTAGGGCAGCAATATTCAGAAGTAGGGAGTTTTGTTTCCAGAACCCCTATTCTTTTTTTTTTTTTTTTTTTTTTTTTTTTTTGGTACTGGGGATTGAACTCAGGTGCACTCGACCATTGAGCCACATCCCCAGCCCTTTTTTTGTATTTTATTAGAGACAGGGTCTCACTGAGTTACTAAGCGCCTCTCCATTTCTGAGGCTGGTTTTGAACTTGCAATCCTCCTGCCTCAGCCTCCAAGTGCCCCAGCAGGCGTGTGCCACCACGCCCGGCTTAGAACCCCTATTTTTGATAACTGCCTCTGAAATGATTTCTCTGGGGAGGGGAGTGGGTCCTTTTATTGCCTATCCCACGAACTTCACAGTGCTCTTGAAGATCTGAATCGCTGTAACTCGTGACATTCTTAGATTTAACAATAACAACAAAAATCTTAGATGCTTACTTTTTAACTTGTGAAGAGGCAGTAGGACATTTAGCTGTTGAGTCTTTTCTGATTTCGGACAACTGAACTTCTTCCCATATCTCTCCTTTCTCCCCAGCTGCCTAATTTCTACTACTCAGGGCTGAAAAGTTCAACATGACTGTTCTGTTGTTTCTTCTGAAATTAGCCTACTTGTATTCATTCTTCTCTCCTTTCCCTTGCCTTTGCAGTGATTAAGACCTTCACTCTTGGTATGTGTCCCCTCCCTTGCTTTGGTGCCTTTACTCTATGGCTCCCTCCCCTTCCAGGGAACTGCTGGAGCCTCCTATCACCTAGCTCATCCAGTCTGAACTCTAATTTTCAAAACACCTATACTAATCCAGCCCCCATCTTATTTTCCTAATTTTCTATTTAGCAGCTATCTGCTTAAACCTCCACTGTAGTCTAGTCTCTGCCCTTCCTGGGTGTTTAGCCCGCTCCTGGTTCTGCTTTTACTGAAGACAGCTCAAGAATAGAAAATACTGCCTTTGCTATGTGGAAAAGCCCTGCCCATTCTGCCAGGGCCTTCTAACTGCAGTTCTCTTGGCTATTACTACCATATGAGTTTAGCATAAACTAATTGAAAAGTTGTGTCTTATGGTATCTTGATAGTGTCACCTCATAGTCCAAATCTCTCACATGTAAGAAATACTTTATTTCTCTCTTCCTTGAGATGCAGGGTAAGGATCTGATGCAATGTTCAAGGGCTCTTTTTGTTCTTGATTGTTTGGAAGTGTGTTTTACATTTTTGGAGAAGAACAACATTAACTTCATTTTAAAAATTAAGACCAGAGAGCCAACTTGATTCAACATCACGGTATTTTAAGTTTAGTTGTTGAGAAACTGGTTTGGGAGAGAGATTTGGAGAAAAGAGGAGTTTTAATATTTATTTATTGCAGGGCTGGGGATCAAACTCAGGGCCTCATCCACATACCATTAAGCCACATCCCTCCAGCCTAAGAATTATCTGGTGTAATCACTGACCAGAATAAGAAGAGATGGACTGATTTAGGTCCCACCTGGTGGTTTACTTTTAAAATGTTAATTCACTATCCTTTGCAAATGCTTGAGAAGAATGTTGAGGATTAGTTAGGCCTTCATCCACCGGAGAAAGGCAATTTGGAGCTATTGGTATTGCCTGCAGAGTCGAAAAATGGCACTGGGAGTGGCCAGTTTTGGACTTTGATAAGCCTGAATGAAGATTATTAGATACATGCATTCCAGACTGAGATGGTTAGACTGTCATAGTAGAAAGTGTCAAGGGCCCCCTGTGAGAGATGAAGGCCATGGGACCCAAAAACCATGCCAAGACCCTTGAGCTTTTTTATCCAGTAGGGAGTCAGGATTTTGAGAGGGAAAGAATTTACCTTGCTTTAGAGATAGGAAAATCTAACAATTGTAGAAATATTGTTCCAAGTTAGAATTTGCATAGTTGGAAGCCGGGTGCGGTGGTGCACGCCTGTAATCCCAGCACTTGGGAGGCTGAGGCAGGAGGATTGCGAGTTCAAAGCCAGCCTCAGCCATGGCAAGGCACTTAGCAACTCAGTGAGACCCTGTCTCTAATAAAATACAAAAAAGGGCTGGGGATGTGGCCCAGTGGTCCAGTGCCCCTGAGTTCAATCCCCGGTGCCAAAAAAAAATAAAATAAATTAGAATTTGCATATTTGGGGTGGGTTGGTAAATTTTCACAGATTTTGAAACTGAGTGGATGTAGCGATTTAGGGGCAGATTTTAAGCCCTGGTGGCAGGAAGGATGGTTGATGTGTTGTGTGACCTGTTGGTTGGTGGGGCTACCAGGTAGTCCACATTTAAGGAAAGCTCATGTGCACTCACTGTTTCCCCTTCACCTCAAGGAGCCTGCAGTCTTGTAGGGGAGACAAATATGGAAAGGAACAGGACAGTGTGATACATGTTGAAGAGGGCAAGGTGTTATAGTGATCTAAGAAAGGAAGGATTGCTGTCCTCAGCTAGGTCCTAAAGGATGAATGAAGAGTTTTCTAGAGTGTGTTGAGTTTCTGGCAGAAGAAAGAGCACACACAAAATCACAGGAATAGGAAAAGCCAGGCGTGGTGATGCATTCCTGTAATCCCAGCAACTTGGGAGGCAGAGGCAGGATAGCAATTCAAAGCCAGCCTCAGCAACTTAGTGAGGCCCTAAGTAATTTAGCAAGACCCTGTCTCAAAATAAAATATAAAATATGGTTTGTGGGTCAGTGGTTAAGTGTCCCTGGGTTCAATCCCAGATTAAAAAAAAAAAAAAAAAATCACAGGAATATGAAAGTGCAGTTGCATTAGTTTCCTTAAGTGTTGAGAGAGTGTGGAGGACATTGTCAGAGGTAGAAAGGAGCGGGACACATTGTGCTTGGGGCTTGCTGTGAAGAACATGGATTTTTTTAATGTGCAGGTGGATAGTGGAGACCTGTGAACATGAGTGATGCAGACAGCAACATTCTTACAAAATGCTTCAGTGTTCACGGCTCTGGGCTTGTGTTCCATTGCTGGGCTTGTGTTCCATTGCTGGTTTGTAATAAGTACAGAAGGTTTAGCAACTTTCATAGCAATCTGTCTTTACTACAGGAACTGGAGAGGCAGTGTATGAAAGCTAGAAGAAAACCAGAAGAGAGCATTAGCATTGTCCATAGGGGGCCCACAAGAGGGGGCTGATGTCAGTGGTAGAGGAATAAATGGAAGCAAAGGTATTCAAGGATTGAATTTCAGAGAGGAAGTGGAGGTAGTAATTATCTCATGAAAAAGGAAAGAGATTAAAGATGTAAAGCAGGGTGGGAATTCTCCCCATAGGCAGTGGTGGAAAGGGATGTGGTTGAGGAGATCTCTGCTGGGGAGTGAAATACTTAGAAAACTTTCTTTTTAATGAGAGAGCCACAAATGTAGCTAGTGCTCCCTGGTACCAGACAGGGAGCCAGCCTGGGGAAGTGACTAGATAATAGGGAAGAACTGGTGAGCTAAGGCTCTCTGCCCTGTAGGAGAGGGCAAATGTTTATGCATAGTATTAGCCAGTTACACTGTGTAGGTTCATTATCCACAAGCTGTTGGGAGTCTGGATTTCATTGTGTGCAATCTGTTGTGGTTTGTTTTATTTTTAAGTGGCAACTAATTTATGTTTTTAAAATCACGCATGCTGTGAATTATATAAACTTTTGCATTAATACTCTTTTTAAAGTTTATATTGTTAAAAGCAAAACAAAAAACAATTATTCATGCTAAACAAAACATGTTCATGAACCAGATTCAGCTTTTGAACTGCCTTTTTAGGATTTCTACTTTAATAGCAGACAGGATTAGTAAGATAACAACTTTTTGTTTGGTTTGGTTTTTGGTTTGTGGAGGGCTTGGAGAAGAGGGCATTTGAAAGCCCTAATGGACTACAGTACTGTCTCAGTAAAGTAAAATGCTAGATTATCCCTAGAGAATGAGGGTGAGAGCTTGAAAAGACTGGAATATGTACAGAAGGTACAGGGGAACTGCTGGATGTACATTGGAAAAGAAAACCAGAAGACAACTGTGGGACTAAAGTAAGGTCCAGACAAAATTAGAGTGACTTTATAGTATCACTTTACCCAGAAACTAACTTTCTTTCCTTCTTTTTTTTTTTTTTAATACTGGAGAATTTTGCCACTGAGCTACATCCCCAGCCTTTTTTATTTTTTTAGTTTTGAGACGGAATCTTGCTGAGTTGCTTAAGGCCTTGCTAAATTGCTATGGATGGCCTCCAAAGGTCCTCCTGTCTCAGCCTTCCTAGTTGCTGGGATTAGGGATGTGCACTCAGCCATCTAGAAACTTTCTTTCTTTCTTTCTTTTTTTTTTAATATTTATTTATTTACTTTAATTGTACACAGTGCAGTGCATTTATGTTTACGTGGTGCTGAGGATCGAACCCGGGCCGCGCATGTGCGAGGCGAGCGCTCTGCTGCTGAGCCACAACCCCAGCCCCCTAGAAACTTTCTAATGGCAGTGTTTTCCCAGTTTGGGGTTGGTGATGCTACAACACGGACTAGAGGCAAAAGGGTCTAAAGTGCAATTGAGCAAGGCCAAATGGGGCCCAGGAACTGTTTTTGAATGGTCACTTTTGGGGGGCTAGAACAAGGAGACAGGTAAAAGCCGAAAGGTATGGTGCATGGTGGGAATAACAGAAGAGATAAGACCTTAGTACCTGTTCCTTCTAGCCTTAGAGTTGTGTACCTGGGACATGACATGTTCAGTATACGTTGAAGAACTCTGGAGGTTATGATCAGAAGAATTTTCAAAGATCAGAATCTTGGATGTGAAGGAATTCTGAGGATAATTTTGAACATCTGGATTGCTTCCAGTCATGGGTGAAGTGAAAGTGTTCCTTTCATCTTAGAACAGTGAGGAGAGAGAGGAGGTGGAAGTGTGAGGCATCTAAAGATAATGCAGTGCTGAGATCACCAGTGTTCATAGTAGAAAATTGAATGCTAAAGTTAGCGAGCCTGTAGCCTGTCAGGGAGATTAACAAGTATAGTAATTGGAAGTAAGTGACATGGCTGCCTATTGTATATAGTGTCCCTGAACCTTTAGGCTGCTGAATTTGCCAACTACAGCTGCCCTTCAATTGATGTTTTGTTGGAAATATTACTTCATGGAAATGAGTAGACGTCACAAGTATACCCTGAGCACCACCCTTGAGAACTCTAGGAGAGGAATGGGGAAGACTAATAAGTCTTTTTTTTTTTGGTACCGGGGATTGAACTCAGGGGCACTCGACCACTGGGCCACATCCCCAGCCCTTTTTTGTATTTTATTGTATTTTATTAGAGACAGGGTCTCACTGAGTTGCTAAGTGCCTCGCCATAGCTGAGGCTGGCTTTGAACTTGCGATCCTCCTGCCTCAGCCTCCCAAGTGCTGGGATTACAGGCGTGCACCACCGCGCCCGGCTGACTGTCTTAAAACATTGAAGTTACAGTATACCCAGGAAACTGTGCTAAAGTAGACAACATCCAATCCATTTTTAATTTGTGAAGAAAAGAAAAAGGGAAAGAGTCTTAAGAAGGAGTGGTAATTGACCTTTTCCCAATTGAGTTTTTATTCATATATTTGTAGAGTAAGGGAATAAAGATAAGAATGAAAAAAAAATTTAATACACTTTTTGTGGTACTAGGAATTGAACCCAGAGTCTTACACATGAGATACACTTTGAAGTGACCTATTACTCTACTGACTTCAGAGGGTTAAAGTTGACTTTGTGTTGTTTCATTTCCTTTTTGGTTGGGAGAACTTGATGCTTGGTTCATTCGAACAGTAGATTTGTTCATGGAGGAAATAATTCAGAGATGTAATACTAGTTAATGTCCCGGGAGCTTTTGTTTTGATTTTACCAGAAAAAAGGGCGGTGTCCTTCGCATTTCCTAGAATGATCATTTTTTACTCAATATAGTTATGAAAATAATCTTCTTAAGAAACAGTGGTTAGTTCGGTCTCTTTTTATGGTTAGTATTTTGGGGTTATACCAGAATGTTGAAATATGAGATATTCACACTGTTACTGCTGGGGTCAAAAGCCATTGCTCATGACTGTAGTTTCCTCTTCCCTATTCACCCAGTGTTGTAGGTTTTTGTTTAAATTAAGGACCATATCTTGTATAGTGCTGACTTTTACTAAATTGACATGATTGTATAAATTTAGCAGTCTTAAATTTTCTTTCTTTTTTTTTTTTTTTTTTTGGTACCGGGGATTGAACTCAGAGGCACTCAACCACTGGGCCACATCCCCAGCCCTTTTTTTTTGTATTTTATTAGAGAAAGGATCTCACTAAGTTGCTAAGTGCCTCGCCATTGCTGAGGCTGGCTTTGAACTCGCGATCCTCCTGCCTCAGCCTCCCAAGTGCTGGGATTACAGGCGTGCGCCACCGCACCCGGCTAGCAGTCTTAAATTTCAAAACAAAATAATAGGAGGGAAATCCTTAAAGTAATTAAACTTTTTGTTAATCAGCTATTTAACATGGAAGCAGTGTGTGTGTGTGTGTGTGTGTGTGTGTGTGTGTGTGTGTGTATTTATTTATTTATTTAGTACCAGGGATTAAACTCAAGAGCACTTGACCACTGAGCCACACCCCCAGCCCCATTTTGTATTTTATTTAGAGACAGGGTCTCACTGAGTTGCTTAGCATTTCGCTTTTTTGCCGAGGCTAGCTTTGAACTTGTGATCCTCCTATCTCAGCCTCCCGAGCAGCTGGGATTACAGGCATGCGCCATCGTGCCTGGCTTTATATATTTTTTCCTTAAAACTGAATTTTGTTGCCAGGCATGGGGACATGTACTGTAATCCCAATGACTGGGAAGTCTGAGGCAGGAGGATCACAAGTTTGAGGCCAACCTGGGCAACTCAGTAAGAAACTGTCTCAAAATAAAAGAAGGGCTGGAGATGTTGGGTGCTTGCCTACCACCCTGGGTTTAATGTCCAGCATGGCAAAAACATTATAGGTCCTAAAAATATAAAGTTAGCCTATATAAAATATTTATTTAGCTTATTTTGAGGGAGCCAGCTAAATAAGAAAACTGGCTCAGGGAGCATTGGAGGAAATGAGTATACGTACTGAAAAAAGAATGTTAACTAGCATGCACAAGGCCCTGGGTTCAATCCCCAGCACCACAAAATAAAGAATATTGAAATAAGATTGCTCGATTGGGGTCTGGGGCTGTAGCTCAGCGGCAAAGCACTTGCCTAGCACTCATGAGGTTTGATCCTCAGCACCACATAAAATAAAGGCATTCTGTCCACCTACAACTCCAAAAAAAAAAAAAAAAAGATTGCTAGATTGGATACCAAATTGGTTAT
Source organism: Tamias sibiricus (assembly GCA_025594165.1). Classification (NCBI taxonomy): domain Eukaryota; kingdom Metazoa; phylum Chordata; class Mammalia; order Rodentia; family Sciuridae; genus Tamias; species Tamias sibiricus. Next base: position 36,696,885 of record CM046672.1, read on the forward strand.
GGTTCTGTAGGGTAATGAAACCATGATCTTTGCTTTCAGAAATCATGTCAATATTGGACAAAAATCTACAAATTAACACGTAATTTCAGGGTTTCTGAGCCTTACTCTATAAATAGTATGTCAAACAAAAGTACATCCTTTTAGATTATACATCAGCAAACTTTTTCTGTAAAGAACCAGATAACAAGTTTTTAAAAATTTGTAGACTACCCATGGTCTCTCATATTCTTCGTTTTTACTTTCACAGCCCTTTAAAAATGTAAAAAGATTTTTTTTTCAAAGGCTGTACAAAAATTTTCCAAGTTGGACTTGCACTATCCAAAATGGTAGCCACTAGCACATGGGGCTGCTTAAATTGAAATGAATTAAAATTTATTGAAATTAAATATTCAGATCCTTGGTTGCATTTCAGGTGCTTAATTGCCACATGTAATTGGTGGCTACTGCAGGTATAAAATATTTCCATCATTGCAGAAAGTTTTATTGGACAGTGTTGTCCTGGAGTATGAAGTAATCTGTGGTTGGGCCTGCTAGACGGTAGTCTGGTATGACATTGAAAAATCATGCAACCTTTCTTTTGGGGGTTTTTATAATCTTTGTTCATTGTGCCTACTTGTAATCTTAATGTCCAGTGATTATTCTTTTTGTGTATGTGGGCTTAACCCAGGGCCTCAAGCATGCTAAAGCAAGCTCTCTACCACTGAGCTACATACATCCCTAGTCCTTTCTTTCTTTTTTTTTTTTTCTTTTGAGGGTCTAAGCTGCCCAGCCTGGTCTCAAACTTAAGATGCTCCTGCTTCAGCCTCCTAAATATCTGGTATTACAAGTATGTGCCTGGCTGAATTTGTTTTTTTAAAAAAGATTTTGAAGTAGTATAAGCTTCTATGAGTTTTGGTTTAGCTTTTGGTTTTGCTCTTAAAAGACAAACATATTTAAAGTATTAGATGTTTACCTTATTTATTTTTTAGGAATTTTAGAAATAAAATTGTGCCCACTTGTAATCATAATGAAATTCGTATTAAAAATTCATGTAAATGCTTGTTATTTTCCATCAGCCAATTAGAAAAGAGGTTCTTTATAAAACTTGATAATTTATTAACTACCCCCCAGAGATAGGAATATATTTCACATTCACACCATGAAAAATAAAGGGTTTTCTCATTTATAGTCACAAATATGCAGAGTCTTCAGATGATATTCTATAACCTTAGCTACAGTTCAAAAGTAATTTAAAAACACATAACTGGTTGAGATTTCATAAAAGCTATTCTTTCATTGGCCTTAAGACAAGTTCTTGCACAAACAGAAACAGAAAAGACCAAGACCAGAGTTCTTTTCTTTTTTTCCATCCATCCTTTCTTTTCTTTCATTCATTGCTCCTCTTCTTGAACCCAGATCTTCCCTTGACATGCTAAGCAAATGCTTTATCCCTGAGGTACATACCCCAAACTGAATTTTCTCACACTTGACCTGACTGAAAATGGATTCTTACCTGTTAGATTGCTAGTTGAGGTAAATTTATCAGCAAGCACAGACCAGATTCCAGATTCATATATATGAAGGGTGCATTTGGGACTAACCCAGTGATCCCTGTGCACTGGTCCCTGCGCCAATGTAGAAAGGAACATATGGAGCATTCATGTAGCACTGGGGAGGCCAATGCAGGAGGATTGCTTGAGACCAGCCTGGGCAACGTAGTGAGATCTCTTTTTGAAAAGAAAAGAAAGGGACTTGTGAGATCAAAGCCAGCCTCGGCAATGGCGAGGCACTTAGCAACTCAGTGAGACCCTGTCTCTAATAAAATACAAAAAAGGGCTGGGATTGTGGCCCAGTGGTCAAGTGCCCCTAAGTTCAATCCCCGGTACCAAAAAATAAAATAAGAAAGGGACTTGGGGACAAGGACCATAAGGCAAAATACAGTATCAGAAAGGAAAAAAAAAAAGCAATAGGGAAGCAACAAAAGTAAAATTCACTAACTTGGACTGGCTCTGGGAGACAAAAGTTAGACACACTAGGGTTTAAACACACAATGAGGGTGCCATTCTTTCACCATTCAGTTTAATAGTTCCAACAGGTAAGTAGAATTGAGAAATGGGTCCTACAAAGCTTTCAAAGTTATAAGCATGCTTTCAGTCACTCAGTTAACTCATGAATGAAGGAACCAGCAGGAATGTAAAAGTGATTCAAAGAGCATTTGAGAATCTGAGTATTTATCAATACTAAAACAAGATTGTTGGAATAAAATTGCTCAGTTAGATAGCACATTTGGCTAATAGCTTATAAAATAATGAAATCATAAACTTACTTTTTTTTTTTTTTTTTTTTTTTGTGGTACCGGGGATTGAACTCAGGGGCACTCGACCACTGGGTCACATCCCCAGCCCTTTTTTGTATTTTATTTAGAGACAGGGTCTCACTGAGTTGCTAAGTGCCTCGCCATTGCTGAGGCTGGCTTTGAACTCGCGATCCTCCTGCCTCGGCCTCCCAAAGTGTGGGATTACAGGCGTGATAGACTTACTTTTTTTTTTTTAAATATTTATTTATTTACTTTAGTTGTACACAATGCAATGAATTTATGTTTATTTATGTTTACGTGGTGCTGAGGAACCCGGGCCGCGCACGTGCAAGGCGAGTGCTCTGTCACTGAGCCACAACCCCAGCCCCATAAACTTACTTTTTTAATGGTTTATTTTTATGTGGTGCTGAGGATTAAACCCAGTGCCTCACATGTGCTAGGCAAGCACTCTACCACTGAACTACAACCACAGCCCATAAACTTATATTTTCTACCAGATGCATGGTTGGCATCTCTGTGGGAAAGAAGTCTACATTTAATGTCCAGCTTCACAATTCAGATAATGTTTGTAGTAAGTGGTGTATCGAAATAAGTGGAAGTATACAAAAGTATATTTCCTAGAGAGTTAATAATTTGGGGGTAGTACAAAGATAGTGCTTAATGGCGATTACCTTATTTAGAAGTTTTGATGATTTTTCTCAATGTTATACAAACTATTAAAATGAAACACACCTTTTTGTCATTTTGGCTTCTCTCAACCAATATTTAACCATGTCATTGATAAAAGGCTGGATTAGTTGGTCTGTATTCTCAAACCTCCTAATTCCTCTTCTGACATGTATTTGTTAGAGACAAATACATGATTTGTTCAGTGTTTCTTAACAGTGGCACTATTGGCATTTTGAACCAGATAATTTGGGGGGAGGGACTATCAGGGATTGAACCCAGGTGCACTTTACGACTGAGCCACATCCCCAGTCCTTTTAAATATTTTATTCAGAGACAGTCTCACTGAGTTGCTTAGGGCCTTGTTAAGTTGGCTGAGGCTGGCTTTGAAGTCGCAGTCCTCCAAGCATATGCTGCCTGGCTGAGCAAGATAATTCTTTGTTATGGGGATTGTACTGAGCAATCAGAATGTTCAGTAACATCTCTGGCCTCTACTCTTTCTTTTTCCCTCCTCTTTTGGTATTCGGGATTAAACTAAGGGATGCTTAACCACTGAGCCATATCCCCAGCCCCTTTTTACTTTTTATTTTGGGACAGGATCTCACCAAGTTGCTGAGGCTGGCATTGAAATTGCGATCCTTTCTGCCTCAACCTCCCGAGCTGCTGGGATTACAGACATGTGGCACTGAACCCGACTGGCTTCTACTCTTTAAATGCCAGAAAAATCCCCTCAGTTGTGAAAACCAGAAATGTCCCCTGACATTGCCAAATGCCCCCAGGAAGAGTGAAATCACCCTGCTTAAGAACCACTGAATTAAATGACCAAGGTCAGTCCTCACCCTTTATCAATTTACAGCCTAGTAGAGTTTAATAAGATATTTTTGTATTTAGAACAGATCCACATACTTCCTAGCTGTCTCCAAACATATCTTTGGGTAAGAACACAATGAGCAAAAAAGAAAAAGTAAAATCAGGCTGCAAAAATAAACACACGTTTGTCCAAATCACAGGGTCTTTGAACATGGTTCTAAGGATCTTCAATATGAATCCTGCACAGGGAGAAGTTTTAGAAAGTTTTTGAACAAGGAAGTGAAATGGGTATGCTTTCAGAAATAACTTTGATGTTATAACAAAGGGGTTGGAGTGTAACAAAACTGGCAAGTAGAAAGAAGAATTTAGAGTTGGTTCCAATGTTTGCATGAGGCTTCAGTGATATCAGAAAGAAACTTGGACTAAGGATGAAATGGAAGGGAGCTGTGAGATCTGGTTTGTTTGTTTGTTTGTTTTTTGGAACGGGGAATTGAACTCTGGGCACTTAATCACTGAGCCACATCCCCAGCCCTATTTTGTATTTTATTTAGAGACAGGGTCTCACTGAGTTGCTTAGCATCTTGCCATTGCTGAGGCTGGCTTTGAACTCGCAATCCTCTTGCCTCAGTCTCCTGAGCCACTGGGATTACAGGCATGTGCCACCATGCCTGGCTCTGTGAGATCTGGTGTGTGTGTGTGTGTGTGTGTGTGTGTGTGTGTGTGTTTGGTGGGGGTTGTTTGGTGGTACAGGGGATGGAACCAGGGCCTCATGCATTCTAGGCAAGGCCTCTACCACTGAGCTACCTCCCCAACTAGAGTTGTGAGATCTGATTCAAACCTAGATTTGAGGCCTTGGGAGGGCTGGGAAGGGGAAGAATCAGGTAGAAATGCCCAGTGGGTATCTTGCAGCCTAGCAAAGTGTTAAAAGGCTAGAGGTTCACACATGGAGTTTTTGCCAGAACAGTGAAAATGAGGATTGGAGTTTGAAGAGTCAGAGTATAGATGAGAGAAAGGACCAGGAGAGAATTTGCGGAAATATCTACATTTAAGAAACAGTAGAAAAAGACAGCAAAGGATTTGGGAACAGAAAGAGAGAAAGTAAAGACAACTAGTGGTCTGTTCCAGAAAACCCAGTCTGTATGAGAACATGGTGTAGTGAGACCTAAGAAAGAAAGGCAGGCTGATCTAGGATTGCACAGTGCCATTTATTGGGGGACTTAGAGAAGCTTGTAGGTGGAAGCAAGACCAGTTGGATTACTCACAATTTGGGCCAGAAAGAAGGGTATATTTATAGGTTAGGACAAAAGGAACTTCACCCTGGATAAGAATGTACCTGGTTTATCTTTTTTTTTTTTTTTTTTTTAAACACTACCTATTCAATGAGCAAAGCATTAATATCTATGATTTTTTTTTTTTTTTTTTTTTTTTTTTTTTTGTGGTACCGGGGATTGAACTCAGGGGTACTCAACCACTGGGTCACATCCCCAGCCCTTTTTTTTTTTTTTTTTGTATTTTATTTAGAGACAGGGTCTCACTGAGTTGCTAAGTGCCTCGCCATTCTGAGGCTGGCTTTGAACTCGCGATCCTCCTGCCTCAGCCTCCCAAAGTGCTGGGATTACAGGCGTGCGCCACCGCGCCCGGCTGAATATTTATTTTTAAATTTTATTCTTTTTAGATACACATGACAGTAGAGTGTATTTTGACATTATACATGGAGTATAAATTCTCATTTTTTAAAATGTTTTTTTTTAGTTGTCAATGTACCTTGATTTTTTTATTTATATGCGGTGCTGAGAATCGAACCAGGTGCCTCACACGTGCTAGGCAAGCGTGCTCTACCACTGAGCCACAACCCCAGCCCATAACTTTTTATTCATGAGGTTGTATATGATGTGAAGTTATACTGGTCATGTATTCATTTATGTACATAAGGAAGTTATGTCTACTGTCTTTCCTATTCCCATCCACCCTCCCTTTCCTTCATTCCTCTTTGTCTAACCCAGAGAACTTTCTATCCCTGCCCCTTGTTGTGCGTTAGCATCCACATATCAGAGAGATATATCTGGTTTATTGGAAGATAATATCAAAGAGTCTGTTGGACCCCTGGAGCCTGAGTTTGATTATAAATCTTCACATATGACTCTAGTGTTTTTATCTGTTTATGGTTTGCTGGGAAATTATGCAGGAAAAGTTTGGGTAGGGTCCTCAGGGCACTTAGGACAGTTATAACTCAAGATGGCTGCAGTCGTGTTGGTCTGTGTCCATACATGGTAACTCAAACATGAAGCGGAAAGAAGTTGTCATTTGATATTATCATGCTACATACAGCCCAAGAAGAATGAGTACAGAGAATAGGTCTTTGAGTTTGGCATTGAAGTGGGGCTGTGGAATCAGGGAAACCCAAGCATATATGTAGGCACAGGGCTAGTAGGTAAAAAAAAAAAAAAGAAAAGAAAAAAAAAAAAGTGATAGTGCTTGGGGAAAGTCAGAATATAAGGGCATGACTTTGAAATGGAAGGAAGGAGAAGGAAATCTCATTTATTTATTTTGAGATAGGGTGTTACTAAGTTTTCCCAGACTGTCCTGCCTAAGCCTTCCCAGCAGCTGTGGTGCTCCAAATGGAGAGGAAGTTGAAGGGATTCACACATACTAACTTCTAGTCTCTGATGAAATGTGCACATCTTCTGAGAGTGAGAAGAGTGAAAAATAAAAGCCGGGCATGGTGGCGCACGCCTGTAATCCCAGCACTTGGGAGGCTGAGGCAGGAGGATCACCAGTTCAAAGCCAGCCTCAGCAATGGCGAGGCACTTAGCAACTCAGTGAGACCCTGTCTCTAATAAAATACAAAAAAGGGCTGGGGATGTGGCCCAGTGGTCGAGTACCCCTGAGTTCAATCCCCGGTACCAAAAAAAAAAAAAAAAAAAAAAAAAAAAGAAAGAAAGAAAGAAAAATAAAAATGAAATTGGAAGTGAAAATGTTCTTTGGGTAAGAGTGAGGGGTAAGTTTACCAGAAAGCTGAAAATTTTGAAGATTGTCAAATTTTAGAGATTTACTGTTACATGGGGATGAAGTCTTGGCTCAGGTACACTCTTAGTGTGGCCTCTGGTCCTGTCTCCTAAAGTACACTCAGGTTAAGGCACCCTTCTGGGAGGAAGTTGATGGACACTGTAGAGATGAGGTTAAAGAGAAGGATGAAATAGAAAGCAAAAGAAAGTATATTATTGGGAAAAATGGGTGGTACAGTTACTCTTAATTTTATAATGATATTGATATAAATGACAGGTGGAGATGAAAAGTGGGCCTGTTGCACATCTATAGATTAATGATGTTAAAGGTTTGTATTTTCTGAGGTTTCTATGGGCCAAATTGTGTGTATTCTATAGAACACCTGTTAATATTTTTAAAGTCATGGTCTCTCTTTTTCCTTAGAGATAACAGAACTGACTGACTTTTTTCCTTCCTTCCTTCTTGTATTGGAGATTGAACCCAGGGCACTTTACCACTAAGCTGCATATCCCTGGCCCTTTTTATTTTTTATTTTGAGACAGGTTCTCACCAAGTTGCTTAGGGCCTCACTAAGGGATCCTCCTGCCTCAGCAAACACAGAACATAATTTATGCAAAATTTTCCTACATACAGAAATATCGTTTGATTCCTATAGTATGCAGCCAGAGTTGAAAACTCCTGATCTGAACCATTTAAACAAGTCTCTCCAATTAATATCTTTTTTTTTTTTTTTTTTGGTGGTACCGGGGATTGAACTCAGGGGTACTCGACCACTGGGTCACATCCCTAGCCCTATTTTTTTGTATTTTATTAGAGACAGGGTCTCACTGAGTTGCTAAGTGCCTCACCATTGCTGAGGCTGGCTTTGAACTCGCGATCCTCCTGCCTCAGCCTCCCAAAGTGCTGGGATTACAGGCGTGCGCCACCGCGCCCGGCTCCAATTTATATCTTAAGAGCATCTTTAGCCAGACATGCCACATGCCTGTAATCCCAGCAACTTGGGAGGCTGAGGTAGGAGAATCAAAAGTTCAAGGACAGTCTCAGCAATTTAGTGAGGCCCTGTCTCAAAATAACAAGGACTAGGGATGCAAATAACCCCTAGGTTCATCCCCAGTACTGGGTGGGTGGACTGGGGAGTGAGCACGCGCTTTCTTGCCTGTATAGTTTCTCTTTCCTCAGTATTGTGGTTAACTTCAACAGCTTATATTGTGCCAGGTGCAGTGATGTTTCTGGCAGCTGACAGAGAATGTCAGATCCACATTCTTGACAGCTGATCTCAAGTTGTTTTGATGTTTAACTATTATGTATGCCTTAAATTTGTTTTAGTCTGAGCAGTCTTTTTTTTTCTTATCTCCTGTGTTGTGCAGGTAGCACCTTCTCTAGTCAGTTGCCTCTAAGAATATGTAATCTGGTGGAGAAACTGACAAGGCCCCTTAGATGCGTGTCCATAATAAGAGGTGGTAATGGTGAAGAGTGGTGCAGAGAAATCTTTCCTCAGGTCAAAACTGCAGGTTCTTGGACAGCTGCTTTGATGATTTCTGGTTTTAGCTTTGTATTCTCTCTCCCTACCATATGTCAGCAGGTATTGGGGATTGAGCCTAGGAATGTTCTACCTCTGAGCTAAATCCTAAGCTCTTTTTTTGTTTTATTTTGAGATGGTTCTCACCAAGTTGCCTGACTGGCCTCAAAGTTGTGATCCTCCCAAGTAGTTGGGATTACAGACGTGTGACACCATGCCCAGCTTTTAGCTTTGTTCTGAATGGCGTAAGTTGCCAGGAGCTTCTTTCTGCATTTGTGAAATATTATAATAGAGTTGAGAAGAGCTAAGTTTGTCAAAAGTACAATAGAAATTCCTTTTGCCACGTGAAAGGGAAATATTTTACATGCTCCCCGCTGTCTTTTTTCTTAAAAGCCCAAGTTACATAAAACAGAATAAGAACATTGCAGGTTGGAGAAGATAGTTTTTTTTTTGTTTTGTTTTTGTGGCACTAGGGATTGAACCCAGGGCCTTGTGCATGCAGGGCAAGCACTATACCAGCTGAGCTATATTCGTAGCCCTGGAAGAAATAGTTTTTAACTACATTAGAAATGTTCAGGGACTGAAGATATAGCTCAGCTCGGGGAGTGCTTGCCTCACATGTACAAGGCCCTGGGTTCAGTCCTCAGCTCCACACACATGCACAAAAAGTTCAGATCCCAGATACAGCCAAATGCAAATGATGGATGTTTGTATCCGCAGGATCTTTCTTATCTTGCAACTGATGTTTTTATATCATCTAATAATGTTATATAATTATTCACTTTTTTTTTTTTTTTTTTTTTTTTTGGTACCGGGGATTGAACTCAGGGGCACTCGACCACTGGGCCACATCCCCAGCCCTTTTTTGTATTTTATTAGAGATAGGGTCTCCCTGAGTTTGCTAAGTGCCTCGCCACTGCTGAGGCTGGCTTTGAACTCGCGATCCTCCTGCCTCAGCCTCCCAAGTGCTGGGATTACAGGCATGAGCCACCACACCCAACTTAATTATTAACTTTTGAGTGCAAAACAATAATAAATTTTTAGTATTTAGAAATTTATGAGAGCAAATCATTAATGAAAAAATTGAATCTGAATCTCAAATGATAATTTTCTCTGGGATCACAAAAAAAATGGGTTTGTATATGTGAAATAATAATGAACTTTTCACAGTTAATCTCGTGTTAAGAGTTTTAGTGATTTGAGGGATAATGTCAGAAAACTATGCTTGTGTTGGGCCTTTTGTTTTCCCAATTTAACACTCTAGGAAATGTAGGCCCTCTCTGATCTTCTCGGGGAATCTAACTTGAGTTTTATCCTTCAATCCTGGTAATCTAAACGGTATCTGGATATATTCCTAGAACACCATTTTCTGTGACTGTATATGTGATGAAAAGTAAATAGACTGTTTTGTAAATACTATGTCAGATTGATGATTTACAGTGTGCATTTCCTATAGGTTCAAATGTATAAAGTTGATTTAAAAAAAAATATTGGGACTTGAGCCAGGCATTGTGGCGCACACCTATAATCCCAGCAACTCTGCAGGCTGAGGCAGGAGGATCTAAAGTTCATAGCCAACCTCAGCAACTTAGTGAGACCCTGTCTCTAAATAAATAAAAAATTAAAAAAGGCTGGGGATGTAGTTCAGTGGCTTAGCATCCCTGGGTTCAATCCCCAGCGCTCCCCTTCCCCGCCAAAAAAGAGAGAGAGAGAGACTTGTGATTCTCATTTAAAATTTAAAATCAGGGTAAATTATATGATTAAGTTGCATATGTAGTTTTTAGCTCTTCTTACATAGTATTCTTCAATTAAACTAATTTAGAAAACAAACAGGATAAGAAATGTTTGTTTCCAGGATGAATTATTCATGGCATTTCATAACTGCTAATATTTCTTATCTCAAATGTCTGACAGAAATCAACCAAAATTAAAATTTAGGGCCAAGACTATCAGTGATACAATGTCATAACACATTACACACCCACTTCTAAATTTTTCTTGTTAGATGGTAAAAAGTATGCCAAAATAATATATGCACATGACTAAAAAAAAAACCAAGTAATGCAAAGGTTTTTAGTAAGAACAGGAGTCCCTGGCTTCTAACCCCCAACTTTCTAGAGGCAGCTACTTTTTAGCTTTCTGTTGGTTACCTAAATAGTTTCAAATAGCATATAGCTATTTCTTGTGAAATTTAAGCATTATTCACTTCTTATTAAGATAGGTGAGGCAAGCTGGCTGCAGTGGCACACGCCTGTAATCCCAACGTTTGGGAGGCTGAGGCAGGAGGATCACGAGTTCAAAGCCAGCCTCAGCAATGGTGAGGCACTTAGCAACTCAATGAGACCCTGTCTCTAATAAAATACAAAAAAGGGCTGGGGATGTGGCCCAGTGGTTGAGTGCTCCTAAGTTCGATCCCTGGTACCAAAAAAAAAAAAAAAAAAAAAAAAAAAAAAAACGGTGAGGCAAAACCACCCCCATTTCCCCCAAATAGTTATTTTTGTAGTAAAGCAAGGAACAGAGTTTATAAAATCATGATTTATGTAAATATTAGTGCAGAACCAAGTACTATACAATATCTTTTATTTCTGGTACAGCTTTTAATTTTTCCTAGAATTTTTATTTGTTTTTTCATCCACTTGTAAAATTTGCTTTATGCATATTCCTAGTATTTTACAGTTATATCTTTACATCTTTTATTCTTTTCATATCCTCTGTTTGGGAGAGCCCTCTTCCCTCCTCAGATCAGCTAGTTCTTTAATTTGTCTGCTGCACAGCCAGAATCTTTGGGCTTCTGCGTGATGCTCTTGGTGGGTAGTATTAACAACTTCCTTTCATTATCAAGTAGTCTTCGAAGAAAAGCATCCATGGAAATAATTTTCTGAGCCTTTTAGCACGTCTAGAAATGCATTTATTCTACCTTAAATTTGACTTGTAATGTGATGAATATAGACAGTCAACCTCCCTTATAACTTTGAATGCATCACTGCCCATTTTTTTCTGATCATCCACCATTGGCTATTGAGAATTTGTGCCATTCTGATTGTCATTCTGTTGTTTTATCCAGTTACCACCCTACTTCGAGGATTTTTCTTGTGGGCTTTTTTGAAAACAATCATGCTTAGGTATTCTGTGAATCCTTTCAAGATAGGGTCTGTGCCCTTTTGTTACAAGAAAGTTAAATGTGATTTTTTACTAACTATGCATTGAGGTCTTTGTGTTTTAGTTCCAGGAAAAGATTTTGTGTTACTTCTCTATTACTTGTCTTTCTATCTTTTTTTTTTTTAATATTTATTTATTTGTTTTAGTTGTATACAATGTGGTTTTAATTTTTCGTGGTGCTGAGAATCGAACCCCGGGCCGCGCACGTGCTAGGCGAGCGCTCTACCGCTGAGCCACAGTCCCAGCCCACTTGTCTTTCTATCTTTTCTGGAATGCCAGTCATTTGAATTTAGAATATCCTAGAGAGAACCTCTTTTCTTTCATTTTTCCTTTTGTGTTGTTTCTTTTTATAGTACTTTTGGAAATATTTCTTCCATTTCTTCTGTTGACTTGATTTTGACTATCATATTCTTTCCTTTCCTCCACTTTCCTTTTTTTTCTTTTAGCATCCTGATTCTGATTTTATGTAGCCAGTATCATTTTGTATTTGTTAGAAAGTGCTATTAAATTATTGTCAAGAGTTTTCCAGTGTACCCTCTATTACTTAGTTCCTTCCAGTTTTCCTTATTTTGTGTTCTATTTTATGGTATTGATTTCTGTCTTTCATATCTGAGCCTTTCTTCCAATATGGGTGTTTTTATATTTTATACTAAATTTGAAATGTCAGTTGGACATTTGGTCTCAGCTGTCCATAAGTGAACTTTACCTTGGTCAGTTAGAGAACTAGCTTTTTTCTTTTTTCTTTTCTTTTTCTTTTAGAGTATGTATTTGTTTTGAAGGTCTTTTACCTAGAGAAGAAATTGTACCCCTGCAGCTTGACTAATTGTTAATTGTTGCTGGTGGCACACTAAAGAGATCTTATACACTTTTCCTTATCCCAATGTCTGCAGTTCTTTATCTCAACAGTATTTGAGAAGTCACATGAATTCAGGCAGACACTTAGCATATATTGATTATATAGCTCCTTTTTATTAGCAGGCAGATGGTAAAAAGTATGCCAAAATAACATATGCCTAAAGGTCCCCCAGCACAGGTAAGACAGAGTAATGATTCTGTTAGTTCCTACTCAATTCAGCTGTAAAACCTAAACAGAATGTGTGAAACAGCTTATTTGAGGAGTCTGCAAAGTAAATGATAACAGATTGGAAAGGAAAACCAGAATGAAAAGTACCAACAAACCAACCATGAGTTTACTATTTTTTTCCTCTGTTACTATCCTCTAGCCTAGACATATCACAATGCCTTGGAAGTGGAAATGGGTACCGTGCACTGGGAGGAGCCCTCTGGTTTGGGCTCAAGGGACAGAAGAAGGAACACTTAGAGTGAGAAAATCCCTGTGTGTTTCTTTTCTCCCTTTTCTCCATACTCATGAATACCAGCCCCCTATCAATCCTTTGGTGGTATCATGGTGATGGGAGTTTGTAGAAGCCAAAATTCTAAGGGAGGAAAACCTTTTCTCTGGTTGGAGTTGTGGGGCCAGTCTCTATTGATTTTTATCTTTCTGGGTCCTCTGGGTGGATCCAGGGACAGTTTTAGAAGTGCAAGCTAGAGTGGGATAATCAAAACCCAAGCTTTCTGGCTGGATTACTGAAAGAATAACCCCAAGAAACCAGAGTACCAAGGAGATTGCAGAGTGGAAGGAGCTCAGGAAAGTTAGTCATAAAATTATGACCCTGGGACCTTCCTCAAACTATGTACACATATATGCTCTTTATCAGCTCTAGAAAGGCTCTTGAGGACTTAGCAAACACTTTGGCCACCATCCAAGTCACAGACTAGATACACACACGCAAGTGAGTGGGGTGGAGGGGCTGATAGAGATAGCATCACAAAAGGCTTTGGAAACTAAGCTGACATTGTAATCAGAGCTCATAGAGAATAGGTTGCAGCTTGCAGCCTGAATCTAATTAGATCAATTATCTGTTAAAACAAAGTGTTACCATTCATAAGATTGAAACAAGGCCCAGCAACTTATACCATAACATAAAAAAATGAATAGTAGAAAAATAGTTGGTATATGAAGAAACAGGAAAATCTTAACTTTTTTTTTTTTTTTAGTACTGAGGATTTAACCCAGGGGTGCTCTACCACAGAGCTACATCCCCAGTCCTTTTTAATTTTTAAATTTTGTGCCAGGGTCTTTATAAATTGCTAAGGCTTACAATCTTGCCTCAACCTCCCAAATTGCTGGAATTACAGGTTTATGTGTTTGAAAATTTGAATTCTTTTTTTATATACATGACAACAGAGTGTATTTTGATAAATTATACATACATGGAGTATAACTTATTTTAATTAGGATCCCATTCTTGTGGTTGTACATGATATGTAGTTTCACTAGTGGTGCATTCACATATGAACATAGGAAAGTGAAAATTGCAGTTGTAACTTGACAGGACAGTAGACACTAGTGTTGAAATGATGCAGGTGTTAGAATCTTTTTTTGGGGAGGGGAGGCTTACAGGATATTGAACAGGGCACTTAACTACTGAGCAACATCCCCAGCCCTTTTTGTCTTTTATGTTGATTTTGTTTATTTTTTTAATGTGGTTATAACAGATATAACAAAAACCAAGTGCTAAGTTTAGATCTGAAAAATAGAATAACCTAAATAAAAACTTACTGGATGAGCTCAATTTTATTTATTTTGGTAGTTGATTAATTAATTACAATACTGAGGGTTGAACCCAGGGCCTCACATATGCTAGGCAAGTACGCTACAACTGAGCAACATCCCGTCTTGAGCTTGATTTTATAATGGAGATAACAGAGGAAAAAGTCAGTGAACTTGAAGATAAAACAATAAACATTATCTAATCTGAATCATGGAGGGGAAGGATGAGAACAGGAGAAAATGTGGTGCTGAATAAAAGGTATTTAAAGAAAGAATTGCTAAAGACTTCTCAGATTTGGCAAGATATTAGTACAATTATTCAAGAACCTTGGTGAACACATATAGTAAACCCAAAGAATCTTGCATCCAAATACATCATAAGCACACTCCTGAAAATCAAAGACAAATTAAAAATCATGAAAGCACCTAAAGAAAATGCATTGTTTGTTGGGGAGCCATAACTAAAATGACTATGGGGTTCTTATCAGAAACCACAGAGGCCAGAAGGAAGTGACACAATATTTTTTAAGTAATGAAAGAAAAGAACTCTTAGCTCAGGATTATTTATTCAGTGAAGTTATCTTTCAAAAGTAAAAGTGAAATAAAGTATTTCAGTTGAAGAAAAACTAAAGGAAAATTATTGCCAGCAGCTGCCCCCAAAAGAATTGCTAAAGGAAATTCTGTTAGAGACAAATAGTAAATATTTGGTTAAATGTACTGTCACTTTGCTTCTTGACTTCTTTAACATGAGTTTGGTTCATTAAAAAAGCAAAAAATATAACCATGGTATGATGAGGTTTCAAATGTATACACATAATATGAAACATGTATAACATAAAGTGAGGAAAGAGGAAAGGTAGCAAGGATTAAAAGGAAACTGTGTAACTATATGTGTCCTAAAATTTGTGCCCAAGCGTTTGAATTTGTGGAGGTGACTGAGTGAGGACACACAGGTCAATAGAAGGGAGCATGCCACACCTGCAGGGTGACAAGGGAAACCTCAGATCTTGGTCAGGAGGCAAAAGCAGAGAGGCAATGGGAAAGGCTGGGCAACAGCCCTTATTGGGCTTTCCATGAGGAAAGCAGGGCAGGGTGGGATAAACAGGGATTGGCTCATTTGAATAATTATCAGGCCTTTATAAGGACTATTCTAATTGTCTGATTTCTGACCCTGGCTTGATTTAGGGCAAGGAAAACACTTGCTTGGTATATAAGCATTAGTTAAGGAAGTGGGTGGGTGTGGGATACCAGACGGGGCATTCTGCACCTGAAAGTTATGCTCTAGAAAAGCTGTTCACCACCCCTAAGAATTAGCCCTTGGAATATGCAGTTTTCCCCCAGGTCTGCAAGGCTTCCTACGATGTCAAAACGTGTTAAGGCACAGAAAATAATGAACATGGTGGTACAGGTAGTAGCATTTTTATTCACTCCTTAAAATAACAGAATATTGACTCTATGTGGACTTGTGACATTTAAATTATATGTATTGTAATTGCTAGTGTGACACTAGAAAGACTATATAAATAGGTATAGTAAAACCCAATGAATTATAATACTAAAAAATGATAGACTGCTGAGACAGGAGGATCCTGACTTCAAAGCCAGCCTCAGCAATGGTGAAGTGCTAAGCAACTCAGTGAAACCCTATCTCTAAATAAAATACAAAAATAGAACTGGGAATGTGGCTCAGTGGTTGAGTGCCCTGAATTCAATCCCCGGTACCCCCCCCCCCCCAAAAAAAAAGACTTAATTCCAGACTTCCCAATAATTGTATTAAAAATAAATAGTCTGCATATACCAATTAAAAGGTTGTCAGGGTGGATTAAAAACACATAACCAAACAGGATATTTTGAAGAAATTCATTTTAAAAAAAATAATATAGATGAAGAAGCCATAACTGAAATGACATATTCTTCAAAGAATATTACAGTATTAAAAAATAAAGTAAAAGAAGGGGAAAATACACCATGTAAACATTAATTAAAAAGATAAGGGGCTGGGGTGGTGGCTCAGAGGTAGAGCGCTCGCCTAGCACGTGCACGGCCCGGGTTCGATCCTCAGCACCACATAAACATAAATGCATTACATTGTGTACAACTAAAGCAAATAAATATTAAAAAAAAAAAAAAAAAAGATAAGGCTAGGGATGTAGTTCAGTGGTAGAGAATTTGCCTATCATGTTTGAAGCCGTGAGTTTGATACCCAGTACTGGAAGGAAAAAAAAAAAAAAAAATAGAGTGGCAATGTGACCATCAGACAAAGTAGACTTCTGAGCAAAGAAAATTACCAGAGATAAAGACGCTATTACAATAATGATAAGACAGTCTGTCAGTTCACCAAGAAGACATGTGATATGTTAAATGTATAAGAAAATGAAAAATATGTGAAACAAAAACAGAGAACTGAAAGGAGAAATTGACAAATCCAGAGTTGTATTTGGAGACTTCATCACCCTTTTCTCAATAATTGATAATACCCATTAAAGGGAAGTTGGTCAGCAAAGGTACAAAAGGACTTGCTACCACCATCAACCAACCAGATTGTATTTGACATTTATAGAATTATTACCCAGCAACAGTGGAATACATGTTTTTTTTTAAGTATCCATAGAACTATCAAGATAAACCTTGTCCTACCCATAAAATAAATCTCAATAAATTTAAAAGACTGAGTCATATAGAATGTTCTGACCACAAAATAACCAAAACAACATAGATAACAGGAAAATCTTCAAATACTTGGAAACTAAACAACACACTTCTAAATAATTTATGGGTCAATGAAGTTCTCACTTGTTTTATTTATTTTTTGAGCATGAATCTTCTAGATATGCCAGTTCTTTTGTTATGGTGCACAACCAAAGCATCATGCATGTTAAGTAAGCATTCCACAACTGAGTAATTCCCCTAGTCCCTGAAGGGAAATTTTGTAAAAGTGCACTGAACTAAATGAAAGTGAAAAGGTAACACATCAAAACACTGGGATGCTGCTAAAGCAGTGTTGAAAGGGAAATGTATAACATGTAAATGCAAGAAAAGAAGACTCAATAATCTAACTTCCGTGTCAGTGAATTTGAAAAATAAGAGTGATATAGACCTAAAGCAAGCAGAAGTAGGGAAATATAATAAATTTAAGAGCAGACGTTGATGAAACTGAAAGCAAACAAGAGAGAAAAACCAAACAACCCCTTTGAAAAGATCAATAAAATTGAAAAACCTCTTAGCAGCACAAAGAAGACACAAGTTTACCAGTATCAGGAATGAAACATTTTCACTGCAGAATCCTCAGACATTTAAAAGATAAGGAAATACTACAACTCTGCATGCATAAATTTAGCAACTCAGTTGAAATGGACCATTTCTCAAAAATGGCAAACTACCATGACTTTGCCCCTTATAAAACTGATCATTTGAATAGCTTCAAGCTATTAAGGAAATTGGATGGGTTGGTTGGTTTGTTTATTGGTGCTGGGGATTGAACCTAGGGCCTCCCAGGAACTAAACAAGTGCTGTACCACTGAGCTATACCCCAGCTCCTGGAAATTGAATGAATTTTAAAACTGACATAAAAGAACTCTCTAGGCATACTTGTTTGACTGAAGAATTCTATTAAATGTTTCAAAAAGAATTAACTTCAGTTTTACACACACACACACACACACACACACACACACACCCGAAATGGAAGAAGAGAGAACACTTCATAACCCATTTGTGGCTAGTATTACCCTGATGTTAAAACCAAAGACAGTATGAAAAAGGACTGCTATGTGGGCCGGGCGCAGGTGGCGCATGCCTGTAATCCTAGCACTTGGGAGGCCGAGGCAGGAGGATCGCGAGTTCAAAGCCATCCTCGGCCATGGCGAGGCACTTAGCAACTCAGTGAGACCCTGTCTCTAATAAAAAAAATACAAAAAAGGGCTGGGGGTGTGGCCCAGTGGTCGAGTGCCCCTGAATTCAATCCCCAGTACCAAAAAAAAAAAAAAAAAAAAAAAAAAAAAAAAAGACTGCTATGTGTACTTTGTTTGGGTGTTTTTGTGGTGCTGAGGCCAAAAAGGAAAACTTCAGACAAAAGGCCTTCATGAGTATAGATGGAAAAGTTCTTTTTTTTTATTTTTTATTTTTTTGAGGAGGGGGCGTTACTAGGAATTGAAACCAGGGTGCCTTACACTGGGCTACATTCCCAGACCTTTTTATTTTCAGGCAGGATCTTGCTAATTTACTGAGGGTTTCACAGAGTTGTTGAGTCTTAGACTCGAACTTGCAGTCCTCCTGCCTCAGCCTCTCTCAAATTGTTGGTTTTTCAGGCATGAAAAACCACACCCACCTTAGATACAGAAGTTCCTAACAAAGTATTTGCAAATATAATTTGATAAATAAAAGAATTATATATAATGATCAAAAGAGATGTGCAGGGCTTGATCAGTATTCAAAAGTCAGTGTAACCCACCTTATTTATAGGCTGAAGAAAGGAGAAAATTACATAATTATATCAGTTGATGCAGGAAAGCATTTGACAGATTCCAATACCTATTCATGTTCCGTGTTCCTAGAAAACTAGGAAGGCAGAGTAACTTCCTCAACTGATAAAGACCATCTGTGCAAAGTCTACATCTAACACCATACTTAAAGGTGAAAGATTGAACACTTTCTCATTTAGATCATGAGAAAGACAAGTGTGTCAGCTGTCACCACTAGTCTTCAGCATAGTGCTAGACTTTCTATCCTTTGCAGAAAGAAAAATAAAAGGCATGTAAATAGAAAAGAAGAAATAGTTGCAGATGGCATAATTGTCTACATAGAAATTGTATAGGAAAGCTCACACACAATCTTTGACTAGAAATAGGTGAGTTCAAGAAGGTGGCAGGACAATAACATGGAAGTCTATTATAGATCATTTTTTCTGCTGGTACTAGAGACAGAACCCAGGGTCTCTCACATTGCTAGTTACTGATAGATGGGCTACCTTTCCCCCTCCCGGAATTTTCCGTGCCCTAAGCAAAGCAACCTTGTTTCCCTTTCCCCGGGCAGGAGCCAATAGGATTAAAGATTGCTCTGTTCCCTGGACAGGAGCCAATAGGCTTCACCACCAACCACCAATGGTTTTAACAGACCACCTAATGGTCCAGGGGGGTATTGAGATCATATAAATGGTCCAGGGGGGTATTGAGATATATAAAAGGGCTCCCGTCCATTGGGGGCAGGGAGACGGGGAGAGGCACACACAACAGCTTGTCCCTGCTGAGAGGAGGCAGTCTAGACCCACCACCTCTAACCCAAGGGCAGCTGCCCCAACTGATAGCTTCAGAGACCGCAGCCAGACTCCCATCTTCTGTTCAGAGCTTGCACACTTCCTGAGCTTGCATGCTCCCCTCTCCCTGACTCCTTTCTCCCACCAGAGCTTGCACACTTCCCTCTCACTGATTCCCCTCTCCCCGTTCCTTTTCTACCCTTAACCAGCCATAAAGGCTGGTGAATAAATCCGTTGGCTGCACTGCCATTCCCGGTGTGATTTTTGCCCTTCATTGGTGACAAAACCCGGGACCCTGTCCCAAGCCGAAGGACATAATCACCCAGGACTGCCTCAGCTCAGCACCTCCGAAGTATTCACCAGCCTTCAGATTGGTAAGCGCCCCCCCCCCCCCATCGTTCCCAGAGCTCCTTTAACCCGTTGGGCCTTTCACAGTGGGAACTGACCGTTGATCGTCCAGCAGCCCCGCTTGTGGCTCATACGGGGAGGACCGCACCCTATCTAGACCTTCACGGTCACAGTGGACCTCATGGAGCTCTCGCTCTCTCGCTCTCTCTCCCCCCTTCCCCTTTCCTGGGAATAGTTGAAGAAAGCCCTTTTCGGCCTTTGGCCTACTCTGGACTTGGGTCTCATCTCTCCCGTTTGGAACTGGACATGGCACAGGTTGGCCCATTGTCTTCCAGTCCCTTGGACCCCATGTCTGTTTGACTCCAGTGACAACTGAGTCTCACAGACTTGGATATATATATATATATATATATATATTCTTGAGAGGAACGCTTCTCAGGATAATATATCTCTCCCATTCGGAATGGGAAAATGGGGGCTTCTTCGTCCCTCTTGGTTGACCCACTCCTATCCCTCCCAGCCGACTACCCTCTGATCACTCTTTTTTCTTCACTCTCGTCCTCGCTCTTTTCCTCTGTTTCACTATTACTTTTTGTCTCTGTCGTACCCACTCCTATCCCTCCCAGCCGACTCCCCTCTACAATGCCTCTTAAACAACCTAGCCACTCTTGGCCTAACTCCTGATATACAACCAGCAAGACTCATCAAGTTTTGCATCCAAGATTGGCCCACGTACCCCTTAGATAACCAAAATAAATGGCCTGCTACTGGGTCCCTGGATCCCTCTACACTGAGAGATCTTTTCAACTTCTGCAAGCAATCAAACAAATCAAACAAATGGGTAGAGATTCCATATGTTCAAGCTTTTTCCCTCCTCCATTCAAATCCTCATTCTGTACCCGCCGCAACCCCAAAAATATCCTCCTTGCCTGTCAACTATCCCCCTCCTTTCTTGATTTCGATCCCATGAAATATAGTCACCCCTATACCAACCTGAAACCTCTCCTCCTTCGGCCCCTTCAGCCCCACTTCTACCCACTCCTGCCATCTCCTCCTTCAGCCCATTCCTCACGCGATCTTGCACGATGTCTGCTTGTCCTCCTTCACATGCTCCCACTCAAGTCCTGGCCCCACTCCGTAAAGTTGCGGGTCCAGAAGGAATTGTTCTTGTCCATGTTCCCTTCTCAATGATGGAGGTAGTGCAAATCGAGAAACGGTTGGGCTCTTATACCACTGACCCCTCTACATACCTCAGGGAATTTCAGTGGGTCCTCCAAGCTTATAGCCTCACCTTCCATGATATATATATATATATATGATTCTGGCAAATACCCTCCTTCCTGAGGAGTGTAGACAAGTCTGGGAGCAAGCAAGGGCCTATGCTGATGAGAACCATAGAACCAATCCTAACCATCCCATTGGATCTCAGACTGTCCCCGAAAGGGACCCTAACTGGGACTATTATTCCCCAGGGGACGTGGCCTTGAGAGATCAATTTTCCACTTGTATACTAGCTGGTCTTAAGCATGCAGCACAAAAGACCATTAATTTTGACAAGCTGCAGGAAATCATACAGAAAAAGGAAGAGACCCCCTCCGAATTTCTTGATCGGCTGACAAAAGCTTTCCAACAATACACCAATTTAGATCCTGAATCTCCAGGGGGACATCAGGTTCTTATGAATTTCTGTCCCAAAGTTACCCCGACATAAGGATTAAATTGAGAAAATTAGAACAGGGACCTACAACACTTCAGACCAAGATCTTGGCCAAGTCCTTTAAGGTCTATAGATGAGAATACCGAATGCTGTAGGTTTCAGAAATATGAAAAGGCCGAACTAACAGAATTTCAAATGCTGGCCCAGCCTTTACGGGGCTCCGACTCTCAGGCCTCACAAACAAGGGACTATTACTCCACGCAGAGAAGACCTCCAGGGCCCTGTTTCAGGTGCAGGAAAGAAGGACACTGGGCTAGAGCTTGCCCCAACCCTAGGCCTCCTACACTCCCATGTCCTAAATGCTCCAAGATGGGCCACTGGGGTGTCGACTGCCCCAGTTCCCGCAGGGGGACTGGACCAGTCGTGAAACCCGGACCAGTTGTGAAACCCGGCCTGCTGGGACTGGCTACGGAAGATAGACGAGGCCTAGGGGTTTCTCTCACAACATTTGACACCTCCACACAGGAGCCTAGGATCACCCTTCTTGTTGATGGCTGTACCATAAACTTCCTAGTAGACACAGGAGCCACTTTCTCAGTCTTGAGGGAGATTTGGGGGCCCACCACCATATTGTCCCCTATTGTTGGGGTAGAGGGACACACCATTCACCCCCACAAGACTCCCATGCTGTCTTGCCACCTCAACCTCCATTCCTTGGTCCATCAGTTTCTAGTAATGCCTTAATGCACCATGCCTTTACTGGGCCAAGAAATATGGGCCAAATTTCAGGCCTCAGTTGTGCTCTTTGACCTACCTCGATCAATTTAACTCCCAGACTAGTCTCACTCTGTCTGTGACTCCATTTTTCTCACTGTCTTAGAAGTTGATAACCCTAAAAAGACCTCCCCGTAACCCTGCCTCTGCCCATCTGGTACACCCCAAAGTTTGGGACATTCAGACTCCCTCCCTTGCTCACTGTAACCCTGTACACATACACCTTAAAGACCCTCAGTGTTACCCCAACAAAGCCCAGGACCCACTTCCAGCCACTAGCCTCAGAGGTCTCCAACCTATTAACTCGGACCTCCTGTGGAAACGCTTTCTCCACCCACTCATTCCCCTTATAATACTCCCATATTGGCAGTTAATAAGTCCAATGGGCCAGGCACGGTGGTGCATGCCTATAATCCCAGCACTTGGGAGGCTGAGGCAGGAGGATCACGAGTTCAAAGCCAGCCTCGGCAGTGGCGAGGCACTTAGCAACTCAGTGAGTCCTGGTCTCTAATAAAATACAAAAAAGGGCTGGGGATGTGGCCCAGTGGTCGAGTGCCCCTGAGTTTAATCCCTGGTACCAAAAAAAAAAAAAAAAGAAGTCCAATGGGTCTTACCACCTAGTCCAAGATCTTCGTCTTATCAACGAGGCTGTCAGGCCCATACACTCTCTGGTCCTGAATCCTTATACCATTCTTTCCCTAATTCCTTCCTTATCTCCATTTGTCAGTCATTGATCTCAAGGATTCCTTTTTCACTGTCCCTTTAGCTCAGGAATCACAAGACCTCTTTGCTTTTACCTGGACTGATCCCGATACTCAACAGTCTCAACAATTGACCAGGACATTCCTCATATCTTCGGACAGAAGTTGGCTGCTGATCTCAAAAGATCTTGAGTTTTCTGACTCCACTCTTCTGCAATTTGTAGATGACCTTCCCTGCAGCCCTTCCTTTTCCACAGTTTGTGAAGACTCTTTTATACCCTTTTGAATTTTTTTGCCTCTCGCGGGTATTGCGTTTCCCCATCTAAGGTACAACTTGCCCAGACCCAGGTAGTTTATTATGAGTTCAGATCTCTCATCAATCAAAGGCCATTACCCTAGACTGAAAGGCCCTCATCGAGGCTCTCCCATGTCCCAAGACAAAGTAAGAGATTCTTTCCTTTATAGGGCTAGTGGGATATTTCCGTGCCTGGATTCCCAATTTCTCTCTTTATGCAAAACCCCTATATGAGGCAGCTAAGGAGGTTAGGGAAAAGCCCCTCCCCGAAATCATTTGGGCTGAGTTTAGGTATCTGCAGCAGGCACTATTACAGACTCCAGCTCTTCACCTCCCAACCTCCTTCAGCCATTCACCATTTATGTCCATGAGATGACGGGTCTGGCTTTAGATGTTTTGGGTCAATATAAGGCCTCCACTTTTGCACCCGTTGCCTACCTTTCTAAACAACTTGATCCCACTGTTCGCGGATGGGCCCCTGTCTTCGGGCTCTGGCTGCTGCTTACCTACTTCTACAAGAGTCCAAAAAAAGCTGACCTTTGGTGCCCATATCACCGTTGCCTCTCCTCATCATTTAAAAGATTTACTGACCTATAAGAGCCTTCAAACTCTTCCACCCTGTCACTTTCTCCTTCTTCTCGTTTCTTTTCTACAAGATTCCTCAATCTCTTGCCAGGCGCGGTGGCGCACGCCTGGAGGCTGAGGTAGGAGGATCGTGATTCAAAGCCAGCCTCAGCAATGGCGAGGCACTTAGCAACTCAGTGAGACCCTGTCTCTAATAAAAACAAAAAAGGGCTGGGGATGTGACCCAGTGGTTGAGTGCCACTGAGTTCAATCCCTGGTACCAAAAAAAAAAAAAAAAAAAAAAGATTCCTCAATCTCTTCAATCCTGCTCCTCTTTACACCCGGCTACCCTCCTTCTGGTCTCCTCTGAGCCCCCAGAACATGCTTGTGTAGAGATGCTCGAGGCTTTAATCCCTCACATTTCCCACATTCAAGAAGGACCACTTCCTAATCCTTCCTTAATCTGGTTCCCAGATGGCAGCTCTTTCCTTAAAGATGGGCGACGCTTTGCTGGTTATGCTATTGTCTCCTTATCGAGGCAGTACCCCTCCCTCCCAACACCACAAACCAACAGGCCGAACTTATGGCCATTATTCGTGCCTTCAAATTAGCGGCTGACTAAAACCTCTCCCTCTACACAGACTTAAAATACGTCTATCATATTTTACTCTCTCATTCGGCGATATGGAAAGAACAGGGGCTCCTAACCACAAAGGGCTCTGCAGTCACTAATTCCAAACTAATATCAAAGCTCTTACAGGCCACTCTTCTGCCCAAACTAATAGGGATCTCTCATTGTCCCACACACCAAAAGGATGGGTCTCCCATGACTCAGGGCAACACAAAGGAAGATAGGGCAGCAAGGGAGGCAGCACTATGTTCTCCCTCTCTCCTGGCCTCAGTCCAATCCATCACCCAGACCTCCATATCTCCTTCCATACAATCAATCCTCTCCTATCTTCACTCTGTTTTCCATCCTAACCCTCAGGTGCTTAAAACATTCGCTACCTCCTTCCTCACCCTGACTTCAGAGGACATACAGTTCCTCACCTCCAAGTGCACTGTATGTCAGCACACCTCAATCCATGCACTCCTCTTAAACCAGGAACATTTCCCTCTCACCAAGCTTGGGGTCAATTCCCAGGAGCCAACTGGCAAATAGATTTCACCAACATGCCAACTGTTCGAATACATAAGTATCTCCTGGTGTTAGTAGATACCTTCTCTGGATGGGTAGAAGGCTTTCCTACTTCCAAAGGGCTTCCACAGTGGCTTCTATTTTAGTCTCAGTCATCTTTCCATGCTTTGGGTTGCCCACGTCCATCCAGTCTGACAATAGGCCTGAATTTGTCACTCATGTCAAAAATCAAAATATATCTACTTCTCTTAACATTCCTTGGCATTTTCACATCCCATATCACCCCAAGTCTTCAGGGAAAGTAGAAAGGACTAATAGAACACGTAAGGACAGTCTAACCAAACTATTCCTGGAGCTGCACCTGGACTGGGTCAAGCTACTTCCCCTTGCCCTCTACTACTAAGCTACATCCCTGGCACTTTTTTTTTTTTTTTTCCAAGATGGACACAATATCTTTATTTTTATGTGGTGCTGAGGATCAAACCCAGTGCCTCACCTGTGCGAGACAGGTGCTCTATTGCTGAGCTATAACCCCAGCCCCAACCCTAGCACTTTTATTTTAAGCTAGGTTCTCACTGAGTTGCCCAGGCTGGCCTTGAACTTATTAACTCCTCCTTCAGCCTCCTGAGTATCTGGGATTACAGGCCTATGGCAGTGAACACATAGAAACCAAAATTTGAAATACTGTAACTTTTATAATTAATCAAAAAATGAAAAACTTGCTGTGCGTGGTGACACAAGCCTGAAATCCCAGCTACTCAGGAGGCTGAAGGAGGACGATCACAAGACCAGTCTGAGCAACATAGTGATAAATAGAGGAAAGAAAGGAATACTGACTTAAGTGTGAATTTAGCATAATTATGCAAGACTTGTCTACTCAAAACTAAAAGTGCTGCTTGAAAAAAGAAAGCAAAGCAAATAAATGGACAGACGTGATAGATTCGTGCATCAGGAGACCCAGCAGATGGCAGTTATTCTCAAATGGGCAGTTATCCGGGCTTAACACAATTGCTGACAAAATTCCAGCAAGATATTTTGTAGATGTAGTAAAAAATTGTTCTAAACTGTGTGTGGGAAGGCAAAGGAACTAAAATAACAAATTTTAAAAAGAATAGCCAGGTGTGGTGGCACACGCCTGTAATCACAGCACTTTGGGAGGCTGAGGCAGGAGGATCGCGAGTTCAAAGCCAGCCTCAGCAATGGCGAGGCACTTAGCAACTCAGTGAGACCCTGCTTCTAATAAAAATACAAAAAAGGGCTGGGGATGTGGCCCAGTGGTCAAGTGTCCCTGAGTTCAATCCCTGGTACCAAAAAAAAAAAAAAAAAGGGCTGGGGATGTGGCCCAGTGGTCGGTGCCCCAGAGTTCAATTCCTGGTACCCAAAAAAAAAAAAAAAAGAAGAAGAAGAAATAGGAATGGTTTCTACCCAAGTTCAAGATATTATGTAGTTGCAATAATCAAAACTGGATAAAGGGATAGATACATGGATTGATGGAACAAAATAGGGATCCCATAAATAGCTTCCTAAAGTATGTAGGTTAATTGATTTTGGCGTGGATACTGGGGTTTGAACCCAGGAGTGCTCTACCACTGAGCTACATCCCCAGTGTTTTTTATTTGGAGACAGGATCTTGCTGAGGTGCAGAGGTTGGCCTTGAACCATAGTAGATCATAGATTTCAAGGTAGAACTTTTTTGGGATAACATAGGAGAGATCCTCAAGACCTAGGGATTCTTGAAGTTAAAATTAATAGCTGTGACTGTCACAAAACACCCTGTTGAAAGGGTGAACAGACTCTACTTGGAGAAAATAAACCACATGTCTAACAAAAGACTAGCATAAAGAACTCTCGATTCAACAGTAAAAAAAAAAAACACCAATCCAGTTGGAGAATGGACAAACTAAATAAGCAAAACATTTCATCAAAGAAGATACATACATGGTAAATAGCACATGGAAAGATATCCAGCATCACTACTCAGTAGGAAAATGTAAAATGAGATGAGATAATATTATATTCCTGTTAGAGTGACTAAAATAAAAAATAGTGGCAAACCAAAAGCTAGCAAGATTGTGGAGAAACTGGATGTCTTTTATACATTCTTGGAAAGTAAAATGGTATGGCCATTCAGGGAAAATAGTTTGTCCTAAATATGAAAAACTAAATATGCACTTACCATGTGTTCTGTTAGTTGTACTCCTAAGCACTTGTCCCACAAAACTGAAAACCTGAGTCTACATAAAACCTAGCCTTTTTATTTGCAGTAGTACCAAACAGGAATACCAAAATGTCCCTCAATAGGTAGGTAGTTTAAAAAATGATTCATCAACACCATATCTACTGCTGAGTGGTAGCAAAGAATGAACTATTGACATGTGACATCCTGAATTAATTTCAAGAGCACCATGTTGTGTGAAAAAAAGTCAGTGTCAGAAGCCACATATTACATAATTCCATTTATGTAAGGTTCATGAGGTCACAAAATTATAGAGGTGAAAATAGATTAGTAGATGTCAGTGAATAAAAGATAAAGGTGACTTCATAGGGGTAACATGAAGGAAATCTTTTTGGTAATGAATAATTCTGAATCCACTTGAGATAGTAGTTTCAAAGCTATTCATGTGATAAAACGGCATATGGTATCAATGTAGATGTCTTGCTTTTGATAGTGTATTATCCTTACATAAGATGAAGTGATTAAAGGAAACTAGATGAGTACACAGGGAAGTGTGTACTACCCATTATTTGTTTTTTTTTAAAAAAAATTTTTTTAATTACCCTTCAAGCCACAACCTAAATATAGCATAAGTACAAACATGTAGTAGCCAAATGTTGCCCATTTGGAAATCTTCAAGGATACTAACACCAGTATTTAACACTGTGCTTGAACATTCAGTAGGAAAGCATGATCTGTTGTTATACTTGGTTTAACAAAATTGCTGTGTTAACAAAAATATCAAATTTTGCGTTTAGAAAGACAAGGCTTCTCTGTGCAGCCCCAGTTTCCTCCATGTTTTATCACTAGTATCACAAATAGTCCAGGCTCAGTCAAAAGATGCAAGGGAGCAAAGAGCCAAACTTAACATCATAACATTTAGTTCAAGCTTCTCCTCTGTAGTTTTTTCATCTACTCATAGGGTTTTCATGGTTCTAAATGATAGATGCACATGGAATATGCACTCGTTTGAATATAAGTTCTAAATATAAGGTGATGTGTGATAGCAACATCAAGTATATAGTAAACAAAGCCTCTTTGTGAGAGGTGATGGACAGTGAGACTTTTAAATAGTACTATTTAGGGTAACTGTGTGTGTGTTTGTGTGCGCATGCGAGAAAGAGAGAGAGAGAGAGAGAGAGATACATACAGACAGATGCTGGGAAATTAATTCAGGAGTGCTACATTCTCATTCCTTTTTACTTTTTGAGACAGGATCTCAGTAAGTTGCTGAGACTGGCCTCAAACTTGGCCATCCTTTTGCCTCAGCCTCCCCAGTCACTGGGATTACAGGTGTGCACCACCGTACTTGGCTTGGTAAAGCCATTCTAATTTTAGTTGAAGTATGGATTAGGTATGGTGCCATGCTTATTCTCACAAATATCAGTTCCAGAAAATTTTCATTGATAATGTAAGTAATAGTATTAGTATTTAGTAAGCATTTACTATGTGTAAGGTGTAGTATTAGGACTTTATATTCATTATTTCTTTGAAGTCCTGCAAACCCCCCTATGACTGCACTATTCTTGCCTCTTACGGTTGAAGAAACTGGGCGTAAGTTAGGTAACTTGAGCAAGATCACCAGTGGTTTTATTTCTGGAATCTTAGACCAAAACATTAAATGCAGAACAAAAGTTGATGTATACATAAATGCATTTTGTTGTCCATGTGTATTTGCTTGCTTACTTGATTCGCTCTTCTGCTTTTGTAGCAACCAGTGGCTGAGAAACCCAATTCACATGCCTACCAGTATCTGAGGATGACATTACGTTTTAGCATTTTCTGGTGATTTGTTTTTAGGTCTACGAAAGCAGACATAAAACTATATAGGGTATAGATTAGTCCAAGCAGCTGGAAGAAATAATTTTTGTTAAATTAATAATGTTCTTTCTAAATACCTTCAAGAAACCTGGAAACAAAGGGTAATAGTGTTTGTTTCATCTGGAAATTGGGAGTAATGCTAGCAAATCAAAAGTCAAAATTTGTTCTCTAACAAATCATTTGATTTGATTATCTTATCTCTTCATTAATTCCTTGTAGTAATAAATGACCAGTAGCAAGCAAATATGTTTGTTTTCTAGATCTAAGTAAATCCAGCCTCTGGACTATCCACTTAGACAAATTCCTAAGATCATACTGCAAGACACAATTAAAATGTTTAAGTATCTTTCTTTTAGATATGGATACAAAATTCTCATTTCCTCTGAAGATGATTAAATGGTTTATATATGTTAATCTAATTTTATGGAAACTGGCATTTTCCACAAAATTATAAACATGCTTATGTTGTTTTGTAAAGTCACCTTTACATTTGTTAGTATATGTGTAACTTGAGGAGCTTTTGTAAATTGATCTAATTTTTTTTTCTTTTCTTTATAGGAATATATCAAAGGAATCTGTGAACCTGAGCTAGAAGAAAGAGAATGTTATCCCAAGGCAATGCACTGCATTTTTGTTGGGGCACAGAGCCTGTTTCTGAAGAGCTTAATTCAGGATACTTGTGCTGACCTCTGTGTTCTTGACATTGGTCTTCTTGGCATCAGAGGAAGTGCTGAGGCTGTAGTTATGGCCAGGAGTCACATTCAGCAATTTGTAAAGCTCTTTGAGAATAATGAGAACCTACCAGCAGTCAGAAAGAGTCAGAGGTGAAAAGGGAATTTAAACAATTTGTTGAAGCCCATGCTGACAATTTTACAATGGATTTGTTGATTTTACCCACTTCTTTGAAAAAAGAACTTTTGACTCTCACACAAGGTGAGGAGAATCTATTTAAAACAGGAGATGATGATGTTATTGAAATTAGAGATGCTCAACAGACAGAGTTTTCACAGAATGCAGCCACAGGACTGAATATTTCTAGAGATGAAATTGTTTTGCAGGAAGATGCAAGAAATAAAGCTGGGACTCCAGTTTCTGAGCTTACAAAACAAATGGACACTGTCTTTTCTAGTTCACCAGATGTGCTTTTTGTTCCAGTAAATGGCCTAAGCCCAGATGAAGAGGCACTTTCCAAAGAGAGAGTTTGTCACAAAAGGAGATTTTCTGATTCAGAGGAAAGGCATACCAAGAAGCAATTTTCTTTAGAAAATGTTCAAGAGGGAGAGCTTTTACATGATGATAAGACATCCTCTGGAAGTGTAATCATTGACCTATCTGATTCTTCTACTGATTCTGAAATTTTAAGTCCAGATGTAAAAGACACTACTGAGGAAATGGAATACAATATCCTTGTAAACTTTTTTAAAACCATGGGCTATTCTCAAGAAATTGTTGAAAAGGTCATTAGGGAGTTTGGGCCTTCTACCGAACCATTATTGCTATTGGAGGAAATTGAAAAAGAAAATAAAAGGTTTCAAGAAAACAGAGAATTTTCACCTAGTACTACAGACACCAACAAAACCAAAAGTAAAGGTGTTTGTAGCATCATAAATGAGCTCACAACAGATTCCACTCCAAAGAAAACACAAAATCACACTCAGCAAAATATGGTAGAAAAATTTTCTCAGTTACCATTCAAAGTAGAAGGTAAACCATGTACCTCAAATTGCAAAATTAATACCTTCAGAACAGTGCCAATAGAACAGAAACGTGAAATCTGGGGTTCAAACCAGAAACTATGTTTGTAACATGGACCTTGAAACTGATGGCCATTCCCCCTCTGCTCCTTCAAGTCCAAAGACGTCAATTTTGTTTCAAGGGGAGCTTCAAGTCACCAGCCCAGAATTCCAGTTTTTCCTGAAAATGGTTTGCAACAGCAACCAGAACCCTTGCTTTCAAATAATACAAAATCTACCTGTGAAAAACGTCCAGGACATTGTAGCTCTCCTTCAGTCTAAGCCAAATTGTCCACCCTTTCTCCACCAATGCCACTGTCACAGCTATTACCTTCAGTTACTGATGCAAGGTTGGCAGGACCTTCTGATCACATTGATTCCTCAGTTACGGGGGTTCAAAGGTTTCGAGATACTCTGAAAGTTCCCTACAAGCTGGAATTAAAAAACGAACCAGGGAGAATGGATTTGAAGCATATTGTTATAGATGGAAGCAATGTTGCAATTACGTAAGTCCTCTTATCTGCAAATTATTTTATAGTTTTTATAGTACTCTAAGCAGTGTCTTAGAATTACACACACACATAGGAACTACCCTATGCATGTGTGCATGTGTCTAGTGAATCTGACGTGGGGTTAACCAGTTGGAAAGGTTTCATCATTTCATCTTCTGGAGTCATGAAGTTTACTTCGCCCTCCTAAACTTACATTCCTATAGGCAAGAAATGTTAGAAAATTTATCTTTTCACAATGTATTGCCCAATGGTAATGCAATGTAGAGTCTTTTTTTTTTTTTTTTTTTTTTTTTGTGGTACCGGGGATTGAACTCAGGGGCACTTGACCACTGGGCACATCCCAGCCCTTTTTTGTGTTTTTATTAGAGGCAGGGTCTCACTGAGTTGCTAAGTGCCTCGCATTGCTGAGGCTGGCTTTGAACTTGCGATCCTCCTGCCTCAGCCTCCCAAAGTGCTGGGGATTACAGGCAAGTGCGCACCACGCCCAGCTAATGTAGAGTCTTTTGTTATTATATTATCAGTCCTATGAGTGCCATTAGGTTCTGAATACAAGTGTGGAGCAAAAAAAAGTTTTTCTTTTTTTTTTTTTTTTTTTTTTTTTTTTGGTACTGGGGATTGAAAACTTGACCACTGGGCCACATCCCCAGCCCTTTTTTTTGTATTTTATTAGAAGCAGGGTCTTTGAGTTGCTAAGTGCCTCGCCATTGCTGAGGCTGGCTTTGAACTCGCGATCCTCCTGCCTCATGCTGGGATTACAGGCGTGCGCCACCGCGCCCGGCTAAGTTTTTCTTTTTATAATGGAATATGCTTAGTCATAACCAAGAGTATACAGTGGTAATAGGTGTGATATATTTCTTTTGTACTTTTGATAGTTTCCTTCTTAGGAAATTAGTTTGAGCTTCATTGTGGGCTGTGTTCTTCCTAAAGTTTGTAATATTCGTTTTTAGTTAAAACAAAAAAATGTGGACCGATCTTGTCTGTTTAGCCTGTCTTGGAGCCCCTGTTAGGATTCTGATTTTATTACCTATGCTGTGGAATTAGGCTGCTTCTCCAAGGAACAGTGTAGCATAGTGCCTAAGAAGAGTATGAGGGTCAGAGTCTCCACCCCACCTTGGAGCTGTTTAATTTTAGTCAGGTCACTCAGTACTTCTGAGCTTCATTTGCTTCAAATTTGTTGCCTTTTCACCTGCCCTTAAGGACATCTTTATCGTGCCATTTCAGCATCTGCTAGCTAAAGTTTCTCTCCAGTGTTATACTTAGTCACCCATTGTCAAAAGCTTTAGATAAAGTAAATTTGCAGAATTAATTTGAGCAAAGACTGATTCATGAATTGGGCAGCATTCAGAACCAGAAAATATTCAGAGAGCTCCAGCTTGCAGTGTGGGTAAGCAGGATTTACAAGCAGAAAAAGGGAAGTGATATACAGAAACAATTTTGATTGTAGCTCTACATTTGCCTTATTTGGGAATGGTGTGATGAGACAGTTGCTTTATGTGAACATGGTCAGATCAGTTGGCAGCCTGTGATTGGCTAAAACTCGGCTGCTGTGGTTGACTGAGACTTGTCACAAGAATGTACTCTTCAGCTAGGTTGCAGTTTATTTTGTAGAGTTGGGTTGTGGTTGATTGCATGTATGAATTTCAAGAACCAGGGGCAACTGTGGGGCAAATATTATAGAAGTCTTCAATGTGTAGCATTTTAGGCAGCCACAATTCAAGAAGTAGGGCATCTGCACATGGAATGTGGGAGACGTTACCAAATATTACATATACTTCTTATGCATTATTGAGTATGTGACCTCTTATCCCAGGAGCTCTAAAAGTTCAATTAATGCCCTGAAATTTTAGAAAGACCTAGTCAACTTGAAAAATTAAAATTATTGACATGTTTATATGTTTTGGTTTTTGTTTGTTTGTTTTTGGTACTGGGAATTGAACTCAGGGGCACTCGACCACTGGGCCACATCCCCAGCCCTTTTTTTTTTTTTTGTATTTTATTAGAGACGGGGTCTCACTGAGTTGCTAAGTGCCTCGCCATTGCTGAGGCTGGCTTTGAACTCGTGATTCTCCTGTCTCAGCCTCCCAAGTGCTGGGATTATAGGCGCCTGGCTATATATGTTTGTAATTTTTGTTTTATCTGTACTCTTACCTATTGCCATAATGTTTGTTTCTTTGTTTGTTTATTGCAGTGCTTGGTAGGCAAGTGCTATACTACAAAGCTACTCTTCCAGCCCTCATTTTATCCAGAAATATTTTAGTGTTTGTTGTTGTTGCGGTTGTTCTGAATGTTTTCTGTGAAGGTTTTAATACACACAGGGGGGAGAGGGGTGTAGTTCTTCATGGCAGCTCTTTTTCTCATGGTGGTGAGGTCAGCTCATCTTATTTCCTGTTGGTGCAGATTTGTATCCCTACCCTTTTCTTGATGAACTTAAAGGGCCCATTTGCCCTTGGGCATTTTGAGTAGGTCCATAGCACACTGCTCTTTTAGGGCATAGCCATCATGTCTCACATGAACTTGGTTTGTTTGGCAAGGTGTCCACTGTGGCAGCTTGTCTCTGCCTGCACATATTCTTGGTTGCCTTGGGGCTCAGGTTGAGGTCTACAGCCATGGGGTAGTGTGGATCTGTGGCTGTAAACAGCAGTGGGGAGAGCAGGTGGAGGTGCGGCCCAATTTGATTCCCACCTCCCAGAACCCTGCCACCGACTTTCTTCAGGCTTGCTCATTGCATCCAGCCAATCCTTCAGTCCCCTAGCAAGCCTGGAGTCTCATGGAAGGTCTTTAGTATGTTGTTGTTATTTTTTTTAATATAAGAACCAGTCTACCCTTTTTTTTTTTGTTTTTTGTTTTTTTTTGGTACTGGGAATTGAACTCAGGGCACTCGACCACTGGGCCACATCCCCAGCCCTTTTTTTTTTTTTGTATTTTATTAGAGACGGGGTCTCACTGAGTTGCTAAGTGCCTCGCCATTGCTGAGGCTGGCTTTGAACTCGTGATTCTCCTGTCTCAGCCTCCCAAGTGCTGGGATTATAGGCGCCTGGCTATATATGTTTGTAATTTTTGTTTTATCTGTACTCTTACCTATTGCCATAATGTTTGTTTCTTTGTTTGTTTATTGCAGTGCTTGGTAGGCAAGTGCTATACTACAAAGCTACTCTTCCAGCCCTCATTTTATCCAGAAATATTTTAGTGTTTGTTGTTGTTGCGGTTGTTCTGAATGTTTTCTGTGAAGGTTTTAATACACACAGGGGGGAGAGGGGTGTAGTTCTTCATGGCAGCTCTTTTTCTCATGGTGGTGAGGTCAGCTCATCTTATTTCCTGTTGGTGCAGATTTGTATCCCTACCCTTTTCTTGATGAACTTAAAGGGCCCATTTGCCCTTGGGCATTTTGAGTAGGTCCATAGCACACTG
Organism: Tamias sibiricus; assembly: GCA_025594165.1. NCBI lineage: Eukaryota > Metazoa > Chordata > Mammalia > Rodentia > Sciuridae > Tamias > Tamias sibiricus. Next base: position 36,731,372 of record CM046672.1, read on the forward strand.
CTCTTTTAGGGCATAGCCATCATGTCTCACATGAACTTGGTTTGTTTGGCAAGGTGTCCACTGTGGCAGCTTGTCTCTGCCTGCACATATTCTTGGTTGCCTTGGGGCTCAGGTTGAGGTCTACAGCCATGGGGTAGTGTGGATCTGTGGCTGTAAACAGCAGTGGGGAGAGCAGGTGGAGGTGCGGCCCAATTTGATTCCCACCTCCCAGAACCCTGCCACCGACTTCTTCAGGCTTGCTCATTGCATCCAGCCAATCCTTCAGTCCCCTAGCAAGCCTGGAGTCTCATGGAAGGTCTTTAGTATGTTGTTGTTATTTTTTTTAATATAAGAACCAGTCTACCCTTTTTTTTTTTTTTTTTTTTTTTTTGGTACTGGGGATTGAACTCAGGAGCACTCAACCACTGGGCCACGTCCCCAGCCCTTTTTTTGTATTTTATTAGAGACAGGGTCTCACTGAGTTGGTAAGTGCCTCGCCATTGCCGAGGCTGGCTTTGAACTTGCGATCCTCCTGCCTCAGCCTCCCAAGTGCTGGGATTACAGGCGTGCGCCACCACGTCTGGCACCAGTCTACCTTTTATATATTTGTTTAACCATTGTGGCCCTGGAAACCAAACCCAGGTCTTCATGCAAGCTAGACAAGAGCTCTGCCACTGAGCTAAATCTCCAAACCTTTTTTATTTTTTTAATTTTATTTTAAATTTTTTTTGGTACTGGGGATTGGACTCAGGGGCACTTGACCACTGGGCCACATCCCCAGCCCTTTTTTGTATTTTATTAGAGACAGGGTCTCACTGAGTTGGTAAGTGCCTCGCCATTGCCGAGGCTGGCTTTGAACTCACAATCTTTCTGCCTCAGCCTCCCAAGTGCTGGGATTACAGGTGTGCACCACTGCACCCAGCCTTTTTAATTTTATTTTGAGACAGGTTTTTGCTAAGGTACCTAAGCTGGCCTCTAACTTTGAATCCTCCTACCCCAGATCTCTGTAAAACTGGGATTATAAGATTAAAAAAAATAATACCAGACATATGACAGGTATTTTATTCATTTTATTTATTTTGGTACTGGGTACTGAATCCAGGGGCACTTTACCCTTGAGCTACATCCCCAGCCCTTTTTATTTTTTGATATTGAGACAGGGTATTGTTAAATTGCCAAGCCTTGAATTTGCAGTCCTCCTGCCTCGGCCTCCCAAGTAGCTGGGATTACAGGCATGCACCACCATGCCTGGTGCAGCTGCTTTTTATTTTTTTTTGAATAAATTGTTGGTATTATATTTTGCTGTCCAGAGAATAAAGGAAAATGCCAGCAGTTCAGATGTTAAAGTTTGAAGATTTGCCATAAAAATATGTAATATACTTGCTTCCTTTTTAAATAATACTATTATCAGTTTTTTTTTTTTTTTTGGCAACTCTTTTTGGGGAAACCCAGTAAATGACCCACAGCTGCCTAGCATTATCTAAATAAAAATGTAAAATGGAGTTTCAGGCCCAGCACAAGTTCCTCATTGTGAGGATTTCTTTCTTTCTTTTTTGGTTAGAATTTCTTGAGCCCTGTGATGATAAAAATTTTAAAGTCATGATTGTGAGTAATATTAATCCCTTTTAATCCCTTTTTTCAGAAACTTTTTTCTATATGTGGAAAGATTCCCCAAATTGATGTTTTAAAAAAAAATGCAAATTAACATAGACTAAGCAGTTGCTTTTAAAAACCTTCTGGAGGAGTAAATAACCTGTTTCTCTGAGGGGTTACTATTGGAATTTAGGGTGGTACCATCTGTCCAGATGTGATGTTTTGCATATCTGATCCCTCCCATTTTGTCCAATAGTGCCCCTTTCCAAATACCCCAAAACACTAACACGTATTTCCTGACACCCTTTGGCACAATGCTATCTCCTTTGAAAACCACCAGTCAGTGCAGTAAGGGAAACCTACAAGCTTTCATTAATTCTCTCTGAAAACTGATTATTTTGGAAGAATTTGAATTTTCTTTGAATTCATAGATGTCTCAATTTAAAAGCAATACTTTTACAAAAGGGTGTGTTGCCCCCAGTTACATCCCTAGTTGGATACAGATTGATCTGAAAATGTCAGTGATTAAAATTAACCCTTTTTATGGGAAATTTACCCTTTTTATGGAAAAACTCTTTTAATGGGCATTGAGTTTTATTTTTGAGGAACTATTTTAGAACCAAGTATAAGTGGTGGCAACATGGAATTGTGAATGTACTAAATACCATTGAATTGCTCAATTTCAAATGATTGTTTTTGAATAATTGAATTTTGAATCAATTTCACCTCAGTAAATTTTCTGATGATCAATTTAGATCAAGTTTTAACTGAGATCATTACTTAATTAAATAAACATTTTGATGTTTAAAGATAAAATACCTGTCATATGTCTGGTACTATATTTTTTTTAATGTAATTTATCAGTTTTATGAGGCAAAAATTATCGGTAACTTACATAACATGAAATAGCTCAAAAATCTTGTCCAGGGCTACATACATGAGATGTCTCTCCTCAGAGCAGCCTTGTCTCCTCTCACAGAAGTTGAGGTTGGAATTTTCAGGCTTGGCATCATTGGAGACTTAAGTCGTGAGTTTGCGTAACCATTGCTAAATAGACCATACTTATATGACCAAACTGGTTGAGGAAGTAGTTTTTTAAAAAAGGAAATTTGAGTCCTTAAGCAGTAAGCTCTGTTGGTGTAAATTCCACCTGAAAGGAGCTCAGGCCCACTTTTCCCTGGATTTCTGCAAAGCCTCTGTTTAATTCATTGTCCAGTACAATGTTTCCAGCCCATACAAACCGCTGAGAAATTCCAAAATACCCCACTTTACACTGCTGAGTATGTATATCTTTACTAATTTTTCCCCCTTGTCACCATGAATGAGTCAAATGATGAGTCATTGGAAACTGTTTGCCATATATGGCTCTATATCACAGTCGTGGCAAGGAACATTTGGACTCTGTCAACCCGAAACTTCAGCATAAGAGCACCTGACTTGTCTGTTGTCTGGGTTGATAATTTTCCATGTAGATGAGGCTTGCCCCTTCAGTTGCTAGAACTATGCTTTTTAGCCACTTTTTATGCTCATCTTTCAATGTTGGGTTTCATGGGTATCTTTGTTAAGTGGGAGCTATAGAAGGAAATAACTCTTTCCTGGGTAACTGAGAAAGGACTTTGCACTCTTTTCCAGTGCTGCCCTGTCTGCTTCTATGACTGCTGTGACTTTTTCTGTCTCTCATCTCTCTTTCTTTGGACACACTTCCTTTTACGTTGACTCCTTGCTCTAATATGGAAAACAAACAAACGACACAGTTTGTTTCAGGTGACATGGAATGGGAATTCAAATCTCCCTTGAGAGCCTATCTTATCTGCCTTCCAAACAAATGAGCATACAAACAAACCACTTTGGAGCTGGGAACCCCAGAGTTTTGTTCTTCCCCAAAGTATACCATATACATTAAATATATGCTGTCTCTAGGTCAAGGCAAATCGTTGGTCTGGTCTTACCTGCCAACAATAAACCTTTCCATGTCAATGCAGAGAGGTTGGGAGGCAGTGAGGATTAAACAAGTCTGCCTAATCAAGATGTTGGACTTGGAAGTAGGAAAATATTTTCAGGGCAACAATTTGGCTCCACCTGACATTTTTTTCTTTTTCCCTGTAGTTTTATTTTGGGGGTATAACTGTTATTTCTTCATCATAATTTTGAAGCACCGTTTCCTCCAGTTCTGGAGATTTTTCAGAGTATCATTTGATCTTCTTACAAAGAACATCACTTTTGAAATCAGAGCTGAACTAATGTTTCTAGGAAACTACATTTTCCCCCTGAGCTTGTGCTTGTGATGGGTCCCGGGCAAAGCATTCCTCTATCTATTTCCCCCGTCCCCCTTGACTCAGTGGAATGCAGCTGGCTTCTTAAATCCATTCAGTTTCTACAGTTGTCAAGCAGAATCATTATATGAAAAGCTGGCAGTATATACATTTGTGTCTGTTGAATAATAAGGAGGTGAGACACTTTACAAGCTCCCCCACACGCCTGTACTGGGGATTTCCCTTTCATGGGGGCTGGGGGTGTACTGGAGATTGTACCTAGGAGCACTTTACCACTTCAGCTATATCCCCAACTCTTTTATTTTTAATCTTGAGACAGGATCTCACTAGATTGCTGAGGTTGGCCTCAAATTTGGCAATCTTCCTATCTCACTCCAGAGTCTAGGCATTGGGATTACAGACATGCGCCACCACTCCAAGCTTCTGTAGGCTTTTTAAGTACATTTCCCTCAAGGGTTATCCTTTTTAGTGCTAAAAAAAAGGTTGTTGTATTTTAGATTTTTATGTTAGAGCTAGATAGCATTAACTCTAGGCCTGTCCTTGCCAATAAAAAAAGGATCCCCTTAAAAACAATACTTGTCCTCCCAGCCCCCCACCACCACATCTTGTTGCTGTATCCTTGCCATATTTAAATTCCTTTAGATAAATCACCCACTCCTGAATTATTTTATCAAGAATGGGTTTGTTTACTTGCTATTGTTTTTGGATAAGAGCCTCTATCATCTCTATTTATGATTCCTTGAAAAAGAGAATAAACTCCAGCCTCTATAAAGAGAAGTTTGTGAGCAGCTCTTCTGAATCTCTCACCACCTTAGCTGTTGGTTGTGTTAGCCCATGCCTTCTCTCAGGTGTTGGAGGTGCAGTTGAAGTGACACCACCACGTGCAGTAGTGGGAAGGGAAAAGGGACCGGTCGGGTTGAGGAAGCCAGGGGTGAGATCTAGCATATCCACCCTCTGGCTGTGCAACCCAGGCAGATCCCACTGTCTGTCAGGGTCATCTTATCTCTAATGGGGAATCTAAATTCTACTCCATCGCCATGATTCTGATGCACAGAGCAGGGTAGGAAGTGAGAGGAAAGGAAGGGTCTGATTGAGGACTTGTGTCTAGAGACAGCTTCATAGGAGGACTGGGATAGAGAAAGCAAGGAAGGTAGGAGAGCATTCATACAAAGTAAGCAACAAAAGGGAAAGCTCAGCTGGGCACGGTGGCACACACCTGTAATCCCAGCAGCTCAGGAGGCTGAGGCAGGAGGATCGCGAGTTCAAAGCCAGCCTCAGCAAAAGTGAGGCCCTGTCCCTAAATAAAATACAAAATAGAGCTGGGGATATGGCTCAGTGACCAAGTGCCCCTCAGTTCAATCCTCGTTACCAAAAATAGTCGGGGGAGGGACTGGGGTTGTGACTCAGTGGCAGAGTGCTTGCCTAGCATGTGTGAGGCACTGGGTTCATGTGTGAGCCTCAGCACCCCAAATAAATAAACAAAATAAAGGTCCATTGACAACTAAAAAAATATTTTTTAAAAAGTGGTGGTGGTGGTGGTGGTGGTGGTGGTGGTGGTGGTGGTGGTACAGCGCAGAGGTCAGACATCAGAAGGAATGAGATGGCAAGAGACCACCTGACCGCAACCAAGAGCATATTGACTCATAGAAGGAAGCACTCTTCCTTCTCTTCCTCCACCACCTAATTGCCTGAGAGTAAGACTTAGTAAGAAGTAGTTTTTCTTCTTTCAAAGTGTTACTGGATTGATTTGAGGGGATGCATTTTTTAAAATCCTCTATGCCAGGGTTCACATACTGTTGGTGAAATCCAGCCCCCTCCTGCTTTTGTGAATATGGAACACAGCCACACTGGGCCCATTGACAACTATTTGCCTGTGGTTGCTTTCTCACTCTGTTGCAGAGTTGAGTGGTAAGATAGACTGTATTGCCCTTCACAAAAAAAGTGTATTGACCTGAGTGCTAGCCTGTTCTTGCATGCTTACCCATTTTCCCTTCTTTCTGCTTCCTTCAAGGGTTCCATTAGTTTAATTTGATTCTTGCCCTCAAATTATTTCCCATAAGTTCTACTGTATCTTAAAATAAAAAATAAGACTGGGGATATAGCTCAGTGACAAAGCATCTGGTTGAATTCCCAATATACGCCCCCCCCCCCCCCAAAAAAAAAAAAAGTTGCTGTAAGTTTTAAATGGGATAGGTTTTACAGTTCTCCCACAGGGGCTGGAGCCCACCTAGAGCTGGTGGTGGCAGCTCCTTGATCATTGTGATAGTGACCATCATGTCACAATATCAAATCTTAAACCATTCCTCTGTCACAGAGGAATGGGGCATAAACAGGCATGGGGCATAAACATCATCATTATAGCAACAAATTTAAGATTCTTAAGAGATTCTTGGAGGCCAGTGACTAGGCATAATTTTAAAATAGTGTTTTTTTTTTTTTTTTTTTTTTTTTTTTCCTAGTAGAATGAACTTTTTTTGGGGGGGGGGGGGTGGTACCTGGATCCCTAGCCCTATTTTGTATTTTATTTAGAGACAGGATCTCACTGCATTGCTTAGGGCCTCAATAGGTTGCTGAGTTTGGCTTTGAACTCGTGATCCTCCTGCCTCAGCCTCCCCAGCTACTGGGATTACAGGCATATGCCACTGAGCACAGCCAGATGAACTCTTTAAAGGAAAAAAAAAAAAAAAAAAAAAAAAAAACCTGCATTAATTAACAAATGTACTATGCAGCTCACTACATTATACGAAAACAACACATCCAATTAAATCAACCAAAGTACAATGAAAACCATAGAAATATCATATTGAGAGACAGAACTCCTTCAATGGAGTCTGTTTTGGTTTTGCGAAGAAGTAGGCTCTGCCACTAACCCCCTCCCCGCAAGGTAAAAGATCATTAAAGGGAATTTTGTTCTTTTGTTTGTGAATTTTACCTTTTCATGATACATGATAAAAAAAATTTACATTTTTTAATGTGAACTTTTTATTTTGACAAAAATAAACTTTACAGATATTATGTTCTTAAACTCCCAAACTTTTCACTTACTCAAAAAGTGAGAGAGACAAGGCATCCTAGACTCCAATATTTCAGGCATGAATAAACTAGTACCTGCTTTTTAAGTTAATATAAGCTAGCTGCATTTCACATACCACAAAAATATATTGTGACAAACAATTCACTAGCTTCAAGCGTACCCATAAGAAACACATGGATATACCTGTGTTTTTTAACCAGTCTCATGTCAATAAACATCTAAATGTTTGACATACATATTTTCATTAATGGTAGGCACGATTCTATGAATATCAAATTCACAAATTATGTTTTGTACAATCGTGATTAGGAAACTAAAAAGGAAAACAGGAGTGTAAAGTTCAGTAGCTGAAAATACTACACTTCCTACACACAATCACATATGAGAAGGAATGCTACCAGTAGTTCCCCCTTTGGGAATGACTTTTTGAAAATTGAAAGTAGCCAGGCGTGGTGGCGCATACATGTAATCCCAGCACTTAGGAGGCTGAGGCGGGAGGATCTTGAGTTCAAAGCCAGCCTCAGCAGTGGCGAGGCACTTAGCAACTCAGTGAGACCCTGTTTCTAAATAAAATACAAAAAAGGGCTGGGGATGTGGCCCAGTGGTCAAGTGCCCCTGAGTTCAATCCCTGGTACCAAAAAAAAAAGCTAAAGAAAATTGAAGTATTATCTTATCAGAAAATTTTGCATTTGGTGTGAAGAGAAATTTTTAAATGATGTACTAACAATCTCTGAAAACCTAGCAAATTATAGATTTTATGCATAGTTACTAATATATGCTTTAAGAGATTAATACTGACATGTTCAACAGAATCTTCAAAAGGTTCGACTCCCATAGTTGCCATAGCTTTACATGTCTATGAAATTTAAGATTCCTCATTACATTTTGAACATGCTTTAAACTGAAGTAAATTTTACTTATTTTCTTACAGCCATGGTCTAAAAAAGTTTTTTTCTTGTCGTGGAATTGCAATTGCTGTTGAATATTTTTGGAAGCTTGGCAACCGAAACATCACCGTGTTTGTTCCTCAGTGGAGAACAAGGCGTGATCCTAATGTCACAGGTGAGTCAAACCAATTTTTACAGATTTCTAATTAGATACTTAAGAGTAGGCTTAGAATTGCAACACATAGTACTTAGAGCCATATGTTGTGGCAACATCTTTTTTTTTTTTAATGTTTATTTATTTGCTTTAGTTGTACACAAAGCAATGCATTTATGTTTACGTGGTGCTGAGGATCGAACCTGGGCCGCGCACATGCTAGGTGAGCGCTCTACTGCTGAGCCACAATCCCAGCCCCGTGGCAGCATCTTTTAACAACAAAATTCTAAGTCTGTTCCATCTAGTAAGATACCAGTTGAAGAGTATAACAGTATAAGAAGTGATTGAAGGAAAGATGCAAAGTTCATATAGTTGTTTGAAAGTTTTATGTTAGAATTCATTGTACATCACAAAAATTTTCTTTTGACATTCTGAAAATGAAAATACGCCCTCTATTAGGCCAGGTTTCTGACTAGTTAAATAGTATTTTTGAACATGGTCGCTTGATATGTTTGGCACCTTCAAGTATAATGTCTTTTCAACAGTAATACTTTAATATAAATCATTTTTGTACTTTATGCAGACCACACACAAAAGATTTGAACCAACTATTATGATTTATGAAATTATTCCAGAGAAACTTATAGTTGTTTGTGTCTTAAGTCATGTTAGGAAAACAAGTGAAAAAGCTTTGCCAGACAGCCTAACATGTTACAGCATTTAGAAATAAAAGGTAGATTGAGATTGGGGTGAATATAGAATTTGTCCAACACATTAAGCAGGAAGTGAGACTTTGGGTCACTAGTGAAGTAGGAAGTGGTCAAACTGCACATTTCCCAAGTACTCCCAACTTCCTTCATTTTGGAGACCATTTGTCCTAACAGAAAGTACAGGAAGAACCCTAAGGACGAACCTGAAACAGATCCACTCATTTTGTAGCTATTTTTGGATAGCTACAAAATATATATAATTTGAATCCCTGAAAGAGTCTTAATAATCCTTATATATGTACAGTTCCAAGACTATCAAACACATTGTGCACATTTTAGTTAAGTCAGTGGTGAGTATTATTAGGGGACTGAGGTATGAGAATCCTGGTTGTCTGAAATGTGGCCTTGGCCCCCAGTTCTCCTTTGTCATCACCCACACCCATAAAAATCAGTAAATATTTGTACAGACAACTAAGAGAAATTAGAATAGGAGGGTAGCAGAAGTGAGATTTGACAGACTCCTGAACTAGGAAGCAAGCAACTTTTCTTGGGATTGGGGCAGAAAGGACTGTGGCTCCCACTGCCTCCACTCTGACTGTTCTTCCCAGTCCCCACTCCCACCCTCTTCCAGGGACTTTTGTTATTACTCTCCTTGTCTTCTAGTACTCATAATAGGACTTTGAAAAAGTTTTTGATGGCAGGGTTTATTTAAGTATATATGTGTGGCTTCCTCCTAAAAACAACAGAGTTGAACCTTTTCTTTTTTAAATTTACTTATTATAATTTGTTATACATGACAGCAGAATGCATTTTAATTCATAGTACACATATGGAACACAATTTGTCACATCATTCATGTCTTCATACATGTATCTAGGGTAATGATGTCCATCTCATTCCACCATCTTTCCTACCCCCATGCCCCCTCCTTTCCCCAACATCTCCTTTGCCCTATCCAAGGTTCCTCCATTCCTCTCATGCTCACCCCACCCCACCCCCATTATGAATCAGCATCCACTTATCAGAGAAAACATTTGGCCTTTGGTTTTTTGGGATTGGCTTACTTCACTTAGCATGATTTTCTTCAACTCCATCCATTTACCCACAAATGCCATGATTTTATTCTCTTTTAATGCTGAGTAATATTCTGTTGTGCATAAAGACCACAGTTTCTTTATTCATTTATCTATTGAAAGACATCTAGGTTGGTTCCACAATTTAGCTATTGTGAATTGTGCTGCTATAAACTTTGATGTGGCTGTGTCGGAAGTGTCTGTTCAGTTCCTTAGCCCATTTATTGATTGGGTTATTTTGTTTTTTGGTACATCAGTGACAAATCCTCTGAAAGAGAAAATAGGAAAACTACCCCATTTACAATAGCATCAAAAAATAAATAAATAAAATACTTGGGAATCAACTTAACAAAAGAGGTGAAAGACCTCTACAGTGAAAACTACAGAACGCTAAGGAAAGAAATTAAAGAAGACCTTAGAAGATGGAACAATCTTCCTTGTTCTTGGATAGGCAAAATTAATATTATTAAAGTGACCATACTACTAAAAGCACTATACAGATTTAATGCAATTCCAATCAAAATTCCAATGACATTCCTCATAGAACTAGAAAAAGCACTCATGAGATTCATCTGGAAAAATAAGGGACTCAGAATAGCCAAAGCAATTCTCAGTAAGAAGAGTAAAGCAGGTGGCATCACTATACCAGACCTTAAACCAAACATGATATAGGCACCAAAATAGACTTGTAGACCAGTGGTACAGAATAGAGGACACAGAGACAAACCCACATAAATATAGTTATCTCATACTAGACAAAGGTACCAAAAGCACATATTAGAGAAAAAATAGCCTCTTCAACAAATGTTGCTGGGAAAACTGGAAATCCATATGCAGCAAAATGAAATTAAGCCCCTATCTCTCACCATGCACAAAACTCAAAGTGGACCAAGGACCTAGGAATTAGACCACAGACCCTGTGCCTAATAGAAGAAAAAGTAGGTCCAAATCTTCATCGTGTCAGATTAGGCCTTGACTTCCTTAACAAGACTCTGATAGCAGAAGAAATAAAATCTAGAATCAATAAATGGGATGGATTCAAACTAAAAAGCTTTTTCTTGGCAAAAGAAACAATCAGTGAGGTGAAGAGAGAGCCTGCAGAATGGGAGCAAATCTTTACCACACACACATTAGATAGAGCACTAATCTTTGGATATATAAAGAACTCAAAAAACTTAACACCAAAAACCAGAAAACCCAATCAATAAATGGGCCAAGGAACTGAACAGAAGTGAACTTTTTTATGTTAAAAATACAGCCAAGCCGGGCGCGGTGGCGCACGCCTGTAATCCCAGCACTTTGGGAGGCTGAGACAGGAGGATCGCGAGTTCAAAGCCAGCCTCAGCAATGGCGAGGCACTTAGCAACTCAGTGAGACCCTGTCTCTAAATAAAATACAAAAAAGGGCTGGGGATGTGGCCCAGAGGTCGAGTGCCCCTGAGTTCAATCCCCGGTACCACAAAAAAAAAAAAAAAAAAAAAAAAAAAAATACAGCCAATCCATATGCTGCATTTGCCTTGGTATAGGTCTTGCTTGATGCTTTTTCTTTTTAATTAATTCTTCCCAGTAAGTTAGTAATACTGAGTCAATAGAAAGGTATTCTACAACTCTCCAAGTGAAACATTTGGATGTACCTTCATTTATTTACACATCTGGGAAAATAGCTTTTTTCTGAATGTGTGTTTAACTTATTCCATGAACAGAGCAGCACTTCTTAACCCAGCTCCAGGAGCTTGGAATATTATCTTTAACTCCTGCCCGGATGGTCTTTGGAGAAAGAATTGCTTCTCATGATGACAGGTATGAAAGGCCATTCTCCTTTGTAAGGTGGGAGTGGGGTGGTGAGGAACCAGCCACCTATTCCTTTGGAGAGATGCACACTCTCAAAGGACTTGAGATTCTTGAGTCAGGTTTGAGGATCTTAATACTCATGACCTTTAAGTTTAGATGCTGAACAGTCATTGCTATGTGGGGTTTAACATATCACAAAAGAAGCTGCCAAGTTAGTGTTTTTGTTTTTCAATAAAACATGTCTGAAGGAAAAGTCGATATTTAATAGTAGTCTTTATGGTGCATGTTAAAAGTAAGTTTGTCTTGACTTAATGTGAAAGACTTGAGTGGTTTTCAGCTGAGCATGGTGTCCCATACCTGTAGTCCTATCTACTCAGGAGGCCAAGGCAGGGGGATTGCTTAAGCCCAGGAATTCAAGGTCAGCCTGGCCGATATAGTAAGCTCATCTCAAAAAATAAAATAATAGTTTTCAATATTATCTATCTGTTTCTGGTCTGGTTTGGGCCACTTCATTGTGACACCTGAACCTGAGCCCTTAGGGGTCTCTCTACATGATTGCTTAGCTGGTAGATCATCTAGCAGGTGCTGGTATTCCTGAGACATCAAGATTTAGTCCACACCTTTAATTTATTTTTCTCTTAAACTTTACTGGGCACTGATCAAGTCCACTGTACAAAGCTAGGCTTTGGGCACACACAAGAGTTCAGCTGCATGCTGCCCTGAGTTTGTGATCTAGAGAAAGAACCCAGAAGAGTAGCAGAGAAAAGTCTTTCTGTGATTGAGTAAGAGAACCTCTCAGACTTAACCAGTGGCGTGTCATTTTAAAAATTTTCCTGTGTTGATGTGAAATCAGTAGTGGCAAATCTGAGTGGTGGCTGCTGGTTCTTCCTTCTTCTGCATCCACTCTATTTTCACATTCATGATCCAAGCTAGTGAAAGGTCAGTAGGTAACAGATAAGAGAGCCATGTCAGGTGAAGGTGACTTGGGACCACAGCAGACATTCATTCACCAAAAGTGCCTTCTCACCAGTAGCCTTTTGCCCTTTTCCAGGCTAGAAGGAGAGACCAAATCAGATGCAGGGAGAATCAGAGGTGATATGAAAGAGTAGTGTGAAGAGCTAAAAGAGGACTGCATGTGGGGCAGGGGCCGAGTGAGAAGGCCCTGGAAGCTGTCCTAGAAAGGCACCTGTTGCTCAGCCCTGTGCTAGGGGCAGGGCCCTGGAGTGTACAGGTTGGGCCTCTAGATTCAGGAAAAACCTTGAGGTCCTCCAGCACTGTGTTCTCACAACTGCACTTTTAAACCAGGTACAAATGCCCAGACTAGGTTTTTGCTTGATTTCTACAGTTCTCTAGGTTTTGGAAGATGTGGATACATGTGTTAATTCATGGCACACTCACTCAAGCCTTAGTTCCTACTTTTATTAACACCTCTGCATAAATGTCACCACTCAAACTCATGCCAGTTAGAAATAATTTGTAAAATATTAATAAAGAACTAAATCATGTTTACTTTCCAAGATCTTCTACGATCTCTGAAAATAATGAGGCTTGGTTTTGGGTTTTTTTGTTTGTTTGTTTGTTTTTTAATGCCCTTTAAGTACTTACTACTAAAACAGTTATTAGTTGGCACCTTTAATTCCAGTGACTCCATTTGTTTCATTGTCTTTGTCTACATTGCCTTAGACATATGTGGTCATCCTGACTGAAGAGATGAATTTTACATTGTCCCTACAAATATGCTAACAGGGTCCACAGGAGTAATCTCCAGCAATGAAACAGCATTCTTCTTTATTGTTTCTTACTTTTTCATCACTGTGTATCCTTTCATAACTTCCATTTGAGTGACTCTATAGTGTAGGCTAAGCAAATGGCAGGTCTAGTCCTCTTTTCTTAAATCAGAGTACAAAATATGAGCCTATGAATTTAAAAAAAAAATATATATATATATATATATATGATTGTACCACACAGCTAATCTTAGAACCAAAATACTGTAGCTTAGCAACTCAAAGGCTGAATAGTGATTCCACAGGCTTGTCACCTATAATTCATTCTCTCTTCTGGTTCTCGTGCATTCTTATTACCACTTGTTTATTGATAATATAATTTTTCTAGGAAAATGTATAAATTATTTTTAAAAACCATATTTTATGAAAAACAGTTCTTTTATAACCCCACCAATAATTTTAGAGTTCTTCATTTCTAACTGATCTTCAGTTGACTGGGGTTTAACTTTTCTAGCCTTGGTTAAATTCTTTGGTCATTTCCTAAGAAGAAATTTTTTATTTTCTTATAACATGGCTTCTCTAAGCCAGGGATGCCTGTTTGCTCATTTTAAATTCTTATATTACCATAGGTTTCTGCTACACTTAGCGGACAAAACTGGTGGCATAATTGTAACAAATGATAACTTCAGAGAATTTGTGACTGAGTCAGTCTCTTGGCGAGAAATTATTACAAAAAGGTAATATTTTCTTCTTTGTCTTTAGTCAGAAAAGCTTTTTGTTATTGTTTGTTGTTTTTGTTTGCATTTTGTCTGTCCACTGGTCCACTGGTCCATTGGTCCTGCAAAAGACTGTTCTATGCCCAGTCTACCAGGTGGTTGGCCTCTTGCTCAAAGCCTCAGAACCAGTGAGTAGTATATCGGGGGCCCACTGTGTTTGTCCACATGGTGTCCTCTGAGAGATCAGTGTTTTCAGGCATGAAATGAAGTGTAGTTTTGTGGCACGATGGAGCACAAGTGGCATTCTCACTTGGCACTCCCCTCTTGCCATGGCAGAATTTGTCAGGCCACAAGACCTTCCTCCGTTCTTAGCTGTGAAGTGACAACTGAGATCTCACTTCTGAAGTAGTGTTATTCCAGCAAGAGGTTGGGACCAAAACCAATATACTGATTGGGGTTTTACTTCTTCTACTTTTCATATCTGATGCTTTTCATGAGCTTTTTTTATAGTCATCTACATTAAAAACATGTTTAGATAACATCCATAATAACAAAGTTAAGAATTTAGCATTCACTGCTATAATTTTTCATTTGTATTGATACTGTGATTGTCCAACTACTGAAAACTGCCTTAAGATCAGCAAAACACTGCAGGGCTTGGTGCAGCAAGCCTGTAATCCCAGAAGCTTGGGAGGCTGAGGCAGGAGAATCAAGAGTTCAAAGCCAACCTCAGTAACTCAGCTAGACCATGTCTCTTAAATAAAACATAAAAAGGACTGGGGATGTGGCTCAGTGGTAAAGCACCCCTAGGCTCAATTCCCAGTACCCAAAACAAACAAACAAACAAACAAACCCAGCAGACTCTAGCTTCCTAGACTCCTTATTAACCTGCACCCTCTGTCCAGTTATTTAAAACAAAAGGCAAGAGTCTGCTCTCATACCAGGGATAAAGTCAGATAGGCCACAAATCTTAAGACATGAGATGAATGTACCTCAAGCCAAATATAACTGGTAACTAGTGTAACTAGACATTTGTCTCTATTGAAGTTTCACAATTGCTTCTTGTCTGGTATAATTTGCTAAGTCATTAGAGGATTTTAGAAAAAGCTTTACTATAAATGAGTACATGGCATTTTGACCCATATGCTATTAAAAAACTGTTGGTGATAGCTGAACCAATGGGTCTTTGGCCTTCTATGCAATTTATAAGCATACATTAATCTTCTAGGACACGTTTCTGTAAGATCTTTGCCCTGAGGCTCCTTGTCAGTGTCTATTAGACACACCTCTACGTGTGTGGCAACTTTAAATGCAGTGAGACTCAATCCAACTGTGTCCAGAATTTGCAAAAGCAAACCAGAAACTAAGATCTCGACATAAATACATACATATACATACATACATAAATACATAAATCTGGACAACAAACACAGGCTCTAAATTTTGTTTATTTTTTGATAGTGCTAAGGATTAAACCTAGGGCCTAATACATTATAGTCAAAAGCACTCTACCACTGAGCTGCCTCTCCAGCCCTTTCCCATAGTCAATAAGTAATGCTCAACTGACTAGGTTTTTATTTATATATGTACTGCATTGTTTCAAAAAGGGTTATTTGCAGTAGGTTTGCCTATGGATGGATGTATTTCCATTTTCATTAAAAAGTTAAACCTTTGTTGATTACCCTCTGGGTCCAAACCTTTTAAATCTTGTTTCTCTAAGTTATATTAGAAAAAGAAGCTGCTCCCCAACCCAGAGAAATATCTAAATTGATCAAAATTTCTAGCACTGCTGAATTTGTGTTCAAAATAGAAATTAAAATAGCATAGGTTTTTCCCTTTGAAGGCAGTTAGTCTTAGAATTTATAGGATGACCATCCCTTTGCAGTTGGTTGACAACTTCAAAATACATCTGAGATGCTGTAGCCATAAAGAATCAGTGTTTTTTTTCAGTGTGTGATTTTTCTGTGTTGTAGATTGCTTCAGTATACATTCGTGGGGGACATATTTATGGTTCCTGATGATCCTCTGGGAAGAAGCGGACCTCGATTAGAAGAATTTCTTCGGAAAGAGGTCTTTCTTAGGTATTTAGACTATCTTATATTTAAAAGTTTATTTTATTTAAATTCTTTGTGCATTATTCAAGTGCTATCTTTGAAAGACTAAAAATGTAAAAGTGGTATTGTTATCTTTATTTTGTGATACTGGAGATAGAACCCAAGGCCACTTTACCCTTGTCCTATATTCCCCAATCCCTCTTTTTTAATTTTAAGACGAGATCTCGCTAAGTTGCCAACCTTGAACTTGAATTCCTTCAGTCGTTGGGATTATAGGTGTGCACCACTATGCCTGGCCATTTTAATCTTTTTTAAAGCCTTAGTTTAAGTCATTGTATAGTGTATGTGGAAGCCAAGCAAGCAGGCACCCAAAAGACAGAATTTCTGTTGCAGTCCTTTACATTTTAATCCTAGGGAAGTCAGACTCTTTTGTATATCTACACAACAAAGCAGATTTTCCAAGCTTGTAGTCACTTCACTAGAGAATGCTACTTGGGTTCAATGTGTATGTGTGAATGTTTTTTCCCACTCATTCTCTAAAGTTTGTTTGCTTTAAATTTGTTGTGCTTACATTAATTTATTTACTGTTCAAGAATCACTACCCAGGGGAACTGACAGTTGCTTTTTACCATCTCCTGATGGAAAAGACAGTATTACATTTTTCTGAAATTGATTTAGTAGTTTTGGGTTTTTTGTTTCTTTGTTGTTGTTGTTGTTGTTGTTAAGTTTAGGTTTTGCTTGTAAGAAAAATAGTGATTGTTAGTGCTAGTGGTTATTTCTGTTTTCAGAATTCTCAGGTAACAGATGTTATTAATCAGTCTTTTATGTGCCTAATTGGCAGATCATATAATCTGGTGATAGATCTCTTTTTAAACCAAAATTAGTCATTCTTCTGTGTATCTCTCAGCAGATGTTTGCATTGGGGTGTTTTGGGAGTCTATAGGGAGAGGGAAACACACTGCTTTCCCATTTTTGTTGTTGTTGTTGTTTGTTTTGGTACTGGGGTCAAACCCAGGGATACTTTGTCACTGAGCTTCATTCTCAGCCCTTTTCATTTTTTATGTTGAGACAGTGTTTTCACTAAGTTGCTGAGAGTGTCCTCAAACTTGAAATCCTCCTGTCTCAGTCTCCTGAGTTGCTGGGATTACGGGCGTGAATCACCATACCTGGCTGCTTTTGCAGTTTTTAAGTCAGTGAAACTTACAGCTGATCTTTGCCATTTAAAACATGAACTTTTGGGGGCTCTGTGTTTGGATTTGGTAGTGGTTAAGGGGGTTCACACAAAGGTAATTATCTTCTACAGAGACCAGCCCAGTTCCTGATGGATCATTTTTCTTTTGAGTCTTGGGTTTTATTACACAAATGAGGGCTTAGTCCCCAAGGGTCATGTTCTTTTTCCACACCAGGAGGATGGCAGCCATTTCCAACATTTGCTGCATGTCAGCCTATCTCAGTGCCCCCCTGCTCATAATCTTAACTTAGAAATCCTCTACTGACATTAGGCCCCAAGACCTGTGTGTGAGTCCAGGGCCTGTGGTTCAGACTGAACAGAGGGAGAGTTCTCTCTGCTTCCTGCCCTTTTCTCTCTCACTCAGTGGCTCTTTATAAAGGTGGTAAGTAATTAATAATCTCTTCCTTCCCAAAGGGACTACTTTGAAGTTATTTGAGTTTTTGAAATTAGGAAAACTGTTGAGCTGGTCCCATTTTTAGACTGCAAGGCAGTGTCAGGTGGAAGATTTTGAAACAATATAGAAACCCTCTCTGTACACACATATTCCCCCCATGCCCACCTGCATCAACTTGTAGGCACCAGTGCCTAACCCATCATTTGATGAGGAGGGAGAACCATGAACCTGAGGAGGCTACTTTCCACCCAAGGGGGCTCCTTTTCTCTAATTCAAAATCAGATTCTCCAGAATATTTAAAAACACAAAAAACTCCCATGTACACCCTGGTTGACTGCCAAAACAGGTAGATGAGGTCAGCCCTCAGACAGCAGGCCTGGGAGGAGTCTAGCTTATGAGGAGCTTGTTGCCTGTCCTGACCAGTCTAGAGATGGTATCAGTGGAATCCCGGGGGCTCCGCTATAGTTGCTGATGTCACTGCCTCCATGGCAGTCTGGTATCTTCCATGTTAGCCAGGGAGTGGCATCTTAAGCATCAGGGTTTGGGTCAGCAGCACATGCTTTAGAGGGGTTTTTTTGTGTACATCGTAACCACTCTCACCAAGATTCACTTCATCCACAGAGATATGCAACCCCTGCTCAATGCCCTGCCGAATGTGGGCATGTTTGACCCCAGCTTCAGGATTCCTGGCACCCAGGCAGCCAGCACCAGCCACCAGCCTCCAGGCCGGATTCAGGGAGCCTCTCCAAGCCACTGGCTTCCTCAGCAGCCCCACTTCCCACTCCTGCCAAACTTGCCCAGTGTCCAGCAGAAGCTGCCCATGCCAGCACAGAGGTCTTCTGCAGAAACCAGCGAGCTAAGGGAAGCCCTGCTGAAGATCTTTCCTGATTCTGAGCAAAGACTGAAAATTGACCACATCTTGGTAGCCCATCCGTACATGAAAGATCTGAATGCGCTGTCTGCCATGGTGTTAGACTGAAGACTGTGCTGAGAAGCTTGAGCTCAGGGCCTACCGATCAAACTTGAGCTGATGGCTATACATGATGGGAAGTACCGTAATGTGAAAAAACCTATTTCCCAGTGTAAACATTGTTGTAGTGTATAGAGAAAGAAAAAAAACGGAGGGGGGAGTTTTGTGTATAAAAAAATCTGGGTTTTCAAAACCAGCTTTTTTCTATATATAAATTATGCTGCTATTACAGATTTAACATTTTCTGTAAAAGGAAAGTACATTTTCTGCTTGCTCAGAACTGTTTAATAGCAGTTACTTTGAGTGTATTTACATTTTTATGTTTTTTAAACTATTTTCCTTAAAGCTAAAGATATTGACAAATGGGTATGATTAGCATTTCTAAAAAAAAAAAAAAAAAAAAAAAAGAAGAGTTGCTTTCTTAAGGAAAGCAAGACCTCTTAAAGTATATTTTCTTGAGGTGAATATATCCTGTCCACTAACATGGAGTGTGCTCCCTTCTCCTGCTGCCTCTGCCCTCACCTGGGAGTTGGGGTTGGTTTCCTCCTATGGGGTCTTTTGTTGGAGCCATTTGTGAGAGTGGACAAGTGGTGCCACTAGATGGCACTTTGTGCCTAGCCATTGTTAATGACCAGGGCAAAGTTAGACTCACAGAATATTGGGGCTAGAAGAAGCTTGAGAGCTAGCGTGGTCTCGCCTTTCTTCTCTTTCCACCCTACAGAAGAAGCAGTGAGGCCCAAAGTGCTCACTGTCAGGACATGCCACAGCTGCTGCCACAGAGTAGCCAAGCAGGGGCAGACTCCTCACCCAGCGCTGTAACACACTCACCTCACCTGGGCCTCCATACACCCTGCTTGGCTCTAGAAGTCTCATCTCAGCCCCAAAAGACCATACCAGGTTCTGAGGTGTTTATTGAAGGACCCCATTTTTGTGGCCAGCTTTTGGCTACAACCATGGAAGACGGCCCAATGTGGAGTTTGTACAGCTTTGCCAAAAAGGTTTCTATTCTTGAGAACGACCCCAGCCAATAAATAGCATTAGTAGCCTCTATGGGGCCCAGAGCCCCTCGGTTTATTTTAATGTGTTCTCTTTGGTATCCTGCTAGCAGCTCTTCCTGTGAGTCTTTCCCAGAGCTAATTTATCTTAGTATTGTCTGTTTTCAGTGTTGCTCAAATTGTCAGTGAAGTTTCTTTCTGGGATAATTCTTAACATCTTTAGTATTACTGGACCTTCAAAGGGCTTTGTCTTTTATATCTTCGCTCTCTGTAGGCTGTTCATGGTTAGTTTTGTGTCCACTCTATGGCTCATGTCTCTCTTCCACCCAGAAATAGTGGCTGAGGGCTTGCTGCTGCTGTTTGTGGTGTGTGGCATCCTTCAAGAGAGAAATTCAGAGCCCTCCAGGTGGCCAGACTTGTATTTCAATCATGTTTTTGCCCACATGCCTTGACAATGCATCGTAATGCAAAAGTAGTTGTCAGCTGTCACTTTGGGCAGGTTGCCAATACAACCAGCTGTGGAAGTAGAGGCAGAAGACTTGGAAGTAAGCCAGGGAGATGACTTTGGTCACAGTCACCTATGCCTCAGCTTCACAACTGGTTGTTTCCAGAAGCACAGCAGAGGTGGGAGGGCTGGGGCCAGCTTGTGACTCTGACCTCCAGGCTCAGGATTTAGTCCCAACACCCCACCAACCCCCGTATTTCTCTTCCATGTTAGAAAAGTGACACAGGAGACTCATCCCGATTGCCAGGACTGAGCTTCCACTAATGCCAGGTGGAGTTGGCTAGGCTGAGGTGTCATGAATTTTCTAGACTCTAGAAGCAATTTGAACTTGACCTTTGAGTTCTGTAAGTTTTTGTGTTCTTGGTATTAAGTTTTTCTTGGTGGGTTGGTGGGTGGGTGGGTGGGGATACTGAAGATAACCCAGAGGCGCTCTGTACAAACATACATTCCCAGTCCTTTTTATTTTTTTGATATAGGATCTTGCTAAGTTGTTGAGGGTGGCCTCAAACTTGTGATCCTTCAGCCTCAGCCTCTTGAGTTGCTGGGATTATAGGCACGTACCCATCTCCCCAACTCCCCCCACCCCCAGGGTCTTGCCCACTAGTCGCTCTCAAGTGGATGTACCATTTAGCTACATCCCAGCCCTTTTTGAGAGCAGTCTTGCTAAATTGCTCAAACGGTCCTCATACTTTTGATCCTCCTGCCTCAACTTCCCTGATAACTGGGATTATAGATGTTTGCCACAGGGGCTTAGTATTGTTTCTGAGAGATTTACATGCCCTCTTCCCTTTTCTTAGATGTGGGAGGGAAGAAGGAAGAGGAAGTGGGAAGAGTACAGAAATGCATTATGTTGCAAATTATAACATGGAATATAATTCACGTTTTTTTCTGAAATTAATCATGCTTATTTAAGTTGAATATTTAAAACCCCATTAAGAAAACCAGTATCAAACCATTAAAGAAAGCTCATGACTTCTTAGCCGCTTCCTCTTACTGGGTTCTGTTGCTTAGAGATTTGTAGATTCTCTACCTCCTGCGTAGATTTCTCCCACCTATGACCTTAGGAGTGCCAGCAGTAGCACTTCCTAGTAATTATAATTCCTTCTTGCTTTTACATGGAGTGGCTCTGCCTTCTTTGTGTCATGGCATTTATTCAAGGTGGCTGGTGGAGCAGAGTATGTCACACATTCAGCCTACAAAGTGTCTACGCTCAGAGTGATTGTCCAGGTCAAAGCCCAAGTAGCTGGTGGAGCTGTTTGATTCCTGGCCCTGTATTTTCTCCTAGGCCCCAGATAAAATTAAAAATATGCTCTGTCAAATGGCATATGTTGAGACCCTAAAGACTGCCAGTCAGGAGAATCAAGTGCATCTCAGCCATCCTTGGTGAAGGGCCAGCATTGTTGGGCAGGCTCAGCTCTGTTGCCAGAGACTCTGACCGGGTGCGGCTTTTGGTATCAGTGAGAAAAGACGAATGGAGTCACTTTTGTAGGCTTGTTGTGGCATTTGTGGAATGTGAAGGGGGACTCCATGGTGTACACATGGAAACCCAGGCTCTCCATAATGCTCTTCCTACCCCTGCCACGTGCCCCATGCCTCCCCCCAAGCGGGCAGTCATTCCAGGCACTAGGCCCACCTCGGATCCCAGCCTGCACCCCTCACCTCTGGGGTGTGGTCTTCCATTGGGAATCTTTTCTCACCTCCATCTCTCATCAGTGATTCCTCGTCCTCACCTGTCCTTTCCTCCAGTGTCTCTGAACAATCCTAATTTGTTCAGTCAGTTACTGTGCTTACCTTCATTTTTTTTTTCCCCACCTCCATTTCTTATTATCTACCTCCCCATTATTCTCCACATATTTCTGATCCTTTAGATTAAAATAAATAGCCCAGTTTCCGTCAAGAGTCATGTTCATTCCTTGCTGATACTCCACTCAACTTCCCACTCTTCACTTCCTGAGTTGCAAACGTCGTTTCTACCCCACCACTTGAAGGTAGTCTAGGAAAAACCTTCAGGGCTATCAGATCGAAAGTTCAGAGGCCTCTTCTCAATTCTTCATCTTAGTATGTACACACAACAACCACAACCTGTGATACCATTGGCCCTATTTTCCACATCTTTCCCTTTCAGACAGCTTTTATTTCTTTTCTTCTTTTACCTAAAGACCAATCCTTAATACCTTCTCTTTGTCTTACAGGTGATTCTCAAACTTTGGGCCACTTACGAGGCTCTCCTTGAAAAAGAATATTGGGGCTGGGGATGTAGCTCAGTGTTATAGGGCTTGCCTATATAAGGCAAGTAGCTCAGTGCACAAGGCCCTGGGTTCAATCCCCAGCACTGAAAAAAGTTAAAGATGCAGATTTTGGGGCTCCACCCCAGAGGTGTAGATTCAATGACTGGAAAACCTGGGAATCCGCTGCTTTAGGACACTCCCTGGATGACTCCCGTTCAGGTGGTCCATGGATCACATTTTGAGAAACTGCATTCACCCTTAGGGGGTCACTGTTCTATAACTCCACTACCTTTCTGTAATGATTCTAATCCTGTCACCAGCCCTGTGGAATCCTCAAATTCCCTAGACCCTTGTCCTGCATGTTCTTTCTCCTTCCCCACGCCCTTTAAGGTTGCCCTCTGCTCACCACTGCCCATTAGTCGCTCTCAAGTCCTCTCCATGGGCACTGACTCCTTTCTGCTCAGCCTACCTCTTCAGTTCTCCCTCTCCAGAATGCACAGTGCTCCAGGTTTATCTTCCAGAAACCCACTTCTGGCTACCCCCTCTTACTCTTTGGTGATTTCCAATATTGTAACCAGAGCACCAAGTTCAGAGCCCCTGAGCCTAGTATTCATGACTGTCTGCCTTCTGGCCATACTTGATTGTCCACTTTGTGTACTGTACCCAGCCAGCCACACGGATTTCCTCAGTTCCTGTGGGCTCCTGCCTGTATATGTACCTCTTTGCTAGAAATGCCTTTCTTCCAAATGGCTTCCTCCTCAGAAGCCCACCCTTGCCCAGTGCTCTGACTAGAAGCAGCCCCATGGTGTTCTGTGGCCCCACAGCACTTTGCGTCTCGCTTCCAGCACTCGTGGCTCGGTTGGTGTTGCTGCAGCTGATTGTGTACTGTGTCTTACCTCCCTCTCTAGACTGTGAGCTCCTCGCGGGCAGGGATCCCCTGTGCTCCCTCTTTGTATTTCCTGTGGCACCTAGCACAGTGCCTTGCACTTGATAGGTGCTCAATAAATGTCTGCTCGAGTGAATTGGAAGACAGTGCCTTCTTGACTGCGACATCCGGCAGCAGTACGGGGAAGACCTTCAGAAGTGGAGTTCACAAGGGCCAGGAACCCACTGCCAGGGGGCAGCTGCCTGGCTCACTCCATCCTCCCTTTTCTTCAGAGCTTCAGCACATACCGTCCTGGGCAGGTGGCATGGGCATGACAACAAGCTCAGCTGCCAGGTACTCCCAATTTCCTGAGCAGAGTAGGTGCCACTCCAGCCTGTATCATTCCTTAAGGTTTCCCTCTGCTGGCGAAAGCCGCAGGATGACTTGCCCACATCTGCCATGGAGTGGCTGGTCCTTGGAAGGAAGGAAGCAGAAACGTTCCTGCATGGTGAGCTCCAGGTTCTCATCAGGAAGCCCTCCCTCAGGTGTCACCATGCCCAGTGTTCTAATAATACATCTCCTATCTCCTTCTTTGCTAATTCAGGCCGGACTTAAATCCCTGAAATCAAGAGTCTACCTTGAGTAAAACGTGTTCCTGTCCTTAGCAAGGGCTTCCAAATTCAATGGGAGAGGTTCCGCTTCCGCTTAGTTTAGAAAGGTGCCAAACAGCACTTAGGGGTGGTCACCCCAGTCAGAAAATGAGCCCCACAGTTCCTGAGTACACATCCCCTGAGAAGAGCGCTCACCCGCGGTGGAGCAGGCTGTGTCCTGCTGCTGTGTGCTCACACCCACTTCCTCTCCAGATTTAGAGCTGTGTTGTGAAGTTCTTTGCTTAGCACCCCAAGTGGGCAGAGACCAGCCTGATTTCATTTGGAATTTGACCTCACTGTACACTTGAGTTTTCCCCATCAGTAAAATAAGCATAGTAAGATAATCCTTCCTCAAGGGTTCTGTAAGGAACAGGTATGTTAGTACCTCAGAGGTTCCTATAATGGTGCCTGACGTAGCCCCATAGGTGAATGTACTCCTGTGGACACATCACAGGAAGCCCAGCTGTGGCCTAGAAAGGCCATTATTCCTTAAAGTGGGTTTGGCACGAGGATCACCCCACAGGTGTCATTACTAGAGAACACAGGACAGTGAGCAGAGTTGTATATTTGGGGGACACTGATCCCCATGCTGAGCTCTGAGCACCCACGATATACCCCAGGTTTGTTTTTTGTTGTTGTTGTTGTTGTTGTTGTTTTTTTCATTTAATCCTCTCAGCAGTGCTCTGGGGTGGGTCTTATCTCCATTTTGTACAGAGAAGACCGAGGTACAGAGATGTTAAGGAGCTTGAGTTCTCGAAATTCCTTCCACCTCCCAAAAGGCCAATCCCCTTTCCTCCAGAGGTGACTCTACAGCCAGATGGTGTATAAGATGGCCCTCCTTCACCCCGTGAAAAGAATGGAGGGCCATGACAGGCCTGGGTCAAGGTTGCTCGCCTGCTGGCCTAGGGAGGCTGAGGAAGGAAGCCGCCTCCCACCTTCCTGTGCAGTGGGGGCCCAGTCCAATCCTGTTCCCGTGGGAGAATGCCAAGAGCACATTCTTACAAAGAAAAAGTTGACCAGGGCTATGGAAACTGTTAGGAGGAAGCCCAGCAGCATCAGACCCACCTTCCACTTCGTTTATGGACACATGATCAGTGAACAGGCTCTTGCTGGTTTTTGAAAACTCAAAGCAGCCTTCTTTTTTTTTTTTTTTTTTTAAATTAAGCCACAGCTCCATGTTCCAGTCCTCTTTTGACACCTGTGGTGCCAGGGTTGGGGGCGTTTGCTAGGGAATCTGAAGCTGGACAGGCAGGGATTTGCCCAGAAGCAGGGCAGAATTCCACAGCAAGTGCTGGAGACGGAAACCAAGTGGGCTTGAATCGGCCCCCTCCCGCCAACCTCCCGGCTTGGTGGCTTTAGCGCCAAGAGTCACAGGACTCCAAACCACAGACTACATACAGCCTTTGGGGCTTTCCTTACCACCACTACCCCCAGGTCCCAAGGGAGCCCTGCTGGGCCACACAGCCTGAAACCCAGGCTGGGGTCAGGCCTGGGCAGGCCCTGCCTTCCCCCATTCCCTGTCCCCAGCAGAGGAGGCAGCCTGCAAAAAGAATGTGCTTGTCTGCCTGCCTGTCTGGCTCCTGGATCAGTCTAGGGTTTCAGCCACCAAAAAAGGCAGCAGGAAGAAGGCCTCCTGCAGCAGGCCCCAGGGAGCTGCAGCCTTGGCTTTACTGACTCCCCATCCACTGTCTCCTGATGCTGCAGGTCCCTTAGCCCTTGCGAGCGCCCCACATCTCTGAACAGGGCTGGGCACATTGCTCATGCCTGTTGCTTGGCCCGGGAAACTGAGGCCCAATCAGTGAGTGATGGAGGTAGGGCTGGAGTCCCAAACACCCACCTCCACTCTGGAGGCTTTTGCTTTCCTGGCCCCTCTACGATTCCTCCATCCTCTCTGTTCTTGAGCAGTCCTTGAGCAGACATGTGCAGGGGACAGTGCTGGGGGATGGGAGGAAAGAGCCACAGTGGCCCTTTTTTTCTGAAGGCTCGTCCATGCTCACCAAAGCCTGGGTTGAGCACAAGGCCCTTGCTCTGATATCTAGGGCTGTGTGACCTCGAGAGAGTTATTCAGCCTTCCAAGTCCACAGTTTGCTCGTTTGTTGATGAATTTGATGGTACTGCTCCTAGAGCTGTGGTTCAGCCCTTACTACATGAGTCACTGTCAGGAGAGCTTTTCCAGTATTCGAGTCCAGCCCACGCCACAGCCCAGTGCCATCAAAACCTCACATCTATCCATATTTTCTGTCAGCTCCCATTGACCCCAGTGTGTCCTCAAAGCTGAGAACCACTGCTCCACTGAAGAACTGTTGCAACTCCAACTGAACCCTAAGCCCTGGGCCTGTGCCCCAGGAGAGTCCCTCCCTTTACTGATGTCCTATCATTAGGAAGGTGCCTTTGCACCTGGAAAGTCTGCCATTTCTTAGAATGCAGAAGGCTCCACAGGGATCGCTCAAGGCCTCATCCCATCTTTGGTCCTTTTCAAATCCAAGACCCTGCAGAAGCAGATCACAGTGGGGAGCCCGGAGCTCCGGAGCCCAGGGACCCCTTCCAGCTCTGGGCTTTCTTTCCTCAGTTGCCTAGTCCAGTCACTTTCTGAAAGGAACCAACTCTAATGACATCTGGGGACAATCTCTGAAGGAGGAACGTGGCTGTCATCTGCTGAATACACAGACTTCTTTCCAACAAAATAGAGCCTTCACACCGCCCCCCCACACACACACCTTCCCCTGCAGACAGCAGCCACTACAGGTCTGGAGTCCTGGGGCGGTGTGGGGGGAGGTGTCTGCCACACTCTGGAGATGGCAGGAGAAGGTCTCCAAGTAGATAAGTATTTGATAGTGTGTACAGAGGCCCTGCTGGCTTGAGTTGCCTACAGCCACCAGCAGTTAGGTGAGGTGGCACTGGAAAGATGTTATCTCCACCTGTTCTTTCCACAGCCTCCCCAGAAGATGGGTGTCTTTTCCCTTGGAGAGTTTTCCCATTGTCGGATGCCTCTGGGTGTGTACCTGAGGCTGGGACCATCACACACCTGCAGAGGTAGGAGGGGTAGAGTGACATCACGTGTTCCTCCTGGACCCTGGCTCTGAAGGTACCAGGAGGTCCTTGACTACCACAGAAATGGGTGTCTGCAGAAGTGGGTGTCCACCCCACATGTTCTAGCAGGCTTGGATCATTTTGCTACCTTCAGGCTTAGAATGAGCATCTTAGGCCTGAACCACCCTGGTGGCTTGGCACCCCTGTCACTGTTACAGGTGACCATGCGGAAAATCTACAGCATGGGGCCAGGACCAGGGCCTGAGAATCAGCCCCAATGTGAAATGACTTTAAGACATGTGCCTTGACCCTACTCCATCTCCACAGCCACTTTGCAAACTGGAGATCCAGGCCTCATCTATCTGGTCTCAGGTTCCCCAACCCCCAGGGACCCCTCAGTCCCTCTAGAGCTGCTCACCAACTTCCTATTTGAGTCCACCTCCACAGCAGCCCAGTGGGGAAGGCAGAAATGGTTCTCTCACAAGAGCCATTCTGTGGTCAGCAAAGTCAAGATCCGAATCTGGGTCTCCACATGCAGAGAATACACTCTTTCCCACCACTGAATGGTTCGGGAAACCACAGCTGGGGGCCCATTCATTCATTTATTCATTCACTGATAACACCTCTGTTCATACCTTCCAAAGATAAGATGTCTGGTGGGACACACCCCCGGGGGAGGCTAGACAAGGAGACCAGGGACTGAATGGGGTGAATGGGCAAGAGTCCAGCTGGCCCTAAGCACGGAGGTGCACACCTGCAATCCCAGTGGCTTGGGAAGCTAAGGCAGGAGGATTGCGAGTTCAAATCCAGCCTCAGCAACTCAGCAAGACCCTGTCTCTAAATAAAACATTAAAAAGTTCAAGGGATGTAGCTCCATGGTAAATGCACCCTTGGGTTCAATCCCTAGTACACACACAAAAAAAAGTCCAACTGGGCGGGCAGGGCTGTGGATAAGAGTCCTGGCGGGGAGACAGCATGTAGAAAGGAAGGCCACAGTGTGGGAGCTTTCCAGGAACTCAGAAGTTTTCTGAGGCTGGAAAGGTCAAGTAAGAAGGCCTGGCTGTGTTCTGAAGAATGTGTCTGCCTTCTGTCCCTGGGTAGGGGCCTGAGCGGGAGGCCAGCAGGGGATGCACTCTGCTTTTTGGAAACACCCTTCCGGAGCCTGTTTTTTTTTTTTTTTTTTTTTTTTTGTGTGTGTGTGTGTGTGTGTGTGTGTGTGTGTGTGTGTGGTACCGGGGATTGAACTCAGGGGCACTCGACCACTGGGCCATATCCCCAGCCCTTTTTTGTATTTTATTTGGAGACAGGGTCTCACTAAGTTGCTAAGTGCCTCGCCATTGCTGAGGCTGGCTTTGAACTCGCAATCCTCCTGCCTCAGCCTCCCAAAGTGTTGGGATTACAGGCGTGCGCCACCGTGCCTGGCGGGAGCCTGTGTTTTTGCATCTTGGAGACCGCTCCTGATCCAGCCCTCTCTGACTCCTCTGGAACAGAAGGACAGCCTGAGTTTCCAGCCAACCCAGCTCCATCCTGTGGTGTACTGAGGGGTTGGTGGAGTAGGGATGGGCTCCTTGGATGCATGGCTGAGCTCCAAAGCATCAGTACTGGGGGGACCCAACCTGTCAGCAGCATGTGATGGCTCAAGAGTGGCAACCTTTATCTGGGACTAAATGATCAGGGATAAATCTTCCCAAAGCCCCTGAGATGGGCTGTCTCCTAAGCAACAAGCTGTTGCTTGGGTCTCCATTTGTCCCATCCTTGGGTAAGTCAGTCCTGCCACCTGTAACTGCAACATTCATGACCTTCTCTGGTACCAAGAAAATGCATCCAGTTCCTCTTTAGGGAAAAGAAAAAAAAAAAAAATCAGATTTTTTAGGAGCAAAGATTCATTCCTTGTTCATTTATAATGATATAAATGCTCTACTCAAGAGAGTCCTTGGGGCTGGGATTGTGGATCAGCGGTAGAGCACTCGCCTAGCACATGCACGGCCCGGGTTCAATCCTCAGCACTACGTAAAAATAAATGTATTGTGTACAACTAAAGCAAATAAATAAATATTTTTAAAAAAGAGAGAGAGAGAGAGAGAGAGTCCTTAACTGCTCTGAGGCTTGGTTTTCCCCATTTTTACTCTTGGTCACCCTGTTTGACAAGATAAAGTCATTGTCAGCTTATACCTGGCAAACCCTATACAATCAAGGTGGGGCTAGTTCCTTTTTTCTTTTCAATTTTTTTGAAATGTAATTGACATATAGAAGAGTACACAAATCACAAATATGCAGTTTGCTGGGTCTGCACATGGGGAACACACAGCGTCACCTGCACCAGAAGAAGAAAAGGACATACCAATGTCCCAGAGTCCCCCTTGCCCTCAATCCCACCCCCATTAAGGTAACCACCACCTGACTTTTATCAGGCTGTAAAAATGCTTCCTTTGCCTTCCTGCTGAGCTGGACAAACCAGGATGCTTTTTAAAAAAGCAAAAAGGAAACAGAGCAGGAAGTCAGGGGTCCAGGGCGCCTATGCAGGACACCAGGTTCCGTGGCTGAGAGATATCATCACCTGTAGTCTCTGCCATGTTCAGAACAGCCAAGGGGGTGGGGGATTCGTCTCCCCTAGGGCTTGGACTTTCCCACCAAGGGGACCTTAGGGGAGCCTCCAGGAGCCCATGTGCAGAAAGCCAAACAGGCATCACTTTCAAAGGAAAAAAAAAGCACATTGTTCTTGTTTATGAAACATTGTGTGACATTTTAGAACCATATGTCCAGTTAGTGGACCAGAGCAAAAAGAAGGCTATTTTTTTTTTTTTTTTTAGGTTGGAACCTTGAACGAATTGCATCCAGCTGGCCTGCATTCCGGGGCCCCTTTGCTGCACCCTCTTTGAACGAGTGTGCTTGTTCCTCGCCTGCCTGTCCCACACTGGGTAATTGCAACCATCTGTCCAGAGTGGAAACTCATGCTTCCAGGCCCCAGCCATGCCTGCTGCTCTCTGGAGGGTGATTGTAGGTCACTGAGGGTGGAAGTCCCTCCCCCTGCTGCCTGCGAGCCCAGCTCTTCTCAGGTCAAGGGTATCCCAGCCCTGTCCCAACTCTGCTGGGGACTGCCTTAGGCTCATCCCTTCCCCTTTCCAGATGTCAGTGTCCCAGAAAGTCCCCATGATGCTACTAGACTGAGCAACTCTGAGCCCACAGATGCCAAGCATTGTGAGATTTAGATTTGGCAAATAGGGTTCCCCAGGGGTCAGCTCCAAGACCCCTCTTCCAGGAGGTCTCCCGGGGAGGGGCAACATCAGCCTGTGGCAGCTCATAACGTCCCTTTGTTCAGTCATCATTTGGGGGGGCCACTTCCACACACAGGGAGCACACAGCTGTGAGCCACATAGCAGGGTCCTGCCAAGTGGAGCTGCGGCTTCTGTCACCTGCCTGTCACATCTTCCATCAGTTTTGCTGTGGTCAGCTCTGGGGAGACAGCAGTGCCCGAAAGCAAGACCCCGGCCTCCTGGAGCTCCCTGGGAGAGAGAGGTGATGAACAGCTTGGTCGTGCCCTCAAGCCCGTCTCCTGGGCCGGGACTGAGAAGGACAAGCACAGGGATCCACAAGGTGGAAAGTCCAGAGTTCGCACCCCACTCAGGTCTGGGAAGCCCTTCAAGATGCCGCGAGTCCTGAACGATGAGGAAATGTTAACCGCAAAAAGCGGGAGTGAGAGGATCCTGCCCCAACATCAGAGCAGGGGGCCCTGGCAGCACCACACCCTCCTGTGCCAGGGAGGTGCCTTGGAGGACTCACACTACCTGTTCTCTAGACTTGGTGTAAAACTGGAGTAATCTGGGACTGGCGTTGTGGCTCAGTGGTAGTGCGCTTGCCTAGCACAGGCACGGCCCGGGTTCGATTCTCAGCACCGCGTAAAAATAAACATTGTGTACAACTAAAGCAAATAAATAAATTTAAGGGGGGAAAAAAAGAAAAAAAAAAAAAAAAAACTAGAGTAATCTGCCGGGTGGAGAGGCACATGCCTGTAATTCCAGCGACTTGGAAGGGTGAGGCAGGAGGATCCTCAAGTTCGAACAGCCTCAGCAACTTAGCAAGACCCTGTCTCCAAATAAAAAATAAAAAGGGCTGGGGATGTAGCTCAGTGGTAGAGCACCCCTGGGTTCAATCCCCAGTGACACACACACACACACACACACACACACACACGCACACTCACACACAAACCCTGCTGTAATCAGGCCATCATATTATTGGCAAAAGGGTGAACACAGAGATCACTGGAATAGAAGGCAGTATCTAAGAATAGATGCATGCAAATATAGTCAAATGGACTTTGTACAAAAGCATACAGACTGTTCAGTGGAGAAAGAATTTGTTCAACAAATGGTGTGTCCACATAAAGGGCAGCCTTAGATGGCTTCATGACCTTTGACCCCTTGCATTCACTCCTTGAGTGGGAGCAGGACCTGTGGCTTGCTTTTGATCAATAGGTTATGGCTCCGTCTGTGTTGCCGACTGCCCCAGACTGCTCGCTGGCTGGTGAGTGAGCAGATGTGCTGGGAAAGCCCACGCACCGTACCTGCAGGAGCTGAGCGGGACCATCAAAGAGCGCCCGGGGCCCTCAGTCCTACAGCTCCAGGGAAATGAATTCTGCCAACAACCTGGAAGAGCTTAGAATTAGATTCTTTGCAGTCATGCCTCCTGACAAGGACACTGCCTGGTGACACCCTGACGGCAGCCTGGGAGAGGCTAAGAGGAGGCAGCTCGGTGGTACCTAGACTCCTGACCCACGAGGACTGTGAAATAATAGATAGGTGTTTCTTCAAGCCCCTAAAAACGCAGCATGGAAAACGAAAATAATCCATAAGCCTAAATCAAAAACTGAACCTCTACCCATATAGATCCACAAATTAACCCAAAATGGATCCTAGGTCTAAATGTAAAATTATAAAACTTACGAAAGACAGAAACAAAATCATTGAACTTAGGTATGAGTTGGACAGATGGTGGCCAAGAGAGAAGCCGTAATGAGGTGATGTGATGGATGGGAGGCACCACTGTAGCCCATTGGGGCTGAAACCATCGCAGTCCTTATCCTAAGGCAGTATGGGGTGGCAGTAGCCCTGGATCCAGGATATCTGGTGGCATCTCTGATCTCCTCTAAACTCCTCCTGCTCTCAGATGCCCAAGCCCCACGTCTCCTTTAGTCTGGTCCAATTCTGACTAGTTTAATCAATCCCATCCCACAGGTCAGAGTCCTTTGCCCCAGGACCTTCTTAGGTGGCTGACCAATTTTAAGATGTACAGTGTCCACCCCTGGGCTGAGCAGTTTCTACCCTTGTGCCCAACCAATCACCACCTCCTGGGTTAGGGGTGTAGCTCAGTGGTAGAGCACTTGTCTAGCATGTGTGGGACCCTGGTCCCAGAACCACACAAAAGAAAAGAAGGAAGGAGGGAAGGAAGGAAGGAAAGAAGGAAGGAAGGAAGGAAGGAAGGAAGGAAGGAAGGAAGGAAGGAAAGAAGGAAGGAAGGGAGGGAGGGAAGAGAAAAGATGCCACCATGTTAGGACCATGGAAGGAAAACTAGACAAGATCAGTGCAAGGACAGACACAATTTGAAAGGACTCTTATCTGTGCCTCTGCATCCTTTTGTACCCATATTTGGAGAGTCTCTGGAGAGATAAGGCTGGGGATTCTATGGCCCTCAGATGCCTCCACCAGAATCCTCCACCAGGCTGCTGGGGCTGCAAGTCCAGGCAAGCTGCAGCTGCCAGGAAGTCCCATCTGAGGAGGCTGAAAAGTCACTGGGCGTTAGAAGAGGGGAGAGGGTGCAGACAGCTACCTGGGCCCAACCCTCTCCAAGAAAAGCCTCCAGGGAAATAAGCAGCTCAGCTCTGAGTCATGGCTGGAAACCTGGGCCCAGGGGCCTCCGGGTGCAGTAAATTCCCAAGCACTTGTGTGTGCCAGAGAGGGGAAGGTGCCAGGAGATGTGTGCTGTCAAGGCACTGACGGGAATGGTGGCTTGTGACCCACACAGAGTGCTGGCAGGGCCCCCAAGCAGCGTTGGTGCAGGAAGGTGTAAATCAGAGGTAAGGATGCTGGGCACCCAGATTAAGGGAGGGAGCGAGCGCTGCCCTGGCTGATCAGGTGAGTCACTGGCACAGCCCTCAACCGACCCCCACCTGCACAACTGCGTTCATTCATCCGCAGGCGGAGCCTCCAGGCACCTGTGCTCCCTGGGTGCTAGACCACTGCCTTTGTCCTCCCAGCTTGGATGGGCAGGGTCTCAGCAATGTCCGCAGAAGCTTGGCCTTAGCCATCTGAGTACAGCGAATGGCTAGCTGGCTTCCCAACCCCGTGGTGGCGAGGGCAGTGTGGGGCAGCGATCATGGCTCCTCAGATGTCCTAAGGTCACAGAAGCTGTTTCAAGAATTGCAAGATGTAAGTCTTGTTCCTATCCACATGCCAATATGTCCGTGAAGCTAGAAAATGAGAAAGAAGAAAAATCAGGACATGAAGTGGGAGGAGAGGCACAGGGCTCGCCCTCACCCAAGGGCTACGCCAAGCTATCCAGCCAGTTCAAACCAGACAGGACCCATCCAGTCCTCAGAGAAAACCTTGGAGGCAAGAAGACGAGGGAATCAAGTAAAAACTTCCAAGGACAGATGGCGGCAAGGGCTTATGCCTCCTAAGATGCTCTGTTTTCTTGTCAAGAGATGAAGGTTGCTATGGTGATGGGTAGAGAAAGGGTCCAAATGAGAGAAGACTGTGAAAATGTTTCAAAGGAAAGAGTCTGGTGTGGGGAGTGTTTTCTTGTGTTGTTTACCTCCTGAGTTTCTTCTGCCTGCTTGCATTCATTTGCGGTGACTTGAGGATGTCTTATGGTTTATATGTGAGATGTCCCCCAAAGCTCACGTGTCAGACAATGCAATTTTCAGAGGTGAAATGATTGTGAAAGTCTTAACATAATCACTGGATTGGATGAACTGACATGGATGAACTGAGTGGTAATTGCAAGCAGGTAGGGTGTGACTGGAGGAGATAGGTCACTGGGGGCATTGCCTTTGGGGTTCATATTTTGTCCCCGGTGAGCTGAGCTCTCTCTCTCTCTGCTTCCTGATTGCCGTGTTCTGAGCTGCTTTCTTTCACCATACCCTTCCATCATGACATTCTGCCCCACCTCGGGCTCAGAGCTGGGAAGCTGGCCATCTGTGGACTGAGACCTGTGAACCGTGAGCCCCTAATGAACTTTTCCTCATCTGCATTGTTCTTGTCAAGTCTTTTGTTCATGGCAACAAAAAAGTTGAATAAAATGTCACATTGTGTGCTCCTTAGTGTTGATGAGGGACCCCCACAGACCCCATCAGGAGTCTGTGGCTGCCTGAGCCCTATTGTGACAGGTGACAAGGGTGGCCAAAGACATGAAGGGACCCATTCGGGAAGGCTTACTGGACAGTGAACATGTGGGAGGAGGTGTGAAAGGATGTGAGACCACAGACCCAGGAGCGTGCAGGGGGAGCAAGGGTACCGACCCTCACCCCCTAGCCCTCGTGTGAGGTCAGGGCAGGGGTGGGGCCGAAACCCCTGCAAGAATTAACAAGATATTTCCCAAAGAATGGAGGAGGTTAACGGATCATCAACCAGGAAGAGCTGCCAGGTGGACCCGAGGCGGGCAGAGCACCCGAGTGGGAGTATCAGGGCCCTCTCCAGTGGCCACGGGCTCTACCCTCAGCTGCCCCTACTCAGCCTCCCACCAGGCCAAGGCACCACTTCACGCATGGTGACCAGCTGTATGCCAAGCAGGTGTCTTGACCTGCAGAGGAGCAAACAGGAGGTTCTGGAACATCCTTCAATTCCTTCTTGAGGTCACTGGTACAGGCTCCTGCCTCTCCCCGGCTTTGTGCACTCAGGTCATGCTTTGAACACAAAGCCCAGTGCTCCCTGCTAGGGACAGAACAGTGGGCACAACAGACAATACCCCTGTCCTCATGGACCCTACATCCTAGTCAGGCAATGAGCCATTACTCAGATAAAGATATCAGTGGGCATGGTGGCCAATGTAAGGAAGCAGCATATTGGGTGCAAAGAGCTCCTAACAAGAACGGCGGTGGGGGGGGCAGGACAGGACGGGGTGATGGTCAGTGGATCTACTGCCGTGTGACCAAGTATCCCAAAATGTAGTAGCTTGAATAACAAAAATCATTTGTTATCTCTCAGGGTTTCTGTGTTTCAGAAGCAATACAGAAAGGGCACCGTGGAGCTGGTCTGTCTCTGGAATGACTGGGGACGCAGCCAGAGATCTGAAGGCTGGGTGCTGGGTTCTCTCTTCCATGTGGCCTAACTCTCCCCTTCCTAATGGCTGGAGGAGTGGGAGCTGGCCAGGTCACAGGGAAGCAGTCCAGACAGCAGGAGGAGCACAGGAAACGCCCCGAGGTCGCTGCTGGGTGGAGAAACAGGTTGGATGGGCCGAGAGTGGACAAGGACACGTATTCCGTCTGGTCTGGGAACCCACGTGCCTCGGGACTGCTCCCACAGGGGTGTGCAGAAAACTCCTGGAGAAGGCTGGGTGGGGCACAAGCCTGTGTGAGCAGAGGCTTTGCCAGAGACACTGCCTGACCCGTTGAAGGGACCCTGTGAACTATCTCACAAGCCCAAATCCATCCCAGGCACTCGTGGTAAAAGAGCGGTCAAGTTTCTTGGCACTTGTAAACCACATCTCTTGCTTTTCTAAATCAAATTTAATCTGCTTGGAACCCCCTTTTGCCAAGGGCACAGAGACTCATACCAGCCATGGTTTTCCCCCTGCCGGGGTTGTGTGAGGATGCCAGGACAAGGCCCCTCTTGCCAGCCGGGATGTCCCACTGTTGGGGCTCCTGGTTAGACTGGAGAGGCCCCTGTGAAGACCGCGTCTCGGGCCCAAGTCAGCCACATAGGTGTTGCTGTGGCTGCCAAAGACAGGACATCCCCACCCCACTGCCACCCACAGGCCAATTGGGTCCAGGTGCTGGGTATTGGGGTCTCAGATCTCCACCTGGAGAAACCGCCATCTTCCTAGAGCCCAGCTCCTTGGGCTCCTTCTCTGGACACCTTGGCAGTCCAGCGCAGTCCTGCCAAGGGGACTCCATACTCGTGACACAGAATCTCTCTGAGGATTTCCTCCTGGAGAACTTACGAGCCACTCATTTCCTGCCTGGGATTAAGGAGGGTCACAGACTCGACCTCCACATTCTAGGAGAGGTGTGCTCACATCCTGCAGCGCTGACAGTGATTGAAAGCAGCCCCCAGGTTACACGTTTAAGTCTTCTTGTGGCATGTCCTTCAGTGACTGTGTGACAGGGCCTCGCTGCCCCAACATCGGAGGGCAGGTTGGCCTAACTGATCCCAGAGGGCCCCTCTAGCCTTCTATTCTGATCCTTGCGCATGGAGCCCATCAACAGCTGGGAGAGCCCCCACCCCAGACCTGCTGGGCAGGGTCTGACAGAGTCCTATCAGCTGCCCCCCCAAAATGCAAACACACAGGGGAGCTCACCTCGCCTGCCAGGGTCAGCCTCCCAAACAAAGGCTGTCCTCCCTTGTCTTCCTGCGCATGCTCTGCAAGACCCAGCCACCTGGCTGCCCTTCAGGTTGCCCACGTGGATGCCAGACAAGGGCATCTTCCCTGGAGACCTTAGTGACCTGGCAGTCCAACTGAGGGCCAGGGGCTGCCTGGAGACATGGAGGCAGAGGGTGGGTTTCACGGCCCCTGGTGTGCCATGACATTGTCAGGGCTCCTACCGGATAGGAGTCAGGTTGGCAAATGGCTTCCCCAAAGCTGGGCTAGTTTAGTGGCTGGGTTCACTGCCCAGGCTCAGCCTAGAGCCAGGAGGCTGGGACTGCCCTGTTCCTGAGCTGGGCTTGTCTCTGGCACTCTGGCCCCTGAGCTAGAATGGCACTCCAGACTTCCTGCCACACCTCACTGGGAGTACCAGCCTCGGGGGTTCTGCACCTGCCCTGGGAGTCTGAGTAGCCTGTATGTTTAGAGCCCCAGGCTTCCCTTTCCTCTTGGAGCCCAGTCATCCTTGTTCCCCGCCACCCCCAAGTCATGTATGGCTTGCTCCTCTACATGCCTGCCACTGCCCCTCAGACCAAAGTCACAGTCTGTCCCTGGTGCTGCTGCCTGCGGTCAGGAGGCATTTCCGCTGGGGGATCCTGGAAGTGCTCTGGGTTTTGGGTTTTCAAGGCAAAACCAGCATCCTCAGACTTCACCTTGGGACCAAATAATGGCTCCCCACTTATCAAGAGCCCACCACGTGCCTGGTGATGAACAAGGCGATACCCACTTCATTCACCAAGAGGCAAAGCCAGGACCAGGGGAGGTGAGAGTTTTACCCCAAAACACAGTCCAGATTCAATTCGGGCCTGCCTGACCCCAGACCCTCCATCCGCCAAGCCTCAGCTGATTCCTACCCTTCCCTGCCCCGGCTGGCGCTGTCTTGGTTGCTAGGTGCCTCCTGGGGGAAAACAGCACATCCCATTGGTTGGGATAGGCTTTCCAGGAAGAGCTGTCTCTGCCAGACACCCCTGTCACCAGGCCTGGGCCGGGGTTTTCCAGACTTTTCCACCGTCTGGTCTGGTTCCTTCTGGATGACGTGCCCTCCCCACCTGGTGGAGGAGTGCTGGGAGCAGGCCCCACCTTACTTCCTGCAGTCCAGAAACTCCCACCAAACCTCTGCCCCCGCCTGCCACCCCCAAATGGCAACTGAGGCCTTCTCCATGTAAGTGTCCCACTGGGGTCCCCAGAAACCCCCAATTCCCAGGCAAGTGTCAGCCACTTCCTAGGTGGGTGGGTTGGCTCCCAGGAGCCCGGGTTCCTACCCGCAGCCCTCTTGCCTCACCTCTCTCTCCTCTTTCATATTCCCTCTCGTGTCACCTTAAAGATGGCCTCAGCATCAGCAAAGAGATCGTTTCAGCCAGACCCGACGGTGTGTGGCAGGATGAAGAACCAGGCTCCTCAAACCCGTCTTCCCCAGGACACACCCTGGAAATCTGGAATCCAGACTCCCGAACCAGAAACTCGTTGTAACACCAAAATGACACCCAAAGTGGAAAATTCCACACCACGAAACCTTGTTTCAAGCATAAAATTACTGATCGTATTATATAAGATGACCTCAGGCTACGCGTATAAGGTGTGAATGAAACATGTTTAGACTTGGATCCTGTCCCCGAGGTACCTGGTTATGTATATGCAAATATTCAAAATATAAAATCTGAAATAATTCTGGGCCTAAGCAATTCAGATAAGGGATCCCTCAACCTGCATGTCCTTCTCCCTTTCCTCCTGGGACATTTGTGGAAAGCAAATGGCATCAGCTGAGAAGTGTTTACTGAGCACCTATTTCATGCTAAGGGACACAGATAGCTCTGCCTTCAACTTTTTTTTTGGTACCAGGGATTGGACTCAGGGGCACTTGACCACTGGGCCACATCCCCAGCCCATCTTTTATGTATTTTATTAGAGACAGGGTCTCACTGAGTTGCTAAGTGCCTCGCCATTGCTGAGGCTGGCTTTGAACTCGCGATCCTCCTGCCTCAGCCTCCCATGCCTTCAACTTTTAGTTAGGATTGAGACAAGAGGCAAATGCTGGCTGCACTCCTGGCCCCTTCCAGAGAATCTCCACACTGTGACCAGAGTGCTCTTACCCTTCTTATTCTACATCTTATCCTTCTTCTGCTTAAAACTGATCAATGATGTCCCATTTACTTGAGTAGAGTCCAAACTCCTTCACACACACTAGCAGCCCTCCCGGTCACCCCTGACCCTTGCACGTCCAGTTCTCTCTGTGGAGACCCTTCCCTCTCTGCCTGCTTAGCCCGACGTCCTCGCTCCTGTCCTGTACGTGGTGGTGGCAGTGGGAAGTCTCTGTTCCAGGAGGCTCATGCGCACAGGTGTTCCGGGGAGACAGCCGGCCACATTCCCTGAGGCTTATGCAACGCCGTGGGTGCTTTGGTGGGTGCACTGGGGTGGTGGGGAAAGCAGCTGTTTCGCCTCAGTCTGCAGCTCACGTCAAAGGCAGACGGGGAGACAGTGGGCAGGCCTAGGTGGGGAGGAGAGCCTGTTGCAACCAGACACCCAGAAACCAGTCAGTGTTCCCCGCAGCCCTTGACTCATGCACAGTCAGGGCAGCCTCCCCTGTCCCTGCCCTGCCATGGCTGCCCACCCACCGGGGATCCTGCATGGCTGGGCCGTGGGGTCAGGGGGTTGCAGAAAGCTAAGCAGGATGAGGGAGGCTCATGGAGGCCTGAGGGTAGGTGAGGATGGGGTGCTCTGGGGGAGGCTGGGGTCAGGAGCGGTCCTCCCTGGCTGATCAGAGCCCTCACTGGGAGGGACAGAGGCATGAAGCCTTGTGCTGGGAACTGGAAGGTTCTGGCTCTGTGAAGCTGTGGGACCTCAGAGTTGTTGTGGGAACCCAGAATGTCAGAGCTGAGAGGATCCACACCCTTACGGTTCAGACGGGGAAACAGGCGGGAGTTGGAAGGAGCAAGTCCAGGGTGCCGAGGAGCCAGGAGCTGAACTACACCTGGGACCAGGTGCCCCCGGTCTCTAGGGAAGCACATGTGCTCTCTTTGGCAGGTTGCTTTAGCCTCTCTGAGCCTCAGTGTACTTATCTATAAAATGGGAATGAAATCACCTAGCTCAGAGGGTTGTGAAGACTAAATGAGATCCTTCTACTCAATAAGTATTGATCAAGGGCTATGGCAGAGGCTAATTACTTTGCTTTCTTGGATAGAGAGCCCCAACTTTTAGCTGGGAACACAGCCATTTGGAATAGATCACATTTCTCCCATTTCCTTTGCTTATGGGATGGCGCAAATTGGAAATATACATGGAAGGGGTGTATGCAACTTCCAGACAGCCTCCTCAAAACAAGGAAGCACGATCCTCATTTCCTCCTCCTTGCTAGCTGGAATTTGGAAGTGATTGCTTGAGCCATCTTCATGGACCCTGATGTCAAAGCCAAGATTTGAGGAGGGCAGAGCAACCAAGCAGAGCAGACTGCGTTTCTGATAGTCATGGGGTCTGCAATCGGACCAAAAATATTTGCCCCAGGTTTTATTTACAAGGGACAAAAATAAGCATGCATTTAAAAAAAATTTTTTTAGTTGTAATACACAATATCTTTATTTATTTATTTATGTGGGGCTGAGGATCCAACCCAGTGCCCCACGCATGTGAGACAAGCGCTCTACCACTAAACCACAGCCCAGCCCAAAATGTGCATTTTTCAAGTCACAGTTCTTTGAGGTTTTTCTTTCTCTTATCAACTAAAACCTGGTTGATATGAGGACCATTTGTATGCCAGGCATTTCTGCACAGGGGACCAAATGAAGGGAAAAACAGATAATGACTCTTTCCCTCTGAAGCTTCCAGTCCAGTGGAGGTGAGAGACCATCAGAAAAGCACAGGTAGAAGTGAAAAATTGTAGAGACGACGTGTGCTGTAAGAGCAGACATAGAGGGACTTGACTCTGTCAGGGCCTGGCAGGCTCCCGGGGAAGTCACACTAAACCTGGAATCTGAATCCTGAAACCAAGGGAAAATCTAAATGAACCCTGGAGTTTCACTCGTTCCTTACTTTTAGTTGACTTTAAAAAATCACTAACGTGTGATTGCACATATGGTGCAACGCTACATCGTGTACAACCAGAGAAATGAAAAGTGGTGCTGCAATTGTGTACAATGAATCAAAATGCATTCTGCTGTTATATATACCTAATTAGAATGAATGAATGAATGAATGAATGAATGAATAAATAAATAAATAAATATTTTAAAAATCACTGATTTAAGCCAGGCGCGGTGGCGCATGCCTATAATCCCAGCGGCTCGGGAGGCTGAGGCAGGAGGATCGCCAGTTCAAAGCCAGCCTCAGCAACAGCAAGGTGCTAAGCAACTCAGTAAAACCCTGTCTCTAAATAAAACACAAAATAGGGCTGGGGATGTGGCTCAGTGGTTGAACACTCCTGGGTTTAATTCTCAGTTTAAAAAAAAAAAAAAAAAAGGGAACTACAGCCACACGCAACAACACACAGGCGAGCCTGGTAGTCAGAGAGAAGCGTGGGTGGTGTGGGTGGTGCGATTCCACTGATACAGAACCAGGCAAAAATGGCCTGTGCTGGGAATGGGGATGGAGCTCAGTGGTCGAGCGTTTGTCCAGCCTGTGTGAATTCCTGGATTCAATCCCTAAGCACTGCAAAAATAAAACCCCAAAACAACCATGCTGTTAGAAGTCAAGCTTCTCCCAAGAATAACCACTAGCTATGTCCTCTATTCTGGTCAGGGCACTTGTTACTCGGTGTGTTCGGTTTAAATAAATCCATCAAGTCATGCTCACGTGTGCACTATTCAGCCCCTGTCACAGCTCAATAAAAGTGGTTAAATAAGATGCACTGACTTGGACAGGGACTTAGAGAAATTTGAAGAGCCCCAGGACTATAGACTGGGCT
Organism: Tamias sibiricus; assembly: GCA_025594165.1. NCBI lineage: Eukaryota > Metazoa > Chordata > Mammalia > Rodentia > Sciuridae > Tamias > Tamias sibiricus. Next base: position 36,772,700 of record CM046672.1, read on the forward strand.
GGTCCTCTCACCTGTCGCTCACCCACCACTGGCCAGCCCCAGGGCCCTGACCCCCAGAGACACAGTTCCCCCAGGAAGGTAAGGAGAGGCCCAAGGCTGCTGTTTGATTGACAGAGATGCTGGGGCTCAGGTCCCTCTGCCCTGGGGAGAGAGGGCGGCCTGGGGCAGATCTGCACTGGGGTTTGAGAAGAACCCAGGCCCCAGGAGGAGTCGGAGGCTTCCCTGCTGCTCTGGAGACTCAGCCTCCCACTCTGGACTCCTAAGGCTGACCTCGTTGGTGTATGCTCACGCCTCTGAGCTGGGTGACTCTCCCTGCTTTCCTTCTCTTCCTCCATCTTCTCTTTCCTTCCCTCTTTCAACTTCCTTCCTTGCTTCCTGTCCCCTTGCTTCCTTTTTGTCCCTCTCTCCTTCCCTTCATCTTCCTTCCTTCTTGGAATCTTTCTTTTCCTCCCTTTCCCCTTCTCTCCCTCCCTCTTTTCCTCTCTTTAAATTTAAAGTTTTTATTGTAATAAACACCAGAAATTACCCAGAAGAGTAAGGAAGAAAATAGAAATACTGAAACTCCCACTGTCCTGAGATAGTCACAATTTTGGTGATTTTTTTTCCCCCAAAATAGACATTTTTTAAAAAGTAAGCTTTTTATTTTTAGAATAAATTAGAAGTACAAAAAAATTCCAGAGGCAGTACAGAGTTCCTATAGGCCCTCCCACACAGTGTCCCCTTTTATTAACATCTGACATCACGATGGCACATGTGTCACAACTAATGAAACAGTATCAATACATAATTTCTTCTTTTTTCTTTTAGTACCAGGAATTGAACTCAGGGGCATTCGACCCCTGAGCCACATCCTCAGCCCTATTTTGTACTTTATTTAGAGACAGGGTGTCACTGAGTTGTTTAGTGACTCACTTTTGCTGAAGCTGGCTTTGAACTCGCGATCCTCCTGCCTCAGCCTCCCAAGCCACTGGGATTACAGGCGTGCACCACCGTGCCTAGCGCCAATACATAAATATCAAACAAATATTAACCAAAGTCTACACTCAGGTTTCCTCAGTGCTCCCTGAGGAAACCTTTTCTGTTCAGGACACCATGTCGCATGTAGTCACCATACCTCCTTGGCCTTCTCTGTGACGGTTTCCGAGGGGAGCCTGTCATGACTGTCTTGCAACGTCCCTCAGTCGGGCTTTGTCTCGGGCTTTTGTCAGGATTAAGAGGCGGGACCTCGGAGATGGGAGAAGCAAGCCTGGTGCTTCCCTGAGGGAGGAGGGTTTGTCTGGCTCCTGGGACTGTCTGGCTGACAGGCCAGCAGAGCTGGGGAGGAAGGATGCCACCAGACAGGTCCCTGGGGAAATGTCCACCTCCAGGACTCTCCTAAATGACTCAGGTCCATTGATTGCTAATAATGATGACTTGCATGCTCGCAGTCCTCCAGCGCTAACAAAGGACTGTTACTAATAAAATGGATCAGGGGCTCTGGCTAAGCTGCTATTGTTAGTAGCCTTGGAGGGAGCTAACATCGTGCCCATTTCACAGATGAGACACACGCTTATCCAGCCTGACTTGCTCTGTCAGACCACCAGAAAGTGAGAAAACAGAGAATCAAACCCAGACCTGTCCCGACTCTCTTATACCAAAGCCCACTTCTCTTTAATTCATACCCACTGGTCTCATTTACACAGATGAAGAAACCGATGCTCACAGAGAACCTCTGTCTCCAGTGAATGATCCAGCCCGTCATTACTGATAGAACCTGGACCACAGTCCTGGTGGCCTGCTCCATTCAGGGCCAGTGTCTGTCAGGGCCCACTTTGTAACCAGCCCAGCCAGGTACTATCCCACAGAGAGGTGTGTGTGGGCAGAGCGTCCCCTGACTGCTGCCCCCGCCCCCACCGCCAGGTCAGCAGTCCCTGAGCTCCCTCCAGAGCTAGCCACGTGCGGCCAGTGCTCCCAGCCAGACCTCAACAGGAGAACAGGGAACGGGTCACACCGGACACTGGACGGCCCAGGACCTTCAGGCCACACGGTTTCCCACGTGAAGCACAGGCCCAGGCAGCAGCCGAGGAATGAGGAAAGCCACCAGTCCCACCTCCCAGTCCCAGAGGACCGTCCTCCTGCTTTGGGGCATAAAGGCCTTCCTCCATCTGAGCCCAAACAGCACTCTTTGGTCTCGTTCAATGCCCTGGGCCACCAGAACGGAGGACCTTTATTACCTTTCTCTTAATCTCACCTGGGTGTCCCCACCCCCATCCCACACAGCCTCAGGGTCAGGGTCAGGGTCAGCCCTCTGCCTAGCCCGGCCTGGCCCTACCCTTCACACTGTCTTCCAGCCCCAGCGCAGCCCACCTTCCCCTTCTCTCTTCTTCCCCAGCCCTGTTTGGGGTTGAATTGGGTCCCTCTCCCCAAAGTCCTAACCCCCAAGGCCTCAGAACAGGATCCTATTTGGAAATGGGGTTGTTGCCGATGAGATCAGTAAGATGAGGTCACTCCAACACGACTGGTGTCCTTACAACAGGGGACAGTTGGGCGCAGAGACAGACATCCACAAAGGGAAGATGCTAGGAAGACCCAGGCAGAAGAGAACCATCTACCGCCCAAGGAGAGGGGCCTGGGCAGATCCTTCCTCACAGCCCCCTGAGGGAACCTCCCCAGTGACACCCTGAACTCAGACTCCCGATCTCCAGAGTGGCTGCACAACACAAATGTGTAGTTTAAGTTGGGGGTCTTTGCAATAGCAGCCCTAACACACGCACATAAAAATATCAGCTGGGTGCAGTGGCGCACGCCTGTGATCCCAGAGGTTTGGGAGGCTGAGGCAGGAGGATCGTGAGTTCAAAGCCAGCCTCAGCAACTTAGCAAGGTGCTAAGCAACTCTGTGAGATCCTGTCTCTAAATAAAATACAAAAAGGGCTGGAGATGTGGCTCAGTGGTCGAGTGCCCCTGAGTTCAATCCCTAGTACAAAAAAAAAAAAAATTAGTGGCATGTCATGGGGACATACCACTGTAATCCAAGCAACTCAGGAGGCTGAAGCAGGAGGACTGCAAGATCAAGGCAGCCTCAGCAACCTTGTAAGACCCTGCCTCAAAATAAAAAAGGGTTGGGGATGTAGCTCAGTGGTAAAGCCCCTCTGGGTTCAATTACCAGTGGCCCCAAATGACAAAGCAAAAATAAAACAACAACAACGAAAATAAACCTTATGGAGCCCCTGGCCTATGTTGGGGACAAAGCAGTGGGGCTTAGAAAGTTTGGAAAGGCAACTCCCTCCCTTCGCTCGAGACTGGAACTCCTCCTGGGCTCCTCACCATCCCCGTCCTTCCCATCTGCAGCCTCTGTTACCTGCCTTCCTGGGCTCACCTGAACGATTGAAGAGAGACCCATGACCCATGACCCATGACCCTTAAATGTTTCTGCTGTGTTGCCTAGGAACCAGGCATTCCCACAGATGACTACAAGTTACCCATGTATTTGTGCATTGATTTATTTAATCTACCTACTTATTTACTTCTGGTCCTGGGGGTTGAATCAATTACTATTATTATTATTATTTCAGGAATTGAACCCAGGGGCATTTTACCACTGAGCTACATCCCCAGCCCTTTTTATTTTATTTTATTTTATTTCATTTTTTATTTTGAGACAGACTTTCACTAAGTTCTTAGGACCTTAAGTTTCTGAGGCTGGCCTCAAACTTATGAGCTCCTGTCTCAGCCTCCTAAGTCTGGGATTAGAGGCCTGCACCACCATGCCAGGCTTATTTTTTATTTTGAGACCAGGTCTTGCTGAATTGCCGAGGCTGACCTCAAATTGTGATCCTCCTGTCTCAGTCTCCCCAGTTGCTGGGATTACAGGCATACATCACTGTGCCTGGCATAGAATTTAAATATAATTGAGTAAAGTTTATATTAACACGTTATTATCATCTAAAATACAGCCCATATTTAAATTTCATCAGTTTTCCTGTTTGTGTAGCATTCCCTCTTTATTTTTAATCCAAACACCAGTCTGGGACCACATAGTGCACTGAGCTGCCACATCCCGCTCTATTCAGAGTCCCACATCACCCTGAGCAGGAGCCTCTCCTGACCTGAGGCACCGCCTCTCTGCAGCTGCGCCTCTCTTGGCTCCTAGATCTCCCCCGCCCCCCAGTCCCCCAGCCCCTGCTGGTGCCAGAACCCACGCTCAAGGAATGCACAGTGGGACAGTGAGCACAGCCCAGAGTCAGCCAGAGCCGGCTCCCAACTGCTGCTCCTCCGCCTGTGCTGGTGAGATCACTTGGAGTTATCTGGATGTGGCTCTGAGCAGATAATACAACCTACTTTGCACAGCTACCATGAGCATCTCTGTGGGTGCCGTGTGTTGATGCCTGGTTCACACCAGGCCTGGGAGGAAGGGAGGAAGGTTGTCTATGGTGTCCTGTAGAGCTCAAAACTAGGAGGGCCGTGGAGCACCCATCCTCAGTCCTGGACTCCTCCGAGCCCCTGCTCTACACAGCTGACCCTCCCACGCTTGGTGGAGATTAGGGAAAGCAGTTTAATGACACAAGAAATCCGGCTGGAGGTGGGATCCTAGGACCTTTGAAAAAGACTCAACTCTCCTCGTCCAGACATTTCATAAACATGATAACCTGACCACAGTTGGGGTTAGCTTGCCAACAGCTTGGCCTCGCTACAAGAAGAAACGACCTGGCACCCATCAGCCTCGGGCCCCTCCGAAGTCTCTGCCAGGGCTCCAGGGTCTCAGGCCTTCCCACAGTAGGAAGGACCAGCCACCCCCAGAGTGCATTAGTTAACATCAGATTCCTAGGCAGCATCTGGATCCAATTTAAGGGCAGAACATGGAAAGGCAGAGCTGGCTGCCAGCCAGAGCCCCAGGAGGGGTGAGACCCACCATGCCTTTTTCCACAGTGATAGAGTTGCTGAGGACTCAGCCTCGGCCCAGCCAGCCCGCTAGTTCCTTTCAAGCCTCCTAGGGAAGGCCTGGCCACCAGCCTTGGTCCCCTTCAGACCTGTCTCCCTGCCTGACTCTCGGGGTTTCCAAACCATTAAAATAATCACCCCGACATGATGGCCAGAAGGCAGAAGACTTCCTGCCTGCAAGAGTTTGGGCCCCTAGGGGCAATATCTCCCCTAGTGCAGAGGGACACACAGGTGCTCATGGCTCTGCCACACACGCAGGCGTCCTGGTGCATGGCCTTTCCCAGCGTCCTGCATTTGGAAATCCCAAGCCCTCAGAGCTACAAGAACATCTGATCCAACCTTCCTTGTCCAGAGAAGGACAGAGTTTCATGAAGCAGGTCCCCAACCCATTGTTCTCCAATGAATTCCCAGTGAACTGATTCTACTTATTAACAAGAACAAGAACATTACATTTACCAGGTGCCTACTTCAAACCAGAGGCCCTGTCGGGTATTTGGAATATAGTCATTCTTTCAAGTTTATCCTCAACATAACTGGAGGCTGTGCAAGTGTTTTACCCAAGGCCACCTACTTGGTAAGTGGTGAAGGTGGGGATCAAACCTAGATCAACCTGACATCAAGCTAGAGGGTTTCTTCCACGATAGGTCCTGGTGCCTGAAGTTCCACAAATAAGTTTTCCCTAGCTCTGCTACCAAGAATATGAAAGGTGCTGGAAAGTTCCTACTGAACACTTAGGGGACACGGGAGGCAAGGACACCAGAAGGCAGTGTGGGGCCTCTGATCAGGAGGCCAAAAGGCGTGAGAGATGCCCTTTCCAGCCTTCCTGACTTTGCAGTCTTGGAAAGGCTGGTCTCCTGCAAAGGCCTTCCTGGGAAGAGGTCTCTTCATGAGGGGACAGTTCTCTGGCTGTGCCGTGCTGGGACAAGAGGTGACAGCCAGTGAATGTAACGTCAGTCAGTGAGTGGTGGTGTCCAGGGGTGACATCTTTCCAGGGACAGTTGGGTCATTTCTACCAAAAAAAAAAAAAAAAACCTTTCAAACATACTCTTGGATCCAGCCTCACTGCGCAAACTCCTTGCTGAACTGAGAGGCCTGTAGACACTAAGTCCTCAAGCAATAAGTAATATGACCAAGAGATAAAGTGGTATGCAAAAACTGACCATTGCCAGGGGCTGTGACGCAAGCCTGTAATCCCAGCGGCTCAGGAGACTGAGGCAAGAGGATTGCGAGTTCAAAGCCAGCCTCAGCAACAGTGAGGCACTGAGCAACTCAGTGAGACCCTGTCTCTAAATAAAATACAAAATAGGGCTGGGGATGGGGCTCAGTGGTCGAGTGCCCCTGAGTTCAATCCCCGGTACCAAAGGAAAAAAATTGTTAAAAATAAGGGGGAAGAAAGACTGCATCTGAAGGATCATGAGCTAAAGGTCTGGGTTTTGGAAGCCCTTTGCAGGAGAAAGTGACTTTCCAGGAAGAGGTTGCCCAGCTGGGAACACGAGCTTCTGTCTTGGGGACTGCTGAGTCCCGACACGGATGACCAGGCAGGCACATTTGTCCCTCTGGTTTGGAATTTGGATTGATGGAGTAGGTTGTAGCTGCTCAATGGGCTTCCTCCTTGCTCCTGTTGAAAAGCTCTTAGAGAGACTCAGAGGTGGTTTTGAGTAATGATCCTCCTCACTTTTGCAAGGTTAGGAAAAAAGACTGTGCTATCATGTGCCCCAAGAATTATAAATGTGCGATTTCGTTAAAAATGTGCTTTTTCATTTTTCCTGTTTACTTAGAAGCTGACTTTCCATCTCTGACACCATGTTGGCAGACTCCAGCAGGAAAAGAAGGGATTTAAATTGGCAGTCTGCCTGGAAAGGAGGGAGGAAGACTTTTTCCCTACTAGAGTTGCTAGCTTGTCCAAGGAAACGAAGAAAGGAATATTCTCACATTGCTTTTTTCTTTTAAATTTTCTTGGAAATTAATAAAACTCTTTATTTATTCTGGAGCTAGAGATTGAATCTAGGGCCTAGGGATGACTAGGCAAGTGCCCTACCACTGAAAACCACATCCCCAGCAATTTTGTTTTAATTATTTTGAGACAGGTTCTCTTTAAGTTACCTATTCTGGCCTCGAATTTGAGATCCTCCTGCCTCAGCCTCCCCAGTCACTGGGATTACATGCATGTGCCACTGCGCTTGGCTACACAAACACATTTTTTTTTTTTTTTTTTTTTTTTTTTTGTAATCCAGGGATACAGAAAAGCAATTTTTTTTTTTTCCTTTTTGCTTTGCACAACTGTTGCTCCTGCCCCTAGGAAGGAATCAGTTTTAACTTTGCATTCTGGTGGGTCCTTTCATGTCTCTAGTGCTCAGTTTATATGGCTGTTCGTATAGTTGTTGGTGGCGGTATTTTTTAAGATAATTCAAAATAATTCACATGCCATGAAACACATCTTTTTAAAGAGTGCAATTCAGTTGGGTTTTCTGGATATTAATAAAATGGTACAGCCATCACTACTATGTAATACTAAAACATTTCAAAATCATCCCCAAAGGAAATCTCTTACCCATTAGCCACTAGTCCTCATTCTCCTCCCAACCACTTGCAACTACTAACCAATTTGATGTTTCTATGGATTTGCTCATTATGGACCCTGCATATAAAGGGTCCATACAATAAATGACCTGTGGCTGACTTCTTTCACTGAGCATAGTGTTTTCAAGGTTCATCCTGCTGTAGTATGTACCAGTACTTAATTCCTTTCTATGGTTCATTGGAGCCCAACAGAGACACAACTATCATTCCAGTGACTCGGGAGGCTGAGGCAGGAGGAACACAAGTATGAGGCCAGCCTCAGCAACTTAGCAAGGACCTAAGCAACTTAGACCCAGTCTCAAAATAAAAAATAAAAAGAGCTGGAGCAGGGTGCAGTGGCACTCACTTGTAGTCTCTCCTGGCTCAGGAGGCTGAGGCAGGAGGATCACAAGTTCAAAGCCAGCCTTGGCAATTTAGCATGTCCCTGAGCAACTTAGCAAGATTCTGTCTCAAAATTTAAAAAAAAAAAAAAAAAAATGAGTAAGGTTAGGGATGTGGCTCAATGGTTAAGCACCTCTGGGTTCAATCCCTGGTATCTCTCTCTCTCTCTCTCTCTCTCTCTCTCTCTCTCTCTCTCTCTCACACACACACACACACACACACACACACACACACACACACACACTCCTTATTTATTTATTTATTTATTTAGGCACAGGGATTGAACTCAGGGCAATTAACCACTACACCACATCCCCAGCCTTTTTCTGTATTTTATTTAGAGACAAGGTCTCACTGAGTTGCTTAGCGCCTTGCTTTTTGCTGAGGCTGGCTTCAAACTCGGGATCCTCCTGCCTCAGCCTCCCAAGCCACTGGGATTACAGGCATTCACCACTGTGCCTGGCCACCCCTTTTTCATGATTGAATAATAACCCACTGTATGGATATGCCACATCTTGTTTACACACACATCATTTGGTGGACATTTGAGTCGTCCCTGTTTGGGGCTGTTATGGATAATGCTGCTATTCATAGGACAACTGTTTGTGTGCACGTGTGTTTTCAATTCTTTTGGGTATGTATAATTGTTTTTGATTTATTTACTTTCTCTCTTCATTACATTTCTAACTTCAGTGGTTGTGATTACTTTTCACTCAAATAACAGAAACATGACTACAGAGCCTTAAACAAACAGGGAGATATTTTGGTCATTTAAAAAGTTCAGTTTATTGTTAGTTCAGCTGCAAAAAACTATCATTGGGGGCCAGGTTCTCTACCCTTCTTCTCTGCAGTTATTAACCGACTATCTTTTATATTCATGCTTGTCTTCTTATGATTACAAGATGGCTGCTGCAGCTCCACACATCATATCTACATTCCAGAAGAGAAGAAAAAGAGAATGGAAAAGGAACAGGAGCTATGTGTTACCTTGGATCAAGAGAAACTACAAGCTTTCTCAGCCTTCCTCCCACCAACCCTTCCAGTAAACTTCCACTTAAATCTCATTGGCCAGAACTAATTTACAAAGCCACATAGAACCACAAGAGAAGCTAAATTGAGAAATAGAATTGATATGACTGGTTTAGATTAGGGGTTCTCAACACTGGCTGCATGTGAGAGCTTTCTAGGAATATTTTGAAATGTACTGACCTCTATAAGGTCTTATTCTAGTCCAGTGGTTATTAATCAGGAGTAATTTTCTGAGTGATCCTAACTGGATGGGGTGGAGTGCTGCCAACACCCTACAACGCACAAAACAGGCCCTCAAATGAATAATCATCCTGTCCCAAATGTCCAAGGTTGAGAAATCTTGCCCTGGAACAATTAAATTATAACCTCCTCTGGGTGGTTCCAATGGGCAGCCAGCCCTGAGAATCACTGGTTTACCATGTGGCCGGGCACACTGATGCCCTGAACAGAACTGGGGTTCTGTCGCAAGAAAGGAGAGGCCAAGGGATACGGGTGAGACAGTGCTTCTTTCAGTCGTATGCAAATACTTTTCCCCCCTAATTCTGTTGACTCCGCAGGGTCTTGCAGCCCTTCTTCATGAGATGAGAATATCACCCCCACCTTCGCTTGAACTTCTCTCTCTGCAGACTCAACTCGTATCATGTAATTGAGTGATTTGAACTTCTGTGATTTTAACTTTTAGATTGACAAAGTTCATAGCATTTATTTTTTGTCTTGTCATCAGAATTATACAACCTGTATGTTGTCTAACTACAGGTTCTAGGAGTTGAAATTTAAAAAGCAGTCTTTATATTATAACTATAAATATTCACTCCAGAGCCAAGAAATGTTTTACAATTCATTTCCTTTTTTTATTATTAGCTTTTTGTTTTTCCTGGAGCTTGTAATATCATTTTTCCCTCTTGTATTAGTTGACTTAGGCCATTTTATTTTATTTTGGTACCAGGGATTGAACCCAAGGGTACTTAACCCCTGAGCCATATCCCCAGCTCATGTGTGTGTGTGTGTGTGTGTGTGTGTGTGTGTGTGTGGTGCCTTGTGCATGCAATCATTTTATTTTTTATTTTGAGACAGGGCCTTGCTCAGTTGGTTAGGACTTCCCTAAGTTGCTGAGGCTGGATTCGAACTTGGGATCCTCCTGTCTCAGCCTCCCAAGTCACTGAGATTACAGGCATGCACCATCTAGCCTTGCTTGACTTAGGCCATTTTAAAGGCCAGCTTATATAGCACCGTTTCTATCTGGTACAATAGAATCAGAAAGGAAGAGAGAATAACTAAAGCTAAAGCAAGTTCCTTAGGAACCAGAAGTTTTCACGGTCCATCCCTTGCTTCCAATTAGATTAAAAAAATAATGATATGGTTGGGGATGTGGCTCAGTGGTAGAGCACTTACCTAGCATACGAGGCCTGGGTTCCATCTGTAGCACTGCAAAAAAAAAAAAAAAAAAAAAAAAAAAAAAAACTAAGTCACCTAACAAATGTGAAATACAGAATAGATTGCTACTACTATAATTCTATGTATCTTATGTTTAATACATAGGCATTTGGTGAATGTTATTAAATGTTTGCATCCGTTTAAAAATAGTCTTATTACATGGTACTCTTTTAGATAGGGGAAAAATCTTCCCTTGATTCTTTTGTCAGATACAGTGTGATTTCATGTACTGCCCAAGGACAAAGCCGAGAGGTAATGATGGATTCCCCAGCTGCGTGAACATGGTCAACAGTTTTAGTGGTGGTGGATATTTGACTTTTTTTTTTTTTTTTTTTTTTTTTTTTTTGGTACTGGGAATTGAACTCAGGGGCACTCGACCAGTGGGCCACCTCCCCAGCCCTTTTTTGTATTTTATTAGAGACAGGGTCTCACTGAGTTGCTAAGTGCCTTGCCATGGCTGAGGCTGGCTTTGAACTCGCGATCCTCCTGCCTCAGCCTCCCAAGTGCTGGGATTACAGGCGTGCGCCACCACGCTCGGCTATTTGCCACTCTTTTTTTTTTTTTTAATATTTATTTATTTACTTTAGTTGTACACAATGCAATGCATTTTCTGTTTACGTGGTGAAGGAGCCCTAATTAGGAAGGGCTGTTGCAGCTAGCTGGAAGCGATAAGTTCCACCTGATATGTATGTGACGCACCTGTAGGCACCTGCAAAGCTGAAGGTATATAACCAGGTGAAAGCGGTCCGAGGAGGAGAACGGAGAATTCAGTCAGCCGGGCAGTCACTCGGTCGGTCAGAAGAATCAGAGCGGCCAGAACGTAGGCAGAGCGGTTACAGAAGAGAAACCAGATAGAAGACAGAAGAGAAACCAGATAGAAGAAGTAATGACTGGTCAGAGTTAGGCCGAGGCTCCCAAGGAAGACAGAAGACAGAAGACAGAAGAAAGAAGAAGGAAGAAAGAAGAGAGAAGAAAGAAGCTCTAATCTTTCTTTAAGCTAAGCTCTATCTTTCTTTCTCTCTAAGACTCTAAGCTAAGAAGACAAGAAGAAAATCTCGCTTTAATCTTTCTCTCTAAAAATCTTTCTTTCCCTCTCTAAGCTCTCTCTAAGAAAGTAGAAGTAAAAGTAGTAAAAGCTTTACTCTGCCTCCGAGAGTTTTCCTCCCGGTTTTCGTTACCAGGCAGCTTACAACGTGGTGCTGAGGATTGAACCCGGGCCGCGCATGTGCGAGGCGAGCGCTCCCCCCGCTGAGCCACAACCCCAGCCCCTATTTGCCACTCTTGACTGCTCCGTAGCCAAAGACTGTTAAGCGAAATGATATCCAGACTTGCCGGGACTCGGAAGCAAGTCCCCCACCTCTGTGAACATTTGGGTGCAGCTGTGACAGGACGTGCTCTGACCTCCAGGCTGCTAAACGTCTGCTCTGATTGCAGTTCCATACGTAAACCCCTTCTAGAATTCAGTGGTGATTTAGGTAACTTTATGATATGTCTGCTAGAGCTCGGCAAAGCACCATAGATGAAGACCTGAATTCCCAGAAGCTGTATAAATCAGCCAATCTTGTAGGCATATAACATCACATTTCCACAGGATTTTTGGGGGGCGGGTGGGTACCAGGGATTGAACTCAGGGGCACTCAACCACTGAGCCATATCCCCAGCCCTATTTTGTATTTTATTTAAGGACAGAGTCTCACTGAGTTGCTCAGTGCCTCGCTTTTGCTGAGGCTGGTTTTGAACTCATGATCCTCCTGCCTCCGCGTCCTGAGCTGCTGGGATTACAGACGTGCACCACACCCAGCATTTTTTATTATTATTATTTTTGTAGATAGTGTAGTTGTATTTTCTGTTAGTCTAGATTGTCTTTTTTTTTTTTTTTTTAATTCAGAGGTGCTTTACCATTGAGCCACATTTCCAGCCCATTTTATTTTTTATTTTGAGTTGGGGTCTCCCTAAATTGCTAAATTGCTGAGGTTGGCCTCAAACTTGTGATCCTCCTGCCTCAGCCTCATTAATTGCTGGGATTACAGGGGTGCAACTGTATAATTGACATTTTAATTGGTTAATTTTCCCTTTGGGGGACTATAAGGTAAATATTACTTTGAGATAATGTCCAAATGTCTCTAAAAATAATTTTAAAAAAGCTTTTCAGGAAAGTTGCATGGGGCAGGGGGTTGGGGACATACAGAGAACTTAAAACTTACCATCGATGACAACATTCACCATGTGCTGCAACCGTCACCACCTAGTTCCAGAAGGAATGAGATTCCAAAAGGAAACCACATATTCATTAAGCAGTCATGTCCCAAGCCCTAGGCAGCCATTAATCTGCTTTCTCTCTCTAAGGATTGGCCTGTTATGAATTTTTTTGTATAAATGGGATCATACAAGAATGGCCCTTTGTGTTCAGCCTCTTTTGTTCACTTTGTGTAATGTTCTCAAGGGTCACCCATTCATAGTACAGATCAATACTTCATCCCTTTTCATGACTGAATACTATTCCATTACACTGATATACCACAATTTGTTTATTCATTATCTATTCAGGTTGCTCTCACATTTTATTTACCGTGAATAATGCTGCTGTGAACATTCACATCCAAATATTGTTTTGAACATTTCTTTTCAGTTCTGAAAATGATATTTTATTTGACACCCAAGTACACCAGACCTCATAAGTGTCTTTAAGACCAGAGTGGGCATTGGGGCCTGCTATTTTGTTCCTTCTCTGCCTGTTACTTGTTCTACAAACAGTAAAGCAAAACAAAAAGAACAAATTGGTGGTGAAACTATTAAGGGGGGGGAGATCATTGATGTGCATACTGTGTGGTAATTGTTTTTGAAAACACCTTTGGCTAGTGCTCAGGAATGTGAAGGTCACAGAAATGGAGAACAGAAAGGAGGCACTAGTGCAGTTTTAGTTATCAAAATCACAAACTTTCCCAGCATGTTGTGTGCAAGGTTTTGATTTCTATATGTATGGCCAAGGGGATTATTTTCTGAACCACAGCGGCTTCTTAGTGGCTGGTTGCAAACCAGGTTGAAATGTATAGCAATTATAAAAGTGATGATGGCCGGGCGTGGTGGCGCACGCCTGTAATCCCAGCACTTTGGGAGGCTGAGGCAGGAGGATCGCGAGTTCAAAGCCAGCCTCAGCAATGGCGAGGCACTTAGCAACTCAGTGAGACCCTGTCTCTAAATAAAATACAAAAAAGGGCTGGGGATGTGACCCAGTGGTCGAGTGCCCCTGAGTTCAATCCCCGGTAACCACAAAAAAAAAAAAAAAAAAAAAAAAAAAAGTGATGATGGCCCCGGGAGCAGTCCTGCCAATGGCTAATTTTGCCTTGCAGTGGGCAGACTGTAGGAGGGAGGGACGAAATGAACCAGAGTAGAAATTTGCCCCTTTCAGTAATAGCATTACCCAGGGTATGTGCACCCTACCAGTTGGGAAACCCACAAAGTTTCCAGTGTCCTATAATTCCCAACCCAGAGTGATTCCCCAACCCTGGGGAATCCAAGCAATTCAAGAACTCAGAAAGGGGTGATCCTGGGTGCCCACGCACAGAGGAGATGCCTCTTGCTTGGTTGGTGCAAAAGAGCAGAAGGACAGGCCCTGTGGTGGAGGATGAGCAGCATCTCGGCCCAGCAGGAAGAGACGCCACTGTCCCCATGTGGAAAGGCTGGGAACGTGGAGACAGACTTCCCCACACCCTACCCTCAGCTCACCAGCCACTGTCTTCGCCTGCTGCGACGGCCTCAGGAGAGATCAAGTCCTTCCACGTCTGAAACTAGCTGTGTGATCTTGGCTACCTCACTGAACCGAACTCAGCTTTAGTTTCCTCAACTGTAAAACAGTGTTAGTAAAAGGACCTGCCACTCGGGGTTACTGAGACAACCGCGTTGATACATATTAAGCCCTTAGCGGGGTCAGGCAGAGCCTCAGTCACAACAAATAATACAAATAAGAGTTGTCATTCTGCTCACAGCGTGGTGAGGGAGGGCACAGTCCCAACATAGACCCCGTATTAACTTCCTGGGCACCCTGAGCCTCCGTTAAGGGCCTACAAATGGGGAAAGGGGGTGAGAAGTTAGTGTCCCCAGATCCCCATATGTCAAGGGAAGCCAGACTCCAAATCTTGGCTGTTGGCCATCCACCCATGGCTGGTCCTGAAAAGCCACTGAGATTCACTGGGGGAAGTAAGTGTTCCAGCCACTGAATGCCTTGTGACTGTAGTCATTCTGCAGACAGGATCAAATATGTGACCGTTCCTCTTAGACAATCATTCATTTGTGTACTGACGAGTGACCATGTTATGAGTCACTGATGTGTGTGTGCTAGCCACCCAGTATTTTGTCACTTAGCCTACTTAGGCCTCAACGCCCTCATCTTTGAAATGAAGACAATAATAATAGAAAGTTGTGCGTTTTTAATGAGTTACTATCATAAGGCAGTAGGTACCACACCAAGCACAGACCAAGTACTAGGTCACTGCCAACTATTCCTGTTTGGGGGAAGGCTGATGGGAAGCAAGTTTGGGGAGATCAGGAGTTTCTTTGGGGTGTGTGTTAACTCTGAGATGTCTATTAAACACCCAAGTGAAGATGATTGATCAGGAGCTCAGATACATAAGTCTGGAGGTCAAGGGACAGGTTGGCATATGGTTGGTATTTGTTTATTTTTTATTTTATTTTTTTGTACTGGAGATTGAACCCAGGGGTGCTTAACCACTGAGTCATATCCCCAGACCTTTTTTGTATTTTAATTTGAGACAGGGTCTCGCTAAGTCGTGGAGAGCTTCACTAAATTGCGGAGGCTGGCCTTGAACTTGAAATCCTCTAGCTTCAGCCTCCGGAGCCACTGGGATTATAGGAATGTGCCTGGAATATGGTTGGCATTGAAACCATGAAACCGCTTGAGGTCACTAAGGGAGTGGAGGTGAAGAGGAGAACCATCCCAGTGACTGACCTTGGAGCACCCCAAGGTTTAGGAGTTGGGGATCAACAGAGACTGAGAAGCAGGGAGTGGGGAGCATGAGTCCAGGAAAGAAAGAGGAAGAGGCCCACTGTCAAATGCTCCCGGGGGCCAAGTGAAACAAGGGCAGAGAGGTGGCCATTGAACGTGGCCACAGGAAGCTCACTGTGATGCTGGCACAGTTCTGGTGGGATGATGGCGGCAAGCGCTCTGTGGAAGCATGTTTAAGAGACAGTGGGAGGGGCTGGGGTTGTGGCTCAGCGGTAGAGCACTCGCCTGTCGTGTGCGGCCCTGGGTTCCATCCTCAGCACCACATAAAAATAAATAAGATAAAGGTATTGCATCCAACTACAACTACTATATATATATATATATATATATATATACTTTTTTATATATATATATATACTTTTTTTTTTTTTTTTTTAAAGAGATGGGTGGACGTGAATTGGAGACTAGCACAGGTCTGAAAGGACAACCAAGAAATGAGAGGAGGAAGGAGATCCAAGGTTAAGGGAGTTTTCTGGTTCATTTATTTTTACTTCTGTAAGTTGGGATTCCTTTTGCAGCATCTGCAGTGATACGTACACATTTAGTTGCTTATTTATTTTTGGTACTGGGGAGGGAACCCAGAGGTGCTTTGCCACTGAGCTACATCCCCAGCCCTTTTACTTTCTTTTCTTTTCTTTTTTTTTTTTTTTTTTTTTTTTAATTTTGAGACTGGGTCTCATTAAGTTGCTCAAGGCCTTACTCATGTATTTGCTGAGGCTGGCCTTGAACTTATGATCTTCCTGCTTAGCCTCCCAAATTGCTGGGATTACCAGAGGACGAGCCACCATGCCAGGCAATATGCACAAATATTTGAAGTATTCCCGTAGTGAATATTCAAACAAGGCCATTTTTATCATAGGAGGGCACTGAATTTTCAGAGAAAATGTCACTGTTCTAGGTCAGACTGTTCCATGACGTTAAACACTGGTTCTAATATATTGAGCCAAGTAGGGACATTAGCTCAAGGCCCTGATGATATATGCCCCACTGGAGAATCACTGGAGAACCTCGTACCTGAACACGTATAATGAATGTAGTGTGGTGTGACATAGCCCGTGGCATGCCATGTCTTTTTTTTTTTTTTTTTTTTTTGGTACCAGGGATTGAACTCAGGGGCACTCGACCACTGGCCACATCCCCAGCCCGTTTTTGTATTTTATTAGAGACAGGGTCTCACTGAGTTGCTAAGTGCCTCGCCATTGCTGAGGCTGGCTTTGAACTGGTGATCCTCCTGCCTCAGCCTCCCAAGCGCTGGGATTACAGCCTGCGCCACGCCCAGCAAGTTGGCCATATCTAAAAAGAGAAGAAGAAAGCTGTTGACTGAAATTAAAAAGCCCTTGTATGAAGAAGGATAAGAAAGGGCTCTAGGGAAGCTCCTGGGCTCTCCATGAAATAAAACAAAACACAGCAGCGTCCCTAGGGGCCCTGTGAGGGCAGCAGACACAACAGGAGTGCACCCCCCTGAGCCAGCTTCAGCCCTCCGCTGACAGTTCTCCAAGAGCAACGAGAGCTTCCCTGACGGGGTGTGGGACTTGAGAGTTAAGGCGAGCAACCAGGTTTTGAGACAACTCGTGTGAGGAAGAAGGATGTTTTTTCAAAGATTTGGGGTTTCTGTGGGGATCAGGGAGCAGGCCAGCCTGTGGGGAAAACTCCCACCCGTAACCACAGGATGAGGAGTCAAGAAGGAAAATCTATCACCTCAGCATTTTTGAAGAAGCTGAATCTATAAAAATTCTCAAGTCATAAGAAGGTGGGACCTAGCTGGAGAGATTGGGTCCTTAGGGGTTTCTTGTCCTTGACCCCTCACTCTCTGTGCCTCCTGGCTGGGATGGGCTGAACAGCTTTCCTCTTCCATCCAGTTCTCTCTTTATTTTTTTCTGTTTTGGTACAGAGGGTTGAACTCAGGGGCACTCGACCACTGAGCCACATCCCCAGCCCTATTTTGTATTTTCTTTAGAGACAGGGTCTCACTGAGTTGCTTAGGGCCTCCCTTTTGCTGAGGCTGGCTTTGAACTGGCAATCCTCCTGCCTCAGCCTCCTGAGCCGCTGGGATTACAGGCCTGTGCCACCACACCCGGTTCCCACCACTGCTGCCTCGCCTCAGCCCTGGAGCCATGCAGCCAGCTGACCACGAACTGAAACTTCTAAAGCCGAGAGCCAAAACATTGTTTTTCTCAGGTATTTCATCCCAGTGTCAAAAAACCAGCTCATGAATTATAGAAAGGAAATGTTAACACAGCATATTCCATAAGGCAGTGAATTTTTGGTATTGTTTAGCCCAGATAATGCTATATATATTGAACCAAAATATGAGTTTTTTTAAAATATATTTTTAAAATTATAGGTGGACACATATCTTTATTTTATTTGTACGTGTTGCTGGGGATCGAACCCAGCACCTCACGCATGCAAGGCGAGTGCTTTCCCTCTGAGCCACAATCCCAGGCCCCAAAATGAGCTTTTTTTTTTTTTAACACAACGATTTTGCTTAGTAAGCAAAATGCCAATACATTAATTTTGCCCTACAAGTCATGGGATCTGCTCAAATTGTTTGATTGGGCACTGTGTGAGTCAGCTCCTTTGTAGCCGTGACCAAAACACCCAACAAGATCAACTCAGAAGAGTAAAAGTTTATTTTGGCTCACCATCTCAGAGGTTCAGTCCGCAGGCAGCTCACGCCATTGCTCTGAGCGGAGGAGGGGGCGGGCAGCAGGCGTTGGCAGACGGGCACTAGCAGCTAGTAGCTCCTGGCAGGGAGGAGGCAGAGAGAGGAAGGGAAGGGGTTGCAGGCAAGATGCACCTTTCCAGGACACACCCCCAGTGGTCCCCCTCCTCCAGCTACCACCAACCTGCCTGCAGTTACCACCAGTCCATCCAAAGTAGGACAGACAGGTTGAGGAACAGCTCTCATAAGGTACCATTTCACCTCTGACAACTCCTGTATTAACACAGGAACTTTGGGGGCCACCTCATACCCAGACCGTAACAGGCACTGTGAATTTCTTTCATTTTTGCCTGTTTCAGATAATTAAAAAAAAAAAAAAAATCAGAATGTAGTGCTCGATCTATGTGTTGACCAAAAATTCTAAAACAGAGCTAGTTTAAATTGTAATATATACACAAATATGCCATCTGTCAGCGTATATACCCGGAAAGACCAACTATCTGCCTTCCTCACGTGGAAGGTTGGCTTGTTCTTAGACTAAAGAAATACTGGGCCAGGTGTGGTGGGCAGCAGGTGGGGAGGCCGAGGCATGAGAATCACACGTTCAAAGCCATCCTCAGCAGCTTAGTGAGGCCCTCAGCAACTTAGCGAGCCCCAGTCTCAAAAAATGAAAAAAATAAAAACAGGGCTGGTGATGTGGCTCAGTGGTTGAGCACCCCTGGGTTCAGTCCCTGGTACCAAAAAAAAAAAAAAAAAAAAAAAAATATATATATATATATATATATATAGGGAAAATATTTTTCCAAAAGATAAGGGATAGAGATACATGTTCTCTGGTCTACTTGTGACTGTTGTTTGAAACTTTGACTTAATTCCCTATTCCCTGTGCCTGTTTCTGCCGTAACCTGAGCTGCAGAAGCCGAGCTCTTCCGCTTGCCTGATCCCACCAAAATGGAGTCTGCCACCACTTTGTGCTCACTGCAACGGAAGAAACCATTTCTCATGCTTGGGCTGAGTGATGAGTAGCTGGGGACATTCCTGGAGAAACTAGGAAACAGACACACATAAAGCATGGACGGTCAAGGACCCAGGTCGCCCAAGCCACATCATCTCCAGAGCCTCACTACTGAGGGAACCCAACTGTGATACAACGTAAAAGAAATACTTGGTCTTGCACGTAGCTCTGAAACCCTTCAAGCTGGGAGTGGTAGTGCACACCTGTAATCCAGCGGCTGGGGGGAGGTGGGGCTGAGGCAGGAGGATCGCCAGTTCAAAGCCAGCCTCAGCAAAAGGGAGGCCCTAAGCAACTCAGTGAGACCCTGTCTCTAAAGAAAATACAAAATAGGGCTGGGGATGTGGCTCAGTGGTTCAGTACCCCTGAGTTCAATCCCTGGTACAAAAACAAAACAAAACAAACAAAAAGAAAAAACAAAACAAAAAGCCCTTCAAATGTCTGATGTGATAAGAATGCTTTTTTTTTTTTTTTTTTTTTTTTTTTTTTGTACCAGGGATTGAACTCAGGGGCCACATCCTCAGCTCTTTTTTGTATTTTATTTAGAGACAGGGTCTCACTGAGTTGCTAAGTGCCTCGCCATTGCTGAGGCTGGCTTTGAATTCGTGATCCTCCTGCCTCAGCCTCCCAAGTGCTGGGATTACAGGCGTGTGCCACCGCACCTGGTTTAAGAATGCTTTTTGAATGCTATTGAGATGACTGGTGCTGGAAGCCCAGAGATAACTTTGGGATGGGGCTGGACGCAAGAAAGACCAGGACTTTATTAGAGGGTGGACTTTCCAGGGAGGGGAGAGAGGCTGGAGATTGAGATAATCACCAATGGCCCATGATTTGGTCGGTCATGCCTATGTCACGAAACCTCCATAAAAACTCCAAAATAGAAGTGTTCAGAGAGCTTCCTGGTTGCTGAACCCACAGAGGTGCTGAGGGCATAGCCTACCCATCTCTTCCCTTTGGCTGTTCCTGAGTCATAGCCTATACAATAAATTGGTCACTGTAACCAAAGTGCTTTCCTGAGTTCTGTGAGTCAGTCTAGGGAATCCTCAAACCTGCGAAGGGGGTCATGGGAACCCTCTCCTTATAGGCTGCTGTCAGAAGTACAGGTGACCCGGGACTTGTGACAGGCACCTGAAGTGGGGGCAGTCTGTGGGGCTGAGCCCTTAACTCGCGAGATCTAATGTTAACTCCAGGTGGATGGTGTCAGAATGGATTTGATTGTTGAACGCCCAACTGGTGTCAGGGTTGGAGGAGTGGCGCTGGACAAGACGTCATGCATTTGGTGTCAGAGATACAAATTAAAACTGCTCACCCACCATTGAGATGAGCAGGCGGAGAGTGGAGGAAACAGGCTAGAGCCATGTAGAGGGCCGGCGTGTTTATGGTCAACCAACTATCTTTTGGATTAAAAGCATAAACGTCATGTTTAAAGGACAGATATTAGGGGTCGGTGTGGTGTTGCATGCTTGTAATCTCAGCTACTCAGGAGGCTGAGACAGGAGGATCACATGTTGGAGGCCAGCCTTAGCAATTTAGCGAGAGCCTGACTCAAAATATAATTTTACTTTTTTTTTTTTTTTTTTGGTACTAGTTATTGAACTCAGGGGCACTGGACCACTGGGCCACATCCCCCAGCCCTTTTTTTATTTTATTAGGGACAGGGTCTCACTGAGTTGCTAAGTGCCTCGCTATTGCTGAGGCTGGCTTTGAACTCGTGATCCTCCTGCCTCAGCCTCCCAAGTGCTGGGATTACAGGCGTGCGCCACCGCGCCTGGCTCAAAATATAATTGTAAAAAGGACTTGGGTATGTGGCTCAATGGTAGAGTGCTTGCCTGGTATGTGCAAAGCCCTGGGTTCAATCCCCAGTTCCCTCCAAAATATGACAAAAATATTTTAAAAGAACACATATCGATGATTACTATTTTTATTCTGTAAACTTGTTACAGTTTGGATATGAGGTGTCCCCCAGAAAAGCTCTTGTGACAACGCAGGTATATTCAGAGATGAGATGATTATAAGAGTCATAACCTAATCAGTGGTTTAATAATTTAAAAGGACTGTTGTACTGGTTGATAACTGTAAGCAGATAGGGTGAACTGGAGGAAATGGGTCATTTGGGGCATGCCCTTGGGGATTAAATAGCTTGTCCCTGGGTTTTTGCTCTCTCTCTCTGCTTCCTGGCTGTCATGAGCCTTCCTCCACCATGCCCTTAGGCCATGATGCTCTGCCTCACCTCTGGCCCACAGCAATGGCCCAACTATGGACTGAACCTCTGAAACCGTGACCCATAAATACACTTTTTCTCTTCTAAGCTGTTCTTGTCAGGTACCTCAATGACCAAAAGCTGACTAACACAAAGCTAAGAGGAAAAGCAAACCCACGCATTCTGGAGGGTCAGCAATGGGGTTTGCTGATGTTGGATTTAATTGCTGAGCATCCCTAGCAAAGACTCATATAAAGTAACAGTGACTTCAAAAAATCGTAGGGAGGAGGAAATGAGGTCATGTATCTAAAACTCCTAGTGCAGAGCCTGGAACACCCAGTTTTGTCCACAGTCATCATGGGCCCAGGGGATAAGAATCCAGGTGTTTTTATCAACAATCAGTTTTTTTTTTTTTTTTTTTTTTCATCTTGCAGCCTGAAACCACATATATTCGTATTAAACCCGGTGCCTAAAATCCAGCAAACAGAGCAGGAGATGCTTCAGCATAATGAGACGCTGCTGGAGAAATAAAACATTGTAAAATCCTAAACTTCTACTTGGATATGCAAACACATTCCATTTATTCATGGTCACTGATGTACTTATTGGAGCTGGAATATTTAACACATCCAAACAACACATGATTAGTCTCCATAATAGAAATGAAGCAAGCTCCCCGGGAGATAATCAGCTAATCACGTTGCAGAGGGTGTTCAGTGCTTTTCCACAACAAATGAGATACTCTGTTGGTCCCCTGATGCCTTGCGTTAATTTGCACATAGGACGTCATCTGTCCCAGCACCTGCTGATTTCAGATGCGTCAGCATCCTCAGTCACCACAGCCTGACACCCTCCAGGTCCTGGGCTCAACTCCAGGCCCTCAGGGGACAAGACCTGATTCCAGAATAAGAGAGATCACAGCGAGACCCGGACAGTGTTGGCTGCCTCGTTTATTTGATTCACAAAGAAAAAGAAATCTGTTACAAAACAAAAGTTGGAGAAGGAACCACCTGAGGCCTGGACTTGTTTCTGGTTTCATTATTTTACTTAGATATTTTAAAATGCTTAGTCGATATGGAAAATTGCACTACTGCTTAGCAACCAAATTTATTAAGATAATTAAATCTGAAAGACCCATGATACCAAGCAGGGGCCTAAAGGGAGATATGGTAAACAGAAGGTTCTAGCATGATGACGCTCAGGGCGGACACCCCTCTGGGCCTGCACTTGACCCCTAACAACAATCACAGTTGATGTGCATTGAACATGTGGTGGGAGGGATAGTATACAACACGTGGTATCTTCATTATCTCTCTTATTCCTTACAAGCATCCCAGAGGCAAATATACTAATGACCTCCATTTTCTCACAAGAAAATGGGCACAGAGAGGCAATATGTTGGTCAAAGTCACCCAGCTGGTAGTGGACCCACAATCTCAACACCACACCCTTGGATTTTCTGGCATTATTCACACTGACCCTGGAGCACAGTTCCTCATGTGCCAAAAAAAAGTCCAAATAGTGCATTTTACAGGAAAAGATGTCATTTAGAGCTCAGTAATCTGACCATGACCTCAATTTTTTCCTTCGCTGAAAAACACATAAATCATTGCAGCTGACGGGTTGCAGAATATGCCATCCCAAAATGTGCCACTCTCGCATATTGATTATTTTCAGCTGGAGACAATGAAAAGAAGCAGATTCAAGAAAAACTCTGTCCTACCCCTAATTTGTCTAAAAGCAGGACATAAATTTGTAAATGTGGGGCACTCTACCAGGAGGGACAGAAGTCCACCTAGACCTAATCAGCTTGAAAGAGCACCGAGAGACTATTAGATATGGCAGAACTCACGAAGGGGCGCTCATCTTCCAAGAGTTTCCCTAAAAAGTTGCCTGGCCACAATTTGCTAGGGGTTAGAAGTCCTGTTCTTTTGTCCTGATACTTCCCTAAGAATTCACTATTCTTTTGTTAAATTCTCGGCAAGCCCCAGGCCTCACCACCTTTGGAGTTACACTGGTACTCCGCTGCCTGTGAGATGTAGGCTTTAAAAAGCTACTGTTTGGGCTGGGGTTGTGGCTCAGTGGTTGAGTGCTCGCCTAGCATGTGTGAGGCAGTGGGTTTGAGCCTCAGCATGACATAAAAAACAAAAGAAAGGTATTGTGTCCACCTACAACTAAAAAGTATATATTTAAAAAAAAAAGCTACTGTTTTTCTCCTGTTGACCTGCCCTCTGTCAATCCAATGCTGGGCCCTAGCTGGAGAACCTAAGATGGGTAGAGGAAAAAGACATATTTTTCCTCTCTTACAGAAAGAACATGAAGACACCTGTTTTGTTGTTATTCTTACAAAATAAACAAAGTATCAATGTTTTAGTTATTATTTTAAAAGTTTAAATGTATAAAAATATGCAAATGTATATATAGAAAATGGAGCCCTCTGCTCATAAACAAAAATATATATCTCCATGTGCCAGAAATAATTACTGTTAATACTTTTCTCTAAAACATGGCAAAAGACAAATTTATAATTTGTTTAAAAAGATCTTACAGGGCTGTGGATTGAACACAGGGCCTCATACATGCTAGGCAAGCACTGTACCACTGAACTACATCCTGAGTCCCTTTATTACACTTGATTTTGAGACAAGGTCTTGTTAAATTGCTTGGGCTGGCCTTGAACTTGTGATTCTCCTGACTCAGTCTCCCAAAATTTAACAGTGGTCCACTTTATGCTTTGAATATAGCCCTTGCTGCTCTGTCATTGCAACTGATTTTGAAAATGGACATGTTTCTTTCTCTTCCTCTCTCCCTGCTCCTCCCCAATCTCTCCCCCTCCGTAATCTCAGGGGAAACAGGATTACCTTTCTTCTCCACCCTAGGCAGAGTTATCTGTCCCTGAGTGCACACCCACCATAGGAACAAACTAATCCAGACTTTGGGAATGGCACCAGAAGACCTCAGAAATGACTATCTCCCAAATTAGCAGGTGAATTTTATCTCCACGCAGAGAACACATGGAATGTAGCCTTTGAGTCCAGCAGAATCACAGCCTTTGGGACAGGAATTTCCTATGTTTCTCCTTTGCTAGAAAAGCAATAAACTTTCTCTTTTCATTTCTCTTTGTCATTGGATTGGCCTTGGGGACAAGAACCTAGCTTTTAGCAGCAAGATTACAGGCATGTACCATCACACCTGGCCAAGTTTAAATATCCAGTTGCCTTTATTTGCAATTCTAGAATCAGGCAACACTTTTCTTTTTTTTCCCTTGGGGCACTGGGAATTGAACCAGGGCCTCAGACACAAGAGGCAAGTGTTCTCCCATGGAGCCCCACCAGAGGCCCCATCATCCTATACAGTCTGTCCTAATGGGCTGAACAGAGAAGGTTGGTTCTGTAGATGGAATGGGGCTGAATAAAACAGAAAGAAAAAAAGCAGTCTTGTGATTTCAAAGTTACTTTAAAAAAAAAAAATTATTTATTTGCTGTAGGAGCCCTGTTTGGGGATTGACTTGAATTGCAATTGACTATGAGCCGTGGAGATTTGGCCATTGTCGCCACCCGTAGTCTCACAAGATTTGTTGCGGGATCTCGAGTGACTTGGCCGAAATTGCTGATCGGGTCAGCGCCATTTTTAGTGGTGTGTTTGGCGTGAGTTAGTCGTTGTTAGAACCAGAGAGAAAAGTTATCAGAATAAAAAGCTGTTTGTCTCCAGTTTGCTTCTGAAGTTCTTCCCGCGGCTCCGTTGCTCCAAGCGCTTCAGGCGACTACAATTTGCTTTAGTTGTACACGATGCATTTATTTATACGTGGTGCTGAGTATCGACCCCGGGCCGAACACGTGCTAGGCAAGCGCTCTACCACTGAGCCACAACCCCAGCCCCTCAAAGTTACTTTCCTTGTAAGGTGGGAAACGAAAAATAACCGATTGGTTAACACCAGGGTACTCAGAGGAAACTTCATTATCCTGCCCATTGAAACTGGCCTGCTTGGGAAATTCAGCTGTTATCTCTCCTGATTTCTTGAAAGGTCAGATAACAATTTAGTTTCTGTTTGGTGACTGGAATTTCAGTA
The DNA here is from genome assembly GCA_025594165.1 of Tamias sibiricus. Classification (NCBI taxonomy): domain Eukaryota; kingdom Metazoa; phylum Chordata; class Mammalia; order Rodentia; family Sciuridae; genus Tamias; species Tamias sibiricus. The sequence continues at coordinate 36,798,010 of CM046672.1, forward strand.
TGAATAATTCCATTTTGATTTTTAGTCTGGTCTGTTGGAGCTTAGTGTAGGATATTAGTCCAGAACATCCTATACTTTTTGCTCAACATATGTATATTTCTTAAAAATAAATGCAGCAGACTTTGGTTTCCAGCCACAACACCCAATGTTTACCCTTAACAACTGTAAATACTGCTTTATAAAAAAAAAAAAAAAAAAAAAAAAAGTGGGGCTAGGGGCGTGGCTAGGTGTTAAAGCACTTGCTCAGCATGATTAAAGGCCTGAGCTCCATCCCCGCACGGCACGACAAAAACAAAATAAAACAAAGGACCAACAACAAAAGTAAAGAACTGAGCTGTGTGAGGTGGCACAGTCCTGTAATACCAGCAGTTTGAGAGGTTGAGGCAGGAGGATCACAAGTTCAAAGCCAGCTTCAGCAAGTTAGCAAGGCCCTACAACTTAGTGAGACGCTGTCTCAATCAACCAACCAATCAATACAGATGGGGATGTGGCCCAGTGGTGAAGTGCTTCTGGGTTCAATTCTAGGTATCCACCCCCCTGCCAAAAAAAAAAAAAAAAAAAAATGATTGTTTGAGAGACAAATCTTCCATACAGAATTCCAAATTAGGTAAGTAGATATGTCTCTCCAGTAGGTGGAGCTTAATTCTTCTTGAGTGTGGACTATTCTTAGAGACCTATTTTCAAAAACTTCACAGAAAGGGAAAACCAGTAACTGTACAAAGGAAAAAATCTGGCAGAAATTGCTTTAAGTAATTACAGTTAAAATCACAAGTAATTGAGACGGGTGCAGTGGTGCATGCCTGTAATCCCAGCACTTGGGAGGCTGAGGCAGGAGGATCAAGAGTTCAAAGCCAGCCTCAGCAATGGCGAGGCACTTAGCAACTCAGTGAGACCCTGTCTCTAATAAAATACAAAAAAGGGCTGGGGATGTAGCCCAGTAGTTGAGTGCCCCTGAGTTCAATCCCTGGTACCAAAAAAAAAAAAAAAAAAAATCACAAGTAATTTGCACAAGGACCAGGCTTCAACCCCCAGCACTGGGGACAGGGGACTAGTAATAAGTCCTGTTTACATTATGGACTCTCCGCTACAAAGCAATGGGAGGGTACTTTGTATCTGTGGTGTTCTTCCCCAAACCCACCGATCCTTTCCAATGTCAAGAAAACATTAGACAAACCCAAACTGAGGGACATTCTACAAAATATCAGACCAGTACTCTTCAAAACTATTAAGATCATGAGAAACCAAAACAAAAAAGACTAGTAAAACTGATAGATGGTCTTGGGCCAATGGGCCACTCCCCACCCCCCAGCAACCTTGTTTAATTTTCCCCAGGCAGGAGCCAATAGGCTTAAAGGTCACCCTGTTTTATGAGCAAAGAGCCAATAGCATTAAAGGTGGCTCTGGTACACCCCCCACCAGAAATCCCTACTTAAGCTCCCCTCCATTTGGAGCTGACACACAGACACAACAGCTCCTCCCTGCTGAGAGGAGGCAGCCACTGCACCAACCTTAGACGACCCACGGCCTCCAGCCCAATGGCAGCTGCCCTAGCCAACAGCTCCAGAAACCACAGCCAGCATGACCAGGCACCCACCTTCTGTCCAGAGCTCACACACTTCTTTCTCCCTGACTTCTCTCTCCCCACACCTCTTCTATCTTTATGGCTGGTGAATAAATCTCTTGGTTGATCAGTTGTCTCCAGTGTGATTTTTTTGCCCTTCAAAAACTGTTACAGACAATAAGAGCCCAAGGAGACAAGGCAAATAAACAATGGTGGTCTCCTAGATTAGTCATTGGAACAAAAAGGGGACATAGCGAAAAACCTGGTGAAACTGGGATACAATCTGTATTGTATATCATAGCACCATATCAAGGTTCAGTTACTGTTTTTGGCAAATATAACAAGGTTAGAAAAGGTGTGACAATTAGGGAAATCTGGAGGAAGGCTACAGGGAACACTACTGTGCAACTTCCTATAAATGAAAAATTATTCCACAATGAAATTTCGTTTACATTTTTTTTTGCATGTGTTTATTTGAAGATAGTGAGGATTGAGAATCAAAATCCCTGAAAAAAGGGAGGTGCATGGAAATGAGGCTGGCATTGTGCCCAGCTGCCCCTTGAAACAGTAGCTTCACACGAGTGCTATGTGCTGAGAGGCTCAGAGCACTCCCCTTGGGGTCGTGGCTGATTCGTGAGTAGCACTGGGCCTGGTGACTTGGAAACAGAGAGACGTCTCAGTGGTCTCACACTGCTGGTGAAAGAGAAGTTGGAGTTCAGGGTTCATTGAGGAGTTAGAAAAGACCCCAGATCTCTACTTAAGACCCTAGAAGGAGATGTCCCAGGAATAAATATGAAATGGAAATAATCTGATCCTTCTAAAGACCAAAACCTGGTTTTGAACCAACTCAGGCTCAGACAGGATTAAGGAAATCTGCATGTATTTGAACGACCAGCCAGAAGCAAAAATAAATTCTGTCTGGAAGAAACATCATCAGAGTCTCATGTTATCTCTACAGGTTTTTTAATACACAATGCCTAGAATTTAGTAAGTTTTCCGTGACACATGGGATATGGGGGAAAGGTCAAGCACATATGAAACTGGAATTGCAGAAGAGAAAGAGAAGGTGATTGAGTGATAGCTGTCAAGTCATAGGCCCAAGAAGCTCTGTGAATGACAAGAAGAATGAAAATAAAGAAGGACACAATTAGTCATACCATAGTAAAACTGCAGAAAATGAAAAATAAAAATTATTAAAAGTAGCCAGAGGAGAAAAGAACACATTTTCAAAAGAGTAACAGTAAGACTGATAATTTTTCCACAGTAATTATGAAAGCCTAGAGGATGATCCACTGAAATCTTTATGGAGCTTGAACAAAATAATGGACAACCTAGAATTCCTTTCTCGGTGAAAACGTCTTTCCCCTAGGCAGACCTAGGGGAAAAAAAGAACCATATTAAAACACACCAGAGGGGGCTGCTGGGGTTGTGTCTCAGCGGTAGAGCGCTCACCTAGCATGTGTGTGGCCCGGATTCGATCCTCAGCACCACGTACAAATAAAAAACCCATTGTGTACAACTAAAGCAAATAAATAAATATTAAAAAAAAAAAAAACACACACACACACAGAGAATTCTGTCCTTCTTAAACAGTCCTGCTCTCAGGAGTAACTATTTTGCCACAGACTAACCTGATGAGGTTTTATCAGAACCTAACTGACCTGGGAAAGGTAAAAACCAACTCCAACCCTTATAATCACACAAGGAAGTAAGATCCTAGATGTCACCTAAAAGCTCCAGTGTTGAAGGCTTTGCCCCAAAGCAACAGTATTCAGAGGTGGGGCGTTTGACAAGTGATCAGATCCTGAGGGCTCTGATGTCATGAATGGATAATACATTTCTGGATTCATAGCTTGAGAGATTATGGGGAGTGCTGACTAGCCACCATGAGGTGAACACCACACACATCCTACTATTATGTTTTACCTTGCCATGGGTCAAAGCAATAGGGCCAAGCAACCATGGACTTAAAACCGATGAAACTGTGAGACAAAATAAATATTTCCTCATTTTAAGTCCTCCCCCCCTCAGGTATTTTGTCACAGCAATAGAAAGCTGACTAACACAAAAACACATACTGAAAGGCAAAAAGCAGTTTGAAGAAATAGAATCAGAATAAGACCGATATGGCAGTTTTGTTGGAATTATAAGCTATAAAATTTAAAATAATATGATTAATATTCTAAGGACTATAATGGACAAGGTAATAGGAGCAAAAATGAATAAGCAATGTAAGCAGAGAGATGGAAATTTTATTTATTTATTTATTTTTAAATATTTATTTTTCAGTTGTAGTTGAACACAATACTTTTATTTTATTTATTTATTTTTATGTGGTGCTGAGGATCAAACCCAAGGCCTCACACGTGCTAGGTGAGCGCTCTACCACTGAGCCACAACCCCAGTCCCTGAGATGCGAATTTTAAATAGAACAACAAAGACATAAAAAAAACACTGTCACAAAAGTAAAGAATGCCTTTGATGGACTCATTACCTAGCTGAGGAAAAAAAAAAAATCTCTGAGTTTAAAGATACAATAGAAACTTTCAAAACTGAAAAGCAAACAAAGAAAAAAAGCCCAACAGAATAGCCAAGAACTGTGTGATAACTATAAAAAATATTAAATATAAATTAAGAGAATGCTAGAATGAGATAAAAAGAACAGATGAAATATTTGAAGCAAGAATGACTGAGTTTTCCCAAATTAATGTCAGACAACACAGATGGAGTTTGGAGAACAGTAAGCCAGATGAATGCCCAAACAACAACAACAACAACAAAAATCTATACATAGAAGTATCATTTTAAACTTCACAAAAGAGATTAAAAGAAAATCTTGAAAAATGCAACAGGAAAAAAGTATGTTATCTATAGAGGAGTGAAGATAAGAATTGCATCTCACCTTTCAAAAAGCATACAAGAAAGAAGAGATCAATACTTAGTGTTGAAAGAAAGAAAAAAAAAAAAAAAAGAAAGAAAGAAACAGCAACCTGGAATTCTTCATACTGTGAAACTGTCCTTTAAAATTGAAGAAGAAATAAAGGCTTTTGCAAACAAAAGTTGAGGGAATTTGTTACTAGCAAACCTGTCAGGCAAGAAATGTTAACAGAAGCTCTCCAGAGAGAACAAAAATAATACAAAAGAGATTTTTAAAAACTCAGTTCTACATTAAAAAAAAAAAAAAAAAAAAAAAAGGGGAGAGCACCAGGGTGTGAAGGTGTGAATAAGTAAAATAAAAACTTTTAATTTTTAAAAGTGATAAAGCTAACAGCAGTTTGTTTAGAATAATAATAGCAACAATGTATTTAATTACACATGCTTATGTGTATATGCATATATTTGTGTATATGTATGTTTACATATAAGAAAAATGAATGACAGGCCAGGCGTGATGGCGCACCCCTGTAATCCCAGCACTTGGGAGGCTGAGGCAGGAGGATTGTGAGTTCAAAGCCAGCCTCAGCAATGGTGAGGCACTTAGCAACTCAGTGAGACCCTGTCTGGCCCAGTAGTCGAATGCCCCTGAGTTCAATCCTCAGTACCAAAAAAATAAATAAATAAGAAGAAAAGAACAATGAATGACAGCAATGATACAAGAGACAAGAAATATCTTGTTATGCTGGGCAAGGTGGTGCATGCCTGTAATCACAGTGGCTCAGGAAGCTGAGGCAGGAGGATCGCCAGTTCAAAGCCAGCCTCAGCAAAAGTGAGGTACTAAGCAACTCAGTGAGACCCTGTCTCTAAATAAAATACAAAATAGGGCTGGGGATGTGGCTCAGTGGTTGAGTGTCCCTGAGTTTAATCCCTGGTACCCCACCCCCCAAGGAAATATCTTGTTATTATAAGGCAATAGAAGCAGTTCAGTATTAATGAAAGTGGACTGAGTTAGTTGTAAATGTTTATTGCAAACTCTAGGGCAATTACTAAACATAGCAAAAGAAGAAGAGGAAGAAGGAGGAGAAAATGCCTGGTTAAAACCACAAACAGCAGAAAAATATTCAAAGACAAAAATAGAAATAAAGAATAAAGGCAACAAACAGAAAAGAGTTATGAATATGTAGATAGTAATAGTATATCAATAATTACTTTGAATGTCAATGGTCTACATTCACAAAAGACAAAGATTTTTACATTGGCTCAAAACACAAGACAAAATTATATATTGTTTATAAGTCCACTTTAAATCTTAGAACACATATAAATTAAAAGTAAATGGACAACCAGAGATTTGTAAAAATGTTCTCTATATGTGTAATATGAATGTAATGCATTCTGCTGTCATTTATAACATCTTAGAATAAAAAAAATTAAAAAAAAAAGCAAAAGAGAAAAAAAAAGTAAATGGGAGCTGGGGTTGTGGCTCAGCGTTAGAGCACTCACCTACCACGTGCGTGGCTTGGGTTCGATCCTCAGCACCACATAAACATAAATGCATTGCATTGTGTACAACTAAAGCAAATAAATAAATATAAAAAAAAAGAAGAAGAAGAAGAAGCCGGGCGCAGTGACGCACGCCTATGATCCCGGCACTTTGGGAGGCTGAGGCAGGAGGATCGCGAGTTCAAAGCCAGCCTCAGCAATGGCGAGGCACTTAGCAACTCAGTGAGACCTTGTCTCTAATAAAATACAAAAAAGTGCTGGGAATATGGCCCAGTGGTTGAGTGCCCCTGAGTTCAATCTCCCGTACCAAGTATATATATATATATATATATATATATATATAGAGAGAGAGAGAGAGAGAGAGAGAGAGAGAGAGAGAGAGATCATATGTCATCAGGGAAGTGGAAATTAAAACTACAATGAAATATAACTACACTTGGGGCTGGGGTTGTGGCTCAGCGGCAAAGCGCTCGCCTCGCACGTGTGCAGCCCGTGTTTGATCCTCAGCACCACGTAAACATAAATGCATTGCATTGTGTACAACTAAAGTAAATAAATAAATATTTAAAAAATATATAAACTACACTTGTTAGAAAGGTGAAAATCAAAAGCACTGCCCCAACAAATGCTGAGAAGGATGTGGACCAAAAGGCACTCTCATTCATTGGTGGAAATGCAAAATGACACAATAACTTTGGAAAACAGTTTGGCAGTTTCTTTCAAAACTAAAGATACTCTTACTATGTGATTCAGCACACACTCTATTTGGTATTTACCCAAAGGAGTTGAAAGTGTACATCCACAGAAAAACTTGTACCTGGATGTTCACAGTGGTTTTATTAAAAAATTACCAAAACGTGAAAGCAACCAGGATGTCCTTCAGTAGGTGAACGAGAAAATAAACAGCAGTATATGGAGACCATGAAATTTTTTTTTGACTGTGAATATCATTTTATTTTTTATTTTTATTTTTTTATAATTTTTAATATGTACAACTCATAGTGCATATATTCAGTATCTTTTTACATACAACTGTTTGTATACAAAGTATAATCGTACAATTCAGGTCTTCAATCATGCAATAAGGAAAATGATATCTGTCTCATTCAACCACCTTCTTTTTTTTTTTTTTTCTTTTCTCCCTCTCCCTCCCCTCTTGCTCCCTCCCTTACCCTCCCTTCCCTTTGACCATTCTAGTGTTCCTCTAATCCTCCTATGTACCCCCATCCAACATTACTTTGAAATAGCCTCCTTATATAAGAGAGAACATTTGGTACTTGGATTTTTGAGACTGACTAACTTCACTTAGCATTATGTTTTCCAATTTCATCCATTTACCTGCAAATGCCATTAATTTATTGTCTTTTATTGCTGAGTAAAATTCCATTGTGTGTATATACCACATTTTCTTAATCCACTCATTTACTGAGGGACATCTAGGTTGGTTCCACAACCTAGCTATTGTGAATTGCGCAGCTACAAACATTGAGATAGCTGTGTCACTGTAATATGCTGTTTTTAAGTCCTTTGGGAATAGACCCAGGAGTGGGATGGCTGGGTCATAGGATGGTTCCATTCCCAGTTTTCCAAGAAATCTCCATACTGCTTTCCATAACGGTTGCACCATTTTGCAGTCCCACCAGCAATGTATGAGTGTGCCTTTTTCCCCACATCCTCTCCAATATTTATTGTTGCTTGTGTTCTTGATGGCTGCCATTCTGACTGGAGTGAAGTGAAATCTTAGAGTAGTTTTGATTTGCATTTCTCTAATTGCCAGAGATGTTGAACATTTTTTCATGTATTTGTTGATTAATCGTGTATCTTCTTCTGAGAGGTGTCTTCTCAATTCCTTAGCCCATTTATTGATTGGGTTATTTGTTTTTATAGAGTAAAGTTTTTTGAGTTCTTTATATATTCTAGAGATTAGTGCTCTATCTGATGTGCATGTATTAAATATTTGTTCCCAATTAGTTGGCTCTCTATTCACCTCACTGATTGTTTCTTTTGCTGAAAAGAAGCTTTTTAGTTTAAATCTATCCCATTCATTAATTCTTGGTAGTAATTCTTGCGCTACAGGATTCTTATTAAGGAACTTGGGGCCTAATGCAACATGTTGGAAATTGGAGCTTACTTTTTCTTCTATTAGGTGTATTGTCTCTGGAGACCATGAAATATTATTCATTGCTAAAAGAAATGAGCTACCAAGCCATAAGAAGACATGCAGAAAATGTAAATGCACGTCAGTAAGTGAAAGAAGCCAATATGAAAAGACTGTCTGTTGCATAATTCCAACTAAGTGAAATTCTGGAATAGGCTAAACTGTGGAGTCAGTAAAAAGATTGGTAGTTGGCAAGGGTTATGGAGGAGCGAGGAATCAATAGCTGAAGTTCAGAAGATTTTTAAGACACTGAAACTACTCTGTGATATACCATAATGGTGGATACATGTTATCAAGATATTTGTCAAAACACATAAAGTGCATAACAGCAAGAATGAACCTAATTTCACCAGTGGACTCTGGGGGATAATTATGTATAAATCCATAATTTATAAATTATGTTAAAAATTTTTAACAAATTTACCCATAGTTGACCTTAATATTTTGACCAAATGCCCCTATACACATATGGAGCCCTCTGCAAGAACTGGGAGATTTTTTGGTCCAAGTTTTTAAGAAACTGCCTAGGGCTGGGGTTGTGACTCAGAGGTTGAGTGCTCGCCTAGCATGCGTGAGGCACTGGGTTCAATCCTCAGCACCACATAAAGTAAAATAAAGGCATTGTGTCCACCTATAACTAAAAAATAAATTTAAAAAAAGAAACTGTCTAATTAAGAGCTCAGCACCAGGAATAATGGAACAGACTTTAGTGATCACAAATAACAAAGAATACAGCATTAGTCCATAAAACAATTAGCAGCAACAATAAATCCTTAGGATAAAGGAAATCTACTTTCCAAAGTTGTCACATTATATTATTTAAGATGTCCAATTTTAAAAAGAAGAAGAAGAAGAAGTATACAAAGAACAGGAAAGTATGGTCCACACGGGGGGTCAGGGTAGGGGAAGCAGTCAATAAGAAACTGTCTCTGCAGAGGTCCAAATTTTGGACTTGATTTAAAAAAATCTCTTTTTTGGGGGGTGGTGGGGAGGCTGGGGTTGTGGCTCAGAGGTAGAACGCTCGCCTAGCACGTGCGCGGCCCAGGTTCAAACCTCAGCACCATGTAAAAACGCATTGTGTACAACTAAAAGCAAATAAATAAATATTTTTTTTTTTAAATCTATTTTTTCCCCACATAAAAGCCAACTTATTATATTATCTTGGTTTTGTGAGAGATTATACATCATATATTAATGGTCTTGCCAATAATGATTCCTATCTGCAATCAACATTTCAAAAAATGGAAGTTTTGGGGCTGGGTTGTGGCTCAGTGGTAGAGCAGAGCGTTCGCCTAGTACGTGCGCGGCCCGGGTTCGATCCTCAGCACCAAGTACGAATAAACACGTTGCGTACAACTAAACCAAATAAATAAATATTTTTTTTAAAAATGGAAGTTTTATATGTGTGTGTGTGTATACATATATACATACACACACACACACACAATTATGTTGCCTGTTCTTTAATTTCTAAAGCATACTTATTCACACATTGACTGACTAAAATATATATAGACGTTCTTGTGTGACAGGCCAGATTATCTACATTTCTACATTATCTCAGCTATACAAAAAGAAAACAGGTCCAAAATAGTGTTGAGGGACTGCCTTAGGTAAAACTACAAAACTCTGTGTGTGTGTGTGTGTGTGTGTGTGTGTGTGTGTGTGTAAAAATTCCCATACCATTCTTTTGGCTAAATTTTATACAGATAATGCTCTTATATTTTCCACTCATATTAAAGGCATCACTACCCTGTCAATCAAGCCAAACTTCCTTCTCCTTTACCAGCCCCCTGCCTCTGTATTAGCAAGACATCCGACATCCTCCTAAACTTCTCTGGAACTGATCTCTTCATTATTTTACTTTTGTGTGTGTGTGTGTGTGTGTGTGTGTGTGTGTGCTGAGGATTGAATCCAGGGCCTTGTACATACGAGGCAAGCACTCTACCAACTGAGCTATACCCCCAGTCCCCCATTATTTTACTTTGCAAGTCCATTTCTTCATAAGTCTGGCTCTTCTTCAGTCAATGATGACAGCTCCAGGTCTGTCTCCTTTTGTAGTTCTTATAGCATGGCCCTAGTCTTAATTCAAAGTAGCATAAATGTGTCATAAATGTGTGTTAGTCTCTTCCTGCTCAATAGCAACTGGTTTAAAACATGCACATAAAGTTTGATAACAAGACTTTATCACCAACTATTCCTTTAAGATTATAACTGGATTTTTCTGGCCTGCTGAATCAGGATGATTTGTCTTGATTTCATCTTCTATCCTGGACTGAATGTAATCTTGATCAGAGTCAGCTTTCTGGAACATCAGTTCAAGCTTATGGGCCTCTGCCTCTATGTTGAATAGTTCAAAAGTTTCTTTAGGGAAACTGTTTTAAGTACATTCAAAGAACTTCAGCTACTTGTGTCTAAAGAACCCAAGTATCAAAACAATGCTTTGAGAGCTGGGGATGTAGCTCAATGGTAATGCTTGACTAGCAAGCACTACCTGAGTCCCAGGAGAAATCTCCAGCACTGTGAACAAAAACTCACTAACCAGCTAAATAAATAACACTTTGTCAAATACAGAATATCATTAAAGAGATATGAATCATTTTTAAATAGAAATTCTGGAGTTGCAAAGTATAATAAAAATTCACCAAAGGGACTAACTAGCAGATTTGAGCTGGCAAAAGAAAGGATCTATAATCTTGAAGATAGGCCAATGAGATTATCCAGTCCAGGGAACAGAAAGGAATGAAGTAAAATAAACAGAACTTTAGGACTCTGTGGACAAAATCAAGTGTACAAACATATACATGATGGGAATTCTAAAAGGCATCAAGAGATAAAATAGCAAAATGAATATTTGAAAAAGAAAACCTAATGGCCAAAAATTCCCAAAATTTGATTTAAAAAATCATCTGTGAATCCAAGAAGCTTACTGACTCTAAGTAGAATAAATCTTAAAGTTACACCCCTAAAAACATTACTGCAGGGGCTGGGGTTGTGGCTCAGCGGTAGAGCGCTTGCCTAGCACGTGTGTGGCCCAGGTTGGATCCTCAGCACCATGTAAAAACAGATTGTGTACAACTAAAGCAAATAAATAAATATTTTTAAAAAAGAATTCTGCTTAAATATCTTTAAAAAAAAACATTACTGCAAAACTGTTAAATGTCAAAGAATCTTGAAGGCAGTTTTAAAAAAAAGTTTTGACATATAAGATTAACACAATAAATAAGGGCTGAGGTTGTGGATCAGTGGTAGAGCACTCACCTAGCATACGTGAGGCACTGGGTTCGATCCTCAGCACTACAAAAGAATAAAATAAAGGTATCGTGTTCATCTATTACTAAAAAATAAATATTAAAAAAAAGATTAACACAATAAGACTAACAGCTGCCTTCTCATCAGGAACCATGAAGGCTAGGAGGAAATGTGATGGTATGGCCAACATGCTGGGTGGGAAAAGACTATCAACCAAGAATTCTATATCCTGCATAAATGAATGAGAAAATTCATCATTCCCAGAGAATTCATTGCTAGTATACCTGCCCTATAGCAATTAATACAGCCTGTCCTTCAGGCTGACTAGACAAAAATTTAAATCCATATGAAGAAATAATGCCAGTTAAGGCAACTACATAGATAAATTTTAAAAGAGTAGAAATGTACGTTTGCTTGTAACTCTTTTATTCTCCTATATTATTTTAAGAAAATCATGCAAAGAAATCATTTTAAAACTGTGTTAATGGTTTCCTAGGGTACAAATACGCAGTATATATGAAAATAATAGCACAAAAGAGGTGGGGAAAATGGAGCTACATTGAAGCAAATATTTGTGTGTAGGATTGACATGAAGTTGGCAATAATTAACAGTAGGTTATTTTAAACTAATTGTGATCCTGAGGGCTACCACTACCACTTTTTTAAAAATAGTAAAATAGAGGCTGGGGTTGTGGTAGAGTGTTTGCCTAGCATGTGTGAGGCCCTGGGTTCAATCCTCAGCACCACGTAAAAATAAATAAAATAAAGGTATTGTGTCCAACTACAACTAAAAAATAAATATTAAAAAAATAGTAAAATAAAGGACAAGGGAATTAAATTGCTACACTAAAAAATATTTATTCAGAGCAAAGGCAATAAGAAGTTTGAAATAATGGAACAAAAAGGGCATCACATACATAGAAATAACAACAAAAAATGAAGCCAGGTGTGGTTCATTATACCTGTAAACTTCAGAGCCTGAAGAAGTTCAAGGCCAGCCTCAGCAACTTAACAAAACCCTACCTCAAAATAAAAAAGACTGGGGATGTATCTCAGTGGTAGAGCACCCCTTGGTTCAATTCCCAGTACAAAAGAAAAGAAAATAACAGGAATAAATCATAGTGGGTTTTTTTGTTTGTTTTTTAGTAATTATACTTAATGTAAATGAATCAAACACCCATATTAAAAGGCAGAGATTGGCACAACGGAGTTTTTTAAATGACCCAACTCTATGCTATGTACAGAGGATATGTTTTAGATTCAAAATGTGGTAAGTTAAAAGTTAAAGAATGTAAAAAGATGGGGCTGGGGTTGTGGCTCAGCGGTAGAGCGCTTGCCTAGCACGTGCGTGGCCCAGATTTGATCCTCAGCACCACGTACAAATAAACGCATCGTGTACAACTAAAGCAAATAAATAAATATTAAAAAAAAAAAAAAAAAAAAAAAGAAGCCGGGCGTGGTGACGCACGCCTATAATCCCGGCACTTTGGGAGGCTGAGGCAGGAGGATCGCGAGTTCAAAGACAGCCTCAGCAATGGCGAGGCACTTAGCAACTCAGTGAGACCCTGTCTCTAAATAAAATACAAAAAAGGTCTGGGGATGTGACCCAGTGGTCAAGTGCCCCTGAGTTCAATCCCCCGTACCAGAAAAAAAAAAAAAAAAAAGAATGTAAAAAGATATATCATGCAAACATTAACCAAAAGAGAGCTAGAGCAGCTATACTAATATCAGACAAAATGAACTTTAAGACAAAATTTTACCAGAAACAAAGAAAGGTACTGTTTGTTAGTTTGGTGGTAGAGGTGCATGTGTGTCTGTGTGCTTTACTGGGGAGTGAACCCAGTGGATTCATGCATGCTAGGCAGGCGCGCTACCACTGAGCTATATCCCCAGCCCTCCAGAAAGGCATTTTATCGTGATGAAAGTTCAATCCATCAGGATGATGAACAACGAACGGTAAACATACATGCACCTGCAACAGAGGCCCAAAGTACACGAAATATAGGACAACAATAATATGAACAGAAGGAGTAAATGGGCTTAAAGCCTTGCATTATCTAGAAAATATAAAGGTGATCATTTTTATTAGATTCTAATAAATCAAAGATTCATATCATAATCTTTAATACAATCCCTTAAAGAAGAACATATCAAGTATGATCAACAAACTAATAGAGAAAGTGTCTTTAAAAATTGATTAATCCAAGAAAAGGGAAGAAAGGAAAGAAAGATGAACATTAAACCGTTCAGTTGTAGAGAAAAGAGTAAAATTGAAGATTTAAAATACCAATACATCAATAATTATGTTAAGTGTAAATGGACCAATTATGCTAACTAGAAGATAAAAAATGTCCTTGGGCTGGGGTTGTGGCTCAGTGGTAGAGCACTCACCTAGCATCTGCACTGCCGGGGTTCGATCCTCAGCACCACATAAAAATAAAGGCATTGTGTATAACTAAAGCAAATAAATAAATATATTTTTTTAAATGTCCTTCTGGATTTTAAAAACTATATGTTTATAAGAGTCTGTAGGCTGGGTATGTAGCTCAGTGGTAAAGCATGCATGAGACTCTGTTCAATTCCCAGACTTCAGATGATAGAAAAGAATACAGAAAAAATAGATATATGAAAATGGGAAACATACATGACATATGCCAAAAGGAAATCGGAGAGGATATGCCAATACCAGAAAAAGTAGCTTTTAAGCTAGAAGGGGAAAGAAAAAAAGGCATTTCATTACAACATAAGGGTCAATCCTCCAGAAAGATTTAACAACTCTAAATTTCATGCACCTAATAACATCTCCTTTAGAAATACAAAGTGAGATTTTTTTAATTAAAAGGAGAAATAAACAAATACACAACTGTACCTGGAAATTTTAACACACTGTTCTTTATAAGCAATAGAACAAATAGACAAAAAAAATATAAGTAGACAAAGAGTTTGAGGGGCTGTGGCTGTGGCTCAGCAGTAGAGCACTTGCCTAGCATATGCTGGACTCCAAGTTTGCTTCCCAGCACTGCAAAAAATAAAATAAGATCAACAACTTGAACAACAGTTAACATATTTCACCCAATTAACAGATATAACAGTACACTCAACAAATGAAAAATAGATATTTTTTCCACATGTATATGGAAAAAAATGTAAATGTTCACAAAACAAGTCTCAACACATTTCAGATGATAAAAATCATATGGGAGCTGGGCACCGTGATGCACGCCTGTAATCCTAGCACTTAGGAGGCTGAGGCAGGAGGATCACGAGTTCAAAGCCAGCCTCAACAATGGCGAGGCACTTAACAACTCAGAGAGAACCTGTCTCTAATAAAATACAAAAAAGATGTGGTTCATTATACCTGTAAACTTCAAACACTGGGATGTGGCCCAGTGGTCAAGTGCCCCTGAGTTCAATCCCCGGTACCAAAAAAGAAAGATAAAAATCATATGGGGTTATAGGGTGTGTGTCTTTGTCTGCCATGAAAACTCACTAGACATGAGTTATAGTAAGAAATTTAGAAAAGCTACTCAAGGGTTTGCAAATTAAGCATTTTATTTCTCAATAATCCATCAATCAAAAAAGAAATTATGATAAAAATTAGCAAATCTTTTGAAGAGAATTATAATATAAAAACATATCAGTACTTGGCTCCCATTCAGGCCATGCTTACAGAAAAATTCATAGCTTCAAAAGCCTGTATTAGAACAAAAAGTGAAAAAAATCAATTATCTAAACATATACATTGAATAATTAGCAAGTAAAAAATTAAGTGCAAAATAAGCAAGAGAAAGATGGCAACAAAGATTAGTAAAACTGAAAGCAAATATACAATAAAAACTATCCCAAAATTCAAATTATAGGGCCCTAGCAAGACTGATAAAGAATAAAAACAGAGAAGACACAAATTACCAATAGCAGGAACAAATGGGAGCATCATTACAGATCCCACAGGTCGTATGACTTTGACCCCCAAATCTGGAAAGGATATTGCAACAACAATAACAACAACAACAACAACAAAAAAGTGTGTGTGGGGGGGAATTACTCACCAGTCCTCAGGAACACAGACAGGGAAAAAAAAAAAAAAAAAAAAACTAAAGAAAGAAAATAACAAATTAAAAAATCAGATCTGGCAACATATAAAAAAAATAATGTATCAGTTGGACACCAGCTACTCAAGAGGCTGACACAGGACACAGGAGAATTGCAAATTTCAGGTCAGCATGGGCAACTTATTGAGACCACATCTTAAAAAACAGAAAGGGTTGGGGTATAGCTCAGAGGTAAGAGCATCATTGTATTCAATCCCTTGGTACTGAAGGAGAAAAAAAAAAAAGATAACATCAAGCCCAAGTTGAATTTGTTTCAGGAATGAAAGATCAGTATAACAATTAGAAATTAGTTACTGTAACTCAGGATATTAAGAAGAAATTTTCATAATAAAGAAAAACTATCTGCAAAAATTAAATTCTATTTACAAAAAACGAATAGCAAACTGGGACGGAAAATGAACTTTTCTTTTTACTTTAAAAAGTTGTTTCAGACTTACAGAAAAGTCACAGAAGTAGTGCAGAGTTCCTATATGTTGTTCATCTAATGTCCCTTAGTCTTATCATCTTATGTAGCTATAGTGTAGTTATTGAATTTAGGAAATTAGCATTGATACAATATTATCAAATAATTCATAAACCTTATTAAAATTTATCTGAATTTTCCATTAACATCCTTTTTGGGTCCAGGATCCAATTTGAGACTTTGCCTGGCATTTAATTATCCTGTCTACTTACCTTCCTCCAATCTGGGACAGTTCCTCCATCTTCCCTTGTCTTTATGACCTTAACTGTGGTGTGGGGATCAAGCCCAGAGCCTCTCAAATGCTGGGCAAGTGCTTCACCATTGAACTACACACCTCTTGGCTCCCACCATAACACTTTGTGGAGAGTACTTCATTTTTAAAAAAATATTTATTTATTTACTTTAGTTGTACACAATGCAATGCATTTATGTTTACATGGTGCTGAGGATCGAACCCGGGCTGTGCACGTGCGAGGCGAGGGCTCTGCCACTGAGCCACAACCCCAGCCTGAGTACTTCATTTTTTAAAATATCCCTCAACATGGATTTGTCTCATGTTCTCTCATGATGAGATTTAGGTTATGCTGTTTTGTCAAGAAGATTACAAAGTGATGCTATGCCTGAAGAGAATTTTCCTAATCTGTAAAAGAATATGTTGGAAATACATACTGCACACATCATGGTCAAGGAGGAAGGCTATAATTTAAAAGGGGGGATATAACAAGTGTTGGTGAAGATGTGGAGAAAGTTAAACCCTCACATATTTCTGGCAAGAATGTAAAATTGTTCAGCCGTTGTGAAGAACAGTTTGGTGGTTCCTCAAAAAAGTTAAACAGAGTTGCAACTGGACTCCTAGGTACATAACCCAAAGAATTGAAAATGGGGACTGAAAAAAAATTTTTTTCATACACGAGCAGTCATAGCAGCACTGTTCACGATAGCCGAAAGGTGAAAACATCCCAAATGCCCTTCAACAGACAAATGGACAAATTGTGGTACAGGCACAAAATGGACCCTTGTTCTCCCATAGAAAGGAATGCTACAGTATGCCTAAATCTTGAAACATCCTGCTAAGTGAAAGAAGTCAGGCACAAAATGTCCAGATTGTATGATTTCACTTATATGCAATGTCCAGAATAGTACAACCAAAAAATGGAGCAGGGAGGCTTGGAGGAGTGGGCAGTGATAAACCAGCCTAATTCCATCTTAAGACTGGGAGCCATCCTGTCAAAAAGTTATGAAAAGCCCACTTCAGTTTTCTATGAAATGCTAGGATTCTTATTTGGCTTGAGCTTATTGTCTGGCATTCATTCCCAGGCCTTGAGCTCGCTCAGGCCTGGCTGTCCTTGACCAGATAACAACTCTCTCTCTCTCTCAAACTAACGGTGCCTCATAAACTTTTGATGTGGGGTTTAACTATTACTCCCCTTTTTTTCTTGGAATGCAATGCCATGTAGATATTAGTTTGCTACTTGCTTTGAATTACACCTGTCTGACCTTGTTAGCTGTAAGTTCCCAAGATTTTCTGTAACTCTTTGAACTATAAAAACCTTGTCTTCCCGGAGAGCGGGGCTGACCCCAAGCCCAGTGTTTGGGAGGGGCAGCCCTGGCCAGCTCTCTTTATATGTATACAATATAAGCTTGCTTTAATCTAAAATTGGAGTTGGTGGTCTTTTCTTTGCGTCTTGGATCAACATTTTTGGAGGCCGCAGCGAGATTCAGACCACTACAAATTCTGAAGCCGGACCTTCGCTCTGGGACTCCGGGGCGGAGTGCTACCCTAGGGGGTGCGCACCTTGAGACGTTCCAAGGCCCCAGGGTGTGCCTTCAGTCCTTCGGACTACTGGAGTGAACTGCCGCATCAAAAATTAGCAAGCATCCAGTGGAAAGAGAAAAAAAAAAAAAAAAAAAAACCTCCACAGGTAAGTGGCGCCCTAGTAACATCTGGTATCTGGTTTTGAGATCTCTTCTGGGGACAGCGAGGTGCCTGGCGAGGCACGTACACTCCTGTCCAGGGCAGTAGCGAAAGGTCGTACTGCTTTCTGGTTCTGGTTGGGAATTCCTACTGGGGACAGAGAGGTGCCTGACGAGGCACATACGCACTCCTGTCCGGAGCATTAGCAAGACGTTGCACTGCTCCCTGGTTGGTTTGGCGCCTGGTTCTTGTTCTTTTGTGTATTGTCCTGTGTTCTGTTTTTTTGTTTTGTTTTGTTTTGTTGTTTTTGTTTTCTGCTTTCTCATTGTGTCTTCTCTGTTGTAAATGTAAAAAATTAAACAACATGGGTAATAAGACAAGTAAGCCTGATACTCCTTTGAACTGTGTTTTAAGGAATTTTGACAAACTTTATCCCCATTTTGTTAAGCAGGATTATGATTATCCCATCACCAAGAAACGCCTCCGAACATTCTGTGAGGTAGAATGGCCCACCTTCGGAGTCGGCTGGCCCCCTGAGGGCACCTTTGATCCCCAAGTGGCATGGGCTATATCTAACATCACTCTTGGTAATCCTGGCCACCCAGATCAAATAGGATATATTCTACCCTGGGCGGAAGCAACAATTAATTCCCCCGCCTGGATGAAGGTTTGGATGGTCCGGAACGGACAGGGAGGGCAAGCCCTGGTTATGGCTGGGAGAACTCCCCAGGGTCCCTCAAAAACAAACCATAAATCCACTAAGAGCCCTGTCCTACAGGACTCTCCGGAGGATTCCCTCCTTCCCCCAGATGCTTCGGCTCCTCTTTATCCTCCTGCCGCGGGTGCAGTCGCAGCTGCTCCACTAACTACTCCACCATCTCCCTCTCCCTCCCCTCAACCGCTTCCTCAATTGCCCCACTCATCCACTCCTCCAACTCTAGTCTTCCCAAAGGAGCCAGCCCCTGTTCTTTCTCCTCCCCATACCCGACAGGGCCACCCTTATGGAAGGCCTGACTCAATTGCTTCCCCTGGCCGACCTGCCGGCTCCATTTCTATTAATATCCCTGAAGTGGAACCGACTCCGGCCCCTGTTCTTCCTCTCCGCCAGATTCCAGAAGGTCGCTACGTGTATGTTCCATTTTCCACAACAGACCTTTATAACTGGAAAAACCAGAATCCCCCTTTTAGCACGGATCCTAGTTCCTTGATTTCTCTGGTTGATTCCGTTTTCTTTAATCACCTCCCCACCTGGGATGACTGTCAACAGATTCTCCATACTCTCTTCACCACGGAGGAAAGGGAGCGAATCCTGGCAGAAGCGGCTAAAGCGCTGCCTGGGATAAGTGCTCTTACAAGCGATGAAAAAACAGAAGTGATTGAACGAGCTTTACCTAGGAGAAGACCAAGCTGGGACTATGGGACAACTGAAGGTAGGAGAGCACTCGGTGAGTACCACCAGACTCTGTTAGAGGGACTTAAGAGGGCAGCTCGAAAACCCACAAATCTTTCTAAGGTGGCAGATGTGAAACAAGGGCCAGATGAGTCGCCTTCAGCGTTTCTCGAGCGCCTCCTGGAGGCGTACCGTCTATATACTCCTATAGACCCTGAGGACCCAACAAGCCTCAAGGCGATTAATCTGGCTTTTGTGACTCAGTCAGCCCCAGACATCCGTAAAAAGATTCAAAAGATAGATGGTTTTGCAGGAAAAACCAGGTCAGAATTATTGGAAATAGCCCAAAAGGTGTTTGAAAATAGAGATAGCCGAGATGATCTACTGATAAGGAAAGTAAACAGGGCCACAGTGGCCGCATTACAGGCTTCTGAAACCTCGAATCCTAGACAAAGGCAGACCACATACAACAGAGACAAAAAGCGGTCTTCTCTGCTACAAAACCAGTGTGCTTATTGCAAAGAAATTGGACATTGGAAAAATGAATGCCCCCAACGTAATCCGAAAAGCTTGCCCCGATCACAGGCCAGAGCTCCTCAGCCAAAACCAGTTTTAACTTTAGAAGAATAGGGGGGCCATGGCTCTTTCAAACTAGGCTCCCGAGAGCCCATGGTAACTTTCTCAATTGGGGGCCAACCTGTAAATTTCCTAGTGGATACAGGAGCTTCACATTCAGTGTTACAGAAGCCCATAGGACCCCTCACTAATGAAACCATGGAAGTGCAAGGGGCAACAGGAGAAATTAAAAAGTATAAATGGACTACAGACCGGACTGTTAACATAGGACGAGGAACTGTAACTCACTCCTTCATTGTTATCCCTGAATGCCCTTTCCCGTTGCTAGGACGGGACCTTTTAAGCAAACTTCAGGCAACTATCTCATTTTCTGGAGATATGCCTACATTAGAATTGGGAAATCCTGCAAAGGCCCTGACTATAACCTGCCCATTAAGTGAGGAATATCTGCTTTTTCAAAATCCTATCCAAACTTCAGAAGGAAAATGGGAGAAATTATTAATTCAAGAAATTCCTACAGTTTGGGCTGAGGATAACCCTCCAGGGCTAGCTGAGCATGTGCCACCAGTTGTAATACAACTAACATCTGGGCTATGCCCATCCGGGTTAAACAATACCCCATCAGTTTTGAAGCCAAAGAAGGAATTAAAAACCCACATCAGGCGTCTCCTAGAAGTGGGGATACTAATTAGATGTCAATCAGCTTGGAACACCCCCTTGTTGCCTGTCCAAAAGCCTGGGACTCAAGATTACAGACCAGTACAGGACTTAAGGGAAGTGAACAAACGGGTAGAAACTATATACACCCAACTGTCCCTAACCCCTACACTTTGCTCAGTTTGTTGCCACCAGAACATACAGTTTATACTGTATTGGATTTGAAAGACGCGTTTTTCTCCATCCCTTTGTCAAAACTGAGTCAGCCTATCTTTGCTTTCGAATGGACGGATTTGGAGATGGGGATATCGGGACAACTGACCTGGACTCGACTACCTCAGGGATTTAAAAATTCCCCCACTATCTTTGATGAAACTCTCAATCAAGATCTGAGACTGTTTCGCAGTAAGTACCCTGAGGTAACCTTGCTCCAATATGTGGATGATCTTCTGTTAGCAGCAAAAGACAAAGAGAACTGTTTAAGGGCCACTCGGGGTTTGCTAGGAACCCTGGCTCAATTGGGGTACCGAGTCTCCAAGAAAAAGGCAAAAATCTGTTCCTCTCGGGTTACTTATTTGGGATATGAGCTGAGGGAAGGGAAAAGACTGTTATCCCAATCCCGCATAGAAGCCATAATGAAGATCCCAACCCCAACCACTAAAAAGCAGGTTAGGGAATTTCTAGGGGCAGTTGGATACTGCCGCCTTTGGATACCTGGATTTGCTGAAATTGCCAAGCCGTTATATACTGCAACTGCAGGAGGCAAGTCACCTTTAATTTGGACTGAGGAAAATGAATTGGCCTTCAAAAATTTAAAGGAGGCTCTGGTTCAGGCCCCTGCCTTAACCCTCCCTGATATATCTAAGCCCTTTCATCTTTATGTTCATGAGAAAAAGGGTATTGCTAAAGGAGTTCTTACCCAAAATTTAGGGCCATGGAAAAGACCAATTGCCTACATTTCAAAAAGGCTGGATCCTGTAGCATCAGGATGGCCCCCTTGTTTACGAGCCATAGCGGCTACTGCAATACTGGTAAAGGAAGCAGACAAACTTTCTCTGGGGCAGACTCTCACTGTGACTGCCCCTCACACAGTGGAAACCCTATTGAGGGATGCCACCAGTCGATGGATGTCAAATGCCCGTCTCACTCAGTACCAAGCTCTCCTTCTAGACAAGGACAGATTGACCTTCAGTAAATCCCTGGCAATCAATCCTGCAACCCTGCTGCCTGATGATAACCCAGAGGAGCCAATTCATGACTGCTCAGAGATGCTGGATGTCATCCAAGGTACCCGACCAGACCTGACTGACATTCCTCTCACCAACAGAGACGCAGACCTTTACACCGATGGTAGCAGTTATGTCCAGGATGGAATAAGGTATGCGGGAGCAGCAGTTGTTACGGGCCAAAAAGAAATTATCTGGGCACAGGCTTTGCCCAGAGGCTCATCAGCCCAAAAAGCAGAAATCATTGCAGTAACACAGGCATTGAGATGGGCAGAAGGAAAACGGGTAAACATTTACACGGACAGCCATTATGCTTTTGCTACAGTACATGTGCATGGACAGATATACAAACAAAGGGGATTTTTAACTTCAGATGGAAAGACTATCAAAAATAAACAAGAAATCCTTCAATTACTGGAGGCTATCTGGTTACCAGATAAAACTGGCTATTATCCACTGGCCTGGACACCGTAAAGACAATAGCCCCCAGACCCAAGGTAATAACTTGGCCGATCAAACAGCCAGGGAAATAGCCCTTGGGGAGTCAAAATGTCAAACTATTCTTGAACTCTCAAATTGCCCCAAACTCCCAGTTAAAATTGAGGAAGAAACTCCTTCATACACTACTGAAGAGATAAACTTATACTCCTCTATGGGAGCAGATTTTGGACTAAGTAAAGCTGCTATTAATACTTGAGACTAGTTTGTCTTTGTTACTATGACAAAATATCTTACGCAGGGTAATTTTTTCATTCCAAAGAAAAACTAACAGGGGTCTATTAAACTCACATTTTTAGAAACTGAAAATTCAAGCAGCAGGGTGCAGGGTCTGATGAAGGCCCCTCATGGCACCATTGCCTGTACTTAGCAATAGCAGAAGGGCTTGTGGGGGAAAGAGGCTACATATCAAACCAAATTCAAAAGCATTGTTTATGCATAGATTGCAGAGAAAAACGACTGCCAACAGGATGGGAGCCAACAAACTTTTCTGTTGTTCTATTGGACGGATCTTTCCTTCTAATGGCCTCTGCCTCCATGCGATTGACCTAGGGACACTGCCAGCAGCCTTTCTTTTGCCACTTCCGGGTCTAGTTATAGGAATACCCAAAATTAGCCTCTAACCTTACTGCACACAGAGATGAAAGAAACTTCCCACAAAATAGAGCGGTTATTGATTTTCTTTTATTGAAACTGAACAATTCATTAATGTTACAGATTATTCCGTTACCAACAACAGGGGCCAAAATTAAGCTCCCATGGTTAACTTCTCTCTTAGCCTACAGGTGACCTTTTATTGAATTTAATTCTATTATGGACCATCGCCTACATTTGAAAAGTAAAAAAAAAAAAAGGGGGGAATGATAAACCAGCCTATTCCATCTTAAGACTGGGAGCCATCCTGTGGTAAAGCAGAGAATTCAAGGCCTTGAGCTCGCTCAGGCCTGGCTGGGCCTCATAAACTTTTGAGCCAATGCCACAGTGTACTTGCTTTGAATTACACCTGTCTGACCTTGTTAGCTGTAAGTTCTTCTTTGAACTAACCTTGTCTTCCCGGAGAGAGCGGGGCTGACCCCAAGCCCAGTGGCCCCTGGCCAGCTCTCTTTATATGTATACAATATAAGCTTGCTTTAATCTAAAATTGGAGTTTGGTGGTCTTTTCTTTGCCTTGATCAACAGGCAGTCCATTTGACCTAGGGACCAGGCCTCAACCAAGCTTACAGGGTCTGTCCCACCTCTGAATAGCATTACCACCCTGGGGGGAGCCAAGCTCCCAGCACCCAGGGACCTTGAAGGGGGCCAAGCTCCCACGCACATCTATAGCAGGTGGTGACTGTACAATGTTGTGCATTACTAAATGCTACTAAATCATTCATTTCAAAACCAAAATGGTCCCCAACTTAGAGTGGCTCAACTTCCCTACACATTCACTAGAAACCAAAGTTCAGATTTTGATCTTTTTTCCCTATGGTTCTGGACCGCATGACAATGCAGGGCAACGACAGCAGCCAAAGTTCCCAGTCAGCACATGATCACAAGGGTCATAAAGGTAAATAACCCAGTCTTCGACCGTGGACCCTGTTGCTGAGCTATTTTGTTCAGTGGGTTGGGGATATATATTTCAACTTACAATATTTTCAACTTACTATGAGTTTATGGCAACATAGCCCCATCATAAGTCTAGGCTCACCTATAGTTCATTATATGTGAATTTCATCACAAATTTTTAAATTGCATAGCGATCATTATACTTAATGGTGAAATTTTAAGAGCACTCTATTTTAATTAGAGCAAAGATGCCAATTATCATCACTTCTATTTAAGAATGTAGTTGAGGTCTTAGCCAATACATCAGTCATAAAAAATAAAAAGAGAAGAAGAAAGAGGAGAAGGAAAAGAAGATCGGGAGAGGAGGTAGGAGGGAAAGAAAAAACAGTAAGTATATTCGCCACTGTGACCAAAAGGCCAGACCAGCATAATCATAGAGGAGGAAAAGTTTATTTGGAGGCTCACAGTTTCAGAGATCTCAATCCATAGACAGCAGGCTCCATTCCTTGGGGCTCAAGGTGAGGGAGGAGACACCATGGTGGAAGAATGTTGAGGAAGGAAGCAGCTCACATGAGGATCAGGAAACAGAGAGACTCCACTCACCAGATACAAAATATATACTCCAAAGCCATATTCTCAATGCCCACCTCCTCCAGCCACACTCCACCCACCTTCAATTACCACTCAGTTAATCCCTATCAGGGGATTGATTCATTGATTGGGTTTAAGACTCTCACAACCCAATCATTTATTCTCTGAACCTTCTTGTATTGACTCTCACGTGAGCTTTTAGTGGACACCTCATATCCAAACCATAACACTGGCATAGGAAAATATAAATCATGGCCTCATTTTCAGTAAAATTTCTTAAACAGTGTACAAAGAAGCACTTACCATAGAAGAAAAATAGACAGATTGGGATATATATATATGTGTGTGTGTGTGTGTGTGTATTTTTTGGTGGTGGTGCTGGGGGATTAAGCCCAGGGCCTTGTACATGGGAGGCAAGCACTCTACCAACTAAGCTATATCTCCAGCCCTAAATTGGGTTATATTCAGCTGAACAACTTCTGTTTATCAAACAACAATGTTAAGAGAGTAACAAGGCAAGCTGTGGAATGAGAAAAGATTTTTGTACCACATATAGTTGACAAAGGTCTAAATATAGGTTGAATATTCCTTAACCAAAATGCTTAGGGCTAGAAGAGTTTGGTGTTTTGGAGTTTGGGGGAATTGGGAATGTTTGGATATACATAATGAGATATCTTGGGGATGTGACCCAAGTCTAAACATGAAATATATTTATGTTTCATATATACCATACACAAATAGCTTGAAGGTAATTTTGTTTTGCAATACTTTTAAGTGTACATTTGATTTGGCTCAACCCATCACTTAGAGTCAGTTGTGAAATTTTCCAGTGGTAGCATGATGTTGGTACTCAAAAAGTTTTGGATTTTGGAGTATTCAGGATTTTAAATTTTCAGATTAGGGATGCTCAACTTGTATCTAAGACATAAATAATTTCAAGTTCATAAGAAAAAAAGGCATAAGATTAGAACACAAAAAAAGGAAATCAAAATGGACAGGAAATTTGTTTTTTAAAAAAAATTGCTAATTCTCATTATTCATCAAGGAAACACAAGTTAAAACCACAATGAAATACCCACCCAATAGTATACCAAAAATGGACATGACATTGTCACATGCTGGCAAAGATGGGGTGGAAATGAAAGTCTCAAATGCTGTTGGTGAGAGCAAATGTTGGTGCAATCACTTGGATGAATGGTTTGGTGCTATTTAGTAAAGCTAAATATAATTGTACCCTTTAACCAGCTAGGTGTATACCCACCCAAAAGGGCACATAGGCAAAAGTCATGTATGAGAATATTTATAGGGGCATTTTTTAAAAGGGTAATGAGACTTTCTCTCTCTCTCTCTCTCTCTCTCTCTCTCTCTCTCTCTCTCTTTCTCTCTTTTTGTACCAGGGATTGAAATCAGGGGCACTCGACCATTGAGCCACATCCCCAGCCCTATTTCATATTTTATTTAGAGACAGGGTCTCACTGAGTTGTTAAGTGTCTCACTTTTGCTGAGGCTGGTTTTGACCTCACGATCCTCCTGTCTCAGCCTCGCTAGCCACTGGTATTACAGATGTGTGCCACTGCTCTGTAGGTTTTTCTATTATTATTATTAATGACAGAAATATGTGTTTTCTTATACAGAATGAAATTTGGGGGCAAGAGAAAATTACTTAAGTGAGATCGCCAAAGCCTTTGCATTATCACTTGTCTAAACATCTGTAATTTACATTTGTGGCATTGTTTTTAATAGACCAAAAAATGGGGAAAAGTCCTATATTCATAAGCAGGAGAATGGATAAACAATGTGTGTAAAAGCAACTTGTTTTTTTAATTTATCATGGACTTTCTCCCTTATCAGCATATATAAATCCACCTTATTACCTTTAACAACTGCATAATAATGTATTTTACCTTAAAACACCCTTTTAGAGGACTCTTAGGTTGTTTCTAATATTTTTGTAGAAAAGTGTTTCAGTGAATATCCTAGCATGTACATCATCCTCATTGGACTGCTTTTTTTTTTTTTAATTAGAATAAATTACTTAAAGCTGAAAGTAGATAAGGATTTAGATGTGCATGTGGATAAGGATTTAGATACATACACTGCCAACTTGTGTATCTATCTGAGGTGGTAAGCACTGGCCACCCCACATTCTTGGAGAGCAACTACATCCTTGCTAACACCAGTTATTGTCAGTTATTTTTATTCCTTGCCACATTGCTGTATGAAAAATCACATCTCATTATTTTTTCGTTTGATTAATTGCAAGGTTGGACATATATTTAGTGGCCATTTGTAGTTATTTATTGGCCATTCGCAGAATTTCTCATTTTGGAGATCTATTTCTTACTGATTTTAAAATAATTCTTCATATATATGCATATATATGGTAAAGATATCAGCAATGGAGCCGGGCGCGGTGGCGCACGCCTGTAATCCCAGCACTTTGGGAGGCTGAGGCAGGAGGATCGCGAGTTCAAAGCCAGCCTCAGCAATGGCGAGGCACTTAGCAACTCAGTGAGACCCTGTCTCTAAATAAAATACAAAAAAGGGCTGGGGATGTGGCCCAGTGGTTGAGTGCCCCTGAGTTCAATCCCCAGTACCAAAAAAAAAAAAAAAAAAAAAAAAGAGAAAGAAAGAAAAAGGATAGGGTGTGTGTTTGGGGTGGGGGAGACCGTGTTGTGTGTCATTCACTGATAGAATACCTCTGGGTTCAATTCCTAGTACTTCAAGAAAAAATACGCATTCAGGAATGTGGGACCTGGCCTTTTCATCTGTTTTCTAGGCCAACGTCACAGTGCCAATAAACAGTGAAGCCAGAATTTGAACATTAGTTTGTCTTACTTTGGACCTTGTATGTATAACTACTCCTTATACTTAGTTTTAGCAAAAATAGTAATTATCTCTAGATATTAAAAAGATAGGCCAGACACATCTATAATCCCAGTGGCTTGGAAGACTGAAGCAGGAGATTGCAAGTTCAAAACCAGCCTCAGCAAAAGCAAGGTGCTAAGCAACTCAGTGAGACCCTGTCTCTAAATAAAATATGAAATAGGGCTGGGGATGTGGCTCAGTGGTCGAGTGCCCCTGAGTTCAATACCAGTATCCCCCCCCAACCGCCCTCAAAAAAAAGAGTGGAGGCCCTGGAACCAGACTACCTGGGCTCATATCCCCAGTCTGTTACTTCTTAGCTGTATGACTCTGGGGAAGTTGCTTAGCATCTCTGTGCTTTAGTTTACTTATCCAGAAAATGGGGAAAATAATAGTACAACTTTGTAAAATCATTGGGCAGATTCAATGAATTAAGTCTTGTTAGATGCCTGGAGACTGATGGACATCTACAATCCCAGCTGCTCAGGAGGCTGGGGCAAGAGGATAGCCAGTGTGAGACCTGTCTGGGCAGTGTAGCATAGCTCTCTCTCAAAAAAACAGAAAGAAGCCAGGCATGGTGGCGCACGCCTGTAATCCCAGCACTTGGGAGGCTGAGGCAGGAGGATCATGAGTTCAAAGCCAGTCTTATCAATGGCGAGGCACTTAGCAACTCAGTGAGACCCTGTCTCTAATAAAATACAAAAAAGGGCTGGGGATGTGGCCCAGTGGTCAAGTGCACCTGAGTTCAATCCCTGGTACCAAAAAAAAAAAAAAAAAAAAAAAAAAAAAAAGGAAAGAAAAGAAAAAAAAATGAAAGAAACTAGGGATGTAGCTCAGTAGCTCAGTGACAGGACTCTTGCCTAATATGTGTGAGGTCCTGGGTTCAATCCCCAGTATTGAGGCGGGGGGGGGGGTGCAGAATCCTCATTAGAACAGTCTTCATTTCAATAAACCTATACTGTTCACAATAAAAAGAAACCAAAATTGCTTTTTAAATGGAAATACGCTGTTATTGAAAGTGCAAGTAATTGAAAAGCCATCAGTTCAGTCCCTCTGGAGAGCTGACTTGGGCTTCTACTATCTGGGCCACATACTCTGCTCAGTCAGTGAAGCCCCAAGAGGACACAGCAGCCACATGCCTGTCCCCAGTCCAGGCCTCACCCCTGATTCCCAAGCATCAGAGCTTTCTTTCTTTCTTTTCTTTTCTTTTTTTTTTTTTTTTTTTTCCCCCCGCTGTGCTGGGGATTGAACCCAGGGCCTTGTGCACTCTGCCTACTGAGCTATATCCCCAGCCCAGCATCAGAGCTTTCTGATACTAAATAGCTTCCTAGGTAAAGAACACATATTTGGCAGATAAAAAGTAAAAGTACATGATTCATTCTTCAGATGTTTTCCAAGTGCCAGTTATGTGTCAACTATCTGGCCAAGTACTTCTGCCATCTATAAGGACCCACAGTGTACTTACTGGTCACTTAACTGGCATTATCTCATGGAAAACTCCCAACCACTCTATGAAATAAGCTCTCCTCATTTCTCGGAGGAGGAAACTGAAGGTCAGAGAGATAAGTGACTTGCCCAAATCCCCAAAGCCAGTAAGCAGCAGGGCTAACCTTGTCCAAAAGTGGCCTGACGCTGCCTCCTACTCTGACTTGGTTGCACTGTCCACCAAGGGTCTGCTGAGTTCTGAGCCCTGCCGTGTTAGACATCTGTCATTCGAAGGACTTTGTTCAAAGGAGAGAGGTGGGTCTGCTGTAGCTCTTCAGGCTCACAAACCAACCTCTCTCTTTCTCTCTCTCTCTCTCTCTCTCTCTCTCTCTCTCTGTCTGTCTCTTCTCTCTGTCTCCTACTTCCCAGCCTCCTCTACAGAGGAACATCATTTAGGAAAAAATTGGGGCAGTGAAGAAAGCCTGGCTAGACAGCCAGCTAGCTTCCCTGCAGCCTCGGAGCCAAGCACCCATACGGGACTGCAGGGAAGGAAAGGCCTCTGGGTTCTCCCTCCCTGGGGTCCTGGTGGGAGCCCTGGCCAGGGGACGCACTGTGCTCTGCTCCTCAGAGCCAAGCCATGGCTGCCTAGAATAGATTTCCCACTGCACCAAGCAGGGCCCAGGTGTCCTGCAGCTTCCTCCGAGGCTCTGCCAACATACCTTCTGGACACCAGGTGGCTCTGCCCACAGCAGCCTCTGCTGCTGCACCTGTGGCACCTGGGAGCTAAGGCTCTTCCTGAATTGCTTCCATCTACTCTGCAGGTCAGCGCATCTCCTCAGCAGAGCCCCTTCTTCCCCCACAACCTTCTCCACAAAACCCTCTGAACTCCCGACCCCTAGGCAGCACTGCTGGAATGGCTAGGCGTCCCCCTGCCCCTGAATCCAGCATCCTTCCCTCTTCAGGTCTGTGATCAGCACCTGCCTCCTCTTTCTCTTTCATCCACATGTCTTTTCCCTGAAGCAGGAATGAGGCCATCTTCACCTCTGAGCTCCTCATGGCCCAAGAACTAGGCTTGGAGAAAGTGTTTAATAAACGTTGGTGATGCGTGAGTGGGGCTATAAATGACTCCCTGAAGGAATGTTCAAAGGGACACACCTACAATATGACTCCTTTAGAGGAATTTGCCTTGAATGGCTGAATGCTTTGGGTTATGGTAGAAAAAGTGGAAAGTCTGTATCTGAGACCGAGCTTTGCCCTGACCAGTTTGGCTTCCTGCCTTTGGATGCATCTCAAACAACCTTTCTGAACTGGGGTTTCCTCAGCTGTGACAAGTGGACTTCTAGAACAGTCCGGCACTCCTCACAGGGTTGGAGGGAAGGAAGAAGAGAGGCCATGCAAGAATCCACACTGGGATGAGCAAACCCTATTTTGCTTTTGAGGCAGAATAAAAGAAATGAGAGGTAGAAAGCAGATAAAAGGAGAAACAAGGAAACTATAATCCAAAAGCCTTCTGCTAAAGTTCCGTATCTATCTTCTCCCCAAGCCAGTTCTCTCCCCTAGTTAAAGCCAGTTCATTCCCACATTTCTGGAAAATCCACACATCTTCACTTACAATCTTAAAACTCCTAAAAATTCACCCACATATAAAAATTGGCCTGTCACTGCTAATTAATCCCCTAATGCATGTATTCTTAGAATAGGTTGAACAAAGATAAGAAACCTGTAACATAGAGAGCTTTCCCAATGTGAGCTGTCCATCAGATAATGGAAGAGACATCATCCTAAGGATCCTGAGTATTGTCAGGCCATCACAAACTATATTGTGACCCCCAGACTGATGTCATCTCCACCTGTCTTCCCATACACACCCCTCACCAAGTCTCCTTTAAAAGAAAAACCTGGGGCCCCTAAAGCATGTCTCATTCTTGAGATAGCCCACATTCTTCCCTGAATGAGTTTCTGCTTTTCTAAATATATCTGTCTCTCTACCTGACACAACCTTAAATTCATTTCTGTGACATTTGTCAAGAACCCCATTGGTCCTTCTCCAAGAATTCCTCAGACTTCCTCCGGTGACAGTTTCTATTTCACTGTGAACTATGGTGACAGATATCAGGGTGGGGTGGGCCAGAGGACATCTTGTTCAGGTCCCGGGCCCAAGCTATTCAAAACAGTTCCCCTTTTCCCCCGTGGCCCCAGGGAAAAGCTGTGATTCAAACTCCAGGGGGCCACACAATAAGGAGAGGGGCTCGGAAATTCTGAAGTCTCACCTCACCCAATCCTAGAAGTCTATCTTCTTTCCCACAAGCCTCAACTCCCTTCTAGAAGGTCTGAGGCAGGGAAAGGATTAGAGGCCTTCCAGCTCTGGTGACAGGTGCCTCCCAGGGGATCTTTAAGTCTGGACAGTGGCCTGCCAGCCACGTCCAAAGTTCTGAGGTCATTTCCCCTGATACCAGAGACTTGGCACTTGCCGAGATCCTTAGTGGATCAAAGTGCCAGGATGCCCCAGATCTGACGTCTTCACCCTGGCGCCCTGGGAAAGAGGCCTGGGAGGAGCAACCCTTCTCTGGTTGCTCAGAGCTTAGGCCCTAATGCAGGGCAGGGTCCACTGAGGCCAGGGGAGAGAGAGGGCACTGAGCAGCCCAGCCCCTGCCTGTGCCCTGAAAGACTGACCTTTGGCTCAAGGGCACCTTACTGGCAAAGGAAAAAGCAAATCCCTTCTGAGACCTCAGCTCTGAAATGAGATCCGGTCTATAGCTTGCAGCCCCTTCATTGTTGACACCACCAACAGTTACTAAGAGACGAGGCGGGCATTGGAGGTGTTGGCAGGAGGGGATCCCCAGGGTGCTATGCACAGCCTGGCCCCTGGCAGCTGCCTGGGGCTCTGCCCACATGCTTGGCCCTCCTCAGGGGCCAGAGGTCTCAGCCAGGAGCCAGTGGCTTCTCTGAGAAATCACTGTGTGGATCATGCAGGTTGTGCCTGGCTATCTTAAGTGAGGAGAGGAGGGCTCCTGGGGAGAACAGGGGAGCAAGCTGTCAAATCACGTGACCTCTTTGAACTTGAGTTTCCTTCTTAATAAAATGAGGGTAATTAGACAACAACGTCTGTCCAGAGAGAGTCGTAGGGTGGAGTTCCATGCCCGATGTTGTCATTATAAATAAAAGGATTAGGGTCAGAAGAGTCCAGCTTCCACTCGGCCAAACAAGGTTTGCCAAATTATGGGCTAGGTTCTCATCCCATTCTGTTGTAAATTTTTAAATGTATATATTACCAAATGATTACCAAAAAATTACAAAGTAGGGTATTTCCCATGACATATAGTTTATTAAATATAATCAATACAAATTATATGAGTAACTTTTTTTTTGTTTTATAAATAGACTGGAAAGTTATTCCCCATCTGTTAATAACAACTGCATCAAGAAGAAATTATGAGGGCTGGGGATATAGCTCAGTTGGTAGAGTGCTTGCCTTGCAAGCACAAGGCTCTGGGTTCAATCCCCAGCACCACCACCACCACCAGCACACACACACACACACACACACACACACTCTCAAAAGAGGAAATTACAAGTAGTTGTTATATTATTCTCTTTGCTTGTCTGTATTTTTTATCTTTTCTGTGATGATTTTTTTTTATTTTATTAATAAGTGAACTGTTCTGGTTCTTTAGAGGGGACTTCTTCAACCCTAGCCTCTCTGAGGAGATTGGGAAGTCCCATCTTGTTCTCCAACCAAATGACCTAGGCCCTCCTGACGGGGCCTCTCTGGGCAGCAAACCCCTGTGTTCAAAGGAATCTCCCCAGAAGATCATTGTAGTATAGACAGACAGAGGAGGCAGCCTGGGCAAGGGAAGGGACTCAGATTCAGAAATCCACGGGACCTGGGGCTGTGGCCTTGGAGGAGCCCCTAGCCTCCATTTCTTTATCTGTAAAATGGAATCCTAATCCCTGCTCCCTGGGGTGGTGTGGGAATTCAGTATAATCTCTCTGCAAGCAGTGCCTGCATGTGGCAAATACCCCCAAATCATTAGCATTATTCCTCAAATTTTTAAACAAAATAAGTAAAAGGAGGGCTTCCCTGGTTAAAGTGGGGAGAGCTCACCTTTTGCTCTACAGTGGACCTGCAGGAGTCTCCAGGGACATCTGAACTCCACAGAGCAGAGCCTGAAAAATCTCTGGAGTGGTATTTGTGGGAGCAATGAGCTGGGGCCAACAGTGCTGGAGAGCTGGCTTTGGCAGATTACTTTTTCTCTCTGTGCCTGGGGCTGGTCTATAAACTGTATCTATCTGTGGTTCTCAATGGGAGGGTTGAAAATTTTGTGTAGGAGGAAAGGCAGAGTTTGTCTTGTCACATGATTTTTTTTTTTTTTCTTTTTCTTTTTTAAGGCACTGGGGATGGAACCTAGGACTTTGTGCAAGCCGGGCAAGTAATCTACCTCTGAGCTCCATGCCCAGCCCCATTGCTGATGGTTTTTCTAGACTTTCAACTGCTTCTCCAAACAGTCTTGCATACTAAACAGCTAATATTCTCTGCTTCATGTTCCATTTTGCATACATTGTATATGCTTACATATAAACATCAAGTATTTTTGCAGTATTAGCTTGTACTGCTTCTTCTAGGATTGCAATGCCTATGTACATCAAGGAAACAGGATATACTGCCCCACACCAATTGATACCAAAATCCTTGAATGCTCAAGTCCCTAATATAAAATGGTGTAGTATTTGCAAATAACCTATGGACATTCGTTGGTATACTTTAAATCACCTCTAGATTACTAATGATACCTAATACAATGTAAATGCCACACAAATAGTTGTTGTATTATTTAAGGAATAATGACCAAAAAAAAGTCCGAACATGCTCAATACGGACAAAGTTTCTTTTTCGTGCATATTTTTTGATTCATAGTTGATTGAATCCTCAGATGCAAAACCCAGATTCAGAAAGCTGACTGTATTCAGTCTGGTTTAGTACTTTGCCTAGAGATATCAGAAAATCAAACCATTGATAACATGGTATTTGACTTCATAAAATATCTTATTAGAACAAAAATTAAATGTGAGGTAATGCATATGTGAATTAGCTCAATTTTGCCATTTGATACATACACATTTTTCAAAACATGTTGGGACTGGAAGTATAGCTTCATGGTAGAGCACTCACCTAGTATATACAAGGACCTGGATTCAATTCCCAGCACGTTAAAAAAAAAAAAAAATTCAAAATAACATGTATGTGACAAATTTATATAATTTTTGTCAGTTAAATTAAATTTTTAAAAAAGAGAAAAAGATAACATTGCAAAAGAATAGGTATATTTATGATGATTCCACACAAAAATACAAGTACCTATTTCATTAATGTTACTAGTACATTTGGGCCAGAGCACTTACAAATTTAAAATCATATTTATTTTAAGTAATGTTATTATAGACTGCTGTTCTTTTCTTCCCCCTCTCCCCTCCTCCTTCTTTTCCTCCTCCTCCTCTTTTTCTTCTTCTTCCTCCTCTTCTTCTATTCTTGCACCAGGGATTGAACCCAAGGGGTTTAACCATTGAGCTATATCCCCTGCCCTTTTAATTTTTTATTTTAAAAATAAAATAGGGTCTCACTAAGTTGCTTAGGCTCTTACTCAGTTGCTGAGCCTGACTTTCAATGCTGGGCTTAGCCTGCTTTTCATATATATATATATATATGTATATATATATATATATATATATTATCATAAAATATATTTTTGTTCTTCCTCTCTGTTTCCTGGCATACAATTCCTAAAATGCTTGGTTGGACTTATGAAAGTGGTGTTTTGAGAATGAGTTAGCTTGTGGGGCACCGTGGCACATGTGTATAATTCTAGCTACTCAGGAGGCTGAGGCAGGGAAATCTCAAATTTGAGGCCAGCCTGAGCAAAATAAAGCTTTGGGGTCTGAGGAGGTAGCTCAGAGGTAGAGCACATGTGCAGTATGGGAGCCTCTGAGTTCAATTCCCAGTACAACAGGGGTCAGGTGGTGGGTGAGTTGACAGCTGGAAGCTCCTAGGTAGCTTCAGGATGAGAGCTGGTCACTAGGAGGATTGGGACTTTCAGCCCCATCCCCCAACCTCCAGGGAGGAGAGAGTGACTGGAAGTTGAGCTGATCACCAAAGGCCAATGATGTAATCAATCCTGCTTATGTAATGAAGCCTCCATGAATATTCAGTCAGTGCTGGGGGTGTAGCTTGGTGGTAGAGCACATGCTTAGCACGCACGAGGCCCTGGGTTCAATCCCCAGCACATACACTCACATTCACAAAATCCAGCCGATCAGAGTTGAGCGAGCTTCCAGAGAGCAGAACATAAAGAGACTTCTGGAAGGTGGCACTCCTGGAGAAGGTAGGCAAGCCCTGCACCCTTCCCCACATGCCTTGTCCTATGTGTCTCTTCATCTGTATCCTTTGTAACATCCTTTACGATAAGCCAGTAAACATAAATGCTTCACTGAGATCTGTGAGCCACCCTAGCCAATTAATTAAACGCAAGGAACAGGGTGTGAGAACCTCAATTTCTGGGCAGTTGGTCAGAAACACTGATTAAACAATCTGAGGGTTTCGATAGGCATCTAAGGGAATTGGGGAGTCCTGGGGACTCCAGGTAGGCAGTGTGTCTGAACTGATTTGGATTAGAAG
Organism: Tamias sibiricus; assembly: GCA_025594165.1. Classification (NCBI taxonomy): domain Eukaryota; kingdom Metazoa; phylum Chordata; class Mammalia; order Rodentia; family Sciuridae; genus Tamias; species Tamias sibiricus. The sequence continues at coordinate 36,833,297 of CM046672.1, forward strand.
ACACTCAGCTGGTGTCCATTGCAGAATTGCTGGCTTGCTTGCTGGTGGGGAGAAGTCTCCACGCTTTTTGAGGCCACAGAATCTTCTGTGGGGACTGTTGTGGTATTGTGCAGAGGACAAGCAGGTTTGTTCTTCCAACACAGTACATAATGTGTGTAGGTCAGTTCCATGTGCATTTGATTGAGAGAGTTTTCAAATATTTGTTATAAAAAGGAGACATTAACAATCTCATCAAATTGTGGGAGGAGGTCTGGGGCCCAGGGGTAGAACACTTGCCTAGCATGATTTGATCCCAAGCACTGATAGAAGGAAGGAAGGAAGGAAGGAAGGAAGGAAGGAAGGAAGGAAGGAAGGAAGGAAGAATTCCATGCCTGTAATCTCAGCAACTCAGGAGGCTGTGTGGGAGGAGTCTAATTTGGGAGCTGCCTGAGCAATGTAGTGAGACCCTGCCTCAAAATAACAAGGGCTGGGATGTAGCTCAGGGGTAGTGTGGTTCAATCCCTAGTACTGACAAAAAAAAGGGGGGGGGGACTAAAAATTGGGGAGGGAAGAGTATGTTGGGGTGGGAGTTGAGAACCACAGCTGATGTTTCATATAAGAATAAGAACTCCCACCTGCCTTCCCTAGGTCACTGAGTGGAGGACCCCCTCCACCTACATAGACCCTGAGACTCCAAAACCCAATAGGATTTACCAGCTGAGAAAATCTCTTGTTCATCTGAAACTGACACACCACATGGGGAGTCTCCTGATGATGTTATTAAGCCTTGATGGCTTCCATTGGGACTCATCAACTCAAAGTAGGGCAAGAGGGGAGGAGCCTCAGGCAACCTCTGAAGGGCATCCCTGGGGTTCTGGTTGCCAGGGCAACCTCAGCTGCCTGAGTGTGATCTCACAGGCCTTAGAACCCAGGGTCTCAAACCCAGGTCTTTGTACCTTCATGAAGGTGCCAAGCAGCTTGGTCCTCTAGTCCCCGCAGCTTGAGAGGCTGAGATATTACAAGTTGAAAGCCAACCTCAGCAAATTAGTGGGGCTCTCCCCACCTTGAAATTAAAAATATATATATTTAAAGGGGGCTAGTGATGTAGTTCAGTGGTAGAGCACCCCTGGGTTTGGTCCCCAGTACCACACACAAAAAAGTTAATCCTCACTCCATGTCCTGAGGTCAAACGAGAAATATGAGACTATGAGGCCAGTGTATCTGTATAAATGTAGGTGTCAAGACCCCTTTCTTTGAAGGACCATCCTTAATATTAATGCCCTGACCTTTTCACGAACACCCCTTTGTGTGGTGAAATAAGTATAAATCCTCTTTGATTTCGCTCTTGCTCTCTCTCTACCTAAAACTCAAAAGTCTCATGATGGAAGGAAATGACATGAAAAGGAGTTCTCAAAAGCGGTGCTGGCGCCATGGCAACCCTCTGTCCCTGGCACAGTGAGGTCACAGAGAAAGGGTGTTCTCGGCTCTATCTGGGAAAACTTCACAAAGGAGGTGACAGTTCGTCTAGACCTCGAGCCATCGCGGAGAGGTGGACGGTGGGAGGTAGGAAGGTGAGGGATGGGGGCAGAAATGTGAGGGAAGGACATGCTGGCCTGGCCATGTTTGGGAAGTTGCCATCTGGGAGTCCCACAGGAGATGACCACCTCCGACAATGAAGTCAGAGAAGGTAACAACAGGCCTTGGGCAGACGGGGCAAGCTAAAACTCATGACTTCTGCACCCCTAAAATTGATGTCCTCAGCTTCAGATGTTTACTGTTTGGGTTTTAAATTTCAAACTGAACACAGGAAGGTGGGCGAGTCAGGAGGTTACCCATACGTGGGTTTCACCATTACCAAGCAGGTGCAGGGAGCCTCCCTCGGGAAACTCCTTTGTGCTGGGTGTATGTAAATAAGCAGGTCATTCACAGGTGACAGGGGGCTTCTGAGTCACTGCAGGCTCCTGAAAGCAAACAGAGAGGCTTATTGTATAGACTCTTCCCTGGAGACCTTCATGAAGGTGCCAAACAGCGATTTCCTGAGAAAGATGGTTCCTGCAATCTGTAAGGAGAATGGCCACCTTTACACCATGTCTGCCAACCTGGGGGATTTTAGGTGTTCCCTGTTGGAGTGAAATGAGACTGACTTCTTTTTATAACTCGATTTAATTTTTTTCTGAGCCCCTGTTTGGCTAGGTGGGCAGAAACGTCATTTCAGGCAACGTGGGGGTGCTTGCCTCTATTTTCTGGGAGATTTGTCAGGGGCTTGTGATCAAGGGTCCATTCAGAGTCCCTTCTGTTCCCACATCTTGCTGTTGGGACTTCTCTCAGTGCTCCAGGTGTAGGGCCCTCCCAGGGATGGGGGTGCTTGGCATCTTTCTGCTCCCCAGTCTTGGAAGCTACCTGTGGTTCCAGCTCACTCTTCTTTTCTGGGACTTGTGTCTCCCAGAGTCCCTCCCAGGAACTGGCACTGGGCCCTCTGGTTGTCAACTTCACAGTCTGTCTGGGAGGTTTGCCTCCAATCTGAGGCTTAGAATGGGTCCCCCCTCCAGGGTCCATCAATATCTGTGTTCCTCTAATCCACAGAAGTCACTGTGGGCAGAGGCGGCTCTGGCGTGGGCTGCACCTGTGTTGGGGAAAGTGGAAAACAGGAATCTGCCTGCAGGTCAGTGACTGGTCCCCCTGCCTCTCACACCTGTACTCAGAGATCGTGTTTCCTTGGCCTCTGTCTGGCTTCTGTACCCTGGGATGATAGAAGATTACCTATGGGAAAAGCTGTCTTGCTTGTAATTGGAGCTAAAAATGTAGCCATTTTTCAGGTCCATTTATGACATTAAAGGAAAACATGTCCTTCAACTGCCAGCAAATATCCTCTAGGTAGCTGTTGCCTGCAAAAGCTGTCAACTTTTTCTGTCATCTTGTAATCCAAGTTCCAGAAACAGGAGCTGCCTTTCTTAGGGCTTTAAGTATTTGTGATTGGTTAAGCATTGGAGTCTGATTTTGGCCACTCACCTCCTGATGACTTTGGAAAGATAATTTATGTACACCGGGTCTCAGTTTCCTCATCCGTGGTGTAGGGAGAATAGTAGTACCGTCTCAAAGAATTGCTGTGGGAACGGGGTCAGTGGATCATGCAAAGTCTTAGACTCTTGCCCTATGAAGTCAGCCCTCAGCAGATGGTGGCTTGAGTTATGAGGTGGCCGAAATGTTACTTCACTGTGGCCCTTGGGGATTTATGAAGGCATCGACATTGAGGGATTCAAGATTTTAAAGTAAAGAAAAAACTGTGGGAGGAGGTGGAAAATCCTGGAAGGGAAATGTTAGGGATTTGAGGTCACAGGAACAAAGCAAAACGATGGCATTTCCACTATAAATAACAGAGCTGGCAAGTCTCTGTCATCCTGTAAAACAATGACCTCTTCCTTCGCGTCACGGAAGGATAAATGGAGGTCCCACCCCCTCTCCGGGCACACATGCAGGGAAGTAACTTGAGAGCTGTGTCCACCCACAGGGGGATCTGGGAGTGCCCTGGTGGGTGCTGGCCCTGCAGCTCTAGTCAATCATATTTGTCTGTGAACTTTAACCTTCCTTTGGCCACCCAGAGAGTGCTGGCCTTGCCATGAGCTTCCAGATGAAGAAGCCCCACCAAGGCAGGATGGTCCAGGGTGGACTTCCTGGATGGGGTATTTGGACCCCTGCCGGGTGATAGCCTCCAGGAAACTCTGACAAGAGAAAAGTCCCTTAGGACTCCAGAGCTGGACATATTCTCAGGAGCCCAGCAGCTCCTGTGTAGCCCAGCTTGTTAGTTCAATCGTCATTGTTGTCATCTCTAATGTTTCTTCTGAGCGTCTATTACACACCTGGCACTTGGCCAAGTGCTAGTACCTCCTCGTGCCATCACACAAGCCTTTCAGACTTCCCACAAAGCTCTGCCACCAAAGCACCCCACCTCCAGGACATCTCTGTTGCTTGCTGAAGCTGGCAGAGTTTGGGCCACAAATATTTGTTGGGCATCTTCTGTGTGCCAGACCCTATTCTGAACCAGACACATTGTCACTGCCATTAGACAACCACTACAAATGTGATGGAGGTAAGCAAAGGGAATGTCCACAGCCTGCCCCCGGGAGTAGCCACCAAGGAGGCCAGCCTCTTCCACAGCCCTCCAGGCCCAAGCTCACCGATTAGCCGCTGCTCCCTTTCTCTGGTTATCTTCTTGGCCCGTTTTTAAATAGATAGTGTGCCCCTGCTCTCTCTGGTGAATGGGTGGTTGAGTGACTTCGTGGTGACAGAGCTGGTGGGACTCTGGGGTCCCTGAGGACAGGGACACACCTCACACCTGTACCCAGTAGTAGACATTCAGGAATAAATGTGGAATGAACTGATGCAGAAAGAACAGCAGAACAGGTGAAGCCTTCATTGCCTCCTATAAGGCCAAATTGTAGGGAAACTGGAGCTGTTTGTCTCCCTTTCCACCCTACCCCATGCTTCACCCATGGGAAGGCTCTCCTGGACGTGGTGGCACTGTAATCCCAGGGACTTGGGAGGCTGAAGCAGGAGGATCACAAGTTCAAAGCCAGCCTCAGCAACTTAGTGAACCCCCCTAAGCAATTCAGAGAGACACCCTGTATTTAAATAAAAAATGAAAAGGTCTGGGGATGTGGTTCAGTGGTTAAGTGCCCCTGGGTTCGATCCCTGGCATAAAAAAGAAAAAAAAAGAGTGGGGAGGGGGGCATGGGGACAGGAAAGATGGTGGAACGGGATGGACATCCTTCCCCTAGGTACGCGTGTGACTGCACACGTGGTGCGATGCTTAAATTTCTTAAAAAAGTTTTAAAACAACAATCCACTGGGGAAAAGTTGGTCTGAGTCTAAATCTAAAAACTCCATGTGAACATTTAAATAGCCCATGGAGCCTGCCCATTGCCTTCGGAGGCTGGAGCTGCTCGGAGCAAGAGTCTGGGCTGTCAGGGAGAAGCAGGCTGCTTGGGAAAGTACAGCTTTCTCAGCTGTACTGTCTCTGGGGATTCACTCTTTACTCATTTTCAACCTCATTATCCAGTGTCCATATGATTTCACAAGATGCAAAGCAAATATTAGTACAGGTATTTCTTTGCAAAAAGAAGCCGTTTAATCTGATGAAATAGGTCCACAGTGATGGACGATGTTTGGACAAGCTGGCTTCGTGCAAAGTCAACATTGACAGGACTCTTGGAGCGGATTCCTTTGCAGGCTTTATTTTAGCAGCCCACCTCTGCTCAGCTTCATTCTCCAGCAAAGACAGTCAGAGACAGAGAGGGAGCCATACTCCAGAAACTTGAAGGCTGAATGCCCAAGGCTGAACGAAGAGACTCCCGGCTGAGTAACCCTTGCGGACTTTCCCCTGGTCCTCTGGTCTTCTGAGATAGTCAGTCAGAGCTCACATCCATCATCAAGCACATCAAGCCTTCCAACAACTTCTTCTTCCTCTTTTGCCAGGGATATTTGCCTTAAAAACAAACAAAAACAAAAACAAAACCCCTGAAGATCAGGAGAGGTATGGACACACACAAGCTGGGAGTCTTTGCTTTCTCCTCCACTGTCTGCAAAGGAAGGCCTCCCATGCTTCTTGCCCATCCCCTCTCCCCCAAATGTTTACATCTTTCACAAGCATTAGGACTGAGGTCATGGGTCAGGAAACACACTCTGGAATAACCTCTGGCTCCGACCCATCTCCACACCCTCACCAAGGCAGAGCTGCCCAAGCTTGTCCAAGTCCCAGCATCCAACTCTGTGAAGACTTGAAACAGGGCCCTCCCTCCTCCATCCACTCAGCTCTGCCACTGTCATCACAGATTCCCCTCTACCTGGCACTATTTTTTAAAGATCAACCTTATGAGGTATAATGTATGTAAATTCACCCACTTTGAGTGTACAGACTGGTAAATTTGGATAAATGTTAGTCATCCCTGTAATTATGAATTATAGAACATTTTCATCCACTGAAAGTTCCCTCCAGCTGGGTGCAGTGGTGCACGCCTGTAACCCCAGCAGCACAGGAGGCTGAGACACGAGGATCATGAGTTCAAAGCCAGCCTCAGCAATTAGTGAGGCCCTAAGCAGCTTAGTGAGACCTGTCTCAAAATAAAATACAAAATAGGGCTGGGGATGTGGCTCAGTGGTTGAGTGCCCCTGAGTTCAATTCCCAGTGCCAGGAAAAAACAAAACAAAACAAAAACCTCCCTCCTGTACCTTGGCAGTCACTCTCCTCCCTTATTCCTGACCCCTGGCAGTGCTGATCTTTCTGTCCCTATAACTTTGCCTTTTCAGAGTTTTAAGTAAGAGGAAAGATATAGTACTTAATTTTTTATGACGATTTCTTACAATAATGCTTTTGAGTTCCAGCTAAATTCTTTGCATGTATTAATAGTTCATTTCTTTTTATTGCTGAGTATGAATTTACCTCAATTTGCCTATCCCATTACCAGTTGAAGGACATTTGGATTGTTTCTTGCTTGGGGCTACCTATGGATCTAGCTGCTATAAAAACATTTGTATACAGCTGGTAATATCTTTATTTGATATTCTTTAAATGACATTGAATTTTTAAAAATAGAATTCTTTGAGTGAAGCTTAATATCACTGCCATAAATGGAAACTCTCTGTAGCTTGCCCATAAATCAACCAGGTGAAAATATGAAAAAAGGGTAATTTTTTTTTAAAGTGGTGACATTTCTGCTTGCTCACATTTCCTGCTACCTTAGAGTTCCTAGAAGCAAAGTCAGGAATGGGGCTTCTTGTGCATGTGATATATGCAGGAGGATTCCTGTGAAGGAAGCAAAGAGGCCAAGCAGGGGAAGCAGGGCAGCCGAGGGGGGTGGAGCCTCAGCCTGGTTCTTTGGGGAGCACTGGAATGTGAAGGGTGCTGTGGAGTTGGACGATGGAAGCATCAGGCTGGGCTTTTGTCTCCTGCACCCCTCTGTCACTGCCTGAAGACTGCCCCTGGTGGGAAAGTATAACCTCCCACTATTTCTAGGTAAGGACATTTCCAAGAGCAAGGTGCAGCAGCTGTAAATTGTTAACAGCCCGAACTCAGAGCAACTGGGAGGTGGGTGTATCAATAGGGTAAAGGAGATGAAGGTGGTGGGATCGATAGCATCTATGACCCCAGCCAAAGGCTGAGACCTAAAGTTTGCTATCTCTTGAAGTTAAAAAAGGTAGAGATTAGAAAGTGTCAGAGCAATGTTAAAGAGCGGTTGCACAGTCTTAGTGCATTTCGTGTTGCTACAGTAGAATACCCAAGGCTGGGGACTTTATAAAGAAAAGAGGTCTTATGTAACTCAACTATTTGGAGGTTGAAAATCCAAGCTCAGGTGGCTCCATCGGTTTGGTCTCTAGTGAGGGTCCCCTTGCATGAGTCACAACATAGCAGAGAAGTAGAAAGGGAAACAGCCATGTGCCCAAGGGGACAGACCTTCATCCCCTAATTACCTTGCACTAGGCTCCACCTCTTAAAGGTTCCACCACTTCCTACATTGCCACACTGGGGCCCGAGCTTCTAGCACATGAACCTCTGGGGGACACGCTCAAGCTATCAGACGCCAAAACAGAAACTGAGGAGGGACAGCTTTGTCCCTCACAGATAGACTGCTGCTTAACGTCCCACCTGGTCTGTCTGCCACTTTGCTCAGCTTAGGCACCTCAGTCGTGGGTCCAGTGCTTTGGGACACACTGCGGTCAGGCTGTAGGTGGGGTCCAGCCCGAGGCTGCCTGCTGGGCTTGGCTCCCAGCCATTTCATCCAGCAACCCTGTTTCTGACTTCCGGTCTAGTCCCTGCCTTTCCACGGCTCAGCTCTCAAGTGCGAGAAACTGCATCTCCCAGGCTCCCTTGCCCAGCGCTCCAGATCCTCTCCCTCAGGGGAGAGACCAGAACACGACTGGAGCACAGGATGGGGGGGGGGGAGCAGGGAGGGCATTTCTCCCCTGGCTCTGTCTTCGGGGCTCCTTGGGCGGTGAATGCATCACCCCGTGGTCCCCGCTTCCACAGGGCAGCCTGACGTGGCTCCAAGTCCTGCAGGACCACTCTTACCCCACCCAGTCAGCCCCTACGATAAAGTCAGAAATGGGTGCCTGCGCTAGTGATGTGCCAAGGAGGGCCATTGCCGGGTTCCAGCCTCTGCCAGCCAACACCGGCATCCACCGCGGGATAAAAGGCTGTTCCCAAGAGCTGTTCTTCACTATCCCCTCTCTAGCTTTTCATCCCTCCATTATCTGCATAACCAGTTCCTGTATTAAACTCCCTCAGTTGCAAGGCCCACGTAGTTTCTTCACCCCAACTCATGGGGAAGCAGCAGCAATGAGCTGACCCTGTGTGTGCAAGTCACATGAGAAGTTGTGCATCAGTCAATCAGTAGCTAGCTCCCTCGACTGTAAAAGTCACCGAAATCCAAGACCTCAGCTTCACTTGCTTGAAATCTAGATAAAATATAGAAGGAAGAAGAAGAATCAACTACTCAGATTCCTCTAGAGGTCCCGATATGTGTTAACAGTCCTGGCCTTGACCTTGCTCTTTTCCTTCTCTCTCTCTTCTCAAAGTAGTGCCTCCCCCACCCCCTACCTGGCTTGATTAGTTAGTGGGACTAAAGCCTAAAACTGGCTTATAAAAGAAAAAAAGAAAATTTTAAGCTGGACATGGTGGCCCACACCTGTAATCCCAGCTTCTTGGGAGGCTGAGGCAGGAGGATCACAAGTTCTAGGCCAGTCTGAGAAACTGAGAGCTCCCGTGTCAAACTAGAAAATAAAAAGGAGCTGGAGTTGTGGCTCAGTGGTAGGGCACTTGCCTATCTGTCCAGTGGGGCCTCTCATTAACAACCAGATGTAGAGAATCAGAGAGAGACCACTGTGGGACTTAATTTAGAGCCATTTAAATACATGGTCTTATGAGACCTAATTCCCTCATGCTATTTCTGAGTGTACCGCTGAGGATATGGAGGCTGGTGCACAGCTCCTGTGCCCGAGGGAACTGTCCTCCAGGTGAGAGGGGGAGGGGCAGGATACAGTCAGTGAGGGCTTTCTTGTCAGTTTCTCCTTGGAAATGGACCATGTTTAGAGAGAAGGAGTTCCAGCGAGGCAGCCCCAGGAACAAGTGGCCTGGTGCTGGAGCAGTCACAGGTCCCGGGGAGACCACTCTTTTTTTTTTTTTTTAATTCTAAGTTGTTATAAATGACAGCAGAATGCATTACATTTCATATTATAGAGCACATTTTTACATACCTCTGGTTGTATACAAAGTATATTCACACCATTCATGTCTTCTTCATACATGCACTTCATTCTACCATCTTTTTTTTTTTCTTCACCCTTTTGCCCCTCCCTTCACATCCCTCCCCATTGGCCATTCTAGTGTTCCTCTAATCCTCCTATGCTCCCCGTCCCAACCCCACCGTGAATGGGCCTCCTTATATCAGAGAAAACATTCGCCATTTGGCTTTTTGGGATTGGCTCGCTTCACTTAACATTATATTCTCCAACTTCATCCATTTACCTGCGAATGCCATGATTTTATTATCTTTTATTGCTGAGTAATACTCCATTGTGTGTATATACCACATTTTCCTTATCCATTCATCTACTGAAGGGCATCTAGGTTGGTTCCACAGTTTAGCTATTTTCTGGGTATCCTGAGATTATTTTTTTACCAGTTTCCTGGGACAGACCCCAGGCAAGGTACACATGGAGGCTCCCCAGAAAGCAGGACCTGCTCCCTTAGTGTGCTCCCCTTTGTGACATATTATATCTTTAGAAAGACATAAAATCATAAAACTTTGCAGATCTGTTACTATATATGGATTTTACTTAGGCAGAGACAATTGTATCTCATTCTTCTGGGGTCCTAGTTTTCTGAAGGGCCTGGCTTGTCGCAGATGTGTGATAGCAGAGCCCCTCTTGGCAGAGGGAAGCTGTAAAATTACTTCAAGCAGGACAAAATGGGCCTAGGAGCAGGTTTTGGCAACAGAGAGAGAAACTAGTGACCACGTGGGTTTATTCCTCTTTCCATCATCATAAGCTTTATTGAGCATTTACTATGTCAGGCTGAGCATTTCCCATACATTAGTTAATTTGATCATCATAGCAGCCCCAAGAGTCAAGTGCTATTTTTAATTGCTTTTTTTTTTTCCCTTTGGTGTTACTGGGATTGAACCCAGGGCCTTGTGCATGCGAGGCAAGCACTCTACCAACTGAGCTATATCCCCAGCCCTTTAATTGCTGTTTTATAAAATACCAAGGCTCAGACAGGTAAAGCCACATGCCAAGGTCACAGAGCTGTTTGTGGCTCATGTTGCAGGAACAATGTTTAAACTCCTCCACCCGCCAGGCAAAATCAGGTGGGGCAAGGATCAGCTGCTGGAGAGGCAGAGAAAGCCCTGCTTAGGCATGATAGAAATGTGCTGACATGACAGTTAGGACAAAACAGCCAGGGAAGTGGGGACAGAAGGAACCAGCTGCGGGGCTCTGATAACACAGATTTTCAGTGTGACTAGAAGCACGTGCATGTGCCCTTCACCTGAAGGCTCTACCTGGAATTCACTGTGACACTTTCCCAAGAAGTACTTATCTCTCAGACGTGATGGAGCAACTACTATGTACTGAGGCTTCCTCAGGGCTGTGGGGGACACAGCAATGAGAGAGGATCTTGGCCTTCAAGACACCCACAGGGTAAAGGGGAGATGGACATTTATCCAAATAGAAATGACCAAGGCATGCCTAAGGAGAATGGTGAGCAAACTCTTAGGCACACAGGCAGGAGGGCTATCTGGGAAGAGTTCTCCGAGGGAAGGCTAGCCTGGGCTCAGCCAGGACAGCGAGGAGCTGCACGTGACTGGAGCATGAGCTGCTCGGACTGGTGTAGGGGAAGATGAGGCTGGAAAGGTCATTTTGGCTAGATTATGAAAGGTCTTAACTACAGAGGAGAAAATTTCCACACAAGAGATAAGTGTGGTATTACACGTTTTTCATTAATGAGAATTTACCGTACACTCAGCTTTTACATCACTGTCTGTAAACGTAGAACTCTGCTCTAAGGAAGGGCACGGGATCCCCACTTTACACATGTGGAAACCAAGGGTTACAGCAATTCTTGCCCTGAACTTCCTTCCTCCACTACCATTAACAGATTTTCCTAGAGGGCCTCTCTGTTCCCTCAAGAATATCCATTCTTCCTGCAAGGTGGCTGAACATAAAAGTACCATTTCCCCAAGAGAAATGCTCCTCAGTAAAGTGTGGTGAAGGGAGCAGGGCATGGGACTCGGAGCCTGGAAACCTGGGCCCCACCCTGGACACCTTACCAACCGCAGGACCTTAGTCACGTCACTTCCTTCCTCTTGTTTCCTCACCTGTAAAGTGAGGAACTAAAGATCTACCAACTCCCAGAGGCTGAGTCATGAACGAACCCATGTATACAGAGGGAGAGAATGGAAAGAGCTTGCTGTTTGTAACTTAGGCTAAGGATGGGGCAGAGGAATGGATAAGACCCCAACTTCCAATGAAGGAGAAAAGCGAGTGAGTGAAAGGGCAGAGGTGTGAGCACCTGGAAAGAGCAGGGCTTATGGTCAGGGCAGCAGGGGTGGGAGAGGGCCTCACAGATGCTTGGGCACCTTGGAAGGAAGGACGGCTGTGTAGCGCCAGGCGGACAGAACAGCAGGGGCCTCCTTGTGTAGGAAACGAGCATGTGGCTCTCAGGCAGACACAAATGTGGAGGCCCCGGGAAAGAGAGGTTTGGCGGGGAGGGCCCGTGGGCTGCACAGCTGGGGAGTTCTGACCCGGGGACATGTCCAGGTTTGCCTGCTGGACCCTTGGATCCCCCAAGAGGGCCCCTGTTGTCCTGTGTGGTCCTCACCTCTCCAGGGAAGCAGAGGTGACTCATCACAGCCACCTCCCACATGGGAGCTTCAGGTGGAAAACAGGGCTCCTGTGGGAACCACAGAGGGCCACAGGTGGCACAGGCTCAAGGGAACTGGGACGCATGCTCTGCCACATGTCATTCTCCAAGCTGCAGTCTGAGTGCCTACGGCATTAAGATTATTTTCAGAGCCAAAAAAGGATGAAAGATTGGGCTGTGTAGGTTCAGTACCCAGAGCACAGGCCGGACATAAGGATTCAGTAAATATTATAACCTTTTTACCTATCAATGACCCATTCCAGCCAATACGTTTGAGAGCTTCATAAGGGCTCAGAATATCTTTGCCATCTTTTTTTTTTTTTTTTTTTTTTTTTTTTTTTTTTTTTTGGTACTGGGGATTGAACCCAGGGGCACTAAGTCACATCTTTAGAGTCTAACTTAACCTTTAGCCTCTGGCTTTGAAGTTACACAGAACTGGGATCTGCCCCCTGCTGGGCTACTTTCTCTTCTGTGACTTGACAGGTCACCCAGGAGGACTGTGCAGACCCAGGCCAAAGTGTTGGAGGATTCTTGAAGTTGTCCTTATAAAGGGGCTGTCCCTCCCCGACACCCCACTGAGGCAGCTCCTGGGACCAAGGTTACTGGGATCTGTGAATACATGAGGAAATAGACCTTGGGTAAGACTCCTCAGGGTTTCCAGTTTGTTCATCTGTAAACAGAGGTGCCGAAGGACTTCTTGTAGAACACCTCAATACCCAGTGTTTCCTGTAAAAGTGGTCTCTTGAAACTCCCCGGCCCTGTGACCCACGGGAGTTAGAGGAACATACAATCCCACAGTCTTAGACTCTAAGATGTAGAGCAAAAGTTCATGGATCCTTCCATGGATGGGCCTCAAGGGTGGCTTGGGAGCCTCTTGAGTTGAATGTAAAATGTCATGGATACATTTCGAGGCGGAGGTTCATATTAATTGCCATTTTAACCCACAAAATCAGTTCACTGTACTAAAATGTCATTTTGGTTTTATTTTCAATTTTTTTTTTTCATACTGGGGCTTACTGAACCCAGGAGCACTTAACCACTGTGCCACATACCTAGCACAACCCCCCACCATATTCCTTAAATTTAAAGACAGGGTCTCAGGGTCTCACTAAGTTGCCAAGGGCCTTGCCTAGTTGCTGAGGCTGGCTTTGAACTTGCAATCCTTCTGCCTCAGCCTCCTGAGCCACTGGAATTACAGGTGTGTGCCACCATACCTGGCCTAAAGGGTCATTTTTATTTTAAGATGTAATATATATGCATCTTTATTTATTTATAAACAAAGATGTTCACTGTGTGATTTTTAAGGGAAAAAAAAAAAGTCCTGATTTCCAAACAGTATGTTCAGCATGATCCCTGAAAGGAGACAGATTTGTGTTAACCATTATTACATCTAAATAGTAGATTATGGGTAATTGTTAAAAATTTTAGCCAACTCAATATTTCTTCTTTAAATTAAAACAAATCACATTAAAACATTTGTCTCCTTCATAGTAAACAACAATCATTCTTAACTTCTAGTTTCCTCTGGGCTTAGTTTAGTCCCTTTTAATTTCCCCAGACAATGATAATTTCTCATTCATGGGTTGGTCCTTTAGATATTTAAAATAGTAGCTTTGTTCTTAGATACAATAATATTTGCTGTGTCCAATTCTTCCTTCTTTTTCATGCTAAATGTCTTATTTAGTTTAGTTATTTGGTTCTGGGGGGACTGTCTAGATTGTCACATCGATGCCAGTAAAGTCATCTTACTCGTTTTTCTCACCCTGGGGTAACTTTTATCCTGAAGGGTCTATCCTTGAGACTCCAAGTCTCAGCACAGTATAGGTGTTTGTGGAGTGAAATAAATGAACAGTCGTGAGTTGACAGTATCCTCCAGCTGTGTCTTTTTTCCAAGAAATAAAAAAAAGATCAAATCTACAGTGATCTCTCAATTCCATGGCAAATCCCAGTACTGTGTGGATGACAGCATCCTATCGTTTTGTTGAATCTCAGGCAAGTTCCTAAACTCTTATATATTCTCTATGTTTTTAAGATTCACATTATTAAAATAATAGACATGCCTTTTGGCCAGAACCACCATCTCTCAGTAATTTGCCAAAATGACAAACACAAAGGGAAAGAGAAGAACCCAGTATATGTTCTCTACGCCTTTTAGAAAACATGGAGTCGTTCCGTTGGCCATGTACATGCAAATCTACAAGAAGGGTGATATTGTAGACATAGGGAATGGGTACTGTTCACAAAGGAATGCCCCACAAATGTTATCATGGCAAAACTGAGAGAAGAGTCTACGATGTTACCCAGCATGCTGTTGGCACTGTTGTGAATAAGCACATTAAGGGCAAGATTCTTGCCAAGAGAATTAATGTGTGTAGTGAGCATATTAAGCACTCTAAGAGCCAAGACAGCTTCCTGAAACATGTGAAGGAAAATGATCAGAAAAAGAAGGAAGCCAAGCCGGGCGCAGTGGCTTGTAATCCCAGTGCTGTAATCCCAGCACTTGGGAGGCTGAGGCAGAAGGATCATGAGTTCAAAGCCAGCCTCAGCAATGGAGAGGCACTTAGCAACTCAGTGAGACTTTGTCTCTAATAAAATACCAAAAAAAAAAAAAAAAAAAAAAAAGGGCTGGGGATGTGGCCCAGTGGTCGAGTGCTCCTGAGTTCAATCCCCAGTATATAAAAAAAAAAAAAAAAGAAGGAAGCCAAAGAGAAAGGTTACTGGCTTCAGCTGAAGGGCCAGCCTGCCCCACCCAGAGAATCACACTTTGTGAGAAGAAATGGAAAGGAGCCTGAGCTTCTGGAACCTATTCCCTATGAATTCATGGCATACTAATTGTAAAAAAAAAAAAAAAAAAAAAAAAAAAAAAAAAAAAAAAAAAAAAAAAATAAAGGCCTGTGGACTACAAAAATGAATTTCTTAATTGAGCAGGAAAAAAAAAAAATAGCCGTACATGGTAATAAATAGGTCGGGGTTGCTGATGCCAACAGTCTTCCACCCGGCTTCTCCCCAACCTGGAAGCCATCTCTTCAGCACTAGCGATCTCAGTTCTAGCTGGCCGGTTCTGCCTTAGAGAATATCTTTTGATCGCGCTGTGGAGCACGGGGCTCTGATGCAGTCACTTCACCTCCTCTCCACCTGTTCTCTCTGTGGTAGCTAGTTTTAGTGTCAGTTTTGCTTCCTCCACTCTAATTTAAATACTCAGAACCTCATTCTTTTCTCTTGACCTGACATCCTCTACTAATGCCTCACTTTGTAAGACAGAAAACTTGACCATTTTCTCCACCCGACTTCCACACTTTGTTTTTTGCCAACTACACCTTTAAAAAAAGAAAAGGAAAAACACTACAATAAACACTTCCTATAGGACAACTTTTTTTTTAGAGCACGTGTCATAAGAGCACAGCTTGATGAATTTTTGTGCTTGGAATACACCATGTACCCAACACCTAGATCACGAAATAAAACATTCTTAGAGATTAAGAAGATGGCAGAATAGAGGAGGTGGCGTCCCTGGCTGCTCCAATGGAGTGAAACCAAGAAAACTGACAGGTAGCTTCTCAGCAAGGTGGGTGAACAACAACAATAAAATAATAATAATAATAATAATAATAATAATAAATAAATAAATAAATAAAACAAGGGTACTTTACTGGAATTTGAAACTGGACACTCAAAGCAGATCGGGGACTCAGTAGGTTGTATATAATAAAATAAGGAAGAAATCCCTGGCAGCACAGCCACTGCCACAACCGGGCCAGATGCTCCCGGCCGGAAGCTCCAGCCAGAGTGGTCCCTCTGTGAGCGTAGTGAAGGGATAAGGGAATTGAAGAAACCCGCTCTTTCGGCAGGCCTGAGGCATGTCCGGGTATGGAGCATTTAGAGACCAAGGGCATTGCCCAACAAACCTGAAGGACACACTGCGTGATATCTGTGTGTGCGCAGAAAGAAGCCACCATCTCTCCAGCCGGCATGCGGAGAACAAAGGAAGGAACTATTTTGCAGCTGCAGGGTGTGGGACTAGCAACAGAAGCAGCGATTCCTGGCAAACCCGAGTTAGGCCCAAAATACAGACCCAGTAAACATACGCAGCAGGACATAGAGTCTGCTTAAGTGACCAGGAGAAAAATCAAACGTGGATAGTGTTAGAAAAATGCTGAAACATAGTTAACTTAGCCGGGAACACCGTGTTAGTGAAATAAAAGGGTTTATTGGGGTGCCACATGGGCAAGGGTAGGGAAAGGAAGGGAAGGGGGGTAGGGAAGGGATGGACGGGAATAGGGACAGGCAGGAACCGAGAGAGGCAGGAACAGAGAGCGAGTTCAGTCCGGGGCTGGCTTAAATAGAGTGGGGGTCATAAAACCCCCTTGGAGTGAGTCCTTGCCCTATAGGGCGGCAGAGGTCAGGGGGTAGGGGTAGTGGACAGGGCATTTGCTGGTCAGGTTTTTTGGTCACGCTGAGGATCCTGGGAGCTGTAGTTTTTCACAAAGCACCTGGGGAGGTGTGGCCTTCTTCCTGGGAGGTGCAGCCTCTGCCAGGAATCCAACAGATAGACATTTATTTACACGAGGCACAACTGGTGGTGGAAACCCACCCAGATCTACCCCTCCCTCTCCAATCTGACTGCTTGCAGGACCTGCCAGGAAAGATGCATCTGGCCAGAAACTTGGAAGGGTGGAGTCCGGAGAAATTGGAGACTGAAACTGAGACCAGGAAATGTGGAGTCTGCAGGTGACATAGGGGACTAAGTATTGGGTCTCCCGCCACATGAGTGGAACCCAGGGGAGATCCCTGGGGTAGAGTCTTCTAGCATGGACCAGCAAGTACTGGACACTGGAGGTGTACTAATTTAAAATCTGCAGACTAATTAGCATTCAGCAAAGGGCCTAGAACCCGCCTAAGCCTAAACCTTGCCTCCAGGAACTCCACCTATGGGATTGCCTCTCTCACTCCAGAAATCCAAAGGGTGCAGCATCACGCTCCAGAAAACCTCACCCAGAGCTGCTGAGAAGAGAAGCTGAGAATATTTTAAACTCCAATGGAAAGACTTCTTTAACTTTTCATCAAGATTTTTTTCTTTTTCTTTTTAAATTCTTTGTCACTGTTTAATCATGACCTTAAAGGTACATGGACATTTATACAATTTCTTTTTTTTTTTTCCTCGTCTCTAGCATTTTTGAAGGCAGTTATTTTACATGGATTAGCTTTTTATGAACTAGGATGTTTGATTAGTATATTTTAGTTTTGTACTCTTTTATTTTTCTTTTTAATTTTTGAAAAAAAATTGCTTTATGTATTTTTTCTCCTGTTTCCCTTGATTCTCTTTTCTTCTGCTAACAGCCAATCTCTATTTTTCTCTCTTTGACTCTTGCTTTATTTTTTTTCCTCTGTCTTCTCTCCTCCTCCCTCACAATCATTACATCCTGTATCACTTCTGTTCTCTCCCTGTCCACCATTTGAAAATGTAAGCCCTTCTGCAAACTTGCTGTTTTTCTTATAGGCAATCACTGATCATTTCTGTTTATTGTGATAATTAACATTGTAGATGTCATAGTAGGAACTATTTGGTTTAATACTGTAAATTTACAGTAATTATTTGTCTCCCCCTAAACAGTGAGGTACTGGAAACCTTCAGGGACACTCTAAGTCCACAGAGTAGAAACTCTACTGCCTCAGATCCATACTGTTAGATGGGTAGAAACAAACACAACATGAAAAAACAAAAGAACAAATTGCCCCCAAGCAAGCCAAGATCCGCCAATAATGAAATTCACAGAATGTACATAGTTAAGCTGATCTGTGAAGTAAAGGATGATGTAAGAGAGTAAATACGGTTAGCAAAAGATCACTTCAATAAAGAGGTAGAGATTCTAAAAAAAAAAAAAAAATACAGAAATCCTTGAAATGAAAGAAACAATAAACCAAATTTAAAAATTTAATAAAAGCATCACCAACAGACTACACTACTTGGAAGACAGAACCTCAGGCAATGAAGACAAAATATGTAATACTGAAAATAAAGTGGACCATGGAGAGAAGATGTTAAGAAACCATGAACAGAACTTCCAAGGATTATGGGATAACATGAAGAGACCAAATTTAAGACTTGTCAGGATAACCGGGCGCGGTGGCACACGCCTGTAATCCCAGCACTTTTGGGAGGCTGAGGCAGGAGGATCACGAGTTCAAAGCCAGCCTCAGCAATGGCGAGCCACTTAGCAACTCAGTGAGACCCTGTCTCTAATAAAATACAAAAAAGGGCTGGGGATGTGGCCCAGTGGTCACATCTTTGGTTAAAAAAAAAAAAAAAAAAAAAAAGATTTATCAGGATAGATGAAGGCATGAAGATACAAAAAGAATACACAATCTTTTCAATGAAATAATAGAAAATTTCCTAAATCCTAAGAACAAAATGGAAAATCAAATACAAGATGCTTACAGGACCCCAAATGTGCAAAATTACAACAGACCCACATCAAGTCGCATTATAATGAAAATTCCCAGCACACAGAATAAGGATAGCATTTTAAAGGCTGAAAGAGAAAAATATCAGATCACATATAGGGGAAACTAATACAGATGTCAGCTGATTTCTCAATCCAGACCCTCAAAGCTAGGAGGTCCTGGAATAACATATACCAAGCTCTGAAAGAAAATAGGTGCCAACCAAGAATCCTATGTCCAGCAAAATTAAGCTTCAGCTTTGAAGATGAAATAAAAACCTTCCATAAACAAAAGTTAAAAGAATTTACAACCAGAAAGCCTGCACTTCAGAATATTCTCAACAAAATATTCCATGAAGATGAAATGAAAAACAAAAGTGAAAACCAGTGAAGGGAGGAATGACACTTAAGGAACAGTCAATCAAAGGAGAAACTAATTCAAATTATAAGCTAGAAATAAACCAAATGACTGGGAACATAAATCATATCTCAATAATAACCTTGAACATTAATGACCTAAACTCATCAATCAAAAGACACAGTCTGGCAGATTGGATTAAAAAACAATCCCAACAATATGTTGTCTCCAAGAGACTCACCTCATAGGCACAGACTGAAGGTAAAAAGATAGGGAAAAAAATATCACTCACATGGATCGTGTAAACAAGCAGGTGTTTCTACCCTCGTCTCAGATAAAGTAGACTTTAAGCCAAAGTTAATCAGAAGGGACAAAGAAGGACATTCCATACTGCTTAAGAGAATTATACATCAACAAGACATAACAATAAAATAAACATTTATGCCCCAAACAATGGAGCATCTGCATACAGCAAACAAACCCTTCTCAATTTCAAGAATCAAATAGACTACAACATAATAATAGTGGGTTACTTTAACACACCTCTCTCACTACTGGATAGATCTTCCAAACAAAAACTAAACAAAGAAACTATGTAACTAAATAATACAATCAATAATTCAGATTTAACAGACATATATAGAATATTTCATCCATCAATGACTGAATACACTTTTTTCTCAGCAGCACATAGATCCTTCTCCAATATAGACCGTGTTATGTATGCTGTCATATATGTTAGCATACAATTGTAATATTACCTTAATATATTTTTAGCATCTGTAGGGTTATTTTGAAGCTTCCTTTCCTTTGATATTAATTTTTGTGTTCTTGCTTTTTTCTTGATTAGACTTGTTTTTTATCAAATTTTAGCTGTAGTATTTCTTCTCTATTTCATATATTTCTGCTCCTACTGTTATTTTTTCATTCCTACTACTTAATTTGGAAATAATTTGTTATTCTACCTTATTTCTGATACAAGTACTTTAAGTTATAAATGTCCATCTGAGTATTGTTTAATCCCAGAGATCCTGATATTTTAAGATTTTATTATTATATTTTATGCTTTTATTATCACTTTGTTCAAAGCACTTTATTTACTTTTCTTGTGCTTGCTTCCTTGACTTCAGAGATACTTAGAAGTGTTCCATTTAATTTTGAAATATTTTACACAGGGCTGGGATTGCATATATCTTAAGGTAATTCATTTCTAATATAATAAATCATGCAGGAAACACAGTCTGCATGATTTTAAAATTTAAAAAAGTAATGGAAATGCTTTTTATATTGATTGTTTTGGTTATATATATGTCAAAACTGATCAAATTTCATAATTCAAATATGTGCGTTTTATTGTACTTCAACTTTACCTCAATAAAGCTATGGGGAAAAATTCTTTTTAATTTAGAAAAAGAAATAAAACATTTTTAACTTCCTAAAAACACCCTTCATGGCTTGAGGAGAGTCTCAATGGGGCTTCAAACAAAACTGGTTTTATTTGTATTTATTTATTTATATTATTATTTTATTATTATTATTATTATTATTATTATTATTATTATTATTTGGTACCGGGGATTGAACTCAGGGGCACCCGACCACTGGGCCACATCCCAGGCCTTTTTTTGTATTTTATTAAAGACAGGGTCTCACTGAGTTGCTAAGTGCCTCGCCATTGCTGAGGCTGGCTTTGAACTCGTGATCCTCCTGCCTCAGCCTCCCAAGTGCTGGGATTACAGGCGTGCGCCACTGCGCCCAGCTTATTTATTTTTGTACCAGCAATTTAACCTAGGGGCGTTTAAAAACTGATCCACATCCCTAGCCCTTTTTGTATTTTATTTAGAGACAGTGTCTCACTAAGTTGCTTTGGGCCTTGGTAAGTTGCTGAGGCTGGCTTTGAACTCACGATGCTCCTGCCTTAGCCTCCCGATCCTCTGGGATTACAGGCATAAGGCACTGCACCCCGCACAAAACTGGGTTTAATACATGACTTCCATAGCACTTCACATCCATCAGCCTCTAGACCTGCCTCGCAGGGTGGCACCTTTTTACCGTGGCTTCATATGGCACATACTTTCCCGGTGTTTCTTCTTTTGCTCCTAAGGACACTAGTCCTACTGGACCAGGGCCCCACCCTTGTCTCCTCATTGAACTTTATTGCCTCCTTAAAGGCCCTATGTCCAAATACAGTCACGTTGGGGGTTTGGACTTCAACATATGAATTTGGACACAAAGTAATTCTACTCATGACAGCTGGACACACAGACTGGCAGTCTTTGCTTCAGAGTGAGCAGGAAGAAAATCAGCTCTAAGGCAAATGTTGAATAAGCGAGTCTTTTCTCTGAAACACTGTGTCACTTAGGAATGTTTTCAGTAATGCCTTTAAAAACACTCAATTAGCAGCGGTTTGTTTTATTTTTCCACATAAGGAATTTGGAGGCAGATAGTTCAGTGCTTGTGCAACAGTTTAGGGAGCTCTTGGAAAAACGAGGCTCTTTCATCTTTGCTGTCTTAGCATTTCTACTTTTCATCATTTTGACTGCAAGATGAGTCCACAGCTCCAGGCATCACATCTGCATTCAGGGCAGGACTAGGGAAGGGCTGATACCAGCCAGGTCTGTCTTATGTGCTAGGGAAGCCTGGCTTTGCAGAAGCTCACTAGCAGGGTTTTCTTGGGCCAGAACTGGTGACAAGTCACAGCTATGAGGAAAGGGGACCTGGGAGACAAAGTGTCTGGCAATAGAAACAGTATCAATCATGTACCAGTGCTTAGGATGGGCACATATGAGCCCCAAATAAAATTGGAGTTCTTGGACTAGCACAGTGGTGCTTGGGAGGCTGAGGTAGGAGGATCGCACGTTCAAGGCCAGCCTCAGCAACTTAGCAAGGTCCTAAGCAATTTAGGCCCTATCTCAAAATTAAAAATAAAAAGGGGTGGAGCCGGGTGCAGTGGTGCACAGGCCTGTAATCCCAGCACTTGGAAGGCTGAGGCAGAAGGATTGCGAGTTCAAAGCCAGCCTCAGCAATGGCGAGGCACTTAGCAACTCAGTGAGAACCCTGTCTCTAATAAAATACAAAAAAAAAAAAAAAAAAAAAAAAAGGCTGAGGATGTGACCTAGTGGTCGAGTGCCCCTGAGTTAAATCCCCGGTACCAATAAATAAATAAATAAATAAACAAATAAATAAATAAATAAATAAATAAAATGAAAATAAAAAGGGGTGGAATTGTGACTTAGTGGTTAAGTGATCTTTTGTTCAATTCCTGCCTCCTAAATAAATAACTAATAAAAATGGAGTTCTTAGGAAGGAATATGGGGAAATAGGTTTTTTTTTTTTTAATTTTTAAAGAGTCACATAACAACCTTAATGTCATATCCTTTCTGTTTTTTTCCCCTTTTTTAAAATTTTAACTTTTTATACATGTTTACAGAGTACATTTCATATTACATATAAAGAGCACAATTTCTCAAGTTGCTGGTTTTATATAAAGTATTTTTACAACAATTGTGTCTTCATACATATATTTAGGGTAGTCATGAATAACTCAGTCTGCCATTATTCCTATCCCCTTGTCCCCTCCCCCCTCTCCCCCTTTGTTCTATTTAAAGTTTTTTTATTCCTCTCATCCCCACTCCCTTGCCTTTATAAGTTAGTATCTTCATATCAAAGAGATCATTCGACCTTTGTTTTTTTGGGGATTGGCTAAATTTTCTCCAAATCCATCCACTTACTTGCAAATGCCATGTTTTTATTATTTTTTTAGTGATGAGTAGTGTTCCATTGTGTATATATACCAAAGTTTCCCTATCCATTCATCCACTGATGGGCATCGGGGTTGGTTCCACAGTCTAGCTATTGTGGATTGTGCTGCTATAAACATTGATGTGGCTGTGTCCCTGTAGTATGCTGTTTTTAAGTCCTTTGGGAATAGACCAAGGAGTGGGATTGCTGGGTCAAATGGTGGTTCCATTCCAAGTTTTCCTAGGAATCTCCATACTGCTTTCCAGATTGGCTTCACCAATTTGCAGTCATGGGGGAATAGTTTTAAGGTAGATAACTGTGTTCCACAGACAGCCAAGTCTATACCAGGGGCACGGAGCGTCCTCCTGAAAAATTCATACACCCGCCCAAGCAGAGTCAAAAGACTCCCCTCTCTGCCCCCAGAGCCCCTGCAGAGGCCTTGATGTTGGCCTGGATTACCAGCTAGGAAGCTGCTTATTCCACAGTCCTTTCCTTCTCGTTGGAGGCATAGTCCCAAAGGGCAAGGGACATGAGGGGGCCAACCTTCTTACCCTGCCTCAAGGTCCCTTTTCCTCACAACACAACACTCTTTTCATGTTCTCCTCTGAGAGGATGGGATTACCACACTTCCACTAAACCATCCCCTCTCCTGGGACTCCAGTTTCATAGTTTCTCTGGTTGCAGACAGGGTCTCTGGAGTGAGAGAAACCAGCTCACCAATATGAGAACATAACTACTATTTCAAAATATCATACTGGTATAAAATTAGCGTAGATATCCTTGAGAAGAAGACATCTTCGCTATACAGATACAGCGATCTCACATGGACCCACAGACAGCGTAAACCAGAAATGACAGGATAGAGCTAACCCCCCTCGCAATCCCTTACAGTAATGAACACGACATTTCTAGGCTTCAAATATAGATTCTCAGGACAGAAACAGGTACCCCAGCTTGGGTCCTGACCAGGGGAGTGGGATCATGAGGAAAAAGCATGGCTTCCAGGAGGACACCCATGTGGGAAAGAACACTGGGAAGCAGGTGTTTTTAGAAGGAGCAATGGCTTCTGGGTTAGGCAGACGTCTTTCACATTGTCCACTCTGATGAAGACCCACATGAATCTGATGAAATAGGAAATACCTTGTTAAGTCTGAGAACTCTCTAACAAAACCATTTTAGCCAATATTCAGTGAAAATATGAAGCTTTTCAAGTATTTTCATGTAGTATGACAATAAGTCAGTTGATCTGCCACTTCTATCTACCACCATTAATTCTTTTGTGGGACATTGATATATCTCACCTCTCTTGCACAAGAGTTATGAGGTGGCAATGGATTATATAGATATGACCAAAGCATAAGCAAGAAAAGAAATAGAGGGGCTGGGGTTGTTTGTGGCTCATCGGTAGAGTGTTCGCCTAACACGTGTGCGGCCCAGGTTCGATCCTCAGCACCACGTAAACATAAATGCATTGCATTGTGTACAACTAAAGCAAATAAATAAATATTTAAAAAAGAAAATAAATAGATAATTGTACTTTATCAGAATGAAAAACTTTCGTGCATCAAAGGACATTATCAGGAAACTGAGATGTAGCTCAGGGGTAGAGGGCTTGCTTAGAGTGTATAAGGCCCTGGGTTTGATCCCCAGCACCACAAAAGAAATAAAAAAGGAGGAGAAGGAGGAGAGGAGGAGGGAAAAAAAGAAGGAAGAAAGAAAGACTGAAGATACAATTACAAAATGGGAAAAATATTTGGAAACCATATCTCCAATAAGTGTTTGATACCCAGAATATGTAAAGCATTCCCACAACTCAACAAAAAGACAAACCAATTTCAAAAATGAGCAAAGGGACTTGAATATACATTTATCCAAAGATATAGAAATGGCCAATTTCCTTAGTCATTAGAAAAATGCAAATCAAAAATACAATGACATACCACTTCATACCTTTTAGATGGCCATAATTTGTGTGAGGGGGAGGCTTTTATAATTTAAAAAAAATGTATTGAAGAGGATATGGTGAAATCAAAACCCTTGTGCATTGCTGATGGGAATGTAAAATGGTAAAGTCACTTTGGAAAAGTTTGTTTTCCTCAAAAAAGTTAAATATAGAAATTCACTCCTAGATATATACTCAAAAGAATTTAAAAAAAAAAAAAAGAAAAGAAAAACAAACAAAAAACTAAAAATAGGGGCTCAAACAAATTCTCATATGCTCATGTCACTGAGCACAATTCACAATAGCCAAAAAGTGGAAATAGTGTTAACAGCCAATAAAAATAACAAAATGTAATAGGCAGACAATGGAATATTATTAAACCATAAAAAGGGAGGAAGTTCTGATTCACACTATAACATGGATGAGGCTTAAAAACCATGATGTCAAGCAAAATAAGCCAGACACAAAAGGACAAGTATTGTGTGCTTCCACTTATGTGAAATATCTAGAATATACAAATTCATAGAGACAGAAGGTAGAGTAGAGATTACTGGGATAGGAGGAGGGGAGAATGGAGGTTGGGTTTTTTTAATTTGTTTTTATTTTTCCAAGGGGTTCAGAATTCCTATTCATGGTATTGGAAAAGTTTTGGAAGTAGATAGCATGGATGATTGTGCAATATTATGAAAATAATCAATGCCACCAAATCATACATATATAAAATGGCATATCTTTTGTTGTATATGTTTTACCAAAAGTTTCTGAGAGTCATGAGGAGGTCGGATGAGAATTCTCTGCACTAGGTGCATGACTCCCTCAGCATAGGAGCCAGGCCTGCTGAAATTGCCTAATCACTAGTTCTGTTCACTTTCTCTGTGAGAAACAAACAAGCATCTAAGCAGAAGGGGAAAAGGATGCAAAATATCGTGGCTGGGGATACATTCAGCTCAGTGGTAGAGTGCCTGCTAGCATGTGTGAGGCACTGGGTTCAATAATCAGCACTGCAAAGCAAACAAACAAAAAAAGTGAGGGGATTAGGGAAATAGCATACTGTAATTATCATGAAATGTAATTAAAGGGTAAGAGGAGATGATGTGTGGCAACATTCCCCTTTAAGACATGTTAATGCTCTTGGACGTTTATCTCTGGTTAAAAATAGATGGCATGCATGCATTGCGTAGTTAAGCAGGGTCTTTCTCTGTGTGTGTATCCAAATCTAAGGATGTGGGGTTTTTTGGGCGCTTGAGTTCCCCAGGTAGAAAGGAATTCACCACATTACAACCACAGTCAATGGACTCAGATCTATTGCCGATGAATATCTAAACTAATACCATCACTAAGATCTTACTAAATGATTATGTCGGATCCAGCAATTCCAATCCAGTTCTTAGTACTTTCCTTCCTAATAACCAAAAAGTGAAAATGACCAAATATCCATCCTGAATGATGGATTAAAAAAAAAAAAGTCTGGATACATGCTACAGCATTTCAGAACTTCAAAAACATTATGTGAGTTGAAAGAAGCCAGGCACAATAAACCACTTATTATATGACTCCACTTACATGAAATGTCCAGAATAGGCAAATTTATACAGGCAGAAAGTAGGTTAGTGGCTGGCTGGGACTGGAGAAAGGAGGAAATGAAGAGTGACTTCTAATGGCTATGGAGTTTCTTTTTGGTATGATGAAAATAGATTACCATGGCCATCTTGCAATTCTATGAATGTGCTGAAAAGACACTGAATTGTATACTTTGAGTGGATTGCATGGCATGTGAATTATATCTCAATAAAGCTGTTACCACACACACAAAAGTAAACTGAAGAGGTCTCGATAGCTCCCTAGATGTGGAGACTGATAGAAAGTGAGGCCCAAGGGTATTTCTGAATCTCTTCTGCTGCATGTATAATCCCTATGGGTTTTGCAGTGTTCTAGTTTTTAAAGAAGTGGTTATTGAAATAGCATTGCTAAGATGAAAACACATGTATTGAGTTAAATTAAACAAAACACAAAAATCTAAATTACAAAAACCTGCATGTATTTTACAACCAATGTTGAGTGGTTTCAGTTGCATTTGACAGATAATTTATTTAGGGAGATGCAGAGAGAAAATTACCCTTCTTGAGTTACATTCATGTAATCTTTTAAAACATCTTTATTGAGATGTAATTCACATAGCATACATTTCACCCATTTAGAGTATACAATTCAATAGTTGTTAGCATATTCACAGTTGTGCAACCATCACCACAACCACTTTGAGAATAGTTTATTCACTTCTGCCAAAAAAGCCCAGGCCCTTTAGCTGTTACCTCTCGTCCCCCCTCCCAATCCCCCCAGGCCAGGGCAACCACTAATCTTTCTGTTTGTTACAGATTTGCCTACTCTAGACATTTCACATAAATGGAATCATATCACATGTGGTCTTTTATGACTAGTTTCTTTCCTTAGCATAATGTTTTCAAGGTTTACCCATGTTTCAGGATGTAGCAGGACTTTATTCCTTTTGGTAGATATTCCATTGTATGGCTAGACCACATTTCCTTGTGCATGCATCAGTTGGCAGTTCCCACTTCTTGGCTATGATGAGCAAGGCTTCTATGAACACTCGTGTTTATGCGGGAGTTATGTTCTCAACTTCCCTGGTACACACTGAAGGAATCAGATTGCTGGGTCCTGCACTGGCTCCCTGTGGGGGGAACTGCCAGAATGTTTTCCAAAGTGGCCGCACGGGCAGTGCCCAAAGGTTCCACTGCTCCACATCCTTGGCAGCACTTGTTATGATCTGTCTTTTATCATGGCCACACCAGTGGGCGTGACATGGTATCTCAGGGCAGTTTTGACTGACATTTCCCTAATAGCTAATTAAGTTAAGCATCCTGTGTGCAGTTTCCTTTTAAATTCTTTCTGAGTCCCATACTCCTACTGAATAGGCCCTCATCTTGCAGGTCTCCTAACTGGTCTTTCCATCTTCCATCCTGCTCCCTAAAATGTAGTCTCAGATCACCTCGCTTTCTGCCTAATACCTTGAATGGCTCCCTACTGCCCCTGGGGCGAAGCCTGCATTTCTGAGTAGGCAGGCAAGACCCTTTCTCCAGCCTACACCCCTTCCCTTTTCATCCTCTCCCAGAAATGTCTACCTGGCAGCACCCATTATTGAAAGCACAGCTTAAATAGAATCTTCAGAGGGAAGCTTGCCTAATAATCCCACCAGACCGAGCCCTCAAACTGCACAATTCCAGGGTATTTTACATCAAGGTCAATATTAAGTACAGCGCCAGGGCACTATCCAGCCCACCACCTGCATTCTACATTACAGGCATTATAGTTGAAACTGATCCCAAATACACTATTTCATGACACCAAGTCAATGTCTATAAATAAAGTTTTATTGAAATGCAGCCGTGCTCATTTGTTTACATATTATTGATGGCTGCTTTTGTGCTATAAGAGCAGAGTTGAGTAACTGCAAGAAACGGTGTGGCCCATAAAGCATAAAATATTTACTCTGTTTCCTTACTGATAAAGTTTGCCAAACCCTGTTTTATACGAATGGTACCCTGGAGTGGTGCAGGGTACAACCTATGTGGATATTCTCCAGAAGTCCTGCCTGCAGGCTACCCTGCAGCTCTCTTTAGACCTCTATTGTAGTACTTATCTTCTTTCCCAGAGACCCTGTGCTCCCAAATCTGGGTCTTTCGCCATTGCTGAGGCTGACTTTGAACTCTCAATCCTCCTGCCTCAGCCTCCCAAGTGCTAGGATTACAGGCCTGTGCCACCACGCCCAGCTCCAAACCTGGGTCTTGCTCATCTTTGCATCCTCAGGACATAGCCCAGGATCTGTCACAGAGAAGAACCTCAATAAATATCTACGTCACTGCATTGAATTAAATATTTCTTGGATGCTGAAGATGAGCTCATAAAATGCCATAACTATTTCAGGATTAATATAACTCCTAAGTAAAAATTATGCTACTACTGCTGGCGAAATTCTAGCTCTGTTGCTTGCAATTTTAAAGCGTGTCACATCCCAGCGTGATTTTCTTCCAGAGAAGTGCTCATTGGCACATTTTGTTGAGTCAAATTAAAATCATTGTGGGTGTGGGGGGGTGATGTTGAAGATGTCTTAACACCCCCTAAAGAGACCCGACGCAGCTGAGGCTGCACAGAATTGGAACGGACATCCCAGTGTCTGGACAGAGGTCCATCTGGTGGCATCGCAGAGATCTCAGGGATGGAGATTGAGCTTAGTTAGGAAAAGAGTTTAGAATAAAAATTCTTACAAGAGTGTGGAGGTGCACATCTGTAATCCCAGCAGCTCAGGAGGCTGAGGCAGGAGGACTGCAAGTTTAAAGTCTGCCTCAGCAACTTAGCGAGGACCTCAGCAACTTAGTGAGACCCTGTCTCAAAATAAAATATATATAGCCGGGCGCGGTGGCGCACGCCTGTAATCCCAGCACTTTGGGAGGCTGAGGCAGGAGGATGGCGAGTTCAAAGCCAGCCTCAGCAATGGTGAAGCAC
This sequence comes from Tamias sibiricus, assembly GCA_025594165.1. NCBI lineage: Eukaryota > Metazoa > Chordata > Mammalia > Rodentia > Sciuridae > Tamias > Tamias sibiricus. The sequence continues at coordinate 36,862,189 of CM046672.1, forward strand.
TTAGCAACTCAGTGAGACCCTGTCTCCAAATAAAATACAAAAAAGGGCTGGGGATATGGCCCAGTGGGTGAGTGCCCCTGAGTTCAATCCCTGGTACCACAAAAAAAAAAAAAAAAAATATATATATATATATATATATATATATATATACATATATATATATATATATATATAAAGGGCTGGGGGATGTGGCCCAATGGTTAAGTGCCCCTGGGTTCAATCCTCAGTACAAAAAACAAAACAAAAAAACCTTACAAATCAACAAGGGTTTCCACAGACCTTTTGTGATTCTTGGTGTTTCTTTAGTTTCCCTGAAATTGATCTATTATCCTGCAGAAGAAAAGTCCCAACCTCAATGTGAATTAGAAAGTCCTTCAAGGACCTACCTCCCTCCCTCCCTTCTCTTTTATTTTCCTTCACTTTCCCTTCACCTTTGCCAACCCGGGGCCTCTGTGCCAGACAAATTAAATTTAAAAATAACAACTAAGATTTCTTTGCTGTTTACCATGTGCTAGGCAATTTGAAGCAATTTCTTTCTAAATTACTTAATTACTTCATTCAACATTTTATCAAGAAGGTGTAATTGTAAGTCTCATTTTATAGATGAGGAAGCTGAGCCCAGAGAGGATAAGTAATTTGCCTGAGGTCACACAGCCAGTTAAGTGGGAGTTAGAATTTGAACCAAGACAGTCTGACTTTTAGTCTGACTTTTTTTAGTTTTTTGTGTTCCATCCTGTGTCTGCCTTCAGCTTTTCCATTTTAGTTCCTTCTTCCTAATACACTCTCAACTCTACCTGACTAACTCCATTCATTCTTAAGATCTGAGCTAAAATATCACCACCTCTGGGAAGCCTTCACAGTTTTCATGGTCTGTTTGCTGCTCAACTGTCACTCCACAGCAGAGATAGCCCTGCTTCCCCTCCATGGTACCGATCATGCTTGACTGACAGAGCTGCTTACTGTCCCGCCTCCCTCACCAGACTGCAGGCTCTGTAAAACCTGGGAACATGCTTGTCAGGCTCATGTGAATTGTGTCCTCCTGCTCTAACACTCGACCTGACCCAGACAGGGTTCTTAATGATTGTTTGTGGAGTGAATGAATTTGGCAGTGAACTCCTTTGCAAAATCTGGGTGAAAAAAGTCAAATCAGGTTTTCAGGCTATTGTAAAATCTATGTGCTTGGGGGGAAGGGAAGAAGAGAGACCAAGCAGGAGCCCTTATATTGGTTTTGGTTTTGGTTTTTGGTGCCTGGGACTGAATCAGGGGATCTTAACCACTGAGCAGCATCCCCCAGCCCTTTTTAAATTTTTTAAATTTTGAGACAGGTTCTTGCTAAGTTGCTTAAGACCTCACTAAATTGCTGAGGCTGTCTTTGAACTTATCATCCTCCTGACTTAGCCTCCCGAGTCATTGGAATTACAGGGGTTCACCACTGCGCCCAGTGCAGGATCCCCTATATTGTTAATGATACTCACATACCTGTTCTTTCATCCGCTCCCATAAATCACTCCAAGAACTCATTGTATGTTTTTAGCACAGATCTAAATCAGTGGTCATCAGCCACAGCAACCCAACAGCTCCAAGAAGTTTCCCATCCAGCCCTTCAGCCAACGCTGCTGGGATCACAGCCACTGAGAAGCCAGGGACTCCATGACGTTGATGCCACTGTGCAGTGGACGGTTCTTGCCATAAACCAGCCACTGGCCCAGGACAACCTGAATGATATGACACCATTAGTGCAAGGAGGAGGGGGGTGAGATCGATCCATATAGCTTGTGCTTCTAGACAGAAGCAGGTCAGAACAATATCGACCAAATTATATAGTTATATCATGTGCTTATACAATGAATCCAACTAATATATATAATTTAATGCACCACCAAAAAATATGAAAAAAAGAAGCAGGACATTTGCTAACAGTGGTTGTCCGGGGAGACTGACTACAGGAAAAGAATGGGAGGGAAAAGTCCTTTTTTCCAGCAGACCTTTTGAAAATGCTGGAATTTTATTTTATGGGCGTGCATCGTCTATTTAAACAGAATTGGAATGTTGGTTTTTAAAACTGAAAGTAGGGAGTCAGGACAGTTGCAGGCTTCCAAACCTGCTCAGGGCTCCTGCCCTCCGAGCCTCTGAGGAGGTGGCCTTGGCTGATGGCCCTGGGCACATTTCAGTGGGCTGGCTAATTAGCCAAGAACAGCTCACTGCGTTCTCCTCCTGACACTGCAATTCCTATACCTTCTTGGGATTTCAGCTCATCTCAACTTTCCCCCAGTGACTCACGGAGGGGTGTTTCCCAGGGCAGGGCTGTTTGCATTATTAGGAAAGGTGGCACCACTGTGGGATCCTGAATCTGGCCAATTACACCACCTGGTTAAGAACCCCGTCAGTGTGGAGGGCTGGGAGGCACTCTCACTTTATATTTGCTGGGATTTTTTGTTGTTTTGCAGGTGGGGGGAGGGGTGGTAATTATTATTATAAGTCTGTATTCTAATGTTCACAACGCATATTCATTATATTTGCAAACAAAGAACTTTAAAGGCATAAACAGCACCTGAAAACCCCCGCACATGGAGCCAGTTCACCAAGACTTCTACTTTTGTTATGGGTCCTGCAGAAGAAGCCCCTGCCCTTAAGGTACATGGGATGCAAAGGAGTCAGCCACCCAGTTCTCCAGAGATTGAAAAGCACAGCCAGAGCTGGGCATGGTGGGCACACTGCAATCTCAGCTATGTGGTAGGCTAAGGCAGGAGGATTGCAAGTTTGAGGCCAGCTTGGGCTATTCAGTGAGCTCCTGTCTCAAGGGAAAAAAAAAAAAAAATCAAAAATAAAGGAAAAAAAAAAAAAAAAAAACAGCTGGGGGCCTGGGGTTGTAGCTCAGTGGTAGAGCACTTGCCTAGCATGTGTGAGGTACGGGGTTTGATCCTCAGTACCACATATAAATAAATAAAATAAAGATATTGTGTCCATCTACAACTAAAAGTATTTAAAAAAAAACAAAACAAACAAAAAATTAAAAAAAAAAAAAAAAAAACAGCTGGGTTAAAGCCTGTGCCATAGGGAAGAGGGAGCTTTAGGCTGGAGCGCACTGGTCCACAGGGAGCTCAAGTGTCCTCAAATTGTTTTCTTCTTTGCCTTTGGCATATTTAAGTGTCACACGATCTTCTAACAAGCATTCCAGACTTGACTCTTGATTTTTTTCTACTCTGTTCTGAGCATACACACCCTCACTCCCTCTGCCTGTCCGGATTTTACTCTTAGTTTGGGTTTCTAAGACAAAGTACCATACAGCGGGTGGCTTATAAACAGTAGAAATTTATTTCTTACACTTGTAGGAGTTAGAAGTTCAAGACCAGGATGCCAGTTCTGATGAGGACTGGCTTGCAGATGGCCGACTTCTCCTTGCGTTCTCACATGTCAGACTGGTGAGATCCCTTGGGGTCTCTTTCACAAGGGCCCTGCTCTTGCTCTTGAGGGATCTCCTTTCATGACCTAATTACTCCCCCAAGTCCCCCCTGCTAATGTCATCACACAGGGGACTAGGGCTTCAACCTACAGATTTTGGGGGTGGGGCATAAACACACAGTCTGTGGCACCATCTTAATAAATGGCTCAAGAAGACACGAAGGTGCTTTGATTCTTCCTTATCTCTTACCTCCCCTTCCTAATCAATAGCTAATCCTATGGACTTCATTTCTGGAATGTTATTTCCGGTTCACCCTCCTCTCCACGACCAAGTTCCAGCTGAGGCCCAGACAGTCTCTTGCCTGGGTCACTGTGACAGCCTCTCACTGCTTTTCCCCCTCTCCAGCCCCTCTAGGATGTAGCAGCCAGGATGCGCTTGCCCAGACACACCTAGTTTCTTGTTTGCCTGAACTCTGATAGCTCCCCAACATCTGTAAGATAAAATAGAAACTCTGTAATGTGACCTACAGGATTGTCCCCAGCACCATCCCCAAACTCGCCTCTTGATATTTCCCACTGCACAGCCCTCCCACACAACCTCTACAAGGGTTTACTCATTTATTTATTTTTGGTACTGGAGAGTGAACCCAGGGGCACTTAACCACTGAGCTACCTCCCCAGTCCCTTTTATTTTTTATGTTGAGACAAGGTCTTGCTAAGTTTCTTAGGGCCTCACTAAATTGCCAGGGCTTATCTCAAACTTGCAATCCTCCTGCCTCAGCCTCCCCAGTCACTGGGATTATAGGTGTGCACAACCATGCTGGGCTTCCACGTGGCTTTATATTGGTACTTTCATGCTTCTGAAACATCTCTGCTCATGCTTGATACCCTGGGATCTGATTTCTTCACTAGAATCAGTTCCTTTTCTGGTTCCTCACCTTCTCAAATAGTATCCACCTGACCCTGCCTACAGCCGTCTAGTAGAGAAAACTAACATTTCACTTCCTCATCAAACTCTCCCCTGTTCATCTATCACTGCCACCTAAACTTGACAAATCACCCAGTAGAATACATTTTTTTTTAAAAAAATCAACAAATTTGGGGAGGGTGATTTGATGATGTTTAAGGGGACCCAGGAAACAGTGCCAGTGCAGAATGGGGTGACTTGGTGAAGCACAGAAGCATGCCTTAGGAAGGCTGCCCCAGGCTGGCCACTTCCTGAGGACCTGGCCAAGGTCACTACTGTGAGGGGCTGTGTTGGGTGATGGGAGAGGTATTGCCCCTGAGGTGTTGCTCATTCTGGTGGAAGACCCTCGTGATCAGAAGCATGTAGGACTAGGAAACTAGTAATGCTGGTTAACTAGCTCTCAGGATACACATCCACCACCCCACTTTCTCTGGCCAGTGACTTTAGTTAGCAACATACATACACCCAGGCGTGGTGGCGCATGCCTATAATCCCAGCAACTAGAAGGCTGGACTTTGCAGGAGGATTGAGAGTTCCAGACCAACCTCAGCAACTGATTGAGGCCCTAAGCAGCTTAGTGAGACCCTGCCTCAAAAAAAAAAAAAAAAAAAAAAAATTTAAGGGGCTTGGGATGTGGCTCAGTGGTTAAGTGCCCCTGGGTTCAATCCCTGATACCCCCCCATACATACATATACATATATGCATATTTTTTTCCTCTATTGGGGATTGGATCCAGGATTGCTCTACCACTGAGCTATACCCCTTGTCCTTTTTATTTTTTTTATTTTTTATTTTTGTTGTTGTTGTTGTTTTGAGACTGGGTCTAAATTGTCCAGACTGTCCTCAAACTTGCAGTCTTCCTGCCTCAGCCTCCTGAGTCAGTGGGATTACAGTCATGCACCACCACTTCTGGCTCACAAGTATAGTTTTGAATGGTTTTATTCTCTAATCTGACTCTTGTCAAAGTTGGTGTCAACAAATACATGTGCTGCTCTGTTCTATTGAACCCACATTTGAGGACCTGCTGACGGTGGTCATAGACTGTCTTAGCGTGCTGTTGAGGGTGGGTAATTTTCTGAGCTGGGCCAAATTGCTTTGGTTGCTAAGTAACAATTCGCTCTTAGTGGAAAAATTGTCTGAGGCAAGGCTTGTGCAATGAGGCCTCACCCCAACTACCTCAACGTATTTCCACCCGCAGAGGCTGCTGTGCCACTTGCTGAGGCGGTCACGTGTGCGGACCTACGTCTGTAATTAGCGCTGAGTTGGTGCAGAGGGATGTCACAGAATTCTTGTGTGAGTGCCAAGGAAGGGGCAGGACTGGAGACAGGCGACTCCTGGCTCACCCTGTGAACTCAAGGGCAGACCCCACTTCCTAGATGGTCCCCTATCCTTGAGCTCTGAAAGACCCCATGGAAACCACCTCGCTGAGGACTAGTGAGGGTCATGGAGACTGGAATTCTGAAGGAGCAGAATGCACACGGTGGCTGTGTAATGCCTTTTGAAGTATTGCCTGAGTGTGTGCACCGTGACCCTCGGCCTACTTATGATTCGGTGTTGCACGTTAGGTAATTAGTATGTGGAGCAGCCTGGCTGACTCACCAAAGCGACTGAGAAGTCCTCTCTCTGCAGGAAGCACAGATTCTGGGATTTGAGTCCACTCTGGGAGAAAAGTATGTGAGACCAGTTTAGAGTATTCCAGGCCATCTCAAAGGTGTCACTAGACAAGGATCTCAAAGTTCCATCTACTTAACAGATTTGTCTATTTGTTTTAATGAAAAGAAAGAGAAAGAGCCAGGGTGTTTATTCCAGCTACAGAGAAGTCTGAGGCAGGAGGATTGCAAATTTCAGGCCAGTCTGGGCAACTTAGTGAGACCCTGTCTCAAAAAAATAAAAAGTTCTGAGGTTGTATCTCAGTGGTAACTGCCCCCCACCCCCACCTGGGGTTTAATCCCCAGTACTCTGGAGGAATGGAGAAGCAGGAGGCGGGAAGGAGAAGGAAAGAAGGAAAGAGCTCCTGTTTTTCCCTTCCAGGATTTAAAAAATTGTTGCCCGATCTTAAAGGCCCTCAAATCCAAATTCTAAAAGTTATATATTAAATAAGGATCTGTAGAGATTAGATACCATAAACACAAAAACTTCTGTACTCTAACATTTTAAAAATTCCACGAATCTCTCCGGGTGTGATGGTGCTTCATTCCAGGGACTCAGGAGGCTGAGGCAGGAGAACCACAAGTTAGAGTTTAAACAGGGCAATGTAGCAAGACTCTCAGCATCTTAGCGAGACCCTACCTCAAAATTTAAAATAAAAAAGACTGGGGGGCTTGGGTGGTAGCTCAGTGATAGAGCGCTTGCCTCGCATGCTTGAGGCCCTGGGTTTGATCCTCTGTACCACATAAAAATAGACAAATAAAAATAAAGATATTGTGTCCGTCTACAACTAAAAAAAATTTTTTTAATTTAAAGAAATAAAATAAAAAGGACAGGAGATGTAGCTCCGTGGTACAATTCCAGTATCAAAATAATAATAATAATAATAGTAATAGTAATAGTAATAAAATGAAATTCCGAGAATCTCAGATTTGTATCACTCAAATTTGTTCAGGAAAGTAGAATGAAAAGTATGACTTTAGAATTCACTAAAATGAAAAGATGGAAACTGTTACTTGCTGAATTAATGTTCCAAAATAGAAGTAGGAAGAGGGTAAAGGACTTCCGCTAACCCCTCCTTCTGCAAACACTCACCTCCCAGAGCCTCTCGGTGACAAGGGCAGAGGGGACTAGGTTTTCGGTTTTCAGAGGAGGAGTCCTTTGCAGGTGCCCTCTGCCCGCTTCCTTCTCTTCTGTACTTGACTTTCCCTTTCCTTGACTTTCAGCCCTCCAACACTTCCCCATTCATTTCACACCCTTCCTGCCGCTTTCCTTCTCTAGTTGCCTCCTTGATCCCTCACCCCCACAAATGCACGCCAATCACCAGGAAATTTCTTAAGCATTCCAGTCCCAATCTGATCTCTATTTGTGCATCCAGGTTTAGCTTTTTTCCTCCCCAGCATGTGCCCCTCCAGCATGCACCCTGCACCCCCAGACACTGCTTTCCATTCCTCGCCTTCTCCCACTTCCTCTCCAGGTCCGGGGATGCCTTCTCCCTTGAGATGTGCCCCCCAGGCCAAATTCCCAACTCTTCCACAGACTCACCTCTGATTTTCTTCAAATTATTTGTGCATCAGTGAGATGGCAAATTCTGTAAGGACAGGAACAAGAGCTCATGCATTTTTCTATTCCCCACTGAACTTAGTATAGGTAGGAAAACTATATATTTTTTATTGGTGAATGATTTTTATTTATTTACTTTTTTTTTGGAACTGGGGATTGAACCCAGGGGTGCTCTACTACTGAGCCACATCCCCAGCCCTTTTTTTTTTTTTTTTTTTTTTTTTTTTTTTTTTTATTGGTACCAGGGATTGAACTCAGTGGCACTAGACCACTGGGCCACATCCCCAGCCCTTTTTATCTTTCATTTTGAGACAGGGCCTTGCTAAGTTGCTGAGGCTGGCTTCTGCTGCCTCAGCTTCCTGAGCAGAGCAGCTGGGATTACAGGCATGTTCCACTGCATCTGACTGTGAATGTATGAATGATTTTTTTTTTTTTTTTTTATGGTGGTGCTGGGGATAGAAAATGCTAAACTTGTGCTCTTACCACGAGCCACACCTTCAGCTCTGAATGAATTTTTAAAGAACTGCTTTTCTCTCTCTCTCTCTTTCAGTTCAATTGTTAATTCCCACCTCCAAAACAAAGAAAAGAAACAAATCTCTTTATAAAACAGGGGAAAGAGAGAAAGGACTAATATCTGAAATGTCTACTAGGCCCTGAAGTTTTCTTTTTTATTTGACATTGAAACTTATTTTTGGCACTATAATGAATTATGTTTTATTTTTAGTACTTGAAAACCTTTTATTAAAAAGTCATACAGTTAATTATTTAAAAAATCATAACAATATGTAAATATGTAGCATGGGAATAGAAATCACCTCAGGCTACTCTGTCAGGGTTATGGAAGGAAAGAGTCCCATGGGGTGTTCATATTGGCCAACACAGATGCACACAAAGCTAGTGCAAGGTTCCCAATAAGCCCACTCCTTTTCTTTTCTTCTGAGAATCATGTAAGGTCAAGAAGATCTTGGTAATGCAAAGTTTGCAAACGCTGCAATTTGATGAGGTTCTCATCTGTGCTGCACTTGTCATGTTGTGACACTGGCAATTTTATACCTCAGAAGTAGCCTAGACTTCAGGTCTGTGTAACTGTGTGCTGTGGATGCTGGCAGTGTGAGTGAGGCAAAGCTGTCACCAGAAGCAAACTGCGAAAGGAGTTTGAAGATGCATGCCTGTAATCCCAGCAACATGGGAGGCTGAGGCAGGAGGATTGCAAATTTGGGCCCAGACTGGGCAACTAGGTAAGACCCTGTTTCATAAGTAAATAAATAAATAGGGCTGGGGGGTGAAGCTCAGTGGTAGAGCACCACTGGGTTCAATCCCCAGTACCCTCACCATGCACACACGCACGTGCTCGTGTGCACAGACACACACACACACACACACACACACACACACACACACCACCACTGAAAGGCCCTGGGTTTAATCCCCAGTACTGCAAAAATTAAAACAAAAGTGTAAGAACTAAGAAAGCTTTGGCGTTTTGCCTTAATTGCAAGCTACCTAATTATTCTCCCAGTTTCATGGATGCTGGTGAAGACATAAAACCCCCTGGGTCAGAGGCAAAGGATCTTATTACTTACCATGATAGCAATAGCAGAATATTAGCATTTTCTTCTGTCAGTTCCCCAAGACCCAATTCCCATAGGATGATATAGAGTTAAGCGATACATATACTTGCAGTGGGTTACATTACAAAAGAGGATCCCTACACTTAGGAAACACAAATATTTTAAAATGGGCAGTAAGCACACCTTCCATTTGCTGTGGTGTGAGACACACTCTACACTTTCTATTTTCAAAGGCTGTTCATTACACAAACGTCCTTAAAACGACTATGTAACAAAGGCAATCAGTGCTTCTATTCTATTGAAAGGCCCTTAGACAACTATCTCCCAAAAGCAGAATTCTACTTTGCTAATGCTTTGGTTTAATCAATAAAGATCGGAACCAGTACATGGGTGCAAATTCAAATCAATATTTACTGAATACTTCTTAGTTGGGAAGAGTAAGGATATTCAGAAAACAAATTAATAAACTAAAAAGCCTTTTTGAAGAGATGACAAATAAACCAAGGTCAAAATTACTCAGCCAGGTGAAAGTTGAAGGTGAGAAAGGTCAGATCACCTAGGGGAGAAGTGTGGACTTTGTTCTAGTGTTGTGAAAATCCACTGTAAGTTTAAAGCAGGGTTCTGGGTTACAGGATTTACATGGAATTTAAAATGCTCAAAGGGACACTTCCTTGTTCTAGTGTCCAAGGCTTTCAACCATTCATGTGAGTAATGGGAACTTTCAGCCAAGGTCAGTTACAAACTGACTTTTCTAGTGATTCCTCAGGGAGAGGCAGAAAGCCCACCTCTGTCTGGAAGTGGATGGTGTCTCCTACATTCACAGAATGGGCATTCAGATAACAACCATGAAACAGAATGAGTTGAGCTGACCTTGAATTCTCAACTTCCGGAGTATGGACTTCCTCATAGCTGATCTTGTCTGGGTTAGGAAACATGCATGGTCCCAAGGGAATGAACCTTTGCTTCACCAAAGGGCAGTTGCTTAGCCTAATATATGAGACAGCCTGAGGGGCAGGGGGCTCCAATCTCAACCTACTTGCAAACTTCTGAGTGATGAGCCTCTTTAGGTGTGAAAGTGCAGATAACAATGGTGCTTCTTTCATAGGCTTGTAATGAGGGTCTCAGAAGCATGGGAAGGGCTAGCACAGTGCCTGCCCAAAGCCAGGATTCAACCCCTGATCACTGTCCAAAAATGAAGTGGCCCAGAGAGCAAGCCTCTAAGTGTAAATACAAAACAGAGACTCTGAAGGCCTCAAGGGGAGGAAAGTATGCCTTCAGCTGTCATTTCTAGCAGGTTTGTCAGGGTCAGGGACTTGGAATAGAAAGCGATAAGGAAATAAAAGGCAATAGGGAGGCAGAGTGGTGGAAAGAAATGGACTTTAGACGCAGACAGACCTCAAAGGGAAGGCCGGCTCTCCAACTGCATAACCATAATGACCTTGTTTGGGCAAGTTCCATTCCTGAACCTTATTTCCTCATTCATGGAATGGGGAAAATAACATACCTCTTAGGTTGTAAAGACTGAGTTAATGTAAAGCACCTGGCCCATGGTAGATGTCCAGTAAATAATAATAAGAGTCTTCTTAGAACTCTTCCCACTCCCTCATGAAGATTTGTACACACAGAACCAGAAAGAAGATATTTCATTTGCCTGAGCTCTTTTCCAGCTCCCAGGCCATTGTGTGACCCTATCCCTGTGGGTCCCTGTGACCCAGCTTCCTGGAGATGGAGACTATGGAGATCCTCCTTAGGGAGGAGTGGTGGGAGTTCTGTCCGCTCCCCAGCAGGGCTTGCATCAATTAATTTAATGGACTCTTTTTTTTTTGCAGGCCCAGCCAAGGAGCGGGAGAGGACTGTATTTATTTATTTGCTTTTCCCTTTCACTACCTGGGTTTCTCCAATGCATATCCTTATATGACTTTGAGGCCCTTGGTGTTAAGAAATCTTTGCCTGCCCCTCTGTGTTGCCAAAGCAACACGGTACCGAAGGGTGCCAGGCACATAATGTCCTGCCTTGTCCCTTAATACCCAGGAAAAAAAAAAAAAAGTGACCACTCAGATCTTTTACTCTTTCCAAGAAAAAAATAAAATAAATAACCTGTAATTAGCATAATTTTTAAAAACCACACAAAAATTATTTGAAAGCTGCTGAATTAAAGACATATTCAACAAGAATCCTACTCACCCTGGGCTTTTGCTTCATAGCTCAGTCCTGGACACACACTATCATGGTCTTCAGGTCTTGCAATACTTATGCAGCTGACAAAGGCCCTCTAGAAACATGACAGACCCTCTTGGCCATTCACTTCCCCCAGCACCAAGTGTCTGAGTTGAGTGGCAAAGGCTTGGTTCTTCACTATATGAATATCTTATTTTCTTGGGCCAAAAATGTAGCACCTTGCAGGGATTGAAAAACCTCAAATCCATTTTCATGTGAATATCTTGGGCTTTTCTACTAAATTTTATTCTATTAGGAGAAGGATGCACTACTAACTAGAGAAGGAAACACTTAAACTGGGTAGAAGAACCCAGTATTTTTTCTGCGTTCAGAAAATTATTTGGTTAATAAATCAGCCCCAGCAAAAAAAGAGAGAATTGAAGAATTATCTACAAATTGGGGACTTTTTGGTGTGTAGAATTTTAGGCTGTGAGTGTAGCTCATCGGTGGAGTGTGGGCTTAGCATGTGTGAGGTCCTGGGTTTGATCCTGAACACCATTAAAAAAAAAATTCTAGAATCTCTTGCAGATATCTCTAACATGGTGATCTCTGGTTTTCTCTTTCTAATTGGTTTTCATTCTACAACTTGCCTTTAAGGACTCTATAAAGTGTGACCACAAAGTGACAAGATATGAACACAAATTCTAAGGAAGTCAACCAAGACAAAATGAAGATGAAGGAAATTCTCTCTGAAGGTATGTGTAATGTTCCTAGAGAGGTGGTCTTCCCATCCCACTCCTGGTCACAGAGGTGGTCTCCTAACCACCTGATTAATCTCAGCCATATCACGAACAAAACAGAGATATTTTGCATATCCCCAATCTGAAATTACCTGTTGGGCTCTGGAGTTAAATCCCATCTCTTGCTCTCCACCACAGCTACCTTCCTTCCTTTCTCCTCTGAAAACTTCCCACTTACCTTTGCCATCTGCTGTGGGGAAATCAAACACAGAGAAGTCACAGTCCCTATGCCATTTAGTTTTGGAGACAATATATGTAGACATTTAACACAGAACAAAAATGAGGGCATGCTGGCCAAATTGGGTCCCTTGTGCCTGTCAAAATAAAAAGGGAACATTAAAAAAAAAAAAGAAAAAGAGACAAATAGAAATGAAGGAGACATTAACTTGAAGCCCATCGCCAAAAAAGCAGGGGAGATTTTTCTGAAAAGGTATGCTTTGGATTCACTCTTGAAAAAAATAGGAAGTGGACTAGGAGAAAGATGGCCTTCTTGATAGGTAGGGAAAGCAATAATGATCCAGGTGCAGTAGGCATGCCTGTAATCCCAGCTACTTGGGAGGCTGAGGCAGGAGGATCGCAAGTTCGAGGCCAGCCTCAGCAACTTAGCAAGACTCTGCCTCAAAATAAAAAAAAATTAAATGAACTGAGGGTGTAGTTGAGCAGTAGAACACCCTATGTTCAATTCCTAATACTGTATACACAGTCATACACACAGACACACATGAAGAAGAAAGGAGGAAAGAAAAGAAAGAAAAAAGAAAAAGAAGAAGAAATAATAATGAGCTATTAGGAGAACCAGGAGTACCTCCAGGCTGTATGAATTGGGTTCTACCCATGGAAGTGGGGTGGTCCAGAGTCTTCAAACTCATTTTCTGATGCTAATTGTCTATGGTCTATGAATCTGTGATGGGTTAGGAAATAGAGGTATGTCAGGTCTTCATTCCATATGTTATATCCTTCCGTACCCCAGTGGGATGTGTCAATGGATTAGAACTTTTCAGGACCTTCCCTCTGCCTGGAACTCATTCCTCTGAGTTAAGCTGTGTTTAGTAGAACTTTCTGAGATGATAAAAAGTTCTGTTAACCTGTCTTGTCCAATATAGTAACCACTAGCCCAATGTGGGTATTGCACACTTGAAATGCAGCTAGTGTGGCTGAGGAATTTTCTTTAATTGATTTAAGTTTAATTAGCCATGCCTATAATCCTAGCACTTGGGAGGCTAAGGCAGGAGGATTGTGAGTTCAAAGCCAGCCTCAGCAATGGCGAGGCACTTAGCAACTCAGTGAGACCCTGTCTCTAATAAAATACAAAAAAGGGCTGGGGATTTGGCCCAGTGGTTGAGTGCCCCTGGGTTCTATACCTGGTACCAAAAAAAAAAAAAAAAGTTTAATTAACTTAAATAGTCACAGTGATTAGTGACCCCCATATTAGACAGCCTGGATCGTGGCTTGCTCCTTTGCAATGTTCAGATCTTGACTTTTACTCACCTTCTCAGAGAAGCTGGTCCTTAGAATTGCTAGATATAGTAGGCAGCAGCAGAATAGTCCTCCACAGATGTCCACATCTTAGTCCATGGAACCCAAGACTGTCACCTTACATGGCAAAGTGGACTTAGGGTTCAAACGATCTAAGTTGCTAATCAATTGACCTTGAAATGGGAAGAAATGTTAACTTTACATTGCTATAAGAAAATACTTGAGAAAACCAACTTAGATGAGGAAAGTTTACTTTGGCTCATGGTTTCAGAGGTTTCAGTCCATGGTTGTCTGGCTCCATTGTTTCATGGCCTGCAGGGAGGCAGGACATATGTCAGAAGTAGAGCAAAGCTGCTCACCTCATAGCAGCCAGGAAGCAGAAAGTGAGGAGAAAGAATCCAGGTATAAAATATATCCTCCAAAGCCATGCTCCCAGTGACCCACCCCTCTCATCTAGACCCCAACTTCTAAAGTCTCCACCACCTTCCAGCTGGGGAGCAAGTCTGCAAACATGAGCCTTGGGAGAACATTCCAGATCCAAACTACATTAGGAGTTTTTCTTGGATTTTCTGGATGGGCCCAATCTACTAAGTCCTTAAGATTAAAAAAAAAAAAAAAAAAAAAAAAAAAAAAAAAAAAAAGGTGATAGAAAAGTATGGGCTACAGATATGAGATGCTGGAAAGGAGGGAAGATTTGGAGGGTGAGAGGACCTGAAGATGCACGCAGGGAACCAAAGCCAAGCCATGTGGGAGGCCCTCAGCTGACGGCTAGCAAGGATATAGAGACCTCAGATCCCACAACTGCAAGGAACTGCAATCTGCCAACAAGTTGAACAAGCAAGGAAATTAATTCTCCCCTAGAGTTTCCAGTAAGGAACATAGATGGCCAACACCTTGGTGAGACCCACACCAGAATTCAGACATACAAAGCTATAAGACTCTGTGTGTGTGTGTGTGTGTGTGTGTGTGTGTGTGTGTGTGTGTGTGATCCAAAATCTGTTTTGTTTATTGGGATGATTTCCCAGTACCTTGATTCCGGTTGCTTTTAGTGCTGCTGCCTCCTTCTGTAAGTCTTGCTTTTCCTCCTGTAGGCTGCCAGGGGACAGAGGAGCAGCCAATACAAAGAACTACTGTTTGTGCATGGCTAAAAACAGTGGTGATTTTATGGAATCCTGAGCATTTCATATCCATGCAGTAGAAACTGGGGACACTTCTTGTAAGGAGATTCTTTGCTGAAGGCACATTCTTGGCAGGGGTGGGTTTCCTCACCAGTGGAAAGGCAATGTGTGTTGTTTTAAACCATTAAGTTTATAGTAATTTATATCAGCAATAGGAAACTATGCACCACCTGAGACCAGTTGCAGCGGGGTCCGAGAGGAGGCGCCCACCCGAGGGCCCATCTAGATCACACTTCAGCAACCTGGGACCTTGGAATCCCTGCTCAGTGGCTCAGGGCCCGCTCTTAGGGCCAGGTGCATCTTCTCTCATTCTTTTCTCCAGGGGGTGAGCAGAGTCTCAAGTGAATACCCCTTCAGGCCTGAAGGGGAATATGCCAAGGGGCATCTGTTTGGAAGGGGGATGAGGCCCGAGATGGGACACTGTGCCACAGAGAGTCCTTGATATGTGCAATAGAGCAGAGTGGAGGAAAGGCGGGGGGAGAAGGGGGACAGGAGGAGGCTAAGGGATAGGCTGGCTCTCTCTGGTGCCATGTTCCAGTGTGAAGCCAGGAGCCACAGCACAGACCTGTAACCCCAGGAACTCGGGAGGCTGAAGCAGGCCAGCCTCAGCAAATTAGCAAGACCCTGTCTCAAAATTAAAAAAATAATAAAAATAAAATAGGGGAATACAGTTCATTGTTAGAGCACCCCTGGGATCAATCCCCAATAATGTAAAAAATATATATATATATTCCATTGTGGAACACTGGGACATCTCTGGATTTTAAATTCAAGCCTGGTCTCTCATTCTTTATGAGGCTGTATTTGTCAAGGTAGGAGAATAGAATATATATTTCCATTAACTTGACTTATACTTTTAAAATATTTAGATGTACATTTGGGGCTTCCTCCTGGGATCTCAGTCTGGCCCTCACATCGTAAGGGGCAGACCTACCGCTCACCCTCTACCTGTGGCCTCACTGCCCGGACCCTCAAGGCTCCATCACCTAGCTTCGATTTCTCCAGAACACTTTCTGCTGTCTGAAGTCACCTCATGTACACGCACACTGCAACACGGTGCCTTCCCCCATTAAGACACAAACTCGAGAGAACAGGTCTAGCCCACTCAAGGCGGTTTTTACCAGTGCCTTGACAGAGTAGGTGCTTAAATGGTAGTTGTTGGGTAAGTGAATGGGCAGATACAAAGGAGTCCCTGAGGTCTGGTTAAATTTCTAAGGTATTCTAGGAAGTGGGAAGCCCCAGAGATTCCTGGCCAAGAGGTTTCTATTGCTGACTTTCTTTCTTTTCTTTTTTTTTTTTTTTTTTTTAAGTATTTATTTATTTACTTTAGTTGTACACAATGCAATGCATTTATGTTTACGTAGTGCTGAGAATCGAACCCTGGCCACACACATGCAAGGCAAGCGCTCTGCCGCTGAGCCGCAAACCCAGCCCCTATTTCTTATCTATTGATGCGTATGTCAAATTATCCCAAAATGTATAACAGCTTATAACAATGATTACGTATCTCTCATATATTGTTTGGGTTTTTGTTTGTTTATTTGGTACCAGGGATTGAACCCAGGGGCATTTAATCACTGAGTCACAATCCCTAGCCCTCCTTTTTTTTTTTTTCTTCTAATTTTGAGACAGGATCTCACTAAATTGTTTAGGTCCTTGCTTAGTTCCTGAGGCTGGCCTTGAACTTGTGATCCTCCTACCTTAGCCTCCCGAGTTGCTGGGATGACAGGTGTGTGCCACTATACCCAGCTTAAGTTTGTTTTTTTAAAAATTATTTTTGTGGGCTGGGGTTGTGGCTCAGCGGTAGAGCGCTCGCCTAGCACGTGCATGGCCCTGGGTTCAATCCCCAGCACCATGTAAAAATAAATAAATAAAATAAAGTTATTGTGTCCAACTACAACTAAAAAATAATATTAAAAAAACTATTTTTGTTTGTTTTTGTGTGCCAGGGATCAAACTCAGGTCACGCTCAGGGCAAATGCTCTACCGCTGAGCTTTACCCCCAGCCCTTCATTAATTTCTGGAGTGGCTCAGCTGGGAGGTTCTGGGCAGGGTCTCTGAGAAGGCTGCAGTCTAGATATTGGCCAGCACTGTGGTCTTCTGGGGGCTTGACAAGAGCAGGAAAACCCCTTCCAAGAGGGGTCACTTACATGGCATTGGTGAGAGTCCTTGGTTCCTCACTGACTGTTGGTGACAGGCCTTGATTGCTCACCTCAAGGACTTCTCCATGGGTTAACTTGAGATGACAAGGAGGTTCCATCCCCTAGAGCATAGAATCCCAACCAGAATGAGGAGGACAGGCCATTTTGACTCATCTCCATGATTCTCACGTAGTTTTATTCTCTAGAAGTAAGTCACTTAAGTCCAAACCACACTCAAGGGTTGGAAAATTAAACTCTTTTTTTTTTTTTTTTTTTTTTTTTGTACTAGGGATTGAACTCTCAGGGGCACTGGACCACTGGGCCACATCCCCAGCCCTTTTTTGTATTTTATTAGAGACAGGGTCTCACTGAGTTGCTAAGTGCCTCGCCACGGCTGAGGCTGGCTTTGAACTCGTGATCCTCCTGCCTCAGCCTCCCAAGTGCTGGGATTACAGGCGTGCGCCACCGCGCCCGGCTTAAGCTCTACTTTTGAAGGGAGGAGAATTAAAGAATTCGTGGGTATGTTTTTAATCTGTCCAATTGATCAAGATAGGTCAGATTTGCAAAGGCAGAGCTCCTTGCCTATTCCTTTCACCACTACCTCCTGTTTTTCTCAGGTTTCCCACTAGTCTCTACTTTGCCTCTACTCTTTTCTTTAGCTACAGAAGTGTACACAGATAGATGCCAGCATTCTTAAATTTTCTTTTATCTCCTGGTGTTGTCCATATAGTTCTATGATCTGGTTCCTTGCAAGCACCCTTCCCCTCAATGTGCCCTCTTCATCTCATTGTTCTGTTGGTTCTTCTTCCTTCTTCTACTCTTTAAACATAGATGTTCCCCAGTGCCTTTTCCTTTCTGTCTATATTTGTGTTGTTGAAAATCTCATTGGCTCCTGTATTAGTCAGCTTTTCATCACTGTAACAAATACCTGAGACAATCAACTTATAAAGAAAAAAGGATCGGCTGGGTGCAGTGGCGCATGCCTGTAATCCCAGCATTTGGGAGGCTGGCCCAGTGGTCCAGTGTCCCTGAGTTCAATCCCCAGTACCAAAAAAAAAAAAAAAAAAAAAAAAAAAGAAACGAAAAGAAAGAGGGGTTCATTTGATTCACAATTTTGGAGGTTTCAGTCCATGGTGGGTTGGGCCAGTTGCCTTGGGTGGGGTAGCAACCACATCATGGCAGAAGCATGTAGCAGAGCAAAACTGCTCTCCTCATGGCTGGGGAGTACAAGAGAACAAGAGAAAGGGGCTGGTATCCCATTATCCCCTTCGATGGCTTGCCCCCAGTGACCTAAAGACCTTGTACTAGGTTCCACCTCTTAAACGTTTCATATCCTCCCAATAGCTCTAGCATGAGGCCTTTGCCACATGGGCCTTAAGATCCAAACTATTACAGCTTTGATTTTAACTCTCCCCTCTAGGATGATGACACTGCAAAGCATGCTACCCTCTCAACTTCCATTCCCAAATTTCCTTTGGCCTGTTGTACTTCTCTGTCTGGATGCCCCAGACAACAGTCAGCATGCCAGGTCTAGATTTTACCTCCTCCCCTAATCTCTTCATATGCTCTTCCCTAATCTGCTCACCATTTCCATCCACTAAGATCTGAAACCTTGGTCACTCTGACCCTTCCCTCTCCCTCACCCAATATATCCACTTCCCCGATGAGCCTTTTGGATTTTACCACCACCACCCTTTCATGAATCTACTCTGAGAGTCTCCTAATATCTATCTGTTTCGGGGGTACTAGGCCCCATCCTTCCTGCTTAGCATGTTATGTTAACCAGCTTTTTGTCCCTGTGACCGAAGTACTCAACAAGAACAACTTAGAGGAGGAGAAAAGTTTATTCAGGGTTTGCAGTTTCAGAGGTCTCAGACCATACATGATTGACTCCGTTGCTCTGGGCTGTAGGTGAGGCACGACATCATGGCAGAAGCGTGTGGTGAGGAAGCTGTGCTCCATTCCTGACTAGCCAGAAAGCAGAGAGAGAGAGAGGGTAGGGGGAAGGGGCTGCAGGAAGACAAACCTTTGCAGGGCATGCCCTCAGTGGCCCACCCCCTCCATTCATGCCCCACCCGCCTTCAGCTAACACTCAAGTCTGTTCAACTAGGATGGACTGATGAGGTTACAGCTCTCACAATGTAATCATTTCATCTCCAAACATTCCTGCATTAACACAGGAGATTTGGGAGGACACCTCTGATGTCCAGACTGATCCTATTACAGCAGGACTCTCTCTCTCTCTATGTTATTCTCCCTGCTCGAAAACTTTCAATGGCTCCTCTTGGGGACAGACTTAGGAATGGACTTCTCAGCTGGACACCCCAGGACTCATGGTGAGATTAGGGTGGTTTAATGTTTAACCTACAATAAACCCGAAATCCCAAGAACTGAATAAAACCCTACATGTGTCTATTTCTACTAAGTGTCAACTACTACCAAGTGACCCTGGGCAAGTTGCTTCAACCTCCATGAGCTTTTGTTTTCTTATCTCCAAAAGGGCATTACCTCCAGTCAAGTGTCTTGGGAATGGAATGAGATAATATATGTAAAGTACTTATTCTTGTCCATATTAAACCAGGAACTACATTATAACTGCTGTCATTATCCCATATAAAGGTGCTTAACAAAAAGTGCCTGCCTCTGAGGTACTCAATAAATAACTGTATTCCCAAGGTGTTACTTGAGAGTGTACCTCTGGTTCACTTGAATTTTTAAATTATTTCTTCTTTTTTTTTTTAATTTTTTTTTCATTTAAATATTTATTTATTTGCTTTTAGTTGTACACAAGGCGTTTTTACATGGTGCTGAGGTTCGAACCCGGGCCGCGCACGTGCTAGGCGAGCGCTCTACCACTGAGCCACAACCCCAGCCCCAAATTATTTCTTCTCATGTGTGACATAATTGTGATAAATGACAGGATTTTCAAATGCATTTGTAAATGTATTTTCTGTATGTCAGGTTGGCAAACTATCTATGTAAAGGGTCAGAGAGTAAATATTTTCTCTTAGGGAAGTCATGAATGCAAGTGTTCAACCCTGCTGTTGTAGCACAAGAAGCCATGGACAATATGTAAATGAATGGATATGCTCATGTCCCAACAAAACTTTATTAATAGATGTGAATATTTTAATTTCACGTAATTTTCATGTGTCATAAAATATGACTCTTCTGCCGAGCACAGTGGCACTTGACTGTAATCCCAGGGACTTGGGAGGCTGAGGCAGGAGGATCTGGAGTTCAAAGCCAGCCTCAGCAAAAGTGAGACGCTAAGCAACTCAGTGAGAGCCCATCTCTAAATGAAATACAAAATAGGGCAGAGGATGTGGCTCAGTGGTTAAGTGCTCCTGAGTTCAATCCCCAGTACTTCCCCCCGACCCAATGACTCTTCTTTTGATTTTTTTTTTTTTTGTTTTGTTGTTTGTTTTGTGGTACTAGAGATTAAATCCAGGGACTCTCTACCACTGAGCTATATCTCTCGACCTTTTTGTTTTTAATTTTGAGATAGTGTCTTATTAAGTTGCCCAGACTGGTCTCAAACTTGTGGATCCTCCTGCCCCAGTCTCCTTAGTTGCTGGGATAAATTTTTTGGGGGAAAAGGGTATCAGGGATTGAACTCAGGGACACTCAAATCACTGAGCCATGTCCCCAAACCTATTTTATATTTTATTTAGAGACAGGGTCTCACTGAGTTGCTTAGTGCCTCACTGTTGCTGAGGTTAGCTGGAACTCAAGATCCTCCTATCTCAGCCTCCCAAGCCGCTAAGACCACAGGTGTGCACCACTGTGCCCAGCACAGCAATAAATTTTTATGGTTCATAAAACTCTACAATCTGGGGTTGTGGCTCAGCGGTAGAGCATTCGCCTAGCATGTGCGAGGCCCTGGGTTCGATCCTCAGCACCACTTGTAAATAAATTAAATAAAGGTATTGTGTCTAACAACAACTAAAAAATAATTAGGAAAAAAAAACAAAAACAAAAACTCTACAATCTGGTTCAACCTAGCTTTCTGGCTGTCTCTCCTTCAGGACTTGGCTAAATGGCCCTTCTGTTTCCCAAATACAGTCTGCAGATTCTCCAATCCTGTGGTCTAGATTATCCCCCATCATGCTCATTAAAAGCATGTCCTAGGGCTGGGGTTGTGGCTCAGCGGTAGAGCACTTGCCTAGCACGTGCGCAGCCTGGGTTCGATCCTCAGCACCACGTAAATAAACACATTGTGTACAACTAAAGCAAATAAATAAATATTTAAAAAAAAAAGCATGTCCTATAAGGGCCACATAAAATTCCACCTCTGTTTAAAATCTTCCAGTAGGGCCAGAAGATAGAAAATAAAATAAAATAAACCTCCAACAATCCCGTCCTACCTCTCCCTTACAAATGGTGTGTTCCCTTCTCTGTTCCTCCTCTTTTACCTTCTTTCTCAGTAGTAGCTTGCTGGAGCCTCCGTTATTATATTTGTATTATAGTCACTTGACTGTTTATCTTACCTAACATGAAGCTTGTTGAGGTCCGGGCCCTTATCTCACTCAGGGTCCCACAGTGCCTGTCATGAAGCAAGCACTCAGAAAGCATTTCTTAAATTTCGTTTCTTGGAATTGAAAATGGGATTTGACTTTATTCCGGCCACTGTGTAACTGACATGTGGAGTGGGAAGAGGTAAGTGAGTGGAAACTAGGAAAGGGAGTGGGTCTGGGTGGGGTGGGGGGTGGGAGGCTGTGAGAGGAAGGGCCACACCTGTGAGCAATACTGTCCTCCGGCAGATCTTCAAGATGGTGTGGCTGGTCTATCTTCATTATACCTCCCGCAGGAAGGAGGTCTGAATAGGGAGAAAAGTAGGGCTTCCTAGAGCTTCCCACGCACAGGAGAGGCTAAGCAAAGAACACTGTGGAATTCAACTGCTGATTCTCTCTGGGCCTCAGGAGAGCAGAGTTCTGAGAAGAGCCTCATGATACACATCATGCCCCAGTTCCACGGAGTGAATCAGGCGCTGATGCAATTGGCAATGGGCCTTAATCACGAGCCCCATCTCGCAGGTTCGGTACAGACAAGCTTTGTCATTTCTCTGAGGGAATCACAGCTATTCCTCTACCAGGCTCAAAGCAGCTCCCCTGCCCCATCTAACCCAGATGAGATGGCCACTTAAACCTCTCTGATTACCAAGTTTCATTAGGTAAAGATGACTGATTAAGCAATGATGGCCCAAATAACCTTCGTGAGACAGACACTGTTTTTCAAAGCCAGCGGAAGTCTTGCCAAATTAAAGGATGTCAGGATGAGATACTATGAATATCAGTTTCCTTCTTTCTGGCACTGGAGAGGATTAATTAAATGCTTGTGAAGTGCTTTGAAAATTTAAGCTGTTAAGAATTATTGTTCCGTGTAATAGGGAAAAAATAGAATTCTTGGCTCATTAAAGCTGTAATGGTGTAAGCCTGAGCACTATTTTCAGGACATCTTTGAGAGCTACGTTTTTTATTAAGAGAAAGAAAAGAAACGTGTCTCTGAATACATAGACACATTACTGGAAAGTCAGTTGGGTTAAGCATGTTTCTCTTGATTAACAAATGAGCTGGGAGAAGCAATTTCTAACTACCAAAGAGACAGTTACCAAGAATCAGTTAGTTGCTTAAATAATGTAGGGTTAGTTTGACTAAAATATTAGCCAACAGCCATTTGCTTGCTTATAATAGAATCAAAGGACTAAAAATGCATGAATAGAGGTCACTGAGCTTTGATGGCCTCCTCTGTCTTAGTAAAATTAAACGGGGTGGACAACCTTCTGCCTCCACTTTGTTGACAGATTTGCCTAGGGATGTTCTGCTTTGATTCCAGATGTTCTGTGCTATTTGAAAGCACGTCATCCACATCTGTCTGCTCTAGTTTCCTACAAATCACAGCAAATTAGTGGCTTAAAGCAACATAATGTATATTATCTTTCAGTTCTGGAGGTTACACGTCTGAAATCAGTCTTACTGGGCTAAATCCAAGTGTCAGCAGGGCTGGTTTCTTCTGGATGCTCCAGGAAAAAAATCTGGTTCCTTCTTAGCTTTCCAGAGGCTGACTATGTTCCTTGGCTCATTGATCCTTCCTGGATCTCTCCGACCTCTGCTTTCATTGCCACAACTCCTTCCCCCCTCTCTCTGGCTCTCCTTCTTCCCTCTTTCCTTTATAAAGACCTTCATGAGCCCACCAGAGCATCCAGGATAATCTCCCCATTCAACAAGATCCTCCACTCATCATATCTGCAAAGCCCTTTTTTGCCATGTAAGAAAACATATTCACGGGTGCTGGGGATTAGATTGCAGACTTTTTCTTGAGGGGAGGTGGATTTAGCAGGGCAATTATTCTATCTAACTGTGTTAGTCAGCTTTATATTGCTATGAACAAAATACCTGAGGAGAACAACTTAGAGGACAAAAGTTTATTTTGGCTCATGGTTTCAGAGGATTCAGTCCACTGGCTGGCTCCCAGGTAGAAACATCACAGTGGAAGGGCATGGTGGAGAAGAAGAGAGAAGTTTGTAAGGCAGGCTTTTTTTGTTGTTTTTTTTTTTTGTTTTTGTTTTTGTTTTGTTTTGTTTTGTTTTTGTACCAGGGATTGAACTCAGGGGCACTCTACCACTAGGCCACATCCCCAGCCCTTTTTTTGCATTTTATTTAGAGACAGGGTCTCACTGAGTTGCTAAGTGCCTCGCCATTGCCGAGGCTGGCTTTGAAATCTAGATCCTCCTGCCTCAGCCTCCCAAGTGCTGGGATTATAGGCGTTCGCCACCGTGCCCGGTTTAGGCAGTTTTTTTTCCTTCTTTTTTTTTGATGCTTCGACTGAAAGACCTGACTAGAGGCCGGGCGTGGTGGCACATGCCTGAAATCCCAGCAATTGGGAGGCTGAGGCAGGAGGATCGTGAATTCAAAGCCAGCCCCAGCAAGGTGAGGCACTAAGCAACTCAGTGAGACCCTGTCTCTAAATAAAATACAAAATAGGGCTGGGGATGTGATTTACTGGTTGAGTGACCCTGAGTTCAATCCCTGGTATGGGGGTGGGTTGGGGAACCTGTCCAGAATAATTTTAGAGAAAGAAGAATTTATCTGGGGGCTCATGGTTTCACAGGTCTCAGTCCATAGACAGCGGGCTCTAGGTGAGGCTGAAACATCATGGCAGAAGAGTGTGGCAGAGAGAAGTGTCTCACATGATGATCCAGAGCAGAAAGAGATTCCACTCACTAACTACAAAATATATACTCCAAAGCACACCCCCAGTGATCTAATCATTGACTGAAAATGCCACCTCTGAACCTTGCTCCACTGGAGACCATGTTTTCAAAACTTGAGCTTTTCAGGGGACATTCCAGCTCCAAATCAAAACATGACTACAGTTTCAATCTTCTAACCCGCTTCTGCTTTTATTCTCACTTTTTTTCTTTTCCCCGGTACCGGGGATTGAACTCAGGGGCACTCCACCACTGGACCACATCCACAGCCCTTTTATATATATATTTATTTATTTGCTTTCGTTGTACGCAATGCATTTATTTTTATGTGGTGCTGAGGATCAAACCTGGGCTGTGCGTGCCAGGCGAGTGCTCTACCGCTGAGCCACAACCCTAGCCCTCCAGCCCTTTTTTGTATTTTATTAGAGACAGGGTCTCACTGAGTTGCTAAGTGCCTCACCATTGCTGAGGCTGGCTTTGAACTCACGATCCTCCTGCCTCAGCCTCCCAAGTGCTGGGATTACAGGTGTGCACCACCTCGCTGGGCTCCTGCTTTTATTCTGTTTATTCAAGCTCAGCACTGTTCCACATGTTTATCTCATTTCATCTGCACAATCATGGTAGCTGAGGGGTCTGTTATTACAGATGAGGAAACTAAAGCCAAAAAAAAAAAAAAAAAGTGAAAATTACTTGGCCTAGGGTCACTAATTAAGTAATCAAGCACAAGGACTGTATTCTTTTTTTTTTTTTTTAATATTTATTCATTTACTTTAGTTGTACACAATGCAATAATGCATTTATATTTACGTGGTGCTGAGGATCGAACCCCCGCAGCGCATGTGCAAGGCGAGCGCTCTGCCACTGAGCCACCTCCCCAAGGACTGTATTCTTATTCAAAGATCACACAACTTGTCCTTGAAGACTTTTTATTGTCATTGTTTTTAATTATAAAAGTTCCACAATGTACAATTGTCCCTCAGTGGTATACATGGGAGATTATTTCCAGGACCCCCTGCAAATACCAAGATCTACAGGTGCTCAAGTCCTTTATATAAAATGGAGATATATTTGCATATAACCCATAGACATCCTCCTTTGTATTTTTATCTTTTGCAGTGCTGGGGAAAGAACTGGGGCATGCTAGGCAAGCACTCTACCACTGAGATACACCCTATTCCTTCCTGTGTACTTTAAATCATCTCCAGATTACTTAATAAAACTAATATAATGTGAATGCTATGTAAATAGTTATTATGCTGCATTATTCAGGAGATAGTGACAAGGAAAAACGTCTGTACATGTTTAATATAGGCTCAATTTTTTGAATATTTTTGATCTACTGTTGGTTGAATCTATGGAATGGAACCTATGGATATGCAGAGCTAGTTTGATGTGGTTAAAAATAACTCAAATGCGCCAGGTGTGGTGGCTCATGCCTGTAATCCCAGCAATTCAGGAGGCGGGAACAGAAGGATCACAAGTTGGGTCACCCCTTGGCTCAATCCCCAGTACCAAAGTAACAATAATAACCACCACCACCACCACAATTCTTATTATTATTCAAATGAGGAGCCAGGGCATGGTGACACAGGCCTGTGATCCCACCTACTTGGCAGGCTGAGGATTGCAAGTCCAAGGCCAGCCTGGGCAACTTAATGTGAACCTACCTCAAAATGAAATAAAAGGGGCTGGAGTTTAGGCTCAGTGTTTGTCTAACATGTGTGAGGTCCTGGATTTAATCTCTAGTACAAAAAAAAAAAAAAAAAAAAAAAAAAGAAGAAGAAGAAAGAAAGAAAGAAAAAAGAAAAAGCAAAAAAAAACCAGTCCCCTTTTCCTCCCTCCACCCTCCACTTAGATCCCCCCTTCCTGTATCCTTCACCAGAAATGACCCTTTAACCAGTGCTGCTTTACTGCTTCCTGTGCTCTCTAATTAACCCTAAATGTTATGCTTGTATCTTAATTTTTAAGTTATTAATGGCATTTGCAGGTAAATGGATGAAGTTGGAAGACATAATGCTAAGTGAAGTTAGTCTCAAAAATCCAAGTACCAAATGTTTTCTCTGATATAAGGAGGCTAGTTCATAGTATTGTTGGATGGGGGGCGTATATAGGAGGACTAGAGGAACACTAGAATGGTCAAAGGGAAGAGAGGGTAAGGGAGGGAGCAAGCGGGGAGGGAGAGGGAGAAAAGAAAAAAAAAAGAAAAGGTATTTGAATGAGACGGATATCATTTTCCTAAATGCATGATTGAAGACCTGAATTGTATGAATATACTTTGTATACAAACAGTTGTATGTAAAAAGATGCTAAATACATGCACTATGAGTTGAACATATTAAAAATTATAAAAATAAAATTAAAAAAAACCATAGAGTTGTAGGTAGCTGCCCATATTTTATCCATTCTTTCAGCATTAGTAGAATGAAGACCTTGAATTTAAAAATTCGTAAGAAGGACTTAAAGGGTCCAGTTGTAAACCCTCTGAGATCCATGCATCTCCGTGGAGAGACTCAGCCATTGAGCAAAGAGCACGGGCGTCACAGCCTGGTAGACCTGGACACCAACTTTCACTTCAGCACTTATTAATATGCGCCCTTGGGAAAGTGACTTGTCCTCTCTGAGTTTCAGTTTCCTCATCTGTAAGATGGGGGAAACAAAAGTTACTTTATACATTTGTTAGTTTTAAATGAGGTAACCCATAAACTTAAGCATGTTAAGAGTTCAATAAATGCTACTTCCTTTAAGGTACTCTGGAAAGAAGGGCAAATATCTGCTAATAAGGAATTAAAACATATTAAAAGGGAAACTACAAACAGACTCCATAGACAGCCAGAGCTTTTAAGGGAATAGCCCTAATCTAATCTTTCTTCATTTTTTTTTCAACCCTCCCCCCACTGCTACACTCAGGTACTAGGAAAAGAATTCAGGGGCACTCTACCAGGATTTCTTTTTCTTTTCTTTTTAAGAGACAGAATCTTGCTACATTGCTGAGGCTGGCTTCCTCCACTCTTGGCCTCCTGAGTGGCTGGGATTATAAGCATGTTCCACTATGCTTGGATGTTCAGGTGTAGTGAACATCCAGGACTCTATGTGCCAGGCACTGTACTGGGCTTGGATGAAAACACAATGGCTGAATGGGACATGTCCCTGCCCTCAGTGGGATTGGTGTACATGGTAGCATGTAACAGGAGCTCAAGAATTACCTAATTTTTAAAAAGCTAAATTGACAACCATCTAGAAAAGATCTGGCTGGGCACTGTGGTGCAAGCCTGTAATCCCAGTGATTTGGGAGGCTGAGGTGGGAGCATTGCAAGTTGGAGACCAACCTGGGCAACTTAGCAAGATCCTATCTCAAAATAAAAAATAAGAAGGGTAGGGGATGTAGGTCAGTGGTAAAGGACCACTGGATCCAACTTCCAAAACTGAAGAAAGAAAGATAAAAAGAAGGGGAGAGGAACACGTGAAAAGGGGAGAGAGGCAGGAAGGGGAAGGAAAAAAAAAATCTGGATCCTCGGAAACAAGTATGTGCGTGTTGAGGGACAGGGATTATATTGAATGCATTCCAATTGACTCTAAACTTGACACTTGGAAAGTTACTGTTGTCAATGTCAATACCACCTACCTACCTCTGCAGATCAGCAGGTACATAAAACCCTAAATGAAGCCGGGCGTGGTGGCGCACGCCTGTAATTTCAGCACTTGGGAGGCTGAGGCAGGAGGATCGTGAGTTCAAAGCCAGCCTCAGCAATGGTGAGGCACTTAGCAATTCAGTGAGACCCTGTCTCTAATAAAATACAAAAAAGGGCTGGGGATGTGGCCCAGTGGTCGAGAGCCCCTGAGTTCAATCCCTGGTACCAAAAAACAAAACAAAAAACAAAAAAAACCCTAAATGAATAGTGCTGCCTGTAATTCCAGCTACTTGAGAGGTTGAGGTAGGAGGATGTTGAGTTCAAGGCCAGCCTAGGCAATTTAGAGAGATCTGGTTTGGAAATAAAAATTTTAAAAAAGGACTGGGGGTATTTATATATCAGTGGTAGATTGCTTGCCTATGTCCTGAAGAACCATGAAGCTATTAAAGGAAAACTTCAGTTAGGGGCTAATGCATTTCCTGATCTCTTGGGCTGTTGGGAATTTTTCTGCAGCTAGTTCCAATTTCCATCTTGGACTTATCATCTATCTCTAACTTCTCCAAGGTGTTTGGGAGAATTTGTTTACATTCACCAACCCCTGAATAACCGGCAACAGGTGTGTCTGATGAAGAAAACATTGTTTCTGCTCTGCTTTAGGCATGTTTGACAGGCTGGTTACCTGCTTTCCTTTGCAAAACTGATAGTAATCTACTTGGGAGGTAGCAGCACTTCCCAGTTTCAGGCCAAGAAAAGGGCTAGCAGCTGAGCTAAGCTTTGAAGGGAATGCTAATATGTCTCCAGAGCTATCCACCTAAAATGCATGATAAATAGCGTTATCCATTGTCTGACATAAAAAAAAAAATAGCAGTTGAATATTATGGCACATGGCTGTAATGCCAGTGACTCAGGAGGCTGAGGTTGGAGAACTGTAAATTGCCAGCCATCCTGGGGAATTTAGTGAGACCCTCTCTCAAAAAAAAAAAAAAAAAAAAAAAAGAGCTGGAGATGTAGTTCACTGTTAGTAGAGGGTCCTTGATTTCAATCCCCAGTACTGCAAAAAAAAAAAAAAAAAAAAACAAACAAACAAACAAAAAAAAAAACCAGCATTCTCATAATCCCAGCTACTCAGAGGCTGAGGCAGGAGGGTCATGAGTCATGAGTTCAAGGCCAGCATGGGCAACATAGCAAGTCCTCATCTGAAAACAAAACAAAACAAACAAACAAAAAAACCCAATTACACTGTAAAAATTGGCTGAACCAGTACATTTCTATGTTTCAACATCAATATCATTGTTTTACAACAGTCCAGTTCACAAGACCAAAAATATCTGTTTAATCTCTGCTGGGCTGTGTTTAGTTCTAGGCAATCATCAATATCTCTTGTCCAGAAAGCTACGACATTTTTTTTTTTTTTTTCTTGTACTGGGGATTGAATTTAGAGGTGCTCTACACTGAGCTACATTTCCATCCCCCTTTTTAAAAAATGTTTTTTAGTTGTCAATGGACATTTATTTATTTATTTATATGTGGTGCTGATATTTGAACCCAGTGCCTCACACATGCTAGGCAAGTGCTCTATCACTGAGCTACAACCCCAGCCCCATTTCCATCCCTTTTTAATTTTTATTTTAAGATAAGAGTCTTGATAAATTGCCCATACTAGCTGGAACTTGCAAACATTCTGCCTCAGCCTCCCAAATTGTTGGGATTACAGGCACATGCGTGCCCCCCTCCCCCTCTCCCATGCTGGGATTACTTTTTAATTCATGCAGAGGACTGAATCCTTTGAGCATGTAGAGGACAACCATTGTGTTTTGAATCACATGTTCATCATTCAAGTGAGTCAGTGAACCAGTAGAGGCTTGATGGAGGAGAAATTTGAGAAATGGGCTTTTCAAAAATTCAGGAGTTGGACCATCAGCAAGGCAGGAACTTCACAAAGATGGATCTGTGCTTTGAGAAAAGAGCACTGGTGGCTGCTTGGAGAGAGAGGTGTCATATTAAGTGAGGTGAGGGCTTGAGCCTTTGGGAAGCATTTGGAAAGTTACCCAAGAATTGTAAGGTTGTATTGGAGGGAGGATGTGAAGGTTAGAGTTTTATATATCTGAGATGTATATGCATAAGAATTGAGTTCATATTTTTGTTTTGTGTTTTTTTGGCACTAGGGATTGATCCCAGGGGTGCTTTTACCACTGAGCTATATTCCAGCTCTATTTATTTATTTATTATGACACAGGGCCTTGCTAAGTTGCTTAGGGCCTTACCAAGTTGTTGAGGCTGGTCTTGAACTTGTGACCCTCCTGAGTCACTAGAATTATAAGCGTTGCACCACAGTACTCCGTGGTTGAAATAATCTTTCTTAACTGAAGTATTCTGGAGTGCCCCCAAACCTGGCTAGATAGTTGTGTCGAGTGCTTTTTAATTTATGGAACAGTATAAACATAGTCATGTGTGTAAGAGGATGTAGGAGAAGGATGGAGTGTGTGTGTATGTGTCTTTCCTGGGCATCCTTAGGTGAAAGACAGAGAGATAGCCAGGTGTGGATGCTCACACCTGTCATCCCAGCTACTTGGGAGGCTGAGGCAATAGGATCAAAAGTTGGGAAACAGCCTCAGTAACTAGTGAGACCTTGTATCAAAATAAAAAATAAGAAAAAAGGACTGGGGGTATAGTTCATTGGTGAAGCAACCCTGGGTTCAACAATCTATAGTACAAAAAAAAAAAAAAAAAAAAAAAAAAAGCAAAAACAAAACCATAGTAATATATAATTTTGGAAACATGGTTCAAATGTTAAAAATATGGATCAATGATGAACCCACAGTTTTCTGGAAAAAAAAAAAAAAGAAGGTTCAATGCAAAACTGGTACATGCCTGTGTGTGAGGCTGAGGTAGGAGGATAGCAACTTCAAGGCCAGTCTCAGCTACTTAATAAGGCCCTAAGCAACTTAGTGAGATGCTGTTTCACAATAAAAAATAAAAAATGGGCTGGGGATGTTGTACCAAACAAACAACCAAAAAACCAAAACTTTGAATTTATTTTACTTGGTACTGCTTCATCTCTCAATAAACTCTTACCAGGCATCATAGAAAGAGTACCTATGTTAAATATAAAGTTAATATGCATCCACATAAAACCCCAAAACAGGGGTCGGGTGTGGTGGCGAACGCCTGTACTCCCAGCATTTGGGAGGCTGAGGCAGGAGGATTGCGAGTTCAAAGCCAGCCTCAGCAATGGCGAGGCACTTAGCAACTCAGTGAGACCCTGTCTCTAATAAAATACAAAAAAGGGCTGGGGATGTGGCCCAGTGGTCAAGTGCCCCTGAGTTCAATCTCCGGTACCAAAAATAAAATAAAATAAAATATAGTATAATCCCAAAACATAGATACAATCATCAGTGCCTGCTTTAGTAGTTAGAGAAAAATCAATCATTTACAGTGGGTCAGTTACAGGACCAGCACTTTCGGTTCCCTTGGAGTGGATGGAATTGCCATTTGATATGGTTTGAAGGGATCAGAGAGCCTTCCTACTCTGAAATGATTCCCCATTTGACCTGAAAAGATTTGTCACCCATTCTGAAATTTTTTTTAGAGCACTCTTTACTGTTTACAAAATGTTTTCTTTGTAGATTAGCTGTAATGGAAGCACAATTCCTTCCGGTTCAGAAAAGGATATTTAATTACCCCACAGTGGGGCTATACAGTGCATTCTTTAAATTTCTTTTTTTCAGCCTGGCACAGTGGTGCATGCCTGTAATCCCAGCACTTGGGAGGCTGAGGCAGGAGGATCCTGAGTTCAAAGCCAGCCTCAGCAATGGCAAGGCACTTAGCAACTCAGTGAGAACCCTGTCTCTAAATAAAATACAAAAAAAGGCTGGGGATGTGGCCCAGTGGTCAAGTGCCCCTGAGTTCAATCCCCTGTATTAAAAAAAAAAAAAAAAAAAAAAAAATTCTTTTTTTTCATTTCTTTCTTTCCTTTTTTTTTTTTTTTTTTAAAGTACTGGGGTTTTCTACCACTGAGCCACATCCCCAGCCCTCTTCTCCTATCAACCAGAATTAACCCAATCAGATCATCAGGTCAGTCACTCCCTAAATCTCATTTTCACTGAGGTGAAGTTAAGTTGGTTAGATTTAGATTAGTTTTGTATACAAAGGAAGGGAGAGAAGGAAGGAGAAGTAATTTTGATTATTTTCCAGGAGAGCAGGAACAAAATAAGACAAGAAAACCAAGGGCAAGAATTCCAAAGACAGAAGTTGCTTCTAGGGCTGACTTAAAACTCTGATACTTAGAGACTGATCTTGGCCGTTGAGTGTTTCCAGTGTGTCCCAGTGACCCCTGAAACTTCGAGGAATCCAGTTGCTTGCAAGGTAATTCACTGTCAGCATGGGACCAGAGAGGTATTGTTTTTGGTTTTTTTTTGGTACCAGGGATTGAAATCAGGGGCATTTGACTACTGGGTCACATCCCCAGCCCTTTTTTGTATTTTATTTAGAGACAGGGTCTCACTGAGTTGCTAAGTGCCTCGCCATTGCCGAGGCTGGCTTTGAAATCTAGATCCTCCTGCCTCAGCCTCCCAAGTGCTGGGATTACAGGCATGCGGCACCATGCCCAGCAAGGACCAGAGAGGTATTGTATTATTATTTTTAGAAGGACAAAACGTTTTGGGGTAGAAGGGATAAAGGTGTCCAGGGCAAAATCTGTCTTTGGCAAAGCAGGGTTGTCTAGAACCATTAGTTGCCATGTTGGCAAGTTCTCTGTAGTCTCTCTTAATTACTCTGCAGAGAGGATGGGAGGTTTTGGGGCATGGGGAACAACCCCACATCCTACTCCAGAGCTGCTTCTCCCCCAGAGCAACTCAGGTCAAGGCCATGTGGCTACTCCCTGCCTTTTGCCTGTGAGAATGGAAAGTTTACCTCCAAAATGGAGTGAAACTCAACTTTTTTTTTTTTTTAAGTTGTCAATGGATCTTTATTTTATCTATTTATATGTGGTGCCGAGAATTGAACCCAATGCCTCACACATGCTACGCAAGTGCTCTACCACTGAGCCACAACCCCAGCTCAAAACTCAACTTTTGTCGTTGCCATATACAAAGGAATTGCAACTTTGCCCTAAAATGTGAGGAAAAAAAAATTGTAGTTGAAATAGTAAAATTAGGAATATCATACAATCATGTATTACATATGTAAAATTTATCACGTGATGGCCATTTATATTGGGACTATAAAAACAAAATGATATATATTATAATTTATGGGCAATTGAAGGGATTTTTAAGGATAATTTTGATTATGCTTATTTTTTTCCTTTATAGTTTCTAATCTAATAATGAAATATGATACCACTAAATGTTAAGTTTATCAGCATCTCTGAATGTATCAGCTTAAATTTCATGTCACCTCCACCCCCACCCCCATGCTGGTGGTTGAACCCAAGGCTTTGCTCATGTCAGCCAAATGCTTTGCCATTAAGCTACATCCCCCGACCAAAACTTCTTTTCTTTTTTCTTTAAGGAGACAGTAATCACTTTCTGTTGCCCAAGCTTGCCTTGAACTCCTGGGCTCCTTCTGCCTCAGCCCACTCAAGTAGCTAGGACTACAGACATGTGCCACTGTGCCTGACTTGTCAACCTCTTTTATTTAGCCTGGCAGCTTGTTGAGATCAAATTTTTATTTTACTTTTAAAAAAATCCTGTGATTCGCTGGGCGTGGTGGCGCACACCTGTAATCCCAGCACTTGGGAGGCTGAGGCAGGAGGATCACGAGTTCAAAGCCAGCCTCAGCAATGGCGAGGCACTTAGCAACTCAGTAAGACTCTGTCTCTAATAAAATACAAAATAGGGCTGGGGATGTGGCCCAGTGGTCAAGTGCCCCTGATTTCAATCCCTGGTAACAACAACAACAACAAAAACAAACAAACAAAAACCCCTGTGATTCATTTTTGTAATATGTAGTTATACCATAATTGTAATGGACAAATCTCAATATGTCAGCTCCGAAATGAACCCCAATTGGTTTTTTCACACAGCATTCATTTAAATTAGTCCCCCCATTAGGACCCTTTGTTCTGAATGACTCCAGAAAATCAATCTGCCTGCATGGAGCTATAGCCAGCCCCTTCAAGGGACCTGAGTAACCTGTGGTTACTTCCTAAATTCTGGGTCCCTAATTCCAACTGTTTTTTGCATTTGCCCCAGGCACTTCTCACCCAATATCACCAGAGAATTTATCTTACCTCCTGCTGGGCTCCCTGTCCATCACCATTAGTCTAGCTAGAAATCTCAGAACAGGGTACAGCAATGAAATTGGTTCGAGGTTTGAATCTTGGCTCTTGCCACTATGTGGCCACATATCCAATTCAGGCCTTAGGCAAGTTACTTAAAGTCATCATGCCTCAATTGCCTTGTAGTTTAAATGGGAATGATAATGGCAATTACTACATGGAGTGAAGATTGATGAAGTAATGCATGTATCTGGCACAGAGTAGATGCTTAAAAACTGCAGCTAAACTGGGTCTGGTGGCACATACCCATAGTCCCAGCAGCTTGAGAGGCCGAGGCAGGAGGATCCCAATTTCAAAACCAGCCTCAGTAACTTATTGTGAGGCCTTAAGCAACTTGGCAAGATACCATCTCAAATAAAAAAAAATCAAAAGGGCTGGGATATAGTTCAGAGGTAAATCACCCCTCAGGCTAATCCTCAGTACAAAAAAAAAAAAAAGAGAGAGAGAGAGAGAGAGAGAGAGAGGCAGCTAATACTATTCCTACGTTTCTGTCGTTTTCTTTCTTTTTTTATTTATAATAGTAGTATTACAATTCATAATGCACATATATAGCAACTTTTTACATACAACTGTTTGTATACAAAGTATATAAGTACCATTCAGGTCTTCAATCATGCATTTAGGATAATGATATCCGTCTCATTCAACCACCATTTTCCCCCCTCCCTCCCCCCTTGCTCCCTCCCTTCTCCTCCCTTCCCTTTGACCATTCTAGTGTTCCTCTAATCCTCCTATGTACCCCCATCCAACAACACTGTGAACTAGCCTCCTTATATCAGAGAAAACATTTGGTATTTGGATTTTTGAGATTGACTAATTTCACTTAGCATTATATTCTCCAACTTCATCCATTTACCTACAAATGCCATTATTTTATTCTCTTTTATTGCTGAGTAAAATTCCATTTTGTATATATACCACATTTTCTTTATCCACTCATCTACTGAGGGACATCTAGGTTGGTTCCACAACCTACCTACTGTGAATTGTGCTCTATAAACATTGAAGTGGCTGTGTCACTGTAATATGCTGTCCTTTGGGAATAGACCCAGGAGTGGGATGGCTGGGTCATAGGGTGGTTCCATTCCCAGTTTTCCAAGAAATCTCCATACTGCTTTCCATAGCGGTTGCACCATTTTGCAGTCTCACCAGCAATGTATGAATGTGCCTTTTTCCCCACATCCTCTCCAACATATATTGTTGCTTGTGTTCTTGATAGCTGCCGTTCTGACTGGAGTGAAATGAAATCTTAGAGTAGTTTTGATTTGCATTTCTCTAATTGCCAGCGATGTAAAAAAAAAAAAAAAAAAGAGGCAGCTAATACTATTCCTATGTTTTTGTCATTTTCAGGTATACATCTGACCCTCTTGAAATCCACTTGATTCACCCCAGATCATCTATCTCTTCAAAGCCCCCTCTCCATTTCTGTGGCCACTTCTCCAGTTCAGGCCTTCATTTCTTGTCTGGATAGACCTGTTCTTGTTGGCCTTCTCTCCATTAGTCTTTGTCTCCCCTACCAATTCCATCCAATCTTGGACACAACATTCTTTTGGGGAATTGTCCCTTTTTGAATGCTCCTTCTGCTCAGAAAGCCTTTCCCTCTTCATGTGGGAAACTCCCACCCCTTAGCCCACACCTAGTTAAAACTTGACAGTCTCAATGAATCCTTTCTTGGCTTCACCAGCTTAAGTAGTATTGTTTTAGGAAACTTGAGTAACTTGGCCCACAAAGCTCAGCCTTCTCTGAGCCCTGCTGGCTTCTTGAGCACCACAGGCTGGGCTACATCCCAGGACTTTATATCCTTCTGTCCTTTCCCCTGAACCCTCTTTTCCCCATCCATCAAAACACAAAATAAAACAAAATAAAAAATCCACAGTTGTGGTTTTTTTTTTTTTCAGTTCTTGGAACAGGCAGGCTTCACACCATACAGTGCTTTTCCTCTTCTTCAGGTTCTCTACTTTCCATTGACTCCAATCTGGTTAATTCCTTCTAATCCTTTAGTTCTCTACCCAGTGCCCTGTCCTATTACACACTTTCTTAATACTAGGCACCTTTTCTTTTGCTATTTTTTTGTACCATGCCTGCAGTGATATATTTAATCTATGACACTGATTAGCATTTTTGTATCCTACTAGGCTATATATACTCTGTAAATGTAGGGCCAGTGGCTCTGTAGTCTCAGAATCTTCCATGAGGGCTTCCTCATTTGCTTATCTTATGACCAAGCACAGTATATGACTGAACATCTTAGAACCCCTCTGTCAATATGTTGGTGAAGAAATGAATGAGAAACACCATCATTAACTGTTGGACCTAAGGGCACACAAGTCTCCAACCGACATTCGAGCTTTAGGGACCAACATGTTAGTAGTATATAATGCTTGTGGCTAACCCCCCCCCCTTTTTTTTTTTTTTTAACTTTTCTGACCTCAAGAAACACTGTTTGCATGTGCTAATGGTCCCAGAGGGAGACAGCAGCCACAATAAACAAAATATTAAGAACAGAAGTCCAAGTATCAACACAGGCAAGACTGTACAAATATGCTCAGGGAAGCCAAAAATTAGCAGGTTGCATTAGTACCAAAGATAACCGATTCTCTGCCTTCAGCTTGTGAGCAGAAACTTGTGTTCTCATAAAAATTGCTGATTGTGGGGTGGGTGGATATCATGAGGATTAGTTGGTTTCTAAAATCCCATGTAAGTAAGGCCTTTTTTGTTTTGACATTTTTATGATTCTTACATGGTAATCCAATCGGGGTTTCTAAGTGGCTCAGGGACTAGCATTTGTTCACTGCATCCATCAAAGAATTGTGATGTTTTCGGGTTTTTTTTTTTTCTTTCTTTTTTTAAATTAAAGCAGCACAACACATAGTCCCTAAATGGGAACTTTCTAGATGAGGACGCAGAGGAAAAGGTGAGTTTCCCACTATTCACTTTATAGCTAAAAAAGCATTTGAAATAGGTCCTGCTTTCGCTGAAGATCCTCTCAAAACAACAGGAGAGGCTTGGACCTCTTCTCCTTAGGAGGTGGGTCGGTGGCCACGGCATCCAGTCTTTTTCTGCTTTGGGAAAGAATGGAGTTAAGAGCCCATGGAGGCGCTGTGCAAAACCAGGCAACAAAACTGGAGGAGCCATAAATAGCAACCGGCAGCCTCGTCTGGGGTCCGAGGCCAGCTCCGGGGCTGGCACTCCCGGTTGGGACTACTCTTGGGGACGGGGGAGGATTGTCGCTGGGACCCGGGAACAAAACGCAGCCGGGGGCGAGGAAGGAGTGACCCCTGACGCGGCAGTCAGGCAAGCAAGCTCTCGTCTCCCGCGGTCGGGACAGTTGCGGAGAAAAGGGTGACGTGCCAGAATTTACTGAGAGGGAGGTGTGCGGGAGCAGCCACAGTAACCCACTAGCTGGAGGGCCAACCGACGCCCTGGGAGACGCGCACCACACCGTTCGTGCGAGGCGCCGCCGCCGCTGCCAGCCGCGCCAGCGCCTCTGCGCCTGCGCACCCACGGGAAGCCCCGCCCCCTCGGGGCTCCCGGCGCGCGGGGCCGCGCCTCCTCATGGCGGCCGCCGCAGTGTGTGGTATTTAGCGGGAGCGCGCGGCGGGCTCGAGGACGCGCGAAACGGCGGCGGCGGCGGCGGCTAGGGGGGAGCCGTGGCGACCGTGGCGGGGCGCGCTCTCGAGCGGCGGCGGCGGCCCGGGGTGTCCCGTCGGTCTCGGCGCGGGGGAGAGGCGGTGGCGCTGCCAGCGGTGGCGGCGGTTGGTGACGGAGCGCGTTTGAGCCAGGACCGGGGTCCGAGGCGCGCTCTCCGCCCACAGGTAAGTGGGGCCCGGCCTGGAGGGAGGAGCCGGCGTTGAGGGGCTCCCCGGGAGGAGGGTTCCCAGGCCCGGTAATGGCGGCGGGTGGCTGAGTTTGGCCGGGCCGGGTCGCACGGTCAGGGGCAGGACGCGGGCAGTCCCCGGCGCGGCGGCGCCTTTGTCTCGGCCGGAGCCCGGCCGCCCGACCGCCGAGCGCCGCCCCCCGCCCCTCCCCTGCCCGCCGCTGCCGCCGCTCGCCCCCGCCCCCGCCCCCTGCGCCCCGGGCCCGGCGGGGCTGCGGTTGGGGTCGGCCCGGCGCGGCGGGGCCGCGGGCTGGGGAAGGGCCTCGACGGCGTCCCGGCCCCCGCGCGCCCGCAGGCGGGCTCGGCCGGGGGAGGCGCCCAGCGCGCCCCGCGCCCTGGTGCCGGCCTTTGTTGTGGAGGGTCCCGGGGTGTGCGGCCAACATGGCGGAGGTCAGCTGAGTGCGGGCGGCAGCCGGCCCTTCCTCCGGCCCCTCCCCGCGGCGCCGGGAGACTGGGGCCGCGCGGGCCGCGGCGGCCGCCTTGATCTCCACTCCCTGCCCCCGACCCCGGCCGGGAGCGGTCCCGGCGGTGCTGCGTTCTTCCTCTCGCTCGGCCTGAGCCTTCATTGTGCAGTGGGAAGAATGCAGCCTCCTCCCTTGTTTATGTCATTAGAGAGCAGAGCGCGTGAACGACTTACCAAGGCAGCTTTAGCTTTTTATTATAAACCCTGCTTTTCCTAGGCTTCCTTCCCCGAGTACTGTGGGGTCCTTTCTCGACTCTCCCAGATGTATAACTTAGGACCATATCGATTCGCAGGTTTTTCTTTGCTCCCTCTGGTTCCTGGAAAGATGCAGAATGTGTTTGCTCTGACATTCACAGAAATCCAGTTTGTGTTAGAAAAACCAGTTTGTGTAGTTGATTTGTCAAAGTCATACAAGTCAGGAACATGGATATTAGGACTGGTTTGATTGTCCGTTCCTTAGCAGTTGAACATTCACCATTTCTTGCTAAGTGGCTCACAGGGGTAAATTGTTAACTCTTTTCATAAGTTAAGTGTTGGGAACACTGACTCTGAAGTCTTAGATTGTCTCCTTTGATCTGAATCCTGCTCCACCGGTTTGTGACCTTGGGCAATATACTTAACCTTTCTGTACTTCGTTTTCCTTATCTGCAAAATGGGTGTAAAGACAGCACTTCCAGCATTGTTGAGAATTGAGATGAAAATAGCTCAAGTGCTTAAATCAGTAGCATACCCATAGTAAGTGCGCAAAAAATGCTTGATGCTAGGGCATCAAGTTCGTTTGATAACTAAAGACGTTATGCATGCCTGCAGTCCCAGCGACTGGGGATGTTGAGGCAGGAGGATTGCAAGTTCGAGGTTAGCCTCAGCAATTTAGCAAGGCCATAGGCAGGTGAGGTGGCCCACGCCTGGAATCCCAGCACTTGGGAGGCTGAGGCAGGAGGATCGGGAGTTCAGATCAGCCTCAGCAATGGCGATGCACTTAGCAACTCAGTGAGACCCTGTCTCTAAATAAAATATAAAAACGTGCTTGGGATGTGGCCCAGTGGTCGAGTGCCTCTGAGTTCAATCCCCGGTACCAAAAAAAGAAGAAAGAAAAAAAAAAGCAATTTAACAAGGCCTTATGTGGCTCAGTGGCAAAGCCTCTGGGTACAGTCCTCAGTACCAAAAAATAAGTAAATAAATAAATAGGTTATTTTGGCATGATGGATATGTTTGAAGTGCATGGATTGGAATTTGCAAAATCATTAGTGCTTGGATTTTTCTCAGTGTATTTTGTTGTTGAAAAGGAGAAGTCAAGTTGATTAAAATTGAGGTTTCCTTTTAGCAGTTTTAGACTTATGGATCAGTTCACTTTTTTTTTTTTTTTAGTTGTCAATGGACCTTTATTTAGTTAGTTTATTTATATGTGCTGCTGAGAATTGAACCCAATGCCTCACACATGCTAAGCGAGCGCTCTACCACTGAGCCATGACCCTCAGCGGATCAGTTCACTTTTAAGGGCTTCAGTTAACTAACTTGCAAAAGTGGAACATTGAGTCCCTTTAATTGAGCATTAGGTATGTATGGTGTCACTGTTTCCTGTAGAAGGTATTGAAGAGCAAAGTGTAAAGTGACAAATGTAATGGTTTGGCAACTTTGTTTTTGATATTGGGAATTGAATCCAGGGGTGCTTTACTACTTACTAAGCTATATCCAGCCCCTTTTGTTTTTCATTTTGAGGCAGGTTCTCACTAATTTGCTTAGAGCCTCTCTCAGTTGCTTAGACTGGCCTTGAATTTAGATCCTCTCTATCTCCCGAGCTGTGTAGGATTTTGGTTAGCTGTTAGAACTTTCCAACTGATAGATTTTGAGACGCAAAGTTATTTACACAAATTAGTTGTGTACTTTTTCATTCTGGGAATTTAAATAAGGCTGAATTTCTATAATCTGGAAAGTTTAGTTGCTATTCTGTCCAGATTTTTTCCCTAGTTTGCACGAAATTTTTCTTTATGTATATTGTAGAAATGGTTTAAATGACTCCTTTAACATCTTTCTATCATAGTTTAGTAACATTTCATATTTTAAACTGAAATACAGTATAATTAATAGATATAGAACTGTTAACTCATAGTAAGTGTTGTACAAAATACAAATTTAGAAACAAGTGTAGTTCAGTTTATATCTGTTTAATTTACATACTTTTTTTTTTGGTGGGGGGTGCCAGGGATTGAACTTAGGGCTACTCAGCCACTGAACCACATCCCCAGCCCTACTTTGTATTTTATTTAGAGATAGGGTCTAACTGAGATGCTTAGTGCCTCACTTTTGCTGAGGCTGTCTTTAAACTGGCAATCCTCCTGCCTCAGCCTCCCAAGCCACTGGGATTACAGGCATGTGCCAATATGTCCAGCTGATTTACATCTTAATATCCCTCATCTCAGGAAATTTTTTTTTTTTTGTACTGGAGGTTGAACCCAGGGTCACTTTACCACTGAGCCACATCCTTCTCATTTTTCATTTTTATTTTGGGACAGGGTCTCACTAAATTGTTGAGGGCCTAGGTAAATTGCTGAGGTTGGCCTTGAATTTGTGATCCTTCACCACTCCTGGCTCAGGAAATTCTTAGGAAACTACTATGGAATTTTCTTACTATGTAATTAAAAATAATATTAGATTAAAATTAAAAGATCTGGGTGTGGTGACATGTGCCTTTAATCCCAGCTACTCAGGAGGCTGATGCAGGAGGATCAAAAGTTCAGAAGCAGCCTGTGAAGATTAGTGAGAAGACCCTGTCTCAAAATAAAAAGGTTTGGGGGTGTAGCTCAGCCCTCCTGGGTTTAGTCCTCGGCATTTGGGGTGTATGGGGGGTAGGTTATAAAATAAATAACTGTCTGTGTTAACAATATAGTGAATAGGATTTTATTTTCAGTGAGTAAGGTATTTTGAAAACTGATCTGGTATAATGAGGGTAACAAAGTAAGTTTTAATAACTTTACAAAGTTTTAGGTGACTGCTTACATTGTATTACATCAGTTTTTTAAAGGTCAGAGGTCCTTTCTTTGCTTAAAGAGATCTATTACAGATATTTTTCTTCCTTTTTTTAAAACTAATTTTTAGTTGTCAATGGATCTTTTATTTTATTTATTTATATGCGGTGCTGAGGATCAAACCCCGGGCCTCACACATGCCAGGCAGGGGCTTTACCGCTGAGCCACGATTCCAGCTCCTAGATTTTTCTTGTATTATAAATTATGGAATTTCTATATACCTCTTGTTAAATGTTAAATTTTGAATATTTTTTGGTATAGATTTAATTTTCAACAAAATCTATATGAAACTTCAGAACTCCACCTCTACCTGCCAAAGAACCCTGCAAAACCTGGGGGGGGGGGGGGGGTGGTTGTTCTTAACAATTAATTTTTTTTTCTTGTACCAGGGGTTGAACCCAGGGACACTTTATCACTGAGCCACATCCCCAGCCCTTTTTATAAAAAATTTTGAGACTGGATCTTGCTGAGGGCCTCACTAAATTATTAAGGCTGGCTTTGAACTTGTGATCCTCCTGCCTCAGCCTCATGAGCTGCTGGGATTACAGGCATGTGCCACCGGGCCTAGCTACAATAAATATTTTTAAAAATAGTAGTTTTAAATAGTATTTTTAATGATTTGTTTTTTTATGGTTATAGTTATAGGAACATCTGCTACATAGGGAAGAAATTGTTTTTTTTTATTCCTGTATCCTCTGTTTAGTGTTCAATGCAGGACTTACTTGTTGGAAACAACAATCTATATTCTAATGACTTTCAGATCACTTCTTTATTTTGATTCTGGGAGTTAAACCCAGTGGTGCTTTACCACTGGACTACATCCCCAAATTTTTGAAATTTGAGACAGGTTCTTCCTAAATTGCTGAGACTGTCCTTGAACTTGTGATTCTTCTGCCTCAGTTTCCCTGAGTCAGGGATTATAGGCATGTTCCACTATAGCTGGCTCAGCTCTCTGCTGATGGTATTGTAGACCTGTAAATTCTCTTGTACACTTTTTTTTAAATTGACTTTTAATTAAGAGTACCTGTAGGTTCATAGCAAAATTGAGCAGAATACCAAAGTTTCCCATTTAGCCCCTTCCTCTTTACCAGAGATGGTACATTTGTTATAATCATTTAACCTACATTGATACATTTGTTACTCAGAGTTCATAGTTTTAGGATTTACTCTTGGTGTTATACATTTATGGATTCTGACTAACATAATGACATGAACACAATTCATGAAAACATTCAGGTTTTACTGCTCTGAAAATCCCACCTTTTCGCCCTCTAACTACTAATCTTTTTACTCTTATCATAGTTTAGCCTTTTGCAGGATGTCATAGTTGGAATTGTACAGTGTGTGGCCTTTTCAGATTGACTTCTTTTTTTTTTTTAATATTTATTTATTTGCTTTAGTTGTACACAATGTGTTTATTTGTACGTGGTGCTGAGGATTTGAACCCGGGCCGCGCATGTGCTAGGCGAGCGGTCTACCACTGAGCCACAATCCCAGCCCAAGATTGACTTCTTTCACTTAGCAATATGTATTTTAAGTTTCCTGTCTTTTTGTGGTTCAGGAGATTGAACCCAGGGGTGCTGGTCCCTTGAGTTATATCCTTAGCTCTTTTTCTTTTGAGACGGGGTCTAAGTTGCTGAGGCTGGCCTGAACTTGCGATTCTCCTGCCTCAAACTATGGTGTTGCTGGAATAATAG
Source organism: Tamias sibiricus (assembly GCA_025594165.1). Taxonomy (NCBI): domain Eukaryota; kingdom Metazoa; phylum Chordata; class Mammalia; order Rodentia; family Sciuridae; genus Tamias; species Tamias sibiricus. The sequence goes on from CM046672.1 coordinate 36,905,273, forward strand.
GCCTGCATCACTGCACCTGGCCTTCGTGTCTTTTTTTTTTTTTTTTTTTAATGGTACTGGGGATTAAACACAGTGGCATTCTATCACTGACCTATATCCCCAGCACTTTTAAAAAAAAAAAAAATTTATTTATTTGCTTTAGTTGTACACAATGCGTTTATTTGTAAGTGGTGCTGAGGATCGAACCTGGGCCGCGCACGTGCTAGGCGAGCGCTCTACCGTTGAGCCACAATCCCAGCCCCAGCACTTTTAATTTTTTATTTTTGAGGCAAGGTTTCTCTAAGTTGACCAGGCAGGCCTCCTGAGTCTCCAGGATTATAGTCATAGAGCTCTCCATGTCTTTACATGGCTAGAAAGTTATTTCTTTTTAATGCTGAATATACTCCATTATCTAGCTGTACCACAGTTTATTCACCCACTGAAAGACATCTTGGTTGCTTTCAAGTTTTGGCAGTTATGAATAACATTGGTATAAACATCCATGTGCAGCAAGCCGGGCGCGGTGGCGCACGCCTGTAATCCCAGCACTTTGGGAGGCTGAGGCAGGAGGATCGCGAGTTCAAAGCCAGCCTCAGCAATGGCGAGGCACTTAGCAACTCAGTGAGACCCTGTCTCTAAATAAAATACAAAAGAGGGCTGGGGATGTGACCCAGTGGTCGAGTGCCCCTGAGTTCAATCCCTGGTACCACACACACACACAAAAAAAAACATCCATGTGCAAGCTTTTGTATGGAACTAAGTTTCCAGCTCCTTTGGGTAAATAGCAAAGAGTATAATTGTTGGATCATAGGATAAAGAGTATGCTTAGTTAAGAAACTCCCAAATTGTCTTCCAAAATGACTGTACTTTTTGCATTCTCACCAGCAATGAATGAGAATTACTGTCGCTCTACATCCATGCTAGCATTTGGTGATGTTGTTTTTGTATTTTGGACATTCTTATAGGTACATAGTGGTATCTTATTGCTTTTTGTGTTCCCCTGATGTGAGGTGATGTAGAATGCTTTTCATATGCTGTTTGCCATCTATGTATCTTTGGTGTCAGTTAAGGTCATTGCCCACTTGTAAATCAAATTGGTTATTTTCTTGATGAGTTTTAAGAGTTCTTTGTGTATTTTGTATAATAGTCCTTTGTCAGATAAATCTTTTGCAAATATTTGTCTAATTATCTCAAAGTTAGTATTGCTTCTCTTGAACACTTTCAATCCTTTTCTTTTACCTTGAACTGTCAGTCTGCTTTTGGTCCCTGTAGCATCCAGTTTTCTTCAGTTAAGTGAGTTTCTAATAGATGAACCTGACTTTAGCTTCATACTTTAGTAAGTATAAATTGTAAGTTCCTTGACATGATTAGTAAGTACAGATCCTCTCCTGAGCTGGTCTTTCTTGTTCCTCTCCTGCCTCGTTAGACCATATACTTGCAAATCCCTCTCTCCTTTTAAACTCTGTAATAGCCTAGACCTCCATAGTTGAAGCTTTTCCTTAACTCCCTGCAGCGAACTGGGTGCCATCTTTCTGTGTTAACTTAGCACTCTGTTGTTCCTTCTATAACATGTATACTCCTGAATTGTGATTTTTTTCTTTTATTTTTTTCTTGGCCTCCCCCAATTGACTATAATCTCAGTAAGACTTGGTCTTGGTTACCCTTGTTTATCTAGAGTTTTAGCACATAGAGTTTGGGCACATAGTTGTTGCTCAATAAATAATTATTTAATGATTGGTCACTAATATACTTTTCTAGCCTAATCACTAGCTTTTCCTCTTTTTTTTTTTTTTTTTTTTTTGGTGTGTGTGTGTGTGTGAAGAATTGAACCCAGAAGCGTGTAACCACTAAGCCATATCCCCAGTCCTTTTTATATTTTGAGACAGGGTCTTGCTAAGTTGATGAGGCTGGCCTTGAACTCCTCCTGATCCTCCTGTTTCAGCCTCCAGAGTTGTTGGGATTACAAGTATGCACCACCATGCCAGGGCCAGCTTTTCCTCTTTGCCCTACCTATTCAAACTGGATTCTTCTGTTCCTTGAATGTTTCTCTACATTTCTGTACCATTGCTCATGATTATATTTAATTTCTCAAATGTCTATCTGTGCTACTTTGGCAGATTACCTAACCTTTCTAAGCTGTAGTTTCCATTAGCACATGAAAGCTATTAAGTATATTGATGCTCCCCTCACCCCTCAATGCCCTAATGTTAAAGTGGCAGTATAATTGAGTGGTTAAGAGGAGAGTTAGATCTAGACGTGTCTTTGGCTCTGTCTTAAAGTTTGTGACTTTGAGATCCTTGAAAGCAGGGGCTCTGCCTACTTTTGCTGTAAAACCACATTGCCTAACACATAGAAAGTTCTATTTAAATAATTAAAAAACTTAGTTGCGGCCATCTAAGTTCTGGTGAGATAAGAAAGAAGACAAAATTACAAGCTGTGATATGTACTATAAAGCAGTCCACGCTCAAGTAGAGAGTGGGGGTGGGAGGGAGACCTGTTGTCTGAGGTGGTAATATTTAAAGGAAGGTAAAAGACAGATAGCCCTTTGAAGGGAAGAGGAAGAGCACCTCAGACTGAAGGAACAGCTTGGTAAAGACCCTTCAAGCAGGAGGAACTTGGATTGTTCACCAAAAGTATTGCTGAAGTAGTTGTATAAGGGGAGAGAAACAGGCAGGAATTAGATCCTGTAGAGTCAAAACAAGGGATGTGAAACTGTCAAAAAAAAAATGTTAATTAAAGGGTAATGTAATCCATCTTTTTTTTTTTTTTTTTTGGTGCCAGGGATTGAACTCAGGGGCACTTGACCACTAAGCCACACCCCCCCGCCCTGTTTTGTATCTTATTTAGATACAGGATCTCACTGAGTTGCTTAGTGCCTCACTTTTGCTGAGGTTGGCGTGTGCCACTGTGCCCGGCCACTATTTTTTTTTTTTTAGATATTGGTTTAGCTGTTCAGAGACTTGACTGATTAGAAGACTGTTTCTTTAATCAGATAGTAGTTGATTATTACCAGGATTAAAGTGGTGGCAGTAAAGATGAAGTGGATGGATTTGAGATATATTTTGGACACAACAGGACTTGCTGATGGATCAGATATGAGAGGTAAGAGAAAGAAGGAATCAGGTTTCTGGCCAGAGCAACTGTGTGGATCACAGTGCCATTTACCAAGATGGAAAAGACTGGAGGGGGTGATGAGACAGAGTGATAAAATTCAGAGTTCTTTTCTGTTGGATTTTAAATGGATATGAGAGAGTTTCAATAATCCAGTGTGGTAAAAGGAAAATCAGGGGCATACAGTGTCACAGAAGCCACATCGTGTATATTGGTTCATGTTTGTGTGTTAAAGGAAATGACCCTGTAGAGAAAGAGGGAAAGGTTGATGTAAGAGAGAAGTGTGAAGTCTTAGAAGAGGAGGGGTAGTGCCCAAGAAGTTCAGGTTTACTCTTACTAAAGGGAGGGAAGAAAATGGCAAGCTAGCTTGTATGCTTGTTGATGGGAAGATAGTTTGCTTTGGCTTCCATTGCCTTTTCTAAAGGACATATAGGTGAAGTCTTCAGTTGAGAGTATTTATAATTAGTCATTAAATATGGGTACTATACTGTGGCACATTAAAAGTATAGAGACAGGTTGAGAATCTTGAAGGGTTACCTGGTGATGATATCTGATTGGGTTGTTCAAGGAGATTCTAGGAGAATTACCTATAGTAATTGCAAGATACTTTTATTTCTTAAGTGTCAACTTTTTTTGTTAATACTTTAGCATAAATACACATAGAAAAAAGCGCTCATTTTATGTGTACTCACCTTAATGAATTTTTACAAAGGGAACACACTATTGTAATCAGCACACCAGATAAGGACATTAGCAGAACAAGAATTCCCCTTCTTTCTCCATCTAATTACCTGCTCTCCCGCCCACCCTGCTCCTTCTTGACTTTTAATACCATAGGTTGGTTTTGCTTAGTAGTTTTTGAACTGTATATGAATGGTGTGTACTCTTTCATGTCTGTTTGATTTATTTTACTCAACATTTCTGAGATTCAGGGACATTACCTAGTTTGTCCCTGATAAAGTTTCCAGTTGAATGTGTCCCAGCACTTCCATATATTTTTTCCCCCTCTTAAAACTTCAGGAACTCTAGGTTGAATGATCCGGGTAAGGTATGACCAGGATGATCCTGGCAAAGACCTTTAATTAGTTTTGAGGTTGCCCAAACATGTTGAATTTATTTGTGATTTTTGTTTATACATTTTTGTTTGTTATGAATAGGGGGCTTGGGCACATGAATTAGAAGGAGAAAACCTTTAGAGAACTAATCTGTATTTATAAAACAGATAATGTTGGTGAGAAGTCTTTTCTTAAAAAGAATTCAATGCCAGTCTCTGTATGTGTGTCTGTCTGTCTGTCTGTCTGTCTCTCTCTCTTTTTTTTTTTCTTTGTGGTACTGGGGATTGAACCCAGAGCTTTGAGTTTGCTAAACAAGTGCTTTACCATGGAGCTACATACATCTCTAGTCCTTTTAAAATTTTTATTTCAAGGCTGGGTCTCAAGGAAAGGCTGACCTTGAACTTGCAATCCTCCTGCCTCAGCCTCTGGAGTAGCTGGGATTACAGGTATGTGTCACCTACACACCTATGACTGGTCAATCTTGCATTTTACAGGAAGAATTATACTATACTTGTTATAGTTATTGTAGTGCCAGATTCTCTACAAAGACTACCTTGGAAAATTACTTCAGTAATTGGTTTAACTTAATGAAGTAATCCTCAAATTGTTAAAAACTTGCTGGTTTCTCTCTGAATTTCAACCCCTGCTTTTTTGCATTTGACTGATGCTCACTCAGGCTTAGTAGGCAAGGCAGCTTTACTTTAAAGATTATTAGTCAAGGGCTGTGATATAGCATTGTTTTGGACAACTTCAGATGTCTTGTCACTACATACCTAAGATAATTTCTGCAGACTTTTTTCATTTTGTGGGTCGGCAATCAGACAAATTTCATTTTGTCTTATCTTTAAAATGCTAAATTTAAGATTTGAAAAGTATAAAATGTGCACAAAATATGTAACTTTTTGTGAATAGACTGGTTTTTCAAGTATCTAAGAAAAAAAATGGAAGCAGTGCAATCAGCATTTGTGTGTGTGATGCAATGTGATGCTGGAGATGGAAACCCAGGGCCTCATGCACACTAGCATTGTACCACTGAGCTACAACCCCAGCCCTGCAATCAGCTGTTCATTTCAGTGTTTTGTTTTGCATAGGAAGTTGCCAGCAATGTAGCAGGAAAATATGGGGACATGATAAAATATGCTTTACAAAGTTTAAAGAGTAAGTATTTTTTTGGTATCCCCAGCTCTTTTTATTTTATTTTTTAAAATTTTGAGACAGGGTCTCCCTAAATTGCTTAGGGCCTCACTAAATTAAAACTGGCCTTGATCTTGGATTCTTTCTACCTCAGCCTCCAGAGTTGCTGCTTAGATTACAGGCAAGCACCACCATGCCAAGCTTAAAATCCTTTTTTATTACCAATCTTATGTTTCATGATTATTTGAGAAATACAGAAATGGGCCCATCTGTTCCCCATCATCATTTGTGATCTGATTTTTGAAAAATAGTCTTTATAGACATTTGTGACCTGTTTGTGTATTTTACTTTTTTCTTGAGCCATGGGTATGTTAAGATTAATTGCTTTGATCTGACTTAAATTTGTATGTGTATTTTCCCACTAAATGATTGTCACCTGTTAGTAACTATTTGTGTTTGAATTGGGAAATTCCAAATGAAGAAGCTTGTGCTTACAGTTTGTATCTTGCAGTTCTTGATACTCTGTGTGTCCTTTGGTGGTTTCATCTCTTGGTTTCTGATACTCCCCTTTTAAACCTTTAAACCCCATTCTGCAATTTAGATGTCATTTAGTTTCTTTTCTGTTCTGTTACTTGGTACATAACATGCATGTATATGTAAAGATAGGTGTATCAATGGGTATATTTGTTTCTTCTTTTAACACAAATAGGGTTGTAATCTGTATATTCTGTGGCTTTTTTTCCCCTAGTCCTCTCCTCCCTTATTTTTGTTATTACTATCTTTTGTGTGTGGTGCTGGAAATTGAATCTAGGGCCTCAGCCCTTGCTCAGTAAGTACTTTAACACTGAGCTACATCTTACATGAGACTGAATATGGGTCCCTCATTAAAAATTTTTAAAAAAGAACAAAAAAAGGAAATATTCTGCTAAAATAGCGCTGTTTTTAACATATTCGTTATTATAGACAGGATTGCTATAGGCATTTGTATTTGTGTGTATGCCTTTGTAACATACATGAATTAGGAGGAGGACACTGGGAAGAAATAACTGTTTGGTTGAAGGGCATACACACTTAATATATATAATTTTTTTGTACAGGAATTGAACTCAGGGGCACTCGACCACTGGGCCACATCCCCAGCCCTTTTTTGTATTTTATTTAGAGACAGGGTCTCACTGAGTTGCTAAGTGCCTTGCCATTGCCGAGGCTAGCTTTGAACTCGCGATCCTCCTGCCTCAGCCTCCCAAGTGCTGGGATTATAGGTGTGCACCACCGCTCCCGGCTCACACTTAATATTTTGATAAAAACTGCCAAATCATATGAGGGACCTTCATAGTAGACATTCCCAAAGTTGTAGGAGAAACTCCATCCCCACGCCTTTGCCAAGGCTTGGAATCAAATCTTTGAAAATAAATTTATATATATCATTTCCTTACTAATGCAGGAGTCTATGACATTTCTCCTCTCTCTTTTTGGTACTGGGGATTGAACTCAGGGACACTCTACCACTGGGCCACATCCCCAGCCTGTTTTTGTATTTTATTAGAGACAGGGTCTCGCTGAGTTGCTAAGTGCCTCGCCATTACTGAGGCTGGCTTTGAATTCGAGATCCTCCTGCCTCAGCCTCCCAAGTGCTGGGATTGCAGGAGTGCGCCCCTGCGCCCAGCCATGACATTTCTCATATCAAGTTTTTGAACTTTTTTACATGCACACAGAGTTTAGAATCAATAGGTCTGCCAAGATTTTTTTTTTTTTTTTTTTTTTAAGAAAAGCTCCTTGCCCCTATTCCTTTCTAGCTGACTATTTTGCATTGAATTTCTTTGTCTCTGAGCCATGTGATAAACTGTGATTACCTTTTGCCCTGCCCTGTTTAATTTGTATTTCTTATAACTAGCATTTCTTTTTTCTTCTTTTTCTTCTTCATTTTGCATGTGCTTACTCTTAATTACTACCCCACATTCCTTCCCACCTGTCTAAATGTTCATTTAGTTTGTTTGCAGGTCTTAGGTTGCTGTGCTCCTCTAGTGTAAAGTTGTCATTATCCTCAGTATTCCTTGAGTTTATTCTTCTGTTTATTGTGACTCCTATTATTTTTTCTTAGTTTCTTCCCTTGTATTTGAAGTGTGCATCCATCAGATGCTTCCTGAGAACATACCTAGAGGAGGTAATGTTTTGAAATTTTGCATCATTAATGTGCTCTCAGCACTTAAGGATAATTTGATTTGGTGTAGAATTTTAGGATGATGATTATTTTCTTTGAGGGTTTTTGAAAAAACATTGGAATATTGCTTTGTAACTTTGAATGTTGCTGTTTAAAAGTCCAAAGCTCTTTTGCTTTCTATTTATTCATTCAACAAATGTTTATTGATTGCCAGACATTGTGTTGTAAGTATTTGGAATGCATCATTGTAGAACCATACAAATCCCACCTTCCAAGTCACACTTTGGGGGAGCCAGGAGGACCTATAAGAGACACAAAAGTTAATAAGTAAATTGTATATCCTATGAGAACATAATATATTAACAATGTATCAATATATTAATATAATCACAATATTCGGGGGAAGAGATAGAGAAAGGAATGGAGGGGGAGGGAAGGAGAGAGTAGGAAGGGTGGGATGTGCAAAGACTTGGGATTACATAATGGAGGGTTTTGTAGGTAGGGCACAGATTGCTATTTTAAATAGAGGGATAGGGTAGGTCTCATTGAGAAGCCAGTGTATAAATCAGAGATTTGAAGGAAATGAGGGAGATGGCCACATGTATATCCAGGAGAAAAGTATTTTAAGGCAGAGGCCTAAAGAAGTACACTAATATTGTCATGGAGTACAGTGGGTGGAAAGGAAAGAAGTAGGAGATAAAGTCAAGATTATTAGGAGTACACAATTATATTGTAAGGCCTTGTGATTTCTAGGTTTTAACTTTTACTCAGATAGGGGTAACCAGTGAAGAGTATAGAGCAAAGGAGTGGTATCTGATAGAAATTTGAATTGGATTAATCTGATCACTGTGCTTAGAACATATTAGGGCATGAGGGTGGGAGACAAAGATAGAAACAGGGAGATTGGTTAAGAAGATGTTATAATTAGGTAAGAGAGTGGTGACTTGAACTAGATGGTAGTAGGAGGGATGGCGTGGAGTTGTTGGATTCTGAATATAATTTTAAGGAAGGGACAATATGATTCCCTGATTGATTTAGATTTGTGATGTGAAAAAGAGCAAAGGATGACTTCAAGGCCTTTAACTGGAGTAATTGGCAGGATGCAGTTGCCCTCAATTGAAAAGAAGAAGGCCAGGGTAGAGGGTCTTTGATATAGTTCAACTCTGGCCCAATTCTGGCCCTTCCCATGTCTGAGGTTTAGGACAAATTTTAGAGAGTTTAAAAAAAATTTTTGTTTTTAACTCTGGGCTGGAGAAAAAAAATTAAGTTCTTGGCATATTGGTGGAATTTAAAACTATTAAGACTAGTGACACTGTGGCACACACCTATAATCCCAGTGAGGCTAAGGCGAGAGGATCTGGAGTTTTGAGGCCAGCCTGGGCAACTTAGCGAGACCCTCTCTTGAAATAAAATAATGACAAAAGAAAAGGGCTGGGAGCTGGGCGCGGTGGCGCACGCCTGTAATCCCAGCACTTTGGGAGGCTGAGGCAGGAGGATCGTGAGTTCAAAGCCAGCTTCAGCAATGGTGAGGCACTTAGCAACTCAGTGAGACCCTGTCTCTAATAAAATACAAAAAAGGGCTGGGGATGTGGCCCAGTGGTTGAGTGCCCCCGAGTTCAATCCCCAGTACCAAAAAAAAAGAAAGAAAGAAAAGGGCTGGGGTTGTGTCTCAGTGGTAAATGCATTTAGGGTTCCGTCCCTAGTACCACTGGGGGTAGGGGTTGGAGACTGAATGGGACCATCAAAGTCACCAATGTAGATAAAAAGAACCATTGGCAACTCCCACTTTCAAGAGCTTTGGGGTGAAGAACAGGAATCAAAGGAGGTTGAGAAGGACTGGTGAGTCAGGGAACAAAATTTATCAGGTAGGAGCCAGTGATGTATCAGCTCTGAGAGATATTGCTGACAGTTTTAAACTGGCAAGTTAAATATAAATAAAAACTACAAAACCATTGCAAGTCAAATTACTGATTTACTAAAACATTGAATGGTGTCTTCTGAATTTAAATCTTTAGACAATTCTGTAACTGACTTAAGATTATGGGATTGACCATACGCAAGTTCTTTTGGAGTTAAGCAGACCTAATTTGCTCTGTGTGGTGTGAATATCATGTACTTTCCCTTTCTAATGTATAAATGCTTCAGTGAAAACCATGCTGTCATTTGGGATTTGCTTCATACAAATTCACATATTAGGCCCACATTGGCTTTTTTCTTTAGCCTGCTATAATTGGAGTACTGTAGAACCAACTTGGAATCATTTTGACCATAAATGTGAATAGTGGCATTCAATTATATTACTAACAGGTGGATTTAGCTGGTTCAAAGTGTGCTGATACTATATTTTTTAAAATTTTTAAAAAATATTTATTTATTTGCTTTAGTTGTATGCCACCATGCCCAGCTTTTATTGTATTTTAAACGTTAAATTTTGTAGAGAAATGTGAACTCCTAGAGAATAGTATGTTAATTTGAAGAAAATTAGTGTATAAATTGTTAATTCATGTTAGTTGAAACAACTGAATGGTTAGGTTTTCAGATATAATGTTTACATAAAGATTATAACTGTTTCAGCTGCATATAACTTAATAAGGCTCCAGAAAATTTTTAAAAAATATTTATTTATTTGCTTTAGTTGTACACAATGCAATGCATTTATGTTTACATGGTGCTTAGGATCGAACCTGGGCTCCACTACTGAGTTACGTCTACAACCTTTCTCTTTTTACACAAGTCAGTTTTATTATGATGTGATTTACGTCCTACATTTTTGAAATTTATTCTTTGATTTTTAAGTTTCTGCTCATCTTAAGTGTACAGTTCAAAGATTTTTGAGAAATGTATGCAACCATGTGACCAACACCAATCAAGGCCTATGTGTTTCTGCCACCCCAAAATGTGTTCTGGTGCCCTCTTGTTCTCCCCTCCCCCATCACAGACCCTGATAGCCACTGATCTGATTTCTGTACTTGCAGCTTTGCCATTTCCAGGACGTTAGAATCATGCAGATTGCAGCTTTGTGTGCTTGGCTTCTTTCAAGCTCCCATATTTCTTGTTCTTGCTGCAGTTCCCTTGGCAGTGTCTTGATTCCCCTTTTGTACCAGACTTTAAGGAAAATACTGTTAGGCCCGGAAAGGGATGGGCTTGATTTAAGAGTATGATACCTTGGCTAAAGAACTGGGGTATGGATGGGGGTGGATAAGAGCTAAACCCAGAATTCAGGTTTGAGCTTCTGTATAGCTACATTCTCCAGATGTGTAACTAAAAAATGAATTACTGGGCTGGGGATGTGGCTCAGTGGTAGAGCGCTTGCCTAGCACCTGCGCGGCCCGGGTTCGATCCTCAGCACCATGTAAAAATAAACGTATTGTGTACAACTAAAAGCAAATAAATAAATATTAAAAAAAGAATTACTATCAAGCAATTGGTGGGTTTATGGAACTCTGTCAAAAACATAAGAAATATTTTTGAAAACTTAGTGAAATTTATATCAAATTTTTAAAAATTACCTTTACAGTGATGTTTTACTTTGCCAGTGTTATTTTATTTATTTATTTATTTGGGCACTCAACCACTGAGTCACATCCCCAGGCCTATTTTGTATTTTGTTTAGAGACAGGGTCTCACACTTGAGTTGCTTAGCACCTTGCCATTGCTGAGGCTGGCTTTGAACTTGCAATCCTCCTGTCTCAGCCTCCTGAGCCACTGGGATTACAGGCCTGTGCCTCTGTGCCCAGCTCTACCAGTGTTATTTTAAAGTGAATTTTATTTGTGAATTCTTTTTAAGATTTCATCAAAAATAACAAATATAATCTAATAGTGATGAGTTTTAATTGTGTTCATGCTGTTCCTTATACTTGGAATTCTAAATACTGTTGTACTTGATATATTCGTTCCTTCCAGAAATGATTAGGTCCTAGTTGAGTACTGTCTTAAGTACAGGAGAAACAGGGTTTATTTTTATGAAATTTATATTGTTCCCCAAATGTGGTTCAGGGATTCTGGGCATATTCTAGACCCTTTGAGGGTCAAAACTTTTTTTCACAAGGCTACATGACATATGATTGCAATAGAGTAAATGCAGAGAAGCAAATAATGAAAATGTAATTTTATTTCTGTAAGTCAGACATTAAAGAGATTCGTACATACGTAAAACATCAACACTCTTCTTGATGTTGTTATGAGAAGCAGTTATTTTTTTGTAAACATTTAACATGCAATAGGCATTTACAAGTTACATAAAAGGTAATGAAGGGCTGGGACTGTAGCTGGCAGAGCACTTGCCTATCATGTGTAAGGCACTGGGTTTGATCCTTAGCACCACATAAAAATAAATACATAAAATAAAGGCATGCTGTCCATCTACAACTTAAAAAAAAAAGGGTAATGGTTGTTTAAAAATATTTTTAAAATTTCTTGGCTTAAATTTCTAATAAATACCAGTATATATAAAATACATAAAAGATCTTTGGGGTACTCAGTAATTGACAAAGGCAAATCAAAAAAGTAATTTTAGCAAAATCAAAGTAATGAACTAAAATTCAGTTTCTCAGGCTGGGGTTCTGGCTCAGTGGTAGAGGGCTTGCCTAGCATGTGTGAGGCACTGGGTTCGATTCTCAGCACTACATATAAATAAGGTCCATCAATAACTAATAAAAAATTTTTAAAAACTCAGTTTCTTTTAGAATACAAAGCAAAAACAAAGATGGAAGGGCTTGGTATGTGGCTCCATGGTAAAATGCCCTTGGATTCAATCCCTGGCACCAGAATAAATCAATGAATACTATAAGTTTTTTAAAAAGGTTTCAAGCATTTCAGATTTATGGATGTCTAGCCTGTACCTAGATGTTCTAATGAAAAATTCTCCCAAAGAGTTCTGCAAGCAACCTATAGGAAGGGAGGGTAAGAGTAACTGAAAAGCAGTAAAAATGCTTTATTAGACTTTGCATCTGCATCATAAGCTTGTGTAACTTATGTAAGAGCTTCAGACTACTAACTCTGAAAACTTTCTTGAGATATAATGGTTGTACCAGAAAATGGTACAAGTTTTATCCTGGCAGGTGGGAAAAGAAAAAATTTTTACTATAATAGTTCCCCTGTGTCTGTGGTTTCAATTTCGGAAGTTTCAGTTAACTGTGGTCAACAAATATTAAGTGGAAAATTAGGGAAGTAATTTTACATAGTACATGATAAAATCTTGTTGTCCTCTTTGTCTAGTGTATCTACACTGTACTACACCCACCCATTAGTCAGTAGCCATCCCAATTGTCAGATGGACTGTGACAGTCTTTCAGTAACACTTATTTTAATGTCCCAGAGTGCAATAATTCATATATCTTTTTTAAAATATCATTTTTTTTAAATACCTTCATTTTATTATTTATGTTGTGCTGAGGATCAAATCCAGGGCCTCACACATACGAGAGGCGCCCGCAATTCATCTTAAAGAGAGGTTGTAAAGTTTTTTTTTTTTTTTTAAAAGCAAAAAGGTGGAATTTCTTAAGAAAAATTATAAGCTGAGATTAGAATATATGATAAATTGTTGTTAATCTCTTATGGTGCCTATTTTAAAAATTAAATTTTGTCATAGGTATATATGTATGGGGGCGGGGGGAAATGTAGGTTTCAGCACAATCCACAGTTTCTGACATCCACAGTGGGTTTTGCAATGTATTACCCATGGATAAGGAGGACTTACTGTATTAACAAGTTTTTGTTTTTGGGGGGTATTGAGGATTGAACCCAGGGGTACTTTACCACTGAGCTACATCCTAGCCCTTTAAAAAAAAATTGTTTTTTTAAATTTTGAGATATGGTCTCAAAGTTGCTTAGGGCCTGGCTAAGTTGCTGAGGTTAGCCTTGAACTTGTAAACCTCCTGTCTCAGCCTCTGGAGTCACTGGGATTATAGGTGTGTGCCACCACAACTGGCCTTACTGTATTAGCATGTTAATGGGCTGTAATTGTTTTGGGGAATGTTAGTGTAGTGCTTTCATTATTGATGTTATTATAGATTAAATGTATAATAAAAATATAAGGATGATAGCTGGTAAAATAGGAATTGGGAAATAAACCAATGCTGTCTTTTAGAACTTGCCCCCCCCCCCACCCCCATTGAACCCAGAAGTGAGTAAACTACATTCCTAGTCCTTTTTATTTTGGGACAGGGTCTTAGTTGCTGAGGTTGGTCTTGAACTTGGGATACTCCTGCCTCAGTCTCCCCGACTGCTGGGATAATGGGCATGTGTCCAGTTTTTTCAGTATTACTTACTGCTGAAGTGAAAATGTGATGAAAATGTGGTTGTATTATTTTGTATTCCCACCAGCAAAGTATGAGTTCCGGGTTTCCACATGCTTACTAGCACTTGATAATGCCAGTTACTTTAGCCATTGTTTAGGAATACTAATACTAAAGTTTGAAGAATATATTAAGTTAGTGACAAATTCTCCTTTGGCCTACAAAAGGCAATTGGGAGGGAGTTGTGGACCTACGGTGATGATTTACATACACATTTTTTAAGTCTGTTCTCAGTGTCCTATTGACCTGACTCGACCAATTGATATAAGAAATAACTGCCATGGCATGGTGTTTAGAAGGGATCTCTTAAAACTTACTATAGCTTCTTCTTATCTCCATCCCTCCAAAATGAAAGGATGAATGTACTTCCTTTACAAAGAAAATGGAAAAGTGTCTGATAGAAACTTTGATCTATAACATAAGCTAGACATACTCTCCTTTGATCTATGGAAGAAATTCCTTCTTCTAACCAAGTCTAGTCCCTCTTAAGTTTAAAAATCTTCACTTTACCAAGAACTTGCTCACATTTCAGTCTCTTCCTGTATACTGGGCTTTTAGTAACATTTACTGTATTCTGGTCTCAAATATTTAAAGAAATAAAAGAAGCAAAAGTTTCTCTGGACCTTCTTGCCATCACCTACACTTCTCTTTACAATCATACTTCTTAAGTGTTAGTTTCATACAAATCCCCTTCAACCTTTAGTGTGACTTCAACTCTAGTCATACTTTCAAGGTTGGTTTTGTGGAAGTCACCAGTTACCTTCTTCATTTTGCCTGGATTGTTAGTTACTGTGCCATTAATTAATTCCTTATCATGTTATTTAAAATAATATTTATGTAGTTATCTGTACCTTGCTGTGTATAATAGGAAAAAAACGCTTTCCTACTTTTAAAAACATTTAACTTCAGATGTGGAAGGTCTCACAGTTAGAGGCAACTCTCTAGCAGACACCAACTGGGTGTCCTGTAATTTAGTTCTGACATTATCTGCCTGAAGTTAGATTCCACAGCGTTCAGGCCAGTAAGACTCTCCCTCACTTCCAATGCCCTTTGCAAGTCCCAGGTTGTAAATTGGTATTCTCAGGACTCCCTCCTCCAGTGTGATAATTTGCCAGGAGGGCTCACAGAGTTCAGGGAAACACCTTACTTATGTTTACCCATTCATTTTAAATGATATTATGGAGGATACAAACAACCAGATAGAATAGAGAAAGAAAGATATGTGGGAAGGGGCACTGAGCTTCCCATGAAGCACCCTCCAAGCACTTCCACATATCCAGCAATCTGGAAAGCTGTCTGAACCCTCTCCCTCTTTTTCTGTCTGGTAGTACTGGGGACAGCCCAGGGCCTCAAGCATACTCACCACTGAGCTACATCTCCACCCCCACCTCCACTCCCAATTCGTGATCCTCCTATCTTGACATCTCAAGTAGCTGGGATTGCAAGCAGGTTCCACCAAACCAGCCTTATTTTGGATTGATATGTAGGCTTCATATGTAAGCATGATTGAATAAATCATTGGCCTTTAAAAAATTTATTCTAATTTGTTACACATGATAGCAGAATGCGTTTCAATTCATAGTACACATATAGAGCACAATTTTTCATGTCTCTGGTTGTACACAAAGTAGCTTTGATCAGCTCCTCTCCCCTTTCTGGAGATCAGGATAATGGGTTGGGACTGTAAGTTCAAACTTTTGAATGACAAGGCTGTTTCCCTTGGCAACCAGCCATTGTCCTGAGGCTTTCCTGGCCACCAGTCATCTTATAAACATACAAAAAGATACACTTTGAAGATTACAAGGATTTTAGGAGTTGTGTGCCAGAAAAAGGGACCAAGATCAAATATACATTTATTATAAATCATAGTATCACAGTTGCCAAAGTTTTTAATATTTATGTTCTAATTTATAATGCTCACAGTTCTGTATTTAAATGGAGTCATAAACTTTAATCCTTTTATCATAGGATCACCTTTCTTTTTTTTTTGGTACCGGGGATTGAACTCAGGGGCACTCAACCACTGGGCCACATCCCCAGCCCCCCCACCCCTTTTTCTTTGTATTTTATTAGAGACAGGGTCTCACTGAGTTGCTCAGTGCCTCGCCATTGCTGAGGCTGGCTTTGAACCCGCGATCCTCCAACTCGGGATCCTCCTGCCTCAGCCTCCCAAGTGCTGTGATTACAGATGCGCGCCACTGCGCCTGGCCAGGATCGCCTTTCTTAAATGACTTACCTGATTGGCTTATTTCTCATTCATTTTCGTAAGATGTAAGGTTCATGAGTATTATATTTGAATTCTTGCATCGTTAAGCATGTCTACTCTTTGTCTTTCTTTTTTCTAATTACAGGGATAATCCATGTTCTCTGAAAAATATAATAAAGTGTAATTTATCCTAACATTGCTGTATATATGTGTTTTTCTGTGTCTGTCTTCTTAAATCCCTGTTTTCTCTTTTTTTTGAGCTACTACCCTCTCCTGGTTTTCTCTTGTTGGTTTTCTTCAGTTCTTAAGCTGCTACTCAGTAAGGCCTCCATGTGAACAGCAGCATTGGCCACACCTAGGAGCTTGTTAAAAATGTAGAATATCTAGCTTTGGACCTACTAAATCAGAGGCTACATTTTAACAGGATCCCAAGATGATTAGTAAGCATAATAAAGTATGAGAACTATTAGACTCTACTAACTCTTTAATGAAGAATCTTTAAATGTTGGGATTTGCCTCATTTTAGTCAGACTTGACTTCTCTGTGACTCCAAATACCATCCTGACCAGTTTTAACCTTTGTATATCAGTCTTTTTTTTTTTTTTTTCTTGTTCTTGGGGATTGAACCCATGGAATTTTGTCCCCAACACTTTCTTCTGTATTTGAACTGTTTTGATGGATCTTTTTAGATATCTCACAGACATCTCATTCCTATTATTATTATTATTTTGGTGCTGAGGATTGAACCTAAGATTGCCTTACCACTGAACTGTGTACATCTCCAGCCCTTTTTATCTTGAGACTGGGTCTTGATAAGTTGCTGAGGCTGATCTTGAGCTTGTGATTCTGTCACAGGCTCCCCAGTAGCTGGGATTATAGGTGTGTGCCAGTTGTATTTTATTAACCATATTTCAGTATTTAAGAGTAGTGCTTGATGGGCTGGGATTGTGGCTCAGCGGTAGAGCGCTCGCCTAGCACGTGGGCGACCCAGGTTCGAACCTCAGCACCACGTACAAATAAAACACATTGAATAAAACACATTGTGTACACCTAAAAGCTTTGAAAAAAAGCCTTTAAAAAAAAAAAAAAAAAGTCGTGCTTGAGTTTTCAGAATTATCATCAGGAAAAATTAAACTTAGGAAAAATGTACAATTAAAAAATATTCTTTTACTGCTATGGTTTGGGAAGCTAAAATATATATTTTATGACAATGTTTGATTTTTAACTTTTGGCATTTAAAACAGCTTGAAGCTGTTATTTTTAAGGAGTCTTGCCTTGATTTTGTTAGTCTTAAAAATAGAAACAGTGTTTAACATTATAATTTAACAACATTTTCGACATAATACCTATCACAATGTCAACTAAATGTAGAAAACACTTTTTTCACAAAAAGGCATTCTGAGAAAGGTTTTTTGTTGTTGTTGTTGTTTTTTTTTTTTGGTACTGGGGATTGAACCCAGGGGTACTTAACCACTTAGCCACATCCCCAACCCCCTTTTAATATTTTATTTAGAGACAGGGTCTCGCTGAGATGCTTAGGGCCTCACTTTGAACCTAGTGATCCTCCTGCCTCAGCCTCCTAAGCCATTGGGATCACAGGCACGCGCCAGCCGCCTAAATGTTTTAATGAAGTTTTATTTAACTCATATTCCTAATGCAAAATACAGGTTCCTAATCTGATAACTATTATTTTTGTTAATGTTTTTTCCCCTTCTTTTGGTGCTAGGAATTGAACCCAGGGCCTCTCACATTCTGGGCACATGCTCTAACAGTGAGCTATTACACACACACACACATACACACACACACACCGCCTTGTAACTTCATTTTATAATAAGTACTGTGTAGTTTGTAAGAATAATTTTGGGGAAGAAAAGAAACTGTAGCAATATTTGCATCCTATCCCTTTTACTAAATTAAGAATATAATTTTTTTTTCAGTTTGTTTTCAATCAAATTATCATTTTTTTCTTTTTAGGGGTGGGAAATGCAAGGGGATTGAACCCAGGGCCTTGTATATGATACAAGCCTGTGTTGTACCATCAAGTCACCCCCTCCCCCGACTAATCTTTGTAAAACATATTTTCCTTTTCTCTCTTTTAAAGGAAATATAACTAAAAATTACCAGTATCATATAACAGATAACTCATTTATCCCACCCAGTCTTCCTGATTTCTCTTCCTCTCCCATGTTTTGTTTATAACTTGCTTTACAATATATGGTGATCCTTTTTCCATATTCAACTTCATTTCTCCATTTAAAACTCTTACAGGTATTTGTAAAAAGAACAGTTTTCCACATGGAATGGAGAATAAAGGATTATTTCCATTTAAACTTTATACCAAATTGGGCTTGAGATGTAAGGTAGATAATAGAGTACTCTTGCTAAATTTTGGGTTTTCATTAATTTTGGATTCTATAGACTTGTCTTAGTGAAATACAGTTTTTGTGAAAATTTCAGCTCTTTTAAAAACCATTGTAAATAAAAATATTCTGCCTAATTAGGAATTAGGATTTATTGTGCTAAATAAATAAGCTAAAACGGTGGTTGAACTCAGGCAGACATGTTTGGTCTCAGGTAAATAATTTATTTTGGATATGTACCACCCACTATATACATAAAACTACTAATCTCACTTAAGCCAGACAAAAGTCATTTGAGGCTAGAAATAATCCCAGTTTTACAGCTGACCAAGTGATGGAGCCTGGATGCGACTTCAGTATGCTCTTGTCTTTACTGTCTTTAACTCCTTTGTTGAGGGATTTGTACACAGAGTAATGGTTTTCAGACAGTGCTGCAAGGCTCTGTAGTTTTTGGGGGTTTGGTAATCAGGCATCCACCTTCACTTGTTTTAAGCATTTGGGTTCTCTTGGTATGTTTGGAGGCGTTTCTCTACATAAAATGTTTGAAGTCTCCTGCTCTAGAAACCCCAAGATCTAGGTAGAATAAATACATATTAGACTATGAAAAGTGCAGGTAATAGTAATTTGTCCCTGGGACAGACAGTATCTATTTTTCAATTATATTTCTGTTCTTAGAGATGTTTTGTGTAGCCTAATATTAAAATGAGGTTAAGGCGATTGAACACAGTATTTATAGGGTGGGAAAGTGATTAGAGTTGAAATTTGTTGCTGAAGGTTGGTAATATACCATTCCCTGCATTGAGTTCACTCACTACCGGTTCTTGGTAAATTTAAAGGCTTCCCTCAGCATGATGTAATGACAGGTTAAACCTCTGAACACTCTAGCTGACGCAATGCAAATCTAGCTCACAGGACTTTATGGGGCAAGGGTAAAGCTTGTTTAAAAACAAAACAAGCTACTCTTAAGTTTAATGGGGCCATTTAAGATGGCTTTCCCAGAGTGGGAAGAAAATATAATCTCGATTTGGAGGTTGGAGTAACAAATTTAATGTGTCTTTAGTGTGTTTACTTACTCTCACTGCAAAAGGCTTTTCACAGAAAGTGGGGGAGTATAAATTATGCTGCCAACGGGAAGAAATGAAGTGAGTTAGAATTGAAGAAATATGGTAGTTTGGTAAATACTGTAGTTACTGGATGAACTAGCAAGAATGCTTTTACTATATGAAAACGTGAGTTCGCAGGATTAACTTGGATAGTATAATTCACTTGGATAGTGTAATTCATGTAGAGAACGATGTTTGTCCGGCCACGTTTCCCTTATTCCCTGGGTAGTTCTTTTAAATAAATTGCTGATCTACAACCGTTTCAACCCACAAAAAGCATGCTCTACCTAAACTTAAGTTGGTGGAAATGCTGAGGATGCGAGGTCGCTGGCCGGGTTGGCGCTTCCCAGGCCTGTGGGGAGTTGTGGGGCCGCCCTTGGATGTGGGCAGGGCTTTGGGGCATAGCACCACCCTCCTGCGCTGCCCCGCCCCCGCGCAAGCAAGCCGCAGGCCGCCGCCCTGGGCGCGGCAAGCCCTGGGCCGGCCTGGGTTCCTGGAGTTGGAGCCGGCTTTCCCAGCTGTGGCCTCAGTCCGGTTGCCAATGGCTCTCCCTGTGGCTGCCGCTGCTTTGGCGGCAGGCGTGCCCTTCTAGAGCTTGCTCCCAGAGCACTCCTGCTCCAGAGCCAGCGCCGTGCACTCTGCAATTCCGGCCCATCACCCCCTTTTAGCGGGAGCCTAGTCAGTGAAGCAGGGGAAGACAAACTTGTGAGATGGACGAAAGATTAGGCTACTGCAGAGGACAGCTCAGCCATAGCTCCCATTTTTGGAGGCGCAGGCAAATTTGAGCTCACAGGGAGGTGTGGTTGCCTCCTGTGGACCGAAGGCCTTCATTTTTTCCGCCTCTGTAGCCTGTGCTTGAAGAAGTCCGACCTCACAGTCTGCTGTGCTTAAAAACAGGAGTTGGCAAGGAAGGACTTCTGTTACAGATTGTCGTTGCTGCTTGGGGAAACGCAATGCGCTGCCTGACTTCTCATGACGGGAAAGCCTACCTTACCCTTTTTGTACTCCTGGAGGGGAGTCTTGCGCACATGTTTACCTGCGGCTAGGACAAGGAAGAGAAAAGGTATTGATGTGAAAAGACTGGGTTCCTGAAACTGAAACTTGAAAGCTGTAAATCAGTGAAATCTGGTTAAAGGAATGGCTGCAGCATAATTTACCTTTCGGAGTGTGGCAGTGATGTTTCATTTAAGCTGCTATACTTTTCTCTTTAAATGAAACTTCAGGTTATGTCATGACTCAGGCTATTCTTGGTTCCTGTTGCAGGGCTGCTGTGTGGTTGGGATTCCTTCTCTGGGTCAAGAAGGAGCTGGGTTCCACGTTTGAAGCTTTGGAAGGTTATAGAAGTTGCTATCCTTTAATACCTCCGTTCTTGAGAAATAAATGTCTTCATTTCACTTGTTTTTCACACTTTGAATAGGAATTAAAATATGATTTCTACATTGTTTGTAAAGTAATTTTATAATGCAAGCCTGAGCTATTGAAGATAACTGTTTTGGTAGGTTAAGGAATTGAACAAGTGTTTTTTTTTTTTTTTTGCTCAGTAGCTATATTATGCTAAATATAAACTGAGCTTACTGCCTTTTGTTGTAAATAGCTGTTTGGTTTAGTAATTTGAAAGGTAATTGGGGGCTTAGACTGTGCCCAAAAAACCACTTTTGCATTATTGTGTTGCTCACTTCCCAGCTGTGGCCCCAACATATAATAGACCACTCAATAGGCATAGAGCATACAAGAAGGTGTTTTGGCAGTGCTCAGCCCATTGTTTTACAAGTGACATGAAATGGATAGATCATCATACATGCAGAGAATTTATACAGAGGGACACTGGATTATAGGAGAGCTCCTTTATAGTCCCTTTGTCAGGACAGCTGGATTACTCAAGGCTTCAGGTGTTGCGAGTTGGTTCATGTTTTTCTAAGTCTGTAGGATGAGCCACATTATGATGGAATTCAGTTATACTGTGTGTGTGTGTGTGTGACCAAATTCAGGACCTCACACTTGACAAATATTGTCAGTGTTGTCACCACACTTGTTTCCCTTTAGGATATTTCCTTAGTCACAAAGGAATTAATTTTTTCACACCCTTTGCCCCATTTACAGTATCTATTGGTAACCACTTGAATAATCAAGAACCCAAATTGTATCTACCTGGTCACATTTGTAACCGCCATCATTTCTTAAAAGTTCTTTGCCACAGATTAATGATTATAATTGAGAAAAAACATTAAATTTGAAACTTAAGTTTTTTGTAGAAACATATCTTAGTATAATAGTTCCCGGGAGTACACTCTAAGGATATCAACAGCCTGATTGATCTTGTATCACTCCTAAGACAAATAATGACCTGCCATATCCCAGCAGAGGTAGATTCGTGGAAAAGGTACCTTGTTTTGTGTATATTTGATTCAGCCTGACTAGTTTGTTACATTATTGATCATCTCTTCCAGATGACATTTATCTGTTAAGTGATGTTTGTTATTATCCTGATGACTGTTTCAGCTACACTGTAAACCCCAGGGTACAAGGAATTCTTTACCTGTTGACTTCATCCCTCATTCCCCATGTTATGTCTCTCTCTGTGTGGTGTTTTTTCATCATCATCATCCTTTTTCCCTACCCTCTTTTTCTGATTCTTCTTTCCCCTTGTACCTTATATCTGATTTATATTGTAGAATGGAAGTAGAATAGAATGAGGTACTTTTTCTAAATACTAGACTTAAAAATTTTTATTTAAGGATGACTCTATTTCCCAAGTCTTCCCTAACATTTGGGGTGGGCACAGATCAGTAGGAAGCAGTACCTAGCTGATGTTAACATTTTGTGGAAGACTTAATAGATGAAGATAGATAATGAGATGGCAGTAGGCTTTTCCCCAGTGATGCCCTGTACCCAACTCGCAAAATATACCTGTAGAAAAGATGCTGTTCACCACTGATGATGATGATCAATTTGATGATCTTTGGCATATGAACCATATAGGACTTATAACTCCCAGCAGCTGACTCAGAATTGGAAAGAAAGAGATGGCTTTAGGGACTCTTGAGAGGACAAAGTCAAATCCAAACATATTTGATTATACTTAAGGTCCTATTTAATATAAAGTGTCTCTTTAGTTGTTTATGTTTCAGTTTCTCTTTTAGCCTTTCTTATCATGTATACTCCATCCAAAGATAATTTTTAGTACTTTTAAAATAAAAGGAATTTTAAGTATGTTCTGAAACATTTTGAAAAGGCTTTGTCAGCGTTTAACTCCCAATAACAGATGTACATTTAATAATTTGTTTTGGTTTTCTATATGATTTAAAAAAATATCTTTGGTTGTAGATGGACACAATACGATACCTTTCTTTAATTAATTATTTTTTATGTGGTGCTGAGGATCGAACCCAGTTTATCACACATGCTAGGCAAGTGCCCTACTACTGATCCACAACCCCAGCCCCTATATATGCCTTTTAAACCCTATTTTATTTCCTTTATCTTTTTATTCACAGTAAATTTTGCATGAAACTTCGAAGTTTTTCTGGCATGTAAACACTATTTATAAAATATAAGTTGTAATTATTCTTCCATTTATTTATTTATTTTTTTATTACAGAGATGAGCCGTCAGACTGCTACAGCATTACCTACTGGTACCTCAAAGTGTCCACCATCCCAGAGGGTGCCTGCCCTGACTGGCACAACTGCATCCAACAATGACTTGGCGAGTCTTTTTGAGTGTCCTGTCTGCTTTGACTATGTGTTACCACCCATTCTTCAATGTCAGAGCGGTCATCTTGTTTGTAGCAACTGTCGCCCGAAGCTCACATGTTGTCCAACTTGCCGGGGCCCATTGGGATCCATTCGCAACTTGGCTATGGAGAAAGTGGCCAATTCAGTACTTTTCCCTTGTAAATATGCATCTTCTGGATGTGAAATAACTCTGCCACATACAGAAAAAGCAGACCATGAAGAGCTCTGTGAGTTTAGGCCTTATTCCTGCCCATGCCCTGGTGCTTCCTGTAAATGGCAAGGCTCTTTGGATGCTGTAATGCCCCATCTGATGCATCAGCACAAGTCCATTACAACCCTACAGGGAGAGGATATAGTTTTCCTTGCTACAGACATTAATCTTCCTGGTGCTGTTGACTGGGTGATGATGCAGTCCTGTTTTGGCTTTCACTTCATGTTAGTCTTGGAGAAACAGGAAAAATATGATGGTCACCAGCAATTCTTCGCAATTGTACAGCTGATAGGAACACGCAAGCAAGCTGAAAATTTTGCTTATCGACTTGAGCTAAATGGTCATAGGCGGCGATTGACTTGGGAAGCGACTCCTCGATCTATTCATGAGGGAATTGCAACAGCCATTATGAATAGTGACTGCCTAGTCTTTGACACCAGCATTGCACAGCTTTTTGCAGAAAACGGCAATTTAGGCATCAATGTAACTATTTCCATGTGTTGAAACGGCAATCAAACATTTTCTGGCCAGTGTTTAAAACTGTTGCATTCAATTTCACAGGAGAATTAGGCACCCATCTGCCTACCAACCTGAAACTCTTTTGGTAGGTGGAAGCTAGACACATGAAGGTAAATAAAAAGAAAGGCTGTTAAATACAGGAAACAGTTGCATGTAGTAACACTAATATATTTAAAAATAAGTCAACAGTAAACCACTGAAAAATATATATATATATATATACACCCAAGATGGGCATCTTTTGTATTAAGAGAGCAAGCATTGTAAAATAATCCTGACTTTTGTGTTTGTTGTAGATTGATTGCATCGTTGAAAATATTGTTTTTTTTTTCTTTCTTATTTTTTTTTTGCGTGCTTTGTGTGTATGTGTGTGTGTGTGTGTGTGTGTGTGTGTGTGTGTGTTTTTCCTTTAACTGACAAGCCATCTGAGTGGTCTTGGACCACTGCTTCTCCCTTTGTGAGTCAATACATAGTGCTGCTGGTTGTTTTTTTTTTTTTCTTTTTCTTTTTTTGGGGGTGTGTGTGTGTTTGCTAATTTTTATTCTAGTTTTTCAATAAATAAATTCAACTTTCTTTTCTGTAATTTCAGGTTTTTCCTCACTTTTTTTGTACCTTTTTAAAGTTAGTGTCTTTTTGATATACGTAATTGTTTATGGTAAAGTTTGTGTTCAATACATATTTTTCCCCTCATTAATCAGTTTATTAGAAATATTTTAAATTCAGCTATTTTGTGAAGATATGAGTCCCAGGAAGGAAAGGTTACATCAAAGAAAAATTATCAAAAGCTGTTTAGAGCAACTAGAAGGTGGTCTCTTTTTCTTCTCTCATCCTCTTTTCCAGTCAAGTCATACCTTCAGGCTTACTCTGAAAAGTTAGGGAATATATTCTGATTTATATAAATACTAAAAAAAATCAGGCTTTTTTCTTTCTCAAATATCTTGGACAAATCACATGTTTAGAAATTTGTTCTTGTATTTATTGGTTTTGCAGAAGAAGGCATCGTCATACACAGTATTTGTAATTAAGAGCAAATCATTTGTTTTTTTTTTTTAAAAAAAAGGCAGTTTGCAAAAAAAATGTTTTTTGGTCTTTTATAATTCTCATTAAATGATTATCTGGCAAATTAAAAAATCTTAATGTGTCTGCTTTAGCTGTAAGTTTGGTGAAGTCCAGAGTCATTTTCCTGTTCCATTTTGTGCTTTAATTATACAGCAGAAAACAGTGTGCTGTCACTCTGAAGTGTGGCAGAGTTTTATTCTAAGTGCAGCAGTAGGAGCCAGGCACATGGCCTCTGGACTGCCCCTGGCTCCCCTCATCTCCACCCCTCCAACATTTTGATTTTCCATAAGGGAAATCAGCAAAATTCAGGAGAAAGATTGACTAAAACGCTGATCACTTTTGTCGTTTTAAAAACAAAAGTGAGTTTTTGGTATTTCATAGCTCTACTGGTTAAGTGTCTTGGCTCTGCTTCACTTACAGCTGTGTGACCTTGGGCCCTAGTTTCCCAATGTGCAAAAAGGGGTTAAATCATAGTAGCTACCTCACAAGATTAAATGAGATACAGTAAAGTTACCGGGATCAATGCTTTGTACATATTAAACACCCAACAAATGTTCCTGGAATTATTAATTTTTAAAAAAAATCTTGGTACTTAGAAGTGTGAAGAATTTTGTTTCATTAAAACCTCAGGTTTTGCCAGGTGTGGTGATACAGGCTTGTAATCCCCAGTGACTCCAGAGGCTGAGGCAGTCTGAGGCAGGAAGATCACAGTACTTTGCGAAATCCTGTCTCAAGTATAAAATAAAAACAGGACTGGAGATGTCGTTCGGTGTTTAGGTCCCCCTGGGTTCAATCCCTAGTATCAAAAAATAAAAAGCCCTCAGTTTTTACTAATTTAAGTAATTTTGTGTGTTTGACAGCTAGCTAGTAAAGCTGACATTTTTATATTGGTTTAACTTAAATTTAAGTCATCTTTCTATTCTTGGTCTGCAGGGATAAGCTCTATAGCCACATTTCTTGGTCCATTTGAAATTTTGGTTTATTAGGTCTAGCTCTTGTTCTTGAATTGCTTTTGTTGTTATAATGAATGGTTTCTATTAATTTCCCTATTAAACACCCACTTCTTTGGGTGTTTTCTTTCACATTTTATGGGGTAGGTGTAGGTGATACTCTGTTATTTTGCTTTTATACTTTTTTTCCCCCATGATTCTGGGGACCAAACCCAGGGTGGGTAAGTGCTGTACCACTGAGCTATATCCCCAGCCTGATTTGAGTCATGGACCAGTTTAGTGTGTTGGTGATCATTGGAAAGCCTTTTTTTTTTTTCTTTTTGCTTTGATTTTTATTATGTATGACTTATGTTTTGTTTAACACCCACATTTCTGCAAACTAGATTTTCATGAGTGGCTGTAGATTGCTTAGCTCTCAAATAGTAGTATGTGTCCCCTTCACACAAGAGCTCTTTTTATATCCAGGAATCTCTACAATGATAGAATTTTATTCCATTCAGATTCCTGAATGAAAGAATTGGTAAGTAATCCAAAGTATAAAAACTAAATGAAACAATATACCTGAGGTCAGTCTGTGACTGCTGACAAAAGTAAGACCAGAATATAACACAATGAGTAGAAGGTGTGGCTAACCAACTGGTACTGTGGTTATCTGAATAGGTTATACAAGAAAGGTAGACAGTGTTAAACTATAGACTGAACATTATGGATGTTCCAAGTGCCAAGGATTATCTGATGATTTACCACTAAAACAGATCATTTACCAAAAGAACTTCACAGTTATTTAAATGTGGCTTTATCCAGACTAAACTGTTGATACTTACCAAGCAACTAGTAAAATCTGGTGGCATACATTATGGGCTCTAGACTTTAAATGCTTGAACTGACTTGATACCAAGTAACTTTTTTATTTAACCTTTGCCTGATTCCTCTGTAAAATGGCCTAATGGTATCTACTGGTGTAAGGGAATGGGGTGGCTTATCATTAGGCTTGGCTCTGTAGTCCAGTGTCTTGCCTAGCTACACATTTTCCCTATCCTTATATAGATTTAAGCAATTTCTTTACATTTTAGTTGTAATGTTCTGAGGCCTTTCTAAATTCTGAGAAGCATTAACAAATTTGTAGGAATTAATGTAAAAATGGTATGAAAGAATGCTGAATTTTGTAAAGTCACATTTGACAGGCTTGCACTATTATGTAAAGATTAGAATTTAGCCTGAAAATTTTCAATTCCCTGGAAATGAGCTGATAACATCAGATTTGAAGTTATTTAACATTTTTTTAGCAATGCTAAATAGATTGAATAACTATTCTTTAGTTCATTAAGTACAGACCATAGTATGTTTCAAATAAGTGAATTTTTATTGCAAATAAATCTTTTCTTAGGTTTTAAAACAGTTGTATCAAAGTAATTTTAATTCTATCAATGACCAGTCAATTGCCTGTTGTTTATTTATTCAGGTATTTCCAATATTTCTTTCTTGTTTTGGTGCTTTAAAAAAAAAAATAATTTTCTTTGTAGGATTCACTACATGTTAGTAAAACAAAACAAAACAATGAGCATTAATATTGGACCATGAAGCCGGGCGTGATGGTGCACGCCTGTAATCCCAGCACTTGGGAGGTTGAGGCAGGAGGATCGCGAGTTCAAAGCCAGCCTCAGCAATGGCAAGGCACTTAGCAACTCAGTGAGGTGTCTCTAAATAAAATACAAAAAAGGGCTGGGGATGTGGCCCAGTGGTCGAGTGCCTCTGAGTTCAATCCCTGGTACCAAAAAAAAAAAAAAAAAATTGGACCATGAATCAAATTGGTGGCTGCAGTCTGATTTCTTCTAATTTTATTTAAAGCTACTAAAGTTTTCATGGGGACAGGGCTCAAGTACTGCTTTTCATTTTGGCCCAAGTAATGTGAGCTTGAACATGTTATTTCATTAAAGCAAAACAAAACTACTTGATGTTTACATCTAATAATCCCACTTAATCTTTGGGTTTTGGAAGGAAATTAACAATTTTTGTGACATAATAATAACTCATTTCAGTAATAAAGGAAAGTATTAAGTGGACAAGTTGATTACCTGACAACACAGGTTGACTTGGGTAGGGGCATGTGTGGGCCAGTTACCTAGCTAGTATTGGAAGTTCGTGGTAGATGCCACTAACAACTGTGTCCAGATGGGAATCAAAATCCTCTTACCTCAAGCAGCCAAAACCTAGGTGTTAACTGGAAATGAAACTCATTTGTTTCTGAAGAAGATCTGTGGTATGGCCAGAATGCAATTTTTAAATTTTATGTTGGGGGCGAATCCAGGGCCTCTCAAATGCTTAATAAGCACATGTTCTACCACTGAGCTACACACCCATCCCAGAATGCAAGTCTTGATTGCTATCAGGAAAAGGGAAGGAAATCATGTGTTCTAGCACATACACTGTATGCCCCCCACCCCGACTCATTTCAAGAAAATTTCAGGTGTTTAATATTCAGGGAAACTTACCTATGGTCACATATATGCCCACTGATAAATATTTTAGGAACAATTACTTAAACAGTCTTTTTCACTGAATTTACAGGTAATCAAGTGACTAAGAATCTCAGCCTCTAATGCATGGTTGTTCATGGTAAGGTTTAAAAGGGGACCAAAAAATGGGTAGAACCAAGTAAAAATGTATATACTTCTATTAGAAATATAAAATTGATAACCAAGGCCTTAAACCTTTAGTTTTAATTCTTTAATATTAAAAGCCTATGCATTAAAAAAATGTGGAGTACTGGTTAAATACATAGATAACAAGGTCAACATTTTCAATACGAAGTCTCATCTTAAACAAGGAAGTCTTAGGGTAACATTTTCACAAACAGTGCTAGAAAAAGATAATTCAGCCTCACAAGTTGTTAGGGAAATGTGAACCAAAATACTAATTGTCACACTCATTAGGAAGGCTGTTATCAAAGTGTTGGCAAGGATGTAGAAAAAAACTGGAACTCCTGTGCATTGCTGGTGGGCATGTCAAATGGAGTAGCAAAGATGGAAAAGAAATTTGGTCAAAAAGTTTGGATTATATTGTTTTAATTGTGATGCCGTAATAAAATACTGAAGACTGGGTAATTTATAAAAGACAAATTTCTTTCATATCTGGAGACTGGCCAAGTCTAAGATTAAGGCTCCAATAGGATCAGTGTCTGGTGAGGGCCTGGTCTCTGATGCTGAGATGGAGTCTTGTTGCTACCTCCTCACATGGGGGAAGGAATGGAAGGGCAAAAAGAATCTAGCTGAAAAGAATCTAGCAGGTTCCCTTGAGCCCTTTTCAAGGCTACTAAATCCATTCATGAGAAGAGCCCTTGTGACCTAATCAATCACCTACAGGCTTATGCCTCAATTATTAATAGTGTCTCATGACCAAATTTGGCACATGAATTTTGGGGGACATTCAGACCACAGCACATATGATCCAGCAATTCCACTTTTGGACAGATACCTAAAAAGAACTGCTTAGCAGGGTTTTCCATGGGTACAGTTTATTAAAAAAAAAAAAAAAAAAAATAGCGTGGACAGCAGTTAACACTGAATGTCATTGATGTGCCTGAATTGTATATTTAGACATTTAGAAATGGCAATATATTTTGCCCAATTAAAGAGGTGAAGAAACAACTCAGATTTCAAACAAACATTGTCTTCCCAACAACAGAAAAGTTCTCACATGGGGAAGACTATCAAGATTTTCTCAGAGGCTTCTTTCAAAAGGGAAGACATGTTTAAAGCAAGAGGGCACAGAGGAGGCCTGAACGCTATACACAAGTTCAAGCTGCATATTCAGGACCAAGGAAGAATATGGAGAACCAGAGTTTTACTAAATGTTGTTGCCACTCTGGGTGGAAATAGGCAGAGCAATTTGGGTGTGGATTAGCTCCCTCTGGTTCCTGAAGGCAAATTAACAGTCCTGGCATGTTTCTTTTATTCCCCTGTGTGAGATGACTGCATAGAAATAAAATTACAGTAGTTGATAAGATAGTCAATGAAATGTTTTTGAATGTCCTGATGTTCTTTGTTTCCCAATGTGTCATAGCAGGCCATAGCTGAGTATTGGGAAACTTTCAGACCTTGTTCTGATCCAGGAAGTTCCAAAATATATATACATATATATATAATTTTGTACTGGGGATTGAACCCAGGGGAGCTTAACTACTGAGCCACATCTGCAGCCCTTTTTACATTTTATTTTGAGACAGGGTCTTGCCAAGTTGCTCAGGCTGGCTTTGAACTCTCCATCCTCCTGCCTCAGCCTCTGGAGCTGCTGGGATTATGGGCATGTGCCACTGCTCCCAGCTCTGTTATCTTTTGTAATATATTTTGACTCTAGAAGTCCATTACTGGCTGGAATAATTAAAATTGCTTAATGTTATTTTAATATATATATATTTTGGTACTGGGGATTGAACTCAGGGGCACTCAACCACTGGGCCACATCCCCAGCCCTTTTTTTGTATTTTATTTAGAGACAGGGTCTCACTGAGTTAAGTGCCTTGCCGTTGCTGAGGCTGGCTTTGAACTCTCGATCCTCCTGCCTCAGCCTCCCAAGTGCTGGGATTACAGGTGTACGCCACTGCGCCCGGCCTTACATTATATTCTAATCTTCACAGTAATAGCATAGTAGGTACCACTATTTGCATTTTACATATAGGAAAAGGAAGATACAAAAAGTTTACACAGCTAGAGCTGTGCTTCATAGCTATCCTACTATCTTGGACTAAACCACAGAAGATAGGCATGGGAAGTAGACAGACTTGGGAATTGGCACAAGAATACTAAAAGAAGTGGGAAGCAGGAGTCAGAATTTGAAGCTTAGGGACCATTCCCTAAGAGGGATAGCTGCGCTTCCCTCTGGGGACTGAACTTTCTTGAGATTATAGGCACCCAGGACCAGGATGTTTGTTTTCCACAAGGACAAATAGTTGGCTATATTTTCATCTTTGCCAAGTTCCCCTTCTAAGTGATTGGTTCCAGGATCCAATAAAACCTACAGGTGAGTCTGCTGAGGTAATGGTTTACACCAATGGTTCCTGAAGTTGTCTATCAGAATTACCTGGAGGGCCCCGGGTCTCCAGAGTTTGTGTCAGGTCTGCAGTGGCCCTGAGGATTTTTATTTCTGACAAGTTCTCAGGTAATACACATGCTTCAGTTCTGGGGATTACACTGAGGACTAGAGATTCCACTGAAGACAAGAATTCTATTTTTATCAATTTATTAACATCATGTTTTCATAATAAACGCTAGCCACTAGTTGAGTGAGGTTCATTACTCTTGTGATTTTGTTTGTTACTCCTACCGGTGTGAATAAAATCAACTTGTCAGTCTCTTCCAGTTTTTCCAAATTTTAAATTCTAACAGAGATTTGGGCCTACAATTTGCTATTTACAAGACCAGGTCTGGTCTTGACAGTAAAGCCACCATCAAAAGCTGCATTAAGAACTTCATCCAGGCAGCTCGCTGTGACAAAACTTAAATCCTGTCGTACATTGCTTGGGATTTCTTCAAGGTCCTTTTCATTCCTCTGAGGAATAATGATTTGCTTTAGTCCTGCTCTGTGTGCTGCCAGAACTTTGTCTTTAATTCCACCCACCTGTAAGGAGAGAAAACACTTTAAGGTTTGTGATCACCCTCAAGCTGCGGAAGAAACCATGATCCAACTTCCTTTCACTGAGTTTAATTAAGACATCTAAACCATCTTCCATTTTATTAACAGTATAAGCTAGGAAGCCATTAAGAAGGTTTAAAAACAATAATCTTTTTTGTTTGTTACCATTACATTAAATTGTTTTAAATGAGAGAAAATTAAATTTTTGATAGGGGTGGGTGGGTACCTCATTTACCAACAATTCCTTTTTCTTGGCAAGGTTAACATTCCATTTTGTAATCACACCAATCTTCAGGTTTATTCTGAAAAACTATAGCATTATTTTGACCATAAATACTATTCTTAGTAAATGGATAAATGTTTGAAGACATAAATATATACTTGATTTAAATATCCAACAACGTAACATGTCAGACATTATGTGGTACCACATTAATATGTATGATTTTCATATTTTTATATTATGTTAAAAATGAAATTAAGGGGCTGGGGATATAGCTCAGTTGGTAGAGTGCTTGCCTCGCATGCACAACACCCTGGGTTCAATCCCCAGCACCAACGGGAAAAAAAATTTTTTTTTAAGTAGGAAAAAAAGATGTGATTGCCAAAGTAGGAAAAAAAAATTTTTAAATGTTGCTACAGAGCTTAGTAAACCAGGACCTCTGTATCATTTCATGAAGAAAACATATCTCAAGGCTATTTAGGTAGTTTTAAAATATACCCACAATGGCCCTTTGAATGTGGGCCATGTTTTATGACTCCTTTATAATAGAGTGTGGTGGGAGTGATACTATATAACTTTCAAGGTCAAGTCATTAAAAAAAAAAAAAAAAAAGCACTTCTTCTTGGCTAGATATCTGATCACATCCCCCAGAGGTAGGCGGCAAGTCACCGTGTTTGAGGTTACCCACACAACTTATAGAAAAGCGTGCAAGAGTGGGGATCTGGGGTCTCCTGCCAACACCACACCCAATTTGCTAGTCATTTGCATGAGCTACCTTGGAAGCAGATCCAGCCTTATTCAATCTTCATTTGACTGATCTGACTGGTAGCTTGACTCTAAGATGAGAGACTTCGAGCCAGAAAAATGTAGCCAAGCCTCTCCTGAATTTCCGAGCCATGGAAACTTTTAGAATAAAAAAATACTGTTTGGAGGTGCTCTCAACCACACCATCTACAACAGGTAATTCCTAGAGACAGCACTGGGAGCCTTCCAGCCATCTGCTCTATCAGGCCTTCCTGCACAGTTGTCACACTACCCCTCATCCTTTTACCCCACTGTCATCCTCTGAAGTTTCCTTCATGCCACTGGAAGTACACTCAAATGTACCATCTTCAAAAAGAATGTAAGATAAATGGATTCCATTTGCACAAAGTAAAAAGTCTATTTTGCTTTCATACTTCATAGTAACGCCATGTACACAAGACTAAATTTAAGATCATTTACAGTTTTTTTTTTTTTTTTGGTACCGGGGATTGAACTCAGGGGCACTGGAACACTGGGCCACATCCCCAGCCCTTTTTTGTATTTTATTTAGAGACAGAGTCTCACTGAGTTGCTAAGTGCCTCGCCATTGCTGAGGCTGGCTTTGAACTTGGCGATCCTCGTGCCTCAGCCTCCCAAGTGCTGGGATTACAGGTGTGCGCCACCGCGCCCTGGCTCTTTTCTCAGTTTTGAAGGTACTGCACATCTAATGGCACTTATGAGACAGCTTTAATCCTTGGTGATCTGCAAAGCCAAGAGGATGGTTGGTACAGGTCCTTCAATATGAAGATACCTTCAGGGCTGGGATTGTGGCTCAGCGGTAGAGCGCTCGCCTAGCACGTGCGCGGTCCGGGTTCGATCCTCAGTACCACGTACAAATAAACGCATTGTGTACAACTAAATCAAATAAATAAATATTTAAAAAAATATGAAGATACCTTCAATTAGGGGAATGTTCCATTTTTTCTTTGACAATTTGTTTCATTCCTCTTTCTTCTTTGCCACAATAGTCCCATTAGATGCTGGATCTGTCAATTGTTTTTAACTATAATTTTCACTGTGTGTGTGTCAGAGAGGGGTCGGGGTAAGGAGACTGGGGAGTAAATTTAGGGGTGCTGAGCTACATCCCCAGCCCTTTTTTGTATTTTGAGACAGGGTTTCGATAAATTGTCCAAGCTGACCTGGAACTTGAGATCATCGTGTCTCGGCCACTGGAGTAGCTAGGATTACAGGTGTGTGCCACCATGCCCACTCTAATTTTTTTTTTCAGAGTAGTTCTTCAATTCTAAAACTGCACTTTTAAATCCAACAGCTTTGTCTTATCTTGTGTTTCTTAAATTGTTTTCTTCAGCCTTAGCAGGTCTTTTAAATGTCACTGCTTTCCTTATGTCTCTTGTAATAGTTTAAACTGAGGGCTTACTCAAAGCTGCTGTGGCTCCTCAGGTAGGCATAGGGAAGCCTTTACATAAGGGCATTTTTATTTGCTCTGAGGGGAGGGAACCTTTCATGTAGGAGGTCTATTTGTTCTATAGAGATGTCAGTGGCTCTTGTTCTCTTGATCTGCATCTTCTGGCTCTGAACCAAGCTTTATCTGGATTTCTGCTGGGAGGTATCTCTACTTCCAATTATGATTCATAACCCAGGACACTTCTATCTCCCCAGAAGTTGGGTGAATTGTCATTTTATCACCCCACTGGTTTTTGAGTATTATAATTTATTCTCCTTTATTCCTTTCTTAGTCTACCATCATGGACCAGGAAACCAAAGTAAGAGCTTATGGTCAATAAAGCACCCCTCATTTCCTTTAGTAGCTCAGCTAGTATGAACTACCACTATTTCTTGAACTATAATAGTTCTTGTTAAGGAAAAGAAATGAATGTTTCTTTTTTGATTGAATATAGACATACAAATACACTGTAATAGAGTAATACATCATAACAGTTTAGAATATTACTTAATTGAACTTTTAAAAATTGGGCAACAGAGTACATTTCTAGTGGGTTGTTTTTTATTTTTTGTTGTTGTTTTTGGTGGTATTGGGGATAGAATCCAGAAGCCCTCTACCACTTAGCTATATCCTCAGTACTTCTTATTTTGAGACAGGGTACAGGTAAATTGCTTTTGCCTTGCTAAATTGCCAAGGCTGGCCTTGAACTTGCAATCCTCCTATCTCAGCTTCCATAATCACTGGGATTACAGGTGGGAGCCACCACACCTGGCTTTTTTATTTATTTATTTATTTATTTTTGGTACTGGGGATTGAACTCAGGGGCACTCGACCACTGGGCCACATTCCCAGCCCCTTTTTTTGCAATTTATTAGAGACAGGGTCTCGGCTGCTAAGTGCCTTGCCATTGCTGAGGCTGGCTTTGAACTCTAGATCCTCCTGCCTCAGCCTGCCAAGTGGTGGGATTACAGGCGTGTGCCACCACACCTGGCACACCTGGCTATTTTTAATGATCTTGATTGGCAGTTCTATGATCTATTTTCACCACTACTTCATAAAATAAGGACTTTCTCAGAGTAAAGAACATTTTTTCTCCTCTCAGTTTGCTGTGAACCTTCCAAAACTGTTATAGACTAATAGTGGTAACTAATCACTTAAAACCCTAAATACTTTCTCAAGTTCTATGCATTTTACTAGTGTTTTTAAAGTAGTTTAAAATAGGGATGGGAATTCCAAGATCCAACAAGTATAGAACTTCTTCAGAATTTAACACTTATAGATATGGTTAATCCTTAAGTCAGTTTCAATTTTATAGTAGTTGTTTTTCTTTAATTCTATCAACTAAATCTAAGGTTTCTATAGGTGGATGGGCAATCTCAAAGGAACTTCAAAGGGTAAGAACTGGGTTGAAAGCTGAAAAACAACTATCCTATTTCATACATGCACAACAGATTTAACAATAGTCAACTAAGACAGACTATAAATCTTCATGTGAATTGGTGATATTTCTGATGACCACACTTAGCAAGTCTTTTAGATGGGAAAACATGGGGAAAATTATAAGATGTTTTCTTAATCAAAAGTTTAAAATATGATTAGCTGGGCGTGGTGGCACATGCCTGTAATCCCAGCACTTGGGAGGCTGAGGCAGGAGGATCACAAGTTCAAAGCCAGCCTCAGAAATGGCGAGGCACTTAGCAACTCAGTGAGACCCTGTCTCTAATAAAATACAAAAAAGAGCTGGGGATGTGGCTCAGTGGTTGAGAGCTCCCAAGTTTAATCACCCCCCAAAAAAAAGTTTAAAATATGATTAATTACAGGTATAAAAATTTAATGTATGTTTAAAACCAAAGTGTTTACAAAAAGAAGACAAACCACTATTAATTTAAATTTTAAATAAATTTCAAGCTATATAAGTAGCTTTTCTATACTTACTGGAAGAACAAGACCTCTTAGTGTAATTTCTCCAGTCATGGCTACATCTGAACGTACTAACCGCCCACTAAAAAGTGAGGCAAGACAGGTTACTATGGTAACACCAGCAGATGGTCCATCTTTTGTGACAGCTCCAGCTGGGAAGTGCAGATGGATGTCTGTGTTGTCAAGAAGATCAAAACTTCCAAAAGCTTTAAAAAGGAAAGAACTATTTTAATGTAGAAACAATGAACCTGTTTTCTTTTTCTCTTAAAAAAGAAAATCAGACAAAAGTGAATGTTTTGGGTAAATGAATCCTTCAAAATATTAATGGATAGTACAATTAGAGTGAAGATCTGGAAGAATAGATTTGTTCTATTCTAAGTAATATTCAAAACAAAGCAAAATAAAATAGACCTTTTGAATTAGTTTCTAGTTCAGTCCTAAAATAGGTATTAGAATCTCCATAGAGGTTCAAAAACATAGTTCTGTAAATGGTGGAATTGATAATTTAAAGCTCATCTTAATCTTTGTCATAGAAATGTGAGATGCCTCCTGAATCATGATCCGAAGGTGGTTGTTCCTTCACAGCTGCATCCCAAGTATTGAAAGCCACGTACCATTAGTCAGATGGTATTTCTTTGCATTGCTGCGGAGCCAGCTAATGGCAAGATGGGCAGACTCCTTCATGACATCCCCTAGCTGGCCAGTCAGTGTTAACTGACCTTCACCATCCATTCGACTTGCCTCCACGAACATGATTTTCCCACCTAAGGGAGTCCAAGCCAAACCTATTGCCACTCCTGGTTGATTCAAACGCTCAGATACCTTGAAAGAAAGAAAGAAAATGATCAGTTATGCCAACAAGTGCCAAGTTACTTTCAGACTAACTTAAAATCATACTATCCTGTAGGGATCTGCTTTTACCATAGAAGACTTAAGTTATATATCTCAACACAGTTATTACCTAACATGATTCTGAGTCATACTCACCACTTACTTTCTGGCTTTCTGCCAGAAGAAATACCTAAACTTCCTCTTTTGGCATTCATCAGAAGCAATTTTACCTTAAAATATGTGTGAATAACTTTGCTTTTTAAGAATCAGATCTAGTTACATGTATTCCAATTTGCAAGAAGCCCAGCAGTTTTATCTATTTAAGTATCTTTATTAGGCTGTACATACATGCGTGCGCTCACATACACACTCCCTCACTCCAGAACCTAACTTCACTGTAGGTAATGATGAATCTGAGGAAATAGAAACCCTCTTATTAACACACATTTAGGAAGTATTGGCTCCAGGGGTCAAGTGTGAAGGTCTACATTACTCCTAGATCTTATTTCTCTATCACTTATCTTTACTTTTTCTGTTATTGCTGCAGAGGTATTGTAAAATACCCACTAGTGATATCTTGAATTCATTCTTACTGACTGGGTTAACTGTGCTGCCTGGCTGCCATTTTAAAATGAACATGCTGCTCACCCAAGATCATGGGCCCACGTGATAAGCTATATAGGTTAACCCATTGAAGATATGGAAACACAAAACAACAGCTAAAAGACTGCAATATTAACTTTTACTGTATCCCTTGAGCCTCTGAATTTCTTATCCTATGGAAGTAATTCATGTGAGAGGAATCAAGCACAGTATGTCCACCATGCACTATTCAATAGGAGATTTTTCTACTGACAAGTAACTTTCTCACTAAGGAACAGTAATGTCTGTAGAGTGGGTTTCTAGTTAGAGGGCTAGATTGCTGCTGCTAATTCCTTTTCCAATGGGCTTGGGCAGTGAAAGTCTTGATTTTAAAATTTACTCTAGCTGGGTACAGTGGTGCATGCCTGTAAACCCAGTGGCTGGGGAGGCTGAGGCAGAGGATTGCAAGTTCAAGGCTAGTCTGAACAACTTACCAAGAACCTGCTTCAAAATTTAAAAACAAAAAAGGAGGAGGGGGGCTGGGATTGTGGCTCAGCGGTAGAGCGCTCGCCTAGCACGTGCGCTGCCCGGGTTCGATCCTCAGCACCACGTACAAATAAACCCATTGTGTACAACTAAAGCAAATAAATAAATATTTAAAAAAAAAAAAAAAAGGAGGAGGGGCTGGGGATGTGGCTCAGTGGGTGCTCCCTATTCAGGATGGTTTTAAAATGTGCATGTCTATTTAGATAAGGGCTGATACACCATGGTCAGCAGCAGATACTGAGGTTTCCTGCAAGGTTGGGGGATTATCTAAAAACATAAAAGGAGTCAGGGACAATCAAATGACACGAATCCTGTCCCTAACCAGGTGTACTCACAGTCTTTCAACACTTTGGGGGTACCCATTATTCATACCCCTCCTAAAAGCAGCTTGATTTTCTTTGGTGACCTACTCTTTTCATGTAATCTCTGTGAGTCAGAAACACGGGATCTTGTCTCTTGCTTGAGAGAGTACAAGGGCACAAGTGAGGGAATAAGCACATGGCCCGAAACCAGAGGGCCCCTCCTAGGATTGGGGGTGTGCTTTGAGGTAGGCCTGCACTGTGAGAGCTGGGGTAGCATGGACCTAGTCTAGGCTGCCTCAGGACACTTGTGCCTGTGCCCTCTCTTCCCTGTTCTTTCTGCTGCAGCACACGGAGACTATTACTTTACTGTTATTTTTAAAAGTGGGTTTAACTGATCTTTCTATAGGAAACTTTATGGTATTTGTAAAGGTGACCTATGATACAGTTCCTAAATTTGAAATCTAGACTAAGTTCCTAGAACCTATTTTTCAACTCATTTAGAGAATTCTAAAGGGATATAACTCATTAATAAAGTGTGCCTTCTCACCTTTCTTCCCCAATTTGCTAGGTCAGTAACATTTTTGGTACTAATATATTTTTATAGTCACATCTTAATTAAAATAAAGAACAATAATGGGTTATTAAAGGTTATTATATGTGGACACAAAATTAGGAGTCTAAAAAAGTTTTTTATTTTTGTTTTTTGAGGGAGCATGGTAGTTGTAGGAACTAGTATTGGTTCATTTTTTTTACTTGGTACTATAGTGGGTGTTTTATAGCTCTTAACTCACCAAATTCTACTAGCTCTCTAGTAATATACATGTATACCCCACATATCAGAGACATCAAGTTTAAGGAGGCTGGGTTCATCATTACGTAAGCGACCCCCTTGCCTCTTTCAGACCATGTTCTTCCTCCTTCTTATTAAAACCCTGCTTACAGCAGCTGGCTTTTCCTCTTTGTCCACTACCTTCCACACTCAAAGACACTCTTCCCTTTCTTACCACCCTAACTCCTGCTATCATCCTGGTATTTTAGTAAACACACAATTCCCATCCAGAATATGGCTTCTCAGTTCTTTTGTAACATCACCTGAACTCAGCCATTCTTTTCCAGGTCCTTGTCACTAACAGAAAACATACTACCTCTGGAACCTGTCCTTCTCCTGCCTGCCCTTCACTCTCTCATCCTTCTGGCTTGCCTGTACTCTTGCCATCGCCTCTGCCACTTTCTCCCTGCACACCAGCTGTCCTAGGTTCACTGCTGTCCTTGTGCAGCTAGTAGACTTTTCCCCCTCCATCGCTACAGCTTTTTCCTTGTACATGACTCAATATTTTTGCCCCTTTCTTCATAATTCCCTGCAAAGAGTACCCCTTCTCCTATGGCAAGCCACATCTTCCACTTGTGCTTTGGATCCCATGTCTCACGTCATCAAAACATCAGTCCTGTCTGTCTATTGGATTATTCTTATCAGCAAGTATGCTAAACATTCCCCCTCTGAGCTCCCAATTCCCTTTTAGCTGCCTAATTTCACTGCAATCATCACAGCTGAATTTCTGAAAACCTGTCTACCTACTAATTCTATTTCCTTCCCTCCCATTCTTTCTACAACACACTCCAAAAATCTATCAACCCCATCATTCATTGTGAAATCACTCCTTCAAAGAACCTGCAACCTCCATACAGTCAACTTCAACACAGATTTTCTGACCACCTTTTTTTTGTTTGTTTGTTTGGTACCAGGGATTGAACCCAGGGTGCTTAACCACGGAGAAACATCCCCAGCCCTTTTTTATATTTTAGAGACAGGGTCTCACTGAGTTGCTCAGGGACTTGCTAAGTTGCTGAGGCTGGCTTTGAACTTGCAATCCTCCTGCCTCAGCCTCCAGAGCTGCTGGGATTACAGGCTGCGCCACTCCGCCCCCGGCTGACCTTATCTTCTTTGATCTCTCAATACACAGTAAACACCATTTGACTTCCCTTCTTGAATTATTCTCTCTTGTTTTCATGGCAGGACAATTTCCTTATTATCTTCTTTTGTGATCGCATGTTCTGTCCTAGTTTCTCTCTTTTTATGCCTTTTTGTGATGGCTCTTTTTCCTCTAAATAATGGTATTCAGCAGGGCATGTTCCTAGGCTACCTGCTCTATTCTATGTACACTTTTTCCCTAGGTGATCTCAATATTTCTGGGGCTTTAAATATTCTCATTTTTTTTGACAATTCTATAATTTATATCTTCCTCCAAATAGTATATCTGCATGTTTAAATGCCTATGATCAGGTACTTCATAGATTTAACACGTCCAATAGAGCTGTTTGCTTTGCAACACACACCACTTCCCCCCATCTTCTCCATCCAGGAAATGGCACTACCACAAATACCCCATCCTTCTAGTCAGACACCTGTAAGTTCTTTTTGAAAACTTTCCTTTATTCCTCATATATTCCTTCAGCAAGTCTACCTCTACCATTGTCAAGTCTACTTCTAAAGATGTATCTTGGATATGTCCAGTGCAGTTACTCCCTATTTCAGTATACCCTGTTTGTTTTCTTTATAGCATCAATCTCATTTTAAATTATGTGTTTACTTATTTTTTTCTTAAAACTTATAGGAAGGTAGAGAACATATCCTGCTATTGACCACTGTACAAATTAGGTTCTTAATATGTATTTAAAGAATGAATGAAACTCTTTCTAGAAGAAACAACAGACCTTAAATTTTTGCCTTCATGGAGAACACAGGCATTCAAACTATAAAGGTACCTTACAACATCTTGGAAATATTTCAACATGTATTCCAATATTCCAGTATAATCGCTCTTTTCAGTTTTTTTTTTTTTCTTTTTGTAGGGGGTGGGGACTGAACTCAGGGGCACTTGACCACTGGGCCACATCCCCAGACCTTTTTTGTATTTTATTAGACACAGGGTCTCACTGAGTTGCTAAGTGCCTCGCCTCTGCTGAGGCTGGCTTTGAACTTGCGATCCTCATGCCTCAGCCTCCCAAGTGCTGGGATTACAGGCGTGCGCCACTGTGCCTGGCTTTCTCTTCTGATTTTTTACCTAGAAAAGCACGAGGAAGGAGAGACAAGACTGGCCACTGCAAATTCTTTGCAAAGAGCAGAGGACCTGTTGTGTCTGTGCTATTTCTCTAATATAACCAAAAGCAAAACTTTGGAGCCAGGCAGGCCTGGAAGCATCTCAATTCTGGTATAAATTGTGTTTTCTGGCAAGTTATTTAAATGCTCTAAGCCTGGTTGATTTATTTATTATTGGAAAGACACCATAAATGAAGATCCTTTGTAGAGGGCCTTTCACCAGGCCTGATACACAACAGATACACCAATAGGAATGGCCAAGAGGTAGAGCCCAACCTCTCCCCTTCCAAAACTGTGTGCTACAGTTGGTAAGAATATACTGCAAATGAAAAACTGGTGTAGAGCAAAAGCCTTTTTTTTTTTTTTTTATTAAACTGCCATACATCATTGCCATTGTCTTTTAGCAGGCAAGGACAGGAATTACCTTGGTCTGACAAGGTATCTAAGAAGAGTAGGAAAAATATTGAACTTGGAGTCACCACATCTGATTTTGAATGCTGATTCTACTTCTGTAAACTTATGTAATTCATTTAATGTCTTTGAGATTTCTTTTTCTGTTTATAAAAGGGAAGATTCTAGTCTTAGTGGTAGCACTCATGGATAATAAAAAATGTTCCATAAATCTTAATTTTGTAGATTTAAAAAACTGAAGCAGGGACTGGGGGTGTAGCTCAGTGGTAGAATGCTTGCCTGGCATGCACAAAGTCCTGGGTTCAATTCCCAGGAGTGCAAACAAACAAAAAGCTGAGGCAGAGTGCAGTTAAATAACTTGGGGCTAATGGTCATCAGATAACTGTAGGGAGAGACAGAAACTCCAGGATACAGGGTGAAAAAAATGAACAAAATGTTCCAACTCTCAGTCACCCCAGATCTTTGATTCTAAAATTCCATTTGTTAAAGGCAAAATGGCTATTGGAGTCTTCCTTTTCATTCACGTTGGTTAAAAGAATTCATGTGTAATGGCTCAGAAGCTACAAGGAAAATAAAATTGTTTTTTCCAGTGACATCGAAGAGAGTTACTAAGCAATATTTACAAAATATCTCATTTCTGTTCTTTTGGCTCTTTCTTTGCCAAAACTCTGGGAACGTCAGCAATGCTTCCAAAACTAACATCAGCAGAAATGGCTGGGAGAAAAGGGTTTATGCAACACAAACATGCATCAATTTTTTGTTTTTATTTGTAGCTCCAAATTCTTAAAGAACTGCTGGAAAGCCTAGAGAAAAAAGTCCATCAGACCTGTAGAAATCAGAACCCATTTGGTCATCAAAATCACTGATTCTCTCGGACCAAGAAGGCAGGTTTTGTTCCCTTTCTTGACCAAAGTTTTGCTCAAGTTCTTTCAACATTTCAAAATTCAAATCCATGACATTTTAAGGATTCAGAACACCCAAATAATGTCTATGACTCAAGTCTGGATTTACTGTCAAGAGTAAACGAGTTCTGTTTTTGTAACAGAGTTTTGTAGAAAGGCTCATTAGCTTTAATGACCAGTTCAGTGTTTAAATGGGTAAACAAGATGGGTTTGGGACTATTTCTCCTCTCCTTAGTTTTAAGAACTTGGAGAAAACTAGAGCCACTGGAATGATTTCAAACATTAGATGGAGAGATTTTTCTTATGCATATATAAGATTCATTTTCTGGAAATCTTCCTCTTAAACTGACAAAAGAAGGGACAGTAAAGATAAATTCAGTAGTGTAATACAAACTTTTTCTAGTAATTGACTTACAAAAGCTCATCTAAGTGCCCTATAAAATATTTAATAATGCCCTCAATGGTCACTTTCTTTCCTTTTTTAAAAAATTATTATTTTTACTGATGACAGAATTTTTATTTGCAAAATAAAAAGTGTTAACATACAATAAAATAAATTTGTTACTGTATCCCATATGATAAATGAGAGAGTGAACAATTGCAACAAAAGCATTCCAACAATCTTCTGAGCCTGACGGCAGGACTATTCAACCTGTTTTCCAGAAATATTCCATCATCAAAACTTATCATTTATCAAAGTTCATTTTCTAAAACTTCTTTTTATCAACTGCCTCAATTAAGTTCTGAGGATCAGGCCTTCTTCCATGAGGTAAAGCTGGGGAAGAAAGATGGAAATAGTGCCAGACTTGTGCTCCTCAAATTTATGATCCTCCTCCTCCAGTCTCCTGAGTTGCTGGGGTTACAGGTGAGCCTAACCTAAGGAATTATTAACAGTGAAACAATTGGTTTCATCTGGGTTTGACTAGCAGCGGCTTGAAGCTAAAGCCATACTCACATTTTCAGACATTCTATATCAGATTGATTTCCTACCTCCTCTCCCAATCCCTTCATAGCACAAGAAATCCTTATAGTAAAGTGCATACAGTGGGAATATAATTCTTGTAGGGAGGAAAGTCAAAGAAATTCAGAGACACTATTCATATAACGGAGCTGGATAACAGAAATATGAGGGCGAGTTTCTAAAATCTGGCCAGGGTCTCTGGCTCCTCCCAGTAGTCACATATTCACATCAAGTACTGAAACATAATACCAAACAGAAAACATGCTTTGACTCAAGACAAAACTCTGCCTCTAGAAACACCCAATTCTATTTTCTCCTGGACCTATTAATAACAACCACAGTAAACTAAGAAATGAAAACGGTCACCTCCATTTCATACATCGGGGGCCCAAGGATGTCTTTCAGAGCATGGAAATCAATCAAAATTGGCATTTCAGGTGGTAGAGCCAAGTCAGTAGTGTCATTTATAGATTCTGGTTTTGTATCTTCTAAGATGTGTTCTCTGCAACCTAAAATAGAAATTTTTATTTATAAGTTCTATGAAATTTGCTGGTTTCAAAATTTATTAGTAAATATCTAACAGAAGCACAGTGGATTTCAACAGTTCAGTCCCTTTTATGCATTTATTAAAGCACAAAAGTTCACTTTGCATAACTATGGAAAGCAGGTGGAAGAATAGTCCTTCAAGAGCCTCCTAAGGATGGTGTAGATAATTGCCTTCTTTGTTTATTTTGGCTTGTTTATTGTCTATCTCCCTCATTACAGTGTAAGCTCCAGGAGGGCAGCAACCTCTTCTGTCTTCTTCTTAACTATTCTGTTCTTACATCAAGAACAATGTCTGGCAATGTTTAACTAATGATGGCCTTTGAGACCGGATACTGAAGAGTCAAATGCAATAGATTACCTTGTATAATTCTCTGTTAGATCAGCTCAACTTTGTGACCAACTTTCAATTCCCTCTCCAGAGGAGATTGATCAGGTGTCTCATTTTCTAATGGGCAACATGAATTTGGAAATGATAGAACGCAGATAAGCAATGCACCTTTTGTAAGCAAATAGCTCAACTCTAATAAGGTTCTCATTTGCCAATAAATAAATATAATGGTGAGAGAAAATGAAACCTGGTTTGAAATCCCTGTAACAATTGGTACTTCCTTCATGCCATCTTTGTGGCTGATATCTTGTTAAAGTATTAACTCGG
Source organism: Tamias sibiricus (assembly GCA_025594165.1). Taxonomy (NCBI): domain Eukaryota; kingdom Metazoa; phylum Chordata; class Mammalia; order Rodentia; family Sciuridae; genus Tamias; species Tamias sibiricus. The sequence goes on from CM046672.1 coordinate 36,949,970, forward strand.
TTTGGGCCTAGCTATACTTAACAGGCACACTTCACAATGGATTTAACAGGCCTCCTCTATCAGTCTTTGTAATTCCAGTTTGAGAAAAGAAAAATATTATAAACCTGTGGTGAGAAACCTAAAAAGAGGAATAGAGGTTCAAAATATGGACAAAATGTTGGGCACTATTGTAGCTCACTGCTAACCTTGTTTTTCTTTTTTTTTAATATTTGCCATAATTATTCTTATAATACCTCATAAAATACTTTGTATAAATTTTTTTTTTTTTTTTTTTTGTACCAGAGATCGAACTCAGGAGCACTCGACCACTGGGCCACATCCCCAGCCCTTTTTTGTATTTTATTAGAGACAGGGTCTCACTGAGTTGCTAAGTGCCTTGCCATCGCCATTGCTGAGGATGGCTTTGAACTTGTGATCCTCCTGCCTCAGCCTCCCAAGTGCTGGGATTACAGGAATGCGCCACCACGCCCGGCTTGTATAAAAATATTTTTTAAAAAATATTTTTTAGTTGTCAATAGACCTTTATTTATTTTTAAATATTTATTTATTTGTTTTAGTTGTACACAATGCTTTTATTTTTACATGGTGCTGAGGATCGAACCCGGGCAGTGCATGTGCTAGGCAAGCACTCTACCGCTGAGCCACAACCCCAGCCCCCGGACCTTTATTTTATTTATTCATATGTGGTGCAGAGAATTGAAACCAGTGCCTCATACATGCTAGACAAGCACTGGACCTCTTTACACATTACTCCCTTCTGAAAGTGATCACTATTATGTATTAACAAATAATATATAATAATTACATTGTTACCTGACATTATATATCTCTGTTTAGTTTTGCTATGATTCCTTCATTCCTTTTTTTTTCTCCTTTATGATATCTCATGAAATTATAAGAATTTTTTTTCACTAATTTCTTTCCAAAGTGATTACTGAATATAGTTAACTGTAGCAAACCCTAATTTTAGACTGTAATGCTAACTGGAGACATCCTGGGGTATCATAAATGATCCTAGTGTGGCCTTGAGGGTGAAAGGTTCTGCTGATTTATTTACTATTCTCCTGGGCTTTACTGGACTCCTCTTTAAAATGGAATCAGAAGTGATACAGAAAGAAAACATAACAATTCAGATTCTCTGCTACTTGATGGCTATCTGACAGAACAATTATGCTATGCGAAGTGTTAAACCTCTCACTACCTGTCTCTGTGGGACTGTTCTGAAAGTTAAGAAAATCCTTTGTGGACTGTAAAGTGCAATACACGTATTGTATCAGATGTGTTAAGTCTTGAATTACAGGTACTCTCAGAATCACACCTGCAAGGTCTGGCCCAATTATGTTCTAGGAAATCTTCCCTGATCTTTCTAACTTCTTTTAAGACACTTGTTTGTTTCACAAAATCTAGTAATTATTGGATTTCTTAGTAGCTTGTGAAATGGTAGATTTTCTGCCTGTTGTTCTGTTTGCAATTTCAATGATCAAGGTAGGGAAAAACGCAAGTTATCAGTTTAACTACATGTAGATCTCAGAGCAGAAGAGAAAGCAGGTGTCTTTGCTTAATTAAAATTAATGCACAGAAAGAAAAGCACTATTGTCTCAGGTTTACTATACTCTAAAGATGCAAGGAAGTGGTACTGTGAAACTCTAGCCAGTGCAGGGAGGCTGCAAGTTTCTCCAGTGCTTTGTGAGCTTTTCTGAGATCTAATTACTGTTGTCAGCCTGTATTTCACTATCACAGGAGGAAGTAAGGTTGGAGGGGTGAAAGCCTATCCACAATTATGTAACCAATGCTTTAGGACATCCAATTCTTTTCCAAGTGTGGTACTGAGTTCAATGCTTTGAGTACTGAGCAGGTGGGGGTGGGGACAGCTATTTCTAATAAAACTAGACCTTATAATATAAAGGAGTGTAATTCAGGCACAGCAGCTGTACTGTAAAATATTCAACAAACTCAGAACTAATCTGTACTTTAAAATGTTATTTTCCATATTAGAACACAAGCCTAGGGAACTAAAGCGCCAGTCAAGAAGATGGTCTAACTAATTGGGAGACAGGATCACATTGGATATTAAGAGTCATCCACTGCCAGGTGCAATGGTACACACCTGGAATCCCAGTGACTCAAGAGGCTGAGGCAGGAGGATCCCAAGTTCAAGACCAGCCTCAGCAACTTAGTGATGCCCTTAACCAACTAAGTAAGACCCTGTCTCAAAATAAATAAAGAATAAAAAGGGCTGGGGAGGTGGCTTAGTGGTAAAGTGCCCCTGGGTCCAATTCCCAATATTAAAAAAAAAAAAAAAACAAAAAAAAAAAAAACAAACCTACTGTACCTCGTATAATACAACAAGAATGCAAGGAAATGCTGAAATTTCACAGAATACATGCTCAATTCCTCATTAAAGTAAAGAAGAAGTAAAATACCATCTTATACATGCCATTTGGGGAATGAGGCCCAGTTCCAATTAAACCTTCCCAGTATGCACAGGTTTTCAAGCACTCTGCTCTAGATCCACGTTCTCCCTGTCAGAAAGGGATCAGCACCAAGAAAAGACAGGCCTTATCCAAGACTGTCACATTTAAGCAGGACAGACTTTTTCAGGGAAGGTAAAAACAACAGCAACAAAAATTTCAACATGCTGTCATAACATGGAACCCCCCGCCCCCCCCTAATCCTTCCTACTGGAATTATGTAGTTTCTTCTTTATGCACCTTCTGTTGGACTAAACAGTGCTTCTAAAAAATGGTTAATATGCATATTAAAACTATTGTTTCTCTAAGAAGCAAAGAAGTTTAAGTTATAAAAGCCACATGTCATTTTTCTGGTAATTAAAATAGCTAGTAAAGAAGTTTAAGAAATAACAAAGGCCAAAATTAAAGAAAGAGAAGAAATATTTTCAGTGTTGCTTATGGTTCAATTTTTCAGGAAAGTAATTTGGCAATATATTGAATATTTCAAATGTTCAAGATCTCAGACTCAGTGATTGTTTTTTGCACCAATCTATTCTTAAGGACATTAAAAAAAGTACAGTGACCATGGCACATGCACATCCATTTGATAAAATACTACACAACCACTAACACTGGTTTCCAAGTGTTTTTTTTTTTTTTTTTTTTTGTGGTACCGGGGATTGAACTCAGGGGCACTCGACCACTGGGTCACATCCCCAGCCCTTTTTTGTATTTTATTTAGAGACAGGGTCTCACTGAGTTGCTAAGTGCCTCGCCATTGCTGAGGCTGGCTTTGAACTCGCGATCCTCCTGCCTCAGCCTCCCAAAGTGCTGGGATTACAGGCGTGCGCCACCGCGCCCAGCTCCAAGTGTTTTTAAGTGATGTAAAAAAATTTTTTTTTGAAACGTTAACCTGGGGAAAGAAGATGGCATAAAATTTCACACAGCATGATTTTTATACAGTACACCAAGTGATATGGTCCAAAATGTTAACAAAAGTTATTCCCTGTGTTATGAGGTTAGCATTACATGAAATAGTAGTTTCCAAACCTGGCTCTGGCTTCCTAGTTGGCCTTGGTACTTAGTTACATTATTCATTCCCTTTTAGAGTAATAATTACTATAGACTTCTAAGACATATATAATATATATATATATATTTCCTTTTTGGTACTCAGGATTAAACCCAGGGGCACTTAACCTCTGAGCCACATCCCCAGCCCTTTTTTTATACTTAATTTAGGGACAGGGTCTCACTGAATTGCTTAGGGCCTTGCTAATTTGCTGAGGCTGGCTTTGAACTCACAATCCTCCTGCCTCAGCTTCCTGAGCTTCTGGGATTACTCGCCTGGCAAGACTCAGATATTCTTACTTCATAAACCTTTCATTTTAAGAAAACAAAGTGCTCTTCACAACCTATTTCAACACAGGAACAGACATGGCTCTAACCACAATCAAACAACTATTGGGAATATATAAATTCAAAATATGTTTAAAAAAAATCTCAAGACTCAGCTCTATGCTATCCTATGTATTACTATTAAAATTCATTTTACAAATAACTTAGAAGCATATTCTTAAAAATAATGAAGTGCTCTTTAATAAAAGGCTATTAAAAGAGGTTGAAAAAAAGGTCATGGAAGAGTAAAATGAGTTCAACAAGCTAGCTCAACCTCACCCTACTTCAACTACTTTTTTTTTTTTTTTTTTTTTTTTTTGTGGATAAACCCAGCACCTTGTGCATTTGAGACAAGTACTCTACCAACTGAGCTTTGTCCCCAGTCCCCAACTACTTTTATTTTAAATAAAATTGGTCAGAAAGTGAGAGGGAGCTAAAGTATTTTTAGCTAATTCACTCGCCTCAAGGATGTCTCTAGGCTCTTTTTTCACAGATATTACCAGTCTTTTTGAGTCTAATTCAGCACACAGCCAAGATGGTCAGAGCAAAACAGAGGAGTCTGACCACACTGAGGCAGCAGATAAACAAATGGTAGCTGGGGCAAACCAGCAGCAGGGACTGTGGTGATGTCTGCTGGGGCAGTGAGAGGGAGTGATAGAGAGTGATAGAGAGCTGTGGGTGTGTTCCCCACGGGGCTGAGCCATTCTCTGGAGCTGATGTCACCACAGCTATTGTGAAGGGAAATTCTATAGCTATAAACTTCTCAGAAGGAAGGATTAGGTTTTTCCTAAGCAGCTGTCACTGGGAAAACTCAAATGTTCTTCACCACCCAGATTTTTTCCTTTGCCACAAGAACATGTTTTCTATGAAAGCAGATCCAAGAGCTTCAGAACCACTGTAGGAAGGAGGGAGAAAGGGAGGGACTCCAAGAGGAGTAAAGAGAAAGAATATTGTGATGTAAAACCTCAGGAAACTCCAGTAGCTTTTTTTTTTTTTTTAAGTTCCTTGTCTTTTTTAAAAAATCCTGCAGCAAAATGGTGTCTCTTTCAGATGATCCAACCAGTGGAAATTAACAAGGAGGTCTAATACCAACAATCCCCAGAATGTGATGGAAACTGAATCTAACTACAGATATCCCTGAGATATCAATAATCTTTATTCAAGGCAGGAAATCTTAGTTATCACTTCTTATTCCTTCTATTACACTTACCCTTTCAAGCCCAGTTCCATGAGTTCAAAAGCTAAATTCTGTGGTATAGAAGTCTAACAGGAATCCCTTCTTCCACATTTGTGTGTTCACTTTCATGAAAAGCAGGTTTTTTTTTTTTTTTTTTTTTTTTTTTTTGGTATCGGGGATTGAACTCAAGGGCACTCGACCACTGGGCCTCATCCCCAGCCCTTTTTTGTATTTTATTAGAGACAGGGTCTCACTGAGTTGCTAAGTGCCTTGCCATTGCTGAGGCTGGCTTTGAACTTGTGATCCTCCTGCCTCAGCCTCCCAAGTGCTGGGATTACAGGCATGCGCCACCGCGCTCGGCTGAAAAGCAGGTTTTTAATGCTTGTGAGCTAGGGGTGGAGGATACAAGGAAGGGGCGTACAAACCATTGTTAAGTCAAGTCAGCCATAAAACAAGGTCCACAGGGGACTACTTCTCCATAGAAATGACAATTACTGTTTCTGTCATATAATATAATGTCCTTAGGAAGACAGGTCCTTGAGAATGCCTAGGTTATATTCTGGGGCTTAGAAAATTCTAGAAGCACAGAATAGAACCATGAGACTAAAAAATTAAAAGCTAGGCAGAAACTCAAAAGATCTGGTCCAATCCTCTATTTTATAACAAAGAAAAAAGACCCAGGGAGATTAAGCAAATTGCCTGTAGTCCACAGCAATCACAGATGTTAGTGGGACTCCTGACTCTCAGCCAGAGACACTTTTCATCCTGATGGTCCAGTCTAGAAAAGCCACCTGTGGCTCAGGAATTCTTTGACAAGGCAAGGGAAACTGGTGGTAAATTTGGAGATTAGATTATTTGAACCAGGTGCAGTGGGGCATTCCCATAATCCCAGCTACTGGGGAGACCAAGGGTGGAGCATTATTTGAGCCCACTGAGTTCAAGTCATCTGGGCAACATAGAAACCCTGTTGAGAGAGAAAGAGAGAGGGAGAGAGGGAGGAAGAGAGAACAAAAGAGAGGTAGGTAGGTATTAGATTAGTTTTTTTTCTGACTCTAAATAATTCATATAAATAACATAACTGGTATGAACTGGTAAGAACAAAGAGACTCCCTTCTAGGACTGCTGTCAGGGAACACTATAAGAATTTCAAAATGAACAAAAATAGATTACTGGGTGTTGAGTCTAGTGTAGCCTTCTGGGTTGTCTGTAAGCTGTATAGAACTGTCTAGCAATGCAAATGTTTCTTGCTCATAGACATGAAATGACTCTTGTCCACTAGAGGTGCAATTCTCCCTTCCCAAGAAGCAGGTTTTGCATCTCTTAAATTAATCTCAGCATTCCTAATTGCCTACAAAATGTGTCTGGTTTGTTTGTTTTTGGATTCCCCACTGAAGTGGATGTAACATCTTACTGGTTCTCTTACTAATGAATTATTAAAATCTTTGACATGTGTTTTTATTTGTATGCTAGCAATGATTTTATCATTTAAAATTTATCCTTTTATACTGTACAAAAAACAACAACAACCCACTTGTTTTTAAAGAGTGGCAGAGTTTATGAGTAGCCAACTCTGAGCCACTAAGAACAGTTGATATATATATATATATATATATATATTTTTTTTTTTTTTTTTTGGTACCGGGGGTTGAACTCAGCAGCACTTGACCACTGGGTCACATCCCCAGCCCTTTTTTTTTTGTATTTTATTAGAGACAGGGTCTCACTGAGTTGCTAAGTGCCTCGCCATTGCTGAGGCTGGCTTTGAACTCGTGATCCTCCTGCCTCAGCCTCCCAAAGTGCTGGGATTACAGGCGTGCGCCACCGCGCCCGGCTAACAGTTGATATATTTAGATTTTTAAAAAGTTAGGGCCTCTGATAGATATACCAAGCTGCTTTAGATAAAAAATGAAACTTCCCATTTTTGGTATTTCTGCTTTGGGGAAGATCCTCCAAAATGCCCAGTAGAGGTACAGTTGATTCTCCACTCTACCTCCAAGAGGCATCAGCCAGCCTGAGTTTGAAGCTTAGCTTCTTTCAATTACAAACAGTAACTTTGGGAAAATTCCTTAACCTTCCCCCTGCCCATTTTTTTTTTTTTTTTTTTTTGGACCAAGGATTGAACCCAGAGGTACTTAACCACTGCGCCACATCCCTAGCCCTTTTTTTATTTTGAGACAGGGTCTCACTAAGTTGCTTAGAGCCTCAATAAGTTATTAAGGCTGGTTTTGAACTTCCTGCCTCTGCCTCCTGAGCTACTGGGATTACAGATGTGCGCCACCATTCCCAGCTAAGATGATTTTATTATGGTATAATTATTTAAAAAAATTTTTTTTAGTTATATTTGGACACAATACCTTTATTTTATTTATTTATTTTTATGGGGTGCTAAGGATTGAACCCAGTGCCTTGCATGTACTAGGCAAGTGCTCCACCACTGAGCCACAACCTCAGCCCATTATGGTATAATTATACAGCAGAATATCTTAAAAAGATACTCTGGTTAAAATCCATTTGCAAATGTATAATTCAGTAGCATTAAATGTATTCACAATAGCGTTATGCCCATCACCACTATCCATACCCAAAACTTTTTTAGCATCTTTAACATAAGCTCTGTACCTATTGAATAATTATCCACATTCCCTTCCCCACAACCCTGGTAACCCACCATTATACTTTGTTTCTATGAACCTGACTAACTTTGGATACCTCATATTAAGTGGAATCATACAATATTTGTCCTTCTGTGTCTAGTTTATTTTATGTAGCACGTTTTCTAGGTCCATCGATGTTGTGGAATATGTCAAAATTACATTTCTATGATGTGTGGTAATGCCCACCTGTAATCCTAGATACTCAGGAAGCTTGAGACAGAAAGATCACAAGTTCAAGGTTGACCTGGGCAACTGAATAAGACCCCATCTCAAATAAACAAAAAAGGGCTGGGGATGTAGCTCAGTGGTAGAGTGCCTCTGGGTTCAATCCACACCCCAAAAGAAAAAAGAAAAAAATCTTTGAATAATATTCCATTGTATTTATATATGACATTTTGTTTCTCCTTTCATCTGATAATGAACACTTGGGATGTTCCCACCTTTTGGCTTCCGTGAATAATGCTGCTATGAACATGAGTATGCAAATACCAGAGTCCTCACTTTCAATTCTTTTGAATATATATATTCAAAAAATATATATATATTCAAAATATTCCTGTGCCTAGGAATGCAACTGCTTCCATGTTTAACTGTTTGAGGACCCACCAAAGTGTTCTTCATGGTGCCTGCAACATTTGACATTTCCATCAGCCATGCATGAGAGTTCCAATGCTTCCACGTCCTTGCCAATACTTATTATCATCCTTTTAAAAATCAGTATTGTAGCTGGGAGTGGTGGCACACACCTGTAATCCCAGCGGATCTAGAGGCTGAGGCAGGAAGATTGCAAGTTCAAAGCCCGCTTCAGCAACTTGGTGAGACCCTGTCTCTAAATAAAATTTAAAAAGGAGCTGGAGTGTGGCTCAGTGGTTAAGTGCCCCTGGGTTCAATCTCCAGTACCAAAAAAAAAAAAAAAAAAAGTAAAATTAGTAGTCATCCTACTAGACATGAAGTAATATCTCTTTATGGTTTTGATATGTATTTCCCTAGTTACTAATGATAGTAAGCATCCTTTCATGCTTATTAGCCATTCAAATATCTTCTTTAGAGAAACATCCATTCAAATATTTTGCCCATTTTTTAATTGGGTGTTTCTGTGTAATCAAATTGTAGGAGTTCTTTATATACATTCTGTATATCAATCCTTAATCATATATATGATTTGTAAATATTTTCTCCCATTGGATAGGTTGTTTTTTCACTTTCTCAATAGTGTCCTTTGATGTACAAAAATTTTTAATTGTGATGAAGCCCAGTTTATCTATATTTTCTTTTGTTGCCAGTGCTTCTGGTGTCACTTCTTTTGTCTTATTCATGAATTCACTGTCAAGCATAATGTTTTGAAGATCTTCCCTAATTTTAAGAGTTTTATTAGTTTTAGCTCTTAAGTTTAGATCTTTGATCCATTACTAGTTCATTTTTATTGTGTAAGAATTCAAGTCCAACTTCATTCTTTTGCATATGGAGATTCAGTTTTCTCAGCACAAATTATTGAAAAGATTGTCCTTTTCCAAGTGAAGGGTCTTGCTACTCTTGTTAACAATCAGTTAACCACATATGTAAGCTTTTATTTCAAGGCTCTCCACTTTATTCCACTGGTCTATATTTTTGTCCTTATGCTGACCATTTTATTATGAATTTAGCAAAACAGTTTGGCAGGTTTTCAAAGTGTTGAACCAGAGCTAAAATATAATCCAACAATTCCATTCCTAGATGCTGTGTATATCCCAAAGAACTGAAAGCAACATCTCTTGATATTTGTGTGTTAGACAGATATAGATACTTGTTTACTTTTATTCATAGCTGCATCATTCACATAAGCCAAAAGGTAGAAACAACCACCTTTTGTTCTTTTACAAGACTGTTTTGGCTACATGAATTTGAAGATGTTCTCTTTCATTTCTTTGAAAAGAGCTGTTAGAATTTGGAAGGAACTACACTGAATCTGTAGGTCACTTTGCATAGTTTTGACATGTTAACAATATTAAGTCTACTTATCCAAGAACATAGTTATCTTCCTATTTAATGTCTAATTTATTTCGAGCAATGCTTTATGGTTTTTAGCATATAAATCTTTCACCTCCTTGGTTAGATTTATGCCTAAGTATTGAAATATTCTAGATAGTACTGCAAATGGAATTGTTTTCCTAATTTGCTTTACAGATATTTATTTCCTTAACCTCTGTAAGCTCTTATTTCCTCATCTGAAATAAGGAAAGTAGTACCTACACTTCAAATTGTTACTATAGGGATAATGGAATAGGGTTTGGGGATAATGAAATCAAAGCATAGCTACTGACTTTAGGCTTGAAGCCAGGCCTCTTAGGTTAAAACCCTGACCATAAACATTTAGTAACTGTGAACCTTGGGCAAGTTATTGAATCATCTGTGTTTTAGTTTTCTCATCTGCAAACTGGACCTAAAAGCTTTACCTACCTCATAGGTCACTGGAGGATTAAATTAGTAAATATATGTAAAATGCTTATAATAGAGTCTGGCACATAGTAGAAACTTTACAGATAAAAACAATTATTCTAGCTGGGCGCAGTGGTGAAGGCCTGTAATCCTAGCACTTGGGAGGCTGAGGCAGGAGGATCTTAAGTTCAAAGCCAGCCTCAGCAATGGCGAGGCACTTAGCAACTCAGTGAGACTTATTGTATAATAAAATACAAAGAGACTTATTAAATAAAATACAAAAAAGGGATGGAATGTGGCCCAGTGGTCGAGTGCCCCTGAGTTCAATCCCTGGGTACCAAAAAAATGAAACAAAACAAAAAAACAATTATTCTTCCTGCCTAGATCATCACAACAATTCTTCACTTAATGTGGCCTTTTGATGCAATCAAGAGATGTGGTAAACATAAGCTGTATGAGGCTCCTATTGGTGTAACACAGTATTGCTCTACAGCAAACTACTACTTCTCCTCCTCCTCCTCTTCCTCTCCCTCCCCCCTCCTCCTCCTTCTTTTATTTTGTAAGTAGAAGTAGTATACTCTAAAGTAATTATAAAAGGCATAGTGAAGTGTGGTGGTGAATGGCTATAATCCCAGATACTGGAGAGGCTGAGGCAGGAGGATCACAAGTTTGAGGCCAGCATGGGCAACTAAATAAGACCCTATCTCAAAATAAAAAGGGCCAGGGATGTAGCTTATTGGTAAAGCACCATTGGGTTCAATACTGTAAAAAATAAAATAAAAAAATAATGGGGTTGGGGATATAGCTCAGTTGGTAAAGTGCTTGCCTTGTATGCACAAGGCCCTGGGTTCAATCCCCAGTGCCACATATGCACACACAGAAAAAAATGATAAAAGGTGTAGATATATACATATACATATATATATATATATATATAATAATTAATACATAAACCACTAACGTAGTTGTTTATTGATTTATTTTTTTGGTACCAGGGATTAAACCCAGGGGCACTCGACCACTGGGCCACATCCCCAGCCCTTTCTCATATTTTATTTAGAGACAGGGTCTCACTGAGTTGCTCAGTGCCTCGCCATTGCTGAGGCTGGCTTTGAACTCGTGATCCTCCTGCCTCAGCCTCCCAAGTGCTGTGATTACAGGCGTGCGCCACCACGCCCGGCTCATAGTTGTTTATTATCATCAAGTATTATGTGCTGTACATGATTGTATATGAGGTATAGTTAATATATAAACCAGTAACAAAGTAGTTTTTTATCATCAAGTATTATGTGCTATACATAATTGTATATGCTATATTTTTACAGTACTGGGATATAGGTTTGTTTACATCAGCATCATCACCAACATGTGAGTAATGTGCTGTCCTACATTATGACAGTTACATCACTAGATGATGTGAAATGTTTAGCTCCACTGTAATCTTATAGGACAAATGTCATATCTGCAGTTCATCACAGACCAAATATATCATTATGTTGCATGACTGTACAACCCTTATAGACTTAAAACATCTTCATGAGTTTTTTTTTTTTTTTTTTATCACAAATCAAGCAAATTCCTAAGAGTTCCATTCAAAATTTACCATAAGTTGGGTGCAGTAGGCTGGGGATTACTGCTCAGTGGTAGAGCACATGCCTAGCTTGCATGAGGTCCCTAGTACTGGGGGGAAGAAAAAAAAGATCTCCTACAATGTAGCACCAAATTACCTTTTGAAGCCTAGTCCCCACTATTTTTTTTTTTTTTTTTTGGCACCGGGGATTGAACTCAGGGGCCACTGGACCACTGGGCCACATCCCTAGCCCTTTTTTGTATTTTGTTAGAGACAGGGTCTCACTGAGTTGCTAAGTGCCTCGCCATTGCTGAGGCTGGCTTTGAACTCGCGATCCTCCTGCCTCAGCCTCCCAAGTGCTGAGATTACAGGCGTGCGTAGTCCCCACTATTTTGAAACTCCTATTTTTTTTTTTTTTTTTTTTTTTTTGTGGTACCGGGGATTGAACTCAGGGGCACTCGACCACTGGGCCACATCCTCAGCCCTTTTTTGTATTTTATTTAGAGACAGGGTCTCACTGAGTTGCTAAGTGCCTCGCCATTGCTGAGGCTGGCTTTGAACTCGCGATCCTCCTGCCTCAGCCTCCCAAAGTGCTGGGATTACAGGCGTGCGCCACCGCGCCCGGCTTGAAACTCCTTTTTGCCTAGAGGAGAAACCACTAGTTCAACTAACATTTAGGGAGTACAACCTAGTATAAGAAATGGGGTCTCAGTTTCCTTATTTATAAAATAAAATTCAGACTAAATGAACTCTACTGTGTCCACACCATTCATCATGGAACCTCATTCAAAACAGTTAAATCAATTATGGTCTATTGAATTAAACTGAATTTGGGGTATGCAATCCTTAAATTTTAATAACATTTATGAACAAATGACAAATCACTAAAATACTTGTTAATAATCACTGTTTTTAGCACTGATTATGACAAACACAAATTTTTTTAAAATTTTCTAATTAGTTATTGATGGACCTTTATTTATTTATTTGTTTATATGTGGTGCTGAGAATCAAACCCAGTGCCTCACACATGCTAGGCAAGCGCTCTACCACTGAGCACAACCTCAGCCCAACACAAATGTTTTTAATCACTGGAAATTAATTATTTGACAATATTATGAAAAATTTTATTTAAATTTACTTATTGGTTAAAATTTTTTCTTGAAAGGTGAATCCTTTCACACTGGGTTTCTGGATTGTGAAAGAGGAGCAACCCAAAACTGGGATTGGTGTGCTGAACTGTACTTGTGTCAGGATGTAGGAGGTGTGTTACTGAGTTTATAAACAGCTAGTTGGCAGAGTGGTCATGTGTGAAACAGTGAGAGGGAATACTGTTCACATCAACTCTAGCATATGTAGGTATATACGAATGTTTAAGAATGGAGAGAAAAAAATATATATGATCACAGTTATAGAAACAACATTTTTTTTTTTTTTTTTTTGTGGGTACCGGGGATTGAACTCAGGGGCACTCGACCACTGGGCCACATCCCCAGCCCTTTTTTGTATTTTATTAGAGACAGGGTCTCACTGAGTTGCTTAGTGCCTTGCCATTGCTGAGGCTGGCTTTGAACTCGTGATCCTCCTGCCTCAGCCTCCCAAAGTGCTGGGATTACAGGCGTGCGCCACCGCGCCCGGCAGAAACAACATTTTTTTAATCAACTCTAATAAGTGAGATTACAGGTAGCTTTGTTATCTCACAAGATAATAGAAGAATTATGTGCCTCAAAGCTAAATTGTAATGTATACAAAGGAGCTGAGAGCTAGGGACAGTGATGCACACCTGTAATCCCAGATATTTAGGAGGCTAAGGCAGGAGAATTGCAAGTTCAAGGCCAGCCCCAGCAACTTACTAAGGTCCTGTCTCAAAATAAAATAAAATAAAAACAGGGCTGGGAATGTAGCTCAGAGGTTGAGTGCCCTGAGTTAAATCCCTAGTACCACTTAAAAAAGAACAAAAAAGAAAAATAAAAAAAGCATCTGAGAGCCTTCTCATGGGATAGCAGAAAGGAAAACAAAGTTATCTTAAAATAAAATAAAATAAACCTGAATATTTAAAACTACATAATTTGTACTGTCAGTTCCAGGTTAATCTTTTCCAGAAAACCCTCTTCCCAGCCAGAGGAAGTACACTAAATGCAACTGAAATTCAAGTTACTGGCCAGGGTTGCCAAGGCATTTGAGCCTGCATATTTGGGGGGGGGGGGGGAGAGTTTTTTTTTTTTTTTAAAGGAAGAAACTAGCTATGGGGGCTGGGATGAAGCTCAATGGCAGGGCATGTTTAGCATAAGCAAGGCTCTGAGTTCAATCCATAGCACCAAAAAGTAAAAAAGAGAAAGAAAAGAAACTATAAAGGAAAAACCTGTGAATCCAATGTCCGGAAGAACCTTTGTGCTATCAATAATTCTTTATTTTCTTTCTGTCGATATTTTCTTCATTATTTTGGGGATGGTAATACAATCTTAATATTACTAAATATACTGTCTTACAACCTTACCTACTAAACATTTCTACATAATAACCATTGAAATGTAGATGGAAGTTTTGATTGCAAATCATTTTTCAATTTTAGTGGCAGTTATCTATTTATAAAAATAACAAAAAAAAAAGTATCTGAAAAGTTTTCCATTCACATTAGAGATATAAATAAGTGAACTTTTGTCTTAGTTTACCAAAAGCAATTTTACAAACCTACAATTAACTATAATAAAATTTCAATGATCAATTCAGTGCCTCCACAGACTTTAAAAAACAGTATTTATTCCACATTTTAAAATTATTTGTTTATATTCTTACCTCCCCCAACAGACTACACTTTTGTTAAAAGTTCTCAGTTTAGAACTTGGCATATAGTAAATGCTAGCTGACTTTGACTGAGTGAATCAATACATGCAAGGGCCCAAGATATACGATTCTCTTTTCAGTACCAGACAAGTGAACCTACACCTGTTTTTCAGCAAGTTATAGGCATTAATAAATTTCATTTCCTGTATTAGATTCAAAAAATATTCTTGGAGAATTATTTGGATTAGTAGTTAAATTTGCAGAGACAATTTGTGATATTAAAAAAAAAAAATCCCGAAGAGTATTCCAAGTATTTCTGTAATACAGAAGGACTGGTTTTACAGTGAATTCCACTATTAGGTATAATTATAATGCACCAATGAAAAAAATTTTAAAAGAAAGGCTGTAAAAAAATGATACCCTGGGCTGGGGTTGTGGCTCAGTGGTAAAGTGCTTGCCTAGCATGTGTGAGGCACTGGGTTCGATCCCCAGCACCACATAAAAATAAATAAATAAATAAACAAATAAAATAAAGGTAATGTGTCCATCTACAACTAAAAAAATATATTAAAAAAAATGATACCCAAAGGCCACTGCATCTTCCTAGATGATTCATTAAATGAAACAATGACAATATTTTATTTTGTTGTCCTAAAATAGAATGTAAATAATAAGTGTCTGGGTCTGGTTCCTGTTATATGTAAGAAGGGTTTTTTTCTTTCATTGCAGTTTCCTTCCCACCTGCATATAGGCAAACAATTCTCTCTTAAACCGGGTCAATATTGATGCAGGAACAATCAGTAAATCAGTGCAAATGTCAGACTTAGAAAAGAGTATTGTACATCTTCATAATACAGGCAGATCTGATAACAAATCAACACTACCTGATTAGAATACTACCTGACTTTAAATATTTAGACACAATATACTGCCCAATGTCCCCACCCAATACAAAGGATTTAGCACAAAAAGTCCTAATCTTAGATCTAACTTTTTTATAATCTTTGTTTGCAAAGTCCAATTAACTCTTAACAGAAGGTTACAAAGCCCCAAAACCTCTCCTACTAGCAAATCAAATGCTTAGAGAACTGAAACTTGCTCTGAAATCCATATTACTCAACAGTAAGCTTAAAGCTTTGACAATTATAAATTTTTATTTGTTCTGAGCTACTAATACAATCAAAGGAAAGATAAGCGTGAACAGGATGCAGGAAGACTTTAAATAGTGAAAACACATAATTGAATTCTAACTTCTAAACCCTGACTGTGTTGGTTGGTCCTTAATAAGAAATCAGCTGAAATTTGATGGATATTCAACAGCATAAACTTCAATGTTGGCTTTAAAAATTCTTCATTTAATAAAGTGTCTTAGATTGTGATAACTGCAGAACTCCTACTGCCTTTTAAATTAGAAAAGTGTATAGGAATAAGCAGAAATTTTCAAAGCTGTACAACCTGAGGATTAGGAAAACAGGGGCCCATTTTAATTTACCCAGAATAATAAAACTTTGACTTGTTATATAGTACTCAAAGACCTCTTAACATCAAACCCAGGCATTTCTTTGGAAATTAAAAATCTCACTTCTGAATATTTTAAACAATCCAAAATAAACAGCCAATGAATCTGGTCTGTGGTTCTTGGACTCAAGAGGCACTCCCCATTATCCTCATTTCACTAAAGATACCTAAGTTTCTTTTTTTTGTAGTATCGGGAATTGAACTCAGGGGCACTCGACCACTGGGTCACATCCCCAGCCCTTTTTTGTATTTTATTTAGACAGGGTCTTACTGAGTTGCTAAGTGCCTCGCCTTTGCTGAGGCTGGCTTTGAACTTGCGATCCTCCTGCCTTAGCCTCCCAAAGTGCTGGGATTATAGGCATGCACACCACGCCTGGCTCCTAACTAAGTTTTTAGGTTTTTGAATGAGAACAGAAACAAAATCCACAATGCAAGATGACAAATAAAGATTGTTACAATTTTTGCTAAAGGTTCATTAATTTGTTTGTGGGTCTGATTAGGCTTTCTTTCCCTAAAGGCCCTGACAGTGCATAATAGAGATATTCTTACTGTTTCTGCACCACAGAAATTTCCGTTCTCTATTAACACCCCAAACCATAAGTTTTTCTAGATCTCTAAACAAACTACTTCAACTCTGGGAAATGGAGTCTGAATTAATTAAATGAAATATATAAAAACCTCTGTAAAATAGCAATAAACAAATAAGATGGCTCCCAAAAGCCTGTCCCCATCGCCTGGAATTCACAGCTTTGTGGAGTCAGTTCCCTCTCATGTAGTACCAGGGTTGGCCTGTGTGACCCAAAGAATGTGCTAATAGTGACAGTTATAAAAGACTGCAGATTCTGTCCCTGGCTTGTTCTGTCTTCTCCTCTCACACATCATTCACTCTTGGAGAAACCCAGCTGCCCTGACCTAAGCCTAGGAAGAGGACCATGTGGTGGAAAACAGGACTGTGGCCAAGAGTCAGCAAGGAACTGAAGGCAGCTAACAACCATGTAAGTGAGGCTCAAGCTGGTTGACAGCTTGAGTGTAACCTTGTGAGAAGTCTTGAACCAGAACTACTCAGGTAAGCTGCTCCTGGATTTCTGATCCACAGAAACTAATGATAAATGTTTGTTAAATACTTTAATCTGCTAAATTCTGGGGGTAATGTGTTACAGAAATAGATAACCAATGTAACATCCAAAAGATAAAAAAGAGGAGATCCTACAAGACTGCTCCAAGATGACAAAGAAATTTGGTAAAAATTACACAAAGCACAGAGGTTACTTCCTAAAAATATTATATATAGTATTTTCCATTAATATAAGAAATGTACTCCTGGCAATAGACAAGAGAATGGAAGTGTTCTGATTCAGAGAAGACTAGTTAAAAAAAAAAAAAAAAAAAAAGAGCTAAAAGGATCAAAAGCACTTGATTCTCCTACAGGGAGAGCTTCCTGTTTTGGTTAGGAAGGAGCCACACTTAAAATAACTAGCATAAAGCATGCTTCAGGCCTGAGAAGTCAATGGCAGGAAGCCACAACAAAGAACTCTGAAAGCAGCTCAGCTCAATACAGAACTGATTCTTCCTGGAGCACTGGATCCTGAGAAGGGCAAAGAAGAGCAAGCATAGACAGTGACTGGGATGGGAAATGACGGCAGCATAAGAAGCAGCGGAGCAAATACAACCCTGTTAGCATGAGGCTCTCCTTTGAGGCATTCTGACCCCTGTACTAGGTATACTTGGTTCAGTGGCAGGATACCTTTCCTCCACTTACCACATTCTAGATAATAGTTAAGGGTGTGGTTAACTGGGGGAAGTAAAGTAAATGAATGAAGAGAACTAGTGTTGTTAAAATTGAAATCTTTTATTTTGATTTTTAACTATGAAGTTTTTTCAGAAAGAATATACCAAGGAATTAAGGATATTGTATTAGCCTTCTCCCACTGAATTAGACAGACTTCACTGTCTTGCACAAGGCAAGCACTAGGGAAACAACACATTTCATGATGGAACTTGGGCCAAATAGGATCCATATTTCACTACAAAAATTGTCATAGAATGAGACAGATTTGTGGTCTGGCCAGCACAGTGCTCTGTGGTCAGTGGAGGGCTCAGGAATCTATCATGAGAGGACAGACATCAAATCTTATTGTTTTACTACCCAACCACTAGTCCTCTTTCAATTTATAGCTCCTATTTTCCTATACCCTGAGAAATATAGAGCTATGTTTATAAAGATATGTCTGTTAATTGAGGAGAACAGGTAAGGCATAATGTTTATTAGGAGATACTGTGAAGGGTTTTATGAATCAAATCAGGGTCAAACTAGAGATTTTATTTACTAGAGTAGCCAATTATGTGATAAGTGATAGCCTAAAGGCTGCATTTATTTTTCATTTTTATGATAATTTTTAAGAAAGACTGTATTTCTTTCTTTTCTTTCTTCTTCTTCTTCTTCTTCTTCTTCTTTTTTTTTTTTTTTTGCTGCTGGGATAAGAATGCATTCTACCACTGAGCTATATCCCCAACCTCAGCTATGCTTTTCTGTAGGTTTTTTTGTCCTTACTTGGAGATATGGGGTAGAACTGTTTATTACCATAATTCAGAATGGTTAGAATATGTGCTATGTTTAGAATCATGAAATAATGTAGTCAAACTGAAAAGTTAAGGTTGTCAAAGCAGCTGAGACTTCATTGGCAAAATCTCAGACAGGATAGAACCATAAAGGAGGAGCTCAAAAAGCTGCATTCAAACCCCCTGAAGTCACTAAATTAAACTCCTAACTTGAGCATATTCCGGTGAGACTATATGAAACCCAGGAGCAAGGAGCCATAGGGACACTCACAGGCAGAAGGGACTTTCAATTAAGAACTCAGAAGCCTCCTGCCTTAGAAGTAAGGGTCACACTCTAAGGAATAAGCAGCATAGCCTTGGAGTACCACACCCTAGAAGTAAAGACTATAATTCCAGAAATAAGGCTAAAGCAGAAACAGAACAGTCCTAAAAAGCATAAAACTAAGCCTTGATAAAGCTGAAGCAATCAGCTAGTCCCAAGCTAGTGATAAGAAGAAAATGTCACCCTTCTTGGAGAATAATAATTCCTAGAGTCTTTTCTCTCAATTGAATTGTTCTCTCTCTCTCTCTCTCTCTCTCTCTCTCACACACACACACACACACACACACACACACACCCCACCCATCACCACCAAAACTAAAAAAATAACAAATGACTAAAAACCAAGGAAAAACTCCAAGTAACAGAAAGATTTATAGCTGAATCAGATAATGGAATGTTCTGATAGGGACTTCAAAAACCACGATTAGTATGTCCAAAAATATAGAGGAAAAGATGGGTTAAAGAGCTGAAAAGACAGAGCATTTCAATAGAAAATCTACTGGAATTTATTATACAGAATCAAATAGACATTTGAAAAGTAAAAAATAGAATTTCCAAAATTAAGAACTCCATGCATTTAATAGCAGAAGATAGCAATAATGAATTGGAATATAAGGCAACAAAAATATACAAACTGAATTAGAGAGAAAAATCAATGCAAAAAGTAGAACAGAGGATATGTAACAGAGTTCAAGGAACTCTTAGAATTCCAGATAGAGGAGGGAAAAAAGATGGTGGTTGGGGGGGGAGATATCTGAAGAGATAATGGCCAAATTTTTTTCCCAAACTGATGAGTGTAGCCCACAAATTCAAAAAGGTAACAAATTCCGAGCTGAATAAACACAAATAAAATCACACCCTTGATACATGAATGTCTGAAATGTTAACAGAACTAAGGAGATAAGCAAAAGTTTATTAGAAAGTGTTGGTAAGAGATTTATTTGTTTATTAATTTTGGCACTAGGATTGAACCCAGGGGTGCTTTACCACTGAGCTACATCCCCTTTCCTCTTTATTTTTGAGATAGGGTCTCACTAAATTGTTGAAGTTGGGCTTGCTAACTTGCCCAGGCTGGTCTTGAACTTGTGATCCTCCTGCCTCAGCCTCCTGAGATTATAGGCATGTGCCATGGGCCTGGCTGAGAAGAGATTTATGAATCAAATTAGGATAAAATTGGATAAATTCTTTGCTAATGATAACTTCTAAAGAAAAATTCCTACCAGAAAGCAATTGGTCATATATGGCACATAAGTAATTGAACAAACGGACATTTGCCTACCTCTGCAGAGAAACACACAAGTAGATAAAAGTGAATACATGGAGTATTTGTCTTGGCTGAAGGAAGGCAAAAAGCAGAATAAAACTGGAGTCATGTGCTTTTATCATTCAACTAATACCCCAAGAAAAAAAGAGCAATTTAGAACACACTGATTACATACAAATATAAGCAGCATTGCTGTTATGATTTCCATAATTTATAGGTAGATGACTGAAACCATACACATTCTTTCTCTACATTGATCAACTACATATCTTACCTGCCTTCTAAACTCTCTGTTATTATCTGGTCTGTTTAACTGCCAGTTAAAATCCCACAAATACAAAGACAACTGTTCACAGACAGAAACTCTTGGGTCTATTCCAGAAAGTTTGTTTGATACACTGGAGGTTTCTGCATGTTTTGAACCTCATGGCCTGAAATTACTTTTCTTCCTGGCAGTGACTCTAAGTCCAGCATTATTTTTAACATTAAAAATAACTCCCACAGTGCAATACTTGAAATTTCTAAAACAACTGTTTTCTTTTATACCCTTATTTGAAATAATTCATTTCTTAATGAGAAACTTTCAGTTGCTGAGCTCCATTTAAAAATTTTGGCATGAAAATTGAATGCAGACTCCGGTAGAAATTTTTCTTTTAGCTTGATTGATGTCATAAACACCACTTCCAAGATTCCTTACAATTATTCTATAAAATTCTGGAGCACAATTGTTTACAGTAACTCAAGGGTATCTTACAATATTAGAACCAACATGGAATAATATCTGTGCCTCAATAAGGACTACAACCAAAATCATCCTCAAGAGACAAATATTTATCCTAATTATTTGTTCATTTGAATTACCTGGATAATATCTTTTTGCTTTTATTTATTTATTGTTTTTGTGGTACCAGGGATTGAACTCAGGGGCACTCGACCACTGGGCCACATCACCAGCCCTTTTTTGTATTTTATTAGAGACAGGGTCTCACTGAGTTGCTAAGTGCCTCGCCACTGCTGAGGCTGGCTTTGAACTCGCGATCCTCCTGCCTCAGCCTCCCAAAGTGCTGGGATTACAGGCGTGCGCCACCGCGCCTGGCTGGATAATATCTTAACTACCCAAATCTTTTTAGCTACATTATCACTTAGGAGATTTTCTATGATTAAAAAAAAAAGAAGAAGAAAAAGAAAAAACAAAAGGACCAATTAAATGTTAACCATAAAAACTATAGGTTCATGCACAGTTCACAAGCTGTTTGAACAAGTTCTTGAATATTCGTGGGTTATTTTTAAATATTGAATAAGAGCACAGATATTATTAGAAATATACTAGTGGATGTATGTATAAACATTAAGCATGCACTATAATTATGGAAAGTTTCCCTGGACATCAAATCCCTCTAAATATATTATGAATTCTAAAAAACACTATTTCAATCTTAAATTTTCACAATGTATTAACTAGATAAATTCATTTTACCCTCTACCTTTCTATTATGTCACAGACAAGAACAAAAAAACAAAGGCTTAGATATTTGAAGTTGCAGCACAAAGGGAGTACTGTAAGAATAAAAAAGGGGAAATTCAGGAGCATGTAAATCTAGGTTTTACACTTAGGAAAAAAGGAATAGTGACTCAGTCTTCCACTGCCACTGTAGCTACACCGGTGATTTCCATTCTTTTTTTTCCCTCAGTGGTTAAGTGCCCCTGGATTGTTCAATCCCTGTTTTTTAAAAAAATTTATTCTAATTTGTTATATATGACAGCAGAATGCATTTCAATTCATATTACACATATATAGCACAATTTTTCATATTTCTGGTTGTATATAAGGTAGAGTCACACCATTCATGTCTTCATATATGTACTTAGAGTAATGATGTCCATTTCATTCCACGGTCTTTTCTACTCCCATGACCCCTCTCTTCCCTCCCCTCTCCTTTGCCCTATCTAGAGTTCGTCTATTCCTCCCATGCTCCCCCCCCCCCCCCATTATGGATCAACATCCTTATATGAGAGAAAACATTCAGCATTTGTTTTTTTTTGGGGACTGGTTTACTTCACTTAGCATTATATTCTCCAACTCCATCCATTTACTTGCATATGTGATTTCCATTCTTGATAGGTACTCTCTCACCTAGGACAGTTTCTAAAAATTCAGATTTCTATAAACAGTAGACCGATCATGTGTTTATCTTTATAATTTCTCTCCACATCCTATTATAATGACAATTTTAAAATAAAACGTATAAATCTACAAGAATAAAAGGAATGAGAAAGAAGACAACAATTGAGATGAGGTGCTGACAAAATTTGGAAAGTAGAAAGAGGATGGACCAAAAAATAATGAAAACTCAGCAGTTTAGAGAAAGCAGAGACCTTGGTGTCTGCAGGACAGGGATATATCATCAACAGCAGCAGGTTCATCTGAGTCATGAAATCCTGTCAAGGGTAGGAATGTGAGGTATTCCTGAAAGTGTGGGTGAGAAGTGGGACCGTCTGTCTCTTTTATGTTGCTGTAATAGAATACTACAGATTGGGCAGTGAAAAGAAATTTATTTGGCTCATAGTTCTGGAGGTTGGGAAGTCCACGATTGAGGGAGCGTCTGGGGAAGGACTTCTTGCTGTATCACACCAGGCAGAAAGGATTGCATGGTAAGAGAACACATGCTAGACAAGGAGGGAAGGGAGTTGAATTCATTCATTCTTTTTTTTTTAATATTTATTTTTTAGTTGTAGTTGGACACAATACCTTTACTTTATTTATTTATTCTTATGTGGTGCTGAGGTTCAAACCCAGGGCCTCACACATGGTAGACAAGCGCTCTACCACCAAGTCACAATCCCAGCCCCAAATCCATTCTTTTCTCAGGAACTTACTGTGATAATCAACCCACTTCCCTAAGATAATGACATTAATCCATTCATAAAGGCAGCGGCCCTATGACCTGATCATTTCTTAAAAGGTCTCTCCTCTCAACACTGTTGCATTGGAGATGAAGTTTCCAACATATGAATTTTGGGGGATACATTCAAGCCACAGAAGGGACTGCAAACAAAATTTTTAAAGTCCATAGCTGGGGCTGTAGCTCAGTAGTAGAACACTTGCCCACACGGGTGAGGCACTGGATTCAATCCTCAACACCACATAAAAAAATTAAAAATTAAAATGTCATAATTAAAAGTCATAAGCCGGGCGCGGTGGCACACGCCTGTAATCCTAGCACTTTGGGAGGCTGAGGCAGGAGGATCGCGAGTTCAAAGCCAGCCTCAGCAATGGCGAGGCACTTAGCAACTCAGTGAAACCCTGTCTCTAAATTAAATTACAAAAAAGGGCTGGGGATGTGGCCCAGTGGTCGAGTGCCCCTGAGTTCAATCCCCGGTACCATAAATAAATAAATAAATAAATAAATAAATAAATAAATAAAGTCATAAAAACAGATATATTAAAAAAATAAAAAAGAAACAATTGGAGTTCAACAGCCCTATCCCTACTTCACACAATGAGGACATGACCCCTGTTCAATTCATCAAAAGATGGCTGGTTTATTCTCTGGAAAAAATGAACAAGTGGAGTTCCAAGCAAAGTGGGAGTAGGGGTGAAACATCACACAGAAATATGAGGATTATGTGAACATCTGCTCTTTGATGCCAGTGTTGTGAGAAGTAAAACAAGGAAGATATTTTAACTGTGTCTGTTCTTCTAAGCCTACCACAAATTATGGTTCTTTGATCACATTCATTTAACTCTTTTCTGGAAAAAGCTTTGGAAATGGTAGACATCTAATACATCTCTTTACTGAAAGAAATCTTCAGTTACTTACTATTCAAGTCACATTTGTTTTGGCAAGTTATGTTCTGCATAATAGCATGGTATGATAAACCCAAACCCCTACCAGTTTTCAGGCAAGAAGTTAAAAAATTATAACTATAACTGGATAACAAAGGAAATATCTATACTTGATTAATTCCAGTAAAAGAGTTTTCCTCATGTTACTACCTCCACAATTATTGAAGAAAAAAATTATATTACATTTAGTCATGTACCTATAAAAGAAAATGTATCAGAAAAATTATGCACATGAAGCTCTTCCAGAGTACAAAGACTTGCTCTTGTACTTGGATAGCTTGGACTTTTAAACGTGGTAGCAACTTTTGTTTTTGGTAATAACTTTATATGTTATACATTATTCAAAGACTTAACAACTGTCTGGGTGGGTAAAAAAAAAATTAGGGAACACCAGAACCCATATATAAAGTGTATTCTCATTACAAATCTGAAGAAGTTACTATATCCTTACAGCATTAATATTGAATATTACTCCATTTATACTCTGTACTATTTGTAAAAGAGAACTCTCTTGATAAATTGCACTAAACTTTATTACTTATTCACTGAATGCATTTACCACTGGAGTCACATATCCCACTGCTCCCAATGACTACAACACTATCCTCCACACCCAATTTAATTGTGTCACTCACTCCTAGCTGCCAAGCCTGAGAGTACCAAAACAAAGCCACTAACCTTCTCCCTCAGGTATATCTGAACGGTCCAACTTGGCTTCCTTATGTTGTCCTTCTGCAACCTTCACAGCAACGGCTCGGCAAATGGCCCCAAACTTTCTATCCAGAGAACGAACTCCTGCTTCCCTGGTGTACCTGTGAACAAAGAAAAATACTTCATTTTGCCTAAATACCACCTGTATAAAGACAGAAACACAACTAACCTTTTTATTAAAGAAACAGTATACATTTAATAGTTTTTTACTCTGCCTTGAGTAATGAATTTACCCACACCTAAAATGTTTCTTTTAAATATTGTTACTTCTTAAATATTCAGATGTGTTTTCAACCACAAATATTTCCTTTATATAGATTATCCTGAACTTTTACCCAATACCTAAATACAAATCTTTGGTCCTTCAATTTATTTATTTGTTTGTTTATTTATTGGTACCTGGGATTGAACTCAGGGGCACTCGACCACTGGGCCACATCCCCAGCCCTTTTTTGTATTTTATTAGAGACAGGGTCTCACTGAGTTGCTAAGTGCCTTGCCATTGCTGAGGCTGGCTTCAAACTCGTGATCCTCCTGCCTCAGCCTCCCAAGTGCTGGGATTACAGGCATGTGCCACTGCGCTCGGCTATTTATTTTATATATATTTTTTAGTTGGAGGTGGACACAATACCTCTATTTTAAATTTTTATGTGGTGCTGAGGATCAAACCCAGTGCCTCACACGTGCTAGGCGAGCACTCAAAACCACTGAGTCACAACCCCAGCCCTAGTCCTTCAATTTATATGGCCAAAGTAAATTTGGCAGCATATAAAATACCATTTATTTTTTTATACGTTTAAGAGTTTTCTAAAGCAAAATTTGTCAATTTAAGAAAATTCTAAATTTATTGTAGTTGAAATATTACAGAAACAATCAGAAATTGAGCCAAGTGCAGTGGTACATGCCTGTAATCTCAGTGATCTGGGAGGCTGAGACAGGAGAATTGTGTGTTCAAAGCCAGCCTAGCAATTTAGGGAGGCCCTTACCAACTTAGCAAGACCCTGTCTCAAAATAAAAATATAAAAAGGGATGGGAAAATAAAATAAAAAGGGCTAGGGATGTTGCTTAGTGGTTAAGTGCCCCCCTGATTAAAAAAAAAAGACAAGAATCAGAAACTGCACTGCACCCTTTTCCAACTAAAGCAAAGAAAGAATGTAGGACAGACATCTACTTTTTACTAGGAACTTTGCTAATCACCTAGGGACTAAGTGTGTTTTTATTGTGATTTTGTGAAATACTCTACATATAGTTAAGCAGAGCTGCCTAAAAAACTTATGTTACAGCAAATTCCACAACAATTCCATAAACCATTTTTGGCGATAACAAACTTTGGTTGGATAGGAATGGGCAACATCTGGCAGAGAATGTAGTTTTATTTGAAAAATTGGATTTGATTTAGGTAGTCATATTTTAGACTTTAGGGAAGGAGATTTTAAAAGTTGTGAGAAAAGACAGATTAAAGCAGTTGGATAAATAAAGTAAAACTCATTTCAGTCAAAAGGATAAAAGGACATAAAAATAAAGTTGACATTATACAACTGTATACAATTTCCTTTTTTACCCCGACACTGGGGATTGAACTCAGGGCCTCACACATGCTAGATAATTGCTCTACCATTGTACCACATCCCAGCCCCCAAATATAATTTAAATAAGGGAGAAACAGGACGGTATCCTGAAAATAAACAAACCAACATATAAAGAAAAAACAAAAAACCCAACGTAGCTTCCTAGAGAACTACATGATTAACTTAGTTTAATAGGACAAAAGATAAAAGTAGAGGGACTGAATAAGCTTACGAAGGAATGAAATGAACATGCAGAAATGAGACCATGAGGTTCAGAATAAACTGGAGCTAGCCAAAAATAATCAGGACATGCAACAACAAAAAATACCTCTTTATGTGTTTAGAAAAATAATGGGCTAGAAACTAATTCAGAGAGTATATCAACAACTAACCAAAAACGTAGACACACAAACTCCTATTTTTATATCTTTAAATTGTAAAAGGAGGAATCATCAAGGTCAAATAAGAAAATAAGAATTGGCTGTTTGGGGTGAAGGATGTAGCTCAGTGGCAGAGTGCTTGCCTAGCATGTGTGAGATCCTGGGTTTGATTCCTAGCACCACCCCTGCCTCTCCCCAAAAAAGAACTGGTTGATGTTTCTCATGATGACTTGAACATAAAGATGTTATATATGCTGATTTTCAGAAGACATAAAAAAACTAACAATGAAATATACATAACTGCAAACTTTAATGTTTCTGCTTTAAGAAATTAAACTCTTATAAAAACATAGAATGGGGTATGCCAAGCATAGCAGAAGTTAACTGAAAAGGCAAGACAATATCTTAAAAGAGCTAAGAATCTACAGAATTGATATATTCAGAATAAGAAAATTATGGTCTTCTTCCACTATGAACTGTTCAGGCTTATCTGAAATAATGTACTATGGGTATTTCATTATAAAAGGTACACTGATATATATATGTATATAATATATGACTCATTCAGAAGACTTATCAGAAAGGTTAAAAGCCTTGGAACCAGGTCAAGAGGAATGGTAAAGATAACGGGAATGTTTAGCTTGAAGAAGAGACTATTTATGGGGTATATATATCAGTATTTCTTTTCATTTCAAAAGGAATGCACAAGGGAGGAATTATACAAATTCTATATGTTCCTATAAAGCAGAAGTAAAAATTATAGGGAATGGATATAAAAAATATCTTTATGGCAGAGTTCTCACCATCCTAGAACTGGAAGTATTCAAGAAGGCTGGTTACACTGGGAGGAAGGAAGACTGGAATGCTAAAGGTCTACGACTATGGAACACCTCAAAGATGAGAAACTTGAACACAGATACTCTATGCTATAAATCTGGTAGCTTACTACATATCCAAAACTTGCCTGAAGTAGCATATACTTGTAAGGTTTTAAATATAAATATAGGTAGATAAAGACTAATAAAACTGCTCAGAGAGATTTCATAATGTCCATATCTTTTATAATTTGATATTTTAAGGTAACAATAATGATGAAATAAATAATAAATGAAACAGTTCTCCAGGAGACAACTGGGAAATACAAATACTGTTTATTCTTCTGAATCATCACAATTCAGATTCAGATAAGATATATCTCTATCACTTGGATTTTATATTGAAAGAAGCTATCAAAAGGGTTAAGTGTCTTGTTGAAAGTCACCAAAGATATCATAGGTATTATCTGGTACAATAATAATATGGCTGGAAGACTTTGGCAAATCACATAATTTATTTCTCCTGAAATTATCTACGCAGTATATCACAAAAAAAGTTTAGAAAAAGAATGCCCAGGGAGGGTGAGGAGGGGAATAGTAGAAGTCCATTGGATTAGAGACAACGGGAATGAAGGGAAGGGAAGTGGGGGAGGGGAATAGGAAGCAAGGGAATGAAGGGAAGGGAGTGGGGAGGGGAATAGGAAGCACAGTAGAATTAATCAGACATAACTTTCCTATCCTTGTTATCTGTTCAAACAGGCAGAGGTAAGGCATCTAGCGATTTCTGTCTTAAGCTCGCCCCCAGCCGGGTGAGTTGCAAGGGAATGAAGGGAAGGGAGTGGGGAGGGAATAGGAAGCACAGTAGAATTAATCAGACATAACTTTCCTATCCTTGTATTTGAATACATGACCAGGGTAGTTCTGCATCATGTGCAATCACAAGAATAGAATGCTAATTAGATTAAATTATACTCCACATATGTATAATATGCCAAATACATTCTACTGGTATATATATCTAAAAGGAACAAATAAAATTAAATTAAAAAAGAAAAAGAATGCCCAGGTTAGATTTAGTCTTACAATTTTGTATATAAATTTAAACAGACCCATAAGAAAGTTGGCATAAATCAAAAGATAGTTTGATGAGCCAAACTTTTAAAATATAGGGAGATATTTCATATCTTTTGAAAAACAGCAGTTACTAGAAAAGGGTGCATCAGGAGTGTTTGGCAGCCTGTGTAACTTGCTGGATGATGCAATGGATCTGTAACACTGAGCCAGGAAAACTGTAAGAGGCTATGGTAGATAAAAATTCTCAACAGGGTATATTTTCCATTTAAACATACAATCTATAAATTAGACTAAACAATACTCATACTGTACAGCTTGCCACAGGCTTAAGCACTTGGTAGCAAACTTGGGAAGCACCTTCTTTATTGTTTCAGTGTTAATTCTGAAGATCAAAACTCCTCTGAGATTTTTAAAAATCTCTCAAAAAGAAAAGGAAATCAGAATAACCTAAAACAGATGTCTGAAAGTTACAACTCACCTCTTAAGCAAATTCAGCAACTTTCAAGATTCAAGGCATAACAAGTGTTTCTTTATTTTCATGTGTTTAGTTCTTTAATATCAAATTAATCCCTAAATTACTACTGTGGCAAAGTAGAAATTTTGGTTCAATGAAGTTACTTATCAATGAAGATATTCTAAGTTGAATCTCTATGAAATTCTAGCTCATACAGAGTCTAATTTAAATCAATAGCTATGGCAGTGCTTGCTAGAAACTTGTTGGAGGAAGACAAATGTATACTATGGGAAGACACTAAAAAAAAAAATCTGCTCAAGCGGGGCGCGGTGGTGCACGCCTATAATCCCAGCACTTTGGGAGGCTGAGGCAGGAGGATCATGAGTTCAAAGCCAGCCTCAGCAATGGCGAGGCACTTAGCAACTCAGTGAGACCCTGTCTCTAAACAAAATACAAAAAAGGGCTGGGGATGTGGCCCAGTGGTCGAGTGCCCCTGAGTTCAATCCCCAGTACCAAAAAAAAAAAAAAAAAAAAAAAAAAAAATCTGCTCGAACATTAATGAAGCCTCAGGATGTGTGACTAACCTGGTGATGATAGCAAGAGTAGTAACCTGAGGGATCTGAATCTGTTGAGGAGTCAGTCCATGTTGTTCCAGTTGCTTTGGGATTAAGTGCCTGTGGGCAATCTCTATCTTCTCCTCCTGTGTATACCCTGGAAAAGAAGGAACCCTATTCTGTAATTATTCACATAGCTCCCATAATGCCATGGGTTTTTTTGTGAATCAAATGCAGATACAACAGATCTTGTACTTGGAATGAATTTAAATATTACTTTAATTAATACTATAATCAGAACAAGAAATTTAATATAAATCAGTAATTATTAAAATTCCCAATTTTTTCACAAGCAAAATAAGCATTTACTAAACAGTGTTTGATAATCTTTTTGGTTAAATGATACATTTCTCAAACAAATCTCAAACTTAGAGACAGTTATCTCCTCATTCTCAAATGCTCTGAAATTTTAAATAGGAAAATAATGCATCCTTTTTCTTTAGCATAATTTGATACATTCTTGAAAAAATTTAAACACACACACAAATTTCAACTAAATAAACAGAATAAACAGTGGGTTCCAAGGGAATGACTCCAAAGGAGTATTTCCTAGCACTTTAACTATAAATTTTAGCAACAAAACAAAAACAAACATGTTCCTATAAAAGATTTTTATCCCAACATGTTGGGGAAAATATGTAAATATAAAATATTTAAGAGACTTTATGTTCTTAGTTAAAAGCTTCATTTGTTTTAATTTCTGTAAGAAAAAATTTCCACCAAAACTAATGCATCCTTTAACAAAACAAAATTTTAAATAAGACCTAAAAAACTATCTTTTGAATACAAAGAGGAGGTTAAAATGACAAAAAAAGCTAGAAAACAGGATGACCAAATCTGCCAGAGGAAGAAGGTGGCATCACCTGCTCCCCCACAGCAGATGCCCTGATTGTTCTATTCCACATCAGCACAGTTTACGAATTTCCTGCCTTAATTTGGGGTTTCCAGGCAATTGAGTTGCAGTATTTGTTTATTTAATTTATAAATACACACATCCAACTTTTATTCCATCACATTTTAAAACTATTTATAGGAATCAGCTGAGCTTCCAGATAATTAAGAAACCTTATCATTCACCAAATAGCAAAAATATATTTCAGATTACCATGAAAAATACATGAAGATTACATTTAGAACCTAAATGCATTCAGATTCTACTCTATTTTCATTTCATGAGTACTCTCTGATTTTTTTATATCCTCTAGGGCAAAATAATTCTAAGCAATTAAAATTAGGTGAAAAGGCTAGAATTTGCCAGGTGCAGTGGTGCACACCTGTAATCCTAGCAGCTCAGGAGGCTGAGGCAGGAGGATCCTGAGTTCAAAGCCAGCCTTAGCAACTGTGAGGCGCTAAGCAACTCAGTGAGATGCTGTCTCTAAATAAAATTAAATAAAATACAAAATAGGGCTGGGGATGTGGTTCAGTGGTCGAGTGCCACTGTGTTCAATCCCTAGTACCGCCCCCCACCAAAAAAGCTAGAATTTCAAAATTAGAAACTACAGGATTTTATCTTTGCACACTCCAGTGAAGAAGACACAGTTTGATATATATATATATATACTACATATATATATATATATATATTACGGGTGTGGTGGTGCTAGCCTATAATCCCAGAAACCTAGGAGGCTGAGGCAGGAGGATCACAAGTTCTAGGGCAGCCTGGGTATTTTAGCAAGACCCAGTTTCAAAATAAAATGTAAAAAAAAGGGCTGGGGTTATGTCAGTGGTAAAAGGCCACTGGGTTCAATCCCATGAATCAAAAATAAAAACCAAATAAATAAATAGTAACTACTTGACAGATTCTACTAAAGAGAAACTTAAAAGCACCATGCACTTTAAGATACAAACAAGGTTAAATCTGAACACATCAAAATTTATTCTTGATGTCTTACAGAAGATACATGTACTCTTACCTGTTATAGTATAAACAAAAAGTTTTGCTGTCCTACAATCTTTATAATTTTTTTTTTAGTTGTTGATGGACCTTTATTTATTTACATGTGATGCTGAGAATGGAACCCAGTGCTTCACACATGCTAGGCAAGTGCTCTACCACTAAGCCACAACCCAGCCCCCAAGATTTTAACTCAAAATAAAAAGCTGGTTTATATACCTCATTCAGAACCTTTGAAGATTATACACTGGCACATTAATTTCATTACTCAAAATTCCACAGCATGACCAATTTTAAAGGGTATGCTCAGAAAGGCAAGAAATGTAAAAAATAATGATTTTGAGCCGGGCGCGGTGGCGCACGCCTGTAATCCCAGCACTTTGGGAGGCTGAGGCAGGAGGATCGCGAGTTCAAAGCCAGCCTCAGCAATGGCGAGGCACTTAGTAACTCAGTGAGACCCTGCTTCTAATAAAAATACAAAAAAAAAAAAAAAAAAAAAAAAAAAAAGGGCTGGGGATGTGGCCCAGTGGTCAAGTGCCCCTGAGTTCAATCCCCGGTACCAAAAAAAAAAAAAAAAAAAAAAGATTTTATTTGTGAATTAAGTACCTGGAACCTGAATGATCTCCATTCTGTCCAATAAGGCAGGTGGTATAGTAGCAGTGGTGTTGGCAGTAGCTATAAAAAGAACTTGGGACAGGTCAAAGGCCACATTTAGATAATGATCCGTGAAGTTATGGTTTTGTTCAGGATCCAACACCTAGGGGAGAACAATAAACATTTAGACAAATTCAGAGGGTCCAATAGAAAGCTGCACAAATTGAAACACACAATATATCTGCAAAGTTGACATTTCTGCTTAATACAGTTAGTTTGGTAAACACAGGTATAACACTGAAACCTGAGCATCATTCTTTGCATTTCCCATACTTTAAATACTTTTTTAATAATGTAACATGTTCAGTGTCAAGCACAAAGAAGCAAAAATTACACTCTGTTCTTAAATCTATTTATTAATAACTCATCATGTGGCCATTATGAGTAGTCAATCCTGAAGAACCAGTTTGGCGGTACACACTATCTGAACTGCTATAGGAATATAAAGTAAATGTGTAGAGTATTTTGAAATTCTTAGGTAACAAGTAAAATAATAGTAAGTACATCCCTCCTCAAACATTATCAGAAAGTCTGGTATAAATTCTTTAACTGAAAGAGGAATTCCAAATAAGATTAAACTAATGAAAATTACCATGTTGCTAATTCTAATATAGCACAGCAAAAAATTAACTTAAAAATGCTTTAAAGCACAATCTTTCTGCTTATAGTAAACAGCAACAGATCTTTAAAATATTTTAATTTAACAATTAGATTCTTAAGACAATCAACTGTATAATAAAGAGGCTATATCTTCTTCAGGTTATTGCTCACATGCTTCAAGTTATAGGCACAGACTGTTACCAGGCCTACATAAGGACCTTAAATAATAAGTACCTTCCACATGTTCTAAATCTTAAACATACTACCACTTTCACTTACTCCAGAATTACTCTAAGTAAGGTTAACATACATATTCAAAAGGGAAATAACCTAATATAAATATTTACTGTAATTTTACTATAAAAGCTGCCTTTCCCTGTTTCAGATTCTTCTTTAAAAAACATCTAGTTACCCTTAATTCTAAGCTCTTTGCTTATAATCTTGAATTCTGTTAAGCATTCATTATTAAAAAGTTTTTCATTATTACTGGAAATTCATGTTTATCTACACAGCATTTCCCATAACACTAATTTTACATTTTCACAAAACTAAATCATGTTTGATGCTAAAAAAAAGAGGCATTTCCAAGACATCAAAGAAAACTCTTATGTTCAGTAAAGAATTAAAAGTAATCTTACTATCAATTATCTGTCGGTTCAAATGAAGTAATTTTTTCCCTTAAAGTTTGCATAAAGAAGCAAAATTTACACTCTGTTCTTACACTCTGTTCTTAAATATATTTAAATCTACTGGGGTTTTTAAAAAGTAGAAAAATCACTAAGCAATGTTTCTGAAATATGTAAAAAATCTTTTAAAATGCATTACAGGATATTTAAGTTATGAGGAGATAAAATTAGTGATGCCCAATTTGCCTACCTTCATTTTTTTGTTTAGGAAAACACAAGCAACGCAAACTTTAAACAGCATCAGAAATCTGATCGATATTCTACCAGTAAAATAATTATTACTCAGATGAAGATTCAAGGCAAATTGAGTCCTTCAAGGCACAAAAATTTCTCTATGAACTTTGAAGCTATCAGCCAGGTACAGTGGTACACACCTATAATGCCAGTGACTCAGGAGGCTGAGGCAGGAAGATCACAATGCAAGGTCAGCCTCAGCAATTTAGCAAGACCTTGTCTCAAAAAAAAAGGGGGGGCTGGGGCTATAGCTCAGTGGCAGAGCGCTTGCCTAGCACATGTGAGGCACTGGGTTTGATCCTCAACACCACATAAAAATAAACAAATAAAATAGAGACATGTTGCCCATCTACGACTACAAAAAACAAAAAAAGGATAGGAATATAGCTCATTGATAGACCACCTCTGAGTTCAATTTCCAGAACTGGAGAAACAAATAAACAAATGAAAAACCTTGAGGTCAATAAATCTCTGCTTCTTACCCCACATTCAGAACTAGTGTTTCCAACTGCCCAATTCATCCACATACATGGTCTGGTTTCCAGACCGATTAGACCTATTTTCTCTCTTCTCCCCAATTAAAAGGGCCTTCTGTTTCAACCCTAGGGCTATAATTCTCACCTAACAAAGTATGTCTGGGAATGGAAGGAGCTGTGACATGACACCTTATTACTAGGAGCATGGAGTCCAGCTGGGGGTCGGGTGAACTGTGAGGAGGGTGTCCACCAAGAACTGTCCTTCAACGATAATTTCTAGTAAGGGAAGAACAATTGATGTTTGTAAGCAATCCAGGAATATCCTCTGCTCGTTATAGATGACTAATGATTTTAGATACGGTAATATGGTTATGTTTTATAATAATCTATGCCTTTTAGAGTTAGAAACCGAAATATTTATAACACATGATGTCTGGAACTGGCTTCAATATCTTCAAAACTTAGAATGTACGGAAAATATATAATGTATATAAATGAAGCACAACAACAAAATAGACACCTGTGAATCCACTCCCAATTGAGGTCATGTTTGTATATGTTTAGAACAGTAGAAAATGACCCACCCTAAGTGTAAGTAGAAAATATTAGTATGAATATTCATCCACATTTATCTAAAAATACCAGAAATAAATTATCTTTTAAAATAATATATAAATAAAAGTGATGCCCTCCCTTGGTATGCACATAATATAGTGAGATAAGTAAGAAAAGGATAGAAATTCCGTTACATGAAAGGCTGACTGTGGTGCCCATGCACACCAACTTTCACTGTAACTCACAGACCAGTTCACATGTGCCTGATCAAGTGTGCTTATATATGAAAATGGAAAAATGGAGTGGTTTTTAAAAAATTACTGCAAAATATGATTAAAGATAATATATGTAAACATATGAACAATAAGAGAAAATGATAAAAGAGCTGACACTTTCATTTCCAAAATAAGTGTTGATAACCACGTTACGAAATTAAAAGTTATTTAATTAAAGTACATTGCTTTCACTAAAAATATAATTATCGGTACAAATATACTTGCTCTGTGTGTGTGTGTGTGTGTGTGTGTGTGTGTGTGTGTATGTATGTATGTATGGAGAGCTATATATGTACACCTCCTTTGTTATGGATTGAATAGTGTTCCCTAACCCCCAATGTAACTATCTGGAGACAGGAACTTTAAGGAGATAATTAAGGTGTAATGAGTTTAAGAGTGAGGCCCTAATTCAATGCAACTGGTATCCTTATAAGAAGACAAAGGGGCTGGGGATATAGCTCAGTTAGTAGAGTGCTCACCTCACATGCACAAGGCCCTGGGTCCAATCCCCAGAACCACCCCCCAACAAGAAGATGACAAAGACTTGAAAGCAAATGAGATTCAGATGACACATCTAGAATACTGCAAAAAATTGCATGCCATGAACCTTTGAAATGAATACATGAAAATTAGTGAAAACAAGAATATGAACTCTTTATCTGCTAAAGACTCACAGTACTTTATATGTGACACAAAAGCCCATAAGCTCCATGGGAAAAACTACAGATGGACACTCCCTTCAAGAGCTAGTGGCAAGAAAGTAAATGGGTCAGCTCCGTAACAGGAGCTGAGATCATTCTTCCCAGTGGCATGGATGCTGTGACACACTGTAGCCAATTTTTTACCAGCTCTTTGTCCAATCCTTACTTCACTCCCTTCCTACTACCTGCTCTTTACCATGAGTCCTTTATTCCTGAATGTGTCCTATCTGGTACCTTTATGAGATAGATAATGCAAATTCTGATTATTTGTAGAGTTAGGAATGCTGTGTAACATGGTAAAATAGATGTAAACTCTATTATTAAGACTTTTTGCCATTTAAGTTATATGCCTTTCTAATTTCAAATGTCTGCATAAAATGAAAACAATTCATTTTATAGAAAGATGAAATGGAGCTGACCACTGATAGGGGTTCCCACATTTCTTTTTCATAGATAATTCATTTCCTGACTATATTATATAATAAACTGAATGCTGAATAGTGTTAAACTTTTTTCCAAATGACAAAAAATTAGTGATTATCAATCTTAGGTTTTTCTTAAAATTTTCCTGTACTGCTTATCAATAAAAATTGGAAGAGTAGTATACTAATATTAATGGAAATCCTGGGCATATTTGTTTAATTGGCATGGGTTTTCCCATGGATACATGTGCTTGATGGTTTATTTTCTGTGCTCATGGTCACATCACTGTCTTCCCCCTAATTTGAAAAGTTAGAGAAAGGAAGGAAATAAAAAGGATGATCTTTATATTTTTCTTGTAATATCATTATTTAAGATATTTTTACTAGAATTTTTAGAATTCATATTGTAAATATAGATGCTCCTTGATTTACTATGGGTTATTTCCTGATAAACCTATCATAAGTCGCAAATATTGTAAGTGGAAAATGCATTTCATATACCTAACCCACCAAACATCATAGCTTAGCAACACAGTACACTGTAGAATATCAGCAGTTTACCCTTATGATCAGGTGGTTAACTGGGAGCGAGGCTACTGCTGCCGCCCAGCATCTCCAGAAAGTATCATGCCGTATATTGCTAACCTGAGAAAATATCAAAATTCAAAGTATGATTTCCACTGAATGCTTATCACTTTTGTATCATAATAAATTTGAAAAATTATAAGTCAAGCCACTATAAATTGAAGACCATCTATATAACATAGTGAAATGAAAATTAAGATAATATGTTGGGCTTCAAGTTTTTCATCTATAAAAGGATAAGAGTTGGATTTGATGACTCCCAAGTCCCTCTTCACTGACATTCTTTGACAATAGCTGAATAGCTTAAACTGGAAGATCATACAGGGGTTGTATAATTAATAAGTATACTACTTGATCTAATTTCTAACTACATCTAATTCTAACTAAAATTAGAAGCTTTTGCTTTAAAGAAAAAAGTTTACTACATCTGATTACTGACTTCTCCATTTGGGAGGAATATATATTATTTAAAACTTTAAGTATCACCATCTATACAGAAAATTGGTAAAGTAGTTGTGCATTTTACTTGCCCATTCACACCAAAATATTTCGGAAATGCAGTTTTATTTAATAACTAAATGTGAACATCTGTCAATTATAAACATGATAAAATCTGATAAGAAAATAATTCTCTAACTTCAAGTCTATTACTTAAAAGCAATTTCCTTGTTTCTAAATGCTATTAAATAACAGCATTGTTTGAACTGTTATTTACCACTATTTGTTTATTAGTTACATTTATTTTTATTTATTAAATTTTCAAAAGATGATATCTATATTTTGAATATAATTTTGATCAACACATAACTGGAAATACACTCTATTTTACAGAAACAACAATTACATAGAAGCTCAAGGAAATGGGCATGGCTTTTACAAATATACATGAAGACAATAAGAATCTATAGGCAGGACTGGGGCTGAGGCTCAGCGGTAGCGTGCTTGCCTGGCATGTGTGAGATGCTGGGTTCAGTTCTCAGCACTGCATATAAATAAATAAAATAAACGTCTATCAACAACTTAAAACATTTTTGAAAAAAAGAATCTATATGCAGAACATGTTGATTGATTCTTTAATTTATTTAGAGTAACTATTGTAGGTTAATAATGTAAATCAATTTTTAAAATATTTAAAAATTTTTAAATATTTAAAAATAATATCTTAAATGTTATTATTCTTTTTTTTTTTTTGGTACCAGGGACTGAACTCAGGGGTGCTTAACCACTGAGCTACATCCCCAGCCCTTTTTATTTTTTATTTTTATTTTAGTCAGGGTCTCACTAAGTTGCGGGGGCTGGCTTGAACTTGCAATTCTCCTGCCCAGGCTTCCAGAGCCACTGGGATTATAGGTAACCCCATGCCCAGCCTAGATGTCTTTGTTGGAGAAAGTTTTCTATGAGGAAAGCTTAAGACCACCTTCTTGGATCTTCCAAACTCTTATTAACATTCTACTTTAAATCAGCTGCCAAAACAGTGAGTATCAAGATGGATATTAGACAAAAAATAATCACTATGCTAGCTGTTTATCAATGATCAAACCTATAAACATTATCCGTGGTGACTATTTAAAATATACTGCACAACAACCAAATAGATTGGGAACGTAATCATTTCCCACTACTTATAAAGCTGTTTTTGAGGGACTGCTTCAGACTTCCAAATGCAGTCTGTTGAAAAACTTAAGTATCAGTGAATTACTGTTAAATTTTTTTCAAAAGATAGCTATAAATGTTTCATGGGAGGATCTGTCAGATTATTTGAAAAATGTACCATTCTCAATTAAACTAAAAGCCCAAAGGTATTACCTAAGAAACTACTAAAATCTGAAATAATGTTCATTATTTTACTGTTCATAATACTGCAGAGTAAACCAGTTACTGAGCCAGAAAATAATTACTGTATGATTAAAAATGAACAAAACCAAAGAAAATCAAGCCCTCACGTCCAAATTAGAATAATTTTAAGTAGGATAACTCCATTTTTTATTGTCCAGACAGAACCCACTTCTGAGACTAAAATGGAGTGCAATTAATAATTAGGCATTATCCAAGACTGTTCCAGGCAAACTAGAATGTATGATCTTCTTGCTTATGAGACACATGCCTGAGGCCATCCTGTTCTAAGATTAGAAAATCAGAGAAGAAACAGGATGCCTAAGGGAACTAAAAGCAAGGAAATGAACAGTAAAAAACAAAAACTTTCAAAGTAAGTTTTCTCTCAATTATACAAATCAACATGGATTAATAATATTTTACTTAAACAAAGGTAAAAGTGGTGGGAGTAGAGGCAGTAAGATAAAGAAGACTGGTTGAAGTGATACCAAGTTGACACCAAGCTATCAGGTCTCACATCCCTTCCCCCACCCCAGCAAAACACTAGAGGTTTATTTTCTTAAGAACATAAAACAGTGGCTCTCTGCAGAGGGGATATGGGGCACAACTGAGAAGAGCAGGCACTTTTTTGAGAACAAGGCCTCAGGCAAAGGAGCTCAAGCACAAGTGGAAGGCTGGGACACTACCCCACCCCCTGTCTTTCTCCCCCAACTAGGTTTCCAGAGGGCCAGCCAATTTGAACAGCTAAGAAGAAAGACCCAAAGTTACTGACACTGACAAGAGGTTCCTCAACCAAACAGCCCAAAGAGAAAAGCAATTGTGAAATTCAAAGTCAATTAGTCCTACTCCTGTGCTCACAGCTTCCAGATTTTTTATTGCTCACTTTTAAATATGAATACATAAACAACAATTTTCAGAGGGCTAACAAAAGACTCTAACATAAAAGATATAGACCAAAAGAAACATAAACAGATAAAAGCAGCTTAGAGTAAAGGGAAATTTAAAAACCAAAAAAATCTATCAGTGTCTTTCTCACAGAGGTAAGATGATATATTACAACTACTGAATGGAGAGCAGGGTACTATAAAAGAATATGCAAAGAAGTAAAAACAGAAGTTTTTGAAAAACACATAGAGGGGTTTTAAAGATGAAGCTGAGGAAGTCTGCACAGAAAGTAGAGCAAAAAATAAAAGGGAGAAAAGATAACACAATTAAAGATCTAATATCCAAGTAACAGGAGTTCCAAAAAAATGTGGAGGAAGAAATCATAAACTAAAGAATCTGAGGAAATTTTCCAGAAATAAAGGTTAAGAATTCAAAGACTCTTTAAAACATCAACAAAAATGGATAAAGAGAGACCCATGTCAAGCCACCCCAGATTATTGCAAAATTTCAGAACACAGATTAAAGGAAGATCCTAAAAAGTTTTCAAAGAGTAAAAAAAGGGCCTGGAGCAGTGGCGCACGCCTGTAATCCCAGCACTTGGGAGGCTGAGGCAGGAGGATCGTGAGTTCAAAGTCAGCCTCAGCAATGGCGAGGCACTTAGCAACTCAGTGAGACCCTGTCTCTAAATAAAATACAAAAAAGGGCTGGGGATGTGGCCCAGTGGTCAAGTGCCCCTGAGTTCAATCCCTGGTACCACAAAAAAAAAAAAAAAAAAAAAAAAAAAAAAAAAAGAAAAAAGAAAGATCGGAACATGATTCATGATTCGGTCTTATCAACGGCAATACCAGTAGCCAGGAAGCAATGGAGGCAAAGTAAAATTCTGCAGAGAAATTATTTCCAACACAAATTCTATACCCAAACTACCAATCAAATATGAGGGACACAAAAATATTTTCAGATATTAAAAAATCTACAAATATTTACCCAGGTAAACTTTATAGGAAGACATTAACATTTAAAAAAAAAAAGGGGGGGGGGCGGGGAATAAACCAGAAAAGAGATGTGGAATGTAGGAGACAGGAAATCCAACATGGCAGGAAGTGAAGAAAGATCCTAGGAGGATAGCCACACGCCAGATGAAAGAAACAACTAGTTCAGATTGGAAGCTTAAAGAAGATAAAATTGATAGAACACCCAAAATGTCTGAACGCCCTGAAAGGAGAACGAGGCAACTAGAAAAAGTGAACAGAAAAAACAAGACACGTAGATCTTCAAAAACGTGTACAGAAAAACATAAAAAAAAAAAAAAAAAGGAAAGAAAAAATGATCAGTTGTGAAAAATATTTATATGATTATACAAATGTAAATACTCAATAGTGACAATAAAAAAGATAAAATTTATAATGGAAGATTTGGAGTATAAAACCATATAGTAGGGGTAAGGGAAGAAAAAAGGCAAAAATCTTCAACTCCTACAGAGGGAGACTACAAATAATGCCAAAAGCTGAAAAATTAAAACATAGCAATATATCCAAACTATTTGAAAAATGAGCTGATCAATAAAATGTTAAAGAAGTACAGAAGAGGAAATGGAGGACCCAGGGAGAAGACTCATTTGATGCTTTTGGTAATTATAGAATTACAGGTATCTGCAGAAAATTTTGGTAAGCTAGTTAATATAAACAAGAGAAAGAAAGAAAGAAAAAAGAAATGAAGAGATTTACCAGAATGTAGAGAAAGAAATATCTAAGACATTTTTATTTAGATGTCAAATTGCCTCGGATGTTAGGCTATATCGAACCGTTCCCATAGCTAAACACACACCAATGTGGATATTACACAAATATGATCTACTCTCATTCACAATCTAAGTGTGATTATAAACAGGAAATTTTCTAAAACTTACCTCAAGCAAAGCTGCTGCAGGGTCACCCTGCAGACTTTTCCCCAGTTTGTCAACCTCATCTAATAGGAACACGGGATTATTAACTCCAACAGTCTTCAAGCCATTGATTATACGACCAGGCATACTGCCAACATAGGTTCGCCTAGAGAAAGAAAGCAGCAAATTTACAACCATGAGATGAGGAGGAAAGAACAATATCATTTAGAAATCAAACTTCAGGACTGTAAAGAAGTAATTCAGCTATCACCACAGCATACCAAAGCATGCTACATATTTAAAATGCATTATGGTACATCAAAAATTATTAGATTCAATTCTTATTTTCTACTTAATTCTGGCTTCAAGTTGACCATGATATTAGAGGAACTGTATCTCCTTTTTGCATTTAGTAAAAAGGGAAAAACACCACACTTAAGCTACAGAGTTTTGGCTGTTGGTCTGAGATTCCAAAATGTCCAGTGGCCCTGTGAATTTAGTTTTAGTTCCTAAAACTCTCATGGTTTTCCAGAGCACCCTCTTGCTCCAATATTACAACCATTTTACATATTGAAAGAGCTGCCCTAGGATTGGCTAAAACATCATCTTCGTGAAGTAGACTAAAAATTGGCTCAAAGGGCCACTCAAAATGTAGACCCTCCCCAATAAATAATGAACAACAAACAAGTTAGAAAAACTCCAAACTTTTCAAAGATAATAATTACCTTTCAAAGGTAATAATCTGTTATTAGTTGTAGTAAGAGGGTCTGAGATCCACAGTATTTATGTCAAAATTCCATTATTTTGGACTTCTGAACTATATACATCACATATATACTAAGTGGCTTAACCAAATTCTGCCAGATATTTTGTCAAGCATTAAAATGTTAGAAGCTGTTTTATCATACTTGAACAAGGACAATCTACATAATTATAACAGATGTAGAGCGTGGTATGTAATGAAAACAAATATATTTACCATATTGAAAAAAGTGTCCCTGTGGTTACAAAGCTGTTAAAACTTTATTTGAAGCAGCAATTTACTAATTTTAATTACACCCTTACTGTCTAAGTCAGGTGCAAAGCAAATGCTGTTTCTGAAAAGGCATAAAATGCTGACTGCCTAGAAGAAAATGATCAATGATAAATGGAACAGCAGCAGTTATCTCATGATCCACACAAAGCCGATTCACAGAGCAAGCCTCAATTCTGCCACATGACTGGTATAAAGTAGGCCAGAATAAATAGAGTGACCTTTGAAAAGAGAAGAAAGCCTTAAAAATGTCGTGGGAATGCCTTTCATCCAGAGCAGGTGACTAAGGCACTGAACCAGATACAATACATGTTGTCCTGTTCGACCTATTACAATAAGAAATTAGTATATTCAAGATTTCAGGATGGGGGCTGGGGTTGTAGCTCAGTAGTAACACACTTGCCTAGCATGTGCAAGGCCCTGGAGTCAAGCTCCAGCACCATTAAACAAAAACAAAAACAAAAAATTCAGAACAGGAAACAAAAAAGACAAGATGTGAAAATAATAAACTCTTTCAAATTATAACTCTAGAGAACTTACAGATTTGCTATTACTCTAATTTTTAAGACTGGTAAGAAAGAGAAATTTTCTTTTACATCTCAAAGCCTCTGTGAGCCATTTCTTGTTGTATTAATTACTTTTCCTTTCCTTTTTTGATAGGTAGACTCACCAGTCTAAGATCATGCATGGAGAGAATATTTTAAGAATTCTTTTTAGAAAAGTAGAAATCTAGATATTAGTTCTATAAATGAGCAATTTCTTCTGAACTTTCCATTGCTTCCCAGAGCCTACAAAATAGGGTTCAAACACCTTTGTCTAGAATTCAAGGCTCTTCACAATCTAGCTCCTACCAGCCTTCCCAACTTGCTTCTGTTCCTCTCTTGCTTCATTCACAATCAAGACCCTATTATACCCCTGAGGGTTTTCTACCCTTGTTAATATGGTGCTTTCCCATCTGCTATGGTATGGATATGGTTTGAGTATCCCACAAGGTTCATGTGGTAAAGACTTGGTCTTAAGGGTGGTGGTATTAGAAGGTGGTACCTAGTGGGAAGACATTGGGAGGGGGGTATTTCTTATGGGACTTTGAGTTAGTTCTTGTAAAAGTTGTTATAACTCTCTTCGGCTTACTGTTTGCAATATAATTCGTTGCTCCCACAAGTGCTCTTACCATCGTAATCCACCATGAGGTATAGCAGTCAGCAGGAACCCTCAAAAGGGTCTGTACAATGCTGTTTGGACTTTTCAGACTCCAAAACTGAGAGCTAAAAACCTTCTTTTCTTTGTTAGTAGCTTGCCTCAGGTATTTCATTAGTCACAAAAATCTGACTAAAACATTTCCCTTACTCTCCCTGCCTATGTAAATCACAATTCTAAGAAAGCTTTCCTGACCACCTCTCAAAAGTGATCTAATAAACATGTATAGCCTTTACTGACCC
Source organism: Tamias sibiricus (assembly GCA_025594165.1). Lineage (NCBI taxonomy): Eukaryota > Metazoa > Chordata > Mammalia > Rodentia > Sciuridae > Tamias > Tamias sibiricus. The sequence goes on from CM046672.1 coordinate 36,993,701, forward strand.
TACAATTCTTCTGATGCTTACCTATGACCTAGTTTTTATTCAGGAGAATTATAATCTCCTCTAACAAGCCAGTGAACACTTGATGAAAGCAACAGGGTCTTATTATGGAATAAATGCTGGACAGAGAGTTATAACATTGTTCTCCATGAGATCCACCATGCAGTCAATCCAAAGCATCTTTCTAGAACCACTGTTAAGGTGATAAAAGCTTTTGAACGCTGCCAGCTGTGGTGGCACATGCCTGTAATCCCAGTGGCTTGGGAGGTTGAAGCAGGAGGGTTGAGAGTTCAAAGCCAGCCTCAGCAAAACTGAGACACTGTCTCTAAATTAAAAAAAAAAAAAAAAAAAAAAAAAAAAAAAGCCTTTGAATGGCACTTTGAACAAATTACTTGCCCAAAGTCTCAGTTTCCTTATCTATAAAACTGAAACAACAACAATGCCAATTTCATAGGCTATATGAGAGAATGAACATAAAGCACATAATAAACACCAATATTAATTATTAATTGCTGATTTCAATGTTAATTGTTATTTTTCCAGCTACTTAAAAGACTAATTTTAGTTTCTTGGAAAAAGTACAAAAGCAGATACCAGTACATCTGAATCTGAGTCACATTTCAATTTCTGTTTTATGAAAGCAACTCTTACAAATGTCTTTTTATAGCACCAAGTATACTCAATGTCCTTAGTGTTCCTCAATCACAGGTGACATTTCCCAAATATGCACCACTAGCCTAGAGGTCAAAGCATAAATATAGTCATTACCACAAGCCCATAAGCTACTGAGAATGTCTATATTGTGACTTCATATGGAAATAAAGAATACCCATACTAAGTGATACATGAATGTGCCATCTTTTATTGACATTTTGAGTCTAAACAAGGTGGTGGGTTTGAACGACCATCTAGTGATTTAAGCCTCTGTTGGAAGGCTATTCTAGTTTTTCAGAAACTGCTTTAGAAATGTAGTATTCAATGTCTTATCCACATTGAATCTGTTTTAACATTTTTCTATTAAGTTTTATCAGAAGTTATGGAAGCATGCAATTCACTGACTAAAAACATGATATATTTTGAATGAACCCATAGAGTATGAAATCAAATGGTACAAATGTTGCAATACATAAAATGAAAATGTTCTCTTTCAATATCACCAAACAACTGCAACCATTTCTTACCTAATTACAAACTATCACTTTTTTAACGGCAAAATATTAGTCTTTTCAATATTTTATTTCTCAAAATATAGCAAATGAAAAGCAACACGGCATTTGTACAGAGTATATCACTTCAATGATTTATTTTTAAGCCTGAATATGATTGCTTAGAAATTATTCCTCGAGTTGAAGTAAACATGTTCATTTAAATATATAAATATAACAGCAAAATTATTGTTTTAAAAAGAAAAATAAATTCATATTTTTCTTATTATTTCTGTAGGCTTATTAGATTTATCATGACTATTCAACTAGCATATAAGATATACAAAACCAAACTTTCATAACTATTAATTATAAGATCAGCATTTGTTATTTTCCAAACAATAGTTTGGTTTATGCTTCAAAAAACAACTACAGAAAATTAAAATATCATCTATTTTACTGCCTTATGGTAATCAATTATCTTAGTCTGATCCACACTTAGATATCTTCAAATTTAACATAATCCAAAATGCTGGTCAGCCTTTTATACTAGAAATATCTAAATATCAGGAATAAGATTCATCTTACCATCAATTTTGCCTGTTTATCTAATTAAAGGGCTCTTATAAACTACAATACAAATCATGTAAATAATATTTACAAAGAGTTTATAATATAAAAAGTTTATGTGTTGTAATATTAAGTGGAAAGGGTAGGATTATAATTCTGTTGTTTATCAAAAAAGGGCAAAACTGCACAATGACAAAACTCTTGCAGGAAAGAAACAAAAACTTAACAGTGATATTTCTTTGTATCATAGGAAAAAAATGAGGATTATTTTCCTTTTTAAAAAAAAATTCAAATTTTCTACCAAGGGTGTGTGTGTGTGTTAAATTCTAAAACTTAATAAACTACTATTTGCTGATGACATGATAATATACCTAGAAGACCCAAAAAAACTCTACCAGAAAACTTTTACAACTAGTAAATGAATTCGGCAAAGTTGCAGGATACAAAATCAATACCCATAAGTCAAAGGCATTTTTGTACATCAGTGACAAAGCCTCTGAAAGGGAAATGATGTAAACTACCCCATTTACAATAGCATCAAAAAATAAAATACATGGGAATCAACTTAACGAAAGAGGTGAAAGACCTCTATAACGAAAATTATAGAACACTAAAGAAAGAAATCATAGAAGAACTCAGAAGATAGAAAGACCTACCCTGCTCTTGGATAGGTAGAATTAATATTGTCAAAATGTCCATACTACCAAAAGCATTATACAGATTTAATGCAATTCCAATCAAACTCCCAATGTCATTCTTTAAAGAAATAGAAAAAAGCAGTCATGAAATTCATCTGGAAAAATAAGAGACCCAGAATAGCCAGAGCAATCCTGAGCAAGAAAAGTGAAGCAGGCGGCATCACCAAACCAGACTTTAAATTACACTATAGAGCAATAGTAACAAAAACAGCATGGTATTGGCACCAAAACAGACTGGTGGACCAATGATACAGAATTGAGGACACAGAGACTAACACATATAATTTCAGCTATCTTATATTAGACAAAGGTGCCAAAAATGTACAGTGGAGAAAGGATAGCCTCTTCAACAAATGGTGCTGGGAAAACTGGAAAACCATATGCAACAAAATGAAATTAAACCCTTATCTCTCACCATGCACAAAACTCAATTCAAAGTGGATCAAGGACCTAGGAATTAGACCAGAGACAATATGCCTAATAGAAGAAAAATTTCCAACATGTTGGATTAGGCCCCAAGTTCCTTAATAAGAATCCTGTAGCGTAAGAATTATTACCAAGAATTAATGAATGGGATAGATTCAAACTAAAAAGCTTATTCTCAGCAAAAGAAACAATCAGTGAGGTGAATAGAGAGCCAACTAATTGGGAACAAACATTTAATACGTGCACATCAGATAGAGCACTAATTTCTAGAATATATAAAGAACTCAAAAAACTTAACACCAAAAAAACAAATAACCCAATCAATAAATGGGCTAAGGAATTGAAAAGACACTTCTCAGAAGAAGATACACAATTAATCAATAAATACATGAAAAAATGGTCAACATCGCTGGCAATTAGAGAAATGCAAATCAAAACTACTCTAAGATTTCATTTTACTCCAGTCAGAATGGCAGCCATTAAAACACAAACAACAATAAATGTTGGAGAGGATGTGGGGAAAAAGGCACACTCATGGTGGGACTGCAAAATGGTGCAACCATTATGGAAAGCAGTATGGAGATTTCTTGGAAAACTAGGAATGGAACCACCCTATGACCCAGCCATCCCATTCTTGGGTCTATTCCCAAAGGACTTAAAAACAGCATATTACAGTGACACAGCCACTTCAATGTTTATAGCAGCATAATTCACAATAGCTAGGTTGTGGAATCAACCTAGATGTCTCTCAAAAATGTGGTATATATACAAAATGGAATTTTACTCAGCAATAAAAGAGAATAAAATAATGGCATTCACAGGTAAATGGATGAAGTTGGAGAATATAATGCTAAGTGAAATTAGTCAATCTCAAAAATATAAATACCGAATGTTTTCTCTGATATAAGGAGGCTAGTTCACAGTATTGTTGGATGGGGGTACATAGGAGGATTAGAGGAACACTAGAATGGTCAAAGGGAAGGGCGGGGAAGGGAGGGAGCAAGGGGGAGGGAGGGGGAGGGGAGAAAAGAAAAAAAATGGTGGCTGAATGAGATGGATATCATTATCCTAAATGCATGATTGAAGACCTGAATGGTACGAATATACTTTGTATACAAACTGTTGTATGTAAAAAGATGCTATATATGTACACTATGAATTGTAATTATTATAAATAAAAAATAAATTTAAAAAATATAAAAAGTAATAAACTTTAAAAAAGAGATTCTGATGATCTCAAGAAGAAAAACAGTCTTTAACAGGAATTTTTAAATTATTTAAAAAATTTTTTTTAGTTGTCAATGGGCCTTTTTTTTTTTTTTAATTTATTTATATGCGGTGCTAAGAATCAAACCCAGTGCCTCACACATGCTAGGCAAGTGCTCTACCACTGAGCCACAACCCCAGCCCTTAACTGGAATTTTAATATAGCATATCTAAACAAATCCAATTGTTATTTTCTATCAGTCATTCCTAAATCTTTTTATAGACTAATGTGTACAGCGGACCCATCTAAAGAACTTCATGACTTCTAAAATACTACAGTCCTTAATCTTACATGACGTCATAAAACACTAATAGAGTACTTACCATGTTCAAAACCTTGTTAAATAAGCATCGCAGGGTGATAAAAATGAGTATAAGATATACAATAGAGCCAGATGCAGTGGTGCACACCTGTAATCCCAGTGGCTCAGGAGGCTGAGGTAGAGTTCAAAGCCAGCCTAAGCAATTTAGTGAGGCCCTAAGCACCTTAGCAAGCCCCTGTCTCTAAAAAAAATATAAAAAAGGGCTGAGGATGTGGCTCAGTAGTTAAGTGCCCCTGGGTTCAATCGCTAGTACCAAAAAAATACACACACACACACACATATATAAATATATATATTTTAGGGGATATTTTTTGTGTGTATATATATACACATATATATATATTAGGGGATATATGCAATATATCCCCTGCCATACAAAGCTTAAACTTTTTATATACAGGCTCAGCATCCCTTATCTGAAGTGTTTCAGATTTTGAATGGTTTGGGATTTTGGACTACCTGTGTATATATAACAAGATATATAGGGAATGAGACCCAAATTCAAACATGAAATTAATTTGTTTCACAAGTACTTTTTCATAGACTAAAGATAACTACACACACACACACACACAAAATGTTTATTTATCCTCCCTTACCCATTACTGAAGGTTTAACCTAGGAGCGCTCTATCACTGAGCTGTGTCCCCAGGTTGGCCTCAAACTTGTGGTCTTCCTGCTTCTGCCTCCCAAGTAGTTGGGATTATAGGTATGCACCTCTGCACCTGGCAAATTTTATAATATTTTCAGTGCACCTGCTTTTTGACTTAGACCCATCACATAATGTCAGGTGTAGAATTTTCCACTAGTGGCATCATATCAGTGCTCAAAGTTTTGGATATTGGAGCACCCGAAAGGTTTCCAGGTTATAGATGCTCACCCTCTACTTATGTTTTATCTCCATAGATGTATGTTAGAAATGCCAGAGGCCTATATTATTTAATCATTAAAGGAGCACAATACAATACATGGGTAATTTAAAGAAGAGAAAGATCATTACTGCATTTTTTAATAGAGGAAGTGTGGGTTGGGCCTTAAAATAAACTTGTTTTAGAGAGGTAAAGAAAAGATATATGCAAATGCTGGTTGTAAGGAGAATAGTAAGTAAACCATTATATGTCTGTTATACTATATTTTAAAAAATGTTAAAAGTTTGCTAATTCAATTATTTTTTCCCTTGTAGAGACTAATAATGAAACTGCTAACTTATAACTTCACCATTTTGGGTTGCATATTAAAATTTATCAACACGGAAGTAACAAGATTAGTTTTCTTCTCATCTTGTTTAAAAATTAAGTCAATGATTCTCTGCAATGATATACTTTTATTACCTGAACAAACAGCTGGTAAATTTCCTCCAAAGAGTTAATATAAACAGGGATTGAGACATATCATAGCAATAGTATTTTTTTAACCAAAGAACAAAGAATTAAAAACAAATTTCAACTTTCAACTCAAAGTTATTTTCTACTGAATTTCTGTGAACTGGTTTAAATTATTTAAATGGAATATTTAAATATAAAAACTTCACCGTAAAATCTGATAGATGCGAACATTATAAAGCAGACAAAAAAATCTCAATGGAGATAAAACCAAATGTGAAAAGTTGAGAAGACTGAAAAAGTGTATGGGCTACTATGGAGCTAAGCAATAGTCTATTTTTCCTTTAAGTTACTCAGAATAATACAAAGAAACACAACGGGCCAATGTTTAGTCATTATTATTTTCCCAGTTTAATATTTAAATGTAAATGAAGCCTTTCTTCCCCCCCCTTCTACTTTATTATCACTTAACTCTAAAAATATATATACCTTCCACTGTTGTTTTTTTTTTTTTTTTAGTTGTCAATGGACCTTTATTTCATTTATTTTCATGTGGTGCTGAAGATCGAATCCAGTGCCTCACACATGCCAGGCAAGAGCACTACCACTGAGCTAAGCCCCAACCCCTTTTCCATTTTTTAAAAAAAATATTTACTTATTTTAGTTGTACACAATGTGTTTATTTTTATGTGGTGCTGAGGATCAAACCTGGGCTGCGCATGTGCTAGGCGAGCGCTCTCAGGCTAAGCTACAACCCCAACCCCAGCCCCTCTTCCATTGTTTTTAACATTCATTCCCTACTAGCACCTTCCTTTACATAAACAGGTTCTTGTAGCAAATGTTGGAGTTTCATGCATGGGAAAATAAGGACAGTGAGTGATAAAATCAAGAAAATAAGCAAGGAAGATAACATAAAGCAGCTCTGTTTCTCCTTGGCTATTTTAAGACTGCAGAACAGTGGTGCCTACTCAGAGGCTAAGGAAAAACAAAACTTTTCATGAACTCTAATTGTGAGCATGTGACCAGTACTCAAATGCCAAGACCTGGGTGTTTCTGAAATGCCTCAACTGTCACATGGAACTACATGTTCCCACAGACGCCACCCATGGCTGTGCTATAATCCTCCACTGTTCTTTCTCCCCTGCTCCTAGTCACCTTCAATTCATAACTGACATGAGTGCATACTCTGCCCTCACCCTTTTCATCCCTCAGCAACCACACACAACTCTCCATGAGCCTTCAAATAGATTTTCAAATAAAATTTTTTCACCAGGCTTTAATTTAGCAGAGAGGTGGGTGATAATCCCTAATAGAACAAAGATAGGCTGTATAGTGTTTAATGAAACATCTGAACAGGGATGGCTAAGGAATCGTTTCCAAGAAGGTTAATCTAATAACAGGTTCAATGGAATGGTTTGGCAACAATCACGATCTCTATGCAAGTCATACATTTCTTTTTTTTTTTTTTTTTTTTTTTTTGGGGGGATTGAACTCAGTGGCACTAGACCACTGGGCCACATCCCCAGCCCTTTTTTGTATTTTTTATTAGAGACAGGGTCTCACTGAGTTGCTAAGTGCCTCGCCATTGCTGAGGCTGGCTTTGAACTCGCGATCCTCCTGACTCAGCCTCCCAAAGTGCTGGGATTACAGGCGTGCGCCACTGCGCCCGGCTGCAAGTCATACATTTCTAAACAGTTTATATTTACAAATATTTTAGGCAGCGGTGATCATAACACAAGTTCCTTTTACAAAAGACTTAAAAATAAATTCTTATTTTCTTTAGACTTAGTTCTCTTAACATATCACACACACAAAAATATACTCACTTGAAAAAATGAACACACTTAATATGTCAGTAAAAAGTTTAAAAGGAGATCTGTTTAAATCCAGCAATTTTTATTCTTATGAAGTGAGGGGCTAGGGCTGTAGCTCAGTGGTAAAAGTGCTTGCCTGGCATGTGTGAGGCATTGGGTTCGATCCTCAGCACCACATAGAAATAAATAAAGATACTGTGTATTCATCTATAACTAAATAAATATTTTTTTAAAAAGTGATGAGACCCATGACAGTATACATTCTCTACCACCAGGTAATAGACAAATACATTTTCACAATTCTGTAACATAAATCAAATAATAATGCTGCAAATAGAATAAATATTTTAGAATGCAACTTAAAAATCAGTTTAAAGCTTATCAAAAATCATACCAAATCATATAAATCCAGACCTTTTCCCTGTGAATTTAGAATTAAAATAATAATAAACTTTTAGTGATGCTCACTGTATGTCAGGGACTGGGTGCCTTTCCAAACCCTACAGAATAATCAATACCATTATAGAAAGAAATAAGGACAAATTACCTACGTGTCAAATGCTCATTACACCACCTCCTCATAACATTAATTCCACAAACTGATTCTCTAAATCTCATCAAATACTTATATAAAACTATGCTACAGATAAGAAGAAAAATAAAATAAAGCAATGTAAGTTATAATTCAAGTCATTTAAACCAGGAACACCTCCTGAAAGCTCTATAGCTAAAGTCAGAAGATTTTGCCCCTAGAACTAGCTTTGATCCAAGAGATGCCGATTTTGTTATGAAAGCAAACTACAGCCTCTAGTGGCACATTCGAGAATATGAAATTCTAGGCAACAAAAACATCTTTTGACGTTTCCAGAAAGAATGACCCAAATCAATTCTCTGCTCTGATGTTCTTCCTCATTGCTTATTTACCAAAGTCTTGGATTGGTTCTTTGATGCTCAATTGTAAGTCAACAAATAAAAGAATATAAAAATAACATTTTTCACAGAAAAGTTTTTGAAACAGTTTCCCATTCCCATCTAAGGTCAGAGATAACCTGTAAACAGGGAGTTGGAAAATAAGACATTAAGGCTGAGGTTGTAGCTCAGTGGTAGGGCACTTGCCTTGCATGTGTGAGGCACTGGGTTCAATTCTCAGCACTGCACAAAAATAAATAAAAATAAAGGTGCATTGACAACTAAAAAACATATTTTAAAAAAATGTATCATATTAGCTGGGTACGGTGGTGCACCCCTGTAATCCCAGTGGCTCAGGAGGCTGAGGCAGGAGGATGGCAAGTTCAAAGCCAGCCTCAGCAAAAGCCCCAGCTAAGCAACTCAGTGAGACACTGTCTCTAAGTAAAATACAAAACAGGGATAGGAATGTGGCTCAGTGATCGAGTTGTCCCTGAGTTCAATTCCTGGTACCCTTTCTGCAAATAAAAAGTATATATTTTTTAATAAGCAGTTCATGGTTTCTACATTTTAAATGTTCTACATTTTAGATGTACATATATACACACATATAAGATAAGCCTTCATAGTTATGCTAATCTTTCTCTATTATTGGTATTCATAATACAAATCAGCTTTCATAAAGGAAGCTTAAACTGCAAGCAGAACAACTTTGCTATCCAAGATTTCTCCTCTTCATATCTTCCCTAACTATTGTAGTTGTTTTTCTAAACTCTAAACACTTATGGGTCATTATTTATGTAATACAACTGAGCAAAATGAATGCAAAGATATTGTAATAGCGAATCATAAAGTAATTTATAATCACATTCAAATGAGATTTCAGAAAAGCTGAGGCACAGATACTGTCATACAAATATCAAGGTTAATTTAGGTATTTCATTATGATGAGAGGCTCTAGGCTAGGATATAAGTCTTGTAAATTCAATATACTACAAATAGTCCCTGAAGAAAAAGAGACATAATATTGTGCCTCAGTGTTTTAGAGCCTCGAGTCAACAAAATGAGAACCAGAATTGGAGATTAGGCGGGGAGATGCATTTTACCTGTGTCCTCGAATGTCAGACTGATCACATACTCCTCCAAGCGCAATCCTGTGGAACTCTCGACCTAGAGTCTTGGCTACTGATCTTCCCACACTTGTTTTACCAACTCCAGGAGGGCCAACAAAGCACAGAATAGGGCCCTTCAGGTTGTTTTTTCAGCTGCCTGACAGCCAAATATTCCAGAACTCTTTTCTTCAATTTTTCCATGGCATAGTGGTCATTATCCAGAAGAATTCGGGCTGCCCGAATGTCCAGGCGGTCTGTCAAACAACCAAACAGAAATCATTTGAACAGGTAAAACTCCTTTCAAGCTTGGTAAGAGCCAAAATATTTTTTGGAGAAAAAGATGTGGTAAGAACAGACTTGGATCCTATACTTGGTTTGGTTTTTCTGCTTAAGATTTGGTGTCTCCAGAGATAGTGGGCACTTACTATAGTGACACAGCCACATCAATGTTTACAGCAGATCGATTCATCATAGCTAAGCTTATGGAACCAACCTAGGTGCTCTTCAAAAGATAAGTGGATAAAGAAAATGTGGTATATATACATAATGGAATATTACTGAGCCATAAAGAAGAAAGAAATTATGGCATTTGCCAGTAAAAGGATGGAAATGGAGACTATCCTGCTAAGTGAAATAAGCCAGAAAACCAAAGGGCGAATATTCTGATATGTGGATGCTAACGCACAATAAGGTGGGGAAAGAAAAGAATAGAAGCTCATTGGATAAGACAAAGGGGAATAAAGGGAAGGGAGGAGGGATAGGAATAGGAAAGACAGTAGAATGAATTGGACATACTTTCCTATATTCATATATGAATACATGACCAGTGAAACTCTACATCATGTACAACCACAAGAATGGGATCCTACTTAGAATAAGATATACTACATGTATGTAAAACATGTCAAAATAACTCTACTGTCATGTATATCTAAAAAGGACAAATAAACCACTATGCTCATTTCATTTGGAATAATTTTCTAGATATACACAATTTTTATGAAGACATAATTTGTACATAATCTATTTATACTGGCATTTGTTCCTTTGATGGGAACAAATGTGTACATCCCAGAAAATCTGAAGAAATCAATAAAAAAGAAAACGGTAACCCATAATCTCATATCCCCCCAAATCATCATTATCTTCTTTTTGGTATGTTATTCTAGGCTGTGTGAATGTGTACTTACATACCTATTTTTCAAAATGGGAGTATATAGGGCTTTCTGAAATTTTTTTCATTTACTTTTCTACAGCCACTTTCAGAGTCACATGTACTTTTCTAATATGTTATGACCACTTAATATTGCATTAAATAATTATCCATATTCACTTACCTAATTCTCTATGCTGAGCATCTAGGTTATTTACAAATCATTGGTCATAAAGAAAACATTGTGCATTCATGTAACTAATCTCCACATATAGCTATAATTATTTCCTTCAGCTAATCTTCTATAAATGAAAGTGCTAGCTGAAGAAAAAAATCATTGTAAAGAATCCCCTAATTGCCATCCAGAAAAATTGTATTCATTAAAGTATTATGAGAAGCATTTGAATTAGGCTTTGTTTCCAGAGTGAAGCTTTTGTCAGGTTTACTAACGTGCTTTTAGCACATGAAACACTCTCAAAACACCGGGCTATGAAAGCCAAAATAAATTCACCAGTTAGATGGCTGCTAGTGCATATTATTATACAGCTATATATTCATATAGATAGCGAAAGAAGGAGAGTGGAGAAAAGAAACATATAAACACACTCTTTCAATTAGCTATTTGGAATTTACTATATACTTTTCCTAATGGGAAAAAAAAAAAAAGGCCTTAAAATGGTAGTTTGGTTCCCAAGATAGTCCATAAGAACATAGCTAAGCAGTAATATATATATAATTTTAGTTATAGTATTGATTGTAGTCAGAATCTGGGGCAGATGATTTGGAAAGGGAAGAATAAAATTTCTTCCCCCTTTTCTGGTTCAGAGCACAACTAATACATGAGTAAGTGAAAGAAAGTGCCTCAGTTGTTTCACAATGCTAACCCTAACATTTAAACCTACCACGGTAAACAAAAACTTCAGACCATTCCCATCTTGTACAGCTCTAAACATTAAAATGATAATCAAATCTATTAAAAAAAATCTAAGTCCCACTGGATTTATTTTAGTTTTGCAAAAATGATTCAATATTAAGTTATATTTATTATATCACCATGTCCAAGGAGAGAAACTTTGCATCAAAATACCATTTTGAAAAAGGCACACTCATACATTGCTGGTGGGACTGCAAAATGGTGCAACCGTTATGGAAAGCAGTACAGAGATTTCTTGGAAAACTGGGAACGGAACCACCCTATGACCCGGACATCCCACTCCTGGGTCTATTCCCAAAGGACTTAAAAACAGCATATTACAGGGACACAGCCACTTCAATGTTTATAGCAGCACAATTCACAATAGCTAGGTTGTGGAATCAACCTAGATGTCCCTCAGTAGATGAGTGGATAAAGAAAATGTGGTGTATATATACACAATGGAATTTTACTCAGCAATAAAAGAGAATAAAATAATGGCATTCGCAGGTAAATGGATGAAGTTGGAGAATATAATGCTGAGTGAAGTTAGCCAATCTCAAAAATCCAAATACCAAATGTTTTCTCTGATATAAGGAGGCAGATTCACAGTGGTGTTGGGTAGGGGTACATAGGAGGATTAGAGGAACACTAGAATGGTCAAAAGGGAGGGAGGGCAAGGAAGGGAGCAAGGGGGGGATGGAGGGGAAAAAAGAAAAGGTGGTTGAATAAGATGGATATCATTACCCTAAATGCATGATTGAAGATTTGAATGGTACGAATATACTTTGTATACACACAGTGTTATGTACAAAGATGAAAGATGCTCTATATGTTTATTATGAATTATAATGCATACTACTATTATAAATACAATTTTGAATTAAAAAATAAAATAAAAAAGTTAAAAAAATACCATTTTGTACCTAAAAAGGTACTTGTTATATCATCCATTCCTGATTAACACATTTAGTAAGCTAGAAATGAATTCTTCTTGGTAATTCTAGATAATTGACTCCACCCCACCCCACCCCGGACAGGGTCTTGCTATGTTGCCCAAGCTGGTCTCAAACTCCTGGCCTCAAGCAATTCTATTGCCTCAGCTTCCCAAATAGCAGGGACTACAAGCACATGCCATTATACCCTGCCAGGTAATTTTAAAAGGACTGAAAACACCGTGAAGGAATTTCTTCCATGAAATAAGCCAAGAAATGACAACTTTAAAAATTCTTTCAGTCTATTCAGGAAAGATAATTTCCACGATATATAAATTATTTTCTATCTTTTTTAAACAGGTTATATTTTTTTCTGATTATTCTTTTTAATGATTCAGAACCATTCTTGTTTTATAATAGCACTTCTGGTTGTACATAAAAAATTTAAGCCTCACTTGAAGATAAATTTTCTCTATTTACAATTGGAAAATTTAAATGGTATCTACTGGCTCCTCTTATTTAAGCTGGGAAGATTGGTTTAAATTAGAAAAACTAATTTCCTCCAAGTCTTTCTTCTTTGCTTTCTTTTCTACTTTTAATATTTCAAATTTCAATTTAGATAAATTTCCATTTCAAGAATGACATTTTCAAGGTTGATTGGTTATTTACTTATTTATTTACTTAGTAGTGCTGGGAATTGAACCTAGGACCTCACACATGCCACACAAATGCTTTAGCACTGAGCTACGTCCCCAGCCCATTTTCATGGTTTTATAACAATACTCAACAGCTATTTGGACACAATGCTATATAATAATGGTTTAGGGTGCAACTCAACTCCTTTTATACCACAATTTACCCATCTTCAGTTCTTTGTTGAGATGCTAAAGAAGTATTTTCATGACAGTGCTAAACATCTCTAATGCTGATATACATGGCACCTTTAGAGTCCCAAGAAGAGATTCCCTTCAACTTCTTAAGGCAGTATTTTGTTATGACATATAAACATTAAATAATTTAAGAAATAAATTTAGTAATATAATTCTTAGTGGCTGTGTGTGTGTGTGTGTGTGTGTGTATAAACACACACACAATATTTATTTTTTTTGTGGTACTGGGGATTGAACCCAGGGCCTTGTGCATGTGAGGCAAGCACTCTACCAAACTGAGCTATATCCCCAGCCCATGGCTGTATTTTTAATAGCCCAAAACCTGGAAACAAAGCAAATGTTCATCCAAATGTGAACAAATTATGGTACAGTCATATAATAGAATATAACTCCTGCAATAAAAAGGAAGCAATTACTGATAAATGTAGTAAAATGGTTGAACATTAAAATAAGAAACGAGAAAAAGGTACATATTAGATGATTCCACTTACAGGAAATTTTAGAAAATATGAATTAATCTATAATGGTTGGGGACTGGGAAGAAAAGAAGAAAGGAAGGAAGAATGAAGGGATAGCAAAGGAGCCTGAGAAAACTTTTTTTTTTTTTTTTTTGGTACCAGGGATTGAACTCAGGGGCACCCGACCACTGGGCCACATCCCCAGCCCTTTTTTGTATTTTATTAGAGACAGGGTCTCACTGAGTTGCTAAGTGCCTCGTCATTGCTGAGGCTGGCTTTGATCTTGTGATCCTCCTGCCTCAGCCTCCCAAGTGCTGGGATTACAGGCGTGCGCCACCGTGCCTGGCTGAGAAAACTTTTGAAGATGACAGATATGTTCATTATTTTATTATGGTAAGCAGTCATGAAATTCACCTGGAAAAACAAGAGACCCAGAATAGCCAAAGCAATCCTTAGCAAGAAAAGTGAAGCAGGTGGCATCACCATAACAGACTTTAAATTATACTATAGAGCAATAGTAACAAAAACAGCATGGTATTGGCACCAAAACAGACTGGTAGACCAATGGTACAGAATTGAGGACACAGAGACTAATACATATAATTTCAGCTATCTTATATTAGACAAAGGTGCCAAAAATGTACAGTGGAGAAAGGATAGCCTCTTCAACAAATGGTGCTGGGAAAACTGGAAATCCATATGCAACAAAATGAAATTAAACCTTTATCTCTCACCATGCACAAAATTCAATTCAAAGTGGATCAAGGACCTAGGAATTAGACCAGAGACAATACGCCTAATAGAAGAAAAAGTAAGCTCCAATTTCCAACATGTTGGATTAGGCCCCAAGTTCCTTAATAAGAATCCTGTAACGCAAGAATTAATATCAAGAATCAAAGAATGGGATAGATTCAAACTAAAAAGCTTTTTCTCAGCAAAAGAAACAATCAGTGAGTTGAATAGACAGCCAACTATTTGGGAACAAATATTTAATACATGCACATCAGATAGAGCACTAATTTCTAGAATATATAAAGAACTCAACTTAATTCCAAAAAAACAAATAACCCAATCAATAAATGGGCTAAGGAATTGAAAAGACACTTCTCAGAAGAAGATACACAATTAATCAACAAATACATGAAAAAATGCTCAACATCACTGGCAATTAGAGAAATGCAAATCAAAACTACTCTAAGATTTCATTTTACTCCAGTCAGAATGGCAGCCATTAAAACACAAACAACAATAAATGTTGGAGAGGATGTGGGGAAAAAGGTACACTCATACATTGCTGGTGGTACTGCAAAATGGTGCTACCGTTACGGAAGGCAGTATGGAGATTTCTTGGAAAACTAGGAATGGAACCACCCTATGACCCAGCCATCCCACTCCTGGGTCTATTCCCAAAGGACTTAAAAAAAAAAAAAAAAAAAAAAAAAAAAAAAACAGCATATTACAGTGACACAGCCACTTCAATGTTTATAGCAGCACAATTCACAATAGGTAGGTTGTGGAACCAACCTAGATGTCCCTCAGTAGATGAATGGATAAAGAAAATGTGGTACATATACACAATGGTGATATTTCTGTATGTCCAAACTCAACAAATGTACTCTTTACATATGTGCAGTTTATTGGCTATTGATTACACCCCAATAAAGCTGGAAACTAAAGAAAAAGTCGCTAGTGAATGATTGCTTCTACACTTAACTAGTGTAAGCTGATTTTATCTAGTGAAAATTTATAGATTCCCAGAATTAAGGAGATAATAAAATGTGAATAAGTCTTTTACTATTAAACACAAACATTCAAAAAGGAAGAGAAATTTAAAATCTAGGATATGAGATAAGTAAAATTTACAAAGTATTCATTAAGGAAAATAGAGTAATTTGGATTATACTTGCTCCCCAAACAGGAATGATCTCTAAGAGCGATGAAATCTAAAGATCATCAAAACAGAAAGATAATGAGGCCAATTTCATTTTAATACCTAGCCATACCCATTAATAAATGGGTTAAATTACTCTATCTAGAAAAACTAAAAAGGGCTATTTCTTTTTTTATTCAAAGTTGTTGTATTTATAACAGTAGCATGAATTACAATTCATAATACACATATAGAGCATCTTTTTACATAACACTGTTTGTATACAAAGTATATTCGTACTATTCAAGTCTTCAATCATGCATTTAGGATAATGATATCCATCTTATTCTACCACCTTCTTTTTTTTTTCCCTCCATACCCCCTTGCTCCCTCCCTTCCCCTCCCTCCCCTTTGACCTTTCTAGTGTTCCTCTAATTCTCCTATGTACCCCTACCCAACACCACTGTGAATCAGCCTCCTTATATCAGAGAAAACATTCGGTATTTGGATTTTTGAGATTGGCTAACTTCACTTAGCATTATATTCTCCAACTTCATCCATTTACCTGCGAATGCCATTATTTTATTCTCTTTTATTGCTGAGTAGAATTCCATTGTGTATATATGCCACATTTTCTTTATCCACTCATCTACTGAGGGACATCTAGGTTGATTCCACAACCTAGCTATTGTGAATTGTGCTGCTATAAACATTGAAGTGGCTGTGTCGCTGTAATATGCTGCTTTTAAATCCGTTGGGAATAGACCCAGGAATGGGATGGCTGGGTCATAAGGTGGTTCCATTCCCAGTTTTCCAAGGAATCTCCGTACTGCTTTCCATAAGGGCTGCGCCATTTTGCAGTCCCACCAGCAATGTATGAATGTGCCTTTTTCCCCACATCCTCTCCAACATTTATTGTTGTTTGTGTCCTTAATAGCTGCCATTCTGACTGGAGTGAAATGAAATCTTAGAGTAGTTTTAATTTTCACTTCTCTAATTGACAGCGATGGTGAACATTTTTTCATGTATTTGTTGATTGATTGTGTATCTTCTGAGAAGTGTTAATAAGAGACCCAGAATAGCTAAAGCAATCCTTAGCAAGAAAAGTGAAGCAGATGGCATCACCATACCAGACTTTAAATTATACTATAGAGCAAGAGCAACAAAAACAGCATGGTATTGGCACCAAAATAGACCGGTAGACCAATGGTACAGAATTGAGGACACAGAGACTAATACATATAATTTCAGCTATCTTATATTAGACAAAGGCGCCAAAAATGTACAGTGGAGAAAGGATAGCCTCTTCAACAAATGGTGCTGGGAAAACTGGAAATCCATATGATGCAACAAAATGAAATTAAACCCTTATCTCTCACCATGCACAAAACTCAATTCAAAGTGGATCAAGGACCTAGGAATTAGACCAGAGACAATATGCCTAATAGAAGAAAAAGTAATCTCCAATTTCCAACATGTCAGATTAGGCCCCAACTTCCTTAATAAGACTCCTGTAGTGCAAGAATTAATATCAAGAATTAATAAATGGGATAGATTCAAACTAAAAAGCTTTTTCTCAGCAAAAGAAACAATAAGTGAGGTGAACAGAGAACCAGCTAATTGGGAACAAATTTTTAACACATGCACATCGGATAGAGCACTAATCTCTAGAATATTTAAGAACTCAAAAATCTTAACACCAAATTAACAAATAACCCAATCAATAAATGGGCTAAGGAAAAAGGAATATTTCTAACACAAAATTTAATCCTAGAATAGTTGATTTAGCATAAACTTCATTCTAGACCCTCTCTGAGACTAAATAAATTAATAAATATTCTCAGTGCCAGAAAGGATGGTCTTCTATAATAGGCAAATTCTCTGAGCCTCTCTTGTTCTTTCTCTCTCTTTTTTTCCCCTCCTTCCCTCTCTCTACAGTAAGTTTTTGTTTTGTTTTGTTTTTAGTACGGGGGACTGAACCCAGGAGTCCTCTACCACTGAGTTACACATCCAGCCCTTTTCATTTTTCACTTTGAGACAAGGCCTCACTAAATTGCCCAGGATGACCTCAAACTTGTGATCTTCCTGCCTTAGATTTACAAATAGCTGGAATTATAGGCATTTGCCACCATTACCAGCTCTAGCAAGTATTTTAATATTTTTTAAATATTTATTTGTTTTAGTTGTACACAATGTATTTTTTTTATGTGGGGCTGAGGATCAAACCTGGGCCGTGCACATGCTAGGCAAGCACTCTACTGCTGAGCCACAACCCCAGCCCCAGTATTTTAATATTAAAATTCAACATCTTGAAATTTGGTACACGCATTTTATATGAACCATAAAATGGATTTTTAGAACTAACATTTTTTAAATATCCAGGGTTTTTTTTGTGTGTGTGTTTGGTACCAGGTGAGCCCAGAGGTGATTAGCCACTGAGTCACATCACCAGCCCTTTTTATTTTTTTGAGACATGGTCTCAAAAAATAGATCCTTATTTAGATCCTTGCTAAGTTGCTGAGGCTAGCTTTGAAATTATAATCCTTCTGCCTCAGCCCCACCGAGTTGCTGGGATTACAAGCATGCACCACCATGCCCAGCGCTGGCATATTTTTAAATGTAGAAATTTTATTAGCCGGGACAACATAGCTATTTGAATTTCTAAATTCAACCATACAGTTGTATGTTGTATACACAGTAGTTTAGGCAATGAATCCACTGTTGAATGCTATAAATCTTATAAGTAAACTTAATAACAAACAGTTATAAATAAAATTATTCTTAAAATTACAAAAGAAAAACTGAATATCTTATTCAAAGAGAAAATACAAGGCAAAAACAAAATGTTCTCGATAGAAAAATTCTAAAAAAAGATTTGAACTCTTTAAATAGTTTCTGGTAGGATAAAAACAAACTTCAAAATGGTAAAACTGCTCTTTTGTTGTCCTGCCTTTATAGAAAATTATTTTTTCTGGAGAACATAAAGAAAAGATTTACTGTTCATGATATAGGTTTGGCATTTACTGTCAAACACCTCAAAGTGTTAATTTCTATATTCCTGATAAATAGTACATAGATATAAAACTGTAGTCTGTTGGTTTTAAAAAATACATATTTCATCAATTACAGAAATGTCCTACTTTTTCCAAAATCAGAAAAAGTTACTTCCATGTAGCGCCCTTTTTTCCTATTTAATCCTAAAATCTAGAGATTCAAGTCAGCCTCTAATAATTTACATCAAAAACTAACATAGAGCATGACATTAGCAAGATAGAAGAATAGAAGGTCCCAGCCCTTATCCCTCATGGATTAAATATTTTTGGCAACCACCCAACACTCCTGAAAAACCAATAGGTGAAAGAAGAAATAAAAGGAGAAATAAAAAAATTTCTTGAGACAAATAAAAACAGAAACAACATAACAAGTTATGGGATAGAGCAAGAGCAGTTTTAAGAGGAAAGTTTATAGCAATAAATGCTTACTTTAATGAAAAAGAAAGATTTCAAATAAACAACCTAACTTTAAGGAAGGAAACTGAGATTAGAGTAGAAGTAAATGAAATAGTGAAAGATAATATAAAAGATCAATAAAAGAGCTGGGTTTTTTTTTTTTAAGATGAACAAAATTGATGAACTTTTAGCTAGTTAAAAAAAACCAGAAGATTCAATTAAATAAATCTATAAATGAAAGAGTAGACATTAGAATTGATACTACAGAAATACAAATGATTTTATTTTTTTGAGACAGGCATGGTGGCATACACCTGTAATCCCAGAGGCTAGCAGGGCTCAGAAAGGAGGATCTCAAGTTCAAAGCCAACTTCAGCAACAGTGAGGTGCTAAGCAACTCATTGAGACCCTGTCTCTAAATAAAATACAAAATAGGGCTGGGGATGTGGCTCAGTGGTTGAGTGCCCCTGAGTTCAATCCCTAGTACCCCCCCAAAAAAGAAGAAATACAAATGATCATAAAAGACTACTATAAACAATGGTACATCAGCAAATTGATTAACCTAGAATTAATTCCTAGAATTCCTAGAAACATGCAACCTACCAAGACTGAATCAAGAAAGAGAAAATCCAAATATAGAGATAGAACTGGTAATCAAAATCCTCCCAAAAAAGAAAAGCCCACAACCAAATGTTTTTGGTGCATTTTGCCAAACATTCAAAGAACAATTAGCACCAATCCTTCTTAAATTCTTTCAAAAACCTGAAGAGAGGGGAATACTCCAAATATATTTTATGAGGCCAAAATTACCCCTAAACCAAAGCCACACAAAGACACTATAAGAAAAGAAAATTACAGGCCAATATCTCTGATAAACCTGGATGCAAACATTTTCAACAAAATACAAGCAAATCAAATGCAACAGCACATTAAGAGTCATACACTGTGATCATGAGATTTATCACTGACACTGTAAGAACAATTCAACACACACAAATTAATAAATGTGACATACTAAGTTAACAGAATAAAGGATAAAAATCATATGATCATCTCAATAGATACAGAAAAAGCATTTAACAAAATTCAACTTAGAACTATAAAATACTGGTGAAAGAAATTAAACACAAGTAAATAAGAGAGATAAGCCCATGTTCATAGACTAGAAGAATACTGATAAAATGTCCATGTTTCCCAAGGGAACCTACAAGTCCTTTTGTTAATCCCTATCAAAATTCCAATGCCATTTTTCACACACAAAAAAAAATCCTAAAATTCACATATAATTACAAAAGACCCCAATGGCCAAAGCAACCTTGAGCAAGGAGAACAAAGCTGGAGGCATCATACCACCTGGATGTCAAGTTATATTAGAATCTATAGTAATAAAAAAACATGGTTCTGGCATAAAACAGACATACAGACCAGAAGAGAATAGCCCAAAAATAAACCTACACATAAAATCAGCTAATTTTCAACGAAGATACCAAGAATGCACAATAGAGCAAGGACAGTTTCTTCAAATAAATGCTGCTGGGAAAACTGGATAGCAGCACATGCAGAAGAATGAAAGTAGACCTTTATATTACACCACTCAAAAAAATCAACTCAAAGTAGATAAAAGACTTAAACATAAGACCTGAAATCATAAAACTCCTAGAAGAAACCATGGAAGAAGCTCCTTGATGTTGGTCTTGGCAATATTTTGGGATGTGACATCAAAAGTAAGGCAATAAGAACAAAAAATAAATGAATGAAATTACATCAAACTAAAAAGCTTCTTTAAACAAAGGAAACAATCAATGAAATGAAAACGCTAAACACAGAATGGAAGAAAATATTTACAAACATTTATCTGATAAGAGGGTAATATCTAAAATATACTAAGAACTCATACAAATCAACAGCAAAAACCAAATAGCCTGAGTGAAAACGGGCAAAGGACCTCAACAGAATTTTCTCTAAAGAAGACATACAGGGGCTGGGGTTGTGGCTCAGCGGCAGAGCGCTCGCCTCGCACATGCGTGGCCCGGGTTTGATCCTCAGCACCACGTAAACATAAATGCATTACATTTGTGTACAACTAAAGTAAATAAATAAATATTAAAAAAAAAAGAAGAAGACATACAGATACCCAAGAAATAAATGAAAAGATACTCAACATCACTCATCATCAGGGGAATGAAATTCAAAACCACAAGGGGCTGGGGAAGTAGCTCAGTGGCAGAGTACTTGCCTAGAATGTGCAAGGCCTTGGGTTTGATCCCCAGCACCAAACTAACAAAAAAACCACAAGCTATCCCCTCATACCTATTAGAATGGCTATTAAAAGAAAACAACAACTAAAAAAATTCTGACAAGTGGTAACAAGAATATGAAGAAAAGGGAATTCTACACTGTTAGTAGGAATGTAAATTAGTACAGCCATTGTAAAAACAGTGTAGAGGTTCCTAAAAAATTAAAAATAGAATTATCATATGATCCAGAAGTCCTACTTCTGACTATATATCCAAAGGGATTGAAAGCAGAATCTGAAAGAGAAAGCTACACTCCCGTATTCACTGTTATGTGATTATTCACAATAGTTAAGATGTGGAAATCACCTAAACATCTACTGAAAGATTCATGAATTTAAAAAAAATGTGGTATATACATATAATGCAGTATTATACAGCCTTAAAATATAAGGAAATCCCGTCACTTTTGACATCATGGATAAACCTACAAGGCGTTATGATAAAATGAAATAAGCCAGACACAGAAAGACAATTACTGTATGATTTCACTTATATGTGGAATTTAATACAATCAAATTGATAAAAACTAAGAGTAGTAGCAGTAAATGCCAGGGACTGAGGTTAGGGGAATGGTGAAGTGATGGTCAAAGGGTAGCAAGTCTCAATAATATAAAATAGGTTCTGGAGATATGCTATACAGCCTAGGACATGTAGCTAACAATACTATTTTGTATTCTTAAAATTTGCTAAGAAGGTGGATCTTATGTTACATGGTTTTAACACCACCCACCACCACCATATATACTCATAAAGAAATATACCAATTATAATAACATAATGAGTAAGAGGAAACTTTGGGAGGGATGGATATATTTATGGCTTTGATTCATGGATTAGTTTTATCCTAAAACTCATCAAGATATAATCACCAGCTTTTACATGTCAATCATACCTCAATAAAATAGCTTCAAATATGAAAAGTAACTAATTTAATAGTAAGATAGTCAATGGGCAACATTTGAAGTGAGAATTTACATGAGCTGAGTAATGATTAGAATATAAACAAGGTGTTATTTTGTTGGCTCACCAGTTGTACTTTTGTTCCAAGGAAGTTCCACCATAAGTTCCAAGTAATTTCTAGTCAGAGCATATTCTGGCATTGATTGAGGCATTTTTTTGAGTCTGGGGAAAAGAATACATATAAAACACATTTATATTCAAGAATATAAAATAATCCCATAACAGAAAAATCAAGCATGTCTCCTGTCCTAGATAAGATGTATCATGAATATTTAAACAAGTCTAAAAAAGTTTTTAAATATATGGTTAATATAAATTTTGTTTTGTTTTGTAATATAAAAGAAAAAATGGTGTTCTATTTAACTCTGAGGTTATACATAAAATATAACCAACCATGTAACCTATTTTGTCATCAAGGTTTCCCTGTACTTTGTGTTGCATAAAGAGAAACTAACAGTTTATGCCTACTAGAGATTACAATCTAAGAAGAAACAGTGACATGTAAGAACACAGTGATAACTGAATAAACACTACATCTAAACAAAGAAGCATGGTCCTTTCTTTTAGACAAGGAAAAGGCAGCTACAATAGTTACAATGTCTGACAGCCAGGTGAAAGAGGCCTATCACTTCTTGGTATGATAAAAATATTAATGAAAGCAGTGTTAATTCAGGAGTATTATGAATGTTTTAAAAATTATATTCTACTGAAGAATGATGAAAGAGGGGAAAATTCTTCCAAGGATCAAAGGCATAAACCAAGAATTAGGAAAGTCATGAAAGATAAAAGTTGGCAATGGAAAGATAAAATGAATAGGGTGATCTATGAGTAGATTAAGCATAAGAAAAACAGAAAGATCAGAGAATACAGAACAAATAATTCAGTTTTCAGTTTGTGATCCAAAGCAGCAGAATCAAGTTTCCACAAAATTGTTACTTTTAACATAATAAACAAAATAAAAATACTAGTGAATTAATGCCTTCAGTAATTTACCTTTTTATCTCTTTGACACAGACTTTATGGGCCTGCTCTGGCATACTGGATGTTCGTATTTTTTTCTCTAACATGACAATATCATCATTATCTTCATCCTCGTCCTCATCTTCTAAAGTACCTGGGATGTGTGTAAGCCTTCTAATAGGGCGTATCGCTATAACCTAAGTAGACAGTAGAAGAAAACTGTATGTCAAAATAATTTAGAAATGAAGTACACAGCTAAAGGTAAGTATAGGACTGATGCTGAATAAACAGTCTATATCTTGAGGAACTAAATTTCTGAACAATTAAGAGGCAGATGCAGCAGAATTTAAAAGTAAACCAACATAAAGTGGACGTGATTCTTTTGGAACTGCCTACTAGAAATAATTAAAACACCTATGAATCGCCCTTCCTTGAGCTACTATTGCTGCTACTGTTTTCTTCATGTACATTACTACGTACCATTTGGTGGCTGAATAAACTCCATTTTTCCTCCCATATTATGAAATCTGTCTCTAGCATCTTCAACCTTTCCACCCCTGGCTCTATTATCACTGTGTTCAACACAGAAAAATCTTCCTCTTTTCAAAACAATTTAGCTCACTGATGGGCCCCTTCCAGTTAACCACCACACTTATACTTTCTTTCCTGTGATGTTCTACATCTCCAACAAATGTCTATAACTACCATGTCCCCTTTCTCACCAATTACAGGTCATCAGTAAGCCTTTGGCTTCTGTCCTGTGGTGCTGGATTTCTTTCAAATCCAATAATCGTGTCCCATGTCAATTCAAATGGTCATTGTTTATGTTCTCTTCATGATCTCTTTACCATATTTTAAAAGTACCTTCTGTTTTCTTTGAAATTCTTAACTCATTAATATTATGAATCAACTCTAACTATTACTAGAGCAAAATGATATACTGGTATTAACTTAAAAGCCTCCAAAATTAAAATTTTAACCTATGAAATTATCTATTTAATACATTTAAATATAAAAAGTTTAAAACATACAGCAGTAAATAAAATGCAATTTTATAAAAACATGAATATTAGATATACACTTTTATTTTCACATGTCATTAGCAGATAAAATTAATATTTTGTTAATAAAATATTTTAGATTACAAAAAACTACAAGTGAATTTTTTAAAGTTAGATTTTTAAAAAGTAACTTAGTGACTTCGTTGTTGAAACAAAAGCATTTTTTTGGTGCAATTTCCCCTTAGAAAATAGCACTTTTCAACTCTTAAGGATAAAAAAGGGAGATGGTTTAGGCTAATTATAAATATTGTCCTCTGATTCCTACAATTTGAAATAACCATCACATATGTGATCATTTTCTGGAACCCTTCTGAACAACTTTCTTTTTAAGTGCCTTTTAAGCGGTAAGAACATTTACAGATATAAATCCATTGCAGAGTATTACATGGGTTAGACTTTCTATACAAAATGAATAAGTGAGTCACTGATCTGATCTTAAGCCATAACTAATTTAAATTTCTGACATTTGCTTTGAGCAGCATGGTGTCCTGAAATACTAAACATCATGCGGTGTTCACACCTCTCCTCAGCTGACTACTACTGCTTCTCTAGTCCCACCTTGGGAGTCCTTCACATCTGCTCTTCTCTACAATGTATTCTCTTTGACGAAGGAACACTTCAGTGCTGGTGACCATCAAATCTCTAACATTATTCTAACCTCTCACTTACATCAGAGTTCTGGATCTCCAACTGCTTTCACAGAACTGCCATTTTCACATTTGGTCCATATCAAATTTATCTTCCTGATCTTAACTCTGCCCAGACATAAAAATAGTAAACTCTATAGCTCAAGGTAGACTTCGAATAAGACCCCACTATATATATCTAAATGTAACCAATACATGATAATGGAAAAGAAAGAAATATTTAATAAATTGTGTTGAGCCAAATAAAGTTACTTGGGGAAAATACAACTGCTATCTTCACCTCACTATGAGTTAAAGAGTTAAGTGCTTTTTAAAAAATTCACTAAAGGAAAATGAAAAGGACTAGATATTTATAAAGCTACTAGAGGACAAAGAACTCAGCAGAGAAGACTACAAAAAAGTTTGACTAAGTGAAAATTAAAACATTTTTTAAACATTTATTTATTTGCTTTAGTTGTATACAATGCCTTTATTTTTTTACGTGGTGCTGGGGATCGAACCCGGGCTGCGCATGTGCTAGGTGAGCGCTCTACTGCTGAGCCACCACCCCAGCCCCAAAACTTTTATAAATTAAAAAGAAGTCAGCAAAATTACAGCACAATATATAGTTCTTTTAGTGTAAATACTTTTGTATTATGTTCTTAATACTACATGTAAAAGTAAAATGTTACACTCAGAAGACATTCATTATATGTATTTGCTAACTTCTAAAATATGGAAAACAATGGAAATAACACACAATGTTTGACTAAAAGGCCAATGACTCAGTAAATTGTCCCTCTGCATGAGTACTAAAACAAAAACAAAAACAAAAAATATGAGAAAATGCATACATGCTTAAAAAAAAAAAAAAATCCAGGCACATAAAAGGTCTAGAGGGAAGCACACCAAAGTCTGTATCAGAGACAATGAGCTTTTTTCTTCATTGTTCTTTCTTTTCCCCAAGTGTGAATGCTAGGTAAGCACTCTTCCACTGAGCTACATCCCCAGTCCCCCACTCCTTCTTTTGTTTCTTGAGACAGGGTCTTCCTATGTTGCCCAGACCAGCCTCCAACTCCTGGACTTAAGGGATCTTCCTTGTCTCAGAAACTACAGATGCACACCTGGCTTTCAAGTTTTTCTTTTTAAAAAAAAGAAAAAAAATTAAATTTCACATCACATGAAACCAAACAAAATAGAATAAAAGATATATTTACCCGCTTATCATCATCTTGCTTGGGTTTTCTGGTTTTCTGAAGCAATTTCAGACCTTCAATTTGCCTGACAAGCAGTGGTATGGTCATCTTGAACCGCTCCTCCAGGCTAACAGCATCTAAAATCTAGAAAATGGGAGTCATTTAATAACATCTCTTTTTCTGAAACACATAATCCAAACATAGGCAGGCAGTTATGACTTAGGTAGCTGAGCAAAAAAATCAAAACAAAACAAAATGGAATCCACCTGGTAATGTTGCTCTATGGTCCTATCAGGGTGACATTAGGGGCCTGGGAGGGCCTTCTTGGGGTCAGCTTTATGGCAGCTGTGTGGTCTCTGGCCTTGCTCCCACACCCAAGCCTGTACCTCTGAGCTCACAGGTTGTCATGACCATCTTCCAACTGTAGCCTCCTTTTCTTCCTCTGCATATCTGAGGGGTTGTGTGATGGGGCCTGTCTGGCCCATCTCCAGGATATGTTTGCCCCAACAAAAACAAAAACAAAAAAAATCCCCTGCCCATTCCTATCAGTAATTACAGCTATACCATGATTAACACAGCCAAATTAACTATACTAATCAGCCAGGCTGTTTGACATGAATATGAGAATCCTAAAAAAAAAGACACAAACAAAAGTTTTTCATTTAAAAATGGAGCCATATGTTCCAAGATCAAGAACCAAACACATGTTCGATGTCAACTCTTTCTGGGAATTATTCTCTTAAAGGCCAGAATTTGTTTACATTTTGGACCTCAAAAATTCTAGGTTCAAAATGTTAAATTTTTGCACACAAGAGAACAGTGGCATTCTTAACCAACTGCACAATGATCTCTTGGAGTAGCAGCCACTCTCCAGTCCCTCAGAACAACATGCTTGCTAATTCCTACAGTCAGTGACTCCTCAATAATCCTGCACTTTCCTGCTCCCACCTGGCAAACTGAATTCTGTGTCTATAGTCAACCAGTTTTTATTAGTGTACTTGCTATTATAATTGTTGATTTATGTATTAAGCAAGTTAATAAAATAAGAAAGAATATTGAAGAATAAAAACTAACAAGTGTTCCAAGAATATTCAATAAAACAGACTTAAAAAAAACTAGTAACAATATTCTAAAATATAATAAAAATACTCTAAATACAGTAAAAATACTTTAAATACAGTTAAAAAAGTGTGCAAGGGAAACTCAAAAGAGTTTGATAGTTTGGAGATTAAATCATGCAAATATAGGATTCTATACTTAGATTATTTTTTGAGTATCTTTAAAACTCATTTTAAAGAAATAGTAACTGAATATCAAAGATAATGCATCCTAGGAGTGATTTATATAAGAAAAATCAAGATGTATTCTAATATAGCAGGTCCATACAGTGAGAAAGTCTCCACATATTTAGAAAATAATGTGGCAAAGCATTTTTACATATTTGTAATAAATGTTTACTTTTAAATGATTGTTTGCTTTAATCAACTTCTTCCACACTTTGTGCAATTGTTTAAAAATATAAAACAATTACTTTTGAAAGTCAATTTAAATATAAAAGCATTTTAACTTCTTCCTTGAGTCACCAGTATCTCTTTCTTGAAGATGAAAATTTAACTACTCATAATCTAGATTCCAATGAAAAGCAACATTGCAACCTGTCATTCAAGAAGGGAACACCATACCTGGAGTTTCTCTTTGTTGCTTGTTCGGATAATTGAAGTGAGAATGTCTGGCAAAGCTTCCCTTGGAAGACTATCTAAAAGACGTCTCAATTTAGCAACTGCAGGGACAGACATATCCAACATTTCAACCAACTAGAAGTGAGAGAAAAAAAGTCTTTTAATGAAATCCGGCATTATTTGTGAATTTTTTTAAAAAGTCACACTTCCACTGGGTACAGTGGCGCACACCCTGTAATCCCAGCACTTGGGCGGCTGAAGCAGGAGGATCGTGAGTTCAAAGCCAGCCTCAGCAATGGCAAGGCACTTAGTAACTCAGTGAGACCCCATCTCTAATAAAATGCAAAAAAAAAAAAAAAAGGTTTGGAGATGTGGCCCAGTGGTCGAGTGCCCCTGAGTTCAATCCCTGGTACCAAAAAAAAAAAAAAAAAAAAAAATCACACTTCCATAAAGGTTTAATGTTTAGGCCTCACTCTTTCTTTGTGAAAAGATGACCGATTAACATAGGCAGGCATTTCACAGTCCTCAGAGGAAAAGAATGACACTCACTCAAAATGTAAAGCAAAACTGGCTCAAAAGCAAGAGGGATATAAAAGTTTCTTCTGGCTGGGTGCGGTGACGTATGCCTGTAATCCCAGCACTTGGGAGGCTGAGGCAGGAGGATCCCAAATTCAAAGCCAGCCTCAACAATGGTGAGGCAATTTTAGTGAGACCCTATCTCTAATAAAATACAAAAAAGGGTTGGGGATGTGGCCCAGTGGTCCAGTGCCCCTGAGTTCAATCCCCAGTACCAAAAAAAAAAAAAAAAAGTTCCTTCTGGGTAGAAGCTTAATATTAATGTTTTAAAGGGGCTTTGTAAATTTGTGCTATGATTTTATTTTTAACTTTATTTGGGAGAAAATTCAAATTTATAACAAAATTGCAAGAATGGTATAATGAACTCCTGCATATCCTTCTCCTAGATTCACCAATTCTTAGCATTTTGTGGCATTCTCTCTGCACACACTCATAATTATTATTACTAAACATCTACAAGTAAGTTGCAGACATCATGGACCTTTGTTTTTTGGGTGTTTTTGTTTGTTTGTTTGTTTGGTACTGGGGATTAAACCCAGGAGTACTTTATCACTGAGTTATATCCCCAGCCCTTTTTATTTCGAGATAGGGTCTTACTAAGTTGTTTACAGTCTTGCTAAGTTGCTGAGGTTGGCCTTGAACTTCCATATGCATTATAATTGTACAGAATGGTGGGATTTATTGTTACATATTTGTACATGCATATAACAGTATAATTTGGCCAATATCACTCCCCAGAACTTTCCCCCTTCCTTCCCTCCCACCCCTTTATTCCTTTCCTTCACTGATTTCCCTTTGATTTTTAGGAGATCCACTCCTACCTTTGTTTTCCTTTTTTCTCTTTAGTTTCCATATATGAGAGAATACCTTAACCTTCTGAGTTTGACCTATTTTGCTTAATATGATGGTTTCTAGTTCCATTCATTTTCCTGCAAATGCCATAATTTCATTTTTATATGGCTGAATAAAACACCATTATGTATATGTAACAGCCATAATGATTTTAAACATGACATTTGGATAAAATAGAATTTGATTGTGGACTGAATGATTTTTAGAGAAAGAAAAACAAACTTCCACTATATGACCTTGAATTAAGCTCAGGACAAGGTTTCATAACAGTTATAGTTATTAGCTATACTGACAAAGATTCCCCTTCTTTTCTGGGCACGTATAGGATTCTTCTTTCTCATCTCCCTTAAATATAGATATGGCTATAAGTCTCAGGTGGGTCCTTGAAAACACATGGGGGATGCAAAAGTTCCTTCTGGGAAGAAGCTTAAAAGCCATCAAGGGATTAGACACATTTTCTTTTTCTGCATCCACAATAAGGGAAGCATGGTTTGAGATGAATGTCTAATCCACCTCCGTCCCTAAGTGACTCTAACAGGTGGATTTCCATGCATACTGATTTCAAGCATGAAGCTTAAGGAAGAAAAATACCTTATGCTACGTGACTGAAATTTGGGAATAACATAGCAAAACTTGGTTCATACTAATTCACAAAAAATGAACCAAATCCTCACTTAGTCAACTCTAGTAAGATTTCATAGCCCAGTAGTAATCAAACAGCCCTAAAAACACTGTAATATAGGGACCTATTTATTATTGGCCTAGAATCAATGTAATGAAAGTGTAATTATGATGAAGCTGTTTAGGTGGAAAAAGTAGATAATAAAATCTGAAACCTGTACTCCTAGGTATTCATCCTAAGAAAATAAAACAGTTAAAACCCATTTCCTAATTTTTACTGAGTAGACATTATTTGCCAGACACAATATACTACTCAGAATAGGATAGTTAAACCTGCTCAGATTAGGTTAGCCAAAGAAAAGGTGAATTCAAGTTCGGTAAGGCAAACCAATATATAAGATAAATTTCAATATAATGTGATAAGCATTATATTAAAAGATATGGATAATGGACTGAGAAGGCACAGAGAAAGGCACACTAGTAGCCTACAGGAATTGAGAAAAGTATCAATCAGGAGAACTCACAGTAGAGAACAAAAGGTAAAATTACAGAAACATGAAATAATAGGAGGTTAGGCTCTTTGATATTCAGTGTAGCTAAAACTATAAGACTACATGAAGTAACTAGAGTTAAGGCAAAATAGACAGGCCTAAGACAAATTGAAAAGGGCCTTAATATTATACTAAGAAATTTAAACTTCACCAATGACTCAAGGAAAAGGCATGCTCCAAACTATTTTTGCTTTTGTTTATTTGTTCTGTTTTGAAGAAAAAAAAAGATCAGTGAGCAGGATAAGTTAAACATGGAAAAAAAGTGAGGAAGCTTGAAGATAGTAGATCAGAGAAACCCATAATATGGCCGGGCGCGGTGGCACATGCCTGTAATCCCAGCACTTTGGGAGGCTGAGGCAGGAGCATTGCGAGTTCAAAGCCAGCCTCAGCAATGGCGAGGCACTTAGCAACTCAGTAAGACTCAGTCTCTAAATAAAATACAAAAAAGGGCTGGGGATGTGACCCAGTGGTCAAGTGCCCCTGAGTTCAATCCCCGGTAAAACACACACACACACACACACACACACACACACACAGAAACCCATAATATGGTGGGAGCTCCCCAAGACTGAATTAAAATAACAATTCTGCAGCTGCAAACAGAGATAGGAACACTGGGAAAATGCCAGTAGACAAGCCAATCTTCACCAGAGCTGGCAAACAGGTGAAAACCAAAACTATCAGTTTCTAGAATGGAAAGAGAATTAATGAAAGCAACACAGGACAGGAGGGAGGGTCTGTTAAGTGGTGGCTCAGTGGGAGAGGGGAAACTTCCTTCCAAAGGGATGAAAGAATTTCTCCTATCAAGTTTAAGAAAAGCAGATGCCAGTGTACAGCAGAGTCACATTCTGAGCAGAAAATAAGCTCAGAAATAGCTGAACCTGTATGGAGTACAGCCCCAGCACATCCTCCCACCCTTCCAATCCAGTGGAGATGGTTAAAAGGGGGAAGCCACAAGAGTTCAAAAGACTATTTGGACTTTTCAAGTTGTAAACCAAAATCCCTGAAGTTGGTCTTCAATTTCATATTGAACTCGATTTTTTCCCTTTTCTTCATCCTCCCCCCACTCCGACTGTTTCCTTGGTAAAATTGTTTCTGAATACCCATAACCAATGAGCTCCTTGGGCTCTACTTCTCACTGGACTGGTGAGTGCCCATGCTGCAACTCAGTCGGGGCATAGAGAAGAGACTACAACACAGACTGGGGAAAAACTCAGGACCACTACGGCTCCAGCCATGCAGAGAAGAGAAAAGCAAAGGATATGTAAATTTGAAGCTGATGGTCTGAGCTCTGGGAGAAGTAGCATGGTTGACATGAGAGGGTACAGGAGTAGGAGGGGACTGAGACTAATCATGGTCAGAGAGTGGTGAATACCTCCCTCAAGCCCAGAAGGGACTGGGGATAAGCTGATGCATCCCACACACTTGCCCCCAGCTCACACACTCAGGCTCTTGGAACAAGATACAACAAAGGCAGACAGGAAAAAAAAGGGTAGAGATCAGCATACAGACTTCCCTAAGGAGTTCCACTGGTCTGGGTCAGAGCTTGGGAACAAGCACCAGGATATCTGCTGCCCCTCAGAAGCTTTCTCTTAGGAGATTCTAAAATCAAAACCCTGGAAAGAAAGACCTACAAAAATCTCTGAGGAAAGAAAAAAAAATTAAAAAAAAAAAAAAAGAATTTCTATAGGACAAATATTGCATCAACTGCTTGAGGATTCCTAGTGTCTCCCCACATTTTCTATTTCATCAAAATTACAACTAATTTTATGTATTTTGTCAACTGGATCCTTTCTTGATACCTCTTTTCTTCTGTTCTATCTCATTCGCTTGTGCTCTCCTTTGTCCTTTATACTCACTTATTTTAACTTCTGACTCCTTCCTCTCTTCTACCCTTTTTTCTTTCTTTTTTGTTTTCATTTTCTTGCTCTATTTTAAAAAAAAAAATTCTTATTCCTTCTTCCAATGCAATTTAGTATACTATCATTAATTCTTAATCTTCTCAGCCTATTCTAAATCAATTTCTCACCCATGTTCCTCTTTGGTCTATAAAGTTGTAGTAATAAACAGTAATAATAGCTTGCATAGTATATGTTGATATATGGTTTGCTTTTAAATTACTATTGCTTCTAGAGGTTGTTCTTTCCTTCCAAAGAGGTACTGGTGGTTGAAATTAACACTTTGATTACACTGATCAGATGTGCTGAAGTTAAATATATCCCCAGCCCAGGGATTCTTATTAAGAAATAACTACTCACTAAAGAATCCTAACATAAAATAAGAAGAGGAATCCGTCTCAACAGATGTGTAAAAACAGGACCTCAGATAACATGAGGGAACAGGCCAACAAGATACCTCCAAAAATCTATAACCCCCCAGTAACTGAATCCACAGATGCTGATGTGGATGAAATCACAGACAAAGAATTAAAAAAGCTGATGGTTAAAATGATCAATGAACTAAAAGATCTAAGGAATGAACTAAGAGAAAACACAGGAAGTGAAGGAGAAGAAAAGAAAGGATCCAGGGCTGGGGCTATAAATCAGTGGCAGAGCACTTGCCTAGCATGTATGAGGCACTGGGTTCGATCCTCAGAACCACATAAAAATAAAAACAAATAAGATAAAGGCATGCTGTCCATCTGCAACTACAAAAAAAAAAATTAAAGAAAAAGAAAGGATGCAGCTGACAGAATACATAAAATTAGTTATAATTTTGACAAAACATAATAAACAAATATACTGAAAAAGAACCAAACAGAAATCCTGGAAATGAAAGACTCAATAAATCAAATAAAAAATTCAGTTAAAATTTTCACTAATAGATTGGATCACTTTAGAAGACAGAATTTCAGGCACTGAAGACAAAGTATACATAAACTGGAAAACTCAGTCAACAATGAAGAAAGGAAAATAAGGAACTAAGATCAGAAGATGCAAGCAACCTGGGACAACATTAAGAGACCAAACTCAAGAATTAGTGAAATTGAAAAGGGATCCAAGACACAAGCTAAGAGCATGGATAACCTCTTCAGTGAAATAATTTCAGAAAAATCTCCAAACCTTGGGAATGATATGGACACCCAGATACAGGAGGCATTCATAACCCCAATTAGATAAGATCAAATAAGAATCTCTCCACCACACATTGTAATTAAAATATTGTTATATTGTGTTCATATACTAATAAACAACAACAAATCCCATCATTATGTACAACTATAGTGCACCAATTAAAAAATGCAGAAAAAAATGCCTAACACACAGAACAAAGAAAACATCAAGTGGCATTTAGAGGTAAGTCAATGAGAATTTCTCATTGGAGATTCTCAAAGTCAGGAAGGTTTGGAGGGATGTATTCCAAGCCCTGATAGAAGAAAAAACAAAAACAAAACTACCAACCAAGATTGCTATATCCAGCAAAGCTTACCCTTCAGAATTGAAGAAGAAATAAGTCTCCCAAAATAAGAATATAATAAAAGAATTCATGACTACTAAGTTGGAACTATAGAAAAAAACCTGAAGAAATACTATACACAAAAGTTAAAAACAAACTTCAGCACCACCAAATGGACAAATTACATTAGAAAAGTAGCTAAGCAAATGAGAATTAGAACTGAATTAAACATTAGAAATAAATCAAAATGGCAGGAAATAATAAATGTCTCTCTACAGTAACACTCACTGTACATGGTCTTAACTCTCCAATTAAACAACACAAATTGGCAGAGTAGATTAAAAAACAAGACCCACTTAAGCATGGTGGGACATGCCTGTACTGGCAGCAGCTCAGGAGGCTGAGGTAGGAAGATCATAAATTCAAAGCCAGACTCAGCAACTTAGAGAAACCCTAAGCAACTTAGCAAAACCCGTCTCAAAATAAAAAATAAAAAGGGCTGGGGATGTGGCTCTGTAGTTAAGCACCGTGGGGTTCAATCCTTAGTAACCCCCCACCAAGAAAAAGACCCAACTATATGTTGTTTGCAAGAAACACATCTTACAAGCAAAGACAGCCACAGGATAAAAGTAAAACAACAGAAAAAGATATTCATTGCAAATGAAGACCAAAAGCAAGTAGAAGTAGCTACTCTCATATTCAACAAAGCAGATTTCAAGCCAAAATTAATCAGAAGAGACAAAGAAGGTCACTTTATACGAGGAAAAATCAACTACAAGGTATAATGATAATATTTACATCTGAATTGTCAGTGCACCTAATTACAGGAAGAAAAAAAGACACTACTTGATATGACAAACACCAATACAATAATACTAGTTGATTTCAACACATCCCTCTTACCACTAGATAATTTATCCAGACATAAAGCCAGTAAACACTCTTCCCACATTAAAAAATGTGATAATCAAATGGACCTAACAGACATCCAATAGAATATTTCATCCAACTATAGCCAAATTCACTTCCTTCTCAGATGCTTATGTAACCCTTTCCAAAATGGATCATATTTTAGGACACAAAGAAAGTCTTAGCAAACACAACAAAAATTGATATGATCCCTTGCATCTTATCAGATCATAATGGAAATTAGAAATTAACAGCAAGAAAAACCACAGAAATTAAAACACACAGAGACTGAACAATACAATTTTGAATGATGAATGGATCACAAAGGAAATAAGGGGAGAAATTTTAAAATTCCTAAAATAAAAAAAAATAGAGATACAACATATCAGAATCTCTGGGACACTATGAGAAAAGTTTATAGCTATAAGTGCAAACATTAAAAAATCAGAAAGATCCCAAATAAACTACCTAATGATGCATCTCAAGGTCCTAGAAAAATAGAACTGTTTCAAAATCAATAGAAGGAAGGAAATAATTAAGATCAGTGTGAAATTAATAAAGACTAAAACATAATCCAAAGGATCAATGAAACAAAGAGTTGATTCTTTGAAAAAATAAACAAGGCTGATAAACCATTAGCCAAACAACCAAAAGAGAGACAGAAGACCAAAATTAATAAAATTAGAGATGAAAAAGGAGATATCACTACAGACATCATGGAAATCCAGAGGATCATTAAGAACAACTTGAAAATTTATATTCCAATGAACTAACTGGAAATTCTAGAAGAAATTGACAAGTTTCTAGAAACAAACAAACTACCAAAACCAAACCAAGAAGACACAGGAAACCTAAACAGACCAACAATGAAATTGAAGCAGTAAAGCAAAGAACCAGATGAATTCCCAGTTGAATTCTATCAGATCTTCAAAGAAGAACTAATATCAATGCTTCTCCAGTTATTCCATGAAACAGAAAGGGGGAGGCACTCCCAAATTCATTCTATGAAGCCAGTGACACCCTGATACCAAAACTAGATAAGGACATATCACAGAAAGAAAACTACAGACCAATACCCTGATGAACATAGACGCAAAAATCTTTAAAAAAATATTAGCAATTCATATTAAAAATGCATTAGAAAGATTGTACATTATGACCAAGCTGGTTTCATTCAAGGGATGCAAGGATTGTTCAACATATGTAAATCAATAAATATAATTCATCACATAAACAGAATCAAGGACAAAAAACATGATCATCTCAAAAGATGCAGAAAAAGCCTTTGACAAAATAGAATACCCAATTATGTAAAAATCAACAAAGAATTTAGGAACCGAAGGAACTTACCTTGACATCATAAAGGTTTTATATGAAAAACCCAAAGGTAACATAATATCAAATGGAAAAAACTGAAAGCATTTCCTTTAAAATTAGGAACAAGACAGGGATGTCAACTTTCCTCACTTTTATTCAATACAGTACTTGAAATTTTAGCCAGAGCAATTAGGCAAAAGAAGGAAATAAAAAGGATAGAAATACCAAAGGAAGAAGTTAAATTATCACTATTTGAAGATTATATGATCCAACAAATATATGAAAAAATGTTCAACATCTTTAGCAAATCAGGGAAATACAAATCAAAACTACACTGAGATTTCATCTTACTGCAGTTAGAATGCCAATAATTAAGAATACAAAAAATAATAAATCTGGTGAGGATACAGGGGGAAAGGAACATTTATACACTGTTAGTGGTATTAAAAATTAGCATAACCACTATGGATATCAATATAGAGGTTCCTCAAAAGACTAGGAATGGAACCACTTTATGACACAGCTATACTACTCCCTGGAATTTGTCCAAAAGAATTAAAGCACACTACAGCAAAACATGCATACCCATGTTATCACAAAATACCCAAGTTATGGAACCAATCTAAGTGTCTGTTGACATATAAATGGATAAAGAAAATATGGTGTCTATAAACAATGGAGTTTTACTTAGCCAAAAAGAAGAATGAAATTGTCATTGCAGAAAATGTATGGAACTGAAAAAAATGCTAGTGAGATAAGCAAGACTCAAAAAGTGAAGGGGCATGTTTTCTGTTATGCAGCAGCTAGAGAGAAAAAGGAAAGAAAAGAGACCTTAGGAAAATAGGAGACCCGTAGAGTAAAGAAAGAGGATCAGGAGGGAGTAGTGGAAGAAAAAGGAGGTATGGGGAAATGAAATAGACCAATCTATGTGTATGTATGAATATACCACAATGAATTCCACTAGTAAATATAATTATAACCAGGTGCAGTAGCACCTGCCTATAATCCCAGCGGCTCATGAGGCTGAGGCAGAAGGATCTCAAATTCAAAGCCAGCCTCAACAACTTATGGAGGCCCTAAGCAACTCAAATAAACTCTAAATAAAATATATAAAGGGCTGGGGGTAGGAATTGTAGCTCATTGGTAGAGCCTAGCACATGTGAGGCCCTGGGTTTGATCCTCAGCACCACATAAAAATAAATAAATAAAATAAAGGTATTATGTCCATCTACAACTGAAAAAAAAGGGGGGTGGCTGGGGATGTGGCTCAGTGGCTCAGAGGTTAAGCGCCACTGGGTTCAATCCCTGCTATCAAAAAATAAAATAATTATACCAATAAAAATTTTTTAAAAAGATATAAGAAAATGAGAGACAGTCATATATTTGTTGACTGTTTGCATATCATCTTCTGAGAAGTGTCTGTTTAGTTCCTTAGCCCATTTATTGATTGGAGTATTTGTTTTTTTGGTGTTAAGGCTTTTGAGAGCTTTATAAATCCTTGAGGTTAGTGTTCTATCAGATGTGCTTGTGGTAAAGATTTGCTCCCATTCTGTAGGTTCTCTGTTCACCTCACTGGTTGTTTCTTTTGCTGAAAAGAAGCTTTTTAGTTTGAATCCGTCCCATTTATTGATTCTTTGTTTTGGTTCTTGGGCTATAGGGGTCTTATTGAGGAAGTTGGGGCCTAAACCAACATGATGGAGATTTGGGCCTACTTTTCCTTCTATTAGGTGCAAGGTCTCTGGTTTAATTCCTAGATCCTTGATCCACTTTGAGTTAAGTTCTGTGCATGGTGAGAGAAAGAGATTTAATTTCATTTTATTACATGAGGATTTCCAGTTTTCCCAACACCATTTGTTGAAGAGGCTGTCTTTTCTCCAGTGAATGTTT
The DNA here is from genome assembly GCA_025594165.1 of Tamias sibiricus. NCBI lineage: Eukaryota > Metazoa > Chordata > Mammalia > Rodentia > Sciuridae > Tamias > Tamias sibiricus. Next base: position 37,031,836 of record CM046672.1, read on the forward strand.
TTGGCAACTTTGTCTAATATAAGATAACTGTAGGTGTGTGGGTTTGTCTCTGTGTCTTCTATTCTGTACCATTGGTCAACTGGTCTATTTTGGTGCCAATACCATGCTGTTTTTGTTACTATTGCTTTGTAGTACAATTTAAGGTCTGGAATAGTAATGCCACCAGCTTCATTCTTCCTGCCAAGAATTGCTTTGGCTATTCTGGGTTTCTTATTTTTCCAGATGAATTTCATGATTGCTTTTTCTATTTCTATGAGGAATGATATTGGGATTTTGATTGGTATTGCATTGAATCTGTATAGTGCTTTTGGGAGAATGGTCATTTTGACAATATTAGTTCTACCTATCCATGAACAAGGTAGATCTTTCCATCTTCTAAGATCTTCATTAATTTCCTTCTTTAGCATGTTGTAGTTTTCATTGTAGAGGTCTTTCACTTCTTTTGTTAAGTTGATTCCCAAATATTTTATTTTATTTTTTTGAGGCTATAGTAAATGGGGTGGATTTCCTAGTTTCTCTTTCTGAGGATTTGTCACTGATGTACAGAAATGCCTTTGATTTATGGGTATTGATTTTATATCCAGCTACTTTGCTGAATTCATTTATTAAATTTAGAAGACTTCTGGTAGAATTTTTTGTATCTTCTATGTATAGAATCATATCGTCTGCAAATAGTGATAATTTGAGTTCTTCTTTTCCTATCCGTATCCCTTTAATTTCTTTCATCTGTCTAATTGCTCTCGCTAGGGCTTCAAGAACTATGTTAAATAGGAGTGGTGAAAGAGGGCATCCCTGTCTTGTTCCAGTTTTTAGAGGGAATGCTTTCAATTTTTCTCCATTTAGGATAATGTTGGCCTGGGGCTTAGCATAGATGGCCTTTACAATGTTGAGGTATGTTCCTGTTATCCCTATTTTTCTAGCATTTTGAACATGAAGGGATGTTGTATTTTGTCAAATGCTTTTATGAAAAAATGTTCAACATCTCTAGCAATTAGAGAAATGCAAATCAAAACTACTCTAAGATTTCATCTTACTCCAGTCAGAACGGCAGCTATCAAAAAAACAAACAACAATAAATGCTGGCGAGGGTGTGGAGAAAAAGGCACACTCCTACATTGCTGGTGGGACTGCAAATTGGTGAAGCCAATCTGGAAAGCAGTATGGAGATTCCTAGGAAAACTTGGAATGGAACCACCATTTGACCCAGCTATCCCACTCCTTGGTCTATTCCCAAAGGACTTAAAAACAGCTTACTACAGGGACACAGCCACATCAATGTTTATAGCAGCACAATCCACAATAGCTAGACTGTGGAACCAACCCCGATGCCCATCAGTGGATGAATGGATAGGGAAACTTTGGTATATATACACAATGGAACACTACTCAGCACTAAAAAATAATAAAAACATGGCATTTGCAAGTAAATAGATGGAGCTGGAGAAAATAATGCTAAGTGAAGTTAGCCAATCCCAAAAAACCAAAGGTCGAATGATCTCTTTGCTATGAAGATACTAACTTATAAAGGCAAGGGAGTAGGATGAGAGGAATGAAAAAACTTTAAATAGAACAAAGGGGGGAGGGGCAAGGGGATAGGAATAATGGCAGACTGAATTATTCCTGACTACCCTAAATACATGTATGAAGACACAATTGTTGTAAAAATACTTTATATAAAACCAGCAACTTGAGAAATTGTGCTCTTTATATGTAACATGAAATGAAATGTACTCTGTAAACATGTATAAAAAGTTAAAATAAAAAAAATTGCATGGAAAAAACCCCAGAAATTTGACTGATATTCCTAGATATGCTTTTCTACATTTATCCAGCATAGGATTTGCTGAATTTCTAGGACATATTAGTTGATCTGTGAGTTTTTAATCAAATTTGAGCAATTTACAGTCATTATTCAAATACTTTTTCTGCCCCGTTTTATCTCTTTTTTTCTGCTTGGGACTTTAATAAATATGCTATTATGCTGTTTGATATTATCCAAAAAAAATGAGAGGCAATCAATTAGGAGGCTCATGAAGAAGTCTACTGATAAAGCCTATAGAAATAGATGTCTAAAGGGATGAAAGGGATGAAAGAGAAGTACTAATCGTAAACGATCTTAATGTCTAAAAAGAGGAATAAAATTGATATCCCAAGTCAATAACATTTATACAAGTACTTAAAAATTTCTTTAATGTTCTTACAAAATCTTAACATGTTTAAAAAGTTTCCATAGATCAAAGTAAAAAGAAACAAAGGTGAAAAAAAAGCTATAAAGCTATGCCCAAGCTGTGTCCAACAGAAGTACAAAGATCCAGGAATCTTCACCCAGGAAAAGGAAGAAAAATTCTATTTCCCCCTCTCTAAATTCCTAAATAGTACATGCACCTATTCTGGTTCTGAAACTGAAGTTTCTTTTTTCAGAGTATATTCTTTCTTTCAGCTTTATTTATTATCTATAATAAATAAATATTGTTTATTTATTTTAGAGTATATTCTTTTCTTTCACCATAGAAGTTACAGTTCCAAATTTATTTTTCTATTGTTCACCAAGCTAGGAGTATGTCACTTCAAAAGATACATTAGATACAAAGACCATATGCACAAAGACTTGCCCTGCATACTTTTCAGTGATCAATGATGTTTAAAATCAAGTCCTAGGTACTACCTGGTCCTCACAGATCCAGTATAGAAATGGGTTATATCCATAGAGAAGTAAAAGACTATATAATTTTATAGTTCATTAAGGATTGGAATAGAAGGTTTCAAGTCTATCTAAAGTTAACCAAAAACTTAAAAATCTAGAATTAAAGAACCTAATATTTAATGCATACTTGAAGTATTCTTCCCTCTCAGCATGCTAGTTAGTTAAGGTTTTAGCCAAACTTGAAATCAGTCCAACTTGGATTTAATCTTCCAGTTACTGACAGACACATTGTGACTTAGACTTCTAAAGCAATATAACTTCTATCATTTGGTGCCTGGATATTTTAGTGACATGTTTAGACATTTTGTGTGGTATTTTAACACTTAAATGTTTAGATTTAATAACTATATGGTTTGAAGATACTAGAAGTTATAAAGAAAGCTCTAGTGACATCTTCTAGAAAAACTTTAGAAGGGGTTTGCTAATACATCTTGGAATGATTTAGGTACAGCTCCAGACAAAAGCAAATTGGGACATAAAATGTGAAATCATTTAAAGGTATGCTGCCCTAAAACTTCAGCATCTAACAGATTTATCATATCTTAACAGAGCAAAGAAATCAAAGAAAAAAAGGCTTAAGGAAAAATATAAAAGCCACTTACTTGTACTGCATATTTGTAAAACTGTTCTGACAGTTCTCCTAGCTCCTCCCTGGTTTTGCAGGTATTGGGAAATTCCTCCAGCCGGTCCAACTGTTCCACTTCAGCAACAGGATATGGCTTCTCTTTTAAGACCTGGACAATCTGGAACCTGCACAGGCCTGTAATCAGCAAAGTATAGTGGGGCTTGGGCCAGTTACTACCCACGACCTGAACCGCCAGAGCAGCTGTTCCAATCCTGAAAAACACAGAACATCAGTATGACAAATATGCACTATGGAAAATTTAAACTGACTTCTAAAAATGTCAGCTTTTCTGAGAAATTCATTAAAAATAAAGAACATCAGAAGTGCAAATGAAGTATATCTCTAATTTAGCATCCAGTGTGTGCTCTATTAAGTCACTACCATCAGCTGTAGGGCAAAGCATACAAACTACAATTGGCACAAGTTCTAAAAATTATGTAGGAATTCCCACACATCTGGATTATTTAAGCATAAAAATCTAAGAGTAAGAGTAGTTGACAATTATATAGCTTAAATTAATAGTGTCAACTACAATACTAGAATAAACATTAACATTTTAAATAGAATGAAATACAAATGGCATAAACCAATGTAAGAAATCTCTGTTCCAACCCAATTCTGAAGTTCAATTATCTTACAAATCAATCCATAAAACTTCTACACATCTATTTATTATAAACTACCACCACACTCTGGGAACTAATATGTCCTTAATCCTGAATTCCTAAATGTGAGGGGTAAATATTATAGACCACACTATGTCATGAACTAAGGAGAGCTGAAGACTGAGATCTCAAGAAAGTATTAACCTAGTTCTAACAGGCAATCACTTCATCTAAAATAGTTGAAAAAGTCTTTTTTAAGTCTTAGCTCCTTATCAGAACATACAACTCTGACCAAGTTATATGTAAACTTAATTCACAGAAACGAAGTACCATTCAAACTAAGCCAAAGATATATAAAATATAAAGACCACATTCAGAAGATGCTTCTGAATCCCAAATTAAAATATTTCTCTCCTCAGATATATGCAATTTCAGAAAAGAAACTAAAAGAGATTGTAGGTCTGAGAAAACGATAATATTAAAATACTGCACCTGTTTATCTCAAACATACAGAATCACATGCACATATAGTATATGAATACTTCAGTGAATTTGCTCACTCCTAAATACTTATAAATTATGCATTTTGTAGATTTTGTGTGATTTTGTTTTCCTTGTGGCACTCAACTTATTTTAAACTACGTCCCTTCTTCCTTACCATTTTTTGTAGTCATATCATACGTAAAGGGAATAAAAACTGATTTTAACAATACCTTAAGCCAAATAATTAGGAAGATAATTGGATTAGGAGGGGAAAAATCACATACCTTAAAAACTTGAAATGATTTGACATTTACTATTTTGATTTATTTATATTTTACTACTTTTATCCAGTGACTAATCAATAGGTTATAGTTCTCATTTTCTAAAAAGCAACTCAGATTGCCTGAGAAAGTCAGCAATGCCTAAACTGATGAGAGACCAACTCAGATACCCAGCAATGTGTGCTCCATTCTGAAAGAGTGCAGCAATTGTGTTTGTACACATCTGCAACCAAAACTAGATCCCTGACCTGAGGGGTTTACAAAGTAGAAACCAAGAAGAAACCAGAGAGGGGTAGATGAGCCAAATCCAGATCTCCTAGGAGATAAATTTTGTTATTTGGTACATGTCACTGATAAACAATGACATTATAAAAATAAGTTTTCTGGGCTAAGGATATGACTCAGTGATAGAGTGTTTGCCTATCATGTGCAAGGCCCTGGGTTTGATCCCCAGTACTGCAAAAATACATACATAAATAAATAAATAGTTTCTTACAAAGGTAATAAAATGCTTTTGCTAACAGTGAAAGGAAGTTGTTCCAAACTGAAATGAGATTCAGCTGGATATACACTATATGACTTCCTAGTGAGAAAAAGGTTTTAAATATAATTGGTTTTTACTTGAAAGCATACATAGTTGACTAAAATACATACCTTTTAAAGAAAAATATGACCTGTGAAATTATAGTTAGAAACAGTACCTTTTGGTGAAAGACACTGTGAAAAATGACCATACTTAGTGTTATTTTAAGCAAGTTATATTGTCTCTTTGGCTCCAGGCTTTATATATAAAAATAGGTAAGCCAACAAAATATTCAATTAATCTAATTTTCTTTTATGATAGACAAGTCTTTACATTAAATTAGTCATCTAAATATCCTTGCTCTTCTAGTAATATAGATGTGTGTGTGTGTGTGTGTGTGTGTGCGTGTGTGTGTGTGTGTGTGTAAAATCAGGTCTGACCAAAAGCAACATTTCTGTCATACCTGATCAATGTAGTTCATATGTGATAACAGATCAGGTCATACCTGATAACAGATCCAAATTTATACATCCAAATGAGTGGTGTCTTTCCCTTTAGGTGATGGCTCTAAAATAAATCTACATACATGCTAAGCATTGTGGTAAGAAAAGAGTAACAGATCCAAATTTATACATCCAAATTTAGGTGATGGCTCTAAAATAAATATACATACCATGCTAATCATTGTGGTAAGAAAAGAGTAAAATTTGTCATAGAATTTAATTCAGGTACTCTGATGCTGTTAAATATCCTTATAACTGCATAACTAGCTGTTTTTCACATTTTAAAATCTTGGTTACTCGTTTTCAATAAGGGTTTAGATAGTGCAGCCTGCTTGTAGGGGGAAAAGGAGGTATATAATGAAATAATACTTATAGAAGCCTTTTGTTAACTGCAGAACACTCTAAATCTGTATGATAGTGGTTTATTTTTCCCAAAATGTGTACTTTCAAATGTGGATTCACATTGTCTCAATATATGATGTTGCTACAGTTCAAAGAATTTTTGAAACTCCTAATTGGAATGGACTTTCAGAGAGTGTAAAATATTACAATAGTTTAGTCCACATAAGATCTGACTAAAGGGATATGGTTTGTGTAATTTGGAAACTGATTTATACAATTCCAAAAATATTTAAAAACTATCAACTGTAGTGTGGGAAAATCTAAGAACTACTACCAGAAAAAAGCAGTTTTCCAAAATGATGATAGCATGTAAATATCTAAGCTCTGGTCTACATATCAAGCATGTAGCTTTGTTTTTGGCTTTTATTTTACTTTAAAGCCCTGCATTTTTCTTGGAATCTTCACTCTTCCAAGTGTTTTCTGTAATAAGGCTACTTTAGTTCTGCATATATTGAGACAATGTGAATCCACATTTGAAACTATACATTTTGGGAAAAATAAACCACTATCATACAGATTTAGAGTGTTCTGCAGTTAACAAAAGGCTTCTATAAGTATTATTTCATTATATACCTCCTTTTCCCCCCTACAAAGCAGGCTGCACTATCTAAACCCTTATTGAAAATGAGTAACCAAGATTTTAAAATGTGAAAAACAGCTAGTTATGCAGTTATAAGGATATTTAATAGCAACAGAGTGCCTGAATTAGATTTTATGGCAAATTTTACTCTTTTTTTTTTGGTACCAGGGATTGAACTCAGGGGTACTCGACCACTGGGCCACATCCCCAGCCCCTTGTTGTATTTTATTGTATTTTATTAGAGACAGGGTCTCACTGAGTTGCTAAGTGCCTCGCCACTGCTGAGGCTGGCTTTGAACTTGCAATCCTCCTGCCTCAGCCTCCCAAGTACTAGGATTACAGGCGTGCGCCACCACTCCCGGCACAAATTTTACTCTTTTCTTACCACAATGAATAATATGAACTTATACCAATAAGTAGTATAAAAATAAATAATTTATATTTTATAAATTGTCTAAAAAAGCTGAGATACTGGAAAGCACTTAACGAAGATAACCACTTGTACCAAAGCTCTGGAAACAAACAAAGAGTTGTACATTTCTAGGGGGGGAAAAAAATCACTGAAACATCTTTTTAGTTTTGTTTTGATGTTACAGTATACTTATCTTCTTGAACAGTTGATGATTTTTGGAAAAAACATTTTATCATTATTAATAATGACTTAGAAGACAGGAGTCTACTACAACCTTCCTTCTAGGTCTATAAACTAGAAGAAGTTTATATTGCTAGAGGATTTTTGATTCTCACCCTTTCTTAAAACTTTACTTCTGAATTTGAGAAATGCCACTTATAGACAGATATTCCTTAACAAGAATAAATGAAGATTCAGGAAATTCTAAATAGAACTATCCATTGCATACTTGATAATATAAATGATTTAGTTTTAAAATATTATCATTATCAGATAATATTTCTTAAATGCCTAAGAATGCTAATAGATACAAAAATAATAATGTATGGACAAAGAATTAATCCTAATTATGGAACCATGCATCTGCTACATATAAAGGATTTATATTTTATTAGACAAATACCAAAGAAACTGATTAAGGGTCTCACAGAGGAATAAGAAAGCCAACAACAAGGGCTGGGGATATAGCTCAGTTGGTAGAGTGCTTGCCTCACATGCACAAGGCCCTGGGTTCAATCCCCAGCACCACAAAAAAAGAAAGAAAGAAAGAAAGAAAGCCAAGAACAAACAGGGATTGAGGAATCAGTATTATGAGGAAACAAAACCATGGATCTGAAGAACATAAAGTCAGAAAAATGGACGACCATCTTGAAATGCCTGAAAAGATACAGGTAGTACTCAATTATTATCCATTTTCACAAAGAAAACAATGAGTTATTCAGGAGCCACTAAAGATATGCAGGGCATCCTGAGGTGGCATGGGAGCCAAGTTCAAACCTGCAGGGATAATGCAAAGCTCTTCCTTTAAAAGGCTCCTGTCAAGCAACATGCCCCACACTAATATGCAGAAGGGGACTCTGTTGCTTGAAATGGCAAAGGCAGTGTCACTGGGAAGGTGACATCCATGTGGCAAGCAACACAGGGGAACAAATTACTTCCGCTGCTCCTTGATGACTGAAGCCAGTGTCCTGGATGGTGTGAGAGAAACAAGAGGCAGGAGCAGATCCCTTCACCTCCTCTCTAGTGTACCATCTGGAAAAACAGGTAACTGGGAAGGACAGGTGTAAGCATGTGTGCGTGTGTAGGGGGGAAACAGACTAGTGTTAGATAACTTAATAGTTATGCTACTAAGCTTTATTTTTTAAGTAAAAAGTGTTTGGAAAGTCATAATAAAGAAAAAAAAAAAAAAACCACTGGACACAGTGATGCATGCCTTTAACTCCAGCAATTTGGGAGGTTCACGCAGGAGGATCGAAAGTTTGAGGATAGCCTGGGCCACTTAGCAAGACCCTGTCTCAAAAAGTAAAAAAATTTAAAAAGGGCTGGGAAAAGAACAAAAAACGTGGGGTTGGGCTGAGGGTGTAATTCAATGGCAAAGCACTCCTGGATTAAATCCCAGCACTACAAAAGAAAAAAGACTTGGAATGTATGACCAAGGAATACGATGCAATCTTCCTACATATATTTTTCAAGTATCAAATAATATTTCTAAGATAACTGGATGGTCTGGTGGGTTCTTACAATGCTGAAATTCTACAGACCTTTCACTGTCTGTTTTCTAATTTAAAATGATTAAATTTTAACATTACTAGTCATTTAAAACAAAGACAATATAAACATCAAGGATCAAATTACACATTATCCAAATTTTTCTTTTTTTTATTTTTATTTTTTTGGTATGGGAGATTGAACCCAAGGGTGCTTAACCACCAAGCTCCATCCCTAGCCTTTTTTTATTTTTTGTTTTGAGACACAGTCTCACTACGTTGCTGAGCCTGACCTCAAACTTGTAATCCTCCTGCCTCAGGCTCTCAAGCCACTGACATTATCTAAATATTAGCAATTACTTTCAGGCAGAATTTAGTTGTTTTGGAGGGTTTTACATAAAAGAAATTAAAAATGCTCCCAAACTGCCAGAATAATACCACCAAATAGTCACTCAAATCTAAAATATGACTAACTTCACTTGTGAAATTTAGTGTATCTATGGATAACCAATACGTATATGCAGCAGAAATAAAACAAAAAATCTAATTATGACCACTCTTGCCGCAACAAGTAACTAAGTGTCTGGGTACAAAGGCAAAAAGTTATGGCAGAAATAAGCATAGATTTAAGGAGTGAGGTCATATGTAGGAAAACCAACATCCAATACAATTTGTCAAAGAATAATGAGGCCAGGCACATGCCTGTAATCACAGCAGCACAGGAGGCTGAGGCAAGAAGATCAAGAGTTCAAAGTCAGCCTCAGCAACTTAGCAAGACCCTCTCTCAAAATAAAAAATAAATAAAAAAGGCTGGGGATGTGGCTCAGTGGTTAAGCACCTCTGTTTAATACCTCGCGCCAAATACAAAAATAAAAACAAAAGACAAAACTAAGATAATTAATCTAGAAATACAACTTTTTAAAAAAGAGTAATGAAACTTGAAAAATTTCCAATTCTTTTTGGGCAATAATCAAAGCAGATCAAATGGAGCCATGTATTTTTCATTGTTAACAAAAGCTTTTACAACGTGAACTAATACTGGGCTGTTGTAGGGTTTTTTGTTTTGTCGTTTTGGTTTTTGTTGTTGTGTTAAGGAGGTACCAATCTCCTTTGAGAACCTAAAGGAAAGCTATGTACTTTCCTCTAAACAATAGACAGTTCCAAGATTTGGGGTTAAAAACAAGACATTTTAACCTTCTAAAACTCCTTCATTCAGTAACCCTTAATTGAAAATGAGGGACAAATACAAGGGAAGGTGAATCTCCAAACTGGAAAAAAACACCTCAAGTACAGTTAAAGATAGGAGGCAGGAATCTGGGAGGTAAGTTTGAAGATATTTGTTGAAAGCATACTATATACCAGCATTGTCCAACAAAAATACCACATGTGATTTAGAAGCTACATTATAAAGTAAGAATTGGTAAAATATTAACATTTTATTTAACCCCCAATGGTCAAAATATTACCGTTCCAACATTTAAGCTATATAATATTTATTAATCAATAAAACATTTTCATGCTAAGATTTTTCAAATCTGGTGTGTATTGTATATTCACAGCACATTTAGGGTGACTGATCACCCTGATCTGCCTGGTACTGAGGGGCTTCCTGTAACATAAGCTTTTCAGTGCTAAAACTCAGTCCTGGCAAACTGTGACAAAGTGCTCTCTAGCCACAGACACTGTACAGTACTGGAAACCATAGCTATTCATCTATCCTGGTACAAAAGCAGTATACATATATGTTTCAAACTAATCTTCATAACACACCTAAGAGACAGATGCTATTAGTTTACAAGTTACAGATGAAGAAACAGACATAGGTTAAGTCTTTCACCCAGAGTCACACAACTAGGGCCATGCTGCAGGGCAATCTAGTGGTAAGCCTGGATCCTAAGGAAAATGTTAAGAAATCAGAGAAGAGACTGGCACTGTGGCGCAAGCCTGTAATCCCAGTAGCTCTGGAGGCTGGGGCATGAGGATGGCAAGTTCAAATCCAGCCTAAGTAGTTTAGCAAGGCCCTAAGTAACAGTGAGACTCTGTCTCAAAAGAATACACACACACACACACACACACACACACACACACACACACATATATATATGTATATATATTATTTCATATATATATTCATACACATGTATATATGTATATGTACACTATACAAGTATATGAAAGAAGCAAAAGTGAGATGCTAATAAAGTTCAAGAAAGAGAAAGGAAAATGTGAGCGGGCAAGGCCCTTTAAGATGGAAAAAAAAAAAAGTCCTGGGAGAGGAGGGTAAGGGTTGCATGGAATGTAGAAAAATACGCAAAAGTTAACGACTGAGTGGTGCAGGCTAGGAAAATGAAAACCTGTGGAGTATAGAGTGTTTCAGAAGACAAATATGAGAGGACAAAGGGAGAAAGGGGAAAAGGAGGGATGGGGGAAAAGGTGAGAAGGGGTTAGGGAAGGGGGAAAAAAGGAAGCACACAAGGAGAAAGGAGGGGGCTGGAAGGTTAAGGGCACTGGTTTAGGAAACTGAAGGAGACGACAGGGACAGAGTTTCAAATCAAATTACAACAGTGGCAGGTAATTAACAGTATAGAGTTTTCACCAGGTGTCATGAATTATCTCACTAACGGTCACTGAGCAGCTATCTGTTATCCCCATTTTTCACGAGGGGGCGCTGAAGAGGCTGAACCAAGCCGCGAAGGCCGCCCGGAGCGGAGCTCTGCGCTCAGTGGCCAGCCCGACCCCGGCCCGGGTCCGCGACGAGGCCGCGCCGTCCGCCGCTGCTGCCAGTGCTGCCGGGCCTACCTGTGCAGCGGAGGCAGGTCTTGCGTGTCGCTGGCGGGGTCGGGTGTGTTGGGAATGACACCCAGGATGGTGCTCTGCAGGGACGTGCCCTTGAGCAGGCGGCTTCGCACCAGCTGCAGGTTGCGGGCCGTGTCCACGCTGGTGCGTATAGTGGAGCCGGGCAGCAGCACGCCTTCGTGGGTCAGCAGCAGCGGGAGGCGGCTGGGGATCTGGATGGGGCTCACCGATGACATGGCGACAGCCGGTCCTACTGGGAGCTGTCAGAAGAAGCGAGACAGACAGCTCTGCGCGTAGTGCGCTGCAGCTACCGAACCCCGCCCAGGGCGCGCCGTCGCTTCCGGCCCTGCGCTACGGCCCGCCCCCAGGCTCAAACGCCGCCGCTTCGCGCAGTGCCCGCACGCAGATTCCAAGTGGGGCTTCTATATCGTACATATGCTAGAAGAGGCGCACAAACGATTGCTGAGACTTCGCCTCATATTAGCCTAGCTCACAGAGTGTGTTGGGAAAGATGGTTGTGTTTCATTTGTGTATACTAGAAACTTGGGTTTTAAAGTTTTCATTCGAATAGATTTTAACTTTACAAGAAAATTACCTTTCACTTAGTTTTCTCTGTTATCATCTTACCTAATCACGGTTCTTTATCAAAACCAGTTTTGATAGAGCCAGTTTTCACAGTATTGTCCTTAACTGAATCTGGTTCAATGTTAAATCCACAGTCCCAATCTTCATTGTCATGGTGTTCGCTAAATTGTGACAATGCCTCAATCTTAGCTTTATCATATTTTATTTTGTCGTCTTTTAAAGTATGATACTTTTATTAAAGGTTATTGTCAGTTGTTTTGTAGAAGTTTCCTCAATTTGGATTTATCTGATATTCTCAAGATTTGATCAGTGACATGTGTTTTGAGCTCAAATACCATAGAAGTGATATTGTAACCTTGTTTGTATGGGCTTTCAACTCCCTCTTGTATAGCAGGACAATTATTAATGGTGATTTTAATTTTGATTACTAGGTGAAGATGTTATCTGCCTGGTTTCTTCACAATGAGTATACTATTTATCTTTTTGTAATTAGCATCAAGTATCTTGTGAGGTGATAATTCTACATTTATTAATTGGTATTCTATAAGAAAAAACTATTCCTTCTTTCCCATTTACTTATTTACTCAATTACTTATGTTAATATGGACGCAAGAATGCTTATTTTATGGGTTGCAATCCAATAATATCTTATATTTCTTTGCTTGAATTGTTTCCTGTTTGGCCAGCCACTTGGGAGCTCCTTCATGTTGAGACTTAATTTCAATTGGCTGTACTTTGCAGAGGGAAAATTTTCTCCAAATATGAAGTCCAGAAATGCTCTCAAAATCTAGGAGGAAGTTGAAAGCCCATTCAAACCAACAGGCACTTGTAGAGGGACTGCATGGTGCCAGGCCCTGGACTAATTGCAGAGGGAGCAAGTTAAACATGTTCACACCCTCAAGCTTCTCTTGGCCAGGGGACAGATCCATAGACAGCTGAGTCTGATGTAGGGCAGACAAAACTACATATTTCTTTGTTTGTCACAAATTAAGGAAAGGAAAAAGTCGGGTAATTAGGTGCTTTGGAGGAAACATGATGCAGAAATTTGGAAACTCATGATGAAAGCTTTTTCTCTGGCATGATCCCAACCTCGTTCATTCATTCACTAAGTAATATCTTCTGTAGTTTAATATTTATTTTAATAGTAATTCAACAAAAATATTTTTGAACACATACTATTTGTTAGTATATACTATTTGCTAATACTGTACTATTCTAGGCGCTGGGGGTATATTAGGAGACAGGATGGACAAGTTCCTGCCTCCATGGAACTGACAATTTAATGCGAGGAACAAATAATATGCAAGAAAGCAAATAAGGAAAAATTTTTGGCTATCGATAAGTCTGTTAGATGACCAGAGATGGCTTCTCTGAAGAGATGACATTTGAACTGAGCCCTGCACCATGAGGAAGCAGCAATGCAAAGACCAGGACTTGGGACTCAGGCCCTTTTCCAGACAGAAGCAGCAGAAAAAATTACAAAGACCCTACAGCTAGAGCAAATTTGGGATATTTAAGGAAACTTCTTCTAAAATTTTTTGAGCCTAGGGCTTTGTGAGATAATGAGATAATGAAGTGGTTCAGGGTCAGACTATAGAGAGTTCTGTAGGCTCTGGTGAGGAATTTGGGTCTTTCTCTAAGCCTGATAGAAGCTACTGGAGATTTCAAGTTGAGGAATAGCATTCTTTGGCTTATGTTTTCAAAAGATTATTTTGGTTGCTGTGTGGAGAATGGAAGGTAAGGATCAGAAGTAGGAAAGTCATCTCGGAGGCAATGCAGTTATCGAAGGAAGAGGTGACAATGACTTAGACTAGAAGCAGGTGGAGCAAGCTATGTTTGAATGTAACTTTGACAGAATATGTTGATAGATTGGACATAAAGAATTTTTTTTTTTTTTTTTTTTTTGGTACCGGGGATTGAACTCAGCGGCACTAGACCACTGGGCCACATCCCCAGCCCTTTTTTGTATTTTATTAGAGACAGGGTCTCACTGAGTTGCTAAGTGCCTCGCCATTGCTGAGGCTGGCTTTGAACTCGCGATCCTCCTGACTCAGCCTCCCAAAGTGCTGGGATTACAGGCGTGCGCCACCATGTCCGGCTGGACATAAAGAATTTAGGAAAAGCAGTTGTCAAGGATAGATCCTAAGTGAAGGCCTAAGCCACTATGGACTAGAGGGAGGTTGAACTGATGATCCTGGGTATAATCAGAGATTCTGAATCATTCCTCTGGATGCTTCCTATGACAGACTCTGGAGGTGATATGAACATAAAGTATGCATTGACCACAAGAGCTTATCTTTTCATCATGAGTCTCACCAAGGAGGAGGGAAAAGAAGCTACATTCTTTGAGGCTCCTCGTGTTTTAACAGTGGACTTATAGAGCTGGGGATGTACTCGGTGGCAGAGACACTGCCTAGCCAGCTGAGGCCCTGGGTTCAGTTCACACACACACACACACACACACACACACACACACACGAAAAATTCCAATAATGAACTTCTAAAACCATTTTACAAAGTTTGTGGCCTATTTTTTTAAACACTCTGTTTCATGCTTTTAATATCTGTGCATGCCCCAATAACAGCATAGTATAAGTGTTCTGTCCACATGGTAACAAGCTAAATAATTGCTAGATTTATTTTCTGCAATATAAATTCATACTGTACTAGTGTGGTATGATGTGGTGTGATGTGATGTAGTAATGGGCCCAGGTTTAAGTTGCTTGCTTGATTCTTTCTTTCTTTCTTTCTTTCTTTCTTTCTTTCTTTCTTTCTTTCTTTCTTTCTTTCTTTCTCCTCCTCCTCCTCCTCCTCCTCCTCCTCCTCCTCCTTCTTGCTTTGAAATTTACAAATTTTATTTAAGATCTGAAATACAATTCCTAAAATATCAACTTTTCCAGAAAACTGTGGCTACACAATAATGCATTGTCTCTATCAGGTTAAAATGTGCATTAGACTCAAATACAAAACCATGAAACACACCACCATCCTTCAACAATTTGAGCAAAGATCGAATGCCTAAAGAACAACATAGATGGATTTGCAGAGGATGGGCTGTTTTACTTCAAGCACCATAAAAAAAAAAAAAAAAAAAAAAAAAAAAAAAAAAAGAGCACAAACGCATGGGTTTTCGGGTATATACATTAAGTTGAACCTTTGCCACTAGGAATCAGGGCATTTCGTCACATAGCATTTAATACATATTAGAAAATTGTGTAGTGTCAAAGGGATAGAACCACCAGCATTCAAGCAGTGTTGTCAACTAGGCAATAAAATGTTCTACTGAATGTTTCTTCTTTATCTAATTACTGCATACACTGGTAGCAACTTTGAAATGAGGAAAGGAGCTTGCACTCCTTTTGTTTAAACAGAACAGAAAACAAACTGAAAAATAAGCCCTGTTATACATTAACAATTTCAAAGAACATCAATGTTACAAGGAAAGGACTAAGAACAGAAAGTGTTTACAGATACCAGACATAATAGTGAGTGGTCAGGAGACCCTCACAGGGCTTTGCGGTGGTACTTAGCAGAAGCCACTTTGTAATCACTGGCAGTAAACAGAGATGCAGAATTCTTTGCCAGATATTTTAGGAAATCATGCAGATAGCCCAACTATAATGCAAGGCTTTTCTCATCAAGGGGCGTATAGGCCAACATTGCTCCGATTGTCACAAATAATCTCAGTAGGTGTGGCACTCCATAAACCTGGGACACTGGCGCATCAGGGTGGGCCAAAGGATTTCGGCATACTGGGACCTCTCAAATTTGTAGAGCAGCTGAGTGCCCAATATCACATTGAAATACTCTTTTATTCCTGCCACAACTTCATTAACCGCATATTCCTTGTTATCAACATTCCCCTGTGATTTCTTACAATTTGCATACTCTTCCAGAATAGCATCTACGTTCTCCTTAGCAGGTAGCTGAAACAGCTGCTTCTGCCTGGTTACCAAGTCCCAGCCCTTGACAAGCCATGGTTTTAATTCTTCAGGAATCTTCACTTTAACTTCCATTCTATTCTTAAATGCCTCTTCACTTTCCACAGTGGGGTCTGCCCAGGCCCTTTTCTTCCATGGGGGCTGGGGTGCTTTGCTGGTACTGCCACCATCTCCATTTCCAGGAGTCTTCTGTCTGTTCTTTCTTGTCTTTCTCACGGATCCCGAAGGGGGGTATTCTGCAGAGCAACCCCCCCCCCCATCTTCCTGGGAGAGCTGGCTCAAGATTCTTTGACTGTGGAACAGCTGTCTTCTTTCCTGAGTAGGCCCCCTCTCATCTTACTTCTCTGCATGTTGCTTCGAGTTGGTTTTTTTAAAGTTGTCTTCTTTGGCAGATTGTTGTCCACAAGTTTGAGAACCCTGCTTTCTGGAACTTATTCAACCCTGTTTTTATTCCAACCAACAATCTTCCTTCTTTCCCTTCCAAGAACTCCTAGTGATTTCCCAGATGGAATTTTACAGATCTTCTGAGATGGTCTGGAAGGATGAAGTGGGAGACATAGCCCAAGCCTCTGTAATCAGGGATGGTTCTGCAAACAGGATCAGCTCTCCTGATCCTTACTGTATGGCAAACTTAGCTTTTCTGATGGTGATCTGAAATGAGAATCCAGTTCTTTCCAGCAGCCAGCCGACGTGTGATCACTGCTGTTCCTCCAATCACCATAGTAAAGTCCGATGAATACTTTCTTTAGATCCTGTCTGTATATTTCTGTGAAAAGACATATCAGGCCACCTGGCAGAGCATCAAGAATCCACATGTGAAGTCTTCAGTGACAAAGTGGCTTTCTTGGGCCCTTCTTTGGCAAGACTGTGCATGTGCTTCATTAATTTATCCATCAAATATTTATTAAGGGCTGGGGTTGTGGCTCAGCGGTAGAGCGCACGCCTGGCACGTGCGCGGCCCGGGTTCGATCCTCAGCACCATGTAAAGATAAAGGCATTGTGTACAACTAAAACAAATAAATAAATATTTAAAAAAAATTTATTAAATATATTCTATGTGCTGGGCATCATAGGTTCAATCCCTGGTACCAACCAAAAAATTTAAAAAATAAAAAAAATAAATAAAGAACGGACTAATTCTGCAAGGTTTTGGGCGGAAAATGTTTGTTCCAGGTAAAGATTAGAACTAATGGGAGCCAGGTACAGCAGCACATGCCTGTAATCTCAGCAACTCAGAAGGCTGAGGCAGGAGGATCTCAAGTTTGAGGCCAGCCTCAGCAGCTTAGTGAGACACTGTCTCAAAATAAAAATTAGAAAGGGCTGGGGATGTAGGTCAGTGGTAAAGCACCCCTAGGTTCAAAAAAATGCAAAAACCAAACACAAACAAACAAACCAGGACTAATGTGAAGATTCAGGTGGGGAAGAACTTCCTAGTTCTTTCAAGGATACAAGAGGGAACAAGACTGACAAGGTCTTGGCTTCAAAGATCTTACATTCTAGAAAGGTAGACAGAGAATAAATATGTCAAAAAAGAAATGTGACAATTTTCAGAAAGTGGTAAGTAAAGGAAATGTGATAGAAAATATGCAGAAGGTGATAGGAAGAGAGGGCCATTAGATAGGGAGATCTGGAAAGGATGCTTTGAGGAGGTAGTATATGAACTGAGACCTGAATAATAAGAATGGACCAGTTCTGCTGGGCACAGTGGCACAGGCCTATAATCCCAGCAGCTCAGAAGGTTGAGGCAGGGGGATGGCAGGTTCAAAGCCAGTCTCAGCAAATTAACTAGACTAAGCAACCTAGTGAGACCCTGTCTCAAAATAAAAAGGGCTGGAGATGTGGCTCAGCGGTTAAGTGCTCCTGGGTTCAATCCCTGGCACCAACCAAAAAATTTTAAGGGCTGGGGTTGTGGCTCAGCGGCAGAGCGCTCGCCTCGCACGTGCGCGGCCCGGGTTCGATCCTCAGCACCACGTAAACATAAATGCATTGCATTGTGTATAACTTAAGTAAATAAATAAATATTTTAAAAAAAATTTTTTAAATAAAAAAATAAAATAAAGAATGGACTAATTCTGCAAGGTTCTGGGAGGAAAATGTTTGTTCTAGGTAAAGATTAGGACTAATGGGAGCCAGGTACAGCAGCACATGCCTATAATCTCAGCAACTGAGAAGGTGAGGCGGGAGGATCTCAAGTTTGAGGCCAGCCTCAGAAACTTAGTGAGACACTGTCTCAAAATAAAA
Organism: Tamias sibiricus; assembly: GCA_025594165.1. Lineage (NCBI taxonomy): Eukaryota > Metazoa > Chordata > Mammalia > Rodentia > Sciuridae > Tamias > Tamias sibiricus. The sequence continues at coordinate 37,050,223 of CM046672.1, forward strand.
TAAAATAAATAAATAAATAAATAAATAAATAAAAATAAAAAGGTCTGGGGATGTAGCTCAGTGGTAAAGCACCCCAGGTTCAAAAAAATGCAAAAACCAAAAACAAACAAAAAGCCGGGCGCGGTGGCGCACGCCTGTAATCCCAGCACTTAAAACAAACAAACAAACCAGGACTCATGTGAAGATTCAGGTGGAGAAGAACTTCCTAGTTTTTGAAGCAGAGGAGAAAACTAGGGAGTGGAATGTGGAGGTTCAGCATTCAACTAATGAACAGTCACTGGCCTCCAACAGCTGTTGGAACTTACAGAAGGAAATAAATTAAGAGCAAGGAAAGTTAATAGCACAGGAGAATGAGATCTAATCCTTTGAACTTCTTCAGATCCTGGCTTGCAGGTCCTTCTGCCCACTTGTCTTGGGCACTTTCCTTGCCCTCTGATGTACTTTCTGGTCTTAGATACCAGACCCTGATGGATAATGGTAAGAACTATGAAGAAATAAATTCACTCCTCCAGAACACCTTTGCCACAAATACCTTTGCTCCAGTGGCCCGGGTCCTGTTGGCAACTCTTTCACTGTAAGTAAATGGCTCATGTCTAAACTGAATTTGTAAACATGATCTTTGTTCCTGGGGATGGAAAGAACACAGGGCATCTGTTTCCTCTCTGGGTTGTTCCCAGTCATGCCCTGTGGAGGCTCCGGGAGTGGCAGTGTTCTTGGGAGCGCTGGAACAGGCTTAACCATGAGAACACTCTGGTCTTGCATGTTCTGAGGAACACCTCAGGATGGCCTGCCTGCTCCTAAGTCGCCCAGCCCTGTAAAGTCCCAGCTTCCACATTCTTGTGGGGAGCCTGTTGCATGGCTTGGTGTCAAATAACTTTTCACCTTATTGGGCCGAGTGCATCTGCTCCTTCCTTGATTGGCATATTCTTCCTATATAAGCTCTGTACTTCCTCAATAAAATTAGACCTGCATCACAGAACCTGGTCTCCAATGTCTGCATGTCCCCGATGGACTGACACTGCCTCCTCACCCCCGCTGAGGGACCTGCAACCACAACAATGACCCTGTCTCCATCTTGACCACAGTGATGATCTTGCCACTAATTAAACTTCAACTCCAATCTCTTCCAGAGAGGAAGTTGGGAGACCAGGGAAATTTTCAGGACTGCCCAAGAAAGTTCAGACCAGGGAATTCCTCTGACGAATCCAAGGAGGAGAGGTGGGCCCTGTAGGGCTGGAAGGAGGCCCAGGTTAATTTGTGGCTGAGCTGCAGTGGTAATGAGATGAACAATTCATCTTCTGAAAACTCATCCTTTGCAAATGTGTACATTTTCTCAAATTTTATTTAGTTTTCCCTGCTGTTCTTTTTAAATATTTACTTACTTGTTTTAGTTGTACACAATGCCTTTATTTATTTTTACGTAGTGCCGAGGATTGAACCCGGGCCGTGCACGTGCTAGGCAAGTACTCTTCCTCTGAGCCACAACCCCAGCCCAAGTTTTCCCTGCTGTTAGTTTCCTAAACAAATCCATATAGAGAAGAGTAACACCTGTGAAAGCCCTGTTGCATCTCTTTGTAAGTGTATGTCAATAAACATAAGTCAGGTTGGCAAGTCATACCGCAGCTGAAAATTGAGAGAAAAATCTAATTTCTTTACTGGGTTTCTAAGAATTTGATCTTCCTCAGCATTGCCCACTTCCTAGTTAATGAGGGTAAAGTAAACGTTGAGGCTTACCATTTTAAGATCTTGTTTGATCCAGTAATTAAATAGTTCTGTTAAATAATGCTCAGTAAAGACACAGCATTTTCACCTGGCAGAGGAAGAGCTGGAGTCCTGGGCACAGTGTCCTCAGCTCCTGGGCTTTCCCAGGTAATGATTTTGTCCAGCTGATCACTGCCTGTCCTGGTGTCATTGAGATCTTCAAGTGGTGCTCTTTGGCTCATTCCGCCTGGCTGTGTTCCCCAAGTTGCAAACCAGGGCCTCACTTAATTTTCCTCTGTTGACACCACCCTCCCCTCTAAGATCTTTCCATGATTCCCAGTTGTTTGCAGCTTGGATAATCCACTGGGCTCACTCAGACTTTTGGCGACTTCTGGTTCCCATTTACACTACCTGGGACAGGAAAGCTAACTGGCACACACAGGCAGTACCAGCACATGGAGTACTCATCAGCAAATTGGAAAAAAGATGTCTTAATTGGAAGAAGATTTAGAAAAAGTCACCACTTCTTTTTTGAAAGGGGTGTGGCAGTGTTCCGCTGGCACCTGTTCACACTGGCTCATGGGAAGCAATTGGCAAAATTTCAGGAATTTTGAGAGTCCAGTTGCTAAACATTACTAAAATTTAAATTGTATAAATGTATAGTTAAATAAATTATTTCAAAAACAAAAGTAATGCTCAAAATTTATCACTCCTAATTATTTTACTATTATTTATTCTGAAGTTTCTTACCACAATTGTCTATCTGGTGGTAATAGTATATTGTACTGTAATTCTTTCCCAACTCTGCATTCATGTAGTTATGTTAATATCTTGAAATTAGCCATGGTAGGAGTATATATTTCACCATAGAAATTGGTGATAGTTACAAATCAGGGTTTTATTTATTATTTTGTTGATTGTTTAGGCTTAGGACAGAAACATAGATGCAGATTGCAAATTAGATTTACAAGTGTGTGTTATCTACAGCTATATTGTAATAGGAGGAAAAAAGAAATATTCTTTTCCCTCTCTCCCCCACAGTGCTGGGATTGAATTCAGAATCTTGTATATGCTAGACAAGTGCTCTACTACTGAGTTGTATCCCCAGCCCTTTTAGTTTTATTTGGAGACAGGGTCTCAGTAAGTTGTTTGGGCTGGCCTCAAACTTGGGATCCTTCTGTCTCAGGCTACCTAGTATCTGGGATCACAGGTGTGAATCACCAACCCCAACCAAAAGGAATATTCTTTTAGTATTTGAAAACTATTCAGCAAAGTCACTCAGGTTATGGACAAATGAGTAAAAATCCAACATATATTTTTGGTATTTCACTTTCCTCTTACTACTTAAAATAAAGCCAAATGTCAGTGTTCAAGTTGGAACTACATTCATTCACCAATTGCAAATAGGCTTATTACAGATACAAGCAGTTACCAGCACCCGGCTGATGCAGCACCTTGCCAGGGTGCATGACTTGCAATTTGGGTATTGTGCTGCCTTCCATCCTCCACCCTTTATCTCCAGTGGGAATCTTTGTGTGTGAACACAGCAGTACAGGATGGCCCTACTCCCAAGGCCTTGTGCTATTGAATCATGTCAATTTTACTTTAATGTGTCCTAGGCTGGTTCATTGCAGCCAGAAAATTCACCTCTTCTCAGGGTTTAAACAAAGTATATGGCACCCTCTTGCCTAAAACATCTTCTCTTCTTTCTGTTTTCCATCATCACTGAAGGGTCCACATTCTATCATTACTTGACAAGTGTACCTCATGCTGTAGTGCCATAGCTGGGAAGTTTATCTTATGTGGTCTATAGAAAAATTCCAGAAGGTGAGTCTACCAAATTTGGTTCTGATTTGTAAGAGGCTGTGGGATAGGAGGAGTTTGGTAAAGGAATTTAAAACATCTTCTTCCAAAACAATGGGTGAGTTGTAATCTATTTACTTGAAGCACAATTCAATATTTAAATGTCAAAGCTGAATCTGAACACCAGGCCAACCATAGAATTTGTGTGGGCCCAGTTCAAAATGAAGAAATGAGGCTTCCTTTTCAAATTTATTAAGAATTTCAAGATGGCAATGGCAGAGTATTAAGCTAACTTTGAGGCCTTTCTGACTTAGGTATCTTCTGTTGTACAGGTTGTACCCTAATGACTCTGGCCCTGATGTACATTTTTTGGTCTTTCCATGTCTTACAAAATATTCCTAATTATCACTCCCTCTCTTGGGTCAACCAGGGTTTGAATCACATACCAGAAAAGCAAAAATGAAAAGCATAGTAGTTGTTTTTTTTTTTAATGCCTTGATTATTTAATTTTCCTAAATTGTGCCCAGATTCCCCCTGGAGTCTATGAAAACCAAAAGTTAGCAAATGACAAAATCATGTTTCTTTCATTTGTTTCTGTTCATCTTTTATTTATTGAGCACTTGCTATCCGCCCAGCATGAGTCAAGCCCCAGGGATTCAGTAGTGAGCAAAGTAGATGTGCCCCTGTCCTGGTGAGATTCTCTGTGGAGTGTGGGAAATTCTGAACAAATTATGATTCAAACAAATGCACAAGTAGAGACTGGGGAAAGGCCTCTGATGGATCAGAGGTGATTGACCTGGCCCAAGGGTCCAGGATTGGGAGCAAGGTGGAGAAGGTGGTTAGAGAGTTTCCCTAAGTGATCTGCAACTGAGATCTGAGTCTATATCCAAAAAGAAGGACCAAGCACAACCCTAGCAGGGGGAAGAGCAGGCACAATGACAATGACATACCTCATTGCAAGGCCCCAAAATGTCCACAATAGGATCATGCCCTTCCCCCAGCTTTTCAAAGCTATATCTAAGCTGCTCCTACCAGTGGTTGCCTTTTCAGATTCTGATTCTGGGAAACAAAGAATTTGCAGAACCACTGAAAATGACCAGGAGGAGGACATACTTGGTTCCCAACTCTTCTGGTGGCCCTGTGAATCTCAGCTTTGACATAGGTGATGACATGGTTTCAGGATTTAGCTGTGTAAGTAGATTTTTGTGGCATCAAAATACCAGGAAATTCGGCTGGGGTTGTGGCTCAGCGGTAGAGCGCTCGCCTATCACATGCGTGGCCCCGGTTCGATCCTCAGCACCACGTAAAAATAAACACATTGTGTACAACTAAAGCAAATAAATAATTTTTTAAAAATACCAGGAAAGTAAGTTGGCAGCGTATGCTCAATGATCATAAATTAGGTCAGAAAATTTTATCCCATATTTATTTACCTTTGAGTTTTTCAAAAGACCTTAGGCTTCCACAATAGATAAATCATCATCCTTGGTCATTACATACCTTCATGGTGTGTGTGTACTTCTTGCTACTTCTTGCTATCTATATACATACCTACCCAGCTACCTATCTGATCTCTGTATGTATCTATCAATCACCTACTACCTATGTATTTACTTACAATTAATAGAGTAAGCAGCTGTCAACCCATTGTCTACACCAGTTTGAACCTTGACAATCGTATGTATCTATTGGTTTTCCCTGTATCTCATTTCCCAACTTTCCCTAACTGACATAACCACTATCCTGGATCATTTTCCATCAATAACTTGGTGCACTTTTATTTATTTTTTAGTACTAGAGATTGAACCCAGGGCACTCTACCACTGTGCTACATCCCCAGTCCTTTTTATTTTATTTTTCATTTTGAGACAGATCCTTGCTAAGTTGTTCAGGGTCCCACTAAGTTCCTGAGGCTGGCCTCAAAATTGTGATCCTTCTGCCTTATCCTCCAGAGTTGCTGGGATTACAGGCATGCACCACTGTACCCAGCTCCTCCTGTATACTTAAATCATCTCTAGATAATATATACATCTCTGGGTTACTAATACAATGTGAGTGCTATGCAAATGGTTGATACCATTATATTATCTAGGGAATAATAACATGAAAAAATGTCTGTACATATTCAGTACAGAAGTAATTTTTTTTTTCAAATATATTTGACTTGGTTGAATCCATTGATGTAGAACCAGGGGATATAGATGTCAATCATATTTATTTACATGAAGTTGTAAATATGGCCTATCTTTTTGTTTTAGTTGTCAAGCAGGTAACATGTAATCTTTGGGGATTTAATTCTTTACTTACTGACTTTCTTTTAGGTAGCTTTACCCTCAGAAGGTGACTTCGTCTCGCATTCTGTGGGTAACTATCATACCCTTTATTCCTGTCCATATTCTTTGTTGACAGATAAAAATCCAAGAAGGTGGAGTGGCCAGGAGGACAGTATTCATGAGATCTGAAACTGATACCCTTTTGTTTTTTCTTTCCTAAGAAAACTTATACTCTCCAAGATGGCCCTGGGAGCCAGCAGGAAAAGAAGCCCGAGGCACGAGGGGGAGTGGATGTCCTCCACTGGGAGAAGTACCAGGCTGCCTGGAGAACCATGATTCCCTTCCACCCTCAGCCAAAGTAAGTCCTAAGAGGGAGGGAAGGGCAGAAGCCACCAAGGCGATGATCCTCAACCCTCACAATCTACCTAAGGTTACATAACGATGTCCCTGCCCCATCATGTCACTCAACCAAATACTTGCACAGCAGCCTGAGGCGTGTCGGAATATTATAAGGGGTTGAGGTCTCTAGCCTGCCCTCCCTCCCCGCCTCCCCTCCCCCCCCCCGTACCCGGGATGGACCTCCCTTGTCTAGCAAAAGAGGCCAGAGGGGCCTACCTCAACGATGAGACTAGATTGGGAAAGTAAAGGCCACCGACGCCTCCTCCCCTGCCTTCAAAAGACACAGAGCCGCGTCGGGGAGCCCAGTCAGTAGAATGCCTGAACTCGGTTTATTGAGGAAGTTGGATGGTCTTATAGAGGACATGGGCCAATCAGCAGAAAGATCATAGGGACACATAAGGAGCATGGGCGGATGCCATTGGCGGAGCCATTGGCCTATCCTTGGGGTGGTTTCAGTTCTCACAGCCACGCCCCCCCTGCTTAACCTAGGTCCTGTAACAGGGCGTGGTAATGTGGCAAGCAGCCAGAAAGCCAGAGCTTTTCCATCCCCTTGGCAGACAATGTAAGGTCCTGACAAAGCGCATCAGAAAGCACAGGCATTCCACATGTTCACTCATTAGACAAGGATCACTGAGCACCCACACATGCCAGGCATCATGCTAGGCCACAGAAGAGCAGTGAAGTGAGCAAGACAGACATGATCTTTACCACCACATGGGGGAGAAAGACAATAAGCAAGTCAACTCATAAGTAGACATGTGGCTCCAAGCTGTTCCAGGAAGATGCTATGGAGATGCATGGCGTATGACACTTGATAGGTTGAGTGACTTAAGCTGGGGCCTGGAGGATGGACAAGAATTTACTAGATAAGAGTAGGGGAAGAATAATATGGGCAGGAGAGCAGCCTGTGTTGAACCATGACACAAAGAAAAGACCACTGACTCCAATTTAAATCAAATTAAAGCAAGCTTAATTTGTGCACACAGATTGTTGATCAGCAACTATCTCCCCAATACCAGGCTAGAGAACAGCAGCAGCTCTCTGGGAAACAAAGGTTTATATAGCAGAGAAAGTTACAAGGCGGGGGGTGTGTGTCATGGGAACTTACAGCTAACAGGGTTCTGGCAAGCGTAATATAAGGGCAGATAGCAGGTTTATGATCTTTACATTGTTTACATCTCAATGTAGGGAGAAAACTCAGATTTTAACATAAAAGCTAATGAAGAGCAGCTGGGATTTCAGAGAGGGTTGTTATATGGTCAAGCAGAGTAAGTTCAAAGCACGGGCAAGAATCCCAAGCAAGTTTTTGAAACATCAAATTATGGTGAGGCCAAATAGAAATCTTAGTATTTTACAGTAAAACAGAAATGAACTTTTCATAACTTTGTGACGAGCTGGCTCCCAATCTTAAGATGGAATTAGGTTGGGTCCATCACCTGTGCAAAGGCCTTGCCTTAAGGGGGAAGGAATACAGAGTGATGTGTCCTAGAACTGAGAAGGAGGCCTTTGTCACTATGGTGCTACACAGGATGATGGACATGGCATGAGATGAGACTGCAAGGCAGGTAGATGCCAGAGCACCACGTGGGCCCTGCAGGCCACATTAGGATGCTGGTCTTCATTCTAAGAGTAGAGGGGAGCTGTGGGAAGGGCTAAAAGCCTTATGATGTTAACCTTAAATCTAAGAATCAAAGAAATTCAATTTATCCTTCTCCGTTAAATCTGTTTGATGTAACTATCTCCAGATTGCTTTCTAACTTGATATAGTCTTGCTTTCAGGGGCCCTACAGAAACACACTCCCTGAAGCCTGTGTATATTCATTTATTCATCATTTATTGACAGGACCTTAATACTCTTCTAGTCTGATTCTTCAGTATTTTATTGCCAAGAGTCCCTTTTGTATTTATGATTCTCTCTCCAACACATTTTCTAAGAGTTCATCTATCAACAAACTGTATTTCTGGGCTGGGGGTGTGGTTTAGTGGTGGAGCGTGTGTCTAGCATGCATGAGGCCCTGGGTTCAATCCCCAATGTGGGGAAGTGCTTGAAAACAAACTACATTTGGTTTCCCATTTTTTAAACAACCCAAGCTTCTAATCAACACTAGCCATGTTAGATAATGAGTTGATAATCTCCATGAAGAGCAAAGTTCAAGCTCTCAATTCTTAGGTTCTGGAGTTCACCTCTTAGATAAACATTGTTTCTGTTGGGCCTTTGGAATATTGGCACTAGCTCACAGATTCTTGCCCTGCCTTGGGCCGTCACAGATGGCCCCACATACCTTATGATACTACTAGTCCTTCCCTCCTGCCTCTCTCTAACATCTTGGATAAGGGTGAGATTAACCTTGTCCAGAATGCACAGCCCTGGTGGGCTGGCTGTGAGGGCATAAAGGGCCAGAGAGTAGAGAAAAGAGGCCATAGTGCTCCCCACCCCCAAATCTCATGAGTTTGTCATTTTCATCTTCTTATCTTTCTCCCCAAATATTTTTTTAAATCAACTTTTCTTCATGTTGAAACATAACATTAGAAGCAATTTTAAAAATAAAAGAAAAAATTATACACAGTCCCAACACACTTAATCCAATAATTTTTGTCTGCATTTGAGTCATTCTCAAAGACAAGAATTGTTTATTTTTTATTCCATTTTATTATTTTTGTAAAAGATATGTAGAAAATAAAAACAATGAGAATCTTTTCCCTTTGCCAATTCCATTCCCTTTTTCAAAATGATTTGATACAACTGTACATATTGTTTGGTGTATTATCTCTCTTTTCTTCTTCTTTTTTATACATTTTTTTAAAAGTACTGAATTTTTTCATCAACAAGTGGCCTTTTTATTTTCTTCCTTAAGATACTTTGAACTTGATGTCCTATGTATAGATTAACTCTTATTTTTAAAAATTTCTATATTATGTTTCGTGTATAGGGATATCATAGTTTCTCCCTTTCTTCTTAAATAATTGCTCTATTAATGGGAAATTTTTTCTTGTTTTTAACTTACACATAATAGTCATGAAAAAAATTGTGTGTACATCCGGAAGAACACATTGTAGTTTTTACATAGTTATAATTCATGCTTTCAAAATCTTGAGCTTAATTTCATTTTTCTTCTCTATGACCTCCCTGCTAGGTTTCTTGCCCCTCACCCACTGGATGACGCTGGCCTGTTCTCCTACCTCACACTTTCATGGCTCACTCCACTCATGATCAAGGGTTTACAGAATTGCTTAGATGAGAACTCCATCCCTCTGCTGTCCATCCACGATGCCTCAGCCAAAAATGTCAAAAGGTAACCCATCACTTGATGGGTAACCCATCTTTTTTGGTGGGACAGTGACCTGAGGTGCATAGGGTGGTAGGTAGGTGCATCCTCAGACAATCTGATTCTTTCTTCATAGCAAGAGGCCTCATGCTAGTCGGACGGTTCTTAATCCGGGTCTCCTGAATCTCCTGAAATAAAATGCAAAATTTGTACATCTGGCTGGAGATTTTTTTCTGGATCAAAATCCACACCTTTTATGAGATTTGTCAAAAGGTTCATGATCTTAAGAAAAATAGAAATTGCCACTTCCATTCCCAGCTTTCCTTTTTCTTTTTCTTTTCTTTTCTTTCTTTTTTTTAAATACTTTTTATTTTGAGAGAAGGACTTGCTAAGTTGCTTAGGGCTTTGCTAAATTTCTGAGGTGAGCCTTGAATATGCACTCCTCCTGCTCAGCCTTCCAAGTCACTGGGATTGCAGGTGTGCACCTCTGCATCTGGCTTGGTCCCTTTTGCTGGTTTCTTCTGGATCAGGTCAGGTATTGAACAGTGGAACTGGATAAATTTTGGGTAAGTGGCCCAATCTCCTGATCCTCAAGCCAAACACTAACTAGTCATGTGATTACACTTCCTGCATTGCCCACAAGGTAATATGAAGCTCAAATGGGGAAAAAAATGAGTATGTGATTTTAAATGTCCTATACTCGTGTTCCTACCTCTAGTTCCTTCATGGGAGATACCAGGTAGAAAATGGAAGCTTCCAATTGTGTTCCAGGAAATTGTAGCCTCAGAGAAGCTTCCCTGAAAACAGCATTCAGGAGTCAGGAGAATTTGTGAAATGTTGTATATTCCAGCCAGGTCTCGGGTTAACAAAGCAAATAGTGTATCTGAGGCAACTAGAAAAACTATAGTACAGAAACTGGCTAAACTTTGACCCGTTACTTCTCAGACTTAGTAAAAACAAACAAACAAAAAGATTCCAGGGAATACTTCTTAGATAATGCCAGCCATTGGTCAGAATCTCACCTCTTACCATGATGTTGGACAAGTGGCCCTTTCTGGTCCCTGTGTTTTTATGCATAAAATAGTGGACTATAAAATTATCTCATGAACCTCCTTAGGACTATCTAAAAATTCAGAAGAGGTGGTGAACTCAGTTTAAAGTATCTGGGAGCTGGGTGTGTAGCTTAGTGGTGGAGTACTTGCCTAGCATGTGTGAGGCCCTGGGTTTGACTCCCAGTAACACAAAATAATAACAGTAATTAAGAACAATAATGGGGCTGGGGTTGTGGCTCAGTGGTAGAGCATTTACCTAGCTCGTGTGAGGCACTGGGTTCCATCTCCAACACCACATATAAACAAATAAATAAATAAAGGTATTGTGTCCATCTACAACTAAAATAAATAAATAAATTAATAATAATAAGTATCTGGGAAAATGCCTGATGCATAATAGGCATCCACTTAAGTTGTGGTTTGCTTCTTCCATAACCATTGTGAATACAAAATCTGAGTGAGTACTACTATTCACTTTCAGTCCACAAATTCTGCCTTTCTTATTCCATTACTCACTATGTATGTCTACCAATACTTTTGCAGTTACTCCATTTTGGGATGTTTATTTGAAAAAAAAATGTATTTGTGCATTTATACAGAAAGGGTTTTCTTTCTGTATGTTCACTATTTAACAGGCAGAGTTCTGGGTCCACCTTCCCTAATGCTTTAGAAGAACTGTTTGGGCTTTTAGGAAGATTTTCTGAAAAACTGTCAACCATCATGATCACCTCCACCATCAGCAGCAACAGCAGCAGTAGTATTATTACCACTTTCATCACCATAATAGCTCTTGATATTCTTTATTTTTCTCTAATTACAGAGCAGATCCCCATCAGTTATGTTCTTGGACCTCACAATAATTATGAAATAAAAATGACAAATACTATTTTCCCCATTTTACAGATGAATAAGATGGGAGTTAAATGAAATGATGTTATCTGGAGTCATATATCTAATGAATGGAGGAGATAAAATTTGAAACTGAGTCTTTTGACATGGAGTCTGGTGATCATTGCCAGAAATTGAAAGAGTTGCTAGGAGAGCTGTGGGCAGGTTATGTGTTGCCACTAGCAGCAACGAGACCGTGGGAAAGAAATCGGAGGCAGACTGGGAATGAGTGGTTCCTTTATTGTTCCTTCTTCTTCGTCTTTCTTCCCTTCTCTATCTTCTCTCTACAGTCTGGTTAAATACCCTTTTTACCCACCACAGGTGCATTAGTCCTCTTAATAAGCATACATGTGTCTTATCACAAGTTCGACTTAATGCTGCAGCACGCAGTGCCCACGAGCATGGAAAAATTCTTAGCCAATTACTATAAAGGTCAGGTGTAAGTTGTCTGACAAACAAGTAAGCGCCACCTCTTGGCTCTCAGCCAGCCGCCATCTTAGAGCTACTTCTTCATATCTCAAAGGCTCTTACAGTTATGGAAAACTTGGATGTATTTAGTCAAAGTAGAACCAACTCTAGAACTCATCATCTCTATGGATTGTGTACATGTAGGGGTGGGAATAAGGACAAGAGGCTCTGTGATTCAGCCTTAGCAATCTCATCTATAAGCAAAAAACTCCTCTAATACATACAGGTGTCATTAGAACCTTTTTGTTTTGCTGAGCTAGGGCCCAGCTCATCTGACTCATCCATTGGTGGACATAGGCTAGGATTAATTATTTTATAACTCAGGGAGGAAAGCTGGAATTTTGACTGCAGGTACAGAAAAGCAGGGCAGAAGGATCCTCAAGGTGTTTGTTCCTGTTGGGTTTTAGGCTAGGTATATGTGCCCTTGACTAGAGGAGAGGTGCAGAAAAGGCTATAACTGTTTGCCTTGAGACTTGATGAGAGTCTGGACAGGGGCTGAAAACCAGCTGTTGAACTCTGGTAACAAAGAGTGACCCTGGAAGGGAGGCCATTCTGTCCACTAGATTGGTACAGAGCTGAAGTTTCGGGGAATACAGGAAGTCCCTTGGCATAGTCCTTGATCTTCTCATCTTGTATGGTGGTAGCCTGAGCTTTTCAGGCAGTGGAATCAGACATATGGGAGTGGGAGCCAGCATGTTAAAAAGTCAGGTGCCACATGGTGATGCAGTCAACAGACTGGATTGTGAATATATGTGAGGCTTCCTAGAGCCAGATGAAACCTTCTGGAAGCCCTCAGTGCCACAGTGACTATTATCCAGTCCTCTGTCCCTGCTTCTAATATAATCCAAAACAAAAAACTATGAGGAAGGCAACACACATTTAATTTTTTAATGAGTTCTTTGGTGCATTTTTGAAATATATATTCCAATTTTTCTCCAAAGAAAATTGTTTTGGAGCTAAGCACAGTGGCAACCACCTATAATCCCAGCAACTCAGGAGGCTGAGTCAGGAGGACCATAAGTTCAGCCTCAGAAACTTACAAGGTTCTAAGCAACTTAGCAAGACCCTGTCTCAAAACAAAAAATAAAAAGGACTGGGAATGTTGCTCAGTGGTTAAGCATTCTTGGGTTCAATACCTGGTACCACAAAAAAGAAAAGAAAAAGAAGAAGTTTTTGGTTTTCCTGTTTTTGTGGGTGTAATACAAACATCCAAGGCATTGTTATCCTGGAATTCTTTTTTTCCTAGAAATTCATATTCTTAATTAACATTGGTGAATATTATATGCAATAATAAAGAAATGTTATAACAAAATTTTAAAAAATAAGACAAAATTAATTATTGGTATGAGAAGAAAAAAAAACTAGATTTGTAAAAGAGAAGGGGAATAGCAGAGAAAAGCTTCTGTAGCTGAGTTACTGTCTTATATAAATTAAGGAACTATGGGTTCCTATTTATAATCATCACATAAAACTTGGGTTAAAGTCTTCATCACAATTCCAAGAAATAAAAAAAATATTTTACAGTTGTAAAACATTTTAGGGAGGCACCATCAAGAAACTTAAAAGACCTTTATATCCTCTGTTCATTTAACATTGGTTTATAAGGTCATAAGAGAAGTAGAACGTACTTACATCCAGGTTTAACTCAATATTGAATATTGTCAATCTGGTACACATTCTTAGATTCAGCTAAAGATATCTGCAAACTGAACAATATTCTTAAAGCATGCTTAGGTTAAGGACTTTGGAAAATAAGAAAAAAAAGGGCAATCATTATTTGGGACTCTTAGTAGGTCATTAGGCATTAAAGTATACAACTTAGTGTTTTATAGAGACCAGAAACAACTCAAAATTTCACAAAGTTATTCTAAATTAAAAACACTTTAGACAATTCAAGATCTTACTGATAAAGTTCATTTTAGATGATGGTTTTGCTACTATGTTACTGTTCCCACATGATATCATCTCTTCTTAATTTCATTTGAAGATTATGAACTTGTACTGGATGAAAATTGTTGTTTTTCTGAAAAGGATTAGTTTCATTCAAACATTTTATGGGGCTATTCTTAATGTTCTTTGATCCTTTAAGGTTGCTATCTTCTCGTTGAATACCTGAAGTGTCATTCATCTTTGAGTTTTGAACTTTTTGCTGCAGCTTACAAACATTGTCTTGATGCTTTCTCAGTTTGGAAATTTGTTCTCCTTTAATTTCCATTTTCTTGACTAACTGCTGTAGTTCACATTCTGTCATCAGACTGAATGGCTTTCAGTTTCCTTCATTTGTTTCAGTAGTTCTTCATGCTCCATACTCATTTGGTCCAGCTCATCTTGCATTGCCATCAAAAGTTCAGACAAATTGTCACAAATAGAAATGGACTTTTCTGAGTCTTTAGGTATAGCTTTATACTGTGAAGTTTTTCTGGTAGGTTTGTAAAGACACATAGGCTCAGTCATCTCAGGTTTTTGAAGGCTACGTTGGCTACAATGATGCATCATCTTTAGAAGGCTGTGCATGCTCCCATTCACAGAACTACCTGCAGACTTTTCAGCCTCAAAATAAATTTGTTGAGGTGATCCTCTTTTTAAACATTTAGTTTTCTTTGAAGATTTCTTTTTTTTTCCTTGGAGAATTTTGGTTTTGAAACTGAAGACATTAAAATTTTACTGATTTCAAGTCCAGTTTGAAGCTCTGAAGCCTTGTCTTGAAACAGCTTACGTTGATGTTCTTCTTCTGTAAGCTTTTCTTCTAGATGTTTAATCTTGTCCTCAGCAATTTTCTGAGTTGTTGTTGAAGGGCAAAAAAATCACACTGGTGACAACCGTGCAGCCAACAGATTTATTCACCAGACTTTATGGCTGGTCGGAGGTCGAAGAGGTGCTCTGGTCAGAGGTCGAAGAGGTGCTGGGAGAGGGGAGTGTGCAAGCTCTGATGGAAGAGAGGAGTCAGGGAGAGGGGAGTGTGCAACTTCTGGTGGGAGAGTGTGCAAGCTCTGAACAGAAGGCAGGTGCCTGGTTGCGCTGGCTGTGATCTCTGGAGCTGTTGGCTAAGGCAGCTGCCATCAGGCTGGAGCTGTCGGCTGGGGCAGCTGCCGTTGGGCTGGAGACGGTGGGTTGAAGGCTGGTGCAGTGACTGCCTCCTCTCAGCAGGGATGAGCTGTTGTGTCTGTGAGTCTCCCCTAGCTCCGAATGGACAGGAGCTTTTATAGGGATTTTTGGTGGGGGTGTACCAGAGTGAACTTTAACGCTATTGGCTCTTTGCCTGTGGGGTGAGGGCGACCTTTAAGCCTATTGGCTCCTGCTTGTGCTGTGAAGGCGGCCTTCAAGCCTATTGGCTCCTGCCTGGGGAGAATGAAATGTACTGCCTGGAGAACAGAGCAACCTTTTGACCCTCTGCCTGTGGAACAGGGTGACCTTCTGGTGACCTGTAAGCCTATTGGCTCCTACCCTGGGGCAAGGGCAGCCTTCAAGCCTATTGGCTCCTGTCCGCTGAAGATGAGGGGTTTGGCCCTCTGCCTGTGGAACAGGGCGAACTTTTGACCCTTTAAGCCTATTGGTTCCTGCCCATCTATCAGTTGTCAATCTAAAACACTCTTTTTCTAAGACATCGAGCTTTCAAGTTTTGCATACAGCTTCAACTGATCTTGTTCTTTTTCCCTTTGAAGCTGGGCATGTTGTTCTAAGATCATATTTTTTTTCTTTTTCTTTTTTAATTTATAATAGTAGTATGTATTACAATTCATAATGCACATATATAGCATCTTTTTACATACAACTGTTTGTATACAAAGTATATAAGTACCATTAAGATCTTCAACTAAGATCATATTTTTCTCTCGTTCTACATTGAGAACCATTCTCTTTGTATATTCTAGTTGCTTCTCTAGAAGAGTACAACATGACTGGGCTGAGCTTAACTGTATACTTATATCTTTTTTCTGCTTTATCAGTACCTGGTGTGCCAGATTTCTCTCATTTGTTTCATTCTCCAAGGCCTTTTTACACTGTGCTGCTTCTCTGGAAAGAATATTCAGGTTATCTTCAGCTTGTGTTTGCTCCAGCTCTAAACCATACATTTTTTTCCTGAAGAGTTTTTAAGGCCAAAATAAGAGCTTGGCTCTTTGGGCTATGAAACATTTTAGGAGAAGAGTCTTCTAAGTTCAAAGGGTGGCAATTCTGAGATGATTCATCTTGGTTGAGTGACAGAACAAACACTCTTTCTGGAGATTTAATGTAGTTTCCTACTATACTATGTATTAATTCTGAATCCGTTATCAAAAGGTTGCTCTCTGTCAACTCTGGCCTCTGGAACCGTTGGTTGGCAAGCAGCCCTGGAATATTAAAATAAGGACACACTTTCATTCAGTTGATCCAACACTGGGACACCCTTTGGGGGACATTAAAATAATCAAAGACACTTTTTGAAAGTCAAAATTCTGGGTTTTGTGACTCTTAATGTGTGTATATAAAAAGAAAGAGTGACACTAGTTAAAGTCTTGGGCTATTTTCTGAATTAACTATTTCAGATGAACATAACAGTAAATGAGGAAAAATCAGTTTCTTAATAAGATTTTTTAAAGAGGCCAATCAGATTTGTTCTTTAAATGCAAGGGTGTAGACCCTGTTTGGATCTTGACTTGGACATACTAGCTGTAAAAATGTATTTTTGAAATAATTAGGGAAATTTGAAAATAGACAAGGTAGTAAATAACATTAAGGAATTATTGTTATTGTGGTTACTGTGATTTTTTGAAAAGTCTTATCTGGAAGAGATAGATATTAAAGCATTTCTCCATGAAGTGATATGATGTTTGGGATTTGCTTTAAAGACTCAAGAAAAGTTAAAGGGGAAAAAAGATAAAACAAAAATATCAAAATGTTGATAATCTTAATGATGAAGGATGAGCACTTGGCAGATTCCCTATTTTGCTTTCTCTGCTTTTGTTATGTTTGATATTTCACCAGACTCGGTGGCCCAGGCCTGTAATCCCAGCCACTCTGGAGGCTGAGGCAGGAAGATCCCAAATTCAATGCCAGCCTCAGCAGCTCAGTGAGACCCTAAGCAACTTATAGAGACCCTGTCTCAAAATAAAAATGACCGGGGATGTATCTCAGTGATAAAGCATCCCTGGGTTCAATTCCCAATACCCCAAACAATAACAACCACTGAGAGAAGGGTGTGGTGTGTGTGTGTGTGTGTGTGTGTGTGTGTGTGTGTGTGTGTTTATGTGTATGTGTGTGTGTGTCTGTAGAGAGAAAGTTTTTGCAGTAAAGCTATTGGCTTGCAAGATCTGGGATAATTGAGTGACACATGCAAAGAGATTTCACTTGTCTCAATTCAAGGTTTCAACGCCTTTGGGATGAAGAGTTCTCAAGGCATGGGGTTGCAAAAACCTCTATATTGCGAGTGATACTGCGGTTTCAAAGAACACAGATTATTTTTTTGCGTTCTTCTGGGCTGCTGCTTCTGTGTTGCAAGTATATTAGGTCCAGTAAGTGCAGACTTAGTGAGGTTTCTGGACAAGGCTTTAGCAATTAAAAATGGAACAAGGGACTTGTTCAAATCCACACTAGGAGTTGAGGATGTTTTTGTCTGTTATCTGCATCCAGGACAGGAGAGTACTGTAGTTATCAGTGCAAACTCTGTAGCCACTGCTTAGGTTCAAACTTTGTCTCTGAATTTCTGGGTGCTTTTGGACAGTTTAATTACCCTTTCAGTAACTTATTTTCCTCATAGAACCCCATAATACTCTCTTGTGTGAATGAAAAGCACAATGTCACTGGCCTCATAGTGTAATATTAAATGAGATAAATATATAACACACTTAGAGTGAGGTCTGGTTCAGTATGTTTTTGCTGCTTTGAGAAATGTCTGAACAGCTTGTGGTTAGGATGGATGGGTTCTATTCCTGGTCCTCTAGCTCTTCAGTCCAAGATGCTTATTTCAGAGAAAGGGTCTGATTGGTTGGCTAGGGTCACATGCTCAGGGGTTGGCCAGAGGGTGGGGCACTTTAATTGACAATCTAGTCCAGACTGCTAGCAATGGGAACAATGAGTGTCCCCAGAAGAAACTGAGACACTGTTACTGCTGAAGGCCAGCTTCAGCAAAGATATCAAGGTCAGCCCGACCGATGCTGGAGGGGAAACGTCAGCGAAAGGAAACGATATACACACGAGACAGGTTGCAGAAATCCTTCTTCCTTTACTTTTCTCAGCAATGGTTTTTATACATCCCAGCAAACACACCAGTTTACAATCCAACTATTGGGGGTTACATTAAAGAATTTCAGGAATTTACATTTCAGCTATAGGAAATTACACTAAAGAATCTCAGGAATTTCTGGGGTCGTATAATCAGGGAAAATCAAATATTTATCCTAAGTACACACTACAGATTAATCCTATCTATCCTAGATTTTGCTGAAGGGTAAGGAAGAGTCTTTTACAGACACACAAAAAGACCATTAGCTTTTCAATGGAGAGAAGTTTAGTCAATGGGCAATGCTGTGGGAGGGGTTATTTGCAAAAGCTAATCTTTAGCTGAAAAAACCTGTCTAGCCAGTTTAGCTAGCTTCTGGCTAGATTCCACAGGGCCATAGAACTGGTTTATTTCTGATAATAAAATATATTAGAACCTGGTGGTCATACAGCAGAAATACATCAAGAGCGGCAGAAATACATCAAGAGCATATACAAAGTTAATTCCTCTATAGTCGCATAAAAGTGGCATCTCATCAGCAAGGAGGAGCCAAGTTCAAACTTCCAGGCATTTAACTGGAAGGAGCTCAGGCTCAAACTCATTCGCATAACCAAGGAAGAACTCAGATCCACTGCCCTGAATTAACAGGTGAAGATCCAGCTCAATTCCTGGTTTGGAAGAACTTAGACCCACAGCCCTGAATTAACAGGTGGAGATCCAGCTCAATTCCGGATGAGAAAAGCCGCATGTTACTGCCTTGGAGGAGAACTGATGTAGGTCAGGAAGAAACAGCTGGTGACACCAAAGAGACCGCTGACCTTCGGGTTAGTTAACATGCCGGGCGTTTTCCATTTGTTCCTCTAGATCCACTCTGCACCATTTCCCACCTTACCCTGTGCTGTGGGTGTGGGAACTATATGGGTCATACTAAAGGGGCACCCCTTTCCTCTGACATTGGGTTGGACTTGATCAATGACTCGTAGGAGGCTAGAAGGGAGAAGAGAGAGGGCAGACCACCTCTCCGCATGCCCTGAGTTCCTGTCAGGTGCCCTCTTTTCATGTTCTCCTCTTCTGGGCCCATTAACTGCACCCTGCCCTCGCCCCTTAGCTCTAGGGAGGTAGTGGTTCTGGGCTGCCTCTAGCCCAGTAGTTGTCGCAAAGTTATAAGGGGTTGGGGTCTTTAGCCCCCCTGTACCCGGGATGGACCTCTTTTGTCCAGCAAAAGAGGCCAGAGAGGCCTACCCCAACGAAGAGACTAGATTGGGAAAGCGAAGGCCGCTGGAATTCCCTCCCCCGCCCTCAAAGGACACAGGAACATACCGGGGAGTCCAGTCAGTCAATGGTCAGCGCTGGAACTTGTTTATTGAAAAGGTGCACAATGCTTTATAGTGGACATCAGCCAATCAGTAGGGCGGTTTCGGTTCTCATAGCCACGCCCCCTGCTCAGCCTAGGTCCGGTAACAGGGCATGGTAATGTGGCAAGCAGCCAGAAAGCCAGAGCTTTTCCATCCCCTTGGCAGACAGTGTCCGGAAGGTCCCGACAAGTAGTAGTCCACCATCCCTTCTTGGAGTTCCTAAATTCTATTCATGCCTTTGTATATAGTCACTTTATTAACTTCTGAAATACCCAGTGTATGTGTGTGTGCATGTCCTCTGTTTTCTGTCAGGACCAGCTCCTAGGTGGCAGAGATAGGATTCAGATCTGGGTCAGTTGAATTCTCAAGTTTTCTCCAACTGGACTTTGCCTTTCTTGAGGGTAGGATTATGCTTGAGTCCATTCTGATCCTTCAGCAAATCCCTGACATTAACCCTGATCTCCCCATCCTTCTTTCAGGAAATAAGTATGAAACATGCGCCTGAAAGGACTGGGAGGTCCAAATGGTCCAAACTCCTATTTCCTTTTAGATGCTGGTTATGCCAAAGATCCTGGAATATTCTGAAGATAGGTCAGGGAATATTGTCCATGGAGTGGGCTTTTGCTTTTCCCTTTTTCTCACAGAGTCTTTGAAGTCTCTGAGTCTATGCTCAATTTGGATCATCAACCAGCATACAGGCATCAGGATTCGAATAGCCATTTTCCCCTTTGCCTTCCAGAAACACACATCACCTCCAGAGAGGTAAGTGAGTGGGGCTGCTCATCAGGGAAGACTTCACTTCCCCTCCTGCAAACACTGCTTGGGACCAAAGGAGGGAGAAATGAAAATAATTCTTAGGTTCAGTATTTAAAACCATCAACAATTGCCTCTGGGTCATGAAAATAGGTCAACAATAATCCAAGCTGCCACTTGCATTCAGAGTATTTGGAAAGGATCTATCTGTTCATTCAACAAATAGTAACTGGGGCCTATCTGGGCCAAATTCTCTTCTGGGCACTGGGAATTCAGCTGTGAACTAAAAAGGGGCAAATCTCCCATAGAAGCACTTTGGAAAGGGCATCCCCTAAGCCAGCCTGGGGGTGGGGCTTGGGGAGGACTGATACCTTAGGGAAAGGCAATCATAGGCAACCTGAGTTTTAATATTGTTATGTGTGAAAGAGAAATACTTAAACCTGCCTGATTGATTGACTTTTCAGTCTTTGCTCTTGCTCTTCTTACAACATAGCACAAACATCAATGAGGCTAGAGGAAGATACTCCAACATGGATTCCGTTGCCATAGGGGATATGGGAAATTTGATATACTTAATTTCAATTTCCCTATTTTTCTATTGCTCACCAATTGCAATTGAGGAGCACGGGTTACTTTTATGTTTAAATCAGCATTTTAATTTTTGGAAAAGGCAGCCCTCTTGGAACAGGGGTTCACTTGATGCTTTGACTACATCCCTTGTGACTTTGAAACTTACATATGTTTTCTTTTTCCCAATTTTCTTTTCCCTAACCTTCTCCTACCTGATCTTCTTTCCCCTGATCTTCTCCTTCCTGATCTCTCCTCCCTAATCTCATTTTCTCTGAATCACCTCTTTAAAAGCCCCCTGTTCTTGCTGATGGGCAGAATCACAGCCTTTGGGACAGGAGTCCCCTATGTTTCTCCTTTGATAGCAAAGCAACAAATCTTCTTTTTCTTTTTTCTCAAGACCTTGTCTTTGTTATTGGATTGGTGTTGAGGACAAAGACCAAGCTTTCAGTAATGCTGCTTTGGCTCTTTCTCCTCGAGCCACCTCCCTTTGTGATCTGGCAGCAGCTTCCTCATAATAATCACTAAACTATGCTAAGGCAGACGTTGTCTGTCGCAAGGGCTTGTATTGCCTCAGTCAGTCCTCTGACATCCTCTCCTCTCAGCATTGTATCTCCCCATATCCTCTGCTCAGGTCCTGGGTTGGAATCTTCCCTTCCATCAAGGCTGGACTAAACCTCCACTCCTCTCCAATTCCCTCATACATCAGACATATCCACCCTCTAGTCTTTAAAAATCCCACTCATCCTTCACGGTCTAATTTAGATATCCTGTCTTTCTTGATGGTATCTCCAAACCCTACCCTGGGCCCTATCCTCACTAAACCTTATACTTCTTTTTGTACTTACTAGTGGCTTTGTACATATATTAGTGACTGCCCCACTTTTATGAGCCCCCTTCAAAGACACAAGCCATTTCAGATTCACCACTTAATCCCTCAAAAGACTCGACATCTGAGTTAGGACAGATATCCAAAAAACATCTATTAAGCCATTTTCATGAAGTAGAAGTTTTCTGTAAACTCAACAAGCTGACAAACTAGGTATTTGTTGTAACCATCTCTACTATTATCATTCTGCGCCATTTCATTAGCTCTGTGTCCTTAGGCAAAATGTCCAGCCTCCTTGACATTGTAGAAAAAGAACAGAACCAATCTCAAAGGCTTGTTGTCTCACAGGATTAAATCAGCACACGTAAAACATGTGGAAAGAGAATAGTGATTCATGTGTCAATGGTGCAATTATTATTAGTTTCTTTTAGGCCTTGAACTTGAAGGCTGTCCTGCCTTCCTGCACTTAAAGGGTTCAGGCAGCCTTTTTCCCTGTTTTTCTTGGCAATGTTATCATAACAATTGCTAAGTTACTCTAAGTCAGACATTATTTCAGGTGCTTAACTTGTATTAGCTAAGTCATTCTCTGACACCCCTCTTGTGTGGTAGATTCTATTATTGTTCCCCTTGTCATAGAGGAGGAAAAAATGGCAAGGGCAGGGTGGGTAGTATACACAAGGCCACGTAACTGGTAAGCAGCAGAGCCTGGATTTAGTCACAGTGGCCTGGCCTCTGACTATTGCATATACCTCCCTCACTTAAGAAGACATGCACTGAGGCCTTCCACAGTTCCTTTCTGCATGTCTCTATTCTGAGCACCTGCTATATGCAAGACCCTATTTCCCCAAACATCTTCACAGAAACATAAGGCAAATGGCCCATTTGAAAGTGGAAATGAACTGGTTACTCAAGTGAGGATTTTTATTTTATTTTTTTTTCCTTTCTTTTTAAATTTATAATAGTAGTATGTATTACAATTCATAATGCACATATATAGCATCTTTTTACATACAACTGTTTGTATACAAAGTATATAAGTACCATTCAGATCTTCAATCATGCATTTAGGATAATGATATCAATCTCATTCAACCACCAATTTTTTTTTCCTTTTTCCCCCCTTCCCTCCCTGTAAGCTGCCTGTTGTGGCCAGCCACGGCGCCGTGGGAGGAAAACTCGGAGGCAGAGTAAAGCTATTACTACTTTTACTTCTACTTTCTTAGAGAGAGCTTAGAGAGAGAAAGAAAGATTTTTCTTCTTAGAAAGAGCTTAGAGAGAAAGGTTAGAGATAGCTTTTTCTTCTTCTTCTTAGAGCTTAGAGAGAAAGATAGAGCTTTTTCTTCTTTATCTTCTTAGAGCTTAGAGAGAAAGAGAGAGAGCTTGAAAGAGAGAGATTTCTTCTTTAGAGAGAGAGAGAGCTTAGCTTTTAGAGCTTCTTTCTTCTTTGTTCTTTCTTCTTTCTTCCTCGGGAGCCTCGGCCTGACTCTGACCAGGAATTACTTCTTCTATCTGGTTTCTCTTCTGTAACCGCTCTGCCTACGTTCTGGCCGCTCTGATTCATTTCTTCTTCTCCGACCCGAACTCTTCTTCCGACCGAGCGACTGCATGACTGACTGAATGAATTCATTCTTCTCCCGACTCCGACCGCTTTCACCCGGTTATATACCTTTAGCTTTGCGGGTGCCTCGCGTGCATTTACAGGTGCGTCACATACATACTTATTATCAGGTGGAACTTATGGCTTCCAGCTGACCGCAATAGCCATCTCCCTAATTGGGGCTCCTTCACCATAATTTCATTTTTTAAGGCTTAGTAATATTCCATTGTGTATATATACCACATTTTCTTCATCCATTCATCTGTTGAAGAGCACCTAGGTTGGTTCCGTAGTTTAACTATTGTGAATTGAGCTGTTATAAACATGAATGTGGCTGTGTCACTGTAGTGTGCCTAGTTAAAGTCCTTTGGGTATAAACCAAGGAGTGGGATAGCTGGGTCAAATTGTGGTTCCATTTCAGGTTTTCTGAGGACTGTCCATACTGCTTTCCAGAGTGGTTGGGAGCAGTAGTTTTATTATTCTTCTTTCAAAGATGGGACTATAAATCCTTGTACATAGAAAGCTTAATTCTCTTATTTAAGGTTGTTCTTTCTATGGGAAAAAACAGGTCTTATCTATAAAATGGCTTAAATAAGACAACTGAGCTTATTGGATTACTTTGAAGTTCAAATGAATTAATTCATACAAACTACTTTGAATAGTGTTGGGCAGAGAATAGGAGTTAACTGTTACTCTAAGAGTACAGGAATAGCTGTTTAATAAGGATTTGTTGAATAAATGGGGAACTTGGCCTCAGTAAGGTGAAGTTGCTTGTCCAGGGGCACAGGGTGGTGACCTGGTTGCAGAGCAGTGACAAGAGGTTGTCCCCCACCTTTTGAACTTTGCTTCTCTCTAGACACTTATGGAGTTCATGATAGGCAGGGACTAGAACATAGTCTCAGACAGTTCTCAGGGACTGATGGGCCAGCTGGCAGCTGCCTGCAGTGTTAATCTTCAAGGGGACCCAGAGACTCAGTTTCCACCCTGAATTCCTAACACAGCAGGTGCATGGGAGGTAGCCTTGCCATGACAGCAACAGCAAAGCCTTCCCCAAGCCACTACAGCTGCCAGTGGTTGAAAACAGTGCAGATGGTCTCAGATCCGACACCCCTACCCCAGGCTGATGGTTCCATAGGTGCAGTCTATAGAGATCAGAAACTTGAGTGAGATATGAGAAGGTACTGTTACTTGGGAATGAGTGCTTTATTTTCCTATCTAAATTTTTAGTAGTTTAATATGCCTCCTGAGACGTTGACAGGTTTAGAAAAAAATGTATCCAATTAAGAGATGGGCACAATTCTCAAAATCATCAGGTACCCAGGAATGTGGGTATATTTTGGTCTGTACTGAGGGGATTCCATCTGCCACACCTACCCACCCTTTTACACACAACTAATTGTATTTGCCCTCTAAACATGGTAACTTTTGCTACCTGTCTGCAGATTTGGGGGAGGGGTCTCAGCTACTCAGGGGGACAGAAGTAGAGGATCAGCCTGGCCTGTGCTGTCTATGCCAACCATCAGCTCTATCTACAGGATGACTCCTGTCTGCAGTGGATGCCCATGTGGGGAAGTGCATCTTTGAAGATTGCATTAGGAAGACACTCAGGCGGAAGACTGTCATACTGGTCACCCACCAGTTGCAGGTGACCACCCCTCCAGGTCTCTGGCCATGATTGATGGATAATGAAGATCCTCAGGATCTACCATTTAGGAGTACATAATAACAATCTTACAGTAATTGTCCCTTCATCTCAGATTAGACTCCTCCAAATTTGATGTCTTAGTCCATTTTGTGTGCTCTAACAAAACAACTGAGGCTGGATAATTTATGAAGAAAGGAGGTTTATTTTGGTTCATAATTCTGGTGGTAGCATCTGCCTTACTATTTATTTGTTTTTTGGTATGAAATATTTAAGACCAAAAAATGTTTAGAAAAATAATTAATGAAAACCTATGTATCCACTACCCAGAGTAAACAATTAAACATTGATTACCCTCCTAGATTGCACTCTCTCTCCTCCCTCTTGCTAGCCTTACTTCATTGCTTATGGTCTTTTACAACACATATAGGAATATCTAAACATGACAAAGTTCCATATATATATATATATATATATATATATATATATATTATTTTTTAAAATATATTTGGTACTGGGATTGAAGCTTTTTACTTTTTTATTTTGAGACAGGGTCTCCTTAAGTTTTTTAGAGCCTCACTAAGTTGCTGGAACTTGACAGGAATAGCTCAGCCTCCCAAGTCACTGAGGTTACAGGCTTGAGTCACTGTGGCACTTTTGTATATTTTAAATGTTATATTATTGATATTTTATATTCTGTGTCCTTCAGTAATTTTTTTCACTCAACTTTATGTTTTTGAGATCTCCCATGTTGATAATAGGTAACTTTATTGAATTCTCACTGATATAGTGTTCCAGTATTTGAACATATTAGAATTCATTTCTCCCACATGAACTTTTGTTTCTCATTTTTCACCTTTACAAAAAAATATATGCTTTAATATACATCTTTCTATAACTGTCCTTGCAAATAGGTTTGAGAGGTTTTTATTTTAGTATAGAGTTTTAGGAATCAGCTGTTAGTTCATAATTCTTCAAAAATCTTAAGGGCTGGGGGTGTAGTGCTTGCCTAGCATGTGGGAGGCCTTGGATTTGGTCCCTAGTTCCTCCAAACCAAACCAAAACCAAACCAAAACAAAACAAAAAAACCCTTGCATGTTGCTAGATATTCTTAAATAGCCTCCAAAGTATCTGTGTCAACCCACCATCTCCCCAACACTTCCTGAGAATTCTTCTTACCTTGGTGTTTTAGTCAGCTTTTTCACTGCTGTGACTAAAAAAACCCGACCAGAACAATCATAGAGGAAGAAAAGTTTGAGGACTCATGGTTTCAGAGGTCTTAGTCCACAGAAGGGCAGCTCCATTCCTCAGGGCTCCAGGTGAGGCTGACCATCATGGCCAAAGAGTGTGGTGGAGGGAAGTAGCTCACCTCACAGTGATCAAGAAGCAGAGAGACTCCACTTTCCAGATACAAATATATACACCAAAGACACGCCCTAATACCCACCTCCTGCAGCCACACACCACCGCCACAGTTACTCAGCTAATCCCTATCAAGGGATTAATTCATTGATTGGGTTAAAGACTCTCACAACCCAATCATTTCTCCTCTGAATCATCTTGCATTGTCTCACATGTGAGCTTTTGGGGGACACCTCACATCCAAACCATACCACTTGGATTGTCACCAACACATGGGGTTGTCTGACTTGTGAGTTTTTGCCAATCTGGTGGTACAAACTAATATTTATTATCCTTTAAATTTACATTTTCCCAATGAATAATGAAGTTGAATATCCTCACATATACTTACTAAAGATCTTATTTCTTTTGATTGTCCAGTACTTAGAGTTTTCGACCAGATCATTATGCTGGAGGATGGGAAGAGCTGTGAAAATGGAACTCACAGTGAGTTAATGCAGAAAGCAGGGTAGTATGCCCAACTTGTCCAGAAGATGTGGGAGCAGGCCTCACAGGTGATTTCTGCCCTGCCCACCCCTCACTCTCCAGGCAAGGGCAGAGAACCCTTCATTCATCAAGTGCCTGTCCTCTCTTCCCAGGACACACTACAGGAGGCAGCAGAGACTGCAGACAACCCGCAGGCAGGAGGTCAGGCTACCCCCAAGGAAGAGCCCCTCGAGGAGAATTCTGGCAATGATGTGGGGAAATCTCGAGAATGTCTGCATGCCGGGTCCTCTGAGGTCCTGGAAGAAATGCCAGGTTCATGTCTTCCCGGGCCACTTTCCTCACTGTGCTGGATCCTAAACGTTCACAGGTTACAGCGTGGAGTAGTTGAGGACCAGGGTAATGATGGTGGTGATCAGGAGGCCTGAATCATCCCACCCAGGATGTGGCCTGCTGAGTGTGTAGCGCAGAGGCAGGATGGGAGGGACTTTGCAAGACATCCGGACGATCATTCCTCATGCATGTGTACAGAATAAATGCTGTGAGCAAAGGTGTTGGAAATCAGCCTCCTGTCTGAAGCAGGGTAGCACAAGGGAAAGATTTTCCCTTCAAGAAAAAATGCTTCTTAACTTACTAGAACAAATAAAAGAAAAAGAAAATCGGTTCTTGATTTCAATCCCAGTTCTGCTGCTTACAAAGCTGTGTGATCCCAGCTGAGCAACACAACCTCTGTGAACCCTCACTGGCAAAAGTGGAGATAATAGTATACGGACTTTGCAGGGTTGTAGTAGAGATTAGATGAGGTCAGGCCTAGGGAAGTCCCCAGCACAGTGCATGGCACATCGTAGTTTCCTGTCGCCAATAGTCTTCTGTTGCCAGGGTCAGAAACAGATTTGGGCTAATATAAACAGAAAAATAATCTCTTGGCAGGACAAGGTACGGATCACAGAACAAAAGGAAAAGGAGAAAAATTAGGAATCAGCATCTTTGGGGTCCAAGCAGCAGTAACAGGTGCAGAGTCTTTTTGGGAAAAGCCCATTGCAAGATTTTCTACTCGACTCTAATTTTTCTCAGGATTTGAATTTTAGGAAGGGAGCCTCTTCGCAGAAAATATTGGGGTTCTGTTTTGGCGGAAGGGGGAATGTCAGGCATTCGTGACTGTGCAGGTGGTTGCTGTTATTATCGGAGCTGCCTACTGGTACTGCTAGGCACCGTTCTGTAGGCCACGCTCCAGGCCATGCTCTGTAGTCCAGGCCAATGGTCTGCCTGGACTGGTGTTGTGACTGTTTTTTGAAAAGTTGTCTCAAAGATGTATTGATGCAGAACATCCTAGCCCATCCGGGCCTGCTGTTTTTCAGAAGGAAAAACAGGTTAAATATTTCTCTGAGGTTTCACAGTGACATGGTGACAATTCTGGAACCCAGACTTTCTGGTCCACGTCATTGCTTCATTTGTTCCTTCTGCCTCTCTCCACCGTTAAGCACACGGGAATTGTAGGCCCTCCAGGGTTTTTGTTTTGTTTTGTACCAGGGATTGAATTCAGGGGCACCTGACCACTAAGCCATATCCCCAGCCCTTTGTTGCATGTTTTTAGAGACAGGGTCTCACTGAATTGCTTAGTGCCTCACTCAGTTGCTGAGGCTGGCTTTGAACTTGAGATCCTCCTGCCTCAGACTCCTGAACTGCTGGTATTACAGGTATGCATCTTCGTGCTTGGCCTCTCCAGAGTTTTTTGAATGGCCAGAGAGGGACCCTCTATCCAGACTCTGGAGTTCAGATCAATGATTACCTTCAGTTATATTTTCCATGGAAAATCTGCTGCTCAGGGACAGATCTAGGTAAATCCCAGCTCCACATTCACCATCCCTAGAAGGCGAAGAAGCTGGAAAAGGGTGAAGCCAGGGGCAGAAGGCTTTGCCAGGATACCCTCTTGACCCCATAAGGGGAGAAGCTGATTAGGAGGCATTCCATTTTCTTATCCTGACCCAGTGCCGGAAGAGCAGCTCATAAAGAAGGAGGAGATGGAAGAAGGTTCCCTGAGTTGGAATGTCTACCTCCAGTACATCAGAGCAGCTGCTATGGTCTGTCAGCATCCACCAGACCTGGCGCTCTTTTTTTTTTTTTTTTTTTTTTTTTTTTTGTATCAGGGATTGAACTCAGGGGCACTGGACCACTGGGCCACATCCCCAGCCCTTTTTTGTATTTGATTAGAGACAGGGTCTCACTGAGTTGCTCAGTGCCTCGCCATTGCTGAGGCTGGCTTTGAACCCGCGATCCTCCTGCTTCAGCCTCCCAGGTGCTGGGATTCCAGGCATGCGCCACCGCACCCGGCAGGCCTGGGGCTCTTGTCCTGATCAGCACTGTCCCTGAAGCTGGGTCAGACTGGAGCCTGTGAGGTCATGGGAGGTGGAGAGGCACAGAGGGGTCATGCCATTCATGGAATCTGACTTGTACAAATCCCACCATTCTCAGCTGTAGTAGCTCTAGCATGAGTCAGTGTTGGCAACAATGTTTTCACATCGGCTTATTATTTCAGTATACTTGTCATTTCAGTGTTTTCTAAACTTTGGGTCCTGACTCACTAGTAGGTTGTGAAATCAACTGAATGGATCATGAGCTGAAAGAAACAAAACAGAACAGAACAGAAAAGACTGCACATAGGAACACTGGCAGAACTTTTATTTTGGTGTATATTAGGTGTGATTTAAAATGGATTCCTTAAGGCAGGAAGATGGCAATTAGAATTTGCAAATTTACTGTTTTTTTTTTTTTTTTTTTTTTTTTTTTTTTTTTTTTTTTTTGTGGTACCGGGGATTGAACTCAGGGGCACTCGACCTCTGGGCCACATCCCCAGCCCTTTTTTGTGTGTGTTTTTATTAGAGACAGGGTCTCACTGAGTTGCTAAGTGCCTCGCCATTGCTGAGGCTGGCTTTGAACTCGCAATGCTCCTGCCTCAGCCTCCCAAAGTGCTGGGATTACAGGTGTGCGCCACCGCGCCCAGCCCTTACTGTTTTTTTTTTTAAATGATGTATATTATCATGCACATTTACTGTACATGTTGTGAACATAAAACCTAATGTACGATACCCTCTTTTTTTGAGTAATTTAAGAGATCTTTTAGTCCTTTTGACTCCTTGCAACTTTTGCTTTTTAGTGACTTTGGAGCCTAGCTTTGTGTAAGATGTGTCTCTTCTCCACCTGGGGGTGGGGTGGGGGTGGGAAGAGGTGGTCTGTGCACAGGTCACCTGTCCCCACCCCTTCTACCATGAACTGCATCCTTGCAAGGTATAACACATGGCCTGCCCAGAGCAGGGGAGCAGCAAATCCTGGTGAAATGGATGAATGAATTGAGAAGTTGATCGGTCTGTGTTTACAAAGTACCTACTATGTGCCAGGCCAAGCTCTGAGGGATGGGGTTTAAAGTCATCTATGACACAACCCTGAGATCGCTCTGGAGATAAAGAACTTGCATCTTCCATATAGTGAGAGGGATCTTTGTGGCCAGGAATAGTCTCAGGTCTCATCAAAGAATAGGCAGACTTGGAAGAAAGGTAGAATTGGGGAAAGACACATGGGTATGGGACATAGACTGGGTAGGTGGGTGGAGTGCTGGGGGGAGGGGCAAATATTAAAGGAGGGAATGCGCCCTAGGTCTCCCATCCTTGACTTTTTGAATCCCAGCTCTTCCATTTACCAGCTTTATGACTCTGGGAAAGGTTTTTCCTCTCTGAGATTTGGTTTCCTCATTGTTGTAGTCTGTCTGGGCTATTGTTACAACATGCCTCAGATTGGGTAATTTACAAAAAATGAAAATTTATTTCTCACAGTTCTGGAGGTGGGAAGTCCAAGATCAAGGCACTGCCAAGTTCAGTGACTGGTGAGGGCCTGATGTTTTCTTCCAAGATGGTAGCTTGAATGCTGTGCCCTCTGTCCTCCAGAGGAGACACTGGGAAAATGGATGAGACAGAGCTCAAAATCTCTTTTATAAAGGCACTATTCTCACTCACAAGGGTGGGACCCTCACGATCTAACACCTCCCAGAGCCCAGCCTTCTAATACCATCACCTTGGTGGTTTGGTTTCAACATAGAAATTTTTGGAGGGACGCATACATTCAAACCATAGCACCCATGTAAACGAGAATAGGAATCAATAACTCAGAAATGGCACACAGAACATAATAGTTCATAGTACACTTTAATTTATAAAAGGTGACTGTTAAGGTTATTTCTTTCTTTTTTTTTTTTTTTTTTTTTTTTTTTTTTTTTTGTGTGGTACCGGGGATTGAACTCAGGGGCACTCGACCACTGGGCCACATCCCCAGCCCTTTTTTGTATTTTATTAGAGACAGGGTCTCACTGAGTTGCTAAGTGCCTCGCCATTGCTGAGGCTGGCTTTGAACTCGTGATCCTCCTGCCTCAGCCTCCCAAAGTGCTGGGATTACAGGCGTGTGCCACTGCGCCCGGCTTGTTAAGGTTATTTCTAAAAGTGAACCCTGAGAATCTGTATAAGGTGGAGCTATCTTCTTTAGAATACTGCTGCAGTGCCAAGCATTGGGCTGGGTACTTGATGCAAATAATCTTATGTCATCTTCAGTTTGTCCCTGAGGCTGGTTTGACTGTCACCATTTAATAGGCAAGGAAATAGACTATCACTGACATTTGATTCCTTCTCCAGGGCCACACAACTTGGAAGTCAGAGTTTGATCCAGGAGTTGAGCCGAGGGCTCTCCAACTTTACAGCCCAGCTCTTCCCAGTCCTCCAGGGTGTCCAAGATGGATGGGGGTCAAAGAGCTCAAATAGTTCAGGGCTTAGCAGCTCTGATACTCATTGCTTGGCATCTTCTCAAGGAACCTGTGCCTCCCCCCACCCCGTCTTCCTCCCAGGGTGCCTGCCTGTCACAGTTTTCCTTCTTACCGTGGTGATGGTCTTCTTCACAACCTTCAAACTCTGGTGGCTGAGTTATTGGTTGGAACAAGGCTTAGGAGTGAGTACTGTGATGTGGGCTTGTGTGACTGGTGGCTTCTTGCTCCCTTAGATCCCCTTGAGGACTAAAGCACAGCTAGGGACCCATGGGGCAAGCCTAGAGCTGAGTTAACAAGAGTGTTCCAGGGAGAATGGTCGGGAGCTGGGGTCCTGCACTGGCCTTCTAGCTTTGTAGAATGGGTAATCACCAGGCAGTCTTTTGGGGACAAACCCAAGAGATTTCTGTTCCTAAACAGCCCCCAGCAACCTATGCATGTCTCCTCAGTGGGCTTTTCCTTTGGTTTAAATTTTGTCTCCTTACTGTGCTTTATTTAGAGTATGCCCCTACACCCTGGGCACTGGGGCCTGAAGCCACTGTGTGCCACACTGTGTCAGAATTAAAGTGGGTGGTTCTCAGAAAGACATCTGAAAGCCAATGGCAAAAGTCCACATCCCATGCACCTGCCCAGTTGCCACCATAGTGTGATGGCTTCTCTATTTTCACCTTTCAGATTTCCTGTGAGTGACTCTCCTTGGTGGAGTCTACCTTGATACCACGCTGGCAAGGGGCCTGGGAAATCAAGTGTCCATCTTTTCTTTGCACTGCAGTGGAGAATGTAGGAGGGGTGGCTGTTGTGGTCCAGGGGATGGACACTGAGGGCCTAATCCAGGGCAGGGCAGGAGGAAGGAAAAGAAGGAGAACAACTACAGCATGGAGCAGGGAGGTTTGAACATGTTGTTTTACCTGCTAGCCATAGAGTCTTAAGTGGCCCTTGGGAGAAAGACATTCCCTCCTCTGAATTTTACCCTGGACCCCTGTTCTTTCTTGAAGACCAGTTGCAGCCAAGAGAGCAACAGGACCACTGCAGACCCAGGAGACATGCTGGACAATCCCCAGCTGCCCTTTTACCAAGTGGTGTACAGCCCCAGCACCCTGTGCCTAATCTGTCCAGGGATCTGCTCCTCACGGGCTTTCACCAAGGTCAGCAGGAAAGCATCTACAGCCTCGCACCATAAGCTCCTTGACAAGGGTAGGTTCGGGTGCTGGGTGTGCCAAGGGTGAACCCTGACCTCGCCTAACTTAGGTTTAGTTGGTAGACTTTATTTTGGGGGGCAGTTTTTGATTTATAGAGAAATTGAGTGGAAAGCAAGAGCATTTTCATATCCCCTCCCCAACCTCCATTCCCCCAGTTTCTCTTAGTCTTAATGACCTGCATTACTGTGGAACATTTGCTAAAATGAATGAGTCCATATTGACACCCTGCTATTATTAAGTAAAGGCCACAGTTCACATTTGGGTTCACTCTTTTCTTAAAATATTTATTTATTTTTTAGTTGTACACAATGCCTTTATTTATTTTTATGTGGTGCTGAGGATCGAACCCGGGCCGCACGTGTGCTAGGCGAGCGCTCTACCACTGAGCCACAACCCCAACCCCTTGGGTTCACTCTTTGTATTGCACATTTTATGGGTTTTAACAAATATATAATGACATGTATCCACCATTATAAAATCATAGAAAGAGTTTCCCTGCCCTAAAAATTCTCTGTGCTCCACCTGTTCATTCCTCCCTCCCAGACCCTAAGTCCCTGATTGCTTTTTCTGTCTCCACAGTTCTGCCTTTTCCAGAATGTCATAGTTACAAGGGGTACATTGGGTCAGTAGGTGGGTAGGTATTGAGGAAGGTGCCTTAGAGCTCTCCTGCTGCTGGAAGAATGAGTTAAGAGTAAAGTGTCCCTTGGTGGAGGGTTAAGGGACACACCAATGCTTGTCTCCATTGGCTGAGCCCTGTCACATAGAGAGTTGCTGATAATTTCCCTAAGTACCCATTGAAGTGGGTATGGTCATCCTCATTTTACATGTGAGATAACTGGAATTCCATGTGCATTATGGTTAGAATGTACATTAAATGTTATGCATGTTAGATACACATAAGATATCACATGTTGGAATACCATATGGTAACACAACACCTCCTAGAATGTCACCCACTCCCCTCATCAGATATAACTACTGACAGATTCTGTAATGAGTGTCACAGGCTTGCAGTGGTGAATGAACAATGTGGGCAGGGTTTGGGCCGTGATGGGCTTATGGTCCACTGTGGGGAGACAGGGAAGAAAACAGGCCACTGTAATGTGATGTGCAAGTTTACCATGGGATGGAGCACACAGGGCCCTAAGAACACAGGAAGAACCTAACCTTGGCTTGGGTGTGGTGGAAGGAAGTCAGGAATAGAGTAGTCCAAGAGGGCTTCTTGGAGGATGCAGTCATTCCTTGAAGGATGAGTTGGGATTTAGCCAGCTCAAGCCTAGGAGGCTGGAGGTGGACAAAAGCAGAGCATTTCTGGGGAAGTGAATGGAGTGCAGAAGGCTGGAGCTCAGAGGTGTGAGCTAGGCACTCTGATAGGGGTACGTGGAAGGTAAGGAAGAGACCTGTCATTCCTGTAGATTGAATGCAAGTTGTGTTGCTGTTAAGTGTTTCAGTCTCGGGAGGATGAGGCAAGAGCTTTCCCCCCTTCTCATATAGGGTGACTACTTGGCAGGAGAGGGCAGTGCTACCTGAGGCCTACCATTTACCACTCAGGCAGCGGTGCAGCACTTGGCCCCATGGTCTCTAAGAAGCCTCTAGCTGCATGCTCCAAGATTCTAGAAATATCCAGAGGCTAGTCCTGCAAATGATATTTTATACCTTAATTTTAAGAAATATTCACGTTTCTTTCCATTAGAAAGTGTTTCATAGTTTGAATATGTCTCTTTTTCTAGTTCTTTCATGGCTTTATTGATTTTAAATTTGACTTTGTAGTTTTAAAAAAATCATGAGTTAAGGATAAAATCTGAAAAACTAAGCTTAATGGTAAGAAGAACAACAACAAAACTAAACTAAAACCAATCAACCAACAAAAACATCCCTGCTTACTTTTATAGTTAGGAGGCAACCAAAAATTCTTTTCCCTGTGTTTCCAGCATTTGCCCCTAATCCTCAATGATCTTGGGTGCTCAGAAAGATGGTTCACACACTCCCAGCAGCACTGAGGTCTGTCCGAGTGCCCCTGCTCCCTAGCACTCAGTCTTCCCCTTGGGTGCTGGGAGCCCTTGAGGGAATGACACTTTTGCCCTCTGATTTCTTGAAGTGATTGTGACAGTTCTGATTGCTTTAGCTCAAGTGTTTAACAAAATGTTCTGGAAATTAAAAAAGGCATTTTGGAGACAGAAAAAGTAAAGATAGTAATCTGACTGCTCCCCTGACCCTTTTAGAAAGCAAACATGAGTAAGAACTATCCAGGCATTTGCTGTGACAGCTGCTGCAGGGGCACTTGGTGGCTCTGTTAGTTACTATCTCTTAATAGTTGCAATGTTCCTTCCCCTCCTACCTTTTTTTTTTTTTTTTTTTTTGTATTTTTTATTTTTTTTATTTTTATAATTTTTAATATGTTTTGTGCATGGTGAGAGATAAAGTTTAATTTTTCCATTTTGTTGCCCAGTTTTCCCAGCACCATTTGTTGAAGAGGCTAGTACAATTTTGGCACCTTTTCTATATAAGATAGCTTAATTTGTATTAGTCTCTGTATCCCTCAATTTGTACCATACCAGTCTGTTTGGTGCCAATACTTGTTTTTGTTACTATGGCTCTCTGGTATGACAGTGCAACTTTGCTTCGTTTACTGCGGACGTAAGTTTTTTTGGTCTTCTAGGGTTATCATGTGCATCTAGGGGGCGAATTTGAATACTTAATCCCTTTAATTGCTTTCGAATTGCTCTTGCCAGAGTTTCCAGTCTGATTGCTTTAGCTCAAGTTTGACATTAATACTTGGGTGACCTTGAGCAAGTCACAAAACCACTGCCCCTCTTCTGAGCTTCAGTGTTGTTTATTTTGTTGTTGTTCTTCTTCTTTTTTTCCATCTGTTAAACAGGACACTGAACTAGATGTTTATTAGAGTCCTTTCAGTTTGAAATTTCTTTGATTTCCAAAGGACCTCATGTCCACTGGCTTTCAGAGATCAAGTTGGGTTCCACCTTCAAGATGGGGCAATCATGGTGAAATTCAACCCAAGTGTCCAAGCCTTGTGTAATTTCAGTGGAATTGTTGTTATTTGCCTTTGGCCATCCTGACGACAGCCACCCCTTCTATAGAAAATGTTAGGAGCTTCAGATAGAAGTTTTTTTTTCTACATGCACTTCAATTTCACAGTAAGAGTGGCATAGAATACCTAAACCCAGAAGAGATATCATGCAAGATATCTAATACATACACTTCAAAATGATCACACTATCATGCAACTACAAGGTGATGGTTTTGGAAAGCATGGCCCCCAGTATCAACATCTAGAAAGAAGCCACCACCTTCTATGTGTGCTCTCTTTTTGAGTTTTTTTCTTCATTTTCCTTAATCAACTCTGCTGTTGTTGCTGCTTCTGTGTAAAACTGGTAAGAACCAAATTGTAATGATTGAATATAGCACTCTGGCAATCAAGATGTTTAAAACCTTCAATCTTCTGGGGTGAAGAAAGCACTGTGTGACAGTTTGAGCTCTGATTAACAAACAAGGTGCTCACAAATTTTCCTGGCTTGATGACTTCCACAACTTTGCTGTTCAGATCATCCTAAAAGGTCTGACTTAAGTTTGTTTCAGAGCTAACATAAGAAAATTCTGGTTCTAGAGTGATGTGAATAGTCCAGTAAGTTCCATCTGCTTTCATTCCATTCATTGAATATCCACAAGGATTGAATAGGTTGGAATCAGTAACAGAACCTGGTATCAGGTCACAAATTCCACTCGCACAAGTGATATCCTTTGCAGTAACACCATCTTTCATGTAGAACTGGTCCATAACTGCTTAGTCAAGCTTACTCATCAAAATTTCCAGGGTTTGATCTAGCTGACCTATTACCCAATTCTCTGGGAAATCCAGAATCTACAAGTACCAACAGGCAGACTTTACAACACTTGTGAAAACAATTCAATTTGGTTTGTGCACAGTGTACTATTTATTTCTGCAGGTATTATTTAAAATTCCCACTGACAAGGCTTTCGTCCTCATTAGGTGTTAGCCTCAGCCTAACCATCTGGAGGTTCTATTAAATTGCTGCCAGAAATTTACATCCAGTTACCTCCACTTTCTAGAACATATTTTCTACGAATGTTATTGAAAGCAGTTTCTACTTCACACAGATGTTTTTTTGCAACAGCAATTAAGTTTTTCTTTCACAAGACAAGTCCTTAAGAAAATGATTCCAATTATTCATTTTGTGTATTACTATTTTAATAATTGTTACTGCATTTGTAGTCCTTTGATTTCTTTCCTCAACCTGTTGTCTTCCCCTCTAGTAATACACTTACTTACACTGTGGATTCATATACTAATCTTATACCCCAGGTGGGTAAATGGGAAAAAGTCTTTGGGCTTAATTTTCTTTTAAGGGCATATTAATTTGGCCTCTTTTTTCCTTTTTTCTTGACAAGGGCTCTTTTGGAAGATAAATGAAAAAATTAAATGTCTCCCGCAAAAGAATTTTAAGTATCCAGTGTTGACTAGCAGGGTTTAAGATTAGGGTATACTGACCGAACGTTACACCGCATGCTCTGCTGTGCTCTTTAATAAATGAGATTAGCTTCTAATGGAGTACCATGCTTTTACTAACTTGCTAAGTAGTGGTATTAAAGGATTTTTATAACTAAGTAGTTAAGTAGGGAGATTTAGCATATAGCTTGTCCTGGATTCATTCAGTCCTATCAGCTTGGTTCATCCACCTTAACTTTTACTTTTAGTAGCCATTGCCACTAATTTCCTTTAATAGTATATTGTAAACTTCAGTTCAAAGCAGAATCCGTGGTTTTCCATCTTAAGACTTACAAGTCCTGTGATTAAGTGACATATGTGTGTGCTCTGACTTCATCTGTTCCTGTGTCATCTCCCTTCTGCTGTGGCATTTGGAGGATCAAATGTATGACTGCCCAGGATGAAAACTGTCCAGATTAGTCAGATATTACCATGTAGCCGAATGTATGGGTGGATTTTTTAAAACATTAAAAATTTAAAAATATTCAGTGGGAAATGACTAGTAATATAGGCTTTCAAGAGTTAGAATCTTTTAGTTATAGTTTTAGCAAAAACTGTGGTATTGAAGCAACAGAGAGCAGCAAAATTGACTAAATTTTTTAGTTTTTGAACTCACAATATTTTCTTGATAATTTCTAGATTGACACAGTGATGCTTTGTTCCTTCTGTAATTATAAATAAGGAAACGCATTTTTCAGTGTTTCTAGACATGAAACCTACTTGGTTTGAAATCAAGTCGTTAGGCACTGTTTTGACTTCTATCTCAAGCATACTGTTGATCGAATGTTTCACTGAGGAAGCTTTCAATCAATTTGATCTGTTTGATTCTGTAATGAGCACAGCATCTAATGTTTTGACTTGCTCTGTTGTGAGGACCTAAAGATTTTGTTTTGGAGTGGTATCTCAGTAGATCGGTGACATTTGTTGGCTTTAGGTCTGATTTTTATTTTATTGATGTTTTTCCTTTTCCCTAATAGACTTAAGACTTCTAATGTTAAAAACTTGCACAAATTTGTGTGGAACAAAGCCTAGAGAAATGAAAACTGTAGATGGAATAGAATCTATCCTAGTGTGGCTGGGTACAGTGGCACACACCTGTAATCCCAGCACTTGGGAGGCTGAGGTAGAAGGATCATGAGTTCAAAACCAGCCTCAGCAATGGTAAAGCACCCTGTCACTAATAAAATACAAAAAGAAAAAGGGCTGGGGATGTAGCCCAGTGGTTGAGTGTTCCTGAGTTCAATCCCTGGTACAAAAAAAAAAAAAAAAAAAAAAAAAATAAGAATCTATCATAGTGTGATAGAAGAGGGAAAACTTTGGTGCCATAATTTCTCTCTTCATTGGTGTTGGAATGTATTTCTGTACCACAATTTAAGCTTTAATAAAAGTTTGCTTAATTAAAAAAAGAAAGAAAATATTAGGAGCCAATATTGACAAAATGCTTACTAGTGGACAGACACTGTTTTGAGCCCCTTTCAACATATACTGATTTATATAATTCACAGGCCACATTTACCTTCTTAGATCGTACAACTCATAGGTGTTTAGGATATTTGCAGAAATATGCAAGCCTTATTACAACTCTATGAAGTATCATGATACTGGAACTATAACAAATGTGGACCTTGAGATTCAAATTAACTTGCCCAAGGTCAGACAGCAGAAGGTGGAGCTGGGCAGCCCTGGAACCCAGGCAGGTGGACCCCAGAGCCCATCCATGCCCTATGCTTCCTCCCTGGATGACTGTTAGGCTTCATCCTGCGCCCCTTCAGAGCCTAAAGGAAATGGGCATCTTTGTCCAGTCCTAAGCAAGGCCTGCTGCTACGTTCATGGACCCTGTGGATTTTGTCCCCGCAGGCTTCCCGCTGCCCCATGACTTTCTTTGACACAACCCCAACAGGCAGACTCTTGAAGTGCTTTTCGGGGGACTTGGGTGAGCTGGGCCAGTTGTTGCCCACTGTTGCTGAGGAGTTCCTGCTCCTGTTTTTGGTGGTGATAGCCATTCTGTTGATTGTTGGTGTGCTATCTCCACACATCTTGTTGATGGCGGCCGTAGTAGGCGTTGTTTGCCTTGTTTACTATACGTGAGTACGTTCTTTTCCTGTGTAAGTGGGGTTTGAGACTTGGGGTACAAGACTGGGGCCACCCCAGATTGGATGGTTCCGGGGGTGGATGGCCCCAGTCACTCACCCTCATTCTCCATGCAGGATGGTCAAGAGGGTCATCAATGTATTCAAGAGATTGGAGAACTGCAGCTGGTCCCCTTTATTCTCCCACATTGTCCCCTCTCTGCATGGCCTGAGCTCCATCCGAGTCTATGGGAAAATGGAAGACTTCATCAGCCAGTGAGTCCTTCTGCTGCCATCTGATAATGATGGGGGACCAGGGGGTGGGCAGGAGCAGGAAGGAAACAGAGCTTCTGGGGATGGAAGAATCAGAACATTGTTTTATTCCATGTATTTCTCTGAGCCTCCAGAACCTCATCTGTAAGATGGTGTTTATAAGAATAAAAAGTGGAGGTGATATGGAAAATGTTTGCAAATTTTAAAGACCTATGGCAAGCATGTGTATACCCTTGGCCTTCCATATCCACTAATTTGGCACCCGTGGATTCAACCACTTGCAGATCAGAAATATCCGGGGGAAAATTATGCCTGAGCTGAATATGTACAACTTTTTTTCCTTGTCAGTATTTCATAAACAACACAATATAGCAACTATCTACATAGCATTGACATTGTTTTAGGCATCATTAGTATTCTAGAGATGATTTAAAGTACATGGGAGGATTGTGTAGGTCACATTGTGAATACTACCCTGTTTTATAAAGGGACTTGAGCATCCTGGGGTTTTGGTAGCCTCAGGGGGTCTAGGAAGCAATCTGCATGCTGGAGGATAACTGTGTGTGTTTTTTATGTTTAATAATAAGGTATGTTATTATGCAAATTCATCTTGCATTAGGTTTTTTCTTTCACTTCTGAACAATATCTCATCTTAATAAATTAAGGAGGAACAATAGCTTTCTGAATAGCAGAACCCATTCACTGCTGCGCTATAGATTTGCCCTCTGGATATTTGTTGAAATTAACAAGGAAATCCTGAGATTGTTGTTGAGGCTTAATTGTGTACTATGAAGTAATCTGTTTGTAGAGAATAACTGAACTTGGCCTTCACCTATAAGAAGCTCAGGGGTGGTGAAAGAAAGAAAATAGGGACACATATTTTTGTAATAACACAGGACTGGATAGGAAGGATGAAAAAAGAAGGGAACTGATAAGATAGCATGGAAATTCAGTGGGAAAAGAAGTGGCCAGGGGAAGCTTTGGGGAGAAGATAATATCTGAGCTGGCCTTGAATGCTGGGTGAGATTTGGTCAGGGGAGACGATATGTCTCTGATAGCTGGAATCCTGGGGGAACCATGGTACCTAATCTCCTACTGGCATTATACTGAAGGGATCAAGCATGATTTATTCTTTCACTCCACACTGAGAACCCCATGTGCCCAACACCCACTGAGGATCCAGCAGAGAAGAAGACAGACACCATCCCTGCCCTGAAGCATAAAGCAGGGTGGGGAGACACAAAAGAGACTGTGGTGGACTGGAGCTGCTATTAAGGAAGATCTCAGAGGAAGGAACCTGGGCAGAGATCTAACCAAAGCGAGGGTCAAGCTTAAGAAACCATGTGGGTCAGAACTCTCCAGGTAGAGGGATCAGTAAATGTAAAACTTCCAAGAGGGGAACATAGTTCGAAGGGACAGCAAGGTGACCTGAACAGAGGGGCCACCGGGTGTAAAATTGTAATTAATCTGGGAAAGCCTCAGAGTAGGGATAATTGAATCATTTTGGAAGGGTCGGATGGACAGAAATTGGGTTGGTTTTTGCAAAAGTTCAGAAGATATGGCCAGAATGATTCACAAGACCACTGTGCTTTGGGTGACCACGGCAGTGGCAAGAAGATGGTTTTAGTTGTAGATGAATGTACTTTATTTCAATAATCAAAAGTTTATTTGAAGCTGAGCGCGGTGGCACACGCCTGTAATCCCAGCACTTGGGAGGCTGAGGCAGGAGGATCGTGAGTTCAGAGCCAGCCTCAGCAATGGCGAAGCACTTAGCAACTCAGTGAGACCCTGTCTCTAATAAAATACAAAAAAAAAAAAAAAAAATGGGGGGGGGCTGGGGATGTGGCCCAGTGGTCGAGTGCCCCTGAGTTCAATCCCCAGTACCAAAAAAAAAAAAAAAAAAAAAGTTTATTTGAATGTACCTTAGAAAAATTCAACTAACCTATCAAACCCATTATTTTAAGGTAGTGATAAAAATTTTTTAATTTAATTATAGAATATATTAAGTCAACTAAAAGAAAAAATACTATTAGTAGCAGTATAGGTTGTGTATTGATTTGGTAAATTGTGGTGGTGGTATATAAAAATTGGAAATTTGTAGGTTTGTTTTGGTTGGAAGTGATATAAAAAAATGAATTCAAACTAGCTTGAAAAGAAAAGACTTTTAAGACTGAGGTTGTGGCTCAGTGGTAGAGCACTTGCCTGGTGTGTGTGAGGCACTGGGTTCAATTCTTAGCACCACATATAGATAAATATAATACAATTTGAAAAAAAAATTTTTTTGGTACTGGGGATTGAACTCAGGGGCATTCAACCACTGGGCCACATCGTCAGCCCTTTTTTGTATTTTATTTAGCGACAGGGTCTCACTGAGTTACTAAGTGCCTTTTCATTGCTGAGGCTGGCTTTGAACTCACGATCCTCCTGCCTCAGCCTCCCAAGTGCTGGGATTACAGGTGTGTGCCACCACGCCCAGCTACATAATTTGAAACATTTAAAAAAAGAAAAGGCTTTTAAAATGATAAAAATATTAACAATTGCTATATTAGAGGGTATGTGGATGTTCATTAAATCAGCATTTTACTTCTTTTGTACTTATAAAAATGTTTATAACAACAGGCTGGGTCAGATCAACAAAGAAACTGCATGAGAGTCTTGACCCAGAGGCTCAGAGGATGTCCCCAGAGACCCTGACTGTCTCTGTTCTGTTGCTCTGCCCTCTTTGGCATGATTTCATCTTCAAGGTCTTGGAGACTTCCTGCAGCTCCAGGCTCCCCTCATGGTAGCAAAATGGTGGATTCAGACTCCTGTGATCCTGCTACAAGCGCTCATCCCCTTCCCTCTCAGATCCTGTCAATTACTCATGCCATTGGCCCAGGTGTGTAACCCACTCATTCCCCCCTCCCCCCAAAGAATCAGTCAGAGTTTAGGGGAAGAGTGGATGCAGCTGGGTCTACACTCACAGAGCCCACTCCTCAATTGGATCAATTCCACCCAAATCCGTAGTTGACAAAGGGGGAGGAAAAGGAGGATGTCCCCCCACCACGAAAGAAAATCCAGGTTCGACTGGTGGGAGCGGGGTGCCGCAGGAAGCAAGCGGTGTCTACGTGGGGAGCCCTGGGTTGGACAAACACGTGGTGCTCAGGTTGTGCTTTCCCTTCTCAGGTTTCAAAGACTGACTGAAACACAGAATGACTACCTGCTGATGTTCCTGTCTTCCACGCGATGGGTGGCATGGAGGATGGAGATCATGAGCAACCTGGTGACCTTGGCCTTAGCCTTGTTTGTGGCTTTTGGCTTTTCCTCCACTCTCTGTGCCTACAAGGTCATGGCTGTCAGCCTCGTGCTGCAGGTGAGGAGGCATTCTTAGTGGGGTTCTCCAGGGTTGGGCCTATCCCCCACCTGCAGCCCCTGGGCCAACTCAGGGGTCAT
Organism: Tamias sibiricus; assembly: GCA_025594165.1. Taxonomy (NCBI): domain Eukaryota; kingdom Metazoa; phylum Chordata; class Mammalia; order Rodentia; family Sciuridae; genus Tamias; species Tamias sibiricus. The sequence continues at coordinate 37,093,156 of CM046672.1, forward strand.
GGGACTTTGGGATTTGGCCATTTGAGATCTTCTGAGCTCTGTGCTCGGCCTTCTCTGTTTCCTTCACCTCTGTACTGGGGAGGCGATATTTAAAGTCTATGTTTCATGGTCTCATAGAACTTGAGCACAAGCGGGAGCCCATTGCCGTGGAATCCCCCACACTTATTGTATAGATGGGAAGACTGAGGCCCAGACAGAGGAAGGACTTGTCCAAACAGAGCATCCGCAGAGCCAGGACAAGCCCTGACCTCTTGGTTTCCTAGCTCATGTTGTTGTACTTAATTGCTCATATCCCGATTAGGTTGTCAAACTTTCCTGAATCACCTGATAAGGTGATTCCCAGCCCCTTTCGGGGGTCAGGGGTTCTCAAGCTTGAATGTGTGCAAGGCTTGAAACAGACTGTAGGGCCTCCACGGGGAGGTCTGGGTCCAGGTTGTTGGCCCCACACTTAGGAGCACAGCCGTAGAGATTCTGAGTCCCTTCCTGGATGAGGCTTTTGGAAACGGATTCTCTGGGAGATTCTGAGTGAGTGACCTCTGTACCTCTTGGCCTGAATTTCTCCACATGCAGAGCACTGGGTGGGAGGAGGCGTGGAGAGGGAGTAGCTGGTCAAGGGTCATTGTCCACAGAAAGGCTGTCCGTGGAAGGTTGTGAGGCCAGAGGCCGGCTCAGGGGAGCCTGGCTGAACAGCACCAGGTGTCCCTTCCTACGGCGTTACTCTTTAACTGCCCCTCCGTGCTCATGTGGCCTTTTCTCTAGTTGGCTTGGGATGTCCTGTGTCTCCCTGAGCTCTCTCTGTCCTCAGTGCTGAGGACCTCGCTCCTCATTTGCCCCAAGTACATATTGCACCAGGCTGCATCCTGTCCAGGTCCAGCCCTGCAGATGGCTGAGCAGCACTCACACTCCGACACCTTCTCGGGGGCTTAGGCTAGGCTGGTGCTACGCTAGGCGCTTGCAGACCTGCTTCCCTGAAATCCCTCCTGAGTGCTGCAGGACATGGGCCAGGGGGTCAACAACAAATAACTCCCCAGCCTTGGGGACAGATAGACCTCAGTAAGACACACGAGATCCCAAGCCAACTAGAGACTAGGCCACACAACTGCACGGAGGCAATTAATGAATAACCCCCGGGGGAGGGGAGCTCTGGAACTGTGCCGGCAGGGACAGCCTCTTCCATTTAATTCTCACCATGTGGCATGAGATACACCAGAGGGCTTGAGAATGTGTGGCCTGGCGTGTCCAGGTTCAAACCAGGCCTGGCCCATTACTAACTGTGTGACTTTGGGTAAGTTTGTTAACTTCTCTGTGCTTGGGATTCCTCATTTGTAAAAGAATGATAATACAAGTTCTGAAATCATAGATGTGTGAGAAACACATGTAAATATTAGGACCAAGGCACATTAAACATGTAGACTAGTGGCTGGTGCAGGTTTAAGTGCTCAGTGAATGTTAACTATTATCAGTCCTGTCTTATAGGCCTAGAGAGTTTAAATACTAGCCCATGTTTCTAGAGATTTGTCCATAGTGGCTTATGGCTTTTCATTCTCCCTCTCTTTCACCATCTTTTATTTATTTATTATTATTATTTTGTGTGTGTGTGTGTGTGTGTGTGTGTGTGTGTGTGTGTGGTCCTGGGATTGAACCTAGGGACACTCTACCACTGAGCTACATTCCCAGCACTTTTGTTTTTGTATTTTGTGACAGGATCTCGCAAAGTTGCCCAGGCTGGCCTCAAACTTGTGATCCTCCTGCCTTGGCCTCCCAAGTAGCTGGGGTTACAGGCATGCACCACTGTGCCCAACTCCCCACCTTCTCACACATATTCACACACTCACATGCATGAGTGTGTGTGCACAAGCACACACACACACACACAATGCAGAGTTATTCCCAAGCCTTCTAGAACTCTGGGGAGAGGTGCCAAGCTGAATCTTGGGAGCCTTGCAATCATTAAGGCCCAGAGATTCGCAGTGTTGGCATGGCCCTGGGCATTAGTCCTGTGGCAGGGAGCAGAGGCCCATCTCTCCCAGGGTCACTGTGGGCTTGTAGGCACTTGCCCTTCCTGGAGGCCTAGCTGGACGGCTCTTGTGATGTGAAACCCTCAGTGCACATTTCCTACTCTCATACGCTCCATCCACACAGAATGCTCCACCTCTGGTCGCCGAGGTTGTGCTGGGGAGCCCTTTCCCCACCGGCCACCAGTGCTGCAGCAGACTCTCCAGCAGACACCAGCTGCTGTCCTCTAACCCAATTCACTTCTGACGCTCTGCACCTGGACAGGACATAGAGCCCACGGGTGGAGGGCTCAGTCCCACAAGTCTGCCCTCGCGGCTCAGGCCTGTTGCAGGCACAGGCTGCGACCTGTATTTTCTGGCCAGCTGGATCCTGTGTTCTCTTCTGTGGTTCCATTTAATTAGCTAGGGTGGCTCACAGAACTCTGGGAAAGACTTTTACTGGTCTATTACAAAAGAAGATTATGAAGCCAGGTGATGAGAGAAGGTTCGGGAAAGGCATGTGGGAAGGGGTGCAGAGCTTCCGTGCCCTCTCTGGGCACGCCATCCTCCAGGGCCTCAGCTACCACGAAGCTCCCCAGCCCTGTCCTTATGGGTTTTATGGAAGTTTTATTGCATAACATGACTGAGTATATCCTTGGCCATTGGTGATAACTCAGCCTTCAGCTCCCCTCCTTTCTCTGGAGATTGGGGTTTGGGGCTGGAAGTCCCCACCTTGGTCTTTCAGGAGGCCAGCCCCCATGCTGAAGCTGCCTTGGCCCCTCAGTCACCAGCCAGCTCACTGCATGCAAAAGGCATTCTTATCCCACTGGAGATGTTGAGTGAGGAGTTTTTTGCTTGGAAAGAGGGACTAAGGTCAAATATTTATTTCACAATATCTCAGCTGCACAGTGGCCCTTGGGGCCATTCTTTCTTCTCAGTGTCCACTGCCCTGCTTGACTGTCTCATGTCCATCCTGGTTGACACCCTCCTGGCTTCCCTGCCCCCTCAACGCCTTCCATTGCACTCTCACCAGTGAGCTTTAATTGCAGTTTCCATCAGGTGACTGTCTTGTTCAGAAACCGTCAGACTCTGTCTCCTTGTGCACCAAGCTTAAGCTCTGCTGCCTGCCTTCCCAGCCCCCAAATCTGGCCCCGGGACCCCCACATGCATTCTCTAGTTGCTCAAGCCAGTACCCTACTAACTTCCACATGCATTCTCAAGGAATTCTGTTCAAGCTGTAGGCAGCAGGAATAACACACTATGCTGCTTTGCAGACCCGAGAGATTTCTCATTAAGTGCCAGAGGTGTTTCTGGTTGCAAGTCAAAGGACCAACTCAAAATGACGTCCATCATCTGGAAACCTATTCTGTTATAACCAGAAGGCTGGGGTAGGGCTCTTCTTCATTGGTTGATTCAGTGGCCTAGCCTGAACCCACAATCATTTTACCCTTTTTATTCTGTAATCCACAATCTGGCCTTTGTCTTCAGGCTTGTCTACTTGTGGTCACAAAGTGGCTGCTACAGCCCCAAACAACACATCCTCACACAAAAACAGCTAAAGACTAGAGAGGAGATAACTTTTCCCCATATGTCCCTTTTTAAAAAATATGGAAGTGTTTCCTAGAATGCTCTAATCTAATTTTCACACTTCATTGTCCAGAATAGCATTATGGGCCCACCCCTAAGGCAATCACTGGCAAGAGGAACAGAATTGACGTGATTTTTTTTTTTTTTTTAATTAATCAAGCTTCCCTGAAGCACAAGGCTGCCAGACAACTAACCATATTGCAGGGTCTCCTGATACGACAATAGTAGCATCTGACATACAGGGTGACTGGAGGAAAGGCAGTCTCCCAACCCAGCCCTGACCTTTTTTTTTTTTTTTTTAATTCTGATTTATTATACATGCTTGCAGAGTGCAATTCATTTCATATTACATATAAAGAGCACAATTTTTCAAGTCACTGGTTTTACATAAAGTATTTTCACACCATTGGTGAAATGTACTTAGGGTATTGATGTCTAACCTATTCTGCCATTATTCCTATCCCCTTGCCCCCTCCCCACTCCTCCCTCCCCCTTTGTTCTATTTAAAGTTCCTTCATTCCTCTCATCCTCCTCCCTTGCTATTATAAGTCAGTATCTTCATAACAAAGAAATCATTTGACCTTTGGTTTTTTGGGATTGGCTAACTTCACTTAGCACTATTTTCTAACTTAGTGTTGTTTCATTTTGATGTCTACCTTCTCTAAATAGAACACATAGAAGGCTTTTCCTCCCCTTCCACTCACTGCTGAACGTATCCTATTCCTTTCCTACTTTTAGGGCTTACGTAGGCTGGTCCCTCTGTTCGGAATTACTTCTCCACTCACTTTTAGCTTCTAAATCTTTCCTTAAAAATATAAGTCCAGTTTCATGTAATTTCAACTCCCCTAAGAACCCTTCTGATCACCCTCGTCTGGGTGTCCCTTTTGCTGAACCTTTTGGCCCTCCACCCTGAATCTATCATGGAAAAATCCCTTGGTACTTCCAGTCTTTTGTTGACTTGTGTGTCTTTCCATCTGCCAAGCTCCTGAAGGTCAGGGGTCTGTCTGTGCTGCCTTTTGGGACCTGGGGCCAGCCCCAGCACCTGACACAGTGTGTTAATGAATGTATGATGACCTTGTCACTCAATGCCCTCTGCATGTCCTGTTTGCCCATTGGATGACAAACATAAAGACTGAGGTCCCACAGTAGAATGAAACAGACACTATCACCCTATATACATATATGATTATTACACTACTGGTGTGACTCTGCACTACGTACAGCCAGAGGAATGAGAAGTTGGGCTCCATTTGTGTACCATGTGACAAAATGCACTCTACTGTCATGTAGAACAAATTAGAACAAATTAAAATTTTTTTTTAAAAAAGAAAAAAAAAAAAAAAGGTTGAGGTCTCAATCCCAGTTCTGCCTCCAGCTTCCAGATGATTCTGTGTGTCATCTTCTCTGGCTTCAGTTTCCTTATTTTGATGCATCTAATTTCTAAGAATCCCTAGATTCCCCTAACACCGGTTTCCTGAAGGCAGATCCTGAAACAAGACGCTCCCAGGAAACAGGATCGAGGGAGCAGAGTGAGACAGGGAGGAAGGAAAGCCACCATGGGAGTGTCATCGAGGTCCCTGCTGTAGTCGCTGAGGGTCAACTCTACTGGGATCTCCTGTGAAGCATATGAGACATTCCCAGATTGTTCCCCCAAAGGCTGAGAGATGGGGGGATTTATCTACCAGCTCCTGTTCCCCAGGAGTTGAGGGTTCTCAATAGTCGTTGCTCCTCTGTGTCTGGGGTGCTCTTTGCTCAGTGGCTCGGGTGAAGGTTTTGAGCAGAAAGAAGAGACACCTGGAGGGAGCCTGAGGAGGAGCAGCCATCAGTGCGATGGAGTCGCATGCGGAGATTTCACCATCGTAGCGGCTACACTCAGACATGGCTGGCGGGGCACCCAAGCTCGATCCATTCTTGGAGGGAAATTAACTTGCGTTGAGGAGTTGCTGGGGGCAATGGCAGCTTGTGATTTTCAGGAGCGTTGAGGGCCTGAGCCCCGCCCCCCAGCTGCTTCTTGACCCCCTGAGCCTGCTCCTTTCTTCTAGCTGGTGTCCAGCTTCGGGTCCACTGTACGGCTCGGCTCAGAGAGAGAGGTGCACTTCATGGCTGCAGAGAGGTTGCTGCAGTGTGCAAAGGTGGGATGCAGGTGCGGGGCTGGTGGGGGAGTTCTGCAGGGTGGGTGGTGGCTTCTTGGATCTCTGCAAGTCCTGCCTACTCCTCGGGCCCCTAGACTTTCCCAGGAAGCAGTGGGGCTCCTGGCCCTTCTTCCCCAGGACCTCTGTGCATCATCCTGAAGCTCTTCTGTACCTGCTGGCTCGTTTTGACTACATGCTTCACAGCATCCCTGGATATAGAGGGAACAATCTTCTTAGAAATGAGAGGTTTGCCTAAATACGATAATAGTAATTGTCATTATTATTGCTTCTATGTATGTCATAGTAGTTAAAATCACAGCTCACCTGAGTTCAAGTCCACATTTTTGCCACTTAAATCAGCTGTGTGACTTTGTGCAACTTACACACTCTGTTCACTATCTCTGATATGGGAAAGATAATAGTATCTCCTTCACTGAGCATAGCAAAGACTCAATAATGATATGATAAAGATTGAGCCCTTTCCATGGACCAGGCGCTGTGCTAAGTAAGCCCTTTCTGCAAATTGTCTCATGATATTACAAAATAGTTTATGACGTCCATTGCATTTTTATTCCCATTATCCAGATGAGGAACCGAGGCTTGCCCAGAGCAAGCACCTTGCTTCATGAGCTTACCCAGCCTGGAGCCTGCCCCTGTGGTTACATTGGGAATCGCAGGGCTCTGGTTTAATGCCAAGGGGCTTTGTTGTGAGATTGGCAGTGGAGACCCATGGCTTTGTAGCCAGGTGACCCTGCCTTTTCTCTAGTGCTGTCTCTTCCCAGGACACACAGTGGATCAGTCTCATGAGCTTGGAGGTAGGCAGGTCTGGCTTTGAGTCCCAGTTGGTCCGCTCATAAAACTGTGCTCTTAGGTCATTTAACTTGTTGGAGGCTCTATTTCCCATGAAATGAATATTAAAAAGCCTGGAAAGTAGGATGAAGATAGAGAAAGCCTGAGCAAGATTTCTGAGCTGTAAAACAGCAGGGTCAGTATTTCTGCTGCCTGTGTCATCATTATTCTGGATTCTAGTTCTAAAGCACCTCATGGTAAATTAGGAGCAGTGCCCTGTGTCAACAGCGAGGGGGCTAGCTAGGTGGGTCTCTTATCCTTCTGGGACAAACTGTGCCCATTCCAGGTGGGTACATAGTGAAAGGATGCCCCTCCTGGGGTTGTCCCTGTCACCACACGGCAATGACTTGACCATGGTACCAGACAGGCCAGGGTGGGTCACATGCCTGGCAGCCAGAGGCCAGTGTGTGCAGATGTGGACAGAGGTTGATTGTGACCATGGATTTCTCTTTGTTTCTTTTAAAACAAGATGTGTGTCTCTGAGGTGCCTTTACACACAGAAGGCACGTGTTGTCCTCTTGGGTGGCCACAGCATGGGGAAATCACATTCCAGGACTATCAGATGAAATACAGAGACTACACGTCTGTGGTCCTCGATGGCATCGGCCTGGCCATTGGTGGCCAGGAAGTGGTGGGCATCGTGGGAAGGACAGGCTCTGGTGAGCTGAGGGTCCCTGGGGAGCATCCACATCTTCTCCCTTTGGCCTTTGGGTACCAGACCACTTTAGGGCGTGTGCTGGGCCCTGTGCTAAGTAGACATTGGTGAGCAAAACCAAGGTCGTGGGACTCCAGTGGAGGAGATGGATGTTAAAAACCATCACATAAATAAGGAAACAAAGATGGCAATTGCAGATTGTGGTGGACACCAAGAAGGAAATACACAGGCGGTGTTTTAGGAGTCATGAGGTTGGTGTTGCCTGAGTTACAGAGACCTGGGCTAAGAGATGAAGGATGAGCGGGGACCGTGGGGACAGTGGAGTGTCTTCAGGTGGAGACAGTGCAGGGCTTTGGCCGGAGTGAGGAGCAGGGCAGAGTTGCACCTGGGTCCTCCTGTCCTTCCTTCCCTCCCTCCTTCCCTTCCTGGGCCTCTCATCTGCCTCCTCCTCCTCCTCCCTCTCCCCTTTCCCTTACTCCTTCCTGATTTCTCTCTTCCTTCTTCTCCTATTACTTTTGGGAGACCTGGTCCAAATGTTACTCTGCATTGTTCCAAGGCACTGTTCAGACTTGCTTCTCGGACCCCATCTTCACTCCTTGGCCAGTCCAGGGTGACTGGAACCTTCGTGGGTCCCTACCTCCTCAGCTCTACCTTTCAACCCTGCAAGTAGGAAGAGCTTCCAGCACTGTTTCTTTATGTGCTGTTCCCTTGCTCCTGGTATCTGCCAGTTGGCCTGTGAGGGCTGGGCTGTGGCATAGAGGAGCTCTCAGTAGACACCGGCCTGGTTGACTATACTCATATAGTAGATATATGTTGAATACCTACCATATGCCTGGGAACCTGCATTAGTCAGTTCTTTGTTGCTATGACAAAATACCTGAGAAAATAGATTTAAAGGAGGAAAATTTTATTTTGGTATACAGTTTCAGAGACATCATCAGTACATGGTCCCTTGGCTTTGTGGCTTTGGGCCTTTGGTGAGGCTGAACGTCATGGTGAGAAGCATGTGGCAGAGCAAAGCTGCTGATCTCATGGTGTCCAGGAGGGTGATGCTCACACACACACAAAGAGGCCAGGGACCCATCGCCAGTGACCGCTTCCCCCAACTGGGCCCCACCCCTTTGTAACCCACTCAGCTATGAGCTATGAGCGCATGAATGGATGAGTCCTTTGATGATGTCAGAGCCATCATGCTCCAATCACTTTCCCAAAGTTCCACTTGTGAACCCTGCTGTTCTGGAGACCAGGTGTTCAACACATGAGCCTTTGGGGGACATTCCAGCTCCAAGCCATAGCAGGATTTAAAGGGAAACAAGACACACGGCTTCTGTCCTCATCAACCTTTGAGCACAGGGTTGAAAGCTCAAATGCCTTTAACACAGATGAGTGGAAAGGGTCTGGGGTGTGACGTGGGGGTGGGGAGGTGGAGGTGGACCCGAGTGCCGTTCCCTCTGAAAGATGCCGCCACACCCCGCGCTGGCTGAGTTGCCTAGGGGATGTGGGCCCAGGGCTCCCGTTTCTACAGCTTCAAGAGAAAACATGCAATTTGAATTTCTGTATATAGGATCTTTAAAATGCAAGCAAGAAATTTTAAAAATTAGTGTAATACTCTGTGTGGGATATAAAGCATATGTGTTGTCTGGGGCTCTGTTGATCTAGGCTTTAAGAAAGCTGCTTGGGACTGGAACCTTTTGGGGCAGAGACCCCAGGCCTCGTGCCCTCTCATGGGCCATGGAGGGGAGTGGGTCAGGGGCAAATGTCAGGGGTGACCTCTGCTTCCCTGCTGCCCCACTCATTTCTTGCCCTACAGGAATGGCCTCCTTGGGCGTGGCTCTCTTCCGTCTGCTGGAGCCCACGGCAGGCAGGATTCTCAACGGTGTGGTCATCTGTGGTATCGGCCTAGAGGACCTGCGGTCCAAGCTGTCAGTTATCCCCCAAGATCTGGTCCTGTTCTCGGGAACCATCAGGCAAGTGCTAGGCTGGAGGCCAGCCTGGTATGGAGGCCAGCCTCGCGGGGAGAGTCACGGGACGGGGATTCCAGCACTTTGCTGCCTCGAGTTAACAATGCCTCAATTTCTGGGCCTCTGATCTCTCCTTGGCATTTTGCGCCAGTGAGGCCTACCTGGTCCACCTCACTAAGGTGTCCTCCAACAGACGGGAGCCTGTTGTAAACCATAATGTCCTAAACGAAGACGAAGCACGCTTTCATTTTGTAATAGCTCGACGGGATTGGTCAGAATCTGGTCCCAATTAAGGATTTGCACCGTGACTACCATAGGCTTTTGTGTCCAGATGTGATTTACCCTCTTCTCTCACCACTGGCCCGCTGGGTGAAGCCCTGGGGTGGTGGCTAGCAGGTGCTTCTTCACAGGGGCCTGTTCTGGGCAGTGGTGGGGGGGAGAAAGGATCCAGGCGGGCCAGCGAGGGGAGCACGCGGAACCCAATCCCTCAGCAGCAGCTTCACGCTGTCCACTTCCCGGAAGGCGGCCCAGGGACAAGCTTTATCCAAATCAGTGTTCTTACCTGACAGTGCACTTTCTTTATTTGCAGTGCTGGGGTTGGAACTTCATGTCGCCGTACCACCGAGCTACACCCGGAGCCCTCGACAGTGCAGGTTAGCTGTGAAGGAACACAAAGACACAAAGGAAGAGCAATACATCAAAAAGAAGCCAGGTCCTTGTATTTCAGTGATATTTAAGGGTATTCTCAGAGGCAAGAGGATGAACTCATTCATTCTAACCATTTCGTTTGCCTTTTCTAAGCTTCTGCACTGTGATAGATGCTGAGGACACTTTGATGAATGACCATTTCCTCCTCTTCACCAGGAGCTCCCAGTGTAGTTGGGGAGGACATCTGTTTGTCTGTTTGTTTGTTTGTTTGTTTTACAGGTGTAAGACCTGAAGAATTATAAGGAGGCAATTGCTAGATTAGAGATATGAACAAAGTGCCAAGGGAGCCAGAGTGTGATGAGTAACTGCCTGAGTGAATCCAGGAAGGCTTTATAGAGGAGGGGATATTTAAGTAGGGTGTTGAAGGATAAGTAGGAGCTTGCCTGGAAGAAACACAGGAGAAAGTCTTTCCAGGGACAGTGAGTAATATGTGCACAGACACAGGGAATGATAGAACAATTAGTGGTAGATTATTGTGTTAAGGTAGAATTTACCTATTCAATTGGTTGCGCCTTTGTATAAGGAGTAGTAAAAATATAAACTAACATTTATGGATCATTTATATGTACCAGTTATATGCTTTAATGTACTATCCAATTCAACTGTCCCAATAATCCTAGGAGGTCATTTTATCTTGCCCATTTTACAGATGAAGAAACTAAAATTAGGAAGGCAATTTTTTTTTTTAAACCAGAAATTGAACCAGGAGTCTTTAACTACTGAGCCACATCCCCAGACCTTTTTTTGTATTTTATTTAGAGACAGGGTCTCACTGAGTTGCTTGGGGCCTCACTAAGTTGCTAAGGCTGGTTTGAACTTGTGATCCTCTGGCCTCAGCCTCCAGAGCTGCTGGGATTACAGGCGTGTGCCACCACACCCATCAACAGGTAATTTGCTTAAGGACCTGCAAGTAAAAGTGAAGATGAGATAGCTTCTCAGGTAGTCTAAATCCAAAATCTGTGATATTCCCCCTCCGTGCAAGAAGAAATATGAATTGAAATCCAGGAGTCTTGGGTTCTCTATCCTTAGGATTCTAACTCTCAGTGTCTTTGATTCCAGCCTGGCTCTCATACTGACTTATGTTGTCACTGTGAACAAGTCATTTAACATTGATAAGCCACATTTTCCCCATCAATGAAAGGGGTACACCCATCTGAGGGCAGGGGATGTCAAATGGGTCTGTCTGCAAAATGCTTGGGAGACTATCAGATGTCACACAAATAAGTCATTGTATCTGCCTAGCTCTATGTGTGAAATGTGTGTGGCTGCCAGAATTGGGGACAGGTAGAGCAGAGGTGAGCAGACATCACTCAGGGCAGTGTATGTGCACAACAGGGAACTGTTTATAATGTCTGTGCTGAGTCCAAGTGCAAACCTCACTGGGTCTAAAGACTGGATCGATCCCAACCTGACGTTCGTTGCCTGGATGACCAGTTAGAATTCTTGTCACTGTGAGAGACAGAAAAGTCAATGCCACTACAATGAGCTACCACTTCACACTTACTAAGATGTTATAATAATAATAACAATAATAATAATAATAAAAAGAGAGGGGGCTGGGGTTATGGCTCAGCGGTTTAGAGCGCTCGCCTAGCACACTGTTGTTTCCATTACTAAAATCTTTGCTCCAGCGGCCATCGCAAATAAATACACGGCATATTAAAAAAATGGGTCGAAAAACTAAGACCCAAGTGTACAAGGCTCATGATGGAATCTTGATATAGCTAGTCATTTATTAGTGAGGAGCTTTTGGAAAAAATGAAAAAGTGGATCATGAAAGCTTGGCCTCGGCTAGAGTCAGTAAGTGCCAGTAAGGATAGTTATCAGTGGCCGGGCTCAAAATGACAAATATCGAGCTGACCTAAAGCTATTCAAGATTTATTAGTAGATAGTTCAAGAATCCAAGCTCCTCAAATTGAAACCGGGACTCAGGATGTTAAGTCAGATAGGACCAATAGAGTAATAGTAGTGAGGAGGAATTAAGTACAAGTGATTCTGGAAAAAATGAACAAAAGGAAATTAAAGAAGACCAAGAGAAGGGACCATCCAAGTGGAGAACCTATCCTCCACCTCCCCCATGGGAGAATCTATTACAGAAATATGAAGTGTATCACTCAGCGATGCATACCCTAGAAATTAAAAAGTCTTTTCTGGCGCTTAGGTGCTCTTGAGGGAACTCACAGAGACGTTGGGAACTGCATTATTTAAATATGAAAATGTAGAGAGGGTCCACCAGTCAGAAGATCAAAACAATAAAATTCTCAAAGAGGCATTAATGACATATGGACCCCAAGCTCCTTTCACGTTGAGTATATACTGGAGTCCCCTTAACACCTTTTTTTATTTATAAATTTATCTAACCCCTCAGTGTAACGTCTATGTAAAGCACATTAATAGGGGGACACTACTTGGTTTGGCGAGTCACAATTTCAAGAACTTATGTATAGAAACAGCTAAAATAAATGCAGATGCAGAGACCATAATATCGAAATGCACACAGAGAAGGGCAGAGACTACAGTTCAAAAAAATATACCCCAGAAAAATGAAGATATTTATATATCTACAAGGTCTTGTTCCAAAGAATGTTTAGAACTTTTGAGACTGAGCAGCATCAGTTTATGCCATCATGGGGATGAACAAATCATACCGGTGGTGTATAAAAAGGGAAATATTGGTCCCATAAATGCCATAAAATTTGACAACCAAAGGAAAAGCCATGGAATTCAGTACAATGTACTCCTAGCATCCATTCAGAATTCTTCCCCGAAAGAGTGGAATTTCCACCGCCCGAAATAGATGTGCGGCCTGGGTTCGATCCTCAGCACCACGTGAAAAAATAAACGCATTATGTACAACTAAAAGCAAATAAATAAATATTAAAAAATAAAAAAGAGAGGGAAATAACAAGTGTTGGTGAGGATGTAGAGAATCTGGAACCCTTGAATATTGCTGGTGGGAATGCAAAATGATGCAGCCACTGGGGGAAACAATATTTGGGTGGTTCCTTAAAAAATTAAACTAGAAATACCATTTAATCTAGCAGTTCCACTTCTAGTTATATATCTGAAAGAGTTGAGGACAGAGACTTGAAAAGATATTTATATACTCATGTTTAGAACAGCATTATTCATGAAAATCAAAAGGTGGAAATAACTCAAGTGTTCATCAACAGATGAATGGATGAACAAAATGTGGTGTATAAATATATAGATAGTGGAATAGTACTCAGCCCTGAAAGAGTGGAATTTTGATATATGTTACAACATGGATGGACCTAGAAATCACTGTGCTAAGTGAAATAAGCCAGATACAGAAAGATCAATACTACATGATTTCCCTTATATGAGGTAGCTGGAATAAACAGATTCATATAGCTATAAAGTAGAATAGAGATTGCTAGGAGGCGTGGGGTGGGGGTGAAGGGAAAGGGGGAATTGTTTAACGTGTAGTGAGTTTTTGTTGTAGATGATGAAAAAGTTCTGGGTATAGATGGTGGTGACAATTATACAACTTTGTTGTTTACTGCCACTGAATCGTATACTTATAGGTGGTTAAAAAGACAAATATTATGTTACATATATTCTACCACAAAAACAAAACTAAACCCAGTGGCTTAAGTAAAAAGGTGTTTGTTGCTTCATAATACTGGGAAGATCAAGGCCGGATTTGAGGATTTGAGGACCCAGTTTTCCACTGGCTCTGCCTTTGCTCTATTTGCAAGGTCCACCTGAGACCCCTAGGGGGTGCCATGGGTCCTATTCCTGAGGCAAGATGGTTCCTGTTCAGTCTGTGAGAAAGATCTGCTTCCTGTGATTGCCCTAAAGTCCCGAGGTGTGCTCTGATTGGTTACCTTCCAGGCCAGGACCAATCAGTGTAGGGCAGGTAGGGGAGTTCCATGGCTGGAGAGGAGGTGACACAGCTTGGGGGCCGCTGCCCTTCTGTAGAAGGAATGGGTGCTGGAGAGATGGAAGGATGACCACTTACGGCCGTTCCACGAGTTCTCTGAACCCAGTAATCCAATTCTAACCATTCTTGGTCATTTGCCGTGCATATAAATAAAGTGCTCAAAGGTTGGTGAGGCCACTGAACCTTGTTTTTCCTCTCCTGTGACAGATTCAACCTAGATCCCATTGACCCTCACGCAGACGCGCAGATCTGGGATGTCTTAGAGAAGATGTTCCTGACCAAGACTGTAAGTAGCCCGAGGCCCAAGTCTTGGTCTCAGTTCTTTGAGACCCTGCAGTGACCACATGTGGTCTCTCCTGCCTCCCTGTCTCAGATCTCAAAGTTCCCCCAAGGGCTGCATGCACAAGTGGTGGAAAATGGTGGAAACTTCCCCATGAGGGAGAGGCAGCTGCTCTGCATTGCTCGAGCCCTTCTTCGAGACTCCAAGGTGAGACTGCCACTACTGAGTGTCCGTGAGGAGCTGCAGATGATGTGGGGTGGGAACCTGCACTCTTCCCTCCTCCATTATCACAGGACAGGGGTCATTGTGCTATATTTTCTTTCCACCGAAATCCAAAGGGCCCCCTGGTTCTACTCATTGTCATTCCACATGTGTTTGTGTTGTGGTGAGGCATGGTTGTGGGGAGAGTCTCAGCCTGGGCTCCCCTGAACCCTGATGTCCCACAACTAAGCTACAATGGTGGCCACTGGAACCAAGTTAGAATGCTCTATTCTCTGAATAAGGCAAAAGGTTAGAAACCCATTGACTTCAAAATTGCCTAGTGAACATTCTTCTTGAAACTTGTATGCAAGACATTCTTTTGCCTTTACTAGAATCAGGAGTCAGAGGACAGATGCTCTGGGGAAAAACTGCATTTTAAAAAGTTTTTATGGTGCTGGGGATAGAAGCCAGGGCCTCGCGCATGCAAAGCCCAGGCTTTACCACTGAGCTACATCCCCAACCTAACTCTCTATTTTTAAAAAGTTTGATGTAACAGTGTTTCTCAAAGTTTCCAAGATATTTTTTCCATAATTTCATTACTTGGGGTAGCCAGGAACAAACTCTGTCACAAGTGAGGCCCCCCCCCCACACACACACATACATACACACACACTTTTATGTGCATACATACACTGCCTCTGTACTCACACATGTGTACACAGAGGTATGCACAAGTGTATGCACACTCTCACAGCCACCATGGTTACTTAATGACAAATGCAAAAAATGTTGGTGCAAACTGTCAGAACTGGCGGAAAAGATCTCAGTGGGGCCTACAGTTGGGGAGAAAGTTGCAGAAGAGGTTAGATTTTTCTCTTCCTAAGAGAGATGAACAACAGAATTTGCAATATGTTTTTAGAGCGTTCTTAGCTTCTCAGTTCCTTCTTTCACAGTTACTTAGCCACTTGGTGGTGAAGTTGCTTCCTCTGTATTGCTTCCCAAATTTGAGTCATCACTTTCTGATTTTTCTCATATCCACAACCCACCTAATGTCTTATGATTTGCTGATGATGCACCCTTTTCAAAAGTGGCCTTCTCCTGACCATAACATGTGTGAAAACACGTTTTCCGTGCTAGTTAGTTTTCTAATGCATATAGTTAATAAATCATCACCAAAGTGTTAGGGTCATAGCCAGTATATGAGTAAGCATTCTTGTTAGTCTACCTCCTGGGGTGTGTTCTTGACCACCTTTGGGGAACATTGTTCTACTTTAATTCAAGCAAATTGGAAGGCAATTGATAAAGCAAGAAGTTGCTTCTGGGTGTTGGGGTGGAGTTTAGTGGTAGAACACATGCTTTGCATGCATGAGCAACACACACACACACACACACACTGGCCCATTTCATTTCCGGGAACTTAATTCTCTGGTCACTAAGATATAATTAGCTCTTGGTGGAGACCTATCATTCTCTTCATAATGTAAGGGATAATTAGAGCTTAAAGTGGGTTTTGAACTCAGCTCAGTTTCCTCATCTGGCATTTAAGGAAATGGAGGCCTGGTGAATTAGTGGTAGAGCCAGGATAAGGCCCAGGTCTCGGGGGCCTGAGGAGGCTGCCTTCACCCTGTTTTGTATCCGCCAAATCATCTTTATTGATGAAGCCAGAGCCTCCATGGATACGGAGATTGACACCCTGAGCCAGCCACAATCCGTGAAGCCTTCCAGGGCTGCATGGTGCTGGTCATTGCTCACCACATCACCACTGTGCTAAACTGTGACCGAATTCTGGTCATGGGCAATGGTGGGAGGTTGAATGCGGGCTCAGGCCACTGCACAGGCGGCCTATCAAGTCTCCTGTCCTGAGCTCAGCTGTGTCCCTGTCTCTTCCCCCCCCTTCTCCTCCCCCCAGGTTGTGCAGTTGGACAGGCCTGAGGTCCTGCAGAAGCAGCCTGGGTCATTGTTTGCAGCCCTGTTGACAACAGCCCATTCTTCACCAAGCTAAGGAGAAGTGGCGATGGTGTGGAGACGGGTGGCTGAGTTCAAGGGACTGCGTGGGGCCGCGGTGAGGCCTACAGTCTATGACCTCTTGTCTAGAGATGGCCACTTCTTCTGGAAGCAGGGCTGACGTGGGGACGGGTGCTGGGAAGGAAAAGGAGACGGAGGCAACAAAATCTGTGATTCCCCAAACCTTAGCTCCCCAGCCTGGTGTCATGCCATGGGGTCAAGTGATCATGTGTCTCTTTTTTAGTCCATACTGAATAATTTTAGAATAGTGTAAAAGCTTATTACTGTAGTTTTCTGATCTGTGTTAGAAGTGTTGCAAATAATGTATTGATTTTGTAAAAAATAAAACCAAAATAACAAGTCACATTCTTTGTTCTGCTTTCTAGGTTAGCTTGGACACATTCAGTTCCAGGAACAAAAACTCCCTTCCACTGATTTCTGGGAAAGGAACTTTCTAGGCTCATGTAACAGGAAGTTCCAGAAAAAGTTCTGGGTTGGGTGCAAGTATTGAAAGGATGTCTGTCTTGAGGACTCCGTCGCTCTTCTGTCGCTCTTCTGTCATCCCTCCTTTCCTTTGTTCAGCTTCAGTCTCTGGCCACTTTTCACTTCCTGGTGGCAATATGGCTGCTAGCTACCAGCTCAGCACCCCAGGTCTTCTTACCCCAGTGAGTCAAGCAAAAAATGTCAGGGCTGAATCTCATTGGGTCAGCTTGGGTTATCACACGTGATCTAGTCATGTGCTTGGCTATTGGAATACAGTGATTTTTCCAGGCCCAGTCACATACCCAAACCAGGGCCCGGGGATGGGGTCAGCTTCCCTGAATTATCCTGGACTTAGTATAAGGGTTTTTTCTTTTTTTTTCCCCCTCCAAAATAAAATCAGGATGCTATGACTATGTGAAGGAAGAATGGATATGAATGCTGGGTAGGCCCAAAATAGTACCTGGCTACTATGTTTGTTTATTGATTAGGAGCATAAATGGGTGACATAAAAAATTAAGTTATATACCAACTAGAAATAAGATCACTCCTTCTTCTTATATAAGTAGAAAAGGAAGCTATTTCCAATTTACTTCAAGGGAGACCTCATTGTTGGGGAGAAATAGGTTTCAAAGTACTTTTCCTTTGTTTTCAAATTATAGTGTCTGATGTTCCAAAATTCCATAAGAAAATCTAATTCCATGAACCAATATTTCCCACTGTTTCTTGCACGGGGATAGGTGCTGGGGATGTTATGATATCCCTGCCTTCATGGAGTTTGGAATCTTGTGAGACTAAGTGAACAGTAAGCAAGTAAACAGGTTGTTCCAGAGCAGAGGGCGGGGAGGTGAAGGTGAAGGAGATTTGGACATCAGAGCAGGCTTCCTGGTGGAACTGAGCTTGAGACCTGTAGCGAACAAATATTTACTCAGATGAGGAGGATTAGGCAAGAAAGATCTGTTCAAGACGCAGAGAACAGCAAACACATCCCTGCAGGAATGAACTGCGACAGGAGCTGATGGTGCAATCTCTGGATCAAACAGAGGAGAATGCCATCTCTACTGGGAAATGGTGGCAGGTGTCCATTATCTTCTGTTACCTTCTCCTTCTGAATGAAAGCTTTTTTATTTTTTTAAATCTTAAAAACCCATTTATCCTTTTATTACCTTCCCCAATCCTTGCTTTTTAAAATTAAAAAAAAAATGTTTAACCTTTTGGAGGTCTGGAGATGCCTGGGAGCCTCACTTGTACCATGCCATCCCACCTCTGCCTGGCCACAGAGTTACCAAGTGAAAATGGGCCACTCCCCTGGCCCTGCCTTCCTTCCAGAGCTGCTGTGTGGCCATAGCTTGCAGCACCTCAGAGAATCAAAATGCATTCTGCTGTCATATATACTTAATTAAAATGAATAAATTAACAAACGAACAAAACTGTGTGCTGTGACCCATAATGCTTCTCTCCCCGGTGTCCTTTCCCAGCCAAATGCAGCTACCACGTTTTCCTCAAGCGGACCAGCAGATGGCAGCTTCTTCTCAAAAATGTGGGAAGGCCCCCGCTGGTTTCAGAACTAGGAAGATCCACAGAGAATTCAAAGAAAATGTCAGAGGACAGGGAATAGAGCCCACCACCACCAGATCTATAGGACTCCATTCCACCTGCCTCCATCCTCACCTCTGGCTTTAACCTCTGTTCCTGGTATGATTCTGAAAGTTGGCTGGACGTTGGAATCTCTCTGAGTTTTTGAAATATTGACGTTTACTCCTAGTGTCTCTGATTGTGTTGGTTTGTGTGGAAACTGGGTGTAAGGATTTTTTAAAGTTTTAGGAGAATCTAAAGTGTGGCAAATTTGAGAACTATTGCCTCCAAGTTCCAATAAAACAGATTTTTTTGAAAAGTAATATTAACAAACCATATCATAATATTTTATTTCTTAAGCTGAGTGGTAATGAAGCCAGATTTGAAGATAGGAACTGAGTGTAGTTAAGTAAATCCGGTCTAATATCGAGTCTAATAAAGACAATGGAGTCCATAAAGGAAATGGAGTTGGTCTGAGCCCCCGGGAAAACCAGAACAATGCCTGGGAGGTTAAAATGTCAATGTCTCCAAGTTCGGGGCCACCCTAAAGAATGTTAACGAAGCAGCTCCCAGCAAACAGGGAGATGCTAATCAACTTGCCCTAACCCCTTCCTGCCAGACCACTCTTCTCCCACCCCCATGGGCCCACCCCTGTCACACCTTATGGCTTCCCCATCACAGACAGGACAGAAGGAGATAAGCAAAGAGACTAGGGAGAACAAAAGAAGACCTTAGATATAAAAGGGAGAAGACCTCCCCTTCCCACAGATTCCTGCCGTCCGGGTCCCCTTCTCCCTCTGGGGGAAGTCTTTCTGCTGTCCTTTAATAAAACATTTCCTTTTCCACTCTACGAAGAGTGCTGCTTCTTCGATATTATACTCAACATTCTGGGAAGCAAGGACTCATCATGGTAACAGTAAGCGTATACTTGTGTGTTTTTTGTTTGTTTTGTTTTGTGGGGCCTTGCAGATGCTAGGCAAACTCTCTACCCCTGAGCTACATCCCCAGCCCTCTTGACTTGTTGTTGTTGTTTTTTGTTTGTTTTGTTTTTTTTTGGTACCAGGGATTGAACTAAGGGGCACTCGACCACCGGGCCACATCTCCAGCCCTTTTTTTGTATTTTATTAGAGACAAAGTCTCACTGAGTTGCTAAGTGCCTCACCATTGCTGAGGCTGGCTTTGAACTCGCGATCCTCCTGCCACAGCCTCCCAAGTGCTGGGATTATAGGCGTGCGCCACCGCGCCCGGCTTCTTGATTTGTTTTTAATGATCTTTTATAACGCTTGGGTTTCTGAACTATTTTATAATAAAAGTTTTAAAAATTAGTGTTTGACATTTCAAAAATCATACAAAAATAACTGTCGAGAGAAGGCAGAACTTTGATCTACTTTGTACTTATTTAGTGATTTGTTACCATTTTTATTTTTCATTACATGCTGTGGAAAAGAGATCATAGTGATTCTAGGAGTTCTGGAGTCTTTTAATCGGTCCTCAGGGGCTGGCCTTTCTCATGCTCAAGTGCAGCAGGCCTGCTCAGGATGAGCTAGAGTAATGTCGTCCACAGAGGCAGCAGCCGGATGTACAGAGAAAGGAAGCAATAATCCCGCGGCCCTGGCCCTGGCCTGCCCCCCCATCCCCAGCTTTAGACACTCTATTTTAAGAGAAACACTGATAAATGGAGGGTCTCTAAAGGACAACCACTATGGTGCACTGAACACCAGTCTGGAGAGGGAACAGGAAGGAAGGAAAACAGGAGGGCTTACGCAGGGAATGCCATTTTAATAAAAGGGAAGTTTATTAGGGGCCACGCGTGGCAGGGGGAGAAAAAGAGAAAATGGGGAACGGACGGGAACAGGGGCAAGCGCGAACAGAGAGCGATTTCAGTCCGGGGGTGGCTTAAATAGAGTGGGGGGTCAGAGAGCCCCCCTGGAGTGAGTCCTTGTCCTATAGGCCAGCAGAGGTCAGGAGGTAGTGGCCAGGGAACCTGCTGGTCACAAAGCACCTGGGGAGGTGTGGCCTTCTTCCTGGAGGCGCAGCTTCTGCCTGGACTCCAACATTCCCCCCTTTTTGATTTCTTAGGAAGCGGGGCGTCGTGTTTCAATCTGGCTGCTTCAGAGCTGAAGTGGGGCGACGTGGGGTAGTTTTGAGGGGGAGATGTGGGCAGGCAGGTCCCGCTGGAGGGTGGAAAAAATTTCCAGGAGATAGGCGTGGAAAAGATGAATCTGTCCAGGTATGGGATGGATGAAGTTTCTTTGAAGCCATATGTCGGTGAGGGTGTCAAACCAGGCTTCTGCAGAAAGTCACTGAGGAAGTCAGCCGGAGAGCATGTAGAAATTGTGGGTCTTGTGAGTTTGCAGGTAAACACTATTATGGAAGCAACAAAAGGAAAGAAGGTGAGATGGATTATTGTCCATAGGCCTGTGTTCCACCAGGTGGGACTTACGGTGAAGAGGCCAATGGAGAGTGCGAAACACATCACAATGAGCATCAGGTGGCAGCATAAGGGCAGGACTCAGCAGGGCTGTCTGGTTGGAAAGTCATCCGTTGATTTTTTAACAGTTGATTGTCCCTGAGAAAAACTGGTTAGAGGTTTAAAAACAAGAAAAACAGAGAAGATTATTTTGAGTTGGTATTGGGGACACGAGAGAAACGAATTTTTAAGGGATCAGTGGGACTGGAAGAGCAAGTATATTGAGGTAGTTGTTTGTCTTCTTTTTGTGGATCTTCAGTTGGTTGAGCAGCTGGTTTTAGTCTGGAAATATGAATCCAAGAAGTTAAATTTCCTGAGGTTTCACGAAGCTTAGCAGCTGTGGGTGTGCACAGCACAACCTGGAAGGGTCCTGTCCACTTTGGGACAAGGGAGACTGTTCCTGTGTCCTGGGGAGGGAGAAAATATACCCAAGAACCAGGTGCCAATGGAAATGAAGCAGTGAGTCTACTTGGGTCAGGTAGGATGTAATCTTGGCACATCTGTAGCTGATGTCTGATGAAGGATAAAGTCAACAGGGATGAGAACTTTTATGAGAGAACACAAAAAACATAAGTACTGAATAAATGTTGCAGCATCTGGAACATGTCAATGTATATCATGGAGTTAATTTAAATTTTTAACATGTATAGAGTTATCAGGGATGTAAACACAACATTTTACTTAGGGCTGAAGTTACCTTTGCTTCTAAAAATGTTCAGAAATGGTTGTGCATCTGTTTTAACTGTTACTGGATGTCTAGGATGAAATTTGTCAAATTGACTTCTGTTTTGACCATTGGTAAGAGTCAGCTGTTTTCTGATGGGAATCTTGGGGAAACTTGAGAGCAGATTTTTCTGCTTGGTGCCTTCTGTAAGGATGGGTCCAGGTCTTGCTTGACCTTGTGGCCTTTCCTCAGAAGCATTAGGGATGTTTTTCCCTTTTTATGGACCCTCCTTTTAGCAAGAGCACTGATTGGCTTTTCCTCTATCGGTCTCATTTATCTCTCTTATCGGGAGATAATGTGACCCAGAGATGCAAAGCTCTGTAGAGATGTTTCTCCTTCCCTCACAGTCAGACTCTGGGGACAAGAACCAAATACTGGTCTTCTTGGCCCTTTTTGATTAATTTAAAAGTTTTGATCTTAGCCATCCAGTAAGCTAATCTTAAATTAATGTTTATAAACTTACAGTAGCTGGGGTCTGTGGTATCTATCTGTCTTGATGGTTCTTGAAGGTCAGGTGTTTAAGTTTTTGAAGTTGATTTCTGTTAACATATTTGAGCTTTTAAGAACATTAGCTGACAAAATATCACATTTTAGAACAAATTAAAGAAAGGCTGAGAGCATTTATCTGACAAAATATTACAATTAGAACGGACTAAAGAAAGGCTGAAAGCATTTAACTTTTTGTGGAAAAGTAATAACTTGAATTTAAGAAAAATATTTTTATGAGGTCACACTGAGCAAGGGAGGGAGTCTGAGTATCTCAGACTTTAGAGTTTACCAGGTCAATGGGGGCAAGGTACCGGGAGGTTTCTACATCAGTTGAGGCTGCATCGGTAAGGGGTTGTGAGGTTCCCGCTGTCTTGTTACATGTGTCACCGTGTTGTAGACTGTTGAGACCGTAGGAGTGAAGATTTGGTCTTTAGGAAGCTGTTGCACCAGTCTTCTAGGAATTTTACACATCTGTTTATACCTATTGGAACTTTAATCTGTTTCACTGATGATAAAAACCAACTTATGAAAATAATTAATATCTGATGGCATATTTAACAGTGAGCAATTTAACCTTGTAAATTAATTAGCTGTTTAACAAATATAAATGAATAATTTTATGTCAAATATATGAGGTTGAACAGTATTAGTTGAAGTTTGAAGGTACCTTAATTTGAATTGAACATTTTTGACTGAAATGAATTAAAGATATTTGGATCCATTATTTTAATTTTTATGAGCGCTCGGTTTGTTATTTGTGATATCACATTTACATGAAATCTGGACAGACACACGGACATAAAAACATAAAAAAACATAATTGTGCGCACTTTGGGAAGGGAAAAAAAACATGTAGCTTTTGAGGTTTTTTACCTGAAGAGGCAAAGGTGAGGTTAGCAGGGAGTTTGCTGTATGAAAAGGCCCGCTGTATTAGGGCAGGAAGTTGGAGGGAGGGTCGCGTAAGCCAGTGGCCGGTTTACGTGTCGTGTCCCGTGTGAACGGGAAAAAGAGTCTGAACTAGGCACAAGGCCTGAAGAGATTTTAGGGAGAATAGAGGGAGGGAGGGTCGTGTAAGCCACTGGCTGTTAGGAAAGAAGACTTTTAGTCTTTCGGGCTGTGGCGGGGTCTGGCTCACCGGAGCCAGGTAGAATTAAAGGGAGGGCAGGGGCTCTAAGTGTCGTGTCCCGTGTGAACGGGAAAAAGAGTCTGAACTAGGCATAAGGCCTGAAGAGATTTTAGGGAGAACTGAGCAGAAAGCTGCCCATGTCCGCAGGCAGCTCTGAAGGCTGGAGGGAGGGTCTGTCACCAGTACAGGCAAAAGGGATGGAAGTGTTGCGGTTGCCGCCGCTGCTGCTATAAGGCAGGGCGCTGGCCCGCCGGGTACAGCAGCGAAGGCGCGTGGTAAGGCTGTGTTGGAAGGCGGTGCTTGTAAGGCAAGAGAGAACCATGTGGGTTGGGATAGAAGATGGCGGATCAAGGAAGGGCAGAAGTGGAACGGAAGTGGAAACAGACTTGGGCGGAAGAACATGGCGGATCTGAGAAAGGGGGAGGGAGCTAATTAGCAGAGCCGGTTGATTGTGGAACAAGTGACCGCGAGGCTAAGAAGTTGCATGTTGAAACGAAGGAAGAAGTATACTCATGTTGTCGGCCGTGGGGGGGGATTTTGGCCTGATCGCGAAGAAACGCTCGGCTAAAATAGATCAGAGGAGGCAGGGTGGATCGGGTTGCCGGGTGAACAGAGGAAGCGAGTAAGAAGCGCGTTGTTGCTATAGCGGCCGCGGGCTGAGGGTGCAGACAAAGAGCGTGCCGCTGTAGCGGTGATCGCCGTTCGCTGGCGGGGAGAGGAGAAAAGTGCGCAGAGTTAAGGATGGACTGAGGGTGCCGATGGACTGGAGAACTGCAGGTTTTTAGATCTGAAAGCTGAGGTTCCCAGAGAAGGGAGAGGAAGAGAAAAAGAGGGAGAGGGAGAGGGAGAGAGAGAGAAAAACTTCGCGACTCTTACCCATCCTGAGAGCAGCGGTGTCCGAGAGCAGAGCGTCCGCAGAGAAAGGAAAAAAAAAAAAAAAAAAAAAATAGCAATTCCCGAGAAATTTTGCCTTTTGAATAAAGAATTGCCCCACGTTGGGCGCCAAAATGTTAGAATTTAGGCAAAGTTTCTTACGCAGGGAATGCCATTTTAATAAAAGGGAAGTTTATTAGGGGCCACGCGTGGCAGGGGGAGAAAAAGAGAAAATGGGGAACGGACGGGAACAGGGGCAAGCGCGAACAGAGAGCGATTTCAGTCCGGGGGTGGCTTAAATAGAGTGGGGGGTCAGAGAGCCCCCCTGGAGTGAGTCCTTGTCCTATAGGCCAGCAGAGGTCAGGAGGTAGTGGCCAGGGAACCTGCTGGTCACAAAGCACCTGGGGAGGTGTGGCCTTCTTCCTGGAGGCGCAGCTTCTGCCTGGACTCCAACACTTAGACTTCAGTCTTCAGGCCAGGAGGCACAGAGAGAGGGCAGGTCACTAGATAGGCCCACTAGGGAGTGGCTGCTTGAGGAGCAGAGTGATCCCCATGGCTGGGAGTTTCTGTGCCTCTTCAGGGCACCTGTGTATGAGGCAAGCACCCTACCACTGAGCCACACCCCCAGCCCACACGTGTGTTCTTATGACCGCTTTGGCTCAGACTTGCTGAGCGTCTCACTGGGCCACAGCATCTCCTTTCTTCAGCAGAGGTAGAGGGAGAACTCGGCACCTTCTCTTATTTTCTCTTAGAGCAGTCTCTCATTGAATTTCCACCCCCTTGGGCTCCAGTCTCCTTGCTGTTCACTAGTATTGATCCCCTCGCCCCCAACTCCCAATTCTAGTGTTTCTACCAGACACACTCTGGTGCCAGCTGTTAAGATTGTAAAATTTCACCCCATTTTCCCAGATGACTCCTATTCTATCCTGTCTCATTTAGACAATTCTACAAAATCCAACTATGTCAGAGTCAGAAGCTACTTAGGAGATTTCTAGTCTAAGTTACCTTGTTGTCCACAGACCTGTTAGCTAGATTCAGGGGATCCATGAATCTAAAAAAATTTCATCTTTATTTTTACTAACTGAAATTTAGCATTCCCCTTGATTATGTTTGAGACAACCAACTAGGTAGTATTAGTACCATTAACTTTGAATTTGTCACCAATAGATATTCTCAAATCTTACTTCAGTGGTATCAGATAATTCAAAATATCATTTACATGCATCAGTGCTTTGAAATTATAGTAGTCATTAGACTTACTGCTAGATCATGTTATTTAGTGCATCATTATAGAAGATTATATCTTATAATATCCAATTTTGTTTTTTCATACCTATTTTGATAACTATGTTTCCATATAATTGATCCTCTTTACGATATTTACATACTTTATTGTGGGAATTAGAAAAAACCATCCTGAGAATATGCTGGAGTGCCAAAGAGATCCATGGCACAAAAAGAGAAAATTAAGAACCCTCGTCTAATTCAGTTCTGATTTTATCAAGGGAACTTGAGTCCCAGGCAGAGGAGGTACCTTGCTCACAACAACGCCACTGGTTTCCAACAGGCTGGCTTGGGAACTAAATCTAAAGAGGAGGAGGAAAAGAATGAGGAGGGCTAGGCAAACAGCAAGAGCTGGGTACAACGGCCTCACCCCAATAATGTAGTTGGGTAGCGTCTGCTCAGAGTCAGGATGTGAGTAGGTTGACGCCTTAACATAAGCTGTCTCTTCCATGGCTAGCCTCTCCCAACCCGGCTCTTGCCACCCACTGAAGAAACTCTGAGCAGCATCAAGGAAGAACTATTTCTCATTAGGACAAAGAGGAGTATAGTTTTCCAATTTAATAATAATGCTTCTGACAAAATTCTTGGTTCCCAAATGCCCTGTGGTCTCGAGAAAACTGTACTGATTCATAAACTTCTGTTCCACTATGAGGGAATCAATTACACTGGCAGTCACTGAAATGCTCCTGTATCGTCCCTAAAGAAAAGGGGGACAGTAAAACACCATGTGCCTGAAGGTCCTCTTTCTGTTCCTCAAGTTAAGTAGCTGAGTTAAGGAGACAATGACAGCAATCCTGAGCCAGAAGGTACAGACACACATTATCTTGAAGGACACAAGTGTCTCTTATGCACAATGGGAACTAAGGTCAAGTTCTTGTTATCTGTAGAAAGTACTTTGTTGCGTGTGCACCAGGACGGTTGCATTTTTTTTTTTCTTCCTCCCTTCAGAGTTTTATTTTGAAAATTTTCAAACCTGTAGAAAGGTTGTAGGGAGAGTGTAATGAATATCCAAATACCCTTTACCTAGATGAACCATGTCTTAACATTTTGCTTCTGTATGTGTGTGTGTGATACATGTGCATACCCACACAGACACACTCACTTTTCACTGAACCTTTGAGCCTTTAGAGAGTTACCTGCGGGCATTGTAACCCTCCACCCTACATCCTTCACATACATCTCCTAAAAACAGGCACCTTCTTTCATAACTGCAGTATAATTGTTACATTCATAAAATTTTACCATTGAAATTGACATACAACTTCACAACTGATATATCACTATCTAGCACACAATTCAAATGTCTTCATTTATCTCAGTAATGTCTAGTACATTTCAGATGCCCCTCTCCAGACAATCCAGGATTTTAATAAGGAGCTATCATTGGATTTGATTGTCTTATCTCTTTAGTCTCTTTTTAAAAAATTTAAATTTTTTTCAAATGTATTCTAATTTGTTGTATGTGATAGCAGAATGCATTTCAATTCATACTACACATATAGAGCACAATTTTTCATGTCTCTGGTTGTACACAAAGTAGAGTCACACCATTCTTGTCTTCATAGATGTACTTAGGGTAATGATGTCCATCTCACTCCATTGTTTT
Organism: Tamias sibiricus; assembly: GCA_025594165.1. Classification (NCBI taxonomy): domain Eukaryota; kingdom Metazoa; phylum Chordata; class Mammalia; order Rodentia; family Sciuridae; genus Tamias; species Tamias sibiricus. Next base: position 37,120,061 of record CM046672.1, read on the forward strand.
CCCTACCCCCATACCCCCTTCCTTCCCTCCCTCCCCTTTGCTCTATCTAAAGTTCAGGACAGTTGCATTTTGAGATGCAGGTAATATAAGAAAATTAAGCAAGTTAATGCTAATGATGCCACTTCGTCTGCAGCTTAATATATAAAACACATCTCGTGCTCCCTCCCCCCGCCCTCAACAGATTGAACCCAGGGCCACTTAACCACTGGCCCACATTCCCAACATTTAAAAAAAAATTTTTTTTTAAATTTTATTTTGAGACAGGCTTTTGTTAAGTTGCTTAGAGCCTCACTAAATTGCTGAGGCTGGCCTTGAACTTGTGATCAATGTAAGTAATACTTGGGAGGCCTCAGCCTTCCAAGCTGCTAGGATTACAGGTGTGTGCCACTGTGCCCAGCTAAAACCTCTCTTTAAGTGGGGAATGACCTGGGCACCATTGAAAGGATACATGTCACTCATCCAGCTGGCTGCCACTGAACACAATGCCACAAGGGAGAGGAGGCGCTGCTTGCTAACTAAGCACTTTGGGGGTCACAGGTGCTTCTGTTCAGCCCATTGCGACTGAACTTTTCTTGGAGCTGTTACTGATATCTTGTAAGCTTCCCCCAATAAACCAGATGTCTCTCATGCTGTCTCTGGGCACTTTCTTTGGCTTTCCTGCATCTTACCCCAGTGCCCTGGCACAACTAGACTGTGGACACGACAACACTCCTTCTACCGCCTCCCCATACACATCACGTATACTCTGTGGTCCTGGGGTTTTGCCTGTTCATGATTCAGAGCTTACAGACACTTCCATAGGTCCATCATTTTATATAAAATGTAGGATTGGCTGTGGTTGCCTGAGAAGGCTGGGTTTTCACTGTGAGCTTTTTAAGAGTCAATGCAAAGAAGGAAATAGGTGTATTACAAGATCATAAACTGACCATTTAAAGATAGAATTTAGTTGCTCACAGTTAGCATAGGTTTCCTGGTCCTGAGGATGCAAAGTAAGCTTTTGCACGTGCAGGGTGAGTTTCAATTCCCAGGCTGAGCTCTCTGAGCCTTGCTTACATCTTTAAGCTGTGAGTGGTAAAACTGAGGCCAGGACTCATATTTTCTGTTTGTGAAAATTTTTTGTTCTTTATTAGAAGGCTTGTTCTCCAATTGTTGCATGCGTGTGTTTTTGGTTCACTAATCCTGGTGTTTCTTCCACTTGTTTTAAAAGTCCATTCAAATTCCATACCACTTTCTAGAGCCATCTGATATCAGCTCTGTTTGGTCCTCCTCCTGTATCTTGCTCCTTAATTCATTAGGAAAACAACACATATAAGCCAAACCTGCTCTTTAAGCACATATTCCTATGTATGTCCACCAGGCAGACTAATGGCAACCCAGAAGGTGGATTTCTTATCTCTCAAAATGGCATGCCAATTTAAAAATGATTCACAAATGGCATCTACCATTGGTTGAGTGTTTACTATGTAAAAGGCAATATGCCCTTCAATCATGCTATCTGATTTAAACCTCAATTAATTTACAATGATTTGAGGTTAATGTTCTCATTTTGTAGTTGGAGAATTGAAATTTGGAAACTTTGATGTCAGATCTGATTCTAGAGCCCCTATTCTTAAGCACCACATGATATGGGTACAACTCCACACCGTAATTTCAAAGCACTTTTGGGCCAGAACTCGCTATCTCTTTCTCTGAGTCTCTGTCTTTGTAAAATTATTATTACATATAACTGATTTTACATATATGTGTGTGTGTGTGTGTGTGTGTGTGCATTTACATATATGTGTGTATATATATCCATATTTATTATATATAATTCCTTTTGAAGATTTCAGACAAGGCCTCACTTTGGAATGAAAGCCTCCTAGAAGCTCAGAGCTGGGAAAATTCTGTTTCAGCAAACATGGATTTCTACATGCCACCAAGCACTTTGGGCACATAGACTCCTGTTATATGCATATATCATTATTTACAAATGATGTGCAGGATATTAGACATGCAAATCACTGTATTAATGCATTTGTACTGATAAAAGAAAAACAATGAGATGTCTTAAATTTTAATTACATAACACCAGAGGGCAGAGAGGGCAAGAGATAAGGGAAGTTAATCAATAAACGGTTGCAGGTGAGACCAACAAAAACACTTTTTACGTTGAAACCTTGACTTCAATCCCAACAAGGCCGGCCACCAGGGCCACCGTGCCCTGCTTACAATACCTTTCTGCACCATTAGCTCCAACCAACCCAGAAACAACAGTGCCTTCTCCTTATGGACACCCCCTCCTGTCCCAAAGCTTTCCTCCCTTTGTGTGGTCCACAGCCCTGGCCCCTGCCTCTGTAGCCAGTATCGGGCATAGAGCTTTCCTTTCCCAGAGCTTATGAAACATACTCTCAGTGCTGGTCCTGGGGACATTCTCCTGCTGCTCCCCGGCCCTGTGATCATTGTTGTAGGAACTTGTCTCTAAACCTGGTCCTTTGTTTTTCTGGCTACCATTTGTAATGGTTCAGTAAATCCTTTTATTTCAGAGACCCTTATGTCTCCAAAGACTTGGTTTAATAGAACACAAAATGGAATGTTTAAAGGATGAGGAAAAGTAATGAGGCCTTCTGAAGTTTCTTCCTGTACTCCAGTAGGTTCTCATGCTCCCCTCTCCTCCCTAGCAGGTGTGCTCACCAGGCCAGCCCTCACTCCCTCACCTTGGACAAACCCATGCACTGTCTAAAATAGGAGCTGATCTATTCTGCACTGAAGGACTCATCTGGCCAGAGACCAGACAGCCTCTCTCTATCATTCCACTCCAGAATCTGTTCACTGAAAGATCAGGCTTGTCTTTATACCTAGTACCAGAAGACTGTCTGTCTTGGTAAAAATCCATCTCCTCCCACCCTTGTCTGAACATGGAGGAAAACTGCTCAGCATCCTCGGTTGGTTAACTCAATAACATCTGCACCTGTTTGGAAGACTGTGCAAGGCAGTCTGTGCCACGACTTGAGAAGCCCTCCCCACCAGGATTGTTGAGAAGATTAAGTGATCAAGAGGATAAAGAAGTTCAGGATACACAAAGGGCTGCCCAAATGTCAAGTGATATTATTAGCAGTCATCTGCATCCATGGAGGAAGAGATGGAGGTAAATGAAATGGGACACTTTAGATGTGCATAAAGAAAACGTCTGCTGGTCTCATCACTCCCCATGCCAGGGCACCTTCCTCGAAGGATCCATTTTCCCTCACCACATCTGTCTCCAGACCCTCCCCATTTCAGCTCCTGTGAAGTCAGTGAATTGTATCTCTAGGAAGCGGAGAAGCCAGAAACCACCAGCAGGGGGAGAAATTGACCAGCTCAAGAGTAGTAAGAGCCTTTGGCAGATAAAAAGACTACAACGAAAATGTCCTTAAATCCATGTGAGTTAGGTAGAGAAGATCTTCTAAAATGTCTAAATAATTCTTTAAAACAAATCAAGATTTGCTATTTCTGGATTGAGATTTTACTCCCTCCTAACCAATTCATTGGCCACTGTGAAATCCTTCTGCTAACTGAGAGAGGGCAACTATTCTGGGCAAAGTGCAAAAGGGACCCAAGGAATTCAACAAGGCCCAGGCTCCAGAGATAAGCAGGAAGCTTCTATGCAAAGTTCCAGTCTCCGACTTTTAGTCAATTCAGGAAAAAAGAATTGAGCTCAAATTGCCTTTCTATTTCTGGTTAAGTGAATGGGAAATAGATGATGAATGAATGAGATTTTCTCTGTTTTAAAGGTTGGATTCCCCTTCCCTCTCCCGAGTCCAGGGTTGCTTCACCTTTGTAGAAATAGAGAAATAAATGATAGGCATTGTCACAGGCAGGGGCCAGGAAGAGGGTGAGGAGGTGTGGCTACTGGTCTCAGCTTTGCCCCACACCAGTCGTGGCAGGCTTGTGGTGCTTGGAACAGGGCTGGAGGGAGGCCCTCCCTACCTCCCATACAAAGGTGTTCTGTGACAGGCCATGAGGAGATGGTTAGGCAAGCACATTGCATGAACTCTGACCCCAGAGGAGCTGATGGACTATCTTGAGAGGGAGCAGTGCCCTTTAATGTGGGCGGAGGGAATGTTGGCCCCCCAGAGTTCCCTCCTCAGGTGTGGTGGGAGTGGCAGTTGAATGGGGCAGTTGGAGAGCAGGGCTCCAGGCAGGTGGGACAAGAGAAGCCAAACCCAAGGTCCATAGAGAGAAGGAGGTCCAGGAAGTGCAAAGTGGACAGCAGGTGCCACCCTCTGTGCCTCATGACTTCTGACCCCTGCTGCTGTTTCTTCCCCTTCACCTGAGAACTCACAGTATTTCCTGTCCAGGTACAGTTTCTCTCTGTTGCAATTATTGGTACCAGTTAGTCCTCAGGGTCCTTGTCTCTCATCCCCAAGACAGGCTCCGGTGGGTGACACGATCACAGGTGGATGCCCTGTGGGAAGAAACAGGGGTCTGGGGCTCCCAGAGGGTCAAGGAAGCCTGGGCTCTTCCATTTTTGGAAACTCCTGGTATGTGAAAGAAAAGGCAGAAACACCAAGACAGGACTTCAAAATCTGTGATATACAAAAGCCTACCTTGAATAAATGAGGCCTTTCAATACACACCCCCCCCTCCCCAAACACACACACACACACACACACACACACACACACACACACCCCACAGTACTGTTCACAGTTTAATCATGAGGATTTATTTTTTTTAAAGGCCTTGAATTCATGGTGAATTACTGTGTGGCTCTCATACATTTAAAACAGGGGTTCTCATCTCTTAGTTAGGTCGGAGCATCTCTGCCCCGAAGGGGTGACCTCATTTGGAGAGGCCATCCCAGGCCAACATTTTAGGCCCTCGGGGGATGAGAGGCCTTGAGCACCACCTCACCCCACTTCCTTTCCTGCCCCCCCAGACTTTGTGCTGGCTCACCTGCCTATGCCTCCCTCTGCTCCTTCCTCCACTCCTAGGACCCTCACTCTGCCACCAGCCCCCCTCATCACTCAGGGATTCTTCTCTGGTCTCGTCTGCCCATACAAGTGCGAGGGACAGCCAACCTGGACCAACGGGAGAAGGGAGGGGTGGGGCCTGAGGAAAGCCTCCTCTGTGCTGGAAGCTGCTCAGGCTCTGGAGGAAGTTGGGGGTGGCTGTGAGACCATCAGATATTGCCAATTGGGGTGGTTTTAAATTAAGAAGGCATTCATTGGGCTGGGACGTAGCTCGGTGCCAAGGGGCTTATCTAGCATACACAAGGCTCTGAGTTTGATCTCCAGAACAACCACAGCATAGTCTCTTATCTGGGAAGGATTTTATGGTGAACGGAGTCCTAAGAAAGGACTTCCGTTGTGGGGCACCCAGGGAAACTGGAATCCAGTTCTCAAACAGGGAATTGTCAGTTTTTCAGGCTAGAGAGGCAGAAATGGAATATGAAGCAGTAGGTGTGGAAGATGTTTCTTCTCGAGATGCCCTCTGCACGTCTTTCATTCTCCCACCTTGGACAGACGTAAGGATAGGGAAAAATGATTCTACTTATGAGCAATAACAGTGTGTGATGCTAAATGCTAAGCAACCCAGAACCCCAGAATCAGGGAGCAATAAGGAATGATGGGGACTGTGGCTAAATAAAGCCTGAATGCCCTGTCCCCAAGGGTTATGGCCACTGAGCCTGATTTGACCATAGACACATGAGCATACAGAGCAACTGATTTTTCAGAAAAGCCAGAAGTTGTGTTCTCTCTCTCTCTCTCTCTCTCGCTCTCTCTAGTGTGATGTCTCGTAATTATTAAATGTTTTCCACACATTAAAATAAAAAAAGACTATAGGTTGTATCAAATGGGCCTGTAAGTTGTATAGGTCATCAACTTATTAGTTTGTGTCCTCTCTAAACAGAGCCCTCCTCTGCTTCCACCTGTCCAGTGTATTGAGGTTAGGTAAGGAACCCTCAGCCTGCAAGCAGAGAAGTGCACCAGGGATTTCTTGCCATCTCCTGCCAGCCCTCAGATGCTCTGAGTGGAAAAAGTCAGGGCAAGAACAGAGTCGTGATGGCCGCAGGGGCCCTGGCCTGGGCGTGTGCAGGCTCCGGGAAGCTCTTCTCAGCTCTTCCCTCCTCCCCCCATGGCTGCCTGCTAGCAGATTTCTCACTCTAGGCAGCTTCTCACTCCTGGCAGAGGATGGCATGACAGACGGGATAGAGACGTTAGCCAAAGCCGACTTCCTGATTTAAAAAGTCTCATTTCCCTCCGGGGCTGCCAAATTTAGCAAAGTGCCATTCCAGCTGCAAAGCTTCCAAGCTGTCTTAGGTAATCATAACTCTGCATTCCCTGTGGAGTGTTCAAGGAAATTACTCCCAGCACCAATTTCCTGTGCACTCTGATTACCCAAAACTGGCCAGGGAGGCTGGCCTTCTCTGTTGGACATCTTGGACTTAGAATCCCTAAAGACAAGCTGCTGACAGGTTGCTGCTGGGGCCTTTTGCCAGTAAAAATGTGAACCAAAAAACCAGAAATCATAGGTAAGGGTGCTGCACCAACAAGTGAGGCCTACTCTCAGGAGGCAGATCAGGCCTGAGGGGCTGGGAAGTTCAGCCTGGACATGAGAGAAACAGAGACTGGGTGGCTGGGGGCGAGTTGAAGGAAATGAAGGCCGTCCTAGAATATCAGAGGGCACCTAGAAAGGGCATAGATGTTGCCTAAATGGCTGAGACCATAGCAGTGGTTGCAGGAAAAACGCATTTGGTTCTACAGAGGGAAAAAATCGATTCCCCTTAGGGCTATTTCCTTTAAAAGTATTTAACTTTTAATTTTGAAATGGTTTCAAATGTACAGAAAAGTAGTAAGAACAGTGCTAAGAAATTCTGACTACCCTTTACTGAGATTTGCAAACTAATGTTTTGCTACAATTGCTTTACCAATCTCTTTCTATGCGTTATTATTATTTTTCTGACACATTTCAAAGTTAACTGTGGATATTTTGCTCCATTATCCCTAAATTCTTCAATACGTATTCTCAAAGAACATATGATCAAAATGATTCAAATATCCAATGATTAAAATCAGGAATTTTAACTTTGATAAAAAATTAGTATTCAAATATCTATTCAAATATCTCTAGTTGTCCCAAGAACACTTTTTAATCTTATTTTTTCAGTCCAGTATCCCATCCAGAATTGTGCATTGCTTTTAGCTGTTATGTCTTTTTAGTTTCCTTTAATCCAAAGCTTTTCCTCACCTTCCTTTGTCTTTCTGGATACTAATGGTTCTGAAGAGCCCAGGCCAATTATTTTGTAGAATGTGCTTTTGAGCTTGTCTGACATCCCCTCTAGATTCAGTTTATGCATTTCCTGCATGTGTGCTACATGAGGGCTGTCTTGAGAAGAGACAGGGGTCTGTTGCCAAAACTTGTTGAAGCATGATCAGTTGGCCAGAAGGAAATCCTCATATGGGTGGCTGAGTTTGCCATGTCTGAGGTCTTCTTGAGTTCTTATAATTCTTGGATTCTGTGATTCTTTCACCCCCAAATAATTTCAGTTGGATTTCGGAACTTGCAGTGAATTCTTTCTTCTGCACCAGCTAATCAGTTCTGCTTTGCTCAGGTCATGGCGAGCAGGAAAGTGGTCCAGAAGCTAGTGGAAGGTCACGAGCAACTGTCAGGGACCACGGCTTGATCACTCACCCGTGGTGTAGCGGTATTGAAGATCAGAATATGGTTTCAAGACTGTGCACAAAGGCCATGTCCATGTCCTGGTCTCTTCTTGCCTTTATGGTCAGAATTGGATTGCATTTACTCAAGGACCAATGACCCTTCTAAGGATGAGAGACCAATTTCTTTTCTGTTCTCAGCCTGGACATCCTTTTGAGTGGCTAGCAGCTCTCCATTGTCTCCCTGCAACAAATTCAGAAAGGCCAAGGGCATGGTGCTTTGGGTAGAGAAAACTCTGAAGAACTTTCTGATACACAAATAGACATTGTCATGGTTTGGATATGGGATTTCCCTCCACCCCCCCCCCCCCCCCAAAAAAGCTCATGTATTAATGCAGGAGGTAAAATGATTAGATTATGAGAGCTGTAGTGGATTAATCCATTTTATGTATTAATGATTTGAATGGATTACTGGGTAGTAGCTCTAGGCAGGTGGCTGGAGGAAGTGGGTCACAGGGGTCATGCCTAGAGATTATATATTTTGTCCCTGGCTTCTCCCTCCCTCTCTCTGTTTCTTGGCTGTGATGAAATGAGCAGCTTTCCTCTACCATGCCCCGTCCACCATGATGTTCTGCCTCTCCCTGGGCTCAGAGCAGTGGAGTTGGCTACCCATTGGCTGAACCTCTGAAAGTGTGAGCCAAAGTAAACTTTTCACCCCTAAGTTGTTCTTCTCAGGTATTTTGGTCACAGTGATGGAAAATTAACTAACACAGAAATTTTTTGGAAAGGGTTCTCCAGGAACATTTTAGCCTAGGTCTAGTCCTATGTAGGAACCAGCTGACCAGACTGCTATCTACATAAACGGGCAAATCTGAAGCCCTTTATTCCCAGCGTTGTTTTTTTTTTTTTTTTTTTTTTTTTTTTTTTTTAATTTGTTTTTTTGAGATATACATGACAGTAGAATGTACTTTGACATACATACATGGAATATAGCTTCCCATTCTTATGGTTGTACATGATGTGGCATTACACTGGTCGTGTATTCATATGTGAATGTAGGAAAGTTATGTCCAATTTATTCTACTGTTTTTCCTATTCCCCTCGCCTCTCCCTTCCCTTCATTCCCCTTTGTTTAATCCCATGAATTTCTATTTTTCCCTCCCCACACCCCTCATTGTATGTCAGCATCCACATATCAGAAAGAACATTCCACTTTTTGTTTTCTGGGATTGGCTTATTTCACTTAGCACAATACTCTCCAGTTCCATCCATTTGCCAGCAAATGCCATAATTTCATTCTTCTTTATGCTATCCTTGTTTCTTTTTCTTTTTGGTATCGGCGATTGAACTCAGGGGCACTTGACCACTGGGCCACATCCTCAGCCCTTTTTTGTATTAGAGACAGGGTCTCACTGGGTTGCTAAGTGCCTTGCCATTGCTGAGGCTGGCTTTGAATTCGTGATCCTCTTGCCTCAGCCTCCCAAGTGCTGGGATTACAGGCGTGCGCCACCACACCCGGCTAGCCTTGTTTCTTGACTGTCTTACTCAAGCTTGCTGCACATGATAAGGTCCTCTTAGGAACCTCACTATGCAGCTCCACAAACACACTCAGTCTTGGCCAAAAGCCTTGATCTGGGCTTTCTCTCCAACTCTTCTTTCTTCTCCACTCTTCTGCAATAACCCAGAAACAGTCTCACCTCCCCCAGGACATTCTTCCTATTCCATCCTCCTTCCAGATCATACTGGCCTCTCTGTCCTCTGATCTTCTGTAGCACACACGTTCTGCATGATTCAGTGACACTGAGCACATGCGGCCTGGTTGCGGGCTTTATGATTAAATATTACGACATGGGAGCATCCCTGTGTAACTTCCAGGTCGCATTCCCTACACCCAGAGGTAGCCATCATGTTGGATTTCTTAAAAATGAACTTTATTTTTTAAGAAAGTTTTAAATTTATAGAAAAATTGTGAAAATTGTAGAGAAAGTTCCCACACACCCCACATCTGGTTTACCCTACTTATAATATCTAGTATTATCACAGTATGTGTATTCTAATTCATAAACAAATATCGCTACACTAGCTTTTCTTAATTTTTATTCAATGTTCTTTTTATGTTCCAAGATCTCATCCAAGATACACTTTAGTTATTCTGTTTCCTTAAGTTCCTCCTGGCTGTGTCACTTGCTCAGACTTTCCTTATTTTTGATGACTTTGATAGTTTTGCTTTTGTGCTGGGGATTAAACCCAGGGCCCTCATATGTGGGAAGGATGTACTCTACCACTGAGCTACACCCCAACCCTGACCTTGATAATTGTAAGGAGCACTGGTGAGGAATGTCCCTCAACTGGTATTTTTCTCCTGTGTTTCTCAAGATTAGGCTGGGATTATAGGTTTTTGGGAGGAAGATTGCTCTCATCACATCATTTCAAGGGCACATGCTCTCCACATGACCTACCACTCTTGATACTGACCCTGATCACCTGGCCGAGGTGGTGGTTGTCAGGTTATCTTCACCATAAAGTTAATATTATTTTTTCTTTTCTATATTGTACTGAACTCCTGAAAGCATTGTATTCTAGTTAAGTTGTTTCTTGAAGGGTAATGGGTTGATAATTCGAGGCTGCTCTGAATGTATACTTAATTGGATAATTAAGTAAATGGATGGTGGGTGGTGAGAACCAGGTTTTTCACTTTTAGATTTGGAGTTTGTAGATAAGCAAGGGAGAATACTAGAATTAGGACAATTATGGCAATGGAATAGAGTTGGATAATCAGTATGCTTAGCTTAAAATAGATACAGATAGTTTCATATAGAAATATTTATAGCTATGTACATTTACACTAGCCAATATACACACATATATCCCTTGTTCCATCAGCTGAGAGAGTTCAGAAGCAAAAGCACTCCAAAACAAAGAACAAACCTAGTGCCCAGATCTTGGTTTCTAATATCATTTTCCAGTAAAAGAAGTCATGGGTACCTGGAGAAATGGAATTGTATTGCAAATACAGTTATTGGTAGATGAAATATATTTATTGTTTTGAAAGTATGTGAACTTTGTGCAGTTGTATCAGAGTGCATTTTTTCCCCAATTTACTTATTTTTCTGCTCTCAATTTATTGTGTGTGATATTTCACATAGGTTGATGTGTGGACCTAGTTCATTCATTTTTAGCATTGAATAGTAATATACTCTATTTATATTATACAATTTGTTCATCCATTTTTCTATTTGCAGATGTACGAGATCCTGAAAACAGAGTTATTTCAAATATTCTTGTAGAGGGGCCATAAAGATATTTTTGCATGAGATTCGATCCTCTGTGGATTGTTTCCTTGTGTTTTTCTAGATTAACTTCTGTGTTGACACCAGTCAATATGAGAGAAGAGAGGCTAGTAGAGATGGTGGAGAATTGTGAGGAAAATGAAAAAGAGCTTTCAAAGTTTGTGGCCACTCTGTATGTGATTTCTTGGAGAGGCAGAATTTCTCCTGTCATGACCATTTCCAAGGAGGATAAGGTAGCTTTGTTAGTAAGACAATCTTTAACTTGACCAGATAATGCCATATTGCTTTACAAATTAGTTGTACAATTTGTAGTCCCACCATCAGGATTTAAGGTTTGTTGTGTGAAGTTTTTAATGCTTTTTAATATTGCCTATTTGAAGAATGACAAATGGTTGTTACTGTGGTTTGGTTTTAATCCACAATTCCCTGGCACTTAGAAATTGAACATATTTTATTGTGTTTATTTGACTCATCTATCAATTGCCTATTTCTATCTTTTTCTCATTTTTAAAATTTAATTAATTTAATTTGTTATACATGCTTTTAGAGTACAATTCCTTTCATATTACATATAAAGAGCACAGTTTTCCAAGTCATTGGTTTTACACATACCATTTGAGTTTTTATACATGCACTTAGTATATTGATGTCAAACTCATTCTGCCATTGTTTCTATCCCCTTTCCCCTTTTCCTCCCCTCCCCCCTTTTTTCTATTTAACATTCCTTCATTCCTCTCACCCCCCCTCCCTTGCCACTATAATTCAGTATTATCCTAGCAAAGGAAATAATCGACCTTTGGTTTTCTGGGATTGGCTGACTTCACTTAGCATTATTTTCTCCAACTCCATCCATTTACCTGCAAATGCCATAATTTTATTCTCTTTTAGTGCTGAGTAATGTTCCATTGTGTATATATACCAAAGTTTCCCTATCCATTCATCTATTGATGGGCATCGGGGTTGTTTCCACAATCTAGCTATTGTGAATTGTGCAGCTATGAACATTGATGTGGCTGTGTCCCTGTAGTATGCTTTTTAAAAAGTCCTTTGGGTATAGACCAAAGAGTGGGATAGCTGGGTCAAATGGTGGTTCCATTCCAAGTTTTCCTAGGAATCTCCATACTGCTTTCCAAATTGGCTGCACCAATTTGCAGCCCCACCAGCAATAGAAGAGTGTGCCCTTTTTCCCACATCCTCGCCAGCATTTATTGTTTGTGTTTTTGATAGCTGCCATTCTGACTGGCATGAGATGAAATCTTAGAGTAGTTTTGATTTGCATTTCTCTAATTGCTAGAGATGTTGAACATTTTTTCATATATTTGTTGATTGATTGTATATCTTCTTCTGAGAAGTGTCTGTTCAGTTCCTTAGCCCATTTATTGATTGTTTTTTTTTTTTTTTTTTTTTTTTTTTTTTTTGGTGTAAAGGTTTTTGAGAGATTTATATATCCTTGAAGTTAATGTTCTTTCTGATGTGTATGTGATGAAGATTTGCTCCCATTCTGTAGAATCTCTGTTCACCTCACTGATTGTTTCTTTTGCTGAGAAGAAGCTTTTTAGTTTGAATCCATCCCATTTATTAATGTTTGGTTTTAGTTCTTGTGTTATAGGGGTCTTATTGAGGAAGTTGGGGCCTAATCCAACATGTTGGAGATTTGGGCCTGCCTACTTTACTTCTATTAGGTGCAAGGTCTCTGGTTTAATTCCTAGGTCCTTGATCCATTTTGAGTTGAGTTTTGTGCATGGAGAGAGATAGAGGTTTCATTTCATTTTCTTACATAAGGATTTCCAGTTTTCCCAACACCATTTGTTGAAGAGGCTGTCTTTTCTCCAATGTATGTTTCTGGCAACTTTGTCTAATATAAGATAACTGTTTTTTGCTATTAACATATTGAAAATTCTTTATGATTTCTGCATCTAATTCTTTATAATTAAATGCATCACATTTATACCAGCATGTTGCTTATCTTTTTAATCTTTTAAACATTGTGTCTTCTGATGAACAGACATCTGTAGTTTCAAACTCATGACTTACTTTTTGAATTTTCTTTAAGAAATCTTTCCTTATTTGAAGATCATAAGTACATCTATTAATTTCTTACTGTTAGTATGGTATTTCCTTTTCCAGCCTTTTAGTTTTAACCATTCATGTCTTTATATTTAAAATACACCTCTTGTAGGCAGCATATCATTGGGGATCTTGATTTTATAACTTGTCTGACAATCTTTGTTTTTAACTGAAATATTTAGTCCTTTAATATTTAATGTACTAATTGCTATGGTTGGGTTTAAAGTCTATGGGCTTGCTATTTGTTTCCTATGTATTCCTTCTCTTTCATTCCTCTGTTCTTCCTTGCCTATCTTTTTTTTTTTGGGTTAGTCTATTATTTAGTGTTCCATTCTATTAACTTGATTAAAACTTTTTAGCTTTAACCCCCCTTGTAGTATTTTTTTTTTTTTTTACCCTAGGGATAACACCATACTGTGGTTCACATTATACTGCGTGCTGTTGTGTGCTAATTTCTCCTTGCGTCGGGGAGAACTACTGTCAGGCTCATCATCAGTGATCCATTTGACAAATAAGTATTGAACATCTAGTACACACAGGGACTGGGATGGGTGTTATAAATATAGCTGTGAAAGAGACTGACGTGAAGCTCACAGTCTGTTTGGGTAAATAGAAAAGTAAGTGGGGAAGTTTTCCCAGAAAAGGACATGTCTGAAACGAACCTTGATGGCCGAGCAGGAGTTGGTTCAGAGACGCAAGGGAGAGGAGATTGTTCTGGTGGTGGCAGTGGTGAGTACAAAGACCCCAAGGCAGGAGGAGTTGGCACTTTGTTCGAGGAGTGTTGAGACTCTCATGGTGCTCAGTGCTAGTTGGTGCCAGCTGAGAGTGGAGTGCAGAGTAGGGTAAAGGTTAGAAATAAACTTAGTGAATTTGATTGGAAGCTTTTAATTTTCTGATTGAATTAGGAATCTAGAAGTGGGTCTGTGGTATACATGACATGTAATGAGTATTCACCAACTGAATGACTGCAGAAATTTTGAACAGATCTACTGCATGTGTCTCTTCCAGCTGACTACAGCCTTTCAGTTTCCACTTTGGAGAATTTGTCTTTTTGTGATAAAGACATTTTGATTTTCAAAATATTTTGTAAGAAAAAAAAGTCATCATAAACCTTGGGATTTCCCAAGGTTTTTGCAGAAAGGAGTGAGTCTCAGCTTCCCTTGTTCCTAGACTGCCCCAGATGAGATAGTGACATACTTCTCTGTATATACTGGAGTAAATCTTTCCTCTCCCTGGGCCTCTGTTTCCTTTTCTGTATAATAAGAAATTTGGAAAAGCTTGAATCCAAGGATGCTCCTGGCTCTGCCATGCTATATGTTTATCCTACCTTGGTGGGAATTGGTATATTCAAACTTACAGAGACAACTCGTGTGGGTGTGACCCCTTTGTATATATAATATTATAGCCTCTGATTGCAAGTGACAGAAACCAACTCAACAGAGGCGAGGTTAAAATTAAAAAAAAAAAAAAAAAAAGGAGAATTTATTTCTAGGATATGGGGAGAGGGATGTCATCCTAAAGAAAGAGTAGCTTTTAAGTTCCCAACCAATTCAACATAGGAAAAGAAGGGAATGAGTGCGTAGGAGATTAGAGAATGAGGTGTTTGGTTTGTGGACTGGACATCCCACACCAAAAAGTGTCCTCGCCAACTGGGTTGTTGGATTCCATTGGGGGTAGTGGCCACAGAAGTGGTAGAAATGTGGGTCTGCCCAGATGGGGCTGGTCCTGAGAGGTTGAACTTCTCTTACCAGTAGGAATCCAGGTAGAGGGGATGTGGATACACAAGCTTCTGGAGGTAATCTGGGAGAAAAAAGGGCATGTGGGGGTGAAAACCCTCACATTGGGTCATGCTAAGAGAGTAAACGCAGTTTCTTAGAAATCTTTTTTTTTTGCCAGGCTGGGATTCAGCCTGTTGGGTTTTCTGCTCCCCCTCAACCCAACACGAGAAAAGAAGAGGAACAAAATGTTCTTACTAAGAAGGAGGTCTCAGGATGGAGTTAAGGGATGTGGTGGGGCTTCTGGTCCTACACCTGCATAAATGTGGATGGCTAGTTGGTAAAACCAGGTCTTTGAGGTCAATGCAGAGGAATAGGGTGGAGTAGGAGCTGTCTGATTCTACTCCAGATGTCTTCATTTCTCAGTGACCCTTCCCCATCTCTCTGCCACAGAGTAAAAGCGTCCCTAGGCTTTTGGCCTAGGGCTCCCAAGAGCCCTCATGATGGTTGGGGAAGGACCCTATCTTATCTCTGATCTGGACCGGCGAGGCCAGCGGAGGTCCTTTTCAGAGAGATATGACCCCAGCCTGAAGACCATGATCCCGGTGCGTCCCTATGCAAGGTAAGTCAGGAGGAGGATTGGAGTGGGGTCAGGACAGGGCCTGACACAGGAATAGCTGTGAGCCCATCAGGAGAATGGGCACTGCCCTGCTAGCCCCATGTGCTGCTCTGCATGTCCTTTGTTCATCTACCCATCTATCTGCACTCACCTCCTGATCTCTCACCTCCTGTCTCCTCCTGTCCTTTGATGAAGGGGAACCAAGAGCGAACATTAAAAGAGAACTTTTCATGTGCCAGGACCTGCACCAGGGCTTTGAAAACTTCTCATTCACTCTTCACAACCACCTGGAGGCATTGGTATTGTCTTTATCTGATAGGAGAGGAAACCGAGGCACAGAAAGGTTAAATAACTTGCCTAAATGCAGCCTTTACTTTTTAACAAACTTTCTCCAACACTTAGTGACTTACTTCCTCCACACTTGGTGGCTTAAGACAAATTGCCACTTATTTAGCTTATAATTTTATGGGTGGCCCATAAAGTAAAGCAACTTGGGCTGAGTTAGTTGGGGTAGTTCACCTGGTCTTAGGCATCTGTTGCCCGGCAAGGTGATTGTGCACCTGGGGGTTGGCTGGCTGTTGGATAGAGGTCCACAGGGCCTTGGCCACTCACTCTTCAAGAAGCAGGGACAAAGATTTAGGGAGAGTGAGACAGGGAAGGAATAAAAGTCAACATGGGATGGGTCCCTGCTATGGGCAAGGGGGACTGGACTCCTCCTGAGAAGAGTCCAAGCTCTTACCCAAAGGATGTGAGGTGGGAGCATTTACCCATGGTCTAACATACTCTTAGTTCAGGTTTGACTCTGGGGGAATTAAACCCCTGCAATTCTGGGCTGCACTAGTGCTCCTGAGAAAGCTCTGAAATAATGGTGAATAGACACAGTATGCCTTTGATGAGAGGTGGATGTAAGGGTACCTTTACAACATCTGCTGCCTATATAGAGCTCTGGCATCTGGAACATTGAGTAATTGGTAGCTAATGTTCTGTGTCTTTGACTTTTATTCTTAATTGGTTAATTCCTCAAGGGCAAAAACATTGGATTTTCGTCTTAGGAACTTTTCCTTTTCCTTCTTTTCTCTTTCTTTTCTTCTTTCTCTTGCTTCTTTTCTTCTTCCCTTCCTGTTCCTTCAATGTCTTCATCTTCCTCCTCTTTCTCTTCAGTTTCTTCCTCCTCCTCTTCCTCCTGGCTCCTCTTCATTTCTTCTTCCTGCCCCCTTTGCCTTCCCTATCTTCCTCCTTTATCCGATAGGTAATATTTATGTAGCACTTTGTATGTGTTGATGCATTCAGTCCTCATGATAAACTGAGAGTTTCCCTTCAGCCCTTGCTTTCTTGGGATGCCTCGCCTTCTGTAGCATGCCCTGCTCTGGACTTTACCAGTCCTCTGGAAAGCAAAAGATAGGTACTTGACCCCTCTGATGGTCAACTAATGGGTCTTTTGCTTCCTCATTTGTCAAATGTGGCAAGTGCCCTCCTACCCATGAGATGATCATGAGGCTCAAGCTTTGGTGAATTGTTCAACAACCAGTTCACTGGAAAAAAAAATCACTGGTTTATAACATTTATCAATTATTATTGTGTAAATACTCTACCATGGTCAATTTTGAGCCACCTATGTGACGCTACTGAATATGAAGTTGGGAAGAGATACGTGGTAGCATACCATCCTATGGTGTTTCCATTATAAAGATGATAAATAGATGCAAATAACTTCAAGAAAACAGATAATAGTAACATCATTAGGAAGTGATGAGATCTGAGTGTGGAGCACCTTGTCTTTAGGATAATTTATTTAAATTTATGTAACTTAATTTTGAATATTGGCTGTGTTTAGCAATTGACTTGCAAAATTCCTGAAAATTTAATAATGTCTCTCATGAGCTTGTATCAGCTGGCCCCAGGGTTAACGAATGCAAGTCCCAGGTTCTAAGTGTGGCTGTGGTTCTTATTGTGGTTACTAAGTCAAGCCAGGAGGCTGGGGCACTGACCCCAACACCAGAAACACTTGAGTATCGCATTTGTCTGTAGGTTGGCATCCAACCCGGTAGACGATGCAGGGCTGCTCTCCTTTGCCACATTTTCCTGGCTTACACCGATGATGGTTAGAGGTTACAGGCACACGCTGACTGTGGACACCCTGCCCCCGCTGTCACCATATGACTCATCTGACACCAACGCCAGAAGGTACCTGGATTTGCTTCGGTCCCCTGGGGAGAGGCGCCCACCCTAGGAAGAGGTCCTGTGGGCCCCTTTTGGTACCTCCCAAATTTCCCTGTATGGGATTGCCGCACACAGCAGATGGTGATCCTTCTCAGTGGCTGCTCTCGGAGGCTTGGGGTGACTGCCTGCCCTTCTTGCCTCAGGGGAGGTGAGGATTGGGCACGGTTGGTTGGAGAGCTGCAGTCTGAGGCTCTGGATCCTTCAGCTCCTTTGTAGAACAAAGGTGGGTGGAAGCTCGCTCTGCTGGGTGTCGGTGGGCCCTGCCTGGAGGCTGCATCGAGCTTTCGGCATTGTGTTGTGTCTCATTTTAAAAATCATTATTGGACTTCTATATCACAAAAAGCACGTAGGCTGAACACAACATGACTGCCAGTGTTTGCCATTTTGACTTGTAAAAATGTAAATGTCATTGGTCCAACCTAATTCATGTTCATTATTAAAATGTTAAAGCAACAGAATTTAAGCAGTGCAAGTATCCCTAGCATATTCTTGCTTCCCACGTTAGATGTTAAACACTGTTAAATTGTTGATGTGGTTCATTCCAGAATCTTCCAACTCTGATTACATGCCCTGTGCCATCATCCTCTACAGGGCAATGCCCCTTCTTTTTCTCTCCCCACTCACAGGTTGTGTTTTTTACATTTAAAGACAAAAGTGAAACGTCCTCCATAGTTGTTCATCACTTTGCTCTTTTCAGCTGGAAATGCACAAAGACTTGTGCACATCTACACAGAGACACCATTTTTATTCTTTCCAACAGTTGCGTTGAACACTGTAGTTCTGAAGACCAAGAATGTCTTAAACAAGGAAGAAGTTCTCAAAGGCCCTTGTGATTTTTCTCTCCTGGAAGTTGCCCTATCTTTGGCCACATGGGGGTAAAGTGCAGGGCATAGCTTGGAGTAAATACTTACAGGGATGGGAGTGTTAGCTGCAGCCTTGCCATTGCTTCTACAATGGTGCTTCCCCTCATCTCTGCCCTGAAGACATCTCAGCTACTGGCAATTTCTAGAATCTACTGTCTGGAGAAAGTTGCCAGGCAGCACTGAGAGAAAAGGGCTTGACCAGTGTTTGTGGAGCACTGGATTTTCCTTCTAGCTCTCTGACCAGTATCTCTCATTTTTATTGTGCCCAACATCAACTTAGATCCTCCTCTATTTCAAAAGCTTAGACACCAAGCACATGTGGGCTACTCAATGATGTATTCATTTCTAGTCCTGGCCTCTCTTCCAGATTCAGAATCTACATGCCCAGCATGACACTGGACAGTGTCATTTGAGTGACTCACAAGCATCTTTATCTAAATTTGCATTCTCTGTGTGTGTGTGTGTGCATGTGTGCTGTGTGCTGGAGATTGAAACCAGGGCCTTGCATGTGCTAGGCAAGTGCTTAAAGCTGCATTAGTGGCCTCAGTCCCAATGTGGCAATATTCTCCTCTTCCTCTTTTCCCTGACTCCTTAAACTCCATTCTTGGTCAAGCCAAGAAATTGGGATCCACCCTTGGTTTCTCTTCTCCATTCCCCCCAACTCTAATTCGTGGATAAGTCCTGCTGTCACTCCTTTCCACCTTTCTTTGTGTCCACTGCTCTCCTGTGCATGCCACTATCACCTCTCACCTGGATGCCAACAGTCTCCTACTGTGGCATCCTTACCTTTCCCTTGCTCCCCCAATAATCCATTGCTCTCACAGCAGCTGAGTGATCTTTTCGATATGTAAACTGATCCTGTTATATTGGCTTAAAAACCTGTGATGGCTTCTCTTGCACTTTAGATTGGAATACAGTCTAAACTCCTTGTGGAAGCTGTGAGGTCTCAGGAGATTTGGCCTAGCGGTGCCTCCCAGCCTCTTGCTTCACATGCCACTCTCTTGTCACCCTGGTCTTTCAGATCTTTGAAATGGACAGTCTTCTTTGCCTTGGAGAAGAGCTGGCCAGGAGGTAGCAAAAACAAAGGCAGAATGTGCCCAAATGCCAGCTGTTCATACCAGGTGTGTCTAGGCATTGCCCTCTGCCCCTCCTGTATGCTACCTTCCCAGGCAAAGAAGAAAGGAGAATCCATGCTGCTTGTCTGAAGGAACAAGGGCTGTCTTGTACACCCTGTCAGGGTTTGCCCACCAGAGCAGTTTTAAATGGCAATGTCAATCTCTTTTCTGTTCTTTCATGGCAGATTTCGGATCCTTTGGGATAAAGAGGTAGAAAGGGTGGGTCCCGAGAAGGCCTCCCTGGGCCAAGTGGCCTGGAAATTCCAGAGGACGCGTGTCTTGATGGATATCTTGGCCAACATCCTATGCATCATCATGTCAGCCATAGGGCCGGTGAGTGGGGGCAGCCCTTCTTTTGCCTGGTCTCCTAGGTCCCCAGCTGGGCAAAGCATGTCATTAGTTACTTTCTTTACGAACTGGTGGGTTTAGTACATTGTCATTATCTTTGTGCTCCTTGGGGGCGAATTTTCATAAAGTTAATCCTTGTTGAGCGCAGCAGCCACTGAAATTAATTAAAAAGTTTGCCTCATAAAGTCGGCTTGCTGATATTTATCTGAGGCCTCGTATCCCAACCTCCACCCCCAGCGGGCCTCTCCTCTCTCCACCGCGCTGTTTTACAGACGGTTCTCATTCACCAAATCCTCCAGCACACCGAGAGCTCCTCCAGGAAAGTCTGGGTTGGCATCAGCCTGTGCATAGCCCTTTTTGCCACCGAGTTTACCAAGGTCCTCTTTTGGGCCCTTGCCTGGGCCATAAATTACCGCACGGCGATCCGGTTGAAGGTGGCCCTCTCCACCCTGGTTTTCGAAAACCTGGTGTCCTTCAAGACATTGACACACTTCTCTGTTGGTGAGGTAAGCTTGTCCCGAAGAAGTCTACTTTTAGAAAATTAATTCTGAGTTTTTAAAATGTGTGAGAGGTCTGGATGGAGCCCTGGCCTCTCTTTTGATTATCCACATCCTGCCCATCATGTCGCATCTCAGAGGTGGTGGGGATCAAAACATGGGAACACTTCAGAGAGAAGAGGAGGGCTCTGTTCAAGCTGGGGAATTGGGAAAGACTTCCTAGTTACAGCTGGGACAGGCCTCAGGGGTGACTTCATTCTATCCCTTTGATTTTCAATGAAGAGCACATTATACGTATTCAATAAAATTGATTGATGGATGGAGCCAATAATTCCAAATTGTGTAGCATTTGGGGGTGCCAAAGCCATAATGAAAATCATGCCTATTGTACTTCAGTTGACATTTTCTTAAGCCCTTAATCCTCAGCAATAAAATCCTTGCTGCTTATTCAAGAAAATTTTCCTAATCAAGGGAACCCCAGGTGGCGTGAGTTAAGAGAAAGGGCTTGCTTTGCTCTTACAGTTGTCTTTTCAGTGTGTTCAAAGAGCCCCGTATCAATTATAATTAGATTCTGAATGTAACAGAAACCCCCAAATAACTGTGGATTAAACAAGATGAATTTATTTCACCATTTAAAAGGAGTCTGGAAGAGAGCAATCCAGGGCAGGCAGGAGGAGTTCGGGATCCTTCTCTTTCTTCATCACTGTCTTAGCATGTAGTTCCCACAGTGGTTCAGGATAGATTCTAGAGATCGCAGCCATCCCAACCATGTTTCAGATAGTTGGTGAAGGAGAGAAAAACAAAAGGGGCGTGTCTTCCAAGTTTAGTTAGTTCCTCTTAAGAACCCATACCAACATCCTGTGACACACGTTGACTTGTATCTCACTACGCCCTTCCCACAGTCACCCCTTCCACCAAGGAGGTTGGGAAGTGTAGTCTTTTAGCTGGGCATGTACTGCCTGAACTCTGCTGCATGAGAAGGTCAAGTAGACACAGAGTAGGCAGCAAGCAGTCTTTCCAGCATGCTCCTAGATAGTTTTATTACTCTTTTTTTTGGGGGGGGGGGGTTACCAGGGATTGTGCCCAGGGGTGCTTAACAACAGAGCCACATCCCCAGCCCTGTTTTGTATTTTATTTAGAGACAGGGTCTCAGTGAGTTGCTTAGCACCTCACCATTGCTGAGGCTGGCTTTGAACTTGCAATCCTCCTGTCTCAGCCTCCCCAGCTGCTGGGATTACAAGGGTGCACCCAGTTCTATTACTCTTTAGGATTCTCGGTCCTAGAAGACTGGCCTCTCCAAAGTCATACCAGAATGAGACCACAAAACTCATCAGGTCCACAGCCCCATTAGCCTTTCAGAAAACCCTCCATTGAGGAGATGTTTGAGTTACCCTTCCCAAGCCTGAACCCATGTGCTTTCTTTCCAGGTTCTGAATATACTATCAAGTGATAGCTATTCTTTGTTTGAAGCTGCCTTGTTTTGTCCCCTGCCAGCCACCATCCCTATCCTAATGGTCGTTTGTGCGGTGTATGCCTATTTCATTCTGGGGCCCACAGCTCTCATCGGGATATCCGTGTATATCATATTCATCCCTATCCAGGTAATGGCAGACCTCTGCAATTGGGACCGCTGTACATTTGCATTTGCATTCACGGAATTGGATAGAAGGCTTCATTTCTGGGGCTTTGCACTTGCAGGTGTGCTTTCTTTTGCTGGCACAGTGTAGTTTTTTAGGAACTTGAAATTGAATACTTTGGGGGAAAGGATCATGCTCCTTCAGTTTGCTCCGGCACTCCCCCTTGCATCCTGGCAATTCATTATGTATCACCTGCCTGGTCCCCAGCGGTTTCCCCCAGGCCAGGTCATCTGCCAAAGCTCAAGGGAAGGACTCAACTGAGACGCTCAGCTAACTTCTCTTAGAACTTTTCCTCGCACTTGTGCTCCAGTCCCTGAATTTTTAGGCCAACTGCAACTCAGCAGTTCTCCCCAAACACAGTGTTTGTACCTTGCTTTCAGATGTTTATGGCTAGGCTCAATTCAACTTTCCGAAGATCAGCAATTTCGGTGACAGACAAGCGAGTTCAGACAATGAATGAGTTTCTGACCTGCATCAAGCTGATTAAAATGTACGCCTGGGAGAGATCTTTTACGAATACCATTCAAGGTAGGGTAAGAAACTGCTGAGAGAACCACTTAGGCTGTAGAAGGTGTTCTTCTAGGGAGTTTTTAAGGTTCCCAGGGCCAGACATTGCAGAAGTGAGTTGAGGGAACCCCGTGAGCTACTCTGTGGGTTCAAGGATTTTGCCAAGGATTATGGAGATTTTATAAGAGAGCCAGGCATCTGTTGTGATGAATCCAAGGGTGAGTGACATATGGTTTTGATTTTACTGGGGCACGGGTTCCTGGCATGACCAGTACCTTTGACAAAAATAATCCACTAACATTGTCAGCAATAGAGGAGCTGCCTCAAGCTGTTTCCTTGACTTATAAGAAGTCTACAGACACACACACTCACACACACACATCTCCTCACCTGCAGCAGCTTCGTGTTTGAATGGCCCACTGACTCAACATTTCTTGGGAAGATATGAAGATGCATTTTTAGTTTTTTTTTTTAAGATGATATTAAAACTATTTCAATCAAATATAAATGCAAATCTTAATTGCAGGGACATTTCCATAACTGCTGACATGGACTCAGGTGGTTGGCCAATTAATGATCTGAATCACTGTTACAATCGACTCTCTGGATCTACAATTACACTTTTGCATCAGTATGTAATTGGGGCTGAAGCTGTGCGTCTGCACGTCACGGGAGGGCTTTAGAAAACCTGCTTCTGAGCTTGCTGTAGGAAGTGGGGACTCTTTTTGAGGGCTCAGACACACTTCCTCACATTCTGAACTCACTTCAATACAATCCAATTTGGTTTCGTTAAATTTCATTCCATTTGATTTAATTCAGCTTAACTCAATTTAACTCAAATCAGTTTAATTAAAAAAAATCTAATTCCTACTATGTGCCAGATCATGGGAGTTACACAAATGTTCAGGAAAAGGGTTTCTGATTTTGAGATTAAAGGAGGTAGAGATAACTAAACTCATAAATAGCCCCAAATTTGTTGGCTCTGGCTCCAGAATGTACCTGGGATCCATCTGCTTCTCTCCACCCCACTGCCACTCCAGTCCAAGCCAATCTCCTCTCCTGGGCTATGGTGAGAAGGGTTAGATGTGCCCCCCTCCTGCTTTTCACCTTCCCCCTCAATGCATTAGGCACCAGTGTGACCTTTTAAAAATGCCAATGAGGTCCTGCCAGAAATTCTTTAGTGGTTTCTTATCACACTTTGATTTTTCAAATTTAGATGTTTTGAATTAAGTCTAAATTCCTTATAGGTTATTGGGTCCTACTTGATCTGGTCCCCGGTGGACTCTCTGACCTCACCACATTTTAGAACAGATTCCGAACCTTTTGTTTCTTGAGCAATGTGTCACATCCTTCACACCTCAGGATATTTGCACATGCTCTTTTTCTGTCTGGAACCCCTTCACAGTGACTCTGCCTTGAATTTAGGTCTCTTCTCAATGGGACTGACTCTGGACCGGAGCCCCAAACATGTCTGTGCTCTACCAATGCTTCTTCATCACTTTACCTTGGTCATTTCTTTGAGATCATTCAATGCAATTTATAATTATCCTATTTAATTGTTTCTTTCTTTATTGTTGATATCCCCCACTGGAAGAGGGCCAAGACCCTATTTAATCCTACATTCCCCAGCACCAAATGCAATGCCTGTCATGTAGTAAACATTGAATTAAAATTTGTTCAATTGAGTGAGCACCTGAATTGATTATTCTATAAGATAAAAAGGGGAAGTGCCCCAGGAAGATCTGAGAGAAGCTGCGTGGAGCTCTGGGGGGAGGCACACCAGGGCGGGGAGGTCAGGAAAGGCTTCCCGGCAGAGGTAAACTTCAGGTAGGCCTTAAGGACAGGAAGGATGTGGACAAAGCTCTGGATCCCAGTAGAAGTGGGTTCCCATTCTCCCTTGATCACTTAAAAGGCAAATTAGTTAACTTGTTAAAGTGGTGTCCTCTCCTGTCAAAAGGGCACCATAATAGCCTCTCATCGAGGTGGTGAGAAGAACCTACAGAGATGGGGCTGTAAAGCTCTGAGTGGCGCACCTGGCTTGCAGAGCACACTCAGTAAGAACAGCCACGGCGGCTGCACAGTTGATGTGAAAGGGCTTTTGCCGATGAGGCTGGAATTGGGGCTGAGAACTGTGAGCATCAGGGGAAGGTGGCTTGGATTTAATCTGTGAGCAGTGCAGAGTTCTGGGTACCTTGCAGTCTCCGGGAAGGGAAAAATACTTTTGAGTGTTGGTGGCTGGTATGGGACACTGGACAGGGCCTGGCTTTGGCAGTCTCTGGGTCAGCAATATTTATAAACTTTTTTTTCAACGAGTTCCCAACATTTGTAAGTAGAAAGACAGCTCACAAAGGTCCGTGTCTCAAACTTCAGAAGAGTTGAAGGTCTGGTATCACTGGGCTCCCAGGCACTCATTGTGGTCTGGGCTCTTCATCGGGTCACATTCCCCCTGGTCTCACTCTCTCCTCACTCCTGTCATTTACAGTCCTTGCCTTGCCTCTGTAGGCATCGGGGCCTGCGACTCTTGACACATAGAGTAATGGGACAGGAAGGGACCTTGGAAACCATCCGGTTATGGCAACTGACTCTTGCGTACTTGACATACAAAACAAGACCACCTCAGACTGCTTTCTATTTCACAGATATAAGAAAGAGGGAAAGAAAATTACTGGAAAAAGCTGGATATGTCCAGAGTGGAAACTCGGCCCTGGCCTCCATCGTGTCCACCATAGCCATCGTATTGACATTCACATGCCACATCCTCCTGAGGCGCAAACTCACCGCCCCTGTGGTAAGAACATCTCTAGACCTGGCCTCTTTTGTACCGTGCCCCTGGCAAGACCCAGGTGGAAAGTCCCTTCCCCACTTTGTTAGACCCTGGCATCAAAGCACCCAATCACAATAGGCCACACTATGCCAGAATCCAGTCCAAAGTTTTAAAACAGCTGCTTCAGTGACCAGGATTCCAGGAGATCCTAACCATGACCCTTACCCTGTTCGTGGCAGGGCAGGGGTAAATAGTTAACAATGGGATATAATTTTATGTTTGGGGAAAAGATAGAAACCAAAATAGCACCTGGATGTTTTATTCATATACTGTATACTACAAGAAGGAGAATTTGAGAACATTCTCTGGGTCAAAGGATTTGGAGGTCTTGGGGAGAGGCAGTGCTGGGGTCTGGGCCCATCTGACTTGGGAGCCGGGTCTGCCCTGTTTGAATCCTGACTCCACTACTTCCTAGCTATGAGTTATGGCAAATCTTTGAACTTCTCTTGCCTTGGTTTTTATTATCTTGTAAGAGGAGGATAATTGTCCCTATCAGTGCCGTTGTGAGGACCGAATGAGTCATTTTATACAAAGCATGCAGAATCACCCCTGGCCCTTGAGTGCTGTATCAGTGTTTGCTGTTCTTATTAGCCTGATTCTCAACCGGGCCAGGCAAAAGTGGGTTGCAAGCCTCAGGGCAGGGGGGAGCCAGGATGAATGCGAGATGTACTTGCTTTTTACAATGGACCTGAGCCTTCGAAGGTAAAGAAACACAGAGCCAGAGAGAAAATGGCCCTTGGCTAAACTAAAGAAAAAAGCAGCAAAGGTATTAAAGGAAAATGTCTTCAGGACAAGTACTTGGAGGAAAGTGAACAAAGGTTAGGGAGACAGATGGAGAGAGGGAGAGAGGCAGAGAAGGGGAGAGAGAGAGAGCAAGAGCGAGATGCTTTTATTTTCTCAAGTTCTTCAGCAGCTCGTACCCAGTTTCCTTTCTGGAATAGTCTAGGGATTTGAACCTAGCCACGAACCCAAAGCTGAAATCAATGGTAGCGATGAACTGAAGGCTGAACAGAACACTGCCCAATTACTATGCCTGCTTTCTATGTTCCCAGTTTTTTTCTCCAGCAATAGCACATCAAGCAAATCGATTTGAAACCAAATTAAATGCATATAGTTAATATTTTCTACTGTGATGGTTTAGAAGAAATTTAGACCTAAACCAAACTCTCTGAATGCAAAACTCTTATTTATTTGGATTCAGAATTCCTTGTAGTCACTTCTTTTGCTAGGACCATGGTCAGCTCAGATGGTTTTGGTCATGTCAAATAGCCCAGGTGCTCCGTTAACTAAGGCCTCGGAGCAAAGATGGTGCTTTGGGACCTGAGAGAGCTGCTTTAGGGGTGTATTTAGGACCAGATGTGATAGAAGCATCCTTCATCATCCTCTTAGCAAAGTAAGTAGAATTAGTTGAAGCCTTGGACCCTGTCCATGGGGCCCATTCAGTAGTAGGCAGCATTACTTAGGATTAGGTGAAGGAAGTTGTGTTATTAATTTTTAAAAAGGGTAGCTGGAGAGAGGCTGCTAATTACAAGTCAGACAGATGAGAAGATGAAGTCTGAGAGATGAGATAATGCACCCCTTGGGTACAGGAGAGAGGAAACTTGTCTTCATTGAGGCTCCCCAGTATTAATTACCTACAAAGTAGGGCCCAGTGAGCAAGAACCCAATGAAGACAGGAGGTGACTTTTGCGGGGAAGTGCCGTAGAACAAAAGCTCTCAAGTCTGGCATTGGTGGTGTGGGGAGGCAGGGCATAGAGGTCAGGCACTGGGAGCAGGAGAGCTGGAGGTCAAGTTAGCAGGGGTAAGCAGGTCCTTCTAGGGAGCTATTACCTCCATCCCTGGGGTTGCGTGTGGTGTGGAGAAGGGATCCTCTAGTCCCTAAGGGTCAGATACCCATGAAGAACAGAGAGCAGAGAATGACCTAGGAAAATCTTCACAGGGTTTTGAATGAATGGTCTAGGCTTAAATAAGAATGTGGTGTGGTTGGAGATTTCCAGAAGAATTCAGTTAGAAGGCCTCCCTTCTGGTTCAACAGAGAAAAGGGGATACATTTCCTACCATTTTGGTGAAAATCCAGAAGCAACATAGATGAAGATGCCACTGTCCCTAATTTTCTCACACATGGTTTCTGAGCCATGAAATGAAAAATAAAATGTTCCTCTGTGAATCCCAACTGTGCTACCATTTTTTATCTCAGTAAGTTTAACCCCCATGGATAGAATGGTTTAGTGCCAACACAGCTTCCCATCCTAAACCCTTGTGTCTCTCTTTTGTTCTTCAGGCATTTAGTGTGATTGCCATGTTTAATGTAATGAAGTTTTCAATTGCAATCTTGCCTTTCTCGGTCAAAGCAATGGCCGAAGCCAATGTCTCTCTAAGGAGAATGAAGGTATAACTAACACTGGGTGAGTAGGGCAGAGAGATCTCATTTCTGGGTGGGAAAATGCTCAGATATGGGGATGCTGCACCTCTCCATTGGAGAGCTGGGTCCCCTGTTGGGTTGACATTGAGAGAAGGATATCCGTTTAGAGTTAGAGCAATAAATAAGCATGGAGGAGGAATCAGTGTGAGTTTTATAGGTGGTCTGCCCTTGTAGGAAAAATGAAATAGAATCTCTCTGCATGTAGATGATGTTCCTGACCTTTACTCTTGATCTAAACAGTAAATTTGAAATTGTTCCAGCAGTGGGTGTGGGCTTGCTCTGTTGCTCTGAATCCCCCCACCCCTTTACCTAGTTTGAACTGTGATGGGTGTGGTGATGGAAGTGATAAAGAATAAAGTGACCTCCACTTAGTCACTTTATTCACTCATCAAAGATTTATTGTCTGTCTCCTATATACAAAGCATGTGGGAAATTCAAATATATGAGAGTCTTTACCCTCAAGAGCCCCCATTCTGGTCTAAGACCAGGTACACTAGTAATTTATGTACATGGTAAGGATATAAGTGGCATGCAAAAAATATAGACAAAAGTGTTTTTGAAGTTCAGGTGAAGAATGGAGAAGGAGAAGGGTGTTCTAGTCAAGAAAATAGTACTTCAGATATTTATGAATTAATCATATGGTCCTACTCACCCACACCAGACATCTGGAAATCATCGTACACATCTTTGGTTCCTATTCCTCTGTTCTCACTCTCCACATCCAACGATTTAGAGCCCTGTTGTCACTTCCTGATCACTATATTCCCCCAATTTTAAGAGCACCATTGTAAGATTGGATTGGAAGTTTCACTGTTATCGAACAGTGTTATTTCACTGTTTCTGAACACAACACGAGAGTCACCACCACCACAATCATTGTGTATATTGTTACATCAGAAAAAAATTAAAGGTGCTTCTTAGACTAGAGGAAGGGTGTTATTTCTTGAATCCTTAACTTCCTCTATGTCCTTATTGCCATCACCTTTATGCAGGGCCTCCATCATCTTGCATCTGAATTGTCAGTTATTTATGAACCAGTCCTCCTTTTCCAACCTCCTCCTCCTCAATACCATATCACATTCAGCTCTCAGAGAGCTGTTAAAATATTGGTTCCATAATGGATGCTTACATACTTGAAATTCTAGAACACTCATCCCCTCCAGGACTGACCTCAAGCCCTCCATCAATGGCTCCTTGGTTTTGTCTCCATTGTTTCCCATCCCTTCCTACTTTGAGCCCCGTGACTCAAGTAATCCTGAATTGCTTGTCCACACCTTCACCCCACCCTAACAGCAAACCATGTTTTGCAAGCTTCCTTGTCTTTCCCATGTTGTGTGCTCCACGCACAGGATCTCACCCTCCCTCCTGTTCCTCATCTTTGCCTATATAGCGCCTGTGCAGACTCAGCTTGGGTGGCAACTACATGGACCTCCAGATGGGGAGTCAAGTGTCCCTTCTCTGGAAATTACACTGCTTTGTCCTTGTCACATTTCACTGTGCTAGTTCCCATCTCCTCCCAGACCAATCTCCCAAAGGACAAGAACCGGTCTCATTTTATATTTGCATTTCTGCTGTTTCTCCCCATAGCCAGGCACTTGGCAAATACTTTGTGGAACTAAGCAGAGTGGGGATGTTGAAAGAGGACACAGTAGAGGCTTAAGCACATGATCTTGGTTTTACATACATTAGTGTCAAACAGAGAAGTCCATCAACCAAAGACTGGCAAAGGCTGATTATCTAAAGCATGAGGGTAAACTGTAGCTGGGATCAGCATTCTCCAGTGTGGGTGACCCACATAGGCCTCTTGGTTCAAGAGGCCTCTGTCCCAGATAGTGTGCAATAGTGGACTATTTCTTCTACTGTTTCTCCTGGGGAAATAACTTCAGAATGTCTTTCCTGGATCTCCTGGGTAGAATCTCCAAGATTGTGATTTGGGATCATTAGAAGATATAGTGTGAAGATTCTTGCAAATGGATGACATCTGCCCATCTAATTTTGTCTCTTTACTCTTAGAAAATTCTCATAGATAAAAGCCCCCCATCTTACATCACCCAACCGGAAGACCCAGATATTGTCTTGCTTTTAGCAAATGCCACCTTGACATGGGAGCAAGAAACCAGCAAGAAGAATAACTCAAAGGAAGTGCAAGACCAGAAAAGGGACTTTGTCAAGAAACAGAGGCAGGAGGCATACACTGAGTGTAGTCCATCGACCCAAGGATTTGATGGCTCAGAGGAACAAAGTGACGGCCCCAAATCAATTCTGCACAATATAAGCTTTGTGGTGAGAAAGGTGGGTGCATTAGCTTTGTGTTTCATAATGAAACACCTGAGACAATTGACTTCTAAGTTGCTTTTGGCTCACAGCTTTGGAGGTTTCCATCCAAGATTGGCAGACCCTTGGCTTTGGGCCTTTGGTGAGGGTAGCTCATCCTGGCGGGAAGAGTGTGGAAGAGCAAATCACTTTCATCATGAGTCGCGAGACAAGCGAAAGAAAAAGAGATCAGGTCCCACATCCCCTTTGAGGGCATGCCTCTAATGACCTAAGGCCCCTCCATAAGACTCTCCTCCTAAAAGTCACCACCCCCCCCCCAATAACACCACCAAGCCTTTAACACATGGACCTTTGGGGGACTTTTGATATCCACACTGTAGCAGTGGGTGTGTGTTCTAAAAGTATGGCCTCCTTCCTCCTGTATGGCTGGAGGCAGTGGTAGGGTGTCTCTCACCAGGTTCTTTGTTGCCCGCCCCCCAATTTAAAAACTATGTGTGTAAACACCGGAGACATTCTTCTCAAACTTAGTTCTAGAAGATGGCTTTATATTTGTACTGTTTTCAAGCCTCCTTTGGAGCCAGTTACAATTTTGAATAGACAATCCATTTCAGGTGATTAGCCTCAAACTGACTAGTTTTCATGAATCTTTTTAGATTTTTTTCCTTAGCATTGGAGTATTAAGATAAATCATAATAACCGACAGGAGCACTTACTACTTACCAGGTACACAATTAACTCATTTAGCCACTAAAGTAGCCCTACGAGGTAGGTACTATAATACCCCCACTTTATAATTGAGGAAACTCAGATGTCTAGGAAGTTAAATAACTTGTCCAAGGTCAAGGGGCAGAGGAGGGCTTTGCACACACAACGCCAAACTCCAGAGTTTATACTCTCAACCACCATGAAATATTGCTCTTGTAAAAAGCAAAATGAGACCCACGAGCAACCCAGAGATGGGTGGCCAGAACAAAGCCAGTGAAGTCAGTCAGACACTGTCGGCCCTTCCTTTTCTCAGGACTGAGATTAGAGTTTTTAGACGAAGCTATGGGTTTAGGGAATGCTTGGCTTGCTCTTGCATCTCCTGGAGGCGTCTTCTTGTGCTGGGAACCTGGCATTAGCGCTCCCGTGGAGGAGGTGTTGATTTTGCTACAGAGGGCTCAGCATTAATCTTTTGCCTCATATTTTAATCTCCCATCTTGTTGACTCTCTCTTTCCCTATGCAAACACTATAGGAGGAGAGGTTCTTATTTATTATGCAATGTTAAGCTCAATAGGCAGCATGAAAATGGAACCTCTTGTAGCTGACAAAACTGTCTGCCACGTATTCATTGGAAATGGTATCTGATATTTGTGGGCCGAGTGCAGCTGAGCTCAGGTCTCGGTTAAGTGCTGTTGAATGCAGCCACTCTGCCTTCTCCTCACTCTGTCATGGCCTCTATGGTGCAGCCCCTGACTGCTCCAACCCTGCTTTCCCAGTTGCTTCAGAAAGGCCCTAGCAAACTGCCCTCATCTTATAAAGAAACTGCCATTTAACTCTCTCATTGCTTTACACTAAATGCTCTTTTCAGTACATTGGTAATGTCTGGATCTGTACGTGAAGAGAGCATGGTCAATATTTTGTGAAATAAGCGGAAGCTATTGTTGGGGTCATTCAGTGGTCATGTGGGTTCAGAGTATGCTTCTGGAGCCTGAGGGACCTTGGTTCCAGTACCAACCACTTGACTTTGAGTATATTGCCTAAGCTCCTGAAATCTCGTCTCTTTATCTGATCCATGGATTTTTATAATAGTACCCATTTCACAAGGTGGTTGTAAGAATGGAGAGGCTCATGTAAGAAATACTAAGCCCAAATTGTCAGCTGATGTCAGCAACTGCTGTTGCCTTTTTCCTTTAACAACAATCGTGTCCGGCTGAAGTGCTGCCCTTAAATGTTCTAAATTTAGGCCATCTGTGCTTTCTCAATTCCATTAGAGTCTATCTCCAGGGTGAGGTCAGGGGGTGTTGTTCAGAGTTATGTCGTTAGCACTGAGCTCAGTGCCTGGCTCAGATGTTCCCAATAATGCTTGCCGAATGATCACACAGAATAATCAAAAACTTGGGGGATGCAGGCTTCCTCATGTATTTTCTGCTGAATATAAGGATGGATCTAGAAGGCTCTTATCTGGCCCTCCAAAATGGACAGGACTGAGGAGGAGCGAAGTACCCAGTGAGGCTGGATCCATATCTGTGACCTCCTTGTCCCAAAGTTTCCATGATGCCAAGTTCCTTGAAGTCGTTTTAGTGGAATTAAAAAGGACTGGCTTCCTATACCTGCAGCTTTAATGAAACTGTGAGCTCCACAAGGGCAGGGACCACATCTGTCCTGATCACTGTTTCATCTCCAATTCCTAGCATGGTGTCTGGAATTCAGTAAAGAGTTGTCAAAGCAATTGTGATGACAGGTGACAACCTTCAGGTGTTGGGTGTGGTAGGCAGGTGATGGGCCTTCTGGTCTAGTGTGAGGTAGGAAAGCAGCCATATTTGGCCCCATGTTGGGCATCTTTGCTCTAGGGATTGCAGGGAACAGGTCTAAATGCAAATGTTCTAAAATGTTCCATGGGAACTATTACAGTCTCTGCTTGAATGCAGCAATAGGCATGCTCCCACCTCAGAGTCTCTATATGAAGACTCTACCTATAGTAAGTAGTTCCCTGCAACGGTCTGTGTGGCCTCCTCCCTCACTTCCTTCAGGTCTTACTCAAACATCAATTGTACCAGATGCAACAATGGCCCTCATGTCTTGGGCTTTTAGGTGTCTTCTGGCCAGGTCTACACCTGTAACTGAGGGCTTAGGCTGTTAAGCTCTAAGACCTTAACAGCCCAGGGAACAGCCCACAGACAATGACTGTTGGGGTGTTCATATAAAACCATATTCAGCTTCCAGAGTTTCTTTGCAGCATGGAGCTTCATTTGCTTCCTGTGAGAGCTGACTTAATAACACCTTTTGTGGCCACCTTCCCTTTTCTATATCACTTCCCCTCTTCTCTCCTGTTGTCTTCCTGCACCTCCCAAATTACTTGCTTTCACTCAAATTCTTGATTAAGTGTCTGATTCTGGGAGAACTCAAGGCATCCAGCTTTCCAGAAAGGCTTTCCTGGCCCACCTGCCCCACCACGCGCCCTCTCGCTTCCCGGCTGCGTTTTCCTCTGTGGTGGGTATTGACGTACTTTTCACTCCTCCGGCTTCCTGTCCATCTTCTCCAACTAAAACAAGCTCTGTCGGGGCAGGCACAGAACTGGTCTGTTGTGCTCCTTGTTGTATGTGTTACTGCTGGTGCTCAGAACAACGCCCGGCTCATAACAAGTGCTAAACAATTTGATGGTTGAATTAATAAATCTGCAGCTGTAGAGTAATCCATGAGCCCAACATGTTGAAATTGTACGACCGTTCAGTATTTTCAAACTGAGTTGTTATGGTGGAGGAATTCATTAAAAATGACTTGCAAAGCACCCAGCTCGCCATACTTCAAAGGCTACTCTCGAACCCCTGGGCCGTGTAGACATTTAGCTTACATTAGATTTGCTTTCCTGGAATCTGGGCACAGGGCAGTGCTCGTGTCCAGGGCCTGTGTCTCTCAGACCAGCACAAGGCTGTTTTACATCAGTGCCTCTACAGGATTTCTAGAAGCCCTCTGGGTGCTCCACTGTGCTGCACAGGGAAGGACATTTAATTAAGACTTACATCCCTGCATCTTCCCAGGCTGTGTGTACTGAGTTTGGGATGTGATACTGACTTTGGCCCAAGACCCTCCAAGGACTTAGGGGAGTGACCGTGGCTTATCTCTATTTCTCCCGCAGGGGAAGGTCCTAGGGATATGTGGGAATGTCGGAAGCGGAAAGAGCTCCCTCATTGCAGCTCTCCTAGGGCAGGTAAGCTGAGCGGTGGGTGCTGTGAAGGTGTGGCATCAGAATGACAATGAAATGCTTCTCTTCCTGCAGAGTTTGGGGGCTTTCAGGTGTGGGAATCATGGACTCATGGAGCTTACAAAACACACACAACCCTCCCCGTGCATGGGATTGGCTGCCCTGGGCACGGCTGCGCTGAGCACTGTGCACATAGTTAATGATGCTTTCTGGGAGGTTGATGTGGTTGGTAGCTCTGTGCCCCTCAGCTAAGCAAGGGCTAAGCTTTGCACGCACTCTTGAGTTTGCCCCGTGAGGACGTGTGTTAAGTGGTGACTGCTCCCTCACCTAAAGCCCCATCTTGGTCAAAGGAAGAGATGGATCATTAAGTTCATGGTTTTCCCCAGGACCTGAGCTGCTCCAATTTAGAAAATCCAGTAAGGCAGCTTCATGGAAAACAAAGGAGTCTGGCACTCACGGTGACTTTAGAAGTCCTTTTCCCTCATTCATCTCCACATCCCCAGTACCTGCCCCAGTGTCTGCCAAGAGCAGATGCTCAACCAGGCCTGCCTCCGTAAAGGAGTGGTTGAACGGAGGCACACACTATAGCAGCAATGTGCCCCCAACTTCTCTACAAGCAGGAAGAGGGACGAAGCTGGGTCCTTCCCTTCTCTCCTATCTCTAGCTGTGTGGCTCCAGGGGAAATGGTGAAGTCAGTCATTTACTGCATTCACAGGCCTCCTTGTTGTCATGGTTCCTAAGTTGTATAATAAATGAATGAGAAATTTTCTGGGGAAAATCTGCTGTCCCTAAAGATAAGTCTGGGAGAAGTTTTTTTTTTTTTTTTTTTCTTTCCCAGCAGGGATTACATGCAACAGGAAGAGGTTGGGGTGTCTCTGAGGAAACGAAGACACCTGGCTCAGTGGAACGGGGAGGGTTGTGTGTGTTTTGTAAGCTCCGACATGAGTAACTTCTTTTGTCCTCTATTGACGACTCTGTAGAAAGAGTGAGGTCCCTGTTCTGCCTGGAGATGGAGGCCAGGGCTGAGTTGGGTGAGCCCCTGAGATCACCGGTGCTCTGGGATTCAGCATGTTTTGCCCCTGTGATGACCCTGGAGTCGGCAGGGATTTTGGAGGTGATCTGGCCCAATTCTCCCCATGAGAGCACGGATCCTCTCAACAGCGCAAGAGATGATCCAACCTGTGCTCAGATATCTCCAGTGATGGGGAAACGATGATTTCCTATGCAGTTCCCTCTTGGAGTAGTTTGATAGAATACTGAAATGAAATTTGCTTTCTTTTAACTTCTATCCTTTGGTCTGCTCCTTTGGAACTTCTCAGAGAAAACAGAATCTATCTCCCATGAAACAGTGGTGAGAGCAGGCCCCTCACTGTGGGCACAGGGAAGGCAGGAAGCCCATGGGCTCCAGTCTGCCTGGATTCACCACCTGTCTGTCTCAGCCACAGGCTCACTGTTTAACCTTGGTGAGGTGAATGAACCTTTCAGAGTCTTGTTTTCTTCATCTATAAAATGGAGCTTAGTGAGGATGAAATGAGAAAATTTATGTAATAGTTGGTTATAAGATAATCCCCAAAGCCGGTCATGGTGATAGAAATCTTTATATATACTTCACAAGTGCCTGGGATACACCTACACGTTTTCCATATTTTTTATTGGTACGTTAGGGCAGTACATATTGGTGGGTTTCATTGTTACATATTCATACATGCACACAATATAACAATATAATTTGGCCAATATCATTCCCCAGTATTTCCCCATTTCCTTTCTCTTCCCTCCTCCTGGTCCCTTTCCTCTACTTTACTAACCTCTTTTCAATTTTCATGGGGTTCCCCTGCCCCCAACTTTCTTTTTCTTTTTCTTCTCTAGTTTCCACGTATGAGGAAAAAACATATGACCCTTAACTTTCTGAATTTGGCTTATTTTGCTTCACATAATGCTCTCAATTTCCATCCATTTTCCTGCAAGTGACATAATTTCATTCTTCTTTATGGCTGAGCAAGACTTCATTGTCTACACATTTTATCTTCTATCATTATTACTGCTATTCTTAACATTATCGTCTCTCTTCTGAGTCTAATTCTGTGTCCCTTGGACCATTCTTGAGATGAAATGGCACCACATCCTTTGACAGCTTTGCTACCTTCCTACCCTGCTCTCAAAACACTGCTGCTGTCCCCTGAGCATCAGCCTGAGCGCCATGGCCTGTCTCAGACATCCTCTTTCCCCAGTGTCTTTGAACATTGCCATCACTAGTAACTACCATGACCTAACAGAAGCCCATCGTGTAGGGTCATCTTAAATGGACTTAAATGATCCCAGGGTCACAAACAGGAGCTCATGCATGTTTTTTGATCAGATGGCTCAATGTTTGAAAAGTCCCAAATGTCCCACATGAAACTAGATTTTCCATTCCTCTGGAAAAATCAGAAACTCTGATAACACCTGGCCCACATTCTTGCATGGTGCCAACTGTGCCACTGAGCTGTAGCTGCTTCCTTAAGGCGAGGCACACGAGGGCCACTACCCACAGCAGTGGGGACTTGGCTAAGGAGGGTCAAAGGCTGACAGTGCACCTGGAAGAAGGTGAGCCTCTTGTGATCAGTTGGCTCAGAAGGTGTCTTGTAGTTGGCACAGGGGTGCCATGTGTGTTGCCTCCTTAATGTTCCCTCCTGGGCCCTCGCAGGTGTTTGACCTTGAGACCCTCCACCTGCAAAGCTGGGCGTCGCAGTGCATGGACAAGACAAACTATCCACCTCTTGCATCTCCATAATCAATGCTCACAGAATAAATGGGTGGCTGGGTGCAACGGGCTTTTGGAAAAGGCCTCGAGGTATGGCCTCTGAGGCTTTTCTGTTATTGTCACTGCAGATGCAGTTACAGAAAGGGGTTGTGGCTGTCAACGGAACCTTGGCCTATGTTTCACAGCAAGCGTGGATCTTTCACGGAAATGTGAGAGAAAAACATATTATTTGGAGAAAAGTACGATCACCAAAGGTAACATTAACTTTTCAAGTGCGAAGCTCTGTAGTATTTGGTACGCTCTGTTGCAGATGCTGATGCCATTGGTAATGATCGCTAAGTGGGTTTCTTTAATGAGTTCTGATGAAACATTCATTGGATCCACATAAGCACAGTTTTTTCCCTTCCTGACCCAAGAGTTCGGGAGAGGCACCTTCTGCAGACCTGTGACTGCACACGGAGGAGAGGATGCAATTGACACTTTGTTCCCAGGGCGAAATACCATATGTTCTGTGGTTCTCTGAAACAGGGCATATGTTGTCTGACTGGAGAAAAATGAATCTGGCAATTTTGCTTTAGGCTGAGTAACCAAAAACTTTGCTTGATATCATGAGCAGCAGGCATGCAATTAATCAGCCTTGACATTATTAATTGACATCAGTGTTATCAGGATATATTGTCTTTAGTGTCCTCCAAATGATCTAATGAAATAAAAGCAAAGTTCCAGTTATAATTATTTGATACACTTTAGGCTGGGTTCTTTGCTGAGTGCGGTGTGTTGCAAGGTGTATTCTCTCATTCGAGTCCCCTAACCATCTATTTAGAGGGGATCCTGGCATTGCATCCCTATTTCACAGATGAAGAACTGAGGCCCCGAGAGTTGAGTTGACTGGCCCAAGGTCAAAGCTATTAAATGGCAGACTTGAGTTTTGGACTTATGTCTTGAACTCCAGCATCATTTGCTGCAGCTGGAACTGCCTGACAGCTGGGTCACGCAGAAACCTTCTCAAGCACCACTGTACTGAAATAAGAAGGGAGAGTTGGTCTTGGGAGTCTGGCTAAGGTTTGGACTTTCTCCTCCTGTTGTTTGAACCCACACACTCTGTCCCTGCCATCTGGCATTGGCCAGCGTGTGCTTTATCAGAAAGAGGCCCATTACCTCACTTCCTCCTCACCTGGCCCCTGGCATCCTGCTACCAGGAGGCTCAGGCACGACGGGAAAGTCCAATTAGCATGGGAGTCCTTGGCAGTGGCCAAATCACTCTGTTCAGGTTTCCTGGCCCCCTTGGCCTGTGCTTCCTCCTACGCACCCTCCCCCAGCCCCCGCAAAATGCTCCTCTTTCTACAGAAGTAGCCTGGAAGGAGGGTTCCTTTATTTATCAACAAGGAAGTTCAAAGGGTAGATAGTTACCAAATGCCTGCAATATGCAGGACACCACGGGGGACCCAGAGATGGCTCCGATGAATCTTTGCCCACAAGGTGCTCAAATCTGGAAGGGGCTGTAAAGAGATGCACAGAAATAGCCGTGCATCTGGGAGGATCGTGCTGAGTGGCAGGAGACCATGCCAGGTTGTCCAGAGGCAGCAGGGATCACCAGGGGCCGGAGATCAGGTGAGAGATGGTGGCACTTGATGAACCTTGAAGGATGACTCAAGTAACCTCCATTCGTGGAACCTTCAGCAGAGGTCTGGCTCCTGGGTTAGAAACTGTGACTCTCAGGACCACAGGAAGCAGGAAGGTGGGAGGGAATTTAAGATGGGGTGCGGAGAGGGGATGAGGATGTGCTGAGCGGCCTGGCCTCATGGTTGAAGATCGACAAAGACACTACTCTCTCGATGGAGGATTTGCCGTGCACAAGGCATTGTGGCTTTACAGTGTTTTCCCTCCAGTGGAGAATGAAGGCCAGGGAGGTACAGTCACTTGTCCAAGGTCACCCCATGGGATTCAAACCCACATCATTCTTATTTCAGAGCCTCCGGCCATCACCACTGTGTACTCCAGTCCTGAAGTTGGTATGTGAGTGTGATGCTCAGGACTGTGCCCGGGTTCTGTTCTGGCTCTCAAGTGCTGCCAGGGGTCTGCGTGCCACCTGAAGGGCAGTTTTTCAAGGCCTGCCCGCTTTCTCCCTTGCCACTGCCCCTTTATTGTGGAGTCTGGGAAGTGAGGCCTGTCGTTGTTGTGCATCAGGGTCCTGATGATGATGATGTGATAATGATGATGCTGATGAGGTCTGTCAGTCACTCAGTTAATCAGCCTGGTGGAGGTTAGGCAGCCTGTCCAGCAGGACACAAATCTAGGGTCAGTTGTAGGGTCCGCCAGCTGCTTGGATGGGGCCCAAACCTGACTGCCACCTGTCACACGGGCCATTTAGAGCAGAAGCTAGCTCCTGAGGTGGCTGGCTGTGCATGACTGAGGGGAACTGCAGTTGTGTTCACAGAGGGCCGAGTGGGGTTGAGGTGCAGAGAAGACTGAGGAAGGAGAGTGCAGACTCCTTCCGTGACGCCAGCCTGGACATCTTGCTGAGTCTTGGCTTTTCTAGATGACTCAGCGCCAGACTTGTGAGGGATGCGCTTCTCCCTGGGGCTGAGCGGTGCCATGCCCAGTGGGACAGCTCTGGTGCTGAGCCTCTTAACTTTGCTACTGTTTGCAGATGAGTTGTTTGTCCCAGCAGCTTAGGACCTCACAAGTCAAATTCCCCAAACACTGAACTCCAAGGCTTTAACAGTGGCTGATGCAAAATAGGGAGCAAAATACAGAGGCCAAGAGGCCCCAAAGCCAGAGTACTACCCCCATGTGGCCTCTCTTCCTTTTGGTGAGAGACTCTGTGCCTCTGTGTCCTTAGTTGTCCCAGGAGGAGAACCCTATTCTCTCCTACCTGGTAGGAGTGATGGGGGGATGTGGTAGTTTCCTGGAGCAAAAGGGGCTCAGCAGATGTCAGGGTTGCCACTTGTAATCACCCAGCCCCATGCCATTAAGCTCCGCCCACACATCCTCTCTTACATTCACTGTCTTGTTTCAGCTGTTGTCTCCCCAGAATCCGTCCCCGGTGACTCCGCCCACATGGTTGCCCCCATTGTCTGATTCCCATGAGCAGTGTTAGCCGTTGGCACTCCTTCCAGGGGATTCACAGACTCCGGGGTCATCTTCCCTGTATGTCGGAACCCTGCAAGGGGAGGAGCCATCCCTCGGTCAACTCTGTTTCAGGTCAGGGGAGGGGCCCCCGGAGCCAAGGGGATGCTGCCCTTGGGACGTCAAAGACAAGGCAGCTGGCTGGGGAGCTGATCAGTGAGGATCATGGTGCCTTCAGGAGCAGCCCAGGGCAGCAGTGCTCTGGGGTCTTGCTCACTGTGCTGACTTCTGACTTCATGCCCTCAGGTATCAGCACACAGTCCGGGTCTGTGGCCTCCTGAAGGACCTCCGCAGCCTCCCTTATGGAGACCTGACCGAGGTGAGCAAGCTGGGAGCTGAAGCCCAGCACAGCTGCCCGGCAACCCACTTTCCCAGCAGACCCCAGTCCTGTATCCCGATGCCGAGAGGCCGAAAGGCTGTCAGGAAATATGGGCAAAGCCCAGGTTCTGACCACCCAAGAATTCTCT
The DNA here is from genome assembly GCA_025594165.1 of Tamias sibiricus. Taxonomy (NCBI): domain Eukaryota; kingdom Metazoa; phylum Chordata; class Mammalia; order Rodentia; family Sciuridae; genus Tamias; species Tamias sibiricus. The sequence goes on from CM046672.1 coordinate 37,160,325, forward strand.
ATCTGGGTCTGCACTTGGCGGATATCACAGCGGACATGGCACCAACCCCACTTGTGTTTAGTTCACTGTGGTCACTTCCAGAGGCCATTCCCAATCTGCCTGGTCATCTTGGGAAAGGCCTCTGGTGAAAACTGCTTCCTTATCTCAAGGACTATCTCTGTCCTCCAAAGCAGGGGTCCAGGAGTTTTGCACACAGCAGGAATCTCAAGGGCTCCTTCTTGCCTCACTGGCTCTTCCCAGCCCAGAAGTGTAGGGGTCACCTTCATACATTGCCCCTGGGGTGCTTGTCCAAAGAGCCTGGCTCAGTCTTGGGCTGATCTACCAATTCAGGTGACCTGGGGAGTCACCATGCCATCCTTTTCTCTCCCCGGCTTACTTACTTGTGCCCTTTGCACAGTCTTTACCACTTTGCCCAGGAGCCCAGGTGTTGCTCAGAAAGCTGAAGTTCTGCAAAGAAAAGATCAGGTCAGAACACACAGTCTTTCTCTGCTGGTGCCCTCAATCTCCTGGGCCAGCGCAGCCTTTCTGGCCTGGCAAGCAGCAGCCCTGGCCTACCCTTCCAGGCTGGGCTTCTCTTTCCCCCTACCTGCCAGAGTGCCCACTCACTCCTAGCCTCTCAGTCTTTTCTCCTGCTCTTGTTACCCTGCTTTGAGTTCCAACCTCCTTTTCTGCAGTTTCACAGCCTGGAGCAATTTTCCTCAAAGTACTCTGAATATGCTTCTCAGTTGGCACTTATTGAATTCTGCTGTGGTGCCATTATTGCGTATAGAACTCCGCTCTCTAAAAACATGAGCTCCTGAAAGATGGGGCACTTATTTTTTTTTGTCCAGTGTGTGTGTGTCCGGTCCCCAGTGCCCAGCTTAACACCCGAACTTCTGAACATGATGGGGATTCACTTTGGGTTCAGATGGATGGAATCTGTTCTACCAGAGTTACCTGCTTAAACAGCTCTCGTTGGTGTTATTGGTCAAGACATATCCCCTTCCTGGGGGAGCAAGAGAAGCAAGTGGAAGGAACTCTTTCACTCACCAGTGCCTGGTGCAGTGGGTGGGGAGTCTGGGTGAGAGGATGGTCAGTGTGTATATCTTTGCCCTGAATCCTGAGAGGCTTCAGGAAGCTCCTGTCCTTTGAGAACTGGGACCTGATGATTGGGTGGTGCCATTGTCCCTGTCCACAGATTGGGGAGCGGGGTCTCAACCTCTCTGGGGGTCAGAGGCAGAGGATCAGCCTGGCCCGCGCTGTCTACTCAGACCGTCAGCTCTACCTGCTGGATGACCCCCTGTCGGCGGTGGACGCCCACGTGGGGAAGCATGTCTTTGAGGAGTGTATTAAGAAGACGCTCAGGGGGAAGACTGTCGTCCTGGTGACCCACCAGCTGCAGGTGACTGGGACAGGAGGTCTCGGGGGGGGGGGGGTGGCACCTGATGCTCACAGTGTCCTGCTCTGTATAACCTGTCTTTCTCATCTGAGGCTGTCTCACCTGGACAGGGCATGGTGGGAGCAGGAGATGCCACTGATCCCCCCAGGCTTCCAGGCAGCCCAGCCTGCTGCTCTCTGGGTATGTCCTCTATTGCTCTAACTCTGGGTTCAGGAGAGCCAAGATCTCTCCTCCATCAGAGTGGATTCTGCAGGAACAAATGACTCTTACCTGCAGGGTGGACATGAGGTTCTCCCACTGAGCTCTGGGCCATTGGTGGTGCGGAGATGAGGAGCCAGGAGGAAACAGTTCATAGCCCACCCTTCCTCCAGCAAGCACTGTGCAGCCCTGAGGCCAGGGCACCTTGGCTGCAGAAGACGGGGTAGTGGGCCCTCTGGATGACAGGCCCAGATGCTCCAGCCATTATGCCTCAGGAAAGGGGGCTTGGGGCCAGGACTTGGAGGTGAAGGCTGAGGCTTTAGGGAAGTTTCCTCCTGCTCAGAACGTGCCCCCCTTTGGGGGAAGATGCATCTCTGACAGGCTTAGGGACATGAATCTTACTGTAGAAAGTGACTGTTGTCATACTGAGTGAGCTGGAGAATTTGGCAGGGTAGGGACCTCAGACTCACTCAAGGGGTTTCCAAATGCCTGGTGGAATCCAGGACTCTTTTCCATCTTGAGAAAATCCAGGTTTCCCCTTTCTCATGTTGTCTCCCTCTTTCCTCTCTCCTGAGATGTGCAACACATGTTTGGGTGCACACAAGCATGTGTGCATGTGTGTGTTGTGTGTGGGGGGATCTCCTGTAGGAGGAGATATCCCATGAGACTGATCTGCATTGGGAGGCTCCTTGGGACAGGGGAGCAGAAGCCCTGTCTTCTCTCTCCTTTGGGGACCATGTTCAACAAGGTCCTGATTTGAGGGTAGGAATCAGGTCTCATTGCCTTACAAGGGTAAGTCAAGCTGGGGCAGGGAGAGAGAGAGAGGGGGGGTAGCAAATGAGGTTACCATGGCTACAGGACACTGAAGCCAGCATTTTTGGATCCTCTGGCAGTGGCTGAGAGGACAAACCTGAGGAGTTTTTCAAAGACCTAGGAAACCAGCTTTCCCATCACTGGGGCCCTGCTGACCTTAGCCCAGGGCTAGAATTCTGGTCCCAGAAAAAGCCCCAAACATTCAAATTTTGCATGCACAGACTCTCTGGGTTTCCTTGGAGGGGGCTGGACCACCTTCTGGAAGCACTAAGCTGGGCTGCTGTGGATAAGAGCTCCATGCTCCTCGCTGCCTGTGCGGGTGTCACGGTGAAGGTTGGATCTCTTCTGGAGCCCCATGCTGGGAATGGAGGGTCAGGGCCAGCCATGTTGCTAAACATGGTCACCATAGCTCTGACCTATGTATGACTGGTCCCTGGAGACAACCTGCAGTGGGAGGGTTGTCCTCCTGAGTGTCCTGGGGACCTGGAGGGGAATGCCTCTCACCTGACAAGTGGGAGTCAGAGCTCTCCTTCCAGTAGTCCTCTTGGAGGGGAAGTCATAACCTCAGTCCTGCTCCATCTTTGAAACTCAGGAACCAGCAGGGTGACAGTAGGCAAGCCCTGGCCCCCTCCCCCTCATTCTCCCCAGAGTCTATTTACTTTCCCCCAAGGTCATTTTTGGCTCATTTTTTTGTGTGCTGGAAAATGCAGGTGGCCACCAGGTGGCACCAGAGTCCTTGTCTGATCCTCCCATCCATTGCCAGGGAGGAGGGGACTCGGAGCCCCAGAACTGGAGCCCTGGGGCTTTTCCAGAACATTTCTCTGTCTCTGCTGCTTTTACTCTGGATGCCTCTGAGTGGCTGGGCTGGGTGATTGCTCTTCTATTTACTTGAGGAAACAAATGAAATGAGGCCAGTGGCAGCTGCTGAAACCTAACCCAGGGTCAGGCTCGTGATTCTGCAGAATAAAGCCGCTGGAATCTGTCTGGTCTGGCTGAAGTGAACTGGGGACCTGCTGGCCCATGGGGGCTTTACCAGGAGGTTTTTTGGAGGGCAGAGTGGGCCCTGGCATGGGCAGAAAAGGCTGTAGGGCTGTAACAGGCCCAGTGGGGCCTCAGTTTCCCCATCTAGAAAATCGACTGGTAACAAAGCTGCCTGCCTTCTTGCAATACTGGGCTGTGGGAGGTTGAGAGATCAGAGACAGGCCAGGCTTTGAGAAGTTAGAAGATGGTGTGCAAAGGTGAGAGGTTGTCTTCTGAGAAGAGGCTCTGTCACAAGGTGCCTCAACTGGACATTAAAAGCCAAGCTGTTCCTGTGTGGGCTCTCTGAGGAAGTAGATAGGCAGGGGGGGACAGTTAGTCCCAGGGAGGCAGACAGGCCAGAGCCATCCAAGCCATGAGAACTGCTATCATTTAACCTTTTGGGTGCCATCCTCTTCCCCTCCCCTGTCATGTGGACAATGAATACATGTAGCTACTTCTTTCAGACTTTTAAATTTAATTTAATTTAATTTGTTGTTAATTTTGAGACAGGTCTCACCAAGTTGCTGAGGCTGGCCTCAAACTAGCGATCCTCCTGCCTCAGCCTCCTGAGTCTCTGGGATTACAGGCATGCAGCACCATGTCCAGGTCTTTCAGGCTTTTAATCCAGAGCATCCAAGGTTGATTTGACCTTGGTTGCATCCTGTTGCTAAGACTGCTTTCAATCAAATCATCTTAAACCTCACAGCATCTTGTCTATCTCTAGGAGGGGGCTTCCTGCTCTTCTGTGGTTGATTCTGTGGAGAGGGCTCTGTCTTATTCCAAAATGAAGGGAAACCCTTCTTAGCAGAACTCTTTGATCACAGGAGTGATATGGAAATGATAGAAAATTCAAATGAGAAAAACAGAAGTGCTTTGAGCAAATCAGGGAATACCCACATTAAATGTAGCTATATTTTTATCATATAGTTAAAGCTGGTGTAAACCCAGGCTTAGAGTGTGGATTGAGCTACTGTGCCATGGTCTGCTTCTCCTGGGCTCAATGGGCATTGTGAGGGAGTCTTGAAGTGTTAAAGCAGAGGAGAGCCAACGCTGAGATGATATTTTCTCTCTCTACAAATCATGGCTGCAGTGACTGTCAATTTCATTTTCCAAATATCCACAGTCAGATTTCTTAGCAGGGCAGCTCAATCAGGAAGCAGAAGCAAAGGAAAATTCAGTGTATTTCACTGTTTTGGACCAAGGCTGGCTTTCGAACTCATGAGATCTTTGGGTACTAGCTCAGTGGTTCTCAATTGGGGACTCTCAAGGGATATCTGGCAATGTTTGGAGATATTTCTACTTGTCAAAATTAGGGAAAGAAATGCTACTGGTGTTTAACAGATAGAGACCAGAGAGGTTGTTAAATATCCTACAATGCATAGGACAGCCCCCTGAAGACAAAGAATTATTTGGCTCCTAAGGTCAATAATGTCAAGATTGAGAAGCCCTGTGTTACAAGACCGGCGCACTACTGGGTGGGAGTTTGGTGTGGGCTCTCCTCTCTTTTGTTCAAAGCAAAAATCCACTGGCGATCACTTTATACTCTCTGTGCAGTTTTTTGAGTCTTGTGATGAAGTCATCTTGTTAGAAGATGGAGAGATTTGTGAAAAGGGAACCCACCAGGAGCTAATGGAGGAGAGAGGGCACTATGCAAAGCTCATCCACAATCTCCGGGGGTTGCAATTCAAGGTAACTGTGCCTCTGGGCCAGAGACAGGGGTTGGGGGGGACAAGCCTTCCCTGGTGATGTCTGGCCTTGGAGGAAGTTCTGTCATTTGGCTTTCAGAAGGAATTACATTTTGTCTCCAGGACCCTGAACACATTTACAATGCAGCCATGGTGGAAGCCCTTCAGGAGAGCTCCGAGGAGACGGATGAAGATGCTGGTAGGGTCAGAGCTAGAATCCCGCCTCTCTTCCCACCCTGGGCTCAGGAGTGGACACAGACCTCTCTTTCTTTCTCACCCTAGTTTTGACTCCAGGAGATGAGAAAGAGGAAGGAAAGGAATCTGAGACCAACTCAGAATTTGTAGACACAAAAGGTATTTATTTACCATTCATTCCCTTGTTTAACTACTCTTAAGTATACGCTGGGCATTCTACTGTTTGGAGTAGAAAAGTCTAGGCATTTTTAAAATGTTTTAATTAAATTATTTATTCAAATTTGTTATACATATGATAGCAGAATGCAATTCATTTCATATTATACATATAGAGCACAATTTTTCAAGTCACTGGTTGTACACAAAGTACTTTCACACCATTTGTGTCTTCATACATATACTTAGGGTAATGATGTCTAACTCATTCCACTGTCATTCCTACCCCTTTTCCCCCTCCCTTTCCCTCCCTCCCCTTTGATATCTATCTAAAGTTCCTCCATTCCTCCCAAGCTCCCCACCCCCATTGCCATTATGAGTCAGCATCCTTATATCAAAGAAAACATTCAGCCTTTGGTTTTTTGGGATTGACTTACTTCACTTAGCATTATTTTCTCCAACTCCATCCATTTACCTGCAAATGCCATGATTTTATTCTCTTTTAATGCTGAGTAACGTTCCATTGTGTATATATACCAAGGTTTCCCTATCCATTCATCTTCTGAAGGGCATCTGGATTGGTTCCACAATTTAGCTATTGTGAATTGTGAATGAGCTGGAATTGTGTGGCATACTGGGAAATAAGCCTGGGGCTTCCACGGCTAGTCCAAATTCTGGCTCTACCACTTAACTAGTTCTGTGATCTTGAGCAAGATCCTGAGAGTATTGAAATCTTAGTTTCCTAATCCATAAAATGGAGAAGTAATCGTACCAACCTCATAGGTTCTTGCAAAGATTAAATGATTGCCTGCACAGAAAGTGATTAGCACTGTGTCACACAGAGTGACCCTCAATAGTCATTATTATTATTATTCGTTGGAGAGATCCAAAAAATGCACAGGGATTAATTAGAAGCAAAAGCCAGCAAAAGTGGTTTCCCATCCTTTGTGGGGAACACAGGGAAAGGATTGTGAAGTCATGAAGGGATCAAGGTGGGATGTGGTTATTTGTTCTTCTAACAAATAAGGGCTAAACATTCTATTATGTGCCAGATACTAAGCTAGGCTAGGAGAGAAAGAACAAATGTGCGAGTTCTATGTGCGAGTTCTAGGGACCTCGTGGTCTGGTAGGGATCACAGGCAAATGGAGAGCTGTGGGAAACACTGATTAGAATAACGGGGAGTCGAGGTGGGAGTAACAGACAACTCTGGGAGGGCTTCACAGAGGGGGGCGACCTTCAAATCAGCTTTTCAGGGAAGTGTAGGAATCTGCTTAGGAATACTGTGGTAAGAAGGGGGAGAGGGTTGGGGGTTTGAGGTTGAAGGCATGAGGAAATTCCAAGAAGCCAAGGAGGAGACATGAGTGGGGCAAAGGCCAGTCTGGTCAAATCCGTTCTCCTTCGACTGTATTCTTGCATTCTGTCACCCACTCCATGTCCCTTGAGCATCCACCTGTGCCCTGCCTTGCACTGAATACTGACAGGGCAGGGGTCCCAATTCCTCAAAGCACTCACAGCAAGGTGGCTTTCCAAGTTAGAGTTCTAATCTTCATTAATGTGGAGCATTTTTTTTTAAAGTAAGTGCATTTCATCAAATTTAAAATGCCATCCATTTTTTAAACCATTATTTTATATACCACTTAGAAAAAACTCTGTTCCAATTAAATGATATCATGTGCTATTGAGTGGAAGGCACATCCAGATTTCAGAGATGTTAAAATGTGACGGAATAAAAAGTCTCTGAATCAATGGATTTGGGCACCATTAATGGTGCTTGTGACACAGGCACGCATGTTTGGAAAGAAAACTTATTTTTACTGCTCTGTAGCTTCTTAAGCAGAAGTGAAATGCCCAGACATCTCTCCCATGTTTTTGGGGAAAAAACTCTAGGCTGCCAGAATTAGGGGTCCTGTGGAGACAATGACCCCTGCTCCTCATTTCCTCTTACCCCAGCCCCCCTTCACTGGAGAGAGAAGTGAAGTTGTGAATTGTTCCCCTGGAGAGAGACCCAATCCTCCAGGATACACACCAGGCACTCAGTGCTCTGGAAGGCACTGGGAGGGAAGAGGCCCAGGCGTATTTACAGATTCAGAGCCGTTTCTAAAGCCCAGCAAAGGCTAGAAGGGCACCAGCCCCACTCCTGGTTGGGCTGGCAGGCTGCAGGGGATTCCGCCGGTTCCTTTTGTGTTCCAGGGTGCCATCCCCTGGGTTCTGCCCACACCCATCTCCCTCCTCTTCCAGTCCAAGACACAATGCATGAAAGTCAGCCTGACCGTTTTCAAAGAAGCACACAGGTTCCCAGGCGGAGAATAATGGTGGCTCCATTCACAGAGCTGCCTTTGAGGTGTGAAAGAGCCCGTGTATAGAGTGCCCCTTCATCCAGCTCTATTTATCTCTGTTTATAAAAGCCAAGGATGGTTTATAATTCTGCTTGGGAGTTGACATTTTCATGCTTCTGTGTGGAGGAGAGAGAAGAAATGTACATTGAGCCCTGGCTGCTGGGAGCTGCCTTGGCCATCATCTCGGTATCTGTAAAATGCTGTTTGCAACAGCTGGCCTAGGAGGGCACCCTTTAGAAGAGGCTGTGGGTGCCTTTGTCACTTCAGTGCAAACAGCCTGACTCCCGACTGCCACCTCTGCATTCCTTTGCCTGGGGACTGTCTCTGGTGGCCAGGAGACAAGCTGCAGAATTAACCTCCCCAAGAAGTGTCCCCTCCCCCAGTAGCCAAGAGGAAGTGGTACAGGAAAATCTCAGATTCCTCTCATGTGAAAAAGCTCTGAGATGTGTTTTGCCACTGGCTCTGAGATTTCTCTACAATTGGATTAAGCTCCAGGTGCCTGCAGGGGTTGCCACATCTTTTATTGTGGCCTTCCCTTCCCTTTCATTTCTTCCCTTTAGCTCCCAAATAAACTGCAGTTACCCCTCAGCATCCTTCCGGGGATTGGTTCTAGGAGTACCTCCCAGATCCAAAGCCTGTGGTTGATCAAGACCCTTATGAAATGGAATAGTAATTGCATGTAACCAACACACATGCTCCCTCATACCTTAAACCGTCTCTATTTTAGTTAATACCCAACACAATATTAATGTTATGCAAACGGTCATTACACTGTATTATTGAGGGAGTAAGGGAAGGATAAAAAATTTGTATAGGGTTAGTATAGTTGAAAAATTTTCCCCATTTTCAATCTGAAGTTGGTTGAATCTATAGATGCAGAGGCGCGTGGCTACCGAAGGCCACCTGTACATATATTCCTATCTACTACTTGGGGGACTTCTGGGAGAAACACCAACACAACTCCTGTATCTCCAGGAATGAGCACATAGTAGGTGCTTAATGTGTTTCTCAAAAGACCTAATACCACCTACTTCACAGGGTTGTAATGAAGATCAAATAAAATAAAATGAGCTGAAGTATGGTAGAAATTTGAAAGTATTGGGCAAATGGAAGGATGGGTCTTAGGTCCCTCTAGCAGAGGTGTGGCGCATGGGGGTTGGGTCGGGACCGAGAGCCATCGCCTTGTGTTTTTCTCCATAGTTCCTGTGCACCAGCTTGTCCAGACTGAATCCTCCCGGGAAGGAACTGTGACCTGGAAAACATATCACACATACATTAAGGCTTCTGGAGGTTCGGTATAAAACAATGGGTTTCTTGATTTAATTTGCATTTAAAAAATCTCTTCTTAAACTGTTGGGTTCACATTTTATGGTTCCTTTAACAATTACTGTCTTTATGCTAGGGCTGTTTATCAATGCTTTTTATTTTTTCCCCCCTAAAAACTAAAGTCTGATAATGCTGCCTTTTAAATGGGATCATTTTTTATCTGCATTAAAGCTGCCAGACTCGGTTTTATTGGAGCTGAGTGGGCAGCAGCCATGAACCAGCGATGGTTCTTCCACACCTTGGCTCTCTAATCACTGAATACAGATGCAATCAGATCATTGCCTGTCATCTGCACCCACTTCCCACCTCTGTGTGCAGAACATATCTGTATTTTCATTTCTGGTTTCTCCCCAAGACTGGGTTTTTATTGGCTTCCTCTTAAAGAATACTAGGTTGCTTCTATTAAAGCGCAAGTTGGAGGTTTTTCTGATACCTTGACAATTTGGACCCATTTTCCAACCAGATTGAATAGATGTGTCCTTGTTGGGGTTCAGGGGCCCAACCCCTAGACATCTTGAATCAGTCTAGAATGTGGTTCCCAGGGGTAGGAGTCCTTTTCCTACAGGCTTTGTACTTCAAAAATTCCAAGGGTTGGGCTCTGAGGATGATGAACCTGCTCCCACTCCCCACTCTCTCTCTCTCACCTCCTCTTGCAGGGTACCTTCTCTCTCTCTTTGCCATGTTCCTCTTCCTCCTGATGATTGGCAGCTCAGCCTTCAGCAACTGGTGGCTGAGTCTCTGGTTAGACAAGGGCTCAAAGGTGAGTTTCATTTGGCAATGCTGTGTCTGTGTCTGGAGCAAAAAGTTTGCTGGAGGAAAATCTGAATGTGCCCAGAAGCACACACTGAGCTCATTTTTGTTCTTTTGCCCCTTTTTGTGAAGTTGAAGTTGGCTGCTTACACCTCATGATTCATGTCCCCCCCCCCCCTTTCAATTTTTTAAGACAGGCAGGGCATCTGGATTTTTATGTGCTCCCTTCAGGCTGTAAAGGGTCAGCTAAAAAAGATAGTGTTGGTCAAATACAGCAAATGGGTTCAAGTACATGCAGGATAGGGAGGTTCTGCAGCTGCTGTCCTAAGTTTTCTCTGAGCATGGGCAGGTAGGGGCCAGCAAAGCTTCTGAGGAGAGACTGGCATCTTGGCATAGACACTGCTGGTGCCAGAAGGTTCTTCATGGCTCTGATCCCCAGCATTGCCTCTGCAGGAAGGGGACATGGAAGAGTCAGACTCAGTCTGAAAATACTACAGGGCCACCAGGAGCCTTTTCCTGCCCCTGCAAGGCTCCTACCCTAGCCAGGGCCCCTCCAGGGAAGTACTAAGAAGTCTTCTCTCCTTGGAGCTAGCTCTAAGAGCCAGTGGTTTCAAAGCTTTTCTGACCCCCCAGGGAATGCTCTGGGGGTGCCTGCCCATCCTCTGAGATTATATTTTGGTACAGTTCTGTTGCTATGACAACCAATGTGCACAGGCATGGGGAAGTTTGGGTAGGAGAGAGGCTGCTTGGTGCAGCTTCCCGAGGCCATTCCCAAGGGAAGAGGCCAATGGGTGGCCTGCTCTGTGCAGAAATAGAGATTTGTGACTGGAACGTATGTATTCTTCCCAAGGAAGAGCCCTTTCCTTGGAGAGCCTCAGGCGTAGGGTCAAAGCAAAGCCACCTCCTTAGGCTGGGTGCCTTCCTAGAAGGCCATGGAGCAGGCAAGAGAGGTGGCAGACACTCACATCTGCCCCTATCCCTCAATGCTGTGGGCTCAACCTAAGGCACAGGAAAACCCCTCCTCCAAGTTGGGCCTTATCAGTTAACTCCCCAGGGCTGCTTTTGCCTTTATAGATGCTCATCCATCAGCCACCTCTGGTTTACATTTCCTCTATTACTGTAATCAGCAGAATGGCATTTAGAAGAAAGATGTTTGTTTGCTCCTAAAGGCACTCTTGACTTTTAAAGCACAGAGCCCAAAGAAAAATGAAACTGCCAGTTTGTCAGGAGGAGGAGGGAAAGATGCCCCCCACCCCCCGAAATGCTGGTGAAATCGTCCTCTCACTGGGCAACATGGAGCCACGGTTTCTTCAAATTCGCCGAGAGCCCTTTGTGTTCGTTGGGCTCCCTCTCCCCAACCAGGGAGCCCAAGTAGTGTACCAACACCCTCATAGTTGGCCTTTGGGAAAAGGAAAAGGAGAGAATGTGAAGAAGCCCCTCTGAGTGCCCCCAAAACTCCCTGGGCAGCCCCGTGAGTTGGAGACTGGTCCCTGATCCCCTATCTCGTAGCTCATCTAGCCTCATGGGATCCAGATTCCTTGTTGTTTCTAGATCTTCCTGGCTCAGCACCACTTTTGATCCCCTGAAGCACAGGTAGCTTCTGGGCTGGCTGCCCTGCACCTGCCTAGCTCACCTGCCTTGTTTCCTCCCCTGACTGTCTAATGCTCATAAGTCAAGTGCCCCTTTGGGAGGAACCATTCAAAGTTCCTGGGCTCCAGAGGGAGCTGATTTGATTTTACCCACCAGACTCATTCTTCATGATTATGTGCCTCTTTTTAGCTTCTTCTCTCTGGAAAAATTTCCCTTCTCTTAATAGTTTACTGATTCATGGTGCTTGTCTTGCTTTGCTTCAAAGATGACCTGTGGGTCCCAGAGCAACAGGAGCACATGTGAGGTTGGCAAGATCCTGGCAGACATGGAGCAGCACACGTACCAGTGGGTGTATGCCTCCAGCATGGTGTTCGTGCTGATGTTTGGCATTATCAAAGGCTTGACCTTCACCAAGACCACACTGATGGCGTCCTCCTCACTACACGACCAAGTGTTCGATAAGGTACGGTTACCAGGCGCCGCAGGCACATCACATCCACTATTCACAGGGTTTACTGGGTCCCTCCTATGTGCCGGGCACTGTGCTGAGGCCTGGGGCAGAACAGCCCACATGGAGTTTGCAGTCAGCTGAGAGTCTCCCACGTATCTAATTATCAGTTGTGAAGGTCAATTTCAGGGAGCTGTTAGGGGTGCATCACAGGCTCTTAGGCGAGGCTGGAGGTGGAGGTAGGGAGCAGGAATGTGCAGGCAAAGAGGGTCTCTCCTGTAAGGCCCCCAAGAGGGACTTTTCACCCTCTCCACACTCCGTTGCCATAGTGGGTGTGAGGGCCCTTGCCAGAGTGTACAGGTGTGGGCCACACTCTGAGGGGAGAGAGGCAAAATGGAACTTGTCTTCTAACTGCCCTAGGGAGGGAAACATCCCTCCCTCCTCCAAAGGCACGAGCCTCTCTCCTCCCAGGCTGCATCTCAGATTTGCCGATGGCGGACCTGCAGGGCCACATGCAGAGACAGAATCTCCCCACACCCACACCTGATGCCCACAAAAATGGGTAGCAGCCTTTCTCACCATCTCAAGATCACCTGGCACATTGGGGTGTACCCTCAGGAAAAGGCCAGGCCCCGGGTTCACAATTCCAGCCCCAGCAGAGTGGCCAGTGTTTGCCAAATGCTCTCCCCAACCCAGTTTGAATCTCCGCTTTTATCCACAGATCTTAAAGAGCCCAATGAGCTTCTTTGACACAACTCCCACTGGCAGGCTAATGAATCGTTTTTCCAAAGGCATGGATGAGCTGGATGTGAGGCTGCCGTTTCACGCCGAGAACTTTCTGCAGCAGTTTTTTTATGGTGGTGTTTATTCTCATGATATTGGCTGCCGTGTTTCCTGCTGTCCTTTTGGTCCTGGCTGGTCTTGCTATAATCTTCTTGATTCTTTTATGGTAGGTCTACATACTTATATAAAATGGAGAAACACACACACACACACACACACACACACACACACACACAGTTGATATGCATAGCGGCCGGGTGTCAGGTGATAGTGAACACTTACTATCCCTCTGATGGTAGAGCACATTGATTTTTAGCACTTACTAAACTCCAGGTGCTAAGTGCTTTGGATACATCTGGCATTTTAGCCTCAGAGCAACCCTGAGAGGTAGATATTATTGGAAGATTGTCACTGGTCCCAAGCCAGGAAACTAGTAACCATGGTTGCTGTCTGTCTGCTATGTTCTTAACCACGGGGCTCTGCCATTACTGCTACTGGACAAGAGAGAGAGAGAAGGCCAGTTCTTATGCTTTGAGCTTTGAGAAATAGCCTGCACCCTATCATTGGTGTGGTTACAGAAAGGCCTGCTTTGTACTGGGGATTCCCGCCGAGGCTCTGCCTGCCTACCTGGAGGATGGAAATGATCCAGCCTCCCAGGGGATACAGCTGCCCCTATTCCTGGGGGTGCAGAGGCTCTTAGCAGCAGGTAGATGGTGTATATTGAATGAAGGGAAAAGGTTGCAAGTCAGAAAAAATTGCACCAGAGTCTCAGCTTTGCCAAAAAGCTAGCTGGAGGACCTCGGAGAAGCCAGAGAAATGTTCCAAAGCTGAGTTTCCTCATCTCCAAAATGAATGAATACCTCACCTGCTTCAGAGGGGGTTGCTGTGGGGATCAAATGACTAGATGATCAATTTATGTCAATTTAAAATACAGTAAAATTGAATGCAGACTAGAGATTTAGTTGACAAGGACCAGACATAGGCAGCAGCAGTGGGAACAGAAAAGAAAATGAATTCAAGGGTCATTTATAAGGTAGATTCATTGGGGTTGCATGGCTGGTGGAATTTGGGGTGTTAGAAAGATGGGAGGAGCCAAGAATGACCCCAAATGTGGGAAGTGATGTGCAAAAAGATGCAGGTGATATAGGAGGAGAGGTGGTTTGGGTAGTCTCAATTATGTGTTTGGTTTTGGATTATTGAAGTTTATTAATCAAATCCATAGATGGTGTCAGTGGATTATGGCAAAAATGTGGGTAGGGAGGCCCCGGGGGCTGGGGAGCTGGACTTGGCATCTGTATGGGAACTTGGTGTGGTGGCGGGAAGTGCCCTGGGAGTTGGGAGAGCCAGGGTCTCACTGCAGTATCCCCTGTGACTCTGAGAAAGGACACCTGGCCACAATCTCCAACCTTAAGTGTTTATTGGGACAATCAAATAAAAAAAATTTGCAAGTTCTTTACAAAGAAAGGATATCATTAGTTCTAATGGATTCCTTGGACTTGGGTTCATTTTGGCAATCCCTGTGTTAGACTATCGTTCCTATCTGCTGTCCTGTTCATACTGTTGATTGACTTAGCATAAGCCTTTTCTCTGCCCTGCACCCACACTTCTTGCTTTAAAGACAGTACAGACCAGAGCTGGCCCTGACTGAATTAGCCCAATGTTTTCATCCAACTCACTTGAGTTCTGAGCTAATGAGGTTCCTCCCTCGCTCCCCTGGGTTAGTTTTATCTGAGAGTCTGGAGGCGGGATTCGACTCTCTCTCTCATGAGCCGCCAGCTAATGTGTAAGCCCAAGGCCACGGGGCTCCCGCTCACCAGGCTTCCTGGGGCTTCCAGACAAAGGGAAGCATCCTGTGGGGGGTTGGTTTTAAAGTCAACTCCTGAGGCTATCATGATGTTAGTTCAAAACTTTGAAAATGCCTTTAGAAGACCACACATTGGCATGTGACAACCAGGTTTCCCCTCCAAGATAGACCAGGTCCCTTTTTTCTCTGGTTGGGCATCAAAAATGGTTGGCTTATGTTCAGGGGCTGAACCTTATGAAAAATCCTGGTCTTCAAAGACTAAATTATGTCTTATGTGGCACAACAAGAAGCACTTAGGTCTCAGAGAAAATGAAGGGACGGCACGCTCTCCTTTCTAGGGCACCGTGACAGAAGGGTAGACCGTGCCTTCTCTCAGCTTAGATGGCACCGTCTCTGACGTAACTGTCACATTGAGTGCGTGGGTGGAGCTTCATGTGCTGAGGGCCAGTCCATTAAGACCCCACTCAGTGGCTCTCTTGGCCCCTCTTGATTTCCTCACAGTATTTTCCACCGAGGAGTCCAGGAGCTCAAGAAGGTGGAGAACATCAGCCGGTCACCCTGGTTTTCCCACATCACTTCCTCCATGCAGGGCCTGGGTGTCATTCATGCCTATGACAAAAAGGAAGACTGCATCAATAAGTGAGTCCTGGGCTGGGCCCCTGCTCCAAGGTCTCCCTGCTTCCTTCCTAACTCCAAAAGGAAATTGCAGAAACAAATGTCCTCTGTGGTTCTAGGAAGGGAAGTCTGGACTCGTGGGGACTGACTGATGGGCAGGGAACTGGGCAGGAGCACTCTCAGATAACCTGGCTCTATTCCCAGCATCTGGGCCCCCAAAAGATATGAATTAGGGGAGCTCATTCAGGGATGACCTCAGTATACGACCTTACGTTTGGTTTTTTTTTTTTTTTTTTTTTTTCCATTCGAAAAACTAAAATGTGTTCAGTTCAGGAAGACAGAAAAGCAGAAACAAAGAAGAAAAAGTTGCTCATAGGCCCCACCCCCAATCCTGTTAATATTTTCATATATAAGTTGAACATCCCTCATCTGAAAATCTGAAATCTGAAATGCTCCAAAGCACAAAACTTTTTGATGTGGCTATACAAGTGGAAAATTGCACACTTGACCTCATGGGATAGGTCACAGTCAACACACATAGACACACACATACACATACACACACACACACAGTACAAGTATCATATAAAAATTATCCACAGGCTATGTGTATAAGGCATACATGAAACATAAATTAATTTAGACTTGGGTCTCATTCCCAAGATGGCTCATTATGTATATGTAAATATTCTAAAATCTGAACAAATAAAATAAAATAAAAAGCAAAACTAGATCTGAAACACTTTGGGTCTTAAGGATTTCAGGTAGTAATACTCAACCTGTATTTCCTTCCTGTCTTTTCTTTTATTCTATTCAGTTAGGTTTAGTGGGCACATCTAACCATGGATCAGAAGATTTCAAGGAGATTTTCTTAAATATTTATAATAATTTTATTTTTTTTAGTTTACCTATTTTTAAATCCCATTTTTCATGTTATTACACGTTCTTTGTAAAATAATTTTTAAAGGCCACGTTTCTTTTAATTTTGTGGATAGATCAGTTTGTTCCTTGTTAAAATTTGGTGACTAGATTAGTAAATTTCCCCAGAGTCTTCCAGCTCCAAACTTCAAAAATACCATAGAAAAATGTATGACTCATAATAGGCTCTCCAAAGTGATGAACAACACCACAACTTGAGATCCATTTTTTTTTTTTTTTTTTTTTTTTTTTTTGGTACCGGGGATTGAACTCAGGGGCAGTTGACCACTGGGCCACATCCCCAGCCCTGTTTTGTATTTTATTTGGGGACAGACTCTCAACTGAGTTGCTTAACATCTCGCGGTTGCTGAGGCTGGTTTTGAACTCGCGATGCTCCTGCCTCAGCCTCCCTAGCCGCTGGGATTACAGGCAAGCGTCATTGCACCTGGCTACAACTTGAGATCTTAACAAAAAGTATTTATTCCTCCTCAAGTACTAATTTAACGAGGTTCCATGGGGCAGGGGAAGGGGATTCTGTTCCACACAGGCACATAATCTCTTTCTATCTGAGGCTTTTCCGTTCCACAGGCTTTAGGAAGAGAAGGGGAAAGAGGAGGGTGGTGGACCCCATGGAAGGTGTTTTTACGGCTCAACCCTAGTGAAGATATTCAACATTTCTGTACATGCATTGACCTGATTTCAGTCCCATAGGCTCACCTCACTGCACAGGATGCCAGGGATTTGCAGTCCAGCTATGTTCAAAGGAAGAAATGAAAATGAAATTTGATGAATCTAAAGCAGACTCTATAACAGACATTTTTTCTTTCCTATCTTTTCCTTCCTTATAAAGCTACCACACACTTTGATTCTTGGGTCTAACTCTTTTTCTCTCTCACTGTCTCTCCATTTGCCCACCCAGGATCTCAACAGACTGGACTTGACAGTTTGTCTTTGGTTCAGTGAGCAGCTGGTCCTGTTACTAATCTGACTTGATGTCAAGGTTTGACATCATTTGCCAAGTCCTGCCTCCCAAGTAGACCCTTTCCATGTCCCGATCATGAGAAAAGTTTGTAGAACCACTCATCCCCTCACCCTTGGCAAACAAAAAAGATTCAAGCTTGGTCTTCCCACAGGTTCTCCTTCAAGATTTCTAAAGGACTCCCTTAGGGAGCTGAGCTGAGCCCTACTAGACAGATGGGGTCTTCCCCATCTTGCCCCTTCTTTCTTTTCAGAGGTCTTGGGCTTCTGATGCACATTGCATTTGCCACCAGAGAAACTGAAACATTGTGGTGTTTGGAAGAATATCTTGTTTAAGCTTTAGAGGAAAAAGGTTAGAATGGAGACAGAAAGGGGGAAGGTGTGGCAGAGTCCACGATGGCTGGTCAGAGGTGCTTCCAGGTAGAATCCCTAAGCAGACTTTAAGAACAGGGTAGAATGGCAAGTCCCCACAACGTTCATGACAATGGAGGAACTAAACTCCCCAGGACTTTAAACTTTGAAAAGTCTTCATTTTTTCTCCCCAATGATTTCTACCAATTGTTCTGATGAAGCCCC
This sequence comes from Tamias sibiricus, assembly GCA_025594165.1. Lineage (NCBI taxonomy): Eukaryota > Metazoa > Chordata > Mammalia > Rodentia > Sciuridae > Tamias > Tamias sibiricus. Next base: position 37,177,895 of record CM046672.1, read on the forward strand.
CCTTTTCACTAGGTCATGGAACTCTCAGTGGCCAGGGAATCTGATGTCTCTGATAGTTACTTCAGTCTGGGTAAAAATTCAGTGGTGCATAAACTCAAGTCATGGTTCTCTTCCCCCCCCCCCCCCAAGACTTGGCATGGTAAGGCTGTGCTGTGGGTGGTCGGTGTGTGTGTGTGTGTGTGTGTGTGTGGGGTGTTGGGGGCAGGGGGGAGAGGTAGATTTCCAGTTAGGAAGCACCTGGTCTTTTTTTTTTTTTTTTTTTTTAATTCACTTTCCCTTCTCTCTGAGCCTGGTCCTCTGGTGCTGGTGCAGGGGAATTGGGAGGGGATCAGAAAAGACACATTTCTAGGGGACTGCCTGCCTCTGGGCCATTCTCTGGTTTCTGCAGCTCATCCCTGCTGACCCAGCTCACTGGGCAGATGCGGGCAACGGCAGGGTGGGGTCCCAGCAGGACCAAATCCCAAGCAGCTCTGCCAGGATCGCTGCATCAGGTTTGCTGGGTTTACTGGTGAGCTGTTTGACGGCATTGGGCTACCTTCCTCCTTTCCTCATGCTGTATCAAGCCTGCCACCCACATGTCGTCTTCCTGCCTCCCCCTCAACTCCAGGATCTGCAGGAACGGGCAGGATGCATCCTGCTTTCATCTAGGGAGCGAGGAACACCAGGGGTGGGTCTTGCCCCTGTGCTCTGCTGTCAGCGCTCTGTAACTTTGCCTTGTGCTCTCAATGGCCATGTGGCAGGGGTACAAGATGTCAGCTTCCTGTCCTTGAAGAGACCCCCCAGCTTTCTAAGCAATGGTTTTGAATCTTGTCTTTCTTTCTTTTTTAAATATTTATTTATTTGCTTTAGTTGTCCACAATGCCTTTATTTTTACGTGGTGCTGAGGATCAAACCCAGGCTGCGCACTTGCTAGGCGGGTGCTCTACCGCTGAGCCACAACCCCAGCCCCATGAATCTTGTCTTTCTTTCTTTTTTTTTTTTTTTTTTTTTTTTTTTTTTGGTGGTGCTGGGGATTGAACCTAGGGTCTTGCACATTCAAGGCAAGCACTCTACCAACTCAGCTATACCCCCAGCCCTGAATCTTGTCTTTCTGAAGTGGGGAGGGGAGCCAGGCCAACACCCTCCCTGCCTCCTTCACCATCATAAACACTGACTTTCCCCAAAGGTGGCCTCCTCCATGACCCACCCCCACCCCTTATATAGCTCACGACTGATTCCACAAGGCTTTGGAGGGAGGCTGACTGCAAGAGTTCCTGGTAGCTTTTGTTCTCAGTTGTGGGTTCCAGTTGCCAGCTCTGGGGAAAGAGCGAGCCCACTTAGCACCATTGGCAACCACCACTTGGGATTTCTCAATATATGTGCAAATCAAAGATGTCTGTGGTGGCAGATAGAAGGTGGGTAGATGCCCAGCTTTCCTGGGTGAGAATGTGCTTCTCTTTGAGTAAAGAGTTCCTTGCTTTGTTTCTCCAGTTGCCCTAATCCTTAGTCTATGTGACCTAAGCATAACCTGACCACTTATTTTGTCTGATTTTCTTAATTTTAGGTTTAAGATGCTAAACGATGAAAACTCCAGCCACCTTCTGTATTTTAACTGTGCTCTCAGGTGGTTTGCTTTAAGAATGGATGTCCTCATGAACATTGTCACCTTGATTGTGGCCTTGTTGGTGACCCTGAGTTTCTCCTCAATCAGTCCTTCATCCAAAGGCTTGTCGCTGTCTTACATCATCCAGGTAACATATTAGGGAGGGTGCTTTTAGTTGGACACAACAGAAAACTCAAGTGGGCTTAACACAATAAAGAGAGTTTAGTGGCTCACATCATTAACATGTTGGGAAATTGTGTGGGCTTCAGGCACAGTTACATCATGGCTCTTGTCTTCATCCCTCTCCTGTGATACCTTCCCTCATAGTTGTGCAATGATGACCAACATCCTCTGGGGTCTGTGGCTGGAGAAAGGCATTTCGGATCCTAACCACTGAACAAATCCTGAGCTTTACCCTTATTGGATTAATTTAGGTATCAAAGGACTAGTTAGTGGTTTGATGGGATTAGAATGATTGGTTTAGGCCAGGGGTGGCGTCATACCCTTACCACCACCAAGTTGTACAGCTGCTCTACATGGGGGCTGTGAGATGAATGCTGGAGGGGTGATGGCAGGGTCTATGACTAGCTTATCTTCTTGGATGCTTGTTTTCTTTTGAATAACAACAATAATAGGTGAACACGTGGCATTAACTCCCCCATGATGATCCTATGATACGACAGTAAGCCCATGTTAAAGATGAGGAGACTGAGACCCAGAAAGACTTGCTAAGATCACACACATGTCATGTCTGAAAGCCAGGATTTGAAGCCAGTCCACCCAGGTCTGATGCTTCTTGAATATTGTCCCTTGATATGGTTCACATTTTTTTCTTTGGAAAACTTTCCAATGTAGTCCTTACCGGTGGCACTCAAAATTCCAGGATGATGTTTTGGAATATGGGTCATTTTAAAATATTTTGTTTGACAACATGGCTTCTTTTATTTTAAAGTCAAATCTCCCTTTAATTCAGAAAAATTTCTCCTTTATTGTGACAATTCCTTCCCTTTCTCTGTTTTCTTCCTGTGACTCATATTGGTTGCATATTAGATTTCCTATACCAATCTTCTGTTTCTTTTCTTTTATCTCAAAGTTTCTGCTCTTGTTTTTTGTTTTTATTCTGGGAATAAATCTGTTTTTATTCTTTTGAATTCTAAGATTGGCAATCATATATTCATATGTTTAATTTTCACAAGCTCTTATTCTTTCTGTTTTTAAGAAAATGATTTTTTAAATCAATGAAGTATTTTTAATTTCTCCGAGGATATTTATATTAATTAGAGTCCCCCCCCCCCCCCTTAGACTCTTTCCTCTTCTTTGACTTATATCCGTTTGTTCCTGGGTCACTTTTTCTTTTTGTCTCTCCAGTTCTCTCTCTCTTATGCCATTGAATTTGCTCAGCTGTCTCCCGATCTGTTTCCATTTAAGCATGGGCGACTGGGCTGGGTTTTCAGGGTTTCATCGGCACTTGTGAATTCCTTTCCAGGTCTCTCTTCATAGGAAGCTTCCTGGCTATGGGTGGGCTGGGTGCTGGGATTTTCCCGCAGACTGTCAACACTGCCATTAATTAAGCACCCAGGGAGCTGGCCATTAGGCACCCACATGCTAGAATTAAAAGGGAATTTTAATCTAGAGTTCTATTCCTGGAGCCCCAGGTAGCTAGTTCAATTTCTTTAGAGGGCAAATTGTGTGTGTGTACACGTGCATGCAACCTGTGCCTAGGGCTACAGCGTGTCACTGTTTCTGGTTGGGAGAAAGATGGAAGTGAATAAATGGGTCCAACAGGAGTCTTTGTAGACAGACTGTGAATTTGCCAGCCTCTTTGTGGGCCCCTCCTCACACCTGGAGGCTCTCCAGGTTTTGCTAGACAGAAGGCTCTTTAAATCCCTTTAGCCCATTCTGCTTCCACTTTATCAAAAAGTTCTCATCCTCTTTCCATCTTGCAGAAATGTGTAACTCTTTCATTCAATTACATCTCTTTCCAATCCCCTTGCTGTTAAGGGTCTATTCTTTTGGGGAAGTTTTTCTGATGTCATTCTAAGTGTTATTTTGGGAAGGAGGAGGAACAAAAATATATCCTCCATACTCTTAAGGTAAGGAAAAAAAAAAGAATTTTTTTCCTTGGGTAGCCAGTTTTCCTCAGGGGTGGATGCTTTCATTTGTTGCTGCCTAGTAAAAAATCAAACAGATGATGCTGAATGGTTTCCCTTAATTGGTCCAAGTAAAACAGCTTGCCCCATCTAAGGTCATGTTTTTGGGCACTATCACTGGCTTTCCATGAAATTGTTTCCAAACATTCCTGTAGGGTCAGAGAAGAATTTGCACACATTGAGGTTTATGGGATCGCCTCTCCAGCTGGCTTTGGGGCTTTTCCAGCCTTAGACCCCTTTGGAGAACACAGAATTAAAACGACAGAGCTTCACTTGAGAACAGAGGATGGATGAGAAATTGGCATGAAATACCACAGAGCAAGAAAGCCAATGCAAAGTAACATCCCATCCCATGTCGGGGGAGAAGAGGCACTTATGGGGGCCAGTGCTGTGCTGATGTGACATTCTAAACCTGGGTGGGCTACCCAAGCCCTTAGGAGATCATACTTCTCTCCTTAATGAAATATGTATATGCCTCTTTCAAGGGCAGGGTCCATTGGTTTATTTGCCGGCTCTCCACTGAGCAGCTGCTCTGAGCCAGGAACTGTACTGGTTGTTGTGGATTTAGCAGCAAACAATCTGACCGCCCTGCCCTCATGGAGCTTACATTCTAGTGCAGAGCTGGAATAAATATGGTGGCAAGTAAATAACCAATAAAGCTTCAGGAAGTGCTGTGAAGATAATAAAGTGGGGTAAAGTGACGGGGCGGGGGGGAAAGTGGACAACATTACAACCAAAAGCCCAAGGAGGCCTATGCTGGGGGGTGACTTCTGAGCTAAGACCAGAACAAAAAAGAATGAGCCATGGAAAGACTGGGAGGAAGAGTGCAGCAGGCAGAGGAGCCAGGGAAAGGCGTGGGGACCCTGAGCTTGGTGTGTCTGAGGGTCTGAAAAGGCTGTGTGGCCTAAGCAAAGTGGTAAGAAATAAAGGGTTGGCAGGGTAGAATGTGTGGAGCTTTATAAGCCAGGGAAGGGGTATTACCTGTATTCTAATATGCATTTGGGCCAGATAATGCTTTTTCTTTCTTTTTTTTTTTTTTTTTTTTTTTTTTTTTTTTTTTTTTTTTTTTTTTGGTACCAGGGACTGAGCCCAGAGGTGCTTAACAACAGAGCCATATCCCAAGTCCATTTTGTATTTTACTTAGAGGCAGGGTCTTGCAGAGTTTCTTAGGGCCTTGCTAAATTGCTGAGGCTGGCATTGAACCCGTGATCCTCCTGCCTCAGCCTCCTGATCCACTGGGATTACAGACATGTGCCAGCGTGCCCAGCAGATAATGCTTTTCCTGTTGGGCTGTCCTGTGCACTTGAGTGTGTTCATCAGCTTCCCTGGCCTCTACCCATTAGATGCCAATATTACCTCCCTTCCCCCCAGGTTGGAACAACCAAAAATGTCTCTAGACATTGCCAGATGTCCCCTGGGGACATAATCACCCAGGTTGAGAGTCATCACTCTAAGAGAAATGGGAAGCTCTGGCCTGTGTCGAGCAGGGAGGTAGGGGCAAGGGAGGCCTGTGAGGGTCTGCAGCCACTCCTCTTCCTACTGCATTCACCTGCTTGAGCTCCACTGCCTTCTTCTGTGAAGATCACTTGCTGCTTTCCAGAGCTTTCTCACCTGAGGTTTGCCTGGTGGATATCATACAGGCCTCAGCTCACACTGTCCTCCCTCCCCACTGTAGGCTAGCTCCCCACCCCTAGCCTTAGCCAGGCACCCACAGCACATCCTGTTTTATCAATACCTGTTCTTATGGCTTCTGAAATTTCCACCTGCCAGTCCACTAGAATGTAAGCCCATGTGTGCAGGGGTCTTGTCTATCATGTTCAATCCTGGAAAACCAGCACCCTGACCAGTACCCTGGGCCCATCACTACTGCTTAATAAATGTGTGTCATCTAGTGACGTCTAACCCTTTTCTGCTAGACTAAGCCCGGGGTGGCTGGAGATGTAGGGGGTGGGGTTCTCCCAGTCCATCAGCTTCAGCAGTGACTGAAGGGAGTTGGTGGATACTTGGCTCTCAGAATCTACATGTTCCACATCACAGATTCAACCACCTGCAGATTGAAAATATTCAGGAAAAATTCCTGTGTCTCTACTGAACATGTAGACTAGTTTTCTTGTCACTATTCCCTTTACATAATGTTTACATTGTGTTAGTATTAGAGGTAACCTAGACGTGACTTGGACTGTTTGATTCAAATATGATGCCATTTCATGTAAAGATCTTGAGCATCTTTGGATTTCACTATCTGCAGAGTGTGATGGTGGTGGTGTTCTGGAATCAGTCCCTCAAGGATACTGAAGGATGACTCCTTGCCCTGGCATGAAACAACTCTGTGGTGTGGCCCCTAGAATGTTCCGGAGATCCCCAGTGCAACCCAATCCCAGTTGCCCACTGCACTGACCTCTCGTGAACACACAGCCGAGATTAGCTGCTTTCTCATCCTCCCCTTACTTCAGGCATCCCCTCCATACTTTCTGGGTTCGTCACCTGTATCATGTGTGTGCTAAGGCTGCTGCAACAAATTACCCCGAGCTTGGTGACTTAAAACAAGAGAAAACTAGCCGGGCGCGGTGGCGCACGCCTGTAATCCCAGCACTTTGGGAGGCTGAGGCAGGAGAATCGCGAGTTCAAAGCCAGCCTCAGCAACAGTGAGGCACTTAGGAACTCACTGAGACCCTGTCTCCAAATAAAATACAAAAAAGGGCTGGGGATGTGGCCCAGTGGTCGAGTGCCCCTGAGTTCAATCCCCGGTACCACCGACCAAAAAAAAAAAAAAAAAAAAAAAAAAAAACAAGAGAAACTTATCCTTTCACACTTTGGAGGTCAGATGTCCACCAGCAAGGTGCTGGCCAGGCTGTGCTCCCTCTGAGGCTCCAGGGGAGGCTGTTTCTGGTCTGGCCAGGCTGCTGGTGGCTGTTGGCTTTCCTTGGCTTATAGCTGCCTCACTCCAACTCCTGCCTCTGCCTGCATATCCCCTTGCTCTGTGACTTATTCCCTGTCTCTTATAAAGACACCTGTCACTGGATTTAGGGTCCATCTAGGTAATCCAGGATGTTGTCAAGATCCTAATTATATCTGCAAGGGACCTGTTTCCAAATGAGGTAACTTTCACAGGTTCCAGGGATTTGGATATGGACATATTTTTGGCAGGTGGGGGAAGGGGCATCCTTCAACCTGCCCTAAAACACTATTTGCCCTAAATCTCAGGGTAGGCCTCTGGGATATCCTGGTCTCAAGTGGGACATCTCAGCAAACCATCCCTCTTCCCCAGTCTTGATTTTCTCGTGTGTAAAGCGGGCATATGGGATGGATGGTTTAGTGGTCCCTTGTGGTGACTGATCTTTCAGTTCCTTCTTGGCAGTGGGTGGAAAATGGGGAGGGGGCCTTGATGGAGAGCCCGTCCAGGTGCAGCAAGAAGGGATACCCAGCAGTTCTGCCCCCAGGGAGAATTCCCACTGGACAGCAGTTCCCTATCGCTCAGACAGAACGGTGAGTGATAAAGTGGTGCAGTGGTGGTGGGATGAGTCCCACCATCTGGAGCGACAGGGAAAATGTAAATACCATTTGTTTCTAGACAGAGAGAAAGGGTTTAAAGGCAAAAGAGCCTGGCAGGGATATCTCCACTTTGGGGTGCTTGGCTGGAAAGGCAGGCCTCCTGTGTGTTATGGCCCTGAATGAGAAGGGGTGGTGATCCTCAAGGGCAGCCCCGAAAGGAGGGAGAGCAGAACCCAGAGGAGGAAAGGGCTGTAACGGCGGCTGCTTGCTCCTTTGCAATAGCTAAGCGGATTGCTCCAAGTGTGCGTGCGGACAGGAACGGAGACCCAGGCCAAGTTCACCTCCGTGGAGCTGCTAAGGGAGTACATTACGGTAAGAAACTAGTGCGTGGATGAGAAGGGACAGACAGAGGCAGGCATTTAATCTTTTGTTTTGATATGAAAGGGATCTTTTTAAAAAGTCAAATCTGACCAGTCACCCCTCTTCTTCAAACCTCTATTCATAATACAAACTGAAGTCCTTGGTGTTGAATGTGAGGCTCTTTTTTTATTCTATAAAATAAAATTCTTTACAGGCAGTTTTTATACTCAGGAAAGACAATTCAGTGGCTCACTTTGGTTTCTAAAAGTTAATATTTGATTAAAGTTGTAAATTGAAAAACAAAAACAGCTTCACTCTTCTTTGAGAGTTTTTCTGTTGAATTCACAGCTGCTATTAGTGGGCAGCTGTACCACCGCCTGGGAGGAAAGAGACTGGGCTCTATATAACCTCGCTGCTCCAGAAAATTGGTAGAAAAGTTGGTTTTATTCAAATCCGACTTCTTTTTTTTGGGGGGGGGGAGTGGGTACTGAGGATTGACCCCAGGGATACTTTACTACTGAGCCATATCCCCAGCCCTTTTTATTTTATTTTATTTTATTTTATTTTATTTTATTTTATTTTATTTTATTTTATTTATTGAGACAGAGTCTCATTAAGTTGCTTAGAGCCTCATTTGATTGCTAAGGCTGGCCTGGAACTCGTGATCCTCCTGCCTCAGCCTCCAGAGACTCTGGGATTGCAGGTGTGGGCTAATGTACCCAGCACAAAGCCAGCTTTGAAGGAAAACAGGAGGAACTTAAACTGTTTCAAAGATTCTTCCTTGGAAAATCCCTGAAAATTAGCAGAACTCTTAAAGGAGAAGAGGCAGAGAAGGACAAAGGACAGGAAATACACATTTGTGGATTTAGGTATCTTGTGTTAAGACAGGCTGGAGTGGGCCATCTCCACTCCCATCTTCTTTGGCCCCACCAGGGTAGGGGTTGGAGCCCTCCTCCCCCAGTCTCCACTCAGCATGAAGAAATCATTACCAACTTCAGGACCAACTGCAGGACCCTGTTTTAGTGCTGTTATTCTTTTGAAAAGAAGTCTAAGTGATCCTAGCAATCACTTCTTAAGGGCCTTAGAACAGTGTTTGGCCCCACTTACAAACTTAATTAAACACTTAAAACATTTTAAACTGAATTTTAAATTTTAATACATTCAATTTCCTTTTAAGTACCTCAATAATCTGATTTAACAAACAAGCTTTCCTGAGTTTGTATAATCTAATGAATTAAACTTGTAAATATGGTGAGCTTTAGGTTCTCATGATAGTTCCAAGGCTGTGTATAAACAGAAAGCTTTTAACTTAAAATTGTGTTTAAATCAATTATACAATTTTATATTTTAAATTAGAATCACAAAGCTAAATTATATAAATATTATAAATACTTGAAACATAAAGTATGCAGATTTCTTAAACTAGAAATATGGTTACAGTATTGCTTCCCTGTCCCTCCCCTTCCCTTCTCTTTCTCTCCTTTCTGAAGGATTGAACCCAGGGACAGTCTAACACTGAGCTACACCCCCATCCCTTTATATTTTACTTTTTTTGAGAACAGGTCTCATTCTTGTTAAGTTGCCAAGCTTGGCCTTGAACTTGGGACCCTCCTGCCTTAGCCTCCTGAATAACTGGAGTCACAGGCATGTGCCACCAAGCCCAGCTATTCTTCTCTTAAATATTTTTATTCTTAATTCTATGTCTTCCAAAGGTTAAAAGTAGTAAGAATGCAATTCTTACCTAATTGAAGTTTTCCTTACCTAATTGAAGCTTTTCATGGACCAGAGATCTGGGCTGGTCAGTCACCCTGATGGGGCATATGGGATCCCTATTTCTAGTTGTTAATAGGGAATTTTATAACTTAGAAGGAGGGGTTGGTCTTATAATGAGGCCAAACTGATCTCCCTCATTAGACTTTGCATTTCTTTGACTCTCAGGAAGGAAACTTAAATGTCTTTTCCATTTGACTCTAAAGAACCCTGAACTCGACATCCTGCATTCTTGTCTTTTCACTTCTAGCACCTGGATAACTCTGGTAGATATTGAAATTGTATCTGATTGAATTCTGCAAATCTCAAGGCTCAGCCTGGATTTGTCACACAGCTTCAAGGTCACCCTGCTGACGTTGCCTAGGTCCACAGGGCCCAGTGTGAGCTGTCCCTTGCTTATTCCCCTGCATCACCCACTCCTTGTTCCTTAAGCAATACAGCCACATGGCTTTCTATTCCTCAAACTACCCAAGTTTGTCCTGGCCTCCTCTGTCTGGAAGGCCCTGAACCGGAATCCTCTTGTAGCTGAAAGCTTCTCAGTGTTTCTTGGTCTCAGCTCCAGTGTCACATAGATGTTTTCTTCAGCCCTCAAATACTTCTACTTCCCTTTCCTCTGCCCACCCCACAAGTCCATAGGCTGTTCCAATGCTCCATTTTATTGCCTGCATTTCTAATTGCTTTCCTCATTTATTATCTGGTGTCCCCACTGGAATGTCCAGGGTTCTTATGGGTCAACTTCACCACCATGAATACCAGAACCTAGAGTTATGTGAAGGGGTGAGATAAACGAATGGAAAAATAAATAGTCATTAACCTGTCATTGGTTATTTTTTTTTCAGACCTGTGTTCCTGAATGCACTCATCCCCTCAAAGTGGGGGCCTGTCCCAAGGACTGGCCTAGTCATGGGGAGATAACCTTCAGAGACTATCAGATGAGATACAGAGACAACACTCCCCTCGTTCTCAACGGACTGAACCTAAACATAGAAAGTGGGCAGACAGTTGGGATCGTTGGAAGAACAGGTTCTGGTGAGGACAAGCTCTGCTTTTGTTTCTTTTGGGCTGTTTTCTTTGAATCTGCCTTGACTGTGTGAGGCCACACCAGAGAGAGAAGCATATATATGTGTATTGGATCGACTGCAATTTTCCCTCAAATCTCCTTACCGTAAATTAGGACTTCAGGTTAAATGGTTGTGTAGAGTTGGAAGCAACCACACATCCGTTTTTGGATTAGTTAAATGAGAATCATTCCAGTGAAATGAGGCTCAGAGGATGACTCATGTGCTAAAGGCCCCTGCGAGGACCGTCAGGTTAATGGTGACACAAGACTTCCGCCTCCTCCCCCAAGTGAGGAATTTCAGCCTGCACAGTCATCCACACAGAGTCATTTTCATTGCATTAAAAATTCCCTTAATTAAATGCTGGGGTATGATGCAAATACAAACTAATGTTGGATTTGTTGTTGTGGCTTTTACTGTTCCCAGGGAAGTCGTCACTGGGAATGGCCTTGTTCCGTCTGGTGGAGCCGGCGGGTGGCACGATCCTCATCGATGAGGTGGATATCTGTACCATCAGTTTAGAAGACCTCCGAACCAAGCTGACTGTGATCCCCCAGGATCCTGTCCTGTTTGTAGGTACAGTAAGGTAGCTGTTTTTGATCATCCTGCATTCCTATTTTTGCATAGTGAAACCAGACTCACAGTCCCCAGGGCATGACTGGCCTAGGGCTGTCCTGTCTCAGGGAGGCAGCATCTCCCCACACTCTTGGTGCCTATTTTTGGGTAAAGCCTTGGAAGGAGATGGGGGATAGGGCCATGAGCCTTGTAATTCAGAAACTACATTATTAATAAGCAAGATGCTTTGATATGTAGGGTGAGCAGATGTCCTGGTTGGCCCTGGACAACCTTATTTTATGCCTGTGTCTGGGCATCCCATCTGACTTAGTAATGGCCACTTTCAAAGGTATCCCGGAGTGCATAATGGAATAGATGGTAACCCTACACATGAAGCCATCTCTTGGGAAGTGCATTAATTTGTTCCTACTAAAGAGCAAACAGAAGCTGTTCAAGCATAAGAACAGCAGGATTGCAATTTTCATGGGCCCAAGATCTGAGGTCAAAGCATGAGGAGGAAACCGCAGCTTCCCAGCTGGTCCAGTGAGAAGGACATTCCTCGAAAGGAGCACCCAGTGAGGCATGGGAACCGTGTTTACTATAGAGCAGCCTGTGTGCGAAATACATCTTGAAACACTAGACTCACATCCTGCCTGTGAGATGCTCAACCCTGTGCAAGGTCCTGGGAGCTGCAGAGGTACTTCTGGCCTCTGAAGACTGAGTAAATTTGGAATGCCAGCTTGAATTATTGGCTTTAGCTCTCTCTCTGTCAAGAATTTGTGGGAGGTCAAACCTACTTTCTGCACAGTGACATGGAGAGGCCCAAGTGTTGTGCCTTCCTCTCAGCAGGGCTTCACATTTCCCTGCCTGCCTCGGTGGTCTCTGCTTCATTGCAGAGCTGTGGGTGTTTGGTATCATGGCCGGGGCTCAGCACTTCTCTTGGAGCTGCAGACTCCTCACCTGCCCCCGCCTGTTCTCCCCTACATGCCCCCAAAAGAAACCATTGCTTTGTCTTTTCCAGCTTCTAGAGGCCACCTGCATTCCTTGGCCCATGGCTCCTTCCAGCATCATATCTCCTCCCCATGCTCTTGTCTTTGGAAGGGCCCTCCCACCCCCTAATCTCTCACCCTACGAAAATCCAGCTCTCTCTCCTCTCCTTTGTTGCAGGTACAACTTGGATCCCTTTGGGAGTCACACCGATGAGATGCTCTGGCAGGTTCTGGAGAGAACGTTCATGAGAGACACAGTAGGTTTCTGGGACTGTTCAGGATGAGTCCATTTCCCAGCCTCGGTTCCCCAGACACCTGGTCCAGGTTTAAAATTTGATAAGCATTTGGACCAGCACTAGGCCAGGTTTATTTTGTGGGTGCCACATATGTCAGTAGAAGACAATCCTTATTTGCTCTTTTCTTTTCTTTCTTTCTTTTTTAATAAAAAGCAGACATAGGTACTATTTATTATGGCTCTGCAATTATCCAGTTAAGTGTTCTACAAGCATTGAGCTCACTCAATCCTGGCAACAGCTCTCTGAGGTTGGTGCTCTTACCCCTCAGTTTAGAGATGCAGAAATTAAAGCTCAAGGAAGAGATATGTCCAGGCCAGTGAGTAGCAGAATAGAGGCATGAACCCAAGTCCATCTGATTCTAGAGTTTAGGAAGTGTCTTATGACTCTGCCAGTGGTCTCATTTACTTATCAGGACAGATAAGCCACAGAAAGATAAGGGGGTATGGCCTGTCCTGGGAATAACAAATATGGCTGGTTTGAGTGAGCCATCTGTGACATGGGAGCCTGCCTGTCAGAGCTGCAGTCCCAGCCGGGGTCAGCAGGTGAGCATACTGCCTGTGAAGCCACATGGCACCAACATGAGCATCTCCCAAATCCACTTTGGCTTGTTGCACTGAATAAATCAGCCCTTCCCATGACCCCGCCGGCCCCAAATGCTCCTGTCCCATCTCTATTTTGTTTACCACAACAGCGACCCTAAAACCCATTTCTTCTTGTTTGTGTGTTCTCTGGAACCGTCTGTGCATCATTTGTACTCTTTTGGTGAGTTGTCTACGGGGTTCTCTGAGTCACACTGTGATTTTAAATTATTAATGTCCGCCTACTCCCCGGTCTTTCCCTGGTTGCCTGTTTGCAATATTGAAATGATTGTTGTTTTGCACTTTCTTTTCCACAGTAAAATAAAGCAAGCTGATAAATGCAAGAGAAGGGGGCAATCAATACAGACGATTCAGGACAATTTTATAGATCATCAGCATAAATGTGGCATTTTCTATGTTTTATAGATAATGAAACTCCCGGAAAAATTACAGGCAGAAGTCACAGAAAATGGGGAAAACTTCTCAGTAGGGGAACGTCAGCTGCTTTGTATGGCCCGAGCACTTCTCCGTAATTCAAAAGTAAGGAAACAGCACGGAAAATGGATTGGTCAAATTTTGGATATTTCCTGCAGTGCCGCTCAATCCAGGAGAACAGAGCCCAGCGTTTGTCTTTCAGCAAAGACAGAGCAATTGAGCCATTTAAAAACCAATCACTTTTTCTTAGGACAAAGTTGTGAGGGGTAAAAAATTGAAAAATAACAGCCATTTATAGCAGTAGCATCTTCCTCCCCTGGGCTTCCCCACCGGGAGGTCTTGCTTAGGTATTCTCTCTGTTCTCCTAAGTGGTTTGCCTTTGAAAAAAATCTGTCTCTCAACTTTTTCCCTTTGTCCCTGAACGATTCTGAGTCCTCAGAAACAGTACCCAGGACACTCAAGAAGGCCAACAGAATTTACAATTGGTAAAATTTATTCCCATTTTTCTTAGTGACTTAGCTAGCCTTGCTTACTGATTTGGAGAAGAGAATGCTGTCGTTGAGACAATCCCACTGGAATCCTCATCAAAGGTGGAACACACTGTGTGTATTCTCTAGATGTGCCCGTGGCAGGGGAAAGGGAGCCACCTTTCCCCTGTGCAATTGGTGCCTACTACGGCAGTGCTCATGCTAAGTGCTTATGTGTCTTTCCATTTCTTTCTCGTAATTTAAGACGTAACTCCTCTTCCCATGAAGGAACAGAGTTAAGTAACTGGACCAACGTTCAGCAGAGTTAGGAGCTGAGTTTAAGCCCTCTAATTTGTAAAATCAAATCAGTGCTGTGGTAAGTAGAGTAATGCTCCCTTTACAAAAGAAAGAAGAAGAAGAAAAAAAAAAAAAAAAGATGTTCTTGCCATGATACCCAGTCCTGTGAAATACGTTCATTTACATGGCGGAAAGGACTTTGAAGATAGGATTAAGCAAAGGATCTTGAGATGAGGAGATTTTCCTGTATTTCAGTGGGCCTAGTATATTCACAAGTATTTATAAGAAGCAAGCAGGAGAGTCAAAGAGAGAAGGAGGTGTGATTCCAGGAAGGGACCATGGGCTAAGGAATGCAGGTGGCTTCTAGAAGCTGGGCGGGGCAAAGCACTCTTTCTTCCCAAGAGCCTGCTGCTTGATGACCTCTTGATTTTGGAGATTGTTGGCTTCTAAAACTGTAAGATGATATATTTGTTGTCATTTTAAGCCGCAAAGTTTGTGGTAATTTGCTACAGCCACAGTAGCAAATGGAGGTAAGTCTTGTTTTTATACCCCATGCTGGTTTGTATTAGCAGTGCCGAAGGTCTCTTCAGGGTTCCTCTCTAGATATTTGTAACATTAGAATACACCACTGAAAAAAGGAGGAGGATGGACATACAGCCTTGTTCCTCCAGCAAGCCTCTCTAAGGAAGATGAAGTGGGTGTGATTTGACTTTTCTTTTTGTAATTTTTTAAAAAATGGATGGTTTTCTTTCTCTTTTTAATAAATAGAGCTAAGACTATAAATTTCCCTCTTGGCACAGCTTTAGCTTAGCATGATTTTTACAATGTTTCTTTCTTGACAGATCATTCTCCTGGATGAAGCCACCGCCTCCATGGACTCCAAGACAGACACCCTTGTTCAGAGCACCATCAAAGACGCCTTCAAAGGCTGCACGGTGTTGACTATCGCCCACCGCCTCAACACAGTTCTCAACTGTGACCGTGTCCTGGTCATGGAAAATGGGAAGGTACAGAAAGCTGTGGTTGGCTTCACCTCTCCAAAGCCTTCAGAGGTTTGGGCATTATGGTGGGTGAATTTTTTTTTTTTTAAATTTCATTTCTTCTTCTCTTTTTAGGTGATTGAGTTTGACAAACCAGAAGTTCTTGCTGAGAAACCCAATTCTGCATTTTCAATGCTACTAGCATCAGAAGTCCGACTGTAAAAATCCCTGGGGCTGATCTGAGTAGAAGAGGGGAGTGTGTGAGATGAGTAGGATGAATCTGCAGGAGGAGGAGCTGTCAGCTCAGTTGGGTGCCCTGGCCACAGCCCCTCCCACCCTTGGAGTACAGGGTCCATCTGGGCCTGAGGTTGTGTCTCCTTTCCTACCCAACCCTCAGCTGGCAGGCTTGGGGTTGATTCTGGGTGGTGGACAGAGGCAGATGGGAGCTTTAAAAGCTGCCCCTTAACTCCTAAAATCCCAAGGGTCCCTTGTGTGTCTTCATCAATATCATCCAAGTACCTGAGAATGGAAACATTGTAACTTTCTGTTGAAAATCAGTCAAAGCAAACAGAATGGGAAAATGCCTAGGCATGGAGCTTACAAAGGTTTCCTTACCTTGTTTTCAGAAGGGAAAAGAGTAGAGTTCTCTTCCTGTTTAACTTCTATTCACTTCTATCTTGACTGTGTGATAAGCAGTAACTACACAGATCTGTAGCATGAGTGATTATAGTGTTTGGCAAAAAAAAAATTATTTTGAAAATCATATTGTATGTTCCAATTGATCTGTTAAAATAACCAGGAAAACAAAATGTTAGAGTTTCTCTATAAATGACATTTTTATATCTTCTTTATTGGTCATTAAAATGCAATAGGAAATTAAACTACCCTGAAATATTGACTTGCAATTATTTAACTGAAGATATTCCAATTTCCATACTATTTCTTCTCATAGACCTTCATTGCCTTCTCCCTTGACTCCATAATACACCAACACAATCATTTACCAAATGAAAGATTTTCTTTCCAACCTCAAGGTTTGCTATGATGGATGCGGGAAAGATGAATTCCCAGTAACCCAGGAGTGAGTTCTGTTAATTTGTGGTGACATTTGGGGAAAAAAGTATAAAGTCTGTTGAGCTTTGTGTAATAGTTGCTGAGGGGCACACCCCCAGTTCTGGCCAGTTCCATGCCGCACCCTTCACTCTGTTCCCCTTCTGAGTCTTTGTCACTATATTAGGGTTCTCTAGAGGAACAGAATCAACAGGAAGTGTAATTATAAAAAGGGAATTTATTAGCTGAGAAAACAAAGGGAATTATTGGCTTATATGACCAGAAGCTTGAAGAGTCCACAATGGCTGTCTGCAGTCTGTAGAGTTGTAGGAACCAGTAGCTGCACAGTCCAAGAGGCTGAAGTCCCAGAACAAGAGGGATCAATAAAGCTACCCCAGTCCAAGACCTAAGCCTTCTGGAGAATCACTTTTTTGCTTTGTTAAGAGTGAAGAAGCAAGTGTGATTGCAGCAGCAATCAAAAACCCCTTCAAGAAGAATCGAGTTTGCATTTGCTGGTGCTTCTTTGTTCTTCCAATTTTTATTCCATCCAAGCCACCATCCTGTTGGATGGTGCTGCCCATGCTTGGGGAGGGTCTACATTTCAGTTGGCTATCCCATATGCCAATCATTCCTAGACATACCCTCACTGACACACCCATAAGCCTCTTAATCATCTGCATCTCTCAATCCAATCAAGTTGACAATTGAAATTAACTATTATAGTCACATACTTCCCCCATCCTTCCAAACGTGGAGGAAGGCAGTACCTGACATGTGAGCATTTAAGAAACACTTGTGGCAACACAAATGACAACATCTGATGCCCTCTCTCAAACACAAGCAGAGCCTGGTGGGTTCCCCTCCCAGGTATATTTGCATGTTAAGGCTTAATGTAGAGATGCTGAGATTTCTAGTAGATAAAAGAGCCAGGATGGCAAGCGGGCTGGGGGCGGGGGCGGTTACTTCCAACAGATCTTTCTCCAGTTTGCCTCTGGCCAGGCCCTGAGCAGGTGTCTGCCAGACCAGAGAGGCCAGCACACCTGGGCCCAGTAGCACTCCCAGTCTGTTGAGTGTGTTGAAGCTCCAGCTCAGGCAGTTCAGCTTGGAGGGTGTGCTCTCGGAAGGATGTAGCTGAAAAGGTCATGAGTAAGGGGGTTCCTCTTGTGGACATCTCCATGCCAAGTGTGGACTCCCTGTGAAGTGGCACAGTGTATTTTTGCACAGTTAGCACTTGCCCCCATGACGTGTGAACCTGATCTGAGGTCATCAAACCCACATCCCCAGGGCAGGCTGAGTGCAGCCAGCCCCTTCTTGGATGTCCGGTGACCAACCTGATATGGCAACTAGACCTGTTGGTCCCTGCCAGTCGTGGGAATCCATGCCAACTACATGGTATCGGAGAGGATGCTTGATTTTGTACCAACCTGGCACCATCCAGGCAATCAGCCTCTGATTTCAAGGTGTATCCGTGGGGACAAAGGTAAGCTGCAGTGATCCCCGTTGCTCATTCAGAAGCCTTGAGGGATGAATCACCTCCTGTGGCTCCTTTCCTGCCCACTCTTTTTGGCTGGTACTGGCAGGAAAGAATACTGATATCGATCCCGACATCTGCTGAGCCTTTGCAGTGTGCCAGACACCGTGATAAGCATTTTTTCATGAATCATTTCACTGAATCCTCACCTCACCCCATGAGATGGGAGTGAAGGTTTACTGAGGTCAGGAGTTTAGCTACAGGCATGCAGGGAGGAAGGCACAGACAGAGGACTTGAACCCATCCTCTGGCTCCAGGGGCCCTGCTCCTGACCCCTCCACAATAGAGCCTCTCCTGCCCTTTCCCCTAGACCTGTCACAGGGATGGTGATGGCTGTCAGCATCACACGTGAGGGATAGCAACTTCTGGAGAGGTGGCTGTTTACATGTAGACCATGGAACAGTCTTAGTGAATCCCCACCCTGACCACGACCACTGCTTATCTCTGCAAAGTCAGCCAAGGAGAGATGATGTCAAATAATAATAACCAACATTTACCCAGTATTCCTCAAAAAAAAAAAAAAATGGCTCTACTCACTGAATCCCTGCCATATCCCAGTGTGGTCTGTACCTACTATGGTCTGAATGTTGGTGTTCTGCACGTGTTGAAACCTAAGACCAAAGCAATAGTGTTAAGAGATGAGTTCTTTGGGAGTAGCTTAGGTCATGAGGACAGAGCCTCATAAAAGAGGCTCAAGGGAGTTTGTCTACCACCTCCACCACGGGGGAACTCATCCAAGGTACCATGTGTGAAGCAAGAGCCCTCAACAGATGCCACCTCCCAGCTTCCAGAACTGAGAGCAATACATTTCTGTTTTCATAAATTACCTAATGTAGGGTGTTTTGTTATAGAGGCTCATGTGGACTAAGCAATACCAGCATTATCTTTATACTACTGATGAGGAAACTGAGAAAATTACATGACCCAAGGTCAACCCACGGGTGGAACTGAAACCCAGGCAGCCAACTTGAAAGCCTTTAACAAAATCCCGTGTAAAATCACTGCAAGTCCGAGATTCTCCAGGTGAGAAAGAGCAGCCTTCAGAGTTAGAAAGCCCATGTTTTGGTCAGGATGGGCCCGCTCTACCGCAATAATAGCAAATGAACCTCAGGGGCCTGTCTATCACAAGTCAGCTATGGCTATGCTGCTTCTCCTCTTCAGCTGTGCTTCAGGCTGAACGTCAGTCTCTGGACATCATCACTCTTGTGGGAGAGGGCAGGCAAACATGGCAATCAGAAGTGACCAGCCAGGCATGGTGGTGCGCACCCATACTCCCAGAGACTCAAGAGACTGAGGCAGGAGGTTCACAAGTTCCAGGCCAGCCTGGGCAACTTGGCAAGACCTGTCTACAAAAAAAAAAAAAAAAAAAAAAAAAAAAGGATGGAGCTCAGTGATTGGGTTCCCCTGGGTTCAATCCCAAGTACTGAATAAAAAAGGGGGTAGACACATGTCACTTCGACCCACATTTCAGGAGCAAAACAAGTCACATGGTCACTTCTGAGTTCAGGAGTGTGTTGATGTGTTTGTGGCAGGGGAGTTGTGTATATGTCACCTGCGGGGAGGAACACCACACCCAAGAGCCACACCTCATCCTGCAGAAAATTGTATAATCCTTCTCTTTGGAAGGACAGCAAATCTCTGAACAATATTACAACCTACGAAAACCTGGGCTTGGATCTTGGTTCTGCCATTTGAGTGACTGTGTGATCTGGAAAAAGCAGCTTGCCTTCTCCAGGCTTCCGTCCCCTCGTCTGTAAATTTTGACGCTTACACTGAGTACTAAAGTCTTTTCAGTCATGAATTTCATTTAGGAGAAACAAAAAGGAGGTAGAGTAACAGTTTATAGAGCATTAATAGTGATATTTAGATGTTCAGAGGAATTGCAGTGCCCTCTCAATGTAATTATTTTCTTAAATGTTAAATTTGTAAAGTTGAACAAGGTTTAGCCAAGTTCTGAGTCTTCCCTTACCATCTGCTTTGAAGGTCACTAGGAAATAAGAAATTCTTTGAAAATTTCTTCTATTTTATTTTGCTGTGCTCTGACTTCTTCAGCCTTTTGGGTGATCTTGTGCTCAGCATCATGAATTAGAACCTCTTTAATATTCTTTATCTGCTGCCGACAGAGAATGGAGGAAGCCACTGACATTGTCATTATAAATTAGTAACCAATGGCCTGTGACATGGTTCGCAGTCTTTGTGTCCTGTGTTTGAGGGTAGCTGGTACAGAGCAAGGGTAAGCAAATGACAGCCCATGAGCTAAATCCAGGCAGCCACCTGTTTTTATAAAGTTTTATGGGAACGCAACCATGCTTGCTAACTCATTATCTATGACAGCTTCCACATTCCAAAGAAAGAGTTAAGTGATTGTGACCAAATGTACAACCTCAAAGCCAAAAATGTCTGCTATCCTAACCCTTTACAGAATGAGTTTGCCCACTCCTGGTTTTAGCATTGGCATGTGATAGGAGTCTACTGGCTCAGGTTCAAGGCTCCTGCTGAATAGCTTTGTTCTGGTGGGACCTCCCTTTGCCTCGTCTGTGGACTCCGAAGCTATGGCAGCCACCTTGTGCTATGGAGGAAGGGGATAGATGGATGAAACAAGTTCTTCCTTATAACATTGAGTGGCTGAGTTGCCAAGCCCACAGTCATCCTACCTCTTGCCTCGTTACAAGAGGAAACATTTCCCTTAATGTTTGAGCCAGCTTGCCTTGGGCTTGCTGTTACTTGTAGCATCCTGCGAAGATGCTGTGCTGACCTTGACCTGAGTTTCCTCAGAGCTACTAGCCTCACCCAGGAGTTAAGTTATCTTCCTCCAACTTAGATGGGGTCCACAACTTAGATTGGGTCCACAACTTAGATTGGGTTCACATCCAATGCTCATCTCTCCTTGTTCCATTTATGAATATTTCCTTCATCTTCCCTCCCTACAGCCCCAGATCAGAAAGTCTCTGAATTCACACGTTTTATTCTTGCTATTCAAGTGAGCAAATCTGAAATCGGCCTGGAATTGTTGGTAAAAAACCGTTCTTTGCTAAGAAGCTGGAATGACTTTGGCCTGAATGGAATGATTTAAAATGAATTGAAAAATGCAAGAGGTCAGTTCGGGGTCAGATGGACGATCAAAGAAATCACTTTTCTTTTGGCCCTATATAGAAGGTCACCTCTGGGTGAGGCTAAATCGAGCACTAAAATCTTCAGCTAAATGCTGATTTCCATGGAGAGGTGCTGCCTGACTTCATGATGTGCATGTTTGTGGCTCTGGCTGAAAAGCTGTTGCTCTGGTGGGACCAGCATTAAAGGGCCAGACCAACTCAGTTTCTTCAATTTTAGCATAAAGCACAGCTCAGCCAGGCTGATCTTTACCTTCAACTCCAGGAGCGTCTGGAGCTCTGGGTCTCCTTTACCTTGAAAAAAATACAAAGAAACCGAAGTTTGAATTGTGGCAATTGTTTTGCTTTTTTTTTTTTTAATTTTTAAAATTTAAAAAAAAATTTTTAAGTCTATATTATGGTAAAATATATATGACATGAAATTTACCATTTTAAGTGTGCAGTTTAATAGCACTAAGTACCTTGGCAGTGTCAAGCACCATCACTATTATCCATCCTTAGAACTTTTTTATCTTCCCAAACTGAAACTCTGTGCTCATTAAACTCCCCATCCCTCTCCCCCAAACTCCTGGTGCTATGGTTTAAACATCTTCACATAAACTCATGATGAAATATAATCCCTGTGGTGATTATATAATATAATATAAATATAATTCCCGATGGGACCTGTAGGAGGTCCCAGGTCAGAAGACCTCTGTCCTCATGGATGGATCAGTTCATTCATGGATTAGTAGATTAATGGGTTCTCTCAGAGTGAGTCTGCTATAAAAGTCAGTTTGATTCTACCTCTTGTGGGTGTCCCTCTTACTAATGTGGTGCCCTGTATTGCCCAGGGACAGTGTGGAGTCTTTGCCAGCAAGAAGACCCTCACTAGCTGCCACCCCTTGACTTTGGACCTCTTGACCTCCAGAACTGTGAGCTGAAACAATCTTTATTCTTTATAAATTTCTCATTCTCTAGTATCTTGTTATAGCTATTTCAGTCTCAATGAATTTGAGTACTCTTGGTGCCTCATGTAAACGGAATCACATAATATTTGTCCTTTCGTGTCTGGCTTATTTCAGTTAGCATAACATCTTCAAGGTTCATCCATGTGGCAGCACATATTAGAATTTCATTTCTTTTTAAGGCCTTCCTAATAAGTGTGAAGTGTTTCTCATTGTGATTTTGATTTGCATTTTCCCAATGACAAGTGGCATTGCACAGCTCTTTATGTGCTTATTGGTCTTGCATTTCTTTTAGAGAGAAATTTAATATAGCATTCTTGAATGAATGTTCTCACTATGTCAATATGGGCAGGAACTTAGAGATTCTATTAGCCATGGGCTTAGCACCTGGCAGTCATCATATTGTTAAGTCTTTAAAACAACTCTTGAGGTGGTAATGATCCTTCCTGTTTACTCAGGGAGGTTGTGCACCTTCTCAAAATTACCCAGATGGTAGGTGGAAGAACCCAGATTCTTACCCCAGAGCTATCTTAGTCCAGTCTCTTCACTTTACAGATCAGGAAACTTAGGCTTAGAAAGCTTAAAACTTGTCCAACTTCATTCAAAGAGTGATAGGGGGAAGATTAGGAAACAGAATTCCAATTTAGTGCTGTGCCCACAATGCCCCTTTGTATCAGACTGTTCTATCAAATGTCTAACCATAAAGGAAATAAAAATAATAACCCTTTCACCGTAGGCAACTTATATTGTTATTGGAGAAATTACCTAAAAGTGTCAAAAAGCATATAGTAAAGTGCCAGTAAAATGCCAGCATATAGTAAAATGGAATGTAAGGTTGGGGGTGAGCTCATTCATTCATTCTTCCATCTATTTGTTCATTCACTCATTCCGTATTTAACCTGACCATTTACCCTTTTGATTCTTCCTTCTACTTAGAAAGGGAGGGATGGGGCCAAGAGTGTAGCTCAGTGATAGAGAGTTTGCCTTGCATGCCTGAGGACCTGGGTTTGATTCCTAGGAGCCATAAAAAGGGTTGCAGGGAGAGGGATGAATGGAAGTTGGAAGAAATGAGAAGGCTTGTGGAAGCAACCAACATCCTTGTAGGGCAAGTGGGAGCCAGAAGGTGATGAGCACAGGGAATGACGCTCTTAGATCCTAGTTGGGGAAAGCATCTGAACAAGACCGGAAGGGAAAAGGAACCAGTTGAGGGAGACAGCCAGTGACTGCCAACTAGGGCTGAGGACTATTGGGAAAATTTTCAGGTACTTTGCTTTCTGGATCTCCAAACACAGTTGGTGACCACCAATGGCTTGGATATAATTGGTGATGGGAGAACAGTTTGTTGTGGACATAATTAGGGTAGGTGCTTGGGAAGAACCCACTAGCAATAAAGGGAGTCTGGCCAAGGAAAAGCCCAGACAAGCCCCCTGCAGCAGAGCCAACTAAGCTCCAGAGGAGAGAAATGGGGTCATTTCCACCACATCACACCTCCCAGGACAGGAAGTGTGTCCTGAGGGCAAATACTGCCAGCGATGTGCAAGGGTCCTGTTTGCCCATCCCTAATGGTACAGCTGTCCCTGTGAGTAGGAAGCTCTTTCCTGGGCATGCAATGGAAAAGACAGGAGAGCCAAGTCCCCTCTGGCACATCTATTTAAACTGTTTGCCTCTTTAGTTCTGCAATTGGTACATCAAAGATCATCTGCATAGCAGGATCATTTAGGAAATGGTGAGGCCACTCTGTGCAGAGAGCACATTTGGCTTGGCAACCAAATGGGTTCTTTGGTAAGTGGTCATAATGGCACTACAACCCTCATCAAATTCCTCGGTTTTCTCTGACATGGGGATTTTAGAGCCAAGTGTCCTCATTCTAAGCAAAGGCAACATGTTCATCTGGACTGATGAGCTTGAGAGCTGGGAAGCGGGACATAAAGGAAAAGCCATGGGCTTCAGGATTCTAATAAACACTGCCAGCCATTCTCTGCCCAATCCTTGTATTGATGGCTGGTGTGTTTCAGTGTGCTTCTGCTGTCCATGGTCACTACCTTTAATTCTTCTCAGGCCTCCTGAAGCCAGAGTGCCCATACACAAGGGATGGCAGCAATGCCCAGAAGTTTACATTCTTCCAGGGCAGCTCTGAGCAGATAGGCTCAGCTCCCTAGTTTGGGGATGATTCTCAAGTACGATTTATACTTCTAGTTCCCCCGTGGGTTCAGGCTAAAGATAGCCTTTGCAGGACTTTGCAGAAATTGTGCTTTTGTCTAGGTTTGTTCTCTTCTTTGTCTTGTTTCCCTCTGGTCCTTCCAGATCTTCTCTGAGAGCACTTCATTGATTAATCACAAGCATATAAATCTTCATCTCAGGGTTTATTTCTGGGAAATCTGACTCATCACAGGGGCATCAAAGAAATATGTACACCAACTCAAACTCATCATTTCCAAGTCTCCAGCACCTCTGCGGACCACCACTCAACTATTCTCAGTCTAGAACCCGGGGCGTTCAGGTGCTGCTGACTCCACCAATGCCCCCAGAGTGGGCTGGGGATCTAGACCATGTCAATCAGGGTGTCACATCGCTGTGATGCCTTGAGAGGTTTGGGCTGGACAAATGACCCAAAGTGGGCCAATAAAAGCCAAAACCAATACTTTAGCTAGCAATAACCCAGTTAGTCCCAAGTTCTCAACTCTGCAAACACAATAATTATTTCAAAGTTATTATAACTGGTACATTTTTTTG
Organism: Tamias sibiricus; assembly: GCA_025594165.1. Classification (NCBI taxonomy): domain Eukaryota; kingdom Metazoa; phylum Chordata; class Mammalia; order Rodentia; family Sciuridae; genus Tamias; species Tamias sibiricus. The sequence goes on from CM046672.1 coordinate 37,202,275, forward strand.
CTCAATTTAAGTTTTAATAGGTGTCCCATATCTGGGATGATTGGACAAAATGGATTCAAGGGGAATACATTCTTCTTGAAAGGTGAGTAAATCATACTCTTGAGTTTTAAGCTTCCAGATATTATTTTTAATATTACAAGGAGAGAGATGGCCGAAGAATAAAGCCAACACAGAAGAAAGCAGAATTGACAGATAGAAAAGATGACACAGTATACCCTGGGTAGTCCTTATTGGTGGATGTGTTTGTTAGTCATCTTTCCACCACAATAACAAAATGCCAAACAATCATTTTAGAAGAAAAAAGGTTCATTTTGGGTCACAGTTTTGGAGGTTCCAGTTCATGACTGGTTGGCCTTGTTGCTTTGGGCCTGTGGTAAGGCAGCATCTCATGGAGGGAATACATGACAGAACAAAATTCTTTACAGGAATTTGGTCGGGAAACAAAGAGAGGAAGAAGAAAACAGGGTCCCACAATCCCTTTCAAGGGCATGTTCCAAGTGACCTAAGGACTTCCCACTAGTTCGCCTCTCTTAAAGGTCCCGCCACATCCCAGTAGGGTCACCCTGAGTGCAAAGCTTTTAAAACATGTGCCTTTGGGAGATATTCAATGTCCATACTACAGCAGTGGACTTGCTGTTGATGGCCTACCCCAGAATGCTGTCTTCTGGTGATCCCCAGAGTTTCCTAAACCCCAAAGAACCAATACGCCACCCTGAGCCAGGGCCATGCTGAATAGGGGACCAGGCTGGGAACGAAATGCTATTTCAGACCCAGGCCTCCTTGGCCTCCTCTGAGCAAAACTGCCTCCTGTAAATCAGTCCTTGAGTCATAGCTTGGGCCCAAGGGGGTCCCCCTGCTATACTGCCCCACTGAAACCCTAAAACATAAATAATGAAACATTTATTTGATGCTTAATGTCGTCAAGACACTGTTTTAAGAGTTTTGCTTGGATTACCTCATTTAATTCTCCTAACAGCTCCAAGGATATGGGCTGCCGTTATCTGCTTTTTGCTGATGGAGACACTGGGTGCTGTTGTGTGAATTAGTTTTTAAATTAATATGTTGAAACGTAATCCCAAATGCCCTTATCTCATATTAACAGGTGGGGCCTTCAGGAGAGGACTAGGTCATGAGGACAGAGATGCCCTCATTTATGGGATTAGTGCCCTTATAAAAGAGGCCTGAGGGAGTTTGTTTTCTCCTTCTGTCATGTGAGGACACATAGGGAGCCCCAACTATGGGGACTTTGTCCTTGCAAGATGCCAGATTTCCTGATCTTGGACTTCCCAGCCTCCAGAACTGTGAGCAATACATTTCTGTTGTTTATAAATCACTATATTTTGTTACACAGCCTGAGCAGACAAAGACCCTGAGATAAAGGCAGGTTGAGTAGCTTGCCTAAGAATCTGACATCTTAAAAGTACCATTAAATATTTTCTGTGCTTTAACATCTTGATCTCCTTTGATTATCACAATGATTTTTTTGAATTAGAATTATCATCCCTCATTCACAATTAAAAACAAAATTAAAAGCATAGAATGTTGAAAGCAACTGTCCATGGATGAACCATGATTCTCAAGTCAGTTTCATTCAGAGAAACACAAAAGCTCAGAATAGGAAGAATTTGAAACCATGCAATTCCAACTGCTTGTTTAGCTGGAGGAAAGACAAAGACTTAAAAGAAGAGGAAGGTTTGCCTAAAAGTGAGTTGAGCAAGTCAAAGTCTGGGGTTTTCATCTTCTCAGTTCTTTTAGTCAGACATGTTTCTCGAACAATGTATGACTCTTTCCCTCCCCCCCACACACACACTCACCTCCTCCCTTACCATCCTAAGATGGCCTTCCTCTAAATTCATAGGAAACAGAGGACTCACACTAACCATGGTTCCTCTGATAAGCTGGATAGTGTTTCACTTCAAACCAAAATGGCCAGGAGACTTCCAGGTTTCCCTGAAATTTTAAGGGAAGAAAAGTCAATGAGACAAATACATGATCAAGAAGCCAACATTCCCAAGGAGTGATAGGGCTCCTCTGTCCCACAGGGCTGCCTAGAGGACTCTTATCTATTTCTGCCCCTGATAGATTTGGAGGATCTTTGAGAGAAAGCCAGAGGAGAGTTAGAGTGGAGCACTTGGTCAGTCACAGGGACAGGCAGTTGAGAGTTGAGCCAGCAGGCTATCACTGGGACCAAAAAGACATGGTGACTGCCTGGAGGGAGAGTGCAGACAAGGTGAGCTCGTAGAAGGTCAGAAGGAGAAACTCATGGAAATCAAGACTCTCAGCTGCACTGGAGGAATAATAAGATCAGCAGAGGTGATGCAAATTCCAGCAGCTAAGGCAACCCCTCCCCTCTCCCTTCTGAAAAGCTAACACGTGGGGGTTGAGGCGCATCTCCTGAGTCAGTCTGCAGCACAAGTAGAATTAATGAAGGCAATAGCATTGAAATGCATTGTATTAATAGACGCAAGCAGAAAATAAGTTAAAATGACTTTCATAAATGAGTCCAGGCTAGGATCAGAAAGAAGATGCATTGAATAATAGGTGCAGGGGTGGTAGGAGGAGGAGGTGTCGGGGAGGGTGGGAAGACATTGAGAAATGATTACCCAAAGTTATTTATTTGAAGCCCAGGCGACAGCAACCCCAGAGATGAGCTATCTGATTACACTGAAACATGAAAACATGGCAGTAATTCAAGGGACTGGCACCAGAGAGAAGAATGAGAATGAGACCGAAGGAAAATTTGAAAATCAAGAAAGTAAAGAGTGTGCTGCTACCTAGTGGTGTTCCTCAGCCGTGTGCAAAGTGGAGTCTCCAGGGTCAGGGTTCCACTGGGGAAGGTCAGTGATGGATGCAGTGTCAGAGAAGCACCATCCAGTCAGCTCCTGGCACCTGTAATACAGATGGAAGTCCGACGGTCACAATGACTGTACTAGGGGAAGAAAGCCAGGACCAGCCAGCCTGGTCTCAAAGCATTTGCAAGGAAAAATGGACGTAACATGAATGTTTCCTATGGCTCTGGGCTTCAGAGTTTCCCATGAATCAATTTGAGCCCGAGCAATGGAATCTCAGGCCAGATACGGTGGTTTGGTGGCTTTGCCACAGTTGTGCCAGGAAAGGCAGGGGAAATGATATTCCTACAGGAGCAGTTAATGGTCTCACCAAACTCTCCATCTCCTCTCTCCACCATTCCCAGCCCCCTGGCCATTAGGGAAGGGATTTTTGCAAGTACCTTATAATCTTGGTTAACAGGTTTAAGTGGAAGTGACACACTGGCAGAGCTGATGCTTGGAAGGGTCAGCATAAAACCTTCTAGATGTCTCTTCTCCTGCTTTAGCCACAGGGGACATTTCAAATGGTAGAACTCCCATCAATCTGAGCTCTTAAGTAGGCATATGGAAAAGAATCCCCTTCCTCTCCCTATTCCCACCACTAGCTGACCTGAATAGAACAGGTGATATGAGTGAAAAGTAAATTTCCGATGTGTCAAATGAGAGATCAATCTTTGTTGAAGGAGCCCCAATCAGGGAGACGGCTATTGCGGTTAGCTGGAAGCCATAAGTTCCACCTGATAATAATCATACATTAAGTATGCACGTGACGCACCCGCAAAGCTATAACCGGGTGAAAGCGGTCAGAAACGATTCATTCATTCAGTCAGTCAGTCAGTCTGAAGAAGAGTTTAGGTCGGAGAAGAAGAAAAGAGAGCGGCCAGAACGTAGTCAGAAGAAGAAATAAGAGTCAGAGCAGTTAAGAGTTCGGTCAGAAGAAGCTAGAGAAAGAAATGAGAAACCAAAGAGAAAAAGAAGAAAGAGTTTTAGTAAGATAAGGAAAAGAGTTTAGTAAAAAGAAGAGTTTTAGTAAGATAAAGAAAAGAGTTTAGTATAAGGAAAAGAGTTTAGCTAAGAAGAGAAGAAGAGATAAAGAGAAAGATAGAGACTAAGAATAATAGATTCCTGCCACCGAATCTCCTCCCGCGGTATTGTGGCTGTACGTCAGGCAGCTACACTTTGTTATGTTGAGATATTATTAGAGCAGTGTGGTCCAACATATTCTGTCTAAAAACTCCATCTAACAGTTACCAGCAACTATACAAGTTGATCCTGCAGAATAATTATGGCATCAGCAAGCTGTTTTAAGGTTTGATCATTTAAGTTCAGTGATAATTTATTGAAAAGCTACTAAGTTCCAGGGATTATACTAACCCAGGACTACTGAGATGAATAATACTCAGAACTTTTCCATCCAACTTGGAGGCAGGCCCATGGGTACATGATAATGAGATAGTGTAAGAAGTTTTATTGTATTGGGATCAGACATACTGTGGGGAAACCAAAGAGCTTAATTCCAGAAGTTTAAGGGATAAGAAGAGGGTCAGGATGACCCTACAGAGGTGGCATTCTTTGAGCTGGGTTTTGGAGGATGTATACAAAGAAAATTGGGTAAGAAGTTTGATGAACATTAAAGTCAGAAGATAGAGGAAGATCAGAACATCTTCTTCTTGCTTCTCCTCTGAGCCTACTTACCTCCTATATATACATCAAAATCATCTCAGGCATCTGGGTGCAGTGACACACACTTGTAATCCCAATGACTCTGGAGGATGAGGCAGGAGGATTGCAAGTTGGAGGCCAGAATTAGTAATTTAGAGATGCCCTAGACAATTTAGTGAGAGCCTGTCTCAAAGTAAAAATATAAAAAAGGGCTGGGGATGTAGCTCAGAGGTAAAGTGCTTCCTGGGTTCAATACCTACTACCCACTCCCCTAAGCTCCAACCCCTCACCCCAGCCAAAATCATTTCAGGCCTTTCTTGAAAGCCTTTCCCACGTCTGTGTCCCCTCTTCCAATGCCTGGGGTGGTGCATGCAAATCCCAAATCTCTGCCTCTGTAACACTCAGCCCCCTGGTTTCTCTGTCTTCCCCATTGTGTTGGAATCTCTTCATGGAAGACATTGCCACTGTATTCCCAGTGCCCAGCAGAGGTCTTGGCCCATGGTGAAAAAAGTAAATAAAAACTGGAAAAATGAGAAATTTCACCAAAAACAACAAGATTTCATCACAGACTTAAGGAAATGTGGCTTTTGTTGTTGTTGTTGTTTTGCTCCAGCTTCTAGAAATAATGAGGAGGAAGATGATGGAGAGGGAGGGCTACACAGAGCAGGCATCCAGGGGCAAAGAGAAAGTGCAGCCCAGCTGGGAAAAAAATATCAGCTGAGCCAGGAGAGGACCGACCTTTAAAAGTACAAGGAGAAACAGCAATTCAGTGAGGGAAGGTCATGGAGGCCCATGAGCTATTGACTTTGTTAAATCATTAGGGGATTGGCTGTTGACCAGAAAATAGCATCTTTCTTCCTTATGATTTCTAATTTATCCAAGAGCCTCTTTGGCTTTCTGGAATTCCTGTTAACACATTTCAGTGTTTCAACGGTAAATTCCAAGTGTCAGAGTTTTTATTGACATTTCCCCCAGGCTGAGACCTAAAGTTGATCCTGCGTCTAGGAATCAACAAATACTTGATGAGCCCTTGTTATGGACTAGATGTAGTGCTGGGAGTAGGGGGGCCTCCGTGATAGACAGCAGGTAGAAGAGGGACAATCTGCCAGGGAAGACAGACAGACTACACTGTCTAATGGCCCCACGAGGGGAGGAAGGGTGCAGAGCAAACTCAGCTAACTCCAAGCATCAGGGAGACAGGGACTGGAGTCGGGTGGTGCTGGTGACTTAGCACAGGGGAGAAGAGACCTTAAGGACAGCATGGATCAATAACAATGGAAGTCAAGCTCTGTACTCAAGTCCAAAGAGGAAGTGCAGGGCCAGAAATTAGAAAACTGTCCAAAAGTCAGAAGTCAGAAAAGCCTGGAGCAGAGTGGACAGTGGGGAACAACAGCAGGAGGACAGAGATGAACTAAGACCCGTGAGAACTAGGCGGGGAGTCCCAAAGTCCAGTTGAATTGGCTACGGCCATACTTTTTGTGGGTGAGTGGATTTGTGTAAAGGCTCAGAATCTGGATGTACATCTGTTTAACTTTTTAGGCCATGATCCACAAAATCCAACCCAAGGTGGGTTTGAGGTCAAGAGAGTCCAGTCCAGCAATCAAGAGTAATTGCCAAGCAAGCCCTCCTGAACTTGGTGGATATTTTTCAAACACAAGGAGGGCGCACATAGATATCAGCCATTCTTAGCACATTCCTGTTTTCTTTCTCATCCATTTTTCTCAGTTGCTGCTGTAGCTCTAAACTTATCCCCACCACCCTCCCCCACCAAATGCTCTGAAAAACTTATCTTCCCAGCTCTGCTCTCCAGGTCTTTTGTATTTCTCTTCCTCTTCCTTTCTCCAGATTTGGAATCTCAGGAGCTGGTCTGCCAAGCAGTGTCCCTCTCAGAAGGTCGGGGGAAGCCCCAGAAAGGGTGATCTTTAGTGGGACAAAAATCAGGAAAGACTGGGAACACTCACCTTTTAAACATTTTATCCCATCCCATGTGGAACAGGTCACCAAATGCCAAACATGACAAACGTGAGTGCTGCACAGACGACAGGTCCTGGATCTACTCAGAAAGAGCACAGAGCTGTGCTGGGACAGCATTAGGGGGTGTTCTTGAAAGAACATTCCCTGTTCTTCCATAGGCAGGATAAAGTCTTGCAGTCCATGCAGATGCCTTGTGTCTCTGTGATTATCAGACTCCGAGTGTAGGTTAGACCAGGGTTTCATGGTTGATTTCCCTCCTTACTGCTTCAACAGCTTCAACCAACCTTATTAAATGCCTGTGCTTTGATGGCAAGACACACGTTAGATTTTCCTCCTGCAGAATGATCCTATTTTGGAACCTCACAGGCACCGCATTGCTTGAATACTTTCCAGGTCTGGAATCAATCCTGCTCAAGCCAGGTTGTTGAGAAAAAGTCCCCAGCCCTCTTCCATTCATGTCAGATGCTAAATTTCCTGATATAATGGCCTAGTCCTGAACTGGCTCTGCCTCTGAATCACAGCTTGAGGAGATTGGCACCATTTCTTTACAGGCAGAAGCAGAGCAGAAGGGTTAATTTCCTCACAGGCAGCTAAAATACACTTTTTGCATGTGTGAAGTGTGAATCCACTAGACATTGGCCCAATCCCCAAGCCACACTTGAAGTATGAGGACTAGAATTCAAAGCAGACCCATAACAGCAGATGAACCTGTTCAATGGCTATCATTCATTTCCCTGCAGACTGGGTCTTTGAGACGATGCTTCCCTGGAGAAGTCCCAACTCTGGGTATTTCTAGGTGACTGGTCAGCACCTTTCCTGCCTTGCACCTTGATTATCCATCTCATCCTTGACTTCTTCCCTCTTGGCAACAGGCTTGCATCCCACCCAAGCATTAAGGAGCTGTCTGGATCCCTAGCCCGTCAAGATGGACTGTGAGAAAAGGGATCCTCAGTCAAACACATTTGGGAAGGGCCTCAGTCTACAGCCCATTCTTGGAGATTTACATCACAAGTTGGCTGTGTCTGAGTTTTAGTTCCCCAAGAGCATTTGCTGAGACAAAAATTCCTGATCCCTGGACAGTGAGGGAAGTGAGCCAGGGAAGGGGAAGCAGTTATCACTGTGAACTGAAGCTTAGTCCCACTGGAAAATTTTGGCAGAGCGATGACCTCAGTGTCATCCCACCCAAAGGGCAGTGGAAGGGGACTGGGGTAGTTCACATCAGCTCCTGCCCCTCTTTGATTGAGAGCTGCTCCTGAGGAATGTTAATTCCCAGATGCTTCTCGCTTACCAAGGCAGTGGGGGGGGGGGGGGGGGGGCAAAGTGTGCAGGCCAGACAAAGCCTGTGGGAAAGAAATACAGATGCTGATGGTGGGAACGGGGCCAGTGTGCAGTGAAGTGCCACCCACCCCTGGCAGACAGTCTCCTGAACACCCCACAACCCTTCCCATGAGTGTTGTGTGAGTGTGTGTAGGGGGCCTATCTCTGCCCCTGGCAACCAGAGATCCTGGGCTGGTAGTGTGAGAGGTTGGGGGCTGACCATGACTTCTACAGACATGTCCTGTCCTTAGGAGGGCAAATGCCCTATCCTTCCCCAGTCCCTTCCCAATAAATATTTTATTATGGGGGAGAAGAAGCAGTTGCTGGGCTCCCAGACAGCCTCTCCCTGCCATCCAGCGATATGGATGGACGCTGACCACAGCTGTCAAAGTTTATGAACCCAGCATTTTCAAAACTTGTTTGACCATAGGACTTTCTGTTCTCTTTTTCCAAAGAATGCCAATTCATATACTGTGACAAATGTTGGAGAAGTCTGGTTCAAATACTTAGCAGGCAGACACATAAACCAAAAGCTGAATGTGATGGATATGTTCTAAGAACTGGGAATTTTTAGCTGGGAGGAAAGAAGATTAAGATGTCACGAGAGATGAAGGAAAGTCTATGAAGTGTTATCAGGCAGGGGAGCAGTCTGTCTTGGCCTTGACCTTGGAAACCAGTGGACAGATCTGGCCAGTAAAAGGAAGAAGACAGTAATGATTGGGACAGTGGACTTTCCAGCTTTCAGGTGTTCTAACAGCATAAGGACCTCTCTGGGTTAAGTGGGAGGACATTTGATGGGAGGCTGGACATTCCAGTTCTGAGAGAGATTCTTCCTCCAGATGTGGGAAGGCAGGAAAAGAGGGAAGCCAGGGTACTTCTTCCCTAACCTCTCTGCTTTCTCGGCATTGCTACCACTAGCTGTGTGTCTCTTGGCTCCCCACAGGAAGCCTCTGCCATGATTAGCTTCTGATAAGGACCTCAGAGTCTGGACTTTGGACAAAAGATGGAAGTCTCACTACAACTCACCAACTAAATGTTTTATTTGCTCATCAGCAGAACTTGGTCCCCAACTATGTATGTGTTCATTGGCTCAGGAGGGCTCTACCTTTTCCACAGGATTGGGGTAGGAGCAGGGTAAGGGGAAGTAGGCACCCACAGTCCCAAAGTCCTCACCTGGTGTGGCAAAGACCATTCTCTACCATCATGTTAAAGTGCCACAAGAAACTCACCCTGTGCTGAGCTCCCCAGCCCTGCCGCCAGCCTCCAGATTGCCAAGGAAGGAGGCAGCTCTTCAGGCTTTTAATTCAAAATGTTGTGCTTTTCTCTGGATAAGAAATAATAGCTATCTTTTGTTCAAAAAGTCAGAAAAATGGATTAGCCCCTTGGGTGCTTGCGGATTTGGTTTATATTAATCTTCCAAAAATGTGTTGAGAATGTGAAGAAAGCAAAACAAAATCCAGATAAATAATCAAAAGAAATCAGGCACTTGCCAGAAAAAAAAATTTTTTTTTTTTTAAACAAGCAAATCAAATTCCCTGAATCCAGCAGCATTTCCCCTCCTGCTCTATCCCAACGAAATTGTTGGATAGGCAGTGTGGTTTCCAGGACTCTCTAATTCAGTTTACACAGTGCTTTTTGACACTTAGCAAATGAGAATGCCCCTCTGCATTTTAATTCTTCCAATGAGACAATGATCGTCTTGGCTCCGGGGGGGGAAATGGGTGTATTTTAGGGAGTGGGAAAGAAGCTCTGCTTGTCAATTACCTGTCTTTCTCTCAGATTCATTTTCATTCCCTGCATTCTCTGTTTTACTCATTGTCACAGGAAACTACATTTCCCAGCCTCCCTTGCTCCTTGAGTGAATGAAGAGGAGGAAATATTCCAGAGTATTTCTTCCCATCTCTCTGAGCTTACTATGATGTCTCTGGTAGTGGCTATGTCTCCTCCACGGCTTCTGCTTCCACTGGAAAGCCCTTCCCTCCATTGTCCCAGATTCTTTCCAGCAGCCCTGGGCGTGTTTGCACTCCGACCTGGATTGTGTGGCACCATCTCTTCCTGACTTCCCCCCAGTGAAGTGACTTCCTGCTGTTGATAATTTCTGGCTCACTTCACTATCCTCTGCCTGGCTTCTTGGCTCTTCGGGTCTTGCCATCAATGACACATTCCCCATATTAAAAACTGCTTCAGTTTGGAAGATCTGGAATAGTTTCTGCTTTTCTGACTGGATCCTGATTAATGTAGTGATCTGTCTTGTGACACAGGCACCAAAAAAAAAAAAAAAAAAAAAAAAAAAAACAACAACAACAACAAAAACCCCATTACCCTCAATTGGCCAATGAAAAGGCGATTTCCCCCAAATGAGTGTGCGAAACAGAAGCCAGGCTGTGTGGAACAAGGATTTGGGACAACCTCATGATCATGCAAGAGTCGCAGAAGATCTTCAGTGGCATAGTTCCCCAAATTTCCCACTGCCTTAATCTAGAACATTCCAGGATTGTTACTATTACTTAGTATTATTATCCTATTTTACAAATATAGGAACCAAAGTTTGGAGGTGAAACTTTCCCAAGGTTAGTGTGAGGCTTAAGCTCGGGCAGTCTAACTCCAGGGCATCTACTCCTGGCCATTATACTATTTTGATCCCCTGACACGGTCTCCACGTGGTTTCCAAAATAAGCACTACCCAAGCCCCTCTATTCCTGATCTGCTGGACCTGTCCTGGTTTCTTCCAGCTTTAAATAGAAATTGGGCTAAATAAGAAGAAAAGCACACTCAATTTTTGCATCTCAAATCTCATTTGACTTAGAACCAAAATAAGTCCTAAATCAGATCTGCTATAAAATGACAGAAACAGCCCCAAGTTTCTGAATGATTAGACTGTCATCACGGGGCCCCCTTTCTAGATGAAGATGCACCCTCCAGTCCTCCCACCTGCCTCCCATCTGTATGAACACTCAAGGCATTTGCAAGATGCTGAGTGAGGGTAGGTTGGGGCCTGCCTAAGGAACAAAGCAAAGCTCATCACTCCCTGAGGGGACAGGGCCCCAACTTTAGCCTCAGTAGTCAATGTCTCCAAACAACTGGTGACAACCATTGACCTAAACTCTCTTTCTTCCAAGAACGTTTCAGGCCACAGACTAAAAGGCTGTGTCCCTACCTGTTCCCTGGGAGCCAGGCCTCATTAAGAAAAGAACCTCGTTGTGTCCGAATTTCCTCCAAATGGCAAATTAACTAAGCTTTTTATATACGGTGGCCTTGGGGATGAGAAGGAACTGGGTTATTCCCAGCGCGCCTGCTCCTCTGATGAGGGAAGTCTGTGGTCTTGCAAAGAGTCTGTATGGAGTGACTGCAAAGGCACCAGGTACCTATTATGGAAGAAAAGAATTTGCAAAGATCCAACTGGAGTTGACCTGATTTCTTGTTGGGGAACTGCTGCCTGGTGCTGAGATGAGCAATGTTCGAAGGAATTTATTTCAGGTTTTTCTCATCATCACCATCGTCATCATCAATATTATTATTTTTGGTCCCAAACACTATTTTTTATCTGATGGGTTAGACACTTTCTTATGGTATCCAAATAGATTTGGAGCAATTAATTATAAAATGTGGGTCCACATCTGGACTCAAGCCAATCAGCCAAATATCCATCAACCCTTTTCTGGGTATCTGTGATGTGCCAACCCACTGATTCTCAAGCCTGGCTGCACATTGGAATCACCTAAAAAGATCTAAAACATAACAGTGCCTGGGCCTCACATCAGATTGATTAAATCCAAATCTGGTCACGGAACCTATATTTTCAAAAAATTTTCCACTGGAGACTCTAATGTGCAGCCATACTTGAGCTATAATATGAACTGTACTAGGAACTATGGAGATTTAAGAAATCTTATCTCATGACCTCTAGTTATTCACTGCTTCATTAGGGAAATAAGATGCTGTTAAATAACTATGTGTGTGTGTGTGTGTGTGTGTGTAAAATAATGGATGAAGACAATTCAAGTCAACAATTCAAATAAGACAAGAATGCCTCAAAGAAGCACATAACTGAGAGAGAGAGAAAAGTTCAGAAATGGGGAGTTGAGGGTAGGTATGAGTATTAAGGAGTATTAAGAAGAATAGGAAATGGAGGAGGAACTTAGAGGAGAGGCAGACAGCAGTTGAATCATTCCATGTAGAGCCATTTTCAATGGTTCTAGAGAAGCAGATTAAACTTGTTTTGTTCTGGAAGTAGCAGATAGACCAAGAATGTATTCAATAATGCATCAGTAAAAGTAAGAAGATTAAAAAAAAAAGATAGGTATGGAAAAAAAGGTTGATATGTAAATTTTCTTGAGTGTAGTAACAGTTTCAATATGTACATCAAAACATTATGTTCTACATCTTAAATTTTTTAAAAAAGCAGGTTGGGCCACCTGAAAATGGCCTTGATTGCGACCTAAGATGCTTGGCTTCTATTTTTGTAGGAAGAGCTATTGACTTTTTAATTCTGGGCAGAGAAGTGACAAAATGCAGAGATTTTAAATTTTTGTTCATTGGGGGGTTTTCAATGTATGAAATGTAGTATGGATCGGGGAAAGGGAAGGAACTGGGGAGGTGAGAATGGGTATCAGCTCAAACAACCAATGACACGGGAAGATGTATACATGGTTGAGCACACAGTTATGGTTGAATTCAGGTGCTCAAAAGATGTCCTGGATGCCTTTCCCCTGGGAAAGCTTCATTCTCAGGCAATGGGAGTGGCCCTGAGGACTCCTACACTTCAATCTACCGCCTTGGCAATTGCAGCAGAATGAGGACGCATTCTTTCCAACAGGCCACATCCCTCCCTCCTACCATCTATTTTTGTATAAAAAATTTTTGGCACACATCCATGTCCACTTGTTTGTGTATTGTCTATGGCTGCTTCTGAGTTACAGCCAGAGCTGTAGTTTCTACAGAGACCATATGGCCTGCAAAGCCTAAAATATTTACTATCTGGGCCTTTACAGAAAAAAAGTTTGCCAACCCTAGCACTAGAAGCTGCGTCCGCAAGAGCAGAGCCTTTAGTTACAGTCACTGTAATATTTCCAGGTCTGGAAGAATGCCTGGTTTGATGGTAGGCACACAATAAATATTTTTGGAATGAATAATGAAGGGGAATGGTGTGGTATAAAGACCAGATGTAGGAATCTGAACCACTGAGTGTCAACACTTAGAGGGAATCGGCTTGAGGGACTTTGGGAGGAAAGGAGACTCGAGGAGAGGCCATGTCTCAGGAGCTCAGTGACAGTGGCGGAGAAGGAGGTCCAAGGCCAGAAGGCTCAAGAAGATGTTCTTAGATCTAGCTGTTGGGAGGACCCTGTGCACTTCCCAAGAGCCATTTCAGGAAATGTGGCCTGCAGAAGGACAAGGACATGGCAACAACGACCGTGTGCTACATTTTGGGGCTTGGCCAAAGCAAAAGTTCAGCAAAGGGATAATGGGAAAGGGTACCGTTTTAAAATGCCTGGGTCGTTTGGGACCTTGGCTTGGAAGTTGACCCCTGAGTTCCCAGCCTGTTTGTTCTGGTATCCATCCTTCAAATGGCTGAAAAGCATGCCACACAAATTCCAAGTTCACACATTGTTAAAAGGATCTGCTGTCGCTGTCCGTTTATTGACTCACTCACTTTTCCTCTGGACACCCAGGGCTCCGGGCTTTTCCCAGTGGGCTTATCTTCTTCTGAGGCTTTGATAATAAACTCCAGGGGAATTGCCCTGTGTGTTCTATGAGAGTTTAAAGCAGAAAGTGTAGAGCTGACTTCTTTCTTTTTTTTCCTCCCTTCCTTCCTTCCTTTCCTTCCTTCCTTCCTTCCTTCCTTCCCTTCCTTCCTTTCTTTTTTCTTTCTTTCTGGAGTTTAAATCAAAGTTATCCTCTGCTAATTTTATCAGAGTATCTAAATTGATGCCAAAATTGCCCAGCTCAGTTTCAGTTGTGTTTGAATCAATTCAAACATTTGCAGAGCCAATTAAGGGCAGGATCAAGAGTTACCATTCCATTCCTTACGTCAATTCCCTTCCAGAGGAACTATTTCCATGCTGCTTTTTCTCTGCGTGAGTCTGAAGTGAGATAAGGTACTGGGGTTTGAATGTCCCCACCAAAACTGTTGAAGCTAATCCCTGCTGTGAGTATTAAGAGGTGGGACCAGTGGGACTTCAAAGAGGTGGTTGAATCATGAGGGATCTACCTTCATGAATGGAAATTCCATTTGTGGATTAGGGAATTAGAGGGTCTTTTCTAAAAGCCAGTTTGGCTCTGTCTCTTGTATGCATCCTTCTTGCCATGTGACACCTCAGGACTCTGAAAGAGTCCTCACCAGCAAGAAGGCCCTCATCAAACACAGCCCCGTAATGCTGGACTTTCCCATTGCCAGAAGTGAATAAAGGAATAAACTTCTTTTCTTTAGAAAGCACCCAGCCTCAGGTATTCTGTTATAGCAATGAAAAATAGACTAAAACAGGTTGGTGAGGGAAATACCTATCACAGTCTCAGTGCTCAGAAGGTATTCACAGATTTATTTTTCCTCCCTTCCCAGACTGTGAGGAGGCTGATGCCTCTGACTATCCTTTGATTCTATGCTAGGGGATTATGGAGAGAACTGACTATTTAGACTTCCTTTGAGGGAATGCAATTGTGGCATAAATTCATTACCTGAGCTTAGGTATAGGGAGATTCTCTAAGGATGTGGTTTCATTTAGGTTTTCTTTAAGAAAATTTGCTCCAGCTGTCATGTGAGGAGTGTGATGTTTTGTTAATTCATTCCCTGGAAAGGGAGAAGCCATTCTGTTGCTTAATAAAGGGCTTTACTCAAGGATGCTGTCATGTTTTTCTTACCTTGACTGGTGGTGACCACCTGTGAGGTTGTGGGGATAGAAGCAGAGATGTGACCCCCCTCCCCCCGGGGGGCGCCTGATGTTCCACCCCTTATTATCTGACGGTTGATTCTTCTGGTTAAAGATCAAGTCAGAGCTGGGCTCCAGTGGCATGGGCCACACTGGACCAGTGGACTTGGGAACTGGCTGAAAATAGCCCCTTTCCCTGTAAGCCTTCTGGTCTGCACCCCAAGGGTTCATTGACCCCATGTCTCCCCCACCCCCATCGGTGTCAAGGGGATTGGAGATGGGACAGTTTTAGGCTCCCATTAACGTCTAAAGACATATTTCGAACAATCTAAACCCTGAAGCCTTCCTCTCGGGATCCTGCTGCAGTCCTGCCTGTTCCTGCCTGTTTCCACTAGGGGCTGCTGTGGTCAGGGAGTGGCCCCAAGAGCAGAGCTGTTTTCAAAGAGGGGGAAAAGAAAAAAGACAAAAGAGAGATTATTTCACTTCATGACTAATTTTGTGATTTCAGAAGATTTGGCTGGTGTGCTTGGCCCCTGCCCTCATTTTGCAAGTATGTGACTCCTTTCTTATACAAGGGCCCTGCCAGGATGGCTCCATCAGAAGGTCTCTTGTGTTTGACCCGCAGGCTTTTTTGTTGACAGGTACAGGCTGCTGTGGCTGATAGAAGCTGGGCTCTATGTTCAACACAGTACTTAGGGGGAGATAGCTCTTCCTCCTGGGCAACTCTTCCGAGGTTTCAGATGAGAACTGAATCTCAATGGCAAGTCTGGAGTAACAAATCAGAAGAGGACAAACTTGATGGGGGAGGCAAGGTTTCATCAGCGCACTCCCCAGATTCTGTAACTCTCCACCAGGCTAAGACAAAGAAAAGGAACTAGTGGTGCTTTAATTGAATCCAACTCAGAATTTATTGAGCACCCACTATGTGCAGAGTATCTTGCATAAATTCAACAGGCCCTACATGAGCTTTCTTTGGAAGAATTGGGTTAGAAATTTGGGTGGAGGGGTAGAGGAAGAGTTGAGAGACTTTTGAAAGCGGGGCTCACAGGAGCTAGGAAAGTAAGAAAAGCTTGTAAATTACAGCTATTTAATTTACCAGTAAATAGGAACTAGATGAGGGAAACAGTGAAATAAAGGGTAGGATGCAATACTTTCTTTATTTCCTGTGGCTAGAAAACATGAAAGCTGGAAAAATGAATCCCTGCTGAAGTGTGATTTCCTCCATGTTGCTAAAGGTCACGGTGGCATTGTTATTCTTTATTATTTTTGTCATTCTTATCTTGGACATTTTTTGCTAGTATGAGCAATTGACCACAAGGGATATGCATCATTGCTTATCAGTTTAGCCCTTTAAATCTGAAACAAAACAATACAACAACCACAAAAAAACAAAACAAAAAACAAAAAACTATTCCTTGGTGATCAAAAATAGACCTGAAATCAGCGGCATTAATAATTGGGTCTTCAAGCCACAGTGTTTTGGTCAGGGCAGTGGTACTCTTGCGATTTGGTTCTAGGAGAGGATCTATAATTTTTGTGAGGACAGAATCCAGGCAGGACTTCTGCACTTGCTGTCTGTAGCTCTCTCCTGGGAACAGATAATGCTAGAGGAAAACAAAGCAAAACCAAAACAACCTGGAGCCATCATCACTAGATCTCCCTGGGCAGCTTTGACGGCGGCAAGGTTGGCCTCCAGGATTTCTGGACACAGAGGCAAAATTGGGACATGTGTTGAAGGATATAGGACAGCCTGGGAAATGCTCACTGGTCTCTGATGCCTATGCACATCGGGAAACTTCTTTTTCTCTTTTAACCCCTCCTCTAATGTCAAATGAGCATTTAGGGAAAATGTATGAAATGAGCACATAGTAGGTGCTCAAGAAATGCACTTCCCTCCTCCTCCTTCTCCTTTCTCCCTAACCACAGCTGTAAATTCAGTGATCTCTGGAGAGAAAGAACTGACCTTCTGTCTCAGAACTGTTGCCCCCTGGTTAGGAAAGGATAGTGTGCTCAGCTTATGTGGCTGAAGGGCAATTTTCTTGGGCTCTCCAGGCCAGGTGGGGGGAACGGCATCAGGATGAATGTGAAAAACTAGACAGAAAGCTGATCACCAGAGACACAAACTTAATAGAGAAGCTATGAGAGTATAAAAGACCTCATTTTACTGAGAGTAGCTCTGGGTGTCTTGTGGATTCTGCATGAGTAATGTATTTCCTGCTTGTACAGCATTTGACATGTTTAAAATGCATCAAACTGAGCAGATTTGTTGTGAAATGCAGTACACATATGCTGAGTATTTTGGTATACTCAGAGGCACCAGGCATGCTTTTCTTGTGGTGTGAGAATACAGAGACACTTGCCTCCCCTTCCTTCAATCATAGTTCCCAGCAGAGATCTCTGGATTTATATAAATATAAAAATAAATGTATATGCCTGTAAATCAGAGCCTACCAGATTTCTCAATTTTGTCTTTTTATGGGAGGCTCAGCATTCATGAGTCTTTGATGGAAGTGACTCAAAATGATTGTTGATGGCAACCTCTTTAATGATTTTCATGCACATCCTCCCTGCCCAAAGGGTGGTCCCCAACCATCAGTATCAGCAATACTTGGAAGCCCTTTGACAGTGCAGAATATCAGCTCCACCCTAATCATGATTCAGTGGTTTGAAGGTGTCCCCCTAACAGCATGTGTTGGAAACCCAATCCCCAATGCACCAGTGTTGGAAGGTGGGGCCCGAGGAGAGGTGTTTAGGCCAGGAGAACTCCACCCTCCTTGATGCTGATTTAAGAGCTTGAGGCTGGGAGATTGACCTCTTGCTCTTTCTCTTGCCCATGTGATGCCTTCTGCTGTGTTACAATGCTGCAAGAGGCCCTCTCCAGATGTGGCCCCGGAGTCTTGAACTTCTTAGAACTGTAAGAAATACATTTATTTTATTTAAATAAATAACCCTATCTGCAATATTCTGCTATAGCAACACAAAATGGACCAAGACGTCTAATGAATCAGAATCTGCCTTTTATCCAGACCCCCAGGAGATTCAAGAGCACCCTGAAATATGAGAAGCGCTCTTCGCCTTCAGCTCTGACAGATGCCACCTACTTTCCCCAGAGACAGCCAGCTTTCTGAAACTTTCCTACTTATTAGCTATTACTGAGCTTTCTGAAGCAGCCTGTAATAAACTAGCCCTCTCTTCTCTAAGTAAAACAATTAATTCACTCACACAACAAATATTTATGGCGGGCCTGCTCTGAGCCAAGTGTTGGTGGGCAAGGAAAGACATATGGGAAGATTGCGGCTCTGTGTCCCATCACCGTCCCTTCTCCAGACTGCCAACAAATCCATCCAGTTCTCAAACGACACAGCTCCCAGACCCCTCCATCATTCTCCCTCAGCTCATCCAAGTTGTCAAAGTAATTCTTTCAACATTAACTCATCTGGAAAGTATTTATTGAGTCCCTCTTAAAATCTGGCACTTAAACAAGACCATCTATTTCTAATGTAGCCTGAAAGATGAAGAGTTCAGGGGGAGTTTTACTTCTGTGGTCTGCACAGATTTGTCCAGAGGTCTCCAGTGTAAGTCCATCTCTATCTCTAACCAGCTGTGTGACATGGTGAATGAGTAGATTATTTTACTTCTCTGGACATCTTCAGCATGAAATGAGGCCATCATCATACATTACCAAGGTCCCTTAGGTTCTGTATTTTATTCCCGGTGCTATGAAGGAGAAGAAAAAGAGACATTGCTACATCACAGCAATGGTCTCTCCCACCCCGCTTCCCAGTTAGTGACCCCCCCACCGCCTGCCACCCCCACTCCCCCCGCCCGCGTGCCGGGTTCATCCCAGAAGTGACCAGAGCAAACACAGCATCCTATCTTCTGTCGCTGTGTCCCTACCCATCTTTCTCATCACTGCTTTGCAAGCAGCCTTTTTAAGAAGGAGGGAATGAATAAAGTCAAATAAAAGCTTTCTTTCCACCAAATGTGCTCTTCCATTTAACACCACAGCAATGAACAACTCTTCTTTTCCACAAACAACTCTTCCTTTCTCACACAGCAAGAAGAAAAAGAGGAGAGAATCAGAAAACCCTCAGCCTTAAGGAGGCTTCCTTGCCTTGCCCCGTGCGAGGACAGTCCGACTGGACAGCA
The DNA here is from genome assembly GCA_025594165.1 of Tamias sibiricus. Taxonomy (NCBI): domain Eukaryota; kingdom Metazoa; phylum Chordata; class Mammalia; order Rodentia; family Sciuridae; genus Tamias; species Tamias sibiricus. The sequence continues at coordinate 37,221,068 of CM046672.1, forward strand.
GCAGGACGGAGACTGGGTGTGATTTACAAAGGCTGAGTGCCAGGCCACTCCAGAGAGGATGATGGAAACAAGCCCTGGCATAAAATGAAAGGGCATATTTATGAGCAGCCCTGGGCATGGAGGTGGCTCCTGTGCAGAGTCTGTGGGCGAGGGCTTCAGCCTTGATTCCCAGATGTTTCCCAGACAGGTTCTTGCAAGCACTGCTTTGCCACAAACAACGGACATAATTGAAGGGTAGCCTTTCTGCAGGACGCCTGCCACTCTGCGGGTGCAGGGAATATTTTGGAGGGGGGAAATGACACCTTAAACGAGCTTTGTGAGAGACAGGCTGTCTGAAATATTCTTACACTAAGCCTCTGTCTTTTCCCTCAGGCAACCCCAGCTTAATGCAACTTTTAGACCCAGGGTCTCCTTTGGGACAAGAACTCCTCTGCTTGGCTCCTGCTTCATCTGTTCCTACTACTGTCACAAAATACCACAGACTGGGTGGTTTGTAAATAATAGAGATTTGTTTCTCAGAGTTCTGGAAGCTGACAAATCCAAGATCAAGGCCCTGGCAGATTCAATGTTTAGTGAGGGCTCATTCTTGGCCTCCAAGATGATGCCATCTTCCTATACCCTTCAGAGGGGATGAAAGCTGTGTCCTCCCAGGGCAGAAGGGACTGAAAGGTTGGGCAGCTCTCTGGAGGATACTAATTCCACTCAAGAAGATGGAGCTTTCTTGTTCTAATCATCTTCCAAAGGCCCCATCTCTTAATACTGTCACCTTGGAGTTTAAGTTCTTATTTGAATTTCGGAGGGAACGTATATATTCAAGCCTTAGCATTAGTAGCCACCAATCAATCACCCCAGACATCCAGGAGACATCCATGATTTGATCATGATTGCTAAACATCTGCTGAATTCAAGATCTGCTCACCTACAGCTGCATGGCCCAAGAAGGATCTATTCCTCCCTTCTCTTTTGCTAATTCCTTGGATGTCCATTTAGGTCCTCTCTGAGACTGGAGTTTTGCAAAGATGATAAATTCTGCCAACCCTTTTCATCAGGGTTCTGGACTGCATACAACAGAAAGCAACTTAGCTTTTTATACAAATGGAGATTTACGAAAGAGACCTAACAGGCAGGACCTGTTCCATCTGGTGTGGATGCCATGGCTACTTGCACCCCCACCATTGCATGATGAATGGCCTGCAACCACTTACACCTGTGCTGTCAGTACTTAATGAAGAGTCAAAGTCTAGGGAGAGAGTGCTCTTCTCCAAGCCACCTGGCACGTTCAGGTCACTTGTCTCAGTAGTAAGAGGTGATCATCTGAAATCATTTTGCACCAAGACTACCCCCAGTAGGGAGAGGCAGGAGGTAATTCTCCAATAAGAAAGCATCAGGCTATTGTGAAGGGCAGAGGTGCCAGGTAGAAGAGGTGATGGGTGTCCATTACATGGTTGGCCCCAACTACCGTCTTGCCAAAGGTAACCAAAAAAAAAAAAAAAAAAGTAAGTTGTCTAAACTTTCTTAGTTTTACCATCTTTGTCTTTTTTTTGTTTTTCCTTCTTTCATTGTCTGTTGATTATACCAGAGGCAGCATCACATGGAAAATCCCCCTGGATTAACATGTGCCTCCAGCCTGCCATTTCCCAGCTTGGTGTCCTCTTCTATGAAATGAGGCTAGTTCTGTCAGCTTGGCAGGGTGGCTGTGAGGACTGAATGAGGAAACGGGTCTGAGTGTTCTTGAAGAGCAAAGCACGTCTCATAATTGAGAGATATGAAGCTTGCTCTGAATGGGCCAGCTGTGCTGATCATCAGCTTTTCATTTCCTCCCAGCCTCACCGTCCCTTTTCATTTGCTTTTGCTCTGATTTGTTTATTTAGTTAGTTGTACTCTGCTTTATTCCTCAGAGGGTTTGGCTTTCAGGTGGCAGAGTTTCCTCCTTAGTTTCCTGGCAGGATGATTTTGGCTCACATCCTGGCCTCTGTCGTTTCATGGGGTCCTTTGTCCTCCTCCTTTAGATTCCAAGAGCTGGGACAGGTGCAGGTTGACTCTCTGCTGGGCAGCCTTTCCTCAATACCCACAAAGAACCAGGGGGCATTTTCCCCCTGCAGAGGCCCCTTCTTTTTCCCCCTCCCTCTCCTCTTACTCCTCTTCCTTTTTCTCCTCCATCTGTCTATATTTGGATCACTGTAGCCCAACAGGCTAAGATGCTGTCAGCATCTCTCCCCATTTCTCAGGGTCTGGATGTAACATCCTTTCCTAACCTATTATACTCCAACAAGATGTCATTTAGCTATAGTGGTACAAAAAGAGCCTCTCAACAGAAAAGCGTTCTGAGAAAATAACACCCCCCACCCTCTGCTGGGTCCCCTTGAAGAAAAATAACAACAACAACAAAATAAAATTGATTGAGAGAGAATTCAAAATAAAGAACTAACGGTAGAGCAGCCGTGGGAAAGTGTAGTTTTTCCACGGGAAAGTGAGTACTGGAGTCACTTAAATACAAACCAGAATTAAATAAATTGGAAATTACAATTATGGAATACCTTGCCAATGTCATGAACCTTGAAAATTAAAAAAAAAAAAAAAACTAACAAAAATAGGGGGAAGGGATATTTAGATAGCAAAAAAAAAAAAAAAAAAGACTTCAATGTTTTTTATTTCTAAAAATTTATTGTTGTTGTTATTGTAGTATTTTTTATACATTTATTTTATTTATTTATCTATGGTACTGAGTACTGAACCCAATGCCTCACACATGCTGGGTAAGTGCTCTACCACTGAGCTACAGCCCCAGCCCAAGACTTCAACTTTTTAAAATTTAATTATCATCATTATTTTGAACTAATAGGGCCCCTTGAAATTCAAGTGATACCTCTGGTGGTACAGAAACTTTTACTTGAAATCTATAAATTCTTTCAGTTTAAAGTCAATTTTCCCCATTTAATTCCAAGTAAAATTAAATTTATTTTTAGAAATAGCATATATAACATCCTTTACTTTGCAGACATGTATTTTAATGGATTTATCTGGCCTTTCATCTGTTCTTTATAGATTTGGCATCACTTTAAATCTTTATGGTAAACTCAGACTATTAGAAATATATAATCATTACACTCAAAAAAAGCTTCCTAAAGAACAAGGACTCCAGCCGGGCATGATGGTGCACCCCTGTATTCCCAGCAGCTCAAGGGCTGAGGTAGGAAGGTCATAAGTTCAAAGCCAACCTCAGCAACTGAGTGAGACCCTGTCTCTAAATAAAATACAAAAAGGATTGGGGATTGGCTCACTGGTTAAGCACCCCTGGGTTCAATCCCCAGTACAAAACAAAACAAAAAAACAAGGACTCTCAGTTAATTGGAAAAATATGCTGTAGGAATGAATAATTTAACATGGATTCTTAGGGTAACATGTGATTATTCATATTTATATAGGCTCTTTGAATATATATCTAGGTCCTACTGATTTAATTCAGAGCAAGTTTTTAAATTTTTTATTGTACATATAAATGGCCACTGTGATATTTTCATATATGCCTACGTCATGAATTGATTGTATCCATCTGCCTTTCTTCTACATTTTCCCCAATCCCCAACCCCTTCCAAGTCCTCAGCAAACCCTCTTCTACTTTCAGGTTGACTTTTTTTTTTTTTTTTTTTTTTTTTTTGTGGTACCAGGGATTGAACTCAGGGGCACTTGACCACTGGGCCACATCCCCAGCCCTTTTTTGTATTTTATTAGAGACAGGGTCTCATGAGTTGCTAAGTGCCTCGCCATTGCTGAGGCTGGCTTTGAACTCGCAATCCTCCTGCCTCAGCCTCCCAAAGTGCTGGGATTACAGGCATGCGCCACCGCGCCCGGCTTCAGGTTGACTTTTTATTGAATTACTTTCTTCTTTAGTTTTCACATGGTTCAGTGGCAGAGCACTTGCCCAGTTTCCACAAGCGAGGCAACATGAGATATTTGTCTGTTTGGCGTCTGGCTTATTTTGCTTTACATGATGTCCTCCAGTTCTATCCACTTTGCTGAAAACGACACGATTTCACTTTTCCTTATATTCCTTAATAATAATCCATTACATATACATGTGATATTTTCTTTATCCATTTGTCTGTTGGGGAGCACCTTGAATGATTCCATGTCTTGGCTATCATGAAAAGTGCCACAGTGAACATGGGCATGCAGGTATCTCTTTTATACTCTGATTTTATTTCCTTTGGATGTATATATTTATCCATAAGTGGCATGGCTGGGTCATATGGTAGTTCTGTTTTAGTTTCTTGAGAAACCTCAATACTGTCTCCCATAGTGACTAAATGTGCATTCCCACTAATAGTGTGGAAGGGTTCTATCCCCCACACACACAAACACATTTTTTTTTTATAATAGCCATCTTTTCTTTTCTTTTCTTTTTTTACCAAGGATTGAACCTAGGGGCATTTAGCCACTAAGTCACACCCCCAGCCCTTTTTTTTGTTGTATTTTATTTAGAGACATGGTCTCCATGAGTTGCTCAGAGCCTCAGTGGGTTGCTCAGAGCCTTGATGAGTTGCTGAGGCTGGCTTTCAACTTTTGATCCTCCTGCCTCAGCCTCTCAAACTGCTGGGATTACAGGTGTGCGCCACCATGCCTGACCCTTATAATAGCCATTCTAACTATGAGGTGGTATCTCATTTTTATTTTGATTTGCATTATCCAGATGGCTAATGATATTGAATATTTTTATAGATGTATTGGCTATCTGTATGTCTTCTTTTGAGAAGTATGTATTCAGATTGTTTGTCCATTTTTGTTGGATTATATTTGTTGTTAACTTTTTCGCATTATTAATCCTTTTTGGATATTAATCCTCTATCAGATGAAAAGCTGGCAATGATATTCTCCCATTCTATAAGTTTCTTCAGATTGTTTCTTTGTGGTGCAGAAGCTTTTTAGTTTGATAGAGTCCCATTTGTTAATTTTTGCTTTTGTTTCTTGGGTTTTGGGAGTCCTACCCACAAAATCTTTGCCTATACCAATCTCTTACAGCATTTCCCCTTCCATTAGTTTCAGAGTTTCCAGTCTTAAATTCAGATATTTGATCCATTGTTGAGTTGATTTCTGTACAAGGTGAAAGATAAGGGGTCTAGTTTTAATCTTCTACGTGTGAATACGTAGTTTTCCCAGGACCATTTTTTTTTTTTAAAGGCTGTCCTTTCTCCAGTGTATGTTTTTAGAAACTTTGCTGAGAATCAATTGGTCATAGATGCACAAATTTACATCTAAGTTCTCTATTCTGTTCCTTTAGTCTATGCAGATCCATTGTATATATTTATGTGTGTATTTGAGATAGAGTCATGCTACGTTGCCCAGGCTGGGCTTGAACTTCTGCCTCAGCCTCCTGAGTCAGACACATATTTTTTTTTAAGCTTAAAGACTTTCAATTTGTAAACTTCTCCATGTATTTTTTTTATTCGAAGTTGTTGTATATATAACAATAGCATGCATTACAACTCATAATACACATGTAGAGCACCTTTTTACATATCACTGTATACAAAGTTTATTCATACTATTTGTGTCTCTGGCTATGTTTTAGTTGAACTATGACATCCAAATTTTCTTAATCCATGTTGGGGTGCAAAGCAGGGGATAAGATTTGGGGCAGATGGTGAAGAATTAACTCTCCGTGTTAAAGGCAAATGAATTTATTATGATCAATATCATCAGCAAAGCAAAAAGAGAATACACAATGAATATGATGTAAAGGAAGGGCTGAAAGAAAGACTTCTGTCAGAACGACAGCAAGCTTAACTCTGTGACTGAAGGCCCTGTTTATAATGCCTCAACCACTGCCAGTTTTGGGCTTGATATAGTGACAGCCCCATGCTTTAAGACTGTCTCTTGTTCAAGTTATTTTTCCCTGGGTGGCAATTTTTATGCCCTCAATTCAGGGACAGTGAGCTAAGAGGAAGTGAGTTGTATGGGAAAGACTAGGCCTTTGAAAATCAGAGTGGTAATATGCTATTTTCCTGAATCCCCAGTCCCGATTAAGGAAAAACACTGGGGACAATTGATAATGCAGGACCCACCATAAACATGGGTAGTTTAAATTTTTAATTGATTCAAGCAAATTACATTTCTCTGAATTTATGCCAAATTCATTCTGACCTGAGCCCAGACACTGCTGACACTAAAGCCCTAATGTTTAGCCAGGGACTTTAAATTTATGCCAAAAAGCAAGGAACAAATGACCCATGTACCCTGTCCATTTCTACTGAATCCATGGGAGATTGTTGAGATTGCTTGCTATAAAAACTCAGGGAAAATATACATTGACATTTACCCATGGAAAAATGCAGGACTGTATATTGTGTATATTTTAATATAAATTGTATCACACTATATATGTGTATATAAATGCATATAAAAGGTCTGAAAATCTGACCTCCTAAAAATGATGACCTGAGGGAGAAAGGAGGTGGCCAAGGTTATTGGAGAACAAAGGGGCTTTCACAAGGACATCTGTAAGGTTCTCATCTCTTTATCTTCCTTTTTTTTTTTTTTTTTTTTTTTTTTTTTTGTGGTACCAGGGATTGAACTCAGGGGTACTCGACCACTGGGCCACATCCCTGGCCCTTTTTGTATTTTATTTTAGAGACAGGGTCTCACTGAGTTGCTAAGTGCCTCGCCATTGCTGAGGCTGGCTTTGAACTCGCGATCCTCCTGCCTCAGCCTCCCAAAGTGCTGGGATTACAGGCGTGCGCCACCCGCGCCCGGCTATCTTCCTTTTTTTAAAAATTTTTTATTATTCTAATTTGTTATACACGTTTGCAGAGTACATTTCTTTACCTTCACAGCTAGAAATGACTTTTAAGGATTTAGGAATAATGCTCTCCAGAAAAATCTAATAGAGCCCAGTGACCCACTTAACTATTGCCTCATTAAATTGCTTCTTCGGATGTTTTAAGAATGGTTTTCCACATAGTAGCTATTTTGTGAAGCCGCTGATTCCATACGGTAACTGGGATAATGAAAACCCCAAAGATGGGCTTTGGCCTGATGTTTTCACCTGAAAAAATATTACTTGTAGCTAGGAAGAACAAGGGACATGTTTTTGAGTGGCACATAGTACCCACTCAACAAAATGTTGAATGAATGAAATGAATGATGGGTAGGTGGCTGGTTGGATGGTAGATGGAGTGATGAATGGATGGATGGGTGGTGAATGGATAAATGGATGAATTTGACGTGAGAGATAATCAGTTGTTAGATTAAGGATGACTTTAATCCCAGGTTATATAAATTTTGAATACACATGAAAATGTAAACACATTCTCACTTCCTTTTGGCCAACAGCTAGATTTGATAGAGGCAGTATTTCTTGCCTTTAAAAAAAAAATCATCAGAATGAGAGATTGGACAAAATGATCTTAGTCTAATACTAATTTGAAGCTGAGTTTGTAGGGGCGCAACTAGGGAACAATGAACTGTTTTCTTCTCTCTCAAAGAAATGAAGGGAAAACATACAAATAAGCAGTGGAATCATTTAGAAATGTAGCAGGGTAATTACACAAGTCACAGGGAGAACAATGGTGCCCAGAGGGGCTGCAAAGCAGTCAGGAAAACTGAGTCTACTGCATAAATATGGGTTGTTATTCCGAAAGAGGCAGTGGAAGGAGACAGACGGTCACTGGCAGCCAAGTTTGCAGCCACCCCAAATACGATAATGGAACCAATAATCCTGTAAAAGGAAGCAAGAGGCTCATCTTCTCCTGGTCACCCTGTGAAAACAGAATAGAAGGAGCTAGTTTGGCTTGATGAGAGTGACATCTTTTCCTAAGTGATCACCTACTCCCTCTGATTTCCACTTCCCAGCTCAAGGTTACTTCCCTCTCCTCCCCACCGAGGCTCTTTATATATATATATATATTATATTTATATATATATATATATATATATTTGTAGCTTCAGGAGTGGAGAAAAATAAAGACGGAATGAGAAGCATGAAACATTCATCCTAGTTTTCCACTGCCCACAGACCCCAACCCTGCCCCTCAGAGGCAGGGGGAAAAAAAAAAAAAAAAAAAAAAAACCTCTTTTCTCTGAATGCTAGAAGGTTTTCAGCAGGCATCTGGCCAGAAAACACCTCTTGCTTTCTTCAGCAGAGAACTTCTGGGGCCACAGTTTGAAAAGTTCGGTGTCGTGGGTGTGATGCCCTGGGGCTTCCGGCTTTCCAGGACTTGCTGAGCCTCGTTACAAAAGGAAGGGCTGGGACTGCGTGGAAACAAGAGGGAGGTGGGGTTGCCTGTTCCTACAACCATCTGAAGAGGGCAGACTGAGGCTCTGGGTGGAAAGAAGAAAGAAAGAAAGGAAGTCACCCCACCCCACACAGAGGCTGGCGGTGATTGACTTTGAAAGTGCCATATACGCATCTCTGCTTAAAACACATTCTGTCAAACTTGTTTTTCTGTGCCTTGAAAAATTCTGTCAAATGCCATAAGCCATGCTGTCAGGAAAACTGTTTTTAACTGCCGGATCCTTTGCTTTGGCTTTTTTTTTTTTTTTTTTTTTTTTTTTTTTTTTTTTTTTTTTTTTTTTTTTCTTTAGAGCACTGGCCCTCTTCTTTGGCTTTTGGCCAAGTAGATGGAGGAAACGGATGCTCTAGTTTGTCATGGCAATGATTGAATGTGCCATTTGGTGACACACTCAGTAAGCCATAGGCCTTAGACTTATGTGCCTGTAGGGGCCAGGCAGGTTACACAAATGAGCAAAGCAGGTCTCAGGAGACCTCAGGGAGGTGGACTGTCCTTGTCCCAGCCGAATGGGGAACCTGGTCCTCAGCTCCTGAAGACTGCTGACTAGTGTTCTAACATCCGTGGATCTGTTCATCTGTTTTAAAAACAACTACCTTGCCCTTTATAGTTTCCTGAATTTTCTATTTCTTTGGGGTTGTTGTTCAGCTTGCAGTAATCACCCTTGTGGTAAAGCTGTGCTATCCCCATGTCTTAGGGAACTGTTTCTTTCTTTCTTTATTTTTTTATTTTTTAAAATTCCATGACGCTGAATTCTTTTGGACCAGAGACTACATTCTCTCTCTCCACAATAACTTATCCAAAGCTGGCACTTAATTCAGGCAGAGCCAATTCTAGTATCCCTTTCTGTCCACAGCGATTGGTCAGGGGTCAGGCATGTGACCCTAGTTGACCAATCAGCATGCTTTACCAATTCTTTTTTTTTTTTTTTTTTTTTTTTTTTTTTAATTGGTCCTTGGGCGCAAGAGCTTTCTTTTCGTTGTGAAGCTGCAAGGATGACAACAGCTAAAGAATATTTGGCAAACTCAACACCAGCCTTACAGAAGAAGCCAGGATGAGGCCACTGTAGAAACACTCAGGAGATCAGATACAGATTCTTGAGGGTGGCCAAATTTCCAGCCTCAGCCATCTCAGAGAATAGTCCCCTTCCTGCTGTTTTCAAGGACTTATTTTATGAGGAAAGAAACTCCTTTTTTTACCTAAGGATTTTGAATTGAGCTTCTATCACACTTGTAACACAGGAAACCCTGACAGATAACTGGGCTCTAACTGCTTGGGTTCAGACTGCACCTGGCGCTTGCTAACTGTGATATCTTGAGGAAGTCCATTAACCTCTTTGCCTCAGTTTCCTCAGCTGTACAATGGGAACAATCATAGAACCTCTCTCATAGGGAAATTGTGAAGATTAAAAGAGTCCATATGTGTCACACAAACAGAACACAAGTGTTGTCATCCGAGTGTGGGCAAGTGACAAAAAATGATCAAATTCCTCAGAGAGAGGGTCCAATATGACTGTGAGTGAAGGGCCACTTTTGCCAAAAGACAATTTGAAACCCAAAAGATGATTTCTCTCCTCTCGGGTTCTCACTTTACCCAGAATCCTGGCAACTTTTCTGTGTAAGAAAAGAGGCTTCTTTTTTTCTCTTTCCCAGAAAGAAAGAAAAAAAGAACTTTATGAAATCAAATTCATGTTACATCAAGAAATTCGACGACAAACTAGACAGGAGTTCTAGAACAAGGTAGAATTCATTAATATTCTGAGAGGGCTGGAAAGTCGAAGAGATAGTGGAGTCATTATAAGACATTAAAACACCCACCACAAAGAGAAGTTACTAATGGGTGAGTGTAGGTATAATTTAATGCTTGCATTTATGAGAAAATCCAGGAAATGACAGGTCTGTAATTTTGACTTCAGTTAAGAGGAGGTAATGGAAGTGCTGTTCAGGCTTAGAGCAGCAGAATGCTGTGAAAGTTATTATTTAATTAGGGACTGTAAGCACAGATTCAAACGAGGGAAGAGCTCTCATTTTGCATTCAGTAGGTTCACTTGCACACCAAAGAAATGAAGAGGCAGCAGAGAAGTGAGCTACCAACTTCTCCAAGAGAGCCTAGTGGAATCCAGCTCGCAGTGAAAATCTGGGGCCTTTAGTCCAAGGAAACCTTCCCTGCAACCTGCCTTTCACATTGGGAGCTCTTGCTGCCAGACTTAGCAGAGACAATGTTTTCTAGAATAGGAAGGAGGCAGAGCCAATCCTCGTGATTTTCATGGTTTAGGGACTGACCTGAGAAAGGAAGGAATTAAATGAATGTCAAAGGGATTGCAGTGTTGATAAGAATCAGAACCTAATGAGAGATCATCAGATGGAGGCTTCCAAGTCAGGGTGCAGCGTTTCCCCTGTTGGAGATCTTAGGGAAGTGATGTGATCGCCACCCTGCGAACAGTTCCAGAACTGTGAGGGAGGCAGGCCATTTAGGTATGACTTTATGCCTACTTTGCTTGCCCCCAACTCCCTCCATAATACTACATTTCACTGTGAGTTATACTGGCATTAACAAACTGTCATGGAAGTTTTCGGTGTTATATTCCCTTAGGACTTTCATGCCAAATTCATGATGCCTGAGAAGCCGTCTGCATTAAAATGGTAGTGGAAGCAGATAGAATACCCAGAAACTAAGGGTTATGTCTGACCACGGATTTTCCTGGGATGGACTTAGAAAGTCAATCAGAGTCTGACTGGGGGACTCCACGGGGAATGTAGTCCATGGGTCAGTCCCCTAGGTGCCTCTCAACCTGGTCTGATTGCAAACTTCAAAGCCTTGTGCCCGAAAGTATTTCTAGGTTTCCCTTGAGGACATCAATCTTAATTCAGACCACAGAGTGTCTCTTTTGTAGTGCTTCTATCTTTGCATAATTGTCAATTTAATACTGAGGTTATCCCTGCAGGATGTGGTCGAGTGCAGACAAGCAGAATTATCTGCACCAGATGACAGGGATTCTTGTCCCAATCCCCAGCCCTGATTCTGATGATCGTAGCAACTCACTTTTCTGCTCTAAGCCATATTCCTTACTTAAGAGAAATGAAGGGTGGTAAGCCTGCAATGTCTCTTTTAGCATTACAGTTCTACAAAATAATTCCTTTCTGCAGGAGAAAGAGAAACTATACAGTGTGAATTAAGTGGAAATGTGTTTGGGGGGAAGGCAAATTTAGTAATGAATGAAATGTGGACTAAGAAGGCCAGACAGTGAAACCAGGCCCAGGAGGGTGGGAAGCCAGGCAGGAGGAGTAGAATATGGTCCTGGGGAAGTTGAAGGCAGGGAAAGAAAGTGAGGAACTCTGAGGTGAGCTTCTTCACCAGAAGAAGTAAGCAAACAGGGATTCTACACCAAGCTGTCCTCAGGCTTGTTCTTCAAACCAAAGTTTTGTTTTTGTTTTTGTTGTTTCTTATTACTGGGGATTGAACCCAGGGCACTTTACCACTGAGCTACATTCCCAGGCCTTTTAATATTTTATTTTGAGACAGAGTCTTGCCAAGTTGCTGAGGCTGGCCTCATTTTGTGATCCTCTTGCCTCAGCCTCCTGAGTCACTGGGATTCATCTCCCTCCAGCATTCTGGATGGGTCCAGCTTCTCTCAGAACTCTTAGTGTCTCCTCCCATCCTGGAGAATAAACTCTGAAATCCACACCGAGTTTCCAAAATTTGCTTCCTGTCTTTCCAGACCTCTCTCTAACCTGCTTCTGGCAAAGGCTGGGTATGTTATCCTTTCCAGACTGTTCCTGAACCTTCTCCCATTGTCTATTCTTTCTGGAAAGTCCTTCATCTTCCTTTCTGCTGAGGAAAATATCTTTATTTATCAAGATTTATTATACCATCTCTGACTCTAGAATTATTTTATCCATCAGGTCGTGCAGGGTTTTCAGGAGACTGTTGACGATGTTGGTGGAAGAGATAGACCTAATCAACTCCCAAACAGGAAAAACACAAAGTCAAAATAATAGTTTTTAGCTAAACTGTGGAACCCAGATGCCCTTCAGTAGACGAATAGATAAAGAAAATGTGGTATATACATACACACACACACACACACACACACACACACAACGGAACATTACTCAGCAAAAAAAAAAAAAAAAAAGAGAGAGAGAGAGAGAGAATAAAATCATGGCATTTGCAGGTAAATGGATGGAGTTGGAGAATATAATGCTAAGTGAAGTTAACCAATCCCCAAAAAACAAATGTTGAATGTTGTCTGTGATATAAGGAGGCTGATTCATAGTGGGGTTGGGAGGGGGAACATGGAAGGATTAGATAAATTCTAGATATGGCAAAGGGGTGGGAGGGGAAGGGAGGCGTCATGGGGGTAAAAAAGATGGTGGAATGAGATGGATATCATTACCCTAAGTACATTTATGAAGACATGAATGATGTGAATATACTTTGTATACAACCGGAGATATGAAAAACTGAGCTCTGTATGTGTAATATAAATTGTAATACATTCTGCTGTCATATATAACAAATTAGAATTTTTTAAAAGTATAAAAAAGTCATTCAAATATTTTGAACAACAAAATGCTATATTTAATATTGGAACTGGGCAATTTTAATATGATTGAAGTGTCTTGGGGTGGGGTCTTCAAAGGGAAGAATGTCTATGGCCTACCCAGTCTCCTAGGAGAAGGCCTTGCTGAGAGGCACAGTCAGAGGGCTCTCTCCTTGCTTCTGTAAAACAGAGAAGCTATTTCTATTACACCACTGATCTCACTCTACTCTGTGTAAAATTGTCTACTGTTGCCTCCTTTGCTAGACTGTAAGCTTCGTGGGGGCTGGGCTGCCATTCTGGTCAGGGGTCCTGACTAGCATAGGGGCATAGGTTAACAGCCATGTTTTTCAAATCAGATTCCAGGTGTCTGTGTTGTAATGATTCAGATGATCTGACTATATCAAAGCAGTATTACCTTTGCACCAGGAAACATGTGGGGGATCAGAGCCCTGTGCCTACCTCAGTCAATTATTTCAGCCTCCTGGCAATTGCAGACTCTGAGTCTGGGAAAACTCCTGTCTCACACCTTTTGTACCTCCTTCTCCTCCTCTTCCTACCTAGCAGTGTCTTGCAAAGTGCAAGGGTTTAGCATGTATTTGTTGAGTAAATAAATGATTATAGGGTTTGGAGCTTGATGTCCCTACAATTCATTGTCATAATCAGACCTTGAGATGTGCAAAGGAAACTTTAGCCATTTACTAATGACACTATTTTCCCTCTCCAGCTGGCTGAGGGAAAGAACCTAATAACAAGCTATGTGGAGTATAATTGGATCATTTTACTGAAAATGATCACAGCAGTAGCAAATTATATCTGTATGATGGATCTTCAGCATTACCCTTTTTTTTTTTTTTTTTTTTTTTTTTTTTGGCAAATTCGTAGGCAAATTATTGTCTTAACTCCAAAACGATGTATCCAAAGATTTGTTAATGTGAGAGTCAGATGTAATGGAAATCTGTAATGAAACATAAACTGAAAGCAAGATGAATGTGGACCGTCTAGTGCTTCCCATTTTTTTCTTTTATCAAACAAAATGAATCTTCACTTGTAAATTGATAAAAAGAAAAAAACCTTTGCAAGACAAGAAATTCAGCTGAAAGGAATGCCAGAGAAGCCTAAGCCTAAGGTTGATTAGAGATTTAGAAGCCATCATTTCTGAAAACTGACATTTTGAACTTGCTTCTGAGATCCAAGCTACAAAGGTCAAGTTTGAGATACGTGTTCCAAAACATGCCACTCCACAGCCTCAGATGTGGAATTTAAGGTGATGTTTTCAGCAAAATGGCTAGTCTGTGTCAACACAGATGAGCATCTCAACTGTCCAGCCAGACTGCAAGCCACCGCCAGGGGAGGGCAGAGGCTGTCTCTCCCCTCTGAGTTCACTTGCTGCCACAGCACCTTGTGTGTAACTTGCACCAGAATATTTATGATGACCTGGTTAGTAAGCACCCTTATTTGCCCTTCAATGCAGCAAACTTTCAGGCAACCCTCTTTGTAAGGGTTGCAACTTCTAACATATGGACAGGCCACAGAATAGTGAGTAGATTTTAAAGGAGAGACTTTGTCATTAATAATTCATGCAGGGAGAAAACTGTTGTTGGAGAAAACCTACCCTCAATGGCATGAGTAAGTTTCTATAGTGATGCAATAGAAAGGCTGGTCATGGGAAATGGGCTGATTCATCAAATCAAGTGTAGTTGTTCTGCTCCAGAGTTAGGATTTGACCTGTGGAATACTCAAATCAAGGAGATAATGAACTTGAATATAACAGAAAACTGCTCTATCATTATTTTACAAATCAACAGTGTGCCCGGTAATTGCCTTTTAAGCATGAAGTGTGCTTTTAGTTCTTGACAAAAGAGTCACTGAAACCAATAGTCATTGAGGTTTAGACCAAGGAAGGAACATGGACATATTTGGAAAAAAAAAAAAAAATGTCCTCTCACCTGCCTCAGGCAGTCTCCATGGGAGGAGGGAACTTCCCCACCAGGGTCCTGCAGTTCTGTTATACTCCAGCGTTCTTCTAAAAATCTTGCACTAGTTGTTCTTGTTAGAAAGTAACGTTGTCACTTATTCTGCAATCTGGTCCTTTGGTTTTACTTCCTGTTTCCCACATCATCACCCACCAAGGGTCATTTCTGGAGCCTCAGTCAGTCACCAACCTTCCAAGTCACCTTTATTTAAAAATGTGTGCCTGCCCTGCGGTTGTGACTCACTGGTGGAACACTTGCCTCACACGTTGGGCTGCGGTTGTGACTCACACTGGTGGAAGGAGGATCACGAGTTGCCTCAGCAATGGCGTGTGAGGCACTGGGTTCGATCATCAGCACCCCGGTACATAAAAAAAAATAAAGGTATTACATTTACCTACAACTAAAAAAAAATGTGTGCCTTACCCAACTGTCATTCTGTGCTTTGCTTATGGGGTGGACAGGATCCCTGCTTTGTCCTCTAAGAGCTCAAGACCTCCCTGGAGAAAAAACCTCTAGCAGGAAGTATTCCTTTAGTAGACTGGTATTTATTGAGCAGCTACTACATGCCAGCTCAGTGCCTGACTCTGGAGATTCTGTGGCAAATGAAACAGAGGCTCATGGAGACATTTAGTCTAGAGCAGAGCTGGCTAAGAGAAATAGGAGGTGAGTCACATATGTGATTCGAAGTTTGATAACAAGTAAAAGCAAACAGGTGAAATTAGTTTTTATAATCTCTTTTATTTAACCCAATATATCCAAAATATTATCATTTCACCACATGACCAAGATTTTCACGTTGAGTTTTTTCACACTCTTTTAATTCCAGTATGTACTTTGCGCTCACAGCACATCCTGATTCGGACTGGCTACATTTCAAGTGTTTGGCAGCTACACATGGCCAGTGACTGCTACCTTGGACAGTGGAGGTCTAGAGAAATAAGTTACAGTGGGAGTAAGGGTCCCACACCTGTGCAGAGGAACAAGGGCAAGGAAGCCTGCTTAGAGGTGACGAGAGAGGCCGGGTGAGCCGGGCTTCAGGGCTGGGAGTCGAGGGATGGCAGAAGCATCAGCAGATGGAACATCACGGAAGGGCCAGGAGTCAGCTCAGCCAGGTTGATGGGGTTGTCTGTGGGGAAGAGGTGCTGGAGAGTGGATGCCTTGAAGAATTCCAACTCAAGAATGCCACAAATCATCTCAGTCACAAGAAGCATTCTGAAAGGAGAAAAACAGCTGTAGGTTCAGTGGTGTGGCCTCTGAATACTGATTCATTTCTTTTATTCATGCAGAAATATTTATTGAACATCTACTACATGCCAGGAACTGTGAATGTAGGCGGTAGCGATGAATAAGATGGTTCAGGTCCCTTCCCCATAGAAACTGCACTATACTCAGGCAGCAGGGAATAAACAAACAATAAATAAACAGTTTCTGATAATAGATGTACGATGGGTGGGGAAGAAACAGGGTGAGGTGATAGGCTGATTGTGGGGTGTGGCACACAGTTCAGGTTGTGTGGTGGGCCAGGCATTCTCCTCCATCTGCCCCTGTAACCCACTCCCCGTCTCTCGGCCCTGCTGAGCATCCTGGGAGGCTGAACTCAGTGTAGCACAGATTAAAGAGGAATAAAAAGATACAATAACTGAATGCCATGTGGTAGCCTGGATTGGATCATGGAATAGAATGAAAATCCAAATAAAGTCTGGAGTTCAGTTAATAGCATTGCATCCACGTTCATTTCTCAGTTTTGATCATTGCACTGTGCTTATATAAGATGTTAATGTTGGGAAGGCTGGATGGAAGGTATGTGGGAACTCCATCTTTGCAACTCATAAGGCTAAAATTATTTCAAAATCAAAAAAGTTATATAAAAAAACCCCGTATGGTCCGTGATGAAAATACATGCAACAGCAAGAAATTTGCATTTAGCCACATCCACAAGAGAATAATACTAAACCATAGGAAAATTTTAATAGCATCATTTCTACACTGCAGAGTATGTGGTATTTAAAATCCAACTGTACTAGCAAGGCTGCTTTGGTGCAGGCATTGTTAAGTACCTCTTCAGAGCTCTTCTTGCTACCAAGACACCCTTCAACTCAAGGCAGGGGGATGAATCCACCCACCTGCGCCTCCCACTTTCTATATCCCCAAGTGAGCTGGAGGAACTCAGGTTTTGCCTCTTGAGCCTCAGTGGTTCCATCTGTAAAATGGGGGGTTGGGTTTTGGGATCTCTAAGTCTCTTTGAGTTTAGATGTTCAGCTCTGAATGCAGACATACTGGATGATAATCATAACCCAAAGGCACTGGGGACCCAGCACAAACAGCGAGAAAGCTGCTTCTATTTCTTGCCTTGGTGGATGCCCCTGGTAAGAGACAATACTAACAACTATAGAATAAGTAACTCCAACAAAACTCTTGCTGTGTGCTGGGCACTCGCCTGAGCACTTTCCTTGTACCAACTTACTGAATCCTCACCACGACTATCATTTGGATTATCCCCATTTTATAGATGAGAGAGCTGAGGCACAGGAAGGTGAAGGGGACTGCTTGCAGTTCCATCATGACCTCCCTATTAATACAAGGGGGGTGGGTTGTCCTGTGCCTGGAAGGAGCAGGGATGAGAGGATTGGACAAGATGGTGGAGATGGTGAAGGTTCCCCTCTCAGGTCTGGGAGGTGAGCTTCTACTACAAAGTGAGTACCATGCCCACCAGCTGGTGTCTTCCTCCTTTGTACCCAGGACCTAGGGGGCGCTTCATGCTCAAGCTACACCTGGATCAAGGCTCAGGAGGACTTGGAGGCAGCACTGTAGCAACTTCTCCAGAATTCCTTGCAGCTGCCGCCTCCCGGGGACTGAGGGGGCCATCGGCCTCCCACACACAGTCCCTCCTACCTCCTGGGAATCTCCTCCCAGCCTGGCTCTTGATGGATGGCGTGTGCTGGAGCGTGCACGCAGTTCATTTATTTTGTTTCCTCTATTGGTTTTACTAAAATTACAAAGTGATAAATGCTCATTATAAAAACAATTCAGATAGCACAGAAATGTGTGACGGAAGAAGTGAAAGGCCTCCCCACTCTTGCCCCTGTATCTCTATTCCCTTCTCCAAATCCCACTCTCTGGGGTAGTCACGGCAAGCAGGCATTTTCTGAGAACGTGGAACCATGAAAAAATATATATGTATATTTTTTACATCAAATATAGGCTCCACGAGAAAAAGGACTGTGTCTGTCCTGCCCACGGTTATATTCCTAGGAGCAGGCCTGACCTACAGTGAGTTGGCCTGTCCTGTTTTGAGTGTTAACTGACTGGACAAATGAGTGGTTTGCTTTGCAAATCCTCCTTCCCTCCCTCCCTCTCTCCCTTCCTTCCTCTCTCCCTCCCTCCCTCCCTCCTTCCCTTCCTCCCTTCCTTCCTTCTTTTTCTTTTTCATGAAACAAAATGGCTGTATCATGGCCATTGCTCTGTATCATAGCTACAGACGTACTTCATTCTTTATCAGGGACTGCCAAGCATTCTATAATTCAGATATACAAATTTGACTGGCTCCTTATTAACAAACCCTTGGGTATTTTGCAGTATTTCTATTACAAACATGGTGCAATGTACTCTCTTTTACATATATTTTTAATATATATATTTTTTTAGTTGTTGATGGACCTTTATTTTATTCATTTGTTTATGTGGTGCTGAGAATCGAATCCAGTGCTAGGAGTGCTCTACCACTGAGCCACAACCCCAGCCCTCTTTTACAATATATTTTAATGTGCACAAATGAGTCAGGAAGATTCTCTGCAGAGAAGCTTCTGAGTCAGAAGGTACAATGGAACTTAAATTTGATGATATTAAAGGACCTCTTAGGAGCTGGGCAAGGGTCTGCGGGCTTTGAGGCCACAGCCTCTTCCTGAGAGGGTTAATTCAGCATCTCTCTGTGCAGGCTTGTGTTGGAGCTTATATGGAGAGCAAGTTTCTCCTTTAGGAGCCCACCCTGGTGACCAGCTAGGGGCTTTGGAGCCATACAAGGGTCTTTCTACCTGGGCATTTAGGATTCTTTCTAGTAACCTTTACTCCAAGTACTTGTGATTTTCAAAATATCTTCACTTGCATTAGCTTCTTTGGATCTTATGAATCCTTGATATGCAGGCTGAAAAGCTAATCTCATCCCTGTTTTACTGAAGAGACCAATGACAGCTCAAGGTCACCCACTTGTCACATTTGTCACTTTTCAGCAGGAGAAAAAGTAATTATGCTCAGGAACTAGTAGGAAGATAATCAGAATCAGATAGTGGGGTTTTTGTGTGAAATATCTGTAGTGTATTTAACAGGTATCTTGTCTTAGGACAAAAAGAAAGTAAAACCCGCCTCGTCTTAAACATATTGTTAAGTTCCACGGGTCTCCAAACAGCTCTTCAGAAGAGACTGCACAGCTGGAGAAGAGATTACAGCACATAGAAACAAGGCGGCAGAAATCCCCATAAAACATATTTTGGAGTCTTCTCAGCTTGAGACTTGGGACAACTAAAGTATTGTCTCTTATATAAAGAGATCAACATGGATTTGAAATTTATTTGCCTTTGTTAGGATTGGTTTTCTGTTCTGTTAAATTAGTTCATTTAATTATCCTGGTCAGAGGGCGTGAGAACATCAGCAGCAATAACACCTAAACACTGAGGGGGACACTCTGTTTTACTGAATGAGGGAACCCTTCCCTCCTTCTTCATCCGAAAGTCAACCCTAGGATTTTGCAGGAGCCAACGGCCCACCCCTCCCACTCAGGGTTGCTGAGCTGGAAGTCAGTAATTCCGGAGCCACTGGCCATCCTCTGAAGCTCCCTGATAATGAGGACCTTGTGGTGGAAAGTAGGCTGCACCTGGAGAAAGGCAGAGCCCCTGAATCGAGCTGTTTCTGAAGCCAAACTTTTTGGACTTTCCAGCTAAGATAATTAATAATCTCTTTTATCTGCATCATGAAAGGATTCCTCATTAAGATGTTGTATTACAAAATGTTAAACGTAAGTAGAATAATAATTGGCTTTTGCTGGTAATTTTTAAATGGAAGTATAATTTATATGCCGAATATTTACAAATCTTAAGGGTACAATTCATTAATTTTTTGCACACCCCTGTCAAGATAGAAGGATTCCATCACCCCAGGATGATCCTGTGAGCACCCTCTCCTATTCAATCTTTCCTCATCTCCCACCTCACAGGCAACCACTGTTGATTAGTATTGCCTGTTCTAGAACTTTCTATCAGTGAACTCACACATAGAATATGTACTCATTTGTGTCAAACTTGTTTCACTCAGCATGTTCTGAAGTTGATCCACATGCTTGCAAGTACATCTAACATTTTTTAATATTCCTGATGCTACAGGCACCGTATTTGAGTTACATTCTTCAGGTCTTTGTTATATTCCCAGAGAGTGTTGTTAATATCTCCATTTTGCAGCTAGAAAAACTGAGGCTTGACTAGGTCAAGTAACTTGCTTAGAATCACATTAGGAGTGAGTCTGTCACAGTTGGAGCTCAGGTGGCTGATTCCAGAGACTAAGGTCCAAGGAGCCAGAACCTCTATCTCCAGTTCTGGGCAGGTCAGACACTGAGGGAGGTACTGGGTCATTAACCACCTCACTCACGTCCATGCTTGGCCTCCCAACTTCTCCTTCTTGTTCTGTTTTTCATCTCCTTGCATCTGGGCTGAAATCTCATTTTCTATTCCACTCTGGAGGGAGTCGCCTTCGCTGATGCCCCAGGTGAACCAGCTTAGGGGAGGGAAAACAGAGGGCACAGCAAGGGGCTGTGACTGCCCAGGGCCTGGTGAGTTATGGCTCCATCTTTCTTCTGAGTGATGACTGTGTGCAAAACCTGACTCATAAATAAAGGTACATTTCTGGGCCTGTCTACAGAAAGAAAGATTATCTACAGCTGTAAAAAGGGTAAGGTGAAGTTTAAAAAAAAAAAAAAATTCAGGTTATCTGCCACCCAGATAACCTGAATTAAACAAAAGCCTTTTCCATCTAAGTTGACACCTGATTCAAAATGGAATTTTTTCGAAGGGTGCAGCGAGGCTATTAGTCATGACTTACAGATAAGTCCTAGAGCTGTGTCTAACTGAGCCTTTGGCAGAGCCTATCAGATGCAGTTGACAGCGGCCCACGGGTCACAGGGTGGCCAGCATTACTCAGCAGTAATGAAGGATGGGAACAGCAGCAGCCGTTTAAAAGGCAAAAGCCCTGCTTCTGGTCATCCAGGGCTCCTTCTACACCCTCTTTGCCTACGTCAGCCCAAACTCCTTGAGATTAAGACCAAGAAAAGACCCTTAGGGGTCTCCAGAAAAGGGGAGGTGGAAGGGAAGATAACAGGCAACTGTGGGCAAATGAAATCAAGAGGGTGACAGGGTAGGACAATACCTCCTTTTTACAGCCTTGAAGGACATAGAATATTTCCTGGCTGTGTGATCATGAGCAAGTTGCTTAATCTCTCTGTGCCACTGTTGCTTTGGGTACCAAGATGGCACCAATCAAGTTGTGAGGAATAACTGATTCAATAAAATTACATAGCACCATTTCTGGTAGATAACAAGTACTCAACACATGTTTACTGTTTTGCTATGACTTTTATTGCTATCATTGGGACCGTGGCAGGAACACATCAGAGTGGGAGCCTGCCCACGGAGATTCTCATCTTGACTGCACCACTAATGTGCTCTGTGTTCTTGAGCAACTCATTTCTTCTTTCTGGGTCTCAATTTTTCCCTATCTGCAAAGCCCAAGTGCCCTTCCAGCTTGAGTCCTTTATTCCCTATATTTCTTGGAAAGAGAGCTTTCAAGAAAGACCTTCCAGCTCTCCTCCCTGCTCCTCCTCACCCGTCCCCAACACCTGAGGCTGGGTGAAGATGTCAGCAACTCCCTTGCATCTCAAGATGGTGAATCTGGGGCAGCGTGGAGCCTGGTTCAGAGGACCACTTTCTTCAGAATAGAAAGGCATTTGTTGTCTGCCTTCCTCAAGACGATGCTGTAAGTCAAGCTGTCCAAATCCTTGCTCAGGCACTGACTGAGTGCTTGACCTTGGGCTGGTTGCTTAACCCCCAGGAGCCCAAGATTCCTCTTCTGCAAAGTGGGGGTGATAGTAACCACTATCCCATACAGTGATAGGGCAAGTATGATTTTGCAATTAAAGAATTTTGTACCATACCTGGCTCAAAATAAGAGGTTAGTCATTTTTATATAGCTAAGATGGTCATAATCTTCATGATGATTCTCTTTCTTTCCAATCCTGAGTCTCAGGCACAAGCAGCACAAGGTCTGGGAAAGCAGCTTCGACCATCACTGCTCCCTGGAGTGGTCTGGTCTAGCCGCGTTCCTCGTGGGCACACGAACACACACATTCATATGTGCATTTACACGCGCTCTCAACATTCACACCCCCTTTTCCAGACTGTCTGGCTCCAAGGAGCACCTGAACCGAGGCAAGAAGCTGGTGTGCAGCTACTGGTGGGAACACAACGATTTGCAGGCCCCACTTGGCTATTGCTGCAGGTTCTCCAGCAATTTCAGCTGCTCAGTAAACACAGCCTGTGCGTCAGGAGTGGGTAAACTGTGTGTTCAGACCCATGTTTAAGATCATCCTTGGAGCCGGGTGCGGTGGCGCACGCCTGTAATCCCAGCACTTTGGGAGGCTGAGGCAGGAGGATCGCGAGTTCAAAGTCAGCCTCAGCAATGGCAAGGCACTTAGCAACTCAGTGAGACCCTGTCTCTAAATAAAATACAAAAAAGGTCTGGGGATGTGACCCAGTGGTCGAGTGCCCCTGAGTTCAATCCCTGGTACCACAAAAAAAAGAAAAAAAAAATCATCCTTGGGCAGGAGTTGGTAGTCAGAGAAGCAAGTGTCTAATTTTCGATTAGTGCATCACAAGCTTTCAGGTTTGCCTAGGCCACGGCAGTCACGTCTGGAATTTGTTTTGCAACTGGCTTTCATTTGAAAGCAACCAGGTCCTGGGCTTTATGCAAGGAAGGGAAATATGTGAGGATTTCTGAGGCCACCCACCTCTCTCCCTCCCCTCTTTCTCATTCATTCTGTTTTTCTTTTACACACACACATATAACCACATGGTGGGAGTAATATCCCCTTCCTTGGTGTACACTGGGATTCCTTGCCCCAGCCCTCTTTGCGTAGGCTTCCTTTCTTCTTCCAGGGCACATTCTCCTCTGTCTTTGGGCCTGGCTTTATTTCCACCTCTGCTTTATCCAGCCTTCAATCCTCGAATGATCACACCTTGTGCACATGCCATTTTCTATATTGGTGAAAAGCAACCAAAATTGCAGCAGTAATAATGAAGATAATTACCCTGTAGTGGTCATTTCTATTTGCCAAGCCTGAGCTGAGTTCCTTACCGACATTATTTCACTGACTGTTCAAAGCCTTGGGGATTGGGTTCTACAAACATTATTCCTGTCTTGAAAATAAGGAAAACCAGGATTAAAGAGTGAAGGAACTTGGTTAAAACTTCTACAGCAATGGCCGGGAATGTTGGAGCTGGAAACACGCTAGTCTGACTCCAGTATCCAGGTTCTTAATCCCTGCGCTTCAGTGTTTTAAGGGATCAACTGTGATCTTTGAAAATATTTTTGATCTTGGCTTACAACTCGTGAAATCATTTTAGTGTGTGTGAGCACCCTTAAAAACAATCTATGCTAGACTACAATAGGGAATGTCAAAGTGCCTCATCCATGCTAAGGACAAGTATTATTTTAGGAAACTTTTCTTTCAGTTTGACACATATGGGTTTACAACATAAAGTGTATCTTCCAAGTTTAATCACAACCAAAATCGGTTTGAAAGTCTCTAGTCTGTGAGATCCCTCTGGGGAAAAGACTGAACGTTCCAAGTTGAAATTCTGCCCTTCTTCTTCCTTGCCTCCCCTAATTATAACACTACTAATGGCAATGGTGTCTCATGGCTATGATGGAGGTGAAATTGCTTATCACATCACAAAATGTTAGGTATGAATAAGTTTCAGGATGATTTTAACTTTTGCTGAGTAGGTTTGTTATTCTATTAGCAGGAGGGCGAGGGGGAAGCTGGGTGTTCAGAGACCATCAGCACAGCTCAGGGGGAGATTCCCATCTTTCTGACCTATGGCTGCTGCAGCCTGCCAGGCCCCAAGGTATCATTTCTTCCAATTAAAATCTCAATGCCCAGAGGTTAACTGCTTAGGTGATAGGGATGGAAATGCTTGCAACCCTTGGGAGGGCTTAGTCCTGTCAGCCTTTCCAAGACCTAGGAGGGCTAGCCTGGACCTCAATTCCTCGCTTTCACCAGCTGACTCTCAGCTTCCCAGGAGAGCTGGGGTAAGTCTGCTGGCACAGACCCTTAAGGATGTTGCACATCTCTTTATTCATAGGTAAAAGAAGTTTTGGGATTTATTCCCAAGACAATCTGTGGGACTGTACCACCAGTGCTAAGAATAGTGACAAACCTCTGATGTTGCACAGGCCCTTTCTTCTAAAAAGTTCAAGGTAATTGCTTCAGATGTTGGGCTCATTTCTTCCAAGGTCATGGTGGAAGTTACGTTCTTCCTGCCAGGCCTTGATATTGGGGTGGGGTGAAATAATTGGAAAGTTCTGGTCCTGATTACCTGCAGAAGAATTAGGGTCGAATTTGCCTTCTCGTTGGCTTCCTAAACCTTCTCATCTGATTTCTGATTTCCCAACCCTGTTTTCATGACCACCTCCCCAAAGAGCCTTGTCAGACACTTTTTCCTAATTGTTTTCCATGCTCCTGTTGCCCATAAAATGTTAAGAGCTCAGATACATTGCCTGTTTATTTAAGTCCTATAGGTATCTGTGTTTTATAAAAAAGAGTAACAAGCCGGGCGCGGTGGTAAAGCACTTTGGGAGGCTGAGTCAGGAGGATCGTGAGTTCAAAGCCAGCCTCAGCAATGGCGAGGCACTTAGCAACTCAGTGAGACCCTGTCTCTAATAAAAAAAAAAAATACAAAAAAGGGCTGGGGATGTGGCCCAGTGGTATAGTGCCGCTGACAATCCCCAGTACCAAAAAAAAAAAAAAAAAAAGAGTAACATTTTTTACACTACCTCTACCAGGAGCCAAATTTTGTCCCCTTGATGGTGACTTTACCCTGCTTGAGAATGCATGCTCCAGAGACAGAGAGAGAACTGAGAGCACCCAGCTTCATATTCTCATCTGTACACTGGTTCAGAACAGTAATAGCACCTCCCTGGAAGACAAGGGAGCTGCTGTAAGAACTGAAAGGCATATCACAAGTGAAGGGCTTAGCACACTGTCTGGCACAAATTAAGCCCTTGTGAGGGCCATCACATTCATCACATTCATGAGAATCACAGTAGTTAACGTTTGTTGGGGGACTACTGTATGATGGGATTTAGAGCTTTTCATAAATTCAGTGACTTAATTCTTATAACGACCCTGTGAGTTAGGGACTATTATTCTCATCATTTTACCAGAAAAGAAAAATCAAGGCATGGGCAAGTTGACGTATACAAAGCGGCACAGTCAGTTAGTGGCCAAGCCAGAATTTGAATCCAGAGAGTTGTTCTCCTGAGTTATTCCTCTTGACCATGACATTATGTGTATTACTCACATAATACAACCGTAGTATAAATTTTAGAATTAATACTTCAACCTTTTTAACAGGGGCAAATGGCTAAAACTATGGCTTCAAATGGGTGCTAGCCTCTGTGATCAATTGAGTTAGGACTTTGAAATGAACAAATTCTTCCATCCCAGGCACAGTTGCCTGAACAACTGATAAGTGTCATTATTGAGGGTAAAATTTTTTGAGTTCCCACTTCCCAGCCTGGGTAATTACTAAGGCCTCTGCAACAACCATTCCTCCTCTTTGGAATCAAGATGGCATGGAGCGTAGGATGCTGCTGTGGAGATGTGTGTTGCTATGGCAGCAGCTCATGCCTCTTTCCCACCCTCTCCGAGGTGCTCTGACACAGGCAGAGGTTTCTATGGTAACAAGGATAGTGGAGGGTCCATGAAGAAAGGAACTTTGTGTGTGTTCTGACATGGGGAGAATTAAAAATGAATCCAGGGCATTTGGAGGGCTACCCTACCATATGTCAAAGAGAATAATCTCAGCAAGTGGAGTATCAGCCAACCCAGACTTTCTTAGCTGATTCTCCCCTAAAAGTTCACCTTTTGTCTTTTTTTTTTTTTTTTTAATATAGGCAATTTAAGACTTCAGATAATAAGATAAAGAGGTGGAAATCATAGCTGAGGGTGAATTGTCAGGGGTACATAATTCAATTACTATGCAGGCAACAGACCTACAAATAACTTTAAACATGGTTCCAGATCTCTCAGAGAAGTTACAAAGGATGAAGAGTTTGATGCTCTGTCCTATTTGAAGCTGCTCAATGCCCAGTCAAGGAAAACCATTTCCACTGACTGACAGCTCTGCCCTGCAGGCTCCTGTGCCCTCAAAGCCCTCAGCTTTTCTGCTGCCAGGAAGGCTGGTTTGCTCTCTTCTGTCCCAGGTCCATGGCTGGTGACACCCTGAAATCTCGGCCCACATATCAACACTCACTTTGCCCTCTGTGTGCTTTAAAGGCAACAGGAAATGTGGGAAGAAAGTCCATTTCCGTCAGCCCGCTGCTTGAAGAGCAGGCTTAGTGGGAGGGACCACTAGGCAGGGGTCACTGTGCTCCATCTTTTCCTGGATCCATTCATGGGACCAGAGATGGACTGTACTAGCTACTGCTTATTAAGAATTCACTATTTGTTAGACATAGTTCTGGGCAATTGGCTTATTTTGACTCATTATGTTTCCCAGCACCCTGAGGAGATAATATTGTATTATCCCCATTTTACAGGTGAGGAAACAGGCACTTGCTCAAAGTCTCCCACTTAGTAAATAGCAGAGCTAGGATTCAAACCACACATCAGGATCCTGGACCAGAACTGGAGCCAGAAGAAGTCAAATGAGTATATGCACAGAAAGCTGGGCAGGAAGGGAACTCGTGGCCAGAAGTGGGAACGGTATTAAGGCCCTTTCAGTGACAAAAATCCAACTCAGGCAGTCAGAAGGAACAAAAGGAATGTGGGGGCTCACGATACAGAGATGCCCACAGACATATTTAACTTTAAACACAAGTGGGTCCCGGTCCTCAGTCCCTCCGCTCAGGTCAGCCCGGGCCCCTCTCTTTGCTTCATCCTTGCAATCTGCACAGGTGGTGGCAAAGATGTCTGCTGGCAGCTTCCGAGTTGCATCCTGCCAAGTTGAGCCCCAGGAGAAAAAGAAGACCGAGCTCCCTAACTCCTCATCATTCCAGGCGAGTCTCAAAGTGGATAATGTTGACACGGTTGGTTCTATTTGGGTCACATACCAACTCCGTACCAACCATCTTGTTCAGCTGTATTCCCAGCCACCAAACCTGGGTCATGTGCCCCACTCAGCTTCCTTACGCGGACACTGAGCATTTGTTAGGGGCATCTCCAAGTGAAAATCAGGATGTCATGAGCAGAAGAAAAGGGGATGAGGGATGGGCAAGGCAAACCCAGCAGCCATCCTTAACACTTGCTTTCTGATATATACAGAGAAATAGTGGAGACTACACACTGTTAACCAAACCCTGCATCGGTTGCATTTTTTGCTTTGAGTCCTTTGCTTTATAAGACGCAGATATGAGCCAGTCTGTCCTCCCTAGGAGGAGAGTCCAGACAGCGGGAGCTGTCCACGCTGCTCTCTCTCTCAGGCACTTCCCCCTTCTGCACTTACTGAGACACCCTCATCTTTTGGTCCCTGCTCTCCCCCCCCCCACCTGCACTGGCAGTCCCTCATTACGTTCATCCTCTGTATCTCTCACCTGCCTCTTTTCACATTCACCTCACTTGGGCTCTTCTATTAGAGATGCCTCAAATCTTTCATCTTCCTTTTGCTGCCTGACCTTCTTCTGGCATTTTCCCACTGTCATTAAAAACCAAAGCCCCGCTTCTCTACTGACTTCTATGCTTTCTTTGTGGTCTTGGTCCAGGCATATGGGAGCCTGTGATGGGCCTCTGAGCATGTGTTTTAGAGAACTGAGATTTGGGGAGATTAAACATCTCTCTGGGTTTTATAGCTGAGAGAACACAGTAGCAGAGCAGCCTTTAATGCCAAGTTTGTCTCTTCCCTCCTGGTCCATCCTTTATCGAGGCTTTGTTTCTTTGAACTTCCATACAATCTCATGGTTACTTTGCTGTGAGGACCTATCTCCCCACTCTGATCCCTAGGGTCCTAAGGAAATGGGAATCAAGACACATTTGTTTGGTTGGAAGAATTTTTGGAGGTTTTATGGTCCACAGGGTCCTTCACTTAATGGGAATCAGAGTGTTCAGAAATGATGCTGGCTCTGAAAGGCTACAGGACAGGAGGGTTACTGCTGTGGTCTCAATGTGTCTCCCACCAAATTCAGACACTGAAGCCCTAACTCCTGACGTGCTGGTATTTAGAGCTGGAGTCTGTGAGAGGTAGTTAGGTTTAGATGAGATCACGAGGGTGGTGCCCTCAGCCTGGGTCTTGGAGTGAGGAGAGATGAAGCAGATCTTACCCCCGACACACATACCCTACCCCTGATTTGCTTTGTGCCATGAATGTGATGTAAAGTTATGCCATTATAAACCACTGCAATTTATAGTTACTTATTTTTGTAGCATAACCCGGCCTGTCCTAAATGATAGTCAAGTGGATCAAAGCCTGAAGGCAAATTTTGCCAATAGAGATTTCTCAACTCCATCAGCCTAGAAGATTCTCTTCTGCACCATCCACCACCTCTTCAGATGCCTCCACCCTTATCTTTTGGACCCAGGAACTTTTTTTGACCAGAGGGTGTTCAGAAGCTCCTCTCAAACACATTACACCTTCATCCTCCATAGAACTTGTCAAAATCTGATATAATCTTGCTTAATTTCTTCCTCATTCAAATAAAATCTCCCTGGAGGCAAAGACTTAACCTTGTGCACTACTGTATCCTCAGGACTTAGGCTTCTGCCTGGTAGCTGGGACTTCAATAAATTTTGTTGAATGCATAAATAGGAAACACAGTCACAAAGAAAACCTTTATGTATATATGTGTCTATTCAGAGCCATTTGGTGAAAGATGATCCTAGAAATGAATGGGAGGTCGGCAAAACTTGAAATTTCTCCTGATAGATAGGCTTGAGCTGACAGGCCACCTCCTCTATGGAAAATTCCATTAGGAGCAAACTGGTTTCAATTTCCCCAGGCAGGAGCCACATCAGCCTAAAAGTCGCTCTGTTCCCCAGGCAGGAGCCAATAGGCTTAAAGGTCACCCTGTTTACTGGGAAAAGAGCCAATGGCCTTAAAGGTCACTCAGGCACCCTCCCCCACAGAAATCCCTACTTAAGTCCCTGCCTGCCTGGAGCTCCAACACAACATCTCCTCTCTGCCGAGAGGAAGCAGCCGCCTCTCCAGACTCACAGTCTCCAGCCCCACGGGGCTGCTCCAGCCAACAGCTCCAGCCTCCAGCCCGTGGGCAGCTGCCCCAGCTGCCAGCTCCGGAGACTGCGGCCTGGCACACTAGGCACCGACCCTCGGTCCAGAGCTTGCACGCTTCCCTCTCCCTGACTCCTCTCTCCCCCCGTACTTCTTCTGCCTCCAACCAGCCATAGAGGCTGGTGAATAAATCTCTTGGCTGCACAGTTGTCTCCAGTGTGATTTTTGCCCTTCATCTCCCTCCTTCAAACTCATTTTTAATACTGTTTTGATATCAGACCCCAATAGAGTTCGAATGCTATTTCTCACTAGGAGTTAATTGCCCCAGCTCCTCCCCTCTGAAAATCTGTCCTGACCTCCAGTGGGATCATTATTTGGACAACCACAAATCTCTGCTAGAGCTTAGCACACTGCTTTATGCTGAGTCACATGTTTATGGCCCTGGGACTCTTAGAGGACAGAGACTGAAGTTTTATTATCTGCATTTTCAGGGGCTTTCACTTTAGAAGGTGCTGGTTGAGGGAGTGAACTGTCTCCTGTTGTCTGTAATCAATTCCCATGTGTGAGTTTGGTCACTCCAGAAAAATTAGAGGACGGGGGCTTGAAGACAGTAGTTTGTTTTCTCCTCTTCCTGTGCCAAGCATGTAGTACACGTTCGATGAATATTGATTGATTTTCTTTTCCTTAGTCAGCACTCTCCATGTTCTGCTTTTCTCATTCCACATGGAGGAAAGGAACTTGAAGTTGCTCATCAACTTACTGTAAACTCCACGAGCAGGGTCTCAGGGCTTCTTAGAGGAAAAAGTGCATTACAAGTGTAGTGGCCTTATTATAAATACAGTGGCCTTATTCTCAAGATTTCTAAGTCCCACATTACAACACTCTGTGTCACGTTCAAGTGTATGAAGTCATTTTGGAGTTAAAGTTCAGATGACCAATAAACATGAGCCAAATGAGTGAAGGAATGAATGGCAAAATTAAAATTTTCCATCTCCTATGCAAATGACATCAAGAAAATCAATTATACCCAGAATGGAATCTCTTAATTTTCTAAAACCCTTCTGGAACATCAAAATATTCTTCAAACAGAATCTGAAACAAACTGATTCTCTCCCTTGGTTTGAGATCTTGCTGTGAAGCTCTTATTAGAAATTCTCATAGGATGGCAAAAAGATCTTGGTCACTTCTGTCATATTACAGTCAAATGCTCAATGCACATAAATGGCACTCAGCCTATGAGTGACTGGGGGTCGGTTACCATCTTGCATTAATGTCTTCCTCACGAGTAGCTCTATGCTCTTCACAGTGCAGACTTGTGCTTCAGGAAGCTGGTGTAATCCCTGATCTCACGAAACCACTGGGGGAAGGAAACGTGCAAATAAAGTACAGTGGATATCAAAGAGGAAAGGGCTACCTGCCTGGTTACAGTCAAACATGGATTTCAAAGGGATGTTTAAACTGAATTTTGCATGAAGAACAGGGGAGGATATTTCAGTTAGTTGAGATATGGTTGCAAGAACAGGGATGTGGAACAGCACAGCACTTTTAGGGGAATAGCATATGGTTCAGCATTGCTGGGGAACTGGGTATTTCCATGCTGCCTTCAATCTGCTTTTCTTATAGGTTTTTCAGCATGAAGCACCAAACACTCACATTTGCACACACTAAAAATTGTGCACATGCACACTTGATGGCATTGACCTAACATATACTTGATGTGCTTCTACTGTTCCATAAAGTCTGTTTGAAAGGCTTTGGACTCACTTACAAATGTGCACACCTGGGACCCTCTTGGTGCTTAAGTTTGGCACCTCCATTCTGCCTGTGAAACTAAAGGAAGTACACCTGGACCTTGATTCACAGAAATACTGGGAAAATACTTTGGCAAATAAAGCATATATATAATTCTCTGAATAA
Organism: Tamias sibiricus; assembly: GCA_025594165.1. NCBI lineage: Eukaryota > Metazoa > Chordata > Mammalia > Rodentia > Sciuridae > Tamias > Tamias sibiricus. The sequence continues at coordinate 37,252,266 of CM046672.1, forward strand.
TCCTTTTTGTTGTTGCTAAATTGAACAACCTATTCTCCTCCATGTCTTTTGTTATACCAAATGGTGTAGTAGCAATTGTAGCTACCAATCCTGGACCTTTCTGGCTACCTAAAGCCAGACAAGAGCTGACTCCATTACCCCCTTCTTGGAACTAGTGGTGGCAAGAATCCATATAGCTCATGTTTAACCTGACCAGTGAATGAATGATTGAGGGTCATTTTGGATGATAGCTCTATGGTTTTTCACATAAAAATAACCCCTAAAAACATTAAACTGTCAGGGTTAGTGATATGGTTCTATTTCACTTCAGCATCAAAATGACAAGTTCAGAACCCCTCTCCTTCACTTTGTTCTGGTGGGCTATCTCCACATACACTTGTGCCACCCCAGCAATACCAAGAGATGTAACATGGGTGGGAAGAAGCAGTGAGATACCCCACCACCCACCCAAGCAGGGAGCCATCTTGTTTGATGGACATGGTGCTCCTGCTACTGTCCTGTTACTTTGGTCACAGGTAACAATGTCTGCCTTGTTTAAATCTTGTTTTGCTTTCAGCAAAACCATGAGCAGAAAAGCAAACTGGCATGTTCTGGAAAAAAGAAAGCCAAATACCAAGATTTAAACTTAGTGGCAGCCCAAGGACAGAGATAGTGCCATGACACCCAACTGCCCCCAATCTCCCTCTCTCATAGGATTTCTACTTGTCATGAGCCATCCCTGGGCTGTGTGTGTGAACTATGTGCATAGTTAGCCATATGAGGGGATAGGCCTTGCATTGCACACTAATTGGGCTGCATGGTGCAAGTGTGCCTTCCCTTTAGCTGTGATCCCACATAGCACCTGAGATGGGTGACTTGCCAAGATGTCAATCAATCTGCTGACCACAAGATATCACAAAGCAAGACTCCACCCTTGAAACCTTATCTCTTGACTTATTTGGTGAAGAACATTCTATTGAACCTTCTTTGTGAGTTCCCCAATAACAATAAAGAGATTTTGGTTGCACACTCTCTTTTCCAGCACTCTTTCCAGTGTGGAATCTGACTTTTAAGGTTGCAGAGCAGTTTCGCCCTCGATCTGAAAGACTGCGTTTGTGTTGCGTGATTTCTCTCCGCTTTCTTAGTTTAATATTTCACCCAGCTCTTTTAAACCCAGTTCATCTCGTCAGCATGGGTCGTTGGTGAGACCTACTGTATTTTAAAACACTTACCAATAGGAACAATTGAACCATAAGGACTTTCTTTAAAAATGTAGGTTGTTCTGGACATGGTAGCGCAAGCATGTAATCCCAATGGCTCAGGATTGTGAGTTCAAAGCCAGCCTCAGCAACTTAACAAGGCCCTATGCAACTTAGTGAGGCCCTGTCTTAAAATTTAAAAAATAAAAATAAAATATATAAAGGGGGCTGGGGATGTGGCTCAGTGGTAGAGTGCTCGGCTAGCATGTGCGCGCCCCGGGTTCGATCCTCAGCACCACGTAAAAATAAACGCTTTGTGTACAACTAAAAGCAAATAAATAAATATTTAAAAAATTATATATACACACACATATATATATATATATATATGGCTTGGGATGTAACTCAGGGGTTAAGTACCCTTGAGTTTAATCCCTGGTACCAGGGATAAAAAAAAGTAGGTTGTATCTACACTACAGTTTTCTTCCCTTGAAAAGCAACCAGGTAGAGTTCATTATCTAGTGACTCAACCATTATAACCTGTTATTCCCTGAAAAAGAGAGGGATATGAGGAATGAGATAGAAGATTGGGAGAAGTTCCATAGCTCAAAGGGAGCCAGGAAGTATACCAGGGTGATCAGAGGAGGATGATTCCAATGGGACTTTGGGGCTAAGGTGACCAAGATATAACTTGCCTATTTCATAATTTTTCCCAAGTCTATTTCAGAGGAGTTTGTAAGGAGCAGTTCTCAACCTTAAACAACTTCTGGAGCTATTGACCATCTTGAAAAGATGAATCATATTTCCCCAGGAGTAGTAACAGATGAACACCGGTGTATGTAGTGTCTTTTGAAAAGGAACAGGGGAGAAGCAAGGGCAGGTTAGGGCTCAGCCAGACCCCTCCCCTCACCACCCCAGCACTGGGAGTGTGAGCGAAGTTGGCATCAGCATGCCAGCTGGCTCCAGCAGAGAGTGCTGGCAGTTTTACCAGAGCATCCGGATTGGAATGCTCAGAGGGGAACTGTTTTAATTTTTTTTTTTTTCATGCTGTACAGTCTCATGAATCTCACCTTCCCTCAAAGTCCAGCAGTTGGCATTCGAATGATGGTGATTTATTTCAATTCTGTTTTTATTAATAACTTTTCATATTTGGTCAAATCATTTTTGCTGCTGCCCAGAATGTTAATATGAGGCAAAAGCAGAGGAGCTGGCTTGTCAGGGACAGAGACACATATGCATGTATTTAAAGCCAAAAGACTTTATAGAATTTAAACTTTGCACTTTAAAATGCCTTCTGCATTTAGCTCAGGAAAAGAAATGTGTTTCTGTGAACTGCTCTACTGCCCCTCCCCCCCACTGTTTCTTCCACGTCTCTTAAAACTCAAACTCACCTTCTCCACAATATTTTATTAAAATATTTTTCTATTCATCTCTTTTGGGGGATTTTCCATTTCTGCAAGTCAATTCCCTTTAAATAAGTCTTGAAGATTTGTATATTTTTAAATAGCATATTTGGAAAAGAAAGAGATTTGTCGGTTTATTGATAAGAATATTATACACACAAATACAAAATATTTTGGGGTCTGGAGGACAAAGCTCTGTATTTAGTTTTGCTAGGTCTTTTCAACACAATCAGCACTCAAGTTTTCTTTATTGAAATCCTGCCTTTGTTGATTGCATTGCTTCTGGCTCAGCCCTTGGAAAGGGCTCACCGAAGCAGGAGATGATGTGCTGCAGTATATCCCTTATCACCCTCAGTCAGCCAGTGTGTTCAGGAGGCTGCAGCTGGGACGGGATATGTTGCATAGATCAGGACCAGATTGTATCCATTAGAAGGCACTCCCCCCCAATTTCAGCTACACAAAAGGATTTTTAAATTGAGCTGTGATCAAAGCCTCTTTCTCTTGCTCTTAATGGGACCCATGTCCAGACTGAAGACCTCCCTCCCTCACATGTACATCTGCTTAGGCAACTGTTCGTTATCTCAGCTGGTGGAGGCCAGCAGCAGAGCTGAGGTCCCCACATCATTTATACATGACTTTGGAAAGAAGTGAATGAGTTTGGTTCTGATAGAGCCAATTTATTTTCTGGATTACTCACTACAGCTTAGCCTAATAGACTCCATGTTATTAAAATGAGGCCACACAAGCAGAGATGACCAATAATGGGATCTAGATGGGCAGGGAAGAGTCAGACTGGCAATAGAAAAGTTTCAGGCTCAGACACACAGTGGATATGAAGAAAATAACTGACAGTGAACCATAGGAAGTGGGGGAGGTGAGTTTTTGTTTTGTTCTTCTCAGAACACTCCTTTTTAAAAAAATTGTGGTAAAATGCACATAACAAAAAATTTTCCATCTGAACCATTTTTAAGTGTATCATTCTGTCGTGCTAAGCACATTCACATTGCTATGCAACAAATCTCCAGAACTCTTCATCTTGTAACACTGAAACTCAGTGCCTATTAAACAACCCCTTGTTCTCCTTCCCCCAGCTCCTGGCAACTGCTTTTCTACTCTCTGTCTTCTCAGAGCATTTTATTTATGTATTTTATTAATTTGTTTTGCAGTGCTGGGTTATCAAACCCAGGCTTTGAACTTCTGAACAAACACCCTACCCCTGAGCTACCTTCCTTAGTCCCTAAGGACTAGTTTAAGTGCCTGTGCTATGTAGGGATCTTTCAGTCATAAGTAATAGAAGTCCTAGGACTTGTTAATAAAGGAACAAGGGAATCCAAGGGAGGGCTAAGCAGTCATCCATAAGAAAAGCAGGAATGGTCCTCCTTGAGGAGGCCAGGCTTCAAATGCCATCAAACTCCTGCCCTATCCTGTAGCCTTGCTTCTTTCTAATGTCGAATCCATCTCCCCTTTGCCAGAGGGGCTTCCCCTGCAGAGAACATGGAGATCAGCAGCTCCATATTAGCTTCATCCTCCACACAGACTTTGAATTGACAAGCTCTTTGGCTCTAATATAAATTCCTCAGGAAGGGCCTTATTGAGTCAAGGGGATCAGAGGCCCATACTTGGACCAATCAGCCATGATCAGAATGGTAAGGTTATTATCGTTGGCCTAGCTTAAGTCAGGTGCCAATCAACTATGGCTAGGGGAGGGGCATGTGAGATCATGGCTTTCATGGAAACCATATGGGTAAAGGGAGAAGCTGAAGGAGTTCCCAGCAAAAAAAGTCAGATGTAACAGAAGGCATTCATTATTATGCCCTTTACTTCCTCTTCCTCCACCACCTGACCACATATCTCAAAGCCATCTATGCACTGCTTTGCGCCCACCCTGTCACGGTGACAGCCTTCTCCAGGAGATGCCCCTTCTCTGGATCTTGGAGATAACGAGGTCATCGTCTGCATAGGGTTTGGCTCACATACATACAGGTCTCTCTCCCTTTGTCTCTCCAGCAAAAGATTGTCTGTTAGGGTTTTAAAGTGTGATTTTCTCTAATGGTATTCTTGTGTTTTGCAAAAGAGACAAAAGATCAAAAAATTTTAAAGACTCTTGGCCTCAAATTCACAACTCATGGTGGAATCTGAGGCATCTGGTCACTTAATCTCCCTTCCCTGAGCCCGCCCAGCAGCACTTCCCAGTTGGAGCAGACACTGAGTCGCTGGCAAGAAGACAGAGGGAGGTTTCCTCCTCATTCTTGTTATTATCCTAATTCCCTTGTTTTGTGACATTTAACTAGGCGGGCTCCATCTGCGTTTTTATATTGGTCAGATTATCCTTCCCTTTAAAGAATTGTCTCGGCATTTGGGCTGAGCACATTTACAGGCAGGCAAACACTTCATCTCCACAGCATATTAGCTGAAAAGTAAAATCCAACTGTGTGCTGGGAGTCCTCCATCCCAGGCTGGCTAGGGCTGCAAATCAGCTGCATCAGTGTCCCCATAGGGATCCCCAGAGAAACATTGTGTTCACCTGCCTCTCAAGGTAGATCAAAGACCTACCATGGTGTCTACATGAGAGCCTACGTAGAGGAGCAGCACCAGGCTGGGTCAATCCCTCGTGCATTTTAAAGATCATTAGTCTCAACTGTGTTCCCAAAGATTCTTTCAAGGTCTGCTGCTCAGTCTGAGGCTGTTAAATGCCATGCACAACTCTGAACACAGTCCGAGAAAGGTTTTTAAAAAGCACTTACATGGAATTTCTGTCCACAAGTATTGCCCCAGGCTTTCCTGCCTAAATAGGAAGAATGGTAGTATCGAGAGTTAAGGAATATTTAATTTAATGAGTTAGGATTGGTAATAGCCAGAATGAAAGAAAAATCATTTATTGAGCACTTACTGTGTACTCATAGTGTCAAAGAGTATGCTCAGAAAAGCACAAGATGTGATCTGCACCTCAAGAAGGCTCACAGTCTACCACAGTGGAGTGGTTAGCAGACAGTGTCATTTGTTTTGGCTGAGTGTTCATTTTCTTTTATGTTATTTACAAATCTGTGATTTCTTTTGGGGAAATAGCCCTACTCCACTCTTGGATTGTGTTGCCCCTTTCCAAATTCTACCACTGGTTCGATTCAGGGCTAATTGATCAGACTTTGCCATCTTCCTGACTAACTGGTTCTTAAGTAGCATATCACCCAAAGCTGGACAATCAGACTGTGTTAGTCTGCTTCTTATTGCTGTCGCCAAAATATATGACCTAACAACTTAAAGGAGAAAAGATTTATTTTGGCTCATGGTTACAGAGGTTTCAGTCTATAGCTGCCTGACGCCATTGCTCTGGGCCTGAGGAGCAACAGAATTTGGCAGAAGGGCATGGTGGAAGAAAACGGATTAGCTGATGGCAGCCAGAAAGTAGATAAAGGGAGAGAGAGTAAGGGCTGAGAACAAGAAATGGCCTGTGCCCAGTGACCCACTTCCTTGAGCTAGGTCCCACCTCCCAATAGCCCAATCAGCCCAATGGATTAAGCCACTGATGATGTCAGAGCCCTCATGATTCAATCACTTCTCAGAAGCCCTGCCTCTGAACAGTGCTCATTGGGGACCACGCCTTCAACACATGAGTATTGGGGGTATACTTCATATCTAAACCATAACACAGACTAATATGGGGGACGACTTGAACTTACACTGCAACTATTGGGAAAGAGCCTTGTTCTTTCTGTTTGATCTTTAGTAGGTAATATGGTGGTCTAGAGTGTCTGGTGGCCACATGCTTCCCCATTTTACAGATGAGGGAGCTAAAGCATAGAAAAGTAATTTATCTAAGGTTACAGAGTTAGCTGGAGGAAGAGCTAGGATTCAAATCTAAACAGCCTAGTTCTAGAATCCATGCTGTGCTAGCGTGCCTCTCAAATAATCCAGACACCTCTCATTATCTTCCAATAAGGTGCTCTTTATCTCCTCCTAGCTCTTGATTCCAGGAAAAGGCCCCTTCCAGACAGTCTCCCAAGTCTTCCCTGGTTTTGGTGCATACCCGGATTAATAGGGCTGATCTCTGGATAAAGAACCCAAGCACCACAAAAATAGCAAACGGCCCATTAGAGTGTCTAAAAGGATTCTTAACCTTCTTGGGTTTCTGTCCCCTTTGAGAATTTAATGAAAATTATGGATTCACTCCCCCAAAGTTTGGATACATGTAAGAGTCATAGATGTCAAGGTTATTGTGACTGCAAATGACAGAACTCAATTCAAATGAGGGGGAAATGTTGGGTCCTATAACTGTGTTAAAAGCAAGGATGTTCTTCAGCTCCATTCTACATCATGTACAACCAGAAGAATGAGAAATTATACTCCATTGCATATGACGTATCAAACCACATTCTACTGTCATATATAACTAATTAAAACAAATAAAAACAATAAGAATTTTTTAAAAGCAAGGATGTAACTGTTTTTTAACATTTATTTTTTAGTTGTAGTTGGACACAATACCTTTATTTTATTTATTTATATTTACATGGTACTGAGGTTCGAACCCAGGGCCACGCACGTCCTAGGCGAGTGCTCTACTACTGAGCCACAACCCCAGCCCCCAGATGTAACTTTTTTTTTTTTTTTAAATTCTAAGTTGTTATATATGACAGCAGAATGCATTGGAATTCATATTACACTTATAGAGCACATTTTTACATATCTGGTTGTATACAAAATACATTCACACCATTTGTGTCTTCAAACATGCACTTAGGGTAATGATATCCATCTCATTCTACCATCATCTTTTTTTTTTTAACCTTTTTGCCCCCTACTTTCCCCTCCCTCCCCATTGGCCTTTCTAGTGTCCCTCTAATCCTGCTATGCTCCCCATCCCAACCCCACTGTGAATCAGCCTGCTCATATCAGAGAAAACATTTGGCATTTGATTTTGGGGATTGGCTAACTTCACTTAGCATTATATTCTCCAACTTCATCCATTTACCTGCGAATGCCATTATTTTATTCTCTTTTATTGCTGAGTAATATTCCATTGTGTATATATACCACATTTTCTTTATCCATTCATCTACTGCAGGGCATCTAGATTGGTTCCACAGTTTAGCTATTGTGAATTGTGCTGCTATAAACTGTGTCCCTGTAGTATATACTTTTAAAGTACTTTGGGTATAGACTGAGGAGTGGGATAGATGGGTCATAAGGTGTTTCCATTCCCAGTTTTCCAAGGAATCTCCATACTGCTTTCCAGATTCACTGCACCATTTTGCAGTCCCACCAGCAATGTATGAGTGTGACTTTTTTCCCACATCCTCACCAACATTTATTGTTGTTTGTGTTTTTAATAGCTGCCATTCTGACTGGAGTAAAATGAAATCTTAGAGTAGTTTTGATTTGCATTTCTCTAATTGCCAGAGATGTTGAACAGTTTTTCATGTATTTGTTGATTGATTGTATATCTCCTTCTGAGAAGTGTCTGTTCAGTTCCTTGGCCTATTTATTGACTGGGTTTTTTTTTTTTTTTTTTTTTTTTTTTGGTGTTAAGATTTTTGAGTTCTTTATATATTCTAGAGATTAGTGCTCTATCTGATGTGGGTGCAGTAAAAATTTGTTCCCAATTAATAGGCTCTCTATTCACCTCTCTGATTGTTTCTTTTGCTGAGGAGAAGCTTTTTAGTTTGAATCTATCCCATTTATTGATGCCTGATATTAATTCTTGCACTATAGGAGTCTTATTAAGGAAGTTGGGGCCTAATCCAACATGTTGGAGATTAGGGCTTACTCTTTCTTCTAACAGGCGTAGTGTCTCTGGTCTAATTCCTAGATCCTTGATCCACTTTGAGTTTTGTGCATGGTGAGAGATAGGGGTTTAATTTTATTTGTTGCATATGGATTTCCAGTTTTGCCAGCACCATTTGTTGAAGAGGCTATCCTTTCTCCAATGTACCTTTTTGGCGCCTTTGTCTAATATAAGATAAATGTAATTATATGCATTAGTCTCTGTGTCCTCTATTCTGTACCATTGGTCTACAAGTCTATTTTGGTGCCAGTACCACACTGGTTTTGCTACTATTGCTTTGTAATATAATTTAAGGTCTGCCACCTGCTTCACTCTTCTTGCTAAGGATTGCTTTAGCTATTCTGGGTCTCTTATTTTTCCAGATGAATTTCATGACTGCTTTTTTTATTTCTATAAGGAATGTCATTGGGATTTTGATTGGCATTGCATTAAATCTGTATAGTGCTTTTGGTAGTATGGTCATTTTGACAATATTAGTTCTGCCTATCCAAGAACAAGGTAGATCTTTCCATCTTCTTTAATTTCTCTCTTTAGTGTTCTGTAGTTTCATTATAGAGGTCTTTCACATCTTTTGTTAAGTTGATTCCCAAGTATTTATTTTATTTTTTTGATGCTATTATGAATGGGGTAGTTTTACTAGTTTCCCTTTAGGAGGATTTGTCACTGATATATAGAAATGCCTTTGATTTATGGGTGTTGATTTTGTATCCTGCTACTTTGCTGAATCCATTTATGAGTTCTAGAAGTTTTCTGGTGGAATTTTTTGGGTCTTCTAGGTATAGAATCATATCATCAGCGAAGAGTGATAATTTGAGTTCTACTTTACCTATCTGTATCCCTTTAATTTCTTTTGTCTGTCTTATTGCTCTGGCCAGTGTTTCAATAACTATGTTGAATAGAAGTGCTGAAAGAGGGCATCCCTGTCTTGTTCCAGTTTTTAGAGGGAATGTTTTCAATTTTTCTCCATTTAGAATGATGTTGGCCTGGGGCTTAGCATAGATAGCTTTTATGATGTTGAGATATGTTCCTGTTATCCTTAGTTTTTCTAGTGTTTTGAACATGAAGAGGTGCTGTATTTTGTTGAATGCTTTTTCTGAATCTATTGAGATAATAATATGGTTTTATCTTTAAGTCTATTGATGTGATGAATTATATTTATTGATTTCCATATGTTGAACCAAGCTTGCATTCCTGGAATGAACCCCACTTGATTGTGGTGCACTATCTTTTTGATATGTTTTTTTGTATTCAATCTGCCAGAATTTTATTGATAATTTTTGCATCTATGTTCATTAGAGATATTGGTCTGAAGTTTTCTTTCTTTGATGTGTCTTTGCCTGGTTTTGGAATCAGGGTTATATTGGCCTCATAGAATGAATTTGGAAGTGCTCCCTCTTTTTATTTCCTGAAATAAATTGAAGAGTATTGGTATTAGTTCTTCTTTAAAGGTCTTGTAGAACTCAGCTATGTATCCATCTGGTCCTGGGCTTTTGTTGGTTGGTAGGCTTCTGATAGCATCTTCTATTTCATCGCTTGAAATTGGTCTGTTTAAATTGTGTATACCATCCTGATTCAATTTAGGCAAATCATACAACTCTAGAAATTTGTTGATGCCTTCGATATTTTGTATTTTATTGGAGTACAAGTTTTCAAAATAATTTTGAATTATCTTCTGTATTTCTGTAGTGTCTGTTGTGATATTTCCTTTTTCATCGTGTATGTTAGTAATTTGAGTTTTCTCTCTCCTTCTCTTTGTTAGCCTGGCTAAAGATCTGTCAATTTTATTTATTTTTTCAAAGAACCAACTTTTTGTTTTGTCAATTTTTTCAATTGTTCCTTTTGTTTCAATTTCATTGATTTCAGCTCTGATTTTAATTATTTCCTGTCTTCTACTGCTTTTGGTGTTGGCTTGTTTTTCTTTTTCTAGGGCTTTGAGATGTAATGTTAAGTCATTTATTTTTGACTTTTTCTTCTTTTGAGGAATGAACTCCATCACCTCTAAGAATTTTTTAATCTCCTCCTTGATAACTTCTGTATCCCTCTGTCCATTCAGTAGCATATTATTTAGTCTCTAGGTGTTGGAGTAGCTTTTATTTCTTATTTTATCATTGATTTCTAATTTCATTCCATTATGGTCTGATAGAATGCAGGGTATTATCTCTATATTTTTATATTTGCTAAGAGTTGTTTTGTGGCATAATATATGGTCTATTTTAGAGAAGGATCCATGTGCTGCTCAGAAGAAAGTGTATTCGCTCATTGAAGGATGAAATATTCTATATAAATCAGTTAAGTCTAAGTTGTTTATTTTATTTTTGAGTTCTAAAGTTTCTTTGTTCAGCTTTTGCTTGGAAGATCTATCCAGTGGTGAAAGAGATGTGTTAAAGTCACCCCCAAATTATTGTGCTGTGGTCTATTTGACTCTTGAACTTGTGAAGAGTTTGTTTGATGAATATGGATGCTCCATTTTGGGGGGCATATATATATATTTATAATTGTTAAGTCTTACTTTAGCTTGAAGTCTACTTTTATTTGCTATGAGAATGGAAACGCCTGCTTATTTCCACAGTCCATGTGAGTGGTATGATTTCTCCCAACCTTTCATCTTTAGCCTGTGGATGTTTTTTCCTATGAGATGAGTCTCTTGGAGGCAGCATATTTTGGGGTCTTTTTTTTTTTTTTTTTTAAATCCAATCTGCTAGTCTATGTCTTTTGATTGGTCAGTTTAGGCCATTAACATTCAGAGTTATTATTGAGACATGATTTGTATTCCCAGCCATTTTTGTTTATTTTCGTATTTAACTTGACATGGTTTCTCCTCTGATTGGTTTTTCCTTTAGTGTAATACCTCCCTCTGCTGATTTTCATCATTGTTTGTCCTTTCCTCTTCGTGGAATATTTTGCCGAGGATGTTCTGTAGTGCTGAATTTCTAGTTGTAAATTCTTTTAACTTTTGTTTATTATGGAAGGTTTTTATCTTAATTTTTTTCTGGATATAAGATTCTTGGTTGGCATCATTTTCTTTCAGAGCTTGGTATATGTTGTTCCATGATCTCCTGGCTTTGAGTGTCTGGGTTGAAAAATCTGCTGTCTCCCCCTGTATGTGATCTTATTCCTTTCTCTTGTGGCCTTTAAGATTCTATCTTTATTCTGTATACTAGGAATTTTCATTATGATGTGTCTTGGTGTAGATCTGTTGTAATTTTGTACATTTTGTGTCCTGTAAGCCTCTTGTATTTGCTTTTCCAATTCATTCTTCATGCTTGGGAAATTTTTTGATATTATCTCATTGAAGAGATTGTGCATTCCTTTGGTTTGAAAATCTGTGCCTTCCTCTATCCCAATTACTCTTACATTTGGTCTTTTGATGCTGTCCCCTAATTCTTGGATGTTCTGTTCATGGTTTCTTATTATCTTCACTGTGTGGTCAGCTTTATTTTCAAGATTATATACTTTGTCTTCATTATCTGATGTTCTTTCTTCCAATTGATCTAGTCTGTTGGTGATGCTTTCTATTGTGGTTATTGTTGGGTTTATTGTTTCCTTCATTTCAAGGATTTCTGACTTTTTTTCAGAGTTTCTATCACTTTTTTGAAGTAATCTTTTGCTGTCTGTATTTGCTCTTATGTCTTTGTTGTAGTGATCAATTTTTGCCTGTATTTGCTCATTTAGGTCATTCTTTAATTCACAGATCATTTTAATTATGAACCTTCTGAACGCCTTCTCTGACATTTCATCAACTTCTCTGAGCATGGGTTCTGTTATTGTAGTATCCTGGTTTGTTTGGGGTAATTTCCTCCCTTGTTTTTTTATGTTGTTTATTTGTCGTCCTTTCTTGCAGTGTGGATCTGAGTTATTACAGTTTTCTACCCTATATTTTTGTTGTTTCCATGCAGATTGTCTGTGCCTCACCTTAATGTTGGGATTTCAGACCCTGCAGGCGTCCCTTGATGTATGCTACTGCAACTAAAGGTGGTGGTGGCAATAGCAGAGGTAACTCCCGATAACAGTAAAGGTGCCCCAAGATGAATGCAATGTCTTCCAGAGATGGGGCTGAAAGGGTCGGCCTTATAATGTCTTTGGGATGCCTGCTCTGGGATGCAGCTGCTTTTGGGCCCTGTCTGTTGTCAAAAGGTAGGGGCTATTAAAAGTGGGTTGGGCTTATGCTCCAAGGTGGGGGTGAGATAGCACACTCTGGACCTACTCTGGGCCTAGATCCCATGCAGAACTAGTTGGGCACAACTAGTTGAATCTGAGCTCCTGGTATGGGCAGAACTAGTTGAATCTGAGCTCCTGCAGTGGTCTGCTGGTCAGAAGAAGCAGTCCTATGGCAGAGCCTGAGCTCGGCGGGTGTTTGCTGGTGGTGGGATGAAACCAGGCCAACCCTGAGCAGAGGTCATTGGACCTGCCTGAGCTCCATGCGTGTCAGCCGGGCTGACCTGGGCCTGCCCGCCCTCAGCAGAGGTCGGCGGGTCTGTCCTGGGCCTGCCGGTGCTCGGTGGAGGTCAGTGGGCCAGCCTGTGTCTGCCTGGGCTGGCAGAGGTTGCCGGGACTGATCTGTGCCTTCCTGGGCTCTGTGCAGGTCAGTGGGTCTGTCCTTGGCCTGCGTGTGCTTGGTAGAGGACGGTGGGCCTGACCTGGGCCTGCCTGCTTGCATCAGAGTTCGGCAGGATTGTCTTGGCCTGCTAGTGGTTGGCAGAAGTGGCAGGGCTGTCCTCAGTGGAGGTCACCAGGGCTCCTGGATGTAACTTTTAACAGGACCACCAGCAACTGAAATCAGGGACAAAGCCTTTCATTTCTGTATTGTTCTTGGCCTCTTTCCATACGTAGGTTTCATCATCTTTGACCCCTGGTAAGCAACATGGCTGCAATTAGGTCTCACTTGACATTGAGAAGCCCCATCTTTACTCCAGCTCCAACTCAAAATATCCTAGAGAGAGACTCTGGTTGCTACAGCTTGTGGGCCTATCTCTGTGGCCACAGAAGCAGAAAAGTGAGATCAGCAACAGTTATCTAGGAGGAAGGTGATATCCTCAGAAGAAGGCAGGATATGGGGCAGACACAACAAAGATGACTCAATAGAGATTCAAAGGAAGACCCTGGACCTACAGACTAGAACTGTATCTAAACGCTGGAGAACTGAGGCTCTTATATCAATAATCCAAAACAACACTGGCCTCAGGCTCAATTATCTGAACAGTTCATGGGAAATGTTTTGACCCAGGTGACCACAATGTTGCCTCCAATCTTCCTTTCTTTGGCTAAGAATTAGTAATATAGCCCGAATTTCCATGCCCTACCAAGGAGAAAATTACTTTAGAAAATAAAAATAAGATATGAATTTCCTACTGGGAAACATAGAGCTCTGTGAGCCTGAGGTTTCTTCTGCTTCTAAATTTTAAAAAAGAAATAAAACATTAGATCAGATTGGTCTAGTTCAGGCTTCCTATATCTACTATTAATTGTGCAAAACAGAAAATGCTCAAGCAGGCTTTCTAAAGGTATCCCCAACTCCAATTAAGCTCCTTTCAATCTGTCCTCTGCACAGATGCCAGGCTAATTTGCTTAAAACATTACTTCATTATGATTCTCCATAAATTCCTAGTGCTCAAAACTACGCATAATGGGGATCTCCCTAAGCCATTCTTATCTCCAACTACTCCTTCTGGGGTTGCTTCCTCAACCCTTCAAAGCCTTATGCTTATTCTCACCTCTGGCCTCCTCATCTCCTCCTTTTAACTCACCCCAGCCAAACCTCCTCCACTATTTAAAATTCAGTTCCATGCTCCCCTGTGGAGAAGACTACCATGCCCCATAGAATGTGCTAGTCATTTACCCTTGGCTCTCCATTTCGTTGCCATCCTTCTTCTGTTCTGCTTTATCTGTAGGGAGCCAACCCCTGCAAACTTCATTTCCCAGTCTTTCTTGTGAGCTGGCTTCTAGGTAGGTTCATCCAATAGGAGACAAGAGGCCAGAGAACATCTCTGAGGAGTGGAATCTGTGGTAGGAACTAGTTTCCTCCATGGTCATCTCACTAACCCTGTTCTCAGGTCCTCTGATACCTCTGTGCCTTTGTGATGAGTACTGCCCCTGCCATATTAAATTCCCTTTATTTACCTGCCTATATGGATTCATTTTTTTTTTTTTTCCTGTCTGGCCCTATCTGAATATAGGACCATCTCTCTAATTGCTTTCTTCTCTGACTTCCCGTAATAGACGATGCACATATTCATTTGTTTCAATAATATTTCTTAACTTAAAAAATAAAGGTACAGGGGCTGTAAGTAAAGGCTTAGTGATAGAGCGCTTGCCTAGCATGTCTGAAGCACTGGGTTCGATCCTCAGCTCCACATAAAAAAAAATAAATAACATTAAGGTAAAAGCTAAGAAAAGATGGCATTACGTTAAAAAAAAGGTGGGGGGTACAGTCTATACTACTATTTCAAGTAGTATAAAATAATGAGCAATAAAAATAGAGTTTCCTTCTCATTCTAGATACATAGTCCCCTGTTTAGAGTAAACTAGAATTAATATATTGTTTATCCTTCTGGAAATTTATATGCATGTCTGTTTGTATGTTTTGAGCAATGGCAGCATACTAATCATATAGTTCTACAGTTTCCTAGTTTCCTTTAATAACATATTTTGGAGTGATATCCTTAAGGGTATACATAGATCTACTTCATCCTTCTTATCAGCGGCCTAGAGTCTCCTTGTATGGGGAACTGGTTTATTTAACTGTTCCCTATTGATGTATATTTATGTTGCTCCATATATTTTGCCATTATTAAATATTCATGTATATTGACTTTGTATATAGTAACAAGCTCAGTAAACTCTTAAAAGAATTGTTAAGGCAAAAGATGTGTACATTTATATATATTAGACATGGCCAAATGTCTAATTTCATATTCCCACCAAAATTATGTTTAAACACTGTACCCACAACCTTTACAAAAATGTCTTATTAAAAGTTTTATATTTACCAATCCAGTAGGTGAAAAATGCTACGTTGTCTCCATTTACTCAAATGGGATATCTTTTGAGTTTTTCAAAGCTTTTGTTTATTTTAATAAATATTTATTCACTATATATTATTGTTATCATTACTAATATGTACTCCCAATTTTTCAGACTCTGTGTACCAAATCTTGTGCTATGAGCTTTACATGTACTTTCTCCAAATTCAATATGTCTATAGGAAGATTTTGTTCTTGCTTTACATAGGGAGAAAATAGAAGCTTAGAGAGACCCAAATCCAGGGATTTGTTCAAGGCCTCACAGTTGGGAAGTGAAGGAGCTGGAACCATAACACAGAAGAGTTTCTGATCTTTCCACCATGCTATGTCATTCACTGAATTACAATTGACCTGGGAATGTTAATCGCCTATTTTCAATATGGCTGTCAACCTTTTCAGTATCTTTAAAGTAGGGCAATGTCTTATACTGGTAGGTAAATGAATAAAGTGCCAAATACTCAATTAAAATCTGTTAATCCAATAGAATGTTTGTTGTTAGATACTACTTACCCACAACAGTGTTTTATGAATTGCTTTAGAAATCACTACTTTTATTCCTGTGACTGCAACTAAAATATGTTGGTTGAATCAATGCATAAATTACTTTTTAGCTGTGTTTAAGCAGCTTTTCTGTCCTGAAAATGACCAATGAACTAGAAGATTGAACATGCTCCTATCCCATGAAGTCCCAGTTATCTCATCCTGGATTCTCCAAAGCCAACATTTGTGGAAGTTCTTGGATTTCTCCTAATAAATCAGGCAGAACTCACATGCAGAATGTATGTTCAGCTCCTGCTAGACAGCCTGGACAGGTACAGAACTAAAGGAGGCAGTGACGTCACACAGGTGGGGACATGGTCCCTCCAGTCCATAGCTCAGGGGTACCCAGGTTGACTCTGCTATTTGCACCTCTGCTATGAGAGTGGGGTGAACCTGTCAGGAACCCTTGCATCCCATGTAAGTCAACAAGAAGCTACTCATCCATAGATTTACTTGAGTTAAACAATATATTGTCAGCCTCAGCCTCTGCTCAAGAATAAGAATGTCATAAATTTACCACCTGTGTGTTGACTACAAGTCTTTATTGAGTCTTTTTCTGAAAGACTAGGTGTTCCCATTTCTTAAGTCTATTTCTGAAGTGTCTTAACTCTAAAAAATATTTAAAATTTTTACTTTCATATGAACTATTAACTTTATACCATCTGTCAGCCAATGCTTACTTATTGAGTCCCTGAATGAACTTCCATGCCAGAGTAAATGTGAACAAAGCAACAAACAGGTCTGATAAGTGCTATGAGGAAAATAAAGAGGGAAATGGGATTCAGAGTGACTTGGGGACCTGTCTTAGGCAGGTGATAAAATAAAGCTTCTTTAAAAAGGAGGTAGCAGTTATGTTGAAATACAAATATCTGGTTGGAATACAGAAGAAACCTGAATGAGAAACTCTAAATATCCAAAGGTTTAGAGTTCCACTGTCTGAAGTGGTAGCCACTCAATAACAAAATTTAATCAATTATATTAAAATTTTAAGTTTGATTTAAAATCCAGTTACTTAATTGCCATATTCACTTGTTAGGTGCTTCCTAGCCTCGTGTGGCTAGTGACTGCTGTGTTGGAACAGCAAAGATGTTCAGCATTTCCATCATCCCAGAAAGTTTTATTGGACAGCACTGAAGGAGCAATGTTCAGGCAGAAGAAAAGATGAAAGCAAAGACTAAGATTGGAATTATCTTGGCACTATAGTAAATTTTTAAAAAGGCAGTGGACTGAAGGAGGCAGAGGAGGTTAGTGTTAAGGAGGAGACTCAGGCAGGAACAGATGAAGCATGCTCCTGGAGCTTGGGAAAGAAATCTAGGTTTTAAAGCTGGTTGCTGTGGAAAACTATTGAGTTTTAAGCAGGAGGTACATATTCTGATTCTACTTAAGAAAGATCTTCCTGAATGTTTGGGGTTTGTTTTGTTTTGGTTTGGTTTGGTTTGGTTTAGTTTATAATACTGGAGACCGGAACAAGGGGTGCTCTACCTCTGAACTGAGCTAAATCCGCAGCCCTTTTGATTCTGAAACAGGGTCTCCTTAAATTGCACAGTCTGTCATTGAACTTTCAATCCTCCTGACTCAGCCTCCTGAGTAGCTGAGATTACTGGAATGTTTCACTATGCCTGATGTAATGGTTGATTTGAATTGTCAACTTGATTGGATAAAGAGAAGCCCATGATTAAGAGGCTTATGGGTGTGTCAGTGAGGAGGTGTCTATGAATGACTGGCATGTGAGAGAGCTAACTGAAATGGAGACCCTCCCTAAGCATGGGCAGCACCAACCAATAGGATGATGGCTTAGATGAAGAACAAGAAAGGAGCATCAGATGAAAGCTCAATTTTTCTTGAAGGGGCTCTTGATTGCTACTGTAATCCTCTGAGGATATTGGACTCTCGCTTCTTCACTCTTCCAAAGCGGACTCTGCCAGTGATCCTCCAGGAAGACTTCAGTCTCAGACTAGGGTAGACTGTCGATCCCTCTTGTTCTGGGGCTTCAGCTTCTCTTGGACTGGTTCTTCCAGCTTTCCAGCCTGCAAACAGCCATTGTGCACTATCCAGCTTCTGGTCGTGTAAGCCAACCTAATAAATAGGACACTCTTTGGGGACCTGCAGAGAGCTGGAGGATTGATGGGTGTGGGAAAACCCACACATTTGATGTTGGAAGTGTTGTGAGTAGAGAGATAGCTTTTTCTTAGCAATAGAATTTTTCATTAGCAAAAAATATAGTAGACAAAGAAGAAAATAAGAGTTATGAATCTATATGCAACAAATAACTGAGTCTGTTCCTCTAGAGAACCCTGACTAATACACCTGGCTATTTCTGAAGGTTTTGAGATAAAGAGTTTGCATACCAGTAATCCCAAATAAGTTTTTTTTTTTAATTTCAGTTGTAACTTTCTCTTTGAACAACAAACATTTTTATTTTAAAGATTTTTTTTTTCTCAAAGTGAGATTTTTTTTTTGAGATTGTTCAGGGTGGGTTTATAATTTCACTGATATATCTCTTTATGACACTATGGTCTGAAACTGTGACCTAAAAGCTTATGGTTTTAATAATTAATAAGGCTTTTATTATTTATTTATTGGTTACCAAGTAAAGGACCAATTTTTAAAAAATGGTTTGTAAGCATAAGTAGAAAAAAAAGAGGAGGGATATGTGTTCTCTATTTATAAGATATCATCATATATTGCAAGACTGTTAATTTTAATTGTTATTCATTCCATTTATATCCTTTTTTTTTTTTTTTTTTTTTTTATTTAAACGGTACCAGGGATTAAACACAGGGACACATCCCCAGCCCTAGTTTTTGTATTTTATTTAGAGACGGGGTCTCACTGAGTTGCTTAGCACCTTGCTATTGCTGAGGCTGGCTTTGAGGCTGGCTTTGAACTCGTGATCCTCCTGTCTCAGCCTCTTTAACAGCTGAGATTACAGGCATGTGCCACTGCACCCAGCCCATTTATGTCTTTTTAATGTTTTACTTGATCTGTCAAATTTTGATGGGAGTATGTCAAAGTCACACACCAATACTGATATGGTTCTCTTAAAAAAATTATTTTATTTCTGAGCATTTCTGTATACATATTCTCCTGCTTAGTTATTTGTTGCATATGGATTCATAACTCTTATTTTCTTCTTTGTACACTATATTTTTTGCTAATGAAAAATTCTATTGCTAAGGAAAAGCTATCTCTCTACTCACAACACTTCCAACATCAAATGTGTGGGTTTTTAAAAAAATATTTATTTACTTGCTTTAGTTGTACACAATGCGGTTTAGTTTTACGTGGCACTGAGGATCGAACCCGGAGCGCGCACATGCTAGGCGAGCGCTCTACCGCTGAGCCACAACCCCAGCCCAAATGTGTGGGTTTTTCCCACACCCATCAATCCTCCAGCTCTCTGCAGTTCCCCAGAGTGTCCTATAATTTAATTCAATTCTGATCCTAACTACCTGGAGTTAGCACAGTTCCTTCAGGGTAAGGGCTCAGTCCCACAAGACTGCCCATTTCAGATATTCAGTTCCAGTCTCGAACCTGAGCCTCCCGAAGTTCTGATCAGCCAGATATAAATCAAGAGTTCCAATAACACCCTTCTCAGGTTTGAAAATTTGCTAGAATGACTCACAGAACTCAGAAGTCACTACTTACATTTGCTTATTTATTATACAGGACATAACTCAGAAATAGTATGGCAAGGTGTGAGGGAGATGGTGTGTGGAGTTTCCACGCCCCCTCTGGGTGTACCTCCCTCCTAGCACCTCTATGTGTTTACCAGTTCAGAAGTGCATCAAATTTAATTGTTCAAGTTTTTATAGAGCTTAATCCCAAACATCACTAACTCCTTCCTGGAAGTTCAACAGGCCATCCCAAGACTATCTAGGAGCCCCACCCTAAGCCATTTCCTTAACATAGACTCAGGTGTGGGCTATAGGAACTTCCTATGAGTAACAAAAAATACTCTTGCCACTACAAAGATTTTAGGACTTTTGTGCCAGGAGCAGAGAGCAGAGAGCAAAGACCAAAGGTATTTCTTATTCTACCTCATTCCTTTAAATGCTTTCTGCCTATTACATTCTCCGTAATGAATGCATATTCATAGCATGGGCTACTATATTTGTTTAATCTTTCCTCTACGGATAGATATTTGAATCGTTTCCCATTTTTGCTATCATTAACTTCTTTATCCTAAACCTCTTTAGGCATATTACTTTCAATTCTGCTCTGTTGATGAAGATGAAGAGAAAACATGAACCAATTTGTTTGATGATATTATGAGATGTTTCTATTAGTCAGGATCCTAAGGGATACGTGCGATGCTTTCTAAAATCAAACTTTCTTCCCCCTTGCTGATTCACCTCTACAGTGCCTGACACTTAGGAATCAGTTTTACTGCCATATCATCAAAACTAGAAGCAACAACATAAATTATGTTAGAAATTTAATACTAGGGAAAAATGTATAGAATGATTCACCATATAACTCAGTGCAGAATCAGAACAGAATCTTGAGGCAAGTACAAAGACAACTTTGACATTTAATCCAACAGCATAAAACTGTGTGAGATCAAAGGGACTTTGAAATTACAAGTCCATATGGCTGCTGCTAGAAAAAATCACCAGGGACTGTTATCGAGTTTGTTGAACACTACTTATAATAAAAAATTATAATCATCCAAGGACAGAGGAAAAATCATTGATTGCAAAGGTAGACACTCCATTGCTATAATTCAAATGAAATGACTGACACATTTGTCACCTTGTGGAGAACACCATGTCCAGGCTTTTCCCATCAAATTATTAAGGGGGATTGGAGATTATTTGATAAAAAGCTGACAGGGAAGTACTTGGAGCAAAACAAGTGTCAGTGACACTCAGGGAAGCAGGTGTTGATGAATAAAACATGGCGGGAGTGGAGGACAATGAGGTGTGGAGATGATTTGAACACACTGCGTGTGCGGATTGATTTGAGTGACACAGCCCATTCTGGGTGAAGAAAAATAAAACAATTGTAGGCTTCAAAAGGGAGACTTACTGCCAGGGAATTTATAAATGAAATTTTTATTTTTGAAATATGACATTTCTTTTATAGTGATTCTGTCTTTTGAGATGTAACTCAGGTCAATGAAAAATTCAAGAGGAGAACAGAAGTGGCTCTGGAGAAAGTATCCGTCACCTTTTTATGCTGGGATAAAATTCTATTAGGCTTTCCCTTTGCCTCCGAAATTTCCATGGGTTTCCATGCTCAGGAACTGCCATGTGTATTGCACACTATTAGGTGAAAGAAGTGGTCCCCCCCAAAAAAAAAATAACAGAAAAACGTACTTTCCAACCAAATTGTCTAATGTCCAATACCTTTGATGGGAAGAAATTTCTCTGACTTGGTGAAATCCATGTCATTTTCTCATTAATGGATGTAAATTGCCTCTTTTTCTTACATAGTTGAGTTAGTGTTATGGTTTGGTTGTGAGGTGTCTCCCCAAAAGCTCACATGTGAGACAAGGCAAGAAAGTTTAGGGGTGAAATGATTGGGTTATGAGAGCCTTAACCCAATCAATGAATTAATCCCCTGGTAGGGATTAACTGAGTTGTAATTGAAGGCAGAGAGGGTGAGGCTGAAGGAGGTGGGTCCTTGGGAACATGCCTTTGGGGATTATATTTTGTCCTGCTAAGAAGAACTCTCTCTCTGCTTACTGGCATGCTATCATGTACCCCTTCCCTCCACCACACTCTTCTACAATGATGTTCAGCCTCTCTTTGAGCCTCAAGAAATGGAGTAGAGTCTACCTTCTATGGACTGAGACTTCTGAAACAGTGAGCCTCAAAATAAACTTTTCATCCTCTAATTGTGTTTGTCGGGTCTTTTGGTCACAACAGCAAAACAGCTAAGACAGCAATCATTTGTTCACAAGGGCAAATATATACCTTTAAATTGTGGACTGCCACAGTGCATGGACCATCCAATCCTCAGGAAGTTTCATCACCTTTTCCAGCTATGGTTCCCAGGTATAAAGGATGAGTGAACTGAATAAACTAAAGGCTTTTGTAGATTTTATACTCAATAGTACTAAGAGGCTCCTCATTACATAAATAACCATTTCCTTCTGAATTCAACCTCTGGCTAATCTCAATGTTGAAAAATCTTGAGCTATTTTGGTCAAAAAGCCTCAGATTTATTCCTCAAGGTCCAGTTAGCTAGTTCTTTTCAGTAATGTCAACATTGTTAGATTTCCAAACAGAAATAATAAAAACAATGTGAACAGTAACCTACTTTCCCATATATATTATATCACATGACACTTACAATACTCTTTTTATGCCAAGTGTATAGATGAAGAAAGCGAGGTTTTAAGAGATAAATAATATGTCCACGATTATACATCCAACAAGTGGAGAAGCCAGAGTTTGAACCCAAATTGAACTGTGAAGCCTGATATTTCCATGAGACCTCACCACTTATAAAAGGAGGTGCATGGGGGTACAATAGCAATAACTAATTTTATTGAGGAGTTTCTAATATGTCAGAATCTGCTAAGAGTTCAATGCATCAATTTCTTACCAAAAACTTGTTAGGAAAGAAGTATCATTGGTTCCATTTCACAGGGGAGAAAACACACTTGGAGAGCTAGAACTCAGAACTGAAGATCAAAACAGGCAAGTCCAGTTATTGCTGGAGCTTTAGGGCAAAGGTCCCAGCTACAGAGGTCCCCATGGACCAGGTTCTTCCACCCACACCAAGATGTCAATCAAAGAGACAAACAGTAGTGAGGGCAGGAAAGGAACTTTAATCAGGACAACTATACCTAGAAGATAAGGGGCCCAGTGTCCGCAGATCTGCTTTGAAACCAACATGAGCTTCAGATTTAAATAGGGAAAGGAACAAAATTAGGGGATGAGAAGTATGCATGGGTCAGCAATCTTGGTCTGGTTGATCATTATCTCAGGATTAGTCAGGCAGGGCTTTGTCAGTAATAAGAAAGTTGTTGCCCAGAGGGTTGTTTTGACTCTTGGCACAAGATATTTACCCATCAGAACTGTTGTTCCTGGAATCCATGGTGACCACAAGAAAGAATGACTCAGAACAAAGGAAATAGATAAGAAATGGAGGCAGAGATGACAAGCTTTTATTCTGCTTTCAGTTACCCATCCAGCATCTGCAAGTGAAGAATCAGAGCTTTTTGCAAAAGCAGCCTCTAAGTCCTTGTTATGTGGTCACTGAACCACTGAGTCATGCTGCCTCCTTCCCAAGAGGAGGAGAAAGTCAGTAGTTTAACCGGCTCTCCAAAATACCACAAGGCACAGTGTTTTACATAAAATTCTTCCCCAAGGGAAACTGATATTACTCTCATAGACAGTTTCCTAAAGTGATGGTAGGTTGGCTCTGGTCCTGAGAATGTAAGTTTCCAGATTCTCTAACCCTGAGGACACACTGGTACTGAGAACACAAGGCTAAAAATGCCTGCCTTAGACCACAGCCCCGTGGATACAACACACAGTCCACTTCACCGTTCCTCTAAGGAAAAACACTACATTGGAGTTTGAGAATTTCTAGAAAACTACAGAAACAGAAAACCAAATGATTCAAGGTTATTGAAAAAGCCTGGTGCATAACAGATCCATGCAGATGGGAACAAGGAAGGCGGAGAAGAGACAACTGAGCTGGATGATGAAAATTGCCTTGGTGACCAAATCCTGTTACAAGATGTATGGAATTCTCCAAGGCCTTTGAAAGAAAGTCTTATGATGCTCTATCTAGTCTTGCCCATTTTGAGACACGTGTCATCTAGCTTTACACTCTGCAAACCTCCTTACCACGCCCTCCATTCCCTGGTCATTCCCAGCCTCATATATGGATGACTCTGGTATTTGGCTCTAGTGGACTATTATGGTTTGGATCTGAGGTTTCCTACCAAAAGCTCATGTGTGAGACAATGCAAGAAGGTTCAGAGGAGAAATGATTGGGTTGTAAGAGTCTTAACCCAATCAATGAATTAATCCCGATAGGGATTAACTGATCGGTAACTGAAGTGGTAGGGTGTGGCTGGAGGAGATGGGAACTGGGGATGTGGCTTTGGGGTATATATTTTGTATCTGGCAAGTGGAGATATCTCTCTCTCTGCTTTCTGATCAACATGTGAGCCGCTTCCCTTTGCCACACTCTTCCACCATGACGTCCTGCCTCACCCCGAGCCTCGAGGAATGGAGCTGGCTGTCTATGGATTGAGATCTCTAAAACCATGAGCCCTTAAATAACTTTTCCTTCTCTACAGTTGTTCTGGTTGGGTCTTTTAGTCACAGCAGCAAAAAAAAAGCTGACTAAAACATGGACTATCCTTTCCCATGGCTCACCCCATCAGATCAGTGGGGTGAATGAAGAGCTCTCTGCCCATGAATTCTGCCTTTTAAGTAGTTCAGTCAGCAATCCCCCACCCCACCACACCTATTCTTCAGCCTCATGGAGGTCCCTGGCCACTGACCCCTATCATTTTTCTCCCTCTCCTTCAGTCTCCTCTTTTCACTTTCTCTCCCTATGCCTGATAGTCTCTTAGAGTTATAACTAGTGCCTACACTTCCCTTCTCCTCCGTCCTACAGAAGCACCTCCCTTGACTTGAGCCCCAAGTGAAGTTGACATCTAATCCTTCTGTTATATTTTGGATCTAAAAAGGTCATGTGTTAGGCAATTCAGGATTTTCAGAGATGAAAAGATAGGGACTATGATAGCTGTAGCTTCATCAATAGATGCTCCATTTGATGGATTAATATTTTAATGGATTACAGAGTAGTAACTATATCAGATGGGGCATGGCTGGAGGAAATAGGTCACTGGAGGTATGACCTTGGACTGTATCTTGTCCCTGGATCCTTTATCTTTCTCTCTCCCCCTCTCCTCCCATTCCATGCCCCACTTTCTGGCTACCATGAGCAGAGCTGCTTTCCTCTACCATGTCCTTCTGCCATGATGTTCTTTCTCACCTCAAGCCCAGTGCTATGGAGTTGGCTGACCATAGGCTAAAACTGTGAATCTAAAATAAACTTTTCCTTCTCTAAATTGTCAGATATTTTGGCAAAAGGGACAAAAAGTTGACTAACATACTCTCCATAGCTGCATGTGGACTGCTGAGTACCACTACAGAACACTACACAGGTGGGTCCTGTTGTCCCTCAGAAAATGCTACCCCAAAGTATGGCACTTTGGCATGCTAAGAGCTGAACTAAAGAAGCAGTCTCAAGGTCTCTCTGACCTACCCCAACTCTTCATCCTCCCAAAGCACACAGAAGGGCTTTCTCCAAAGGAATGCAGTTATGGAATCTCATGGATACCCTTCCTGGAACCAGAGAAGATTAATTGGCAGAAAAAGAGATTGAAAATCAAATATCACACCCAGAATCCAGGTAAAGTTTGTCTGAGGTTACTGTTCTTTAGCCCTGATTGTCTCCCCTAAAAATCAATTACTGTTCCTCTAAAATTGTCTACATCCCCTAATTCTTTCTTCCCTGTGAAGAGGGTGCTTAAGCTTCACATCATCTGGCCCTTCTTTGAGTATCATACATTGTGTGATTCCCTTGTGCTTGCCTGTTAATACAGTTGTGTTCTTTTTCTCTTGTTAGTCTGCCTATTGTCCATTTGTTTCAGCAGACTCTATTTTTTTCCACATTTTTTTGGTGCATTATAGTTGTACATAATGGTGGGATTTGTTGTTACACATTGGTACCTACATAAAATATAACAATATAATTTGGCCAATATCATTCTCTGGTATTTCCCACTTTCCCTCTTCTCCTTCCTCTCTCTGGTCCCTCTCCTCTACTCCACTGAGATTGCCTTTCGATTTTCATGAACCCCCCCACCTTTATTTCCCTTTTTCCTCTCTAGCTTCCACATTAGAGAAAATAAGTGACCCTTGACCTTCTGAGTTTGGCTTATTTTGCTTTACATAATGTTCTCAAGCTCCATTCATTCTCCTGCAAATGACATAATTTTTCTTTATGGCTGAATAAAACTCCATTGTGTATATATAACACATTTTTTTATTCATTTGTCTGTTGATGGACATGTAGGCTGGTCCCATACTTTGGCTATTGTGAATTGTGCTGCTATAAGCATGGGTATGCATGTATTGCTATAGAATCATGACTTTAATTCTTTAGCATAAATACTGAGGAGTGATATAGCTGGTTCCATTCCTAAGCAGATCCAGCTATCGAACCTGAAGAGGGCAGAGAGGAAATTCCCTTGATGCCACTAGAAACTCAAGGTCATCCACCTCAGCTCTTCTGAAAACCTACTGTTTTCTCAATAAGTTCACATTCCTATTATTTTTGAAATTTTCTCATGTTCATAAGTCTCAGATTCTCTTTCCTCCTCACTTATTGCTTATCCTTGAAACAAAATACACAAAAGCTTCTTTCCTAGTACTATAGCATCTTATGTTACCCTTTTCCATCTCTGTTATAGGTAGGGGCTTTGGGAGTTTGCACCCTTCTCTGGAAGATTGCACTTGACTCACAGAGGCTGCCTTACCCAGAGATGCCAGGGATGTTATGCACCCAACCTCACTTTCAAGAGAGTTGCCAGTAGCTAATGACTGTCTAATGCAGGGAAATGGAAATGAGCCCTTTTGCTTCAAGAAAAAACTTTGTGGAAGCAATTCACACCCCAGAACTTTCCAAGGAATCATGTCAAAACTTGCTCTCAGAAACCACACCTATGCCTAGCTTTTATCCTGCAACATCCTGCTTCCCATACTCTCTTACACTTTTCTTGAGAACATTGTTTCATCAATCATTTGCACACAAATCTCCATATTGGGCTCTGCTTGGCCTAAGGCAATTACTTTCCTTTTCCCCTCTTCCTTCCCTCCTGTTGGAACAGAGTGAACCCTGCTCATATTCTCCAATGCCTCCTCCTGTGCTCTGGAACCCATGCTGTTCTGTCTTCCCAGGAACCTTGCACAATCAATAATCCTTTTCATTTTCATTGGCTCCTTCCCATCAGGAATGAAATATACTCGTTTCTCGCATCTTAAAAAGAAAATCCAAACCTTCCTTCAACCCGTTTTGTTTGCCAGCTACTGCCCCCACTGCCCATCTTCTCTTCCACAACCAAACTTTAGCATTAACTTGTTGGAGTTTTTAAACAATTTTTTCATAGTTACGTGTTGTTCTTATTTGTAGAATATAAAGATTTTGGAAGGACCCAAGATATGGCCAGAAAGGAGCCCTTTAAGGAAGAGCCTGCCACTCTTGCTGTTATTTTGGGTTTTTCTGGCATACGAGCTGGTGCACACTGCCCCATGGTGCTGTTTACATGTGCCTCCTCCATTTCCTCACCTCCTACTCCTTTCTCAACCCACTCCAATCTGGTCTCTTCCCCTGCCACTTCCCCTCTGACCTCCATGTTGCTAAATCTAATGGACACCTTTCAGTTTGCGTTCTCACTTGATTTCTCTCCTTCATTCCTTGGCACTTTCTCCTTTCTTGGTTTCTCTATCTTTGTATTTCTCTTGCCCTTCTAGGTGCTCCTTTTTGGCTTTCTTTTCAATTCCTCTTTCTTTAAATATCCATTAAATGTTGGTATCATTCTGAGATCTGCCTGGACCCTAATGTTTCTCACTCTGCACATACCCTCAACAATCTTATGCATTTTCCAACCCTTTAATCACTGTCTCTGTTCAATGGATTCCCAGATATCTATCTCAGGCCTTTCTTCTGAATGCCAGATTCATATTCATCAGCCTTTGCCACATTTCCATGTACATACTTCAAATATATCTTAAACAGAATGTGGCTAGAATTAAATGCATAATGTTTCTACCCAAACTGCTCCCAAACTGGTCCCACTTCAGTCTTGATAGTCATAAGGAATGGCATTACCACCCACATAATTTCTCAAGTCAATAATTTATGAGTCAGGTGCTATTCCTTTCTAACCTTGCATTCAATCCATCACCAAGTCCCACTAATTCATTTTCTTAAATATGCCCTTCTACTCATTCCCCCATGACAGTTTGTTAGTTGAATCCATCATTATTTCCTGTCTCAAGTATTTCAGCAATCTCCATATCAACTGGGGGCTAGTTGTAGGAAACAGAAATCACTTTACCTTTTAAGTGTAAAGGGATTTAATACAGGAAATGAGGAGCTTGCACAATCCTGGAAGGACTGGAAGACTCTATGGGCTAAGCTTCCCCTAATAACATCCAAAACAAAGCCACAGAATAGGCCCAGCAATGAAATGGATACCCTACCAGGGCAATGCTTTTAAAAGCACAAAATCAATCATGAAATTCTCTTAAAATCACTGGTGGTTTCCCATTGCTTGAAAAATACAATCCAAATTCCTCATCACGACCTACAGGTAGTGTTTATCATGTGCTTAGTGTATGCCCAGGCACTGTGCTAAGTGATTCTCGTGGGTTATCTAATTACTCAAAATAAGCCTAGGAGTCAGATATGTTATAGTAGTCTCACAGACCAGCCAACTTATAATTTAGGGAGGTTGAGTAACTTGTCCAAAGGCACCCACTTAGGAAGCACAACAATCAGACTCCCTGGCTCCATAGTCTATGCATTTAACACTGCTTTACTGCTGTTTCAGCAAGATAGACACTGGTGATGTCTCCAGCCTCATTTCTTTCCACAGTTGCTCTCATTCCCATTCTGGCTACCCTCAAACCCTAGAAGATGTGCTCTCTCTTGTCTCCAAACTTTTATATTGATTGGTTCCTTCTCTTCCTCCTCATTTTTCCTAGCTCATGCCCATTCATCATTTGGGACTACTCAAGCAAATATCACTCCCCCTGAGAAAGCCTCTCCTGAACCCTCAGAGTGTGCTGAGTCTCCTGATGATCCCCTCTAGGGCACACTTTCCCCACATCTCCTCTACTGCAACACTTCACACACACAAAGTATACACTACATCATTTACTGAATCACTTAATGTTTGTCTTTCTTAGAAAACTGCATGATGGCAGCAATTGTGCCTGTGGATTCTCTCCTAGGGACCTAGAACTTTGCAGGCCACAAAGTGGGCCCTCAATAAATATTTAGCAAGTGAACTCAGTATTAAGGGGGAAAGTCATTTTTAAAACATTATCTGAAATAAGAGTGACAAAATATAAAAATATCTCAGCAAAAAGTGTGGGTAAGTTCCCATGAGAAAATTTGTAGGACTTCATTGACCTCCTGAGTGTATTTAGTTACACAATACAGGGAAAACTGAAATGTAACTAGATTCCCATGCCTAGCCCTGGTTCTCACCCCTTCTGCCCACCTTGAAACAATGTTCGGGAATTCCAAACACCTAAGAATTAGATCTGAATCCACAGTGATATACTTCCAGGAGGTCAGAAGTTGATATTTCACACTATGAGACAAAATTCCACAAATATTCCTCTTATATACCATTTCTCTCTTTCTCCAAAATCCTGTCCTGATGCCAGTCAATGGTCCTTTTTGCTCTTTCAGAGTGGCCCTTCCAGAGCCTCAGCATCCTCAGCCATGCTACACATGGCCTACTGGCCCCCCCAAAGGACTCCTGTATTCTGTGTGTCCCTCTCTTTCTTTACTTAGGTAGGGTGGTGTGGTTCACCTTCTTTAAGAGCCTTTGCTCAATAATAAAGTCTCCTCCTAGGGATCCACTTCTCCTAGAAGGCAAGGTAGATTGAGAATATAATTGGGATAAAAACCAGTGACCTGGCAGGTGCTAGGTCACTTTTGTCATTGATAATCCTTTATTCCTAGTATCATCATACTGTTATGGTTTAGATATGAGGTATCCCCAAAAAACAAAACTTCTGTGTTAATGCAGAAATATTCAGAGATGAAATAATTATATTATGAAAGTTATAACCTAAGCAGCCCATCTTCGTTTGAGTAGACTAACTGGATGGTAACTGTAGGCAGCTGGGGGGGTGGCTGGAGGAAATAGGTCATTGGGATAGTTCCCTGGAAGGATTCATCTTCCCTGCAGCTTCTTCCCTCATCCATCTCTCTGCTTCTTGGCTGCCATGAGAGCGGCACTCCTCTGTCATGCCCTTCCTCCATGATATTCTGCCTCACCTGGGGCCCTGAACAGTGGAGTCAGCCAACCATGGCTGAACCTCTCAAACTGTGAGCCAAATAAACTTTTCCTCCCCTAAGTTGTTCTTGACAGGTATTTTGGTCACAGTGGTGAAAAGCTGACCAACACAAATGAATACCACATAAAGGGATGTGGGAATGTGTACCATGCCTGAGCTCTGAGCTCTGAGGCCATAGCTTAGTTGTAGAATGCCTGTCTGGTAGGTGCTAGGCCCTGGGTTCCATCCCTAGCATCACTTACTATTATTTCTTTTTTTAAAACATGCCTGAGTTACTCAGATCCTTGTGTGATGTAGAAAGGACACTGCCCACTTTACTCTTACTGCTGAGTCATGAGACTCAGTGCCCTGAGAAATAGAGTAAATCCCTTCCAAAGAGAAAATATAAGATGAAATGCCCCACTGATCATGGTGAAATGTGGGAAGGAGTCAGGTGAAAATGTCCAACATATGTCACCATGTTCTCCCTCATTGAGTGAATGGAAACTTTGCTGGAGTTGGTAGAAATACCCTGATGGTAATGGGTAACCAATATCATTATAGGGCTGGAACAGAAAGGTAGCATACTTCAGTGGGCATAATCTGGGAGGAAACTTTGTCACCATGGCCACACCCACTACAGTAGCACAGGTCAATGATGCAGCATTTCAGAGTGAAGGGTTAGATAAGACACCCTGTGGTGTATTCCTGGCTCCCTCAGTACTATACATGGACTTGCAGGGGATCCAGAAGTTTCCATATGCTCCTGTGAAAAAGATAGGTACAGAGAGGATCACTGGTGTACCAGAAGCCTGGGTCAGGAAGAGGGGGCCATTAAAATGGGACTTCAATGACCAGAAGCAATGATGGTGGTACCTATACAAACACTATTTCAGCCGTCAGACCAGCTC
The DNA here is from genome assembly GCA_025594165.1 of Tamias sibiricus. NCBI lineage: Eukaryota > Metazoa > Chordata > Mammalia > Rodentia > Sciuridae > Tamias > Tamias sibiricus. The sequence goes on from CM046672.1 coordinate 37,283,156, forward strand.
ACCACTCAACAGCAAGCACTGGAAGAGGACAACATGTCAAAGTATCATGACCTCCATGCCAGGAAGACTTGCAGGATCCCTAATTAAGGAGATAGCTAAGATTGCGGTTAGCTGTGAGCCATAAGCATTACCACTTTCAATGGTCTCGTGAGACTTGGCCCAATGGGACATTGTGGATCGGGTCGGCGCCATTTTGCGTGGTGTGTGGGTGTGGTGGTTGTAGGAGTGTGGATTGAATGTTGGGGTGTTGTTGGAGCTGGAGAGAGAAGCTGGCAGAATAAAGAGCCTGTTCGTTTCCAGTCTGCCTCTGAACTTATTCCCACGGCTTTGTTGCTGCAGGCGGCCATCGCTTCAGGCAGCAACAAAGACTCAAGGTTTTCCCCATACCAAGAAGTCAGGCAGGAGAAGGAGAAAAGAAGCAATGGTTTTGATTTGACCAAATATTTACCCAAAATAGATTGTTCTAAGCTAAAAGAGATTCTTTAAATGACTATAGTTGGAAAGATCACTATTTTGCAAGTTTGTCTCTCCAGCCAAAGAGTATGAGCTCAACTCAGCAGAGGAGACTGAAGGGCTATGGGGTCAGGCAGCCCGGAGTAGCTGGGATGTTCGAAGAGACCCAGTTCTCAGACCAATGCCTAAGTCACTGTGATAAATCCGAGTGTCTACATAGACTCAACAGGGATTCCCAGGAAGGACATGATTGAACTCACCTCCTGTCTCTACCTGAATAATCTGGTTACTAACAAACAGCAGGTCTCTTCAGATCCTCCACGATAATTGCTGCTGTAGCTGGAAGGCTGCTAAAATCATGACCGACCAAATGACTGTTTTTAGCAGTGATCATTTCCCCCATCCCAGAAGGCGAGACAGGAAGCCGTCAGCGGCTAGTTCATGTGGAGAGCACAGCCAGCCAAGGACACCCAGCAGGATAGACAAGTATTTGAAAAGGCCCTTGGGTTACACAAATGAGAAAATGACATTGAGTGAGGAAAGCCAAGAAAGAGTGAGGAACCCAGCCAGAGGCTTGGTTTTAATGCCCTTGCTGGGATCTCTCAGTGTGGTCTTTAAGAGGTGGTGGGTGATGGTAGGTGAGAGAGTGGGTACAGTTAGGCAGGGTTGAGTTGGTGGAAGGACTAAACTGCTAGGAGCGGCAGCTTTGGAAGTGCTACTTCAGCTGTTTAAATGCTATGGTTGGTTGTACAAAATGATTGTTATCTCGAGGCCTAAATTCTGCTGATTCAATTGCTCTTATTTGGTTTTTCGAATTATTCCTGACAAGATAATAAGTCTCTTTCAAAACATTAAATCGGATAAATCTCCTGGCTGGAGGTCTCAAGTTCGATTTAATTTTCTGCAGATTTTCTAAGGATCTAATGAGAAATCAAAATGAAAGGGCTTAATTGGAATTCCTCTAATTCCCCAATATGAAGTCCCGTGTTTCAGAGTGTGAACGTGGACACGCAGCAGGACATTTCCTCTCTCTCTCTCTCTCCCCCCCCTCCTTCTTACTCTCCCCCTCCCAGTTTAGCTAAGTCCCACTCCTGACCTTTAGAGTGTCTTGCTAAACTTCACAGTCTATAAAAGGCTGAGCATTAATTATAGAGCTTGATTTTTGCTTGTTTCTGAGGCCAATTTTAATGCACTCCCCAGTTTTCTTTAGAACTATTTAAGGATGTATGTTACGTTTTCGGCTGAGCTACATGGACATAGCAAATCTGATGGGAATTTTCAGAGCTGCTATTCTGCAGAATTTGGAGGGCAAAGAATTGAGCTTGTAAAGTCCCCCAGAAAATGGTCCACCAATATTGACTCCTTCAATTCTCAGGAGTTTCCCCAGAAAAGTACATTGGGCATCATTACTATACATACTAGGTAACAGCCACCACTCTTTATTAAGCACTTACTTTGTTCTAGGCACTTTGTTAAGCCTTTGATATGCATGTTTCATTTAATCTATCTCCACACAGCATCCCAGTTAGGTAGATGCTGATTTCCCCCTACTGTATAGATGAGCAAGTAGTCTCAGGGAGATGTCATTTATTTGACATACCAAGAAGTAAGGCAGGAGAAGGAGAAAAGAAGCAATGGTTTAGTAAATGGTGCCTGCATTGTGGGAGGGAGAAATCATTTGGCTCTTGACCTGTGTGCCTCCCAAACTCTCATTGCCCCTAGAATGGTTAACACACACACACACACACACACACACACACACACACACACAAAAATCATTTCTAATGAGGCTCTAGGATAGTTTGATATATCTTGAGACAACAGCACCATCTTCATCAAACACCCACTACACACGCATCCGTAGACACTAACTCTTCAATTGCTTTCAGGACTTTTTCAGAGATGGGCAATGAGGCAGGAGGGAAGGGAAAATGCTATTATTTCCTGGAAAATGGGGTACAATTTTCTCACCAAAGAAGCTGCTGTCACCAGTTCTGGGAGAGAGATTGACATGACAGTAACTAGCTTCATGCTCCCAGTATTACAAGAGAAGACAGAGGAGTGACATTAGCAGTTCTTGGCAAAGATCTCACCTCATTAGAGGTGATATAGGTCACTACAATGGTCCTGGGACAAATGGAGAGAGACTGCCTCACTAGAGAACCAGGTCAGCAGGCAAGGAACACTTACTCCTGGGCTTTATTTTCTCCTCTGCTTGTTACCTAGAATGCCAGTTTCACCTCCCAGATAACAGATGCTTCTGTCACCTGATACTGGTGGCCATCCCAGATTAATGGAGCCAAGAGGACAAAAACCAGCCAGCCACTGCTTTAAATGGTAATTTTAAGTATGAGTTAGCTCTTGCCCCATAACTTCCTGACTTTTATCACTGGTCATGATGACATTGCAAAAGAGAAGCTCTGGCCAGAACTGTCTTCTAGACTGGGTTTGCTCACAAAATTTCAGTATAAATCTCTGCCCCTTGCTTTTAAATCCACAGGCAAGGAGTGTAGGGAACTTCAGCTTTGGAGACAGTGGCTTGTTGATAAATGGGTAACAGACCTCAGAGGACTCAGTCTCAGGCATCTGGAGCTGTGAGACTCCTGTCTGAAGCCCTTTCCTTTTTTGGTTCCACACCCTGATTGTTGTCCTCCACTGGTACTGAAGGCACATGAGATGCAAATAAGTTAAAAGGGAATCTCCTTTGAGAAGTTCAACTGGGGTGCCTGGAATTTGAACTCCACAGGGAGAGTGTTTTTTCCAATTTTCAAGTGTCTACCCAAAGAGCAATCAGAGAAGAACTAATTCAGAGTATTAGCACAGCAGCCAGGAAAGATGCCCAGAGGGACAATGTCCTCCATGCCTGTGCTATGATGCTGTGGGTTGGGGCTTGATATCTCTGGGATTCAGGTCATGGCTGGATCAAATCCTTATGAGTCATTTATTTACATCCCCAGATTTCCAAAAGACACAAGGTAGCTTCCAACAAAAACAACATCATCAAAAAATATATATATATATAAAAAAAATAAAACAATAGCAACAATGTATGATAAACTAATGAAAACAAGGCTTACCCTATAATAGAGAGTCATTGAAAGGGGCAAAACAGAAAATATTATAGTAGAAACCTTGCCTACAGTAAGATAAAAACATTACTTTGAGTTTCCTGACATCCAAGGAGAAAAAGAAACTGGCAGATGCATGCTTTACAACATCTAATATTAAAAGCATAACAAATCTGTTATAATGCAGGAAGGACATAACTTTGTTCTGTGGCTGTCCTCTACCCTCATGGGCCAAGCAGAGGTCAGACAAAATGAGAACTTAAAAGCTTTGTTGGGTAAACCCATCTGCCTTAAACAAAACTTAATGTAGCTAAACTATACCCTCTCTCAAGCTGCGGATTCTCTAGTCATTTCTCTTACGGGGATGATAGAACACGTGTTTATTTCTTGATAAGCCCTCAGTAGGCTGAGTGAGGGTAGATATTAATTAATTTCATCAAAATATCCCCTGCAGGAGCAGAGAAACAGTTGTCTGGTAGCAATAGCTGAAGTTCCTCACTTCTGAGAAAGGAGAAGAGGTTAGCCATTATTTTCAAAGGCCTGGTTACAAGGGGATGTGATGGTGTTCTAGAAAACACTGAGCTAGGAGTCAGAATCCCTGGATTCTTGTTCTAGCTGGACGTCTAACCTAACTGTGTAATGTTGGACAAGTTTCTTCCCCTCTCTAACCAGCATCTTCCCCATCTATACCATGTGAAGGATGAAATAGTTCAGTGGTTCTCAACTCTGAAGATTAGAGTGACCTGGGGGAGCTTTCAAACTTGCACATGTGTGGACACCTCCACAGAAAGACCAGTGAGGGAGCCCAGGCTTCAGTCTTGTTAAGGTAGGTACCTTAGAAGATCCTCAAGTGCAGCCAGGAGTGAGATCCCAGAGATCTCTGAAAGACCTCTCCCAAACCAGGCTTCCATGGGGACATTCCTATTCTAAGGGATACAACAGTTAATGATTCTCCTGGGCCTGGAGCCCTTTCTTAGAGTTGGCTAGGTTAAAAAGAACAAACCAGGAAGCTTCTTATAAATCATGCAGAACAAGCAGCCTGCTTATGCAGCTGCAAGACAAAAATACCTCAGCGCACACATCTTTTTTTCCCCCTTCCTGTTGATGATAACAGCACCCTCTAATGCAAGGCACCAGCCCATCATCTATGACCTCAGTCTACCTCTCTGGCTGCCTCTCTTCCCACGTGGGCTCTCTCACGTCACTCCATGCTATAGGTCCTTTCCCAGTAGATATGCAACAGGAACCTAGAGCAGCTTGATTTAAACCTCAAGGATTGGCTGACAACATGGATTAAAAACACCAAATAGTTACTTCCAGTTGCATTTTAAAAACATTAATTCAGCATCTATGTGGCAGAGGCTGAGTTAGGCTTACTGTACCATTTAAAATATTCTATTGCATTTTTAGAAAAGAGGGGCTACTCCCTCCCCTCTTCTCTGTGCATCACCATTAAAAGAACAGCAAGCATCAGATCAAGGAACAGATTTAGGAGGAGTCTAGGTCTAATATTTTGCTGGGGCTTCTCAAATGGCGCTGAGGAATAACATCTCCCGAGGGACGTGGTTGAGGATGGAGTGCTTGAGATGATCCTCTCCAGGAACTTGGGCCACCAATGGCATCTGCAGGTACCCAGAGCCCACTGTGCTATAGCTGTGGTTGACCAGTAGGCTTGTACTCCAACCCTTCACCCACATTTCTCAGATAATTTAATCAAATTCAATCCTAACGTTTCATTCATAGGTCAAAGACTTTTGCATTAGTTGGACCATTTGAGAATTTCATAAATGATATCAATGTTCAGACACTCCTGCCTACTATACCTACCCTCTCCCTTCCCCAAACACTAACATCCTAGAAAACAGAATAAGTGCTATTAAAAAACGCTTCTAACAAGAATTCACTAATGTAGAATAAACACTAAATTATTGAGAGGCTTGTGGTTCCAGTATAGAATATAAACATATCACACCTTGATAAACTGAAAACAGTATACCCAACAAAAATTGGGAGATAAGAGGAGAAAGGAGATGAAATCAAAAGCAGGATAATAGACTCATCTACCTAAGAAGAGTCAAAAGACACTTCTAAAACTGAAATAGAATTAACAGTAGAGTTAAGTCAATCGTGAAAGATTTTCTAATAGAGTTTCTTTTTTGAGAATTATGAATACATGTAATTTAAAAAATGTTAAATAGGAATTCAGAAATTCCTTCAGTTTTTTAATCAGTTCTTTCTCTTCTGTTGGATTCATGCAAAATTAAATGTAAATATTTTTTACTTTTAAGAAAGCATATACAATATGATGCCATCCTCAAAGGAATATTTCTTTCTTTTGCTCCATGTTTATTCATTCAGAGATGTCTGGGAATGTGTTTTCTGAGTATCAATACTAGCTGTTTCTAGACAGTGAGAATTTCATTTGTTTTTTCAATATTGGTGCTTTTCTGTCTTGTTTGCATTTTTCACCATCAGCATGTACTATATTTATGTATTAAAAATTTAAGTCAAGGACTAGAAGTGGTTTCAAGATGAACTCAGAAATTATTATATATTTGTGTGTGTGTGCATATTTTTTTTTTCTGGAGAGTGTCATATTTTCCTCAGATTATCAGAAATGTTTACAACTCCAAAGTGTAAGTCCTGTGGCTTTTCATTTCTCACACCTTCCATTCTTAACCTTCTAGATAATAATGCAGCTATCTTTGACTGTCAACCAAGTGCCGGGCCTGGACCAGGAGTTTTGTTGTATTACTGTTTGGTCCTCACGCAGCCTCATAAGGGAGACATTTTCATTTCCATATTATGGAGAAGCAAGGAGGGCCACACAGCAGAGGTAGAGCTAGTAATCTGAACCCAGCTCTGCCTGGGTCCAGAGTTCACATTTGGTCTACTGCATTCTGCTATCTCAACCAGCGGGTCACTGGAAGTGGTTTACTCTGCCATTGAGAACCCACAATGTGCAGGTCATGGTCCAGGTCCTAGGGTCTCAGCCATGAAGATGCAACAAAACCCTTACTTTCCCTGAGCTGATATTTTAGAAACAAGCTTGACACAGTTTTGCATTTAATCATTATAGCAATTCTTTCAGGCAAACAGATTTGAGTGCTTTCTAGACAAAACACCTAAACCTAAGAGAAGTTAAAGATTTATCCAAGTCATGTAGCTATTTATTATGAATCCAGAACGTGAAACTTGACAGGGCAGATAAGTCTTATCCTTAAGTTTAAAATATGTATACATTTAAAAATTAGGAAAGATGGTGGAATGAGATGGACATCATTACCCTAGGTGCATGTATGAAGACACATGCATCTCAAATAGTGGATTTTCAGGTACTTTAAAAGACATGTTCTATTGGAATCACTTATACATTATCCAGGGGCTTGCTATAAGTGCATATTCCCAAGCTCTATCTTCAAATACTCTATAGTTCCCAAGTGGTGTCCCAGGAGTCTGCATATTCAGCAAGTTTCCCAGGGTCTATGGACAATTTTTGAAAAGCATTGGTGTATTGTGACTCTACTTTGTGTACATCAGAGAAATGAAAAATTGTGCTCCATTTGTGTACTATGAATTGAAATGCATTCTGCTTTCATGTATAACAAATTAGAACAAATGAATAAATTAAAATTAAAAATAAAAAAATTCAACTAAGTCCTAGTAGCAAACAGTGGTAGTGATAGAATACAAAAATTAATGTAAGTTTTGTCTTCATTGTCCCCAGCCTTACCTGATGCTGTTGGGCATCATGAAATATTAATTTTTTCTTTATCTCACTCCCATTTTCCCTTTCATATTCCCTTTCTCCATTTCTGATGTTCCTAATTTGTCACCATGGTCCTCAATTTGCTCTCCATTGTTTAAACATCTGTTCTACCTACTCTGTTTCTATCCCCAAAGATTAGACATCAATAATACTTGGCATGTTATTTTTATGCTGTCATTGATTATAGAATACCTGAAGCATGTTGAGCATGGTGTCAAGTGTGAGGGGAAATATTATATATATGTATATATATATATACATATATATATATACATATATATATATACATATATACACATATATATATACATGCACACACACACACACATATATAATAAGACACAACCCCTTTTTATCTCTGTAGGGTCCTGTATTTAAAATTTAAAGTGGGATTTGTTAAGTAAGCATATAAGACTCAAAAAATGCATCTCAAATGGTGGATTTTCAGGTACTTTAAAAGACATGTTCTAGGCCGGGCATGGTGGCGCACACCTATAATCCCAAGCACTTGGGGGGCTGAGGCAGGAGGATCATGAGTTCAAAGCCAGCCTCAGCAATGGCGAGGCACTTAGCAACTCAGTGAGACCCTGTCTCTAAATAAAATACAATAAAGGGCTGGGGATGTGGCCCAGTGGTCAAGTGCCCCTGAGTTCAATCCCTGGTACAAAAAAAAAAAAAAAAAGACATGTTCTATTGGAATCACTTATAAATTATCCAGGGGCTTGCTATAAATGCATATTCCCAAGCTCTATCTTTAGATAATTATTATGTTTAAACTGAGATGATCCATTTGTGAGCATGCCAGAATTTGTCTTAATTGAACAAAATAAGGTCCCACTATTGTGAGTCCAGAGAATCTCTACAAGTGCTCCAAGTATTTAAAACATGTTGCTCTGTAATCTATACATTTTGGGGAAAATATTTAAACATCGTCTGATTCAATCTTCAAGTTAGAAAACAAAGTCACTTTATCTTTTGAAAGGACCTCAGTTTCTTCATCTGTAAAATGACAGTACTGGACAAGTCAAAGTACATGTTTCATTCTAGTTTCAACAAATGATAATTCAAGAAGAATATCTAGGAGCAGCAGTAAGTAGTCACAGACTCTCTGGTGCCAGGTCAAGCTCATCAAATAAGAAATGAGAAAAATGACTCTCTTCTTTCCTTCAAGTATCAACTAACAAATGCTGACTTCAATCATAAGTGTTTAAAAGAAATGCAGTCTACTTGCAAAGATGTGTCTAAAAGTACAGACACTTCCATTTCTTTCAGAATGGTAAAGGGTTAATTATAGGCAATGATGGATGACCTTTTATTTTCATGATTTTATCTCACCTCTAACCAAATGTGCAACCTCAATGAAAGTGTCACAAGGGTAGTGAAGTTTCTAAAGCTAAAAAAAAAAAAAAAAAAAAAAAAAAAAAAAAAAAAAAAAACTCAGGTTTTTCTCAGACTTCCACAAATGCTAATTACTCATAATGACAACTCATTACCCAAATCCATTTCTGGAAAGTCATAAGGACTCCACCGGTCAAAGCAGAAATGTCATCTCAGGATCCAGCAGGAGACTCTTCTAAATTAACCCTCAGCGTGCTCATATTTTCTACTCTCTTTTTCCAGGAAGAGAGAAACAAATACAGAGGAAGGTTCAGACCCTTGGAGAAGGGAAAACAATTGGAGATTCAAGGTATGCACATGGGTGGGGTGAGGGAAGCTACTGAGTTCCAGTTCCACAGGGCTCATATCAAGGAAACCCTGCAGCATAACTTAAATTACATGACATAACTGCGGCCTTCTGAGGAGAGGGCTGGGTTGGGGTGGGACAGGACTCTCACACAAACAAAAATGCAGCTATCGAGAATCTGGAGGTGAGAATTTGGGAACATCAGAGCAACATCTCTCTTGGGGAGAGACAGGAAGAGGTGAAGAGACTTGGCTGCTGATAGCAATGGATCTTATAAACAAATGGTTTACAATCTGGTTCCATGCAGATTCCTATTAGTAGATTCTCTTTTAGTCTCATTTATGTTTTCAATCATGCACTCAGTCAACAAATAGTTTTTGAGTATCAATTTTTTGACAATCATTGTTCCAGGTTCTAAGAATACAATGGTGAATGAAATCATACTCGACCTCATTGAATTTCCGAAAGGAAAACAAACAGTAACTAAATAATCATGCAAATAAGAAAATATAATTAAATGACACACTTTATTAAATGCGCCAAAGAGAATGAACAAGGAAAGATACAAAGTGAATATAAATTGAATAGACAATTTGATTTAGTCAGGAAAAAGGACGTGGATAAAAGGCAGAGCCATCCAAGTAGGAGGGGGATGAGGTCAAGAGTATAGTAGCCTTCCAGGACAAAGGTTCTGAGATAGACCTTTGGAAAAGAGGCAAGATAAAGAAAGAACTAAGAGGAACTGGGAAGAAAAGGCAGTGTGGCTAGAACACAGGGCAAGTGAAAGGAGTGAAGAAAGCAGAGCTTGGAGAGGTAGATGGGAATCTCTGGATTACCAAGTCCAGTTAGGAACAGAAGAGGGAACAGAAGTTAGGAGGCTGCACCTTTCCAAGAAGAGTGGGTCAAGACTGGCAGAGGGAAGCAGATCCTTAGAATAACAGAGGTTGTCTGAGGTTGGTAAATACCTGAATAAGTTATGGAGAGCCTTGTCAATGAGGTTTGGACCCCTACCCCCAATCCAATGGGAGGCCACTGAAGTATTTCAGATGGAGAGCGATATGACCTGATTGCTTTTAGAGAACACACTGGGGAATAAATGGTAGAAATAAAAGAACAAAACCTACACATAATAACATGGACTATCTTAGAGAGATAAGTTTAAAAAGCAACCCTGAAGATTACATACTGTGAGATGCCATCTTTATAAGGCTAAAGAACAAGCAAAACTAGACAATGCATTCTTTGGGGATATAGATGATAGGAAAAAAATATTTTTAAAAGGTAAATATAAACATGACATTCAGGATAATGGTTTTCTGTGCAAAGAGAAAAGGGGGGGCAGGGTGGGGGCTACAGGTAGTTAACAGGTTGTGTTTACTTAAGTTAAATGTTGGATGGTGGATTTTTGAGTGTTCACTTTATAAATATAAACATTATTCTACACATATACGTATGAGTGTATGATCATATGTATCAAATATTTTACTTAAGAGAAAAATGGTCATTCTGGCTACTGTATGGAGAATGGATTATTTTGGTGAGACAAGTTAGGGGCTGTTTCAGTCTCCCAGGTGAGAGAAAACCAACTTTCCATTGTGCCTATTCCAGGAGGCTGGAGATGGAGCCCACAGCCACCAGCCATACCTGTCTAACACCTGGCACTGCTCTGCATATGTAGTAGATGATCAATACAATTTTATTCAATAAACCATTTGCAGGTAAAAAGAGTCATTAGATCTATTAAAACTCAAGACATGGGCTCATAACGGTTGTTGAACTGTCAGCTCCATGGCACATTCATCGTCTGTCCCACTACACCCCCTCGCCCTGATTCTAGAGGACCCATCCGCACACCCTACAGGAGGTAACAGCAAAGTGAAGGTTGACTGGAATGGGAACCCTTCGAGTTGACTGATTCTTTCACTCTAATGCCTCTCAAACACCAAACATAACATGACAATTATCATTTAAACTCTGTAGTCTTTATAGTTTATTGCATGTCTATATACAGATACCTAAACATACATGCATAAATACATTTATTATTTATTTTGCATACATGTCCTCTACATAATTATCTAATTCTATATGCTCATCTCCAACAACTCCATCAGCTCTTTAAGGGAAGTATTTAAACTCATATTCTCTCTCTCTCTCTCTCTCTCTCTCTCTCTCTCTCTCTCTGCAATCTGTGAAGTGCTGAGGTGAGCATATTGAGGTGCTGACTCCTCACCCCATAGATCACCAGAATTGATCCATATCTCTAGTGGCTAGGTAGGCCCCTTCACAACTGCTCTAGGCTGTATGCTCTGTTAAAGAAAAGGACTTTCCCATAGATGAGGGGACTGTTAGACAAAGTCATTAAAGACTGGCTATTTACTATGGCTAGAATTCCTAGATTATAAGCCCTGACAGCAGACACACAGTAGTTGATTAGTGAATTTTCCTTTGATTCAGAGGCAGCGATTCCCAGCTCACCTGTTGTTAAGACATCTGGCCTCTTCCCATAGTTGTCCTGGATTCCTGCCACAATCTTGTTCATTATCATCTGGGATACAGTCTGGTAACAAGATTATCAGAAATTTATTGCTGAGTAGAGGAGTATCTAAGATACAGGATTTAGTCCTATGTCCAGAAACAGAAACAAAGCAATCAGGATGTAGAATGCGAATGGATAGATGCAAGGAAGAAGCAAGGTCACACTTGAGACCTCAGCCTTGGTTACCAAATCCAGGTGGGAGCCTGTTAGAGGAACAGCAGGAAGAGTTGGGAAGCTGTTAGAAAATACCATATTCCAAAGTTCACATGCTGAAACAGGTTAAGATTAACAGACTTGCCCTTAAGTCAATTCTTCTTTTTTCATTTTATTTATTTTTTATTTGTTCTTTTTAGTTACATATGACAGTAGAGTATATTTTGACACATTTTATACAAACATGGAGTACATCTTATTCTAACGAGGATACCAGTCTTTTGATTGTACATGATGTGGAGATTCACTGTGTTGTATTTTTACATGAACATAGGAAACTTAAGTCAGATTAATTCCACTGTCTTTCCTATTCCTGTCCCATCTCCCTTCCCTTCATTCCCCTTTGTCTAATCTACTGAACTTCTCTTTTCCCTCCCCCTTGTTGTATGTTAGCATTCACATATCAGAGAGAACATTCAAACCTTTGGTTTTTTAGGATTGGTTTATTTCACTTGGCATGATAGTCTCCAGTTCCATTCATTTACTGGAAAATGCCATAATTTCATTCTTTTTATGGCTGAGTAATATTCCATTCTGTATATAAACCACATTTTCTTTATCCATTCATCTGTTAAAGCTCACTTAGTTTGGTTCCATAGTTTAGCTATTGTGAGTTGAGCTGCTATAAACATTGATATGGCTGCATCACTGTAGTGTGCTGATTTTAAGTCCTTTGAGTCAAATGGTGATTCCATTCCAAGTTTTCTAAGAAATCCCCATACTGTTTTCCAGAGTGGTTGCACCAATTTGCAGTTCCCCCAGCAATGTATGAGTGCACCCTTTCCCCCACATCCTTGCCAACATTTATTTGTACTTGTATTCTTGATGATTGCCATTCTGACTGGAGTAAGATGAAATCTCAGTGTAGTTTTAATTTGCATTTCTCTAATTGCTAGAGATGTTGAACATTTTTTCATATATTTGTTGACTATTTGTATTTCTTCTATGAAGTGCCTGTTCAGTTCCTTTTCCCATTTGTTGATTGGGTTATTTGGTTTATTGGTGGTTTTTTTTTTTTTTTTTTTCAGTTCTTTATATATCGTGGGGATCAATGCTCTATCTGAGGTACAGGTGGCAAAGATTTTCTCCCATCCTGTTGGCTGTCTCTTTGCACTTTTGATGCAATTCCTATTACAAATCTAATGATGTTCTTAATAGAAATAGAAAAAGCAGTTGTGAGGCTGGGGTTGTGGCTCAGTGTTGAAGTGCTTGTCTTGCACATGTGAGGCACTGGGTTCAATCCTCAGCACCTCATAAAAACAAATAAATAAAACAATGGTATTGTGTCCATCTACAACTAAAAAAAAATTAAAATGAAAAGAAAAAGTAACCATGAAATTCATCTGGAAAAATAAGAGGCCCACAATAGCAAAAGCAATCTTTAGTGAGAAAAGTGAAGCAAGAGGCACCACAATACTAGACTTTAAATTATACTACAGAGCTATCACAACAAAAATGGCAAGGAATTGGTCACAAAACAGACATGAAGACCAATGTAACAGAAGAGAAGACACAGACAAATCCACATAAATACAGTTATCTCATAATAGACAAAGGTGCCATAAGTATATATTGGAGAAAAGATAGCCTCTTCAACAAGTAGTGCTGAGAAAACTGGAAATCCATATGTAGCAGAATGAAATTTAACCCCTATCTCTCACCCTGTACAAAATTCAACACAAAGTGGATCGAGAACATAGGCATTAGACCAGAAAGCCTGCACCTACTAGAAGAAAACGTAAGCCCAACTGTCCACCGTGTTGGCTCAGGAACCAACTTCTTCAACAAGACTCCTAAAGTGCAAGATGTAAAATCAAGAATTAATAAATGAGATGGTATCAAACTATAAAACTTCTTCACAGCAAAGGAAATACTCAAGAGTGCAAAGAGAGAGCCTTAAGTCAATTCTTAAGGGGCAGGAGTCTTCCTGAAGACCTTCAACAACTGTGGATTTGTTTTGTTTTGTTTTTTCCAAAATAAAAATTGCTAGAGCATCTACTAAGCTTTACGTGCCAAGTACTGCTATAGATCCTTTACAGGTGGAGTCTCATTTAATCCAACCATATATACATGGCCTACCATTATTTCCCCCATTTTGCAAATAAGGAAATTGAGACTTGAAGTGAAATTATTTATCCAAGGTCACATAATTATTGGGAGAAAGGACTGGCAGAGATGGAGACAAGTTGAGCTGGATTTAAATCTAGACAGTCTCTAATAGGTAAACTTCTCAGAATGTATCCCTGAGCTTAGCAGATCTCCAGCCTACACCAACCCTAGAGCTAAGAATGACTCTGAAAACTACGGAGAGATTTGGCTACTCTGCTGTAGGCTGCCTACCTATGTTCCCACCAACGTAACTGGTAAATAGAATGATGTATGAATTTCTTTTGTTCTGTGACTATAAAAGTTTATGTAAATCCTTCCACAGTAGAACATTTCTTTCAGGGTAATCTTGAATGGTCACTTATGTTTGGTTCAGAGTAAACTATTTTCTTATTTCCTTTAAAAAATAAATCTAAAAATAATAAAAATTAAAAAAATAAATAAATCTAGACAGTCTCACCCTCAAGCTATCATCTTAGGCAACAATTGATACTACTTTCAGGTGAAGTTTTGTCTTCAGTTCCCTTTAAGATTTCTTGACAATATTCATACAAAAAAGTTAAAAATGAGTTTATGCTCATATGGCTTTGATAATTGAACGTTTCTTAGATGACTGGAGAGAGCCCAGGATTGAGATCCACTGCTTTTCTCTGGGCATGGAAAGGCCCCAGAGGTGGGCATGTCAAGATTCCTCCTCCCTGAGTCCTCTTTGGAGGATTCAACATCCCTGCTATAACCCTGCCCTCACAACTCTCAGGCCCTGGAGCTTGGAAGGAGGACAGTGGTGGCAGGACTCGAAGACAGGGGAGGACAAGTCGAAGCACTATAACTCTGATTTTAAAAACTGAAGGCCCCATAAAAATTCTATTTCTAAAGATTTATATTCTCCTTAAAGGCATGAGGAGTTGAGGTAGCTAAAAAAAAAAATCTACTTGTAAAGCAAATAGGATTATTGGATTGTGAAATTGAGAGCCATAAAATTTAGAACAATTTTATATAAAACTTCAACTTTTTTTCTTGTATTTCAAAATAAAAGAGTCAGACAGTACCAAGTCAATTTGAATCTCAAAGGAGAAATGGAACAAAGGTTTCTCTTTGCTGAGCAGCTAAAAACCCACCATTTGTGGGGAGTGACTTAGGTTAAACACTTGCTCCGGGCCAGAAGCCTGAACTTGTCCCTGATTCTTGCTGTATAGGGGTAGAGAGTAAACCAGCCATCTCCTGTTTCCTAAATCTCTCAATGTCTGCAGAAGCCTCCTCTTCATTTCTCCTAGGAAAAGTCTCTTTTAATTTCTGTGCCTCCTTCGGCCTCTTCACCACATAAGGTGAACTTCATACTTCATAAGACCTTGTCAAGTATTACCTTTTCATGTTGCTCCTTTGTATTCAATTTCCTTTTTTCCATTTGAAGAGTGAGGTCTCTTTTGGTGCAAGAGAAATTCTGAGGCTTCTCTTGTTTTCCCTGGTCCTAAGTGGCAGCCTAGTGCAGTGATTATAATTTGAGTTTGAATCCTGAATCTGTGTGATACTGAATAGGTTACTTATCCTTTTCTTCTTCTGTAAAATAAGGATTAAATGGGCACAAAGCGCTTAACCTGGTACCTAGCACATACAGGTGTTCAATACATCGTAGCATTACCTATCATTATCTCATATTGACCGGGAGAAATGACTTCGGGCCTGACACACAGCTGGAGCACTCTAATGGATGATATCCCCACTCCAGCCTCTCTGGGTTGATACATACCATCCCTCCCTTTTCAAAATGAGAAACTAAAACTTTCTTGCAACCATCCCCACCCCCACTACTACAGCTCCTCTCTATCTGATTCGAGTGTATTACCATCTCATCACGATGCCACTTAGACAAGGCCTTCGACTGTGGAGCTGCAGAAGGGGCTGGGTGTAGGCTGGGGCAGAGGACTACCCCATTAACATTCAATCCATAATAGAGACCATTATCTTGGCAGCAAAATACCCCAGCCGTAATGATGGGAGGAAATGGGGGTGGGTTACCAAAGCAACAGAAAGACTTGAGCTGCACTGTTTCTATGGCAACAGAGAGCAGGCACTAGAGCACTCTCCTGGTTCAAAAGATGGTTAGACGCACCAGCAGCACCCGTGACTCATCAGGTGGATTGCGATGCAGAGGGCAAATTAGTGAAAGGGGTCCTCTCAAAATTTAGGACAGAATGCAGCCCGTAACAGACCTACTAACTCTTCAAGCTCATACCCAGATTCTCTATTAGGAATCAGGGTTCCCTATGTGACTGAATAATTCCTCCCTTTTCCCTCAATTTTTATTTTATTTAAAAAAATGTCAATTAGTGTTTATATCTAAAAACATGAGTCCCCATCCATATGATACCTCCTCCCTCCCCTGATTCCTGGAGGCAGCCACTGTTAGCAACTTTAGCTGTATGTTCTCTATTTACTTCCATATTTTAAGTATTTTCACATAAAATACAATTTCCTATTAAAGTAAGAGGATAAAACTCTCTCACACACCACCTCCCTTAAATTCAGCCTCCTAATATGATGGTATCACAACTTCTGAATAAATCCATATTTATGGATTATGTTCTAACATTAAGAGAAGACAGATATTGGCTCTCTGCTGAGTCAATTATGGAATTTCAATGACATGATTTTGCTTGAGCAGGGGGTTGGAGTTCTCCTCATTTGAGAGGCAGACTTTTTTTTGTTAATATTTTATTTTTTATTAACATGAACTAATTAATGGGTACAGTGTGACATTCCAATACAAGCAGACAGTGTGCCCTGATCAAATCCAGCCTCCCTTTACTCCCCCCTCACTTTCCACCCCTACCATCACTACTGTGTATTCAGGTCAACACTTTTTTGTTTTCCCATATGAGAAAGGAAATACAGTACTTGTCTTTCTGTGGCTGGCTTATTTCACTTAACATATGCCTTTAGTTTCATCCTTTTTTCTGGAGATGACAGGATTTTATTCTTCTTCACTGCAGAATAATATTCTATTGTGTATATATACCATGTTTTCTTTATCCACTCATCTGTTGATTGGCACCTAGGCTGATTTCATCTCCTAGCTATTGAGATGACAGGATTTTATTCTTCTTCACTGCAGAATAATATTCTACTGTGTATATACACCACATTTTCTTTATCCACTCATCTGTTGATTGGCACCTAGGCTGATTTCATCTCCTAGCTATTGGGAATAGTGCCACAATCAACAGGGGCATGCAGGTATCTCTTTGGTATACTGATTTTATTTTCTTTGGCTGTATACCCAGATGTGAGATTATTGGATTATACAGTTTTTAGTTGTTTGAGGATCCTTCATACTGCTCTGCATAATGACTGAACTAATTTAAATTGTGTATGAGGGTTCCTTTTTCTCCACATCCTCACTAGCAATTGTATTTATTTATTTTTGATAATAACCATCCCTGGGACACCTCGATATAGGGTTTGTGTGTGCATGTGTGTGTGTGTGTGTGTGTGTGTGTGTGTGTGTGTGTATGTGTGTACACCAGGGATTGGACCCAGGGAGGCATAACCACTGAGAAACATCCCCAGCCCACTTTCATATTTTATTTAGAGACAGAGTCTCTCCAAGTTGCATAGGGTCTCACTAGGTTGCTGAGGCTGGCTTTGAACTCATGATCCTCCTGCCTCAACCACCCCAGTCACTTTAGCATGGAAAGACCCCAGGCACGGATTAGAGGCATGTGCCACAGCACCCGGCTCATTATGGTTTTAATTTGTACTTCCCAGACAACTAATATTGAACATTTTTTTGAATAAATTTATTTTTTATAAATAAATAATATTGAACATTGATATTGAACATTTTAAATAAATTTATTTTTTATAAATAAATAATATTGAACATTGATATTGAACATTTTTTCATAGATTTGTTGGCCATTCGCATGTCTTCTTTTGTGAAGTGTCTATTCTTTTAAAAATTGGATTACTTAACTTTTTTGGTTTTTGATTCTAAGTGTTTTGCATTCCTTATATATTCTGGATATTAATCCTTTGTTAGTTGGCAAATGTTTTCTCCCATTCTGTAGCTTGTCTCTTCACTCTGTAGATTATTTCCTTCACAGCTTTGTAGTTTGATATAATCCCGTTTATCAATTTTTGCTTTTGTTTCCTGTGCTTTTGAGGTCATATCCAAAAAATCATTACCTATACTAATGTCTGGATGTAGGTTTTGCTAGTCATTTCATAGTTTCTGTTGTTACATTTAGGTCTTTCATCCACTTTGAGTTGATTTTTTGGTACAGGATGAGAGATAGGAGCCAAGTTTCAATATTCTGCACATGGATGTCCAGTTTTTCCAGCACCATTTATTGAAGAGGCCATTCCTTCTTAATGTGTGTTTTGGGTGTCTGTCGGCAGTCAGTAGGCTGTAAGAGATACAGACTTTCATCCAGTCTGTTGGGTCCTGTTCTGGCACACCTGTCTTCGAAGCTCTGTGCTTGACATCCCCATATCTAGAGTCTGTTCAATTTCTTTAGAGAATTATCTCCAGCTTTGGGGCAGTAGCTCTGGAGATTGGAGGACTTCCCTTGATGCCCTTGTTTCCTGCCTGCTGCCTCTTGTTCCCCTTCAACCATAGCTGGAGCCTTGGATCTTCGGGCCTCTCTTCAGACCCTGGGGCTCCACCTTTCCTCCCACTGCCCTTTGCTGTACAATAAAGTTCTGAGTCCCAGATGTCTTTTATTTATTTATGTATTTTTTGGTACTGGGGGTTGAACAAGGGGCATTTAACACTGAGCCAAATCTCCAGCCCTTTTTTGCATTTTATTTAGAGACAGGGTCTCGCTGAGTTGCTCAGGGCCTCACTAAGTTGCTGAGACTGGCTTTGAACTCACAATCCTCCTGCTTCAGACTCCCAAGCCACCGCACCTGGCTACAGATGTCTTCTGGTGTTGTCCAAAATGGAGTTGTGGGGCTGGGTTGAGGCACTGGGTTCGATCCTCAGCACCACATAAATAAATAAAAATAAATAAATAAATAAATAAACGGAATAAAGGTATTGTGTCCATCCACAACTAAAAAAAAAAATTTTTTTTAAACAAAAACAAAATGGAGTTGTACGTCTGGCTCTTATGCCCTTGTTAGTTTGAAGTGATTTTAATTCAAGAGAGCAAACACACCTTTTGCCTTCCTCAGTCTGGACATTTTTTTGAAGAGCTTGGTTGCCTGGGAGGTAGCCTCCTCCAGAATGATTTTGCAAAGAGGCTAAATTATATAAAATACCTGAAATTTTTAAAAATTACAGTACCATTATTTTAAAAGTATGACTACCTAAACCTATCCAGAGAATAATTTGATTTGAAAAAAATATATATTTTTAAGGATTTTTTTTCTTTTTTAATTTCTCTCTGGTACATTAGAGTCAAAGTGAGGTGATTTTACCTTTTGATTGAGTCAGCTCACTTTTGAGACTATCCTAGCAAAATAACTCAAGACAAGCATTAAATGAGATTGATCATTGCTATATTAAGTATAATTGTGAAAAATGAAAATTAATCTAAGTGTCCAATGAGAATCAAACTGTGATATGTGAATGCAATGGAATAATCTGTGAAATAGGGAAGGCACACCATTGTACCACGGAAAAGAAGCTGGATGCAAATCTGACTTTGTGCTATGGTTACAAGTGCATTAAATATCCATTATGATCTTTGCATTGCAAATCTCCAAATGTAAAAATGGAAGAGTTAAGATATGATTACATCTGTCTTGTTAAAGACAAGATAGTAAAGACGATCCTCAGAGTTGTCATGAGGATTAAAGAAAACCGTTAAAGACTTAGCTCATGCCTAACATATAGTAATTGTGCAATAAATGTTAGCTAGTATTCCTGCTGTTGTTTTTATGCACTATGAAGGGATATGTATAAAAGATATGGAATTATGTGTTACATTCTCATTTTTTTCCCCAATATTCCTTTTTCAAAATAATAATGGACACACACAAAAATAGCCTCCGTGACAATAAAGAAACATTTATAATGGAATTTTTGTAAGCTTTGAGGATTATTGGTGTAGAGCAGTGATTCTCAAAGTGGGGTTCTAGGACCAGGAACATTACTCACAAAGTTGTTAGAAATGTGAATTCTTGGGCCCCAGCCCAGACCTTCTGGGTCAGAAACTGGTATAGGGATCAACAATCTGTGTCTTAAACAAGCCTCCTGTGGGTTCTGCCACATGTTGAATGGTTTTCATCTTTGGGTATACATTAGAATCATTTTAAGAGATTAAAATTAATGAAACCTGCTCCCACCCAGATTAATTAAATCAGATTCCTGGGTTGGTGCTCCAGCATTAGCCATTGTAGAAGACCAAGGGACACTCATGCACAACCTAGACTGAGAACCACAGATTTAGAGATTATTCTACAGAGGCCAAATGAGATGGGAGGGCCGGTCGTTTTAGCGGGCAGTCTTTTAATTTTATTCCACTATCCTTGGTTTCTATTGGAGGCTCTTGGGCCTATTCTTAATAGATTTTAAAGCCCAGGAGAAAGAAGAACAATTGATAAACCTCTTCCAAGCATCCAGACAGGAGTGGATATATCTTGGAGATCAGAAACAAGAGATTTCTCATTTCTAGAGATAGAAACAGGAAAGGTTTAATATGGCAATATCAACCAGTATGTCGTGATTCTCCCTACATTTGAGAAAACTACCTCTTTGTAAAGTGAGGTCTGGATACATTGGTCCCAAGGAAAACGTGGTGTTTTCATAGCAGCCAGACTGGAGACAGTCTCAAATCCCCTGTTTTCTATTCATGCCTCCCTTTCCCTTTGAGATTCAATGTCCCGTCAAAAATCCAAAAAAACGCCCTACCAGAATAAGTTTCAGGTCTTGGCAGATTTGCTGGGTTTCATCTTAGTGATTTGCTGACAAATTTCTACCAGGAAATGTCACAGAGATAAACACCCCTGGGTTTACTTTATTCTCCCTTCACTCCCATTTCCTCACTGTTTGCTTTTATCCCACTGAATGTTACATATTTTTATAATCCCTCTCAAATCCTGTAATAGAATTCGTTTGGGTAAAATAAATAAGAAGCTATAAAAGCCAATCAGTTATATTCTACATTTTTTTATTGAATCCTTCATTTATTCAATCAGTAAGCATTTATTCCTTTCATTTTAAGAAATTTCTTTCGAGAACCTCTAAGTGCACTGTGAAAGCTACAAAAGAACATGAACTATAATGCATTTCCTTAAGAAATTTATTTACCATTATTAGTAGATAAAAGAGAAACATCAGAAACAAATATAAAAAAAACAGTATGTGATAAATTACTGAGCTAAATACAGTCAGCTCTAAGAGGGAACTAAGATGTACCCAGTGCTTACTACAAACCAGGCTGCAGGCTGGATGTTTTCTATACATTATACCATGTGTTCCTGGCCCAACCTTCTGAGTGGGTGAAAAAGGCAGTCCAGACTCAGGGCTCAGAGCCTGGGCAATGTGCTTGACCTCTCTGAGACTTCAGGGAAAGATGGGGATAGTCACAAGTCTATTTCAGTGGAATGTTAGGAGAAGCAAGTTCATGTGGAACTCAGTTCAATATTCACTTTGTCTTAATGACTGAATATTGACTGAATGATGGAATGACTCTTCATTGCCTGGAACATAGAAGCCATTTATCACTGTTGGATGACGTTTACTTCCATTTTAAAGGTGAGAAAACTGAGTTTGAGAGAGACTGTTATCAAGTTACCCTGGCAGAGCTACACACCAAAACCTCTGTGCTTTCTTCTCTTTGCTTGTAAAATCAAGTGCTAAAATAGCAAGGATACCAAACAATTTGCTATGTTGTTTGCATTATACAAATTCTTACCAAACTGAAGGTTGAACTCCACAAGCTCCGTTTTATTTACTTCTTGATTTTTAATAAAGGATGTGTTGTAAGAAATATTAAATTCCTCCTTGGCTAACACACCTACCCAGACTCACCACAGTATGAAATCTAAGCTCATGTGGGGTCCACTCACTGGGCCTCCTGTGTCATTCCCATCCAGCCCAAGGAAGACTCTCTTCCTGCCTCTCCTCTTTCTCACCAAAATCTGCCTCTTTCTCTTCTTCCTCCTGTTCTTCCACTCCCGTGTCCCACACCTTCCCATATTTCAGGGCCCAACATGAGTCCTTTCCCTGGGACCCTACCACGCCCCCCCCCTCTCAGAGGCCACACAGCCACTCTGAGGACCTGGAACTGTGTGTAGCACCTCACCTGTGTTATCTCATAGAGTCCTCAAAACCATCTTGATTTTATGATCCCTGCTTTCCAGATGAAGAAACTTGGGCTCGTGGGCTTAAGAAATGTGTGAGATATCCCACATCTAGAAACCGGAAGAGCTAACTCTAAACCACACCTGTGGGTAGTGGTCCTCCCAATAGACTGAGAGTTCCTTGAATTCCGTGAGCACAAGAATGGAATCGTGCAGAGCTCAACATTCAGCTGCTAACAGAGAAGCTCTTCTGACAGAATTCTGTGCTCTGATGAAACTTTCCTGCCCATTGTAAACCCAGTTTATACAATTGAAGAAATCTCATTAAGGACAGACTGACTGCCATTGTGGATTCTAGGAAGACAGTGATTACTAAGGAACAGGGACCTCAGTGTCCCCCATCCCCATATCAAACTTTCTGAGTAAGCTGTCCCCTTTCCTCTCTATTTCAATCCAGAATCTAAGGTTCCATGGAGACTAGTCTGGTTCAAATCTTATATGGCTTGAGTTTCTTTCAGACTTCCATTTATTATATTTTTAAATTTAAGATCTTCATTGAGCCAGGCATGGTGGTGCATGCCTGTAATCCCAGTAGCTCAGTAGGCTGAGGCAGGAGGATCATGAGTTCAAAGCCAGCCTAGCAACAGTGAGGCACTTGGCAACTCAGTGAGACCCTGTCTCTAAATAAAATACAAAATAAGACTGGGGATGTGGCTCAGTGGTTGAGTGCCCCTGAGTCCAATTCCTGGTACCAAAAAAAAAAAAAAAAAAAAAAAAAACCTTCATGGAGCACCTTCGATGTGTATGGTCACTGTGCCAGGTGCTGCAACAAAGAACAAAGTGATGAACGAAAAGAGAGAAGGTCCCTGCCCTCACTGCATGGAGTTAAGTAATCCAAGAGTCCCACATATCCACTGTGAGTGCTGTGGTTGAGTACTCTAAGAGTGCTCATGTGTGGACTTGATCCATCCTGGAGGTAGGGAAAGATTTCCTTGAGGAAATGATGAATGAGTAGAGATATGAACAAGAATGAACATTATCTAGAGTAAGGGAAAGGGTGGAGAAGGAAGAACCCCAAAACACAGGCAGAGGGCAGGCTAGGTGGGAGGCATGGTTGGCGGGGCCAGACTATGAATGGCCTTGTGCACATGTTAAGGATTGAGTTTATCTTAAAATCAACTGGAAAACTCCAAATGTTTGGGGGCATAAGGGAAATAATAAGATTTATACTTCAGGAAGTTTAAAACATGGGAAACAAATTGGAGTCATGGACGAAGTAGATCAATAGTCTCTGCGAGAAAGATGATGTGGGCCATGGTGCTGATGATAAAACTCAAACTCGTGGACCAATCTGAGATATTCAAGAGATAAAATTGCAGTGACAAATGATGCAGCAGATAGGAGCTGGTGAGAGGAAGACCTGTCAAGGGAAGAAGCTTCATTTGTGGAGATGAGAATCCTGAAAGAGGAAAACTTCTGGGGGAAATATTGGGTTCAGATTTTAATACGCTAAGTTTGAGAAGCCTTTGACACATCCTCGGGGAGATGTCAGGAAGGCATTGGGCATATGAGTTTGAGAGTCAGGGGACAGGTTTGGGCTCTTCTAAGTAGAGGTTTGTGAGTCATTTGCCTATAGAAGATAACTAAAAGCAGGGCACAGAAGAAATTCCTGAGAGTAAAGAATGTGAACCAAATAGGAACTAAGACTAAGTCTTGAGATTCCTTAATATTTCATGGCCAAGAATAACCTATGTAAAAACAGATTAATAGTCAGAATGGCAAAAAGAAAAACAGGACAAGGAAGGGGATATTTCAAGGATGGTTTCCCAGCATGGAGTTCTCTGGAATCTTAACCTGGGCTTTGAAGTGGAGTGAAGCCAAGAGCAATAGAAATTGCATCTGTTGTCATCAGTGAATTTCATGGACACGAATGCCAGAAACCCAGTGTTGCAGCCCCTTCCAAACACTAATAACCTTGGTCTTGATATTGGGTTCAAGCCAAGCTGCTTGAAAGGAAATCCACTCATCTGTCCAACTAACATTGCAATCCAGCAGAAGAGAAAAGGACAGAAGAATATGAATTTGTTGATAATCTTTGATCTAAGGGTCAAGGCAAGAAAGGGAGTAATTATCTGAGGCTGAAATCAAATCTCTCTTTCAACCAAAGGCTGTGAATTCCCAGGTGGATGCAATGTGCACCTAATGAAGAGTCCATCTGTTACAAGATGAATTGTGGCAAAGCTCTGAGAGCATCACAGCAGCCTATGACAAGACCACTTTGTCCTTTCAAGCATGTTATAAAGACTTGGGGAAAGCTTCATTTTGCACCTGACATTAAAGCACCATTAAAGGATTCTGAATACACTCTCAAAGCCAAGCAATTCTGAGGATGGCAGGAGTCATGAACTCATCCCATTACTTTTAGAGAGAGAGAAAACATAAAGAAAAGAACAAAGTTCTGTTTAAAGAACAGAAAAGCCCAGGAATGAAAGAGGAGGAATGTAACTGCCTGTGGAATCGCAGCTTAAAAATAGCACACAGTGTGCCTGGCGTCCTGTGAGGTCGCCACAGCTGTGAGGGCATCTGTGCTCAAACATGTTATCATGTGGATGTGAGGCTTGAGCCCTTCTTTCCCAAACTCTGGGTGCAGGCAATTACTACCATGCTGGGGTGGGCAGGGGGGGCTTTCTCTCAGTCATGCTTCCTTTCTAGTTTGTTTGAGGTTTCATGGTTCACACCCAATTCACACAATAATTGGACCTAACACGGCTTCTTGCCTTTGGGTAGTTAATAAGCTTATCTTCCGTGATGGAGCAAGGATAGAGTTTCCATAGAGGCAGTGGAGAGGGGTGGGGAGGGAAGGGAGGAAGATCTGTTGCTGTTCCATCATGAGTAATGACACAATGGCTGCCATCTTTTAAGGGGCTACTGTTGGCCAGAGACTACTGTGTGTATGCTATCTTTATTCCTCCCAAGAACCCTGAAAATTAGGTACTGTTTACTTCCATGTTACAAATAAGAACATTGAGTCTAATAAAAATTGAAACTGTCCAGGGTCACCCAACTAGCAGGTGATGCAGCCAGGTATGTCTGGCTTCAAAGCCCATCTTCCTTGGACCTTAGATTCATTTCTGGTCATGGATGCAGATAATAGGGAGGAGTTATTGGAAAGTAAACCCAGTGAAAGGGATATCCATTGTCCCTTCTAGGGTCCCACACTAGGTTCAATTGTGCTGGAAAGGAAATCTAGGTGCCTTTCTACTGTGAAAGTTAGAGAAGCTCCCTCTATTAGATTTTGTTTCCATTTCCCATAGACATAGGAGACAGAGGCTTGGTTTCTGGCATAATCTCAGGCAACAATAGTCTTTCTCCTGAGCTACTGACTTCTATTGAGGAGTAAGAACAGAAGTAATCATAGAGCTAATCCAATTCAGCAACAGAACCTATGAGACTTCAAGGCATTTCCTGCTTATTCCAAGCCCTATTCCTCAATCATTCCAACTCCAACTAGTGTTCTGCTATTTGCAACCAGTTTCTGTTGCTTAGAATTAAAGAACCCTAATTGAAAAGCTTAGTATGTGAGAGAGTTCCAATATTTTATAAAATAAGGAAAAAATTGGGAAACTTCTTCAAAGACCATATTTAGTGGCCTTGATAGGAGGGTGGACCAATAGACATGGTGAAAATGACACTGGACTGGTTCTGAAAATTGCCTTTGACTGGCTTGGAACCTTCTGTTTTTAACAAAATGGATACTTCATTTTGTAACCTACTCATAATTCCTGGAAAAGTCCAAGCCACGTGGACTTTTCTATGGGAAGGAAGTCCAATCAGCATCCCCAGCTGAGCTCTCAGCTGCCAATCAGTACCAACTACCCAATCAGAAGTGCACCATCTTGGATGTCCAGCAGAGTGAACCATTCAGATGATTGTGCTTCTAGAGAGATGCCTGCAGAAATGTGAGGAATAATAAATTGTTGTTTTAAGCGACTAAGTTTTGAGGTGGTATGTTTTGTAGTATTACATGACTGAAACAGGCTGCCTGGAATTATGGTTGCTGGATGGAAGGAAAAAATATTCTTATAATTTTGATAGATATTGCCAAATTCTGCTCCTTGGGGGATATACCAATTCACCTTTCCAGCAAGGATAGATGGTAATAAATATGGGATTCTGTAGCCAAGCTTCTCATATTTTTCATAGCTATAAGAAATCAAGGGCAGTCATTTATCAACTCCTAGCATTCATGATTTCAAAACTGTGGTCAAGAAAAAAGAAAGGAAGAAAAGAAACTTGAAAAGAAGAACAGGCTGTTTAGAATTTCTTTTAACTTCTTCGAATATATTTTTATCCCATTAATCAATATACTATGGGTCCTGTGGTCAATTGTGCTACTTTGTGACAAAGTTAATTAAGTAATGGCTTCTAATTAAATTTAATTTGAGCAACAAATATTTAAGATAATACTCTGTGCAAAACACTGAGGACCACAGAGATGCCTAGACAGGAAGAAGCAGAATTGACAGTGTTTCAGGGATCACTCAGGCCTGCTTCCTCTTTTCTGCAAAATCAGAGAAACCCAACATTGTCTCAGCACCTTATTCTAAAAACTGGACCATCATATGTATTGGAATCTTTATCACCATTGTCTATTTGAGGAATTGTCTCCCTTTCTTTTTTTTTTTTTTTAATATTTATTTTTTAGTTGTAGTTGGACACAATACATTTTATTTTTATTATTTATTTATTTTTTTACGTGGTGCTGAGGCTCAAACCCAGGGCCTGGCACGTGCTAGGTGAGTGCTCTACTGCTGAACCACAACCCCAGCCCATCTCTCCCTTTCTTTTAACTTCATTTCCTACTTCATTTACAACACAACTCTCCTAGAAGTAGAGTCCTGCAGTTCCTTTTTTACCTCCCAGAACACTTCCAGGAGGGTTTCATTACCATAGGGCATGTGATTTCCAGACGCTGAGTTTCCTACATCTCTGAAAGAAAGCTGGAAATTTAAGAAGTTGGGACAAGGAAGAGGGTGATATCAGGGAGAAGAAGGGAAATGAAGAGAAAAGAGGTGGTTCCCATATCAGGCAGTAGATGGCTCCTTCACTTAATGCCAGTTGAAAAGTCTTTCTTGTGAGGGCATCTGTGCTCAAACATGTTATCACGTGGATGTGAGGCTTGAGCCCTTCTAGAGAATGCTGCAGGACCTAGACAATGACACTCTGTCCTTGATCATCTCACCTTTGATGTCTAAGTTCTTGATCTGCCTTTAACAAGAACCCCATTAGGCCAGTGTCATGAACTGAGTATTTGTGTGCCCTTCCTTCCCCTTCCACCCAAATTCATAAGCTGAAGAACCAACCCTCAGCATGATGATGCTTGGAGTCCGAGTCTTTGGGGGAAATCAAGGTTAGATATGGTTATGAGGATGTGGCCCTCATGATGAGATTAGTAGCCTCGGAAGAAGAGGATTTCTGTCTCTCTCTGTCTCTGTCTCTGTCTCTGTCTCTCTTTCCCCCTTCCTTCCTTTCATTCACACACTGATGAAAATCCATGTGAGGACAAAGCAAGCAAGAAAGCAAGCCTGCAAGCCAGGAAGAGAGCTTTCAGCAGAACCGACCATGCTGACACCCTCATCTCGGACTTCCAGCTTCCAGAACTAGGAGAAAATAAATTTCTGTTGTTTAAGCCACCTGGTCTACTACATTTTGTTATGAAGTTCCTAGCTGACTCATTTATCAATAATCCTCCCACACTCGATGGAGGGCATAAAGACACCCTGTTAGTAACTTTCTATCTGCTAAGGCTGTTGCCCTGTTCCTTGGCC
Organism: Tamias sibiricus; assembly: GCA_025594165.1. NCBI lineage: Eukaryota > Metazoa > Chordata > Mammalia > Rodentia > Sciuridae > Tamias > Tamias sibiricus. The sequence continues at coordinate 37,311,066 of CM046672.1, forward strand.
ACAAATCCCTACTTGTCCTTGCTGTATTCTGAGTTGAGCTCAACCTTTCTCTCCTGTTACAATATCCCTATTTCTATAGCCTTGAAGAAAGCATTTTAAATTATCTTAACAGGTGTTACAATATTTTTTTCTTTCGTAAGTGCACATTAAGACTGTGGAAAGTTCATTGTCTCCTTACACTTGGCAAAGTGTCATCCATCCTTAAATTCCAGTGTTACATTGTGGTTGTTGTTTTTACACAGTTATCTCCTCTGAGCTCCTGGAAAGAAGCCTCTGTCTCCAAGTCTTTGTGTCCCCAGCACCCAGCACAGTCCTGGCACATACAAGAGAAAGTTCATTCCAAGACTTTAACTGAGCTAGTCGCTGTGGCTGACACCTGTAATCACAGAGGTTTGGGAATCTGAAGCAGGAGGATCGCAAGGTTGAAGCTAGCCTCAACAAATCAGCGAGGCCCTTAAGCAATATATCGAGGGCATGTCTCAAAAGGAAAACCTTTATGCATGATCGAAGACCTGAATGGTACTTATATACTTTGTATACAAACAGTTGTATGTAAAAAGAGGCTATATATGTGCATTATGAATTGTAATACATACTACTATTGTAAATAAAAAGGGAAAAATTTTAAAAAGGGCTGGGATGCAGCTCAGTAGCTAAGCACCCCTGGGTTCAACCAGCAATATCAACCAACCACCCAACCAGCCAACCAACAAACAAAACTATTGGGCTTAACTGCTTCACTGTGGAGTGGAGTCTTTAGGCTCAAGCACAGGGAAAACTTCCTGGGCTGAGAAAGATGGGGAGGGCTTCATGGAGGCTGGGGAGTGCTCAGAGAAGCAGAAAACAATGAGGAGGACACTGCTGAATTGGGAGCAGTGTTAAAAAATGGGACATAGTGAAATAGCATGTAGTAAAAGTCTCATTGAGCATTATTTGGTGTCTAGAAAAAGCAACCTACTCAAAATTTGAGCAATTTACTGTATATAAATCATAACTCAATTAATAAGTGGGTTTATTCTAAACTGATCTGATATCCAAGTTAAGGAAACTTGGTTGGTTGTTAAGATAACAGCAAGGATTGGAATGCTAGAAAGATCCCCAACAGATGGCATCTTATCTTCATTTCTGTCTCCACGCCCAGCTTTTCTCAGATTACCTTCATGGGTTCAAATGGTCTATCTTGGATGCCCCCAAGTAACTCCTGCAGGCCCCCAAGTCCACAAGACCTTCCACCCTACCTCTACAAATAACCGGTAGGGTCCTTCCCATTCCCATCAGCTGTGCTTGTGGGAAGGGGGATTTCTAAGACTATGGGGATCTACCCCCCTAGGTGGTGGAGGAACGATTTTCAGAGACCTGTGCTAGATAGAAACTCCACGTGTGTGTCAACTACAGGACACACTAAGGAGACCAGAATGAAAGGATTATTTAGAAAATAAGTGAGGATGGACTTGGATCATTGAGGTTGGTCAACTGAAGGCTCAGGAAGGCAATGCACAGGATCTTTTAGGCAGGAGAGACTGTGCTACAGAAAATAATTCATATTGGAGGGCTGGGGCTGTGCCTCAGTGGTAGAGCGCTTGTCTTGCATGCGTGAAGCCCCGGGTTCAATCCTCAGCACCACATAAATAAAAAATAAAGGTGCCGTGTCCACCAACAACTAAAAAAATATTTTAAAAAATTCATATTGGGCTCCAGGTTCCCTGTGGGTACATCATGCACCTCTCCTAGAAATGTGTTCCTAAGGATGAGGACCAGAGAGAGCAAACCCAAAGCAATCCAGGGCTCAGCTGCAAAACCCTTTTCTATGCAAAGAAACGCTGTTGTGAGTGGTTTAATGACCTGCCTCCTCTCATTAGAGGCTGCCCTTCCTCTCCACCCAGAGGAGCAGAGACCTCCACATCACCTGACTACAGTGGCAGGTACATATTGAGATTTCTGGGCCTCCAGATGAGGCTGCACTGACTGGCCCTAATTGCCACTTTGAGAAGTGGAACAGACCTGTCCACTGCTCAGACCTCCCAGGCCCCACTGGGAGGCGCAGTGTCTGTGTGCACCCTGGCTGCCTCTCCTGGAGATGAACATTCAAACAGCACCCAGGAGGGCATGAGTGTGCTGAGGGGAGCTGGCAGGGTGAGTGTTTAGCCATCATGCAATTTTTGGGGTACCATTGCATAGGTTACAACTCTGGCTGTAATTGACAGAGCCTCATTGGAGCGGGCATTGGTAAGAAAGAGAAATACGAAGAAGAATAAAAAATTGCCTTAAGTAACCCACTGGGGAAGGAGCTCAAGGGCTTCTCCCTCTGCTCCTTATCTCTAAGTCTATCAGTATGCCTATTTCATTGTTTTTTTTCCCTCAACAGAACAGCCAACTCCCCTTCCTTGTCCATAAGATAGCATGGCAGTTGTAAAAAAATACCGAGTTAACATGGCCTCCATTCAACAGAGCAGCCTGGCTGAGCCTGACATTTCTTAGTTCCCATCTGTGTCTAATAGGAAGTGACTGACTGGTCCAGCTAGTATTGGCCACAGTGGACAAGCCATCACTTGGCCTATGGGGTGTGGACATGCTATATGAACATGATCCTATCACCTTGAAAAAGAAGCTGGGGTTGGGGTAGTAGGTGGGGAGGGCACAGTGATCAGAAAAGGGGTAATCACACAGTGAACTTGGAGACAGCCCTGAGGTTATTCTCTATGAACTCCTATATATAGGTACTCAGTACACAAAATTCCATTCCTTAATGTCACCAGATGATTCTTTTGTGTTCCTCAAGCTTCAGTCATTCACAAACTGTCTTGAAAATTCTTGCCATCTGTGAGTAACATCTCTCTAGTTTTCTACATACTTTTTTTTTTTTAACAACTCACTGGTTTTACTTAAGTCAAATCTGCCTTTCACTTAAGCAGTAGTAATCATAAAATGTTGGGCTTGGTGAGGTTTTTTTTTTTTTTTTTTATTATAGCATAATTATAATTTGTGCACACCCCGTAAATAAAAAGGGTTTGCCCGTGAATTCCTGAAATAATTTTACATCTCCCAGTAATGTGAACACTGCACTTTGGGGCTATTACCCTCAAAAGGCTTTTAGTAAAAAAAAAAAAAAAAAAATGTAGCATGAGGCAGGAGGATTGTGAGTTCAAAGTCAGCCTCAGCAGTTTAGCCCAAAGCAACTCAGTGAGACACTGTCTCTTAATAAAATCCAAAATATAGGGCTGGGGATGTGGCTTAGTGGTTGAGTGCCCCTGAGTTCAATTCCCAGTACCAAAAAAAAAAAAAAAAAAAGTAGCAAAGAATGGTGGTTCATGAAGACAGGCTAAACTGAGTTCAAATTCCCTCTCAAGGCTATTCAATCTTTGGCAAATCATAAAACTCTATTAGTCTCAGTTTTTGCATTGCAAAGCAAGGATACAACACTATGTTATGGTTTGGATCTGGAATGTACCCCCCAAAAGCTGTGTGTTGAGACCATCGTCCCCAGGGCAGCAAGGTTCCAAGGTCAGGCTTTTAGAAGTGATTGCATTGTGAGGAGGTAATCTCACCAGTGGATTAATCCAGGTCATGGTTTAGTAATTTGAATGGACTACTGGGTGGCTAACTATAGGCAGATGGGGCATGGCTGGGGGAAGTAGGTCAATGGGGGCATGGCCTTGGGGACTGTATCTGTCCTTGACCCCTCCCTCCCTCCCTCCCTCCCACACCTCCCTGCTGGCTGCCACGAGCCACGAGCTACGCAGCTTTCCTCCTCCCAACAGTTCTGCCATGATGAATTTCTACCTTGGATCCAGCTGACCATGGACCGAGACCTCCAAAACCATGAGCCAAAATACACTTTTCCTCTCCTAAGTTTTTCTTATGGACTATTTTGGTCATAGAGATGTCAAGTTGACTAACACGACTTGCCTTAAAGGAGTTTTTAAGGCTTAAATAGAATGGAGTTTGCACAGCGTAAATGTTTCAGGGGTTCAATACCACAGATGTTTTTCAAGGATCCCTGAAACATCTTCATTTACTACCTTGCTAGGATTTGAGCTTGAATGTTCCCCCAAAGTTCCTTGTGTTAAGGGCTTGGATCCCAGCACAGAACTCTTGGGGAGATGGTGGAATATTTGAGAGATGGGACTTAGTGGAGGTCCTTAGGTCATTGGGGTATGCTCTCAAAGGGGATTTGGGGGCCCTGCCCTACCTCTCTTTTTTTTTTGCTTCCTAGACATGAAGTGGGTGGTTTTGCTCAGTCGTGCACTCCTACCATAGGCCCAAAACAACAGGGCCAACTGATCATGAACTGTACCTTCCAAAACCATGAGCCAAAATAAACACTTTTGCTTTACAAGCTGATTATCTCAGGTATTTTGTTATAGTAACAGGGAGCTGACTAATATATCCACACAATATAGAAATCATCCCTTTTCCTGAGGGGGAACCAGGCTCTTGGGTGAAATTCACCCAGGACAGCACAAGAATAGCTGTCCAGTACAGTGGTCAAAGGGTGGGAGTTGGTAGAGCCAGTTTTAAATACAGTTGTACCATTTACTGGCTGAGCAAGCTTGGGAAAGTGCCTTAACTTCTCTGAGCTTCTGTTTCTTCCTCTGTGAAATAATGACAGCAATACCTACTCCCAAATGGTTTTTGTGAGGATGAAATGAAAGGGAGCTGGTCCCCCACCATCTTTCATCTGCCTTTGTTCGCTGCCAGCAGTGTAACTGCAGCAGTCACCTGCCATTAGCCACTGTGACTGTGACATTCTCATATAGGCCTTGACAAGAGCTGCTATTTCAAGGATGTGACAAGCTGAGCTGGCTGCTGGAGGGAGACTCCGTGGGAAAACAGGCTCGACCATCAGCTCCATGAGTTCTGACAGTAATGTGTCTAGCAATGAAAACAGTCATCATTTCCCACAGCAAGGGAAAAAAGAAAAAAAAAAGAAGGGGAAAAAAAAGCATCTCCCAAACCTTTGTAAATGAGAAATAATTCATGCATGAAGAAAGTCATTCCAGGGAGATATTATTAAAATTCTGCCCTTTCTTGCTATTAGAACAAAATAGGCAGAAAGAACTGAGGGATGAAGCAAGGGGTTCTGTACCTTCAAAACAAATAAGAAATCATTTCTCTTTAAAATTTGACCCTATGTTCCTTCTCATTTAAGACCACTAGAAAAAGAAAGAGACAGAAGATTCCAATCTACTCATGGAGACCCATTTTTGTTTTTATTTATAAAACCACAGGGGTGGTGGAGAGTGGGTAGGAGGCCTTCTTTTCTGTTGAAATACAAAACTGACCCTCATGGATTTGGCTTGAGGCAAAGGGAAAGGGGAGATCTCCAAAATGAAGACACCCTTGGGGGAGCCAGATGGGATGCTGGAAGGAAGCTCCTTTAAAGAACTCAGGATTGGGGCCTCACATTTTAATCGGGGCTACATACTTGAATGACAAGGAGGTTAGGCAGATGTCTTAAGTCCATTTTTTCATTCATCATGCCTGGTGCCAGACAATGTATAAAGAAAAGAGGTTTATTTAGATGACAGTTGGGAGGTCAAGACCCTGAAGCTTCATTTGTTTGGCCTCTGGAAGTGATCACATGATGAGACAGAAAGCCAAAGAGTGGGGTGAAGCCAGCCTTGCTATTTAATCACAAACTTCTCTTGAGAACTTACCAGGGTCCCACAACTAATTCCTTCCTAAAGCAGCACCCCCAATGACCCCATCACCTCTCCCAATAGTCTCTCCCTCTTAAAGGTTCGACCACTTACAGACATTTCCACACTTTCACCAAGCTTCCAACACATGAGCTTTTAGCAGATACACTCACACCACATCCAAACATGGCAGCCCACAAGTTAAATGATAACTGCACAGTCCATGTTCCTAAAAGGGGGTAGCTGCTACTCACCTCAGCCAGCCCCATGGTGGAAAATGGACCCAGAATTGCCAGATCTTCCCATTTTCCCAAAGAAGGTAACATTATAGCTTTTTATTTTTATTTTTTAGTTCACAATTCAAATGTCTTTTAAGCTGGCTAAAATCACACACACAGACACACACACACACACACACACACACACACACACACCATTAAATCTAGCAGAAACCACTTTGTGACCTCCAATTTGTCCTTTTTGCCTGGTCCACTGTCTCTCTTCTGGAATGGTTCCAGATTGTTCCGATAATGCACATACTGTGTCTTTCCAGAAGCCCTGTCTTGTGACCCACTGCGCAGCACTGAATGACTCCTGCCCCTGTATCAATGGAGGGAAGATTGACAGCCACACCTGTCCACCAATGCTCTAGAATGATTTTTCCTCAAAACCACTCAATTTTTTTTTTCAGGAGAAACATTTTTTAATCTCAGATGTGTTCTCAGCCAGAATGTTCTCTTCCACGCCGTCATAATCTACTGTGACATCGCCTGCCTGCTTGACAAACAAGGAGACAGGGAGTTGACAGCTGGGCCAGATTCCCAGCTGTGAGCCTAGCCCACTGCTACCTGGAGGATCCGCTGGGGACCCCAGGGAGCTTGGGCCACCTCTCCCACCCTTCACTTGTTGCTTGATACACAGCTCTCTCCAAGATGAAACCGTTTGTCTTTTTACTATAAATCTAAGAGCTATGTTTTTTCCGTTTTAGTCATTTAAACAGGCAGTCTTGAGATGGTTGCTGCCTCCCAGGAGGGCGATGTGTTTTGACACCCATATTTCGGGCTGATATTAGAAGTCTCCTGGAGAAATAAGCCGTGGCATGAGGTCCCTTGTGAATGGATGACACACATACGTCACTGCTCAGTGGTTCAGCTTCTTCTTTTTTTTTTTTTTAACTGACAAACATATTTGTGGCATATATACATATACTTTATAGAATGGCTAAATCAAGCTCATTGACAGGCATGTTACTTCATAACCTTTTTACCTGTGTGGCGAGAACACTTAGAGTCTACTCCTGAACAATATTCAAGTGTACAGTCTCTGGTTATTAACTTTGGTCATTGTGTTATAGAGTAGATCTCCTGAACTTATTCTTCCTAACTGAAAGCATTGGCACAGCTTTTTATGGGGTCTATAACACTAACACTTATTTAATACTTTAAATAGGACTTAAGCATCTTATGGAATGTAAACTATTTGAGAACCCAAAGTGCCTCCATAACCTTGACAGTAAAATAGAGCTAATAATGCTTATTCTTGGAGTCCTTACTGGGATGAACTGAGAAAATGTGCATCTACTAATGTAGTTTTACAAGAGAAGAACAAATGTTGGTTCCATTCTGTTTTATTCCTTAGAAAATTTTAGCCCCAAATCAATAGACCAAAAAAGAAGGAAGGATTATATTTATCATATTTTAAACTTTTAACATTTTTAACTATGACGTTTTTAATTTACACAGTTTAAACTTTGTTACTAGATTTTGCAAAAATATTTTTTCCTATAATCAGGATTATCTTGGATTTATCTAACACCTTTCTTCACTGGAATCCCAAAGTTCTTGTGCTATTTCATTCCTCCTCATATGGTAACAACTAAGAAGATGCCCTTGAGAGTGTGGTTTTTCTTCTCCTTGTTCAGGTTGCTTATCTGTGAACAGGGGGACTCCAATGCTCTAATGCCCAGAATTGGTGCAGGAAGGAAAGTGCAATAAACTATATAAATTCACTTTAAAAAATACAGAAATGATACACAAGATATCGAGAAGTTTGATTCCCCAGATCATTTGATATTTCCCAGATGTCCCTTGTCCTTTCCTTTCACATCTGGTGTGACTTGCAGGGAAAGCTGCTCAGCGGCAGCAGAGGTAATGAGACCCTAAGATGCTGAATTCTTCTCGGTAACAAAGCAGAAGAGCGGGTGGGTCCCAGAAGAGGAGCAGATAGACTGTCCTAGGATGCATGCCTGGGCCTGGCCCTCCCAACCCTTCCCCTGTCCTTGGTTCTTTTCTTTCTCTTGCATCCCACCCAGTTTCTCCCAAACCTTGTTGGCTTCCCCTTCAAAACAGATCCCATCAATGTTCATAGCAGCACAATTCACAATAGCTAGATTGTGGAAACAACCCTGATGCCCATCAATAGGTGAATGGATAGGGAAACTTTGGTATATATACACAATGGAATAATACTCGGCACTAAAAGAGAATAAAATCATGGCATTTGCAGGTAAATGGATGGAGTTGGAGAAAATAATGCTAAGTGAAGTCAGCCAATCCCAGAAAACCAAAGGTTGATTGATTCCTTTGCTATGATGATACTGAATTATAATGGCAAGGGAGGGGGGATGAGAGGAATGAAGGAATGTTAAATAGAAAAAGGGGGGAGGAGGGAAAGGGACAAGGGGATAGAAACAATGGCAGAAGGAGTTGGACATCAATATACTACGTACATGTATAAAAACTCAAATGGTATGAAAATACTTTGTGTAAAACCAATGACTTGGAAAACTGTGCTCTTTATATGTAATATGAAAGGAATTGCACTCTAAAAGCATGTATAACAAATTAAATTAAATTTTAAAAATTTCCAAAAAAAAAAAAAAAAAAACAGATCCCAACTTGACCATTACTTATTACCTCAGTAGTGCAAGCCACCATCTTCCATGACAGTCTCTTCACTGCTCTCTTCTCCTCCCTCTATAATAATAGATTATAATCTATTCTCAATGAAACAACCAGAGTCATTTTTCACAATGTAAAACAGACAAGCCCCTCGCCCCCCGCTGCCTGCTCAATTCACAGCCCTCTCTGGTGTTCTTCCACCTTCCTACAACTAAAAGCCAGGTCCTGCGTGGACCTCACAGACCTGCCTGCACTGACCCCTTGCTCCCTCTCCACTTCACTCCCCCAACAAAGCACTTTATGTTCAACCCTACAGCACCCCCATGAGCAGCAGACACAGATATTTTACACTTATAGTTAATTTTATAGACAGAAAACATGGGTTAGGGAAGTAAGAGACCTCTCTTACATCACACAATTAGATGTAGTAGAGTCAGGATTGGAATTCAAGTGTCCCTTCACACTGATCTTACTTCTTTAAATATATACCTATGGGATCTGCATCAGCAGATTACACCAACTTCAGGGCAAAATAATGTAAATTGTTTTCTTGTTCTGTAATGAACATGTACAGACATTTTTTTTCTTGTCATTATTCCCTAGACAATAATGTGGAACAATTGCATTATGATTTGGGTATAAGGTGTCCCAAAAAAGCTCCTATGTTAATGTAGGAATGTTTGGAGGAAAAATGATTGGGTCATGAGAGCTGCAACCTAAGCAATCCATCCTGGTATGAATGCACTGACTGGGTGGTAACTGTAGGCAGGTGGGGTGTGGTTGGAGGAGGTACATCACTAGGGGCCAGCCCTTTTTCTGGCCAGCAGTTTTCCTTTGCTGGGCCCTTTTGCAATGGCACTGGCTGTCTATGGACTGAGAACTTTGAAACCATGAGCCCCAGATAAATTTTTCCTTCTCTAATTTGTTGTTGTCAGGTGTTTTGGTCACAGCGATGCAAAGCTGACTAACACAAACTATTAACATAGTATTTACATTGTGTTAGGTATTAAAAGTAACCTAGAGATAATTTAAAATATATAGGTTACAGACAAATGCTACACTACCTTATACAAAGGACTTGAGCATATGCAGATTTTGGTATTTGCAGAGTGTCCTAGAGTCAATTAACCAAGGATACTGGGGGATGACTATATTTTATAAGTTGCTTCAAATCCACTTTGGAATTGGCAGGGAAAGTAGAGGAAAAGGTATAGGGGAGTCACACTGTTGGGCCCAGGAGACATGATTTTGTCTCTAGACCAAGATACTCTGAAGGGCAGAAAAAAATATTCCATTTGCTTTCAATCAGGCTGGAAAAATCAGTCTAAAGGATATAACCGGAGTTTACACAATGTTTCAGGAATTTGCAGACACAAAAAAAGAAGGCATATTTATATTTCTACAAGTATAGAAATTTTGACTAACCAGGCCAGCATTCAAGTTAACGGCACAGAAAATATAGTTGAACCATCAGAAAATTGTTTTAATGTCCAGTGTTTCTGCTATTGTGCTGCCATTAACATGATGTTAATGAAATGTAATAAAATGTGGCTTGAAAAGGAAACCCATCTGCTCTGAAACTTCAATTAATATGATTAAGATATAGCTTTTACACAATAAACTTGCATCTGATGCACATTCTGTGCTTTATAGATTATTACAGCAGAGCTAATGCAGTCAAATAAAGTCAAGTTGTGCCCAATTAACATTTGCAGCCAGCTCCATAGCCCAGAGCCTTGCTGAGAAGAGGGAGCAAAAGTGCCCTGGGCTCAATTCCCTCCCTGAATGGCCTGTCATCTCTGCTTTGCATTACTCTGCGAAGAACATCACCCAGCCTTCTCCAACTTCCCTTTCCCTCTAATTCACAGCATCCAGCAATACGGGACAGGCAGGGAAGGTGGCCATGACAATGCACTTGTCCAAGAAACTGCGGGGCTCTGGGATTGAAAGAGGAGCTTCCACCTTGCTCCCACAAGGAGGGAGTAAAAGCTGGTTGGCAGGGGCTGCCTTCCTTTGCTTTCCTCATTCAATATTCTACCATCACATTCAACAATTCCTGCTGAGCGTCAAGTATGTGCAAGTCAACAGGGGGGAAAGGAACGAATGCAAAGAGAAAAAACGTCAGCCTTCCTCCTCAGGAAGCATGGCGAGGCTTTAGGAGCAACACTGAATCACTATGCAAAGACCTGATATGGGTCTTAAATTCCTTCTCCCTTTCTTCAAATTCCAGCAGAGTTCCTCCAGGCCTGGGAAAGATGGTTGACAGAGGAAGCAGTAAGGGAAGGCCAGTCTTTCCTTTCCTTCAGTAGGACAAATACATTCACCAAAAATTTAAAAAATAATAAAAAAATAAAATAAACCGGAATGGACATCTGCCCCAAACTCAGTCCTCACAATTGAGAGGGATTGACCCCACCCTGTCTGCACCCTTGTTTTGCACAGGCATGGCCAATAAAGGGCACTCCAAGTCTCTGACCACAGTGATTCACTCAGAGATGTGCCCATGATCAAGTCAGATAGATAGAAGATCAGGCCTAGGATCTGCTCTGGGAACTATTAGGAGAGAAATACTCTCCTGCCACTGTGACTGTGAAGCTAGAGAACAAAGGCCTAGAGCTGGTGGCCCCCCCCCCCCCCCCCCCCCCTCGTTTGCCATCATGGGTGGAGCTTGCTGAGAAAGAAGTCAATCAAGGAAGGCAAAGCCAAGCCATGGGGAAAGACAAGAGTCTCAAAGACACAGTTTCAGCATCTAGATCCAGCTATGCCTGAAGGCAGTTACCCCTTTTCTGCCCACTTGCCATATTTATGAATTCATCTTTTTTAAATCTAGTTTTAAGTTGGCCCTTAACAGATGAAGAAGTTCTAGCTATAACAAAACAGATGCCACAGAGGTGAAGCCAGATTTAAAGCTAGGTAGTGAGTGTAGTCAGGCAAATTGGGTCTAACATGGAGTCTCATAAAGAGCATGGAGTCCATAAGGAAAATGGAGTCAGCCTGAGTCCTGGAAAAACACAGAGCAACTCTAAGGGAGATAAGATGGTTAATGTTCCCAAGTTTAGGGCCCATCTTATGGAATGTTAATGAAACAGCTCCCAGCAAACAGAGATGCTAATCAACTAGCCCTAAGCCCTTCCTGTAAATCTCACTCCCACCATGGGCCCTCCGGTGTCACATCTTTTTGACATTCCTGTCCCAGGCAGGACAGAGATAGGGAACATGAAAGGGACAAAAGAAAGATTTCAGATATAAAAGGGAAAAGCCTCTCCTCCCTTTTGGATTCCTGGTTCCGGGTCCCCTTCTCCCTCTGGGGGAAGTCTTTTAGCTATCCTTTAAATAAAGCTTTCCACTTTCCACTCTATGCTTGCTTTGGAGTGCTTCTTCGGTGTTATTCTTCAGCGTTCGGGGAGCAAGAACTCGTCACGGGTAAAAAGCGGTTTCAGAGGTACTAGAATTTTCAGAGCCCTGGTGCTGCAGAAGGGGCTTCTGCAAAACTCTGGAATGTTGCGGAACTGAGCTGGGGCCTCTCAGTGGCCAGCTGATTGTTCTGTCAGTGGGGTTGGAGCAGAGGCTACAGCTTCACATAGCCTGTTGCCCTCCCCCCATTCTTATTTCCCCACCCCTCCTTCTTTTTTCTTAATCTGCCTCGTGGAAATATCCCAATGACCTTCAAAACCTTTGCAGGGACCTGGCTCCAGGGGATTCGTGTTTTGTGTTCCCATTTTGGCCTATACTCTCTCACTCAGTGACAGTTTCAGGAGGTTGGTAGCCTGTAAGCCCCAAAGCAACCTGGACTGCCTTACTTGACTAAGTTTTGCCCCACTCATGGCCGAGTGTTCAGGTGTGATGGCAAAACCAGACCTGGTTGTGAAATGAAATTACAAAAAAAGTTATGGTAAGAAACCAATGCCTGGGGAAGGGTCAGTTCGCTCCCCTCTCTCAGCCTTTCTCTGGGAAGCCTCATTAGCCATGGGTTCCCTACCTTTTGAATTGTAAATAACTGCCTTGAAAGTCTGACTACTCTCTTTTGAAAGGTAAAGGATGCCTGTTAAAAGAGCCCTTTCTTCTTCTCTGTTTCTGTGAGCATGTTTATGGTAGAGACCCTGCACAAGGCCTTTAGCCACATAAATTAGGAATTTTTTTTTTTTAAAAAGAAGAAAAAGCCCCAATGATAGGATGGGTCTTAAATATTGTGAGAAACTATGGATCAGGGCTCAGAATTTGGAGTTTCTCTTTCCTCTGGGCTTGCCGGCATAAAATAAAGTGTGGAGTTCTCCTCTAAGTGCTGCTTGCTGCTTCTCAATCAGTCTGTTTTCCACTACACAGGCACTATTTCAGGGTAGGAGAACAAGGTAGACACAGTTCTCCTCATCTTATCAGCCTTGCTGCTAATAGAGTTAGTGTAGGTGGTTGGGGCTCATGGGATCTTACCTGAGGTCTATGTCCTGGATCTATGGTCCCTATAACTGCCTTTGATTTTCTTTCAAACACACATTGATAGCTCTCAAAGCTGAGTTGAGTCAGAAAATGTAGAAATAATGAAGGGATGATAAAGATTTTAATAGCAGATAGACCTGAAAGCAAAATCCAGTTTTGTCTTAGAAGCAGCGTGGCCTCCACATGTACGGTTAGATCTTCCCCACATCTCAGTTTCCAACTTGGCAAAATAGTGATACCTTTTACAGGGTCATTGCTAGGATTCCAGAAACTTCATCTTAGGCTCTGTCACATTCTAAGCTTTCTGCAAACTCGGTTTTCATAATCTAGACACCAAGCTATGAGTTTTCGTACTGAACTATCACAAAATCTCTGTAGATGGTGTTATTATTCTTGACTCATAGGCAGGGCTATGTCAGTCAGAGTCTTGGTTGCAAAATACAGGAACAGATTTGCTCTCTTAGACAAAAAGGGGATGTAATTAGAGGCTAACAGGGATCAAAGAATCACTGAGAGGTCAGAGGACCAGGCTTGGGGTGGGTTGTGCCGCAGGACCTGTCTGGATGGCCTGTGCTTCCTACCACCAGGGACAGGGATCTGCTCCTGACTGGCTCCTCCAGCTTTTACCAGTCATTAAGGTCACAGAATAGAGCAACTGATTGACTGAATTTACATCAAATTACTGTCCCATGGCTAAGATGGAGATGGAGGGAAGATTTGAACCTCTGAGCCTTCAAGGTAAGAGGTGGGCACAGGAGCTGTTCTTCAAACTGTACCTCCCAAATGGAGATCAGGGAGTTTGATTAAGAGCAATCTAGAAATCCAGAGGATCTCCCAAAGGAAATAGTGATGTTTCACGACTTACTTATTAAACACATGTATATAACACACACACACACACACACACACACACACTCATAGCAGACAATGATGATTTAAATCCATATTTTGACCTTCTCATCCTTTTATCCTTTCTTCTAGGCCAGACTCCTACAAAGTGAGGGGAGGCGTGGTGGGCAGAGGCACCAAAAGGGGTGTGGACACAGAACAGGTCAGATAATCCTCATATTCATACCAAGGAAGACCAGAGGTTGGTGAATGCAGACCAGCTAAGAAGAGGTGGGGAGGCTTTGTGGGATGGGCTAGGAGGGGGAGAGTATCTTCTTCAAACAGCAGAAAAAGAGAGAGAGAGATGCTGGTAGTGACATGGGCAGGGAGTAGGAAGCAGAGCATTCCTGGGGCCCCAGGTCTGGACATTGGCTTACAAAGATATGCAATGCCCAGCAGGAGCAGGCTGCCCTCGAGGTGCTGAGTCAGTGTAGCCTAGAGCAGGTGCTCCTTCAAACACAGGAGCTCGTAAATCACATCTGACAGGGTGGGGGCTCTCTGCTGTGCTCAACCTTTGTTTCAGGGACAGATGGCCACTGGAATATGCATGTGGAATTTGTGTGATTAGAGAACTACATATGCATGGTAGAGTGGTTATTAAGCCAGAGAGCTGAAATAAACACAAAAAGAGGTCATTTCTGCACCAATCCCTCTTGGGCCACAGCAGTGCTTCCCAAACATAAGCTTTAGAATACCAATTGTATTGTTATTTAATGAAGCTTTCCTTTTACCCAGACTCATTTTTTAATCCAAAGAGATATATTTTGAAAGGGAATTTTAGACTTTCTGTTACCAGTCTGGCATATATGGAGGTTAGAAGTTGTCAGTCTGTCCCAACAACAAATAAAAAGACCTTTTTTTAGGCCCCATATAGAAATAAGGCTCTGTCAAGCCTCTGCCAACCAAGTTAAAAATAGGTGAATTTAGAGAATTAAAACCCACTATAGAAGAAAACCCATGACCTGAAACTTCCATGGGAAGGTGTGTGGTAGGAAAACCTGAATTGTAACTGATAAACTGTTAGAAGCTCAGTGTGGACAAATCTGAGAATTCATCCAGTGGAACCTAGTCATATGGGTCCCCACATTTTTGTGAGTTTTACCTTTAGCAGTTCTACAGTGAATGTTGAGGGGAAAAAAATCCCCTTGTCCTTCCAGTAGGTGCAGGGGACAGTTAACCATTTTGAAGTGTTTCAGAACATTGTATTCTTCTTAAAAAGTTCTACCCTCAAAGAAACTATTTTATCAAATCATTTTTGAAATTGTATCAGAGCCTAATTGAGCTGGGGGAAAGGAAACACCCAACTCCAAACCTCTTTGGCTTCTCACATGAGTGGCACGCTCTCCAGTGCTCTATCCATCCTCTCCCACCTCAGAGTGGGAGGAAGGACTGAGGAGCAGTTGCACAGTCTACAGTTGGAACTCAGGCTCAGCAAAAGACTGAGACCTACCACAGAGGTGGGGGGAGGATCCCAATCGCAACCAGCATAGTTAACGCAGAGATCTCGGTTTCCAAATACCCTTCTCCACTAACCAGGATGCTTTGGAGAAATGGCCAACATCCCAGCTAACACTAAAGAGCCTGAAGAATCTTAGGCCAGAAAGAAAATGCTTAGAGAATGATGGGGGTATATCAAAAGGAATAGGACAGAATAGAGAAGCTTTCACAGGTCAAATCTGGGACAATTTGAGCATTGAAATAAATAACAAGAGTAAAAATTATAATTAATTGAACAAAATAGCAATCTGGGAGTCCATTCAGATATAAATAAATAAAGAGGAAAATGAGAACGCTTTTTCTCTCAGCAGAATGAATGCTAGAATGTTAGAATTAGACTTTCGTTTGGCAACCATGAGAGTAATGATTAATTCATCTAAGAAACATCAATAGATGTTAAAACTAGTCCTTAAATTTGATGAGAGACAGAATATTTACATAGTATCAAAGCACCTCACTATGAAATGCTTATTAATTACAAAGGATGAAAGAGTAGTTTTTCTTCATATGAAGAAACCTGGCAGACTTCACCTTCATCAAGTAATTGGAGTTAACATTAGCAGCATTGGTTCAAATCAGTGTGGTGTGCCATTCGATAAGATGCAACAAGAGGAGCATTGCTTCTGTGACATTTCACCAAAGATGCATAATCTGAATCTAATCATGAAGAAAGGTCAGACAAATGAAAACTGAAGGCCTGAGTCATGAAAGTCGAGGAAAGACTGAGAAACTGTTCCAGACTAATGATAACTCAAGAGCTAGAACAATTTAATACCAGGTTGCATTATTGTGCTAGCAAGGTTAATTTATGTAATTGGTGCAACACAAATAGGTTTGGTATCTTGAATGGTAATTTTCTAATTTTGATGGTTGCATTGTGCTTGTGAAGATAATGTCCCTGTTGGTAAGAACTACACAGTTAAGCATTCAGGGGTGATGGGCATCGTATCAGCAAAATTTCTTAAATATTTCTGTAAACTTGAAGTGGTTTCAAAAATTTCTTAAATTTCTTAAGTTATCTTTACTATTTAAAAAGAAATTAACTGTAGAATAAATATAATAGAAACAAAATAATGTTATTAATCTAGCTAGACTTCATCGCCTGCCAAAGGCTGGGAAAGACAGAGCTATTCTCTGTTTGAAATGGAGCTTAGCAAGTGTTTAGTAAGCAAGTGTTTGCTTATAACACCCTGAGAATTTCTTCTGTGAGAGAGAGGGAAAGAAATTAGAAAAGGGAATAATCTCATATGTTTGCATGTTGTTTAATGTTCTATTTGTATTTACTCCAAATAATTCCATATACCACTTGTTATGTTTGGTCTACACTAGGGAACACTGGAAAGCAATTTCCAAAGGACTTACTTAATAAATGCTTATGCCTGAATAGATGCACAAGGATTGCCTGCTTCTGTAATATTCCAATAATAGTTTCAAATAGAAGAATATAGGCAGAAAGAATACTGTTCCTTGAAAACCCCAGCTTATCTCCAGACTTGACCCCATTTATCTCAAGTCTTTCACTAATCAATGTAATGCTTAGTTTTCTCTCAATGAACAGTCTTGGAAGCCCAGAGTATCCATTGGATGTGTTCTGAGCTCCAGACTCCAATATTCAGCTGCCTATTGGCATCTGCATGTGTAGGTCCCACTGGCTTCTAAGCAAAACATTTTCTCTTTCCAATCCCAACTCTCAGATCTGCTCTTCTCCCCCTCATCCATCCATGGCCTCTTTATCCATCAGTTTCTCAAATCAGAATCTTGGACAGCATTCTTGAGTCCATTAACTTCCTTTTTCCTTCCCTGTGGTTCCTCTCTCTAGTCAAGTCCTGTGATTCTACCTCAAAATGTATTTTTGATACATCCACATTTCCCCATATCCACTGTCATCAATCTGGCCCAAGCTCCCCATTGGCTACTCTACTTCCACCATTATCCCTCCAAATCATTCTCCAAACTGTAGCTGGAGAGATATCTTTAAAAAGGATAAATCTGATCTTGGAATGTAAGGGTTCTAACTAGGGAAATGTACAAGACAGCAAGTATTCTCTGCTTGTGGAGAGCAATAACAGACAATGGGAGAGCAGTGTCTGAGACTGGAGTCTCTGATGACTTCATGACTGTGACATGCTCGGTGCCTGGGAAAGCTTCTGTGCAAAGGTGCAGGATTCATAGTTGCTGTAGCAATGCCTTCCATGAGGAAGCTCTCTGCTAGAGTCTTACCAGCCTCTACCTTGATCTCACACCTCAGCTCCTGGGAATAAAGGAACTCTCTTGTGAGACAACCACAATGTTTCACCAAACTCCACTGCTCCTGAACCTGTCCACATAACAGTAACTTTAAACAATGGACTTTCTTGAGAACTACACAAAGCTCCTAAGATTGCACATTGCAACTATAGTAGGTAACTGAGGAATAAGCTGCCTAATGTTGCTAACTCTGTAACCTGCCTAATGATACAGTGAACAATAATATATACTAATGGTGCCAATGACCTAATGTAACCTAATGGTATAAATAAAGCTGGCAGCTTAGAGGAGCAACCATTTTTTGCCTCTCCATCTTGCCTCTGTCTCCTTTTAATTTCTTTACATTGGAGCTCTCTTCCATGAAACTCTTTAAAACTCTGCCAGCGCAATAGCCTTTTAGCACTTGTGACCATTTACATTAGTTAAAATTAGATAAAAGTGAACATTCAGCTCTTTCATTGCACTAGCCACATTTCAAATACTCAGTAGTCATGTGGCTAGTGGCTGCCATATTGGACAGCAAAGATTATGGAATATAGAAATTATCAATCAGTGTCGCTTCTAAAGCTTCTCACTGCTTATAGATAAAATCTGAATTTCTTGTGGAGCTATACAAGGCATAAATCAGCAGCGCCCTTTCCAACCTTCCCACCTACATCTCCCTCCACCAATCACCACATTCCAGTAACTGGACTTTTCATTTATTTCCTCAAATAGATTGAGAACTCTGCTACCTTAAAGCCTTAATTAGAGTGTCCCCCCTGCCTGGAACATCTCTCCCATTCTCTGAATGCCTAACTCCCCTCATTCTTAGGGTTTCATCTTAAATATCTGTCCATCAAAGAGGCCTTTCTTAACCCCCCAAAGTAAATAATTAACATATTATACTCTCTTGGCTCCCTGTTTTCCTTCTTCTGTGTTATCTATCATATCACAATAGTGATATGCTTATCTGTTAGTTTAATATCTGTCCCTCTAACTTTGAAAGGAAAGAGTCCCTAATTTGTTTTTGTTTTGTTTTGTTGGTACCAGCGATTGAACCCAGGGGCACTTAACCCCTGAGTCACATTCCCAGTCCATTTGGTATTTATTTAGAGACAGGGTCTAATTGAGTTGCTCAGGGCTTCGCTGAGTTGCTGAGGCTGGCTTTGAACACATGATTGTCCTGCCTCAGCCTCCCAAGCTGCTGGGATTACAAGAATGCGCCACCACACCCAGCAAGAGTCCCTAATTTTGAGTCATCTCTTTCTCTCTGTTGACTTGCACGGTGCCTGGCACATAAAATTCACTCAAAACTTGCTGAACTCAAGAGTGATTTTGTAGCAACAGTACATTAATCTACAGGTCTCTTTGGGTGTCAGGCTGAGTATAGTGCAGTTTTCTGTCCATTTTTCTCTTCTTAACTGTAGGCCTTTGTCTTCAAGATAAATATTTTCCATTGAAGCCTCCAGGAAACTTTCTCTCTTCACTTGGCTTCAAAATCCAGTACCAATTTCTCATCTGTGAAATGGGGATAAATCTTCGCTGCCTGGTGTCTGGGACTTCATAAGCAGATCCTTTGAGAGCCCTTACTGCCCCAGTCTATAACTGTGTCATTCTCTGTCTAGGAGGCTGGTTTCTCCCACAGGCAAATTTGGAACTAAGTAGCCTACTACAGAGGTTAATTGCACAGAAAATGTAATTCTCAGACCATCAACTTTTTACCCCTCATGTTTCTGCTATTAGGCTGCCATTAATGCTTAGTTTTAAAATGTCCTAAAAGTATCAGGAAGGAAAGGAAAACAATAAGAAACCTAATACCCGAATCACCCACCCATAAACTGGATCATCTGTTGTGAAAAAGGGAGTGATATTGATGCCACCAGAGAGAAAGGACTAAATGCAGTCCTTGTCACACAACTCCATGAAACAAATATTCTCTCCAGTCACAACTGCTACCCCAGAGGAGAAATGGGACTCTGGCAGGTCTCTTGCCTGGATTCGTAAAACAGCAGAGTTGGAGGAAACATTGTGATCCTCAAGTCTATGAGTGGTTGCTCACAGTTGCAGAAGCGACCCTATGCTCTGAGTCCCACCTGGAGTCCCCACACTTGCAGTCCAGAGCCTTGCACAGCACCAGGTACCAAGGGGCTAGAACTAGTTTTCCACAATGTTTCCTTATAGCCTTCTCTTCCCAAGGTTGCCCCACTAGGAGTGAATGGCTAGGTACATGTGGTCTTCATGCATCATCAGGGTGTCAAGGGAAATCTTCAATCCAAACCTACTCTGAAGACCTGACATTGGAATCAAATCAGAGTCAGAAGTGCTCCATTATTCAACTACACACCCACATCAAACCTCGCTCTCTCTAATACTCAAGGACTGATTGTTTCTGTCCCAAATGAGTGAGGGCCTAAGGTCCCCACTTGGTCACAAATCTCCTCCATCATGACATACTTAGTGCAGAGACCAACTCCTTCCCTCTACGCCTTCAGGACTCTGACTCTGACTCTCAGACCACCCCATCCATCCAACAGAAACAGAGGCTAGCTAAAGAAAAGACATTTGGTTCTTTCCCTACCTCTTCTGAGTGATGGGGTTAGGCCCTGGGGCTGAGCAAAAGTGCGCAGAACATGGGAAAACATATTGGAATAACTTCCCTACTGAGATCTCATTCATACAGGAAGGAAAATTAGTAAAGTTCCAAAGTACAAAAAATGCAGTTTGGGAATCAGTGTCAAATTAGTTCCTGAGAGGACCCTGGGTCAGAGACTCCACAGGTGAGAAGTCACTAGTGACCATTCTGCCCTGACTCCCTCCACTTCTCTATCTCTCTGTCTCCTCTCTATGTATCTTCTTCTACACACACACACACACACACACACACACACACACACACACTACTCTGACAGTACACTAAAACCTAGGAAATGATTGCTCCATTGAAGAAATCTAACCATTTTCTCAAAAGAAATATTGTAGGATGCTTGGGCTATTCAGAAGGAACAAAGAGATTCAATTACCCACAGTATGGTCAACCTGAACTCAGTTCTACCTACCACAGTCACAGGCTATAGGCAGACAGCTAGAATCCTTCATTCTGCTACATAAATGGTGGCTTCTCATTGGATTTCCTGCTGCTGGCTTCTGAAAATCATTGCCTGGGCCACCAGCAGGGCTGCTAATTGAAGAGCTGGGCAGGTTCTTTCCCTAAAAGTCAGGATGACATGGTGAAACCAGGCATGTTGCCGTTGCTCCCCACACATTCCTTTTGGAAAGCTTGTTCTTCACATAATCGAAACTTGCAAGGCGCAGCAGACAGAAGGCTGAAGGTCAAATGATAAATTCTAAGAGCTAAGACATGCTTTACTAACTCAACCCTGCACCTCTGCTTATATAAGGCAAAGTTCCAGGAGTAAAGAGCAGACTCAGAAAGAACTGAAGAATTTGGGTCAGGACTGAGGGAAAAATGTTCTCTGGCTGGTACGTTAGTTACTATTTATTGAATACTTACCATGTGCCAAACAGATGGGGAATAGATAGATAGATACATAGATACAGAGATAGATAGATAGATAGATGATAGTTTCACACAATAATACATATACATATGTATGTGTGTATATATATTATAAATATATGCATGCATATCTATTTACAGGTAGATAGACATATTTTCCCCTTACTGATGAGAGAAAACCAAACCTCAAAAGTGAAAAATATTTGACAATTATATCTGTTTGGCCTAGAATAGAACTGGAGATGACAACTTCATTCAGTGCAGGTAGCCAGGGTGAAGGGAAAATGATACAAGGAAGGAGGAAGAATCAACACAAAGCATGCCATGTCATTGATTTGATTATTGTGGTGGGCAACTGTGCTCAACCCCACTGCCACTCTGAGAAAGAGTGTAAAAATGCCTCAGAAATCCCCCCAGGAGGATCAGAATGGTTGAGTATTAATCTTCTCCACTTCAGGACTGCACCTGTGTGACACTTGTGACAATCTTGTTATAAGTCACTGTATCTATCTATGTATTATCTAGCTAGGTATTATATATGTATACATACATATATGTGTTTATATATGTATATACATATATATGTGCATATATATATGTATAAGTATATATACACATATTTCCCTGATTCCTAGCACAGAGTTCCCAAAATCCATATAAATTTCCTCCAAATTCTCTTAAAACTTATGAACTCCTAGCATGGGAAAAATGTTGCATTGTCTCAACAAAGACTTGACATCTCCCCAAGAGCCAGGACCTGTGGGAATGAGCTACAGGACTAATACCTAGGAAGTGCAGCATGTCCTGACACTGCTGATGGCCAGCCCACCAAAAATAACATGATAAACTACAAAGAACATGGGCTTTGGAGTTGGGAAGGCCACTGTCACAGGTTTTGGTGGCTTGGCATCATTCCCCCTCAGCCCATCTGTGGTTTTAGCTATAGGAATGGTGTCCAGACATGGAGACGACATTCCCTCAGGGCAAGCTACACCTTAATCTATCAGCTTTCTTGCCCCTGGTGTCCTCCAAAAGTGGGTACCGTCTATGAGCTCACATGTAGGTTGTGTAAGTGTATAGCTGGAAAAAATTTTTTTCCTCCAACTATACTCTCAATACAGAATACTCTGTGGCCAGTTGTGTGAGCTTCTTTCCCACACTGATCATTTCTTCAACACCAGTTGGGTGTCTTGTAATTCAATTCAATCCTGACATGACCTACCTGGAGGTACAGTCAGGTGTCACAGGCTAAGGCCTCAGACTGCCCCCAATACACTTCAGAGGCCAATCTCAAGACTGGGCCTGGACTTTGGTTATAGATTGGGGGTTCCCATGACTCCCTCTTTGGGCTCAACAGTCATTTCCTAGAACAGCTCAGAGAACACAGAGAAACATTGACTTATGTTTATCAGTGTATTATCAGGGATATTGCGAAGAATACAGATGAACAGCCAGATTAAGGGGTACATAGGGCAAGGTTGTGGGAAGAGGCATGACATTGCCAAGCTCCTACTTGCTCAGCTACCTGGAAGTTCACTGAGCTCCATAGTTCAGAGATTTTTTATTAAGATTTCATCCCATAGGCATGATCAGTTAACTCAATTTCCAGCCCTTTTCCCCTTTCCAGAGGACAGGGGATGGGATAGGAACAAAAGTTCAAGGCTCTCATGGCTTGGTCATGAGCAGTGATCAGGTCACATGCAGAAACCAAGATCACATCATTAGAACAAACCACACTCCTATCACCAAGAAATTCCAAGTGTGCACTGTGTCAGGAACCAGGGTGAACAAACGATATCCTAGCACTAACACTTTTGCTTAGGATAACAGGGTTTTAGGAGCTCAGTGGAAAAAAAAATATATATATATATATATATGTGTGTATATACCTTGTTACAAATCACATCATGAGCTCTTTTAAGACATATTTTATACACAGGTAATGAGCTATTTATCAATAGAATGTTCCATAAGCCCAGGGTAAATGGCAGAAAGTCATCATGGAAATGTCTGCACCAGATGGTAAATTACACTTAGATGCTAAAGGAAATTCTAAGGTCCTCAATAGAATGAATGATGCCCACCCACATCAGTGAGGCAGTTGTCCTTCTTCTTTTCTTTCTCCTTTTTTTTTTTTTTTTTTTTTTGTACAGGGGTGCTTTACCACTGAGATACACCCCCCAGTCCTTTTTTTTTTTTTTTTTTTTTTTTTTTTTTTTGAGACAAGATCTCACTAAGTTGCCCAGGCTGGCCTGAACTTGCCATCCTCCTGCCTCAGTCTCCTGAATTGCTGGGATTACTTAATCAATTCGAATGTTAATCTCTTCCAAAAACACCCTCAGAGACACACTCAGAAATGTTTTACCAGCTATCTGGGCATCCCATTAAAAGGGATGAGGTCTCATGAAATTAGAAGGGAGACCGTTGGAATAGAGGAAGTGAAGTTGGGGTGGGGAGTTAGGAGGAGAGGGGAAGGGAAGGTACGTGGGAATGAAATTGACCAAATTATGTTATGTGCACGTACAAATATATCATAATGAATCCTGCTATTATGTATAATTATAATGCATCAATAACAAATTAATTAATAAAAAAGACACAAAATTAACTAGCACAGTGACTGAAAACAACAACCACTTATTCAACTCTTCAGGCTGACTATTTAAGATGGGCTTGTCTGGATGGTTCTTCTATCCTGGGGGAAGTCACTTAAGCAGGGTGTCCGGGGTTGGCTCATCTCTGTTCCACATGATCACTCACACTCCAGAGACTAGTTCTCTCAAAGTTTAGAACTTGCACAATGTCACGTCCACCACAATCTATTGGTTAAAGCAAGTCCTAAGGCCAGACCAGATGTTTTCTCCTTGACCTTTTTAGGGGAGAAGCTACAAATACTTAATTTTAGAATTAACACATGTATGATTATCTTCTATAATTCTCTCTTTTATATAAAGGATATAATAAGATTCAGAGTGGAGGGATAACTTACTCAGGGTCACATAGCTTGTTAGAGGAGATGTCCCTATTCCCTACAATAGACTGATCCAACTAGACAGTGTGGCAAAGGAATAAAACCAGTGAGAGCTGGGCACAGTGGTGCATACCCATAATCCCAGCAACTAGGGAGGCCGAGGCAAGAGAATCACAAGTTTGAGGACAGCCTCAGCAATTTAGTGTGACCCTGTTTCAAAATAAAAAAAATAGGACTGGGGATGTGGCTCAGAGGCAAAGTACTCCTGGGTTCAATCCCTAGTACCAAAAAAAAAAAATAAAAAATAAAAAAATAAATAACAACAACAAAAAACAAAAACAATGAGACTAGCCAACAAGAGAACAAGCTGAGTCACTGTGTTCAGAAAATTAAAACTTGTTCCATCTGTTTGCCAATGGTAACTCAAGAAAAACTGCCCAGTTCATGCTCCAAGCCACATTACTGCAATATTCCCTCAGTGAGTCCTTTCTTCATTGAGAATTAGATGACTTACAGCACAAAGCCTGTCATTACAGGCATCTTTTAAAGATAAATATTTTTAAGATAAATAGCACAGATATTGAAACACTCTACTATGAGCCAATTTGGGTTTTTCAAAACAGGAAGGGGACACCAGAGACAAAAATGTTCAGTAATGTTGTCATTTTTAGTTAATATACTGAGAAGAATGTGGCAATTCATTGCATGCAACTTATCTTTGTTCTTTTGTGTACATTTTGATGAGCTTTCTTAAACTCCCTTGGTAAATAGCAGATATTATGGGCTCTTTATTAAAACTTGGGAGCAACTAAGCATAAAATGAAATACGACTAGTTTCCAACAAGCCTCACATTGCCATTAATAGGAATGTCTCGACAACACAGGTTGTACTTGCAGATTTTGCTGACTTGTACTTTTATATTTCACAGTTCTGATTTGGGATTAAAAAAAATAAGCCACCCATTAGGCAGAGTACATAATTCATAGCAAGAAACAACAAGAATCCTTAATATATGCTGCTCTGCAGCATCTACAGCCCTTAGCCACTGTCTGTATCTAACCTCAGGGTTAAAAAGGAGTGTGTGAGTGGTTTACCATATGTGTTTGCCCTTTTTTAAGCTTAAAAATTAATGCCACACAGCAATAAGAATGAATATTATAAGTAACCTTCTTCCATTTATTTCCACCCCTATCCATCTCCACTCCATTCACCTCCCTTGAATTAAATCACTGTTCATTCTTTACACTTCTGTGTTTCAGTTCACTTTTTACATTTAATCACATATCTTAGAGATTTTTTCCACGCTGTCACATACAGATCACATTTTTTTTCACAGCTGCACAATATTTCTTAGAATGGCAGTACCATAATTTGTTATCCTCCTCTGTTAAGGGAGATTATTTCTTTTTTAAAAAAATTATTATTCCTAGTGATGCTACAGGGAATATTGTGTGTGTGTGTGCGTGTGTGTGTGTGTGCGCGCGTGGAGAGAGAGAGAGAGAGAGAGAGAGAGAGAGAGAGAGAGATTGTGCTAATGCTAGAGTATTTCTGTAGTATAAATTCTTGAAATGAAATTTCTGGGAAAAGAGAAAAGACATGTCAAATTTCAGTAAGTTTTGTCCAGTTGTCCTTCAGAAAGGCTCTAAAAATCACGTGTTGTGTTCAATGCTGACCAGATGAGTTTTGGAAAGCCCTGGAGTCAGACAGGTCAGACAGGATTGACATCAAGCCTCCACCTCTTTCTAGGTGGTGACTTGGGAAATCACTCAATCTCTATGTCTTGGTTTCCTGGTTGCAACTACAGGACTCATGCATTTCTCTAAAGGATGTGTGAAAGGTTGAAATCATAATGACTTAAAATGGTAAATGCCTAAGCTATGATGGGTATTCAGCTTTCCCTAACAATAACAATCTAGTTTTTAAAAATTTTTAATTCTAGTTTGTTATATACAACAGCAAAATGCATTACATTTCATATCATACATAGAGAACACAATTTTTCATATCTCTGGTTGTACACAAAGTATAGTCACACCATTTGTGTCTTCATATATGTACTTAGGGTAATAATGTCTATCTCTTCCACCATCTTTGCTATCCCCATGCCCCTCCCTTCCCCTCCCATCCCTTTGCCCTATCTAGAGTTCATCTAATTCTCCCATGCTCCCCCGATCCCCATTATGAATCAGCATCATTAAATCAGAGAAAACATTTGGCATTTGGATTTTTGGGATTGGCAAACTTCACTTATCATTATATTCTCTAACTCCATCCATTTACCTGCAAATGCCTTAATTTATTCTGTTTTATTGCTGAATAATATTCCATTGTATATATATACCACATTTTCTTTATCCATTCATATACTAAAGGGCATCTAGGTTGGTTGCACAGTTTACCTATTGTGAATTGTGCTGCAATAAACATTGATGTGGCTGTGTCCCTGAGAATGCTGTTTTTAAGTCATTTGGGTATAGACCAAGAAGTGGGATAGGTGGGTCATAAGGTGATTCCATTCCCATTTTCCAAGGAATCTCCACACTGCTTTCCATATTGGCTGCACCAATATGCAGTCCCATCAGCAATGGACGAGTGTGCCTTTTTTCCCCACATCCTCGTCAACACTTATTGTTGCTTGTATTCTTCATAGCTGCCATTCTGACTGGAGTGAGATGAAATCATAGAGTAGTTTTGATTTGCATTTCTTTAATTGCTAGAGATGTTGAACTTTTTTTCATATATTTGTTGATTGATTGTATATCATCTTCTGAGAAGTGTCTGTTCAGTTCCTTGGCCCATTTATTCACATCAGATAGAGCACTAATCTCTAGTATATATAAAGAACTAAAAAATCTTGGGCTGGGGTTGTGGCTCAGCGGTAGAGCGCTTGCCTCGCATGTGTGTGACCCGGGTTCGAGCCTCAGCACCACGTAAAGACAAATGCATTGTGTACAACTAAAGCAAATAAATAAATATTTTTAAAAAAAGAACTCAAAAATCTTAACACTCCCCCAAAATCTAGTTTTTTAACTTTAGCATAAACAAAAATCTTCTGTCTACAATACAAATTCTAGGTCAGTACCCAAAAGATGCATATGGAGCAATCTGAAATATGGACCTGAAAATTGCACTTTTTGGGAAGACTGTCAGGAGATTCTTTATGTTTCTCTCTCTCTCTGTCTCTCTCTCTCTCCCCCGCCCCCCGCCCTGCCCCCCATGTACAAATATATACCTTTATTTTATTTAGTTTTATGTGGTGCTGAGGATCAAACCCAGTGCCTCACACGCGCTAGGCAAGCACTCTACCACTGAGCTGCAAGCCCAGCCCTGGTATAGTTAGTCTCTAAGAATCATGTCTTTGCTAGACAAGTCCTGATCCACTGATGACTACTTCCTCATAAATGGAATTCCACATGTAGATATATGGACTGTTTCCTTTGTTTATTCCTAGCTGTCTCTCTCTGTCCTTTCCAAAATAAGAATTAGAATGAGTCAAGAGTAGGGATGGCCATACATGCCATGACCACAATTCCTTAATCAGTCCTCGGAACTCCATGGACTTCAAAAGCTTTTTTTCTTTAAATTTGGAATCAGAAGCTGGGCGCAGTGGCGCATGCCTGTAATCCCAGCACTTTGGGAGGCTGAGGCAGGAGGATCGCAAGTTCAAAGCCAGCCTCAGCAATGGCGAGGCACTTAGCAACTCAGTGAGACCCTGTCTCTAAATAAAATACAAAAAAGGGCTGAGGATGTGGCCCAGTAGTCGAGTGCCCCTGAGTTCAATCCCTGGTACAAAAATAAAAAATTTGGAATCATAGAAAATTGTACGTAAAAATTTTATTTTAAAGCAGAGAAAATTGTACATAATAAGTTTACAACAATAATAATTTCAGAAAGTAATGACTGTAGTCAGCTGAAAGAAATGCCCTATTTAATCAAATCTAAGATACTAAGGAAGGTAATTGCTGTCACTGATGATCATAAGACATCTTCTTTTGTAAGTAGCATTCTATTTTCAAAGATGTTAAAATATGAGAAAATCTCGGTCTTAGAATAGTTGAAATACTAAGATTTGTAGAAGAGATTTGACATGCAAGGGGGAAAACACCAAACTATAAAACATGATCACCAGGCCATCTTGAAAATTCTTTTGCAAAGATGTTTGTCTCTTGGTTTGCTGAGCACCTAGATGAGACCGGGTATATAAGTAGGGGTGGAGGTGAGAGGGTAGGCAGACTCACTGTGTTTAGTGGAGGATGAAGCAGTATGGATTTCTGGGAGGAATCTCAGGAGAAAGAGGAGAGATAAAGATTCTGGGTACTACATGAAGCAAGAACCATTAAATGCACACATTAATGCACACACACTCATACACACATGCATATTTACATACACACTCAAACATACACATTCTTGTTAGGATGTTCCTTAGATGTGGGAAGTTCAATGAAACTCTTTCTTCTTCTCCTTAGCAGATCTTAGGTAAAGTTGGCATTGCTCCTTTATACCCTCTATGTGAGTGGATTCTTTGAGGTGAACTTGGGTTTTGTTTCCATTCCAGTGGTAAGCAAAGACAGAATAATCTCAAGCTGAGGGAATGGAATGATAAGGAAATAGCCACCAGCTGATTCCCAATACCAGCAGTGGCTCATCTGACATGATTCAAGGTTTCTGAACCCCAGTTGGAGGGCAGGTGCTCTTGAGTCCCCTCTGCTTCCAGATCTTGTGTTCCTTCCAAAATGAGTTAACCCTTCTCTAGGCAACATCAAATGTTTTACTCACTAAAATTAGCTATGGGGTAGAAGTTTCTGGACTCCAAGGGTCCAAGGGCATTCAGTGAGTTATTCTGCCATCCATTTTCCCATGCAAACACTATTATGTGGCTTTAGTCACTGACACAGTGGCTGTAGTCTTATGTGAGAGCTCGCCCCTTTCCCCTGAATGTCCAAACAGCTGTGCTACCCCTGACCCTGGCAAAACAAAACAAAACAAACAAAGACGTGTCATCATGGAAACAGCTTTGCTCACAATTGAGTCTCTGCTACAAAGGGGAGGGAGGCATGTTGAGCTCTCTTCTGACCCTTCTTAGAGGAGAGATGACCAGACATCTCTGTGAGTGGACACATCACAGTAATTTAGATGCACTGCAATTCCTGGCACTCTGGGTGCCTCCAATTTAAGACTCAAACCATCATAATAGAAAGAACCAGATCCACAGGTACTAATATTGAGCATGGTTCTCAGCAATCTTCCCAAAGGAGCCAAGCCATCAAGAAAAACTGTACTGCCTTTGCAAATTAAATGCAATGCTTAATAGTTCACAGGAGGAAAATACAAAACCTGTAAACAGCTCCTTCAGGTTTAACAAGCTGTGGACTTAGCTGAATGTTTTCTGCAACTTGACAATCAGAAGTGACAACCACACAATGGGGTGTCAGTCTTCTTAGCAGATCCATTCTTTTCTCCGCTAATAAATGCGGGTGTCACATAGAATCCATTTCTTGTTTAATTTGCTGCAGCATAACACAGAACTAAATCACCAGCACCTCAGCAAGTTTCCAACATGCTCCCACAGATGAATAGACTCTACAAAAAGACACGGGCCTGTGCCGAGTCCATTTTCTTGCCAGGAAGACAGTGGAAGGAAAGAGAGAATTTGCTTCTAAATGGTTACCTCTAGTGGATCCATGTCTGTTTGTTTGGGGTTGCTTAGTTGTTGTTCAACTTTATTGAGGCCTAATGCACACACAAAAGATTGTGTATATTTTAGGTACTTGGGTCCATGACCAAGCATGTAACCAAAGCAATCAAAATACAGAACATCAATCACCCCATAAAGTTCCCTTCTGCCTTTTTGCTACTCCCAAATCCACAGCCCTAGAAAATCACTGATCTGTTTCTGTCACTGCAAATCATGTTTCCCTTTTTCACAGTTAAAAAAAAAAAAAAAAACATGTCACATACAGTCTCCCACGTCTGTCTTTTTCACTCAGCATAATGTCTGTAAACTTGGGAGTTTGTTCCTTTTATGCTGAGTGGGTTCCATAGCATGGGTGTATCACCATTTGTTTACTCGTTCATTGGGTGAGGGACATTTGGACTGTTTCCCCTTTGGGGTATTATAAACAAATCCATGGATATTTATGCACAACTCTTTGTGGGGAAGTATGTCTTCATTTCTCTTGGGGTAATTAAAGGAGAGTGGAATTGCTGGGTCATATTGTAAATGTATGTTTAACTTTACAAGATTGTCTATTTTCCAGTGGCGTTGCACCCCTTTTATGTTTCACAACCTCAAAAACTCTTGGGATTGTTATTAATTTTAGCACATTCAGTGGATGTGAAGAGAGATCTCAACGTTGTTTTAATTTACATTTCCCTGAAGACTGATGATATTAAGCATCTTTTTGTGTGCTTTTTGGTCATTCCCATGTGGTGTTTGTTCAAATACTTTGTTGACTTTTTACCCCTTTTATTATTTTGAGTGTGTGTGTGTGCGTGTGTGTGTGTGTGTGTGTGTGTGTGCATGTGCATTCCTTATATTCTGAATGCAACTCCTTTTTCAGATTGGTTTTATATATTATGTATAATTATAATATTATAATATAAAATTATATTATTAATACAAAATTATATTATTATAATATTATACTCAAAATACTATATAATTGTATGTAATTATATATAATGTACACATATATTACATATGTGATATATGTCAAATATACATATATGTATATGTATTTTCTCCCAGTCTGTGACTTAGCTTTTAAAATTCTTAATGATTTCTGCTGTTCTTATTGTTTTCTGATTGAGAAGGCATTTTTCATTGCAATAAAAATCCAAGTGTCCAGTTTTTAAACAACTACATTGTGTAAAAGCAAAACTTGTTTAAAAAACCTTTTTCCATCCCCCAAGATCATAAAGGCTTTCTTCTATGTTTTCTCATGAAAGTCCTATAGTTTCAGCTCTTGTGTTTAAGTCTATGATCATTTTAGAATTAATATTTGATTATAATGTAAAATAAGGATAGATATCTATTTTTCTGGGCTGGGGTTGTAGCTCAATGGTAGAGCACTTGCCTAGCATGTGTGAGGCACTGGGTTTGATCAGCACCACATAAAAATAAATAAATAAAATAAAGGTTAAAAGAAACTTTTTTAAAATTATACAGGATTTCCAGCACAATTTTTGAAAAGACTATATATTTCTCATTGAATTTCCTTGGCTCCTTTGTTAAAAAGCAATTGGCCATATGTGTGGGGGTTTTTCCTAGACTCTCCTCTGTTTCACTGATGTATGTGTCTATCTTTATGCCAGTGCCACATTGTCCTAATCACTGTTGTTTTATAATAGACTCTGAGCCCCCTAGTGTGTCTTCCAACTTTATTCCTTTGAAAAACAAACTGATGTTAATAAATTTATGGTAGCATCAAACACACTAAATACTTAAGAATAAATTTGAAAAAATATGTGTGAGACAGGTACAATAATAACTAACACACATTTCTGAAAGAACTGTAAGACCTAAAATGGAGAGATCCGTGTTGCTATGGGTTGGGAGTCTCGATAAAATATCCATTCTTTCCAAGATTGATGAGAGTTTTGAATCGTATAGATTCTGCATTTTATCAAATGCTTTTTTCTCCATCTATTAAAGCAATCCTATAGTTTTCCTCTTCATTTTTGTTAACATGGTAAATTACAAATGGATTGTAGAATTAATTGATGGTGATATATAAAACCAGCCTGACCTTCCTGGGATAAACCCAACTTTACTGTGGTACATTTTCTTTAAAAAAATATTATTGGAATGAGGCTCCATGTCTGAAGTGTTGTCAGGAAAGCTGTGTGCCCTTGGCTGCGAGGCTGTCTGGTGGTTGAGGCCAGAGTTGGGACTGGAGGAAAGGAAGCAGCACTTCTACAGCACTGTGTTCACCAAGTGGCAACTGCAGGAGCTGGAGGAATATTTTCAACCTGTCCAATACCCCAATGTGTTTGCACGGGAAGATCTTGCAGGACGCCTGAATTTGGCTGAAGCCAGAGTGTAGGTTTGGTTTCAGAACAGAAGGGATAAGTGGAGACGACATCAGAGGGCACAAATGTTCAGAAATATGGGTCCTTTCATCCTGGGCACCTCTATGGGCATAATCGTCAGTGGGCCCTATAATGTTGTCCCTGTTCTGGAACCTGCTTGGAGATATGTTCCTGTGATGCCACAGCCCGATGGGCCCCCTGTGCCACCTCTGGGACCCTGGCCACCTATGCCTCCCAGGTCACCCATGCCACCCAGGCCACCTATGATGCCTATGCCTCCCAAGCCACCATTGGTCTGGCCCCTGTAGGTGTGGCATGGGCCCCTGTCATCAATGGTTATTTATTTCTCAGGTCCCATTTTCTTTTTTTATATTTTTTTAGTTATAGGGGGATACAATACCTTTATTTTATGTGGTGCTGAGGATGGAACCCAGGGCCTCACACATGCAAGATGAGTGCTCTACCACTGAGCCATAGCCCCAGCCCCTCAGGTTCCATTTTCTAAAGCATGGTCTTTGTGACAATTTTTCCAAAGTATTTTTCTGCCAGATATAAATTGTGCATAACACAGCACCAAGAGTAGTTCACCAAGTACCAAGATTAGTTAAGTGAATTTCACATATGAGCAAAGTTTAGTTCCTTGTTGTTTCTGTAGACTATATAATTGTATGTTCAATAAATATGTAGATTCACAGCATGTGTGTGTGTGTGTGTGTGTATGTATTGCAATGTGGTTAGAGGCGAGGATCTTGAGATGAACTGATTCTGGATTATCCGTGAGAACCCAATATAATCATAGGAACCTTCAAAAGCAGAGAAACATTCCCAGTCATGACCAAGGAGGTTGTCACAGACATGCAGCACTTGACAACTCTGAGGCTGCAGGAAGAGGCTCCATGTTAAAGAAGGGGTCACCCTTGGGAACTGAAAAAGACTAGGCAGCAGACTCTCCCCCACAGCCTCCTGAAGGGAAGATATATATACATATTATTGGATTGGATTGAATAGATACTTCATAAAAGACAATATAGAAGAGCCATAAACCAAGTAGAAAGATACTCAACATCCTTAGACTTCAGGAAAAAGCAAGTTTACGCTGCAGCACGATACCATTTCCTACCCAGTAGAATGACGAAAAATAAAAAGAATAAAAATACCAAGGGTTGGCAAGGACATAGAGCAATTGGTGCATGCTTGAGGCAGTGTAAAATGCTGCAAAGTTTGGAAGCCTCTTATAATGTCAAACACACACTTTCCATATGACCCAGACTCTCCACTTATAGATATTTAGTCAATAAAAGTAAAAAATATATGCAACTGAAAGACTTACACAAATATATGTATATGGCACTATTATTCATAATAGCCAATAGCTGTAAATAACCCAAATGTTCATCAAGTGAAGCAATAAAAAAAATTGTGGTATATCCTCATGTACACAGTCAACAATATAAAGAAATTACACACAACGACACTGAAAAATCTCATGGTTATTAAGTTGGGAGAGAAATCATATACAAAAGAGGGATATTATTTTATTTATATGAGTAGGTATTATATGTGTATTATTCTATTTATATTCCTTGGGTACCTCCCATTTGCTGAATCTTGAGCATAGTAGGAAATAATATATTCAATTTATATGAAATTTTAGAATAGGCAAATTAATCAGCATTGATAAATAGGAGGTAGTGTTGAGGTGGTGGGAAGTTAACTGGGGAGATACATGAAGAAACTTTCTGGAGAGGAAGGAAAGTTCTGTGTCTTAATTGGGATGGTGGTTATATTTGTCAAAAGTACAGCACAAAGGCCAATAACTATATACCGAAAACCTGTGAACTTTATTGCCTATAATCATATGTCAATAACATCCACTTAAATTTGACACATTAAATTTTTTAATTATCTATTCATTTGGTTGAATATGACTTAACATATCTTCCACTCACCATCAAGCTCCGTGATGCCAAAGACTGTCTGCGTTGCTCACCTCCAATCCCCAGTGCCTACAAGGCCCAGGATTCAGCAAATGGGAGGTACCCAAGGAATATCTGTTTTAAAAATTTTTTTTAAAAAGGAGAAGAACTTAAAATCATATTCAAGAATACAAAACTTACACATGTAAAACGAGAAGGAACAATGCAGAGAATGAAATAACTGAGTGTTGGTTGAATTCACCAAGCAAAGGGGCAAGCAGAGTTCAGGAGAAGAGAAATAAATTTGTGTCCTAAAGCTGTTGAATAAGGCACTGTGAAACAAGTGAGTTTGAAAACGTCATAGAATTTGGAGAGCAGGAGGATGGGAGAGATGGAATTCCTGGTGGAGCAAACTTCACGAATAGAGACATCTTAGTCCCAGAGCTTGCAAAGGGAAGGAGACCCACTCCCACTGTCTAGCTACATCTAACTCCAAATCTAACCCCCAAATCCAGACCACTATCTGTCTCTGCCGACCTGGGCCATGCAAACCCCCAGGGCAGCTGCTGTGATGGAACATCCCACCCATGCTGACAGCGGGGCTGGGCGACTTTGAATGCTCTCACTGATGCTTCGTGAGGCCCTGGTGCTTAATGGAGGTCCCAGGCCTGGGGCCTGCCACAAATGGGCTTCCAAGGGAGCTTCTCGGGTCTTCTCAGCACCGCATGCACCAGAGACGGCAAATTACAAGCTGAAAATTCAATACATTTGTGGAAAACCTGAATTTATTTAGACAAAGGCAGATGGAGAGGATGGATAATCTCGTTACATTTCAGCACACTCCGCTTTATTCAGAAGAAATGAAACATAACACGTTATGCCTTCCTTTCTTTCCATCTGCTTTCCCTTGCCCGAGTTCAGGTTTATTATTAATATAATGAATTCATCTTGCCTCCCTCTCGATTCCATTAGCCTGTGCTCCTAATTAAGTTTTGTTAGCGTTGTCCTTTTTAACAGCTCGGAAACTCTTCCTTCAATGTAGCTCTTTTCCCCAGACCTCAAACCACTTACACAGATGAACTGCTGCCACCAGGCATATGAAATGTCTTCATCAAATGATAATTTTTCTCAAATGTTAAAAAATTATCTGGGCCCTTCTGTTCCCCCAAACAGCTCTGACTTGAAGGACAGATCCCACAGAGAATCGGGATTGACTCTTAACTGGAATTTTGGGAGGAGAAGGCGGGAGTCCACATTCTCTGATTTCAAATACCTTGACTTTGGTCAGCTCACTATGAGCCAGATTGTAAGTTTTCCCTGAGTCCTCACCCACTAGCACTTTGCTTTTTCTCATTTTCCCAAGTGGATGTGATGCATACAGAAAGTATCGCAAGATAAGCCCAGGGCTGGGGATGTGACTCAGTGGTAGAGTTCTTGCCCAGCATAGGCAAAGTCCTGGGTTCCTGTAAGCTACCTGGTACCGAAACCCGGGCAGAAAAACTCTCGGAGGCAGAGTTAAGCTTTTACTACTTTTACTTCTACTTTCTTAGAGCTTAGAGAGGGAAAGAAAGATTTTTAGAGAGAAAGATTAAAGCGAGCTTTAGTGAAAGATAGAGCTTAGCTTAGAGAAAGATTAGAGCTTCTTTCTTCTCTCTTCTTTCTTCCTTCTTCTTTCTTCTGTCTTCTGTCTTCCTCAGGAGTCTCGGCCTAACTCTGACCAGTCATTACTTCTATCTATCTGGTTTCTCTTCTGTAACCGCTCTGCCTACGTTCTGGCCGCTCTGATTCTTCTGACCGACCGAGTGACTGCCCGGCTGACTGAATTCTCCGTTCTCCTAACTCGGACCGCTTTCACCCGGTTATATACCTTCAGCTTTGCGGGTGCCTACAGGTGCGTCACATACATATCAGGTGGAACCCATGGCTTCCAGCTAGCTACAACAGCCCTTCCTAATTAGGGCTCCTTCAGGTTCCATCTCCAGCACTGCAAAAAGAAAAGTCCAGACCTAATAGTGAAGACAGAAGAAAATATTGTAAAAACGTGCCTAGAGGAACGCAGTGACTCAAAGACATACCTCCCGCCATCCCTATACTCGAGTCTGTGTTCAAAGAGTTTAGTTCTAACATTTCTGTTCTCAACCCAGGCAGCTGGGAAAGTAGATCAAGTGGGTGGAATTGCTGCCAATGGCTCTGGCCTGAGGAGTCTGTGTGTGGTTGTTGCAATCACTTTTCAGACATCTTGCAAACCTTGGACCAACATTCCTTTACGTCATTGTGTCTGCTTGAGAGAGGAAATCCTCTGTGGTTACAAGAACATGCTGTGGATTTGGACTCCTGCAGTCTAATCCTAGTTCTGCCCTCACCTACTAGAGCTCACCTGGTCAAGCTAATTCATGCCTCAGTTTCCTCACCTATAAAACAGGGCTAAGGATTGAAACCTACTTCATGAAGTCCTTGTGAAGATTCGGTGTGAGAAAGTATGAAAATCAGTCAGCGTGGTGACCTAGCACAAGTACTCAAAACAATGACTGTCACTACTAATGACAATTTCTTTCACTCTGATGCTCTTCAGGGGAATCTTCAGGTCTCCAGAATTTGACCCAAAGACCTAGGAACGCAGCCTCAAATTCATGCCAAATATTAAAGCAGCCAACAATTCTCTCTTAGGTCAGTCCCATAGGGTATTTGACTGAGGGTCTATTCTGATGGGGCTAACTGAGGGTTCAGAGGTTTCAGTCCATGGTCAGCTGACTCCATTGCTCTAGGCCTGAGGTGACAGAGAACATCACAGCAGAGGGAAATGACACCTGGGAAAAAGAGAAAGAGAGAGAGAGAGAGAGAGAGAGAGAGAGAGAGAGAGAGAGAGAGAGAAAGGCATCCGGGACAAAACATAACCCCAAAAGGCACACACCCCCAGTGACCTACTTCCTTTAGTCTCACCCTGGCTGCCTTTCGGTACCACCCAGTTAGTTCATTCAGATTTTTAATCCATCGAATGAATGAATGCACTGATTAGGTTACTTACAGCTTTCATAATCTAATCATTTCACCTCTGATTATTTCTGCATTGTCTCACACATGCGCTTTCAGGGGACACCTCTTGTGTAAATCATAACAAGGGAGATTTGAGCATCCTCATGATGCTCCTCCTGGAAAGAAACGCCCCAAAGAGGTTGATCTCCACTACCTTGTTTCAGCCCTCCTGGACATTGGTTATGTTTTTAGATAGAATTTCCTTCTTAGGGCACTGTATTCCTTAGGCCAATATCACTGGGTCAAGGAAGCATGGGTCCAGGAAGTCTGCTATTGATTGGTGTTTGAAAAGCAGAAGGTAAGATCCATCCACCTCCTCTCACACTACTAAGTCCTGCATCACAGAGAAGACAACCCAGCCTCTGGCCTTTCGTTCTAATTGACTCTGAGTCTCCCCACTGCTGACCTCTGAAGACAACAAGCTGTGGCAGCTCAGTCATTGAAGCCCTGATTAATGAGCTTTTCTGGAGCTCTGTAGTTGCCACCTGTCTTGTACCTTGAGCAAGACACCTTTCTGACCAGGCGTTGTTCTTCCTCAAAACAGGGCCAGAGCAAGCTGCCCAGCTGACCTCTGAGGCCAGCATCTTCGGCAAGCAGCAGAATCACTCCCACCTTTATTACTCCCTTTGAAACCTTCCAGAATGAACTCACATAAACCATTGCTTGCAGAACTGGCCAGCGAGTTTTTTTTTAATGACTCCGCTCCTGGGCTCTAAGGAGAGTGCACATTTTCTCAAACTTAAATCTTCTAAATTGGAGTTGCCACCTTTAAAGGGTAATTTGACCTAATGTCCTTGCCGGTCAAAGAAACTTCTTCCA
This sequence comes from Tamias sibiricus, assembly GCA_025594165.1. NCBI lineage: Eukaryota > Metazoa > Chordata > Mammalia > Rodentia > Sciuridae > Tamias > Tamias sibiricus. Next base: position 37,348,944 of record CM046672.1, read on the forward strand.
AATGCAGAAGAAAAATTAACACCTTCCTTTTCAGACACTGGATGAAAGAGGCCACAAATAGGTCAGAATATTGGCTCAAATCTAATTGTCTTTTCATTTTATGTTCATAGATGGAAAAACCTGCACAATGTCTAGCCCTTCTACCTCCTCAAGCTGCCTATTCTCTAACTTGTCAATCAAGTGGACGTGACTGGGAACCTCTGGATCCTCCAGGCTGAGCCTGCCTGCCCACCTAGGCAGATGTGGTTGGTCCCTCCAGAAAAGCCATACTCTTGCAGAAACATCAACTCCAGAGCAGTTGGAGAGCCACCATAAAGGCAGGACAAAGTGTCACTACATTGTTCCCTGGAACGTGAGCCTTTCTGCCCTGGGCTGTGCACTCAGCCGGGCCAGCCCCATTGCTCATGTCACAGCAGATGGTGCACCCCCGGATGCTGTGGGAGGTAGAATGGAAATGAAAAAACACCCCTGAGCTGGAAGAATGTGCTCTCTATTGGGGACCCAGGGTACAGTCCTAGGGAAATGACTTTCAGACAGTAAAGGCAAAAGAACGTGAGCTCTAGGACCTACAGCCAGACTCCCTGGGTTCAAATCCTATCTCTGCATTTTTTTTTTTTTTTTTTTGTGGTACCAGGGATTGAACTCAGGGGCACGCGACCACTGGGCCACATCCCCAGCCCTTTTTTTGCATTTTATTTAGAGACAGGGTTTCACTGAGTTGCTAAGTGCCTCGCCATTGCTGAGGCTGGCTTTGAACTCGCGATCCTCCTGCCTCAGCCTCCCAAAGTGCTAGGATTACAGGCGTGCGCCACCGCGCCCGGCTCTATCTCTGCATTTTAATGGTGACACCTTGGGGTAGTTACAAGGACTAAAAAATCGGAATGTGTAAAATATTTGGAACACTATTGATTGACACATTCTTATTCAAACGTAACCATGCTGCATCACTGCCCCCTCAACCCCTTCCTCTCCAGGGGAACAAGGTCCAACCTCCCCTCACATAACCTGAACACCTCACGTTATCTATGACTGCGGCCTCAGTTTTCCGCACTCTCTTCCTTGCTCACTCCGCCTGTCACACCAGCCTTCTTGCTGCTCAGATGCAGAGAACTTCCTCCGGCCTTGCTACCCTACTTTTCTGTTCTTCCATCTAGAACCCTCTCCCCAGCCCACCGCCCTCTCTCCATTCTCTTGACATAATGCCTTAACCTTATTAACCAAAGCCCACCTGACCACTTTATCTAAAATAAGAATGAACCATCCTTGCCATCTCTCCTCTTACCTTGATTTGTCTTTTTTTATAGAATACCCCTTCCTGGAATCATATCATTTATTTGTTTACTGTTCACTATAGTATCCCCAGAGGTGAGAAGAATAGAAGTGAAGGTTTGCTGATGAACACGTGATGTATGAGAACTCAACAAGCGCTAATCACCTCGCTGAGTATGGCAGGTGCGTGGGGTGTCCTGCCTCCCCGGGCCCAGCCCATTTCTGCCTTCACCCACAGCTGGGTGGATGGTCCCACAACAGCCTCACCTCACCTGGAGCTGGCTTCCTGTCATCTCAAGCACTCACAGCCTTCTTTTTCTGACCCAGGATTTTCTCCAATGCTCTAGGCTTCCAAGCTTTGTCCCTTAGTGTGACGTTGATGTCCCTAGGGGAAAACTACAACCGCTGGAGGCAGGAGCTGCTGTTGCTCAGTGCATCCAGACTTCAGGAAGACAACCATAGATGTTCTGTGGGCTTCTTGGGAGGTCCTGGCAGAATCCAGGCCTCGGTGCAAATGGCAGGGACCCCAATACCACATCTTCATAGTGTCTTTTCCTCATTCTCTTTCTCATTCACCCCAGCCTCTCTCATCTGTTCCCTGTGATCACCTTCTAAATAAAGCACCACCCCCACCCCCAAGTCCTTGGAAAACACTGAGCGCTGAATCTAAAAGCAACCTGGAGCAGGAGGAGGTGTCCAGAGCATGACCAGGCTGTGCTAGGTGAGCAGAGAGGCCTCCTGGAGGAAGCAACTCTTAATTTCTTTTCTGCAGAGAGGAATCTAGAATGGCAAATCAGAAGAGCCCTCTGGGCTATGGGTTTTTGTGTCATGCACAGCACAGTTATGCCAGGGCAGTGGGGAAGGTTGTAGACAGGCTAAAGAAAGTACCCAGAGACAGCATGGGAGACATATGGTTCATCAGGGAAAGCTTACAAGAGATCAGCAATTTCTCCAAGAATAGTTCAGTGATGACAGGCTGGCTGATAGCACTTTCATCCCTCACACTGTTTTGTCCAGTGATGGCCAGCTAGACGGAGGACACCTTTTCTTTGCATAGTGCCCTCAGTCCTACGCCAGTCCTCACACAGGAGTTTATATGTTAGGTTGCAGAAGCTGTGACATCATCAGCTAGCTTGCTTAGTTTGCTTGTATGACCAGCATCCCAAGGAGGAACTGTCCTGGTGTACATGCAAGAGAGTAACTTTCCACAGATAATACTAACTTATCTCAGTTCCCAGTGTGCATAAGACCAAGCCCGTGCCCTTCAAGATAATACACATCTAAACTCTCCAATCCAGACTTGATCTCATTGTTCCTTACCCTGGTGAGATTTTGGACAACAGAAAGGAGGCATTCAGGGACGTGGTGTCTTGCTGTCCCCTTTGCTCTGGAATGATACAAGTTTTCAGCTCCCAAACAGCCTAGAAGCTGAGTCCACATGGACAAGATTTCGCCCTGGTTAAGATGGTGACCGTAGCTGCTGGGCTTCCTGCTTTCCATCCTCAGCCCTTCCTCAGAGAGACAGGATTTATAAGAATGTTTTTGCCTTCCTAATGAAAATTTAGCCTTTCAAGTCTTATTAACTCTAATGGGGAAAAAATACCTCCATTTCTTCTTTTCTGGAGGTAAAGCAATAATATTAAATGATCCAATTTACCCATTTCTAATACCACTCTGGTCACTAATGAAGATGCATCTGCAGCATAATGTGTGGTTCACACACAGGGCACCACTATTCGGATGAACAGCATGCCGATGGCTTCGTGCAGTAAGAAAACGGCTCATGCAAATTAAATTTTTGTGAATCAGGTATTGCTCTCCTCTGGACTCACATGATTGTTTAAGAATCACAGCTTCTATCTGGCAGGGCCTCAGCAGAAGTTTCCCCATGTTCCACCCCTCCTCACAGCCAGGTGGCTGATGGGCCATAATGAGAGACCAGGGAGCTCTCCTCTGTGAGGGAGAATGCATGGGCCCTGGGCAAACAAGAATTCATAGTAGTGTGTAAATAATTGCTATCTGTAATAGTAATCGGAAATATGCTACTTGCTTTACTGGTGGTATCTCATCTCTACAGTTCTTTGAGGTAAGCAATAATATTATTTTCATTTTTTTCTAACTGGGAAGGCTAAGGCTAAGAACACTGCCTAGGGTTATGCAGCCAGACAATCTGAATGTGTCACAAGAACTGCATGCACCTGTGCATATCCTGTCTACAAATGGGAACTAAAGGAGTTTGTTGTTTATTGTGTTTATTAATTCATTCACCTAATAAATTTTGAACAACTAAGAAGTTCCAGGTGCTGCATAGGCCTGGTCAATGATTCTTACCTTTGACTCACAGTCTTTGGGTGCCACTTTATGTTAAACACCTTATTTCATAGTAACCTTATCCCCCCACTTTGCAGATAAAGAAACTGAGGTGTAGAGATGTTTAGTTCTCAAATCAAGTCACATAGTTGGCAGCTAAGGAGCAGGCTTGGAACCTAGCCAGGTAGACCTTGGAGTCCCCTTCCCTACCTGGATGCTGTATCACCTCCCAAGGGGGAAATTAAAATTCAAACCTGAATAAAGAAAATGCAGTATATATACCTAATGAAATATTAGTCAGCCACAAAAAAGAATGAAATTATAGCATTTTCCAGTAAATAGATGGAACTGGAGGCTATCATTCTAAGTGAAATAAGTCAATCCCCCCCCCCAAAAAAAATGCTAACACACAATAAGCATGGGAGAGGGAAGAATAGAAGTTCATTGATTAGACAAAGGGGAATGAAGGGAAGGGAGGAGAGATGGGAATAGGAAAGACAGTAGAATGAATCAGACATAATTTTCCTATGTCCATATATAGATACATGACCAGTGAAACTCCACATTATGTACAACCACAAGAATGGGATCCTAATTAGAATAAATTATAGTCCATGTATGCATGTCCAAATACACTCTACTGTCCTGTATATCTAAAAAGAACAAATAAACATTTTTTAAAATGTCAAACCTGAGTCCTATGATTAAAAAACCCATTTTTGCTACTATGTCACACAAGATTCACATTTATATTTGCTTATACAGATAGATACAATATTGGGTGCATTAGTAGATGCTCAGGGCATATTAAAATGGGAACCCCAGTTCGTTTTTGTTGAAGTCTTCTATCTGGTTTAGTGCCTCTCATAAACGAGAATTATGGTCCACATTCTCCTGTGGGGGCAGGGCTTATTATAATTATTAGCATATATTTATTATGCAAACTAGTGGGTTTCATTGTAAGATCTATACAGAGATACAACATGCTTTGATCATACCCAATGTCCCTGTAACCCTCTCTTAGCCCTTCCTCTCCTCTCCCTGGTCCCTTCCTCCTTCCCTGATGGTCCTCCTACACTTGCATGTCATATTTACGCCCCAGCCCCACCCCAGATTCCACGTGAGAGAAAGCATTCAAGATTTATCTTTCTGAAGCCGGGCGCGGTGGCGCACGCCTGTAATCCCAGCACTTTGGGAGGCTGAGGCAGGAGGATCGTGAGTTCAAAACCAGCCTCAGCAAAGGCGAGGCACTTAGCAACTCAGTGAGACCCTGTCTCTAAATAAAATACAAAAAAGGGCTGGGGATGTGACCCAGTGGACGAGTGCCCCTGAGTTCAATCCCCAGTACCAAAAAAAAAAAAAAAAAAAAAAAAAAAGATTTATCTTTCTGAATCTGACTTATTTCATTTAACATGATGTCCAGTCCATTCATTTTCCAGCAAATGACATGATTTCATTCTTCTTTATGGCTGAATAATACTCCATTGGGCATATTTACCACAACTTCTTTATCTTTTCATCCATTGATAATGATAGCATCTAGGCTGATTCCATCACTTGGATATTGTGAATAGTGCCATAGTAAACGAGGGTATCTTTTGTATGCTGACTTTGATTCCTTCTGTTTTATACCCAGGAATGGGATAACCGGATCATACGATTGTTCTATTTTTTGTGTTTTGAAGAACCTCCATACTGGTTTCCATAGTGGCGGTACTAATTTACAAGCCCACCAACAGTGTATACAGTTTACTTTTTTTTCCTTTACATCCTCACTAGCATTTGTTATTTTTTTTTCCTTGGTAATAGTCATTCTGACTGGGGTGAGAAAGTCTCAATGTAGTTTTGACTTGCATTTCCCTGATGGCTAAAGATGTAGAGCATTTTTTCCTATATTTACTGGCCATTGGTACTTCTTTTGAGAAGTATCTGTTCAGCTCATTTGCCCATTTATTGATTGGATCACTTGTTCTTTTGGTGTTAACTTCTTTGAGCTCTTTATGTATTCTGGATATTAATCCTCTGTCAAATGAGTAGCTGGCAAAGATTTTCTCCCTTTCTATAGACTGTCTTCACTCTGCTGATTGTTTCCTTTGCTTTATAATTTGATGCAATTCCATTTGCCAGTTCTTGCTATTATTTCCTGAGCTATTGAGTCCTATTCAGGAAATCGTTGCCTGTATGAGTATCTTGAACTGCCTCCCCTATGTTTTTCTCTAGTAGTTTCAAAGTTTCAGTTCTTTGACCCATTTTGAGTTGATTTTTGCACAGGGTGAGAGATAGGGATCTGGTTTCAATCTTCTATAGTGGAGGTCCAGGTTTCCCAATACCATTTGTTGAAGACATTGTCTGTTCTCCAACATATGTTTTTGGCTCCTTTGTCTAGAAGCAGATGGTTGAAGATGCTTGGACTCAACCCTAGGTTCTATGCTCTATTCCATGGCTGACCCATGTTCTTTACACACCTTTTGTTCTGTTCTCCCTGGAAACATGCCATGTTACAGTAAAAATAATGGTTTCCACAGATGTCTGGGGAAAAAAACTGATCCACATCAGAGAGAGATACAAACCAAAACTTTCACTTGTTGAGGAGTGAATCCATGTCCCAAGAACAAGGCAAGAGAAATGAGGTGGCTCGTTGAACTCAAGCCCTGTGCACTTGACCTGGCTTTGGATAAATCTTGTCCCATAAGCTATAAGCTGCCTTGGTAGTCCCAGTTTTTCCAGCAGGTCTGCACACATTCCTTTCTAATTCAGCATCTGTTGTAAACTCCAAGTGAGCTCCATTTCAAATGGTAAGATGTGAGGAGAACAAATCAAAGATGAAAAATTCATCTCCAAATATATTTATTTGTAATGATACATGAGTCTGGTGTTGAAGGGAAACAGTTCTCTAAAAAGAAAGCTACCCATCATGATGTGAGTTGTCGGGAGGCTAACTCAGCAGCAGAAGAGGCACAGGATTTTCTGCATATTAAATGCACAATCAAAGAGCCATCTGCCCCAGATGATAATGATGGAAATTGACAGACAATTCCATTAAGTATAATCTTCAAATTGAGACTTTCAGGAACAGCATGCAAGAAGAGGGTATGTTAAAGATTTATTATGCTTATGAACTATTTTAGTACAATTATTCAAAACAGACTGAGAGTAAATTATTTTCTAAAATGTACTTGAAATGAGTGTGTACATTTAGGCTTTTAAAGCATATGCATTTATTAAAGAGCTCCCAACATCCTGGCATTTTATCTGGCAGGCAATTTGTATTTTAAAATGTCAGCAAAGTATTTTTTTGTTTAGGGATATTTTTAAGCATTTCTTTAAGAAATGGAAAACAAATCACGACTGGCAATTCTGTAAAATTACATCTGGAAGGACGTTGAACTTGGGGATATGTTCTACCTGTTTTATAAGCAGCGCTATATGAAGCAGTGGAGGCCCTTGGTGTATTTGAAATCTTGATAGGAAGTAAGACAGATGGGTACTCATATCTTTATAAATGATTGATAATGCCCTAATCTCAGGCTTTAGCTACACTTTTGTGCCATAATTCAGGCTAAAATTCACTCTTTTTCAGTCTGTCCTCCCAGCAGTCCTTCATACCCCTTTGTTTCTGCAGAGAGATTTGCACATCTCCCATTACCACCTTTGCTCCCTGACTTTGATCTTGCAGGATTTCAGAGTGATGCAGCCTATTTTTCTCCACTTCTGAAGAGGCATCCCTAAAGCCTTTGGATCTAATATGTACAATTGTGCTGTTGAATCTGGTCCACGTGCATGCCCTCCCTTCTGAAAGCCTGCCCTTTTCATGGGGGAGACTGGGACCAGAGGGAGGGGAAGGGCTGTGCGCTGTTTCTGCTCTTTCCACCAAAAACATTCATGAGACTCTTGTGCAATCCTATCCTCAGCTCCTGTACTGTCAAGGAAAGGAGAACCACTCTCAGGAGCAGGCCTTTCTGGAAAGCTTTTGGAGGCTTCTCATTGGCTCTAAAAGAAGCTATCCTAGAATCAAATATCCGCGTCACCAGGAGAATGAAGAGGGCAAGTAAAGTAAAGGCAGTTGTATCACAGAGATGGATATGAAGAATGAGCTGGATTATTCATTTTTTGTTTAATATTTAACAAACCAAGGCTCTCCACTTGCCAAAACTACTCCCCAGGTGTGAGTCTGGCCCAGATGGAATGGGAGGTTTCTTTTCCCCACGGCACCATCTGATTTTTATTGTTCTCTTTGCAACACTTGAAATTGCCATACACTCCAAATTTACTCTCTTCTCTATCAATCCTAGTATACCAAAACTCGGCCAGTTCTTTACTCTGCCCTTGAGTTAAATGCATTCCCAGTTATTGAAATAGTTCAGAGCATTTCCCATGGAGTTAGCAAGTCTCCTGATGACTTCAGATGCAGGGAAGTGACGGAGGCTTGTGATCAAATCAGAAAAAGCTAATGGACACAGTGCAGAATTCAATTGTGGAAACTGAGGCCCAGAAAAAGCAACTGAAGCAAGGTCATATGGTCACCATGCAACAGTTCTGGGGTCAGCCAGCGGGAGTTATCTCATCCCAGTGCGGGAGAGGGGAGGAGGGGCGCTGTTTCTCCAAGGGAAATTCATGACTTTGGTAGGCAGAAGGAGGGCGCTAGAGGGCTTTTCTTCCTTCGGCTGCTTCTCAATTCTCTTCAGCTCAAAACAATCCTCATGCCATATTTTGGGCATATTTGGGGCAGCACCCTCCAATCCCCTTCCGTGTTAGTGATCATGCTAACTGATTAATCACAGAGGCGATCCACTGTATAAAAAAATTCTCTTTACCCAAACGCTGCTACTACAGAACTCAATTTTCCCTTTCACCGCCATGGGATTTAGTGTGCCCACTTAATATTCTATTGCTGAAATTTTTATTCCCCCTATTTAAATTTAAGAACAAATACAAGTGCAGCTGCCATTCCTTCTTCCCCAAGCGCTCTCGGAGACATCAGATGGGGTTTTCTTTTGCCCTTGGTGAATTGACACATAGATAAGGAAGGGGAGGGGGTCGAATAAGAAATGAAAAAGGAAAAGAACTTGAAAGGAAGACACCAGGAGCGGGGGGGGGGGGGGGGGGGGGGGGGGGGGGGGGGAGTTCCATATGATCCCACGTTCCCATCCAGACAGAACTTTAAAATACCATTGAACGCAACCCTTCTTATTACATGTGGGCAAACAGGCACAGGAGGGACAGGCATGGGGACAGAGACAGGCTATGAACCCAGGATCCTGTTTTCCAAACTGCCCTTCCCTCTTCATTCTGCTCCGCCCTCCCACACACCCTCTCGCTAGTTAATGTCAGGTGATTTTGAAATCTGCGCTCACAGATTCCTTCCTCCATGTTCTCTGACCTCGAGCTTCCGGCTCTGTCCAGGTTCCCCTGAGGGCTCTCTCGGAGCACCTGCTGGAGTCTTGCCTCCCACCTCCTCATCCTCCACCGAGACACAGGCCACACCGTCTGCACCCCAGAACACAGGAGTCAGCCCAGCGGGGCAAACAGAGCATGTGCCGTAGGTGGGAAGCTTTTCACTCTAGCAAAGGAGCATCTCCATACAGCTCATTCATAAAGCAACGGACAGAAATAGTTTCCATTCATGCATCTTTCAATAGCAAGATTCATTAAAGGGAATTCTGTTAATTGCGATGTTCACTCCTGCAGAGTCAACGTGGCTTTTTCTCTCTAGTGGGCTCCCTCTTTCAAGGCAAGTGCTGGAGAGGACAGAACTAATAAGCAAATTCCATGAATTGTTCTTGCTCTTTATTTTTTTTCTAACACTTGCTCTTATCACCCCAGACATACTTTATGTGGAACAAATTGATTAAAACATAAAACGAGGATTCACTTTCCGTTAGGCTCCGTGGTGCGCAGTTATTGGGATGTAAAAAGATCCAAGTGGCTTAACTAAATCCAAAAAAAAAAAAAAAAAAAATTCCATCTCATACTGTCTTATCTTCAGCTCTAAAGTTTAAGCTCCTTGCTGAGAAGGGTGAAGAAAGAGAACTGACATTTATTGAGTTCCTACCATATGCCAAGCACTGGGAGAAGCAACTTTCATCACCAAATAGCACATATTTGAATACCAAGGAATGGGGGAGACTGAAATGAAAATAATAAAAATAATAAACAACTATCTGCTGTTATGGATTTTGCATTCCAAGAGGAGACAGACAGGAGGCAAATAATCATATCACATAATGTCAGATAGGAATTATGGCTGGGAAGAGAAATAAAATAGGTTGAAAAAATAGGAGCAATGGGAAAGCCAGGCATGGTGGCCCATACCTGTAATCTCAGTGACTTGAGAGGCTGAGACAGGAGGATCACAAGTTTGAGGCTGGCCTCAACAACTTAGCAAGACCCTGTCTTAAAATAAAATATAAAAAGGGCTGAGGATGTAGCTCAGTGGTTAAGTGCCCTGGGATTCAATCCCTAGTACCAAAACCAGAAAGAAAGAATGAAAGAACAAAGGAAGGAAGGAAGGAAGGATATTTTAGGCTGGAGAGCAGAAAAGGAGGAAAGGGTTCTCTAGGAGGTGGCCCTGGAACAGAGGCCTGAATGATGTACCAAAGGCTTGTTGCTACTAGGAGGAAATGTCCTAATCAGAGGAACTAGCTAGTACATAGGCCCTATGGTGGGAAGGTTTGGGGTGGAAGGAGGTAGCCAGCATATTGGGAGTACAAGGACGAAGTAACAGAGATAGGCAAGCGCCAACTCATGGAGCCATGCTATGAATGCTTCCAAATTTTGTAACAGCTGTTTGGAAGGTTTTGAGTAAATCTGATTTACTTCATAATTGGTTGCATCTCACTTCATCTTCAAAAGTTCCTTAAGGGATGAGCAGCGCTAATCCTACTTTCCAGATGTAGGGATTGGGCATTGGAGAGATTAAACTTCTTGCCCACATCATGGAACTTGTGTATGGCAGCTTTGTGATTCCAACTCAAGAGGGCTAAATCCAAACCCCACAATTTTCACACCAACCCATGCCATCTGAGGACAGGAACTGGGCCATGCATGATTCTGAAATACCATCACAGCAGCCAGCCCATGGCTACAATCTGGTGGTATTTTGTATATGAATATCTATACAAAAACTCAACTCTGCCAAATTCCTGGGATGTGCTGGGCATTTGGGTCACAGAGGAGGCAGATATGGAGAGCAAAATTTTAAAAATATTTTGTATTAGTTATTGATGGACCTTTAATGATTTATTTGTTTATAAGTGGTGCTGAGAATCAAACCCAGTGCCTCACACATGCCAGGCAAGTGCTCTGCCACTGAGCCACACCCCCAGCCCAGCAAAAGGATATTTTACAATCAAAAAGAAAATGAAAAAGAATTCAGATATGTTGAACTGTGTTCTGTTTGGGACAGTATCCTTTTGGGGAGAGACATGATTATTTTCTGGCATTTCAATTTTTACCCCATTTGATATTTTAAATTAGATCTCCTACATAGACATCTGTGTGCCTGCACACACATCAACTCTGAAACAATCAGTTTGCTCTTCAGTCCCAGGGTCTATTGAAAATGACATCCTTTAAAATTGAGCTGAGTTTTGAGTTTCCTAATGGCTAGTCACATACATGCATCCTGTCATGAGTAAAATACAAAAGTATCTGTGGTCTTTCTCCTTCCCATGCCCAAAATCCCACCATGGAGCAGTAGCTTTCTTCCTCTTTTTCCCAGGGCTGAACTGAGAGAGAAAAAACCATTTTCAGGTTAGTTAGTGCATACCTATGCCCCACTGCAGACTCTGCCCCAGCCCCACCCAGCACCCCCAGGCTAGTCCCTTGCAGTCTTTCATGGAATAATGGTGAATAAGCACAGATGCACCCATGTGCCAGGCTCTCCTCCTGGCCGGAGGTACCATGGTCCCAGAAGCCTCACAGACTTGCCAGGGAGCAAGGCTGAACACATCCTTATGCAACCTGAAATCATGGAAGGGCACCAAAGGAAACAAACTGGAAGTTCTAGAAGCTTCCAGCAGTATCCTGCCCTCATCTGGGGTGTAGGCATGGAAACCTTCTCCAATTAATAACATGGAAGGACAAATGGCATTAAGAAGAAGTGACAGAGGAGCGTGCCAGGCTAGGCACTTTCAAGAGGTGCTGGGAGGCCTGAAGGAGGCTGGTGTGACCCCAGCACAGTAGGGGGAGGACAGTGGATAGGAGGCAGGGACTTTCAGGATACAGCCTGGGAATCTCCTATGGCACCCCCAGACACCCACCAGCAGGAGTGTTGGCTCAGCCCCCAGAGCAGACATCACAACAAACAAGTGAAAACAGACTCAGGAAATCCTAAAAACTCCCAGGGTGTCTAGACACACAGTTCTATAATCCTGCTAGGTGACATTATAATCCTGCCAAGAAAGCCATTAGCATCACCTCCCTGGGGAGAGGAACTCCAGGTGAGGCTCTAGGTGAACCTGGCCGGGAGAACAGCCATTTACATCCTGGGGCTCTCGGAACCTCTGAAATGAGAAGCAGTCATTAGCACAGCGAGCGGCCCTCATCCCTCCTTCCCCATAATAACACAGTCACCAGAGGACGGAAAATTACCCTGACATCTCTCTATCTCCAAATTGCACTTTAGAGACGGGCAGACAGCCCCCGAGTGAAAAGCTCCCGACTAGACTTGCAAGCCAAGGACTAATAAATAACCCTGAAATACACAGTCTGACGGCAGCTTTGCTCTGTGGCTCGTGGCTTCTGCCCTCAGAAGGACCGTGAATCACAGGGCCTGACAAAAGGCATCAGGAAAGTGGTGTCTGCCCAGTGGGTCGAGGACCTGCAAATTAACCCCAGGATGGTGCCCGCTCAGGCCAAGTCTAACCTCCCAGAAAGGAGCAGGCCTGGAGGAGAGGCCTCCCCGGCGTGGAAGAATCAACCTCAGCCCACCAAGGCCAGAGAGGAGCCATCCAGCCTCCAAGGAGAGTTCTGTGATTCACAGGATCCAAGAAGGCAAATGAGATTTTTTTTCAAGTGGTGATTGAAAATGCTCATTAGGAGTGAGAATGTGCAGTGTTAAGTGAGCCCAATTGAAAGGTGCGAAATGTTCATAGTCTGCATTTTTCTTTCTCAGTCAAAAACACTCTGAGATTTGCCAAAGCACTTTTGCAATCATTTGTAAATTGGTCTGCCAGGGCGTCTATGAGAATGTTAAATGACAAGAAGAAGAAATCAATATCTCATCGCTGACGCGGGGGTGGGCATCCATGTGAGAAACAAGATTCAAAGCACCGATAGAAGGATGCAAAGATGTCGATCTCCTGAGATGAAAAAATAGTTAAGCAAAAGGTGACAGATGCCCCACTAGAGAGACTGATCTAAATAGCTAATGCAAGTAAATCAGCATAAGGCAGCTATAGATGTGGGAGCTTGTTGTAAAATTCAGATCTTGTCAGGGACTATTGATAAGAATCACATCAAATGACATTATCAAGATTAAATTAGTTCACTCTTAAACAATGGTTGCAAACTTTTTAAAATATTTTTTATTTGTTCTAATTATACATATATACATTATAATACATGACAGTAGAATGCATTTTGACACATCATACATAAATGGAGTACAACGTCTCATTCATCTGGTTGTACACAGTACAAAGTTACACAGGTCACATAATCATGTATGCACATAGGGTAATAATGTCCAATTCATTCTACTATCATTCCTAACCCCCTCTCCCCTCCCCTCCCTTCACTCCCCTCTGTCTAGTCCAAAATATCTCTATTCCTCACTTCCTATTGTGAATTAGCATTGGCATATCAGAGAAAACATTTGGCCTTTGGTTCTTTGGGATTGACTTATTTCACTTAGCATAATATTCTCCAGTTCCATCCATTTTAGCAAATGCCATAATTTAATTTTTCTTTAAGCCTGAGTAATATTCTATTGTATATTTATATACCACAGTTTCTTTATCCATTCATCTGTTGAAGGTCACCCAGGTTGGTTCCATAGTTTAGCTATTGTGAATTGAGCTGCTATAAACATTGATGTGGCTGCATCACTGTAGTATGCTGATTTTAAGTCCTTTGGATATAAACCTAGGAGTGGAGTGACTGGATCAAGCAAAAAATTTTGATGTGAACAATAAAGAACATCTTTGTGACATGAATAAACACATGAACAATTTTGGAAATAGGACATATGCAGAGTTTAGTACAAAATCTGTGTTCTAGGAGAGGTACTGCATATGAGGGTAGGGACCTGCTACATGGAGCCAATAATTGTTAGCAATTATTAGGTATGGACTGTGTACCAGGTACTATTGTGAATAGTTTTGTCTTTATTATTGTTGTTTGTGTGTTCACTTGAAGATCCCTCTAAGTGTGAAGATTATAATTTTGTAGATGTGGAAACTGTGGCACTCTCAGAGAGGTTAACTATCTTCTCCAAAGTCACACAGAAAATCAGAGCTAGGATTCCAGTTTCAGTTTCAGAGCTATTGCTATGTGATTCTATTTTTCATAACTCTCAATCAATTTGGCCTGGAAGAAAGGGTGAGGGGAGGGGATTAGCTGATGTTTCCATTAGAACAAGAAAGAAATAGCTAGAGAGCTTTACCTAAGCAAACTCTTTTTCTAGGGAGAGAGAGAAAATGGTCATCGTTTTGGGAATGCCACTACCAAGGCTATCTTTCCTTTCCATGCCATTTCAGAGGCTTCAAGATTTTGACTGGAACTTCAAAGAGAATCCCGGGTTTTCTCTAAATACAATTATGTTTAGCTAAATAAACAAATTGGATAGCAAGGGAAGGAACAATCAGTTTCACATGTTTTTCTCAAGAAAAGAAAATTCTGCTAAGTAGTCATTCGAAATATTTTTAAATAATTACACAGCAACAAGCCCAAAAGCCAAAACATTCTTTTCAGGATGTTCTGACTTCTTTTGCATTTCTACCTCCTGGAATAACAAATCATCTACCACCCCTCCTCTTCTCTGTTAGAGAAGCACAAACACTCCTATCCCTCTCAGCAAGTGAAGTTTTCCCTGAAATATTTTTCTCAAACATTGCAAAAGCTAGTAATCAGGTCCTTAAGAATAAAACAGTACTCCCCCACCCCACCCCCTTTTTGGCTTGTAGCTTTATACCAGTAATATATTCTTTTCCCTTCTGAATAAATATATGAGTAGAAAACTCCTTCCAAATAACAAATGGATCATTTTTCTTGTTTCACTAGAGAAGAAAGTTCGGGAGTAATTGTTGATAGAACTGTCGCCAGCAGATTCCACCAGTAGATGCCAGCGGTCCTATTCTCTGTGTCCTTAATGGACACGTGGCTTTTTTCTTTCTTTCTTTTTTAATGGGTCCTTTGTTATCCAAACCTGTTGGCAGGGGATGAGGGTATTAAGTCCGTTAATTGTGTTTGGATGCCACAGTCCTCATAATTTGTGAGCCAGCGGAGGATGGTAAACTTGGCTGGAGGAAAGGGTCTCCGGCAGGGGAAAGAGGATTAGAGAGTTTTGTAGAAAAGCACTGAAAGAGAGCTCACTGCTCCAGTGGGCCAGGTGTGAGCTGAATGGTGACACTGAGAAGGCAGGCCTGCCAGCCCAGGCGCCCTGGCTCAGTGGGCTCTGTCCCTCCTGAAATCATGGCACACTCCCCCCACCTCGGAGTCTTTCTCTTCCATTTCTCTGCAGTTTCCTTAATCATTCAGAAAACCTTTTTCTTCGGCCCCCCACACCCCTTCCTATCTCCTATGTCTCTGTCTCTCCCCTCTCCCTTTTGTCACTAATGTCTTATAGGATGCACTCCATTTGGCTGGCATTTCCCCCCCAGGGAATTGATGTGCAATCTTTTGTTCTTTGAAGCTGTTTTTGTTTCCAAGAGACAAAATACCTACTTTGTGTCATGTTCTCTTGTGTGTGACTAATGATTACAGAACAGTTATGAGCTGTACATTTGTATTCTTAGAAAGCTTAAATTAGTACCATTTTTAATGTAACAATTGCATTAGCATACAATGTTTGCGCCTAAATCATAACATGTGAAAGCAAATTAAAGGGCTTAAATTATAGATGTCCATTGACCACTAAACCATTAGAAAATAGAGACTAGTAATTCTCATTGCAAAACACTGCACTATTTCTGTTGCCTGTGAGATTCTAAGATGACTTCCTTTGCCTTCTTTTTTTTTATATACCTTTTATTTATTTACTTATTTTTATGTGGCGCTGAGGATCAAACCCAGCACCTCGCATGTGCTAAGCGAGCACTCTACCGCTGAGCCACAACCCCCAGCCCCAATTTCCTCTGCCTTCTAAAAACAAGAAATATCTGGATGACAGAAAATAGCAAATATCAAGGCTGATCATCTCACTTGATCCCATTTCCAATACACAATCTAATTAAGAAAAAAGACAATATATAAATAACAACACATATTTGGTAAAACATAGAATTACTTTCTATATTGATTCTCTTGACATTTTGATAAACCAATTAATATTAGAGTGTTAGCTTTCTGTCACTGTGACAAACTACCCATGATAATGAACATAAAAAGAGGAAAGGTTTACTTTGGCTTATACTTTTAGAGGTTTTAGTTCATGGTTGCTTTGGGGTTATGGTGAAGCAGTACATTATGACAGAAGCACATTGAAGAGGAAACTGCTTACCTCTTGATGTCTGGGAAACAAAGAGAAAGAGGAAGGGGCTGGGCCTCCAGTATTCCCTTCAAGGAGACCCCCCAGTGACCTAACTTCCTTCCACTAGGCCTCACCTCTTAAAAGTTTTCCTACTTCCCAATAGAACCATCGGCTGGTGACCAAATCTTTTAACATGTGGGCCTTTAGACACTTATCCAAACATGGTGCACTTATCTAACCACAGTAATTGGTCATAAAATAAAAGGATTTTAAAACTTTGTGCTTTTCTAAGCATGTTGGCATGCATCTATAGTACAGCTACTGGGGATGTTGAGACAAAGGATCACTTGAATCCAAGAGTTCAAGGCCAGCGTGGGCAGCATAGCAAGACTCCATCTTATATATACAACAACATTGAATTAAAAAAAAAAAAAAAAAAGGGGAAAAGAAGGAAAGAATGGGAGGATACTGGATTGGTCAATGAATGAATGGTAAATGGAGGGCTGTAGATGGCTTGATGGATGGTGGATATGAGCAGACTCTTGCAGTCAGATCATCTGAGCAACATCATCAATAGGTTTGCTCATTTCCAATTAAACTAGGGCCTGCTCTGCACGAGACATAAAGATGGTGGATGTTTTGCAACAAAGACGTAGAAGATGTGGCCCGTGCCCTCAAAAACGTCACAATCTAATTAGGAAATAAGACAATATTTAAACAACAGCACACATCTGGTGAAACATAAAATTATATGGCAGAAACTGTTCAAGAGAAAACTTGGGTGGAGAGAAGCATAAAAGAATACCAAGGAAGGAATGGAGCACTCAGAGGAGAGCTTGTCGGGGAGACCTGACTCAAGAAGAGTTTAAAGGACAGATTAAGTTTGATGAGTGGAGTGAAGAAACTGTTTCCGGAAAGTAAAAACTGAAACGGTGGCACCAAATGCTTCTCTCCTACCAGTGGCCATCCGTTGTTCTACAGCTTTCAGCAAGAGGCACTGTGACTTCATGTTTCCTTTAACTGTGCATCAGCCCCTAGCCCAGAGTCTTGCACAAAAGAGAAGCTCAATTAATACAAAGTGAATGAATAAGTTGAATAATGAATGAAGAGTTATACCCCAAATTCCGGTGTATGGTCTCTCTCTGGGATTCTTGGCATAAAATGATGTTCAACTAGAGCTTTACATAGATTACATCAAACTAGATTTTTTTTTTCTTACATAAAAGAGCCCTGAGAGTGAGTTTATCATATGGATTAGTAATAAGATGATGAAATAAAACTTATACTTCGGCAATAATGAAGACAAATCAGTTTCTTTGCATTTTCCAACCAGAATCCTTTCATATTTGAAATGAAAAGAAAAGGGCCAAGGGGGGAAATGGAACCATGCTTTGACACAATCTAAATTAAATAGCTTTACGCCCAGCTTTTTGGAAAAATCAAACCTAATAATATTTTGCCCACAGATTGTTCTTCGAGAGGATAATAACAAATCACTCCACTGGCTTTAGCCTTGCAACCAGCAACGTGCAGTAATTTAATTAGTTGATGTGCCATGTCAGCGATTTAGAGTAGTAGTCACTTCAATTGTCTACTCTATGAAGTTAGAGGAAGCTGGACTGGGAAGTGTGACTGCCTCCAAGGTGACTTGTCCCAGGCCGTGGTGAGAGGATAATGGGGGAAAAGGAAGAATGCTGTATGTAGTCTCTGAGAAGATCTTGCCTGCCTCAGGGCCTTTGCATTTGGTGTTCCCTCTATTTTGAAGGCCTTGCCCTTAGTGGGCCAGCCTTTCCTCATTTACTCACTTCCCTCAGGCACCTGCCCAAATGTCATCCCAGGAGAATTTTCTAGATCATTCTAGCCATTTTACTATCTCCTCTCCCATCATGATCTCTGTTACTCTATATCCCCTTACTCTATTTTATTTTCTCCAGTAGCACTTATTATCACATGAAATAAATTGTTATTAGCCACCTCCTGGAAAACTAGATGGGGGTGAGAATCTTATCACTTGTCCATCACATTTGCTATCATTCAAGGCTGGAACAATGCTGGCACAGAAGGCCCTCAATATTTCTTTAATGAATGAGGGAATGGATTTATTGGGGTTTTGTTTTGCATAGTTAAACCTCCTTAAAGAGCTAAGCTGAAAGCGAGAGCTATATTAAGACTTGAAGTTAACCTTTATTGAATACCTCCTGTGTGAAGCATTTTATTATTTACCTTACCTTCATCAATTCATCAAATTCTCACAAGACTATGATATTAATAGTATTATTGTCCCTTTTATGAGTGAGCAAACTATTAAAGTCAGCCTACGACCTGTTGCAGAAAGATTACATACAAGGGGGCACTATAGTTAGGATCATCCCCTTGGCAGCCTATGATGAAAGTAAAGAATCCACTTGAGTAGATGATGATGATGATAATGATGATGATGGTAATGATAGTGGTGATGGTGATGGAGTGATGATAGTGGTGAGGATGAGGGTGATTATGGTGATAAGCTGACAAGGTACTTAGTATGGGCTGGGGTCTGTTCTGAGTGCATTACCTGTGTTAATTCACCCTCACCACAGTTCCATAAGGTAGATACTGGAAATATCTTTGTTTTACAGAAAAGGAAAATGAGCCAGAGAGAAGTTAAACAACTTATTCAATATCTTGTAGCTATTCAGTGTCAAAGTTTACCTCCAGGGTCATATATAAATCCCATTAAAGAAAAAAGGGTGGAGGACAAAGAAGGAAGAAAGGAAGAAAGGAAAGAAGGGAGGGAGGGAGGAATTGAAAGCCTGAACAAGAGATGGGGATTAGGGCTGGGATTTGGCTCAGTGGTAGAGCACTTGCCTCATAGGTGTGAGGCACTGGATTCAATTCTCAGCACCGCATATAAATACATGAATAAAATAAAGTCCATCATATTTTTAAAAAATATTTTTTAAAGAAAGAGAGATGGGGATTGGAATCCACGTCAACCTCATGGGTCACAAGCTGGGACTCAAGCAGGAGCTGTAATCAGACTGGGCTACAAAGGATGCAAAGACAAGAGATTTACTTTTCCCTGAATAGGCTGATAAAATATTTACAGAAAACTGCTCATTGAAGAGACCATTAAAGGTGGAACCTCTTACCAAAGGGGATTTTTATACCTAATAATCACTAGATAAGTGAAAAAATTCATGCTCCACAGATTAAAAACACTCTGGGGGTGGGAGTGGGGAATGAAACAAACAGTCTCTAAAATTAAAAAGGACATGCTGGATAATCATTATGCTAAATAATGTACATGGAAAAACAAACAAAAAATTGCCTAGTCCCTTGCATTTAGCTAAAGAATTTTTTTTGTTGAATGATGTTCTTTTCCTTGCATCTAAGCTATTTCTTTTTCCACTTGAACTGCCTCAAAAAGAGTGAGTCAAAAAGAAAAGTTGCTGGGAATGGAATTCAATAATATTTAGGAAGAAGAGAAATTAAATATTATTTGATGCCTCAGTTTCTGGTTGGCAACACAGAAGTTGCAGGCAGGGGACTCGCTTGCCTAAGCTTCAGGAAGCATGCTTAATGGGTTGTGAATACTCTATGTACTCACATCTGCATGTACAATGTGAGCAAAGAGCTGGGAAAGAAGGGAAATAACAAAAAAAAAAAAAAAAAAAAAAAAAAAAAAATCTTCCAAGTCCTCTTTTATTGTTTTGAAGCAGAAAAACCAACATAAAACATAAAAAACAAATATTTCAGCTGTGCAAGAAGAGCTAGTAGTACTTAAATACAAATGAGAGGCATGGCTCTTCTGTTTTAAATAC
Organism: Tamias sibiricus; assembly: GCA_025594165.1. Taxonomy (NCBI): domain Eukaryota; kingdom Metazoa; phylum Chordata; class Mammalia; order Rodentia; family Sciuridae; genus Tamias; species Tamias sibiricus. The sequence continues at coordinate 37,368,957 of CM046672.1, forward strand.
TGAAACACTACTCAGGTCCTGCCGGCATCTGGACTCTAGTGAAGCTCCCTCACCCGTGGACCTGCAATGATGTCATTATTTAACATCACCCCCCCCCCCAGTAATTAATGTATGGAATTGGGGTGCCCACTATTAAACATGATCACAATAAGCCTTTTTTCTAGAGCCTTCCCCAGCCCTCTACTGTAGGAGCCTGTTTGGGGAGATGGCTTAAATTGCTGTTGACTATGAGCCGTGGAGATTTGGGCATTGTCGCCTTCCGTAGTCTCACGGGACTTGTCCCGGGATCTCGAGTGACTTGGCCGAGCTTGCTGATCGGGTCAGCGCCATTTTGGTGGTGTGTGCGGTGCGTGTTAGTCGTTGTTAGAGCCAGAGAGAAAAGTTATCAGAATAAAAAGCTGTTTGTGGCCGGGCGCGGTGGCGCACGCCTGTAATCCCAGCACTCGGGAGGCTGAGGCAGGAGGATCGCGAGTTCAAAGCTAGCCTCACCAATGGCGAGGCACTTAGCAACTCAGTGAGACCCTGTCTCTAATAAAATAAAAAAAAAAAAAGGGGCTGGGGATGTGGCCCAGTGGTCGAGTGCCCCTGAGTTTAATCCCTGGTACAAAAAAAAAAAAAAAAAAAAAAAAAAAGCTGTTTGTCTCCAGTTTGCTTCTAAACTTCTTCCCGCGGCTTCGTTGCTCCAAGCGGCCATCACTTCAGGCAGCAACACTCTACAGACATGATCTGACCTAGACAAAGATGATTGGGATTTCTGGAAGGTCAATGGTTCAGAGCAGTTACATATTCTACAGGGGTCTCTTGGTCCCCATTTCCATGGAGGGCAACAAATGTGGTTAGATGACTTTCTTCAGCTTGTAGACCAGGTCCCCCAGGAAGGTTCCCCCAAGCCTCTGAAGACACTGGACCTTGCATCCTTAATTAAAGCTTTACCCCTCTCTTTGAAAATCTCCCCCTGCCCTAAGTTTATCACTGCTGGTGTGCTTTATGTCACCTCCTTTTCACCAGGATTTCAACAATATCCACAGTCACAGAGTGAGGAAGGGGTAGGAAAAGACACCAGTGACCATATACCATTTTTATATCTTACAGGCCAAAGTAGGCCACCTTGTAGATGATGATTCTCTGCACAGAGACACTGATTCCCTGATAAAGGCCTTGGACCCTGTCAGACCCAGGGATCTTCACCATATAGTTTGCCAGTCTACCCCACTGTGAGTCTATTCCCCAGCATCAGTGATCAGTAGACTTCTGGCTAATCCACAGGGTAGACCAAGCAGAGGGAGGCGGCCCCAGCTGCACCTTGGAGGTCAGGGTGCTGTCAAAATCCCTCCAGAATATGACCCAGCTAGACCACCCCTCAGTAGTTCTCCTAAAGAATAAAAGTCATCAAACTAGAGTGACACAAGCAAACCCATGTTTATAGCAGCACAATTCACAATAGCCAGACTATGGAAGCAGCCTAGATGCCCATCAGTGGATAAATGGATAAAGAAAGTGTGGTATGTATATACACAATGGAGTTTTATTCAGCCATAAAGACTAATGAAATGAGGTCATTTGCAGTAAAATGGATGGGACTTGAGAACTAGAATCTTAATAATTTAAATATCAGTACTTACTATTTATTGAGCACTTCCAATGAGCCCAGAACTATACAAAGTGCTTTTTGATTATTCTATCATTTAGATTCTCACAAGACCATGAAAGAAATGAAGGAATTAGGACTCCAAAGGTAGCAGGGATTTACTCCAGCCTCACAATTAATAAAAAGTGTGTCTGGGATTTGACCTGTGGCAGATCTCACGCCAGAACCGCTATCCTCATTTGCCCTTACAGTAGAGGTTAAGAGTCCTTTTTGAGTAGCTTTGGCTCTAGAAAGAGCTGGGTTCAAGTTCCGCCCCTACACCTTACAGAATGAGGCCAGTTAAGAAGTGATTCCTCTAAATGAAGAGGTGAAGAGAAGAGGGAATGGTGGGAGAAAGAACAGACCCATTCCAGCAGTGGTGGTTCACTCATGGTCGTTCACTTATTTAAGATTGTCTGTCCTTGCCTCCTCACAGCCTGCACTGAGATGATGGGAGATGATGGCATCCTTAGAGTCCTGTAAATTAGGAGGACAAGCCAGTGATACCCAAGGCCACTCAGCACTGGGAGGAGTGCTTTGTCTCCTGCCTTCTTGAGCATCACAGGAGACTAACCTGGGTGGAGACGGAATGGGAAATGACAGGCAGGTCAAGTCAACCACAAGGTCTTTCTTTCTCTCAATCTCCTTTTTTGGATGGAGTCCAGCATACCGTCTTAAATTGGAAACCCCCAGAAGCAAATCCTGAGATGATGATTAAAGTATAAGTTGTTTATTTAGAAGATGATGCTGAAGCCAGAATTAGAGAGGTAGTCAGTATAGATAGGTAAATCAAGTCAGGTCGGATCAAGAAAGCCAATTTTGAGTGAGTCCCAGGAAGTTGGAAACTGTCCCCTGAGGGATTGAAATGTTAATTCGTTCAGAGCCCTTCCTCCACCCTTATCAAGAACCTGCCCTTGCTTTAATCTGTTGCTAAGGTAACCTGTCCCAGGAATTGTCCCTCCCTACAGGGAGCTATAAAGTTGTTAATTAATGTGTCCTGGCTGTTCCATCCTGCCCTTCCTGCTTCAGCTCATCTGCTTCTCACTTTTTGGCCATCCCACCAAGCATTTCTGGGCCTGGTCACCTATGCAGGAAGGAGAGAGATAAGGGGAAGAGAGCAGGAGAACAAAGGAAGCTTAGGACGTATAAAAAAGGCAGAACACCTCGCTTATTGGGATACCAGAAATGACCCCCTTCTCCCCCCCAGGAGAAGTCTATGTTACCCCTTTTTAAATAAGCCCTGCTTTATATGCTTGCGTCAGTGGTGCTTCTCTAATGTTCAAACTTCAACATTTGGGAGAGCAGAACTTGTCACCAGGAAAACTAGAGGGAAAAGAAAAGGGGAAAGAGCCCATACAGAGAGTATTCCTGAGCAGGCTTTCACTGTGGGCAACTTCAGTTTTGCTGAGGACCTTCCACTTAGCCTGCGCCTAGAGTCAAGATATTTATCCCACCAGCCCCCATTCATCTCTCTTTGAGAGTCATTTTTAGGGGCAACTCCTAACATTTCTGCCCATTTATGGGTGGGCTGAGAATGCTCAGGTGGTCAGACAAAGCACCAGGGAAAGAAGTACAGGTGAGTGCAGGCTGAAGCCATCTAGCTGAGGTGCACAGGGAGTGGACGTGCCCAGAGGAGGTGGGTCAGGCACCAACAAAGCCTGCACAGATGCAGGAAACTCCCTACTGGGAGCAAGGCAATGGTCTCCATGTCCGTTAGCAGCTGCTTAGCTCCAACCAATTTGTTGACTCTGTAAGAATGTGGGCCCAGTGCTCAAAAAAACTACAAATCCAAATCTGTTTGGAAATCTCTACATTTTCAGATATGTTGGTGACAAATTAAAAAGTTTGAAAAAATGTGTGGGCTAAACAAAGCTCATCTGCTGGCCCTGGTTTGTAGCTTCTGGTATCACAGGTACCCATGTCACTGCTTGGTGTTGGTAAAGCCCTTGTTCCTTTCTTCAAGGGATTCTTCCACCTGTCAATTCACAAGCCTTTTTTCACATCTTAGGGAAAGCTCATTTTCTGAGAGGTGCTACCACATAGATAGCATTTCAGAATTATCCTACCTGAGAGGCAGAATTCAAAATGAAGGGCTTTGCTGAAGGCCTCACGCTGGTTCATGATACAGAGTTCTGCAAGTTTCTTCATCTTTTCCACCAAGACAATGAGTAGTTTTGTGATGTTACCACCTCCTACAGTGGGGAGCCCTCAGCAGAGGTAGCTGACTTCTCAGGAGCTTTTGGAGGGACTAAGTTTTTCCCATCCTATTTCCACCCCCATCACACAAAGATGAAAATTTCTTACAGATTGATGGCAGCTGTTAGTTGATAGTTCTCTAAAAACTCACACTAGAGAATTCTGTTCTCATGGCCTTTCAAAACATTCTAAAAAGAAGGGTTTAACAGTAGCCATGTGAACAATAAAAATGACTGTGGTGATAAAAGTTATCCTCCACTTTTAACTTCCAGAGAGGCCATGGTCAGGGAATGAGAGCCAGACTCATTCATTCATTCACTCAGTCAACAGATAATTACTGTTGTCAGCTGTATGCCAGGGACAGTTTTAAGATGCTAGGGGTGAACAAGACAATATGCTTTCTCTCATGCAACCTACATTGGAGAAGTCAAGAAAGCAGCTCTAATTTGGGATCAACTTGCAGTGGCACCTCCTTGACCAGATCAGGACAATACCTCTGACCCACTTACTTTACAGATCTGTGTTGATGTCAGATGAAGCCCAGGGTGTGGAAAGAGCTAAAGAAGCCTTCAAGTGGAGACATGTTTATCACTTGTCTACCTCCTCAGCCTCTCCCAGGTGGGGAGGGACGATTGCATCTTCTAATCACACAGGAAGAAGTGGTTAGGTGACATCTCCATTCTTTACCCCAAAGTTCAACCTGTGTAAGACAACTGCTTTGTCAGTGGTTAGAGAGTGACTCCCAGCCAGGAAGAGTCACTGTTTCATGGCAAAGTAAGGTGTTTTACCTTAAAAATTAGTATTGTGGGGCTGGGTTGTAGCTCAGTGGTAGAGTATTTGCCTAGCATGTATGAAGCACTAGGTTTGATCATCAGCACCACATAAAAATAAATAAATAAAATATTGTGTCCATCTATAACTAAAAAAAGTTTTAAATTAGTGTTGTGTTTAATAAAATGTAATTTTGAAGTGTGAAAAAAAATTAGTATTATGGGATCTCAATCAAAGCCTGTGTTTGGATGTTTCTTACAAAGGTATACCCAACAAATATCCATGCTGTTCAAAGATGTGAGGCCCAGAAAGGGTCATCTCAGCCACTCTTCATTTTACCAGTGGGAAAATTGAAGTCCAAAAAGAGAAAGTGGCTTGTTAGAGGTTGCCCACCTAAGAAGCAGAAGGGAAATCTAGGCCTTAGTCCAAAGCACTCTCCACAACAAATCACAAAAATGACCTTTCATAGGAGTCCTTGAGTTCACTGAATACGTTCCAACTGAGCACCTTTAGATGCACCATCCTTGGGTAAGTGCTTGGAACAAGTGCTTTCTTCAGATAACCTTCCCACGTGCTTTGGAGTGATCTGGCTCAGGAGTTCTCAATGGGGCCTAAGGAATATGGCAAGTGCCTGTGGATTATTCTGGGAGCCAGGTGAGCTTGTGAAACACAAGCCTGAGTGGGATGTGGTTCTTTTTTTTTTTTTTTTTTTTTTTTTGTCACAATTCATTTTTATTAATAGAAAATAAACACTTATTCCAGTTTCAAAGTTGTTATACTTGAAGTTCCTAATTTTTAAAAAATGAATTTAAAATTAATCACTTAATAATCCTACTTAGTATGACTAAGACAATGAGACTGTGGCTTAAAAAAAAACTATTCAGCACCATTTGCTTATAGGTCTTTGAGATTTGTTCTTAAAGTGTCCGGGAACTATCCTGTCTGCTAAGTACAGGAACTACTGAGCTGCATGAGAAAGCCTCTCTGGGACAGCCAATGGGGAAGCTAAGCAACCATCTCAAGAGGAGTCAGTGTACTCCAACAAGGTAACTCAGAGTATACAACGGTCCCCTCCCTACACTTCAGCCCAGGAGGAACATGCTTCTAAGCACTGAGGTGTGAGTAGTCAGACTGTTATTTGCTGTTAGAATTGATCTTTCCAGCTAATAACAGTAAATCTCTGGCACAGATACAATTGGTTTTTAGTGTCTGTGATTTTAGAAAATTCTGTAAATAATTTGGATTTAGTTTACTCAAAAATTACACGTTTAATAAGGTTCACTACTTTGGCAGAGTAAAGGTCTGCCAGTTTAGTGTCCTTATAAACTATATACAATGTGTAGGCAAATTATACTCTTATATCATATTTTTAAAATACTGCATTACTTAAACAAATATTATAACAAAATGTCTATAATTTGAAACAGCTGATGAAACTAATCCAAAGTATGACAAGAGATATTCACTCTCACTTAAGCTATGTTGCTTAGAGAACTCTAAAAACTATGTACCCTTCAAGCCATTCAAGGAGAGGTAATAGACCCCACTCCTCATTCTTTACTGTGGAATTCCAGTTGGAGTTGGGCCAGAAATTAGCACTTTCAGATACTTCAGGAAAGTCCACAGAAGTGTTAAAAAGTCTTTGCTTAAAAGAATGTCTAATGCCTGTCTCTATGCATCCATGAGAAGTCGTACTCATCAGAATTTCCTAATAACACAAAGACAAGTCTATATACTTAATCAGACATCAAAGGAATGAGGTGGACTATTTTGTCAGAGTTTCTGCTGCCTTTTTTCTATATTCTGTTCCATCAACGTGAGTAAAGTGGACTTTTGTGAGAGAACAGTGTTTGATTGCCAGGACCTCTTTTGGGCATTTCTTCCTAAGTGGAATACACAACAGATATGGGAGTAGGGGAGATAATACAGGGAAGCTACTCTTTCCAGCTCAGAAGGAGTTGATGAAGCCCATATATGCATTCAAGAAGCCCATGGGATCCTCTAGCTGTGGGTAGTGGCTAATGTGGTCATCCAGAATCGACACTGTGGACCGCGGCAGCGTTTTCCTGTACAGCTCCAAAAACTCTGGGTAGGGATTTATAGGATCCAATGGCCCATAGATAAAATGAATGGGAATAGTTACAGAAGCAAGAGCTCCCACCCAACGTCTTCTAAACTTCTTCCTCTGATTGATGTACTGTAAGAGACTGTCAATCACCAAGTTCCCATCATTGTTTCGGATCCCTGCCCACATATCCCACAGCTCACTCTCAGAGGGTCGAGTGTATGGTCCAAAGACTGGGGTAAGACCTCGAGAAAATACAAAGAAGTTCATCAACCTCGTGAGGATGGGTGACAGCACACCTCCATCTTTAAGTAGCTTTTGGAGAAGGAGAGGCCGATGAGTCTCAGGAAAGATACCTCCATTTGATAGACAGAGACTCTTTATGGTAAGCCGGCCAGATCGATTTTGCTTGTACCTATACAGCAGCTCCTGAGCAACAATGTCTCCATAGTCGTGAGACAATAGGTTGATCCTACGGTTCTGGAGTCCTAGATGGCGCAAAAGCGCCTCCGCGATGCTGGCCTGCTCAAATATGGAATAGTGGTGTGGTCTCGGTTTGTCACTGAAGCCAAAGCCTAAGAAGTCAAGGGCAATCACTCGATGAAACCTCAGGGTCAGACCTTCCCAAATCTTGTACCAGTCATAGCTGGAAGTTGGAAAGCCATGTTAAAAGCACAACTATCTCAGGGCTGCCAACTACACCCACGGAGTCCTGGTAGAAGATGCGCAGTCCCTTGTAGGTGAAAAACTTGCCAAAGTCTTCCATGAGTGCAGAGCAGGAGAGAGCTGAGGGGGTGGGATGTGCAGATACGCAGCCAGCAGGGGCACGGCCAGTAGCCCCACCTGGACCCACCACTCCCTCATCCTCACTCAGGTAAGACCTGGGCTACAGGACTCCATCTTTGGGGGACCGGGCGCACATGCGCTCGGGATGTGGTTCTTAAACAAAGCTGAGCATGGCCATCCCTGAGCACACCTGCCCAGGCTCTGCCTCCAGCGATATTTTATAATCATTTTTGAAGGGCAAAGCAACACATGCTGGGACTGCCGTGTAGAAAAGGGGTTTATTAACCGGCCCCTAATGGCCAGTGGGGACCAAGGGACACGTGGAGGGGGAAGGGAATGAGGAAAACCGGCGGGAGGGGAGGAAAGGAGACAGGGCGACGAAAAGAAAAGAAGGGAAGGGGGAGTTTCAGTCCGAAGAAGGCTTAAGTAGCAAACCCGTGGTCAGAGGGACCCACCAGAGAGACCCCCCCCCCCAACTCCATAGGCTGCCGGGGTCAAAAGGGGAACCCATGTGTCCTAATTGGCTCAGTAAGGCACCTGAGGTGTGGGGGCCAGCTTAAGGCCCTTGGGAGGTGTGTCTTGTCACAAGGTACCTGGGAGGTGTGGCCTGTCAGCCCAGAATCTAACAATTTTACTATATTTCCTAAAGATTTCCTGGGTGAGCCTGATGTAGGCCCTGTGCTTGGGAACTCCTGACATCATTGTTAAGATCACTGCTACAGATGCCAGGACACACCTGGGTTTAAATCCCAGCTCCCCAATTCCTATCTGTGTGGCCTGGGGAAAAGTCACTTATCTCCTTCAAAGCACAGGGGATAATGTCAGTAGAAGCTACCCAAAAGGGCTCTTGTGGGGAATCATCAACAGGAAACAATCCATGTGGAGCCTTGAGCTCAGTGCAGGTGCACAACGAATGTTAGCTATTGTTTTTATTTTATGTAGTCTGGCAGACCTAAACTCATCTGATAGTCTAAAACTCTTTGTGAAGCTAAGGCCTAATGAAGGCAAATAACATTGAAAGAGAGCATGTAACCAAACAGTTTGTACTAGGCAGAAAATAAACGTTAAGAGCCCTATCAATAGGTCTTTGAATATTGAAATTTAACGGACTTTTCTGTCTTGTGAAAACTTCCCTTCCCGTCTCCACATTTGAACTCTTTCTATACATTCCCCCCAACTGAGGGGCATTTCCTAGTAACTAGCATTCCAGCAAAGGAAGAACTTGGAGGTTCCTTTGTATTCAAGCCGAAGCACACACTGCTGATTTCTCGGAAAATCCCCAAATCTCCCAAGGTTATCCAAGAACACTGTGGAACTGGCAGAGATGTTCTGAATCAGCCCGCGTTTTTAGCAACTGCCCTGATTAGGGGTTACCATGAGCCATTCATTTTGGTGTTCTGCAAAGAGATTATCCCATTCCAGGGGATAAGACTATTTCAAAGGAGCTAAAAAAATAAACATACTTTCCCTGCATTAAAGCCTCTGCCTTCTTTGAACTTCTCATTTTTAGAATCTTCACTGATAAGGACAAATGCAATTTTCACCATCAGTGGATCTGAACAGACAATTACATTAAGGCAAATAAGACAGGGTGAGGTCAATGATGTAAATCACATTGTGTGCATCTAATGTGCAAACAAAATCCACAAATAAAAATGAACATCCTCAAAAAAACAGGCAACTTTTTTTTTTTTTTTTTTTTTGGTGCATCTAATCAGGACTCAATTTGCATAAACATTTCTTTTCCCATCACCTACGTAAAATTACTTGCTGGCATTTGGAGATCTGGGGAGGGAAGAATTTGGCTAATTTTCAAACATTTTCCCTAAGGAAATTGCTCAACCCTTTCAGAAAGGGCTTACAGGTGCCTAGCAAAGATATTGTCCTCATCCTCATTGCTATAGCTTATCAGGTTTACAAGGTGATCTCATGGTTGTTTTTCATTTGGTCCTCACCAAACAAGCTTGGAAATTAGCGTAGTTTCTTAACTTTATAATGGAGAGGAATCTGAAGTCGCAAGTGACCCCACAAGAAGTGGCAGGACTGGAAGGGGCTCTTACTTTCCCCGGAACAGGCTGCATTCGTCTCCAAAGTCTGCCCAGATGATGAGTATTAGCCAAACCAGTTGATTCTCAATGGCCTGATATTTATTGTAGCAACCTCTGAGCATGGAGCTGGACAATGATTTCGAGTCCTGCAATGAAACAAGAAACTTGGGAAAGGGCAGCAGAAACTGCATTCAATCTAGCTGAGATTTACATATTTGCAAGTGGTGTTTGAGCCAGCCGAGCAGGGAAAGCAAAAGGCCAAGGACGCAGAATGAACTCCGTGTTGAGCTTTTGTGTGCAGGAGAAAGGCAAAGGAAGGATATTCAGGAAAGGAGTGTCAGAGAAACCATGGGGAGGGTCAGATGGTGTGAGGCATGAAGGTACATGCAGAGAAAGACAACAGCCTGCTCTTTAAAACCTCCCCAGTACTTGGCATCAAAGGGAACAGAGACAGGGCTGATGGTGGCTCAAAGGGTATTATTTGCAGCCTTCATCAAACACAGCATTCAACACTTATGAGAGCTTTAGGTATTATCCAATGTCCGGGTACAGAGGTGTCACAAAGCTGAGCAAGCTCTCAGCAGACCACCCTCCACTGCTTGATCTTTGACATGTTTCTGCCACCCAAGGTTACTGACAGGGCAGGTGAAGGGCACTTACACTGATTCTCTGTGGAAGAGGACAAGCATGGTACCAGACAGAAGGGACTCAGGTAGGGGTTCCCAGCCCAGGTTTCAGGGAGGCTTCAGTTTTCCCAAAGAAATTAAGGGGAGACCATGAGAAGGTGCAGCCAGAGCAATACTGCTATTTCTACTTTATGTGTCATTTCCAGCTAACAAAAAATAATAATAAGGGAGAAAATGACAAAAGGGCATTGCTGTTGGGGGGGGGCATTGCAAACCTTTGCCTAGATACATACAAGGGCCCCTTCCTGCTCTGAGGTTCTAGGATTCTCCTGTTTCTAGCAAAAACGAGTCTGTTTCACTTCTCTGGCCCAGTGGGATAAATGTATTAGTAGGGTTTTCCTATTGTGGGATAAATGTATTAGTAGGGTTTTTATATGGCACTTGGAAAAATCCATTTTGATGGTTATGCATTTATTGCAAAATATAATTTTAAGAGCAACTTACACTGGTTTTGTATTTATAATAGTGAAGTTAAATGTCTTTTTAAAATCAGTACAAAGTTATACCTTTAGAAACTGAGTTGCTTTCATTATTGAGACATTGTTAAGTCATAGTACTGCTGGACATGGCAATGGCAAAAACCATGACCTTGGATCGACAACAGCTTGAAACTTGTCATTGGGATCCAGTTGGTGATCAGACAAGCATCAGCATGGAAGTCAGTGGAAGCTGAGGAAGCCCCCAGACCCGTCAAGTCTTAGGACAAATCACTGGAAAAGAGTGGCCACCAAATGAAAATTTACAACCGCATGTCTCCCGTCCTGGGGCTAAGGGCAAGCTAAGAAATAAGTTACAAGAGGAGAGGCACAGCCAAACTACTCACCACAAAGGGTAGAGTGGGGAAGGAAGGAATAAGTACCCCTTAACAGCATGTGTCCAAGACAAACTCTGCCCTTTCCAGGCTAATCTGTCATTGTCTTGTAGCCCTGCTGTTGACTTTTGCCCCCACATTTTTTATGTTTTCCATGCCTAAAATGACCTCTGCCCCCACCCCAATATTTCCGGAGCTCAACCCCCTCCTTCTCCACCAAGCCTTCCCCACTCACTCCAATAACACACATTTTCGGGGGCCTCCCTTTGGCACTTCCCATGCACTACCCCAAACTGCTTCACCCTGTTTTCCCCAGAGCAGGAAATGTACCCCATGGCTGATGTGTGAGGTGATTTAAGGGCAAGCTGACTCAGCCTTAAGTAAAGTTGAATCAGAGAGTGAGAAAGCCACTTCTTTCTTGCTTCTACATCAGTTCATCTGATTAGATCAAGAAAAAGTCTCAGCTTGATACTAATACCAACAATTATGATACTTGCAGATCTCACCCTTTAGCAAAGGAGAGCCCTACATAAGAACCTTCATCATGCGAAATATACAACTAGAATAACAACATTATTTTTCTTTTATTATATGTATTTTCTTTTAATTGAAATACAAAAAGCATAAAAATTCATACATATTAACAGGGCAAAATGTCATTTTTGACACATGTATATATTGGGTAATGTTTAGATCAGGTTAAACATAACTATCTCCACATTTATCCTTCTTTATAGTGAAAACTTTCAAAATACTTTCTTCTAGCTTTTCAAAAAAGAAAGTACATTTCTGTTATCTGTAGTCACCCTACTGTGCAATAATAGCACATAGGAGCTAGCTGCTCCTCCTGGCTGTCTCTTAGTGCCTCCTGATCACCCTTTTCCCATCACTCCTCCCCTGTACTCCCCTCAGCCTCTGGTCACCACTATTCTGTTCTCAACTCCTATGAGATGGCCTTTTTTAGATTCCACATATGAATGAGATCATGAGGGACTTGTCTTATTTCATTTCACATAATGATCTCCAGTTCCAGCCATGATGGATATATACGAAGCTCCTTGAAAATGGCAGGATTTAATTCTTCCCACGACTGAACAATGTCCCATTGTGTATGTGAACCACATTTCTTTATCCATTCATCAGTTGATGGACACTAAGGTTATTTCCATTTCTTGACTACTGTGAATACCCTTGAGTGCAGAGTTCTCCTCAACACACTGATTTCATTTCTTTTTGGATATATGCCAAGTAGCAGAATTTCTGGATCATGTGATGGTTCTATTGTTAAGTTTTTGAGGAAACTTCAAACCATTTTCCACCATGGCTGTGCAAATTTACATTCCCGACATTCCTGCAGTGTGCAAGTGTTCCCTTTGCTCCTCATCCTCACTGGCACTCGCTCGTTATCTTTAGTCCTTTTGATAGTAATCATTCTTACTAGGATGAGATGATCTCTCATTGTGGTTATTAGAGTTAGTGAGCTATTCTGATTTTGCATTTGAAATAGTCATTTTTAAATCAATGTATGTAAACCCAAATCCAAAATAGTTAAAAGAAAATATGCACATAATAATACAGTTACAAGTAAAGTACAGTTGTGTGGAAATGGCAAATATTAGGAAAGTGTATGAATAAATGAAGTTTGGGGAAAAAATATCCAAACTTTTCTTGTGGGTACAATTAATCTATTAACTCCACACAGTGGAGGTTGACCAAGAGTTGGAGCCCAGCACTGGCCTCTCCAGGCTTCTTGATCCCATGCTCTATCAGCTAAACTCCAAAGTCCACACAACAGCGACAACAATGGCAACACCTGTAATCCCAGAGGCTCAGAAGGCTGAGGCAGATGGATAGCGAGTTCAAACCTAGCCTCAGCAACTTATTGAGGCCCCAAGCAACTTAGTGAGACCCTGTCTCTCATAAAAATTTTAAAAGGGCTCAGGATGTGGCTCAGTGGTTAAGCACCCCTGGGTTCAACCCCTGATACCAAAACAAACAAACAAACAAACAAATCACACTCAGTGGGAAATCCTCCAACACAGGACAGCTGGGTAGACGTTGTACAGCCCAGACACAACAAACTTTCATAAACACACGTGCACACACACTTATACAAACACACTCCTACATAAGTTCTACTTCTTATCCCTAGGCTCCTTCCTAAAGTACACCCCTCTCATCACCTTCTCTCTCTTACAAGTATATTCAATTTCTCTCCCTCTCCCTCTCCCTTCCTCCCCTCCCCTCTCTCTCTCTCTCTCCTAGAACTTTTCTCATAGCCTACAAACATGTTTGAATCTCACCCATCATTAAAATCCTCCTCTACCCATTCACTGAATATTACCTACCAAAGAATCCAAAACACGCTCTTCACTCGCCACCCACTCACTCACTGCTCATCCCACTGCAGGATGACATCTGCCTCCTCCACCCCAGCACTTCCCTGAAATGATATTTTACAAGTCAGCAATGAACATGAACTATTCAGTCTAAATAGCACTTTCCAGGCTTGAAGTCTCTCAGGTATTGATCCCTGAAACACCCCCCTCCACCTTGACTCTGGGAGCTCATTCATCCAGTAGCAGAGGAGGTACTGTGACTAGAACTGGGGAAATAATACTCAGCAAGATGGTCAGAGTCCTGTCCCGAAGGTACAAAGAATCTAGTGGATAAACAAACCAACAGGCCAATGCCATGGAGACTAAAGATTGGATTGTTGTCTCCAATTTCTTACTCTCTTCCTGTAGGAGAATTTTATGTCCTTGCCCTCTGCCTTGTGAATTTGTACTGGAGCATGTTTCCCCACGTCTCTGAATTTGGCCTTGGCCATGTGCCTTGCTTTGGCCAATTGTGTGTGAGCAGCCATGACAGAGCAGAAGCTGTCAACGTGCTTGAAGTTTGGCTGGGCCCCTGGAGCTTCTGGCTCCCGCCGTAAGAGCATGTCTTAGAATGAGATACGTGAGAAACCGACCTTATCAACTGTAGCCTGCAGCAGAGCTGTTTCCAGCTGGTGATGCACCTACATGTGAGTAAGGAAACAGAAAGAATGCTGGTTGTGAGTCACAGTGGGGTTAGCAGTTGTTTGCTGTACAGTGTTGTAGCAGAAAGCTAATGTCATGGGTGGGATGGCCTATAGGGAAATGGGACATGAAAAGGTTGCACCTAGCCTTCTATGGTTGATCAGAGAAGGTCGTTGGTAACTAAGCTGTCATGAAGGACAGTAAGTGTTGGCCAAAAGAGAATGTGATGAAGGGCACGGGACAGGGGATAAAATAAATGCACAGAGATGAGGAAGGTGACCTATATAGGCTTGGGACATGCACATCTTTCACTCTAGCTGGAGCAGGACTGCAGAACCGTGTTCATTTGCTTCTCTGGGCCAGCTCAGCTCCCCTTGCAGCTGCCTTTTCAGCATCTGGAGCTATCCTCCCCTCAGTCCCCATCTAAGATGCTGACTTCTCTCAAGCCCCAAGATCTACTCTCTAATTGCCATCTCAGGAGGACTCTGAAACATGCCCAGTGTTTATGTTCTTAGTCCCTTCAGTCCTGCTCTCACTGTGCCTGATCTCTCTAACAACCTCCAGCCTCTGCCAGGTGCCCAGGTCAGGAAGCCTGACCTCATCTCCCCCTTGGCCCCATATCCAGCATAGTCTGTCTGGTCCTCCTGCTTATCTTCCACATTTGCTCTTGGCTTTTCACACTTCCACTGCAAATAGCCAATGTCAGGAGACATCTTTAGTTTGTTCCTCATTTTAGTGGAAATTTTCTAATACATCACCACTAGGATGCTTATTATTGGCTTATGACAAACACATTTCCTCAAATTGAGAGAGTTCTCTCCTACTCTTAGCTTACTGATAGTTTTTTTTTTTAACATATATATTTTTAGTTGTAAATGGACACAATACCTTTATTTTGTTTATTTGTTTTTATTTGGTGCTGAGGATGGAACCCAGTGCTTCCCACCTGCTAGGCATGTGCTCTCCCATTGAGCTACAGCCCCAGGCCACTGAAAGGTTTTCTAAATAACAAATTCATGTTGATTTTATGAATTTGTATTCTTCTGAATTGATTGAAATAACAGTGTTTATTTTTTTAATCAATTAATAAATTAGTGTCCAAGGCATTCAGAAATCCTACGTGGTCATGATGTCCTACTATTCCTTTCACTCAATGCTTCATTTCATGGAGGGAAAGGTTCTGTTATCATTTTCATATTCTTTTGTCTCAGTCCACATTTGCAACTCAGACTTTCTATGTTTATGAGTGACCTTATGTATGTCTTTGTTTCTTTGTAATATGGAAATATTGCAGATTTGGTTCCAGACCACCAAAGTGAAGCTAAAAATCACAATAAAGTGAGACACAATAATTTTTTTCCTGTGTATATAAAAGTATATTTACATTAGACTCTATCACATGTGCAATAGCATTATATCTAAACAACAATGTACGCATCTTAATTTAGAAATACTTCATTGCTTAAAACACTAATAATCATCTGAACCTTCAGCAAGTCCATCTTTCTGCTGGTGGAGGGTCTTTGCCTCACTGTTGCTGGCTGCTGACTGGGCAGGGTGGTTGTTGCTGAAGGTTGGTGTGCTGTGGTGATTTCTTAAAATAAAACAACAATGAAGTTTGCTGCATCAATTGACTCTTCCTTTCATGAAAGATTGCTCCGGAGCATGTTATGCTGTTAGATAGCATTTTAACCACAGGCTTTCTTTCAAAATTGGAGTCAATCCTTTCAAACCCTGCTGCTTTATCAACTAAGTTTATGTAATATTCTAAATCCTTTCTTGTCATTTCAACAATGTTCACAGCACCTTTGCCAGGAGTAGTTTCCATCCACTTTCTTTGCTCGTCCATAAGAAACAATTTCCATTCTGTTGAAGTTTTGTCATGGGATTACAGCAATTCAGTCACATCTTCAGGCCCCACTTCTATCTCTAATTATCTGACTAGTTCAGTAACATATCTGCAGTTACTTTCTCCACTAAAGTCTTGAACCCTCAAGAAGCCATCTGTGAAAGTTGGAGCCAACTTCTTCCAAACTCCCATTGATGTAGATATTTGACCTCCTCCTGTGAATCAAGAATGTTCTTAGTGGCATCTGGAATGGTGAATATTTCCAGAAAATTTGCGATATACTTTGCCTAGATCCATCAAAGGAATCACTGTCTATGGCAGCTCCATACAGTCTTACAGAATGTATTTCTTAAATAATAAGACTTCAAATTCAGAATGACTCCTTGATCCATAGGCTGCAGAATGGGTGCTGTGTTAGCAGGCATGAAAACAACATTAATCTTGTTGTACATCTCCATCAGCGCTCTCAGGTGACCAGGTGCATCAATGAACAGTAATATTTTGAAAGGAATCTTTTTTCCTGAGCAGTAGGTCTCAACAGTTGGGCTTAAAATATTCAGGAAACCATGCTGTAAATAGATGTGCTATCATCCAGGCTTTGTTGTTGCACTTGCAGAGCAGAGACAGAGTGTGTTTAGTATAATTATTCAAGGCTCTATGATTCCCAAAATGGTAAATGAGCATTGACTTTAACTAAAATCACTAGCTGTGTTAACTCCTAACAAAAGTCAGGCAGTCCTTTGAAGCTTTGAAGCCAGACATTGACTTCTCCTCTCTGCCTGTGAAAGTCCTAGATGGCATCTTCTTTCAATACAAGGGCGCTCCCTCTACACTTAAAATCTGTTGTTTAGTGTAGCCACCTTCATCAGTACCTCAGCTAGATCTTCCGGATAACTTGCTGCAGCTTCCACACCAGCACTTGCTGCTTCACTTTGCACTTTTATGTTTTGAAGATGGCTTTCTTCTTAAAGCCTCATGAGCCAACAGCTATTAGGTTCAAACTTTTCTTCTGCAACTTCACCACCTCTCTCAGCCTTTACAGATTCGAAGAGATTAAGGGTCTTGATCTAGATTAGGCTTTGTTTTAATGGAATATTGAGGCTGGTTTGGTCTTCTCTGCAGAGTTTTCTTCCTCTCAGCAATAAGACCATTTTGCTTTCTGATCATTCCTATGCTCATTGGAGAACTCTTTCCTTTGTATTCACAACTTGGCTACTTGTTTGGTACAGGGGTCTCACTTTCACCCTATCTTGGCTTTTGACATGCTTTCCTCAGTAAGTTCAATTATTTCTAGCTTTTGATTTGAAGTTAGAGATGTGTGACCCTTCCTTTCAATTGAACACTTAAAAGCAATTTGTCAGGTTATTTACTGGCCTAATTTCAATGTTAGTTTTTCCCTGGGAAGAGTGAAGCCCCAAGAGGGAGAGAAAGTTGGGGAATGGACAGTCAGTGGAGCAGTCAGAACACACACCACATTTATCAACTAAGTTTACCTTCCTACATGGGCATGGTTTGTGGTGCCCCCAAACAATTATAATTGTAACGTCAAAGATCATTGATCACAGTGATCATAATAGTCACCATAACAGATAGAACAACAATGAGAATGTTTGAAATACTATGAGAATTACTAAAATGTGACCGTGAAAAAAAAAATGTGATATGAAGTAAGCACATGCTGTTAGAAAAATGGCACTGGTGGACTGTTCAACACAGGGTTGTCTGTTGCAAGTGGAACGCAGAGTAGTCCAGCAGGGTCCAGGAAGGTGAGTGTGACGGCGAAAACACCACGCCGGGAGCCAGGTTCAGTGACACAGACTCAAGTTTAATGCGGAAATAGAGCGCTTTTTTTTTATACATCCACAGACACAGAAGGCAAATAGCCAATAGCAATGAATACAGCAAGTTTGCGAATGTGTAGCAAGTAGATAGCCACTCTTTTCATGGTTTCATAATCTACACTGGGCTGGGACATACTGAGCTTTGCTCCTTTTCATGACAGAAGAAACAAGAAAGAAACATTCTCGTTTGCAAGCAATGTTTCTTTTCTATCTGTTCTATACCTCTTGGCAGAACTGCAGACACACCCATCAAGTACCACCAAGTGCCTCATTTGCAAGAACGCCTGGAGCCACTACTTTTGATTCTTTACATCCCAGCTTATAGGAGAAGAGGAAGTGTCTTTAGCCAGTGTGCTTTGAAGGGAGCTTGGCTCACAGCAGAGGTGTGCCTCTAGCTTCTGAGAGGATGCAGGTGTGCCTGCTCCATAGTCAAGCATCCTCCTTTAGTGCCATACACATGGCCTGAGGAACTCCTTCAGTTGTCACTAATCTTAAATTTGTAAAAGGATGCAATATCTACAACCACAATAAAGCAAAGCACAATGAAATAAAGAATGCCTATATTATGTGAATGATTTTTTGTAACATTATGCTAAGCTCATACAACAGCTCTACATCATTTTCTGTTATCCTGAAGGTTTTTTTTTATATGTGTATAAACATATATATAGTATATATATATATATATACATATATATATATGTATATATATTTATGAATATCCATATATGTATATAGCATGGAAGTTTTCCATTACTTAGTGATTTAGTACTCACTTATTAAATTAACTGGACTAGTATACTTTTGGGATTACGTCTTTGATTGCCTTTTTCATTTCTTTCATGGCTGTTGGTCTTCTCAGGAACTTTTCTAAACTCTAGTCCATTTCATATTTTATTAATTTGTTTTCTATTTTATTAATAAATATTAATTTTCATTAACTGTGTGTAGACTTTTTACTTTCTATGGTTTATCTTGCTACCCTTTCCAGTTTCTTACCTTAGAGATGAATTTCTTAGTTCATTTTCTGTTGCTATAACTAAATACTACAGTCTGAGTAATGTATAAAGATAAAAGGTTTATTTATCTCACAGTTCTGGAGGCTCAAAGTCCCAGAGCATGATGCCAACATCTACCAAGGGCCTCAAGCAGCTATTTCATAACATAGCAGAGAACATCACATGGTGAAAGAGAACAAGAAAAAAGCAGAGAGAGAGAAAGAGAGAGAGAGAGAGAGAGAGAGAGAGAGAGAGAGAGAGAGAGAGAGAGAAAGGGAGGGAGAAAGAAAGAGGGAGAAACATGAGCAAGACAAAACCAAGGAAGCTGAATTCACTTGTATAAAAATCCACTCTTGAGGGGCTGGGATTGTGGCTCAGAGGTAGAGCGCTCGCCTAGCACATGCGCGGCCTGGGTTCGATCCTCAGCACCACGTACAAATAAACACATCGTGTACAACTAAAAGCAAATAAATAAATATTTTTTTTAAAAATCCACCCTTGAAAGAACAACTCCATTCTCACAAGAAGTAACTCACTTCCTTGAGAACAGGTTTGTTTATAAAGATAAATAAATCTTTTATCTTTGCTTTCATGAGGGCTCAGCCCTTAAGATCTAATTACCTCCCAATGGCCCCACCTCCCGGCACCACCACACTGGGGATTGAACTTGAATGTGAGTTTTGGCAAGAACATTCAACCCCCAACAATGAATTCATTAATATTCAATACTTTTCTGTTTCCTGTGAATGCATATAAAACTATATAGTTTACTCCAAATACAACTTTGGCCATCTTTCATTGGTTTTGACTTGAGTGTTTTATTGTTGTTCATTTGTAGCATCAATTTGGCCACCTTAGATTGTGAGTCATTTTATTTAACATTTTTCTCTTCCACATAAATTAAACAAAGCACCTTAAATTTTCTATTGGGATTTTAATTGAGATTTTATAATTGGGAGTTTATAGTTTAATTGGAGATGATTAATATTAAATTCCCTAAGAACATAATATTCATCCACTTATTTGGCTTTCCTTTTATTGCCATCAGTACATTTTAGTGGTGCTTTTACAAAGGTCTTTTGCATCTTATTAAGTTAGTAAATTATTTTTGTGAATGTGATCCTTTCCCTTTTGTTTTATAATTGGTTATTAATGACACATACAATACCTAACAACTTTATTTGTCACTTTTGTATTTTACACATTCTGATATGATAGCTACTTGGTTTATTCACTTTGATTTTCTAGGTGATCAAACCATCTGCATACAGTTGTACAGAGAAGGTGCTCAATAAACTTGCTGAATAAATATCATTGAGTCTCTGAGTTTATCTTCCAAGAAGCATAGATGATTTTGTGCAATTTACACATCCCTCAAGAACCTTGTCCTTCATAAATCTCTCAACTTTTCCAAATACATTCTAACTTTTCTCTATTAATTCTTTGTACCACTATGATTTATTTGCCCATATTATTCAGCTATGCTCTGGTCTTAAATAATTTAAAAGAACCAGAATGCAAAGAATTGAAACATAGCATTATCACAAATGTTAGGGACTCAATAACAGATACTCCCATGTTTCCATGATGACTTCTATCTACATTGAAACTAAGCATCTGGAGTGGAAGTCACTCATCTTTCCACTTTGCAAAAGGGTGTTGTAGGAAATGCCCTGCCTTGCTCTCCCAAGCACACACTGACTTTTTGGCTCTACAAGCCCTGACTTCTCCCTCAGAGATGAGCAGAGAAAAAGAAATGCTGAAATTTGCCCTGGTGGCAACACCCACCCAGGAGGACTTGAAAGATTTGAGAAATGTGAACTGTCCTTCCAGAAACAGATTTGCTTTTTCTATATTTGATTTAAGCAATCCAAACTTAAAAATAAAATAAAATCAATGAGCGCTAGGGAGGAGAAAGGAGGCATGAAAATGAGCCCTTTGAAAATTCCTCTAGAGAGCCAACTGCAGCCTATTAATATTAACACACGGTGCCTCAACCCTTGGATGCTTTTGGAGATTCACAGGCTGGCTCTCGGGAACCCTACTGTGATGGTTCTTTTTGAATGTTAGGAATAAGATCCACAGCCTCTATGTTAGGCAGAAAAAAAATGTCCATTTTCCTTTGTGCACACGTTTTCATAGGAAGCTGCCTCCGGCATAGAAGGAGGAAAACTGAGAATTCTTAACAACAGGCTGTTCCTTGGCAAGGAAAATCCTTATTTAAGAATCTTACAAAGTGAAGGATGAACAGAAAACATTGAGATGAAGCTCAAATTCATCTTCGAAAAGTATTTCTTTCTGAGATAGACTCAGTTATTGGCATTGCTTGGATGGTGACTTGCAACCATTTATATTCAACATAGTACAGTAAAAACAGTAGACCACCTTAGGTCTAAACAATGACTGGAGGGAAGGAAGACTTGAAAAATTAGAAGAAAGGAAAATAAGTGCCTCAACCACTCCCTTAAATGCATTAGACTTCTTTCTGGAAATTCAGACTTGACCTTGAATACAAAGAGATTCTCACCTACAGGCATCCAGAATGGGGTAGAACCTACTGAACAAAGACTCTCGCTCAGGCACACTGCCACATGTTGAGTCCTCTGAGAAAGCCTGCTTGTTCTCATGTTCCTGTCTGCTGCAACTTCCTGTTCCCTCTTAACCTGTTAACTCTTCCCAGTCCTTTGAATCAGCTGACATGTCACTTCTTCCAATTTTCCCTCAGTCTATCTCTGTCGTAGTATCTATCACACCCAATTATAAATGTCCACTTAGTTTCCATTCAGTTTCTACCTTTTCCCACTAAACTTCATGTCAGCTAACATTGAAGGCTACACACCTGATACAGTTCCTGGTACCTGATAAGAACTCCATAAATATTTATAGAATGAATGAACAGAGTATAGACCAGCCTAGAACTTCCATGGGCAATAAGCTACCTTCTTGCCCTACGGCTGCATTTCTGTTCAAAATGAAAGCATTTTCAAGGTTAAATATATTCTTGGAGCCACATCTAATTGGCCAGCTTCCCAAACACTAAATTATTTAGTTCCAGGAGAAAGATTTTTTATTTTCCCTTGGCAAATCTTTCCTCTTTTAAAGAAAACTGGATGAGGTGACTGTTGGAAGAAAATGAAACATTACCATGTAACTGCAGAGATGTCCAAACACTGCCAAAGCTGTCCCACAGGTTTGCCCACTTGGGGAATATCTATAAATATTTTCCTCAGTTAGGCTATTAAGGCAAAATTATCTTGAAAATACTTTCTAAATGTGAAGTTCACAAATATTTGCTAATTCAATGCCCTTCCTTTCTGTCCTTTCCAACACAATTGAATATGAAGGGCATCCTTCATTTAGGACTGCATTTGAAATTTTTTTGTCTTTCTTATCCTTTTGGATAAAACAGGCAAAATAGTTCAACTTTAGAGTTTGGTCAAAAGGATCAATAACTCTTAAATCAGGTATATTAGTTTTCCAGGGCTATCATAGCAACCAATAAAAATTCATTCCCCCACCATTCTGGAAGCCAGAAGTCTGAGATCAAGGTGTGGGCAGAGTGGGTTTCTTCTGAGAACTTTCTCTTTGGCTTATACATGGCTGTCTTCTCCGATCTCCACATTTTCCTTTCTTGTATGTCTGTGCCCAAATTTCCTTTTCTTATACAGACTCCAGTTATCTTGGCTTAGAATCCACTATAATGACCTCATTCTAACTTGTCTCCTTAAAGACTCTATCTCCAGGGGCCTGGGGGTAGAGTTCAGTGGAAGAGCACTTGCCAAGTATGCAGGAGGTACTGGGTTCAACCCTCAGCACCACTACCCCCAAATAATGACCCTATTTCCAAATACAGTAACATTCTGAGGTACTAGGGATAAGACTTCAGCATATGAATTTGGGAGCAAACAGCCCATAACATCAGGATACAATGTATTTCCTCAGATATTTGTGGGAAGAAATGAAAAACACAGCATTACAAACTCGATGCTTACTTTTAAAATTTTTTTAAATTTGTTCTTTAAGTTATTCACAACAGTAGAATGTATTTTGACATATCATACATACATGGAGTATATCTTCCTATTTTTGTGGTTGTACATGATGTGCAGTTACACTAATCATATATTCATATATGTATATAGAAAAGTTATGTCCGATCATCCTACTGTCTTTCCTATTCTCCTCCTCCCTCCCTTCTCTTCATTCCTCTTTGTCTAATCCAATGAATGTCTTCTTTTTTCAAGAGTGAAAATCTGGGGCTAGGAAGTGTAGCTCAGTGGTAGAGCACTTGCCTGGCATGCATGAGACCCTGGGTTCCATTCCCAGCACTCAAAAGAAAGAAAAGGAGTGAAAAATCTATAATCTCTCGAAAACCCATGAGAAATGGAATCTGCCCATTCAACATTGGACAACCTTTAGTGGAAAGTCCTATGATGAGAAAAGTAGTAATTATTATTCTGTGATTTAAATCCCCTCTTCCCATCTGAGCAGAAACAAGATAACTATAGTTTTCTTGTGTTTTTATTTTGGTTTACCCATTCCTTTACATTTCCAAAGTACCTGGAGTCTGGGGACAAGGGGTGGAGTTGTCGGGGGCAGGTGAGGGGTGGACCAGCCCCTTCCCCACCTTGGTTGCCCCTACTAGTAGTACATCACTTCCCTCCAGGACTCAGGGTGAGGGTGAGGGGGTGGTTCTTCCCTAACGCAGAGAAAGCAGGATGAAAAGTGACTTTGGGATGTTGCAAATCACATCTGCCCTGACTTTGATTAAACATGCTGCTGACTGCTTTTAGGAGATAAACAGTGTTTAATAATATAGCCCGAACCTGCCGTCACTCTTCACCCAGACATGGATGGGTTTTTTGTTTTGTTTTGTTTTGTTCTTTATTTTTAATTTTTTGAGCAGATGGGAAAGCAGGCTGTTGGGAACATCATTTACTCTTATTTGACAACAGCAGAAAGACGGTGAACAGGGCGTGGCCCTGCAGTGGATGCCCTTGTTCCTTGCTGTGCCCTGTCTCATCTCCACTTAGGTTGCTCAGAACGTTCTCAGAACATGCTCAGAAGATTGCTCCTGTTCTTGCTACTGAGTTCCCGACTTTTCCTAAATTACTGGATTTTTTTTTTTTTTTGAGGGGGGGATTTTCCCAGAATTATGTTGGATGCTGTGAACAATTTCTATCTCCTGCCCAGTTTCTTCCTCAAACTCAACTCATATGTCCTGCTCCCTATTGGACACCTTTACTTCAATATCTGTAGACACCCCAATTTCCAATTCCAACCCCAACCCCCACAACCTGCTCTAGTCACAGGTGTCCCCGTCTCAGCAGATGGCAGTTGCATTCTTCCAGTTACTTGGGCCAAAAACCTTGACGTCACCTCTGACTCTTGTCTTTATCTCACATTCCACATGCAACCTGTCTGGAAATTCTGCAGGCTCTCCTCTCCAACTATATTCAGAATCTGACCTCCCACCACCTCCTGGCTGCCAACATCTTTTGCAGGATTTACTACAACAGCCTCAAGATTGGCCTTCCGGCTTCTCTCATCTCTTCTCTCAACCACTCTCCCAGCAGCCAGAGTGCACCCTCCAAAATGAAAATTAGAGCATGTCACTCTCTATTCAGACCTTCTAGGTTTCCCATTTAATTCACAGTAAAATCCAAAGTCCCAGTCACAGCCCACAAGAGCCACCACGATTTTGGGTCCTCTTTTACCTCTCTAGCCTGCTCTGTTGCCACTCTCCCCATCACCCCATCTGCTCCCACACACTGCCCTCCCTGTGACTCCTGCCATCAAGAACTCTGGAGGAAGGTTCTTCCCTCAGATATCAAATCGACATGGCTGACCACTTATCAGCCTTGCCATCCCTTCTCAGTGTGGCCTGCCCTGACCACCCTGGCATCCCCAATACCCTTGCCTTGCTCACTTCTATTTTTTTCTGTATTTTCACATAGCTCACACATCCCATACCTTATTTATTTTTCTGTATTGTTTGTTGTTTATTTGCTACCAATGCTGTTCCTTCCCCTTCCTCAACAAGAGTACAAGGATCTTTGTTTTGTACTCTGAGGTATTCAGCACCTGGAATAGTGCCAGGCACATATAAGATACTCAATAAACAGTTGCTCAATGAATAATAACAATAAAGCATATATCTTTCCAATGTGCCTCTTTTTATGCAATCTAGCCCAAGTCTTCTAGTCCTGTTTACAAGCAAACCACCCCAACTGAGAGAGGGCCCTTCTCAGTACAGTATGACTTCAAAGGAGAACCTGATATACTCGGAACAACAACAACAAAGGATGAAGAATATAGAGAAAAAGATATAGAATTTCTGCTCATCCATATATTGAATTCAAAGCCGGGCGCGGTGGCGCATGCCTATAATCCCAGCACTTGGGAGGCTGAGGCAGGAGGATCACAAGTTCAAAGCCAGCCTCAGCAATGGCAAGGCACTTAGCAACTCAGTGAGACCCTGTCTCTAACAAAATACAAAAAAGGGCTGGGGATGTGGCCCAGTGGTAGAAAGCCCCTGAGCTGAATCCCTAATACAAAAAGATATATATATATATATATATATATATATAGAGAGAGAGAGAGAGAGAGAGAGAGAGAGAGAGAGAGAATTGAGCTTTGAATGAACAGTGGGTCCTTTCTGCCTTCCATGTTACTTGAAATCAGTGGGAAAATCACTGTATGTGGAGCCAGGAAACTTAGCTGAGCATCCTGGCCCAGCTGCTTATATGTGGCCTGGGCAACACACTAAACTTTCCTGGGCTTCAGTTTCCTCATCTGTAAAGCAGAGTGAATAATCTCTGTGCACCAGAGTTGTTGTGAAGATTAAATAGGATCACTAATGTGAGTTGCCCAGCAGAGCCTGGGACTATGAGACAGCCCCACACACGCCTTACAATCAAAGTAACCCACTTTTGTGGGAAAGAACTCGTGCCAGCTCAGGTAAACCAGTTCAACACCCCCTCTACTGCTTACTGCTATGCAAACTTGGGCACATCACCTGGCCCCTCTGAGACTCCATTGTCTCATCCTTAAAATAGAGATAGAGGTGCCTGTCCCAGAGACAAGCAAAGGGATCCTGGGTATGTTTCTGGCGCATACAAAGTGCTCAATAAATATTTGCTGCTGCCACTACTGGTACTCGGTAAATATCATTTTCCTTCCCTTGATGAAAGCTCCAGAACATGAGCCAGACCATTCTTTTCTTTTTCTTTCTTTCTTTTTTTTTTTTTTTTTTTTTTTTTACTCCTTTGATGTCAATAATGAAAACCTGCCCCCAAAACCTGGCACGCTGGGAACATTTTGATGGTATAACAAAAATGTATTTCTTGGGTTTTCTGCAGCTCTAGTCCTATGACTCCTGGCCTGGAACTGTCAAAATAAGCCTGAAACTCAGGCTTCCTGCCAAGCTCTCTTGGAGAGGGAGAGATTTAGCATGCACTCCTTCCTTTCTCCCTGCAAGGTCCCCACCCCATCCAATCCAGTTCTGTGGCTGAGGCACACTGCGTCAGCTGCGCATGAGTGATTTGGTAAAACAAGGGTTTATTTTTACGTTAGCTCCCTTTGACAGAGCCCAGGGTGGTGCATAAAGAAGGCTGGAGGGTAGAGATGTGTAAAATTGGTTCAGAAATGCCTATGAGATGTCATCAGATGTCACCAGGGTGCTCGGGGCAAGGGTTATGGCTGCAGTGCCCTCGTAACTGACTTTGGGCTATGGCTTATGAAACCCTGCATGTTGATCAGGAATCAGAGCAGCTGAGGACAGACAAGGACATCAGTCTACCTTGAATTAGGTCTTTCAGGGTGATGCGAGATGCCAGGGGCAGCAGTTGGCTGCCAAACCTTGTTGTAGAATCATCACAGCTCCTTTGTCGCTTTTGATTTTGATATGAATCTTGTAAAACAGAGACCCTCCTGCTTCTTAAGGCCTTTGAGTCAGAAATCTATGAAAACTACTTTGCCCCATGCTCATGCAAGCACACCCTTTCCCGGCCTCTGTTTCCCTGTTCTGACTGCAAAAGCTGGACCCTCCACAGAGTTGAATTGGACACCTTTGCAAACCACTGTGTTCCATCCATAAATAATCAGCTGTATGAATGTAGATCTCTGATTGGCACAAAAATCATTTGTCCAAATTCCCAACAAAAACAGACATTAAAAATAGCTCATTGTCCTCCTCAAGTCCCCTTTCTGAGTTTTGAGAGGTTTATATTAGGGGTCTTGTGTACAAGTGAAAGAAACTCAACTGAAAGTGACTCAATCAAGAAAGGAGCCAGGCGTGGTGGCACATGCCTGTAATCCCAGCAGCTCAGGAGGCTGAGGCAGGAGGATCACAAGTTCAAAGCCTCAGCAACTCAGCAAGTCTCTAAGCAACTCAGTGAGACCCTGTCTCTAAATAAAATACAAAACAGGGCTGGGGATGTTCCTCAGCGCTTAAGTGCCCCTAGGCTCAATCCCTGGTACAAAAAAGAGAGAGAGAGAGAGAGAAAGAAAAAAAAGAAAAAGAAAGGAGATGAACAGGTCCTCATAACTGAGAAGTTTATGGCTGGTTCAGCTTCAGGCACAGCTGGATCCACATGTCAAAAGTTGTTGCCGAGCCGGGCGTGGTGGCGCACGCCTGTAATCCCAGCACTTTGGGAGGCTGAGGCAGGAGGATCGTGAGTTCGAAGCCAGCCTCAGCAATGGCGAGGCACTTAGCAACTCAGTGAGACCCTGTCTCTAATAAAAATACAAAAAAGGGCTGAGGATGTGACCCACTGGTAGAGTGCCCCTGAGTTTACCCCCCAGTACCAAAAAAAAAAAAAAAAAAAGTTGTTGCCAATCATCAATGTCCTATTTAGGCTCTGCTTTCTTCCATGTCCACCTCTCTTCCAGATGGACTATTCTCTGCTGCAACCTTTGACTCCCAGTAACCCAGTTCCATGTCTACATCTTGCCAGGGGAAAGCGGATTTTTTCCCCCAATATTGCCAGCGAAAGTTCTGGCAAAGGGCAACCATTGATCTGATTGGCCCTGCTTGGGTCTCATGCTTACCCATGAACCAGCCACTGTGGCTAGGAGCATATAATGTCCTCACACAATCCCCATTCTAATAGTAGTTATTGATTCTCTTCTCTGTGCAAGACTTTACCTATATTATTGCTATTGTCACACAATAATTACATACATCTATTTATTCTCCCTATTCTTCAGGTGGTAAGACAGGATCAACGAGGTTCAATAACTTGCCCCAAGTTTATATCCCGAAATGGAAAATTTAAATCTTAATCCAGTTCTCCAGGTCTCCTATCAGAGGGTTGAAATGGCTCATCTCCCTGCTGCTCTACAAGAAATGAACTTGCTCAGAGAATGTGCATCCATCCCCCAAACATTTATTTGGCACCTGTGGTGTGTCAATCACTGGGTTGAGAAATGGGTGATGACTAGAGACTTCAGGAGGGCATTTGGGCACTAAAGGAACATCTTCTTCCATACATCAGCCCCTTCCAGAACCTGACTTTGTTACAGGAGGACCCTGTCATCTTGAGAGTGACAGGACTCATCAAGTATCCCTGGGTAATAGAACACTTCCTAAGAGGAAGAAGTCACAATTTGCAACTTCTGCTATACCTGTTTCTCCCACCTCAAGGAGCCCACCATCTAGATGAGATAAAAATGAAAAGAAGGTCACAGGTTTAGTCCCAGGCATGGTTTATTTGGTCAATATGGTATTTTTTTTCTTTTGACAATATTGAAGAGACAGAACAGTTCTCATTCAGAGCCACTTTTCTGTCTTCTCCTAAACCTATCAGGTGTAGCAGTACTGAGCCCATATGCCCCCACAGCACAGTGGGTAAGAACTGAAAAGGGGACTGGTGTCTGCTTCTGAGTGGGGAACGTGCTCCCAGTTTGCCCTAGTCCCCTGTATTCCCTATTGCCTTATACCCAGACCACTTTACCCATGAATTTTACTTGCTAAGGGAGTCTAAGTGCTGAAGAGTACAAACAAGAGGATACAGGCATTCAGAAAAAGAAGAAATGAATTCCCTGGGTGGAAAAAGAGAAATCAAAACAGAGATTCCAAGAAGAGATCAAATCTGAGCCAGGCCTAAATGATGAGCAGAATTTTAAACACAGAAGTCCTCTCAATACGTAAGATGTATTTTACCACTAGAGTGGAACAGTGTGGGGAAGGAGTTTACCTAGGCGAGTAAAGGAGAAAGACACAGGCAGAATGTTCCACTGATACTCTGGGACCCCAGCCTGCACAGGAGCTCACTCCAGGATGCACAAGCAAGACGAAGGACCAGGTGGACTGAATTCTTCAGCACGCCTAACCAACCTCACTGTAATGGTTTGAATTGTCAACTTGACTAGATTAAGAGATGCCAAAGATTAAGGGGCTTCTGGGTGTGTCAATGAGGGTGTGTCTAGGAGTGATTGGCATGTGGGATAGCCAACTGAAATGGAGACCCTCCCTAAGCATAGGCAGCACCATCCAATAGGATGGTGGCTTGGATGGAATAAAAGTTGGAAGAACAAGGAAGCAGCAGCAGATGGAAGCTTGATTCTTCTTGAACTTGTTCTTGATTGCTGCTCTGATCACCTGAGGATATCAAAATCTCACTCCTTCATTCTTCCAAAGTGGACTCTGCCAGAGATTCTCCAAGAAGCCTTGGTTCTCGGACTAGGGTAACACGGTTGGTCCCTCTTTTTCTGGGCTTCAGCCTCTTGGACTGCGCAGCTACTGGTTCTTCCAACTCTCCAGCCTGCAGATGGCCATTGTGGACTGTCTAGCTTCTGGTCATGTAAGCCAACCTAATAAGTCCCCTTCTTATAATCATACTTCCTGTTAATGGTGTTCCTCTAGAGAACCCTAATACACTCACCATGCCTCAGGACAAGCATGGGAGCTCATGGGTCTAGCACTGCGGTGGAGCAGCAGGCCCACCCACCCTGTGGACCTCATGCCAGGCATCAGGCTGGAAGCTGTGCTCCAAACTCAGCGGCACCCCATAATCATGACCATATCCTTGCCAAGCCTCATGGGTGACTCACTCTCTCCTGTGGTCAGGGCCTCTTGCTGCTTCTTCCAACTTCTTTCCCTGGCTATCTCTTGAAGCTTTGGTGCTCAGTCACCTGAACCTGGCCACCAGCCTCCTCTCAGAACAGGGAGAAGTCCCCCAGTTGATTCTGAGTCCTCAGGGCTCTGTATTACCCTCGTTGGGCTGGGCCCATTGAGATGGACAGAGGGAAGACAAGGAAGTGAATAACAATATGTCCAGCACAATGGGTGCCTTCCTCCAGCCACCCTTTAAAGTTGCTATAATTATCCCAACTTTCCAAAGAAGAAACGGAAGCTCAGAGAGGTTAATGACTGTGACTCCGGGACTGGCCTCTCAGCCTCTATCTAATGAGAATTACTTATGAATCTTCCAGGATTTTATGGAATTTAGAAATCGTGTATAGAGGACTGGTCTGGTGCCTTGTGTGCATTCATTTGTTTAAATAATTAGTGGACATCTGCTACACCTCAAGCATGGTGCTTGGCACATGGTGACAAGTAGGTATGGTGACAAAGTAGGCATGGTGACAAAGTAGGCATGTTTCCTGCCATAGACAGTTATAATGTGATTGTGTGTGCACACACGCTTGTGTGAGGGCCAGGGTTGGAAAAGTGGGGAGAATAAGTAACCACCTACAGCCCAGTAAGCAACTGGACATCAGGGGCTTTTGGAGTGGCAGCCCACCAGAGAGATGATGATCTTCGAGTTCTGGAAGGATGTGCCATCTCATCATGAGATTTACAAAACAAAGATATTCAGTGAGACTTGACCCAAAAAATGTGCCTGGGCAAGAGGTAAGAAAGGAGAATGAAGAGGGGCAAGTAGTCTGGGTGAGGCAGGCCCTTGTACATTGTGCTAAAGGGGTTGTATTTCATTCTAAGGGCTCTCTGAAGTTAAGTGAGGTGGGAGAGAGGGGATGGAAAGAAATGGGGAGTTCTGTGCAATAACCTTGCAAATGGTCCTTTGCCCCACCCCCATAGTTTATCTCAATTTAGCAGGCAAAGCAATCCTGCTAAAAATGTCAATCAGATCACGTTAGCCCTCTGCTCAGCACTGTCTAATTGCTTTGCCTTCACCTCTGCATAAAAGCCAAACCAAACTCCTCACCAGGCTTGTGACCTGGTGACCTGGCCTGTCACCTTCCTGCTCATATTGGATAACACCCCCACCCCAAAACCTACTGGTAGGCAGACTCCCGTGGCACTCACCTCGCTGTTCCCAGAAGGTCATGCCTCCCCTGAGGGCTCCCCTCCAGCTGATACCTCTGCCTGGGATTCTCTTTCTTCTCCCCTCATCACCTTCACATCATTTTTAAAAGCTTCCCAGTAAAATTTAAGACTGAAAATTGTCCCCACAATACCTCTAATACCTGCCCCCTTTTATTTATGCTTTGCTTTGCTTTTTCTATAACACATATCTTCTTAGATATCTTCGAGCCCTCTGGCCAAACACCAGCAGGAACACAGGTGCTATAGAACATGTTCACTTTATTACTGTCGGAACAAAGGAGATCATATACCAGAGAGACCCCTGGGGCATCTCCCTCCTTACAATGCACAACTACACCTGTGTTCCTGGTGGTCTTTGGCCAGAGGCTGTTGACAAATACTATTTTTTGTGTTATTTTTTCTGTCTCCTTCCTAGCTTCAAGGAGGTAGAGATGTTTTGATTATTCTGTTAACTGACATATTCAAAGTCCCTTAGAGCCATGTCTAATATGTAACAGAAACTCAATTTCTATTTATTAAAGGAATTACTTATTAATCCACTGTGAACAGGGCTTGATTAGGGAAAGGACGAGTTACAGATGACCTGAGAGGACTGATTTTGGTAACAAGATGGGCAGATGTGTCATTCCCTGACATGAAGTAAATAGGGAGAGGGCAGGTTTGCAGGATGGGTGGACTCAGAGAGGCATTGATCAGCTTTATTTATTTACAGTCACAATATCATTAGCCCATCAACCTGGGTCAGCCTCACCCACAGTGAAAAGGATCACAATCTCCATGGCCCCCCAGGCAGGCCTGAGGCCCCAGCCAGCCTCCTCTGTACAGAACCAGTAATGCCATTATACCATATGCAAGGCACTGTGTTAAACACTGGACACGATGACCTTACCCAGTTAACGTTCCTATGATTTTAAAGAGGAGGAAACTGAGGAACAGAGAGGACAGGTAAGGTTTCCATGGCTGAGCTGGAATCTGAGTACAGATTGATCAGCTCCAGAATCTAGACTATTCACAGCATTCAGCAGCCATGAAGCAGATGCCCAGAAAGGAAGGTGGGGTTGAGCAGGTACCAAGCAAATGTGACCTTGTGATGAAGCAAAGGAAAGCAGTTTTTGTTTTGTTTTTGTGTTTTTGTCTGTTAAAGGGGAGCTGTTTGCTGCAAACTCTCTGCATCTCATGGGGAACCCCAAAGGCTGCCCAAAGCCCTCACAGCCCGCCAAGTCCCATTAAGGCCTGTCATGCCCTATTGAGTCTGCCCTGCTGAGTTACATAACAAGGAGGGAGTGGTGCCTCTGACAGTAGGCATCAACTGGGAAGGCCACAAAAATTAAAAAGGGAGCCAAGCCGTCCTCACCCCCCACCACCTCCAAAAGAGAGCAGCGGAGGTCTGAAAAACAGGGTTATTAACTACACCAGGCATGGGAGTTGCCATGGATACCACTAACCCAGCATGATGCCTCTTCTGCCCCTTAGTCCTAAAAGGATTTGCTCTTGGCCCTGACTCATGCTGGAAAAAGAGAGGTTTTTCTTCCCACTTCCCCAAAACAGGTCGTAAAAGTACAAAAGGCATTTGAAGGCTCATGTCATGGTTTTGATAATTGGTTTCTTCAAACTCAATTGTACATCGGGCTTGCTGCATTCACATTAACATGAATTTGTGTGTATGAGGACAACTGTGCTCTTATAAAGTAGGGTCCGTACTGCAACTGAAAATTAAATGACTTGGAGTTGAGAAGAGAGTAAACTAATAAGCAAAGAAAGGAGTTCAAGTGTCTGTGTATCTGCCTATTGTAAAGGAGGGTCATTGGTGATCCCTAGAGCCATGTTAACATTATAGAAGACTATACAGTAAAATGAGGCCTAAAGTGAAGCTCCCAAGTTTCTCCAATGCAAGAACAGTGAACAACCTTTGTGTCCCCAGGTGCTCAAAAAACAAAACAAAAAACTGTGCCTGTCACATTCCCAATAAACATTTATCAGATAAACATATTTGAGTGCTGCTTTTAACTTTTCAAATACTCCTTGGATCATTTAAGCCTCACGATTACACGAAATCAACGGTACCAGTGTCCAATTTGGGCCAAAACAAGTAACATAAATGATAATCACTTAAAAGTGGTACAGTGGAAACTCACTTAAATCTGCAACCCAAGGCAGATTGATGGGTGGAGAGAGGGATGATAGATGGAGAGATGTGTGAACCAGCAAATAGAGCAGAACGTCAATAGTAAAATTCCTGGGTTGGACAACTCTCAAAAGTGCTTTCATTCCCCCAAGTTCTATGTTTTATATTGATTTCCTGAGCTTTTCTCAGACACTTGCTATAAAATGAAGATAAGTTAACATTAGTCATTTAAAATTGATCTAAGATTAACCTTTGCAACCAGAGAATAGAGCCAGAGTTTATCAGTCAGGAGCTATCATATGACGGTAGCAAGCATTGCTAGAACCCGGGGGCTTAACAGTACAAAGGTGTATCTCTTGCTCATCCTGTTTGTCCACATCAGGTTAGCTGGGGGCTTTGTGCCAGCAACACCTTTGAGTTGTCATCTTTGTTGTTTTCTCTCAGAGCCCAGTTGACAGCGAGTCACTGGGCATTGCCTGAGGGAAGGAAGGGACTGTCAAAGCACAAAGCCTGTTTTAGGTTTCTTAACATTTCACCCTGTTAAAGGAAGTGACAGGGCCAGAGGAAGGAAGCAGACACCCCTGAGCAGGTACATGGTCCAGCAGGTGACCCTCAGGCTGACATGCATGTGTGTGCTATTCTGCCCTTTCTCTAGTTTTTTATTGTAAACAACTCAAGTTCAGTCTCTGTGGGTTTTCTCACCTAATTATGCAAAAACTACAATGCCCAGAAATTTTCTACCTCTCTTTCTGACATTCAGTCCACATCTGCCGTTGGTAATGATTGAATTTCTCACATCTGTACCCTCTGAGAACAGAAGGTTTTTTTTTCTATGTGTGATGCCCTTATTTTGCCAGCTCGATGATGAAATCCAGTGGAAAGCGTTCAAGGTGGGTCTTCAGACCTGAGGAACAAATGACTTTTGTTGGTTTTTTTTGTTTGTTTGCCTGGTGGAGACTGAGGTTCAGCAGCATGGCAGCCTCCTCTGGAAGCTCTCTCAACCTGACACTTTGCTACTGTGTCATTGCAGCAGGGAGAAGGGGAAAGGCGAATCATTTAAGGACCCTGGGGCTCCTGTGGAATTTCTGCAAGACAGAGGCGATAATAAAAACTCAATGGAGTGGGACAACTGGGAGGGAGAACTATTAGCAGCCTGACTAGAAGGGGAAAGGGGCTTAAAAGAAACCCTAAGGTTTGTTTTCAAAGCAAAGCTCTCATCTTCCCATTGGAGCAGCCCCACCCGCCGCTGTGTTCCTCCCCTCCACCACTGCTGTGTTTGAGTCTACCTCTTGCAGTGATGTCTGAGGCCAAGTCCTCTCCCCAGAGGCTACAGAGCTAGATGATTCATGCTGTACAACCTAGTACATTCTAACACAGCCTTCTCTGAAAGGTAGCTTGGCTCTGAAGCTGTAAAGTACAAAGCCCTTCACAGCAACAGCCAAACAGGTACATAAATGAATCAATATTCCAGCACTCAGCACATTCGCGCATATTTACTACAGAAACACACTGGCCCAGGCCCAATACTGAGGCTCCTAACTGTGCTAGTCAATATCACTCATCAATTAAAAACTAAAAGGAGTTTTATCACTCCCCCTGACACCCCAGACTCCTGGCTCATAAAATGGATTTCAAGTCAGTGTAAATAGCCTGCTTTGCCCAGCAGCTGTGTTCCTGAAAAGTTTCTTATAAATCAAATCCTCTTTTAAAATGCATGAAACTCACTGTTTAAAAGGAATGCTGTGATTAATCCTTTTGTATGGCAAAGAATCTTCCTATAATATAAAAACCACTACCTCCTGTCCCCATCTCAATCCACCTCCCCCTGCCACCCCGTTCCTCCTGGTTGTCACCTCCTCCTGCTTGCTCCATTCTGTAAGGTCAGTTTAGGCATAAATAACATTATTAAGAGAACTCACATCTTTGAGGCTTGAAAGCAAATCAAAGATCCATCTTTTTAACATGTATCTTACAAACATCCTAGCACAGAGAGGGCTGCAGAATACATTTTACTCGTCTGCAGATACCACAATACACAATCACCAGAAATGCTGACAAGCTTCGCTATGAAAGAACCAGCTGATGGGCTCTGTGAGAGCGGCTCATCATCCCCCTCTTGAAACAAAATCGAAGACAGCATCTTGGAAGACAGGTGGAGATGTGGTTAAGGATGCTTTTATTTCCTCTCCCCAGCTCACCCTCCCCTTCCTGCTAGCAAAGACCAAAAAGTAGAAGGAATTACGGAAAATTCCATCCTCAAAATGTCATGAACACTTTTGCTCAAGGATGAGGCCAAAGATTAGCCCAGTCTCTCTCCATCTTCAGTCATTCCGATTTTGGCCACATCTGTGTAATAGCTGTCGTTATTATTTATTTAATTTAGTTAAGTTGGCTCATTGATTTTTTACTTAGCCTCATGAAAAGCAGCCCATAACATTGAAGTTTTGAGATGCAGTTGTAATTTTTCTAGAACATGTTAAAATGCGTTTATAACTATTTTAAAGTGTAGGTTCATCCAAGTGCCACCTAAAGCCATCCTGTGAGCCACTATCGATAAGCACACCTCACTTGGCCAACACTAGACAAGGTGGCCTTAGCAAACCCAATTGAGCCATGACAGTCTCAGTTCCCATTTCTGCACACAGGTACCTGCATTCATTCAATAAACGTTATGGTATCTATTATGCACAGGCACCTTCACAGGTATGCAGGACGAGGGAGCAAGAGCCTCAGAGGCTTTGGGAGCTTACAGTTTAAGGGAAGGGGCAGGCTGAAACAAAGATGCTAGTTGTAATGTACAAAGAATTAGAGAAGCACAGAGAGAAATGAACTCTCCTGTAGAAGCAAAAGCATCTGACACAATGCTTTGGATGGGCTCAGAGGATGGATGAGATTGGCTCTGACAGAGGGAGTGAGGGAAAGCATTTTGGGAGGGTGTACAGCCAGGTGCAAAGATTCATGGGCCTGTGGCAGGAAGCATGTAATCAGAGGGGACACATGCTCTGTGGCAGGAGAGGGGGAAATTTATAAACTCAAAGAGGAAGGTTTTTTTGGTAGACTTGGTGAGAACATTTTTTAAGGACCATCTATTTTGTAGCAAGTAACAGGATTTCCTTTCCTTTTATGGATGCATATGATTCTATGTTGTTGTGGATTGAATTGTGTCCCCTCAAAAAAATTTATATGTAGAAATCCTAACTCCTAATGCTTTTGGAGATAGAGCCATTGGAAGAGGTAATTAAGGTTAAATGAGATCATAAGGGTGGGGCCCTAATCCAATAGGACTAGGACTCTTATTAGAAGAGGCTACACCATGGAGGTGCAAGAGAGAAGACAGTGTGAGAGCACAGTAAGAAGGTAGCCTTCTGAGAGCCAAAGAGAGAAACTAGTCCTGCCGGCACCTTGATCTTGGATTTCCAGCCTCCAGAAGTGTAAGAAAATAGATGAACATACACACACAAAAATCTCTTCAAAACTTTCAGCTATGTATCCAGAAATGGAATTACTGGATTATACGTTAATTTTATTTTCAATTATTTTGAGAAAACTCCAAGAAGATGCACTGAACTTTTATATTTTTTTATAGTTTTTTTTTTTTTTTTTTTTTTTTTTTTTTTTGAGTTTCATTGCATAGGCACACTTAATTAAGTCACTGGCCATGTGACTGAACTCAATCTCCAGCCCTCTTCCTCTCCCAGGAATTTGGTCTAAGCCAAAGTCCCAACTCTGGAATCACCTGGTTGGTGATTCAGCCCTTATCCTGAAGCAATTAAGGGTACATTGTGAGTCACCTTATTAACATAACAAAGATATTCTGATCTAACATCCTTATCAAATTTTCCATAGTTGTTGAACCTTTTTTTAATTCCACCAACAGTGCATAAGAGCTCCTATTTCTCCACATTCCCACCCACATTTTTTTATTTTCAGTGTTCTTTTAAGTAACTACACTAACAAATGTGAAGTAGTATCTCACTGTAGCTTTCATTTGCTTTTTCTTAATGGTCAGTGTAATTGAGCATCTTTTCCTATGCGTATTGACTGCATGCAAATCTTCGGACATTCCATCTAGTCAAGTCCTTTGCCTATTTTTGAATTGTTTTCTTTTTGGTTGCTGAGCTTTAGGGGTTCTCTATGTATTCAGAATATTAATCTACATTCAGACACAGGATTTGGAAATGTATTAGTCAGGGTTCTCTAGAGGGACAGAATCAACAGGAAGTATGATTATAAAAGGAATTTATTAGATTAGCTTACACAACCAGAAGCTGGATAGTCCACAGTGGCAGTCTGCAAGCGGGAGGGCTGGAGGAACCAGTAGCTGCACAGTCCAAGAGGCTGAAGCCCCAGAATAAGAGCTTTCAATGGTGCAACCCTAGTCTGAGACCAAAGGCTTCTGGAAACTCCCTGGAGAATCACTGGCAGAGTCCGCTTTGGAAGAGTGAAGGAGCAAGAGTCTGATATCCTCAGGCAATCGGAGCAGCAATCAAGAACACTGTTCAAGAAGAATCAAGATTGCATGTGCTGTTGCTTCCTCGTTCTTCCAACTTTTATTCCACCCAAGCCACCATCCTATTGGATGATGCTGCCCGTGCTTAGGGAAGGGTTTCCATTTCAGTTAGCTATCCCACATGTCAATCATTTCTAGACATACCCTCATTGACACACCCAGAAGCCTCTTAATCTTTGGCATCTCTTAATCCAATCAAGTCAACAATTCAAATTAACCTTTACAGGAAATATTTCTCCCATTATCTTGATTGCTTTTCTAAAATTCTGTTTATGTTATGTTTTGATGCACAGATTTTTTTCAGTTTTCATGAAGTTCAATTTGTGTATTGCTTCTTTTGTCGCCTGTAATTTTGGTATTGCATCCAAGAAATCATTGCCAAGTCTAATGTGAAATTTTATGCCCATGTTTTTTTCTACAAGCTTATTGTTTTGGGCCTTACATTTAGGTCTTTAATCCATTCTGAATTAATTTTTGTATATGGTAAATGTATATAGGTAAATGTCCAATTTCATTCTTTTTCATGTGGATGTCTACTTTTCTCAACAATGTTGACTGAAAAGACTGTTCTTTTCCCCACTGAATGTTCTTGGCAACCTTTCAAAAATCACTTGACCACATATGCAAGGATTTATTTCTGAGCTTTCTATTTATTCCATTGATTTATATATCTGCCTTTACACCAGTGCTGCACTGCTTTGATTACTATAGTTTTATAGTAAGATCTAAATCTATAGGTCATTTTGAGTAATATTAACGTCTTAATATTAAATCTTCCAGTCCACGAATATAGGATGTATTTCCATTTTATTCTATTGTCAATAGAATTAGTCTTATAATTTCCTTTTCATATTATTCATTGTTAATGTATTGTTCATTGTTAATGTTAACTTTGTATCCTATTACTTTCCTGAATTCATTTACTAATTTAACAGAGTTTTTGTGGAATCTTTAGGGTTTTCTACATGTAAGATAATACCATCTGCAATCAGAGATAATAGCAATTCTTCCTTTCCAAATTAGATGCTTCTTACTTTATCTTGCCTATTGCTCTGACCAGAACATGTAGGACTTTGTTGAATAGAAATGGTAAAAAAAGTGGATATCTTTGTCTTGTTCCTGAGCTCAGAGGAAGAACTTTCAGTCTTTTATAATGGAGTTTGATGTTAACTGTGAATTTTTTTGAAGTAGTTTCCTTTTACATGTAGTTTGTTGAGTATGATTTATAACTATTTTTATGCTTTTGTCTTTAAAAATCTAAACAAGAATTAAAAGTTGATTTATGCACCAAAATTACACTGATACAGGTTTGTATATTTGTCAATTTGTTTACCTTTACCAGAAAACTTTATATTTTCATATGGCTTCACATTGCTAAGTAGTTAGCATCCTTTGGTTTCAACTTAGAGAACTCCCATTAGCACTTCTTGTGGGGCAAGTCTAGAGGTAATGAACTCTTTCAGCTCTTGTTTATCAGGGAAAGTCTTCATTTCTCCTTCATTTTTGAAGGACATCTTTGCCATATGGATTATTCTCGGTTGACAGTTTTTCTCCTTTCAAAATTTTGAACATACCATCCCACTACCTTCTGGCCTGTAGTTTCTGTTGAGAAATCTGTTGATAATATTACAGAGGGCTTCTTCTATGTTCTGAGTTTTTCTCTAATGCTCCTTTCAAGATTCTCCACATAGGTCTTTTTAGATTTAGCCTAGTTGAGCCTCTTAAATCTCTACAACTCTTAAATTTCTTCAACTCTGGGAAAATTTTAGCCATTATTTTTTCAATAAATTTCTCCCCTTTATCTTTCTCTTCTCCTTCTAGAACTCCTATGATTCCTAATTTGAAGGAGCCCTAATTAGGAAGGGCTGTTGCAGCTAGCTGGAAGCCATGGGTTCCACCTGATATGTATGTGACGCACCTGTAGGCACCCGCAAACCTGAAGGTATATAACCGGGTGAAAGCGGTCCGAGTTAGGAGAACGGAGAATTCAGTCAGCCGGGCAGTCACTCGGTCGGTCAGAAGAATCAGCGGTCAGAACGTAGGCAGAGCGGTTACAGAAGAGAAACCAGATAGAAGAAGTAATGACTGGTCAGAGTTAGGCCGAGACTCCTGAAGAAGACAGAAGAAAGAAGAAGGAAGAAAGAAGAGAGAAGAAAGAAGCTCTAATCTTTCTCTAAGCTAAGCTCTATCTTTCTAACTCTAACTCTAAGAAGACTCTAAGCTAAGAAGAAAAATCTTTCTTTCCCTCTCTAAGAAAAATCTTTCTTTCCCTCTCTAAGCTCTAAGAAAGTAGAAGTAAAAGTAGTAAAAGCATAACTCTGCCTCCGAGAATTTTCCTCCCGTGGCGGCGCCGTGGCTGGCCGTGACAGGCAGCCTACACTAATTGGGCCATTTGATAGTCTCCTGTAAGTCCTATAGGTTTTCTTCATTTTTCTTCATTCTTTCTTTTTTTGACCTTCTGATTGATAAGTTCAAATGACTTATCCTCAAACTTACTGATCCTCCATTTGCTTGGTTAAATCTGATAATGAACCCCTTAAATTCAGTTATTATATTTTTTGAACTCCAGAATTTGTTTGGTTCTTTTCATAGCTTTCATATTTTTGCTGCTATTCTTAGCCTATTCATGCATCCTTTTCTTAATTTCACTGCTATTCTCTTTTACCTAACTGAGCATCTTTGGTGGGGTGCTGGGGATTGATACCAGGGGCACTTTTCCACTGAGCTATATTAACCACCCTTTATAATTTTTTGAGACAGGGCCTTGGTAAGTTGCTGAGAGTCTTTCTGAGGTTGGCCTTGAATCCCCTGTCTCAGCTTCCAGAGTCACTGGGATTAGAGGAATGTACCACTGAACCTGTCCCTAACTGAGCATCTTTTCTTTTTTCTTCCCACATTTTTTTTATTGGTGCATTATAGTTGCACATACTGATGGCATTTGTTGTTACATATTCTTGTGTGCATACAATACACAATATAACAACATAATTTGACCAATATCACTCCCTTGCACTCCCCCCTCACTCCCCATCTTCCACCACTTAGGCCTTTTCCTTACTGGTCTCCCCTTGCTTTTCATGCAATCACCCCCACCTTTCTTCTCCTTTTTCCTCTCTATCTTTGCATATGAAAAAGAACATACTACCCTCAACCTTTGGAATTTGACTTATTTTACTTAACATAATGGCCTCTCGTTCATTCATTTTCCTGCAAATGACATAATTAATTTTTCTTTATGACTGTATAAAACTCCATTGTGTATATATACCACATTTTCTTTATCCACTCAGCCATTAGCAGACATCTAGGCTAGTTCCATAGTTTAGCTATTATAAATTGTGCTGCTACAAACATGGGTATGCATGTATCACTGTAGTATGATTAGTTTAATTCTTTAGGATAAATACAGAGGACTGGTATATCTGGATCATATGGTAGTTCCACACCTAGTCTTTTAAGGAACCCCATACTGATTTCCACAGTGGTTAGGTTAATTTACAATCCCACCAACAGTGTAAAAGTTTTCCTTTTCTCCACATCCTCTCTAGTATTTACTATTTTTTGTATTCTTGATGGCTGCCATTCTGACTGCTGTGAGATGAAATCTCAGTGTAGTTTTGATTTGTGTTTCCCTAATTGCTAATGATGTTGAACATTTTTTTCACATATTTATTGGCCATTTATATTTCTTCTTTTGAGAAGTGTTTGTTTAATTCATTTGCCCATTTATTAATTGGGTTATTTGATTTTTTGGTGTAAAGTTTTTAGAGTTCTTATATGTTCTAGATATTAATCCTCTGTGAAAGAGTAGCCAGCAAAGATTTTCTCCCATTCTGTAAGCTCTATTTTCTACATTCCTTTTTTTGTTTTTCTGTGCAGAAGCTTTTTAATTTGATGTTATCCCATTTATTTACTCTTGGCATTATTTCCTGAGCTTTGGGGGTGCTATTGAGAAAGACATTGCCTGTACCTATATGCTGGAGTGTTGACCCTATGTTTTCTTTTAGGAGTTGCATAGTTTCTGGTCTAATTTCAAGGTCTTTGATTCATTTTGAGTTGATTTTTGTGCATGATGAGAAATAAAGGTTTAGTTTCATCCTTCTACATATGGATAACCAGTTTTCCCAGCACCATCTGTTTAAAAGGCTGTCTTTTTTCCAATGTATGTTTTTGGCACCTTTGTAAAGAATCAGGTGACTATAGATGTGTAGGTTTATCTCTGTGTCTTTTATTCTGTACCATTTGTCTATGTGTCTGTTTTTATGCCAGTACCATGCAGTTTTTGTTACTGTAGCTCTGTAGTATAACTTGAACTCAGGTATTGTGATGCCTCCAGCATTGCCTTTTTTACTTATAATCACTTTAGCTATTCTGGGTCTTTTGCTCTTTTAAATGAATTTTAGGACTGTTTTTTCCAGTTCTGTGAAGAATCTGACTGAGCATCTTTAAAACAACAAACAGTTGTTTTAAACTGTCAGTAATCTGGAGATTTGCATGTCTTTAGGGTCAGTCTCTGTAGATACAGTGTTTCTTTGAGTGAGCCATATTTCCTTGTTTCTTTGTATGACTTGTGATCTTTTGTTAAATAAGTAGCCTTCTCTCAAGAGACTTTATGGACTGGCTTCATGCAGGAAAAGATCTTTACCAATCAGATGGCTAGAGGTTCTGGGACCTTTCAAACATTTCTTAAACATGCATCTTCTCTGGGCTTGTGAATATATTTTTCACTCTAATATATTTGACTGATTTTAGTGATTTTAATTTTTCTAAAGGCTTGTCTTTACTTATTTTGGGGAATATTCAGATTCTATTTCTATTGTATTTCTTTTACCCATAATTTCTTGCTTCTCTGATGGCTGTCTGTGGAACTGCAAACTTCTGCTATTAAAATGCCACAGTTCTTGCCTCTATTTTCAGTATGACCTCCAATCTGGTATTATCTATAAACCATAAAAGAAACATTTAATAAAATTGGACTTCATCAAAATTTAGAACTTCTGCTGTTCAAAAAAATTTGTTAGAAGGAAAAATCATTCAAGATGTTGCATTTTATGTTTTATATATATTAACACAATAAAAACTTAGAGGAAAAGAAAAAGACAAGTTAAGTCATAGACTAAGAGCGAATATGTGTAAGACAATATCAGCTGAAGGACTTTTTTCCAGAACATAAATAATACCTCTCAAAACTCAATAATAAGATAACATAGAACTCAAAGAAATACAAAATATTTGAACAAATAATTCACTAAGAAGATAAATTGAAAACAAATAAACATATGAAAAGATAACCAATATCCTCAAGGAAATGCAAACAAAAACCATAATGAGATACCACTACATATTTACTAAAATGTTAGAACTTTTTAAAAAATGAAGAATAAAGGGAATGCAAAACAGTTTAGTCAGTTTGGAAAACAGCTAGACAGATTCCTTAATATCACCTATCATATGACCCAGTACATCCATTCTTGGCAAAATTGAAACACATGATTTAAATTAAAATGTGCATGTAAATTTTTTACTGATTATATTCATAAACATCAAAAACTTGAAATAACCCAAAAGTTTTTCAATAGGCAAATGGAGAACCAAAATTATTAATCCATATAATAACTCATCGATAAAATGAAATGATGACTGGTTCCTACAATATGGGTCAATCTCAAGTGCATCGTGCTAAGTGAACAAAATCAGACCCAAAGGAAATACAATTCTCTTTCCATGATTCCTTTCATATGACACAAATAGGCCAGTATTTGCTATGGCTGGTTTTGGGGAGGGGTTGTCTATGAAGTGGCATTTTGGTGGTTATATGACTATATGCATTTGTCAAAACTCAGAATTATACACTAAAAATGGTAAATTTAACTTTATGTAAATTATACCTCGTAAACCTCACACACACACACACACACACACACACCATACATAAAGATATTTATACATATTAGAGTTTTTTTCACATCCTTGCCAGCTCTTAGTAATATTGTTTTTAAAGTTCTAGTCATTCTAATAGGTGTGTATTGGTATTTCACTGTAGTTTTAATTCACACCAGTGATATGGATCATCTTTTTACATGCTTATGCAGACGCTTCTCAACTTACTATGGGGTTGCATGCCAACAAGCTGAAAATATAGTAAGTTGAGGATGCATTTAATACACTTAACCAACCAAACATCATAGCTTAGTAACATGCAGTACACTGTGGACTACTGGTTGTTTGCCCTCATGATTATATGACTGACTGGGAGCTGCAGCTCACTCATACTGCCCAGAATTATGAGAAAAGTTCCATACCATATATTGCTAGCCCAGGGAAAAAATTACATCCAAAATATATATTACTTTTGCACCATCGTACAGTTGAAAAATCATAGCTTGAACCGAGATAGTCAGGGACCCATTAACCAAATGCTTACATGCCTCAAAGAATTGTTATGTATAGTCCCTAGTGTATAGCAACACTCAACAAATTGTATTGGAGTCTCAATCTGAGCAACTGGTCGTGGCAGCCTGCATTATAAAGGCTGTGGAGACACAGTGGGCCTAACCTGGAACTTCCTGGCCACCAGGATGCTGCTCACTGTGCCAGCTTTTATTGTTTACTCCTGACTCCTGACTTCACTCCTCCAAGAGGAAGAACAAACCCTACAAAATTTCATAGAGAAAGAAAAGAGAAAAATGCTCCCATTCCAGAGTTCTATGCAGGAAGTGTACTTTGTGATAGGACAGATGACCATGTCCCAGTGGAAAAACCAACCAGTTTCTGGAGCTTTGCTTCCAGAGATTGGGAAAAGGACTTGCAGCTACTTTTATCCTTATAAATACTATTGAATGGCAAAGTGTCATAATTTGTGTTGAACTTTATAATCCTTGAATCCACTAGATCCAAGTGGTCACATTAGAAATGACTGAATGGTGGCTTGCTATACTTATGAGATGCCCTGCCTGAATGCAGCACTTGGTTTAAATATGAAACCAGGAGCCAAGTAGTTCCTGTTAATAAGCTGAAAGTAAAAATGAAGGCTAAACCCAGGTCCAAATGCTGGAAATGTCCAGATTTTAATTTTAAAGGAATCAGATTTGATCTTTATTTAACCGAAGAAC
The DNA here is from genome assembly GCA_025594165.1 of Tamias sibiricus. Taxonomy (NCBI): domain Eukaryota; kingdom Metazoa; phylum Chordata; class Mammalia; order Rodentia; family Sciuridae; genus Tamias; species Tamias sibiricus. Next base: position 37,413,694 of record CM046672.1, read on the forward strand.
CAATAAAAGAAGCTCAGAAGTGGAGTCAGCCATGGCCTGGATTTGCTATGATGAAGGAATATGATACTTTGGAGCTGCAATAGGGGAAGAAATTGAAGCATCAAAAAGTCCTGATTCTGAGAATGAAGTTGGTTACTTGCAGAGGATGTATTAAATCTCAGAGGATTTATTTTAAGACCAATTTAATTTCATTTATAAAACATAGTCATTAAATGAACTAAGCATTTCTTATAAAATTGTATATGAATTTGGAGTGTGTGGCAGTCAAGACATTTTTCATAGAAAAGGCAGCATTTGAACTGAGACTATAAAGAAGACAGATGTTGGAGGTGTAAGGAATTGGGATGGTGTCATTAGAGTAGACAGGCTATGGGACTCCAGATCCAGAATCAAGATAGTATAAGGCACACATGAGAAATACTGAGGTACATCTGAAAAATGTCAGGTGGTCAGTTACAGGAGAATTATGGACTACATGACAGTAAATAGTGATAATAAATTTGGCTTATACGAGGGAAGTCTTAAAAGTTGAATTAAACATAGTGACTCTCTCCCAGAATGTTTTCAAACAGTCTTTCTTCTGAGAGTTTGTGAGCAGTAGCAATACATGTTCAGAGCTTTGTTTTACACATGGGAAGAGATGAAAGGAGACCACTTGAGATCATTCCCTCAGGGAAATGGCATGTGTAATGTTCAGGAAAAGGCCAGTACAAGGTATCAGAGTGTTGATCAATATGTAAATATGATTATGATAATAGAAATCAAGTTCATTTTCAGAGAAATATTTTCATTGACAAATGCAGAAAAGGAGAAAAGCATAAAGAATTAGTGATATCAGTCTGAACTTGTGGTTTTCCTTACATATAGATGTAAAAATAAGCACAAATAGTGTATCCCCTAGCTCGTCTGCTAAAAATACCTGGGACCACTGATAATCTAGTAGTAATAAGCACACCTAGAATCCAAATCTTGGTATCTAAATACCATTCTTTGATGAAAGGCGCCAAAGGACCTTATGGAAGTGATTTCTTTCAGGGACGAGACAGGGCAAGTATAAGATAAGCCTAGGTCTTGTGCCAGAAAGTGAGACCATGTTCAAAAGGTAATGGGTTATTTGTTCATGTCAAAGGTACAGAACCAGCTTGAAGGGGCTCCATTGATCAAATCTACAATATGGTATAGTAACAGATTATAACTAGTGGTCTAAAATAGGAATCCATAAATACATACTGATATAAATAATAAATTGAAAGTTAGGGAGATATAGAGTATTTACAGTCCCAAGTGATTAACATCATCACCAAAAAGAAAACATCAGTTATACAGGAAAGAAGCAAAACTGTATGATGCCAGGAAGACATCACCTTATTAAATAAAGTTAACATCAGGAATGGGACAAGTTACAATCAATGGGAAACATGCCTTATCACTTCTGTGACTTTCCTGAAAAATATGCATAGTCTGTCAAACCACAAGGAAACAATAAACCAGCCCAAACCGAGGAGCATTTTTTTTTTTTTTTTTTTTTTTTTTTTGTGGGTACCAGGGATTGAACTCAGGGGCACTCGACCACTGGGCCACACCCCCAGCCCTTTTTTGTATTTTTATTAGAGACAGGGTCTCACTGAGTTGCTAAGTGCCTCGCCATGGCTGAGGGTGGCTTTGAACTCACGATCCTCCTGCCTCGGCCTCCCAAGTGCTGGGATTACAGGTGTGCACCACCGCGCCCGGCCTGAGGAGCATTTTATAAAGTAAGAGGTATATATGATCTTCAAATTTGTTAAGGTTATAAAAGTCAAGAAAAAATCAGGCATTGTTAACAGACTGAAAAATAGCTAACTACACATAGCAATAAGGTATATATCTTAAACTGTATCCTTCCACTAAAAAAGAGATTGGAACAAATGGGAAAATTTGCATGGGCTTAGGAATAGATTGGAATCATGTATCAATTTTAACTTTCTGGATCTGATGGTTGTATTTCGATATGGGGCATCATCTTGGCAACTTATTCTTAAATGAGTCAGAGGGGAAGCGTTTTGTATTGTTTTTACAACCTTCTGTAAATTTGAAGTTGTTTCAAAAATGGAGGCTACTCCAGTGATTATAACAGGTGCTCAGAAGAGCCTCGATGAAAACACGAACATAGAGTTATCGGAGCCCCCATCTAGGGCAAAATGATGTGGATGAGATTAGCAAAACTGGAGACTGGATGAGGAGCAGCAAAAGCAGGTGGAGTCTGTAGGATGTAAGGATTTCAGCCCTGGAAGATCGAGAAGATAGTCATGCCTTTTTTAGAAAACAAAGGGAAATAGAAATATATAAGTCACTAAGATGATTGAGCAAGGGCAAAACTTAGTTTGATTTTGGATATGTTGAAAATGTTGAGCTGAACAAGCAGTTCACAGTCTGTTCAGATTCCAGGTGTTCATGAGGATTAGGATAAAATGGTAAACACTGTGTGTGTGTGTGTGTGTGTGTGTGTGTGTGTGTGTGTGTGTGTGTATTTAAGGGACCTGAGCAATGGTAGGCTTGGCTTCCTCTGGGTCCACTCTACTAACTAAATGTACTGTATTTTCACCATGAATTTGCTTTTTTTTTTTTTTTTTATCAGCACTCTGATTGTCCACACCTGTGGGGAATGAGCCTAAATATATAATTCATTATTCTTGGAAGGTTGCCAAAAGCAAAAGCAAAAGCCAGAAACTTCCCAAGCTGTCTCCAGAGCTTAATGTGTTTTCAGCTCACACAAATTCCCCATTGCCAAATGGTCTGTCAACAGCCTGGACAGTCAAAGAGACTGAGTGTGTTTTAGTTGCACAGATGTATTCTTTGGTTGCCTTATTATTTCGTCCCGTCTATAAAAGTATCATATGGCCCCAATTCCTTATCTTGGCATTTGAGGCTCTCCAAACATAATTCTGTAGTGCTTTCTTCTCACCTCCCACCTGAGTCCTCACTCCAGCCAGCCCTGTACCTTTTTAATGAACTGAGCTCACCATCCTCTTTCCTACCTTGGAGACCTCCCTCACCTCGTCTCATTCTGCCACTTGGGATCCAACTCAGTGTGCACAGGGAAAGCACATTCTAGGTGCTGTGCAGACACTGAGTCAATGAAGACACAGTTTCTTTGCACAAGGAAATTGCAGTCACAGTAGAAATGGAGAAATCTATAGGAGGGAGGCGAGGGTCTGCTTTATGACTGCAAATGTGGGTCAGGGGAGGCCACATGCACCCCGAGATTGGACAGATGCAGCTTTTACATTTAAGACTTGCAGACATCAAGCCTACGGGTCACCAGATCTCCATTTACAACTGGCTACTCTTATTGCCTGACAAGGACACACTGTGTTTTGCCACCCTCGCTGTCCCCGATTCTTCAGGCCTCAAATAAAATAGTGGCCTTTGCTGACTCACTTGTACCACCATCTATAACACAATGAGAAAGTCTTCACTTCCAGTTCCTTTCTTTCTCATCTGGGAAAATAGCCAGGTATACTCCAAAGCTGACTAACACGGACATGGTTTCCTTTGATAATTCAACCAAAGATTCAGAAGTTAGTCATATTGGCTCTAATTCACTTGCCTTGGAACATGGCACATCTCTGAATCCATCATTGTAACCACTGGGATAGGTTAAGAATGGCTTTGGCCAAACAAGGCCTCACCTTAGAGCTGGTGCTAGGTTCAGTTTACCAAAATCTCACAGCTGGGAAATGTTGAATTCTATTGTGAAGGTGAGAAGAAAATTGATGGTGAGGATACAATCCACAGAAGTTCACCACAGAAAGTTACTGGCAATGTCAGAGTTAAAAGCCAGGTTTCCTGTCTCTAGCTCAACGCTTTCCTCACATTCTGGAAAAGCCAGCTAAGGTTTTGTTGTACCAAGATGTAGTCAATCAAGCTTTGCATTCTAACAATTCTGCCCTCATTCCGGAGAGGCAATGCTAAATTTACCATCCCTCAGGCACAGGATCTGTGTATAGACAGAGATGGGGCACAAGAAGAAAGGAGATTACTGGAACAAGCCGTAGATCCAAATCAGGCACAAGAGGCAAAGAACCTGTGTAATAATTGTCCCCCTTGTGTTGCCAATGGAATAGAATTAGCATAATTGATTTAATCTGCACAATGAGACAGGGCTTCTGGAAAACTGCCCATGAACATATTAGCAAGACCCATAATTGGCATATTAAATAAAAATAAAGTAAGGATTAAAGGTGGTGTTCTTCCAACCTGCAGTATCCAGAGCAGTCTAAACAAGAGACTGGCTAGTTGGAGCAAAGCAGGAACAAGGATGACTGGTGTTAGTTATTCCAAGGGAGCCATAGTTCAAAGCTGGCTTTTTGAAGGATCTGTGTATTATACCTGTGTGTATATTTAAAATATTCCCATAGAATACACTTTATTCCCAATAATATACCATTTAAGATATGCTCTTTTCTTAGTTTAGCCACCCCCCCACCCCAATTTTTCATCTGCTAATCTTCTTGGCATTTTCCCAGTTCCATAAGTACAGCTCTTCTCAGCACATAATACTGTCACCAAATAAGCAGGAATGACTCATGATTATTTTGACAATTTCACCTCCATCCTTTTAAAATGTTCTCCTAGAGAAAAAGACTAGAGAGCTACAGGACAGTTCTAGTTTGTGAGGATCCCTTCATGACACATGCTCCAGAAGAAGGAAAATTCAAACCCTTGGCAAGGTTGTCCATAACATAGTCCCAGCCCATATTATAAATTCAGTATCTCATTTCCTCTGTTCAGTCCCTGCTGCAAGAAACCTGGAACAAAGTGGTTTTCCACATGATTTCCATGCTTGTCTGGTGTACTGCCTTACAAGTATTCCCCTTTGCCTTCCCACACATCCATGGGCTAGATTCGGATTGTGGCCTCCAGTTTGTGACTTCTAGATTAACGTGCAATCTTCTTGGTGAAGCCTTTGATTCCTGACAAGAGGAAATGACCCCTCCATTCCTTTCGACACCGCCCCATTTTGCTTCTCTCCCTTAGACCAATTCCTCCACATCTAATCATGATTTGTGCATTTGTCTTACCTTTCTAATAAATCTCTGAATTTCCAAGGCAGAAATCACAGAGGATTTATGTCTCAGAGCCCATGATGCTTTGCCTCAATTGATTTGTTGATGAAAATTCATGGGGCAGGAGCTGTGTATATTTTATTTGTAGGAGCCCTGTTTGGGGAGATGGCTTAAATTGCGGTTGACTATGGGCCACGGAGTTTTGGGCATTGCTGCCTTCCGTAGTCTCATGGGACTTGGCCTGGGATCTTGCGGGACTTGGCGTGAGATCTCGAGTGACTTGGCCGAGATTGCTGATCGGGTCAGCGCCATTTTGGTGGTGTGTGTGGCACGTGTTAGTCATTGTTAGAGCCAGAGAGAAAAGTTAGCAGAATAAAAAGCTGTTTGTTTCCAGTTTGCCTCTAAACTTCTTCCCGTGGCTTCGTTGCTCCAAGCGGCCATCGCTTCAGGCGACAACATTTATTAATATTGGCATCTTGAACAAGTGCAATTGAAGGCTTTGAGGGTAAGAAAACAGTTGGGATCCAGGGTTCATTCACTGATGAGACTCCCTAAAACCTTCCTTTCATTGCACCAGCCCTGAGTCTTTCACTGTGGACGCCATTTGTCATCCTCAGCCCAGAGGATTCTTCACTTATTGAATTACTGTGACCCTGAGCAGTTACTAATCTGTGAGGAAATTTCAGGCCAACATTCTCGGTGGCACTAGTCATGTGTAAAAGCATTTGTGAGGTGACTTTCAACTAGTAACATGCCCTGAAGTGGGATGATCCCAGGAAAGTTATCCAGATTAGAAAAATAGACTCTGAGGCCACCAGTCATAGAAGTAGGTTCTGGTACTAATTACCACTTTTTTTTTTGGTCTATTTTGCTTCTTTACCCTCTCACTCCAAGATTCTAGCTACCCAAATTACCCTACCCCTATCCAACAGAATTGTAGATCTTCCAGAAGTCACTGGCACACAGGAAGATCTGAAGACAAAACTAATTAATAACTCAGATGTATCATTAAGGAACAAAGTTGAATGTGGAATAGTGTTAATTGCCAAGAATATGGATTCTAGAATTAGGATCCAAGATTTGAAACTGACTTCATTGGTTAAGATATTTTGAACAAGTTTTCTGACCCTCTGAGCCTCAATAAATTCATTTGCAAAGCCCATTAAAGCAGCCATGTCTATCACATAGAGTTGTCTTGAAAATGAAGTGAAATCATGAAAAAAAAAAAAAAAAAAAAAAAAGGTCCTAGTATGGTACCTGGCACATGGTAGCACTAAAACATGTTAGCTATTATTTTATCAATTTTATCGTCATCATTAGTAAAGTTCTGGGTGACAAAAATTCCAAGATTAACAGCTAAAAGGAGCCATTGCACAGACTAGACCCCCATCATTGCTGGAACTCAAACACTCATAAGATATAAAGGTTCCTCTTCTGCCTGCAGGAATATCTGTTTTCACACATCTTTGGAAGAATGTTTCTCATCTAGATCTTTCTTTCATTAAGTCCCAAGAATCGGAGCTATAAAAACCAGCTGGAAAATATAGGGAGACTGGATTCAGATCAATGCAACAGAACTTTCTCACATACAGGACTGTCTACATGAGATAGACTGTCTCTGGAGGTAGTGAACTATCCATCACAGGAGACATTCAGGTAAAAGCTGGATGAACACTTTTTGGAAATATTGTGAAATAATCTAGGTATCATATCCAGGATTGAACCAGAAGAACTTTGAGGATTTGATTAAACCTATGACTCAATGCTACCATTATCTCTTCTTTCTTTATTCTTAGCACTTCCTTACAGAAAAAATAATTTGGTAACATTGAAAAATATCCAAAACAATCTCTGAAGCTGGGGATCTACTTTGTGCAGCACAGCATTGTCAAAGCAGACATCCCCAAACTGCCATCTTTGGTTAGTGGTAAAGAATTTCTAGCAAATATTTTATCAATACATACAAAACTCATACTTGAGCAGTCAGAGTAATTTCTACTTGGTAAACTATTATTTTAAAAATACTTACATGCACCTTGAGTTGAATTAAGTTCAATAACAAAATGTATCAGAAAATGCCTGCTCTCCAGTTTTCAATACATCATATCTTCTGGCTTTAGAATATGTTATTTTCCTCCTAGGAAGGATAGACTCTCTAACTCTAGTCAAAGAGCACTTATTAGATGCTGTCTAATAAGAGAACTTGTCTGATCTTTGTCCTGGGCTTCTGACAGGAAGATTCTAACATCCTTGGACTTTTTTGAATGATTGAATGATTTGTTATGCTAATAAAGTGACTCATGGTGGACTTTTAAATTTCTTCAGGATAAGGACTAGTCACTAGAAACACCAACCAGGTGATTCAAGATTTGGAACTTTGGCTCAAACCAACTTCCTGGGAGAGGAAAAGGGCTGGAGATTGAGTTCAATCACATGGCCAATGACTTGTTACATGTGTCTATGCAATGAAGCTCCAATAAAAACTATAAAAAATATAAAGATCAGTGCATCTTCTTGGTTGGTGAACACATTGATGTGCCAGGAAAGTGACACAACTTTCTCTATAAGAGGGCATGCGAGCGAGCTCTTCGTTTAAGGTTCTCCCTAGCCTTGTGCTGTGTTTTTTCCTTTATAATTAAATTAAAATCATAAATATAATGATTTCCTGAGTTCCATGAGTCATTCTAGTGAATTACTAAACCTATGAGGGTCATGAGGACCCCTGAATTTATAACCAGTTCTTCAGAAGTTCTGCTGGTATCTGAAATAAGTACAGTCTTGTGGAGGGCTGAGCCCTTAAATCTGTGGGCTAATGCTAATTCCAGAATAATAGAATCACAATATCCTCAGAAGGAGTTGAGACAGCAGATACTGTAACGTAAAGTTATTTCACTGTATAGGGTATATCTTGGCTCTTGCTTCTCAATTTGGGCCACCAAATACTAACAAGGATGTGGAAATATCAAGATTACAGGCCAGGAATATAACTCTTGGAAGGTAATGGGAGCAATCAGATGGGAGGCCACTGGAGGATTGTAAGGAACATGTGGGTTCTTGAGAGGACTCTGCTCCACAGGCAAGAAGACACAAGCAGCAAGATTATGATCTGTTCATGGAAATTCAGGAAGGAATGGGAATATGAGCCAAGAGGGGTACTTTTGGTAATCATTGAATTATCTTATAAATATATAAGATAGTTGTTGTTACTCTCCTTTTACAGATGAGAAAAAAATGAGACCAAAAAGGTTGAGTAATAAGATAAAGCTTGTAAGGGACAGAGCTAGGACTCTTAAAACCCACATCTTTTTTACTTTAAACCACTTGCCCTATGCAGTATATGCCATACTGCTCTTCCCTGTAGGGATGACTGATTGTGTCTCAGCACCACTCTGTACTGGGAAGCCTAAGCAGTGTTGGGGACGTTAAGAACATGCCTGTAGATAGAAACTCTCTGGCTGTCTCCCACTTCCTGATACGGGAACTTGGCCTAGCCAAGGGGCGTTCCCCTGAGGTATGTTGAGAGGTCAGACTGCCACTAGGATAGGCTAATGGCTCCGCCAATGTGATTTGCTCATGCTCCCTATGTGCCCCTATGATCTTTCTGCTGATTGGCCCATGTCTTCTATATAGGCCGTCCAACTTCCTCAATACACTGAGCTTGTGCCTTGACCGGACTCCCTGGTGTATGCCTCATTGTCTTCTATTGTGAGGGCTGAGCGTGGCCACCAGTAGACTTCTGCCTCTTCCCGATTCCGCCTTACCACTGGGGCGTATTCCCCCAGCCTTCTCTGCAGGCCAGAGAAGGCCAAACCCGGGTTCAGGGGAGCTAGAAACCCCGGCAGAGCAGGAGACTGGAACAGGGTCCCTTAGCCAAGACTAGGGAATGGGTCTTCAGTGGTGGGAGAGGAGGGCTTGGGGAGGATTTTCTGAAGAAACTGAAGCATGTGGCATAGTTATAACAAATGGAATTCACACATGAAGGTATGGTGCTATAACTAGAAAGGAGGGAACCCAAGGCTTAAAAAGGCAGAGTTAAACCAAGAGTTTCTCAGTAGCCTAGATACGGAGCATTCTGAGTTCCTCCTGTTAAGAAATCAGCTCTTAGTCCTAGCCACAGGGCTGAAAGACTACAGAGATGGGAAGTGGCCAGAAAATGAGGTCATTGATCTAAAAGAAGCAGATAACAGAAGTCCAGGAGTAGTTAAGTGCTCTCATTGTGATAAAGCCTAAATCCAGCTTGATGGATAAGAAATCTTTTTAAAACAAAAGGGAGCCCCCCCCAACTGCATCTCCTCCCACCAAAAAAGTTTCCATAGTTTACTAATGTGTCATCCCAGGATAAATGAGAAGTATATTCATTCAGGAAACAAGTAAAATTGAGCTGATTTCTTACTTCAGAGATGTTCCAGTTTTTTCTAAATTCCAACAAGAAGCAAATGACTGTCATTAAGATAGGAAAAATTGCTTAACCATCAAGGAGACAGAAGGAATGGAAGACCAAGGGAAGCTAAGAGAAGAAGACAAGAGACAGGTCTAACTTCCCCTTGTTATTAACCTTTTATTTTTAACAAATTCTAACATCACTTGATCCAGTTTTACAACAACTCTCATCATCATCCAAGAACTGTAAAGGGATTTTTAATTATCGGAATTTAAACAAAAGGTTAAGTTGCCCTTATCCTTGAGGTTTCATAAAATCTGAATCTGGACATTTATCTAATAGATAGTAAAGCTACAGACTCATTGGATTCCCTTCCAATTCTATGGTTCTCAGTCTTTTTTTTTTTTTTTTTTTGTAATGTTCTTTTTTTTTAAATTTATAATAGTAGTATGTATTACAATTCATAGTGCACATATATAGCATCTTTTTACATACAACTGTTTGTTCTCAGTCTTATTTTAAATGTTTAACCTTGTTTTTTAATTGTGGCATTTATCACATATACTCAAAAGCACACTACCAGATTTTCTAATTCTTCTTGTGTCAGTTTTAGTCAATGACCTTTGTCCAAGAACTTGTCTATTTTATTTATAAACTTTTTTTTTGTCTGTAGGATTTGAAATGATGCTTCCTTCCCTCATTCCTGGTTATTTGAGCATTCCTGGTTTTATTGATCAGTCTCAATAAGGGTATCAAATATTTTTTAATAATTTAATACTATTTCATTAATTTCTCTCATGTTTATTGTTTCTGTTGTTTTACTTTCTTTGAGTTTAGCTCAATACTCTCATTCCAGCTTCATGAGATGGATGTTTAACTCATTGGTTATCAGTCTTTCTTCTTTTTTTAATATTTGAGATTACCATTTTATCTCTAGACACAACTTAAGCAATATTTCACAGGTGAACTTTATCCACATTCCACAGACCAGTTTTAATTTTTGGTCAATTCAAAGCATTTCTAATTTCAAATGAGACATCTTCATTCATCCAAGATCAGCATTACCATGGATATCATAGAAGTATATTTCTTAATATATAAAGATACATGTTAAATCCTTGTAATTGATTTCCAGCTGAAGTATCTTGAGTCTCAGAACATATTCTCTATTATTTCAATGCTTTCAAATTTATTGACACTTGTTTGAAGGCCCATTAATGCAAGCAAATTACTGAAAATGGCAAATTATTGAAAATGGTTCATGTGTAGTTGAAAAGAAAAAAAATTCTGTTGTTATTGAGTGTGTGTTTTGCTCTTCATAAAACAAGGGTTACTAAAATATTTTATATTCTTATTGATTTTTTGCCTGCCTTTTCAAGCAGTCACAGAAGGAAAGATAATTTTTAATTCCCCATTATAATTGTAAATTTTCATTTCTTATTGTAGCTCTGTTATTTTTGTGTTATACATTTTAAAGCAACATTCTTGGCGCATACAAATTTAGAACTGTGATATCTTTCTGGTGATTTGAAAATATTATCATGTTGAGGTACCTCTCTAGTCCTTTTACTGTCTTATTGCATGGTTTTTTGAAGTGACTGTTCAGGGATTACTGTAAATACATATTCTGTTTTCATTATTCATGGATTTTGTATTTGTGAATTCAACTACTCATTAAAATTATTTTGTTACCATAAAAATCAATACCTGTGGCATGTTTGTAGTCATTTGCAGACATACACAGGGCAGTGAAAAGTTCAATTCACCCAATGTGCATGTTCCCAGATGGGATTGAACTTTCTTATTTCAGCTTTCACAATAGAACCACACGTTCTTTTCACAGTCTATCTAGTGGCACATATTTCACATTTTTGTGCCTTTTGGGGCAAATTCAAAATGTTAAATGGCCCCCAAATATAATCCTAGGGTGACATTTAGTGTTCCTAACCCCCCCCCCCACACACACACACACAAAAAGCTATCATGTGTCTTAGACAGAAAATGTATTAAATAAGCTTCATTTGGGAACAAGTTAAAATGCTGTTGGCTGTCAGTTCAATGTCAGTGAATCAACAGTGTATATGAAATAAAATGCCTTTAAATAGAAACACACATAAAAAACAAGTGTATGGCTGTTTGATGAACATGTGACCAGAGGCTCACAGGAACCTAACCCTGTATTTCCCCTAGGAGCATGGTTCAATATTTGCTAACTCAGTATTTGAAGAGATATTATAAAATAGAACCACTGTAAATAACAAGAATTGCCATACTTTTCACTGTCTACTTAGAATTAATAGCTATCACTTCATTTGGAATATAGAAACTTTACCACTATGTAAGTCCCTTTGTTCTCCCCCTCTTTATCTTGTGATTGTCATAAGTAGTGTGTGTGTGTAAAATTCTACTAGACAATGTTACAAGTTTTACTTTCAACCATTATGTATATCTTGTCTTAAAAACTCAAAGAGAGGGCTGGAGTTGTGGCTCAGTGGTAGAGCAATCGCCAACATGTGCAAGGCCCTGGGTTTGATCCTCAGCACCACATAAAAATAAAGGTATTGTGTCCAACTACAACTAAAAAATAAATATTAAAAAAGAAACTTAAAGAGGAAAAAACAGTCTAGTATATTTGTTAACATAGCATTTCTGTTACACTTCCTTCAACCTTGAATTTCCAGTTTCCCTTTATCATTTCTCTTCCATCAGAGAAACTTATTTAAGCACATCTTTTATAGTAGGTACACTGGCAGTAGATTATTTTAATTTTCCTTCACCCAACAATGCTCTTTTTTCATCTTGCTTCCAGAAAAGTATTTTCACTGGATATGGAATTTTGGGTCTTAGCGCACTTTAAAAATGTTGTTCCACTGTCTCATGGCCTCCATAGATTCTGAAGAGAAATCTACGTTCCACTTACTACCCTTTAAGTAATGTCTGTTTTTCTCCGTCTGTTTTCACAGCTTTTTCTTTGCCTTTGGTTTTCAGCATTCTGACTGCAATGTGTTTGCATGTAGATTTCTTTGAGTTTATCTTGTTTGAAATTTTCTGAGAATCTTAAATCTGTAAGCTTACATAGTTTTCCAAATTTGGGAAGTTGTCAGCCATTATTTCTTCAAATATATCTCATGCACATTTCTTCTCTTCAGAAACTTCAGTGACTTAAATGTTAGTCTTTTTTATATTGCCTCATGGATAATTTTATTTTTCAGTGTTTTTCCACTCTGCTTTTTAGATTTGCTAGTCTCTTCAGATCTTCAGGTTTACTGATCTGTCATCTTCATTCTGCTGAGGATATTAAGTTAACATTTTATTTGAATTAATGTTTTTCTAAATATTTATACATTTTTTCTAAAAGTTATAAAACTTCCATTTGGTTTTTTTTTTTTTTTTTATTTTCAACTGAAACATAATTGATGTACATATTTATGAGATACAGTATAACATAATGATACAAGTATACATTGTATAATAATCAAATCAGGTGCAGCCATTATGGAAAAACAATATAGAATTTTCTCAAATAATTAAAAATGGGTCTACTGTATGATCCAGCAATCCTATATCAAAGGAAAAGAAATAACTATGTTAAAAAGATATCTACCCTTCCATTTTTATTGCAGCATTGTTCACAATAGCCAAGATATGGAATCACACTTATGGAATCACCCTAAATGTTCATTAGTAGATAAATAGATTAAGAAAATGTGATGCACACACACACACACACACACACTAACACACACACAATGGATTACTATCTAGCCATTATAAGAATGAAATGTGGTCATTTCAAGTAACAGAGATACACCTGGAAGACATTTTGAATGGAATAAGCCTGGCACAGAAAAACAAATATTGCATGATCTCACTCTCATGTGGAAACTAAAAAAGTCTTCTCTTTTCTTTAATAGCTGAAACTTTCCATTTATTTCCAGAGACTTCCTCCTTACTTCATGGAGCATAGTTTTAACAGCAGCTTTGAAGACTAATTCTAACATCAGCATCATCTTAGAGATAGTATCTTTGATTATCTTTCTCCTTGGATATTGTTTTAGTTTTTCTGGTATTTTTATATGAAGTTATAGATAATCTTAGGTTATATACTGGGAATTTTGAATATTATCTTAAGAGATCCCCCGGTCCTGTTTAAATCCTATGAGGAATGTTTATTTGTTGTTTGTTCATGTTTAGGAAACAGAAGACCCAGTTAGGATCAAGCCACAAGTTTTGACCCACTTTCCATAGGCTGTGGTTTCAGTGCTACTTTTGTTCTCAAGTTTGTTCCAGGAGTCTTCAGATATATTCTGTTTGTGTGCCAGAATATATAAAGGCCAGAGGCCAGATGAAGACCTGGGTGGTGGTCTACCCCCAAGGTTCAGAAGGAAGAATTTGTGTTCCTCAGAGTTTTACAATTTCTATTGTTAGACTTCACATTGAAGGCTGGAAAGATAATTTTAAAAATACAATCACCCCAACCCCCAATTCTGTCTGGTATGGTGTCATACTACTCTTCTGACCAGAAAGGGTGGGATTCTCTTGGAGTTCTTTTTTATCCACACCCAGAGAGCTTTTCCAGGATTCTGGTGCCTTTGAGCTAACATCAGAATATACAGAGGGGGGAAAAGGCAGGAAATGGACTGCCATGTCAATCATACTTCAAGTTCATATTTTCTTTCCCCATCTGCCTGATACCATTTACCTTTCAGAGTGTTCAGTCTTGCCTCATATATTCTGTTTAAGGCTTTAAGTTGCATTCAATGGGAACAACAAAATGGAGAGTACTTACTCCATCATAATTAGAATTGGAATTTCTAAATTTTATATAAGTATAGCATTCACTTAACTTAATATTTCATATAGTTTCATATTATCTTATAGATCTAATAAAGTCTTACATATTAACTGCTACATCTGTTACTTTGCTAATAAATATTGTGTGATTCCAAATTTTTACTGTTACAAGTGCTGTTTTAATGCACATCCTTGGATATGTTTCCTTGTTCCATGTGTGAGAGTTTCTTAGGAAATATATTTAAAAGTGTCCTTGCTGGGGAAATAGATAGATATATTCTATGCATTACATAATCACTCTTTCAAGTAGTTGTGTCAATTAATATTTCTGCTAGAAATGGTTTAACATCCTCTATTCCTTTCTCACATTCTGGTAATCAAATAGTGTTGTTATACCTTAGAAAATGTTTTCTACTGTGATGGGTGTGAAATGGTGTCTTTTTTTAAATTTTTTACTTCTCTTTTATTTTATGTGCATAAACATATATATACTTAATATATACTAATGTAGAAATAAAACTATTAGAGAGAAATAGAGAAGAATGAACCGGATTGTTATAAAAATTCAATGCACTGAGACTAATACCAGTTATTGCCTCAAAGGAGAACAGGTGGTTAGGAATTGGCATGGTGGTCAAAAGGGACTAAGCCCTAATTTTTTACACGCAAAATGTATTCATGCATTTATTATAACTAAATGTTAACTTTAAAATAAATTGTGCTTCTCTCATTATATTTCTTTCCATTTTAATGTATTATATGTTTATGTGTTTGTATGTGATAACACAGATAAGAGTAGACTATATTTGCAATATAAACCTTGATTATTTAGTAATTGTCACATAAGGATTTTTCTATTTTAAAAACTTTGTAAACATCTTTAATGGTTGTATAGTCTCTTCTGTATAAATATGCTATAATTTAGTGAACTGTTCACTTCTTACAGGCATTGGAGTTAGTTTCAGTTTTTCCTCCCTAGATGGAAAAATAACAGCTCATGAGACATCTTTGTCAACATTCTAGTTTATTTCCTCAGATAAATTCCCAGAAGATGAACTAATGGATTGAAGGGTAGAAGCATTGCAAAGGCTCTTGATATGTTTCACTTTATTGTTCTTCAGAAATATTGGGTCATTTCAACCAGCAATATACAAGAGCACCTTACCAGTAGTTAAAAAAAATTTTTTTAGCAATCCTCTAATTTCTATTTCATGTTTCTCACAGAGAAATTCCATTTATTAAAATTCCTTTAATTTATCCAAAATTTAGTTTCATTGTAGATAGAATAAGGGTGTGGGTGTGTGTATGAAGGGGGTAGGGAAGAGCTCACTCTACCCCCAGCTAAAATATGGCATTAAGCAATCACAGAATGAATCAGATTCTAGGAAAGATGAATAGAACTAATTTTTCTTCTGGATAGCAAATGTTTGTTTTTCAACTACCTGTTGCTGCAGTAGCTATATCACTTTTCCTAATCTTAGGAACACCTTCTGAGCCCCACCCATGTGCAGGTGGGACAACATAAGCCACTGGTGCCTCCACTTGCACTTGTCCTGCTTGCTCCATCTAGCAGGAGAGGGGAGAAGACCCTGCCTATAATATACAGAATACTTATTCATTTCACAACAAGGCATTTTGGATCCCTTTAAGAAAGACTATTTGTTAAGTGATTGAATTCAAAACATCATTTTATATTTATTGTATATACCGATTTTGCCCCTATAAAACACATTGATAGTATCTCTTTGAAATCTTTAAATCATGCAAAAATGAAACACATACAGAATATAGTTGCATAAAACAATGCATAGCGCTAGAAAACAGTGTTAAACATTGAACATAAGACCACTTTGCAAAAATAAAAATATTCATGAATTTACTAAGACTCTTATTTGCAGTATTAAGCCCAGTTTTTATTCGTATTTTTAAGTTCTTGAGATATTAGCATATAAATTTTTAAATGTTGATTTTTTAACTTAACTCTCTAATGCAAGCATTTTCTCTGCCATTCATTACCTTCCATAACATTATCTTTAATACCTGTCCAATATACTATAATTTACTAATTGCCCTTAGTTACACCAGCCCTGTGCTAAGTGCTTTACATTCATAACCATATTTAACCCATATGGCAGTCCTTTGAGACAGGTACTATCATCAACCCCATTGTATAGATCAGACTATTACATGAAGTCTGATACACTCTCTCAGGAATGAAAAAAATTATTATCTAAATAGTGGTCTTGATTGCTAACTGATTTTTCACAGAAATTGAAAGACAGTCCAAATAATCACTATTTTAAAACTTCAGTACATGGTTTTTGCTGCACTGGTGTCCATTTCCATGGAAACAGAAGTAATAGCAGCAGAGGAGGGAGAATTGGCTTTGGTGAGCATCAGAAACAATTGCTGCCTGAAAGCAGAACTGTCACTTCCTAAATCGCACCTGCCCAGCCTGAGGCATAAAATACACGGCTGGAGTTTGTAGATTATTGACTTTGGAAAGTAAAAAGAAGAGTTTCTGCCAGATTTGACACCCAACTCCCCATCTAAGCTAAGCCAGTCTGTTTAAATAATTTAGGTGAAATTAGATTTATTTTTAAAGCTCAAAGTTTACAGAAAGTCTGTCTAATTATCTCCAACATTTTAAAAATAATGCTAAATATTCTCATTCATTCATAAGAAAAGGCTTACTTTTATCAAAAGTAATTGCTGTTGTTGAGTGAATATTGACTCCACACAAAGAATGTAGAGTACTAATTTTATAATTATGGTCTCATTTCTTTATTACATGTTATACAGAAATTACTACATAAAACTTCACACACAAATATTATAATCTTTTACTGTGGAAAATTTGGAGCATCTACTAAACTAGACAGAATAAAGCTGAGTTGGAAAATTTCGTCCCATGGACCAAATCTGGGCTGCCACCTGCTTTTGAAAATAAGTTTTAGCGAAACTCAACCACTTTTCATCCATTTACACGTTTTCTTTGGATGCTTTCACGCTACAATGGTAGAGTTGGACAGTTGTGACAAAGATCATATGCCCTGCAAAGCCTAAAATATTTACTGTCTGGCCTTTTAAAAAATAGTATACTGATCCCTGACCTAATGAACCCCCACATACTCATCACTCAGCTTCAGTATTTATCAACTCAGGAGATGCATACATTAGAAGGTAGGTCTCCCTCTGTGCCCCTTACAAACCATTCAATGATATACATGACATAAATATAAACAGTTAAAAAATTGTTGTAACTACAGGTGCAATAACTAAATCAAAATAAATGATAAAATGATATACATGACATAAATATAAACAGTTAAAAAATTGTTGTAACTACAGGTGCAATAACTAAATCAAAATAAAATTTAGATAACACCATAAGATTGCTATCATTTCTTTATTCCTCTCTTGACTTGGTCCACTCTGGACATGGTACTGAGGGGGGAAAGGAAAAAAAAGGAGTGGCAGGGATGGAAACCAGGCTGAGAAAATGAAAAGAGTGCTTCAGAAGTTGTGCAATAACTTCTAAGTGAAGGAATAACTGAAAGCTGAAAATGAACCCTCCAGGGTCTTCTCTCTGTTCCCTCCAGACACCGGAGCTTGCCTGGCACAAATTACAACACTGATCTTAAGATTTTCTGATATGGAGACTTAGTTTGGGCACAGTGATACTGTCTGGTATGTAGAAAAGAAACCAAATGTGACAGAGCCTGGCTCTGCCACTATACTGTGCAGTGCTGAGCAGCTCATTCACCAGTTCTGGGAAAATGAGCCCATGGTAGACCAAATTAACCCAGAAATAAAAGAATATCATCCCTGACTTACTTAGCTCACAGAATTCTGAAGCTCAAGTGGAGAAATACGCATCAATGAGCTTTTTCAGACCACTGTAGTTCACCTATGTCAGGTGAGCACGAGGATCACTTGGTGAGATCATACAAATGCCACTCAAGAATTTGGAGTGAAACCAACCGCCACCAACAAAAAGACAAAAGAGGAAAAATCTTTGCTTTATTTTCCCTGTATCTTTTAACTTTTCTCCATGGGCTTTCAGATCTATTCGTTTACTCCATCCTCAGAACTTGCCTTTAAGGTATGCGACAATTTGTCTAAACCCACATTTTATAGATGAGAAATGAGAGGGACTGAGAGGTAAACACCATTTCTCAAGGCTGCAAGGAGGCATGATAATGCTCAAAGCCAGACGGCAGGATCTAACCAATGAGGCTTATAAGTATGCCATCTCTTTCTCCCTGGGCAAATTTCTTAGCCCCTTTTCCCTCTTTTATCTCCATATAAAATGTGGATAGTATTTAACAGGTTCTTAACACATTTTTTCCCATAACATTTATTCTAGGAGGGGAAAAACCTAACGTGACTTTTATAGCAAAGGTATGTAGGAGTAAGAGGAAAATAGTGTTCTGCCCTAACTCTGGGTGAATATTAAATGTAGATGATTATTAAGAATGGCAGGGGAGAAGTCCTATCCTTTGAGAGGAGGCAGTGCATCTACTGCCTCTGATCTTGGGCATGCTTTTCAAAACAGCACCTCTAATGATAAAACTGTGTAGGCAGAGCTTTTAGCTTTGACTTTCAAAATATTAATACTCACCAAAAACTTGAGGGAAATGACTTTTGGATTTGGTGAATAAAGGAACACCTCCATACAAACGTTACTAAGGCCTTGGGGACTCAAGGCTACTTATGCTCACAGATGACTGACAACTGAAATTTCCCACCCATGGTGGCCTTATTTTGGAAGCAGAGATTCTGTAGGTTCTATCAGGAAGATACCCAATGCAAGCAAGGGCTAAGAGAGACATGCAACTGCTGTGGCACAAAACTAGCAGGGCTGCAGGCTGGCGTATAAGTGGCTAAGCATGTAAACATCAAAACCTTTCCCATCACCATCCTTGGAATCATGCCTCAGCATTCTGTTTGCCATGGTGAGATTTTCTCCTCTTCAGCCTATTATACTAGCATTCATCTGTCCTGTCAACACATCATAAATTGTTTATAATGCATCACTCCAGAACAGCACTAAAGTAATGAGAATAAATGGATCCCGATAGACATATTGCTACCCACTGAGATTGAACCATTAAATAGCTCATGAATATTTAGGAGGTGTGACTTGCTTCTCACCCCATAAGGTGTCTGGGAAATTTTGCCATAAATGTTCACAAATGGGGGTCTGATCTTTGAGGAGCCATGAAGAAGCAATGAATAGAAAGAGTTGGGAGCAAGACATGTTCTAAGCTCTTTCACTAACTGGTATGACTGGCTGTGATTTTTTTTTTAGCAAGTCCCTTAAACTCTCTGGGTTCTAATTTGTTTATCTGAAAAGTATCTCAAAGATGTCTCTTAAGATCGAAATTCAGGGGCTGGGATTGTGGCTCAGTGGTAGAGTGCTCGCCTAGCACGTGTGCAGCTCGGGTTCAATCCTCTGCACCATGTAAAAATAAATAAAGGCATTGTGTACAACTAAATAAACAAATATTTTTATAAAAAAAAGATCGAAATTCAGATTTTTTTCTGAAAGAAATAGAAACCTCCCATATGATACTTCAGTTCTCTCAGCTTCATGTGGGTCTTGGCCCACTTGTTTCAGCCCTAGCTTGCATTGTGATCACCAGCTCAGCTTGAATCAGGCTTAGTTTCATGTGAATACAACCTGACAATGTTTTGCTGAAGGCCTGCACCATCCTTCTCCAGCCTTTCCTCTTGGGACATACTCATTTGACACTGAGACATGAATACCCACACAGCACAATCCAAAATCCAAGGGCATTGGTCAAAGGTTTGGCCAATTGGGTGATGGGATCTGGCAGAAAATCATTTGCCTTAGTCAGTCAGACGGAATATTACAAGGAGCATCTTTTTATTAGGACTTGCAGAAGATGGTCCCATGACATAGAGTAATAGTCATACTTACTAAGTGGTAGCAAGGCTTTCCCTCTTCCCCTGTTTTGCTCCCCTTGTCCCTGGTATTTACTCTCTAATTAAAAATTTAGCATGTGAGCTTTGGCTCAGGTTTTGGTTTCTAGAGATTCCAAACTAAGATACTGGTAATATTCATAAATCAAATTAGACCAGGTGAAATTTGATGGATAGTCCATGATAAACACCCAAGTTTGTTTGTTTTATATATTTTTTTAGCTGTAAGTGAACACAATACCTTTATTTTATTTATTTATATGTGGCAGTGAGGATCGAACCCAGGGCCTCACACATGCTAGGTGAGCACTAGACCACAGAGCCACAAACCCAGGCCCCCAAGTTTGATTGTTTTTAGAAAATAGAATGTCACTGGGCACTTATTTTGGTTGACTGTCCATCTGTCTGTCTAGATAAAGAGATACAATTCCTTTCAAAAAGGATCTTCAAGTAAGCCAAGAGAGATGAGACATGGACACCCCTCTCTCATCACTGAGACATCTCTCTACATTTGGGAGAAAATAACCAGCATTCTGTTTTTCATGGCTGCCTTGCTTGGTTTGAACCCAGCACATTTACAACAATGAGCACTGGTTTCCTGAGACTTCGACTGTCCCCACCAGCACCGTTCATCTCCACCATTTTGATACTTACTTTCCTCTCAAAATAATTCTGCAGGAAATTTTTCTGCATTTCTACATGGGCTGACTAGAAAATAAAGGGTCCTCAGTCATGAGAGAAAACACAGTCTCAAGAGTGGAAACGTGAATTCTAAAATTCTATATAAAAACAGTCTTACTGTAAAACATTGGGTTTTTCTCTTGAGCCTTAAAGATACTCAAGTTTGCACAAAATCATATTCAGATGCTTGGGAATTATTGTCATCTGCCCAGCGTGCTCCCCCTGCTCCTGCCCCCACCATCACAAACATTGCTCCATATGTGGGATTGGGCATTTGATCCAGGATGGCCCAATCTTAATACCTGTATTTACCCCTCAAGCCTGCAGTGTGGTGGTGGGGGTTGGAGGGTGTTGATCCCACTGAGGTCACACACAGGCTTTCACTGTTGTTTCTTTCCTTAATAGACCACGGAAGGGTTCTTTTTTCCTTTGACGGAAGCTACAGAGATGGGACCCAAGTTTCCAGCTGTGATGATCACATGGAGAAAACATACCTGCTTTGCAAGAGAAGGAAGCCAAGACTGAGAGAAAAACACTGTTAAGAGATGGATAGAGATACAGAATCTTGGTGTAATCAAGTCACCTGTTCCAATCTCTGAACTTCCTGCATTCCTACTGCTCATTTTTATTCTCTGAGATAGCCCAGAATCTTACCAATAAATCCCCTCCTTTGCTTAAGCTGGCTGGAATTGGGTTTCTGTCACTTGCAATCAAAAGAATCCTGGTTAATACAGATGTATAGAAAACGCAAAGCCTTTGCTCTATTTTGATATACCTTGCTATTCTTTTCTTTTTCTTCTCTGTCAAAAAAATAATTTAAAAATGAATTTGATGCAGAAATAAAAGAGGACTTTTCAACTACCCTTGCACCAGTTAGTTATGCTGGATTTATGGATCATCTTTGGACCCTGATCCATCCATCACTCCTTTTTTCATGCCATGAAGAGGTTTCATTTGGATAGCTGCCCAAACCAGAATATGATGCCATTGCTTAAAATGACAGACTCAACCAAGCAGTTTGGTTTGCTTGCTAATGTTAAATTTCATTCATGTGTACAGCAGTAGTAGCAAAAAATGTTTAAATTTTTGTTTTGTTTGATTCAGGATGATCGTCAGGTAAGCAGAAACCTTGGGCTTATTCTTTGGCTGGAAGCTTTGCACCATAGACTCTCATGATCATTTATTTTCATATCTTTCAGAGACACAGATAGCTGAATAATTATGCAGCATGGAATACCTAATTGCATTCAATAATTACATGGGAAGCTGCAGTGTGGAAAATAAAGAGTTACCAAAATAACACATTGTTTCTGACAAAATGAGATGAAAGTATAGTTCTGGTTCCAGCAGGAACAGCTGCTTGCCATGAGGCTACTGCCCAGCTGGCTCATCTGGGCAGCTCTGCCACCATGCCCATAGAGGTGAAACAGCCTGAGACACTCCAAGGAACTGACTCTTGTGGCCAGGACATGTCTTTCTCTGAAGCAAATTATATGGGCTTCTTTCTTATTTGAAAAATAATGTATTTCAAAAATCAATTCTAAGCACTTGTCATTCTAGCTTCTGAAATGTTTTCTTCAAAGATGTAAGCACGTCAGTGTGGGGCCTTGCAGCTACATATCCTGATGTCTTAGTTACCCGGCTCCGGCAGGCCTGCCGACCATGCACTCTGGATCCTTGTATGTATGAGCCCATTTGCTCCAATAAAGAGCAGGAAGTAAAGATCCTTTGCATTTCCACAGATCCTGTCAAAGTCCTTCCATTTTAAACCTGATTTCAACATTATTAAGTTTATAAGATGAGGTTTATTATTACCATTTGAAGAATTAAAAAAAAAAAAAAATCCCCGTGGATCATGAAAAGGTCTGCAATGAGAATTGGTCCTGATTCGTACATATAGTATGCCCTTCTTGTTGTTCTATATATGTATTCTCAGAACAGACAGACAGACAGATACACACACACACACACACACACACACACACACACACACACACACCAGTGGGAGCTGTCAATCCCTAGTGATCTTCTGCTGCATGATTATTCGCCCCTGGAGATGTGAGACCATTCTCGGTCCTTCCTCGCCTTAGCCTTGGTTAATCTACTACTGGATAAGAATTAACTGTATTAATAAAACTATGAAACTATCTGTGATCTTCTTCCTTCCTGCAATCATCAGTCAATTTACAGTTGACTGGATCTATTCTCACATTTTTGCAAGAAAAAATAATCATAACGTTGTAGTATACTAATCTACCTCAAACCTCAGGATTCCAAGCATTGGAGGATTAACTCCACAAATATTAAAGTACAAAAAAACCTTCAGAAAATTCTTCAAAATATTATACAAAGATAGACAAGAGAAATATAGTAAGGGCACTAGATTGTCTCTGAAATAAGCCATTCTTTTCAATAGTTATTAAAAGAACACCAGCAAAATATTGTAAAAAAGAGTCTGCACAAACAAAATCATGAAAATATTGCAAAGCCCCAATATGACCTT
Organism: Tamias sibiricus; assembly: GCA_025594165.1. Lineage (NCBI taxonomy): Eukaryota > Metazoa > Chordata > Mammalia > Rodentia > Sciuridae > Tamias > Tamias sibiricus. The sequence continues at coordinate 37,437,047 of CM046672.1, forward strand.
TCAAGTCATTGCAGGTAAATTCTATCAGGGAGAAAACTAAAGCAGTGATTTTAGGGAAAGGCAAGCATCTAAGGTGATGGAGGAAGGTGCCCTAGAGATGTCTTGCTGTATCTTACTGAACCTGTGCAATGTGAAATGTCAACACACATAAAAATAGGCCTGGAGAAGTGAGGTTTACATGCATCCTCACTGCTATGCAGAAGCAGGGGTCCAATTTGGGCCCATAGTGATCTACCACATCAAGTCAGGGGGCCAAGGGATCTGTGGCAAACTGCATCTTGAACTCATCAGACAGAGCTGAGCTGGTTCTGCTCAGTGTTCTATGACTCTCTGGAAAACTGATTATTGTTCTTCTGGGAGCTGAGAGAACCTTTCTGAGAGGTGCTTAGTAACTCACTAACATCAGAGTAAAGTGACTCTAGGTAATTTTATAAAGAAAATAGAAAACAGACTTTTGAGCAAAGAAGATAAAAATGGAGAGAAAGGGAGAGGACTGCCTCTATTTTTTTTTCTGTTTTTAGAGTTATACCGTGTATATTCAGATTGTCATAATTGGTGTTTCAATTCCACCCATACTGAGAAGAACCAGTACTATGCATAGATGAAGTAGGTGGAAACCTACACAGTGTGATTTAAGGGGTGGGCAGACTCCAGACCCTAAAATAGTTCTTTCCATGGTTTGACAGGGCACATTAAGTAGCAATTGCCTGAGGTTTCTCTATTTAAATGCAAATAACTCTGGAAAAGATAATACATTATGAGAGTCATTAAACATCAGTGTGAGTGAGTTATCAGATCACTTTTCCAAGTAGACTCCTGAGATCCTGGTACCAAGTTTACCTTGGCTTAGGTGCAGTTTGTGATCTTGAGTAAGTCCCCTAGCCCCAGTATGCCTCTCTCCCTCTGTAAACACCATACTTTGCTCCATCTGTCTCTCAGGACATTATAAGAATTGAATGAGATGATGCATAATTAAAGTAGCTACATGCCATTTCTACCAATAAGAATTTTTTTTGTGTGTGTGTGGTACCAGGGATTGAACTCAGGGGCACTCGACCTCTGGGCCACATCCCCAGCCCTTTTTTGTGTTTTTATTAGAGACAGGGTCTCACTGACTTGCTAAGTGCCTCGCCATTGCTGAGGCTGGCTTTGAACTCGTGATCCTCCTGCCTCAGCCTCCCAAAGTGCTGGGATTACAGGCGTGCGCCACCACGCCCGGCTAAGAATTTTTAAATGTATTTTAAATAATAGCACTCAGAGTATATAGGTGTGGAGGAAAGTGGGTACTAGTGGGAGTACAAATTGGTCTATTTAGCCACATGGGTCAAAATATCTATTTAAGGTATTTATGTGAACCAGAAATTTCAATTCCAAGAATTATCTTGAAGAAATAAATGAGAATATGCATTAATATTTAGATACAAGAGTTGTTTCTTACAGTTTTTTTATCACAAAGATAATAAAATTATCTAAAAGACCAACCAAAAATGATCATAAATCATGATAAGAACCCCACAATTACAAACTATTCCAATCTTGAAATGTTATAGAAGTGTATTTATTAACATAGAACAAGTACCTAATAATTTCATAAGCAAAAATTGTTGTAAACAATATATAGTTTTATTTCATGTATCTTCTATCTATATCAAGTTATAGTTATTAAAAATTAATAGTTCTATATGTATGTGAGACAATAAAGTATTTATTCTTTGGTTACCTATATTTCTAAAAGTTTCCACAATAACTTTGTTTTCACATGTAAAAAAATAATATTTGTTTTAAGAGATATCCATGGAAATGAGAGCAATTCTGATAAGAGTAGATCTTTTTAGATTTTAACCAAGAATTTCTAATCTATGAAGTGTGGAGAGAGAGAACTACTTCCCTGCATTGGCTGAAAAACTCTGAAGGGAAAAAAAGGCGTAAGATATGTGTGAAAAGAGTTTTGAAACCAATAAATCTCCCTGTAGCATCAAAGAAATAAAAGACCGCGGAAACATTATTTCCACTCAATCGCTTGCTGAAAGAAAAATTGTTTCAGCACCACGGATAGCGAAGCTACTCAGTTGAGTTGAAAAACTCTCACCCAATGTAAAAAAGAGGAAAGAAGTTTAAATCAGCTTCGAAACGTGTGCTAATTAACACAAGAACTTATTGTTTTATTAAAGTGGCTGAAGTGATTCGTCTATCCATTAATTATTAAAATATTTCCCATAAATATCTGTTCTTCTGTGATGAGATTAGGTGACAGTCGGTACAAATATGCTATTGTATATTGCACATGTATATGAATCACAGGGAGCCTCATAATCAGAGAGAACAGGTTGCAAGGAACTTATCCTTCCAACAGTAGCAAGCAAGTTTCTCCAAATGTTACCTTCTCACCAAAATTTAGTTGCTTCACATCTATATAAAATAATGAAGAATTCCAGAGCACAACACAGCCACTAGAATTACAAAGCTCCACCCACTGAGTGAGCTCTCTCCTACCGGTTCCTTGCAAGAAATAGCCACACACATGTATCAGCTGTCAGACTCCAAGCACAGCTTAAGATCACCAAGGGGTCCAGAACCAGAGGCAACAGAAAGACAGCCCATCTAGAGATGGGATGTTAGTCAGCTCAATTTTCCATTTCTATTTTTAAAAATACTTGAAAAAATAAGCTTAAAGGAGGAAAGATTTATTTTGTCCATGGTCAGCTGGTTCCATTGCTGTGGGCCTGTGTCATGATAGAACATCATGGCCAGGAGCACATGGTAGAGCAAAGCTGCTCACCTTAGGGAAGCCAGGAAGCAGAGAGATAGAGGAAAAGATAAACCTTTAAGAACATGTCCACAGTGACCTACTTTCTCCAATGAAGCATCACCTCCTAAAGTTTCCAACACCTCCAAATAGTGTCATGGGTTGGCAACCAAGCCTTTAAATATGTGATCATTGGGGATATTATAGTTTCAGATGGAGAAGAGATGGGTTGCCTTCAGACACGTTCTCTGACTTCCAAAGTCTCCCCCCACCCATAGCTACAAATACCTAGATTTCACCTTTGAAGAGATTTATTCATTTTACAGATGCTTAATGAACAGAATAGTGCCAGTCCCAGAATAGAGCACAGGGCATAGCCAATGAATAAGGCAGATACAACCATGGAGTGTGCATCCTGGGGAAAAGACAGACAATATACACAAAATATAAAATAATGCCAAGATAACAAGTTTAGAATCAAAGGGAGAGTGGAGTGAGATGGAGCAAAGAGCAATCAACTAGGACTTGGTAGGCTAAGGTACAGAACTTGTAGTCAGTGTGGAATGGGAGGCCAATTGAGGGATTTTAAGACAGGGAATAACATTACCTTAACTATATTTCTCAAAGATCCCTCAGGCTATTCAGTGACCTATTTCAATAATTTAAATGCTGACTTTTTCAGGTTCTTTGTTTAAAATGCAAACACCTTGGTGGAGATAGAATCTTAATTGGAATCTATTGATAATACACCCCCCTTCTCATTCCCATTCAAACAGGTATGGTGAAAGCACTGGGTGTCTTACTAGAGACTTTGAATACAGGCAAGAACATACAGACATCGAAGGCCAAACAAAGTTACCAAGGGGCAGATCTTGAAAACAGATCTTCCAATACAGTAAGGAGAGATTGTCAACTCTGCAATCAAATAGCACCAAATTAAAAACCTGATTCCCTACTCCCCTGCCTACTAACAGTGTGACCTTGGGCAATTTCCTTTCTTAGAAAGTTGGTTACAAAAACACATGGAACAAGAATTGCAGTACTTGGAAATGTATTAGAATTTATCTCAGTCATCCCAGGAATTCATGAATTGTCTACAATGCTATAGGAGCACATTAGGTTTTCATTCAATATCACAACAACTGAGTTATTTACAATATGCCCAGAACTATGCTAGGTGCTGGGGTTTCAAAGATGAATCAGATAGTAATAATATCCACATGCTTCTATGCACATTATTTTTTCTCAGAAAGCAATGAAATTTTTGGAAGCAGATCTTGGCAAAGAACTCTTCTTAGTCTAAAAATAACAGGCAGAATGGATATCCCACCCTGCTCCAGTTTCTAAGCATTTTTAAATGACTGTGTGACTTTCTACCAGAATGAAAAAGTACTGCTTTTTGGAAAATCTCTCTGCTCTGAATTAATTAGCAAGGTGAGTTGGAATCCATATCTAATCTTAGGGAATTTGGCAAGGTAGTGTGGTTCTGCGGCGTAAATTGTTTACAATTGATGCTAATGTCTGCTCATTTGATTTAATGTTTGGCATGCCATTCACTTGCTCAGGGGGAGGATGAGAGGAGGGAGGATTTCTCCTAACAGTCCTATCCATGATTGCAACATCTGTCTGCCAAATGAATTCACAAATATTTTTTAAAATGTCTAAAATAATGAATTGATGAAACTGCAGAAACTCTGAAACAACATAAATGGGAACATGAGTGCAAACACAGAAGTTGTAGAGAAAGAAGGAATCCTGTTCAGACTCAGGGCCAAAAATGAGGATCAAGTTCTACAAAGGACTAGGGACAAAGGAAAAGAAATGAACTCTAAGGAGAAAAAGAAGGGAAGGAGGAAGGTCTTATCTTCTGAGAATATCTTCCAAGATCCCTCCCAAAGATTCTGTCTGCCTTCTGATGCAACATTGTAGCCATCTACAACCCCAAAGCAAGGGATGGAGATTTAGGGGAGGGACCATTCAGAAACAAACACCAGGATATTTGGTCCCAGCCTTCTCTGTTTAAAATAAATAATTGGTACCCCACCCCTGAAGTAAAAATCTCAATCAAATTTAAGCCACTTCTCCCAAATCATAGCTTCTCCTCTATCTAACTCAACTAACTAGGAATAAAAAAACACCTCTGGGTCAAAGTCATTTTTTTCTTTAAAAGTTAGAGTAGTCCTTAGAAGTTTTAAAAGTTTAAGTGTTCTTTAAAAAGTCAGCTGTAGAGGTACCAAAATGTCAGATGTTTCTATCTCCTCCTAACTCACTGCCAAATCTGTTTTATTTTAAGAGCTTGATATGATGAAATGTAATATAACTCAAATAGCACCTTAGTAATCATTACAAAACAACAACAAAAAAATCACTTAGGTCATAGATGGTGGTGAGGAGTACCATTGATCTGTGACCTTAGGCCACTAACAAAATTTCAAAATGACAAAATGATCTTCAATATCTGTGGAGTTATAGCTGGGCACAGTAGTGTGCACCTATAATCCCAGGTACTCAGGAGGCTGAGATAGGAGGGTCAATTGAGCTCAGGAGTTCGAGGCCTGTCTCAACAAACAAACAAGCAAACAAATAAAAAATCTATGAAGTTAATCTTGATGGCTTTGTGCAAGGAAGTATCTTCCAGTCTAGTAAAAACACTGAGATAGAAACATAAACATTTGAAGCATCATTTTTCATTTTTTTTAGGTCAGTTCTCTGGGAATAGACTCTGAGCTAGAGATCATGTGCTAGAAGTCAATTACAGAATAGCTTAGGAATTAGCACCTATTTGGGAGAGAAGGAAGTGGGAACAGGTAAGGGGGAAAGCTAAACTTCGTTGCAGTCACACACACACACACACACACACTCACACACACACACACACACACACACACACACACACACACAAATGCCTCAACTGACTGCAGGTGGAGCTCTGTTGCTGGGATTGCTCTTTAGTTATCCAAGCTAATGGCAATGGAACTGAACTTTTATACCCGTTGATGACTAATCATTGGTTGGGGAATGTCCTCAGGGATGGAATGGATGAGGTGGCTTTCTTTGGCTGAGGGCAATTTCCAGAAAGTGACTCAGCTAAGAGTCATTGCTTGTCATACTCCCTGCAGATTTGGGCTGCAGAACTTAACACTCATATCACTGCAGGCCAGTGGTACCTCTGGTTGGTCTGGGAGTGAGAGTGGGCCCACACAGAACACCCTTGAATATCTGAAATTTCCATCCTGCCTTCTGTCTTTGAATTAGATTCTCTCTTCCAATAGTAGTCTCTGATCACTGACTTTACCTGCTATTCAAACTTGAGTGGGACATACTGAACTTTGGTCACCCGCATCCTCTGCCTTCTTGTTGCTGATTTTTTTCTTCATTGTAAACAAGTAAACAAGTAAACTTGACTTTACCTGCTATTCAAACTCTGATCACTGACTTTACCTGCTATTCAAATCTCCATCCCTTGCTTTGGGGTTGTAGATGGCTACAATGTTGCATCAGAAGGCAGACAGAATCTTTGGGAGGGATCTTGGAAGATATTCTCAGAAGATAAGACCTTCCTCCTTCCCTTCTTTTTCTCCTTAGAGTTCATTTCTTTTCCTTTGTCCCTAGTACCTGCTATGTACACTTCTGTCCACACTATCTGAAGTTACCATTGAGTAGGAAGAGGCTTCTTATTCCAGTGCATATTGGCTGTCTGCTTCTCCCCTTTCCTCCATGCAAATAGCACCCACGGGGACCCTGATGCTCTTGGCATTGTATTCAGCCTGGGACTTGCAAAGATGAACAGGACACCAGCCCTTCTTTGAGGAACTCAAAGTCTATTCAAAGAAACAATTAAAACAAACCTCAATATATGGTAAGATCAATAATGAACACCATGAACAAAATCTTTTGATAAACTCAACATTTTGGGGGGGAACATCAAAGGAAGTTTTCTTCTGGAAGAGATGTTTGATCTTGGCTTTGAAAAGGGAGTTAAGAGCTGCCAGATAGAGAGACAGAGGATGGACATGGTAGCAGGGGAAGTTTGGGCTAAGCTCCAAAGTTGTTTGAGGTTAGCATGGCGTGGACATGGGGTGTGGTTGATCTGTTGTAACAAGTGAATAAGTTCGGGTTTAATCTGTAAGATATGCAAAACCAACCTAGCAGAGGTTTTTAAGTAGAGAGTGACAGAATCTAATTGATTATTAAAGTATTTAGTAGAACTCTGGACAAAGAATGGGAATGAAAGAGAACTTCCAGAAAGGAAGTAAGACAAAAGACTTGAAACATTTTTATTATTAAATGTTTCAAATACAGAGAATAATAGAATGTAATGAACATCTGGTTCATACCACACAAATTCAGTTAAGTCTCAACCTTTTGGATATTTTTAACAGACACTTTCGAAGTCCCTCTTGCATCCTCTCTCTTCATACTTTTCCCTGTCTCATGCCACACTCCTCAACTGAATAGCCTGAGATAGGAAGCTCTGGAAAGGATTGAGAAGTGAGAAAATAAGGATGGGTAAAGTCAACAGCAATTAGAAGGAAGATGAGAGAATGGATTCAAGAGGCTTCCTCTGGTATAACTGACAAAATTTGAGGGGAATAGATTAAATGAAGGAAAAACAGAGGAAAAATAAATTTGGGATAATTCTCAAGTTTTTAGCTTGGATTACCATTTGGCCAGTGATACCATTAATGGAAGCTAAAAACTTGTGAAAATGGACATGGCAAAGCAGCTTTGGGAAAAACAATGAAGAGTTTGACTTGAGGCATTCTGGAGCCTCAAGAAGTCATGGTGGAGAGACATTGCTGGTGTTCATAGAGTGGGACATACTGAACTTTGGTCACCCGCATCCTCTGCCTTCTTGTTGCTGATTTTTTTCTTCATTGTAAACAAAGTATAGATGTAGCATCTGAGGGAACTGATTGCCAGAACTGGAATTACAGAGTTATGGGGAAAGAAGCATTTGGCATTCTGGATTTGAACATTCCTAAGGATGTCTTATAGCTCCCTGTTGTCAGAATCAGCTATTATCATTTTGACAAACATTTGCTAATCTGGTAGGCAAAGAATGGTTCCCTTACTGTTGTTTAAATTTGCACGTCTTTGATTATACTGGAAGCTGAACATTTTTCCATATGTTTGTTTACTGCTTTGCTTTTCTTATTTTGTGAATCATCTGTTCACGTCCTTTGCCCATTTATCTAGTTTGGCTTAAATGTTTTCATAATCAATTTTAGGAGTTCTTCTTACAAGAAACCTATTAACCCAATGTCATGTGACTGTAAATATTTTTTCTCAGTGTGCTCGCCTTTTCATTAGAGTGGGTTTCATTTTTGCTTTATATTCATATGCTTTTTATACTTAATTGTTTTGCTTAAAATCCTTCCACACTCAACTCCTGAGCATGGTGTGCAAAGCCTTTGAAATCCAGTTCCTTTAACCTGTCCTCTGTCAATTCAACCCACAAAAATGCATACTTTAGACATACTCAACAATAATAATTAACAGACACTCTATTCTCTGCATGAATACAAGGAAAACTTTTCTCACATTTCTAAGACTTAACACATCTTCCCAAAATACCCTTTCTGCCCTCATCAACCAGCAAAACTTCCAGTCCATCAGGATCCATCTCTAGCTTCATGTTTAAGACGGTGTGATCGACAGGTTCAGTGCATGGCCCCTGGGTGACAGGGGGTTCTGTTTGAATCTCAGCTCTGCTGTTTGCTAGCTACCTTTGTCAGTTGCCCTAAACCATCTGAGCTTCCCTTTCCTTGTCTGTTAAATGAGAATAAAAGTTCTTATTTGGGCTCCCTAAAATGTAAAACAGAGTTACCATACAACTCGGAAATTCCCACTTAGGCAAATACTTAGGAGAATGAAAATACCCTGTTGTAGTCTTAAAGTTTACATGTTGAAACCAAGGTGACGGGATTATGAGGCAGGGATCTGGGGAGATGATTATGTGATTGTTGAGATAAGTGGCCCGTTAAGAGAACTTCAGAGAGGTAGCGACTCTGTCTACCTGTGAAGATGCAGTAAAAAGGTGCTCTCTTTGAACCAGGAAATGAGCCCTCACCAAACACTAAATCTAGCAGCACTTTAATTTTTGCTTTCCTAGACTTTAGAAACAAATTTCAGTCACCCAGTTGGTGGTCTTTTGTTATGGTAATAAAGCAGACTAATTGGATACCTGCTCAGAATTGCCCCTTGCTCAAGAAAGAGGAGGTGAATGCAAAGGGATCCTTCTCCAGGCCTTCCTCATCTATTCTTTTCCTCTTATTTCCTGTCTTTGCCCACACCTTTGGCCTCTCCAGCTGCAGGAATGTTTCTCCAGCATTGTTTAAACAAAAAGTAGAATTGGTTCTATGAAAAGTCAAAATAAATAAGATGAGATATAACTGAAGGCAAAACCAAAGTACTGGCTTATAATTCAAAGAAACATCCTCCCTGCCCTGTCCCTGGGTGACCTTTTCCTATAAATTAACCCCATAAATGGCTTAAGATAGAGGTGCTGAATTAAATGGATCATTTTCCGTTGCAAGTTCTCCTTACTGTCTTAGTTACTTTATATGCCTGAAATTATTTTATTTTTAGTTAACACATTTTTTAAAACAGAATCAAATGCAAATCCTTGCAGAGCTTGTCCGACTCCTGTAATGCTTAACTACATAAAATTTTCAATGTATTATTTATATCCAGATATGCTGCAGCTGACTTTCACATGTAAATGTTCAGAATTCCAAGTTCCTTAACTGAAAAAAAAAGTTTTTTCAATCTGTCTTCATTGCCACTTTCTTTCTCCTATCTTTTATTAAAGAGTCTGTTAACACTTTAAAAATGTGGCCCTCTTACACACCAGAGACCTCAATCCAAGGTAACATCTCACTGTAATTCACAAAAGAATGAATATCTAACATGTCTGAAAAATGTTCAACCTTTATGTAAACATCCTAAATGGAGAAAAAAAACTATGAGAAATGTTCTGGGTCCTGAGTAAGTACTCTACTTGCATTCAGGGGGGACAAGAACCACTTGGTTTCTTCTAATAGCATCTATAATCTGCAAATGGGTACCCCTAAAATCAATTATTAAACTGCTGCATCTGTGCTGAGGCTCAGAGAGAAATCAGATCTGAGCCTCAAAATCTTCAGACCAATTAAAAGTATAGAAGCTGTGAAGCTGACCCAGTTCATAAAGAAGCACCAGGATGCCGGAAAGGGAACACGCTGAGCTGCAAACAGAGGCAGAGCCAGGTTCCTGCAACCAGGGAGCAAGACTGGGGTCGAGGAGGAGGAGGAATTCAGGAAACCTCTTCCTCCGGAAACTGCCTTCTACAGGGTTCTCTTTGTTGGCCTGTTAATATTCCAATTGCATATCAGACAGAGTGACGGTTGTTTCCATAGTGCTAGAGACAGGGAGCAGGTAAAAAGGAAAAATCAAAGCACACCATTTTAAAAGAATGGGCTTGCTCTGAAAGTGAAGGAGTCCTCTGGCACTGCTTCCAACCAGGAGGAAGGAAATCCAAGTCCTGTTCCCATTTCACTCTAATCATATGACCTCATGATATCCACATAATTTCAAAAACAATAAGAGTATTTCTGTGAAGTTGGTGGTTATTTAAGATTCTTGGGACTCTTGAGTTCTCAGATCCGAAGAAATTACATTGGGGTTGTAGAACACTCTAGTAGGAAGAGGCCTGGGAGTCCCCACCCTCCCCAACCCAGTAACAGCATCCCCACAGGGCCCAGGAGTTCCAACCTCTGGAGGCAGCTTCCTCCCCAGCACAAGTAGAGAAGAGTGAATTGGGCTTGTGAGTAGGCTTGTATCTTGGGGACGCTTGTCATTGTGCTGTCAATGACTCAGAGAGCATTTCCTAGAGGAGGTAGGTTGCAAGAGCAGGCAGCTGGAGAACTTTTGATAAGTGAATGAATAAAGTTGAGAAGCCTTGAGTTCTCAGGAGACTAAGGAGCTAGGGATTTGTCTACAGGAAGTAGAAAGGCTAAGAAGGCAGACACCAGATAGAGAGGGAGCCCCCGGAAGTCATTATACCCTAAACCAAGTGTAGGGTGCCCCCGATGGTGGGTTCACACAGCTGTAAATGTACAGCCAGGCTGGTACAGAGTGGGTAGATTATTCCCAATGGGAAGGTTGAAGGCTTGGGCATCTCTCCCAAGGACTGGGAGTACGTGGGAGTAGCCTGGAAAAATAGTTTCCTGAGTTGTCAAAGATCATGAGGGGGAGAATGGAGGACTTCATAACTACCAATGCTACAGAGTAACATAACAGCTAGTTTCTGTTAAGCCCTTATACTTGAAGCAACACACTAAGCCATTCACGTTGATCTCATTTAATCTCCGCAACATTCCTAAGATGTAGATATTATTATTTCATATTTTAGATGAGAACCAGGATGCACAGAAGGACAACACAGCTAAGAAATTGCCCAGGGGGCTGTTTCTTCCGGAGTCTGAGAGCTTGAGCATTCACTTTTTCTGAAATCCCTTAAGCTTATCATCATTGTTGCTGCCTCTGCCTGAACTCCCCCTCGTAGAGTGTGTGGGTGTCCACCTCAAGAAACCAGAAGGCGGGAGTTAGGGAGGTGCTCCTTCCAGGCAGCCTGATTTAGAGAGAGAACACTGAGGTCACATGAGGTGGTGAGGAAAGTACTGGGGATGGGCAGGGACGCTGGCCAGGAGGGTAGAGAAGCTATATGCACAGCACCTGTGCCTCAGGGTGAGTCTTCAGATAATGGCAGGAAATGCCGCTTGGGAATTTAAGGATTAGAATAATCTGGGGTTTTGTCTGAAAGTAACAGAAACCTGTTTATGTCAGGACCCTGGAATCTGTGGGAAAGAGCTAGAAACAAACAAGCAGGCTTCTAATGCCAAGAAGCGGGTCGCCTGGGAAGGTGTGTCGCCTTCTCATACCTGACAGCCAGGAGACTCCAGCACTACTTGAGGAAGGGCCTCCAGGCATCCGTTTGTGTGTCCTCTCCTCAGTCTAGCTTCCCACCCCCATCCAATCATGGTCCATCTGTCCTGGGCAAACGGGTGAGGTAAGCAGGAGGAAGTCTCTGTCCTCCGCAGTTTCTACACCAGAGGCAGGACAGGAACAGACAAAAGCTGGGGTGAGAGGAAGCTGAGATGGCAAATGCTGGAGAGAGGAAGCTTCCCTGCAGGAACGTGGGTGTGGGTGCTGTTGGGCAGGAGTGTGGGTTCCCGACAGTCAAAAGTGAGAAATGCACTCCTAGGTGTCAACGTGAACAAGCCTGAGACAGGAAAGAGGAGAGGAAGGACGGGCCCCCTCCTCGCCAACCACAAAAGCCCCCACAGAGCTTCCTGCTGGGACCATAGAACATTCCCACCACCCAGGGCACAGCAGGTTAGAGGAAATCAGGGAAGCTGCGGGCAGGTCCAATGGACCCAAAGAAGGCTTGCCACAATGGAGTGAATAAAGCCACCCTAGTGGGACAGGGTGGCAAAAATAATCCCCAAATTACCCATTAAAAGGGGACCTTTTAGCTCACCTGGCAGAGTGCCAGGCACAAGGAGGCACCCACGGAGAGGAGCGTCAAGAAGCCAGTGCTCCATCTCCTTCTATTTGCATACCTTTCTGTACCCCCCGGGGGAAGCTGCCTGTGCTTTTCTAAAGCACATTATAGTTCTGTTTTCACTTCCATTTGACCTCCTTTTGCCTTGATTTTTTTCATTCTCTCCTACAAGGCTGTTGGATTTAAAAGGCAAAGGAGGAGGGTTGCAGGCAGTCAGAACCCAAGGGCAACTGGAGGTGGATAAGGACAGTGAGGGTGATGGATGAGCTGTAAGAGTTTGGAAGCTCGGCCTCTGTTTCCAGTAATAACAGTGACCCATCTCCCCACCCTGGGCAGTGGACTGTCCCTATCTACAAAACCCCTTCGTATAAAACAGATGACAGAGACCTTCCTCCAATACGTGCAGCTCATGAACAGCTTGATAAATCTAGCACAGGCTCTATGTCAGTTCTACTTGCCCATTTGCTGGATTTCACATACAGTGACCAGCCTGTGCTTTGTTCAGTCAAATCACATAACCTCTGTGCCTATTTCCCCATCACCAAAAAAAGAAAGAAAAAAAAGAAGAATACCAACTGCTCTGCTTAAGTTGTGTTCTTTTACCTTTTTATTGTGAAATATAATGTACACAGAAAAGTGATAAAATAAATGTACAATGTTCCAAGGCCATTTCAAGGGAAAATGAAATGATGCCAAAAAAGAGACTTTGGGGAGTAAAAAAATTAAGTCAACCTAACTGATTATTGAATCAGAGTCAATGATATTCACAGCTTCAGCAGGAGAGTCTAGATTGAGGGTCCATTTCTTGTTCTGAATTGAGTCCCTTCTGGCCTCTTAGGGGATTCCTGAAGTTCCTGAGACACAGCAAAAGCTCAGAGCTGAGCTCTTGCAGTGGTCCAAGCAAATAGCAGCGGAGGAGGCCAGGAAAGACTGTGGAGAGGGGAGATGGGTAGCAGTGAAGGGACTGACCTCTTCCTCCCCCCAGCCTCTGTTGCTGCTCTGTGGGGGTGAGGGGGATGCTGTAGGAGCTGGCTGACAGTTGGCCTTCCTCCAACTGCCTTCACAGCCAAGTATTACCCACCCCGAGGAGGGGAAGCCTGAGTCATTCCCACATCCAGCAGCCCCAGCACAGCCAATAAGAACTAATGTGAGAGTCAAATTGCCTTCAAGCTGAGTGACCTGGGGCATGCCGATTACCTCTCAGAGCCCCAGTGTTCAATCTGAAAAACAGAGACAATAGGATCTATCTTTTAGGACTGTGTCAGTTTTTCCCTAGGTACAAGGGACTCTAGCAATCAATGTGCTCATACAGGAATGAATTCATGTATCTTGGGGACCAGCATTATTGCTTTCCCTGACTCTACACCGTACATTGTCTACTCGGAGGGCTGGTTCTCGTGATGGTTAGCTTGCAACCTTGCCTCTGGGAGGAAACCATAAAAGATGTTCTTCCTCCAGGTCCCAGTGATAATTTTGGAATCATCAACAGCTTGTGAAATTAGTTAGGTAGCCATGTGCAAAGTCTCTTGATCTTGGCCTCTCTTGGAAGAACCTCCTTTCCTTCCTGACACTGACCTTGGGAAATATCTTTCCTTTTTATGAGGGCAGGAAAGAATTCAGTAGAAATACCTGTGTTCAATATATACCCAGGATCTGGCAGGATTCATTCTCTTGAGAAGAAATTGCTGATGACTTTAAGGCTGCCAGCCCAGTCAACTCAAATCCCCTTATGTCAACTCCTTCTTGTAAGGATGTGGGCACAAGACCTTGTGCATAACAACTGCAAGGTGTAATTACCCATGGACAGCTGGGACTGAGTGTGCTCCACTACAGAAAAAGAGAGGGTTGCAAAGAATCCCCCAACCCCAGCCAGCTATGAGGACTTAGAGATCATTTAGATGAAGGTGTTCATGCAAGTCTGGGAGGGGGCTCATCCATGGATGGGTCTAGAGTGTTTCTATGTACACTGGAATTCTTCACAGAATTTTCTGTGTATGTGGTAAGTGTGTCATTCTAGGAAGAACACAGAGAGCTTCCACTGATTCTCGGGAGGATCCACACCTCTCAAAACACTAAGGACAAATGAGTAACAATCTGTAGACAGGAGTACATATCCATATGGACTGCAGAGATACTTACAGATGCATGAAGAAGGCAGATTGAGTATGAAAGATCTACTAGTCAGTCCTATTGTTTCATTACTACAATGAGACAATCATAAAAAGTCTGACTAGCTCGTGATTCTGAAGATTCCTGTGCAAGGACAGGCAATACCACAATGCTGGGCCGCTGGAGAGGGTGTCTTTATCAGAGCAGGAGAGTGTGGTAGAGTAAACTACTTACATCATAAGCCAGGAAGCAAACAGAGACTGAGACAGGGGGTCCCACAATCCCTTCAAGGGCATGCCCACAGTGATATAGGAACTTCTACTGGCCTCCATATCTCAAAGTTTCTGCTACCTCCCAATAGCACCACCCTGGGAACAATCCTGTTACACATGACCTTTGGGGGACACTTATCCAAGCCATAACAAGAGGGGCTAGTGGGATACAATGATCTAGAAAGCACATTTGCACTTAAAAACAGGAATAGTAAAAACATTCTTTAGGATAAAATGAACACACCACCTACATGCCTGGCCAGATCTGCTTCATTGATCACCAGTGTAGAAGCCCAGCCAACAAAGAAGAGAAAATCCCAGAGTCAGTCAAACCTGGACCCCTGGCACCCAGGCTGGGAAGAGGTGGGTTTTTGCATAACACCACCTGCTGCTCCTGTCTACACCGAGGATGAGATGCAGGAGTAACAGAAGAGAGAAGAATAACTGAAGACTGGGCCTGGATATGCACATCGACCAGAAAAGAAGTAGAAATCAGGGCATCCCACAGAAGCCTCTTGTCAGAGGTGAGACCTCAGCTGGATTTGGATGGAAAAAATGTTTGGCAAAGGAAATGTGACTAAGACAGAGGCCTATGAGGAATTGGCTGGAAGAGCTAAGAGCAAAGGTGGAATTTCATCAAAAACTTCCACAGAAATGCAAATCAAATCTGCACTAAGATTTCCTCTCACTCTAGTAGGAATGGCAATGATCAAGAATACAAGCAACAATAAATGCTGGCAAGGTTGTGGGGAGAAAGGAACACTTGTACATTGTTGGTGGGAGTACAGACTAGTGCAACCACACTGGAAAGCAGCTTGGGGATTCCTCAAAAAACTAGGCATGGAACCACCAGATGACCCAGCTATCCCACTCCTAGGTATTTTCCCCAAAGATCTGAAATCAGCATACTGCAGTGACACAGCCACATCAATATTTATAGCAGCACAACTCACAATAGCTAAATTATGGAATGAACCTAGATGCCTGTCAATAGATAAACGGGTCAAAAAACTGCCACATATATATATGTATACACACACACACACACACACACACACACATCTACACATACACATAATGGAGTCCTACTCAGACATTAAAAAGAATAAAAAGCATTTGCTGGTAAATAGATGGGAATGGAGAATATCATGCTAAGTGAAATTAGCCAAACTCAAAAACTCAATGGTTGAATGTTTTCTCTCATGTGTGGAAACTGGAGTAAAATAAAGGAAATGGGGAGGGAAGGATAAGATTACATAAAGAACCAATCAAGGGCTGGGATTGTGGCTCAGTGGCAGAGCGCTTGCCTCGCACATATGAGGCACTGGGTTCGATCATCAGCACCACATAAAAATAAATAAAATAAAGGTATTGTGTCCATCTACAACTAAAAAAAATTTTAAAAAAGAACCAATCAAATATAAATCAATAGATGAGCGAAAGGAAGTCTAGTAGAGTAGAAAGAGAAGGTGAGAGGGGAGGGAGGACAGGAGGGAGAAGGGGGATCATGAACAGAAATTGATTTCCATGCATGTATGAGTTTGTCAGGATGAACCCAATTACCATGTATAACCATAAAACTCTAATAAAAACAATTTTACAAAAACTTTCACTGAATTCTGCTCCTGACTGATTAGTAATAATAATGTACAGACAAGGAGAGGTTTCTTAAGGAAACAGGATTTTTGAACCAATGGTGCATCTGTGGGCATCAGTTGGGAGCTTTAAGGCATATCTGGGTTTGGAAAATGGTTCCACCCAAGGACACCAGTATTTGACCCCTACCTGGACCAGGTGGGCCACAGCCCAGGCTGAGTATTGGTTCCTATGTAGTCTAAGCTGGGAATATAAAGGTAGATTTTATCCACCTCACCAGCTGCTTACAGCAGGGGAGAATGAGAGGTCAACAAAATTCTGTCACAATGGAGGTGGCCTTCCACGCCCCTCCAGATGACTGGAATGGCTTGGGACAGAGGAAGGGGTGGCCTAGAGAACAAGTGGCTAAAGCTGAAGGACACCATTGGAAGGTAATATCCCATTTAGCCCAGCCTCAGTGAGGACAGGGAGAGAGCACTTCACTCATGACTGCAAGGAGTTTGTCATAGGTATGAGAGGGTTCCCACTTCTCTTCCTGTTGGTGGGCAGAGGTAACGGGAAGATGTTGATGTGTCTGCTCCTCATGCTTCCTTGAGACCAAGCAGGAAGAAGTGAATGTGGAAACAACCCAACCTACAATTACTCTTCATAGTCATCCACAAATAGCCATTCTCTTCTCCTCTGTCCAGCCTCTCTGGGTTGTATATCTCTCCTCTGTCTCTCCAGGTCTCCTCTTACTCTGTGGTCTGTGCTAGGAGGCTGATGTGAATGAGCCACATCAGCAGGCTTCCCTGTCCACTCAGCCAGTGGGGTGTTCCAGCAGGAAAGCAGAGAGAGGGAGGAATTGAGGTCAGGGTATTCACTCTACTTATATATATTTATGGATATATATATATATATATATATATAATTATAAATTAATAACATGTAATTATATATATGTATATATATAATTACTCAGGAGCACTAAAAAAATGGATGATAGTTAACTATGAGGAGATTTGGCAAGCTTTGGGTAAGGTAGAAGGTAAAGATAAACTTTCTTTTTTTCTTAAATATTTGTTTGAATTTTTTTATTAGCATGTATTTGTGAATCCTTTCTGTAAGTTTAAGCAATTGCGTTAGACATTTGTGCGCTTTGGAATAACAAGGATCAATTTCCCTTTCCAACTTCCTTCCAATTGCCTTTTGGGTGGAGCACTGTGACTTGCTGAAATTCTTCTAATCACATTCTGGCGCATCTCCCTATATTGCAGAGGTTGGAGAGATCGACTGTATTCCTTGCAGTTTAGGGCTCTAGACATGGCTTCTGTTCTGTCAAATAAATGCTTTCACTTAAGACCAATTCAAATCAGGGATTTGTGGACATGGGTGGAGTTTAAAGGATCAAGGCACCTATTCATCCACACAGGAGGCTGCAGCTATGGTGGTGGCTTCCTGCTTGCAGCAGAACTGGCATTTCCCCTGGTTGCCCGGAGCTACGGTTTCACCTTCAGTGTTATTGATTCTCACATTGGTTAGGGGTTTACCAGAAAAGCAAAGTCAGTAGGAGAGAAGGACAGAGGGAGGAAGAGAAGGAGAGAGAACTTTTATAAGGAGTTGGCTCATGTGATTGCGGTGGCTAAGATCTGCAGAGTAATACAGCAATTGAAGATCAAGGAAGAGCTGATGGTTCAGTTCAAGTCCACAGGCAAGCAAATACTGGTGACTCGATTAGAGGACAATCAGGCAGGGAGAATTCTTGCCAGGAAAAGGGCCAACCTTTTTGTTTTCTTCAGGTCCTTAACCAATAGGATGAGGCCCACCCATGCTGTGGAGGCTAATCTGCTTTACTCAGTCTACTGATCTGAACATCAGTCTTGGAAAAGAATCACACAGAAAAAGCCTGGAATAATATCTGACCAATTATCTGGGCATCCAGTGGCTCAATCAAGTTGACACATAAAATTAACCATTATAGGTAATTCATCCTATGACCTACCTACAGCCCTTCATAAGTTTATTAAATTAGTTTAATGTGAATAAGAATTTTATGCAGTAGAGTAGACCACAATTGTAGTTGCTTCAAGACCAAAGAGTGCACAAGAGAATGAGATACAAAACTGGCTAACTCACATGGTTGGGTCTGAAGACAGTGAAGATCCAACGACAACCAGTCTTTGGCTCTAATCGTAAAATTTATGTGGTACCTTGAAATCAAAGGTCTATTGAATCAGGTTTAGCTTTCTAAGCCTGAATGGTCGATGGGATACATCTATGTGGGCTCACGAAGAATGAGGAATGTGAGGTATTTCTCACTGTATTAGTAAATTTAAAATTAAAAAAATTATAGGCTCTGACTTATATGCCTTTAGCTCAAAGCACAAGAGAGAAAAAACTAGGGAGTTTTTTTTTTTTTTTTTTAATATATATAACTTACAAAAGAATACAGTTCTGTATATCCACAGGGTGGATATAAGCAAAATCAGAATCAAAATCTGACCCTGTGGTTGCTGAATTCAAATTCTTTTCCAATGCTTTATTTCAAAATTAAGACATTGAATCAGGGGAAATGGTACCTTGAGGACAGAATTGGTGATATTTGAGCGAAGTTAATTGCTTCTGAGTATTCTAAACCCCTGAGCCCTACTGATAACCTGTCTGCAGGAGAGACAGCCATTCCTCCTGTATCTGAAGACGGCGAGGCTGCCTCTGTTGAAGAGCCCATAATGACCTTACCTGAGGTGGTAACAATCCAAGGGACATTAATTCTCCTCATATCCCATACTCAATACCTTCCAGGGGTTTTAGGATGAACTCCAGACCACAGAGTCAGCTCAAACTCAAAGTCAAGCCCACAAGGAAAAAGCCAAAACACTAAAAATAATTGCAAGATTTGCAGATTTCTTAGTAACAACCTGGGGAAATGTACGAAATGGATTCTGAAAGTGCCAAGCACAGAAGGCAGAAGCAGTTTTAGTTCAAGCTGCATCTCTCCGTGTGAATTTGCTTCCAGAGACTGGATTCAGTGAGCCAGATAGAGCTCATTGCAGTTCTAAGAGTTTGTTTTTTAGTTGAGCAAAACTGGACTAAATAAACGACTTGCACTGAACACAAATGAGAAATTCCTTTGTACAAGACAGAAAGAGACATTCACAGGGAGAGGGAGACGAATGTTGGAATGGATTTGTCATGTGTGACTTACTCATCCAAATGTTACATATCTCATTAGGACCTAAAGGACACTTGGGCATTGAGAAATACATTGCCAAATCCTGGAATGAAGCTCAACACCTCTTTTTCTCTTATCCTACATTGACTCCGTCAGCAAATCATGTTGACTTTGCTTTTAAAATATACCCACAATCCAAACAAGTCACATCACAATCGCTGCCGTGTCTCTCCTGGTTACTACACTAGACTTCTGACCTGTCTCCCTGTTTCTTCTACTGTGGGTCCTCTTCATTCTTCCTTCCATAGAATAGCCAGAGTGACCCTTGTGTTGTGTCTTTTTTCCAGTAACCAGTTTTCCCATTTTATGATACCAACTGGGTTTCCTACAGTTCAGTTTATTTCTGACATTATCTACCCAGAATTAGCTCAGACCCCAAGTTAAGGGTTCAGCCCCACAAGACTGTCTCCATTTCAGAACTCAGCCATAACTGGGGTCCCCAGGCTACCTGCCCTTCTGCCCAGTCAATTACAAATTTGAGGGGTCCCATGACTCACTCTTTGCTCCTCAGTTTTAATAATTTGCTAGAATGATTCACAGAATTTAGGTCAGTGCTATGCACACTATTATGATTTGGTTATAAGGAATACATCTCAGGAAAAGCCAAATGGAAGAGATGCAGAGGACAGGGTATGGGGGTCAGGTCTTCCCTGCCCTCTCCAGGGACTCTTCCTCCCTGGCACATCCATGTGCTCACCAACCTGGAAGCTCCCCAGCCTAGTTGTTATAGAGTTTGAGTGGAGCCTTCATGACAGGCACAACTAGTGATCGACCTCAATCTCCAGATGGGCCCCTCTCCCAGTGGCAGGGGTGAGGCTGGCAACTCTAACTCTCTAATCCCGGGTTGGTTTTTCTGATGACCCACCTCTGCCCTGGAACTTGCCAGGGCTTCCTCACCCCTCAGTCATCTCATTAGCATACAAAAGACACTCCTGACACTGAACAAATGTCAGTGGCTTTAGGAATTCTGTGCCAATAACTGGAGATGAAGCTCAAATATATTTTTTATTGCACTACATTCTGCTGAACTGCAAGTCTCATCAGGTCACAACTCTGTTCAAAACCCTCTCTTCCTTTAGAGTAAAAGAAAGTTACTACAATGATCCATAAAACTAGACATTGGGACCCTACTGTCCTTCCCCTCACTCACTCCCCTCCAGCCCAAAAGGCCTCAGATAACCCAGGCTGGTTCCCATTACAGGCTTCTGCAGCCCTGACCAGACCCTCCGCCCCTGGAACCAAGATGGCTCCTTCCCTCCCTCTTTTTCTCAGAAGTTGCTTGCGTAAAATTTTATCTGACTTCCTATTTTTTTTTTTTTTTTTTTGTACCAGTGACTGAATCCACTGAGCCACACCCCCAGCCCATTTTATATTTTATTTAGAGACAGGGTCTTGCTGAGTTGCTTAGGGCCTTGCTAAGTTGCTGAGGCTGGCTTTGAATTTATGATCTTCCTGCCTCAGCCTCTCAAACTGCTGGGATTACAGGCATGTGCCACCACACCCAGCTGACCTCCCTATTTACACTGTGACCCTCTAACACATCACATTCCCGTGCCTATTTCTTTCCCTGCAAAATATATGGCACCTATTTGCCGGTTCTGTTTCTTATTTTGTTAATTATCTGACTCCCACTAAATGGATCCACTAAAATGGATCTGTTTCTCCTTACATTTCTATCAGTTTTTGCCTCAGGTATTGTGAGACCTCATTGTTAGGAACATACACATTAAAGATTGCTCTATCACCATAGAGAATTATCCTCTTTATCATGCCATAATCCATCTTATAATAATAATTTTCCTTGCTCCGAAGTTGAAGTTGGCTTTGTCTGAAATTAATACAACTATTCCCTCTTTCTTTTGATGAGTGTTAGCAAGGTATATCTTTCTACATTCCTTTACTTTTGTTTCCTTCTTTTTGATTATGGCAAAAACCCAACATAAAATTTAACATAGTAATCATTGTAAAACGTACAGTTCAGAGTGTTAAGTATGTGCACATTGTTATACTGAAATTCTATGCCAATTAAGTAGGGAATCCCCATTTCTCCCTCCACTTAGCCCTTGACACCCACCACTCTACTTTCTTTTACCATGAATTTTTCCATTTGTCTATTTTTTCTCTTGTTGCTCTTGTTGCCTGTTCTTTTGGTGTCGTATTCAAGAAATCCAATGTCATGAGATTTTTCAATGTTCCCTTCCAGGATTGTTACAATTTTGGCTCTTAAATTTAGGTCCTTAATCCATGTGGAATTAGTCCAGGCAATTTAGTGAAACACTGTCTCAAAATTTTAAAGTTTTTTAAAAAGACTGAGATGTAACTCAGAGGAAAGAGCATCCCAAAGTTCAATACTGAAAAAAAAAAAAAACAATCATTTGACCAAACCCAAGAGGTTTTCTTTCTGGGTTGTCCATTTTATTCCACTGTTTTATAAATCTTTCTGTATGCTACTACCACACTACTTTGACTACTATAGCTTTGTGATATGTTTTGAAAGAGGAAGTATGTGAGTCCTTCAACTTTGTCCTTTTTTAAAATATATTTTGGCTATTTGGGGTTCCTTGAGATTCTATGTGACTTTCAGGATTTTTTTCTATTTCTGCATATATATATACATGTATATATATGTATGTTTCTACATATACGTATGTACACACACGTATATTTATATGCACACGTGCACACATGCACATACAGAGAGACAGATTAAGAATTTTAATAGGGGTCTGGGGTTGTGGCTCAGAGGTAGAGCGCTCGTCTAGCACGTGTGCAGCCCTGGGTTGGATCCTCAGCACCACGTAAAAATAAATAAATAAAATAAAGGTATTGTGTGCACTACAACTAAAAAATAAATAGAAAAAAAAAAAGGAATTTTGATTGGGCTGGGATTGTGGCTCAGCGGTAGAGCACTCGCCTAGCATGTGCGCGGCCCGGGTTCAATCCTCATCACCACATAAAAATAAACACATTGTGTACAACTAAAGCAAATAAATAAATTTTTTTTTAAAAAAAAGAATTTTGATAGGGATTTTCTGAATCTACAGATTACTTTAGGTACTACTTAACAATATTAAATCTTTCAATCCATGAACACAGGATGACTTTTTATTTGTTTGTGTCTTCTTTCAACTATTTCCACAAGCCTTTGTCATTTTCATTGTAAAAGTCTTTCAGGTCCTTGGCTAGGTTCCCAATGACATTATTCTTCCTGACATGATTGTAAATGGAATTATTTTCTTAATTTCCTTTTCTAATTGCCCACTGTTTGTATACAGATATGCAACTAATTTTTGTGTATTGATTTTGCATCCTGCAACTTTGTTGGATTTGTTTATTAGTTCCATGAACATTTATTGTGGAATCTTTAGGATTTCCTACACATATGTTCATGGCATCTGTGAACAAAGATAATTTTACTTCTTTCCAATTTGGACATTTTTTTTTTCTGTACTATGTTGTGATAAAATGATGAAGGCAGCATCCTCAACTTGCTCCCAATTTCACCACTGACTATATTAACTGTGGTTCTTCATATGTGGTCCATCCATTAACTTTTAATTTATCTGTACCTTTATATTTAAAGTGGGTTTCTTAGAGCATATAGTTGGGTCTTGTTTTTTTAAACTACTCTGATAGTCTCTGTCTTAATTGTTATATTTGAACTTTTGTAAATATCTAAACGTAGCAATTAAATATTTTTAATTATTATTAATATAGTTTGACTGATATATATGATAGTTATAACTATTTTCTGTTCATTACCCTTTCTCTCTGTTTGTCCGTCTTCCATAATTTTTATGCCTCTGATAAATTTAATTGAGCATTTTATGATTCCATTTTATCACCTCTGTTAGCATATCAATTCTTCTTTTTACATATTTTTAGTGGTGGCTCTAGAGTTTGCAGTAAAAATTTATGACAAATCCAGGTCCAATTTCAAATAATACTGTATCAATTTGCAAGTAGTAGAAGTATCATATACTAAAGTATTCTTAATATTTTCTCCCCATCACTTATATCATTGCTGTCATTTATTGAGTTTATCCATAAGTAATAATCACTGAATAGCTTATTTTGTTTTTTCCAGTGAATGCATTATTTTGAACAAACTGTTATCAGCTTTATTAAGAAGTTTAAAAATGAAAATTTATTTTACCTCCATTTATTCCTTTTCTAGTGCTCTTCCTATTTATTTAGACCTGAGTTTCAACCTTTATAATTTTTATTCTCTCTGAAGAACTTTCTTTAACATTTTTCGCAAGGAGGGTCTCCTGGCAACAAATTTCCTCAGTCTCTTTATTGTCTAAGAGGGTCTCTATATCTCCTTCATTTTCTTTTCTTTTCTTTAATTTTTTATTTGTTTTAATTAGTTATTCATGACAATAGAATGTGTTTAGGCACTGTGATATATCATACACAGATGGGATAAAATTTCTCATTTTTTCTAAGTGTACATGTTGCAGAATCATATTGGTCATGTAGTCACACATATACAGTAATAATGTCTGTTTCATTCACTATTTTTCCCATCCCCACATCCCCTCCCTCCCCTCCTTTCCTTCACTTCCCTCTACCTAATCTAAGGTAATGCTATTTTTCCCTAGTGCCCATCCCCTGCCTTATTGTGAATTAGCATCCACATATTAGAGAGAAACACATTCGGCCTTTGGTTTCGTGGGATTGGCTTATTTCGCTTAGCATGATACTCTCCAACTCCAACCATTTACTGGCAAATGCCATCATTTCACCCTTCTTTAAAGCTGAGTAATATTCCATTGAGTATATATACCATATTTTCTTTTTCCATTCATCTATTGAGGGACACCTAGGTTGGTTTTATAGTCTAGCTATCGTGAATTGAGCTGCTATAAACATTGATGTGGCCATGTCATTATAGTATGCTGATTTTAAGTCCTTTGGGTATAAACCAAGGAGTGGGATAGCTGGGTCAAATGGTGGTTCCATTCCCAGTTTTCTGAGGAATCTCCATACTGCTTTCCATAGTGGTTGCACCAATTTGCAGTGCCACCAGCAATGTATGAGTGTAGTTTTTTTCCCCACTTCCTCACAAACATTTATTGTTGCCTGTATTCTTGATGATTGCCTTTCTGACCGGAGTGAAATGAAATCTTAGAGTAGTTTTGATTTACATTTCTCTAATTGCTAGAGATGTTGAACACTTTTTCATATATTTATTGATCAATTGTATTTCTTCTTCTGGGAAGTGTCTGTTCTGTTCTTTAGCCCATTTATTGATTGGGTTATTTGTATTTTTGGTGTTAAGTTTTTTGAATTCTTTATATATCTTAGAGATTAATGCTTTATCAGAGGTGCATGTGGTAAAGATTTTCTCCCAATCTGTAGGCTCTCTTCTCACATTATTAATTGTTTCCTTTGCTGAAAAGAAGTTTTTTTAATTTGAATCCATCCCATTTATTGATTCTTGATTTTACTTCTTGCACTTTAGGAGTGTTGTTAAGGAAGTCAGCTCGTAGACCGACATGGTACAGATTTGGGCCTATTTTTTCTCCTATTAGGTGCAGGGTCTCTGTTCTAGTCTTTGATCCACTTTGAGTTGATTTTTGTGCAGGGTGAGAGATAGAGGTTTAATTTCATTTTGCTACACATGGATTTCCAGTTTTGCCAGCACCATTTGTTGAATAGGCTATCTTTTCTCCAGTGAATGTTTTTGGCACCCTTGTCTAGTATGAGATAACTTTATTTATGTGGGTTTGTCTCTGTGTCTTCTATTCTGTACCATTGGTCTACAAGTCTATTTTGGTACTAACACCATGCCGTTTTTGTTACTATAGCTCTGTAGTATAGTTTAAGGTCAGGAATTGTGATGCCTCCTTCTTCACTTTTCTTGCTAAGTATTGCTTTAGCTATTCTGTGTCTCTTACTTTTCCAAATAAATTTCATGATTGCTTTTTCTATTTCTTTGAAGAATGTCATTGGGATTTTAATAGCAATTGCATTAAATCTGTATAGCACTTTTGGTAGTATGGCCATTTTGACAATATTAATTCTATCTATCCAGGAGCATGGGAGATCTTTCCATCTTCTGAGGTTTTCTTCAATTTCTTTCTTAGTGTTCTGTAGTTTTCAATGTAGAGGTCTTTCACCTCTTTTGTTAGATTGATCCCCAGGTATTTAATTTATTTTTATACTATTGTGAATGGAGTAGTTTTCCTAATTTCTCTTTCAGGGGATTTGTCACTGATGTACAGAAATGCCTTTGATTTATGAGTGCTGATTTTATATTCTGCTACTTTGCCAAATTCATTTATTAGTTCTAGAAGTTTTCTAGTGGAATATTTTGGATCTTCTAGATATAAAATCATGTCATCAGCAAATAGTGATAGTTTGAGTTCTTCTTTACCAATTTGTATCCCTTTGATTTCTTTCTTTTGTCTAATTGCTCTGGCTAGAGTTTCAAGGATGATGTTGAGTAGAAGTGGTGAAAGAGGACATCTTGTCTTGTTCAAGTTTTTTAGAGGGAATGCTTTCAATTTTTCTCCATTTAGAATGATGCTGGCCTTGGGTTTAGCATATATAGCTTTTACAATGTTAAGGTATGTTCCTACTATCCCTAATCTTTCTAGTGTTTTGAACATGAAGGTGTACTGTATTTTGTCAAATGCTTTTTCTGCATCTATTGAGGTGATCATATAATTCTTGTTTTTAAGTCTATTAACACGATGAATTACGTTTATTGATTTCTGTATGTTGAACCAACCCTGCATCCTTGGGATGAATCCCACTTGATCATGGTGCACTATCTTTTTTTTAATATGTTTTTATATGCAATTTGCCAGAATTTTATTGAGAATTTTTGCATCTATGTTCATCAGGGATATTGGTCTAAAGTTTTCTTACCTTGATGTGTCCTTGTCTGGTTTTGGTATCAGGGTGATATTAGCTTCACAGAATGAGTTTGAAAGGGTTCCCTCCTTTTCTATTTCATGGAATACTTTGAGGAGTATTGGTGTTAATTCTTCTTTGAAAGTCTTGTAGAACTCCACTGAGAAGCCATCTGGTCCTGGGCTTTTCTTGGTTGGTAGGCTTTTGATGGCGTTTTCTATATCATTACTTGAAATTGATCTGTTTAAATCATATATGACCTCCTCATTCAGTTTGGGTAGGTCATATGTCTCTAGAAATTTGTTGATGTCTTTGATATGTTCTATTTTATTAGAGTATAAATTTTCAAAATAGTTTCTAATTATCTTCTGTATTTCAGATGTGTCCGTTGTGATATCTCCTTCTTCATCTTGTATTTTATTAATTTGAGTTTTCTCTCTTTTTCTCTTCATTAGCATGGCCAGGGGTTTATCAATTTTATTTATTTTTTCAAAGAACCAACTTTTGTTTTATTAATTTTTTCACTTGTTTCTTTTGTTTCAACTTCATTTATTTCAGCTCTGATTTTAATTATTTCCTGTCTTCTACTTCTTTTGGTGTTGATTTGTTCTTCTTTTGCTAGGGCTTTGAGATATAGTGTTAGGTCATTTATTTGTTTTTATTCTTTTAATAAATGCACTCAATGCAATAAACTTTCCTCTTAGAACTGCCTTCAGAGTGTCCCAAAGATTTTGATATGTTGTTTCAGTGTTCTCGTTTACCTCTAAGAATTTTTTATTTCATCCTTGATTTCTTCTACTATCCATTTATCATTCAATTGTGTATTATTTAGTCTCCATTTGTTATAGTAGCTTCTGTTTTTTATCTTATCATTGATTTCTAATTTCATTCCATTGTGGTCTGAGAGAATGTAGTGTATTATCTCTGTTTTTTTGTATTTACTAAGAGTTGCTTTGTGGCATAAGGTATGGTCTATTTTAGAGAAGGATCCATGTGCTGCTGAGAAGAAAGTATATTTGCTCATTGATGGATGAAATATTCTATATATGTCTGTTAAGTCTAAATTATTGATTGTTTTATTTCATTCTATAGTTTCTTTATTTAGTTTTTGTGTGGAAGATCTGTCCAGTAGTGAGAGAGGTGTGTTAAAGTCACCCAGTATTATTGTATTATGGTCTATTTGACTCTTAAAATTGAGAAGGGTGTGTTTGATGTACATAGATGCTCCATTGTTTGGGGCATAAATATTTATAATTGTTATGTCCTGCTTATACATACTTCCCTTAAGATGTATGAAATGCCCTTCTGTGTCTCTTCTGATTAACTTTGGTTTGAAGTCTACTTTATCTGAAATGAGAATGTAAACCCCTGCTTGTGTATGCAATCCATATGAGTAATAATTTTTCCCCATCCTTTCACCTTCAGCCTGTGGATGTCTTTGTCCATGAGATGCATCTCTTGAAGACAGCATGTTGTTGGGTCTGGCTTTTTAATCCAATCTGCCAGTCTATGTCTTTTGATTGATGAATTTAGGCCAGTAACATTCAAGGTTATTATTGAGATATGATTTGTATTCCCTGTCATTTTGATTTATTTCTGGTTTTTGATTTGTCTGTTTCTCATTTAGTTGAATGTCCCTTCAGTGTAGATCCTCCCTTTGCTGGTTTTTTTCACTTCATCCTCATGGAATATTCTGTTGAGAATGCTCTGAAGTGTAGGCTTTTTAGTTGTGATTCTTTTAATTTTTGTTTATCTTGGAATGTTTTAATTTCACCTTCAAATCTGATACTTAATTTTGCTAGATATAAAATTCTTGGTTGGCATATGTTTTCTTTTACAGCTTGAAATATATTATTCCAGGACCTCCTAGCTTTGAGGATCTGGGTTGAGAAATCAGTTGCAATCCAAATTGGTTTCCCCCATTCATAATTTGATTTTTTTCCCTCACAGCCTTTAAGATTTTATCTTTATTCTGTGTGTTGGTCATTCTCATTATAATATGTCTTGGTGTGGGTCTGCTGTAATTCTGTATACTTGGAGTCCTGCAAGCCTCTTGTATTTGATTTTCCATTCCATTCTTTAGGTTTGGGAAATTTTCTGCCCTTATATCATTGAAAAGATTGTGCATTCCCTTGGCTTGTATCTCTGCTTCTTCATCTATTCTGATAATTCTTAAATTTGGTCTTTTCATGTTATCCAATAATTCTTGGATGCTCTATGCATGTTTTTTTTTTTTTTTTTTTTTTTTTTTTTTTTACCATCTTCTCAACATGGTCAACTCTACTTTCAAGATTATATAGTTTGTCTTCATTGTCTGAGGTTCTGTCTTCCAAGTGGTCTAGTTTGTTGGTGATGCCTTCTATTGAACTTATAATTTGGTTTACTGATTCCTTCACTTAAAGGATTTCTGCCTGGTTTTTGTTTTTCTTTTTGTTTTTTTTATGATTTCTAACTCTTTATTGAAGTGGTCTTCCACTTCCTGTAGTTTTTCTTTGATTTAACTCCTTATACTATCATTTACTTCACTTATCAGTTTAACTATATACAATCTGAACTCCTTCTTGGACATTTCTTCCACTGTGTTATTAGTAGTTTCTGTTGTTGAAGCATCTTGGTGTGTTTGGCCACTTTATTCTTCTGTTTGTTTTTTTCATGTTGTTAGTGTGTTTTCCCATCTAAAAATATGGATCTATGGCAGGATAAATTCTACCCTGTAGACCTATAGTGTCCCTGAAGGTTTCCAGCACTTTGCCTTTACTGGTAAGACCAATATCAACAGCACCCAGTATACACAATATATAGTCTTAAACCTAATAGCTCCTACTAAGTCATCTACTGCTTTCTCACATTAACCCAAAATGATGAGTTCAATAACTATCTATAGTCAAAACAGAATATTTGTTAAAACTACTCACAATTTCAAATGGTGGATGAGAGGACAGAGATAGTGCAGTGTGCAATATTCACAAGGAAGGAAGAGAGAAGCTTGAAGTAGAAATTCATAGGAAGAGTGGAAGAGAAGCCAAAAGAGATTGGCTGTTGGTTAGAGAAAAGTTGGAAAGAAAATCCAAGAAAATAGATGAGAGAGGAAGACTATGAACAAAGAGAAAATTAAAGACATAAGAATCTAACAAAAATGCAAATCACCATTCATATATCATTGCCCTCCACATACTGATGCATTAAAAAATCCTGTTCCAGATATGATAGAGAGCAGTGAATCAAAATATAAAATAAAATGAATCTTGCTGGAAAGTCAAACTGTCTCATCAGTGATCAACAGTTTCTCAGCCCTGTCTCTGATGTTTTTCAGGATCACCAAACCCAGATCAACCCTTGCAAACCCAGTCTCTATCCCACCAATCTGGGCTTCAGATACCTCAGTCGCAGCCACACTGCAGTTTCAAGATCTCAATGCTGCTCCTACTTGCAGAGAGACCACCAAGGATACTCTCATGCAAAGGAGCAACCCCAAGATACAGCAGCAAGAAAAGGGCCTCCAGCACTCTCGGCAGGAAGACCCCAGGTTCCTCCAAACCTGCAGGTTCCCCCACAATGGACCTGCAGGCCCCAGATGGAGTCCCCAGATAGAGGTTCTTGAAGTGGTAAGTCTGCTAGCACCCAGGCCCAGGTCTTGGTTGGTGTCCCAAAATGGGTGCAGCCACGTGCAACCAAAGCCTGAGTCTCACCTGAAGCAGTCCTCTAGGCATGGTAGCAGAGGTAGTGGAGGTGGTTGTTGGCAGCAGGCAGCAGGTCAGCAGTAGTGGGGGTTTGAAGCTGTGGGGGCAGGGTCAACAGGTGATCTCTGGGGGTCAATAGCAGTGTCACCTTCAGTTGCATCCAGGGCAGCAGTTTCTTCTATGGCAGAAGCACCAGAAAGAAGACCTCCAGGTGATCTCAGGCTGGCAGCAGCGGAATTAGATGCAGCAGCAATGGCGGTAGTGGTGCAGGCTGCGGTTGATTGACAGGAGACTTCCGGTTCCTTGGCAGCAACCTTGGAGGTAGCCTTGCAATTTGTGTCTGAAGTAACTGAGGCTGTGCCCAGAGGAGAACTCCAGGCACAGCAGTGGCTTCTGCAGCAGCCCAGAAAGGAGACCTCCAGGCGACCTCAGGCTGACAGGAGTGGAATCAGAGGCAGCAGCAATGGCGGTAGCCATGCAAGCGCGGTTGATTGACAGGATCTTTCAGTGGTAGCCACACCAAAGTAGCTGGAATCACATCTGTCTCCTTCATTTTCAAAGCAAAATTTTTCTTGGTACAGAATTCTAAAATGTTTTTTTTTTCTTTCGTCATTTTAAATATTTTACTTCACTTTCTTCTTGTTTACGTGACTTCTGAAGAGAGATGTTCAGTGGACTTCTTATCTTTGATCCTTTATATTTTTTCCTCTGGCTTCTTTTGGGATTTTTTCCCTTTGAATTGGGTTTTCTGCAGTTTGAATATATTATGCCTAGGTATAGAGTTATTTGTTAAGTATCTATGATTGGGTATCTTACTCACATTACATACATCTTGTACCTTTTGTAATTTTCCAGCAGATTTGATTTTCTTCTCCATTTTTTCCTTTTTGTGTTTTAGCTTGAGGAATTCCTATTGACATACCTCTATTTGTTCTTTTGCTGCTTGATTTAACTTTATTTTGTTCTTTTTTCCTAGGTTCTGCAAGGGGGATTTTGGTTTATTTGGTTTTAGAATTTTTGTTTTGTAGTGCTATAAATTTCTCTATCAGCAATTTCTGAACTTTGTTACATAAATTTTTTACATAAATTTTGATACTTTGTATTTTCTTTCCTTTCTTTTTTTTTTTTTTTTTTTTTTGGTTCAAGTCAACATATTATTTTATTTGCCTAAGGACTTTCTCTTCTTAGATGCATGGGTTGTTCAGAAGTGTGTTACTTAGTTTCCAAGTGCCTAGAGATTTTCCTGTTATCTTTTTCATATTGATTTCTGTTGTGGTTAGAAAACAAGGTCTGTGTGATTTCAATTTTTAAAATTCTGTTGGTGTTTGTTTTATGTCTTAGAACGTAGCTTATCTTGGTATATGTTCTGCAGGCATTGAAAAGAATGTGCATTTTGCTGCTGTAGGCAGAGCCTTTTAGGAATATCTGTTAGTTGATGGTGCTGTCCACTTTTAGATGCTCACTGCTTTTCTGTCTAGTTTTTCTATCAATTGTTGAGATGTGGCCTTTGAAGTCTCCACTGTAATTGTGGATTTGTGGATTTCTTTTTCAGTTCTATATGTTTTTGCTTCACATTTTTTGCAACTCTGCTGTTGGGTGAGTGCAGAAGTAGGATTGCTATGTTTTGTGGACAGGTAGACCCTTTTATGATTGTATAATGTCCCTTCCTCTTTCTGGCGATTTTCTTTGCTCTGATATTTATTTTATCTGTTATTAATATAGCCATTGCAGCTTCAGCTTTCTTTTGGCTAATGTTTTCATGACCTATCTTTCTCCAACCTTTTACTTTGAATTTGTTTTGTCGTTCCATTTGAAGTGAGTTTCTGGCAGATATCATATAGTTAGGTCAAGTTTTTATGTATTCTTTGAATTTGTCTTTCATAAGATTATTTAAACAATTTGCATTTTATGTGATCCTTGATATATTATAGCCTAAGTCTCTTTAGATTTTGTTCATTCTCTTCATTTTCAGTCCCTGCCTTTCTGGAGATGATCTGAACACCTTTGAGAATTCCATTTTGATTTGCCTATAGAGATTTTCAGTGTATCTCTTATTATAGCTTCTTTAATGGTTTTCCCTAGGTGTTACATCTCTCTCTCTCTCTCTCTCTCTCTCACACACACACACACACACACACACACACACACACACATCTTATCAAGTTCATGACTGCCATCCTTTTACCAGTATAAGTTTAGAAATCTTACCTCCTTTTACTTTCTGTTACCATCCCCCATATATAATATAATTATCTTAAGTATTTCCACATTTAGAACTCAGAACCACATCATGCAGTATTATAATTTTTACTTCAAAAGTTAAAAATAATTTTGAAAACTCAAGAGAAATAAAGTCTATTGTTCTAGCCATATTTTTTTTTTCTTACCATGGTTCTTGCTTTCTTCCCAATATTACTAGATTCCTAATTATTTTTCTGATTAAAGAATTTCCTTGGGGCTGGGGATATGGTGTAGCTCATTGGTAATACAGTACCTGCCTAACACCCATGAGTTCTTGGGTTCAGTTTCCAGTGAGAGAGTCAAGAGAGAATGAGAGAGAAAAAGAGAGAGAAGAAGGAGGAGGAGAAAGAGGAGGAGGAGGAGGAGGAGGAGGAAGGAGGGGATGGAAAAGAAAAAGAATTTCATCCTTTAAGGCATCAAAATCTCTTGGGCTTACTTTATCTGAGATTATCATGATTTCCCCTTCATTCCTGAAGTACATATTCACTGGGTATAGAATTCAAGGTTGACAATTATTTTCTTTCTGCACCTAAAATACATTATGCCTTGTCACTCTGATATCCATTATTTTAGAAATCTTCTTTCTGCACCTAAAATACATTATGCCTTGTCACTCTGATATCCATTATTTTAGAAATCTTACTAGATCATCCTAATTTTTTATTTCTAGCTAGAGCATCATTTTTCCTCTGGCTTTCAAGATTTTTTTCCTTTTTCTTCCATTTTCAGGAGTTTAATTATGGTGTGTGTCCTGGCCTTGGATTTGGGGACTTTAACCTCTTCAGGATTTCCTTACCTTTTAAAATACATAGGTTTATATTTATTGCTAAATTTGGGGGATTTCCAGCCATTGTTTCTTCAGGTACTTTTCCAGCCATGCTCTTTTCCCTCTCCCTCGAGCCTCTAGTGATACAAACGTTAGATCTTTTGTAGTAGCCTTGTAGGTCTCTGAGGTTCTGTTCAATCTTCTCACTCCATCTTCTCTCTCTGGTTTAGACTAAGCAATTCCTATCATCCCATCTTCATTTATTCTTTCCTCTGTCCCTCCATTCTGCTGTTGATCCCATCCACTGAGATTAGTTTTTTAGTCATTGTTATTTTTCAATTCTAAAATTTGTGTTTGGTTGTTTTATTTTCCACTTCATTGCTGAGGCTATTTTTTCATTTATTATAGCTTGTTCATAATTGCTCATTGAAGCATTTTTATCATGGCTGCTTCAAAATTTTTGTTGAATTATTCTAAATTTTCTGTCATCTTTGTGTCAATGTGTATATATTTTTTCATTCTGTTTGAGGTCTTTCTAGATCTTCCTGTTACAATGAATGAATTTTTTTTCCAAATTGAAAACCGGATATCTTCATGTTATATCATGAAACTCAAAAATATCATTTTACACTTTTTTGAGCTGTATGTTTCTGATACTGCTATGGCAAGAGAGGTGGGGACCCTGCCTTATTGCTACCAGATGGAAGTAAAGATGTAAGTTCTTCACCCCGCCTCATGGACACCTGCATGTTAAGGGCTCCTCATTACTGCCAAGCAGAGGTGGGATTTCCAGCTCCCTGTGTGGCCCCACAACAGTATGCTGGGGTGGCCCCATCATCACTAGGCTGTAATAAAAGTCCCGACTCTTTGCCAGTCCTGCTTTTTCACCTACCCCATGGGAATAGGAAGGGCACAACCTAACTGCTGAATGCAATGGAAGTCCAGGTGTTCCTCATGGTCTCCACTGACTCCACAAGGCGCAAAGTCCCAGCTTTCCCAGCTCGACTTTCTCCCACGTGCTTTATGATGTCAGATTACTTTTTGCTTGTAGTGTCCACATATGAGAGAAAACATTCCACTTGTTGGGTGACTTTTTACAGCTGGTGATCCAAGACGTTTGTGTTTGGTTGTTTTATTTTCCACTTCATTGCTGAGGCTATTTTTTCATTTATTATAGCTTGTTCATAATTGCTCATTGAAGCATTTTTATCATGGCTGCTTCAAAATTTTTGTTGAATTATTCTAAATTTTCTGTCATCTTTGTGTCAATGTGTATATATTTTTTTCATTCTGTTTGAGGTCTTTCTAGATCTTCCTGTTACAATGAATGAATTTTTTTTCCAAATTGAAAACCGGATATCTTCATGTTATATCATGAAACTCAAAAATATCATTTTACACTTTTTTGAGCTGTATGTTTCTGATACTGCTATGGCAAGAGAGGTGGGGACCCTGCCTTATTGCTACCAGATGGAAGTAAAGATGTAAGTTCTTCACCCCGCCTCATGGACACCTGCATGTTAAGGGCTCCTCATTACTGCCAAGCAGAGGTGGGGATTTCCAGCTCCCTGTGTGGCCCCACAACAGTATGCTGGGGTGGCCCCATCATCACTAGGCTGTAATAAAAGTCCCGACTCTTTGCCAGTCCTGCTTTTTCACCTACCCCATGGGAATAGGAAGGGCACAACCTAACTGCTGAATGCAATGGAAGTCCAGGTGTTCCTCATGGTCTCCACTGACTCCACAAGGCGCAAAGTCCCAGCTTTCCCAGCTCGACTTTCTCCCACGTGCTTTATGATGTCAGATTACTTTTTGCTTGTAGTGTCCACATATGAGAGAAAACATTCCACTTGTTGGGTGACTTTTTACAGCTGGTGATCCAAGACGCAAAGAAAAGACCACCAACTCCAATTTTAAATCAAATTAAAGCAAGCTTATATTGTCTACACAAAGAGAGCTGGCCAGCAGCTGCCCCTCCCAAACCTGGGATCAGCTCTGCTCTCCAGGAAGACAAGGTTTTTATAGCACAGAAAGTTACAAAAAAAAAAAAAAAAAAAAAAGGGGGGTGGGGGGTGGGGGGAATGTCTTGGCAACTTACAACTAACAAGGTTTTGGCAAATGTGATACAAAGGCAGATAGCAGGCTAATGATCTACATGCCTTAACATTTCAAGGAAGGGAGTAAATTAAGATTCCTGTTGGAATTTATGAGGTGCCACTGAGGTTTTAGGAAGGGTTGTTATCTGGTCAAGGAGAGCCAGGCCTGTGTGAGTTCATAGCACAGGCAGGAAATCCAAACGAGATTTGCCCCAGAGTTTGGTCAAGCCAAATAGATATCTTAGTAAAACAGAAATGAACTCTTTTTTTTTTTTTAAACTTTATGGCTCCCAATCTTAGGATAGAATTAGGTTGGGTTCATCACAGCCTCACAAGGATGGAAGTCCAGTTTTCCCACGTGGCTTTTAATGGCATGTTTGGAGATAGGAGCCAAGGGTTGGTTTGGGTTTTTTGGTTTGGGGGGTGTTTTTTGGTTGTTTTATTTAGAGCATTATACATAGAAGTTGGGTTCATTTTAAAACAAAATCATATGTGCGTGAAATCTGATTTACTCTGTTTCAGTTCCCATTGTCCCCTTTCCCTCCCCACCCCTCCCCCATTCTCCTTTCTCTACTCCATTGATCTTCCTTTTGTTTATTTATTTATTTATTTTTGATTGGTGCTTTTTACATAACATGATTTGTTGAATTCACTCCACATTCTCTCTCCTTTACCTTTCTTTCTCCTCTTGATGTCCTTCTTCTACTCTACAAATGTTTTCTATATCTTTATGATATCAGACACCCTCTGTCTTATTCTTTGCTCTAGCTTCCACATATGACAGAAAACATTCAACCTTTGCTTTTCTCAGTCTGGCTTATTTCACTTAGCATAATGTTCTCTATTTCCATCCATTTACTGGCAAATGTCATAATTTCATTCTTCTTTATGTCTGAATAAAGCTTCATTGTTTACATATATACAACATTTTCTTAATCCAATATTTTCTTAATTCATTCATCTATTGATGGGCATCTGGCCAATTGCATAATATAGCAGTGAATTTTTCTGCTATAAACATTGAAGTGACTGTATTACTATAGTATGGTGATTTTAGTTCTTCTGGATAAATACCAAGGAGTGGGGTACCTAGGTCATATGGTGGTTCCATTCCCAGTTTTTTGAGAAATCTTCATACTGCTTTCCAGAATGGTTGTACTAATTTTCAGTCCCACCAACAAAGTATATTTAGTGGAAGAGGATAGAGTCCAGAAAGCAGACTCATATATATAATGCCATTTAGTTTTTGACAAACAGGGCTGGAAGAATTAAATATTCTCATGGGTGAGGGTGGTTGACCCTTACCTCACACCATAAACAAACATGAAGTAATGGATTAGAACTCAAAATGAATTATAGACCTATAATGATAAGCATCTAACAAAAGATTAAGGAAAATTTTAGTTACCTTAGGTTTGGGAAGATGTCTTAAATATGACATGAAAATTGCTATTTTTAGTAGAACTTTATAATTAAAATCAATAATGTATGTGTGTACCTTTTCCCCCCACATCTTCACCAGCATTTAATTTTATTTGTATTCTTCATAATTGCCATTCTGACTAGAATGAGATGAAATCTTAATGTAGGTTTGATTTGCATTTCCCAGATTGCTAGAGATGTTGAATATTTCTTCATATATTTGTTGACCATTTGTTTCTTCTGTTGAGAAAAGTCTATTTAGCTTTTTTGTCCATTTATTAATTGGGTTATTTGGTTTTTTTTCTCATATATGTGTGTGTGGGTTGAGTTTTTTCAAAAACTTGCTTTGTGTGATCAATCATGAAATGGGTCTGGCAAATAAGACATTTAAATAACTAGGGGGAAAAAAACTCTCATCCCATTATTCAAAGCTTATTTCAATTCCTAGATGCAAAAATGCCTGGAACAACCACCAGGCATGGTGGTGCATGTATGTAATCACAGCACTTGGGAGGCTGAGACAAGAGGATCGGGAGTTCAAAGGCAGCCTCAGCAATGGGGAGGCAATTAGCAACTCAGTGAGACCCTGTCTCTAATAAAATACAAAAAAAGGGGGGGGCTGGGGATGTGGCCCAGTAGTTGAGTACTCCTGAGTTCAATCCCTGGTACCAATAAAAAGGAATACCTGGAACAAGGGGGAGTCCAGGTAAACAATGAGTATGTCTTGTCATAAATGCATACTTCAAATATTCTTCCTTACTGTGGTCAAGTTAACTTAAGAGACCAAGTTAGAGACCAAGATAACTGACCATTTAGGAAATGAAAATTCTAGGACAATAGGACAATTCAGAAATTATTGGATTCTAGCTGTGCACCAACACCAATTCTTGGAGGAATTCCAGAATATACTCTGATCTACTGGTCAGAGGGTGAACTTAGAAAATTTTCTTTCCATTTCTGTAACTTTTGACTTTGTTAATTTGGAGGCTTTTGATTTTTTTTTTAAAGACTTCCATCAGGAAATTGTGACAATGTATACATTGATTGCTTTGGGATCTTCATACCACTGCATAAACCACTGTATAAAAAAAACCAATTGTTCTTTGTGTAGCAATTGATTCTAATTTTCAAGAAGCAATAGAGGTGTTGCTTCATAATGAGAACAAGAAGGAATATTTCTGGATCCAGAGGATCCTTGAAAGTAACTCCTGACCAATATTGCACTGTGATCAGTCTCAGAATGTAAATCCTGGTACACAAAGAAGTGCCAAAATCTTCCCGCCTGCATCCCAATAGCTACTAAGGAGTTTATCTATGGTCTGCTCATTAGAAAATCAATCATTCTCCCTCCCTTCCCACCTTTCATCTTTAGTGAAAGATACTGAGATGAAAGGAATGGTTGGAGGCCAATCCTTCCGGCAGTGCCACCCTGCAGAGAAAACCTCTAGCTGTTCACTAATATTTATTCTTCTATCTTCCATAGTAAGCAAAGTTTCACCCCATAGACCACACACTCTGGACTATTAGATGAAAAAAGAAATCAGTGAATTTGTTCTTATAGTCACCAGTTCACAAAGTCTCTGTTTCAATTCTAATGCATACTCTAATAGTTCATTTCTGACTGATCTCAGGTCTGGTGTTCAATCCTTCTGACAATTCAGTGATCTCTATAACCAATATAGTCAGTACAATTTTAAATACTCTTGAGTAAATAAATACCATAATCAACCTTCAGCCATTGCAGGAACTGAGTGGAAATTAGGTGATAGTCCACTAAAAGCATTGCTCTGTGAGAGGTGATGCAAGATTTGGCAGAGACCTCAGGTTGTTGCCAACTCTGTCCTCCCCCTCTCCCACAATAGTAGATCATCCACCTCTAGCTTAATACATGACTAACCAGATTCTTTTGAAACCAGGTATATGACTAAGTCCAATGGGGTATAAACAGAACTGATTTGTGCAGCTTTCAGATTGGACTCTTCAAATATGAGGGAATGCCCTCCACTCCTTCTATCTGAAATACAAATGTGGTGTGACATGCATGCTAGTGGATTAGAGTAACACCATAGAGATAGCAAAAAAAATCACAGACACTAGGTTCGTGACACCAGAAACAGCAATGAAAGAAAGAAAAACTTCTTATTTGACATACTTTTTATTTATTTATTTATTTATTTTTGCAGAAGGAGCGAGAGGAAAGGTCTCGTTAGAACAGTGTCTTAGTTCATTTTCTATTGCTTTAGCAGAATACCGAAGTCTGAGTACTTTATAAAGAAAAGAAGTATATTTTGCTAACAGTTTCTGGAGGCTGAAAGTCTAAAATCAGGGGCTCTATTTGTTCAGCTTCTGATACAGGCCTAATGGCAAATGGCATCACAATAGTGGGACATGACAGATTACAGGCTTAGAAAACAAGTCAGAGAGATTCAGAAAGAGGTCAGACTTGCTCTTTCTGTAACAATGCACTTTAGTGGGAACTAACCAGAGTTCTGAAAGAACGACACCAATCTCTTCTGAGGGTGATGCTTCCATGACTTAATTACCTCCCACTAGGCTCTTCCTCTTAAAAGTTCCACCAGCTCCCAACATCCCCAACAGCACCACACTGAAAACCATTCCAAGCACCCAAACCTTTGGAGGACGCACTCAGATGCATCCAGATTATAGCAAACAGCCCAACCAATGTTCTAACTAATGCACATAACTATGCTCCAAAACTAAAACTGAGACATAGAAAAGGAAACTCAAATATGTGGATTGGGAGTCAGAGGAAAATCTCTGGCTTCCTCAGGGCCACTAACTTGCCAGGTAACTGGCACAAGTTCATTCACTTCTAACAGGTCTCAACTTCTCCATCTGTAAATGCAGCCTGAACAGCCAAGACTAAGATGAGAACATGCCATGCCAAAAACAATGAAAAAGAAAAAGAATTAAGTAAATCTAGTCCTGTCAGAGGTGAACGTAATCCTAGGAAACCATTTTTTTAAAATGCATTTGACAGGGGGAATTCATGCCCTTTTTGTTCTTTCTCCCTCCCCCACCCCCACCCTGCCTTGGTGTTATTCTACAAGACATTTGTGTTTTTGAATAAATCTTACACATTGAGTGCCAAAATTCCATCTGCATCCTCCCGCTGAGAAGTCATAATGCCATGTTTATGACACCAGGCTCTGTTTCCATGGGGATGATTGTGTCAATATAATTCCAGCATTATGACTTCTGGGTATGTTTGAGAAGATGGGTGAAAGCAATGAAAAATCTTCGAATATACACATTTGTTGTTATTCTGATAACTGACAGCTACAGAAATGATGCTGCTGAAAATAGAGAGTAGGTACCAGACAGATGCCCACCAAAGGCCCTACACCCTTCCTCCTTCAGGTTTTTGGTCTGTATCATGTTTAATTTTTGTTTAAATTTTTAATACAGCATAATTTGCATGAAGCAACTGTCAGGCTTTTATCTGCTCCATTTCATTGCCTAAATCTTTCTTCTGGGTGGGGACTGCATTAAGCTTATCCTGAATAATGGCTTCTATTATTTAAATCTGTTACTCAAATTCAATTTTGCTAAGATGCTATCACTCCTACTCCATCTGCAAATATGGAAACTTAAATGTAGAGATTTCTCTTGAAATTTTCCACAGGGAGAAAAAAAAAAGTCATCCATTTAAATGTATGCTTTGACCACTAAAAATTCAGCAGGAACACAATTTTAAGCAACCTATTTCTGTTTAAATAAAACTGGATTTAAATTTTTTATTATAAAATAATTCATGTTTACTGTAAAAAACAAAATCAAACACTGAAGAAGCTAAAGTAGAAAGTGATGTTATATCCAAAATTGCTGTGTCCTACGAAAACATTATTTCATCTCGATTCTTTTTCTGAAGTTTTAAATCTACAGAAGCATGACTATTTACATAAATCAAAACACGTGATGCTGCCACAGACTGAATTTTCCAAAAATGGCCACAACAATATCCCTAAACTTGCATACTCTTCCACAAGTTTCCTTTGCCACTCTTCTACAGGAAATGTTATTTCTCCACCCCTAGGAATCTCAGTAGGCTTTTGGATTGCTTCACTCAATAGAATAGAGCTAACCTCACATTGTACCAGCTCTGTGTGTAGCTCTTAACAGGCCTGGTGACTTCCACTCCTACTCTTTGGAACCACCACTGTGTTAAAAAAATAGGTCTATCCTGAGACCACCATGCTGTGAAGAAGCCCAAGAAGGCCTGGAAGAAGAGATTCCCTGTGGGGTGGGAAAGAAACCAAAGTACACCAAGTTCCCCAGATGTGTCAGTGAAGAAGCCACCTCAGAGGAGGAGCCTCCTGTTGCAGCCATGCTGGCCAAAAACATGCCATCCAGCAGAAACCTTCTGGATTCCCAATTTATCAAAGCAGAAGTGGAATAAAATAGCTGCTTTAAACTCCTAAGTCTGGCATTGTTTGTAACATTTACAATAAATAACAAAAACACATGCTCTGAACTTTTCTTTTAATGTTAAAATAAATCCACCTTTTTAAGTGGGTCTCATAGTATTCTATTCTACATATTTAATATATTCCACTTAACTCACCCCTAACAGTTGTACTTTTAGACTATCTTCCCTTTTATTACGATGCAGTGGACATTTATTTACCTGTATCTATATGCATCTGTCTGACTGTTTCCAGGGGTGAATATTCTAAGTCATATTACTGGGCCAAAAGAGAATTCAAGTTACTTTTTGATATATTCAGCCTGATTATACTTCAGAAATGTATAAATTTAATCTCACACTGACAGAGTATATGAGAATTTCTCTTTCCCACATTTTCATCATCACTAGATTTTATCAACCTTTATAATCTTAATCAATCTGCTGTGATATATATAATTTCATTTTTACTATTCATGTCTCATATTCAGTAAATTGATTATTTGTAAAGAATAAACCACTTCAAAGTCATATAAATAAATAATTTTAAGCATATTAATATTTTTATAATTATGTTATACATATATATATGTATTTATACAATATACTTAATATACATTATTGCTGCACACCAGTATTTTCATGCCTTCTCCCCTTTAAGAGAAGAATAGGAGAAATGGACTTCCCTAATTCTTTGAACCTATATGTGGTCATATGCCTTTATTTGAAGAATAAAAAAGAGCAAAATTTCTGGAGAAAAGGTTTAATTCCAAGTGCACAATTCCTATATTATCTCTTCCCCTTCTACAGTAATCATGAAAACACATTTTGGTAGGAAGATCCCACAACACTTAAATGGAAGTCTAAGAGAATTTATTGAGAAAAAATTGCCCCAAAAGGTCTACACCCTCAGAGTTTGCATAAGTAAGAAACAAGTGTTTTGTTTTTTAATACTAGTATCAAGTTGCTGGGTTCTTTACAGGTGAAGAATAACCTAACCTACCCTAACTGACACAACAGACGTGATCATAAACATGCCTTTCAAATGCTTGCATGCCTGTTTGGTTACTCATTGTTCAACTCCACCCTTGCCTACACATACATCAATACACATAACATGAGTCACCTTGGATGAAGGTTTAAAAATCTGATACCCTTCCATATTTTTCATTCATGCTCATAATACTATACAAATATACATAGAAATGTATGTACACAAAGGTTGATTTTAGTTTTTGTTTTACAAAAATGTAGACTATTTTACATCCTTTTCTGCATTTTGTATTTCTTACTTGATAAGCAGTAAAATAAAGTCATTTACTATAGCTCTAATTCACTCATTTCACAAATTGCTCAATGGAATGTCTTATGCATACAGTAAAATTTATTTAATCAATATTCCCCACTTAATGGGCATCCACTTTGATATAGTTTTGTTCTATCAGAAACAACACGGCAATAAATATTTTAGTGAATTAAATCCTCATGCCTCTATTTCTGTTGGCATTCTCAGGTGAGGCCTAAGAAGGTTAAGTGATACATAGCATGTGTCTTCACTTTTTGTAGATGTTGTTAAATTTCTTCTGACATGACACTACATCCTTCTACCAGGAACACAAGAGTATTTTCTTTAAATCCCTAAGAGTATTAGTGTTGTAGTTTGTTGTTGTTGTTGTTTTTTCTCATCAGTGTAAACTTAGACCTTGTTGCTCTTTAAATTTGTATTCTTTTGACCACTAGTAAACTTAAGCATCTTTTCATATACCTCTGGCCATTTAAACTTGTTCTTCTGTGACTTTTCCTTAGTCAATTTGTTAACAGTATTATATTTTTCCTGTCAACTTGGAGAAGCATTTTGAACATATAGACAGCTTACTCCTGTCTGCCATTTACATTTCACTATGTTTCCTTGATATATTTGTTTTTTATTTTAATTACTTCTTTAGCCACACAAAGGCCATTATTATTTCTTTCAAAGCATCCAACTTTCTTGTCTTAGCAAAGACCCTAAATTATTGAGGACCCCAAATTTCTCAAAAGAGTTTTTCTTGGTTTGTTTTATTTTGCTTTTTATACTCGATGAGAAATCCATTTTCCTTTTTTTGTTTTAAATTAAGGTATGATTTATATAAAATAATTGCACTATTTTAAGCATTCAGTCTGATGAATTGTGGTAATTGTATAAGATCAAGTAATCATAATCAAGAAATGGAATAGTTCCATCATTATAAAATGTTTTCTCATGCTCCCTGTACTTTCCACCCCAAACACAGATAATCACTATAATCACTGAGTTTTCTATTATAGTTTTGCCATTTTCTAAATCCCCCAGCCTATACCTGTGTGTTTGAATCCTTTAACTTAGCATGTTTTTGAGATTTATCCATGATGTTGAATGCACTAATCTTCTGTTACTTCTTAGTGAAATATAGAATTCCATAGTACATTTAAATCACAATTTATTCATTCCCTATTTTTTCAATTATAAATTATCCTGCTATAAATTTTTGTGTACATGTGTTTGTGGATGTATTTTTATTTCTCTTGGGTAAACATCTAGGAATGAAACTTTAGAGTCATATGATAAGAGATGTCAAAGTTAGAAACAGTGCCTTATTGTTTGTTTTCTAAAGTGACTGTACCTTATTACTTTTTCACTAGCAATGAATAAGAGTTAATTGTTCTATATCAATTTTCTATAACTTTCTGACTATTTTCATTGGGTTGCTTTAGCTGCTTCTGCTGCTGCTGCTTCTTCTTCTTCTTCTTCTTCTTCTTCTTCTTCTTCTTCTTCTTCTTCTTCTTCTTCTTCTTTCGAGTTGTAAAGGTTCTTCATATATTCTAGGTACAAATCCTTTGTCTGATGTATGTTTTCCAAAACTTTTTCTCCCAACTATGTTCTTAAAATCCAAAAGCTTTTAGTCTGAATAAAACCTACATTATCAATTTTTATTTTCATCTTATGCTTACTGTGTCCTAACCATAAAGATTTTCTCCTAC
The DNA here is from genome assembly GCA_025594165.1 of Tamias sibiricus. Taxonomy (NCBI): domain Eukaryota; kingdom Metazoa; phylum Chordata; class Mammalia; order Rodentia; family Sciuridae; genus Tamias; species Tamias sibiricus. The sequence goes on from CM046672.1 coordinate 37,481,023, forward strand.
TTTTTCTTTCAGAAGTCTCACATTTGAACTCTTACATTTAGGTCTGTGATTTACTGGGAGTTAATTTTTGCATAGTGTTAGGTAAGGGCATTAGTTCATTTTGTTTTGTTTACAATGAAATATACATTATTTCAGCACCATTTGTTGAAAAAACTAATCTTTCTCCATTGCTTGGGCACTCAATTGGCAACATATGTAACTGTGGTTCTATTTCTAGACTCTATTCTGCTCCACTGGTCCATATGACTGTTCTTATTTCCATCTTGATTGCTACAGACTTAGTAAGTCTTTAAATCAGATAGTATAAATTTTCCAAATTGATTCTTCTTTTCAAGATATATTAGCTATTCTAAGCTCTTTGCCCTTCTAGATAAAGTTTTATATCAGCTTGCCAATTTATTTTTAAAATCCTTTTGATTTTCATCTTTTCAGACCCTAGAGTACCCTGGATTCAGAGCCCTGACCAGGTCAGTGTGTGACTACTAAGAAAACCCAGAGTAGATGGAGTAAAAGAGTAGATGGAGTAACAAGGAACAGATTTGCCTTCTTACCTGAAATAACTAAAAACATAGACAAAATATGTAAAAGAAAACTTCTCAAGACATCAGAATTTAGGACAGTGATCCCTGAAAGATAGGATACAAATGAGGTGACCACTGCAATTGCCCTAGCTATGGCCTGGACAGACTTTCCAGACCCAGAATAGGGCAAGGCAACCCAGGTAGAGTACAGTACACTGAAGGGAAGGAGTGGGATTGGAGTAGGAGTAAGGGATGAGGTCATTAGAATTCCCAACGAGGAGAGTGTTGCAAAGAATAGGAACTACAGACATCTACAGTCTCAGTAGTCTTCAGCACATGCAGGTGAGAAAACCATCAATAGGATTAGACGGCAAAATTCTTAAAATGGGCCAGAACAGTGCCTGTTCACACAATCTAGAGTGGAAAATCCTCATAATTATAAGGATTGGTAGAATCTTCAAAAGAGTTTTGCTTCATAGTGGAGAAAATTTTGTCTTCAACTAAATGTTGCTCTGCTGCCTCCTAACAAACTTTAAATCAGACCCAACCAGATCAGATTGTTTCCAGGTAATTTAAATGCATTCCAAAAAATGAATCTCAAGTATATTTATGGGAATACAATAATTTTCCAACAGGGAAAATTTTACAGAGCTTGGCACACATTCAAAAATTATGAAGCATGCAAAGTAGGACAAATACAAGCCATAATAAGGAGAAAAGTCAATCAATCAAGCTGACCCAGAAATGATACTGATGATAGAGTTAAACAAAAACATTAAATCATTATAACTACATTGCATGTGTTCAAGAAGCTAGAGGAAGAGTAAACATGATAAGAAGGGACATGGAAGATATTTTTAAAGCAAAACACACAAATCTGGTTTTTCTTTTCCTAATCGTTTCTCCTCATCATTTTGTATAATATTTATCACTCTGTCTTCAAATTCACTTTATTCTGCCATATTCATTTGGATTTGAAGTCCATCTGTGAATTTTTAATTTCAGAAATTATAATTTTCAGTTCTAGCATTTCCATTTCTATTTTTCTGCTGAGATTTCCTTATCTATATCAAGATTTTCATTCACTGAAAATATGTTTTATTTCATTGAGGAAAGTTAGAATTGTCAGAGTCTATTGAGAATATGTTCTATTTTCTTAGTTTTTTGTGTTATGTAATTTTGGATTATAATTATGGTTATTAGGTTGTAAAAATTCTGGATTCTATTATTTGTCTCTTTTGAGTGTTTTCTGATTTAACTGATAATTTTCTTGCCTGAACTTATTCTTCAAACTCTGTTTCTTGAGCAGTGGCTCTAGTCTCAGTTCTGAACTTTTGTCTTTAATTGAGCTGCTCTGTATGTGTCTGGTATGAAAGTCAGATATGTGTGCACACAGACTTTCCCTTCACACACAGCACACACATTCTCTTTAATGTTTACAGTATTCCAGTTTTAATTTTCTGTTTGCCCAGTCCATAAAGAAGTCAGGTTTTTCCACATGCACCCATAGCTGCTATGAATTCTGTGTGGAGCCCCGGGGATAGATGTGGACCATCTCATCTCCCTTTCTCCAAGTAATTGGGCATTTTCCACTAAAATCTGTCTGCTTCTCTTCATTTTTCCATATTTTCAGGCATAATGCCTAGATTTTATGTTTGATTTCTGAGGTAGGAAAGGAGAGAATGTGGGCAAGTTTCTTAGTCCATTTTCTGTAGCTATCACAAAGTACCTGAGGCTGAGTACTTTACAAAGAAAAACAAATATTTCTTCAGCTCACAATTCTGAAGGCCGCAAGTCAGACATCAGGCAATCTTATTGATTTCACCTGTGATGAGGGTCCCCCTAGCCATGTCACAACATGGCACAGGGCATCATGGAAGTGTATGCAAAAGGAGAGATCATATGGCATGACAGGACACCAGAATGATTCAGCATCAAGCCTACTCTAGGTATAACAACTCACTTTCATAGGAACCAACTGGAGAACTACATTAATCCATTTTAAGGGCAATGACCTAAGTATCTTGCTCTAAGTCCCATCTCTTTTAAAGGTTCCATCACCTCTCATTATATCACCACACTGGGGATCACCTTCTAGCACACGAACCTTCAGGGGGACACACTCAAATCATACTCAAACCGCAGTTTTGGTTACCCAGTTTGGCCTTAACCTACCATAACTAGAAACTTGGGAGATTCTGTACAGAACTAATAAAAGAATATAAGAAGAGAGGAAGTCTAAGTGGCAAATGGTTCAAGGACCTTTATTACACAAACCATCTTTGCCACACATAATTAACCATTTTGTCTCAAGTATTGATATTTTGAGGTCTTTTTTTTTTCTAGTTCCCTGATCATTCCATACCCATGTAACGAGGACATTGATTTACAAAGAGTGACTTCATGGTATAATCTTAGAATAAAAATTCTCCATCATAGTTATTCTTTGTAGTTTTCTAGGTTATTCCTAGATATTTATTCTTTAATGTATGTTCTAGGATCATTCATACATATTTTAAAAAGCATTTATGTTACTAGTTGGAAAGGCATGAGGTTCATATATTCATTTAGGGAGAACTGACTCTTAAAATAAGTCTTCCCATTCAAGAACCAAGTTTCTTGGGAATAGCTTTCTATTATCAGTAAGATTTTATAATTATCTTCAAACACATCCTGTGCCTTTGAAATAAATTTGCATTTTACTGTGAACATTATATAATTTGTCTTTAATAAACAATGTTTAATATTTCATGTACTGATTTCTAGCAAAATATAATTCATTTTTATGTTATTTATAATCTGCCACCTTTCCAAATTTGATGGTTTCTTTAAAAGAAATTATTTAAAAGCCCACATGACCTAACCTTTTGATTTTCTAAGTTTGCAGATAACCATTAGCAAAAATCACAGTTGTTACTGTTTCTTTTCCCCAACATTTAGAACAGTTTTATTTCATGCTTTATATCATTGCTATTTTTAGAGACTCAAAACTAAACAGTGGTTATACCTTTCATCCTGTATCTCTTGTTTGATTAATTAAAATCAGTTTACTTGATGTTTAAGTTCATTTTGTTATTGGTATTTTTGAACAATGATTTATAGTCACAATTCAAGTAGCTTTCTCTTATTTTTACTTTACTCACAATTTTAATAGCTATGCATTTTATCAAACATATTTACTGTATCTGCCTTAGTCAGCCTTCCATTGCTGTGACAAAATACCTTGGAAAAACAACTTTGAAAAGGAAAGATTTATATTTGCTCATAGTTTCATAGGTTTCTGTCCAGGTTCACTTGGCTTTGCTGTTTCTGGGATTGTGGTGAGATAGAGCATCATGGCATATAAGGCATGGTAGAGCAGAGCTTCATGGTATCTGGGAAGCAGAAAGAGAAAGAAGGAGCCACACCCCCAGTGACCTACTTCTTCTAACAAGACCCCACAACCCAAGGCTTCCTTCATATCCCAGTAGTGCCACTAGGTGAGGACCAAGTTTTTTACACATGAGCCTGGACCCAAAAGGCTTGTTCTTGTCTCAAAATGCAAAATGCATTCAGTTCATGTATGAGCCCCTATAGTCTGAACAGTTTCTCTGAGATTCAAGGCAGACTCTTACTATGAGTCCCTGTAGAAATTAAAAAGAAAGTTCTGTGTCTCCAAGATGTAATGGAACAGTGTAAACATTCCCATTCCAAAAGGGAGGATGGGAGAATAACAAGAAAGCATTGTACCAAAGCAAGACGGAAACCCAGCAGGGTAAACATTAAATCTTGTAGCTCCATGTCCAGCATCCGGAGCACACAATGGTGGGATGTGAGCTCCAAAGGACTTGGGAAACCCTTTTATATAGCCTTGCCAACTTCAGCTCACATGGTCACTCTCTTGAGCTGGTTCTGCTTGCTTCCTATGGCTTTCCTGAGCAGATGTTCCACATTCCTGGCATCTCCAACTTCCTGGGGTCTCCATTGCCTATTTAGTTTCACTCTCACAGTTTCAAGCATCACCCCATCAGGGGTTGCTGGTAGGGCTGCCAAACCTGCCATGCACTGCCCATCTCCCCAGGATTTCCTTTGAAATCTTAGCTGAAGCCTTCATGACCCCTAAACTCTTGCATTCTGCATGCCAGCAAAACCAGCATCACATGGATGACCCCAAGGTCTGCTACTGGATTAAGCAGAACACAGGTCTGCTTGGACCATGGACATAGTAGCCACTGAGTGCCTTAAGGAGTGAACATGGAGACACAAGTCACAGGAAACTAGTTCCCTAGGTGGTGGTGCAAGCAAGACTGCCCTGCACTATCTTCTCAAAGCAGTCTTTCAAACCAGTTTATGCTTTTACACCTTTGATTACATGATGGATAGAGTCTCACTGATTCATGCAATGCCCTCAAAACATTTTCTCTTATTCCAGTGCAAAGTACTTGGATTCTTTTTAATGGTGTTAACCTCTTTAACACCCACATACAACTTTACACGTACTTCTTTTCTAACTAAATTGCAAGGTTTTTAAATCTTTCTGCTCTTTGCTAATGATCATCACCATAAATTTGGCTAAAAGCAGCCAAAATAAATCTTTCCTTTTTTAAAATTGTTTATCTTGGGTATATTTGTTGTGGCAATGGAAAGCTAATATAGATGATGGGTATGGGCAGTGGGACCATTGCTGTGACTATAACTCACAATGTGGTCCAAATATTTGGAATTGGTTGTGAGAGAAATTTGGAAAGGTTTGAAGATAGATTCAGGAGAATTCCTAGATCAGTGTAAGTGGAATTTAATAGATAGTTCTGGTGGGAACTCAGAAGGCCAAATTGCTGATAGAAATGTGGACACTAAATGCTATGCTAATGAGGTTTCCCATGGAAATGAGAATTCTATTGGAACTGGACTGAAGGACACACATTAAATTCTGCAAAGAACCTATCTACATTTTGTCTTCCCCCTGAGAATCTGTGTGAGCTGAGTTTAAAGGTGACAGACTAATAGAGGAAATTTCAAGGCAGCACAGTATTCAAGCAGTGGCATGGGTTTTGATGGCTGCTGTTGGCAATATTGTAAGAATCATGAGGAATAATCAAGGTAAAATAATTTTAAAACCTTGCAGTTTGGTAAGAAATGAAATGTATATAATGTTGGGGCTAAGGAGGATGTGGTTCCTGAAGAGATTAGTGTCATTCAATAGAAGCCAAGTGATTTATACCAGGACAAGAAGAAATATACCTTAATGCCACCTAGGAATCAGCAAGACGCCACCCATAGCAAACTCAAAAGTTGTAAAAGTTTAAATTTCTTCTAAAGAAATTTAATATCTGAGAATAGCCCCATGGCACCCTGTTGGATTGGGACCACTTGGGAATTGTTTCCATGGGATTCCTTTCCCCATGTTCAGTCATCAATGCACTCAGAATCTGCTGAATACATGGTTCAATAAGGCTAAGGTATAGCTCAAGCTCAACAGTCTTTGTCATTCATCATCTATGTGATACTGATTTTGCAGACATGCAGAATGAAAGAGTTATGGGCTCAAGGCTTCCACTGAGATTTCAAAGGAAATACTGGAAAAACAGACAGTGAATAGCAGACTTAGAAGCCCTGCCAGCAACCCCTGACAGAGTAATGCTGTGATAGTAAAACTAAATAGTCAATGAAGACCCCAGGAAATTGGAGATGCCAGGAACATGGAATGCCAACCGAGAGAAGTGGCAGGCAGTATGCAGAAACAGCCCAAGAGAGTGGCCATGTAAGCTGAAGCTGCAAAAGCCACAGGTGGGCTTTCCCAAGCCCTTCGGAGCTCCACATGCCAGTCTGTGTCTTGATGCCAGAGGTAGAACTGTAGGATTTAATTTGACCCTGCTGGGTTCTGGTCTTATTTTGGTCTGATTCCTTATTGTTTTTCTATTTCAACTTTTTAGAATGAAAATGCTTACTTTGTTCCCTTACACTTGGAAGTATGTAATTTCTTTTAGATTGTTACAGGATCTAGCAGCTGAATTTGCCTTGATTATCAGAGGAGATGTTTGATGTGAAATTATTAAAAATGCTAAAATAATTAAGAGTTTTGGGATTCTTGTACATGAACTGAAGACATTTTGCACTATGAGATGGGCATGAGCCTTTGGGGTCTAGGGTAGAATGCTATAGTTTGGATCTGGAGTTTTCCCTAAAGTCCCACCTGTTACATATTTTGGTTGCCAGTTTGTGATGCCATTAGGAGGTGGTGAAACTTTTTTTTTAATGTTTATTTATTTACTTTAGTTGTACACAATGCAATACATTTATGTTTATGTGGTGCTGAGGATCGAACCCGGGCCGCGCACGTGTGAGGCTAGCGCTCTGCCACTGAGCCACAACCCCAGCCCAGATGGTGAAACTTTTAAGAGGTGGGGCCAGGTAGAAAGAAGTTAGCACACTGGGGGAGACTTGATCCTGAAGGAGATATTCACATCCCAGCCCCTTTCCTTGTTGTGGGATTCTCATAGAGAGAGGGAACCAGGGCATTCAACAGAAAGCAGCATTTATTTGTGCCAGCACTGACCCAGCAGATTTGTATCCAAATGCTGGGCACCAAATGCAGGAGATGTTGCCTTATATGCCCTTTGTTAATTCCTATTGTACTTGCCAGCTTTTTGTCTCCCATAGAAGGTAAAACACATTCTGATTGGGCATTCTATTTCTGTAGTATAGAGTTGCAACAGTGTTATAACAGAGTTGTGGAATATACAAATTGATACTGATGGTGACATTATCTTTCCTTTGTTCTGAAAAAGTCCCTAACACATTCCCCCCATCTTTCTCTTCCTTTCCATCCACCATAAGTTAAGCAGCATCATGATGCACTGTGCTGCCACAGCCCCAAAGCAACACCAAGTGACCACGGACTGACGTGTGAGCCAAAATAAACCTCTCCTCCTTTTTAGTTGTTTCTTTCAGGTACTTTTTACAGCAATGGGAAGCTGACTAAAAAAGATTTATATCCCAAAGAATAAAATAAATAACAATAAGCCCATATTTATAAAGATTGAATTTTAAAATCAGGAGAAAATAGAGAAATCACCTGTGCAAAATTCCAAATAATTTACATAGCAACTCTACCATCGAGGCCATGGAGCCTAACTACCCATTTCTTGCATGTGGGTTATTCCTTGTGACTTCCTTCCACAGAGTGCATTATGGAAAGAGGGCAAGTGGGAACTTAACCTTACAGTGGAGAAACATGATAAACACTACTTAACTCAGGCACCAAGGTTAGCAACTGCATGATAATTCATACCAATAGTATGTCCTCTTGATAGTATGTAGTGGGAAAGGCTCTTTACTTCCGTGGCATTCCTCCCAAAAAAGCACAACTCCAGCCAAACCATGAGGAAAATATCAGACAAATCTCACTGGAGGGGCTCTTCAAAATATCCGACAGTACTCCAAACTGAAAGTTGACACATCAACAAAAACATCAGATTAAGGACCACCCCAAATTCTCCACCCATCAAAGCAATGAAAAAGCTGGAGAGAATAAGGGTCAAAATCAACTCTACAAAACTCTGAAAGTTAATGAAGGGCTTACAGCAACTTTGGAAAGATTTAGCCCAAACAAAGAGAAAGACTGAAACTCTCTTAAATCAAGAAGCTTTGTGGCATTTTAACTTAGTATGTTCTGTCCCCCATCCCTCAGCACTGTGTAAGCCTTAAAATATAACTGCATTACTGGTATTAAAAGCAGCAAAAGGAGTCTCAAACACCCTCTCAAAAACTCATAACCAAAAAGAAGGCATTATTTGAACATTCCAGTGTTTCTTTGGCTTGTCTTTATTTGACCTCATCAGAATTATCCTAGTACTAAAAGCTTCTCTCTGAAATGCATTTGTCAAGTATTTTAAAATCTTGGCTACTTTAGGTAATGAATTACAGTTAACTCAAACAATAGACTAACCAAAAGCTTAAAAGGAAAAGCTGAGGAATGAGGTGCCCATAGTTGTTTAAAGGCCATAGCATAGGCAGGGTAAGCCTGTGCTTAAGAAAGACTCTCTCAAAATAAAAAATAAAAAAAGTGTGTGGGGTGGGGCTGGGGATATAGCTCAGTAATAAAGCACTCTTCACTTCAATTCCCAGTACCTACCCCACAAGATATAATGTATATGTAAACAGGCAGAAGAAGGGGTGAATGAATGTTGAGATAAATCAATTGAGATTATTCGTTCTAAAGAAGAGAAAGGACAAAAGAATGCAGAAAAATGAATAGAGTCTCAAATATCTGTGGGACATCATCAAGAATACCAACACAAGCAAAGTGAGAGTCTCAGAAGGGGGAGAGACGGAGGAAGGGAGGGAAGGGCAGAAAGGATATTTGAAGAAACATTGGATAAAAATTTTCCATATTTAATAAAAGATATTGAATGTCCACATCCAAGATGCCAGTGACCTCCAAGTAAGACTCAGAGATCTACATCTCCAGCATCATAATCAAATAATCAAAAACCAAAGACAAAGAATATTGAAAGTGCCAAGAGAGAAGTGACTCTTCAGAAACAAATTATTTTTTCAACATTTTTAAATTGGTGCATTGTAATTGTACACAATGGAGATATTTTGCAGTTTCATATGCATACATGCACACAATAGAACTATATAATTTGGCCAATATCCCTCCCTAGTACTTTACTACTTCACCCTCGCTCCTCTCCTCCTTCTTTCTGGCCTCTTTGTTCTATTCTACTGCTCTCCCTTTGCTTTCCATGCAATCACCCACACCTTTCTTTTCTCTTTTCCTCTCTAGTTTTCAGATATGAAAGAAAACATATGACCATTGACCTGAGTTTGTATTATTTTGCTTAACATAATATTCTCTCAATCCATTCATTTTCCTGCATATGACATATTTCATTTTTTATGGCTTAATAAAACTCCATTGTGTATATACACCACATTTTCTTTATCCATTCTTCTACTGACAGACACCTAGGCTGGTTTCATAGTTTGGCTATTGTGAATCATGCTATTATACACATGGGTATTCATATATCACTATAGTATGATGACTTTAATTCATTAGGAGAAATACCAAGCTAGGTCATATGGTGGTTCCATGCCTAATCTTTTAAGAAACTTCCATATTCTTGTATAATGGTTGTATTAATTTACAATCCCACCAACAGTGTTAAAGTGTTCCTTTTTCTCCATATCTTTTCCACCATTTATTATTGCTTATATTTTTGATATCTGCCATTCTGACTGCAGTGAGATGAAATCTCAGTGTAGTTTTGTTTTGCATTTCCCTAATTGCTAATGATGCTGAACATGTTTGCATATATTTGTTGTCCATTTGTATTTCTTCTTCTGAGAACTATCTATCTAATTCATTTCCCCACTTGTTAATTGGGTGATTTGTTGGTTTTGTTTCCTTTGTATTGGCGGGTTTTTTTTTTTTTTAAGTTCTTTATATATTCTAGATATTAATCCTGTCAGAAGAGTAGCTAGCAAAGATTTCCTCCCATTCTATAATTTCTCTCTTCACATTCTAAATATTTCCTTTGTTCCAGAGATTTTTAATTTGATGCCATCCCATTTATTAATGCTTAGCATTCTTTCCTGAGCTTTAGGGATACTATTGAGAAAGTCATTCCAGTGTTTATATGCTGGAGTGTTGATGCTATATTTTCTTCTATGAGTTGCATAGTTTCTCATCTAACTCCTAGGTTTTTGATCCATTTCAAATTGACGTTTTTGCATGGTGAGAGAAAAAAAAGTATAGTCTAATTCTTCTATGTATAGTAACCCATTTTCCCAGCTGGTTTAAAAGGCTATCTTCTCTCCAGTGTATGTTTTTGTACCTTTGTCAAGAATCAGATGAATGTAGATGTATGAGTTTGTCTCCATGTCTTCTATTCTGTGCCCTTGGCCTATGTGTCTATTTTTATGCCAGTACTGTGCAGTTTTTATTACTGTAGCTTGAAGTATGGTTTGAAGTCAGGTATTGTGGTGTCTCCAGTAATTTTTTTTTTTTTTTTTTTGGCTTAGAATTCTTTGGCTATTCTGGGTCTTTTTCTTCTAAATAAATTTTTTAAGACTGTTTTTTTCTACTTTTGTGAAGAATGTCATCAATATTTTGGTAGGGATTACATTGAATCTGTATATTGCTTTTGGTAGTATGGCCATTTAAACAATATTAATTCTGCTTCTCCATGAACATGGGAAGTCTTTCCATCTCCTGAGGTCTTCTTCAATTTCTTTCTTCAATGTTCTATAGTTTTCATTTATAGAGGTTTTTCACCCCCTTGGTTAAATTTATTCCTAGGTATTTTGTTTAATTTTATTTTATTTTTTGAGGCTATTGTGAATGGAATTGTTTTTCTGATTTCTTTCTCAGTAAACTCATTGTTGGTATACAAGAGAGCTATTGATTTTTTAAAATTTTTTTAGTTGTAGGTGGACACAATAACTTTATTTATGTGGTGTTGAGGATCAAACCCCGGGCCTCACACATGTGAGATGAGCGCCCTACCACCAAGCCATAGCCCCAGCCCCAAGCAATTGATTTTTGTATGTTGATTTTGTAACCTGCTATTTTACTGAATTTGTTTATTAACTCTAGTAGTAGTCTTCGGTGGAGATTTTTGGATCTTCTAAGTATATAATCATATCATCTGCAAACAGTGATGATTTGAATTCTTCCTTTCTTATTTTTTTTTTCTTGCCCAATAGCTCTGAATAGAATTTCTAGCACTGTACTAAATAGGAGTGGTGAGAGTGGACATCTTTGTCTTGTTTCATATTTTTAAAGGAAGTACTATGAGGTTGGCCTTGTGTTTCTCATATTTAACCTTTATGATGTTGAGTTAGAATTGTTTTATTCCTAGTATCTTCAGTGTTTTTAATTATGAATGGGTGATGAATTTTGTCAAAGCCTTTCTTTACATCTATTGAGATAACAAATGATTTTTGTCCTTAATTCTGTTTATGTGATGAATTGCATTTATGGGTTAAAACATCCTTGCATCTGTGGGATAAAACCAACTTGGTCATGATGTACAATGTTTTTGAATACAATTTTTTAATATTTTATTAAGGATATGTTACCAATATTGAGTGTTAGTCTAAAGAGCAAGGGATTCTTAATAAGATTAACAGTTGATTTCTCATCAGATATGCTGGACATTAGTAGGAAATGCAATGACATATTGAAAATGCTGAAAGAAAAAACTATTAACCAATTCTGTATCCAGTGAAGCTATCTTTCAAAAAAATAGAGAATTCTAGATATTTTCAGGTAAACAAAAGCTGAGAGTTCATCACTAGTAAACCTACTGTATAAGAAATAATGAAGAAGGTTATTCATGCTGTAATGAAAGGGCACTCAGCAGTAACTCAAATCTACGTGAAGAAATAAATAACACCTATAAAGTCAACTACTTAGATAAATATAAATGACATTCTTAATGTATTTTTTGTTTATAGCTACTTTTTTCTCTGATTTTTTAAAAAAACTGCAAAAATATTGTAAGCCTAAGTTGATGGGTGTAAAATGAGTAAAGACATAATTTTAGACAAAAACATAAAGAGGAGAAAAATAGAGCTACATAGGAGAAAAATTTATGTATAATATTAAAATTAAGATAGAATTACTCTGAATTAGATTGTTATAAATTTGATAATGGTAATTTTCAGAGCTACCACTAAGAGTGGTAATTTTCAGTGCAACTCAAAATATATAATAAAATACAAATAAAAATGACATATAAAATACAAATAGTAAAATGGTAAATTCCATCTCATCAGTAATTACATTAAAAATAAGTGGTCCAAATCTCCCATAAAGATAGAGATTAACAGAATGGATTTTAAAATATGATCTAACTGTAAGAGATTAATTTTGCATTCAAAATCATAAATGGATTTAAAGTGAAAGATGAAGAAAGATACACAAGTTGAGCTTCCCTAATTCAAAAATTGAAAATCCAAAATGCTCCAAAATGAAAAACTTTGTGAGTACTGATTTCAAAAGTGGAACATTCTACACGTAACCTCATATGATGATGCATCACTGTCAAAATACTGGTGCATTAAAAATGTTATATAAAATTACCTTCACACTCTGTAAGCATTAAAAATGTTATATATAAAATTACCTTCACACTCTGTAAATTACGCACAAATATTGAAATGGCAAACATAAATCTACCATGTTTAGACTTGGATCCCATCCCCAAGATATCTCAGTGTATATACACAGATATTACAAAACCCAAATAAGTCCAAAATCAGAAACATTTGTAGTAGATTTAGTTTGCTGGTACTTTGTTAAGGAGACTTTGTTTCATAGACTTGCCAGTAAAGTTACCTCTCAAACCAGAGTCATTTTGGTTGTGCAGATAGTATATACTAATTTTACCTACAAGATAAATGTTATATGAAATAATCAGAGATATGACCCCAGCAGAATAGCAAGTCTATGAAACACATAAAAAATTGAATTTACACCAATCCTTCATAAACTCTTCCAAAAAACTAGATAAGAAGGGAAGATTCAGTACTCTAGTTCCAAAATTAGACAAAGACATAATAAAAGAAAACACTACATGGAAATGGACATAAAACTCCTTAACAAGTATCAGCAAACTAAATCTAGTAACATATGAAAAGTTTGAATAGATCATCATGACCAGGTAGAATTTATCCCAGGAATTCAAGGTTGTTTCCGTATCTGAAAAACAAATATAGTAGACCATATCAAAAGAATAATTTTTAAAACCCATGTAATCATCTCAAAAGATGCAGAAAAATATTTGACAAAATCCAACACCCTTTCATAATAAACTATAATAGAAAGGATCATGCTCAAACTAATGAAATGAAACTAAAAAAAAAAGAAAACAAATGAACAACAACATCAAAAATCATAACTAACACACAACTTAAAAGTGAAAAAGACTGAATTCTTTCCCTAAAAATCAGGAACAAGACACAGATGTCCACTCTCACCACTTCTATTCAATATTGTACTAGAAGGTCTAGTTAAGACAATTGATCAAGAACCCACACCCCTGGCCCATGTGACTGCACCCAAATCACCTCCATCTTGGGACTCTGTAGCCACAGCCATAGCCCTTCCCACATGGTAATCTCCACTGTGGGACAGCGGACAGGGCAAGGAGGCAGCTGCCCATTGCAGCACTGCACGCCACAGTGTGCCATCACCAAAAAGGCCACCCAACACCATTGCACAGCCCATCCTTCCAGCCCCATCTCTGAAAGCAGTTGCCTCCATCTTGGGACACCTCCACCACCGTCTTGGGCTACCTCCGTTGCCACCTCCGCCATCTTTAGTTGGGGAAAATTCCATCTTGGGACACCGACCAAAGCCTGGAAGCCCACAACAAGGTACCATCAGGCTTGACGCTACTGCCACCACCAACTAAGGACCTAAGGACATGGTCGCTTGCATCTAGGGACAGCAACTGGGACCTGGAAGACCGTCACTAAGGTCCCTGTGGGACTGGTTGCACCACAAGTATACCGACTAGGTTTTCTAACAGTCACCATCCTGTTGCAGAGGCAACAGGGAGCCTTGCAATGGGGATGCCTCTCTCCCTTTTTTCTCCTGCTAACAACCAACTTTTGTTGATTCTCCTTTCACTTGTCCTATAATCTAATACCTCTATATTCTCACGTCCTACCTCATAAACATCACATCCTACCCTCCATTCTCTCTCTGTCCACCACTAGACACTGTAAACACTCATGCAAACCTACTGGCTATATGGGAGATGATAACCATACTCATCATTTCTGTTTATAGCGGCAAAACTGTAAGCTAAATAGAAGCTAATTGATTTATGGCTGCATATTAGTTGCATTGGGTGCGATAAACATTGATGTGCCCCTTGAGGGTGAGGTATTCCTAACCTGCAGGGACACTACAAGATTATAGGTAGAAACAGCAATACCTCAGATCTGCACTGCAAGAGAAGAAGACACATAGACAACATGGAAAAATAAGGGAGGAAAATGCCCCAAACAAACCAAGATACTATAATAGAATCCTCTGACAGTGCAGTAGATGAAATGACAGAGAAGGAGTTCAGAAAGTACATGATTAAATGATCTTCAAAGGTTGTGGCTCAGTGGTAGGTGCTCGCCTAGCATGCATGAGGCACTGGGTTTGATCCTCAGCACCACATAAAAATAAAATAAAGATATTGTGTCCACCTAAAACTAATAAATAAATAAATAAATATTTTTATAAAATGATCTGTGAATTAAAGAATGACCTAAGTGAGCAAATACAGGCAAAAATTGATCACTCCAACATAGAGATAAGAGAGCAAATATAGGCAAATATTGATCACACCAACAAATAAATAAAAGAACAAATACAGGTAGAAAAAGATTACTTCAAGAAAGAGATAGAGATTTTGAAAAATAAAAATAAAAAACAGAAACCCTTGAAATGAGGGAAACAATAAACCAAATATAAAACTCAATAGAAAGCATCACCAACAGACTAGCTCACTTGGAAGATAGAACTTCAGACAATGAGGACAAAATATACAATCTGGAAAATGAGGTTGACCACATAGTGAAGATGGTAAGAAACCATGAACAGAACATCAAAGAATTATGAAATAACATCAAAAGACCAAATCTAAGATTTATCTAAGTAGATCCCCCTACCCACCCTCCCTCTTCTTTGCCCCATCAATGTTTCTCCATTTTTCCCATGCCTCCCCCCCCCCATTATGGATCAGCATCCACTTATCAGAGAGAACATTTGGCCTTTGTTTTTTTGGGATTGGCTTACTTCACTTAGCAAGACATTCTCCAACTCCATCCATTTACCTGCAAATGCCATAATTTTATTCTCTTTTAATGCTGAGTAATATTCATTGTGCATATATACCACAGTTTCTTTATCCATTCATCTATTGAAAGGCATCTAGATTGCTACCACAGTTTAGCTATTGTGAATTGAGCTGCTATAAACATTGAAGTGGCAGTGTCCCTGTAGTATGCTGTTTTTAAGTCCTTTGGGTATAGACTGAGGAGTGGGATAGCTGGATCAAATGGTGGTTCCTTTTCAAGTTTTCTAAGGAATCTCCATACTGCTTTCCAGATTGATTTCACAAATTTGCAGGCCCATGAGCAATGAATGAGTGTGTCTTTTCCCCCACATCCTTGCCAACACTTATTGTTGTTTGTGTTCTTGATAACTGCCATTCTGACTGGTGAGAGATGAAATCTTAGAGTAGTTTTGATTTGCATTTCTCTAATTACTAGAGATGTTGTACATTTTTTCATATATTTGTTAATCAAATGTATATCTTCTTTTGAGAAGTGTCTGTTCAGCTCCTTAGCCCATTTATTGATTGGGTTGTTTGTTTTTTTGATGTTAAGCTTTTTGAGTTCTTTATAATCCTGGAGATTACAACTCTATCTGATGTACGTGTGGCAAAATTTTGCTCCCAAATATAGGCTCTCTCTTCACCTCACAGACTGTTTCTTTTCTTGAGAAGAAGGCTTTTAGTTTGAGACCATCCCATTTATTAATTCTTGATTTTATTTCTTGTACGTTAGGAGTCTTGTTAAGGACGTCAGGGCCTAATCCAACATGATGAATATTTGGGCCTACTCTTTCCTGTATTAGGAGCAGGGTCTCAGGTTTAATTCCTAGGTCTTTGATCCACTTCGAGTTGAGATTTGTGCATGGTGAGAGATAGGGTTTTATTTTCATTTTGTTGCATATGGATTTCCAGTTCTCCTAGTACCATTTGTTGAAGACGCTATCTTTTCTCCAAAGTATGTTTTTGGCACCTTTGTCTAGTATGAGATAACTGTATTTATGTGGATGTGTCTCTGTATCTTCTACTCTGTATCATTGATCTACAAGTCTATTTTGGTTCACATGCCATACTATTTTTGTTATTATAGCTTTGTAGTATTGTTTAAGGTCTACCAATACTCCTCAAATATTCCATGAAATAGAAAAGGAAGGAACCCTTCCAAGCTCATTCTACAAAGCTAGTGTCATCCTGATACCAAAACAAGGCAGAGACACATCAAGGAACAAAAATTACAGACCAATAACCCTGATGCACATTGATGCAAAAATTCTCAATAAAATTCTGGCAAATCACATACAAAAACATATTTAAAAAATAGAGCACCATGATCAAGTGGGGTTCATTCCAGGGATGCAAGTTTGGTTCAACATACAGAAATAAATAAGTATAATTCAGCACATCAATAGACTTAAAGATAAGAATCATATGGTTATATTAATTGATGCAGAGAAAGCATTTGACAAAATACCCTTTCATGTTCAAAACACTAGAAAAACTAGGGATAGTAGGAACATACCTCAGCATTATAAAACCATCTATGCTACACCCAAGGCCAATATCATTCTAAATGGAGAAAAACTGGAAGCATTCCCTCTAAAAACTGGAACAAGACAGGGATGCCCTCTTTCTCCACTTCTATTCAACATAGTCCTAGAAACTCTAGCCATAACAATTAGACAGCCAAAACAAAAAATTAAAAGAATATGAATAGGAAAAAATGAACTCAAACCATCATTTGCTGATGACATGATGCTATACATAGAGGATCCAAAAAACTCCACCAGAATTCCACTGGAATTAATTAATGAATTCAGCAAAGTAGCAGGATATAAAATCAATACCCATAAATCAAATGCATTTCTATACATCAGTGATGAATCCTCTGAAAAAGAAATTAGGAAAACTACCCATTCACAATAGCCTAAAAAAATAATAATTAGGAATCAACTTAACAAAAGAGGTAAAAGACATCTACAATGAAAACTACAGAACACTAAAGAAAGAAATTGAGGAAGAACTTAGAAGATGGAAAGATCTCCCTTGTTCTTGCATAGGCAAAATTAATATTCTCTAAATGGCCATGCTACCCAAAGCATTATACAGATTCAATGCAATTACAACTAAAATCCCATCATCATTTATTATAGAAATAGAAATGCAATCATAAAATTCATTTGGAAAAATAAGAGACCCAGAATAGCCAAAGCAATCCTTAGCAAGAAGAGTGAAGCAGGAGGCATCACAATACCAAATATTTTTTAAAATATTTTTTAGGGAGGATCCTGGGAAGATGGCTGACAGGAGGGAGGTGCTCTCTGGACATAGTTACTAAAAGACACTTAGTGGGAAGTTTGAGCGCGTTACTAGCAATTCTCTTGCAACTGAAAGGGAGCTGAGACATTCGTGCACCTCTGGACGGTGAAATACAATGATCTCCGGACCACGACGGGCAGGGGCAGAGATGGAGTGGTCCACAGTCCGAGGCAGCGCTGTTGGCGCTGCAGGCGCAGCCGCTGGATAACATTGTGGTAAGGGGACCGATCCACACAGTGGCTTTGAAACCGAACAGCAAGGAAGGATAGAAAGGAGCCTAGAAGCACGAGCGGGTGTCCACATAGAGCTCTTTCACACAACTTGCCAAGCCAATCCTGAACGCTCTGGAGTGACACAAAGGTCTGAGGAACTGCTGTTGAGCAGGAGGAGAGCACCACCATCTTTGAGAAATACAGCGACTGACCCGGACAAAGAGCAAGGCAGAAAGGAAGAACAGCTGCAGACATCCAGGGAGCCACCAATGCTCTGAGAACAGCGCACACCTGGGTGAGGCTCGGGTAACCAACAGGGGAGGGCAAGTCTGAGGCCAGCGCAGCGGCCCCAAGAAGCTACAATTGTGAGTGGGCGTGGGGAAAGGGTGCCTTCTGGAGGGTCCCTTTCCCAGTGCCATTCATCTGCTGACACACAACCTCCCTGAGCCAGTCTTCCGCTGGGCCATTCTGCCACTGGCCAAAGGTGCAGCCTTAACTCCACTAACAGGATTGCTAACTATCTATATGTGATCCAATGCAATTGGCTTAAACTGGAAAGGAAAAAAAAAGGAGGGCTTCCCAGGGTCCGTTTTGTTTGAGACTTGGGGTTCAACTTTTTTTTGTTAGTTTGCTTGTTTTGTTGGTTTTCTGGTTTTTTTTTTTTTTTTTTTTTTTTTTCTTTTTTTGGCTTTGTTTTGTTTTGCTTTGTTTTTTGCATTGATTGTCAGTGTGTTTGTTTGTTTGCTTTTGCTCCTCTTTTCTTTCCTTCTTTTCTTCCTTCTCACTTTTGCATCTTTTCTTCTTCCTTCATCTTTCCTATTTACACCCTGCCAGTGCATACTAAACAGAGGCAAAAACAAGTTATACACAGAACTTGGGATTTCTAGAACGGGCGCAATTGAACTGTATAGCAAAGTGGTGTTATATATAGTTCACTCTCTATTTTCTTGACTCTCTCTCTCCTCTCTCTTACACCAATTCCTACTCTTTTGTCATTTTTTTTTCATTTCCATCTTACTTTATTTCTTCTCTCAACAGCTGCATAAGTTAGGTTTATGTATAAATTGGTCTTTTCACCTAATTGTTCCCTCCATTCTCTTTCCTCTCTTGTCTACTGATACTAAACCACTTCCACTAAACCACTTCCATAGAACTCTCTTTTCATACTTTCTAAGAAAGAACAATTCAAGACACTTCCTTCTTCCTAAACATAGCACCTCTGTGTCCAATACTTGAAGCTATAAAACCCCATCAGAAGCATACAGAGTAAATTGGAAACAATATCTGGGTTAACAAAATCTGTACATTGTGATCAAACATGGATTTTCTGAATAGAAAGTGTTAGATTTTTAAGTGTAAAGGAATTACAAGGGGATCTGATAGCATTGTACTACAGGAACAACATATGGCTTTAAGGTATAATTGAAATAGTCAAGGTCCCACAGTGCAGGAAGAAAAGACACACAAGCAACATGAAAAAACAAGGGAAGAAAGTGACACAAACAAATCAAGATACCTCATCAGTAGATTCCATGGCAAGCACAGTTGGTGAAATGCCAGAGATGGAATTTAGAAACTACATATGCCAAATGTTTATGGAACTTAAGAATGAACTCAAAAATGAGATGAGGGAGCAAATACAGGTGGCAAAAGATCATTTTGACAAAGAACTCCAAAAACAAATACAGGAAGTAAAAGATTACTTCAATAGGGAAATAGAGGCTCTAAAGAGAAACCAAACAGAAATTCTAGAAATGAAAGAAGCAATAAACCAAAATAAAAATTCAATTGAAAGCATCACCAACAGAGTAGACCACTTGGAAGAAAGAACCTCAGACAATGAAGACAAAATATATATCCTAGAGAAGAATTTAGATTATACAGCAAAACTTGTAGGAAATCAAGAACATAACAACCAAGAATTATGGGACAACATAAAAAGACCAAATTTAAGAGTGATTGGCGTAGAGGAAGGGGCAGAGATTCAAGCCAAAGGAATGAATAATTTATTTAATAAAATAATTACAGAAAATTTTCCAAACTTGAGGAATGAATGGGAAAACCATGTTCAAGAGGCTTACTGAACACCAAACAAACAAAATCACAACAGATCCACACCAAGACACATTATAATGAAAATGCTTAATATACTGAGCAAGGAGAGAATACTAAAAGCCACAAGAGAAAGGAAGCAGATTACATATAGGGGGAAACCAATCAGACTATGTTCAGATTTCTCAACCCAGACCTTAAAAGCAAGAAGATCCTGGAATAGCATATTTCAAGCTCTGAAAGAAAAGGGATGTCAACCAAGAATCTTATATCCAGCAAAATTGAGCTTTAGATTCGAAGATGAAATAAAACCTTCCATGACAAGCAAAAGTTAAAAGATTTCACAACTCGAAAGCCAGCACTTCTGAACATCCTGGGTAACATTTTTCATGAAGAAGAAGAGAAAAATAACAACGAAAATCAACAAAGGGAGATATTAAACTAAGGGAAATACCAACCAGAAGAGAAACCAAATCAAGCTAAAGACCATTATACAAATAAAAATGGATGGGAATAAAAATCACAACTCAATAGTAACCCTGAATGTTAATGGCCTAAACTCGCCAATCAAAAGACACAGATTATCAGAATGGATTAAAAGAAACGACCCAACAATTTGCTGTCTCCAAGAAACACACCTCATAGAAAAAGACATCAACAGACTGAAAGTGAAAGGCTGGGAAAAGTCTTATCACTCACATGGCCTGTGGAAACAAGCAGGGGTCTCCATTCTCATATCAAATAAGGTAGACTTCAAACCAAAACTAACCAAGAGGGACAAAGATGGATATTTCTTACTACTTAAGGGAACCATTCATCAACAGGATATAACAATCATAAATCTATATGCCCCAAATAATGGAGCACCTACATACATCAAACAAACGCTTCTCAAGTTCAAGAGTAAAATAGACCACAACACAGTTATTCTAGGGGACTTCAACACACCTCTCTCACCAATGGATAGATCATCCAAACAAAAGCTAAACAAAGAAACTTTAAACCTCCTTAAAACAATTAATAATTTAGACCTAACGGACATATATAGAATATTTCATCCCTCAGTAAACGAATACACTTTTTCTCGGCAGCACATGGCTCCTTCTCCAAAATAGACCATATATTATGTCATAAGGCAACTCTCAGCAAATATAAAAAAATAGAGATACTACCCTGCATTCTATCAGACCATAAAGGGATGAAATTGGAAATCAATGACAAAACAAGGATTAAGAAAAACTACTCCCAACAACTGGAAGCTAAACAACATGCTACTGAATGAACAAGGGGTTGAAGAAGACATCAAAGAGGAGATTAAAAAATTCCTAGAGGTAAATGAGAACACAGATACATCATATAGAAATCTCTGGGACACTATGAAGGCAGTAGTAAGAGGAAAATTCATTGCACTGAGTTCATTCCTTAAGAGAAAAAAAAACCAACAAATAAATGAATTAACATCACACCTCAAAGCACTAGAAAAAGAAGAACAGACCAACACCAAGAGCAGTAGAAGACAGGAAATAATTAAAATCAGAGCAGAAATTAATGAAATTGAGACTAAGGAAACAATTCAAAGAATTGACAAAACTAAAAGTTGGTTCTTTGAAAAAATAAACAAAATTGACAGACCCTTAGTGATGCTAACAAAAAGAAGAAGAGAAAAAACTCAAATTACTAACATTCGTGATGAAAAAGGGAATATCACAATAAACACAGATATACAGAAGATAATTAGAAATTACTTTGAAAACTTGTATTCTAATAAAGCAGAAAATATTGAAAACATTGACAGATTTCTAGAGTCGTATGATTTGCCTAAACTGGAACTGGAGGCTATGCACAACTTAAACAGATCGATTACAAGCAAAGAAATAGAAGATGTCATCAAAAAGCTACCAACAAGGAAAAGTCCAGGACCTGATGGGTTTACAGCCGAGTTCTATAAGACTTTCAAAGAAGAACTAATACCAATGCTCTTCAAACTATTTCAAGAAATAGAAAAAGAGGGAGCTCTTCCAGACTCTTTCTATGAGGCCAATATTACATTAATTCCAAAGCCAGGCAAAGACACATCCAAAAAAGAAAACTTCAGGCCCATATCTTTAATGAACATAGATGCAAAAATCCTCAACAAAATCCTGGCAAATCGGATACAAAAACATATCAAAAAGATAGTGCACCATGATCAAGTGGGGTTTATTCCAGGGATGCAAGGCTGGTTCAACATTCAGAAATCAATAAACATAATACATCACATCAATAGACTTAAAGATAAAAATCATATGATTATCTCAATAGACGCAGAAAAAGCATTTGACAAAATGCAACACCCCTTTATGTTCAAAACACTGGAAAAAAAACTAAGAATATCAGGAACATATCTCAACATTATAAAAGCTATTTATGCAAGGCCCCGAGCTAACATTATCTTAAATGGAGAAAAATTGAAAGCATTCCCTCTAAAAATTGGAACAAGACAGGGATGCCCCCTTTCACCACTGCTATTTAACATAGTACTGGAAACTATGGCCAGAGAAATTAGACAGACGAAAGAAATTAAAGAGATCCAGATAGGAAAAGAAGAGCTCAAATTAGCACTATTTGCTGATGACATGGTAATATACCTAGAAGACCCAAAAAACTCTACCAGAAAACTTTACAACTAGTAAATGAATTTGGCAAAGTTTCAGGATACAAAATCAATACACATAAGTCAAAGGCATTTTTGTACATCAGCGACAAAGCCTCTGAAAGGGAAATGATGAAAACTACCCCATTTACAATAGCATAAAAAAAAATAAAATACCTGGGAATCAACTTAACAAAAGAGGTGAAAGACCTCTATAACGAAAATTATAGAACACTAAAGAAAGAAATTATAGAAGAACTCAGAAGATGGAAAGACCTACCTTGCTCTTGGATAGGTAGAATTAATATTGTCAAAATGTCCATACTACCAAAAGCATTATACAGATTTAATGCAATTCCAATCAAAATCCTGATGTCATTCTTCAAAGAAATAGAAAAAGCAGTCATGAAATTCATCTGGATAAATAAGAGACCCAGAATAGCCAAAGCAATCCTGAGCAAGAAAAGTGAAGCAGGGGGCATCACCATACCAGACTTTAAATTATACTATAGAGCAATAGTAACAAAAACAGCATGGTATTGGCACCAAAACAGACTGGTGGACCAATGGTACAGAATTGAGGACACAGAGACTAATACATATAATTTCAGCTATCTTATATTAGACAAAGGCACCAAAAATGTACAGTGGAGAAAGGATAGCCTCTTCAACAAATGGTGCTGGGAAAACTGGAAATCCATATGCAACAAATTGAAAGTAAACCCTTATCACTCACCATGCACAAAACTCAATTCAAAGTGGATCAAGGACCTAAGAAATTAGACCAGAGACAATACGCCTAATAGAAGAAAAAGTAAGCTCCAATTTCCAACATGTTGGATTAGGCCCCAAGTTCCTTAATAAGTATCCTGTAGTGCAAGAATTACTACCAAGAATTAATAAATGGGATAGATTTAAACTAAAAATCTTCTTCTCAGCAAAAGAAACAATCAGTGAGGTGAATAGAGAGCCAACTAATTGGGAACAAATATTTAATACATGCACATCAGATAGAGCACTAATTTCTAGAATATATAAAGAACTCAAAAAAATTTACACCAAAAAAACAAATAACCCAATCAATAAATGGGCTAAGGAATTGAGAAGACACCTCTCAGAAGAAGATACACGATTAATCAACAAATACATGAAAAAATGCTCAACATTGCTGGCAATTAGAGAAATGCAAATCAAAACTACTCTAAGATTTCATTTCACTCCAGTCAGAATGGCAGCTATCAAGAACACAAGCAACAATGAATGTTGGCAAGGATGTGGGGAAAAAGGCACACTTATACATTGCTGGTGGGACTGCAAAATGGTGCAACCGTTATGGAAAGCAGTATGGAGATTTCTTGGAGAACTTGGAATGGAACCACCCTATGACCCAGCCATCCCACTCCTGGGTCTATTCCCAAAGGACTTAAAAACAGCATATTACAGTGACACAGCTATCTCAATGTTTGTAGCTGCGCAATTCACAATAGCTAGGTTGTGGAACCAACCTAGATATCCCTCAGTAAATGAGTGAATTAAGAAAATGTGGTATATACGCACAATGGAATTTTACTCAGCAATAAAAGAAAATAAAATAATGGCATTCACAGGTAAATGGATGAAGTTGGAAGACATAATGCTAAGTGAAGTTAGTCAGTGTCAAAAATCCAAGTACCAAATGTTCTCTCTGATATAAGGAGGTTAGTTCACAGTATTGTTGGATGGAGGTACATAGGAGGATTAGAGGAACACTAGAATGGTCAAAGGGAAGGGAGGGGAAGGGAGGGAGCAACGAGGGAGGGAGGGGGAGAAAAAAAAAAAAAAGGTGGTTGAATGAGACGGATATCATTTTCCTAAATGCATGATTGAAGACCTGAATTGTACGAATATACTTTGTATACAAACAGTTGTATGTAAAAAGATGCTATATACATGCACTATGAATTGTAAATATTAAAAAAAAATTTTTTAATATTTTTTAGTTGCAGTTGAACACATATTTATTCATTTATTTTTATGTGGTGCTGAAAATTGAACCCAGTGCCTCACACATGTGAGGCAAGCACTCTACCACTGAGCTACAGCCCCAGCCCCATGTCCCAGAGATTTTGATGTGTTGTGTTTCTATACTCATTTACTTGTAATTAATTTTTTTAATTTCATCCCTGATTTCTTGTACTATCCATTGGTCATTCAATAGTGTTATTTAGTCTCCATGTGTTAAAGTAGCTTCTATTTTTTATTTTATCTTTGATTTCTAATTTCATTCCATTATGATCTGATAGAATGCAAGGTACTATCTCTATTTTTCTGTATTTGCTAAGAGTTAAAGAGCATCCATTTTGAAAAAGAAAAAGTAAAACCATTTGTATTCACAAAGGGCATGGTACTGTACCTAGAAAACTCTAAAGAACCCCTGCACAAAACTATCAGAGCTAATGAATGAGTCCAATGGAACTGCAAGCTAGAAGGCTTGCTATATGCAAAAATAGTTCTATTTTTATACACTTCCACTGAACAATTTGAAAATGAAATTGATAAAAGCAATTCCAAGTACAATAGCATAAAAATGAAGGAAATACTTAGGAACAAAGCTAACAAAATAAACACAAGACTTTTATGCTGAAAACTGTAAAATATTTTTGAAAGAAATTAGCATTATTCACTGTAGTAAAAAAAATATAAATTAGCCAAATATCTATCAAATGATGTATAGATGTACAAAATGTGGGAAATACCCTTGTGCATATATATATATATATGTATATGTATTATATATACATATGTATAGTATAAAACATTAAGTGTGATACATGCCACAACATGAGCAAATCTTTATGCAAAGTAAAAAAAAGTCATAAAACTCCACAGATCATATGGTTCCACCTATGCAACATTTTAAAATTGATTGAAATGTTTTTAAATTTATTGTGGTGATGGTTTCAATACTCTGAAGGTACACTAAAAAACAGTAAATCACACACTACAACTGGGGGGATTCATGGTATGTAAATTACATTTCAATAATGTTGTTACCAAAAAATAAATAAGCAATGGACAAGGTCTATCAAAACAAAGAAAGTCTCAGAAACTGACACAGCTAAGCAGAGACATGATAACCAAATGTGATGTAGGGTCCTGCATGGGATCCTGGAATAGAAAAAAAATTAAGTAAAAATTAAGGAAAGATAAAAAACGTTATCTATTTAGTTAAAATACATCAATAATGGTCCATTAATTGTGGTGAATGTGCTATACTATTTTAAGATGTTTATGGTAGAAAAAATTGTGCAGGGGGTACATGGAAACTCTATTAGTTTTGCAATTTTTTCTTTGAACTAAAGTTATTCTAAAACTATAGTTTTTACAATTTTTACAATTCTGGGAGAAGTGATTAAGTTGCTTCCTTTAATTTTTTTTTCAATTCTCCTTTGTTTTATGTATTTAGAGCTATTGGGTTTTGTGTACACAGATTTTACTTACATTATTTATAAAGTGTAGTTCTTATCATTACCTTTTAATTCTATTTAGTGCATTTGCCTTTAAATCACACATTAATTTTGTTAAAGAAAAATCTGTGATGAGTTAAATTTAGTAAAGTTTATCTGAGGAAGAAGAAGGTTTTAGAAACTGGGAGACATTCCTGAAAGATGTTGGTTCATAATGCCCAACTCTGCCATATGTGCAGGTTATATTTATAACCAGTGGAAAGGAAGTGACATGCAGAAACAACCTGATTGACTTATACGGTCATAATTTGGCTGAGGATTGGATTGCTGATTGGCTGAGGTTCAGTTGCTTAGTTACTAGGGTGTACATATAGGGTAGGTTACAACTTGCCAGCATATCCAGCTTCCCTTCCAGTTCACTGCCTAGAAAGGCAACGTTAGGCCAAGTTTATAATCCAAGTACAATTTAGGCCAAACTTAACAATTTAACAATGTTAACTTGGCCTTTTTTTTTTTTTTTTTTTTTTTTGGTACCGGGGATTGAACTCAGGGGCACTCGACCACTGGGCCACATCCCCAGCCCTTTTTTGTATTTTATTAGAGACAGGGTCTCACTGAGTTGCTAAGTGCCTCACCATTGCTGAGGCTGGCTTTGAACTCGCAATCCTCCTGCCTCAGCCTCCCAAGTGCTAGGATTACAGGCGTGAGCCACTGTGCCCGGCTTAACTTGGCCATTTTAATGCGTCCATGACACATGTGATTTCTACATAACCACAGTAAAATGGGATCTTTCAAATATTTTTATCATCTTCATCCCTTTTCACAGACCACTTCAAAGTCAAAACCACTTTAAGATTTCTGGGACTTTTTTCCTTCACCTGTGTCCCCACTTCCCAGTTCCACTTCCCCTCATTCACCTTCTGTTCCAAGAACCTTTGACTTTGTGCTCTTACTTAATGTCAATCTATCCCATAGTTCACCTATAGATAATCTGTTATCCTTATCATTTTGCTGGTTTTCCCCAACTTGGGCTTTCTTTTCTTTTGGGGTAGGGGAGTCAGTCTATTCCTTAGTATTTTCTTCAGATGGAGCATGTAAATGATATTCCAACTTTTGCATAAAAATAAATTTTTAGTTCCATTTTTAAAGCATTCACTACTTTATAAACCAAAGGGATTTTTGAATTTTATGAACAATTTAGGAAGTTGTTAACAGAGAGAGACAAACTTTTTCTCTATCCCTTGATTTCTGCAGAAGGTTAGGAAGACTTAGTTCCTGTCTGGGAAAGGTGGCAGTTTTCTCTTCCATGAGACACTCTCAGAAATCTCTAGGTGTGTGTATAGAAATTGGAGGTTGCTAGAGTTCACCTGCCTGGAGCAACCAGAAATGTATAATGCACATGTTAGCACATTCAGCGTAACTGAAAGAGCAGCTTGGCCTGTAGGAAAGGGAGTGTTTAAGACAAATAGAGCAAAGAGTCTCAAGCTTCAGCTCTGGGAAGGAGCCAGCCAAACCAGCCTTGCTGATAAGAGATGGCTGCAGTAGTCTTTTTGTCTCACTTGAGAGTTCTTACCAAGCAAGATTTGGTTTTCCAAATAGCCTTCCTTATGGATAAAAGCCATGCCTCAATAAACATGGATCCTCATTCCGTTACCACTCAGACTGGTTTAATGCATTGTTCCAGCACCTGATTCTACAGGAAAGCACTGGAAAGAAGGGGCATGAGAAAGGAGCCAAGCAGTTTGTCTGTCTGTCTCCACATGATTCCACTAAACCCTGCAGGAATCATCCCTAATCTGAGATGATTTGGAAGAACGTACTGCCCTTCCTTTTTCAGAGAGAAAAGCTCGTACCTATAAAGTTAATAGATCCAGAGAAAGATGAACCGATAAACTTCAGGAACTCTGAGGAGTTTAACTAAAGATTCTGCCCCAGGACAAGTAGGGTGAGTTACCTTGATATTTCCTCCCTACTTGTTATATGCATTCTCTCAGCCTTTGAAGGCCACATTCTAGGAACACTTGTCTGGATCCCAAGGACTTAATGTAATTTCAATACAATCACATTTCCTCAGATCTCAAAAAAGAGCCCTAAGGTACATTTTTAATTATAAGGTAGAGTCAGAATTTAGACCCAGGTATAATGAAACATCTTGGCCAAAGTCAGACAGTGGAGTCCTAGGACAGGTGGGAGCATTCGTAAAGTCTTATATAAAGCACTTCAGTTTCTCCTAGCCTCAAAACTGCTCTCACCTCAGCATTTGAATATACAACATCTGTGCCATTGTTCTCAATTTCACTCTCTGATGGGAAGCTGTATAACTTGATCTCTTGCACATTATAGGTGTTTCATTAGGATTATCATTTAAAATGCAAAAAAAAAAAAAAAAGGCACACTCCAGGGTGCCACATATTAAACATTTTATCTCTTCTCTTTAAAACAATCAGAGCTAAATGTTTTTACAGGTAATCCCAGATCTCATTATAGGAGAGTAAATGCACACTCTTATGAACCACTCTTTCTCAATAACCTGGCTTATTAACATTTTCCTGTTCTCTTTTCACATTTAACCTAGTTTCCTCACCTTTTGAAATTCAGCTGGAGCATCTCTGTCTTGTGTTGCTTTGGTTGTGTTCCCCTGATCTCAAAGGCAGAGATGAATTCTGTGGGTTATTTACTTAATGCCACCCACCAGTCATGCTCACAGTACACAAGTCTGCCTGTAGTGGGTGTCAGGACTTGATGTCTTCATGTAATTTCCATGCTTTGCATTGTATCTTGGAGAGGGAAAAAACCAATTCAGATAGTCCCTCTGCTCTGGTGTCACCTTGAGGTATTATTATTTTATTGAGAAACTGGTGAGTCCAGTGAGTCCTTTCAAGGCAAAGATGTCTCATGAGACAAAAGAGTCTAGGGAACTTGTTTATCCCCTTCCTCTGGGATGGGCTGAGGTTATTCTAGAGATCCAGAGCATTGTCCTTTCTGTTGCACGAGGGTTCAACTTCCATGCTCAGCTGCCCCAAGATTCCTTAGTGTGGAAAAACCATTCAGGTCATCCTCCAGCTCTGCCAGTGACGTGGTAACAGTGGTGTCCTCTACCGGGCTGAGTCATCGTGATCTCTTCCCCAGGAATATGGATTAGGACTGCACAGAAAGATCTCTAGCATGAAAACCTAGGTACTGCTGGTGACCATGTCTCCTACAGTGCAGACTTGAAAACACAGAATGAGGAAGATGTGCAGACAAGAACTGAGATGAAGACAAAGAAATGGTCTACCTTGTCAGCACTCATGTCCCTGGTCCTGCCTTTTCTCAAACACTAGCTGCATCATGGTCTATAAGGCACCCCATATAGTTATAATAATTCCCCCTCACTTATTTTTTTCATTAAAGTATCTCAAGTAGTTTTCTGATGCAACCAATAAGGTCTTTACTAGTAAACATATCTAAGTTTAAAAATTGCTATTCTGTCTCTTCTCTGACCTTTTCCCACTTGTTCACTTAAGGTGACTTTATGGCTTTTGCAGGAGATGTGCATGTGTGCTTTGTGTTGTATGTAAATAAGCCCATCTGTATGGAAAAAAATAAAAGGTGTACTTATCCTATTCATAAACAAGTGATGAGAAGGGCGTTGCAGAGCCTCCCTTGGTGAGTCATCTGTGCCTCCATCTTTGGGGCAGCCACTCTTCAGCACTAGTGGTGGCATTGCAGAGCTTTTCATTTAAAAAAAAAAAAGAGAGAGAGAGAGAGAGAAGGAGAGAGAGAAGCCAGAGATGTGATTTTTATGAGAAATCTCTTCATTTTGAATTGTTGACTCAAATTGTGTTTAAAATTACTGTAGACCAATCCCTCCCTCCCACCTACACCAGAGAAAATAAGAGGTTTGAGGGCTGCTTGAGATATGTATTTTTTTTTCTTTTGTGCAGTGCTAAGGATGGAACCCAGGACTTCATGCATATTAGGCAAGCCATATCCCCAACTTGAGATCTCCACTTTTGATTCTTGCTGTTCATAGTATGGTTCAGAATCGCAGGCCCACTCTAGACCTGTGAGATCAGAATCTGTATTTTAACAAGGTCTCCGGGTCATTTGGCTGCCTATTCATAGGCAAAGTGTTGATCCATGACACAAAGAAAAGACCACCGACTCCAATTTTAAATCAAATCAAAGCAAGCTTATATTGTGTACACAAAGAGAGCTGACCAGCAGCTGCCTCTCCCAAAAACCGGGCTCAAGATCAGCCCTGTCCTCTGGGAAGACAAGGTTTTTATAGCACAGAAAGTTACAAAAAAAAAGGGGTGGGGGTTATGTCTTGGGAACTTACAGCTAACAGGGTTCTGGCAAACGTGATACAAAGGCAGATAGCAGGCTAATGATCTACATGGTTTAACATTTCAATGTAGGGAGTAAATTAAGATGCCTGTTGAAATTTATGAGGTGCCACTGGGGTTTTAGGGAGGGTTGTTATCTGGTCAAGGAGAGCCAGGCCTGTGTGAGTTCAGAGCACAGGCAGGAATTCTAAACAAGATTAGCCCTCAGAGTACAGTCAGGCCAAGTAAATATCAGTAAAACAGAAATGATTTTGTTTTTTTAAAACTTTATGGCTCCCGGAGACCCAGCCGCCACTGTCCCTGGCCGCCTGGGCCCAGAGTAGCAGCTCCCAGCTGCTGCACGCAGGGCCAGACCTGGGGAAGGGCTTCCTCCATTATCGGGAAGAGTGCGACCTGCCCATTTGCGACCAGAGCAAGAGGTAGACTCCCGCCCGCTGGAAGGAGAGACCCAGCCGCCACTGTCCCTGGCCGCCTGGGCCCAGAGTAGCAGCTCCCGGCTGCTGCACGCAGGGCCAGACCTGGGGAAGGGCTTCCTCCATTATCGGGAAGAGTGCGACCTGCCCATTTGCAACCAGAGCAAGAGGTAGACTCCCGCCCGCTGGAAGGAGAGACCCAGCCACCAGTTTGCCTGGTCTTCGGGGCCCAGAGTAGCATCTCCCGGCTGCTGCATGCAGGGCCAGACCTGGTGAAGTGCTTCCTCCACTCCCTGGGGGAGTGCGACCTGCCCAGCTGCAACCAGAGCAAGAGGTAGGCACCTGCCCGCTGGAAGGAGAGAACCCTCCGCCAGTTTGCCTGGCCTCCAAGGCCCATAGTAGCATCTCCCTACTGCTGTAAGCAGGGCCCAGCCTGAGGATAAGTCCCTTCCACTATTCCACTGTGCCACTCTGCAACGGACCAAAGGTGCAGCCTTGACTCCACTAACAGGGTTGCTGACTGTACATGATCTGGGTCAGGTGGCTTAAACTGGAAGGGAAAAAAGAAGGGCTTCCAAGGGTCCATTTTGTTTGAGACTTGTTCTTGGGTTCAACGTTTTTGTTTTTATTTGCTTGTTTGTTTGTTTTGTTGTTTCTTGGGAGTTTTTTTGTTTGTTTTTGTTTTGATTGACAGTGTATTTGTGTGCTTCTGCTCCTCTTTTCTTTCTTTTCTTCCTTCTCACTTTTATATTTTTTCTTCTCCCTTCATCTTCCCTATTTACACCCTGCCATTGCATTCTCAACAGAGGCAAAAACAAGTTATACGCACAAATTGAGATTTCTAGAACGTGTACAATTGAAATATATAGCAAAGTGGTGTTATATATGGTTTATTCTCTATTTTCTAGACTTATTCTCTCTCTCCTCTCTCTTACACTAATTACTACTCCTTGGTTATTATATTTTTCTCTTCTTTTTTTTTTTTTCTTTTCCATCTTTCTTTATTTCTCCTCTCAACCGCAGCATAAGTTAGGTTTATATGTAAATCGGTCTTTCCATCTATTCATTCACTCCATTCTCTTTCCTCTCTCATCGGCTGATACTAAACCACTTCCATAGAACTCTCTTTTCATACTTTCTAAGAAAGAACAAATCAATACACTCACTTCCTTCTTCCTAAACATATTACCTCTCTGTCCATTACTTGAAACTTTAAAACCCCATCAGAAACATACAGAGTAAATTGGAAACAACATCTGGGTTAACTAAATCTGTACATTGTGATCAAACTGGGATTCTCTGAATAGAAAGTGTTTGATTTTAAAGTGTAAAGGAAATATGAGGGGATCTGATAACATTGTACTACAGGAGCAACATAAGGTTTTAAGGTAAAATCAAAGTAGACAAGGTCCCACAGTGCAGGTAGAATAGACGCACAAGCAATATGAAGAAACAAGGGAAGAAAGTGACACAAACAAATCAATATACCTCCTCAGTAGATTCCATACCATGCACAGTTGGTGCAATGCCAGAGATGGAATTCAGAAATTACATATTCCAAATGTTAGCGGAACTTAAGAATGAACTAAAAAATGAGATGAGGGAGCAAATACAGGAGGTGAAAGATCATTTTGACAAAGAACTCCATAAACAAATACAGGAAGTAAAAGATTACTTCAATAGGGAGATAGAAGCTCTAAAGAGAAACCAAACAGAAATTCCAGAAATGAAAGAAGCAATAAATCAAAATAAAAGCTCAATCGAAAGTATCACCAACAGAGTAGATCACTTGGAAGAAAGAACCTCAGACAATGAAGACAAAATATATATCCTAGAGAAAAATCTAGATTACACAGCAAAAATGGTAAGAAACCAAGAACAGAACATTCAAGAATTATGGGACAACATAAAAAGACCAAACATAAGAGTGATTGGGGTAGAGGAGGGGGCAGAGTTTCAAGCCAAAGGAATGAGTAATTTATTTAATGAAATAATTACAGAAAATTTTCCAAACTTGAGGAATGAAGGGGAAAACCAAGTTCAAGAGGCCTACCGAACACCAAACATACAAAATCACAACAGATCCACACCAAGACACATTATAATGAAAATGCCTAATATACTGAGCAAGGAGAGAATATTAAAAGCCACAAGAGAAAGGAAGCAGATTACATATAGGGGGAAACCAATCAGACTTTGTTCAGATTTTTCTACCCAGACCTTAAAAGCAAGAAGATCCTGGAATAGCATATTTCAAGCTCTGAAGGAAAAGGGATGTCAACCAAGAATCTTATATCCAGCAAAATTGAGCTTTAGATTTGAAGATGAAATAAAAACCTTCCACGACAAGCAAAAGTTAAAAGATTTCACATCTCGAAAGCCAGCACTTCTGAACATCCTGGGCAAAATTTTCCATGAAGAAGAAGAGAAAAATAACAATGAAAATCAACAAAGGGAGATATTAAACTAAGGGAAATACCAACCAGAAGAGAAACCAAATCAAGCTAAAGATCATCATACAAATAAAAATGGATGGGAATAAAAATCACATCTCAATAATAACCCTGAATGTTAACGGCCTAAACTCGCCATTCAAAAGACACAGATTATCTGAATGGATTAAAAGAAATGACCCAACAATCTGCTGTCTCCAAGAAACACACCTCATAGAAAAAGACATCAATAGACTGAAGGTAAAAGGCTGGGAAAAGTCTTATCACTCACATGGCCTGCGGAAGCAAGCAGGGGTTTCCATTCTCATTTCAAATAAGGTAGACTTCAAGCCAAAGTTAATCAAAAGGGACAAAGATGGATATTTCTTACTACTTAAGGGAACCATTCATCAAGAGGATATAACAATCATAAATCTATATGCCCCAAATAATGGAGCACCTACATTCATCAAACAAACGCTTCTCAAGTTCAAGAGTAAAATTGACCACAACACAGTTATTCTAGGGGATTTCAACACACCTCTCTCACCAATGGATAGATCATCCAAACAAAAACTAAACAAAGAAACCTTAGGCCTCCTTAAAACAATTAATAACTTAGATCTAACGGACATATATAGAATATTTCATCCCTCAGTAAATGAATACACTTTTTTCTCAGCAGCACATGGCTCCTTCTCCAAAATAGATCATATATTATGTCACAAGGCAAATCTCAGCAAATACAAAAAAATAGAAATACTACCCTGCATGCTATCAGACCATAAAGGGATGAAATTGGAAATCAATGACAAAACAAGGAATAAGAAAAACTACTCCAACAACTGGAAGCTAAGCAACATGCTACTGAATGAACAAGGGGTTGAAGAAGACATCAAAGAGGAGATTAAAAAATTTCTAGAGGTAAATGAGAACACAGATACATCATATAGAAATCTCTGGGACACTATGAAGGCAGTAATAAGAGGAAAATTCATTGCACTGAGTTCATTCTTTAAAAGGAAGAAAAACCAACAAATAAACGACTTAACATCACACCTCCAAGCACTAGAAAAAGAAGAACAGATCAACACCAAGAGCAGCAGAAGACAGGAAATAATTAAAATCAGAGCAGAAATTAATGAAATTGAGACTAAGGAAACAATTCAAAGAATTGACAAAACTAAAAGTTGGTTCTTTGAAAAAATAAACAAAATTGACAGACCCTTAGCAATGCTAACGAAAAGAAGAAGAGAAAAAACTCAAATCACTAACATTTGTGATGAAAAAGGGAATATCACAACAAACACCTCAGATATACAGAAGATAATTAGAAATTACTTTGAAAACTTGTACTCTAATAAAACAGAAAATGCTGAATGCATTGACAGATTTCTAGAGTCATATGATTTGCCTAAACTGGATCTGGAGGCTATACACAATTTAAACAGATCGATTACAAGCAAAGAAATAGAAGATGTCATCAAAAAGCTACCAACAAGGAAAAGTCCAGGACCTGATGGGTTTACAGCAGAGTTCTACAAGACTTTCAAAGAAGAACTAATACCAATGCTCTTCAAACTATTTCAAGAAATAGAAAAAGAGGGAGCTCTTCCAGACTCTTTTTATGAGGCCAATATTACATTAATTCCAAAGCCAGGCAAAGACACATCCAAAAAAGAAAACTTTAGGCCAATATCCTTAATGAACATAGATGCAAAAATCCTCAACAAAATTCTGGCAAATCGGATACAAAAACATATCAAAAAGATAGTGCACCATGATCAAGTGGGGTTTATTCCAGGGATGCAAGGCTGGTTCAACATTCGGAAATCAATAAACATAATACATCACATCAATAGACTTAAAGATAAAAATCATATGATTATCTCAATAGATGCAGAAAAAGCATTTGACAAAATACAGCACCCCTTTATGTTCAAAACACTGGAAAAACTAGGAATATCAGGGACATATCTCAACATTATAAAAGCTATTTATGCAAGGCCCAGAGCTAACATTATCTTAAATGGAGAAAAATTGAAAGCATTCCCTCTAAAAACTGGAACAAGACAGGGATGCCCCCTCTCACCACTGCTATTTAACATAGTACTGGAAACTCTGGCAAGAGCAATTAGACAGACGAAAGAAATTAAAGGGATCCAGATAGGAAAAGAAGAGCTCAAATTAGCACTATTTGCTGATGACATGATAATCTACCTAGAAGACCCAAAAAACTCTACCAGAAAACTTTTACAACTAGTAAATGAATTTGGCAAAGTAGCAGGATACAAAATCAATACACATAAGTCAAAGGCATTTTTGTACATCAGCGACAAAGCCTCTGAAAGGGAAATGATGAAAACTACCCCATTTACAATAGCATAAAAAAAAATAAAATACCTGGGAATCAACTTAACAAAAGAGGTGAAAGAGCTCTATAAGGAAAATTATAGAACACTAAAGAAATAAATCATAGAAGAACTCAGAAGATGGAAAGACCTACCTTGCTCTTGGATAGGTAGAATCAATATTGTCAAAATGTCCATACTACCAAAAACATTATACAGATTTAACGCAATTCCAATCAAAATCCCAATGTCATTCTTCAAAGAAATAGAAAAAGCAGTCATGAAATTCATCTGGAGAAATAAGAGACCCAGAATAGCCAAAGCAATCCTGAGCAAGAAAAGTGAAGCAGGTGGCATCACCATACCGGACTTTAAATTATACTATAGAGCAATAGTAACAAAAACAGCATGGTATTGGCACCAAAACAGACTGGTGGACCAATGGTACAGAATTGAGGACACAGAGACTAATACATATAATTTCAGCTATCTTATATTAGACAAAGGTGCCAAAAATGTACAGTGGAGAAAGGATAGCCTCTTCAACAAATGGTGCTGGGAAAACTGGAAATCCATATGCAACAAAATGAAATTAAACCCTTGTCTCTCACCATGCACAAAATTCAATTCAAAGTGGATCAAGGACCTAGGAATTAGACCAGAGACAATACGCCTAATAGAAGAAAAAGTAAGCTCCAATTTCCAACATGTCGGATTAGGCCCCAAGTTCCTTAATAAGAATCCTGTAGCACAAGAACTATTACCAAGAATTAATGAATGGGATAGATTTAAACTGAAAAGCTTCTTCTCAGCAAAAGAAACAATCAGTGAGGTGAATAGAGAGCCAACTAATTGGGAACTAATATTTAATACATGCACATCAGATAGAGCACTAATTTCTAGAATGTATATAGAACTAAAAAAACTTAACACCAAAAAAGCAAATAACCCAATCAATAAATGGGCTAAGGAATTGAAAAGACACTTCTCAGAAGAAGATACACGATTAATCAACAAATACATGAAAAAATGCTCAACATCACTGGCAATTAGAGAAATGCAAATCAAAACTACTCTAAGATTTCATTTCACTCCAGTCAGAATGGCAGCTATCAAGAACACAAACAACAATAAATGTTGGAGAGGATGTGGGGGAAAAGGCACACTCATACATTGCTGGTGGGACTGCAAAATGGTGCAACCGCTATGGAAAGCAGTATGGAGATTTCTTGGGAAAATGGGAATGGAACCACCCTATGACCCAGCCATCCCACTCCTGGGTCTATTCCCAAAAGACTTAAAAACAGCATATTACAGTGACACAGCCACTTCAATGTTTATAGCAGCACAATTCACAATAGCTAGGTTATGGAACCAACCTAGATGCCCCTCAGTAGATGAGTGGATAAAGAAAATATGGTATATATACAAAATGGAATTTTACTCAGCAATAAGAGAGAATAAAATAATGGCATTTGCAGGTAAATGGATGAAGTTGGAGAATATAATGCTAAGTGAAATTAGTCAATCTCAAAAATCCAAGTACCGAATGTTTTCTCTGATATAAGGAGGCTGGTTCACAGAGTTGTTGGAAGGGGGTACATAGGATCAGAGGAACACTAGAATGGTCAACGGAAAGGGAGGGGAGGGAGGGAGTAAGGGGGGGGTTGGAAAAAAATTGGTGGTTGAATGAGATGGATATCATTATCCTAAATGCATGATTGAAGATCTGAATGGTACTTATATACTTTGTATACAAGCAGTTGTATGTAAAAAGATACTATACTTGTGCATGATGAATAAGTAAATAAATAATAAAAAAATTTAAAAAAAAAAAAAAAAAGAAAATTATAGAACACTAAAGAAAGAAATCATAGAAGAACTCAGAAGATGGAAAGACCTACCTTGCTCTTGGATAGGTAGAATCAATATTGTCAAAATGTCCATACTACCAAAAACATTATACAGATTTAACGCAATTCCAATCAAAATCCCAATGTCATTCTTCAAAGAAATAGAAAAAGCAGTCATGAAATTCATCTGGAGAAATAAGAGACCCAGAATAGCCAAAGCAATCCTGAGCAAGAAAAGTGAAGCAGGTGGCATCACCATACCGGACTTTAAATTATACTATAGAGCAATAGTAACAAAAACAGCATGGTATTGGCACCAAAACAGACTGGTGGACCAATGGTACAGAATTGAGGACACAGAGACTAATACATATAATTTCAGCTATCTTATATTAGACAAAGGTGCCAAAAATGTACAGTGGAGAAAGGATAGCCTCTTCAACAAATGGTGCTGGGAAAACTGGAAATCCATATGCAACAAAATGAAATTAAACCCTTGTCTCTCACCATGCACAAAATTCAATTCAAAGTGGATCAAGGACCTAGGAATTAGACCAGAGACAATACGCCTAATAGAAGAAAAAGTAAGCTCCAATTTCCAACATGTCGGATTAGGCCCCAAGTTCCTTAATAAGAATCCTGTAGCACAAGAACTATTACCAAGAATTAATGAATGGGATAGATTTAAACTGAAAAGCTTCTTCTCAGCAAAAGAAACAATCAGTGAGGTGAATAGAGAGCCAACTAATTGGGAACTAATATTTAATACATGCACATCAGATAGAGCACTAATTTCTAGAATGTATATAGAACTAAAAAAACTTAACACCAAAAAAGCAAATAACCCAATCAATAAATGGGCTAAGGAATTGAAAAGACACTTCTCAGAAGAAGATACACGATTAATCAACAAATACATGAAAAAATGCTCAACATCACTGGCAATTAGAGAAATGCAAATCAAAACTACTCTAAGATTTCATTTCACTCCAGTCAGAATGGCAGCTATCAAGAACACAAACAACAATAAATGTTGGAGAGGATGTGGGGGAAAAGGCACACTCATACATTGCTGGTGGGACTGCAAAATGGTGCAACCGCTATGGAAAGCAGTATGGAGATTTCTTGGGAAAATGGGAATGGAACCACCCTATGACCCAGCCATCCCACTCCTGGGTCTATTCCCAAAAGACTTAAAAACAGCATATTACAGTGACACAGCCACTTCAATGTTTATAGCAGCACAATTCACAATAGCTAGGTTATGGAACCAACCTAGATGCCCCTCAGTAGATGAGTGGATAAAGAAAATATGGTATATATACAAAATGGAATTTTACTCAGCAATAAGAGAGAATAAAATAATGGCATTTGCAGGTAAATGGATGAAGTTGGAGAATATAATGCTAAGTGAAATTAGTCAATCTCAAAAATCCAAGTACCGAATGTTTTCTCTGATATAAGGAGGCTGGTTCACAGAGTTGTTGGAAGGGGGTACATAGGATCAGAGGAACACTAGAATGGTCAACGGAAAGGGAGGGGAGGGAGGGAGTAAGGGGGGGGTTGGAAAAAAATTGGTGGTTGAATGAGATGGATATCATTATCCTAAATGCATGATTGAAGATCTGAATGGTACTTATATACTTTGTATACAAGCAGTTGTATGTAAAAAGATACTATACTTGTGCATGATGAATAAGTAAATAAATAATAAAAAAATTAAAAAAAAAAAAAAAAAAAAAAAAAAATTATAGAACACTAAAGAAAGAAATCATAGAAGAACTCAGAAGATGGAAAGACCTACCTTGCTCTTGGATAGGTAGAATCAATATTGTCAAAATGTCCATACTACCAAAAACATTATACAGATTTAACGCAATTCCAATCAAAATCCCAATGTCATTCTTCAAAGAAATAGAAAAAGCAGTCATGAAATTCATCTGGAGAAATAAGAGACCCAGAATAGCCAAAGCAATCCTGAGCAAGAAAAGTGAAGCAGGTGGCATCACCATACCGGACTTTAAATTATACTATAGAGCAATAGTAACAAAAACAGCATGGTATTGGCACCAAAACAGACTGGTGGACCAATGGTACAGAATTGAGGACACAGAGACTAATACATATAATTTCAGCTATCTTATATTAGACAAAGGTGCCAAAAATGTACAGTGGAGAAAGGATAGCCTCTTCAACAAATGGTGCTGGGAAAACTGGAAATCCATATGCAACAAAATGAAATTAAACCCTTGTCTCTCACCATGCACAAAATTCAATTCAAAGTGGATCAAGGACCTAGGAATTAGACCAGAGACAATACGCCTAATAGAAGAAAAAGTAAGCTCCAATTTCCAACATGTCGGATTAGGCCCCAAGTTCCTTAATAAGAATCCTGTAGCACAAGAACTATTACCAAGAATTAATGAATGGGATAGATTTAAACTGAAAAGCTTCTTCTCAGCAAAAGAAACAATCAGTGAGGTGAATAGAGAGCCAACTAATTGGGAACTAATATTTAATACATGCACATCAGATAGAGCACTAATTTCTAGAATGTATATAGAACTAAAAAAACTTAACACCAAAAAAGCAAATAACCCAATCAATAAATGGGCTAAGGAATTGAAAAGACACTTCTCAGAAGAAGATACACGATTAATCAACAAATACATGAAAAAATGCTCAACATCACTGGCAATTAGAGAAATGCAAATCAAAACTACTCTAAGATTTCATTTCACTCCAGTCAGAATGGCAGCTATCAAGAACACAAACAACAATAAATGTTGGAGAGGATGTGGGGAAAAAGGCACACTCATACATTGCTGGTGGGACTGCAAAATGGTGCAACCGCTATGGAAAGCAGTATGGAGATTTCTTGGGAAAATGGGAATGGAACCACCCTATGACCCAGCCATCCCACTCCTGGGTCTATTCCCAAAAGACTTAAAAACAGCATATTACAGTGACACAGCCACTTCAATGTTTATAGCAGCACAATTCACAATAGCTAGGTTATGGAACCAACCTAGATGCCCCTCAGTAGATGAGTGGATAAAGAAAATATGGTATATATACAAAATGGAATTTTACTCAGCAATAAGAGAGAATAAAATAATGGCATTTGCAGGTAAATGGATGAAGTTGGAGAATATAATGCTAAGTGAAATTAGTCAATCTCAAAAATCCAAGTACCGAATGTTTTCTCTGATATAAGGAGGCTGGTTCACAGAGTTGTTGGAAGGGGGTACATAGGATCAGAGGAACACTAGAATGGTCAACGGAAAGGGAGGGGAGGGAGGGAGTAAGGGGGGGGTTGGAAAAAAATTGGTGGTTGAATGAGATGGATATCATTATCCTAAATGCATGATTGAAGATCTGAATGGTACTTATATACTTTGTATACAAGCAGTTGTATGTAAAAAGATACTATACTTGTGCATGATGAATAAGTAAATAAATAATAAAAAAATTTAAAAAAAAAAAAAAAAAAAAAAAAAACTTTATGGCTCCCAATCTTAGGATAGAATTAGGTTGGGTTCATCAAAAGAAGCATTGGCTTCTTTCATTTGTTATATACTGAAATTACCTGAAGAGCTTTAAAAGATGATGAGATCTGGATCCCATGCCTGGAGATTCTAATATTTCTGTTTTTTTTGTTTTGTTTTGTTTTGTTTTGGTACCAGGGATTGAACTCAGGAGCACTTGACCACTGGGACACATCCCCAGCCCTTTTTTGTATTTATTAGAGACAGGGTCTCACTGAGTTGCTAAGGGCCTCACCATTGCTGAGGCTGGCTTTGAACTCATGAACCTCCTGCCTCAGCTTCCCAAGTGCTGGGATCACAGGCGTGCACCACCGCTCCCAGCTACTGTTTTAATATTTCTGAAACACAGCCAGACAATGACTGGAGATTTCTTTAAAGCTCTCCAGGTGACTGTAACATGAGTGAATGTCGAGACTGCTGCTCTACCACAAGGTCCACCCCTTCCTGTTGACTCCCAGATGATTTACCCAACAATTCACTCAGGTCTTGTTTGTCTTGGCCACTGAATGGACAACACCTAGTCTTGAGTTTCAAAGACTTTTACAGAAGTTACAAGTCGTAGGTCTACAAATATCATCAGAAAACAAATTGGGAGTAGAGGTGGAGGAGGTGAGGGAGTGTTTGCAAAAAAGTCTTCAAACTTTGTCCTAGATTGGGAGACAGGACTTTCGTAAATACACAAAGAAATATTGAGTATTAATATCTTAGAAAAATAAGCTATTAGAACCAAAAAGTACTCAATTACACAGTACAAAAATTCCAAACACAAAGGGCTAACCAAGACCTGCATATTGCATGATCTCAGGCATCTGAAAATTCCAGTCTTTTGCATATGCAGCCAAATGAGAAGGGCGAGAGTAAAAATAGAAAACTAACCAAGGTTGAACCCTGAGAGCAAGGACATCTAAAATTAGAGTGTAGGAAAAATTATTTTTAAAAAATTCTGACACCTAATCTTGTCTCTCTTATCATTGCTCCTATATTCCCACAGTTAAAACAAGTTTTTCATTTGTATCTGTGTGAATGTATAAAATTTTCCTAGTGTGATAAATTGCAAACTAAAACCAAGCCCACAATTCTTTATCCTCCCTGTATCCATACCCTGTGCAATGCAAACTGGTGGCTTCTGCTCTCACCAGAGTCTTTTACTCCACCCTTAAACCTGAGCTGACTTAGTGACTACCTTTAGCCAATGGAATGGGCATAAGTGACATTGTGTTAGTTCTGAGCCTAAGTTGCAAAAGACCATGCATCTTGCTTCTCTCTGTCCTGTACCACTGCTACAGCAGTGCAAATAAGCTGGATTAGCTGGACTTGGAAAAGACTGAGGGCCTTCCCAGAGCAATTGATAGCCAGCACTCTCAACATTTGAGAATGGCCAGCCGGCATTATCAGAGTCACTTTCCCAATCCACAGTTAATTGAAGAAACATGAGCAAGCTCCATCAAGACAGGAGGAATCCCCCAACAATCCCACAGTATTGTGAGTTACATAAATACTTGATTTAGTTTTGGAGTAATTTGTTACAATAACTAACTGGTGTACCCAGCCTGGGGATTTTCAACTTAGTCATTAAAATTCTAAAGAACTAAAGTTCAAAGAAATAAATAACTTAGTGGGGAATAGGGGCAAGAGAGGGGGTATGGAAATGGAAAAGACAGTAGAATGAATCCAATACAACTTTCCTGTGTTCATATATGAATACATGACCAGTACAATTCCAAATTCCACATCATGTACAACCACAAGAATGGAAGTTATACTCTATATATGTATGATATGCCAACATACATTCTACTGCAATGTATAGCTAAAAAGAACAAATAATTTTTTTTAAAAAAAAAGAAATAAAAAACTAGAAAACAGGCAAGTCGAACCTGATATTAAGGAAAGAATGACAAGGCCCTCTTGCCAATTTTGTTTTTCCACTGGGCCACTTTGGGACTTCTGTGTTACCTTGCAAGGTCAAGGAGCAGCACACATGGGCAAATTAATTGAAAGTGAGACATATTCAGAGGAAAACACTAGTAACAGTGATTCCTATCCACCTCCTGATACTGCCAACACTACCGTTCCTTTTATATTTCTATCCCAGTGATATTGAGCATCTTAATTTGAAGACCAAATTTAGATGTGAGTAATGTACACTTTCTGAATAACACCAAGTGCTATCATTTGAATCTGGAATGTCCTCTGAAGGAGGTTTTGTTCTTAGCCATTGGTGCTTTTGTAAGGTGGTGAATCTTTTGGAGGTGGGCCTAATGGAAGGAAGTTAGGTCACTGGGAGCATGGCCTTAAAGGAGATATTGAAACACCAACCCCTTCCTGTCTCTTTTTGCTTCCTGGCCACCATAAGGTGAGCAACTTTGTCTATCATATATATGCTACCTACCATGATGTACTGCCTTTCCACAGACCCAAGAGCAGCAGAGCCAACCAACCATGGACTGAAACCACAAGCAAAATAAACCTTTTATCTGTTTAAGTTGTTCATTTCAGGTGTTTTCTCACAGTGATAGAAAGCTGACTAACACCAAGTCTAGAGATTCTCTACATAATCATTATGACCTAGTGTAATTTTGAAGAAGATGTATTATATGTCCTAAGGTTCTCTGCAAACTTGCTAAGAAAATTGAACAGTTTCAGGAGAAACTGTTTTCAGTATTCTTGATAGTTCTAAGATTAATTTAAAATTTAGCTCATATGGCAGAAGAAAAAAATGAAAAATAAAATAAGCATTTAAAAGATACCACATGTACCAGAGATTCAGTCCTGTCTCTCCCCTAACAAATCAGCTTTGTTCATGACTACCCTAAATACATGTATGAAGACACAATTGTTGTAAAAATACTTTATATAAAACCAGCAACTTGAGAAGTTGTGCTCTTTATATGTCATATGAAATGA
Source organism: Tamias sibiricus (assembly GCA_025594165.1). Taxonomy (NCBI): domain Eukaryota; kingdom Metazoa; phylum Chordata; class Mammalia; order Rodentia; family Sciuridae; genus Tamias; species Tamias sibiricus. The sequence goes on from CM046672.1 coordinate 37,524,865, forward strand.
AATGTACTCTGTAAACATGTATAAAAAGTTAAAAAAAATCAGCTTTGTAGGATAGAAAATTATTCTGCTTGTAGCTCCCTGTCATAAGATGAAGACTGGGTTTCTGCAATCCTCTTCTTGCCTTCATATATGAATTGAGTTGCTAAGAAGGGAACAAAAACAGCCACATAATCCCACTTTAAGGCCACTCATGGCTTCTGAGGAAAGTGGGTGGCTGTGTGTGACAAAGGAGCAGCCCCTAAAATTAACAAAATTCACATTGAGAAGCCAGATCTACTCCCAGGTAAACAGAAGTCTCATTTCCAGATAAGAGGAAGACTAATTAAGGAAATTGCTTTTTCCTCTTAATAGTGAAGCCAAGAGGCTGAGTATGCAGCATGTTGATGAGTCTTTGTCTAGTCATTCTGAGGGGTGAGGAAGCCATCTCCCATGGGTCAGTGCTCTCAAGGAACTAACAGTCTGGTTGAGGAGACAAGACGGGCATCTCTGAGAACAGTTATGCATAAATCAGTTTTGTGAGATTAATTCAGATGGTCAGTGGATTCAGTTACTAGAGTGAGAGGACATCAGAGCTTGCTGATATCCAGAGAGTGAACTGGGTAAGTCAGGAAAGGCCATGGAAAAATCCAGAGATCAATAGGGAGACTGAAAGTGCTATTTATAAAATATTCCTAGAAGTGTGTCCTGGCTGGCTCTCTGTTCTTCCTCTCCCTCTTTTTCTCCCCTCGCCACACACCCCACAGTGATAGTACTATATTTGTTTTATCAAACTATCCCTGTCTCCAGAGTCTCAGGAGAGACAGCTCTGTATAGGGCATTATTGTCATTTCTTCACATAATCTTGAGCTAGAAACCACCTGGGACAGGTATGTTCTCAGAGAAAGAAATGGTCCACTGAGACAGGAGCACACCAGACATATGAATCAGAGACCCACAACAAAAGCATCTTTTGGTTAGTCCCTGTGAATAGAAATTCTTAGAAAGCTTTCTGTGGATTGCCATCTGGATGCGTAACTACCACTATGATAAAATAGCACTTGCTTGCACTCTCACGTGCTGATCTTATAATTATCTATACTCCCAAGTTTTCTAAGCTTTTATTTTTTTAAAATTAAGGAAAACTTTATCTTTGCACAGTTGGTTTTCAATACAATTGTAGCCTATTTTCCAAAATGCCAAGTAATCTGAAAGTAATTTACATCCAAGCAGGGTATTTTTCTTCTTACTTCCTGGATTGTTCTCTGACTGATTTCGTAGTAAAGTTAGTTAAGTATTCGACTATGCACAAACTGCATGATTAGAGAGGATAGCTCTGAGGCTGGAAGGAAACCAGACTGATTTAAAATTTATCAAGAGATCATTTAATTCCATGCAGTGAGTATTTCCTGCGCTGCCAGAGAACTGATTATCATTATTCATTAAGACACAACGAACATGGAGCTAGATTAAGGAGCCATCATTCAGGAGGCTCGCTAGTTTTTAAGCACAAATGTGACCCCACAGTCCCAACAACTCAGACCAACCTACAGATGGCAATTACACTTTGCAGGCTATTAAAATGAGCCTCTGATCTTTGCCCAACAGACAACTGCCTGGCCTCTTGCAATCAACCCAAAATGTGCTGCACGATGCATCTCTCTGCCTTAATTTAAGTACAACAATCATTCAATTACACCACATGATTTCTCAGGCCCCTCTTGAAGTGAGCCCTCAGAAAACCAGGAGGAAAAATGAAATTGAAGAAGAAAGCCCCAGGACTTCAATAGGCTCTAACCACAAAGGCTTCAATTTTGCTCCTAGGTTTTATAAAGAGCAGAAATGAAACAAGGTTCATAATCTCCTGTGCAGTCTTCAACATGGGGAGGCAACAGCTGAAGAAGGTAACCATGAAGCTGCTCAGGTGGCATTGTTTGGCTTATCCCATTGTTTCTTCCCAAAGGCTGACCAAGCTGTGAGGCCTCACCTTGGCTTCTAAACCATAAATCTTTGAGGCTAAACAGCTCACTTCACTGAGTATATCATTCACCACCAAGACCATTCTTCGTGTTTGATAAAGTGACCTGCAAGAGGGATCTTCTGCAAAAGATGTGCATCCAAATGTCTCTTTATGAATAAGAACCAAGTATCTATGTATAGACTCCTCTTAAGAAATGCAATCATTTGGGACAACGCAAATCACTTGGTACATATGAATTTATTTAATCTTAATCACCTTACATGGGTAAATGTGCTGGCTGACAGGCAGGAGTTAAGATGCACAATAAGAAAATGCTGTTAGGCCCGGTATGGTGGCGCACACCTATAATCCCAGTGGCTCTGGAGGTAAGACAGGAGATTCATGGGTTCAAAGCCAGCCTCAGCAACAGTGAGGTGCTAAGCAACTCAGTGAGACCTATCTCTAAATAAAATACAAAATAGGGCTGGAGGTGTGGCTCAGTGGTCAAGTGTCCCTGAGTTCAATCCCCAGTACCTCAACCCCCCTCTCTCCCACAAAAAAGAAAATGCTGTTAGACAAATTGAGAAAAACAAGTCCAGTTCCATCTACTTCTTTTAGTGGACATGGTTGAGAGTATAAACTCTGGGAGCAGACCAACTTAGGTTTGAATCCTAGCTTTACTGCTTTCTATCTCTATGACTTTGACAAAGCCATTTGAACCCTGCTGAGCCTCGATACCCTCTTCTCTAAGATGGAGATGGCTCCCCTCTGCTTTGCAAAGGATTAGATGAAGTAATAATGCATGCATGGTATCTGACACAGGGTAAGTATTCAGTCAGTGCTGGCTGTTATTATTTCTTATACTATTTTCCTTGGCTTAATCTCTTTTCAATGCCTGGTGAAGTAGCTTGAGAGTTTTAGGTAAGCAAGCTCCAACAGATGGACTTACAAAGTAACTGTGGATAATTTGCCTTGATGGAGATAAGCACTAATTAAATTGGAATTACCACCCAAACTGGACCAGGCAGGAGGGATCTGGTAGGAAGTCTGGTCTACTGGTTTCATAGCAGACGAAGAGCTGTGATTTTGGTAATGCTGAGGAGCTGGAGGCAGAGGGATGTGGGGCTGAGAGGAAGTAGGGAGCCTTATCACCTATGGTTTTCACTTTGATTAAGACTGTTCTGTGCACTGCGCCCTTGAATGAGATGAACCTTGAACACAGGGCGTGCTGCAAGAGACCCCATTTCAATCCGCTGGCTCCTGGGGCCAGCCATCTGCCAATTGGGGAGCAGAGATGAAATTAAATCACTGCGACATAACTCTCCCAATCTCTAAGAAACCAGTGAAGGATGGCAAGCTGGCCGGCTGTGGCTGTTTACAGAGCAGACCATCCTGTGTTAATGGTGCAGAAACAAGCAGGACAGCAGAACTGGGAGAGATGCATTTTTTGTTTTCTCTTGGAAGAACCTCAGGGAAAGACAACATCCCATAGCAAAAGGCATAAAAGAAACTAGGATCCTATGAGTATGGTGACAGCTCTATCAAGTTTCCTAGACTAGAAGGAGTGTGAACAACTTTTTAAAAAGTTAGAAGAGCAACTAGGAATAAGGGGGAAAAAAAGTCTTACGTCTGAGCCCACTGCCAAAACAGACAAGGAGCATGAATCCCTCAGTGTGGAGATGAAAGGGGTCAGTTTGGATCTGAAGACCTCATGGGAGAACTGACATGGTTGGACTAGGAGCAAAGGAAACCTCTATTCCCATCTGGAAGCACAATTGGGAATGGGGCAGAGGGAAGAGATTGAGCATGCACTACCAAGGTGGTGCTTTTCTGGTTGATCCACATTCTGTATTGTGTTGACATGGATGAAAAGATGCTAATGGGCCTGACTGTGAAAGCAAGACCACAAAAGGCTGGGAGAAAAACAATCTGAAGGTGGCATGTGCTTGTTACAGCTCTTTTCCCCAAACTGTGGGTGCCAGGTTAGTGCCTGCTTAAGCCTCCAGCCCCACCTCTGCTCTCAGCCAACCATGAAACTCAGAGATTCATTTGCATCTACCAGCTGCAGTGCTGCTGCCATTTTGCCTCTGGGAAATGTTATAGAATAGATTCATCTAGGGCTTCTACAGAAAGGATGTTGTCAGTGTGTTGTTCATCTCCACTGAGGCATGAATAAGAGGATAAATAAACCAAGGCTTGGGGAAATGAAGTTGGGAATCATCTCCTCCTCTTCCCCCATCATTTTACAAGTGAGACAGGCACAGCCAAGGTCAGAGATGAAATTCGAACTGGAATCTGCACCAATTAAAGGAACAAAACTCTTTCAATAGGAAGTTAAATGCTGGAATAGGCTTGGGTTAATGGGAATTTCCTTTATCAAAGTTATGAAAAATAGTATTGCTTTTGTTACAATTGTGACAGCTTATGAGAATCTTTCAAAGTCCTCCGCAGGCCTAGGAGTCTACAGACTTTAGAAATAATATAATTAAAGCGTTCAAAGCCAGTAGACCGGTAGACTCTGGACAGCAGATACAATGTGATGATCAGTAGGTGAGTTCTCTTAGAATTCAGCTGGGATGAAATTTTAATGCATCTCTTGGAGGGACCTCAGGAAACTTCAAGCAGAGAAATGTTTCCAATGTGCAAGGAGCCCTTCTGAGCGTACAGAGATGTAAGAAATACACACCAGAGGGACATGGGGAGGAACAATGCAGCAATGTGGGGACCAGTTCTGGTGAGCGTCACTTTCATATAGCAAGCCACTGAGCTAAGCATTGTTTTCTGTATTTCTCTATTGTTTTCTCTCTTTACAGAGAGGAACACCAGAGAAAGGGACAATGTGATGTGTTTGTGTATCCTTTTCCTATGCCTCTCCAGAATTTAGCTGGAAATAGGTAAATACATAGAGAAACTAGTATGTGCTCATGAAAACTGATGCTTCAGCAAAGCTAAAGGCTGTAACGTGGAAAAAGGAAATAAACATTCTTTGGTGTCTGCAGCATCACCATGTCCATATGCCCAGGGATGTGCTGCTTCCAAAGCTCTGCTTCTGGACCAGAGAGGCTTCATGGCTGACCATTAGCACAGAGCTAATTTGTTGCAGAGTACAAACCTGAGACTTTCCCAAGACCAGTTTAGGAAGCCTGGACTTTATTCTATAAACAGTGAAGAATAAAAAAAAAAAAAAAGTTTTGAGTAGAAGAGGAGCTTGATTGGATATGAGGGGTCTAGACTAAAAAGGCAAAACTCAGGTTTGAAAAGCTTTCAAGATAAGAGGTAAGGAAAAGAGGTGATAAAAGTGGAAAGACGAAAAGGAGAAAACTACCTCATGGAAAGGAAGAAGGGAGGAAACTACCTACTTTAGATGGCTGGTATGATTGATCTGTGTAAATGTATTTCTGTGGCGTGGCACCATTGGGCTAATGCATGCATTTCTCAAGAGTCTTCTTGAGATGATGGTTTGGGGTCAAAGGGCTTGGGGTAAGGAAGGTATGCCTGTGGGCAGCTGCAGAAAGAAGTCTTTCTGGAAGGAGAGGCACTGGAAGCTCTCAACCTCTGGCAAAGTACCTCGTGCTTTGTTTCTAGTTGGGAGAGAAGCCCATAACCAGAGACCACTTTTTTAAACTACAAAAACCAAAGACTCCTGGGAAATGAAGAGAGTGGGGTGTTTTTTACTGGTCTATTTCCTGGGTCCTTGTCCTTTCCCTTTCCCTTGTCCTATCTCCTCACCTGGAGATACTGTTTAACCTCCAAAGCCACTTTGCTGATTACCTGAAAAACAGGAAGTGTCCTGTCTTGCTCCTGTGGAACTATCATGAAAGTGCTTTGATGATTAACTGTTTTTAATGTGCAGAATGGACTTTAAAATCATCAGTCCTATTACCCAGCTCTACCTATCCCTGGACTTCACTCAGTGCTAACCCCATGCCCTACTTTCTCCATCTATCACAAACATAAAAGCTGTTTAAAGACTCATTTCCTCCTCCTGTCCCTCCACCCATTATTATAACTTTAGTTCTAGCTGTCAAGAAATGTTACTAAAGAAAAGAGTGCTATAATCCAGTATTAGCTTACCAAAAAACACTAGTGGGAGTTGAAATCACAAGTAGGCAAGAATAAAGTAGAGCCAAAATTCATCATGAAGTCATTTTCACCTCCCACACTCCACTATGACCCAGACAATAACCCTCATTTGTGAAGAACATAAAGATTTGCTCCTTCCTGCACATCATAGGGAAAACACTGTGATGGTTGGTTGCTGCTATTTTTTTAAGTGTCAGAATTTTCACTCCTCCCCTGGAAAAGAGCAATACACTTTAGAAATGCTCCAATCTCTTATCTACAATCAGCAGAAAATTTTATAATTTAGCTCAGTTTGAGCAAATGATGTTTGGACTGGATTCCAAAAGTAGATGACGTGGATAATTGGCAATTCTCTGCCTCTAAGGACCGTGACAAGTGTTGCAGAATAGCCTTGGCCAGCACTTGGAGAAGAGGTCTCTTGGAAGCCCTTAGAGACCTGCCTGTCCTCTGACAGAAGACACAGAGGAAAGCAGCTTTTGGAGGAGGCTGGCTGACTTCAGGCACCCAGCAATTGGAGGCAGTAGTACTAAAGGTAGAAAGTGAAGTCTGCAAATGTGGCCAACTCATCTTAATTAAGGCCAGAGCCTCTTCATTAAAACAAAATGGCACTCAGTTCAGAAATCTAATATAAGTTGTCACCATGAATTGGAAAGAATGGAGGTCAATGGCTATATCTGCCGCGAACGGCACATAGGATTTTTAGTTGCCTTTTCTTAAAGCTTGTCTTGAATGAAAAAGCCAAGTGCCTAACTGAGGCCAAGAGAGGCAGTTTATTGAGAAACAGTGACTTGGGAACTGGGCCTAGAAACTGCACAAAACTCCATCAGCTTTGGCCTTAGCTGCAGCTGTCCTTCTTAGTTTCTGACTCTGTAATGAGTCCCTGAGTTCTTCTTCCCCATACCAAGATACTTATGTAGACCATCCCTACCATACACACCATTTAAAATCCTCCCATGTCTTCCCATTCACTGATGGCCAAACCTCTGCCCCAGGTTTGTAGGGTTCCCACCTGATGTCTCTCCTTTTCCACCCTCAAAACTCACATCTACCCAGTTGGATTTGTTCACACCAGCTCAGTAGCTCTGGGCTTCTTCCTTCTCTGGACTTTTGCAGTTGGGTAGTTCTCTTTCTGGATCATTCTTCTCTCAAAGCATGGCTGATTCCTTCTTCTCACTGAGTTCAAATATTACCTGCTCATGGAAGCTTTCTGGACTCACTTCATGTAGAATATCCCTTGCTTCCTCCACTACTAATTACTACCCTTTAAAAATTTTTTTTTGCTTGCTCTGTGTGTGTGTGTGTGTGTGTGTGTGTGTGTGTGTGTGGTCAACCTCTGACATTACCTTATTTCTATAGTTGCTTATTGCCTTGTCTCTACGGGCTAGAATATAAGCTTCATGATGACAGAGACCTTGTTCATCTTTTACCACTGGCTCCTTAGTGTCTGTAACAGCAGTGCTCAGTCAGTGTTTCTGAGTGAGTGGCTAAATGAATTTGTTAATAGATTCACTGTCACAAATAATTTAAAATCTAGAAATAAACCTTTCAAAGTCTTGCACCCATCAGGTGAGTACATGTGGGAATATGCCAATCTGGGTGTCTTTTAGAGAGAATTCTGCACACATTTGGATCAGAGCCACTGCTGAACCTGCAGCCACCCTGTGCTCCCAGCTGGTACTTGACAGAAGTAATTTGTAGAAAGTTGTTGTATCGAAAAACCAGGGGTCTTAGTTTTCACTCCCCAGAGCCATCTATATGCACTCATGGGTATTTTTACCCAGAGATGCATCCTGTCGCCAACTTCATTAATATTTTACATAAACAAGCAACAAGGGACATCGGTTGAAAGTCTAAAGTCTCAAGCAGTCTGTGTACAGGCAGTAATTTCAAAGCCAGAGTGATGCCTCTGCTTGGGAAAGAGGAGTCTACCTTAAAAGAGAGAATGGACTCAGACCCTCCACTCCCCTGCCCTCTTACACATCTATTTAGGCGTTGCCTTCGGCTGCTTCACACTCAGGAAACACGAAAATAAGGCAGTTTTCCCAGTTAAGATGCTTGCTGGAGCATAATCATTGATCTGAAAAGGAAAGCATAAGGAGATGGAACCAAAGGGGCCAAACCTGTTGACTATGTTTGGTTCTCCTTAGAGCAATTCTAAAATAAATAAAGGTCAGTCAGGCACAGTTGCACATGCCTGCAATCCCAGAGACTCTGGAGGCTGAGGCAGGAGGATCGCCATGTTTGAAGCCAGCCTCAGCAATTTAGTGAGACCTTCGGCAGCTTAGTAAGACCCTGCCACAAAATAAACTCAGTGGTAGAGCACCCCTGGGTTCCATCCCCAGTACCTAAATAAATGTCAGTGCTTTGTAGAAAAAAGGGGATATGCTCAGGCTGAATTCTCTCCTGTGGCTCCCACCATGACTAACCGATTTCTGTTGGTTACAGAATTTCATCAGTGGTGACACAGCTGTGAAGCCAAGCCAAACAACAAAGGAACTCTTCACAGGATGTACAATAATCATAATGGCAATAATAATTCAGCTGTCCACTTGCCACTGCTCATTTTCTTTCCTGGGAATTGCAGGTAATGACGCTGTGGAATGAGGCTGTGCGTAGACCTCTGATTATTGCTTCTGCGTGAGGACTGACACTTGGTATCATTTGGCTGTTATCTGTAGGTGGAGAATTGACCTGCTGATGCAGGAGGAAAGCTTTCAGGGGGAAAATTCCAGGGCTCAGTGCAGTTTGGAACCTCTAGATTCAGTGATTCAGTCACTGCCTCCCTCTGCAGCATGACAGAGGTCTAAGGGCATTTACTTAAAAAGCATTAAAATAATAGGGTAAAATACATCAAAGCCAACCTTTTCTCCCCAAATCTAAGAAAATACAAAGCATTTACAAGGCCAGACCTGCTCAGAAGAGCAGCTTTGTCCTTGTCCTCTTCATCAACATTCAGCCAATATTTAAGTAAAGATCATGTACAAGAAACAAAGCTGGGTACCAGGTACCCAACGATAAAGATAGATAGGTTCCCGCCTCTACTGGGCTTTCACTCTAGTGGAAGGCTGTCTCTCTCCTTTGTCTTGTTTTGTTTTTAAGATTGCTTTGTTGAGATACAATTCACATACTATATAATTCACTCATTTCAAGTTTACAATCCATTGACTTTTCATATATTTGTGGATTTGTTCAACTATGACCATGATCAATTTTTAGAATATTTTTGTTATCCTAAAAGGTAAGGTTTTAAGGAGCTCATCCTTTAAGTCAATTATTGAGTTACAATGGTGATTATCACTTCTAGTTATCAGATACAAGGAGGCATGTAGCATGAGGAGCTCTGTCTTGGGGCTCTGAGAAAGATCCCTGTGAAGAGACCTTTATGCTGAGAGCTGATAGGTGAGTAGAACAAAGTCAGGAAGGAAATGGAGAAAACACAGAGTTAAGGCTTTGTGGTAAAACTGAGGAACCAAGAAAAGGATTTTGAATGGTATCTTCAAACAACTGATTTCCTATTGTTGTAAGTGCTAGGTCTGGTGATACATACCTACAATCCCAGCAACTGGGGAGGCTGAGGCAGGAGGATTTCAAGTTCGAGGCCAGCCTAAGCACAATTTGGTGAGATCCTGTCTCAAAATTCTTAAAAAGGGGAGTAGAGTGGGGATGTAGCTCAGTGGTAGAGTACAGGAAAAAAAAAAAAAAAAAGAAGAAGAAGAAAAAAGGGGGGAAGAAAAAGCATATTGTCTATCTGTCCCTTCTCCCCATAGTAGTAGATTTACATTTCAAAAGGCTATCTCCAGCTGATGGTTGAAGAATGGATTGGAAGAAGGCAAGGGTGATGATAGGAGCCCATCACAGAAGCCCAGGTAGGAAATGGTAGTGGTGGAAATCAGGGCGGTGGAGTGGAAATGAGAGCAGGCAGTTGATTCAAGATGTATTAGGGACAGAATCAAAAAGACTTGTGGGAGTGATGACCCCCAAATTAGATGCCTCCACAGCTCAATATGTGAGTGATGGAATGAAAACTGGAATAAAAGCAGAATTTTTAGAATTAGGAAAGAGATTATCATGAGCTCAATTTTGGACACATTGACAATGAAGTGCTATTGACCGAGCTGTCAAATAGGTAGCTGAATCTGAGTCTGATGTCGGTGGCAAGATCTGGGCTGAAGAGATAAATGTAGGAATCGTTGTTGTATAATAGGCTATTGGCTGCTGATGTCGTGAGAGAAGGTAAGAGCATCCAGCAGGATTTTGTGGAGCAGATAAGGGGGCCTTGGGCCAAGCCAAGGAGAGCTCCAACTTTTTAATTGTAGGATGAATTGGTAAAAGAAGCTGAAAAAGAGCTGCCAGCAAGGAAGAGAGAAACCAAGAAAATGTGGTAACCTGGAAGCCAAGGGAAGATGGTATTTTAAGGAGAGAGAGCTATTTGTTTAAATACTGCCGAGAAATGAGGCCTAAAAGAATGTCCTTTGCCCTTGGTGACATGAAAACTATTAGTAACCTTAGGAAGAGTCGTTTCAGTGACAAAGCAGGTGGTGGGGAAAAAACAAACAAACAACAACAAAAAAAAAAACCCCAGAACATGTGCAGCCAGTCTTGTGAGAAATTTGGCAGAAAATGGCAGGAGAAAAATGATGTGGATGAAGGGCCATGTGAGGTGAAGGAAGAAGGCTTATTTTAAGATAGGAGAGGAATATGCAAATTTTAATGCTGGTAGGAAGGAGTCAGTGAAGAGTGGAGAAGAGGAGATGATGGATGGACAAGGTGCCTGAGAAGCTGGTGAGATGGCAGCCCAGCTGCAGGGGCGGCCTTGGTTGGAAGGGAAATCTGCTTCCTCCTTGTGGAGCCTGAGGCAATCTTTGGAGTCAGCAATAGCCAGGAATGAACCTGTGCCACACTGGAAGCAGGGGGCATCTTCAAAAAGCCTCACTGAGCATGGTTGCTTTTCATAACACCACTAGGGGTGGGTAGGAGGTTTTCTCCTTGCTCCCCACCAAACACAGCTGCCTCTCTGTTTCTGACTCTCATAAACAATCAGGAAATGAGAGGCATCCAGGAACCTCAAAGAGGGAGAATGTACTTGTACTTCCAGCCTAAGTAGTTTTCCTTGCGCAGCTGACACCTCACTTTATATTTCACACATCAGAATGCCCTTTCTTCATACCCCCTGATCCTCTGAGTTCAGATGTTCTGTCTTTCACTGTCTCAGGATGGTAATAAGTGGCCAGGACCCATGGCCAAGTCTCAGGCCAATTGAGTAACAATAAATAGCAAAATGCAGGTCAGAAGGATCATATCCTTCCAGAGAGGTGGTGCTTGGGTCACTTCAAGACATCATTTTCCCAAAGGCAATAAGATAGGTTCTGAAATGAACAGTGGTAACAGAGGGGGCAGCTGCTGCCTGGCTCCCTGACCCTTCTGTTCTGTAGAACTCAAGAAGACTCAAGCCTGAAATGCAGGGGAGGTAGTTGCCCATCACTCCCACCCCTACCCACCACTGGGCCCACTTTGTCCAGCACTAGCCACAGTTCAAGTGGAATGTCTGTTAGTACAGCTCCAGGGTGGTCAGGCAGGGGGAAAGGCTGAGCTGGGCATTGTGCTGTGAGTCTAGGTCTTAGAACTTAGGTCCCAGAGCAGAATCTCAGGGTTGTGAGGATCAAAGGGGATAATGCCTCTGAATGGTCATTGAGCTTGTCACTAACATTATGCTGATTTATTAATGTTGGAGAGATTTGGCCAAGATTCATGTAGACCTCCTTGTTTTTCTTCACACAGATTTTTAAAAAAATTTTTTAAGTTGTTGATAGACTTTTATTTTATTCATTTATATGTGGTGCTGAGAACTGAACCCAGTTCCTCACACATGCCAGGCAAGTGCACTACCACTGAGCCGGAGCCCCAGCCCCGACACAGTTTTATTATTTAAATATTTTAAAACCCACAAAATAGACTATTTTATATATATATTTAACTTATATGCATGTAAATATATATGTATATTTACCTTATATGCCAGCATGCATATATGTATGCATGTGTGTGTGTGTGTATATATATATATATATTTCATTCCCCTACCACCATGAACACTGAGCTTGTGCACTGGGGACCTGCCCCAGTGTGGCATCATGGGAGTAGGTTAATACACTGGAATTAATGGAATGTGGGAGGAGGGTCACTTGATTAAATTAGGAGTCCCCCAGATCCTCATAGCACAAGTCTCTTCCCTTGAGATCCTGATATGTACTAGGCCGACACTTGTTACTCAGAAGCAGAGATGCCATTGAAGATAGGAAGTTGTCATGGGGCTACTGGTGGCTGGGATGGTCCCAAAACCCCAGTCTCAAAGACTAGTGAGTTAGGTCCCCCAGGCTGCTGAGGCTGCTGGCATATTCATCAGGGTCATGTCCCAGGGAGTGTGCAGAAGGGCTCTGAGCCGGGTCACTCCCCAGATGCTTCCAGGAGTGGCCCTTTGGTAAGAGGGGCAACATGCTAGGATAGGGTCCTTTCAAGCCACAGGGGCTCCAGAGGCAGCAAAGGCAGCTGAGGTGAAAGTGCAAGGTCCCCAGCTGGTGGTGGTGAGCTGGAAGGCAAGAAGGAACATGAAGACAGGGAAGGGCCTGCCAGGCCTAGTGGTGGTGGAGAGGTTTGGTGGCCTGAGGGCAAGCCAGAGAAGCTGAAGCTCTGGTGCAGTATATGGGGTAGCCAGGGACCACCAGGTCCACAGTAGGGTTGTGAATGAAGTAGCATTGTGTGCTGCAACCCTGGCATTAGAACTTGTGGCAGAGTTCCATCTTGCACTTGGGGTGGCAGTTGACCTGGCAGGTCACCTAGGCCATTGGCAAACTGGCACTTAGCCCCACAGTGGCAGTGTCCACTTTCTGAGGTCTGAGCTCAGTTTGAGAACTTTGTTTGCCCGTGGTGGTGCAGGTCACAATAGGCAAGGTGGGCAAGGGTGACTACTCAGAGCCCAAGTGGGGAGCCAGGGGTGCAAAGCCAGGGGCGAGGGCACTCAGTAACAGCTATGGCTTTCCACCAGGCCAGTGGAGTGGCCAGGTGGGCAGGAGGTGACCCCAGATAGGCTGGAGTCAAATAAGTTCAAGCTCCAGAGTCCAGAGGACCCAGTTCCTCTGTGGTCAGATGACAGTCCAGAACTCAGAAAAAAAAAAAAAAAAAAAAAAAACTCTTACAGATGGCAGTGAGATCTGTGGCAGCACAGGTGGCCATAAGGGTGGACCAAAAGTCAGAGTGCTGAAGTCAGGCTTTCATGTAGACTTGTGATGGGTGTTATGAGGTGGGCCAAAGGCTTGTGTGGTCACTCTTCTTAACAGCATCATGGACGTATTAAAGACAGGCTCCCATATGTACAATAATACAATGCCTGTTTGTGGTTAAAACTTCACTTTATACACTGTGTAATGGGATAACTTCTATCAGATCTGCCTTCTTATGCCAAGAAAACTTCAATAATTACATACCATATATTAAACTGGTATAATAATTTTCAGTGCTTTCTCATTTATTACCCCATTTTTCTTCACAATGGCCCTCCGAGGTGTGCTGGGGTAGCTACTGGCTTTACTCATACATCTGATGATGAAGTGGAGCTAAGAGAGACCCAGGAAAGAGTGTAGATTTCCTCCAGCTCATGATAAAGCAAGGTGAATGAAGGCTGAATTCTGTTGCAACTAATACTGCACACTGCTGCCCTGGGTTTTCTTCTTAAAGACACATTTCACTGATGTGAAGTATTTTAACTAAACAGCTGCCAACTGAATTCCTATCAGGGATGTGGGGTGCTGGGCCAAAAGAAGAAGGGATCCTGTTGGTATCGTCCTCCACCTCCACAACAGAGAAAATTAATGGCACCATCTTTGATGCATTTGAGAGAACCACTTAACTAACCGCTGACTCTGCTAGTTCTAGTTATTTACTTCCCTGTTCAATAGAAGTTGAAAAATCACCTGTATTATTAATTTGCGTAAAATCTTCCAGCTTCAGAATGTGACTCTAAAGCTATTTTTACAAAGTTGAAATTCTCAGCTTTTGCTTTCAAATGACTAAAGTCATTCATCAGCTGTTCTCATAAACGTCAAGTTTACAATTTTTTCCCCTTCCATTTTCTAGATGAGATAAACGTGTACAGGCTCACTGAATTTCTCCAACTGCACAGTCATATGTAAAACTACCCAAACAGCCCTCAGTCCTTTTCCTATTTTTAGCTATAATTTTCAATTATATCTTCCCTCAAGCAAATCCCCATCCATCTTATTTATTGTTCACTCCCCTAACCTTTTAAAAAATCAATCAGCAAGCTTTTAGTTAGCTTCTGCTTACATGTTCATTTGTAGTGGGTACTGGATGGAGACACCCAATTTACTTAGCCTTTATTGAGTCCTGGGCCTCAGAAGTCTTATACTTCATCTATAGAAAAATTTGACCTTATGAAATAATGAAAGCACTAGTAGGTCACCTGAAGTCTATTATTGCATAGGATAATCATGGATGGCATTCTTGGGCATATCAAGATAGAAATTGAGAGAACTTCAAGAGTCCTGCATGATGAGAGGACACAAGATGGAAAGACCGAGTAAGAGGCAAGGACAGAAAGTGCACTTCAGACCACATCTGTGTCTTTGTTTTGAAGATCATGAATAGCCTGGGCTGAATCACAGAGGCAGACAATAGGGAGCCATTGAAGGTTTATTTACAAAATGAACAGTGTTTGCAGACATTCGATTCTGCTGTGGTGGACATAGCGGCACAGACTGCAAGACTTGAGTTCTAAAAATGGATAGGCAGAGGGTATAGTATCTAGCAATGGGATGTATCTCTTAGCACTGGAAAGTGATCTTCTCATCCTTTGCCAGTGGAGAAGAAACAAAGAAAGTGAGCTTCTCATTCTTTGTAAGTGGAGAAGAAACAAACCCCAAAGCCTGCTTAAGGTATGAGAGAGAATGGGGAGAAGCATATTAATTCACAGCGATCTCAGTGTGGAAGCAGCTCTGCAGTTCAATTATGATTTCCTTTAAGACTCACCAGGATGGCATCATTTCTCTCCTAAGGCAAAGAAAATATCTTTACAAACCAGTCTAGATCACTTTTCTTTTTGACGGGGTCTGGGGAGGGGAGGGACAGAGAGGTGGTGCAGTGTATCTTGGACTCTAATGTGAAAGGTGCCCTCCCCAAGGAAGATGTGCATTTGGGGACTGGACCGCCAGGTTCAAAAGAACCCTTTTGCATGAATACAACCCTCTGTCCTTCCAGGGCCTGGCTGTAGTCCCTGCTCCCACCCTCCCTTAACTCTCAGGGATTTCAGCTCCCTGTAGCTACTCTCTGGGATATGAGATGAGGCCCTGTCTTGTCTCGTTCTCATTATAGCATACAAACTGCATGGTCCAAACCAAATCCAGGGTTTGTTTTGAAACTATGGCTCTAACTGGGTAGGAAGAGATATTTACAAGTGTTATTGTTCCTGTCAATCAAATGTCCCATGCTTACAGGAATCATGGCCCTGGGAAGAACTTACCCAAGAGACAATACCCCAAGAGAAAACCAAACCTCCTGGGTTTTAGGGAGAGATATCCTTAATTGAGCTAGCAGAACTCCATTAAGAGGGAGGGAGGATGCAATGGAGCAGAGCTGAGCAGCAGGAATGGAAGACATCTTCCATCCTGCCATGTTTACAACAAGGGGGATTCTCCCTCCACTGAGGAATTGCTTTTGGTTAGCGATTCAAAAAAGAAGAATATAGGTGGTTTAAAATAACCGCTGGTTTAAAACCATTATTATTATTATTTTAACCATTATTAGATGATTTTAAAAGATGAGGCAAGTTAGTGTGAGTTCAGAGCCTAGATCTGGAATCATGCAGAACTTGGTTTTAAGCACCCGCCTTGTGCAGGCTGTTTAACCTCTCAGCTACTCAGTTTCCTCTTTTTAAAAATGTGAGTAATAATAGTGCTTTCCTCACCAAACTGGAGTTGTGTCTAAATGAGATAAATCATGCAAAGAGCTTAGCAGTGGGGGAGCCCAAACTCCTGATGGATCATGGTGTGGATTCCCACGCAAGTCTGTAGCCAGGCTCTGGGCAGCAACCCTGGCAAGACCCTGGGTCTCTGGTTCTGTGGCTTGGCTTTTCAGTCTCCTCCAGGGGCAGCAGATATCCTTTCTCCTGGGCTGAGAGCTGAGTCTTACACCATGTTTACTTTGTCCCATTTGGGATTTTGTGATTACAGGCAGACAGGTAAGCAAATCCCACTTCCTGTGTGGGGAACTTTCTCCCAGTTCAAGCCATATATCAAATGAGTAGTTACTGAGAAATAAGGCAGTTTGGGTCCTGGCAGTGGGAATAGAAAGGAAATGGCAGATTCTGAAGACAGAAGTAATAAGACAATGGGACTTGACAATTGACAAAGAGGGCTATTAAATATGACTGTAGGTTTGGGGATAATAGGATGCCATAGAGAAGAGACCTTGAAGTCAGAGTGCAGAACTATCTATAATATATCGGGAGGAAAAAAGCATGTTCTACATAATTTGCACAAGAAAGATGTTTGATAAACGATAGAGGGACAGATAAGCAGAAATTTCCAGTGGGCAAACAGTGATAAAAGATAGATAATATATACATGCACATAAATCTGTGTGTGTGCATGTGCATGCATGAGGGATGGAGAAAGAGAGGGAGAGGGAGACTTATGTATGTTTTATGTGTGTGTGTGTGTGTGTGTGTGTGTGTTTAGGAGTTATCAGAATAGAAGTGGTATTTAAGACAAGAGAATGGAGGACTTCTTGGAGTGACAGACACATGGGAGTGGAATGTTTAAAGGAAAGGGAAGGCCCACAGTTACATAAGTGGAAGATGAATTGATAAAATGATAGATTTGGAAGGTACCTTGGCAAAAATATAACCCAACTTGTTAACTTGAAAGATAAAGAAATAGAAGTTCAGAGAGCACCAGTGATTTGTCAAGTAGCCCACAACATTCAGAAAATGGGAGATCTGGGGTCTGAACTCAAGTTCTCAGAATCTCAGTTTTGTCCTTTCCCACAGTTTTAAGCTGATGACCAGGAAATGGCTATGTGTTAGGTGAATGTTAATTAACATTGACCAACAGGATGAAATTGGCAATTGTGAACCTTTAAATTGGGATAAAATAAACTTATGAGCCAAGGAATCGTGAGTACTTAAAAAGTGCATAGGTTTTGTCCTTTAACATAGGTCAACAAACACACAAAAAAAGTGAAACCAGAAAAATATCAAATTACACAGAATCTCTTTAGTTGAGGGTAGATTAATGATTTCAAAGGGTGGACAATCATTCCTCTATTTTTTTTTTTTTTTCAGGATAAGGAAGTGGCAGACCAAAATCAGATTCAAAACATTTTATTTCTGCTTGGGTTCATTCTGCTTTATTTTCAACCTAGAATCTTGCATGAAGTTGACCAGAAGAAAAACCATTTTTACTGCCAAATTTCTGGGCCATGTGCTTTGCTTTCATAATTTGCAATGTCTCCATCAAAAAACAATTGATTCTGAAGAGTCAGAAACGTGTGTTGCATGAAAGATTTGTGATTACAGCACCCACTCTCGGGCTCAAAAAACACAAACACTTCTCTAAATGATCCAAACCCCTTCTGAACCTATCATCTTTACTGGTGGCTCGGTTGGTATTTGTACCAAAATTGCCACTTAAACTTGCCCCTTTGGTTCACTGTACTGATCGCACAAGATTGGAGTTAATTATCCACCTCACATTGTATTTCTCTACCAAATATGGAACATGGTAGGGTGGGCACTTGATGGTGAGTGACTGATGTTATTGAGTTTCTTCATTCTCATTTTATTATAGGCTCAAAAAGAGAGTAAAATACACTCATGCTGTGAACTTTTGTGCTTATATTTGGTATCCTTCAGTGCTTCCCACAAGATGGAACCGGGACTTGTCTTTTCTGTCAGCTATATTTCAGGTAATCGTTTTGAGAGGAAAAAGGAGGATCAAGCGTGGTTTTAGAACGAATGTGCTTCTCTCAGAGCTTCAAGTTTCCCCTTGTCTCCGTTCTGCTGTCCACAGTACCTTCCACATCACAGAGGCACAGTGCTGTTGTAATGTAGCCAAGAGCTACCTCTCGGCAGGGGATTTTCCCACACTACCCCTACTTTTCCAATCTGGAAAAATAGATGTTTATTTCATGTCACAAGTTTGAGAATTTTCTAATATTTATATATGTGTCATTCACATTTAAAGTTTTCTCTGCAGCTCTGGTGACTTTCTGAGTTCTAATTTTGTGATCTGGAATCTGACTGTTCGTGCATTTACTATTTGGGGGACCTTGGGAAAGATGTTTAAATCGTGCTTCAGTTTCCTCACATGTAAGATAGGATAATAGTTCCTATCTCATAAAATAGAACTAATATACATAAAGCATTAAGTGCTCAATAAATGTAAGCTATTATTAGTCTCCATTCTTATTCAATTAAAATGCTAACTGGTTGCAGTAGCTATCTAACATTTTCTTCAAAAAGCTAGTTCTTGGTGACTATAGTTAAAAATAATGTATTGTATATGTACTTGAAAATTGCTAAGGGAATAGATCTTATATATTTTCACCACACAAAAAATGAGGTGATGGCTATGTTAGTTGGTTTGATTTAATCACTTAACAATGCAGACACATATCAAAACATTACATTTTATAGCACAAACACAATTTTTGTCAATTAAATCTTAATAATGCTGGGGATGTCTCATCTTGGATTTATTCTGTTTTTCTATTATTAAATTCATTAATTTCTGTTTCACCTAATCATTTTCATTCTTTTTTTGTGTTTGTTTTTATTTTTTGTATTGGGGATTAAATCCAGGGGCACTTAACCACTGAGCTACACCCTCAGCTTGTTTTATTTTTCATTTTGAGACAGGGCCTCACTAAATTGCTGAGGCTGGCTTTGAAAATGCAATCCTCCTGTCTCAGCCTCCCAAACCGCTGGGATTACAGTATGCACTACCTTGTCTGGCTCATTTTTATTCTTGTACTTTTCTTAGGTTTATTTTGTTGCAATTTTAAAATTTCCTCAATTAGTATTCAATTTGTTTATTTCCGTTGTACTTTGTTCAGTATTATGCTTAAAGCTATGGTGTTTTCTCTGTATATGGTTTTACCCAACTTATATATAGTAATTTGATGGTAGCGTAGACACTGTAATTTTAGTTTTGGTTTCAATTTGGAAAAGAATTTCAAATTTTTCAAAAGGTTGAATTTTTTCCTTTTCTATTTTGGTTATTAAATGGTAGGTTATTTTCTTTCTTTCTTTTTTTTTACATAAGAGAATGTAGTCTGCATTATTCCTTATTTTGAAGAGCACGGGAGATTTTTTTGGCACCCAAAATACATTTGGTTTGAAGAAATGTTTCAAAGGAAATAGAAGATGCAATCTGTTTGGATAGGCAATTAAATATTTATATACTAGTGATATTTTCCCCATTCTTTGTGCCATTATTTATGCTTGTAGATATCATTTGTTATATTTATCTCTGATTATATTTCTCTTCCCCTTTTCAGTTACTTGCTATATGTATTTCCCTGTCATATTCCAGTAATTTAAAATTACTTTTGTATTTTACATAGTAAACTATAAAAGCTTTTCATTTACTTGCCTTAAAAAAAATGAAGTGTATATTGACTTCTTGCTGTGAAAGACAGGGAAATTATCCCACTTTTACTTCTTTCTCAGTCACCTACTGGGTTTTGTCCTAGTCTGTTAGTTGTACTATTTAAAATTTTGAAGTTTGTCTTTCAAGTCATTTTATATTATTTTATGTAATTAAATCTCATTTTTAAAGTTAAAAAATTTTTAAATTTGTTTTAATTAGTTATACATGACAGTAGAATGCATTTATGCACTGTGATATACATAGATGGGATATAATTTCTCATTTTTCTAAGTGTACATGTTGCAGAATCATATTGTCATGTAGTACATATATACACACAGTAATAATGTCTGTTTCATTCCACTATCTTTCCCATCCCCACATCCCCTTCCTCCTCCCTCTTCACTTCCCTCTACCTAATCTAAGGTAATGCTATTTTCTCCTAGTGACCCCCATCTTATTGTGAATTAGCATCCACATATTAGAGAAAACATTCGGCCTTTGGTTTTGTGGGATTGGCTTATTTCGCTTAGCATGATATTCTCCAACTCCAACCATTTACTGGCTAATGCCATTTCACCCTTCTTTAAAGCTGAGTAATATTCCATTGAGCATATATAACACATTTTCCTTATCCATTCATCTATTTTGAAGGACACCTAGGTTAGTTCCATAGTCTAGCTCTTGTGAATTGAGCTGCTATAAACATTGATGTGGCTATGTCACTATAGTATGCTGATTTTAAGTCCTTTGGGTATAAACTAAGGAGTGGGATAGCTGGGTCAAATGGTGGTTCCATTCCCAGTTTTCTGAGGAATCTCCATACTGCTTTCCATAGTGGTTGCACCAATTTGCAGTGCCACCAGCAATGTATGAGTGTACATTTTCCCCCACATCCTCGCAAACATTTATTGTTGCCTGTATTCTTGATGATTGCCATTCTGACAGGAGATGAAATCTTAGTGTAGTTTTGATTTGCATTTCTCTAATTGCTAGAGATGTTGAACACTTTTTCATGTTTGTTGATCAATTGTATTTCTTCTTCTGGGAAGTATCTGTTCAGTTCTTTAGCCCATTTATTGATTGGATTATTTGTATTTTTGGTGTAAAGTTTTTTGAGTTCTTTATATATCCTGGAGATTAATGCTTATTGGAGGTGCATGTAGTAAAGATTTTCTCCCAATCTGTTGGCTCTCTTCTCACATTATTGTTTCCTTTGCTGAAAAGAAGCTTTTTAATTTGAATTCATCCCATTTATTGATTCTTGATTTTACTTCTTGTTCTTTAGGAGTCTTGTTAAGGAAGTCAGATCCTAGGTCAATGTAGTGCAGATTTGGGCCTAATTTTTCTTATATTAGGCACAGGGTCTCTGTTCTAGTGCCCAAGCCTTGAATCCACTTTGAGTTGATAATTGTGCAGGGTGAGAGATAGAGATTTAATTGCATTTTGCTACACATGGATTTCCAGTTTTGCCAGCACCATTTGTTGAATAGGCTATCTTTTCTCCAGTGAATGTTTTTGGCACCCTTGTTTAGTATGAGATAACCATATTTAATGTGGGTTTGTGTTTGTGTCCTCTATTCTGTACCATTGGTCTACAAGTCTGTTTTGATGCCAATACCATGCTGTTTTTGTTACTATAGCTCTGTAGTATAGTTTAAGGTCAGGTATTGTGATGCCTCCTGCTTCACTTTTCTTGCTGAGGATTGCTTTAGCTATTCTGGGTCTCTTAATATGTAATTAAATCTCATTTTTAATTTTATATTTCAATGTGTTTATGATTCATAAATAGTTCTTCTATTTTATACTTCTCCATTACCATACTCTTCACAATGGTTCTCTTGGTTGACTGGATTTAGTCAAATATTTTCAAGAAAGGTTCAGTTATTATAATGCCTGAGTCCTTAAATATTTAAGAATTCTTCATTGACCTTCATAAAAGTCAGAATAAAAAATCTTAGGTCACACTTTTGTGCAACATTGAACTGATGTGGAGAATCTGAACACTAGAAGACGACTTGTTTTTTAGTTTTGATTTTTGGCTTGAACTTCTCCAAGGTATGTTCTGATGTTACTTATTCTCATCAATTCTTTTCCTGGGACATGATGTGTTCTCTTTACATGCAGATTTATTTCTTTATTTTTGGAAACTTTTTATCTTTTAATTTTTTTCCTGTGCTAATTGCAGCCTTCTCTACCTATCAGTTTTATGTTGGATCAGCCTTGTCTACCCTCCATCTCTTCTTTTCCATTTGCATTTACTGATTATATCACTGATAAAATATTAGAGGCTTATCAGAGTTTCCCTGCAACCATAGGAAACCTAATAACCCGTGCATGGGAGTCACAAAGTAAGAAATTCAAAATAGGACCTGTGTTTGGAGCTTAAATAATCTCTTCAAGGCAGAGGGATGTGGGGGCTGTGGGCAATATTAGAGGAAGAATAACTGATTTTCAGGGGAGAAAAATGGCATGCAGGATAGACAGAAATCTGCTGCTTCTGGGCTCTAGGTGTGATGTCAACTCTCCTATTTCTTCTTGTGGGTCAATCTTCTGGAGGATCTGACCTTTAGGGAAATTTCAGAGAAAGCCCCTTCCCGCACTTCAGGAGGAATACAAGCATGACAGTTGGGTGGGGAAGGTCAAAAAGACCCAGGTTTTCCTTCAGTTCAAAGCATTTAGCATGCCAAAGCATTATCCTTCATTAGTTTTCATCATAGCACTTATTGCTACTGGCTATCCCATGTCCCCAAACCAACTAGAACAGAAGCTCCCTGAGGAAAGGAAATCTTTTTTTTCCCCCCACCACTGTGCCAACACAGTATTTGGCATATGTAGTTGATGTCAATAAGTACGTGATTGAACTCTACCTTTGTGTCAGAAATTCAGCTTTAGCTGGATATATATTGCTTTTTGCTGTTTCAAATTTTTGAAGCTTGTTTCCTTAGCTCTAGTTTCCTATCTTATTGTGCTGCTTTAGTTCTCTTTTTTCACTGATTCCTTCTCTTTAATTTCTTTTTGGGTACAGGTTATTTGTTGTGGAGGATATTCCACTTCCTAAAGTTTCTTTCAGAATGGGTTCTATGTCTTTTTTATTCTCTGTATTTTTTGTTCTTTTACACAGTTTACAGGCAGTTTCTTTGTTTCTCATGACCAGCACAGCAGCTTTGTGTGAGCAGTAAGTGTGAGTGATCTTCTGAACCTCGTCACACCCAGTCTGAACTCCTTTGTCATTTCCTAGCTGCTTCCAGCCAAGTCCTTCATTTTCAGGCAGTAAGACACAAGTGAAGAATAAGCAGCCCCCAGAATGACAGAAAAAAAATAAAAAAGTACTAGTACAAGAACCAGGCTGGGGATACAGCTCAGTGGCAGAATGCTCTGAAGCCCTGGGTTTGACACCCAGCCCTGCAAAATAACAAAAGGAAACAAAACAAACTCAACTAAGCAGATGGGACATGGGCTGATGGAAAGTCCTACATTTGCTTGCCCACTCCCACTGAGGAGTAAGGGCCAAAAGTCATTTATTTCACATTTTCCTGTACAGCTAGGAGAAGAACAGGGGCAACTTCTGGGAAGAGTGAAAAGCAGTGGGGATAGGGGGTGGGATTTACCCCTAAGGCTGACCATTTCTGTTACAAGTGAAAAACCAAAGTTTACTCTGGTGGAATAACCCATACTGTAAGGCACTGTCCTTGGAAATAGGATATAAGCCCTTGACTAGGGTAGAGTGAATTCAGGTCTAATAATTTCAAACACATTATAGGAAAAAAGGGGGGCGGAAAGTAGTCATCATATCCAGTCATCACTGCCTGTAAAGCCCACCCTTGCATGTAACGAGACATAGGTCTGGAGAACAAGCTCTGGGATCATCTACTGTTCAGCATAACTGGTTTTGGGGGATCCTGGTCACCCTTGCCCCTCTTTGCTTCCCTTCCAGCTGAAAAAATCAAAATGCCCACTTCCAAAAGCATTTCCCTTTCTTGGGGAGCAAGACCATGGCAGTCATGGTTTGTACACTGCACAAGGGTGCCTGAAGGGAAGGCAGCTGAGGGCTGAATCCAGCTTACTCTTAGTCATATGTCCTGGTATGAGGTTCCATCTGCTCAAAGAGGACCCTTTCCTTTGTGCTCACTTAAGCCTGTGTCTACAGGGCTGAGGTCCCCAGAGAGGGTACATTTTCTCTCTGTGGGCTGGCAGTAGTAGCCCTGCTAGAGAATAAAGTGGGATGGTGGTAAGTGGTGTGGAAGAGCTTCCACTCTGGAGGAACAGTTCCCACCTCCCCTTCCTGGATACTGACTCCACACACATCTGATTCTCTCCAGATGCATTAGGTGTTTCAGACTTTGCCTACTACCCCTGTTCTCACCCCTGGACAGCTTCTGGAACACAGAGTACAGGAGTGTTGCCGCCTGAAGCGATGGCCGCTTGAAGCAACGAAGCCGCGGGAAGAAGTTCAGAGGCGAACTGGAAACAAACAGCTTTTTATTTTGATAACTTTTCTCTCTGGCTCTAACAACGACTAACACGCGCCACTCACACCACCAAAATGGCGCTGACCTGATCAGCAATCTCGGCCAAGTCACTCGAGATCCCGGGCCAAGTCCGGTGAGACTACGGAAGGCGACAATGCCCAAATCTCCATGGCCCATAGTCAACCGCAATTTAAGCCATCTCCCCAAACAGGGCTCCTACACAGGAGTCATATGCTAACTCCAGGGGATCTTTTGTCTTCTTGTTGCTTTTCAGACTTTGTGGTATAAAGCTGTGCACTTCCTGTGTTTGAATGCTGCTGGTGTTTTTGCTGATCATTCCTCCTCCATTTTTTTTATTTGTGTTTTTAGTTTGAGATAGAGGGTTTTTATGATCTGACTGTATGCTATTACTGTTACTTCCAACTTCTCCTTGATTTAAGTGGGTTTCTCTGTGCTGCTATAATTGTTTTCAAATTGTGTTGACTCCTGTACTTTCATATGCCATCTATTTAATATGCATGCTCACAGAGGGCGAACAGCATGTGTGAATCTTTTCTTTAATAAGAGTTCTGGTGAAAAGTAAAATGTATTCAGGTGCTCAACAAATGTTTATTGGTGTCCATAAGGCACTACAAGCTTATCACATACCAAAGATGACAGCAAGATGATCCCATGTTCTGATTTTTAAAAATTGAAATATGACTTTTTAGATTTAAATAAAATGGCAGGAAATCTGGAAAACATCATGTTTCTTAAAATGATGCTCTGGAAATATACTTGAATTTGTTATTCAGTCAGGAGTTTCCAACAGACGTTGCTTGTACAATAAACTTACACAGTGAATCTGCCTTTGCGATAGAGGAAGCTTTAAATCAGATTTAAATCTTGTCATGCCTGGATAAATGTGCTAATATTTTCAGTCAGTCTCTAGTGCAGCTGTTAAAACATTTGGGCTCTGCAGACCAAGTGGGACTTCTAAATTTCATATGAGTTCTGTGTTCTAATTCTTATTATTTTTTGCTTTTCTAATTAGAAAACAGCTATTGGCTTCTAGATTAGATGAACATCAAGATTTACTGATCCCAACATATCTTTCAGAACAATAAAATTTGAATTTCATGAAAGCACAAAGTTGATACATATGTTATAGATTCTGTATGCTTTCAGTAGCAGAGGAAAACGTAAAAATTTTGCATATCTAACAGTTAAACAGGAAGCTAACGTTTACTCAGGAAACATACATTTGCAAATGATGTTTGATTTTAATGAAGACAGCAGTCTTCTGGAATTTGTTCAGCTAATCAAAAAAGATTTAATTCTTAAAATAAAATAGAGTTTACTTTCTTTCAAATGTCAACAAATATTAAATAATTCAAGGTTCTTTTATTTCTAGTTTCTCCAGTTATGAAGTGTCAGACCACAATTTCTCTCTTCACGCTTATGTTTTTTTCTCTTTTTAATGCTTAAGTTTTGTAAACTAGTTTCATCATCCAGGACCATCTTTTCATAAATTCTTTTAACATATTGAGTCAATAATTTAATTCTCTTTGGCAAAGATGACAAGGACGTCATCCCCTTAAGATGTTCTACAGGTCAAATTTTATATCATTCTCTTCCATTTTGCCAACTAATGCACATGCAATTTCTTATGACAGACCTAGGCACTTCCTTAGGTACTGTACCTCAAAGTTATGAGAAATATGACCAACTCTTCAGATTTTCCCATGTGTTCACATACCTGGTTATTTGATATCTACTGACTTGCTACAAAAATTACCTGTCCTTTCTTAATCTTTTCAAGACTCTACAAATGGGTTGCATGTTTGATGTAACAAATCTGATTTCTCAGGAGGAAACATCTAAGACTGATCAGAAAAATCTCTTTGGGGCCAGGGCTCAACTTAGCTGCTGTGTAACATTATGGAAGAATATAAATTCATAAAATTTTAACATTTAGACTACTTTCTATTTTTATTAATGTTGTTAAGTAAATTTGGTAGCAAAATATATGTAATGGGTACCAAAGGTCCTTTTTCATTCCATGTTGAAAGAGTTTAAATGAAAATATTCAGGAGTATTAAAATCAATATTGTGAACCTGAACAAAGAATGTGCCCAGATACGTTTATTAATTCAGAAATAAAATTTAATGACTTTTACTTTGACAAGGCTGATAGTCCTAAATTTAACATACTTTTGAACAATCCTACACATGTTCTATTTTTAACAGGAGTTCATAGAAATGTTTGGTAAAGTATAGATTTATTACATAATGTTTTAGTTCAAATATATTTGTGTCTTAACACAAATGTAAAACTAGTCATGTTTATAGAGTAAAAATTGTACACTGTATACTGAAATATTAATATGCATTTGCTGAAAAATAAAGTATCGGCTGGCTATTTTTGCTTTACTGATGTGTATTAACATCTTTTTCTAACATGACAAGGCCACAGAGGAAATGTTCACCATTCTTCCAGTACATTTTGATTCCCAGTAAGCAGTACTAGTTGGCAGATTCATTTTAATGGCAGGAAGGTGAGAATTCAGTTGAAAGAGCAAAGATTCATTTTGATGAGCTATATGATCATAAAACATGCAGTGTTTCAATTCATAACCTATTTCTATCGTCTAGTGAAGGCTGTCATTATAGTTGGCATATTCATGAAAACTTTTCTTTCATTTGATTAAAAGCATTTCGTACCATTAGATTGGCAATGACATGCAAAGGTCAAAGGTATGGCAATCACCTCACCAGCACCATCAGGTCAGACGTTAACCACTACCTTGATAGAGGTGCAACACAAAGCTTAACACACTTCCAAAAATGTGTCTCAATAGAGACTTTTACACCTTCCTCACTAGCTAACCAGACACGAGTCGTCATTGCTTGGCTTGACTTCTCCTTCCAGCAGCAAATTCATTACAACCTTTGTCAAATAGCTGCATGTTCCTCTTTTTCCCAGGGGGGGAGTGTTGTAAAAAGAAGTCATGTCATCCTACAAAGGAAAACAGTAAGCAAGTTGTTTGATTTTTTTATGTGTAAAGAGTTGACAGGTAAAATCAGTGTCAGCCTACAGGGAAAAATAAATTCACTGAAAGATTTCCTCATGGAAAATATGAGTTTCCCAAGCTTTTCTTTCATTTTCCTGAGGCATCTACTCAGCATATAAAATAGACATTTTTAGTATTCTCTACTTTGCTGACAATTTTTATTTACTTAGGGAACCATTTCACAGATGAGCATAAAATATTAAACAGAGAACCTAGAAGGGACTAAATTAGGCAATACATAGCACCAATGTAGCCTGTTCCGCATTTCCATCTTCCTCAGAATTTAATTTTACAGCCTTCTGGAATCAATGGCTGCTCCCTAGTAAAACACATTTTAATTGTCAACTATGTAAAGAAAATTCATCTCTCTTTAGATTTCTTTTTTGTCAAAACTTCATAGCTGAATTGACTAGTAGTTAAAAATTGACATTAATTCCTCAAATAAATCAGACTACCTCTCAAGTATTCTATTTTGCACTCTGTGAATCTGTTTTGTATATTAAATGATAAAAGATTAGGGATATTTTACAGAATTGAGACAATGAAAAAAGTCTACAAAAATCTGTTTTCTTTACTTACTTGTTTTTCAATTTCTTTTACTCGACACTCATCTTTTTGAAATTCATGAAATGCTTCTTTCACCAGTCTGTCTAGATCTACTTTGTCTTGAAATTCCAGCTCAGGGTTTCTTTCCAGTACAATAGATACAACCATTAGTAACTAGAAGAGACAGACATTGAAAACCAATTACATGAACCATAATAACGACCGAATCTGGACATGTTTTCACTCTTGAAAACATGATGGATGATTCTAGCATTCCACAGTGTATTCTGAATGATAAATCAGAGGCATAAAGATCACCTATAGATCTTAATTTTGAAAATTAGTATAAGTTCCATTTGGAAACTGGACATTTTTTCCATCATATTTATCTCTCTAGCCATATATATATATATATATATATATATACTTTAAAAAATTTAATACTTTTTTTTTTTTTTTTTAAATGATGCTCCTATGGGCTGGGATTGTGGCTCAGCGGTAGAGCGCTCGCCTAGCATGTGCGCGGCCCAGGTTCGATCCTCAGCACCACGTAAAGAATAAATACATTGTGTACAACTAAAAAGAACAAATAAATAAATATTTAAGAAAAATGATGCTCCTAACATTGTATAGTATGAGGGGCTCTATTTACCAAAAGTGTCTGAACTCTTTTGGGCCTTTGGGCATAAATCCTTGTTGGCAATATATCAAATACAATGTCCAGTGGAGCAGGGCTGCCAGGGAAGAGGTGGCAGGGTACAAAGCCAGAGAAGGCAGATGGGTTCAGTGAAGACTCTAGAACTAGGTTTGGGATCAAATGACTTAGAGCCCACTGCCTCAAAATGAGAGTAAGTCTGTGATGCTAGGGAAGTTTCTCAGGGGATGGTCATATGTATGTATGTAATACAATATTTTTTAAAAATACACTTAACTCTGATCTTTTTATGATAAGTATTATATCTCAGTTTAATGCATCACCCTATTGTTTGGTCATTTCAGACACTTATCTCAAGAAGTTACATTTATTTTAAATGTCGAACTCTTAAAATTTGCAAAATTTTAATGCAAAAATTAGTATGCAGTGACTGTTAAAGACTTCCTGATGGCTTTTATGGTATCTACTTGGTAAAATGAACAGGAAACAGACCCCTTCATTCTCAATTTGGGAATCTTACTGAGTATATTTTATCTAAATACTTCCTAAGCAGAACCCAAAAGAACCAAAGGAAACACTTTCAGTTAAAATCCAGGATCACAGCCGGGCGCGGTGGCGCACGCCTGTAATCCCAGCACTTTGGGAGGCTGAGGCAGGAGGATCGCGAGTTCAAAGCCAGCCTCAGCAATGGCGAGGCACTTAGCAACTCAGTGAGACCCTGTCTCTAAATAAAATACAAAAAAGGTCTGGGGATGTGACCCAGTGGTCGAGTGCCCCTGAGTTCAATCCCCGGTACCACAAAAAAAAAAAAAAAAAAAAAAAAAAAAATCCAGGATCACAATGTAGAAGACTAATGGGGCAGGGCTTCAGCTAGGAGAATATAAGGTTTTGCTACAGTTTTAAAGAACAATTTCTTCTGCAAATGGAATGATGTGACTTTGGTTAACATGAAGAACCTCTATGTCCATTGTGTGTCCCAGATGCTGGTACTATATATGGAAGATTAAAGTCACAGTACAGGGAAGGCATTCACCCTTCTAATACTCCATCTTTTCCTGACTCTAGTCTTTGCCTCATTCTTGAATGCTATGGAACTGATTGCTAATGCTGCTCTATATCCTAGGACATTGGAGATGAGGCCAAATCTCACTCAGCTCTGACTACTATAGAAATGCTGTATTGTAGGAGATTTCACATCCCATGAGTTTAACACTCACTGATGGCTATTATATCAGTAAAGACATATTACCTACCTTTAAGAAACACAAGTCTGATAGAGACAGTCCCAGAGTAAGAGACAAAATGAGGATGAAGTATGTATTAAATCCATCACTTGGGAGATTCACTATGTATTTGATATAATATTTTAA
Source organism: Tamias sibiricus (assembly GCA_025594165.1). Taxonomy (NCBI): domain Eukaryota; kingdom Metazoa; phylum Chordata; class Mammalia; order Rodentia; family Sciuridae; genus Tamias; species Tamias sibiricus. The sequence continues at coordinate 37,554,641 of CM046672.1, forward strand.
GGTGACAAAAGAGCACATGTATGCACACGTGTGCACATGCCTATCTATTTTTGCATTTTACTCTATATGAAACAATGATGATACTGCACACAATTACGTCTTCATTTCACAGAGACGTTTGGAAAGTTCTTCTTCAAAAGATTAACAGCAATGATCTCTTGCTCATGGGCTTGGGGGATGTTTTGTTTCCTTTTCTATAATTTTCTGAACTGTTGAAATGTTCTATCATAGTAGTATATTATTTTTGTAAATAGAAATAACTGAAAACAAAATGTACAGGAAAAGATGACTTCTCTACTTCTTTATGACATTGCTGATGTGCTTGCTGTTGAAGGGGAAGGGTGCAGTTGAAAGGCTGGGCTGCCAGTCTTCCTACTGTGGAAGAGCCAGAGGTGTTTTGTGTGCCTCAGCTTGGGTCAAGGATGGCCACCTTCTTATTACGTGGAAGAGTGTGGAGTTAGGTGAGGAATTAAGTTCTTGGTCTTTGGGCAGTTTTCCTATACTGGTTTTCAGGGAGTAGAAGAAAGCACATTTTCAGCAACCTACATTTTAAAATACAAACCTCCACAATGATCTGTCTGTACTTTGGCTGGTCAATATTTCCCAACATGTCTTCAACAAGGAGAGAAAAATTCATCTCATACATGGTCATATCTGACAGGGTTGGTTGCTGAAAAAAACAACTCTACATTAACATGCTGAATGTTATACTTTGGTTTTCATTTAATAGAATAATTTCATTTTCTAATCAATAATCTTTTTCAGTTTTCTATACAACCTTAGAGAGCATTTTCAGCTCTATAACTGGATTTTATATATGTCAGACTACCGAAGCCAACAAGCTGACTATTGTGATAAATTAAGCCTTCCATTTTTAGTAGGTGTCTTCACTATGTTAATGTTTTCAGGGGGAAAGGACTATATTAGAAAGCTACTTGAATATGCAGAGGGAACAGCCAAAAATGAGACAACAAACAGAGTACATATTGCTTTCAGAATTAACACAAGAAGTTATGCTTGCTGTCAGACTTCAACATGTAAGTCACTTGCTATTGAATTTACATCATTTCTATGGCAGGTCCTTTCTGAGGCCACAGCATAAAAATGCATATAAATAAGCAAAAACAATATTATGTGCAGAAATGGCAAGGAAATAGAAATAGAGCAAAACCAAAGAATTTTCTCTACTCTAACCTTTATCTTTAATTTAAAACAAGAATCCTGTACAATATTATATTCATTTTTCACAAAACAAATGAAAGCAGGAAATAAACTCAAATCCAAATCCAAATCTGTGCATGGTAGGTAAACCTCAAAGGATGGGATGGAAGGATCTAAATGTTAGCTATGTGTGGTACAAAACAGATGGAGTCACTAGAATTATTACTAGAGATGCAGAGAAGATGAGACATACCCATTTACCTTTACCTCAATAATAATGTGTATCTACTTGATATTTAACATGGGGCTAAGGGACCCTGATTCTCCTCTTGCAATCAAGTGACAGCAAAGTTGTTCAGTGTGGTGTAAAAATTAATGATTTAGCCGTATATGCAATACATTCATTATACTACATAGTCAATACAATCCAATATATTGTTAATATTTACCGGCAGTATTCAATTTTTGAAAAATGAAGCCTGGTTGCCAAATATAGGTATTTTAATTGTTTAGATGTCTAACAATGGGATTAATAGGGGTGCAGAAGGAAAGGAAGTTCTTTTTATGGTTTCACATTAATTTCCTCTTAATGTATCTCATTTAAAAGCCAACTTAGCTACTATGCAACTATAACGAAGTGTAGAAAAAAGATAACTGCGCTTTTCTTATTTCCTACTCTACTGAAAGGATTCAGGGAAAGTCAGGTAGCAGAGGAGTTAAGAGAAAAGGCTCAGAAGCCTGCCTGCCAGAGGTCACACCTTAAGTTAGCTACTTACTAGATGTGTGACCTTGGGAAAATCATTTAGCTGTGCTTCAGTTTCCTCATCTGTCAAACTAGAATAATACAGTACATTTCTTACAAAATTGTCAGGAGTAAATGAGCATTTGCAAAGTGTTTGCAGCATAAAATATTTAACTTGCATTTATTGTTGTTATTGTTAGCAAACAGAGGATACTAAACATAAGTGATCCAGGCTACCATGAAATCTGTTAAATTAATCTAATGGAGGCTGATACAGGTTGCTAACAACAGGTTGTAATAGTGCATTGCCAAGGTGTGTAGAGAGGAGGCTTAGCGGAGGCAGCAGGAAGTCAATAACAGAGGCTTTGTCTCTGCTCCCAGGAAACAGTGCTGTTCAGAGCAGCAATCACCTAGGGAAGGGCTAAGACACTTATATTGGCAACCAAATAAACCATTCACAGTCCTAAAATAGTATAAAAATATTTTTTAAAAGCTTTTACTCATTTTTTTTTGAATTAGAAATGTGTGTTCACATAGTTAAAATTTTGAAAGGTTAAAAAGGTTTTGGTGCAAAGCCCATACCATCTCCCTAAACACACAGTTCCTCTTCTGAAAGAAAAGAATGCTACCAATTTCTTGTGAGTCCTTCCAGAGATACACTTATATATATACATAAGCAAAATGAGTGTGGGTGTGTATTTGAACATACTTTTTTATTTTATTTTTTGTAAAAAGAACTACATCATAACTAATTCAATTAAAATTTCAACAGTAGAAATAAGTACAGTATTTCTGCTTCTGTGCATAAGAAGAATGACTTAGATGCCAGAATAAAGTAAATAAAATAATCATATCAAAGAAGCAGACCAGTACATATAACTTGGGAAACCATACTCAGGAGAGGACACACATTCATCTGGACCACAGGTAAGTTACAACTCAAGAAAAATAAGTGGTTATCTGTCCAATGACTTAAAAAAAGTGACTGCATTTTTCACATTCCATGTAATGCCTAAGTAGTGATTTCCTTCTTAGGCCTGTTCTGGTTCTGCCTTTTCAATGTATGCTTTACTGCTTATGAAGTCCCCAGCACAGGCCCACCACCACCTGGTGGTGACGGGGTACTCCTACATAAAGTCAAGTCAGTACAAGTAATATATTAAACTTAATAAATTAAGTGATATAAGTAAACAAAGAAAGGGCAGCTTGCTCAGCAATAGGTTTGGTAATGTGGTACCTCTAACGACAGCCTCCTTGAAACATAGGAAATATGACAATACAAAAAATATTAATTAAATACAACTGCTTAGCAATTTGGTAAAGAAAGCTTTTTTATGATTAGAGGGACACAAAAATTAAAAAATAAAAGTAAATAAGATTGGGGAAAATATTTCCATTCTAGTTGATTAGACTTCTTATTTTCTAATTTTCATCTCTCTAGGTATCTGGACATCCCTTCTTTGAATGCTCTCAGAACACAGAAAAGTAGAAGTTATTTGCCACACAGAAAGGGAAAGAACCCTTGTTTCTTTATATGTCCTTTTCCCTGACAACACAGTGGGGCTTTACCTGTGGCAAATGCTTCCCAGCTACAATGATGCCATTGGGCGTGCGCTCCAAGATCTGCCACACTCGATCATAGAACCCAGGGGGAGTTCTATTCAAAGACCCATCGATCTGACGTCTGTTCAACCAACACCTGTAGACCAAAGGAAATTGCTTCAGAGTTGAAAAACAAGCTTGTTCTGGTAGAAAGCAGAGCTTTCCATATGGATTAACTGCTTCAATAGGGTGAGCAATAAAAGCCAAAACCCATCAATGATGAATATTTGCCATGTGTTACAGAGGTTAGTAAATATTTCATACTCATAACAGAGCTTGCAGGAGAGGAGGAAATCTCCAAGATTTTAAAAAATTTAATAGGCAAAACGATATTCTCTAGTAAGCTATGAGATGCTCACTACATTATCAAATGGTTTTCTAATACATAAAGCAGCTCCATTTAAAAACACAGCAAAGCAAAGTAAAACAAAACAAAACAGTAACAAACACAGCAGCAACCACTTTCACAATAACTTTATATGGTTCTCACATAATGGCAAAATGTAAACTCCATGAAAGCATGGGAATCATGTAACTTGATCATTCCTATACATTTCTCCCAGAAGTGTGCTTAATAAACACTTGATAAGCAAATGAATAAAGGAAAAAATAGTATTATATGCATAATGAAATTACCTTATTTAAAATCTTATGAAGGTTTGTTATTTAAATATGGCTAAAATCTCAGTGCCAAAAAACCAGATATAAAATCTTATGTGTCATAATAATCAGAACTTAGTGATAAGCTAAAATTCTAGATCTTTTATTTTCATGGATAAGTCTTAAGTCTTAAAGATACAGCATTTATAAACTGCTAGATGTAGAATTTGCATAATTTCTAAAGAATACACAGTAGTGTATATTCCTTCAAAAGCAGAAGATAGGAACAGATATGTGTGTGTGTGTGTGTGTGTGTGTGTGTGTATACATATACACACACATCTATATATATTTTTACATTTGGTATTTAAAAGGCAGCAGAGTAAAATGTGTCATCAATTACATGGAAGGTGTGATTGACATTATTTCTAGGTATAAAAATAGCAATGGAGGGTATAGTAAATGAAAAAGACATTTTTGCTCTTGAAAAAGAGGTCCAGTGAAAATTGATAACTACATAGGTGAAAAAAAAAAGGCATTGGGGTTTTTTTTGAATGTATGAAGTTTCTTTTATTAGACCAAACTTCTTGTATTGCTAGGTTTTCAGTGTTTTGCTAAAGTGAAGAAGCCCAAAGGTCTTAGGAGTCCCTTGGTGATGTTTTACTTCAAAGAACTGCCCCATACACTTCATTTTCCCACTTATTTCTTCTGTTTGTTAAAAAAAAAAAAAAAAAAAAAAAGACATTTTCAGAGATCTATGAAGTCATGATGAATATTTTAAAAAGGAGAGTTTTCTAGAACATAAAAAGAAATATGAAAATACAATGGAGGTGGAGAATTATTTTAGAAGACTTCTGCTGTATTTGTATTTTGAAAAATTTTAGACTTAAAAAAAGTCATAAAAATATTTCATAAAGTTTCTCTATACTCTTCGCTTAGCTTTCCCTGCTCTTATTATCTTATACAGCTACAGTACAATTATTGAAACCAGAAAATGAACAGCAACACAACAATATTAACTAATCTATGGTACGTATTCAAATTTTTATCATGAATGTTCTTGTTTTGGTCCAGGATCCAATCTGGGACCCCACATGGCATTTAGTTTCCTTGTTTCTCAGGTTCCTCTAATTCATGACTTAGAGGATGTACCTCAATTTGGGTTTTTCTGATGTTTTCTTATGAGCAGACTGAAATTACTCATTTTTGGCAGGAATATTCAGAAGTGATATTCTGTCCTTTTCAATACATCATAGCAAGAGGTATGTGATACTGGTATGTCTTATTACTAGTCATACTAATCTTAACCACTGGGTTTCTCTACTGTAAAGCAACTCTTTTATTTTTATTTGTAATTAAATCTGCAAATTTGCTATTCCCATATTGCTTCTATTCAATGATAGTTTTTGCTTAATGATGACTTTGTTGTCCATCATTGTAATTAGGATTCTGCTTGAAGGAGAGTCCCTTCATTCACATTTACTTATCACCATGGACTAATGGATATCTATTCTATGGGTTAAATCCAACACTATCATTATTTATTGTGTTGCTCCAATTGTCCTAGCTGTGGTGATGGGGCCTCCTTCTTGTTGTTTCCAGTGTCTACCTGACATATTTCTCTCATATTTTGAGATTTCCTTACTTTCTGGAACAAGATACTGCAGGCTAATCTTGTATTTTTCCTTTCTGCCCTGGATTCAACCATTTTTCTATGGAATGATGTTTCTTTTTATTAAATAATGGCATTTAGAAAGTAACATCTGGGATCTGGGTTTGCACACTACTATTGGGGTTTCATTGTTTCTAGGTTACTCAATAGATAGATCTAGGAAGTATATAGATACACATATGCATATACACATAGATATACATATCCACATTTCTTTATCAGTCTGTATAAAAGCCATGAATTAGTACTGACACTATCAATTCCAATTCAACACCTACCTTCCCTTCTTTTCTCTATTTGTAACTATTGTTTTTAACTAAGAAATATGGTTCTTATTATTCATAATATTTTTACTTGTTTATTCAATCCTAATAGATACATAAAGTAATTTCAGAATTGCCAATTCACACATCTGTGAGAAAAAATTATTAACTAGATTACAATATTTTGGTGCGGGTTTTTTTTTTTTCTTTAGCCTTACAGTATCAAAGCAATGTTTTCCAAAAGTTCTTAATTCTTTTCTTCCTCATTCTCTCAGTGTGGTAATATTATTAATTTGTAATATAGTTAGGCTCATTTATTACTGTCTGTATTCTATTTTGGATTCCTTTCACATCTGGACTAATATTAATTCATTATTTGTTATTGTTGTTTAAGTCAGAGCTATACACTGAGGTACACTTAGGGAAGTATTACTCTTTCTCTCATCCTCTACCTATTTTCTATTCCTTTTATCCTGCTCCTGCCTATTTCCTGAAGGTAACCAATCCCATTAGTTTCTGAGTTATCCTTCCTACCTTTCTTCTGTACAAATGAATAGGTACACATATATTTTTGTATCTCTTCTTTCTTACATGAAGAATAGACTATAAATATTCTTTTATACTTTACTATTCCAATTTAACAATAAATTCTAGAAATCACCCCATAAGTCCATAGAAACCACACTCATTCTTCTTCATAGGTGCAGAGTACTGTTATATGGACACACCACAGTTTATTTAAATAATTTCCTATGTGTGTGGGCAGTTATGTTATTGGAATTCCAAAATCTTCAATTATAAACAATAATGGATTAACCCCATTAAGACCTAAGTTTCCAATTCTGCAAATATTTTAACAAAACTGACAGAGGTACATTAAGATAGCTTGGAAATCACAACCTGGAGTTTATATATCCCTTAGATATATTTTTCTCTCTCTTTCTCTCTCTCTATATATATACATTATATATAATATTTGCACATATATATGTGTGTGTGTGTGTGCAAATAGTCTAATCATTCAATTATTTTCTCAAAAGACCAGAACTCTAAAAACATACTATTTATTTCAAAGTGACCATAAGTGTTATATTTGTTGTTCAATTTAAGTTCTTTGTAAGTGTCCTGTACATAGGATAAGGTGACATAAAGGGTTAATGAATAATCTTGTGCACATTTTTCATATTGTTGGAGGCATGGTTTCATGGTTTCAGAGAGATTCCTAAAAGGCTTGCTGTGTCAAAGGACAAATGCGTTTTTTCTTTTTTTGTAGATTCTTTTTTGTAGATGTTGTTAAATTCTCACCCAGAAGGGCTGCACCCATCAGTTACATATGAGAGTGCCTGTTTCCCACAACCTTACCAAATATTTCTTATACACTTTTTAACTTCTGCCAGTGTGAAAGATGAAAAATGGTTCTATATGTTTTAATTTAAATTGATGTAATTATGTTAGTTTTAATATATTCCCAAATACATAAAGGCCATTTTCATATGTTTTAAATAAAATAAATTGATAAGTTTTTTTATTCCCCCATCTTTTTCCTTGGGGTTTTGGTTGTCTCTCAATTTTTAAGAATTCATAGCTATTTGTTTTTTTATAGCATATATTTTTTCCAATTTCTCAGCAGTCTCTTGACATTATTTTTTACCATGCAAAATGTTCTTAATATATAGTTTTTATATAGTTTTATAATTTTTCCTTTTGTTGCCCTTGGGTTGATTCATAGTTAGAAAGTCTTTTCCATACCAAAGTTAAAAAGAAATTTACTGAGGCATTCCTTTAGTTTTTGTATAATTTCCATTTTTATATTTAGATCTCTAATATATTTGAAGTTGATTCCTGTATAAAGTACTTGATTTTACCCTTTTGCAAATGACTATCTAGTTGTCTTAATGTTATTTATTTTAAAAAGTCCATCCTTGATCCAGTGATTTGAGATGTCACATTTATCATGGACTAAAATTCTAAACTGTACTTGGGGGGTCTATTTCTGGACTTTCTATTCTCTTCAACAGATCTATTTGTGCGTAAATATCACACTGTTTTAATTATAGAAGCTTTCTAGTATGTTTTAATGCCTTAGGGCAAGTCTTTTATGTTATTCTGTTCTTTTTTTTTGCATGTTAGTTTTCCCATACTAAGTTCAGTATTAACTTGTCTAATTCCATAAAACAGTTTGTTGGAATGTTGCTGGAAATGCACTAAATTTACAACTGACATCTTCATAATGTTGACTGTTCTATAACAAGGATGCCTTTCCATTGGTTCAAATGTACCTTTGTAGAAGACCCCCCCCCACTTTTTTTTTTTTTTTTTTTTTTACAAATCTCAAGCAGAATTAATTCTAGGCATATAACAATATAACAACATCACATTGGAAAATGCTAGGCATTGATATGCTCAATAAATACTGGCCTAAATAATTACATTAAAGTTCTTTCTGGAATTAAAAAAATTTTTCTTAAATCCAATGCAATGCAATCTAAAAATATTTGTTTTGTTTTTATTCAAAGGCTAGCACAAGTTAAAAACATGAAAGGAGTTATCCCTGAAGCTTACAGTCTATTTAGGGAGACAGAGTTACAGGCAACATGTTTAAGTAATGTTACCAAAACCAATCCCTTCTGCCAAAATGTTGGGAAGAGATACTGAGTGCTATGAAGGTTCAGAAAGGGAATTGACTAGGGTGGTATGAAGTGCTACGTTTTGCACAGAATAAAAAAATGAAGAAATACTTATAAACTATATCCAAAAGAAGTATAAAATTCAAATCAACACAAAATCACAAAGACTGACATTTTCATTAGTCTGTTTATCTACTCCATCTAGAAAGGTGGCCTCTGATACTCTGCTGCATTTTATTTCTAATTAACAGTTTTTATTATTTTAACATATATATCAAATTAAAAATTAGAATGTTTCTGTAAATCCAGAGTGTCCTATATGTAATAAAGGGTCCTTGTTACCTTCCATTCTGTTGAGGCTGGAGAATATCTAACAGAAGTTGTTTAACTTCACTAGGTGACAGCTGATATAAGTCTATGGCTGGCTTGTCTCCACCACGGATCTGTAGTTCATACTCCATAGCATGGATGATCCACCTGAAATAAAGCAGGGGAAGCAGGAATCAATAACTCTTAAAATAAAATCACCTTGTGCTCCTCTTAGTAATGCCCTTAATAGCACTGACCCATTCAAGGGGGATGAAGAAAAGGCCATTTGAATTTCCTGAACCATTGATATAATTACTTCCATTAAGATTGTGTGACATGATCAGACTGTTAAAAATGAGTCCTGTTCTTGCACATGTAGTTATATTATAAAGCATGAAAATGGGTTTAAAGTACCTAGATTCTTACCAAGTAAGATTTTTATCAGTGTAATATGATAGCATACTATACACAAATAGCTGCCACACTGTGTTTTCTTAACACTAGATATATGCAAGAAATAAATGGGACATAAATAATGCATTTTAAGAAATGGGTTGCGATGTATGCTATTATATAAACATTCTTTCCCCAAGAATAACAGGCATTTAAAAAAAATATATATATATATATTTAAAAATATAAATTTCTTTTACTTTGCAGTTATTCCTTTGGGATGGAAAGGGATAGAAGAAAAATACCTGCCTTTGAAATACAAGGATGCAATTAGTTATAACTTAATTATAGTACCATATTTGAGAATGTATTTAACCAATAGGTTTCAGAAAGGCTAAAATATTTAATTATTTCATGTGTAATTTTATTTTTTAAGTTAGCTTTTAAAAAGCATTTCTGCAGTTTCATCTCATTTCTTTTATGTACTGTATTCTTATGAAAGAGAACTCAAATAAACTAGTTATGAAAACCAAAGAAACTCTGGAAATAAAACTGTGCCTTAGGGAACCAGAATTCTATACACTATTAGGAAAAGCCAGGGAATTACTTTTACACAGCAGATTCCTATGCTTTGCCCTTAAATCTTTTGGTAAACAATGAATAACAGGGATAATGCACCCCTAGTATGTGGAAATAATCTGCTTTCATTCTCCTATGCTGCTTGTTTCTCAAAGGTGGGGCCACAAGACAGCCCCTCAGGGGAAATGATTATGTACAGCATGAAGATTTAGAGTGGTCAAATTACTGCACACAGATATAGCATTATCTTTCTCTTGCAATACTTCCTTGAAAGACAAGCCCACAAGGCTATTGCAGGTATAGTGATGAAAAAGAGGTCCTTCTTTCTGCTAAGGCTGGTTTGAAAAACAGTGGTGATGCACCCTTATGAGATAACTTTCATGTCTGGGTGCAGCAGATGGAAGAAAAAAATGTTAAAATGTTCCCAGGTGAGCCAGAGGACCTCAACCAGCCATACTGCCCTGCCTGCTGGACCATTCACAGTGTTTCAGTTCTGCAACTGTTTCAATCTCCATCTTCATAGACAATTCCACCATCATAGAACAAAGACAACTCTTTGTTCTTCGCATTTTCTCCCCTATTCTTTGTTGTTATAATTTCTGGAAGTTAGAATTTAGAACACCAGTCAACAACAGAGTATATGTTGCAAAACACTGAACTAGATTACAGGGGTACAGAAGATATGCAAGGATTGCTGTAGTTTGGATCTGAAATGTCTCTCAAAGGACCATGTGTTAAAAGCTTAGGCTTCAGGTTGAAGATATTAGGAGGTGGTGGAAAGTTAAAGAGGTAGGGACTAGCAGGAAGTCTTCCAATCATTAGGGGGTATGCCCTTAAGGGAAACAGTGGAACCCCTTTTTCTTTCTGTTGATTCCCAGCATAAGATAAATAGGCTTTGCTCTGCAACATGCTGCTGCTATGATGTGCTGACTGCCACAGGCCTAAAAAGAACAGGGCCACAGTTGATTGGGGACTGAAACCTCCAAAACTGTGAGCCAAATAAACCTTTTCTCTTTATAAGTTGATTATCTTAGGTATTTTATTAAGTAACAGAAAGCTAACATAAGAATGGAACATAATGATTTATTAAAATCATTACAAGTACTGTTTATATGATATAATAAGTATGTAATAGTTGTTCATAAATGAGAGCAATAAAAAAATGAAATATCTGCAAAACAACAAAAAAGTTATTTTGAGAGTCCCTTGATATTTAGGCAAAAACTAAAAAGGTAAAAGAAGGTTTTCCACTGATTTTCCTCTAATCAATTGAAAAGAAAAACTGGAATAAGTCCATATTATTGGCAAAGACTAGGATTTTTTTTTTTTTTTGCTTCTTCATCCTCATTGTTATTGACTATATTTAACCAAAGTATTACATAAGTATAAGGGATACAATAACAATTATTTTAGATGCATATAAAATTAGTTGTTAAACAAAAACAATGTAGTTACAATAAACTACTCAATGGACTTCTTCTCTTTTTTCTTTTTGGTACTGGGGATTGAACTCAGGGGCACTCAACCACTGGGCCACATCCCCAGCCCTTTTTTGTATTTTATTAGAGACAGGGTCTCACTGAGTTGCTAAGTGCCTTGCCATTGCTGAGGCTGGCTTTAACTTGCGATCCTCCTGCCTCAGCCTCCCAAGTGCTGGGATTACAGGCGTGTGCCATTGCGCCTGGCAATGGACTTCTTTAAATAAAAAATTATATTTCTGTTTTATAGTCTAGACATAGTATTGTCTTCTACTTATTACTTTATTTATTTTTATTATATTGTATTTCATTCTCTATTAAAGACTTAAATTTTACATTTATGACAGCTTAGAATAATGGAAGAAATACTGAGTTTAAAAATTGAAATTTCTGTCTTTTAGTCTCCTCAAATAGTCAATGGAATGAAAAGGAAAGTGGGGAAAGGAGGTACTGTTCTAGACTAAAACTTTGGAGGGATAACCACCGGTGCCATGTGTGGGTCATGTTTTAGATCTGGATTCAGAACAGACCAACTGTGGCTTGGGGGCATAGCAGCAAAGCATTTGCCTTGAATGTGCAAGGCCCTAGGTTTTGAACCTTGTATTGCAAAACAACAAAACATAACAGATCAACTGTAAGAAGTCATTTTGGGGGCAATGAGAATTGGGAATTTGGCAATATTAAGGAATTATTGCTAACTTTGTTGAGTACGATAAGGATGCTATGATTATTAAAACTATTCATTTTAAAGAAATACACATTTACTAAAATATTCAGGGGTAAAAGTCAAAGTGTCTACTTCTTGCTTTATAATACATGTAACAACAATAACAAAAAAGATACAGTAAATATAGCAAATGCAAACCACTAACAATTGCTTATACCCACTTAAATAATGGGTATATGGAAACTTACCAAATAATTCTACTGTTACACATTCAAACTCTTTCATAATGAAAAGCCAAAACAATAAAAACAGACACAAATACTAATTCTGTCACTTGCCAACTATGCTCCATTGGGCAAGTGATTTTTCAAATGGGAATACTAATATTAACCCATGTAACTCATTTTATGAAACTATTTTGAGGAATAAAGCAATGTATATTAAAAGGCTTTTGAAATTCAAAAGTCATTAAAATGTTAGCAAAATCCTATTATGATTTCTCAGACTCAAGTTAGAGGAATCTGTTATAAATTTTAAATTTAAGTCTTGGAGTTACATAAGCAAGTGCCACATCCAGTTAACTTTCAGAAGTTTTAAAATAAACAACATTTTCATTTTTAAAAGGCTTACTTTATAAAGCCCTCTACTAAGTTGAGTTACTAAAACTAAACATAGTCTATCATACCTATTTTTTTAAGCTTTAAAATTTATTGAAATTCAGGCTTAGCATTTAACAGTTTAATACAGTATTGTTTTGATTATTTTCTAGCTAGTATTTTTGCCCACTTTACATGATTTCTGGGTATAACTTTTAAGAATTGATACTAATGTTTCATGAGATGCCAGTTTTATACTTGTTAAAATCTTGGGTATTTCTCCAATTGTTCTTATCTTAATGTCAAAAGTTAACAAAGTAAGTTCAAATATTGAAAATTTAAGATATTAATACTTGGGCCATCATAATATAGAACAGAAAAAAATGTTCACAATCACAACTGTTTTAAAACTCTTGTTAACATTTCTTGTAGTAATGGAATATGACTTTTAATAAACCATATGAACTTCTTTTTAAAATGTTCAAGCATTTCCTACTGAAGTATGTCCAAAGTTATAAAAATCTTCTGTTCTAAATTAACCTATACTTAATTAATTAAAAAAACAACTGTGGCACTTTAGATAAGACAATTATTCTATTGCATATTTTAAGTACCTAAGGTACAACCTGATCAATAGTCACTTCCTGAAAAGAGTAAGGAGCATGGTGGCTTTAAGGAGTATCACACCTATTTTTTAAACTCAGTAGTACCATATACAAAGCTAGTTGGAGACCTTAAAGTTTCCCCTCAGATTTCTTCCTTTCTATCTATCAGTTTTGTGAACAAATTATAGAAAATATTATGCTCAACAATCATTAAAGAAACAAGATGACTGTTTTTCAACTCAATGAGAACAAATGAATATAATTTGTCACATCAATTAAAATACATTTACTCATCCAAAAATATTGGCAAAACTAATCTTTTCATACTTAGGAATTTTTCAAAAGATTAAAATAAAAACAGTAAAACAGCATTAGACTTGAACTACTAGAATAGCTGTCAGACACTCAGATGAAGTAAATAAGCAAGCAAGACAGTTAAGAAAATCAAAGGCAATTTATCCATTTTTAGGGCTACTAATAAAAAAAATAGGCATGAAAAAAATTCCAACTTCTTACCCTCATTCCCATGGACAAGATTTGAAAATTCTAGCATAAAAGTAGTTAAATGCAAAAATGGGGAAGGGAAGAGAAGAGAAAAGATGTGAAGAAAAGGATAGGTAGGGAGGAAGGAGGAAAGTCAAAAGAAGGGTTATTCTTGGACCAAAGCCCTATAAATCAGTCTGTCTGAAGAACCAGAGACAGGCTCTACTTGCCAATAAGCAAATAAGAAAGTGGCAGATACACACGACTGACCAATTCAACCTTCATACATATCAAGGTTTGACTTGAGGACAATGAATTCCTTAGGACTGCTAGCAAGGTGTAAAAAGTGGACTAGTGTTCCTGTAGAGTCTCAAGAATAAGCTTACCCTTCTAAAAACTCTTGTTGTGAGGTTAGTAAGGACACTGTTTTATGTATCAGCATTTATCTTTCTGACATGCCTAAATGAAGAAGTTAAATATGAAATAAACTTCATGGAAATCTGACCACTGGTAAAATGGACAGCTGTATTTTCTGAAAAAAAAAAAAAAAAATGCCATAAAGAATAGCATTGAGCCGGGAGCAGTGGCGCATGCCTGTAATCCCAGCAGCTTGGGAGGTTGAGACAGGAGGATCACAAGTTCAAAGCCAGTCTCGGCAATGGCAAGTCACTAAGCAACTCAGTGAGACCCTGTCTCTAAATAAAATACAAAATAGGGCTGGGATGTGGCTCAGTGATTGAGTGCCCCAAGTTCAATCCCCAGCACCCCCCCCCCCCCCCCCCCCCCCCCCCCCCCCCCCCCCCACCCCCCCCAGTAAAAGTATTGATCCTTGGTAAGAAACAATTCTTTTTTTTTTTTTTTTTTGTGGTACTGGGGATTGAACTCAGGGGCACTCGACCACTGGGCCACATCCCCAGCCCTTTTTTGTGTTTTTTATTAGAGACAGGGTCTCACTGAGTTGCTAAGTGCCTCGCCATTGCTGAGGCTGGCTTTGAACTCGCGATTCTCCTGCCTCAGCCTCCCAAAGTGCTGGGATTACAGGCGTGCGCCACCGCGCGCCGGCTAAGAAACAATTCTTTAACAATCATTCTGATATTATCTCCATAATAAGAAAATTTGTTGTTTGCTGTTATACAAGTATGTATTTTACTTCATGCCAACATTTTATTAAGTCATATTTTATGAACTGAACTGAGTTCCCCTTCTACTGTCCACAATTCATATGTTGAACCTGAGCCTCAATGGAATGGTATTTGGAGCTGAGGACTTCAGGAACTAATTACATAATAATAAATAATTATATTTAGATGCAGTCATAAGGGTAGGGCCTTTATGATGGGACCAGTAACCAGAGCTCTTTCTCTCTTTACCATGGAAGGAAACAGCAAGAAAATAGCTGTCTGTAAGCCAGGAATACAGTCCTTACCAGAAACCAAATCATTTGGTAGCTTACCCTTGGACTTCCAAGCCCTCAGACTATGGGAAAATTAATTTTCTGTTTTTTTTTTTTTAAATTTTATTATTGTTTTTCAGTACTGGGGTTGAACCTAGGAGTGGGTGCTCTACCACTGAGACATATTCGTAATGCTCTTTATTTTTATTTGAGATAGGGTCTCGCTAAGTTGCCCAGGCTGGCCTAGAACTTGCAATCCTCCTGCCTCAGCCCTCTGAGTAGCAGGATTATAGGCATGTGCAACTATGCCTAGCTAAATTTCTTTTGTTTAAGCCACTTTTTATGGTATTTTTTGTTATGGCAGCCCTAGATAACATATATAACAGGAGACAGAAAAGTTACAAAGGACTTTTTTTGCTTGATTCATAGTAATTTGGAGAGTATAATAATTAGATGAGGCAAAATGGGCTTCTAGTTTGGAAAGTGGAGAACAATGACTGGCTTGCTCTACCCTCCAATCTAAGCATAACAGCAAAGTTCGGAGAGTTCTTAACAATACCATTTCCTTACCTCATATTAAACTTTGAATAAGTATCAGAACCACAGTAATGAACTTGGAGTTGTAATTACCTCTTTTTTCCCTTTATTGCATAAGCAGTGTTAAGAGTTGGTACCTTTGGCACCAATTGGTCTCTAAGTATTGAATATGTGATCCATAGATACTGTTTGGGCAGCAGAGGACAAGATATGTCTGGATCATAATTGCTTATAGAATGTCTTGGCAGTACGAAAAGCAGAGATGAAAAAGGCCTGATAACATATATCCTCAGGGGTTATCTCCCACTGAAGCCTGACTGACAGACCTGCAGCAGAAAGCAGTTGATTGGAGGTGTTTACAGTAATGGGCCTGTCAGGAACTTGATCTATTTCAACATGAAAGCTGGCGCACAAATCAATAATGAGACAGCAAATCAAATCATTATCAGGCTAGAATACCATTCCTGTGAGCAGGTTAATTTTGTTCACAAGAGTGCCTGAGAGCAGTAAAGTTGAAGAAATTGCATTGGCAGGATTAACCTTGGAAAAAGAGAAGAAATAGTGCTTTTGGTTTACAGAGCAGCTGAGGCAGTGGATGATGAAATGCTTTGGGATCATTCCATTGGGCACTAAAGGAGAATCAATCATGGTTGAAAGGGACATATCTTCCAGGGTGAACATCTTCTGTGGGAGCACAGGTGGTTTTCAGACTTTTAGAAGATAAAGAGTGTAGGGTAGGTAGAGAGATAGAGAAGTGTGTAGGTGGGAATTGGTTCCTCCTATGGGTTCTTTCTTTTTTTTTAAAAAAATATTTATTTATTTGCTTTAGTTGTACACAATGCCTTTTTTTATTTTTACGTGGTGCTGAGGATCGAACCCGGGCAGCGCACATGCTAGGCGAGCGCTCTACCGCTGAGCCACAACCCCAGCCCTCCTATGGGTTCTTGAGACTTAATGGTACCTAAAAAGAACTCTCCAGAGGAAACTGTTCTCCCAAATCCCCAAAGAAAGGACCTCAATTTTCAAGTGCCACCGTGATAACGTTCATACTTTAACCTTCGCAAAACATCTTCACATTCCTTACCCAGAATGGTCATAATTCAGTGAGGAAGCCAAAGCAGGCAGAGCCTCCCTGTTTTATAGACCAGAGACCTGGAGGACAGGTTAGGCAATTAAGAACTTGGCAGTCATTCACACTAGTTTTAAATCCTGATTCTTGATCCTATGACCTTGGGCAAGTTACTTAAATTTGCTGAATTTCAAATAGCCTGTCCTATACTTACCTCATTTTTTTTTAAATTGGTTCTTTTTAATTATACATGACAATAGAATCCATTTTGACATAATTATAAAAGCATGAAATATATCTTGTTCTAATTCAGTCCCCAGTACCTCTCCTTTCCCTTCCCTTCCCCACCCTCTGCTCCCTTCCCTCTATTGGTCTTTCTGCCATTTACCAACAGTTATTTTTTTATATTAATTTCTTGTGGATATACATGGTGGTGAGATTCACTGTGGTATACTCATATATGTACACAGGAAGTTATGTCAGATTCATTCCACTGTCTTTCTTTTCCCATCTCCACTCCCTGCCCTTAATTTCCCTTTGCCTACTCTACTGACAATTTCATGATATTCCAAAGGGTCAGAAAGTGGGCTCTCAGTAAACATTAAATCTCTTTTTCTGAGAACACACAAGGATAACTTATTTGCCCATGATAGTCACACTAGTTAGGAGCAGAAATGGTAATCAAAGTCAAGTTGTTCTACTGAATGGCTCCAAGGGCCCAATGGGTGTTGACTAATTTACAACATTTTAGACTGGAACTTGGAAAACAGGCATCTATCCTCTATCTACAAAAAGGCTTAGTTCACAAGGAAGTATTACTTCCACTACAAATACTAACACTGAAAAAAAATGACAAAAATAAATAATTTTGAACTGCTCTTATACTTTGTTTCCTAAGCCAATTTTGATCCAGCAACAAGCAGGAAAGGTGTGTGTGTGTGTGTGTGTGTGTGTGTGTGTGTGTGTGTGTGTGTGTTTTTCAACATGATGAAACTCTCCACTTACTAGTGATATCTTACAATGTTACAATGAAGCAAAAAGCTTGTTCTGTAACCCCTCTTATAACTTTTCATAACATCTTATATGTCTTGGGATATATAAGAGACTACCTTAGAATCAGTGTCAGGTCATCCCCAATTTGGCAAAAGCTAATTTCTTAGGTTTGTTACCTTATAACCTCAAACAGTCCCCAACTTAAAATGGCTTTACTTTTTTTTTCCCTTTTTTAACTTTATGATGATATGAAAGTGATATGTATTTAGTAGAAGATATACTTCAAAGTCTGAAGTTTGATCTTTTCTCAGGCTAGTGATATGTGGTACAAAACTCTCCCATGATTCTGGGTAGCAGCAGTGAGCCACAGGTACCAGTCAGCCAGATGTATTAAGTCTAATTTTTAATGTAATTTTTCAATCTACAACAAGTTATTTGGATATAACCCATCATAAGTGGAGGAAAATCTGTCTTCAAGTACCATGGTATGACTTACACCATAAAATGCTAAACAGTATTGATCCTAGATTGGAAGACTGACAGATAAAAGACAAAAAAAAAAACATCAAGGGTCCATGGAATATCATGGTTCCATAAATACTTGAACACAACATAGGTCATAAGTTAAAATCATATAGGAGTCTATAAAGGTCATAAGGTTTTAGAAAAAAACAATAAAGCCCTTTTGCATGAGATGGCAATGATACAGATACTTAAGTAAAAACACAGAGTACTTGAGACTGAAAAACATACACTATGGAGTCAGGGTGTAAATCCCAATTCTTCCATTTGCTGGTTAGAATAAGAGAGATCTTCTAATCTCCTGAGTCTCAGATTCTTTACTATAAAGTAGGGGTCCTAGGTGTCTACCCAAGTTGTTACAGAATCAAATCAGATAATATATGTGAAAAAAATTTAGCACCCTACCTAGCATAACAAAAATTCAACAAATAATATTTGTGGTTATAGTGATGACACAAGAGGAGGAAGATGGTTTATTATAGTTATGTGTAGAGTGCAATGACCATGTACTACTCACACTTGTATACCCTTAGATCTTACCAAGAACACTGCTTAGAGAGGTGCCTTACCTGCTGTAAGACAACATGTATTGTACAGATGTGATTATCTGCACCATTCTGTTAATAAATGAATGGAGAAGAATGCTACATCCTGATATCTTCTATAGGCATGACTGGACTTTCATATAAACTTGGTTATTTCCTGAATGACATGGTTGAATATTCTTTTATATGTAATTTCAATATCATGTGACACAAACCAAGTATATTTATCAAAATTAAAAGTCTTTTTTTTCTCTCTCTCCAATGAGCACAAAAGCATGGTCTCTTTTGTTTTTCTGAAATTCCCTATCACAAGCTCAAGGCAAACTGTCTAACTCTGCTTATATCCTATATGCTAAACAATCAAATATTTATTGAGTATCTCCAATAAGCTAGATTGTGAAACAGGAAATAATATAAGATATAGTCTCTAGCTTTAGAAGTAAAATTCTTAAATAAATCCTTATTAAAACATTAATTTGACTGCTCCTCAACTGTAAATATACTTGTGACTAGGAGTTGACCCTATAAGACCTGTGTAAGAGAGAAATGTACATAATGAATGGGGCAGGGACACTGTTAATACAATGGTAATATAATATTGCAATGGCAGGATGGGTTTCAAGACAGTGAATAATTAAGGTTTCATGGAGGTTTGTTCAAGAAGTATTCTGCTATTGTTTTATTTTTATTTTGATACCAGCCATTGAATCCAGGTGCACTTAACCACTGAGCCACATCCCCAGACCGTTTTTATATTTTTATTTTGAGACAGGGTCTTGCTGAGTTGCTGAGGCTGTCTTCAAACTCACACTCCTCCTGCCTCAGCCTCCTGAGCTGCTGGTATTACAGGCATGTGCCTGGCTCTGTTATCACATGCTGCATCTTGACATTTTTTACTTTGGGTGACACATAGTTTAAAGTGTATGCTATTTCTCATGGAAGGTACTGAACACATAGAAGAACAGATATAAAAATAGGAGCAAAATTATATTTAGAATAAACTAGATGTACTAAAAAGAACAAATAAAAACTTTAAAAAATAATAAACAAAATGCATATTCCTAGGAAGAGATAGGAATTAATTTCAGGTCAGATTTGAATTCAAGAAAGGATATTACATGGAAATTGTGAAAGAATGAAAGTTGGTCTAAAATAATGAATAAAGATGAATGTTAGGTAGGTTCTATGCAGATATAGTAATTTACTTTTAGTCAAAGAGGGGATAAAGAATGAGAAATTCATATAAAATACTAAAGTTGAAATCAGGCATGTAGTTAAAAATAATAAGCTAAAGTGAAATAATTTAAATAATACCAAAAATATAACTTAGTGGGACTCTCCTAAAGAAAATAACTGACATTTATTTTTGACATATATATTTTTAGATATTTTCCAAACATACATTTTACACATATAGTTACAGAATTATTATTGTTCTTTTAAAAAATTTAAATAATACATTTGCAACTTATATTTTCATTTAATTTGTCTTGGTCATTTATAAATGCAGCACATACAACTTTATCTTATTCCTTGAAAAGGCTGCACAGCATTTTACTAGATGGCTATAACATAATTTTTTTAAATATTTTTATTTATTTGCTTTTAGTTGTACACAATGAGTTTTATTCAATGCATTTTATTTGTACATGGTGCTGAGGATCGAACCCAGGTCGCCCACGTGCTAGGCGAGCGCTCTACCGCTGAGCCACAATCCCAGCCCCGGCTATAACATAATTTATTTAAATTCTTTCCTACTGATGAAATCCTAGGTTGTTCTTAATGTTTCATTATTTCAAAGAGTTCTGAAATTAAGACTGCTATAAAATATGTCTTTATATACTTGTGTATTGCTGTAAATACCTAGGATAAAAATTGATGAATCAAGAGGTATGCAGATATTGCTAAATAAGCAAGGAATTTTTTATATGAAATTCTGAAGGAAAAAATGGGTAATCATCTTTCAGAAAGTGCTTCCTATTCACATGTAAAACTGAAACTAAGAAATGAAAGGTATATCAATCGGACAATAAACAGAAAAGGAAGAAAGTAACAAGAAAGCATGGTAAATAGAAAACATAAAATAAAATGCAAGAATAAGTAAAACTATAAAAGAAATGACATAAATATCAAATATACATTTCTATTAAAAGATAAAAATATGCATATAGTTACCACTACTGAACAGTTCACTTAAAATGGTAAATTTTATGTTTTTTATTGTAAAAAAGACACTCAGACTATCTAAAAAATAAATATGGAAAGAAGAACAACAGAGTAGAAGAAGGGGTTCTGGGGAAGAGAGGAGGGGAGGGAAAGAGGAAGTACTACAGATTGAAATGAATAAAACTATCTTATATGCATTTATAAATATGTCAAGATGAACCCCACTATTAAATGCACTAATACATAAAGATAGAAATAAATACAGCATAAATGTTGATCATAAATAAACATATACATATACATAGCCATGTACACACAAAATTATAAAAGAACACTGAATGTAGAGAGATGGAAGATAGTATACCAAGCTAATAATGACAGATTAAAAAAAAAAAAAAAGCAGGCAGTGATATTAGAGAAAAATGTCAAAATGTAATGCAATTGTTATTTTTAAATGCATCATGGTTTTATTTAGAAAAGGTCAATATCTTTTATAGATACAAACTAAAGGATTTACAGATTATATGATAAGATGAATTTGCCTTAAAGAATTTAAGAGAGGGTTGTGGGTGGGGTGGATAGAAGCTGGGTGATGGTATGGACATACAATGGCTTTATTATATGTCTCTATATTTTTGTAGATGTTTGAAATTTTAAACTGTTGAAAAGCAATAAATGATACAAAGGAGGATATATTAATAAAAGCAATGAAGTAAAATGGACAAAAATAAAGTTTTAAAATATATAAAGCAAAGGTGATAAAGATTTCAGGTAGAAACTCATACATTCTCAAGAATAATGAGAAATTGTGAAGACTTTATCAGCAATCAAGGATCAAGTAGAACAGAAATAAGATACTGACAATCCAATCATACAGTTAACAAGCTATGTACACATATTCACACACATATATTTGGACACAATAAACAGAAAATGTATATTCTTTTTAAACTCCTCTCCCCCAACTGGCCATATGTTAGGTTATCTATAGGCTCAGATGTCATCTGACTCTATTACAAGTAGGATACATTAACATGATACTTTATGTCATAAAACCTATGACAATCTCATAAAGGCTTTATGAAACATATTATTTCATTCTCACATAAAACAGTGAGGCTGGTAGGAAAGTGAGACTAGAGACGTTTGGCCATTTATCCAAGGATACAGACACAATAAATGGCAGTCAGGATCTGTTGGATACCAGAACCTGGTCAACTTTACATCAGCCTTCCTAACAAAACTCATTTTTTAAAAAATTTTTTATTTGTTCTTTTTAGTTATACATGACAGTAGAATATATTTTGACATATTATACATACATGGAGTATAACTTCCCATTCTTGTGGTTGTACTTGATGTGGAGTTACACTAGTCATGTATTCATATATGAACATGGGAAAGTTATGTCTGATTCATTCTACTGTCTTTCCTAGTCCCATTTCCCCTCCCTTCCTTTTATTCCCCTTTGTCTAATCCAATGAACTTCTATTCTTCTCCCCACCCCCTTATTGTGTGTTAGCATCTACATATCAGAGAGAAAATTTGTCCTTTGGATTTTTGGGATTGGCTTATTTCACTTAGCATGATAGTCTCTAGTTTCATCTATTTACTGTCAAATGCCATATTTTCATTCTTCTTTATGGCTGAGAAACACTCCATTTTGTGTGTATGTATATATATCACATTTTCTTTATCCACTCATCTGTTGAAGGGCATCTAGGTTTGTTCCATAGCTTAGCTACTGCCTCACAATACTCTTGATTAAGAAGATTCTAGGTTGCCAGAATCTCATTATTAATTTTTTCCCCAAGCTTATAATATCAAAAGTTAAGTATTAGATTTTAGTAGAAAATCAATATAGAATATTCTTAAAAGGACCAAATTTTTATCTGAATGTATCCTCCTGAAACCCACTTTTACCAAAAATCATTTTTCCCTTAAGCCTTACCAAATCCATTACAGGTATTTTTTACAATTATTGTGCTTAGTGTTTTATATGATGCAGCTATTGAAATCCTTGGAGTTTGATTTTATCAGAGAACAGAAATTACTTCACTGTGTCTAATTTGGGAAGTAGACAAAATGATACTATTTATATATTGTAAATAAACATGATGATTCTTTTATGCCACTGGCATTATTTCTTCATATCACCAGATGCTGCCTCCACAGCTTAGGGCAAAGGTGCACTTCCCCAAATACCCACCAGATACCTAGAGCATGTCTTCAGGTGGAAAGACCAAGTCTTCTAGAGGACCCCTTGAATAATTCTATTTATGCAAATGCAAAGTGCTTTACTCACCCAATTCGAATTTTCAGCATGCCACGGAATAACTCAGGGTTATTGGAGATGATCCAGCCAATATGGATGACCAGTTCTTGCTGAATGACGGCTTCCCTCTCATCATGGGTATTACACTTATAATAGATGATGTTCTTAATCACTTTTGGAGACAAAGGATTAGAGATAACCTCTTCTTCATGCCCAAAGGCACCCAGAGTTACCTACAAGTGGCAGAATTTTATTGTAAAAATTTCCTAGCTACTAAAAGATAACAGAAAAAAAGTTCAAGGCTCAGATGACTGGCAGGCTGAAATTGCTCTATACAAGCTAGGGAATTAGGTAGAATAACTGTTCCTGCTATTTATTAAAATGGCTTTCAAAGCATGACTCTCACTGGAGTTCATAATGGTTCACAGTCTGGTCTAAAATATAAGGGCAGGTGAGGGTCTCAGTTAGGGGAGTGAAGGTGAGTGGATATAAATAACTCTGGAGGGGAAGGGAGGGAACAAGGGGGGATGGAGGGGAAAAAAAGAAAAGGTGGTTGAATAAGATGGATATCATTATCCTAAGTGCATGATTGAAGACCTGAATGGTACAAATATACCTTGTATACAAACAGTTGTATGTAAAAAGATGTTCTATATGTGCATTATGAATTGTAATACATACTATTATAAATAAATTAAAAAAAGATAAAATTATTTGAAACAACTTTGGTAATAGAAACTCCCCCAGAGAAACTGGAATATGTTGAATAGTTGTATTTTATTGCACAGTCTACACAATTTAGTATTTGAGAAATATAATTTTCCATTCTTTTACAGTTTCTCAGGCAGAACCTTTTGCTCTTTAACAACACTGTGACCTTTTCAAAGGCAGGTGCGAGGTCATACAGTTCTTGTATAGTCCTCACTCTTTGTGGCATAATGCTAGGTGCCTACTGAGGGCAAAGATCCATGGTGAAAGATCTCTCACCTGTGGGAGTGAATGAATGACACTGCCCACAAGCCTGGGAAAGGAAAAAGCACAAAGGGAAATGGCAAAGAAAACTCAAAGCAGAAAGTGCTGATGAAGCAGGCAAAAAAATATTCCAGTTTCCTTCACTTCCGAATTCTGCTTCTGAAAGGAGTCTGCAGCCTTTCTTCCTCCTCATCACTTCTTTCTCTCTTTCTTCTGTGTACAGTGCACAATTATAAGAGGCAGGAAAAAGAAGAGCATATCAAAGGGCCTTTGTATTTTCAGAGATGGGGGAGAGAGTAGAACATGGGGTTTTTGCCCCAATTTTGTAATGGAGTAAAATCTAAGAACTACTTTATCATACTACAGTGATATTAACCAGTTAATCTGAGTATGATTTATTAAAATGTCACTGTGCAAAGAGAAAAAAACAACAACAACAACAAAAAATAAAAACAGAAGGTGCATCATTGCCTCTGGAAGCAATAATGACTAAACCACTATTTCATTCCAGAGAACTTGAGGTGATCTACAAGTGCTTTGTAGAAACAATATTACTTCAGTTTTCAGGGTGGAATTTCATAAATGAGCTAATGCAAACTTTGCTCCATTTTCATTTTTTTTTTTTAAAGGTTTATGAGGCAATCAATGAATGGACTTCAGGCACCTGGTCATGAAGCTGAGCTGTTGTCCTTCCATGCTTACCCAGTTCTGTAAGTGAATATATCCCTGGGAGACATGATGGTCTGTGGGGCAATGGTCCAGTCATAGCCTCAGGGCATGGCTCTGAAGCTTCTCAGTGTGGGAACAGGGTTTCAGGACACAGGCTGCAAACCCCCTCTAGATATTATACAGAATGGACATGACCAACCCAAACCCACCTCTCCTCCTAGTGTCAGGTACCAGTGATCTCAAAGATCTTCCAAAACCTTATGAATGCTCATATGTAGTGGAAGTAATTCTATTTTCAGATATACTATAGGGACCCCAAATCAAGGAAAAATAGTTTCCCAAAGAATGCTTAATTTTCTTGCACAGGTGAAATGGTCCAGGGCAAAAACATAATGCTCTGGCTGGAGTGAGGCTTCTGGCAAGGTAAGGGACTGGATAAGCTACTTCCTGTACCTTGGTCTGCTGACAAATGGGGATGAAAGTCTTTTGAATAAATTTGGCAAGCACAGAGAAAACAATATATGTGAAAAGTAACTCAAGTTTTTCTCAGAAGTTTTAAAATTAATACTATTATTTTAATTGTTATTATAATTGAAATTGTTACTTAAAATCACAGGAAGAAGTAAAATAGCTTATTATTCTAATATTCTAAAAGCTAGATATCAGTATGAAATAATTTTAATCTTAATTAAGAGTCTTGCAATATGATCAATGGGTTGTTTCTATTAAAGAGGGTTATAGTATTTCATATTCTTAAGGCATATTACATCCCTAGGTTAGCTGTCAGGAAAACACAATAAAGCACATACATTCCTAAGGAGAAAACAAGCAAACAGATTTTCATTTTAATCAAAGAATGATTCAGCCAGGTAATTAGAGATTATTGAAAACAAAACAAAAAATGAGCAGTCACAAGCCATTCCATATCCTCATGCACAAACTCTCACATTTATCAAGTACCTACTCTATGCCAGGTCCCATGCTAGGCACACTGGGACATATACTGGACAAGACCTAAGCCTTGATCTCTGGGGACTCAAAGCCTACAATGAGGTAAGAGACACATATTCAAATGAACTGGGATTGTGGACAAGTTGTGGGAAGTGTCATAGGCCTGTTGGGAGAACCCAAAGGAAAGAGGGATCACTGCTAACAGGAGATGGCTTTGTGACAAGAACATAACAAAGTTGGCCTGAAAGGTGAAGGATCTAGGGAGCAGCACTGGCATGTAAACTCTGGCTCTGCTTGAATACCAACACTGTTCTAAGGGGCAGGAGCTCACATGAAGTAGAAGGAGAAATGTGTCCTTTGCTATCCACTGCCTTTGCTCTGTATATCCTAAACCTGTCTAGAGCACTTCAGTAAGTACAATTCCATTTTCTACATCAGCATCTGCATTGATCTCAACATAGGAGTTGAAAATTACAGCTCTAAGGTGCACAGGAAAAATGGATGGTCCATAAAACAACTGTGAGTTTTTGAGACTGTGCATCTTTTTTGCTTGGAGAAGGAGCCTTTTGAAGGAATGCCTGAGTACTGTTGATCTGTTTGTGAGAAGCCTATGACACTGAGGTGTGCCAGAAACCTTTGTGACTGTGACCGAGTGAATGTCTAAAAAGCAGATACTTACCTGTTTGCCCTGAACTAAAACATTAGTAATAGATGGGGCCAGGCTGTCCACTACTTTACTTAATAGACTTGCTGCACGACGTACAACCGACCTGGGGGCAAAGAAGAGAGCAGGCCAGATATTCACAAGTCTAAAAGATGATGAATGAATGGGTCCCCTGATTAGGGATTTGTAAAAATATATATGGTTGAGTCCTCACATAATTATTTGGAGGAAACACTGAGCCCAAGACATTAGAATTAACACCCGAAACATTCCAGACTACTGGACCATCCAGAATAAGGGAGGGATGATCCCTCACCCTTACCTCTGCCACCAGGCTATACCAAAGGCATTATTGCTGCCAT
This sequence comes from Tamias sibiricus, assembly GCA_025594165.1. NCBI lineage: Eukaryota > Metazoa > Chordata > Mammalia > Rodentia > Sciuridae > Tamias > Tamias sibiricus. Next base: position 37,581,536 of record CM046672.1, read on the forward strand.
TATCAATTTTAAAAGAAAGAACAGGGAGCCTAACTATTACTTTAATTGGGGTGGGGAAGGGAGTATGGGAAAGAATTAAGAGGGTATTCTGATTTTGCATTAACAAATTCACTATTAAGTCTGTCACTGGTACATATGACCTATTCCTATAACCACTTTATGTTTCTTTTCATACCTCATAATCCAATCCCTGGATCAGAGGACTCAATACTGAATTTTAGAATGTGCTACAATAAAATACCAGCACTTTTTTTCTTGATAAAGCCAGAATGTTGGGGGAAGGAATTCACACTGCTATTTTTACATTCCTGAAAAAGTCTTAGAACATAGGGAGAACAGATTTTTTTTTAAGTACAGCACATGCAATATAAAAGACATTTTTCCCCCAAAGTAAAAATTCATGTGGAATATTCAGATGGAGAAAAAGAAATAAAAATGTAGGTTTGAAATTAGCTGCATTTTTTAAAAAAAATTCAGGATATCCACAGAAATTGGCCTATAAAAACATTTATATTTCTTAATTTCAACATAAAGGGGAGTAGTAGAAAAATTAAGTAAAAAACTGATAGTTAGTTACACAAACATTTCCTACTTTTAGGGAAGCTTACATCCACACACCATAAGACCAAAAGACATGTTTAAACCTTAGACTGCAAATAAGCCCACACGTTTCAAGCAGCTTGAGTTTCCAAATTCTGTGCATGTTACCTGTTTCCCATGTACCAGAAAAGTAGTAATGTGTGGGGCTATAGAGGAAGAAAATTTCTGGGTAAATGCAGCTCCGTAGCGCACCGCCAACCTGGGTGTGTCAGTGGAAAGCCATTAAAGGGAAAATAGAATAAATAAAACTTCCTGGAGTTCTTTTAAACATAACATTCAGCATTCTAAATGTTTGCTAGTTAATGATTTACTCTAAGATACAAGCATAATACATAAAGCAAGAACAGGTTTGCTTAGCCAAAAGTAAGAACATAGATCAGATTTGAAACTTACTGGCTAAAAAGCAACATCTATTGGCTTGCATGCCTTACTGTACTGAGAATTTGAGATTTAATCACAGGATTACCCCATTATTTCTTCTAGGAAGAAATGGCATATAGTATAAAAATAAGAGTTGAAGTTCTATAAAGAGGTTGTTTGCTAATAGCCCCCTTATATTAGACATTAGAAACTTGAGGCTTGACACTTATAAAAATTAAATGAGTTATTTGACAAAAATGTATATATATACATATATGTATATATACATATATATATGCATATATGTATACACACATGCACACTCTTTCAACGTTTGTTAGGTTCTGCTAATAAAATGATTAGAACTGCATCAAAATGCAAAGGGTCATACATTTAAGCATATCTTTGTGAATTTAAACAACTTTATCTAAATTTACCTAATTCTTTTTAATCCCTGGGAAGTGACTACCTCTGTAGAACAAATTGGTTATTTTTCATAAAGCAATTATAATCATTGGGATTCATTCAACTTAAGTGATAAGAGAACTGTCTTTTAAGTACATTTTTTTTGTTTGTAATTAAATGAGCCATTGGTATCTCTTTGTGGCTTTCTATAACACGTTTTTGAAAAACAAAATAAAAACTAAAGTACTTTGTTGGAACAGAGGAGGAACAGAGTAGGAAAGAGTCATTAGGATATCATCCCAGGAAATACTCTCCAGGTTGAATCCCTATGGAGGTCTTTATTCCCAGACATTTTCTTTTTAAAAATAATATTGGGACAGTCATGCTGCAGTGAAATGTAGGCACATCCTTAGAAAGTAGATAGTCATGGTGCCATAACCTCAGAGTTTAAAAGTAAAAATTAGGATGAATAACCATCTTTAAGACTGACCCATTATCTTAAAGCTACTGAATATGACAACACAAAAATAAAACACAATGACAAGAACACTAATACAAACCAAAGTTTTTTGCTGCCAGCTCTTCTATAGACTCTCTCAATGTGATCAGAAACGGTACCTGGACATTGGATAATAGAATCTTTGATGAAGAAAGCTTAAATTAAAGGCATAACATTTATTCCCCTTTAACAAATGACTCAAAATTTTCATTTTGTTTCTCTAGAGTTGATACATCCACCCATTAATGGTCTGAATCATCTGACATATTTGACAAAGTAGAGTGTTAATGTCCCCAGCACTTGTTACTATTTAGTCTGAGTATACAATTTTGATATTTTATTTCATGAAATCTTACTCTTTTCTTAATTAATATGTAATCTAAGCTTTAAACAGACACAAATACTATTTTAATTTACTGCAGAAAATAAAAAACTATAGTGAAATAGTAAATTGAACAAATACTGTAGACTTTTTTTTTTGTTGTTGTTACTGGGGAGTGAACTCTGGGGCACTCGACTACTGGGCCACATCCCCAGCCCTTTTGTGTATTTTTATTAGAGACAGGGTCTCACTGAGTTGCTAAGTGCCTCACCATTGCTGAGGCTGGCTTTGCAATCCTCCTGCCTCAGCCTCCCAAGTGCTGAGAATACAGGTGTGCGCCACCGCACCTGGCGTAGACTCTTTTATTTTTTAGTTGTAAATGAATACAATACCTTTATTTTATTTATTTTTATGTGGTGTTGAGGATCAAATTCAGTGCCTCATGCATGCCGGGCAAACACTGTACCACTGAGCTACAATTCAAGCCCTATAATAGACTCTTAATGTAATGACTCTATTTGTTTAATGAAAGTTAACTGAGGCCTTGTTAAGTGTATGTGGATATGATATTTCCAATATACAGTAGAGCTCAAAACACACCACTGGGCTTCATTATTTGGCCATAATTACACGTGTCATGACCTTGTGATGGTTTTCATTAGTAAAGAAACAAAATGACAACATCAAAAAGGAAATAAGGGTAAAGAACAAGATTTTTAAGATTTTTATTCTGAACTTTTTCTATAAAGCCTTGTAACAAATTAGATAAAGTTATATTCATATTCTGTTGATATTTGTGATTTTCAATTTATCATAATGATTTACAGATTTAAAACATTTAGAGTCTTTCAAGTTTCTAAGTAAAAGATGAATATTATTTCTAACTTCACAATAAATAGTTTAAAATAATTCCCTCAGCATTTTCATTATCAACTATTTTGTATAAATTTTATTTAAAAGCACTATAATAATGATCACTCTGAATTCTAGGCTCATAAAATATGTTTAATTTTTAAAAATCCTACCTTTTTTTTAAGCTAAAGTTCAAATGTCATTGACTGTCCCTAATACAATTAAGATTTTGCTTATACTTTTAGGACTAATTAAAAATATGAAGGATTTTGCTTGAAGTTTGCTTAATAATACTCAAGAAGGTAATCTCTTAGCTACAATAATGCAAAAACTAAGTAGACTTCATTTGAATAAAAAATTATGCTTAGTTCATTACAAAAACCATAAATATTATTAATTACATTGCTGTTTAGGACACTAACCCAATTTTCCATTCTAAGCCAAATCAGCATGCATTTCTGAATAGAGTATTTCCAGATGAACCAAAAATTTTTGAGTAGATAGATATTATGTACTTGAAATATATTCTGTATCATTCTACACTATAAAATACCAAAGCAGACCAGAATATAGAACTCAAGGATTCCTTACAGTTATGACCCAACATAGGAGTGTGGATTTCTGGGACAACTGGATTTTGTCCTTAATGCAGAGTGCATATAGACGTGATTAGAAATGATTTATTTTTATTAAACATCTTCCGAGTGCAATTCTATTATACGCTATGTTCCATTCCAAATGACTGCTGCAAAGCATGAAAGAGCTAATTGTTATAGACATAAACTATTTGATATTATTCTTGAAAAATTATAGGAAATAAAACTGGAAATAGAAACTGTCAATAAACAACTATGAAATCATCAGAGGTTAACAGTCACAGGCAGAATCCAGGCTCCAACACTGTTCAATCAGAGAAACAATCAAGCATCACTGCATAAAAGCCATTTAGGAGTTCATACATTGAACAGTGTATTCCACTCTGGGGGTATGAATGCATATATTCCTTTTCAAGGGGGAAAAAAGCTTAATGGAGGACAAAAGAACTTGTAACATTTTAGTGCATATTTTTATCCATATCTGACAGATTTTTAAGAATAAAGAAGTCCTGTTATTTAAAATGTTTTCCAATACACGAACTCTTACCTTCTTTTGTGATAAAGTTGGGGCCTTCTCTTTTGAGCAGTATACCCAGCAGGATGGTCTGGCTAGCCAGACAACTACAATCCTAAAAATATAAATCAGTGTGAGGAACTGGAATGAAATAAATACAAGTGTTACACAGTGGGTAACTAATCACAGAATCACATGATGCAGTGAGGACATACTCTGTTATGGAATTCAGGAAAGATAAAAATGTCACTGATATACCAAGCATAAGATCACATAATACAACTATTTATCTTAGATACTTTGGAGATAGAGGATAGACAACCCAGCTTCCTGGGGTAGCAGAATTTAATAATAAAAAATTTCAAGAAATAAAAAATATAGAAAAAATATGTATATGTGAGATTTATACTGATCCTGCCACACTCTTGAGATTTGGCCAACGTATTTAACCATTCTCTTCTTGACTTCACTTATTCATAAATGGGAGAGTTGGTTGCTATCAACCTATTGTTAAGAGATGCTTAGTAGGATGAGACACTATGAGTGCTGATCATATATTAGGGCAGTGTGTTATGAGTTTTATGACTGTTACATTCATGCTTAAGTGGATCTATATAACATAGATCAATAACAAGGACTGATGATGTCTGGAAAGATATACATGTGGTCTACATGTTCACATTTGTATGCTCCAAACAAGATATCAGTGTTTACAATTCTACCAGTAGAATTTCATTTCTATCACTAAGTCCTACACTCTATCCCTACCTATCCTTTAAAAATGTAGAAAGACAAAATATGAAGTTGCTAAAATACTGAAATGGATGCAATCAGAGAACTATTTTCCTTAATGACAGGATAGACTTAAAGCAAGCAGTAGACCTAAACACTGGGGGCAGGAGTTAAAATGGGGATGGGAAAGGACGAGGAAGGGCACTGACAGAAATCTGGAGAACCCAAAGGCAACTATCTCTGTCTTAATTTCTTTAATGACTCACAATACTTTCATATCCAAGATGGTCCTATTCATTTGCGCTCTCATTTAAAATATCCATGCTAATTTTATATCAAAAGAACAACCTTTCATATTTGCCCTGGGTGTAGACCAGCTATCCACTTCCAGATTAATTGCTACCTTCTGAGAGGACAAAAAAACACAGAGCCTGACTCTGGGAGTTCCTGCTGTAACAACCTCACTTAGGGCCATGTGGGAACTGCATCTTTCTCACATTCAATTTTTGAAGAATATCATGGGTGGATTTGTTTTTCCATTCAGTAATGGTAATGTCTGGTTGTTGCTTCCGTTCAGGGGCATCAGGAGTGCTGCTTTGCCGTTTGACTTTTGAATGTTTGGGAAATTGTAATTCCTCAAAACTCTTAAATTCTGGAAGCCTGGAAATGAAAAGAAAGTGTCTTTAAATTCCTGCTTTCTAATGTAATCACAAGAAACAAAAACTAAATAACACAAAGGGACTTACTTTTCTGTGTCACTGATTCGTAGGAAGTCAAGTTGTTCTACTACAGCTCCAGATATTAGTGTCTAGAATATGATAAGAAGCTCTTATATTCTTCAATCCATACTATTATGTTCTATACACACACTTTTCTATAAGTAAGTACTACTTTAAAAAAAGTTTAGTTAGAGCTGGGTGCGGTGGCGCACACCTGTAATCCCAGCAATTCAGAAGACTGAGGCAGGAGGATTGCAAGTTCAAAGCCAGCCTCAGCAAAAGTGAGGCACTAAGCAACTCAGTGAGACCCTGTTTCTAAATTAAATACAAAGCAGGTCTGGGGATGTGGCTCAGTGGCTAAGTACCCCTGAGTTAAATTCCTAGGACCGAAAAAAAAAAAAAAAAAGTTTACTAACATATACAACTCTGAAGTAATTTCTTAAATGAGTATTCTAAAACCAGATGGGTTTTTCACATAAAATACACCCCCCACCCACCAAACAGAATACATATACCAGGTAACTAGTTCATAAATATGAGGTGATGCTCTAACTTTCCCCCAAAATTTTGTTAAGTAATCTATAAAACAACATCAGTGGCTGAACTTCCTTCATTGCATATTATTTTAAGTTCTTGTGTATATGATGGCATCTTTTACTGAGTTACCTGTACAGTGTTATCTGTATAGATAGAAGGCACAAACAAGTACCACACTGTTTCAATGAATTTTCAATTTCAGCAATTTGAATTTTTAATTTAGAATTTCTTTTTTTATAGTTTTTGCATCTCTAGTAAAATTCTCTAACTTGTTATCTAATTTCTTAAACACATTAATCATAGTTATTTAAAAGTCTATTTCTGATAATGCCAGTATCTGAGCCAAATGTAGTTCTATCTCCATAGTCTGTCTTTCCTTTTTGCTCTTTATTGTTTGAGCTTCCCTCCTAATTTACCTGGTAATTTTTAAATGCAAGACAGACATTGCATATAAGTCACTGCAGAAATATTTTGAGGGTCTGAATGATGTTATTTTCTACTCTTGTGAGGACTGAATTATTTTTGATTGCCTTTTATTTATAAGGCATAACCTTTTAAGAGGGTCATCTGAAAATCTGGGTTGTTTATTAAATCTCTCCTTATTGATGAGCCCTGAACTCTAATTTTTGTCCTCTTAGCCATATGAGACTTCCTAATACTTAATTCCCAGTGAAATTATGATTATGATTATAATAAAACAATATGCTAATTTAGGAAGAATTAGCATCTTTATAATAGTCTTCCATCTAAGAGTAGGATATAGCCCATCATTTATTCAAATCTTATATTTCTCATCAAAATTGTCTAATTTCCAAAACATAATTCCATGTATTTCTTAGAAAAATTAAAAAATATCTAAGTAGATCTTGGAATGCAAGGGACATTTATGTATAAATGTCTAAACTCATAAAGCAAGAGTCGATTTATGTTTAATTTAACCATCAGATAACTTTTTTTTCCTTCAAAAAACAGGAGGAAGCACTTCCAAACTCTTTTTAATGAAGCCAAAATTAGCCTGATTCCAAAACTATACAATATAAAATATAAAACAATACAATATAAATACAATATAATACTATAAAATATAAAATATCATGACCACACACATTTAAACCAGGAAGCAAGGTTGATTTAATGTTAAAAAATCAAATAAAAGGGAAAAACAATATATGATAATTTCTATAGATACTAAAGAAAAAAATTGACAAGAATCAAACCAAGTTATATTAAATCCCACTAAAATAACAGTAGAAAAAAATGTTTAAGGTATAAACCCACTGAAGTGTAAATCCATTAGGACAAAAAGAACAGGGAAAAGTCTCAGGACCTGGAAGCCCAGGATACTGTGGGAAGTGGGGGAGGAGGGCTAAAAAGAGTAGGATTATGGACCTAACTATAAAGTGGTTATAATGCAAAATTCCCTCCTCCTCCCCTAAATAGCTAAGAACTTTGTATCTCCCTAATTGTGGGTAAACAAGAGGTTTTTTTCTCTTATTAACTTTTTTTTTTTTTTTTTTTTGTCAGTGCTGGGAATTAAACCCAGGGCCCTTGTACATGTTAAGCAAGTGCTTTACCTCTGAGCTACAATCCTAGCCCTTTTTCTCTGGTTAATAGCTGTGTATCAAGAGAATAAGGTACAGTAGAAGGCAGGAAAAAGAAGAATTAAAAATAGATGAGTTGATAGTTTCCATACCTCCCAGTGGGACCTCTGGGTCCCTTCTCCTACACTGTTCTCAGGACATGGAAGGAAAGTATATATCCTTTAGTCATTACATGTTTGTTTTCTGGAGAAACTGAAGAGCCCTGGAGAAAAGACTTCCAGATAATGGCACCTGAGGCTTCCCTCATAGAGCCTTTGCCACCAGACCAATTTATAAGGGAATTCATTTTGAATTCTTTTGAATACTTTTTCCCCAAACATAGCTTCCTATACAATTTTTATTCCTTTACTCTTACAAATGAATGGATAGCTAAAGATTACCAGATACTTGACAAATACCTTCAACATGAAAGACTGAGAAGGGCTGGGGTTGTGGCTTAGCGGTAGAGCGCTCGCCTAGCACGAGCATGACCCTGGGTTCGATCCTCAGCACCACGTAAAAATAAATACATAAAATAAAGATATTGTGTCCAACTGCAACTAAAAAAATAAATATTTAGAAAGAAAGAAAGACAGACACACAGACTGAGAAAAAGAAACCTGAAAGCGAAAATGCTGGGGATGTGGCTCAGTGGTATAGTGACTGTCTAGCATGCATACAGCCCTGGGTTCGTTCGATCCTGACCACCACAAAAAAGAAAGAATTAAAAAAGTATCAATGGGATAATGTAGAGGAGAGGAAAATTTCAAAAAACTTCTAGTTAATATCCTTAAAAAATAACACAAAAACTGTCATCTACAAAACAAAAGCAGGCTATTATGAAAAGGAAAAATTAAAAACATAATAGACAAAATGTAAAACTCAATAGAAGAGCTGCAAAATTAAACATCTAAGAAATTGCTCAGGAAGCATTACAAAAAGTCAAAACAACAAAAGGGGGAAATTATAATTTAGGAAAATATCATTAAGTATGCAAAATGTGACTCAGCTGGGGTTGTGGCTCAGTGGTAGAGCACTTGTGAGGCACTGGGTTCGATTCTAAGCACCACATAAAATAAATGAATAAACTAAAGGTCCATAAACATCTAAAAAACATTTTAAAAAATTCAACTACCAGTGAATGGGTATATAAACATGTCATTTATAACACCACCTGTATAGGTCCCTCCTTGTAAATTTTCCTCTTTCTTCATATTGAGCACCCACTATGTGAAAGAGCCTGTGGGATCATCACAATTATTTTATAGGAAATAAGACATGTAAGTTCGTGATGAACTACAATTTGAATAAAAGTATGGTAAAGCAGAGAAGTGTCATTTCTAGTCTGGTCCACTTTGCAGAACTGGCCTTTAAAATTTGTAAAACTTCAAAGCCCAGAGAACTTTTTTCTTTTTTTTTTTAATGTGTTTTTATTTTTATGTGGTGCCGGGGATTGAACCCAGTGCCTCATGCATGCTAGGCAAGTGCTCTACCACTGAGCCACAACCCCGGCAAAGTCCAGAGATCTTAAAAGGAAGAATATCCTGGCACAAGAAACAACATGAGCAGAGGGGCAGAACTCCACAAAGTTCAGGGTACAGTAATTAATCTGTATTGGCTGAAGCACAAAAAATGTTTAGTAGGAAATAATGGTGGACAGAGAGGCTGCTATGACTATCATGGAATGAAAGAGGGTTCCTGTAATTTATGAGCTGTGAAAATAATGCTGTGATGTTCAAATGGAATGAGGATTAGCTCCTGGTTGGATGTTGTAGTAGAAAAAGGAAAAGAGCACTGGACCAACAGTCTACTAACTTGCCCCTACAAACCCAAGATTATGTAGCAGGTCACTTCTACACTTCTGGACCTCAGCTTCCTCAAATGCAAAAATGAGGTTAAAGATGAGCTTCTCTAACCTTAACATTCTGCTGAGGAAATAACTGCAACTGTTCAAGCAACTGACTGGTACAATCAGATAAATTGGGATAATGACAACAGGAACAGGAAGATAAATACATAATGAAACTTTAGGACAAAAACCTTAATAGAACATATATTAAGAAACATCTGTATTTCAGATTAATTGTCCTAAAAACAGAAACACACTGAAATTCAGGAGACTACCTGTAGACGATCAACATGAACTTTGACTCCTCCAATCATCCCTTTTTTAAAGGCTGCCAGCATATCTAATATGGGGTTGAACCGGCTACCTCTAGAAATAAAAGTGGCAAACAAATTAGCATATTAACAACATAATGGGAAATCAATAATCAAATACTAAGTGTATTTTATATATGCAAAACTCTCTGCCACGTGATTAGAGAGATTCAAAAAATACAAGGAGGCCCTGCTTCCAAAGGGTTTACTGTGTTAATGACTGCAAGATACATGCATCTTACTTCTTTCAGCAACCTACCTTATATTGTCTTCCCGGATAAGAACAAGGAAAAGTGGACGTCCATGCATTTTCCAATATTGCTTAATGAACTGTAGTGCATTCTATCAAAATATAAGAGTAAGGTATGGTGTAATGGCACAGTATCTGAGCAGATCAAGATCCTTAACCATGAGAGGCAAAGAGCCAACAACACTCCTAAATATCAAGACAGTTCACAATTAAACCTTGGATGATTCAGACTACTTACAAGTACAAAAATCATTTTGATTTCAAACTTTGTTCTTTTTTAAAATATTTATTTATTTGCTTTAGTTGTACACAATGTGTTTATTTTTACGTGGTGCCGATGGTTGAACCCGGGCCACGCACATGCTAGGCGAGTGCTCCACTGCTGAGCCAAAACCCCAAGCCCATCAAACTTTGTTCTTAAAAGTAATCACCCATGTTTTAAGGTTTCCTTGCTCATGGCACATGTTTATTCTCTCTTTGCCTAAAAAAAAAAATACAGTCTAGGAATGGTACCAGAGAGAAAAAAAAAGACCTGTTATTATTCAGAACATTAATTCTTACTCCATGTGACTGTGGATTTATATTACAACAGGTAGGAGAGACTGAACTGAATCAATTAAAACTATCAGCAAAGTGGAAGAAGTTCTTTAACTATTTATGTACCTACCTATCATCATCATTATAATATCAAAGATTTATATAACACTTCACCCCATGCCAGGCACTATTCTAGATGCTTTACACATATTAACTTAATTAATCCTCAGAACAACCCTATTATTATTCAGTTTTACAGATAAGGAAGCAGAGGTACCAGAGCTAAATAACTTGCCCAAGAACACACAGCTGATAAGTGATAGTCAACATTTTGACAAATGCAATCTGATTCCAGATTTCAGGCTCTGGACCACGATTCTAAGCTTCTCTACTTTATAAGTAGAAAAGGGAGTGGAGAAGGTTTTAATTTACAGAGATATGAGTTAGTTGAGGTCTTCCTGGACATTCTTCATAATTATTCTGCCAATTCAACTTTTGTTCAAAAAGAGATGAAGATATTATTGTCATATGAAGAGTTTTCAAACAGTTCTCCATCTGCTTTTACAAAATTTTATCTTTTCATTCCATTTGTAGAAAGGTATAATAAGCAATGTCATATTATTTGATATAAGACAGACTCTATCTATTATTCTAATGCTGCAAGTAATATAAACCCTTCTCCAAAGGTATTGCTTTACTTTCATATTTTACACTGTGTTAACCCAGTTAATAGATACCCAGGAGCACTCAATTTAACAACATGTGATAAAATCAGTGGAAACAATGTCATCCCATTTCAATCAAAAGGCATTCTAAAGTTACCTTTATGTCATCTATCAGCAGTAAAACATCTTGAGACATGTAGAAATCACTTAGGTCAAAGATGATAGGGTAACAAACTACAGTCTTTCCCAGAATACGGTAAATCTATAAGGAAAAATAAATACAAAACATACTAAAGGCAAAGGTACAGTATCTTAAGTCTCTCATTTATTAAACTGATGCTTAATTCTGAACAAGCATATAAGTAATATAAAACCATATAATACTATTTTTTAAATTTCTTGATTGAATTAGTATGCTAATAAAGTAGACCACTTCTAATAAGAAAAGTCTGTGTATGAGTAAGTATTGTTATAAATAAGGTATTTTACAAAGCTTAGAAATAATATAGCAGTATGATGATCATTAATTCCCAGAAAGCTCTTGTGATATAATGAAAAATAAATAAGATTTACTTGCAGAAAATAATAATTCATATAATTAGCCCAAGTACATAATGAAATATGACAATGGATGGATAACAAGTCACACATCATTTCAGAGATGGCATTATAATCGAAATACTACTCTATAAGATAAATTCACAAGTACCTTTGATGTACCAAGGCAGCCAATAGGCCTATCTGGCCTTCCGGAGAGTCCTAACTTTTCATTGATGCCCAGGTGGAAATAAGCCTGTAACACACAAGTTTGTAAAGCAGAATCAGGCAGGAATCCACACTTTTCTTTTTCCTATTTTCTTCCCCTTGACTATTGTCCTACTAATTTATGATCTTTCTTGAGAAAAAGAGGTCAAGGAAACCTCTTCCAAGGACTACAAGCTAGCAAAAGCTGTCAACCTAGATTTTGGGTTACTGAGTTCTTTCTTAAGAGCAAAACTTTTGCAGATCCATTAATGAACATTCTAAAATTTGACATTGCTGTTATGTTGTCATAAATGTACAACTTGCATGGTTCTGTCTGATTCATAAAAGAACTCGAAGAGACAAATTAATCCTGTTTCATTAGAACAATTTGACTATTTTTAGTAAAAAAAGAAAGAAAGAAAATAAAACAGGATCATACATCTCCTGCGTGTCCACCTTCAAGTATCTCCCACCAAAGTGGAATCATCTTTATTGATTTTTCTGATAATATGAATATTCTTTTTTTAAAATATTTTTTTTAGTTGTAGATGGACACAATACCTTTATTTTATTTATTTATTTTTATATGGTGCTGAGGATCAAACCCAGCGCCTCACACTTGCTAGGCAAGCTCTCTACCACTGAGACACAACCTCAGTCCCAATATGAATATTCTTTTAACCCTTTACACAACAATGATTTGACTTTGGTATGTGTATGTTGAAAGGGATAGTTTACTGTGTGATCCCTAAGAAGCACCAAAAGCATAGATAAGGTTACAAAGTCTTAAAAGCACACTGATAAATATATACCTATATAAACACACATATCAGTGTGTGTGTCCATTTACATAAATGGGTTCATGTAATATACAATTTGTTTGGTATTTTCATTTTTAAACTTAATATTGTGTTGCTCCAGTTTTAACATGTTAAAATTAGCCTATGCATTTTCTCTACATTTCAATGTTGAAATGACTGAAGAAATATAAAAAATAGGAAGAAAAAGTCTGTAAAAGTATAAGAAAACAGGGTGCCACAGTGGAGCAGAAACTTCTAGAATTTATATAAGGTAAAAATGGATAGCTGGAATAAATTAGGAGTTAATCAATGCCAGAGATGAGCACTTAATCCAACTAAGAAGCCGTTAATCCATCCCCTCATGAAGGTAGCTCTCAATTTTTTGTTATTTTAAAAACAATTCAATTAACATCTCTGGACAGTGGGCAATTATGTCTGCAGGATAATTTCCCAGACTTGCTTGGTCAAAGAGAATGTACCTTCTCTCTGAAACACTATGCCTGGTTGGTTACCCTCTAAAATAATGTGCCAATTTACATTGGCACTTATAGCACATAGGCCTTTTTTGTCATTCTCTTCAATCAAAATGATATTTCATATTACTTTTGAACTAATATATTCAAATATTTTGTGGTTGAGCACTTTCTGATATATTAAGTCACTTTTGTAAGTTCTATAATTTTTCTTACTTGTTCTCTTTTCATCTGGGTATCTGTCATTCTTTTTGATTTATAAGAGATCTTGAGGATATTACCCTTTGAATATTCTACCAGTTTGCTCTTCTTCAATGTTGATATGAAACGTGAGAATGACTGCACAGTAGGTCAAACATAATGTGGTAGTTCAATATAAACATTTTTCTCCTAGGATGTTTCACAAGACCCCTTGATGTACCAGGTTGTTTATGCTATATTTAGTTAAATTTTTCAATCATTTTCTGAGTGGCTTCCTGGTACTAGTACCATTCTAAGAATGGACTTATCCTCCCAATAACTACATAAGTATTCTATTTTTATTCTGGTGATTTTATATTTAGATTACCTGAAAAATATTCAAAACTGTAATCTATCTATAATTTATTTTTGTATTTGATGAGGAAAAAAAAAACTAACCTAAATTTTTTAAGATGAAAAATCAAAGCAACTGTACCTGAACAATCTGCTAATTTGGTTTGAACTGATGCAAATAACAACTTCATCATATACAAAATTAATGTTGTTTCCAGAGTTCTCTATATATTCTGTCATGTCACAGCTGTTTCTTGGTCTCCTTTGGCATTGTACATTCTTCATGGATAGCATCCCCTGAGTTGGCTCTGTGCCTGGCATATAGCTAGTACTCAGGAAATACTTGATGGATGAATGAGGGAGCAACTGAATGTCCTCCTGAGCCACATGTGCTATGAATATTGATTCTAGAATAGCACTGATTTTAAAGAAAGTCAACAGACCAGGAAAAAAAATACTCTATAAGTATTATATCACATGGCTGCAGTGAAACTACCGAAATAACACCAGATGGAGTCCCCTCTTCCCTTAAATATTTTTTATTATTTCAGAAATAAAAGTATGTCTAAACTACTTTAGATTTCATTTAGACAAGTGGTTATATAAATTAATCATGCACAAGTTAGGGTTCTCAACCCTATTATAAGGTAGGGGTTTCTCAAATAGTACTCTTTAGTACAGTAAAAGGATTCTCCTTAGCTTTCTACAGTACAGCAGGTCTGTGACCATGTAGACAGTGCATTCCAGGGTACAGATACTGCTGTACCAACCTTATATTCATTCACACCATTTAATGGATTGAAATATATAGTTTTCCAAACTACATAGAAATGTAAAGTACTTCATACTAAGTCTGCACAATAGAGCAGAACCCTGTGTTCAGACCACCACGAAGCAAAGCACACCAAAGTGACCACACTGTGAACATTAACCTCACACTGTCAAAGTCCTGCCCTCAGCTCTTTGCCCTCACATCCTCTTCAGTGGGTTGAAAGAGGGTGTAGCTTCTCAGAAGAAAAGGATCGGCTACTGGCATAGGGATGTGTGCATCAACTAAGATTGAGAAAATACCTTTGCTTTCAAAAGGTAGACTTATACAGAGCAATAAGCTAAGCAATACATCTTAGATGATAGAATCTCAAAGAGGAGCTAGTTTGGAACACAAAGGCTGCAGCCACAAAGAATAATCTTCCTTCTTGACACATGCATAGGGAAGCTGGGTTCTTGGTCACAAATCTGCCTTTTTAGTCATACCACACACCCAAATTATAAATAATTTGTTAACACCCTCTTTTAAAATAACGAAATATAAGCCTCTGTGATGCCATAGCACATTGTGCAAACACTTATTACAGCAATTATCAAATAGAACATAACTATTTTTTTCCTTCCATACCATTAGACTCAGAGGTCATTTGGGTGCCTACAGAGCTATGATATAGGAAGTGTTTGCTGATGAATGAATAAAATGTCACATTCAGATAATTTGCTAGCCATGTTGGCCTTTTTCATCTTGATTTATGTTATCTGGTATAGACTCAGGTGCCATAAAACAATTTTGCTAATATTAACTAGACTTGAGAAAAATGAATTTGGGATAATTTACTTTTAAGGGTATGTTTACGAAAGACTAACCATTTGTTACCATTCTCTAGACCTTTCAGTGAAAGACCATAAAAGTTTGTCAGAAGAAACAATCTGTATAATCTTATTCAGACTAGGGCATTGTGTGAGAGCTTTAGATTCGGGCATGCTTTTCTCTTCTTCTGTTGCTTCCTATCCTTGCTTTGTTGTTCCTTAATTCTCTCTTGGTCTCATGTATCCTCTTCTACTTTAAAATATAGCTCCTCATCATTTACATCTTGGTATAATTTTTTTTATTATTCTAATTTGTTATACACGTTTGCAGGGTACATTTCATTTCATATTACATATAAAGAGCAAAATTTTTCAAGTTGCTGGTTTAATATAAAGTATTTTTACAACAATTGTGTCTTCATACATGTATTTAGGGTAATAGCTCCTCATCATTTACATCTTGGTATAATTTTAAAGTGTTAGCTACTCAAAGGAATCTTAGGTAGTAGGAAGATATAAATCTGAACTTTGTTGGAGGAGGTAGAAGGACCCTCTCTAAGAAGTGGTGTTCCTGGTGACCTGACAGCCAGATTCTGGTTTGTGTTGCCTATGAACAGCCTGATGACCAGCAATTATGGGGTCCTGCATTTTCCCATGCAATGTGCACCTCACTTCTCTATGCCTTCATTCTCTTGTAGCATCAAGGCTTTGACCACAACCACTATATATCAACCTAATTAACTTAACCTTTATTACTTGACAGAAATTGTTACAAAAACTTCTGCTAAACTCTAGGGAGTTTGTTCCTGTATTGTTTTAAAAAATTACCAAATAAAAATGGTAGTTTATGAGTAAATATAAGTCAACAATTTCCTGTCTCTAATGAGCAAGAACAGTCATAAACACAGGCACTTTTGGATACATCTACAAAGCAAAAGTTAGTTTAATCTCATCATATATAGGCATGTAACTACATCAAAGATAAATTCAAACATTATTTTATAATTTCTTTGAGACCCGGCAAACCAAAGAAGTAGGAATTACTTCAGATTTTAAGTTTTAAGGCAAGAGAAAAAGTAAAGTAGTGATTTAAAAAAAATTTAGAAGAGTTTAACAATGAATAAAAAGGGAAAATCAAAATATAAAGGATAGTTTTACATAGGACAATGAAAATTAAGACTAATTTAAGTGCTTAGTGTAAGTTGGTAATGGACTTTTGCAAGGAGTAAAAAATCGGTAAGAGCTATATAAAATGTTCACAATACAATGCATTAAATTAACAACACCCAATATAATGGACTTCTCAACTTAATTAAAAACTTTGGTATTAATGATCATATCCCAGAATTGGATTTTGACAATGCACCTTGCCTGTAAACCAAGTCCAATCACTATGCTCTATTTCCTGCACAAAGGAGCAAGAAAGCACAAAGGCAGAGTCACTTACTTTCACAAGCTCCTGCTGAGGCCATATCTGAATGGGTTCCACCTGCTGAGGAGTTTGAGTTTGAATACCATATGTGTTGAGAAAAACTTGAAGGCTAAAGAACATAGGAAACAGAGAGAGAGAGAAAGAGAGAGAGAGATTTTTTTAGACAATGCATTGGCAGTTTAGGGAATGGTGAATGAGGAAGATAAAAGGGACATACTATGGACTACACTTACTTGGAAAATATTATTCATTTGTTAAATTAGCAATATGCAATTTATACATTATACAAATCCAGAAGCCCTCCTAGATTTTCTCCAAAGCATCATATGTGCTTTGGGGCTGGCAAGAAGAATGAGTACCGATTTGGGGAATCCTCATAACATGTTTGCACTAATTTCTCATAACTATGCCCCAGACATCATTGGCACTGGTTACAGTTTTTAATATTCACATGAACTAAGATAAAATTATTTTCAACATGAAAAGAATGTTGTGCTCACACTTAAAGTGATGTTAACAACATTCTTGAAACCCTGTCAAGAGGCCTATGAAATTAATCTCTACTAGCATATTCAATATGGTAAGCATAAAGCCATTATTCCCTCTCCCCTCCCCACAAAAGAACACGCCACCCATCTAGATTTCATACCGTTGGCTTTCTGCTACAAGTGCTACATGAACTACCAAATCATTTTCCAGTGGGCCCTGTAATACAGAATAAGGGAGGAGAAAACATTTTAAAAGATTTGGTCATCATCAGCTACAATGAGAATCAAGGACAATATTAACTATCTCTAAGCAGTTCATTAAAATGATGGACACCAGCTGGCTCTAAGCGGCAGCCTTTCTTCCCTTGCTCGCCACTGTCTACTAATCAATTTGATAGTGTAGACAGAGTAATGGAACACCAAGGAATGGAAAGTCATAAATCTCATCACTACCAGAGGGGCTAGTCTGTCACGGCTATTTTGAATGATGCATAAGAGTAGTTTGGGGACTGAGAGTCATTTTCTATCATTTAACTCTGAAGGGAAGAGGAGGAACTAAAAATAAAAGCCCAATTTATGTATTCCTGTTTTAAAAACATGTGAGTTAAAATTGTTCATTTGACATCTTAACCACATATAAGGTTATTCTCTTTCTTTTTAGCCAATTTCCTTTGGCACCTTATACACTGAAATAGCTTTATTCTAATATATAGTTCCTATGGTTGAGAATGAACTACCCAGTTGACTATATAATTAGCATTATGTTCATTAAATACAAGCTGCTGGACTTAATAGTTCTAATCAAAGACAGCATTGGATACTTGCTACTCTTTTTTTGTGTTGAAAAGATTCACTATAACATATATTATACATTGTTAAAATGAACCCAATTTTGAGCCTGTATATAATTAACAGAGAACATTAACAAGCACCAATAAATTAAAGTACTAGGGAGCTCTGAAAATGCTGATCAGATATAACTCCTTTATAGTAATGAATCCAACATTCCCAATAGTATGCTGTAAAACATTTGATTTACCATCAGTCAGTTCCTCTCTATGGTGTTCAATATGCCACTAGAATTTATGTATGATGGCAGGCAAGAAACACCAGAATACATATATCAGCAGTAAATATCATACAATCAAAGGGATAGTTCCCAGAATCATCATGAAAGTGCCATTACAGGCAGAATTTCATGTGATTTAAATGAATGTATAAGAGAAAATATGATGTAACAACCCAGCAAAACAAATGCACATTAAAAATGTTATAAATTATATTTTTATTTGATAAAGAGCCCACAATTAAATGTTCCTCAAAAGTATGAGAAAAAATTATTCAGAGTCTGAAATCTCTAACAACAAATACAAAAATTAAGCCAATGAGACCTAGTATTTACTTCATCAAAAACAGTATTAACCTTAGAATGGGCCATTATCTATAATCTTCAGGGCAATTATGGAATTCTTAAATGAAAAGCAAGTGAAAACATATACTAGAATACAGATGCTATTTCAGCAACAATAAATAAGGCAGTTTACAGATTCTAATTGGCAAATTGGTATCTTCTTTTTGAATCATAGGCCTGTTTAGGATAATGTTGTTTCCATTTGTATGACAGAGTACTCAGATCTAAAATGGCCACTATACATGCTGAATCACAGTGAGCATCTGGTTAGAGTCTATTAGATGGCTAAAGAACTCCTTAACTATAAAAGCCCAGCATTTCAGAAAGTTCTGATTCATGAATCATCTACCATAATGGGGTTGGGCCCTTAACTCTCATCCAAGTAGGACTACTCACCCAATTCTCCACCCATAGAAACGATTCAGCACAGGAAGTCCCACCTTGACAACTTCCTCCCCTTCGCTACAAAAGTTGGAACTATCGTTTCTCTATTTTTATCATTTTCTTCCAACTGCCAACACTGTTGTCTAAAACCCATGATGTATATGATAAATTCCTAATAATAATTAATATCACTTTTTCCTGAATGGTATTTTCTCCAATAATACTGCAATATTTTCAGCTTTTAGGTTCAAATGTATACACACAGATGCACATATATACATGCACACATATACTTAAGCCCTGTACAGTACCATCATTCTCCACTTTATACGCATTCATTCACTCATTCATTTGACCAAGAGCATAACAATATACCGAATCCCATGTTAGACCCTGACATTTATAGATGAATACAATCTACTGTTCTTCTTTGAGGAGTTCAGAGCCTACTGGAAGAGACGGATAACAGATATGTTTTCACATGTATATTATCCCATAAAAGTTATTTCACTGGCATTTTTTGGCAGATCTAATTCATTAGAAAAATGGCTGCAGGGCATTTTATGTATAAATAATATTTTATTTAATAAATGTTTATTTTGTTGGACATTTAGGTGTTTTACCATAACTTATTTATTCATTAAAACACCTTATTTAGGTAGGTTACTATAATTATTCTATTTACTGATGAGAAAACTGAAGCACAGGGCTGGGGTTGTGGCTCAGTGGCAAGAACGCTCACCTAGCATGTACGAGGTCCTGGGTTTGATCCTTAGCACCACACAAAAATGAATAAATAAAATAAAATTATAAAAAAGTGTTGTAAAAGAAAGAAAGAAAAGAAAACTGAAGCATAGAATGGCTTAAAACCTTATCCAGGGTTGGGGATGTAGCTCAGTGGTACAGCACTTGCCCAGTATGTGTGAGGCCCCTGGTTCAATTCCTAGTACTGAAAACAAACAAACAAACAAACAAACAAAAAATCTTATTCAGGGGCTGAAGGTATACCTCAGTGGTAAAGTGCTTGCCTAGAAAGGGTGTGGCTCTGGGTTTGATCCGTAGCACACAAACACACAAAAAAAGACAAACTAATAAATGACAAGGTAGGAGTTGAACTCTATATAGTGTTATGGACCAAACTACATGTGCCTTCACCAAACACCATTTTACCCGGACACTTCACTTCATATAAGAAATGTTTCTCCTGTATGAAAACCTCGCCTATGTAACCCACCCCCTGCTAAGCACACCCTGTTTGGCAACACATAATGGCTAAAACATGTTTCTGTTATTCTTATGCAATGTAAGATGTTCTCTTTTTAATTCTCATTTTTCTTGTAAAGTGTACTGTACCCTAACCTGGGTCATTCTGACCCACTTCCTACGTTGCTATGGTTTTGACTTACTAGTAGCTTGCAGTTTTTAGCTGTAAAAATGTACCCTACCTTCTGCAAAGGGTCAAAGGTTGCAGTGGCAATTTGCTTGCTGCCCTTCCAAACTGTCAAGACAAATAAAATTCCATGTCTTGCTTCAAGACTGACCCAGTGATTTATTTCAAACATGCTACAACATTAGCTCCATTATAGTATACTCTTTAACTCTCTAATGTGTTACTAACCCTCTACCCCACAAAATATATCTCAAACACACCACTTCTCTTCATCTCCACTACTGCTACCACCCTACTAAAGTCATTCTGATTTTTCACTTGGTCAACTGACTGGTCTACCAACCTTAGCCTTAAACCCCAACCATTCATAGCAGTCCATTCTGCAAATAGCAATGAGGATACTTACAGTATAAATCATATCATCTCATGAGCACCCCGCCCCACCCACCCACACTTGCACACCCTGAAAACTCTCCAGTAGCTTCCTATCAGCCATGGAATAAGAACCAAACTGCTTACCATTGCCTATAAGGCCATTCATCATCTAGCTCCAACCTACCTCTTTCTCATTCTCCCTTCTCTTCTTCATCATGTTTCAGTCACATTGGACTGAAACAACTGTGTTCCCATTACAGGGTCTTTGGACTGGCTGCATTTGTTTGGAATGGTTTTTCTCCAATTGGTAAATGAATGTCTTCTCATTATGCAGGTCTCAGTCATCGTCCCTTCTTTTTAGGGTCCTTCTCCTTTTTAGGGTCCTTCTCACTTGTGGCCAAAGATGCTCTCACGCATCTCCAGGCCCTTTCTACCTTTTCTTTTCTTTTCTTTTTTTTTGGTCTACCGCACAGTACCTGTCAGCTCCAAAAATTATATTTATTTATTATTATTCATCCTCCAGACAGTAACTCTTTAGAGTAGGGACCTTGATCTACCTTGTCTTCTGCTCTGTTCCCAGTGCCTGGCACACATTAGGTATCATTACTATTTGATGAATGACTGCCTAGACAAGTTTCTCAATTCTGTGTTTATCTGTAAAATGGGAATAATAATATTTAGAATGCCTACCACACATGGGGAGGATCAAACAAAAGAGGGCATGTAAAATGTTTAAACTCTGATCTACTACATGAATGATATTTGTAGTATTAGTTGTTGTGTGACTCTTTTAAGTTACTTAACTTCAATAAGCCTTAGTTTGCTCATTTGTAAATAGGGAATAATAAAAATATCTACTTCATGGAATTATGAAGACAATACAGGACACAAATAAACATTTAATGCTGGCATATATAATAAGTGTTCAAAAATTAGCTTTTTCATCAACTACAGTAACAAACACAACATTGGTTTATATAATAGGTTTCTGTGGTTTTCTGCTTCACATCTGCCTTTGTCCACCTTCTGTACTTCAGTCAGGTTAATTTTCTTGTATCTGTGATTTGTATGAAGGAGGTGGTCAAAAATATTTGTTAAATGAATGAAGGAACAATGATGGGAGAGTAAACAGATATACCTGTTTAATATTTAGGACATCTGTTCTCTACTCCAAAACCAGTGTTTCCCAAATAAAGTCCAAATTTCCAAAGGACCTTTATAACTTAGCTGCAACTTATGTTCCCTGCCTGTCTCCCATCTGTTTAAGAAGATACCAGTCAAGGAAACAGCTCACTCATGTCCATCTCAAGATTTTGCTTTACTGTCCTGTTGACTGGCTCACTTTTTCAATCCAGTCTCCATTCCAAACTCCCCCAAACATCAGGATATTCAATTATCTTCTGTACCTACTAGCAAGAGCAGGTAATACCTGCACAAATCACTGGACATTAGTGATTGATAGACTACCACATGCCACCTCTATGGAAGTGTTATTTAGCCTTTAGAATGCTTATAAGTAGTTTATATAACTACAGATTAAGCCTCTTGAGGGGCCCCCATGCTTGCTTTTATCATTGGGAATGTACACAGTATTTTGTACTAAAAGAAATGCAATTGGTAATCATTTGATGATATGGAAAAAGAACTTATTTATTTATTTATTTACTTAGTTTTGTTAATCACATTTATTGGCAATACGCAAATCTTCCCTTCAGCATACATGCCAAACATTTACAAATATAAAACAAAGGGAAATAATCATAGTTAAATGTATAACACATTTAAATAAGCTATGAAAGAATGTAACAAATCATGTTAATCACAATTGAAGACCAATAATCTGTAATTGGAAATATTCTGATTTACTGGGCACGGTGGCACACGCCTGTAATCCCAGCACTTGGGAGGCTGAGGCAGGAGGATCACGAGTTCAAAGCCAGCCTCAGCAATGGCAAGGCACTTAGCAACTCAGTGAGACCCTGTCTCTAACAAAATATAAAAAAGGGTTGGAGATATGGCCCAGTGGTCAAGTGCCCCTGAGTTCAATCCCCTGTACAAAAAAAAATAAATAAATAAAAATTTGGATTCAAATTTTTCATTTCTCTAATAAAGTCAGGTTATATTTTTGAATATTTTTCGTTGTAAAAGTAAAAACATAATAAATTCATGATATTAATTATTTTAAGTGTACTATCGAAGAGGAACTTTCAAAGTATAACTTGTCCATAAGCTCGCACTATCTGTATTAAAACTGCAACTCATCCTGCTCAATATTTAAAACTATGGTAATTAAGACATTGCATGTACATCTGTATAGATTCTAGCTTTTAAATTACTCAAATGAGGTCAAAGTAATAAGGCTAGGAGGTTTGCACCTGGGAGCTATAAATAAAACAGTGTAAAAGACTTTCAAAGGGTGTACAGAGAAACTTTAATGTGAATTTTCCCTCAGACTTTTTCTCCTTGTTCTATGTTTAATCTATTTTTTCAGTAGATAATTCAGTCAGAAGGTTCAAAAATTATGAAGAAATTTTCAGTGAATCTATCCCACCTGGGCCCCCACCACATCCATCCAGTTCCTCACTATCTAACAACCAGGTAATTGCTATAATTATTCATCTTCTTTCTAGTATTTTTGCATGGCTATAAAAACAAATGAGGATATATATTCTCACTTCTCACATTTCTACACAAAAGGTAGCATATTCTTGGTATTTTTCCCACTTAATCATATATTAAGGTGTTCTTTTCATGTATTAGTACTTAGAACATGCCTCATATTCATCCTGTTTAATATTCCATTTTGTAGATATACCATAAGAATTAATGTCATATTTTTACATTTTTAATAATTTAAGGCTAGTCAACCTTTTGCACTGAAATGTCTGGAAATGGTTATAGTTACAGAGTGGCATCATTAAACACCAGGTTTTAATTTTGCTTTTAAGAATGGAACAAGCACTCGACCTAAATCATTCAGAGGCACTACCACTGGTTCTTTTCAGTGATAAAACCTGACTGTTGTTATGTCCAAGTCTGAAGTGAATATGGCACATCACAATATATATTTCACAGGTTATCTGCTGCTGCTACTGTGGTTTGTATTAGACAAGGCTGTTCAAAGAGACAGAACCAATCATATAATTAAAGTTTTTATGTTTTTAAACTTAGATATCTATTGTTCTATTCAGACCTTCAACTGATTGGATGAGGCCCTTCTGCATTAGGGATATAATTTATTCAGTATATTAATTTAGATGTTAATTTCACCCCGAAACACCTTCATAAAAATATCCAGAGTAATATTTGGCCAAATATCTGGGTAACCTATGGTCCAGATAATTCGACACATAAAACTAACCATCATATGGTTACAGGAATGTGTTACAATGTGGGGAGGGCAGAATGGCATAAAGTCCCACCAATATAGTCCAGTGCAATCTTTGTCCACTTGAGATCAGGTTTTAAGACAACTCAACATTAAGTGTTGTTTACAAATTGCCCATTTTCTTATCTGCTTTTTAAAAAATATTTTGTTTTAGTTGGATACAATACCTTTATTTTTATTTTTATGTGGTGCTGAGGATCGAATCCAGTGCCCTGCACATGCTAGGCAAGCGGTCTACCACTGAGCCACAACCCCAGCTCCCTTATCTGCTTTTTGATAGAATACACTCCTTTAGTTCTTGATGATTAAATTTAAAAATTGCCAACTCTGGGCTGGGGTTGTGGCTCAGTGGTAGAGTGCTCGCCTAGCACGTGCGTGGCCCAGGTTCCATCCTCAGCACCACGTAAACATAAATTCATTGCATTGTATACAACTAAAAGCAAATAAATAAATATTTTAAAAAATTGCCAACTCTTCTATTAAATCACCTATACTGTATGGACAGCACCTAATTCTTACTTTTGCAACACTGTATTAAGACCTGGTCTAATTAGTTTCATTTTTAATATGCTCTATGCTGCATAAAATAATCTACTGTGGCTGGTTTAAATAAGCCTCTTACTTAAAGAAAGGCAATGGAGGAAGGAGAGAAGGAAACAAAAAAAGAAGCCAAGAAATAAACAAGTCACACCTCATCCAAGGTTGGTCTCGCCTCAAGGGCAGTGCATTTGAAACATTCTATGCCTCTGCTTTGGGGCCTTACAGAACATTCATTTATGCTCATTAGCCTTCATCAGTAGGTCCTGCCAACATCCAGCATTTTTTCATTATACTCATTTTTCAGCAAAACCTCATTAGCTGAAGAAACCAGGCAGATGCTTTATATATCTCAATTCCAACTAGAGACATTGCACCCGCAGTATTTCTCCTGTAGAAGCCAAGTAAGAGGTTATGCAGTTTGAACACAGGCACGTTCTGACTGAGAATCACGGGCATCTTGTTCTGACATTTCCAACCAAGCCAAAGCAGCAACGTGGCAAAAATTAATAGGAAAGCAGAGGAAAGTTATGTAGAAATATGAGAGGAATAACAACATCAAGCATGGTTTCTTTTCTGGTTTGAGAATACAGCTGGCCAGGGAGAAAATGGCCCTTAAGGTTCTGTGTATTTATATATTGGATTGGTGATTATACAGACTTTCTACTTAAGAGTAAAACAAATGAAATGTAAAAAGTATTCCTAGAACTTAGACACACAGTTTCAAATGCCCAAATGAATATATTAGGCAATGCTTTTTGACAGTTCTTTCAATGACTGCAATTGTCTTGGAAGAGAATACTGAATTCTTTGTCACAATGAATTGATTTGTAAAACTGTTTTTACACTATTCTATGCACTTGCTGTAACTAGGTACTTCTATATATTTATCTTAAAGAAATGACAATGCTAAAGGCCTTGCTTTCTTCCTGGAAACAATAAAAATGACTACATGGGCCCAAGTGACTCTGACCCATGGTATTCACATATCTACAATCACAACCAAGGAGAAGAATAAATTATGAGAAACTTGCAGAAACAGAGTAGGAAAGATCAGTAAAAGTAAAACAAAGGAGGAGGTAGACGAAGATGGGGAAGTGTAGGTTCCAAAAATCTAGTCATTGTACCATTAGGGTTTCTGTGTCATAAAAAGAGCCAAAGAAAAAATTTTAACAGCCAGACAAAAGGAAACTAGGTTTTAGAATCATAGGGGAAAAAAGCAGCAACTATAACAAGCCAATTTGATTTCTGATTTTTCTCTTTTCGGGCTTCTGGATCAGTCCTCTCATACCTGAGTTGAAAATGCCAGATGTAAGGGGCCATTTTTATCATTTGGTAATAGATGTGGATAATGGTAGGCAATGGAAGAGGTGGAACAGGCCTGTGAAACAGATGGGATGGCCCGACTCCACTTCAGCCAGAGCACCACAACTTTTAACTATTTTATATGCTGAAACTCTACCAAAGATTTTGTCTGAAATAAATGGGTTTCCTTGATTAAATCAGTAATCCACTTGATGGATAAGGACACTGAAACCTAGAGAAGGGAGATGGCCCAGGACTCATAATGAGTTGATGGTAGACATAGAAGCAAAATGCAGGTTTCTGAACTGTTTTGGTCTAGAACTGTAAGTCAGACTTCTGCATCTTATTGGCTGCACAGAAACCATTCAAATTTACTACAGAATTGCACCAATCCCCTTAGGAGTGAAATGAATATAAAGGATACATGCAGTTATTACAGTGTGGAAGTCTAAGAAGAGTGGCCCTGCTAGGGAAAGCTTTCTACTTTCTTTTTTGGCACTAAATAATCATCCCATGGACCAACACCCCCACCCCCACCCCCACCCCCACAAACAAACAAAAAACTGGGCTAGAAAAAGTACAAGGGCCAACTTGTATACAACTTGTTGACAAGATTTATAGCAACTGTATTAGACCAAACAACTATAGAGGCACTAGGCAGGCTCCCAAATCTGAACAGGCCTTTTTAGCTGTGTAGAGCCATCATCACTGGTTCAGGCCCACCTAGCTCTAGAATGGATCTTCATAGGGGCCTGACTCTGGAGATACTAGACCATTAATCTTAGCAAGTGAACTTAAGGATTTTTCTATATCAAAAAAGTCACAATTCAACAGTTCTGTATACTGTAAATATTCTGGCCTTTGAGGGCTTGTTCATTTGTTCACACATCTAGACACCACCTATAAGTATTAGCGATGACAGAAAGACAGATGAGACTTTATCCCTATTCGTCAAGAACCGACACATAAGAAAGACAACAACAATATATGGAATCCAATAGGATGTTAGATATGATGCCCCTAATGAGTACTTTGAAGGTCAGACAGGGAGCACCCACTTTAGCCTCAAATAACTGAGGAGGACTCCAGGGAAGAGATATCTGAGGTGTTTTTGAAAGATTAAAAACTTGCCATTAATGAATTTGTTCAGTTACTATTTATCATTTATTGAGACAAATAAAACATAATTTTTCTCTCATGAAATTTACATTTTAGTGGGAGAGACACATGATCTTATTTATATATATGGGTGTATGTGTATACATGAAAAATATCAAATGATAAAAGCCAGACAGTGAGGGGCTGGGGCTATGGTTCAGTGGTAGAGTGTTTGTCTCGCATGTGTGAAGCCCTGGGTTTGATCCTCAGCACCACATAAATAAAATAAAGGTATTATGTCCACATACAACTAATATATATATATATACCAGACAGTGATAAGTACCATGATGAAAGTAAAGGGCAATATAACAGAATAATTGAAGACAAAGGCTACTTCAGATTGATGGTCAGAATATAACTTTTAGGGGGTATCATTAAATTAGAGATCTCAATGACAAAAAGCACTATGCTAAGCAATGATCTAGTAAGTAACACTCTAAGCAGAAGAAATAGCATGTGCAAAGGCCCTAGACAGAAGGGATTGAAGTTTTAATGAACTGAAAGGAGATGAATACATTGGAGCACTAGAGGCAGGCATAACAATGACAAGAAATGAAGGGGGCCAGGTGTGGTGGTACATTCCTGCAATCCCAGGGACTTGGGAGGCAGGGAGGTTCACAAGTTCGAGGCCTACATGGGTGACTTAGTAAGACCCTATCTCAAAATAAAATTAATAATAACAACAACAACAAGGGCTAGGGATGTAGCTCAGAGGTGGAATGCTCCTGGGTTCAATCTGCAGTGAGGGGGTGGGGGGCTGAGGCGGAGATATGAAAAAAAGGAGATAGGGCTCAAAAGATCCTGAGAGGCAACAAGGCATTTGTTTTTATCTCAGCAAAATAGATTCTAAAAGGGTTTTCAAACAAGAAAAAGACTCAATGTGATTTATATTTTTTAGAAAAACAGAACACATATAAAGTAATTACATGGGCCAGGTCCTGCCTAAGTACTTTATGTACATTAACTCATATTAAGATAGCTCTTGCTGCAACATATATGCTTACAGAGGGCAGAAGGGAAGACATGAAGATTAGCTGGAGCCTGAAGTTGAGAGATGATGGTGAGCTGGAATACAGTGATGGGAGTGAAGACGGAGCAAGTGAAAAGATCTGGGGAATATTTAGGGAAAAAAATGGATAGGTCTGGATTTGGAAGGGGAGAAGTAGTAAGGCAGGCAGTGAGAAATTAAAAATTATTTTTATGCTTCTAAACAGAGTTTAAAGGAAGAGGGAGTGTTCAATAGCATTCAATGTCTTTGAGATTAAACAGACTAAAATTGTAAAGAGGTTGTTGGATTTATCAATTAGGAGGTCATTAATAACCTCTTACACGTGGTTTTAGTAGAGTAGTGGTATAAGAAGTCAGAGTGTGCACTGCAAGGAGTGACTGAAAGGAGGAAATGGAGAGGGTCCAAGTATATTTTCCATAACATCTAGAAGCGAAGGAAAGAAGGGTCTTGAGAGAGGAAATGTGTGTTTAGAAAAACTTCTTTTAAAAAGATTTTTAGTGGATCCAAGATGGCAGGCTAGAGGGAGGCTGCATTCTGTGTTGCTCTGGGACCTGGGATTCAAGTAGTGGGAATACTATTTCTCTGCGAGTGATTAGAGGATCCCCAACAGCTGCTCCCACAGGACTCCCTGACACTTGTTCATGCAGGACCTCTGAGTGCCTGGGTAGGACCACCAGCATTAGCACCTGTGCAAGACTCCTGGCTGCCACTCCTGTGTGAACCCCCATCTACCAATGTGGGGCTAACCCAGTTGCCTCCATCTTGGGGCACTTGCAACCACTGCCATAGTCCCCTACATCGGGTAGCTTGCATCTGGGGACAATGCACTGGGTCCGGAGACAGCTGACAGACACAATACTGCACGCCACAGAGCTGCATCTCTGAACATGCCACTCAACATCACCACTGGGCCCCACTTGGCCCCACAGGACCTAACACTCCATTGCTAAAAGCAGACGCCTCCATCTGGGGACACATGTGTTGCCATCTTTGTTGGGGCAACTCCCAGCTTGGAACACCAGCTGGGGCTTAGAAGCAATATCAAGGTAATGAAAGTCCCCCCAACTCCCCGCTCTCCCCAGCAGCCACTACCCCTGCACAGTGCTTGTGGCTATGCAACCTGTCCATAGCTCGCAAAACCAGGTCCTGAACTGCCCAATATAAAACAGCTCTACGCGACAGGTGTGCAGTGCCCAGAGCACAGCCCACAAGACCTCCAGAGAGAAAAGTTCATGATTGGGAAGTAGAAAAGGAGGGAGGGAGTGAGATACAGGTTAGAGACTAAATTAGAGACCAGGAATTGCAAGGACTACAAGCGATATAAGAGATAATAAGACCAGGCACCTATATCACATGAGTGGGCCCCAAAGGAGATCCTTGGGGTTCAGTCTCCCATCGAGAATGGGCAAGTGCTATACCCCACCTTCAGGAGCTATGCCCCCAAGAACAACCTTCCCACCCTAATAACCTTCACCATCCTGAGGGTGGAGATACCAGCAAATAACAGACAACCCCACCTATTGAATAAAAAGAAAACTAGAAAGATACTGATCTTCAACAAAAAATCCTTGTATCTTCCTTCCAGGTTCTCTCTCTCTCTCTCTCTTTACCCACCCTCACATCCCCAACATTTGTGAAACCAAGTACTTTTCATGAATTAGGATACTGAGTACTGGGATGTCTGAATAGTATATTACAGTGGTGCTATATATTTTTTATCTCCTATTTTTACGTTTTTTAGTTTTCTTCATATTTGTGTTTTGTCTTTTGTACTTACTTGTCTCCCCCAAATCACTCTCTCTCTCTTCTCTTACTACTAACCTACTTCTTTTTTTAAAAAAATATTTATTTATTTACTTTAGTTGTACACAATGCAATGCATTTATGTTTACGTGGTGCTGAGGATCGAACCCGGGCCACGCACATGCAAGGCGAGCACTCTGCTGCTGAGCCACAACCCAAGCCCCCTAACCTACTTCTTTAGATTGCTCTTTCACACTTTCTAAGATCTAATAACTCTATATCCTCACCTCCTACCCTCTCAACATCTCATCCTACACCTCACCCCAGGTTTTTTGTCCACCATCAGAAACTATATACCCTTTTGCAAACCTACTGTTTATATTGCAGATAATAATTGAACTTACCATTTATGTATACTGCAACAAAACCATAAACATCTTAGTAGCAGCTATTTGGCTTAAGGTTGTATATTGTTTGTATTAGGATCTGTTCATTGTTCTCCCCCTTAAAGGAGAGGTACTGAAAACCTGCAGGGTCACTATAAGCCTAGAGGGTAAAAACTGTAATGCCTCAGATCCACAGTGCTAGAAGGGAAGACACACGAACAACACAAAAAAAACAAGGGAAGAAAATACTCCCTACAAACCACGATATTACATGATTAGAATCCATGGCCAGCACAGATAAATGACAGAGGAGTTCAGGATGTACATAATTAAGATATTCTGTGAATTAAATGATGAAATAAGAGAGCATATACAGGCAGCAAAAGATCATTTCAATAAAGAGTTACATAAGCAAATACAAGAAGCAAAAGATTACTTCAATAAGGAAATACAAGTTCTAAAAAAAAAAAAAAAAAAAACAAACAAACAAACAAAAAACAACCAGAAATCCTTGAAATGAAAGAAACAATAAACCAAATTAAAAGCTCAAGGAGAGATCCAAGATGGCAGATTAGAGGAAGCCGCACTTCAGGGCAGCTCCGTGGAAAGAATCCAACAAAGCAGATAAACTGCCTTTCATCATATATATGTAGGCTGAAAATACCGATCTCCTGGATGGTTTGATTACCACTACCAGAGGGAGAAAGAGAGACAAGCTGTCTGCAGCGGCTAGAGCCGCGAGGCTTCTGCAAAACCGCCTGGGTGGTGCACAGGCCGTGCGAAACAAAGTCAGTGTGGGGAGACCGCACTGCAACTGCAACCCCAGCCACAATCAGGGCACACCAGCGTGAAACCAGCGATAACAGCCGGCGGAATTGGTGCTGGGGGACCACGGGAGACCACGGGTCGACAACACCAGTTCAAATCCACACTCCGCCGGACGCGACCCTTAGCAGTAGGGCCCCGGAGAGAGCGACGCAGAGACCAGCCAACAGCAAGCAAGGGCAGAGTCGGAGCGGTCCACAGTCCGAAGCAGCGTTGTCTGCAGTTACAGTTGTGGCTTCCCGGTGCCACATCGGCAGGGAGACATCCACGCAACAGCTTTGAAATTGATCGGCGAGGACAAGGGAGTCTGCGGAGCTGCTGTTGACTGGGAGGAGAGCACCGCCATCTTTGAAAGGTGCAGTGGCTGACCCAGACAAAGGGGAGGAGATGGAGAGCGACGGCTGCAGCCATCCAGGGACCCTCCAGCTCTCTGAAGACAACGTACACTTGGGTGAGGCTCGGGTGGCCAGCAAGGGAGGGCGTTTCTGAAGCCAGCGCAGCGGACATAAGAAGCTGCAACTGTGGGTGGGCTTTGGGAGGGGGTGCCTTCTGGAGGGTCCTCTTCCCGGTGCCATTCATCTGCTGACACACACAAACCCCCTCGGCCACTCCTTCACTGAACCGTTCAGCCACTGGCCTAAGATGCAGCCTTGATTCCACTAACAGGATCGCAGACTGTCTAGACGTGATCCAATAACAATTGGTTTGAACTGGAAAGGAAAACAGAGGGGGGCTTCCCAGGGCCCGTTTTGTCTGAGACTTCGGGTTCGACTTTTTTTTTTCTTTTCTTTTTTGTTGGTTTGCTTGTTTTGTTGGACTGCAGGGAGGTTTTTGTTGTTGTTGTTGTTTGTTTGTTTCTTTTTTCTTTTTCTTTTTTTGGCTTTGTTTTGTTCTGCTTTTTTTTTTTCCTTCCGCATTGATTGTCAGTGTGTTTGTTTGCTTCTGCTCCTTTTTTCTTTCCTTATTTTCTTCCTTCTCACTCTTGCATCTTTTCTTCCTCCTTCATCTTTCATGTTTACATCCTGCCAGTGCATACTTAACAGAGGCAAAAACAAGTTATACACAGAACTTGCGATTTCTAGAACCGGCGCAATTGAACTGGGTAGTAAAGCGGTGTTATATATAGTTTACTCTCTATTTCCTTGATTCTCTCTCTCCTCTTTCTTACACCAATTCCTACTCTTTTATCAATTTTTTTCTTTTCCAACTTACTTTATATATAAATTGGTCTTTCCACCTAATTGTCAACTCCATTCTCTTTCTTCCCTCATCTTATCCAATACTTGAAGCTATAAAACCCCATCAGAAGCGTACAGAGTAAATTGGAAATAATATCTGGGTTAACAAAATCTGTACATTGTGATCAAACTTAAATTTTCTGAATACAAAGTGTTAGGTTTTAAAAGTGTAAAGGAATTATAAGGTGATCTGATAGCATTGTACTATAGGAACAACATAAGGCTTTAAGGTAAAATCGAAATAGTCAAGGTCCCACAGTGCAGGAAGAATAGACACACAAGCAACATGAAAAAACAAGGAAAGAAAATGACACAAACAAATCAAGATACCTCATTGGTAGATGTCATGGCAAGCACAGTTGGTCAAATGCCAGAGATGGAATTTAGAAATTACATATGCCAATTGTTTATGGAACTTAAGAATGAACTAAAAAATGAGATGAGGGAGCAGGTACAGGAGGCAAAAGATCATTTTGACAAAGAACTCCAAAAACAAATACAGGAAGTAAAAGATTACTTCAATAGGGAAATAGAGTCTCTAAAGAGAATCCAAACAGAAATTCTAGAAATGAAAGAAGCAATAAACCAAAATAAAAGCTCAATTGAAAACACCTCCAACAGAATAGACCACTTGGAAGAAAGAACCTCAGACAATGA
The DNA here is from genome assembly GCA_025594165.1 of Tamias sibiricus. Taxonomy (NCBI): domain Eukaryota; kingdom Metazoa; phylum Chordata; class Mammalia; order Rodentia; family Sciuridae; genus Tamias; species Tamias sibiricus. The sequence goes on from CM046672.1 coordinate 37,614,722, forward strand.
AGACAAAATATATGTCCTAGAGAAGAATTTAGACCATACAGCAAAACATGTTAGAAATCAAGAACATAACATCCAAGAATTATGGGACAGCATAAAAAGACCAAACTTAAGAGTGATTGGCATAGAGGAAGGGGCAGAGTTTCAAGCCAAAGGAATGAGTAATCTATTTAACGAAATAATTACAGAAAATTTTCCAAACTTGAGGAATGAATGGGAAAACCAAGTTCAAGAGGCATACCGAACACCAAACAAAATCTCAACAGATCCACACCAAGACACATTATAATGAAAATGCCTAATACACTGAGCAAGGAGAGAATACTAAAAGCCACAAGAGAAAGGAAGCAGATTACATATAGGGGGAAACCAATCAGACTATGTTCAGATTTTTCAACCCAGACCTTAAAAGCAAGAAGATCCTGGAATAGCATATTTCAAGCTCTGAAAGAAAAGCGTTGTCAACCAAGAATCTTATATCCAGCAAAATTAAGCTTTAGATTCGAAGATGAAATAAAAACCTTCCACAACAAGCAAAAGTTAAAAGATTTCACAACTCGAAAGCCAGGACATCTGAGCATCCTGGGCAACATTTTTCATGAAGAAGAAGAGAAAGACGATAATGAAAATCAACAAAGGGAGATATTAAACTAAAGGAAATACCAACCAGAAGAGAAACCAAATCAAGCTAAAGACCATAATTCAAATAAAAATGGATGGGAATAAAAATCACATCTCAATAATAACCCTGAATGTTAATGGCCTAAACTCGCCAATCAAAAGACACAGATTATCAGAATGGATTAAAAGAAATGACCCAACAATTTGCTGTCTCCAAGAAACACACCTCATAGAAAAAGACATCAACAGACTGAAAGTGAAAGGCTGGGAAAAGTCTTATCACTCACATGGCCGGTGGAAGCAAGCAGGGGTTTCCATTCTCATATCAAATAAGGTAGACTTCAAACCGAAACTAATCAAGAGGGACAAAGATGGATATTTCTTATTATTTAAGGGAACCATCCATCAACAGGATATAACAATCATAAATCTGTATGCCCCAAATAATGGAGCACCTACATTCATCAAACAAACGCTTCTCAAGTTCAAGAGTAAAATAGACCACAACACAGTTATTCTAGGGGACTTCAACACACCTCTCTCACCAATGGATAGATCATCCAAACAAAAGCTAAACAAAGAAACTATAAGCCTCCTCAAAACCATTAACAATTTAGACCTAATGGACATATATAGAATATTTCATCCCTCAGTAAACGAATACACATTTTTCTCAGCAGCACATGGCTCCTTCTCCAAAATAGACCATGTATTATGTCACAAGGCAACTCTCAGCAAATATAAAAAAATAGAGATACTACCCTGCATGCTATCGGACCATAAAGGGATGAAATTGGAAATCAACAACAAAACAAGGAATAAGAAAAACTACTCCATCAACTGGAAGCTAAACAACATGCTACTGAATGAACAAGGGGTTGAAGAAGACATCAAAGAGGAGATCAAAAAATTCCTAGAGGTAAATGAGAACACAGATACATCATATAGAAATCTCTGGGACACTATGAAGGCAGTAGTAAGAGGAAAATTCATTGCACTGAGTTCATTCCTTAAGAGAAAAAAAAAAAAACAACAAATAAATGACTTAACATCACACCTCAAAGCATTAGAAAAAGAAGAACAGACCAACACCAAGAGCAGTAGAAGACAGGAAATAATTAAAGTCAGAGCAGAAATTAATGAAATTGAGACTCAGGAAACCATTCAAAGAATTGACAAGACTAAAAGTTGGTTCTTTGAAAAAATAAACAAAATTGACAGACCCTTAGCGATGCTAACGAAAAGGAGAAAAAACTCAAATTACTAACATTCGTGATGAAAAAGGGAATATCACAACAAACACCTCAGATATACAGAATATAATTAGAAATTACTTTGAAAACTTGTACTCTAATAAAATAGAAAATACTGAATGCATTGACAGATTTCTAGAGTCATATGATTTGCCTAAACTGGATGTGGAGGCTATACACAATTTAAACAGATCAATTACAAGCGAAGAAATAGAAGATGTCATCAAAAAGCTACCAAGAAGGAAAAGTCCAGAACCAAATGGGTTCACAGCCGAGTTCTATAAGACTTTCAAAGAAGAACTAATACCAATGCTCTTCAAACTATTTCAAGAAATAGAAAAAGAGGGAGCTCTTCCAGACTCTTTCTATGAGGCCAATATCACATTAATTCCAAAGCCAGGCAAAGACACATCCAAAAAAGAAAACTTCAGGCCCATATCTTTAATGAACATAGATGCAAAAATCCTCAACAAAATCCTGGCAAATTGGATACAAAAACATATCAAAAAGATAGTGCACCATGATCAAGTGGGGTTTATCCCAGGGATGCAAGGCTGGTTCAACATTCGGAAATCAATAAACATAATACATCACATCAATAGACTTAAAGACAAAAATCATATGATCATCTCAATTGACGCAGAAAAAGCATTTGACAAAATACAACACCCCTTTATGTTCAAAACACTGGAAAAACTAGGAATATCAGGAACATATCTTAACATTATAAAAGCTATTTATGCAAGGTCCCGAGATAACATTATCTTAAATGGAGAAAACTTGAAAGCATTCCCTCTAAAAATTGGAACAAGACAGGGATGCCCCCTTTCACCACTGCTATTTAACATAGTACTGGAAACTCTGGCCAGAGCAATTAGACAGACAAAAGAAATTAAAGGGATCAAGATAGGAAAAGAAGAGCTCAAATTAGCACTATTTGCTGATGACATGATAATCTACCTAGAAGACCCAAAAAACTCTACCAGAAAACTTTTACAACTAGTAAACGAATTTGGCAAAGTTGCAGGATACAAAATCAATACACATAAGTCAAAGGCATTTGTGTACATCAGCGACAATGACTCTGAAAGGGAAATGATGAAAAATACCCCATTTACAATAGTATCAAAAATAAAATAAAATACCTGGGAATCAACCTAATGAAAGAGGTGAAAGACCTTTATAATGAAAATTATAGAACACTAAAGAAAGAAATTATAGATGAACTCAGAAGATGGAAAGACCTACCTTGCTCTTGGATAGGTAGAATTAATATTGTCAAAATGTCCATACTACCAAAAGCATTATACAGATTTAATGCAATTCCAATCAAAATCCTGATGTCATTCTTCAAAGAAATAGAAAAAGCAGTCATGAAATTCATCTGGATAAATAAGAGACCCAGAATAGCCAAAGCAATCCTGAGCAAGAAAAGTGAAGCAGGGGGCATCACCATACCAGACTTTAAATTATACTATAGAGCAATAGCAACAAAAACAGCATGGTATTGGCACCAAAACAGACTGGTGGACCAATGGTACAGAATTGAGGATACAGAGACTAATACATATAATTACAGCTATCTTATATTAGACAAAGGTGCCAAAAATGTACAGTGGAAAAAGGATAGCCTCTTGAACAAATGGTGCTGGGTAAACTGGAAATCCATATGCAACAAAATGAAATTAAACCTTTATCTCTCACCATGCACAAAACTCAATTCAAAGTGGATCAAGGACCTAGGAATTAGACCAGAGACAATACACCTAATAGAAGAAAAAGTAAGCTCCAATTTCCAACATGTTGGATTAGGCCCCAAGTTCCTTAGTAAGAATCCTGTAGCGCAAGAATTACTACCAAGAATTAATGAATGGGATAGATTTAAACTAAAAAGCTTCTTTTCAACAAAAGAAACAATCAGTGAGGTGAATAGAGAGCCAACTAATTGGGAACAAATATTTAATACATGCACATCAGATAGAGCACTAATCTCTAGAATATATAAAGAACTCAAAAAACTTTACACTAAAATAACAAATAACCCAATCAATAAATGGGCTAAGGAATTGAGAAGACACCTCTCAGAAGAAGATACATGATTAATCAACAAATACATGAAAAAATGTTCAACATCGCTGGCAATTAGAGAAATGCAAATCAAAACTACTCTAAGATTTCACTTCACTCCAGTCAGAATGGCAGCCATCAAGAACACAAGCAACAATAAATGTTGGAGAGGATGTGGGGAAAAAGGCACACTCATACATTGCTGGTGGGACTGCAAAATGGTGCAACCGTTATGGAAAGCAGTATGGAGATTTCTTGGAAAACTGGGAATGGAACCATCCTATGACCCAGCCATCCCACTCCTGGGTCTATTCCCAAAGGACTTAAAAACAGCATATTACAGTGACACAGCTATCTCAAGGTTTGTAGCTGCACAATTCACAATAGCTAGGTTGTGGAACCAACCTAGATGTCCCTCAGTAAATGAGTGGATTAAGAAAATGTGGTATATACGCACAATGGAATTTTACTCAGCAATAAAAGAAAACAAATTAATGGCATTTGCAGGTAAATGGATGAAGTTGGAAGACATAATGCTAAGTGAAGTTAGTCAGTCTCAAAAATCCAAGTACCAAATGTTCTCTCTTATATAAGGAGGCTATTTCAAAGTATTGTTGGATGGGGGTACATAGGAGGATTAGAGGAACACTAGAATGGTCAAGGGAAGGGAGGGTAAGGGAGGGAGCAAGAGGGGAGGGAGGGGGAGAAAAGAAAAAAAAAAGGTGGTTGAATGAGACAGATATCATTTTCCTTAATGCATGATTGAAGACCTGAATTGTACGAATATACTTTGTATACAAACAGTTGTATGTAAAAAGATACTAAATATATGCACTATGAGTTGTACATATTAAAATTTATAAAAAAAATAAAAAAAAATAAAGATCCTGAGAACAAATAAAAAAAAAAAAAAGCTCAATAGAAAATAGAAAGCATCACCAACAAATTAAGACAGGACCTCAGACAAAGAAGACAAAATATATAATCTTGAAAAGAATGCTGACCACACAGTGAATATGATAAGAAACCATAAGCAGAACATTCAAGAATTATATCAGAAAATTTTCCAAACATAAAGAATGAATTGGAAAATCAAATACAAGAGGCTTAGAGGACACCAAATGTACAAAATCACAAAATCACAACACATCTACACCAAGGCACATTATAATGAAAATGTCTAGCATACAGAATAAGGAGAGAATTTTAAAAGCCACAAGAGAAAGTAATCAGGTTACATACAGGGGGGAACCAATTAGGATATCTGCAGATTTTTCAACCCAGACCCTGAAAGCTAGAAGATTCTGGAACAACATGTACTAAGCTCTGAAAGAAAATGAATGCCAACCAAGAATATTTTATACAGCAAAATTAAGCTTTGGATTTGATGACGAAATAAAAACCTTCCATGATAAACAAAAGTTAAAAGAATTTACAACTAGAAAGCCTGCACTACAGAACATCCTCGGCAAAATATTCCATGAGAAGGAAATGAAAAACAACAATGAAAATCAGCAAAGGGAGGTATTACACTAAAGGAAATTCTAATCAAAGGAGAAACCAAGTCAAGTTAAATACCAAAAATAAACAAATATGACTGGGAACACAAATCATATCTCGATAATAACCCTGAATGTAATGGCCTAAACTCATCAATCAAAAGACAGAGACTGGCAGATTGGATTGAAAAAAAAAAAAAATAAGACCCAACAATATGCTACCTTCAAGAGATTCGTCTCATGGGAAAAGACATCCACAGACTGAAGGTGAAAGGTTGGGAAAAAATATACCACTCACATGGACTGCAGAAACAAGCAGGGGTTTCCATCCTCATATCAAATAAAGTAGACTTCAAGCCAATGTTAATCAGAAGGGATAAAGAAGGACATTTCATACTGCTTAAGGGAACCATACATCAACAAGACATTACAATTATAAATATATATCCCCCAAGCAATGAAGCACCTATGTTTATCAAACAAACTCTTCTCAAGTTCAAGAGTCAAATAGACCACACAATAATCCTGGGTGACTTTAATACACCTGTTTCATCACTGGATAGATCTTCTAAATAAAAGCTAAACAAAGAAACTATAGAACTCAATAATACAATCAATAGCTTAGACTTAACAGACAAATCTAGAATATTTCATCCATCAACGAGTAAGTATACTTTCTTCTCAGCAGCACTGGATTATTCTCTAAAATAGACCATATATTATGCCACAAAGCAACTCTCAGTAAATACAAAAAAATAGAGATACTACCCTGTATTCTATCAGATCATAATGGAATGAAATTAGGAATCAATGATAAAATAAAAAATAGAAATTACTCACCTGGAGACTAAATAATATGCTACTGATGAACAATGGGTTGCAAAATATATCAAGGAGGAGGTTAAAAAATTCTTAGAGGTAAATGAGAACACTGATACAACATATCGAAATCTGTGGGACACTATGAAGGCAGTACTAAGAGGAAAGTTCATTGCATGTAGTTCATTACATAAAAGAAAAAAAAAAGTCAACAAATAAACGACCTGAGATTACAGTTAAAAGCCCTAGAAAAAGAGGAGCAAACTGACACCAAAAGTAGTGGAAGACAGGTAAGAATTAAAATCAGGGCAGAAATCAATGAAATTGAAACAAAAGAAACAATTCAAAAAATTGACAAAACAAAAAGCTGGTTCTTTGAAAAAAATAAATAACATTGACAAATCCTTAAGACACTCTAACGAAAAAGAAGGACAGAGAAAACTCAAATTACTAAAATTTGTGATGAAAAAGGAAATATCATGACAGACACTATTGAAATACAGAAGACAATAAGAAACTCTTTTGAAAGTTTATACTCCAATAAAATAGAAAACATTGAAGGCATTGACAAATTTCTAGAGTCATATGATTTGCCCAAACTGAATCAGGATGATATATACAACTTATACATATCAATTTCAAGCAATAAAATAGAAGATGCCATCAGAAGTCTACCAACCAAGAAAAGCCCTGGAAAAGATGGCTACACAGCTGAATTCTACAAGACCTTCAAAGAAGAACTAATACCAATACTCCTCAAATTATTTCATGAAATAGAAAAAGAGGGAACACTTCCAAACTCATTCTATGAGGCCAATATCACCCTGATTCCAAAGTCAGACAAAGACACATTAAAGAAAGAAAACTTCAGACCAATATCTCCAATGAACATAGGTGCAAATTTTTTCAATAAAATTCTGGAAAAATTAATACAAAAACATATAAAAATGATAGTGCACCAGGATCAAGTGGAGTTTATCCCAGGGATGCAAGGTTAGTTCAACATACAGAAATCAACAAATACAATTCATCACATGAACAGTCTTAAAGATAAGAATCATATGATCATCAATAGATGCAGAAAAAGCGTTCAACAAAATACAGCACCCTTTCATGTTCAAAACACTAGAACATATCTCAACATTGTAAAAGCTATCTATGCTAAGCCCCAGGCCAACATCATTCTAAATGGAAAAAAATTTGAAAGCATTCCCAATTGGAACAAGACAGGGATGCCCTCTTTCACCACTTCTATTTAACATAGTTCTTGGAACTCTAGCCAGAGCAATTAGACAGACGAAAGAAATTAAAGGAATAGGATAGGAAAAGAAGAACTCAAATTATCACTATTTGCTGATGATATAATTCTATACCTAGATGATCCAAAAATTTTCACCAGAAAACTTCTAGAACTAATAAGTGAATTTGGCACAGTAGAAGGATATAAAATCAACACCCATAAATCAAAGGCATTTCTGTACATCAGTGACAAATCTTCTGAAAGAGAAAGTAGGAAAACTACCCCACAATAGCCTCATAAAAAAATAACATACTTGGGCATCAACTCAACAAAAGAGGTGAAAGATCTCTACAATGAAAACTATAGAATGATAAAGAAAAAAATTTAAAAAGACCTTAGAAGATGGAAAGATTTCCCTTGTTCTTGGATAGGCAGAATTAATACTGTCAAAATGACCATACTACCAAAAGTACTATGCACACTTAATGCAATTCCAATCAAAATCCCAAAGACATTCCTCATAGAAATAGAAAAGGCAGTCATGAAATTCATCTGGAAAAATAAGAGACCCAGAATGGCTAAAGCAATCCTTAGCAAGAAGAGTGAAGCAGGTGGCATCATAATAACAGACCTTAAACTACACTATAGAGCAATAGTAATAAAAAGAGCATGGTATTGGCACCAAAATAGACTTGTAGACCAATGGTGCAGAATAGAGGACACAGAGACAAACCCACATAAATACAGTTATTTCATGCTAAGAAAAGGCAACAAAAACATATATTGGAGAAAAGATAGCCTCTTCAACAAATAATGCCAGAAAAAACTGAAATCCATATTCAACAAAATGAAAATTAACCCCTATCTCTCACCATTCACAAAAATCAACTGAAAGTGGATCAAGGACCTAGGAATTTAACCAGAGACCCTGCCAGGCCTAACAGAAGAAAAAGTAGGCTCAAATCTTCATCGTGTCGGATTAGGTGCCGACTTCCTTAATAAGACTTGTATAGCACAAGAAATAAAATCAAGAATCAATAAATGGGATGGATTCAAACTAAAAAGCTTCCTCTCAAGAAAAGAAACAATCAGTGAGTTGAATAGAGAGCTTACAGAATGGGAGCAAATTTTTACCACACGCATGTTGGATAAGGCACTAATCTCTAGGATATACAAATAACTCAAAAATCTTAAACCAAAAAAATAAATAAATAAAATAAATCCAAGTAACCCAATCAATAAATGGGCCAAGAAATGTAACAGGCACGCCCCAGAAGAAGGTATACATTTGATCAACAAATATATGAAAAAAATTAGAGAAATGCAAATCAAAACTTCTCTAAGATTTCATCTCACTCCAGTCTGAATGGCAGCTATTAAGAACACAAACAACAATAAGTATTGGAGAGGATGTGGGGAGAAAGGCACACTCATATATCAATGGTGGGACTGCAAATTGGTGCAACCAATATGGAAAGCAGTATGGAGATTCCCTGGAAAACTTGGAATGGAACCACCATTTGACCCAGCTATCTCACTCCTCAGTTTATACCCAAAGGACTTAAACAAAACAGCATACTAGAGTACACTATAGTAATGCATACTATAGTAATGCAGCCACATCAATGTTTATAGCAGTACAATTTACAATAGCTAAATTGTGGAACCAACCTAGATGTCCTTCAGTAGATGAATGTGTGGTATATAAGAAACTGTGGTATATATACACAATGAAATATTACGCAGCATTAAAAGAGAATAAAATCATGGCATTTGTAGGTAAATGGATGGAGTTGAGAGAATATTATGCTAAATAAACCAATCCCCAAAAAACAAATGCTAATTATTTTCTCTGATATGAGGATGCTGATCCATAATGGGGATGGGGGGATCATGGGAGGAATGGAAGAACATTAGATAGGGCAAAGAGGAGGGAGGGGAAGGGGCAGAGCAGGGGGTAGGAAAGATGGTGGAATGAGATGGTCATCATTACCCCAAGTACATTTATGAAGGCACGAATGGTGTGACTCTACTTTGTGTATAAGCAGAGACATGAAAAATTGTGCTCTATATGTGTACTATGAATTGAAATGCATTCTGCTGTCATATATAACAAAAAAAATAGTTAACTGTTCATGGTAAAATGGAATCCAGACAATTAAAAATAATTTCATCCACAAAGTTAAATTTTATTAAAGTTTATTTGTTAAAATTTTTTTAAAAATTAGGGTAAAGGACACTCAAACACATCTATAGATTCAGGGAAATAAGTAAGTATAAAAAGAGGTTGAAATATAGAAGAAGAAAGAATGAATATCAGTGTGGAACAGCATAAAGACAGAGGAAAAAATGTTGGGTGAGTTAATGCCTGAAAAGAAGTTTTTTTTTTTTTTTTTCTTTACCTTTTGAGATTTCAAAAGAAAAAAAGTATCTAGTCACAATTACAGGAAAGGATCTTAGCATGTAGTAGAATCCATTAGTACAGTTTTAATTTTATTTTTATAAATTCTCTTAAGAACTCAAGGCTGTATCTCCTACTTTTAGCAATTTGACTTTAGTAAGTACAAGAATAACTTGTGATATGCTACATAGGATTAGTCTTACTTCACTCTCACATTTAACTCATTCTTGGGCTATTTATTATATTTCTTCCATCTCTGATTAATGATATGATTAGAAAAGCCATAATTAGTGCTCAGATATCTGATCATGCCACAGTATTTTCAATTCACATCATGAGGAATCTAGATCTATAAACTATAGGTTCCCATGATGGAAGATGTTTTAAATAAGGCTGTGGAAACAATATGATGCTCATACAAAAAGAGTAAATTAATAAAATAAACTATGAAATAATGCTCAAATATCATGAAAAAAGTGACATTATGAAAATTATTATCACATAAATTATATGAGTATGTGGCTTTCTAGATTCTGCAAATGATTTTCAAAAGGTAATGTTTCTTAGATATTATATTCTGATGTTTTTAGTTCAATGTCATTTTTCTTTTCTTTCTTTTTTTTTTTCTTCCTGGTACTGGGGACTGAACCCAGGGGCACTCAACCCCTAAGCCACATCTCCAGCCTTTTTTATATTTTATTTAGAGACAGGGTCTCAATGAGTTGCTTAGGCCCTTGTTAAGTTGCTGAGGCTGGATTTGAACTTGAGATCCTCCTGCCTCAGCCTCCTAAGCACTGGGATTACAGGTGTGCACCACCACACCCAGCCTCTTCTAATTCCTTAAGGTACAAAATTAAGTTACTGGTTGGAGATCTATGTCATTTTTAAGAAGTGGTATACAACAGAATAATATCTGAGAAAAGGCAATAGACAGTTAAGTTGTATCTACACCAAATACAAACTATCAATATATAAAGTTAATATGTTAGTGGAAGTAAATTTTTTAAAAATCTGCCAAAATTAAAACAATGGCTTGGATGTATACAGGGACAGTCTTAATCAGAGACATACAAAGAAATAAAAGAAATTTAACAGGTCAAGTATTGAACATTTAATTTTTTCTCAGTTGATTATAATCTAAAATTACATAATCAAATTGCTCTCTACTTAGGCTATAACTTCTTGCATATCTTTAAAAATTCTTTACAAATTTAAACCTTAACTTGTTATTTTCAAAATAGACCAACTATAATGTTTAATCCATGGAAATTATAAAAGGGTATAATAAGAAAAAACATGTAGATTATCAGTAAGGTTAAACTCCTTGAGTACTCAGAAAACAAAAAATAACTGGGAAATTTTCCAGTATATGAAAAAGACACAGGAATGACAGAAAATGCATAGTGGTTTCATATTCTTATTGGTAGGTATTGGTTAATAAATGAATGACAGCTAGCTACAGAAGCAAGTTACAGAAGCACTGTGTTGGTGTGGGAGATGCAATAATGTAAAACTTGCTTTGTATGGCTCATCTAGTTTGGTGATGACTAAGGGATGACAGGAATAAAAAAAATAGCATTAATAATATAAGCCTCATCAGTAAATGCACACTTTTTACCACAATGTATGTCACCATGATTCACCAGTCCATACATAAGGAAGCCCAGGCTCCAGACCTGGATCTGCACCTGTGTGATCATGGACACGTTACTTCTCTTTTGAATTTCAGTTTCCTGCTCTATAAAATGAAGTAAAAAGATGTTTTTGATAATCATGATATTCTTTCATGTATGTGAGATGCAGGCAATAATCCTAAGAGAAGGGCAAATGATTCTGAACTTTCTTAGTGAAACATAAACACACAAAATAAGACATTTAATCAAAAAAGACAACATTCCCAAATCTGGGATAAGGTCTATAGATTAAGTGGGTCTCAGGGAAAGAAAGATTTTAGAAAGTGATTTTCATTTTCATAATTTTTATATAAGTATAAATTTAAATTTAATTATACTCTCTGCCTTGTTTTCATTAGCTAAGCAACCCTATGGAGTAGAAGATGGTTCATTTAGGAATATAAAAGAATTGAGTAATTAAAGGCCTTTAAATTAAAAAAAAACTAAGTAACATTAATTGTTTTAAAAATGTCAATACCAAAAGAAATATCAAACATTGGTTCTAATTAAGATAAATTTATAGAACAGAAAAGATTATGTTAAATAATCTATGATAAAAGAAACCTTGATACAGTCAAATGAAGAAGAACTATATGGACATTTAAAATAATATTTTAGGGGATGGGGTTGTAGCTCAGTGGTAGAGCACTTGCCTAGTGTGTAAGGCACTGGATTCTATCCTCAGCACCACATATGAATAAACAAAAACAAAGGTCCATAAAAAATAAATAAAAATAATATTTTATAGACATAATGAGAAATAACTGTGTATGAGTATTAATAAATATAAAACTGAATATCCAATAAGACTATAATCAACTAATAAGAAAGCCTAATGTTGGAAAGATAACATTTTCCTCCAGGCTTTTCAGGATTTTTTCTCAACTTTTAAATAAAAATGTAATATTATTGATTTGAGAAATTATTTGAAATAAAATAAAAACAGAAATATTTATCTAGCTCTTACAATTCATTGAAACATCATGAGTTAGGAATTATTATCCCAATTTAATAGATGAAGAAAGCAAGGCTTAAAGACACCAGTTGCTCAGGAACGGGGCATGGTGGTGCACGTCTGTAACCCCAGCACTTGGGAGGCTGAGGCAGGAGGATCATGAGTTCAAAGCCAGCCTCAGCAATAACTTAGCAACTCAGCGAGACCCTGTCTCTAATAAAATACAAAAAAGGGCTGGGGATGTGGCCCAGTGGTCAAGTGGCCCTGAGTTCAATCCCTGGTACCAAGAAAAGAAAAAAAAAAAAAAAAAAGACAGCAATTGTTCAAGGTCACACAGTTATAAGCGGAAGATACACAGTGTCTTTTTATAGTCAGTTTTGTGTAGTGCAAAGACACTCTACAATATCACCTCCTCCAAAACAACAACAACAACAAAACATTACAAATATATGGCATTCTTTAGCCTTCAGGCTAATAATTCATGCAAAAATTTATGCATCTGTATTTTAAGAAAACAAAGCATTAAACTCCCTCTTCCCCATTAATTTGAAAAACAAGAGGACGAGTGTATGTTTTTAACCCAGATCCATAAAATATGTACATGATTTAGTAAATATGTACTGACTTTTAGCTTAAATTTGGAACTTTACAGCCTTGGAAAATAAGCCCTTATGACTAAAAAACACTCCTTTCATATTGGCCTTTGCTCCAAAGGCTGTCAAAACAGATCAATCCATTTTAATTGGCATATTAAGTGCACTAACCTATTTCTTAGATTCAAAGCTTGAGTGTCAATGAATGTGAAACTGAATTCTATCAAGGGAGCACCAACACACATGATCTGCTCTATCATGATAATTATGCAATTGATGTAAAATATTGCCTCAAGGAACTGACCAGAAATATTCATATTCTATTCACCAGAATGATGGCAAAAACACTTGGAACTCTTCAAGGCCTCACAAGAGAAAATCACTCCTCAGGGAAATAGGGGTTCCCAAAAGCCCAATCCTTTGCTTTCAAAGATGGCAACTCCATAAAATATGGATTATTAAATAAACGGCGTTAGAATAGGATCAACTGATAGGTTTTTTCAAAGATTAATAGATATTTAATAACTTTAACAACTACGAATGGATTCAAAATAAGAAAAAAAAGGAACTAGGTAAGTTCCAGTTTAAGAAGTTTATTCATATATATGAATAAGTATGTTTTTTTCTCAGAGTAAAATACCAGGAATATAAGCTGGGTACAGTGGCGCATATCTGTGATTCCAGCATCTTGGGAGGCTGAGGCAGGAGGATCATGAGTTCAAAACCAGCCTCAGCAACTTAGCAAGGCCCTAAGCAACCTCAGTGAGACCCTGTCTCAAAATAAAATACAAAAAAAGTTGGGGATGTGGCTCAAGGGTTGAATGCTCCTGGGTTGAGTTCCCAGTACCAAACCAAATCAAACAAAAACCATACAAACAAACAAAAAACCAGGAATATAGATTCATCAAAAAACAACACTAGATTGGGACTGGGGTTGTGGCTCAGCAGCAGAGCGCTTGCGTCGTACGTTTGCGGCCCGGGTTCGATCCTCAGCACCACGTAAACATAAATGCATTGCATTGTGTACAACTAAAGTAAATAAATAAATAAATAAAAAACACTAGATCATAATATTCCTGTATGTCTTTATTCTGAATCTTACTTGAATCTATTTTTTCCCCTTTGACATTTTAGCAATGACTAAATCTTCATTCTGTAGATTAAATATTTCATTATATATCATGCCTATTACTGAAACTTTTAATTTTAATAAGTTCAGTGGGTTAATTGGAATGATCTTAATGAATGTGTTTAAGCTCTTTTCTTTTAACTCTCAATTCAACTTTTCTCAGTTCTGGATTTTGTGATCAAGACATTTAATTTTAATTGGCTCTGGTATAAATACCAATTGATAAAAGAATCTCATTTCCTTCAAAGACTTCAGGCAGCACTACCTGAGAATATTCTCTGTGTAGCTGTGGCATATTCAGACTGGGCTTTCAGAAGAATTTTTGATGGCTGGACTGTTTTATTAGGAAAATCATAAGAATTTCTGTTTCGTACTCAACTTCATTCCTATACTTACAAATAAAATTGGCTTTTTGGTCCCACACAAACACTTTCTTTCTTTGCCAGGCTAGTGAAGTATTTTTTAAAATCCTTTAGTAGAAATTATGTCTCAAACAGCTTAAACCATTTGAAAGCATTAGGATGAACTGAACCAAATAAACTGAACCACATGCAAAATTTCCCTAAATCACCTAAGATTAATACACATTTAAAAACTGAATAGATAATGCATCTACTAAATTTGGGGTGGTGGTGGTAGTGGGCATATAACCTTTCTTGGATGGCAGTAAACTCAACTTCTGAACAGATGGTCTTCCACCATTTGATTGCTCTTCAACTCCCTACAATCTGGCATGTCGGCACACCACTCCACAAAAACTACTCAAAGGTTACCAATAACCTAGATCATGAGAGCCAGCATGAGATACTAAGAGGGGATTTATGAATCAAACCTAGCCAAATAATTTTATAGATTAAAGAACTACACTCCAGAAGTGTCAGGACACCTTCCCCAGATTACACTGAAGGTGAACCATGCAGGATCTAAATAAAGACCAGCAACTGGATTTCAGCCAGTGCTTTGCTGCTCCTCCCAGCTAGGTAGGCAGCCACCCTGAACCAGTTTCAAAGTAAAACATCTCCAACTTTCATATCTATGACATTGTTTTCATCTTCTTGCTATATTCCTTTGTCCTGCTGTTACAGAACAACACACCCTTACTTCCACCATCTGCACTACCCTGGCAAAGAACTAAGCTTGTAGGCTGGCCTTCCATGAACTGTCTGCTCCTTGATTCAGCTTCCATCATGAGCTGTGCTCAACAGTACTGCAATATTGCACATCTTGTTTTCATAACTGCTGCCACCTCATTTAAGTACTATGTCTACACTGGAACTATCAAAATACAAATAATAATAGGTAACATTTATTGTTGTTGAAGTATAAGCCAGGATCTTTTCTAAGCTCTTTTATTAACTCATTTAATTCTGACAACATTTTTATGAGATACTGAGTTAGAAAAAAAAAAAAGAAAAAAAAATATCCCTTTTAAAATATAGAACAAACAACTCATAAACAATTCCTGAGCTGGACACAAAAGAGCCTAAGGGACAGAAAAGAACCAAAATGTAAGGATGCACTAAACAGCCCATAAATTATTTTACAACTTTCCAGCTCCTTATAAGTTTTTTTTTTTTTTTGTTTTTTTTTTTTAAATTTAATGCAGTGAAACAGAAAAAAAGCCTTGGTAGAAAGAGACCATTAACCTTGTGAATCTAGGGGCTAACGTTTGATTGGACCACAAACCTCTGACCACCCACTGACCACCAGAGATGTTGATGTATGCTGAAACACACATACCAAACCAGATTACCTAATGCGTGCTCAATATTTCCCAGCTGTGAGAGAAGCTCAGCCCCTTTGGATCATACATATTCCATCTAAGTATGCACTCTAATAAATACTCATGCACTGGCAGCATGTTTCACTTCTGAGATTGTGTATTTTAAAAGTGTGTATCTTTGCCTTTTGCTTTTTAATAAAGCTCACTCTCTCTATGCTAAAATCTGACTCATCCTTAAATTGTTTTCTGCAATGAAGGTAAGGACCTGGAAGGTCCAAGTGGAGATGTCCTTCAGACCTCCTCAGATGCCCTCACATGATAGTACTATTTTAGTTTTATGTGTGAGAAAATTAAGGCACACAGAGGTTGATCTATTTGTCCAAGCTTGGATTCAAAAGTGTGCAGTGCACCTCTTGAGACTGTGTTCATACCATTTTGATAGGCAAAATATCCAAAAATATGAAAGTTCTCCTATTGAGAGTCTTGAATATAAAAATAACATCTTTTTGGAGGAGTATCAGTGATCAAACCAAGGGGTGCTTAACCACTGAGCAACATCCCCAACCTTTTTTAAAAATTTGTTTGAAAAAGCTAAGTCCCTAAGACTGACCTTGAACTTGCAATCCTCCTGCCTCAGTGGCACTGGGATTGCCACTGTGCCCAGTAGAACAACATTTTTATATAAGTATTTTTTCTATGACTCTTCTTTTGATATTAAAATGGCTTATTTATGTAAAAATTCTATGGAATTTACCATTTATTTTAAGAAACAAGTCAATTTTCCTCAAACTTACTTATAAACAGAGAAAAGAAGGAAAATGCTTAGCTGGTTCTTGCCTATTAAATATGGTAGTCTCAGACAGAATCCCACAAACATTTAAAAAGGTTACTAATATGTATTTTTCTATCTAATAAGGAATATTCTATATTCTAATGAGGATAATACACACTTCAAAACAAGAATATTTGCTGAATTCCAGAAACCCAACCTCCAGTTACTATAGACACACTTTTTTTTTTTTTTTTTTCTTTTGGTACCAGGGATTGAACTCAGGGGCACTCGACCACTAAACTACATCCCCAGCCCTTTTTTGTCTTTTATTAGAGACAGGGTTTCACTGAGTTGCTAAGTGCCTTGTCATTGCTGAGGCTGGCTTTGAACTCGCGATCCTCCTGCCTCAGCCTCCCAAGTGCTGGGATTACAGGCGTGCACCACCACGCCCAGCTCCAGTTACTATAAATGGATGTCCTCTATAGGGTCACCTCATCCCCAGTGGCAATGAAAAAATACAATCACTCAGTGAAATACACATGGTCAGCTTCTTACAATTTCTGCTGTAATCAGACCTCTTCCAAGTATGAAAGAGCAGCAAAGGTTAGAAACAATTTTCAAGTGACCATTATCTCATATTAACATGGCAGAGGTGGTGTACTATGAACAATGATTCTCTTTCACAGATAATCAGTGGACACCCAGCACTAGAGTTACCTAGGCAACAGAAAGTGATGGGGCCCTTTTAAGGAACAAGTTGGGGTGAATGCAGAGGGAGTAAACACTTAAAGAAGCTTCTAGCCTCCTGAAAGGGGTTTCCTTTGATGAAGAAGAAAGAAATCCCTAATAAAATTACTGATTGTTAGATCTGTGTACTTGGCCTCATCCTTGCACACATAGCAGGTAAGAGGGCAGATGGAAATAATTAGAACCTTTTGACATGATAAATGTCACATATAATGATCCCAAGCATATATTTTGTACTAATGTACAATATCTTGGCATTTAATTTTTCAGATCACTTCTACAGGTCTCTCAGTGTCCTAAGGCACCACAGGTGAAGAAAACTGTTCTCCTCTGATGTGATATTGAGTTAGTCTGTTGAGGAAATAAGCTACTTCTTTTGTTAACTCCTTCACACCTTTAAGAAAATCACTGCCTTCAAATGCTCTTTGCTTTCCTTCTTCAGTTAACACCTTCAAATTGGGTCTACCACCTGATAACTGTGTGGTTTTGGAGAAATTACTAAACCTTTCTGAGACTCACAGTATCTATAAAATGGGTACAGTAATATTTAGAAAAAGTGTTAAAATCAGACATTATATATAAAATGGCATGCACAATTGTCTATAAACAGTAGGAGCACAAATATGGTTATTTTTTTCTCTCTCACTTCCATTCTCATGCCCTGTCTCATGCCATCTCATGCCCTTCATATAAGAGAAGATAAAGAATAAGACATATTCTGTACTCTGAGGACCTCTGTCAGGGAATCAAGAATACAAACCAACTTGCATGACAAGTTTTGTAACATGGTATGTAAAGGGTTTTGAGAAAGCAGGTTTAATAGTACAACTTCCAAACCCATATGACTCATTTTCAGGGAGTAATTTATAGGATAAAATAATAGTTTTTTTGTGTTTTTCCCAAATCAAAGGTGATGTAAGAAAGAAGGGTAGAGGAGCAGACATTGTTACCCTACTTAGAAGATAAAGGACAGACAAATTAACAATGTAAATTATTTTCTTTCAAATATTACTTTACTAGACAACATGAATAATGGAAGTTTACTTACTTGGTTTGCATCCATGGCAGGAGTGGGATGGCATCACAACTGTTTAATAATACCAACTCTGCTCAGTTAAATGTTAGGTTTATTGATCAAGATCTGAAGAAGCTCTGAGTACAGTAGTAGCTCCACAACTGAATTGACCAATCTGCCTATAGAAACAGCTTCAATGTCCTACCGTGTCTACCCAAGTTCTGCTTCACAATCAGAGCAGGAAGCCTCAGCAAGCTGTCATGACCCCACAGTTCTCTAAAACTTAGGCACCGGAAGGTAGTCTAATTCACCTGCAGTGCTTTGAAACAATGACAAGTCTAGAAAACCCCTGCTCCACACTGGGGACACCAGAAAGTGGGCAGATTCACCCACATGATGGTATAAGGAGACTCAGGCCAGAGAGAAATAGTGCATCGTAACAACTATCAACCAGGAATCCTATATCCAAAAGAACTACCCTTTAGAAATAAAGACAACATGAAGACACTCTCAGACAAAGGAAAAGTAAGAAATTTGTTGCTGGCAGACTTACCCATAAATAATGTCTCCAAAGAAGAAGGCTGGGACATTCCGAAAGCAAAGAATAATGGAATGGTAAAAATTGAGGTAAGCACAATAGACTACCTTTCACCTCAATGAATTTCCTTGATCAAATTTTATGGCTGAACGCACTAATAAAAACCACAAAGATTTTTCACTCCTCACCAAAAATTTTTTGGAATGAAACAAAAATTTTCACATAATTTGATATGCTTCTAAATGAACATAGAGGAAATAGTTAAATGTTTATATACTTCACAGGATATACCTGTCCTTCAGGTAGCTTTTTTGGATATAGAATTCCTAGTTGACAGTTGTTTTCTTTCAGCACTAAGAAATATTGTGCCACTCACTTCCTGTGGCCTCCATAATTTCAGATAATAAATTCTGTCAATACAAACTATAGTACAGCCATACCATGCTGTATGGCTACATTAACTCAGCAATAAAAAGGAATAAACTACAGATACAAACAACAACTTGTATGAATCTTATGGAAATTACGTTGAGGAAAAAAATCCAATCTCCCAAATTAGGTGTAGTTCCACTCATATAACACTCTCAAAATGACAAAATTATATGTAGTTTTCAGGGGCTAAAAGGACTGAGGTGAAAGGAGGTTATAAAAGGGTAACAGAAAGATGTGGTGTGGTGTTAGGTATGGTTGTAAAAGGGTAACAGAAGGATGTTTTGTGGTAATAGAGTGATAGTACAATTAAGTAAACTGATTGTGGTATTACACAAAAATACATAGCTAAACAAACACACAAATGTGTGCTGTATGATGAGTAAAATCTAAATAAGGTCTGTGGATTTTACCAATATTTAACTTTCTTTTTTCATATTGTATTATAATTACATAAAATGTTAACATTACAAGAGGCTGAGGGAAGGGTTCATCGATACTCCCTAGACTTTCCTTGCAATTTCTGTGGATATATACTTCTTTCAAAATAAAAAGCTAGAATAATTTTTATTCAATTTTTGACTACTTGCCTTTTAAATGATTATGACAATAAATAATTTTTTTAAAAAAACCTAGAAGCTATGATGAGAAAAATCAGAGAAAAGTGAAGTAATAGAAATTAAAATGTGACAAAAAATTCAACAAAAGAGCTGGAACAAAAAGTTAACATAGATTCTCTGAATGCTAGTATTTGTAATACTAACATATATTAGAGTAAAAATGGTACTATAAAATATGATTAAAATTATGATTTTAATTAAAAGATAATTATAAAAAATACTTAATAAAAAACATTTGAGAAAATATAAGAGACTTGCAGGATAAGAGTGTTTTTGCATACTTGAGGCTTTGAGCCACAGTACAAGTTTGCCCAGATAGTTTGTGCTAAAAATGTGATTTTATGGTAAACACCTAGTTTTTCTCTGGGTCACTCATATGGGTGATGCATGCCTACCTGACTGACTCTTAATAAAAACCACGGACAACCAAGCTTGAGCAAGCATCTATGCTTGACAACCCTTTCCAAGTACTGTCACACATCATTGCTGGGGTAATTAAATACATATCATCTGTTTCTACTGGAAAAATACTCTTGGAAGTTTGTGCCTAGTTTCCATAGGACTTGTTCATTAAAATGCTGATTTTAATCTGTATCCTTTCACTGGAATAAACCTTGAGTGTAAGTACAACATCTTCCAAGTTCTGTGAGCTCTCCAGTGAATCCTCAAGGTCAAGGGACCTTCTGAAATACTTTCCCTTGAAGGCAGGGATTTCTCTCATTTTCAGGAATTGTCTGGATTTTACTACTCTGTACTTACTTTCCCAACATTTGTCAGAGTTTAAAGCATCTGGTCAATCCCACAGATCTGTTAATCCCCAAATCTGACCTGGTCAATCACGACACAGTGACCACTGAAACAATCATTTCAAGCAGAGAGCTGCACATCTGGGGATATATGTGGCCCCTGTATTCCATCAGTCTACATCATCATCCAGACCCAGTAATGGACCTGGGCATGCCCAACTTGTCTACAGTTTAAAATGGCTGAGAAAGTAGTAAGTGAATCTCATTATTATATATCACCACAATTAAGCTGCCAACAAAGTAGAGGAACAGTAGCTTGCAACAGTTTTCTATTGCACATCTTTCCATCACCTTCCTCTCAGAAACTTTGTACAGTGCTACATAGATATTATCTACCACATGCACGCAGGGGAGAAACCTCAATTCATACCCTTAGAGCATTTCTCTTAGTGAGGATGTAGCTCCACCTAAAAGGCATGCCATAGATATTTTAGTAGCAACTTTAGAAATCAGTTCAATATAAAAAACGTAGAATGAATTCTCTATAAAATTTACTTCCACTCAGTTGTACTCTAAGAAGCATTCTTGAGTGGGAGAGAAAAGATGCCAGTAAACTATATGCTGAAAATTACACATAACCAACAACCTGCCTTATGTGTGCCAAGCATGAAACAACAGTTTAAATTCATGATTTTGTCAGCCATGTATCCGCAAAATGTTTTAATATTCTCTAGTTCCTGCTCCTATACCTCAAGTCTGTGACCTATCATTTTATTTTCTAAGAAAAGGCTTTGAGGTTTCATCACCCTAGAGAAATGGGTCAAGCATATGAAATACTATGTAAATAATACATGATAGTCTTAAAATAGCTCAGAGTCACAGCACTGAGAAATATGAAGTTAAATGTATTCCCTGTTTTATAATTTCTTAAAGTAAAATTGAATATCTCAAATTTGTACAGATTGTACATTTGAACCACACAGTACACTAGCCTAAGAGAAAGGCCAAACTCTCATCGTACAGGAGCTAACAGGACTATGAAAATTTGGCACATATCAACACAAAGATTTTATATTTGAGAAAATATTAATATTTTATTTACAAGTCTCTCAAATAGCTTCTCATCTATAAATCACTCAAAGTAATTACATGTTTTGTTGAAGACCAGCAAGAGTCAAAACCAGAGTACAATAGAAACTAATGGAGCTTTGCTCTGCCTTTCCCTTATTAAAACAAATATTCATCACGTATGTGTATTTGTGTGCACACACACATGTGTGTGATATATATATATAAAATAAGAGAACATTTCAATCTGTAAGCATAGCTTCTGTGAGTGCTGATGCCATTCTTATTAAATGCATGTTAACCGCTTAGAATCCCAGGCACACATTCAGGCTCATTTCCTTTCTCCTCAGGCAGTTTCCACAATCCACAACATTTTCATTTTAACAGTCCTCATTACTGGTATCATTTAATACTTGAGGGTTTGCTCAAGTCAACCATCAATCCTGCTGATTCTGCAAACACTTATTTTGTTGACACAACACAGTCTAAATCCATAGCTACCAAATGTAAAAATTTTAAAACTATTCCTTCCCTTGACATGTCACCAAGTACTAAGAACAATTCTATCAGTAACTCACTCCTGTCACAGAGACACAGCATATAAGAGACCTTAAAGCACAGGGCCTTTCATGGGAGCCCATTCCTTCAATAACATGTCATCTGTCTTCATGCCACCCATATGCACTGCACCTTCTCAAGTATACTTCACATCATAAGTTCAATCATTCTGAATTTGCAAATCTTTCCCTGAAAGACACCTTGCTGGACACATCTGACTCCTATATCTTCATTAACAAACAGCCCTTTACCACTAATAAATCTTAACTAACCAGAAAAGGGAGAAGCCTATCCCTCAGAAGAAACAAGAAAACTTATTCAGAATAAAATTTCCTCTTTAATTAAGCTTTAAATGTCTATGCATGTGTCTAAATTAAGAAAAACAATATATCTTTACCTGATTGGAGTATCTCATGCTCACATTACGTTGATTTTGTAGTGGGATATAACGCTGGATAGGATCAATGTCTTTAGGACTGATTAATTCATCAGCTAAAAAAAGAAAAAAGAATGCAAATAACATTATCAAATATACATTTACACAACACTATAAACCAACAAGACTCAAGAGATAGCTACAGACCATTTCATTCAAGAGCAAAATATCCATTTTTTTCTCAAGGCACATGGAACATCCTCTAGGATATAACATATGCTAGGTCATGAAATAAGCCTCAATAACTATACAAAATTGAAATAATAAAAAGTATATCCTGTCACTACAACAAAGTGAGAAATCAGTAATAAATTTCAGAAACTCAAAATGTGTGGAGTGTAATATTCCTAAACAACCAATGAGGCAAATAAGAAATCAAAAAGGAAATCAGAAAATACTTTGGGAGCTGGGAGAATAGCTCAGTGGTATAGTACCTGCCTAGGATGTGTACAACCCTGGGTTTGATTCCCAGCATCACAGAAAAAGGAAAACAAAAAGCAACACCAAAAAGAAATATACTTTCTAGCATAATTTTGATGAGATGAATGAAAATAAATATATAACATATGAAAATTTGGGGCTACAGATAAAGCAATGCCCATTAGGGGAATTTCTAGCTTTATAATTCCCACATTAAATAAAAGAAAAATTTCAAATCAGTAATCTATTGTTCTATCTTAAGAAAGTGGGGGGAAAAAGCAAACTAAATCAAAAGCAGAAAGAAAAATACAGTGAAAATTAATGATATATAGTATACAAAAATAATAGAGAATATCAATGAAATTAAAAGTAGGTTCTTGAAAAGCCCAATAAAACTGACAAGACTTCTAGTTAGACTGACCAACACAAATAAGAGGGAGAAAGATGAAAGATGGGAGAAAAAATACTCGAATCATTAAATCAGGAATGAAAGTAGAAAAAACAAAATCACTGCTGATCCTAAGGATTATAATAGAATAATATCAACAAATGCATGCCAACAAATTAGATAACCTAGAAGAAATGGATATACTCCTGGAAAGACAAAACTACCAAAAACTAAATAAAAAAAAAGAATAAAAAGTTTGAACAGATTTGTAAAAAGCAAAGGAACTAAAACTTTCACATACATACATACTGCATGCATGCACACATATAAGCCCCAGTCTCAATCACTGAGCTATACCCCCAGACCTGCTAATGAATACAGACACAAAAATTCTCAACATAATATTAGTAAACAAAATCTGGTAACATATAAAAAACATATCAATAGAATAAAGGACAAAAAAGCTCTAGGATCATTTTAACAGACCCAGAAAAAGATCTAATAAAAACCAACATTTTTTCATGATACAAAGCATTCAAATAACTAGGGATATGTTATAGTTTGGATATGAGGTATCCCTCAAATATTAGATAATACAAGAATGTCTAGGGGTGAAATGATCAAATTACAGGAGCTTAACCTTATCAGTGGATTCCATTTGATATACCAATTTGAAAGGACTATAGTACTAGGTAATAACTGTAGGCAGGTAGGGTGTGGTTAGAGAAAGTAGGTCACTATGGGTGTGCCCTTGGGGATTATATATTTTGTAATTTATATTTTGTCCTTGGCTCCTTGATCAGTCTCTCTCTGCTTCCCAGTTGCCATGAGCTGATCAGCTTTCCTCTGCCATGACCTTCCACCATGATGCCTCAGGCCCAGAGCAAGAGAGTTGGCCAACAGTGGATTAAAGCCTGTGAAACTGTGAGCCCCAAATAAACTTCTCCTCCTCTAAGTTTTTCTTGTCAGGTGTTTTGGTCACAGTGACAAAAAGATGATTAAATAGGATAGAAGGGAACTTCCTCAACCTGATACAAGGCATATCTATGAAAAATCTATAGGCTAACATCATGCTCAATGGTGAAAGAATGACTACTGCTCCCCAAAGTCAGGAACAGAAAAGGATGTTCACTTCTATTCTATATTGAAGTAGGGGTTCTAGTTGGGAAAGAAAAAGTAACAAAAAGCACTCAGACTGGAAACTAATTAAAACAACATGCTACTGGAACAAGAATAGACATATAGATCAATGAAATAGAACTGAGTCCAAAAACAAACTATTACATTTATGGTTAACTGGTTTTTACAAGGATGCCAAAACAATTCAGTGAATAGAAGAATCTGCTTTTTTTCCTTCTTGACAAATAGTGCCCGGACAACTAAATATCCAAAAGCAAAATAATGAAAGTGGACCTCTTTCTCCTATTCGGATAGTTATAATAATAATAATTAAAAAAAAAAAAAAACAGACAGAAGCAAGTGTTAGCAAGGATGTAGAGAATTTGGAACCCTCATATATGTTGGTGGCGGTAAAGCAAAATGATGCAGCTGCTTTGAAAAACTGTTTGGAAATTGTTTAAAATGTTAAATCTAAGAGTTAGCATATGACGTAGCAAATCCTTCACAGATCTTTACCCAAGAAAAATAAAAAATGTCAAACAATAATTCATATATGAAAGTTCACAGCAACATTATTCTCAATAGTCAAAAAATGGCAACAACCCTAGGCAGGTAGGTGGCACATGCCTGTAATCCCAGAAGCTTGGGAGCCTGAGACAGGAAGATTGATTGTTCAAAGCCAGCCTCAGTGACAGCAAGGCGCTAAACAACTCAGTGAGACCCTGTCTCTGAATAAAATACAAAATAGGGCTGGGGATGTGGCTCAGTGGTTGAGTGCCCCTGAGTTCAATCCCGGGTACCCCAAAAATGGCAAAACAATCCAAATGTCCATTCAGATGAAAGAATAAAAAAAAATGAGGTATATGCATACAATGAAATTCTATAACAAAAAAGAAAGAAGTGCTAATACAGGCTACAACATAAAGAAAACATGAAGCCAAGTGAGAGAAGCCAAGACACAAAAGGCCACACATTCTATGATTTAGGGTATATGAAAGGTTCAGAATAGGTAACAGAAAGTAGATTGGTGATTGCCTAGTGTTGGGGGGCACTAGGGAAGTGACCAGAGGGAAATGAGGAATGACTGCTAAAGGATAGGAAGTTCTTTTGAAGTGTGATGAAAACCTTGTGAAATTGTGGTCATGGCTGCACAACTCAGCAAATAAATTAAAAAGAATTAAATTGTAAACTTTAGTGAGTTATACCTCAATAAAGCTGTTTTAAAAATATTGCACTTGTATTGTCAAAGAAGGAAACTAGTTTGTTAGGAGAGACATGGTTCTTGATAATAAATCGTAAAAGAGATTTCTGAGATGGGAAATTTCTTATGGAGTGCTTACTGCATTAGAGTAATGTCCTAATGTAAACAAGGAAGCTCTTTTCCTGTAGTAGTTCCCTGTAGCAACTTTGGATAAAAATCCAAGGATATAACAAAGAAGGCAATTTAGAGTGGGAGGGAAGGAGATAGATGAAGGCCCTTTTATCTCTAAATGTCTTCTCTAACACATACGAGTGATGCCCATCATCCACACCTGAGGCTTGCTGTAGCTGGGATCCTGCATGGGCCTGGAAGGGAATACATGGGGGAAGAGATGGTTGTGGAAAAGGCCCTCTAAAATGCAATTCTGCATAACCTCCTTTGAGTCCACGTTGGCAGTATCTATGCAAATTTACAGTGAGCATACTCTCTAAACTAGTAATTCTACATCTATAAAATTACCTTAGTTATGTTCACACATGTGCAAATTAATGAAATAATAACAAAAAAATGAATCCAATTTCTACTAAAATAAGATTGCACCCTTCTATATTTTTACTACACTTGTTATGAAAATATACCCATTTCATTCTTGATTTTCAGTTATAAACTGTTCGTATAAAAACAACACCATCTCAGTTCATCATAAATGTATGTGTGTATAATCTTTATTTTAAAAATTACAGTTCATTTTCTGTAGATTTTTAAGTACTGCTTTTAAGCAGTTAATTCTGAAAAACAGACCAGGGAGTCAATGATTGTAAATTTCTTTCCAGCTTTGGGAACATTTTTTACATCATATTTCTATTCTGGGGTACCTCCCAGGCACATCTGTAATGTTATTCAACAAACAAAATCACCAAAGTGTATTTTAGTAATTCATGGAGGATCTCTTCAATAATAATAAAAGTAATATTAACAGTAAAATAACAAGAAAAAGGAGGAGGAAGGGCAGCAGGCATCACAGCATTTGGATTTTACTTACCAAGCTCCTGGCATTAAGAAATTCATGTACATTAATCCTCACAACAACCTGATCATCTTATAGAAAACAGCAAAGAGGTATATTTGTTTAAGCAACTTGCTCATGGCTAGTACGAGGCAATTTATTTTTCTGTGAGGAAAAAAACACTTTTGCCAAATTTAAACCAAACCAATATAGGTTCAATTGTAGTAGATATTGACATGTAACCTTGATTTATTAATTTAGGCTTAGCTCTTGATTCAGGGTCAATTAGTACTGTGATATTCTAAATAAGTAGCAAATTATTTCCCTAGCTCATTTGTATGATCACTGAGGTGTGAAAAAATTTCCACAACCAACAAGCATGTTACATAATTAATATTTCACTGTTATTCTGTAGAAGTAAAATTCTCTTTATTTTGTTATTTATAACTGGGACAGACAAATTAAGAAATCTTATATCCTTAGAAAGCAAAATGCTAATCTATTAAAACTGATAAGAATCAAATGGCTAGCCAAGTCCTTTGAAAGCTTTCTTCTTTGCATTTCCTTCCTATTTCTCCTTGTACCACACTTCCATATCTAGCATGATTTTTTCAGCTTATACCACGTACTCATCAATAACCCTGTAGGCTGTATGCTTCTTATTCATGGCTGTGCCCCAGCACCTAGCACAGCAACTGGCAGAGTGGAATCTTAATAAACTGACCTAATAAATAAAACAATAAATTGGCTTATCAAAATATAGAAAAACTAATTGCCATAATCATTAATTTCCATACTGATAAAAAAAAAAAGTAACAAAAGGTCAAGTTAAGAGATATGTTTTTCCTCACAGCACTGGTTTTTATCATTCAGGAGGCAAAAACAGAGGTCCTCATTGCACCAATGCAATGATATTGATTTTCTGATGAAGGGTGACAGGCTTGAAAGAACTTATACCTGACCACTTACAGAATATTTAAAACAAAAATAAAAGAACAAGAATAAAAGAGCAGTGGCTCTTTACCCACCCACCCCCAAATATGTACAATTTTACATGTCAATTTAAAAATTAAAAAAATTTAAAAAGGGAAACATTAGGAAGCATTTGTTTCTTCCATGAAACAAGTTAAAGGATATTTAACGAAACAAGTAATTTTTTCCATCATGATATTACAATCACAAAATCAAACAGAACACACTAAAATAGGCTAAACAGATAATTTACAGGGTAAAATTATGTACTTCAAAGCAGATACTCAGCTGTGGTGACACATATTAGTAACACGTATTACTGAGATAAGAATTTGGTGATACAAGAAAAAGACACACTGATTCTCCAAAGAGAAGGTCCATTAAGTCCATGCAAAGCAGAAAACACCTATGAGCTTTTGAAATGCAAAACAAGCACTCAGAGCAACCCGGCCCAATTTTTTGCCCAAGAACTTGGCCCATGTCCTGGCCTGCATCATGCAGGCAATACCTAAGTAGAGAGAAAAACTGATACAAGACTTCACCCTGATTCCACCTCTTGTCCAGCCCCCAGCAACTGTCTCCCTAAAAATACCCCACAAGTCATTGCTTTCTTCCTTTGGAGATGATCCACATCCTCTGTTGAACATATATTTCTTAATTTATCCCCAAAGATATTTCTAATTCTCAAGATGGTCTGCATTCTCCCTTGAATGTTTATTCCTTGCTTTCCTAAATAGATCTCTATGCCTCTACTGACAAGTGAAGTTCTTTCATTTTAGCTTCCCACTTGTCCTGAGTCAAGTTCCTCCCTTCTTTAAGAATTCCTTGGGACCCGATAGCAGAGAGATCTCTTTCCTGGTTGTTGCCAAAAGCTCGGTCCTTGTCCCCAGTACCAACCCAATAATGAGGTCACAGTTTTGAGTAAAAAGAAAAAGAAGGTCTATTGCTTTGTTAGCAAAGGAGAAATACAGGGGGCTCCTGTCCCATAGGCTCTGATTCTGCCCATCAGCAGGAACAGGGGTGATTCAAAGGCTTTATTTCACATATTAAGAGTTGTAATTCACATGTTAATTTGGCAGATGGTCATTTCTGAGTTCTTCTAGTACCATCCCCAACGTCTGGATTACTTCATTCCTATGGTGGGTATGTACTCAAGCACAGATAAATCTTCTTAGGATGGGGAAGAAAGGTAATGCTGTTTCCTCTGAATTAGGGACAGGGAGATTTAGGTCTGAGCAGGGAGACAGGAAGAGAAAGAAACATGTCTATATAAAAAAAATAAGTTTCAGTGGCAGAGCAGCAAGAGCTATATTCAAAGCACTGTTACACGGTGACATTATGAAATAAGCCATTTTGAAAAAAATAAATGTAGATCCTCAACACCATGTATCAAAAGATTCCTCTGTCTCAGAGAATGTGTAGTGTGTATTGGCATCAGATCAATATTGGCATCAGATTCGCCTTTTTAGGTTGGGAGCCACTTTTTTCTAGAGGCTCCAAAGTTTAGATTCTGAGGCAATGCTGCTTAACTTCCCATAAGAACATGTGCCTGCTAAATGATCAACCCCACTCCAGCTTATGACGCAACTACTAAACAACTTATGAAATTCCTCTTGCAGGCTATGAAGCTGCTCTGTGAATGCTAACATGCTTCTGCCCTCCTTGAAGGGACAGCCTTGTCAGTTTGCCTTGTGCTACTGACAATAAATCTCTTGCGTGGGATTCTGGTGTGTGACGTGGTCTTTTGGACTTTGCCTGGACTCTGTGAGTGTCCTTTCAATGTGTGTACAAACTAAATTGATTAACAGGTGTACTTTCTAGGATCAAATGTTGAATCTGATTGTAACAGTACTCTACTTTATGATTTGAATATAGCCCTTGCTACTGTCACTGCAACTGATTTTTAGAATGGACATGTTTCTTTCTCTTCCTCTCTCCCTGTTTCTCCCTAAACTCTTCCCTTCCCTAATCTCAGGGGAAATAGGATTATCTTTCTTCCCCATCCTAGGCAGATTTATCTGTCCATAGAAACAAAGTCTTCCAGATTTGGGGGTTTTGGGGATGGTACCAGAATATCTAAGAAATGACTATCTCCCAAATTAACAAGTGAATTACAACTCCAACAGAGAACAGGTGGAATGCAGCACGCCCCCCACCCCCCCACACACACACTGTTTCTGCTGATAAGCAGAATCACAGCCTCTGGGACAGGAGTCCCCTGTGTTTCTCCTTTGCTAGCAAAGCAATAAATCTTCTTTTTCCTTTTTCTCAAAAATGTCCTCGCTATTAGATTGGCATTGGGGACAAGGACTGAGCTTTCAGTCACATGATGGCAAAAAATTATATAGGGAAAGAATGACAGATATAGGTATATAAAGATTTTTAATTTTGTTCATCAAAAGAAAACTAGCATATATAAATTTTTGAAGCAAACAAACCAAAAAAAAATCAGAGAGGTTTAATATACTTAATATACAAAACATTCATGTAGATTGATAAGAAAAACAATAAAACCAAGGTTAAATGGGCAAAGCAAACTACTAGACAATTTACAGAAGAACTAAGAAATGTGTTTTATAAGCATGTAAATGAAAACAAGATAAAGTTTAATATCTTACTACATTAGTAAATTTTTTGTTCCTAATAAGAATATTTAGTGCCATGGAGGTTATAGGTGTTATAAGCACCTTGTAGACTACTGAATAAATCAATAAACTCTACCAGTGATGAACGTGTGA
The DNA here is from genome assembly GCA_025594165.1 of Tamias sibiricus. Classification (NCBI taxonomy): domain Eukaryota; kingdom Metazoa; phylum Chordata; class Mammalia; order Rodentia; family Sciuridae; genus Tamias; species Tamias sibiricus. The sequence continues at coordinate 37,645,465 of CM046672.1, forward strand.
CCTTAGGTGAGCTGCTAAAGTCTCCTCAGTCTCAGTGTCCTTGTCTATATATCGCGTAGTACTCATAGTACTCTTGTAGAAAAGTTAGGAGGATCACTTAGGATAATATTCATAAAAGGCAGAACATAGAATTTGATAAATTTTAAGGTAGGTATTATTAGCATTTCTGATAAACAGTGTGACATTATATTTGAAGTACCGACTTAGACTCTAGGCATCACTGCTTTCATATTCAACTTTACTAATATATTTGAGAGCAGGACTGTAATTTTATTTTTCTAACCCTAGAAACTATTCGACTAAAATATTTTATTTTAAGAAAGTCAGTTATGCTGGATACAGTGACACATGTCTGTAATTCCAACTACTTGGAAGGCTGAAGCATAAGGATTGCAAATCCCAGGCCAAAATATAATAAAAAGTGATGAGATATAGCTCACGGGTAGAGTGCATGCATAGCACACATGACGCCCTGGGTTTGAATTCCTGGTACCATTAAACAAACAAACAAACAAATAAAAAACCAAAACCAAAACAAAAACAAAAAAAAAAAAAAGAAAGAAAAGGAGTTATTTATATAATAATCTACAGAAAGAAAATCTTCCTAGATGAATGATTTAAAGTAATACTACATGGGCTCTCAAGATGTTTATAATTTGTTTCACACAAATCCCACTTTAGGTCACTAGTAATCACATGGATACCATGAAAAAGATAATGAAAGTGCTTGGTAATCGATGTCTTTCTGCTTGAAGTTTCCTGAAGTGTAACAGCTGGGAAATCTCTTAGCAACCATAGTATAGAAATATATCTGTACACTCTTATCAACTCAATTTATCTTTGATCAGTAACAAAACCATGTGATAGTTGACTCTGAATGTGTTTGAAGTCAACGGACCAATGAAAATCAGGACCTCAGTTTCATAATGTCCTCTACACACTAAAGTGTTTGATTAATGATTTTTGACATTCAAAAACATTTCCAGGCTTAATCAGGAGCTTTTATATTTGGGGTCAACTGGGCAAGAAACAATGAATGAAATCAAATGCAAATGGACTTATCTTAGTTACAAATACTAGAATTAGAAGTATTATATCACAATAATTAGGCTACCCTCAGAGAGAAAGAGAACTATGTCCTATTGTTCTTGCTATAGAGCTTATACATAGCACAGTGATTATCAAAGGGCCTCTACAAATAGAAGTAGAATCAGCAAATAGAAGAAGTAGCAACTGGAAAAGCATTTTCTTCTTGTGATGAATTTTGGAATTATGGGGCTATCTGCAAGGAGGGCCCATGAGCATCCTGAGTTGACTGTCTGGAAAAAAGCTATGAAACATATATTCACATACAATAACTCCTAAACTGTAACTAGGAAAGGGAAGGAGGGGAGATGAAAGGACAGGAAATAGAAGAACAATTCAAGGATGTATTTGCCCTAATGTAAATTCCTTATGTACATTTCCTCATCAGTTAATCCTTAGCACATTAAAATATGGAAACTGATCATCATAAGTTAAAGATATTCTTCAAGTTGGTAGGAAGTGATAGAACTTGTATTTGAACTATGAACTGATTCCTAAATTCATGATCCCCAAACCACTGACCTTCTCATTACAGTACAAGAAAAAGATGTAGAAGAAAAGGAAAAAAGGAAGAGAAACAAGGGGAGCAGTAAAGGAAAAACATGATGATGTCAGAGGACTAATTTATATCAAACAATTATAAGTTTACTGGATATTAATAATCATTTTAAATGCCTACAGGAAAACAAACTGGGTTCCAACCAGTGACTTACCCAAGGATTTAAGAACCCAACATATTAAAATGTGAACTTTATATGTACATAACACTTTGGAAATTCAAAGGTACTTCTAAATTTATTCTATCACTTTTTAAAGGGAGCATTATTGGGGATTGAACCCAGGGGTGCTTTACCACTCAGGTACATCCAAACCTATATTATATCTTATTTTGAGTCATGGTCTAAGTTGTGGAGGTTGGCCTAGAACTTGAGATCCTCCTGCATCAGCCTATCAAGCAGCTGGGATTATAGGTGTGTGCCAACACACTGGACTTATGCTATCACTTTAAAAGTCTCTTACTAAATACTAGAAGAAAACAGGGTATATACTTCAAGATAGTGATACAGGCAACGATTCCCTAAATAAGACTCCAATAGTTTCAGAAATAAAAGCAAGAATGAACAAATGGGATTACATCAAATTAAATCTCTTCTGCACAACAAAGAAAATAGTCAACAGAATGAAGAGACAACCTTCAAAATGGGAGAAACCCTTTGTCAGCTATTAATTTGATAGAGGATTAACATCTAGAATATGTAAAGAATTAAGACAACTTAAAAAAAACCAAACAACTCAATTAAAATATGAGCAAATGATCTGAATAGAACTTTTCAAAAGAAGAAACAAATGGCCCACAAGAAATGCTTAAATATCTTTAGCCATTAACACACATGAAAATGACATTAAGATTTTATCTCATCCCAGTCAGAACAGCTAAAAAAAATAAATAAATAACAAATGATGGTGAGGATGGTGAGAAAAAAGAACCCTTAGACACTGTTGGTGAGAATGCAAATTAGTAAACTTAATTTGAAAAACGGTATGCAGGTTCCTCAAAAAACTAAAAATAGAATTACCATAGGATCCAGCTATCTCTCTCCTGGTTATAGATCCAAAGGGAATGAAGTCAGCATACAAAACAGATACCCTTGTTTATTGTGGCAGTGTTCACAATAACCAAGATATGAAATCAGACTAGATGCCCTCAAACAGATGAATGGATAAAGAAAATATGGTACACACACACACACACACACACACATACACACTCATTGGAGTATTATTCAGTCATAAAGAAGAATGAAAAGTTTTCATTTGCAGGAAAACTGATAGAACTGGAGGTAATCATATGAGTTAAGTGAAATTAGCCAAACAGAGAAAGATAAGTATAGCATGTTTTGTTTCATATGTGGAAACTTAAAACAAAAACAGAACGATGACCTGAAAAGAAAAGATAGAGTATTACAGTATTAGGGAAAGGGAAAGGGAACAGGGGGAGTGGAGTGAGAGAAGAGAACAAGAAAGGGTGAATACAATCATCAAAGCACAATATTTGCATGTATGAAATGACATAGTAAAACCTATTAATTTGTATGATTAATATGATTGGATAATTATAATAATAATAAAAAAGAACATGGTAGGTACAGAAAGACAGCACATAAATTTAATTGTATGTGGAATCTAAAATAGTTGAAGTAGGGAATAGAATCATGCATATTAGTAGTTTGCATGGGGGTAAGAATGTGAAGTTGTTGGTAAAATGATAAAAAGTTTCAGTAGATAGGAGGAATAAGTTTTTGAGATCTAAAGCATGACAAGGTGACAATAGCAAATAATATTGTACTAAATAGTCAAAATTTCCAACAATGGTCTCACCACAAGAAATGTTAAGTATATGAAGTGATGGATATGTTAATTAGCTTGAATTAACCATTTCAGTGCATGTGTGTGTATGTATGTATGTAAACATCACACTGGATCTCATAACTATGCACAATTATTATTTGCTAATTAAAACTTTTTTATATTTATTAATTTGTTTTAGTTGTACACAATGCCTTTTTTTTTTTTTTAAATGTGGTGCTGAGGATCGAACCAGGGCCATACACACACTAGGCGAGTGCTCTACCGCTGAGCTACAACCCCAGCCCCTAATTAAAATATTTTTAAAAGAAAAGAAGAAAAGTCTCCTATTGGTGCTCAAAGGAAATTAAATAATACTCATCCCCAAAAGAAAATGATCATTCACAAAATTCAAGAAAATTTTCATTTACATGAATATTTTGGGAGTTTGTGTGTACTGTAGAAAAACTTGTAGGTAGTTTAGATTGTAAATAATTCTAGCCTAATCAAAGAACATGTCTTGTTTTCACCCTTGATATTTATTAATGTTTTCAAAATATCCATCCTAAAAAAATTCCTCTATTTACCTTCCTTAAGTTATGTAATATGTAAAGTTCTATTCTTTAATGATTGAGGATCTTCTTTTTTTCAAATTTATTTTTTATTCTAAGTTGTTAGAAATGACAGCAGAATGTATTACATTTCATATTATACTTATAGAGCACATTTTTACATATATCTGGTTGTATACAAAGTATATTCACACCATTCGTGACTTCATACATGCACTTAGGGTAATGATTGAAGATCTTGTAATAGTACTTGAATGAAGGTAAATGTGTGACATTTGGAGTAAGAAAATTTAGCTGCCTCAGGGAGGCTTTAAAGTAAAATTATCATTAACTTTGTTATATTTCTTTAGTTTTCTGAACTTTAAAAAAGTATTTCAGACAAAGATCATGATTTTCAAGGGACTTTTTACATTGATAAATACTTTTAGGGTTATTTACTTTTGCAAAGTGATCTTTTGATACTCTGCTTTCTCTAGACTGATTTTACATGGATAATTTCTAAACTTTCAAAGTTAAATAACAGTTGAAGATACAACAAATGATCATTTTATTTTAAGACAAATTAAAATATTATATCATAAAATGTCATGTGGTTTAAAATAAATGTTTATAATTTATTTACCTATTATATAATAACCATTGATTTCCTAAAAGTAAATTTCCTAAGAAAAAAAGGAAAGACTATAAAAAATTAACCATTTTATAAAAACACAGTGGGAGTTCAGGCCTTGTTTGGAAAATAGCATACTATATCTTCTTTATCAATGGCTAATTGATTGAAGCCACACATTTTGTTGTAAAATTATTCACTTAGGCATAAATAAAGTACTCTTATTAGATTTCAGTGGGATATGAACCGGCCTGAATTAGTTAGTGAGAGTTCTATATTACAGAATGTTTTTAAAGATTCACTATTCTTTTATTTTTATGCAGAAAGAGTAACTCCAAATTAACTGAGTACAAAAGGTTGTCAAGCAGATATCCAACTGAGGTTCCTTTAATGAGTAAGTAATACTTTGTTAGTAAACGTGGCATCTGGAATCTTAATAAAAATCCATAGAAGTTTGGTGGCTCTTGGGGGAAGTATACAATAGTTAACAGCAACTAAATGATTCAGTCTTCTGAAATCTTATTCATCTTACCAGTGATCTGTTAACAGATGACACATGGCTAAGCCAAAGTGCTAATGTATATGCAGCATCAGGAAATCAGGATGCAGTTTCATATTACACCGCATACCTTTTACATGTTCTCTACTGTCTTTTCAGAAGCCCAACAGGGAAAAGAGAAATTGACTCTTTATTTTAAGGCAGCCCTGCAGTATTTTTTCTTCATTTGGTCATGAAACAGAAAGAGAGGCATGACCTGTACCATTTATGTTCACTCTGGTCTTATCATGAGAAAATACTGCCTACATTCAAGACCTGTCTACATTTATCACATTTATTCTGGAGTAAGGTTGGTCCAATACTTTTCTATTGATTGATACTGTTCTCAGACTTTTTCTTTTCTAAAGCTCAATTTGCTTGTGAAGGGTGTGGTCAATTCTGCATTCCCATCTCATCAGCCTTGTCAATTTTATCCAGAGACTTTTCTGAAAAAACAATTTTTCTCATTGTAACAACCCCAGGCTGGATATTTACCAAAAGAAAAAAAGAAAAGTTTAGACTTTAAATTTTCAATCACAGGGTTCCGTTTTCAGTCTCAGAATCACAGAACAATTTCACCATGTGCATTTATAATTTCTAAGTATGTAGAAACTTGTGATTCTAATGTTAAAATTATTGTCTTTACCCAAGTTAACTACTACTCCACAAAAATGTTTCATTTAACCCTATCAAAAAGCTTTTTTGTATTTATGCTAGCGAGGTGGAAATAACATTCTAACCAGACATAATCTTTCTGACTTGGCTTGAGTCTACACAAGTTATTTCATGTGTATTCCACTCCCCCTTTGGAAAATCAAAAGAGCAAAGCCTTTATAAATAATATTAACTCCTTGTCAAAAAGCTGTCCCTTTAAAGAAAGAAAAATTTTCTACATGTTCTTAAATTAGCATTGAGTATATAAAGACACACAGAAAATAGAGTTAGGAAAGGAGCAAATTGAAAACAGCATTAACTTAATTTTCTCCTCTTTGGTTAGTTTCTGCCTGCTCTTACATATCATTGGTGTAAGGCTCAAATTAGAAATCTGACTTTTGAAATATTCTTCCCTAATGGACTGTAAAAAAAGGAACCAAAAATGATTACTCTTACAGGAAGAACTAATTTAGCATTTATACAGAAATGCTAGAAAGAACAAAGACAATAATAGTATTTCAAATAGTAAGCAGGCTTTTTTAAGTGCAAGTACAGAATTCATAATTAGCTTATTTCATAATTCATCATAAAGGAATTCTGACTTTGAAATGAGAGCCCTTTGGTGGACATGCTAGCAATATTTGAAATTTTAGCAAGGAATTGTGCAGAAAGATGCATAATGTTTTGTTGTTGTTGTTGTTGTTGTTGTTTGTTTGTTTGTTTTGTGTGTGCTTAACAAATTTGCCTTTGTTTCAGTGTGCCCAAAGAGTACTCTGATCAGCTTTTTTTGCAGAAGCCAAAAAGTAATTCTTCAAAGAATTATGAATAAATAGTCCTATTAAGCCTATACCCAGCTCTGAAAATTACCAACATGTACTGGCAGAGAGAATTTTCAAAGATGACCAATTCCTTATGGCATGTAGTTTACTAAAGCAATGTTCAAACATGACTGCTACATTTAATCATAAACTTTATTATATCACATAAAAGTAACTCAAAGTTCTCAAAACCTATTTACTAAGCTGAATGCAGCCCCTTAAATGATTATAATGGTACCCATAACTATTTGACTTTCTTCCTGGAAACTGTCCATCATCATTCAGTAAAGTAGATACATTAATACCCCTTTACACACCAAGAAACTCCAAAAAGACCTCTAAAAAGTATGAAATATCACCCAAATCCAAGAAAAACATCACCAAATACATACTTATTTCTTACAGTTTGATGACAAGAAAAAATGTTGACAATCTTTTCCTATACTTACCTAGCAGTTTTTGCGATGATATAAAGGGCTTGTCCCCAAAGAAACAGTTTTCCATCACGGCCACAGTTGCTAGGAAATCGCTTTTGACTACCAGGGTTTCTTTTTTCACATTCTACAAAGTCAGCTGGCACATAATAGTACTTTGGTACCACAGGACATCCTACAGTTTAAAAATAAGTGTATTTAAAATGTAACAAAATAATGCCCTTGCCAAAATTTCCTTTAAGAGCTTGTAATGACTAGAAAGCAAGGAAAGAGCAAGACTGTATAGGAGATAGATCTGATAAGCTACAGAAATGGGATATGGTCATTCCTTTCAGATTTTACTGGTGAAAAACATGCAAAAAAGCTTCTTGACTCTAGGTCAACAGCATACTGTTATGCTTTAGCCAATGATGTGTGCACGACTCCTTTAGCAACATTTAATTTTAACACCTTTAAATGAATCAAATAAACAGTATGCAAATGTTTAGAGCCATAGAGAAAGCTATTTTTAATAGGATTAGTCTGTGGAAGCTTCACAAATGAGATACTGTGTAATCTTAAATGAAGAATTATAACCCTGAGCCACTGCTTAGAGCAAAGAAATCCCTATTTAAATATTAAGCCCATTATCTACCATTCAGAATCACTGAAGAGGAAAAAAACCCATCTTTTCCTGTGACCAACCCATTTAAAAATATTCTTCGCAGAAATTAAAATTATTATTTAAAGAGTAGGATCTTTGTAGAGTGCTACAGAAAACTTTTTGCAACATGAACCTGCAGTAAATTTTTCTAATAAAATTACACATATTTCCCTAAAATTATGTTTCCTTCTTTAAAGAATCAATCAATATTGATGTGTGTTTAAAACGAGGAAAACAAAAGTCTATGATATACAGAGAATAAATATCACCCTGAGCCTGATGAAGCCTAAAGTGGAGTATATTCAACTATCACCTCACCTCAATGCATTAATGATCTGCTACTGAAGATCTGATTCAGCAGATTTCAAATATTACATCCTTCCTCATGTTCATTACAATAATACTCACGAAGTGATTATTCAGAGTATAAAGACATAAATAACTGCTTTATAAAAATTAATATTTATCATTCAATGTTTATCCATAAACGTTCCATAATTTTTAAAAGTACAATCATTTTAGAGGGTGTGGACAATAAAATGAAGATATTTGTGATAGCTGAGATATTTGTGGAAAACTCCAAAGAGTATCGCAGACTTTTTGTGGGATAGGAATGAGGACCAGTGCTGTGAATGACACTTTATTCATCTCTACGAATGACCTAAATTCATCTCTATCATGTCCACAAGACCATTCACTTTCTTTTTTAACCAGCACACCATAATTTTTAACTTATATATAAATATGTTTTCAAAACTGTTCTCTGATGAGAATATATTCTTATTCTATTAATACTTCCAAACCCCAAAGATATCTAGACCTTCATGTTTGAAATTCCTTGGAGAATTAGTTTTCCAATAATATAGAAAAGTCAATTATGTTCTTTAACGGTCCCTGGTGGTGTGTGACTGAAATCAATATATTCCTACTCATAAGACTGGGCATTTTGATCATTTCTAACATATTACATCCACTGGTAAAAAATGACATTTAAGCATATAGAAGATTCAAAGTACAATGCTAAAGGCCCTAGAAACAACTACAAAGAGGAGGAGACTAGAATGTTCTTGGCAATCCTAGTGCCTTTAGACAAGAGCAGAGCATCTCTAGGGAGTCTTCTGGGTCTGGAGTAGGAGCAGCAATCACCAATCACATCACTTTTGATGACATGGATAAAAACCAGTCACTTTATATCATTATCATACTACACAGCGTAAAGGTATTACATAATTTAGTTACAGATGAAAAAGATCTGTCCACATTCACACTACCTTAGCATTACTTCAGCCATGACTACCTAAATTCTTCTCCATCCTTGTATTGACTAATGAATTCCTTTTGTAAAAACACATGTATTATAATAAATTAATAGATTATTCCCTCTGATTTCATATAAAGCCCCATTCATTTTTTTCAATTTAATATACATTGCTGTGTTTTATAAAAGACTCACTTATACATTTCAAAGGAATTCTAAGGAAATGGTGATAGGAAGAATTCTTGAAAAAGCAACTATACCGTCTGTGGTCTGATGAAGTACTGGAGTCAAAAGATCCTGATATTCCTTGACTTGTTTGGGATTGCCTCTAAAAACTCCTAAAATATAAAATATAAAATCCAATAGCAAGTATGCTGAATAAGTATCACAAAAATTTTACCTTAGAACACCCATTGGTCCTTTTTAAATTATTATGGTAAATTTTTATGTAAATTATAAAAACATAATTTAAAAAGTAATTCAAATTGCATGATTTTTTTCTAAGAAATTGATTTTAGAAAGTCATGTTAGCATTTATAAGTGAAAAACTGAATTTTAATTAAAATTTCTCTGTTTAAGCATAAATGTTATGTCATGATTATAGTATTCATGATTTATATTAATCAAAAACCTTTCTTTGTAAATACAAATAATATGTTAGTATCCTTTTAAAATCAAAGTAGTTTTTAAAATTCTGTAAATGATTTAACATTCACTCAGAAAGCAGAAGAGTAGCACATAAAAATGCAGAGCAGTTAACATCACCCAAGTACAGTCTATTTGCTAGATGAAAGGAGTCATATTTCATTTCTGCTCTTCTTTAAGCCACTTATATTCTATAGCTTACATTTCAGGAAAAAGCTCACTTACCATCAATCATCATGTAAAGGAAAAATATGGGAAATTCACATTCAATGTCATCAAATAGCTAAAATAGAAAATAAAAGATTAAAAATTTCAATAATAAACTGTAACAACTGTATTTAGGTTAAAAGGTAAAATATTAATTTACAGTAATAACTTAAAGTTGGACTGATTTTATAATAGTCTATTATTTTAAAAAATTTATCAGGACTCTTATTATTCAAAAGCTCATTTATTCAATCCACCAAACAGCAATCAATCAATAAATATTTACCAAGTATTTACCTGGCACTAACTAGACCAAGAAATAGGAAGACACAAAAGAGACAACTTGCCCAAGAAGTTCATAACCTAGTGGGGAAACTAGCATACAAATAAACAGCTAGAGTGCAGTACAAAACGTCTCTACATGATATGTTAGAAAAGCAGTGAATGAATCATTTTAGTCTTCTTGAGGGTCAGGGAAGGGTTTATTGGACAAGAGATGTTTTGGCCAATGCTTGATGGGGATTCATTGGCAAGATGAGCTAAGGGAAGTCCACACAGAGGAAAAAGGAGTACAAACTATAGATACATAGGAAACACAAAGTATGGATAGAAACTTCTAGTAATTCAATGATTCTAGGACAAGCAAGGAAAAAGTAATAGTGAAAACAGAACCACAATGTGTTGCCCCAGGCCAGTCAAATGACGAAGATTCTCAGAGGTCCTGCTCAGACTGTGACTTTGACCTTGAACAGGGAACCAATGATGACTTAGTAATATATTTACTTGCTAAATTGGGCAATTGGCAGTACTAAAGAGAGATATAGGGGGGCTGGGGTTGTGGCTCAGTGGTGGAGTGTTTGCCTAGCACATGCGCAGCCCGGGTATTTAGCAGTGAGTGCAGAAGTAGAGAATGCCTGCTAGACTGATCCAAAGTTCAAAGTATGCAAGGTGGTAGTTGTAGATGGTTCGATTCAAATGTAAGTGAGGTAAATCAAGGAAAGCAGGTAGGAGGCTGCTATACAAAGAGAAAAGATTAGCCTAAACTAGGGCATCTCAACTTCAGGACTACTGATGTTTTGGGTCATATAATTCTCCATTGTAGGGGCTGTCCTATGCAATGTAGGAATTTTAAAATAACAAATGTGCCCTGGGAGACAGGTTACAAATCAGTAACTTAAATCAAGGAGTAATAGAGAAATAGAAACATCATATTAAGATTTTTAAGGAAGCTAAATCTGCCAGTTTTTGTGACTGACAAAGGTAGTTGAGTGGGAAGAAGCTAGAATGATTTTGTTTGGGGCTTGAGCAGAGGAGTAAGAGCTGAGTACAAGGAGACTGTAGGGCATCTAAGTGAAGGTGTTCAAAGCTGGGCATGGAGATGCATGCCTATAATCCTAGTGACTCAGAAGGCTGAGGCAGGAGGATTGCAAGTTCAAAGCCAATCTTGGCAACTTAGCAAGGCCCTAAATAACTTAGTGAGATCCTGCCCTGTTTCAAAATGAAAGATTAAAAAGGTCTGGGGATGTGTCTCAGTGGTTAAGCACCCAGAACCAAAAAATAAAAAAATAAAAAGATAGTAGTATAAATGGGTAGAGAAACTGGGTGAAGAAGTATGAGATAAAGAGCATTATTAAAATTGATAAGCTGTGAGAGCATGGATAGAATGAAAAGCAAATAGGGCTGAGGATGGACCACGGAAGAGCAATGTTTAAAAGAACACAGGAAGAAAAACCTGCAAAGGAGACTAAAGAGAACAGTGATAGAAGTAAGTAGAAAACTAGGAAAACAGGGTTATTACAAATGGAGAAGAATCTTCCAAGAAAAAAAGACTCATTTAAAGGCATGCAAATGCTAAGGAGAGGTTCAATGAAATAAGGTCAGAAAAGCAATCCTTTATGACACAGTGACCAAAAGTGACTAACCTCAAAACAGCTACTGGGGAGTATTAGGGAGAAAAGACAGATTATACAGGCCCAAAGAGAGTGGGAGGCAAACAAGGTCTATACACCATGCTTTTCAGAAGTATTGCTCCAAAGAGAAAGAGGATGTAACGCAGATATGAATATGGGTTGAGGGAGGCCTTTTGCTTTTTTTTTTTTTTTTTTTTAAATGATGAACATCAATGTGTTTATGCTGAGGAAAAGAAATTGATTTAAGTTGGGGAAATGGAATAGAGGGAAAGTACAGAAGTGGAAAAGATGAGGGGAAGAAAGGAGAGATGTTCTTCAGTCTTTCAGAAAAGAAAACTTTCAGTGAGAGTACCAAGAAAATAAATGAGAACAAGAAAAAATGTGTATGTGTATACATACATACATATATGTATATAAATTCTTGTTTCAGCTTGTTTATATATATACATATATATATATATAAAATACATAAGTTTGAAATATATAATGTATAGTGAGCTAAGAAGAGAGAGCACCTTTAATGAGACAGAAGAAAGAGACAAGTATGATGAAGGAAAGATACACTGGAGAAGGCCACACCAAAATGAAAGGTTATTCAGTAGAAAATAAGAAAGCAAAGGCTGAAAACTTGAGTATAAATGGGAAAAAAGCCAGAAAAGCTTTCAAGAGGAGTTTCTGGCAGGGTCATACAGTAGAACTGACAAGGGATGAAAACAGTGATGAGGACTGACCAACAAGGACATCCTGAATTTGAGGAGGTATTTATCCACATAGTGTTTGTAGCTTTCCTTGGTGGTATTTAGCAGTGAGTGCAGAAGTAGAGAATGCCTGCTAGACTGATCCAAAGTTCAAAGTATGCAAGGTGGTAGTTGCAGATGGTTTGATTCAAATGTAAGTGAGGTAAATCAGCTCAGGAAATGAATTAAGTAGGAACAAAACATTTGAAGCCATTTAAGTAATAAACTGATTAATTTAGCAAGCATTTGAAGGCATTTAAGTAATAAACTGATTAATTTAGCAAACTTTGACACTACAAAATTTCAACAGCTACAAAAATTCAATACCATACACAATAAAATGTTTCCTAAAGCTCCCAAATGATCATTGACTGTGAAATGTAACACATTCATGAATAATTTGTCAATTTGTCCTGCAAAACTAAGTGTATATTTAATTTTAACAGTGGTACTTTTTGTTGTTGTTGATAGATCTTTATTTTATTTATTTATATGTGGTGCTGAGAATCGAATCCAGTGCCTCACACGTGCTAGGCAAGTGCACTACCGCTGAGCCACAGTCCCAGCCCCAACAGTGGTATGTTAATTGCCAAAATTTTGTCAAGACATATTCCATATTACAAATTCATTTTATGGGTCTTCAGTGGGTGAGTAAAAGTGATAAGCATGCTTTAAAAAGTAATTTTCAGGGCTAGGGTTGTAGCTCAGTAGAAGAGCACTCACATAGCATATGTGAGGCACTATCTGGGTTCAATTCTCAGCACCACATATAAATAAACAAAATAAAGGTCCATTAACAACTAAAGAGTATTAAAACAAAAATCAAGTAATTTTCAACGTACCCCAGTAAAGCAAAGTCTTCAGCAATGTGAGGGGATGCTTACTATTTTGGAGGTGTTAAGAATATTGGGAATGGCTTAAATGCAGCTAGTACAAACCTATACGTAGTGATTTGAAATATATAAATATTTTAAAACTAATATTCACAGAAGTATATTTTAATGAGCAGTGTCTAAATGAAACAAAAGTGGCAGAGGGAGTATTATCAATTTGAATAAGAGCATTTGCTTAATAGACTGAAAGCTAGATCACAAATAGAAACTTTATATAAGACAAACAGGCAAAGGATTGAAAATGCAAGAGAAAAATTGACCAGTGCATCAACATAGCCTACTATGAGCAAACAGACCTCAAGGAATAAGAGCTAATACCTATTGAGCAGTTAGTATGTGTCAAGCACTGTTCTAAACATTTAAACCATTTAATTCTTAAAAGTACCTCATGATATAGCTATTATTATTATTTTGCCAATAAATAATATTAAACACAGAGTCCAATTAACTTATCCAAGACCACACAGCTATTTCATGGCAGAGCTGGAACTTAAACCCAAGGAGGCAGCCTCCAGAATTTGTGATTTTGACCACTTTCATGTACCAATGCATAATATTTTTTGATACCTTAATTTCAGCTGGTTTGTAGTAGCGTCTATTTGGATCCTCCAATGAGGTTCTATACCCATCTCTCAAGAAACGCTTAAAACCATATTTTCCTTTTAATTTTCTAACTACTTTATCAAGTGTCTGATTAAACAGAACTTCATCATCCAGGGCAAATGCAGGATAACTGATGCAGGGAAGCAGGGCAGCATCTGTGTTCTGGGGTCAAACAGAAAAGGAGATTGTGAGTGTCTACAGTGATGATGATCAAAAAGCCCAAGGAGAATCATGGATATAAAAAGTCAAAAAAGGTTATCCAACCAACAGTGAGCTTGCTCAGAGGAGCAGGCAAGTATTTCTATGACATGCTGCAGTGAACCTTACAGAAGAGTTAAAACTTTGTTCATTAGTAAAGATAATTGTCAAAGTACAACACTGAACTCAAATTTTAAAATATTATTTAGAGCAATATGTAAAAATTTAATACCAATATCCATCACAATTTAGTCTGCCATAGCAATTTGCTTATAGTAATGAAAAAGAGGAAACAAGCTAAAGGTCCAACAATTAGTAGCCATTAAAATTTATATTGTAAGAGAAATTAAAATTTATATTATAGAAATGTATTTCTACATTTAGGATAACAATGACTGTGAACAACACTGTTCTATTTTGTAAAGTAAAAATATTATATACATGCATAAAAATATATGGAAACATGTATATGATACCACCCTAAGAGTATATCTAAGTGGTAGAATAAATGGATATTATATTATTAAATAGCAAATAATGCTTATTTGTGGGTTTTGATTTCTTTTACTATAATCTTACATTATATAGGTAAGTTATTTTTAAATAATTATATTATTATGTTTGGATTTTTTAAAGAACAAGACCACAAATAATACCTAGAAAACTGAGGCAGGAGGATCATGAGTTCAAAGCCAGCCTCAGCAATGGCGAGGCACATAGTAACTCAGTGAGACCCTGTCTCTAATAAAATACAAAAAAGGGCTGGGGATGTGGCCCAGTGGTTGAGGGCCCCTGAGTTCAATCCCTGGTACCAAAAACAAACAAACAAACAAAAAAACAAAAGTTCATCAGACAAAGAAAAAGAGTGAATCAAATGGGAGAAAAGAAATAAGAACATTTATTCAAAAGAAATATCACTAGGCATAGTGGCCTACAATCTGTAATCCCAGCCATTCAGGAGGCTGAGGCAGGAAGATATTAAGTTCAAAGCTAGCCATAGCAATGGTGAGGGACTAAGCAACTCAGTGAGACCCTGTCTCAAAATACGAAAATGGCTGGGGACATGACTCATGGGTGGCTCAGTGGTTGAGTGCCCCTGAGTTCAATCCATAGTAGCCCCCTTCTAAGAAAAAAGCAAAAAAAATCAACTAAAATATATTTTTCTAATATTCCATGACAAAAAACAAATCACTTTAGCCTAATGTTGCTAACTCCACAAAAAGAAAAGTAATGACTTTCTTTCTTTCCTTTTTTTTTTTTTAATATTGCCTTACAAAAGATCTAAAGGACACAAGAGCTTTGTCCACAACTATTTTATTCCTAAGTAAGTCTTCCAGAGGCCAGAGGAATGAGGCGCAATATTAATTATGTCTTCAACTATGGACAACCTCTAACATTTTAAGAGTACTTTCTTGGAAAAGAAAATAAAACTACATAAAATCATAAGTGACAGTTCATTTTAATTTATACTAAAAACATCTCACATGAGATCTTGATTCTCTGGGTAACAGTGAGCACAAAGTTTGCCTGTTGCGATTGTGAGCATCGAGATCCACAAAAATAACTGACCAAGAACAGCCCTAGAAAGAGAAAAAAGAAAAACAATTCAAGAATTTGTCAAACATTTGGCATTAATACTGTGGGAAATTTCACAAAAAATATTAACATTGACTGAGTATGGGATTACTAAAAATCTTAAGATTTTTTATACTTTCAGTTATTTCTCAAATTTCTTGCAGTAAATATATTAAACAATCACAAAATATTATATTTACATTTAAAATTTTTCCCTTTTTTATAAATCAGAATGTATTGATTACAAGATAGTCAATTAATAACATTTTCTTTAATGAAAATAGAAGTAGTTAAGCTAACATGACAAGGAATAAAACAAGAAATAATTTGAATTCATAAAATCTGAGCTTTGTACATTCCTTATAAGGAATATTAATTATATGATCAAACTAAATAAATTCATATAAAATCAAGAATTGTGGATATAAAAACATTTGATTAAAATATGAATATAGTAGAATCTCAAATAATAATAATGAAAATAACACTAGCTATTATTTAATATGTTAGCATAATGCTTTATGTTTCATACGGCTTATATCACTAAGTACCTACATGTAGATATTATTATCCCCATTTGTTTTAAATATTTATTTTCTTAGTTGTAGGTGGACAAAATATCTTTATTTCATTTCATTTTTTTTTTTTTTTTTTTTTTTTGTGGTACCGGGGATTGAACTCAGGGGCACTCGACCACTGGGTCACATCCCCAGACCTTTTTTGTATTTTATTTAGAGACAGGGTCTCACTGAGTTGCTAAGTGCCTCGCCGTTGCTGAGGCTGGCTTTGAACTCGCGATCCTCCTGCCTCAGCCTCCCAAAGTGCTGGGATTACAGGCGTGCGCCACCGCGCCCGGCTTCTTTATTTCATTTTTATGTGGTGCTGAGGATCAATCCCAGTGTCTCATGTGTGCTAGGCAAGCACTCTACCACTGAGGCACAACCCCAAACCCTTATTATTCCCATTTTATTGAAAAGGACACTAAGCCTTAGTTCAGTAGTGCAAGGGTATAAAATCAAGTCTGACACAGAAGCCCATGCCTTAACCACTTAGTTTTATAATTTCCCACAATAAAAAAAAAAAGCAAAAAACAAAACAACTATTTTTCAAGTAAGAACAACAACAACAAAACTTGAATTAAAAGAGGTATAATGTCACCTAGTCTTCTAAGACATTATAAGAGAACATTGAAAAAATATATGTGGGAAACAGAACTATCATGCATTTCATGTTGCTTCACTTATTTTCTAAATCTTATCCCAATTCTCACAAACTTCAAAGATAACCTCATCCTGAAACTAAAACACCTTGAATCAATCACATAGCACTATTTCCTAGATCCAAATATTAGAGTTATTAGATATGTAATTCTCCTCTTAACCCATGTTCATACATGAATATCAGCTTGTAAAGTAGAATGGTTTTTCAGTCAGAACATAATCTTTCACTCTGGCAAGTGAATTAATGAATGAACAGGGAAAGAGTTAGGCTGTCTGTCAACAACTGGGCTGATATTCAACTGTTATTTGGAGAGTTCCAATCTCCCATCTCTACTCATCTATTCATTCAACAAAATGTCATGTAATAGCTACTGTTGGCAGAGTACTGTGCACTCTGCTTTGAGGAAAACAAATAAGGTTGAATTTGACCTGTGCGCTCAAGAAACTGACCTAGGTGATATACAGTCCTGCACAAGACAATTATGAAAGAAACAAAAAGCCACACATGGCAATACATGGCAAAGTATCATGCACAGGGTTTAGTGAAAGAATTATAATTATAGTAAGTCCCCACAGCAAAGTACCATGAACATGGTTTATATGGAAGAATAATAATTATAATAATTCTCAAAGGAAGCAGGAGAAGATAAGGACCAAAGCTAGGATCTGAATTTTGGAGGAAAAAGAACCAACTAGATTATTAAGAACAAAACAGCAGGAAATAAATGGATATAATATGTTAGGAACCTATGAATACACAAAATAATAGGAGCTATAATTTGTCCTTAGGCCAATAATTAATAAAGTTAATTGCATGCCAAACTGCCTAGAGTTGAATTTTTAAAAGATACAATCTAAATATGATAATTCATTGTGAAATCGAAAATTTGGTAATTCTCTCCCTTATTTGATAATGTAAACAGTCAACTTCTACTTTCTGACCACAAATAAATAGCTTATTTATCTAAGTTCATCAAGTATTTGTTTGGGTTTCAATTTTCCTCTATCAGTCACTAAGAAATATGCCCAAAGGGAAATATAATCTCATGATGTTACCATATTTTAACACTGAGAATGCAGGCTAACAATACTGTTTATGTTCTCTTACAAAATATACAATACTTTATGCATTTTGGTCCAAATTTCCAGGAGGGTAAAATCACCGAAGGTCATGGGCAATTATTCCCAAACCAAGACTTTAAAAAAGTCATCAAGGAGAGCCCTCACGTGGAATTAATTATCACCTACTTTAAATCATCAGCCGCTTAATTTTTAGTCCTACAAATTTCAAAGCAAGCTAGATGTCTGCATTGCTTTGAACACTTTGCATAACATGAGCAATCTTTTTAGTCGTCCCTTTTAGATTATGGCCTCACCTCATTTGTCAGTATCTTGACTTCCCCAATTAAAAGCAAGAATATGAAAAATGTCTTATATGAATATGTCACTTTAAAGTATCTTATTAATTTTGGATATTTTATTTTCATCTTCCATTTCCTGAAATCATCAGAATTCCTCCATAATATCCTGACCCCACCTAGAGAGCATATTTTTTTACAACAGAGCTCAAACTTTACTCTCAGAGTTTCTGCATTTGTTTTAATTCTAGTAAATGCACTAAATGATTCTACCTGATAATATCATGGGGACATGGTTTCAATGATGGAAAAGGGCTGTACTGACCCATCTACCTCTCCTTTCAAATCTCATGACCAGAACAAACACTTTTGAGATGGTCCCTAAGGCCTATGGTACCATATGTGACCATACTATACTGTTAGTATCAATGGTCTCAATTATAAGTGAAATGATTTGGAGAATTGTCTGGCCTCTCTCTCTCCTCCATTTTAATCACTTCTCCAAGCCTGAGCTACTAGACTTGCTACCCTCATCCAGAATCAAAAAACAAAATAAAATGAAATTATTCAGTGGGGATCTACTGTATATGATCTCTTCTATTTTTATTTTGGAAGCAAAATCAAACAACAAAGCTACAATCAGGTGATTTTCTTCTCTAATTCAGTATTAGGCTTCCCTTAGCAGAGCCCAGAGATAAGTACTCTTCCTGAAAGGATGTTTACAGATGGGAATTCCCCCTCTGTACCATTGTAATGGCAATAGGTATGTAAACAGTCAATTTTTGCTTCCTGCTCCAAGAGTTGTTTCCAGCAACCCCTTTCACAATACAGGCTTCTCTTCTTTACAGAAGATGCTGCTCACATACTAGTAAAGGAATTTTCAAAGTAAAGAGGAGGAAAATCTGAGCATTAATTCTTAGGGTCTCAAGAACAGCAGAGCTGAGACTCAAACTCAGGAATCACAAAACTGTTGCTTACTATGTCCATGACATTTGATAATATATTTTGACTTGTTTAAATGTGATTATTTGAACACTGCCAAATATTACTTTAAAAATATTTAAATATATTTGTCACTATATTTATAAAGAACACATTTGAGACCCTGATGAAGTATGTGATTCCCTTATGCAGGATTACATTAGTATGTATCTAAATGTAGCTCTGCCCCAAATCAGCTTTTATTACAAATTCATCATACAGAAATTAGGTCTGAAGGATATGGACAATAGGCCCCAGGGAACTTCCCTTATCTATAACTTTTCCCCTATCCGCCCTCCTGCCAAGTGTGTAGGGAAATGTCTGTGGTAAATTGGAGGTTTTGTCATTGCACTGGGATAAAATAGAAGCCTAGCCCTTAGCCAGAGGGAAGGTAGGAAGGGAAAATGTGGAGAGCAGAGACTTGCACCTAGCCCCAACCTGTAACTGAACTGGCTGTTCCTGGTACAACAGGCCCAGGGAACTTTCTTATCTACAACTGTTCCCCTACTAGCCCTAAATGAGCCCACCACCAAAATCCCTCCCATGACCTGGCCCTGTTAAACCCTATAAAACTCAGAACCTTGTTGTAGTCATTGTCATTTTCACTCTCAAAAATGTGCCTCTCCATTACTTAATAAAGCCCTGCTGATCATTGAGGTCTGTCTCCATTCTTTTTCTTTTTGTATTCCTTTTCATTTGCCTTTAGGGTCCTCTTATCACATTTGATTCTTAGACACACCCAAAGAAAAATAACTTTTGAAAATATAACAGTGGTCCATTTAACTTTTTGAATATAGCTCTCCTTGCTCTGAGGCTTATTTTTAAAAGGATTTTTTTTTCCTTTTCTCCTCTCTCCCCCTCTCTAACAAGATTAGGGAGACAGTGCCCTAAACCGCTGCTAGTTAATTGTCCTTGAACACACCCACCACATGATGGAACTATTTGCCAAAGAACCTAAGAAGTGAATATCCAACATAGCATCAGAGCACCATGGGACCCCTTACCTGAGCATACCTGGAATGCAACCCTTGAAGAGTTTCTTTAAATTTCCCCTGTTCCTCCTGATGGGCAGAATCATAGCCTCTGGGACAAGAGTCCCTTATGTTTCTCCTTTGCTACCAAAGCAATAAACTTTCTTTTTCCTTTTTCTCAAAACCATGTTCTCATTATTAAATTGGCATAAACTGGCATTGGGGACAAAGACCAAAATTTGGTAACAAACATAGTTTAAGAATGGAGATTTAAACAGTATTTTTTTTCCTTGAACAATAAGGAAAGTGATTATTGGAAAAAAAACAAAGTTAAAAGCTTTTTAAAATAAGAGTTTTCAAAGAAAACACAGGGGAAGATTTCAAGAGAAGGAATAGAGGAGGTTGCTTACCTGGCTGCTCCGTGGAATGAAACCAAGAAAGCAGACAGGCAACGTCTCAGCAAGGTGGGTGAATAAAAAAAGCAGGGGGACTTCACTGGAATTTAAAACTGGACATTCAAAGCAGATCAGAGACTCAGTAGGTTGGATATAATAAAATAAGGAAGAAATCCCCAGGGCACAGACACTGTCACCCTCAGAGCGGTCCCTTCATGAGTAAGGGAATTAAAGGAACACGCATTTTTGGGGAGGCTTGAGGTATGTCTAGGTATGCAGCATTTAGAGATCAAGGAAATTGCCTAGTAAACATGAAATACTCACTGCACAATATCCATGTGCAGAGAAAGAAGCCACCATCTCTCCAGGTGTCAGGCAGGGGACAAAGGCAGGAATCATTTTGCAGCCACTGCACAGGGGCCAGCATCTGAGGGGGCTAATTCCTAGCAAACTCAAGTTTGGCCCCAAATACAGGCCCAATAAATATAGACAGCATTACACAGAGTGTGCTTAAGTGATCAGGAGAAAATCAAACGTGGAAAGAGGTTTACACAGGGGACAACTGGTTGTGGAAACCCACCCGGCTCTACCCTTCCCCTTAAATATGAATGCTTGCAGGATCCACTGGGAGAGACACTTCTGGCCTGGAATTTGGAAGGGTGGGGGTAAGAGAATTGTTTGGAGACTAAACCCGAGACCAGGAAACATGGGATCTGAAGGTGACAAAGGAGATTAAGAATTGGGCCTAACACATGAGTGGAACCCAGGGCAGATCAATGGGGTACAGTCTTCTAGCATGGACCAACAAGTACTTGTCACTGGAGGTGCACTGTTTAAAATCTCCAGAACAACTGGCATTCAGAAAAGAGGCTGGAGCCCGTGAATCCAGACGGTGAAGCATCATGGTCCAGTCGACCCCACATAAAACTTCTGAGAAGAAAAACTGAGAATCTTTTGAACTCTAACAGAAACTTTAACAGAACTTTAATTTTCATCAAGATTTTTAAAAAATTATTATTTTTCTCTGTTTAATTGTTACCTTAGTGATACAGGGGCATTTATACATATTCATATATTTTTCTCATTTCTAGCATTTTTAAAGCCAATTATTTTTCATGGATTAATTTTTTGTGAACTAGGATGTTTGAGTAGTATATTTTAGTTTTGTTTTGTATTATTTTATTTTTATTTGTAATTGCTTTAAATTTTTACTTTATATAAATATATAATTTTCTCCTGTTTCCCTTGACTCATTTCTTCTAACAGCCAATCTCTAGTGTTCTCTCTTTCCCTCTTCCTTTTTTATTTCTTTTTCTCTCCTCCTCCTTTATAATAATCACATCCTTCTTAAATCTCTTCTGTTCTTTTGCTGTTTACCATTTGAAATTATAATTTGATATTATAATTGCAAACTTGCTGTTTTAGGCAACAACTGATCATTTCACTTCTGTTTATTGTGATAATTAAAATTGTAGACATCATAGTAGAAACTATTTGGTTTAATACTATATATTGTTTGCATTGGTTGTTGTTATTATTTGACTCCCCCTAAACAGTGAAGTACTAGAAACCTTCAGGGACACTGTAAGTCCACAGGGTAGAAATTCTACTGCCTCAGATCCATACTGTTAGATGGGTAGAGAAAAACATCATGAAAAAGCAAAAGAACAAATAGTCCCAAACAAACCAAGGTACTCCAATAACAGAATTCATTGACAACACAGTTGAAGAAATGTCAGAGAAGGAGTTTAGAATACACATGGTTAAACTGATCTGTGAAGTAAAGGACGGTATAAAAAATGAAATCAAAGAGAAAATACAGGAATTAAAAGATCACTTCAACAAAGAGGCAAAGATTCTGGAAAAAAAAAAAAAACACAAAGAAATCCTCAAAATGAAGGAAAAAATAAACCAAATTAAAAATTCAACAGAAAGCATTACTAACAGACTAGATCTCTTAGAAGAGATAACCTCAGGCAATAAAAACAAAATACATAATCTTGAAAACAGAGTTGACCAAGGAAAGAAGATGTTAAGAAACCATGAATAAAACTTCCAAGAACTATGGGATAATAAGAAACAACCAAATTTAAGATTTATTGGGATAGATGAAGGTTCAGAGACACAAACCAACCTTTTCAATGACATAATATCAGAAAATTTCCCAACCTAAAGAATAAAATGGAAGCCGGGCGCGGTGGCGCACGCCTGTAATCCCAGCACTTTGGGAGGCTGAGGCAGGAGGATCGCGAGTTCAAAGCCAGCCTCAGCAATGGCGAGGCACTTAGCAACTCAGTGAGACCCTGTCTCTAAATAAAATACAAAAAAGGGCTGGGGATGTGGCCCAGTGGTCGAGTGCCCCTGAGTTCAATCCCCGGTACCACAAAAAAAAAAAAAAAAAAAAAAAAAAAAAAAAAAAATAAAATGGAAAATCAAATCAGGACCCCAAATGTATAAAATTAGAACAGACCCACACCAAGGCACATTATAATGAAATGCTTAAGGTACAGAATAGAGATAGAATTTTAAAGGCTGTAAGAGAAAAACCTCAGATTATATATGTGGGAAAACCAATTCAGATCTCATCTGATTTCTCAATCCAGACCCTCAAAGCTAGTAGATCTTGGAATAACATATACCAAGCTCTTAAAAAAAAGATGCTAAGCAGGAATCCTATATCCAGCAAAATTAAACTTCAGACTTGAAGATTAAATAAAAACACTCCATGAAAAACAAAAGTTAAAAGAATCTGTAGCTAGAAAGCCTACACTACAGAACATTCTCAATAAAATCTTCCATGAAGACAAAATGAAAAAAAAAAAAAAAAAAAAAAGAAAGAAAGTGAAAACCAGAAAAGGAAGGAACTACATTAAAGGAATAGTCAATCAAAGGAGAAATTAATTCAAATTAAAAACTAGAAATAAACCCAAATGACCAGGAATACAAATCATATCTCAATAATAACCTGGAGCATTTAATGGCCTAAACTCATCAATCAAAAGACACAGACTGGCAGATTGGATTAAAAACAACACTCACCATTATGCTATCACCAAGAAACTCACTTCATAGGCAAAGATATCCACAGACTGAAGGTGAAAGGATGGGATAAAACATCACTCACACGCATTGTGTAAACAAGCAGGAGTTTCTATCCTCATATCAGATAAAGTGAACTTTAAGCTAAAGTTAATCAGAAGGAACAAAGAAGGCCACCATTTCATACTGCTTAACAGAATTATACATTAATAAGACATAAGAATCATAAATATTTATGCCCCAAACAATGGAGCATCTACATACATCAAACAAACCCTTCAAGAACCAAATAGACCACAACACAACAATACTTGGTAACTTTTTGTTTGTTTGTTTCTTTTTTGGTGGTCATGCTGGGGATAGAACCCACAGCCTTGCGCATGCAAGGCAAGCACTCTATCAACTGAGCTATATCCCCAGCCCAATACTTTAACATGCCTCTGTCACCACTGGATAGATCCTCCAAACAAAAACTAAATAAGTGCCCGGCGTGGTGGTGCATGCCTGTAATCCCAGCACTTGGGAGGCTGAAGCAGGAGGATCGCGAGTTCAAAGCCAGCCATCAGCAATGGCGAGGCACTTAACAACTCAGTGAGACCCTACCTCTAATACAAATACAAAAAAGGGCTGGGGATGTGGCCCAGTGGTTGAGTACCCCTGAGTTCAATTCCCAGTACCCAAAAAATAAAAAAATTAAAAAAAACCCCAAAACCTAAATAAGCTATAGTAGTAAAAAATACAACTGATAATTTAGATGTAACAGATATATATATATATATATATAAAATATTTTGTCCATCAATGACTGAATACACTTTCTTTTCAGCAGCACACAGATATTTCTCTAATATAGATCATGTTATGTAAGCTAACACATATGTTGGCATACAATTATAATATTACCTTAATATATTTTTAGCATTTATAGGATTATTTTGAAAGTTCCCTTTCTAATGATATTAATTTTTGTGTTTTTGCTTTTCCTTGATTAGACTTGTTTGTATTTTATCAAATTTTAGCTGTATTATTTTTTCTCTATTTAATATATTTCAGCTCCTACTCTTATTTTTTCCTTCCTACCACATCAGCTGAAATAATTTGATTGTTACTCTAGCTTCTTTCTGTTACAAGTACTTTAAGTTATAAATGTCTGAATACTGTTTCATCGCAGGGATCCTGATATTTTAAGCTTTCATTATCACTTAGTTCAAAGCACTTTTTTAAAAAAAACTTTTCTGTGATTCTTCCTTGACCTCTGAGATATAAATATCTTGAAAGAGTTGACACGTAGGGGTGGGGTTCTATATATCTCAAGGTGATTGATTTCTAATGTAATAAACCACGAAAGAAGCACACTCTGCCTGACTTTAAATTTAAAAAAAAAAGTAATAGAAATGCTTTTATATTAATTATATTGGTTACCTACATGTCAAAACTGATAAAATTCCATACTTCAAATATGTGCATTTTATGGTACTTCAATTTTACCTCAATAAAGCTATGGGAGGGGGAGAAAACAGTTTCCAACTTATGACAGAACACATCAAAGATCTGAGATTTCCCACACCAATAATTCACCTTCCAGATTCACTGTCAAGTGGCTTCTGGTTAGTTCTTAGTTCTACCCTACTTTTGTGTAAACTAAGAAAAGTTAACTCAACTCTCTGACCATTCATTTTAAGAAGGGACTTTCCATTTCCAAAGAACTCTGACTTCCTGAAATTGACACCAAGAGGAGACATACTTTGTGAAAGCATTCAATTAACTTATCTAAAGACACAAGATCAGATCTTCCAAAACACTACACCAAAAATCTTTATAATACCCATATAATCTAAAATCTTCCAAGATGTGAGGAGGTTACATTGGGTTTTCACTTAAAAATATTTCTTATGTCAGTTCTTATCCCAGTAACTGACTTTTAATGAGAGCACAGCTCTTTTACATACATGAAACATTATAAAATGATTAAACATTAAAAAAATTACATGCAGTATCAAATGTGCAACTGTTTAGTAGGCACATTATTATTTTAACTATTATTATTAAGTGGAAATACTAAGACTTTCAAAGTCAGGTTCCTGCTATACTCCCCATCAGAAGAAAAAATGAAAGGGAATTCATAAAACTAGAACACTGATACTATCCTATAAAAATGAAAGATGAAGAAGCCCTACTTTGCAACATGCAATATATTATTCATTTCTCTAAAAGAATAAGATATTGTCCATATTTCCACTGGAAATAATCAAAGGGTCATTCATTTAGCAAACACTGGGTACACGGACACACTGGAAAAAGACATGACTTAAAGAAGATAAAAAATTAACTATGATTAGAGCAGTTGTTCTCATCCTTGGCTGCATGTTAGAATTCCTGAGCAGATTTGAAAAATTCTAGTGTCATTGCCTCCTCCTACACCTAAATCAGTATGTGTGGGGGAGGGGATAGGACTCAGTATTGCTTTTTAAAATCCTCAGGATTCCAATGTGAAGTCAAGTCTGAGAAACTAGCTGAGGAACAATAGTGATATTAAAATTATAACTCAAGTCGGGCGCGGTGGCGCATGCCTCTAATCCCAGCACTTGGGAGGCTGAGGCAGGAGGATCGTGAGTTCAAAATGAGCCTCAGCAATGGTGAGGCACTTAGCAACTCAGTGAGACCCTGTCTCTAATAAAATACAAAAAAAAAAAAAAGGGGGGGGGGTGGTGGTGGGGATGTGGCTCAGTGGTCGAGTGCCCCTGAGTCCAATCCCCGGTACAAAAAAAAAAAAAAAAATTATAACTCAGAGTCACAATGCCTAATAAAGCCTTCAGTTCTTTTAGAATTATAGCTAAATGTCATATGAAAGCTTCCTGGGAAAAGTAAAGTCTTTAAAGCTATGTAGAATATGCACCAAATATCAGACCATGCAATTTTAATAAAAAATAACACTTAACATAAAGGAAGAGATAACCACTCTCACGAGTAAATCTCATTCAGGAAAAAAAAAATGATCAAAAAAATATCAGTTAAATTGCACTATAGATCAAAGGTCTTAACAAACAACTAAGGAATATTCCATCCAATGTTTGATGAACATTCATCAGCTTATGGAACTTTTTCCAAAATAGCTCACATATTTGAACATAAAGCAAATTTTAAAACATTCAAAAAACTGAAAGTATTTCTTATATCTTATCTGATAAGAATGGAATGAAACTAGAAACTAACAGCAAGAGAAACTACAGAAATCATACAAATACATGAATACTGAATAACACACTTGAGAGATAGTGGGTTACTGAAAAAATTAGGGTGGGGATAAAAGATTCCTAGAATCAACCAAGAATAGCAACAAAACATGCCTATGGGATAAAGTAAAAGCAGTACTAAGCAGGAAATTTATAACAATGAGTGCTTACATTAAAAAAAATAAAGGAGCCCAGCACAGGGGCACATGCCTGTTATCCCAGCTGCTTAAGAGGCCAAGGCAGGAAGATGGCAAGTTCAAAGCCAGCCTCAGCAATTTAGCAAGGCCCTAAGCCACTCAGTGAGACCCAGTCTCTAAATAAAATATAAAAAGGGAGCTGGGGATATATATACCTCAGTGGTTGAGCACTCCTGGGTTCAATCCCCAGTTTAAAAAAAAAAAAAGAGATTTCAAATAAATGAACTAATAATACATTTCAAGATCTTACAAAAATAAGAACAAACTAAACACTACATAAGTAAAAGAAAAGAAATAATAAAGATCAGAAATGAAATAAAATGAAAATACAATGAGTCCATGTAATAAAGAATTGGTTCTTTGAAAAGATAAATAACAAATAAAAAATGACAAAGCTTTAGTTAAATTAACCAAAGGAAAGATAGAGAAGACTCAAATAAGTAAAATTAGAGGCGAAAAAGAAGTTATTACAATATAGATATCAATGAAATTGAAAGGATTATTAGGGGACATTTTGAAAAACTATATGTCTATAAACTGGACAATCTAGAAAAAAATAGAAACACTTCTGGACATATATGATCTACCATAATTGAACCAAGAGGATATAAAAAACCTAAATAAAGCAAAACAAGTAAAGAGATAGAAATAGTAATAAAAAGTCTCTCGGGGGCTGGGGTTGTGGCTCAGCGGCAAAGCGCTCGCCTCGCACGTGCGCAGCCCGGGTTCGATCCTCAGCACCACGTAAGCATAAATGCATTGCATTGTGTACAACTAAAGTAAATAAATAAATATTTTAAAAAAAAGTTTCTCAATAAAGAAAGCCCAGAACCAGATAAGTTCACTGTTGAATTTTACCAGATTTTTTAAAAAACACCAATGCTCCTCAACTATTCCATAAAACAGAAAGGGAAGGAATCTTCCCAAATTCATTCTACAAAGACAGTATTAACCTGCTAAAAAATCTGATAAAGACACAACAAAAAAAAGAAAACTATACACCAATATCTCTGATAAATGAAGATCCAAAACTCCTCAATAAAATTTTTGCAAGATGAATTCAATAGCACATTAAAAAGATAATGCAGCATTATCAAGCTGTATTCCAGGGATATAAGGATGCTTTGACATTAAAAAAATAAAGAAATAAATAAACAATTCATCACCTAAACAGAAACAAAGATAAAAATGTTACATGAGCATCTCAATAAATGCAGAAAAAGCCTTTAATAAAATTCAACATCCCTTGTGCGTGGCCTGGGTTCAATCCTCAGCACCACGTAAACATAAATGCATTGCATTGTGTACAACTAAAGTAAATAAATAAATATTAAAAAAAAAGAAAAGAAAAGTATCTTTTCTATATACCAGTAATGAACAGGCTGAATAAAAAATCAGAAAAGTAATCTTATTTACAATAGCCCCAAAACAAAAACAAAAACATATAAAGAAACAAAACTCCAAGGAATAAACCTAACCAAAGAAGTGAAACATCACTACAATGAAAATTACAAAATATTAAAGAAAAAAATTGAAGAAAATATTAAAAAAAGACTAGAATGTGGAAAGGACTGCCATGGTTATGTATCTGATTATTAATATTATTTAAAAAGTCCTACTATCCAAAGTGATCTACACATTCAATGCAATCTCTATTCAAATACCAATGACATTCTTCACAGAACCAGAATGCACAATCCTAAAATTTACATGAAAACACAAAAAAAGCCCAAAGAGCCAAAGCAATCTTGAGCAAAAAGAGTGAAGCTGAAGGCATCACAATATGAGATTTCAACACATACCTATAAAACCACAGTAACAAAAAAAATATGGTACTGGCATAAAGAGACATGTAGACCAACAGAAAGAACAGTGGATCCAGAAAAAAAATCCCTGTATCTTCAGTCAATTGATTCTCCACGAAGGTTCTAAGAACATGTTGGATAAAAGATAGCCTCGTCAACAAATGGTGCTGGGAAAACTGGATACCCACATGCAGAAATTGCAACTAGACCCCTATCTCTGATTCCATACAAAAATCAACTCAAAGTGGATAAAAGACTTTAATACAAGATGTGAAACTCTGAAACTACCAGAAGAAAAAAGGGAAAACATTTCATGATAATGGCACTGGCAACAATTTCCTGTCTGGACCTCCATAAGCACAAAAAACAAAAGCAAAAATTGACTAATTGGATACATCAGATTAAAAAGTTTCTACACAGCAAAAGAAACGGTGAGAAGAGTGAAGAGGCACATACTGGGACAAAATCTTTGCCAGCTACTCATCTGACAGTGGATTAACAAGCAGAATACATAAAAAACGGAAAAGGGAAAAATAATCAAGAAAATAAGTAATCCAATAAAAAGTGGGCAAATAATCTGAATAGGTACTTCTCAAAAGAAAAAGTACAAATGACTATAAATATATGAAAATGTGCTCAATATTTTTAGCCATCAGGGAAATGCAAATCAAAACTTTATGGAGATTCAATCTCACCCAAATCAGAATGGCTAATATTAAAATAATAATAATGAATGCTGGTAAGGATGTGGGGATAAAGGAACCCTTATTTACTGTTGGTCAGAATATAAATTAGTACAGCTACTATGGAAAACAGTGTTTTCTTAACAAACTAAAACCAACTGTAATATAATCCAGCTATCCAACCTCTGGGTATATACAGGAAGGAAATGACTCAGCATACAAAGAAATACTTTTATTATTCACAATAGCTAAGATATGGAATCAGCTTAGGTGTCCATCAATAAATGAATGGATAAAGGAAATATGGCACATATACATAGTGGAGTATTATGCAGCTATAAATAAGAAAGAAATCCTTTAATCTGTAAGAAAATGGATGGAATTGGAAGACATCATGTTAAGCAAAATAAGCCAGAGAAAGACAAGTATTATATGTTTTCAATCATATGTGGAAACAATGTTAAAGAAGAAGAAGAAGAAGAACAACAACAACAACAACAACAACAACAACAACTGAATAAAAGACAGACTATTAGGGAATAGGACAGAAATCTGAAAGGTATAAGAGGGAAGGACAAAAGCAAAAGTGGAAGGGAGGGTCAATATAATTAACGCATAGTATATGCAAGTATGGAAATGTCACAGTAAAACTTTGTTAATTTGTATAATTAATATGTCTTAATAAAAAAGCTAGATAGAGTTAGTAAAGCTACCTTGTATGTATGTATACAAATGTGTATAAAAAAACCTGAAGATTCAGGTACTTGAAAGAAAGGACACAATTTCAAAAAAAGAGTTGGGCCATTCCTGTTTCATAGCAGCTTACTATTTACTATGCCATGGAAGGCAGTCAAGTAAGACCTATATTGTTTTTCAGAATGCTGCTAGTCCACCTCTGATTTGATCCATGACTCCTCTCAGTACCCTTGAAAGAGGACCTTCAGTCCAATCTCTTCATTTTCTTTGTTTAGTATTACCTGTAGTTCATTAATAATAGCAATAAGAGATAATAGTTATTGAGGGTTTAGCAGAGCCAAGCACTCAGCTAAGTTAACTATTATTTGTAAGTAAACTTTCTGAATTAAATCCTATTATCATTATCTCTTACCTTTTAAGACAAGTAAGCTGAGACTTAGGTACAGAGAATACAGTGACCCTGTCTCCTAATTCTAATATAATGCCATTCTTTAGTGTCATTATCTAGCCATCCATCCCTGCAAGAAGTGGGAAGTAGGTAATCCTGGGTCACATCTTGGGCACAGAGACCATTCTCCCAATTCTGTCTATACTCATTCCTCATATACTAGATGTAACTACATCTCATTTTCCAGAGGAAGTTGGGATGAAAAGAGAGCTTGTATACCAAGGGAGGAGAAGTTGTGTTACCACACTATGAGATGAAAATTTCTTAAATTCAAGACTGGAGATTCATAGTATTATAATTGCCATAACAAAACCCAAGGTGACTCTTTTGCACATCTGCATTAACTTCCTAAAATATATCTTCGCTAACGTAGCATTTCAATAGCTTAGACTTAATTATATTGTTGGAAACTTCACATTGCCTTGCCATTTTAGGAATCTATAAAAATTGCTAAAGAAAATTAGCCTATTTCTTGATCTAGAATAGTAACCTTTATTTCTACATTTTATTCTCTTCCATTGACAACTCAATCTGTAGTCAATTGATTAGTTTCTTTTGGTGCATAACTGGCAAAAGATCTTATGAAAATCTAAGGTAATCCTCAAGGATTCCCTTTAATCCCCAGAGAAAATGAGATTTAAGACATAAGATAATAGGCAGTTGAAGGTGAAACTAGTATCAAAACTGCCTATTTTATGGCTGCATATACTACACATATTCACCTCTGCATAAGAAATACATTTATATACATTAAATTGAAACTAACATGAGAACTGACATGGAAAATATATACTATAATATAATGCCAGGAATATTTTAAAAATGTGAAATCCCTAAGAAATATCTAAGAGACTTGAAGGAAGCTATTGTCACTAACCCAAGAAAATGAGAATTACTTTATCAAGATATTTTTAAAAAATAAGGAATGGATTTTAGAGAGAAAACTAAAATTTAACTGGCAAATAATTTTCAAAGTAAAAGCTGCTCAAGCATGGGCTGCTACATAAATTTCAGATATTCACTGATTATAAAGAAATGGCTTAAGGAATAGCCAAATTAATTAAACATACAATTCAAATAATCAAAAACTTCTTCTTTTTTTTTTTACCTGGTTACCAAAAAGGTTGAATCCATTAATTGCTTCTAGAGCTGCTTTTGCTAAACCAACAGAGCTAAAAGAGAAAAGGAAATACTTTATTACTCTGAAAAGTCCGGCTACAAAATAAGAACCATTACCTGATGAATATTCAGAAGTAAGTTTCTTTATTAACACTTATAACAACTTCCATAAAAGAACAATGTCTAAGAGACACCTTTCTGACATTTCACTATTTTAATTGTCTTTTTTATAGTTAGTGATCATCTGGGAAAAATATTTCTGGGTTCACCTTGACATAGATTATAGGTCATATTATTGATGGAAGTAGTTATAATTCTGGTTTCATTTCTATTCAAGAACTTGAAAAAAAAATGGTGAACTCTAGAGGAAGGTGTATTATGATGATATGTGCAGTAATTACCAGGTTGGGCATCATTAGTTCAGATCAGTGTTACAGAGCTTTTCTAATGTCAATTCTAAACTTTAAAAAAGATTTTGCATGTCATACACTTATTACAGAATATGGTTTAATGTATTCCTTCAAATACTCATTTTGTAGGATCTAATAAATCAGGCATTATTTAATGCTTACAGAATAAACGATCTCTCTACCTCTCATTTTTTGCTATTCTTCTCTTTGCAATAAAATAAGTACTATTTCCCTCAGTATCCTATCTTTGGCCTCTCAAATTCCACATACAATAGTGATGAAAAACAGGAAGACCCATTTCATTTAAAATACAATATTGTGGGAAGGGAGGAGGCAAAAGGGTGAAGGAAAAAAAAAAGATGGTAGAATGAAATGGATATCATTTACCCTAAGTACATGTATGAAGTCACGAATGGTGTGAATATACTTTGCATACAACCAGAGATTTGTAAAAAAGTGCTCTATATGTGTAATATGAAATGTAATGCATTCTGCTGTCATTTATAACATCTTAGAATAAAAAATAATTTAAAAAATACAATATTGTCATTTTATAAATATCTACCTTTAAAATATTTAGATCACCTGGGTGCAGTGGTGCACACCTGTAATCCCAGCGGCTCGGAGGCTGAGGCAAAAGGATCGTGAGTTCAAAGCCAGCCTCAGCAAAAGTGAGGTGCCAAGCAACTCAGTGAGATCCTGTCCCTAAATACAATACAAAATAGGGCTGGGGATGTGGCTCAGAGGTCTAGTGCTACTGAGTTCAATCCCCCAGTACTCCCTACGCCCCCCCCCCAAAAAAAAAAATTAGACCTAATGTCCAATTTATTTTACTTATTGCAAAATTTTGTTGGTTTCTGTCAAAGTGACTGTATATGTCATTAATATCATTGAAAGTTAATGATGTCATTAATTCAGCATTTCTCTAAAGTAGTGATTATCAAACTGTGGTCCCCAGAGCAGCAAAAGCAGCATTACCTGAAACTTGTTAACATTCCTCTCTAGGAGTAGAGCTCAACAATTAGTGTTTTTAAAACCCTCTAGGAATTTGAATGCAATTTAAATTTCATATGCATTGGCTGGGGGTATAAGTTCAATGATAGAGTGCTTGCCTTGTATGTGCATGGTCACAGATTCCAATCCTATCATCAAACCAAAATATAGATACATAAATAAAAATCACTGTTCTAAGTTATTCATGAGATCATGATCTACATTTTTGGATGGCTGTATACATGAACTGTATTTAGGCAAACATTACTTTCATTACAAGAAAATAAATAGGTCAAACACTTATTTTAAAAATACATGGATGGAAAAATGGAATAGGTACTATTTTCCCTATCCTAAGTTCAAGTAAAAATCTTGGACATTATATATTTATATATTTATATATATATATATATATATATATATATATATATAAATATAAGAAGGCTCAGAAAGAACAGAAAGTAGACTGGCTATGGACTTCGGAAGTCTAGGAACAATACTGTGATAATGACCTGGATTGCTTTTTTGTCTCATTTATACCAGACTGAGCTAAAGAAGGACCACAAAATGCTGGCAGGGATTAAAGAAACCCTTCTCCCTCTAGTTAAAGGACTAGGAAAAGAGCAGACTTAAGTGCAAACACATCAATAAATACGTTTAACATAAGAGAACTAAAACCACCAATTAAGAGATTAGCAAAGTTAAAACATGACTCAACTATATACTGTCTGTAAGAAACTCATTTCAAACATAATAACATAGGTAGGATAAAAGTAAAAGTATGGTAAAAGATATATCATGCAAACACTAAATTGTAAGAGAATAGGAATCAATCTATTAATAATAGACTTCAGAACAAAGAAAATTACTAGGAATAGAAAGAAATTATATGATAAAAGGGTCAGTGCAACAAGAAGACACAGAAAATATATGTATATGAATATGTACCAAACAACAGAGCTGAAAAAAATGTGAAGCAAAACTGACAGAACTGAAAGGAGAAATAAAAACACAGTTATAGTTGGAGGCTTCCATTATATTCTTTCCACAATATCAATACCTAGTAGAACAACTGGGCAAAAAGTTAGCAAGAATGTAGAACAATTTAATACTATCTGAAGGGCAAAGCATCACACCGGGGACAGCCGTGCAGCCAAAAGATTTATTCAACAGCCTTCGTGGCTGGTAGCGAAAACCGGAGAACAGGTGCTCTGGTCGAAGGTCGACGAGGTGGGAGAGGGGAGTCAGGGAGAAGGGAGTGTGCTAGCTCTGGTGGGAGAAGGGAGTCAGGGAGAGGGGAGTGTGCAAGCTCTGGACAGAAGGTGGGTGCTTGGTTGCACCGGCTGGGATCTCTGGAGCTGTCGGCTAAAGCAGCTGCTGTCTGGCTGGAGGCTGGAGCTGTCAGCTGGGGAGCGGCCGTCGGGCTGAAGGTGGTCGGTCTGGAGCTGTCAGCTGGAGCAGCTGCCGTCGGCTGGAGGCGATGGGTCTGGAGCTGTTGGCTGGGGCAGCTGCCATCGGCTGGAGGCGATGGGTCTGGAGCTGCTGGCTGGGGCAGCTGCCATCGGGCTGGAGGTGATGGGTCTGGAGCTGTTGCAGTGGCTTCCTCCTCTCTGCAGCGACGAGCCGATGTCTTCCTCCTCTCAGCAGCGACGATCTGATGTTGTGTCCGTGTGTCTCTCTCTGTCTGTCTTGAGTCTCTCAGACAGGGCCTTATATAGGGATTTCTGGTGGGGGGTGCACTAGAGCAACCCCAACACCATTGGCTAGAACAGGATGCCCTTTTAAGCCTATTGGCTCTTGCCTGGGGAAAAGAAACATCCTGCCCGGGGAAGAAACATCCTGCCCGGGGGAAAAACATCCTGTCCGGGGAAGAAACATCCTGCCGAGAATGAAACAAGGTTGCTTCTCTCAGGATGTGGAAAACTGTGAGGGCGGGGGAGGGTAAGCTATCTATCATTCCCCCCTTTTTGTTTTCTTAGGAAGTGGGACGTCGTATGTCAGTCTGGCTACTTCCTGCTGAAACGGGGCGACGTGGGGTGTTATGGGGGGATATGATAAGACAGGTAGGTCAGGCTTGAGGGTGAAAAGGATTCCAGGAGGTTGGCACCAAAAAAATGAATTCGCCCTGAGGTGATGAGAAGTGACAGATGATCCCTAAGGAGAAACTGGTTAAAGGTTGAGAACAAGAAAGACATGAGCTGTGGAGAAGGAAGAGCTGCAAAGGAGAAGATCATCTACATATTGCAAAAGAGTGGAGTCAGAGAATTCAAGGTCTTTGAGATCGGCAGCTAGTGTCTGTCCAAAGATATAAGGGCTGTCTCGAAAACCCTGAGGGAGGACTGTCCAGGTCAATTGTTGGGACCATTGAGTATCAGGATCAGTCCAGGTAAAGGCAAAGATGTCTTGTGATTCCTGAGCTAAAGGGACAGTGAAGAAGGCATCCTTAAGGTCAATGACCGAGAAATGAGTAGATAAGGAAGGAATTAGGGAGAGAATGGTATAAGGATTTGGGACCAGCGGGTGTATGGGCCTAACAGCCTCATTGATGAGACGAAGATCTTGGACTAACCGGTATGACCCATTGGACTTCTTGACTGCCAATATGGGAGTATTATATGGGGAATGGGTGGGTCGGAGAAAGCGTTTCCGCAGAAGGTCTGAGATAATAGGTTGGAGACCTCTGAGGCTAGTGGCTGGGAGTGGGTACTGGGCTCTATTAGGGAAATACTGGGGATCTTTAAGGTGTATTCGTATAGGGTCACAGTGAGCAAGGGATGGAGTCTGGGTATCCCAAACTTTGGGGTCTACCAGATGGGAGGGGGCAGGGTAACAGGAGGTTTCCGCATCAGGCTCTAAAATGCTAAGAAGGAAGACGGAAGAGGAGACGGAGTGAGACGAGTCGGGGAGAAGAACTGAGCGAGGCGGGTCAGAGAACACAACTGAGGCCTGAAATTTGACCAGTATATCTCAGCCCAATAAAGGCACAGGACATTGAGAGATTACTAGAAACTGGTGGGGAAATGAATGGAGGTGGAGGCGGCAAGACAGCATGGGAGTCTTGTGGGGGTGAATGGTGTGTCCCTCTATCCCGACAACAGGGGACGATAAGGTGGTGGGCCCCCAAAACTCCCTCAAGACCGAGAAAGTGGCTCCTGTGTCTAGTAGGAAATTTATGGGGTGGCCATCAACAAGAAGGGTGACCCTAGGCTCCTGTAAGTCGATGTCAACTGTCGGGAGAGGAAACCCAGGGCCCCGTCAATCTTCTGTGGCTAGTCCAAGTAGGTTGGGTTTCATGACTGATCCAGTCCCCCTGCGGGAACTGGGGCAGTCAACACCCCAGTGGCCCATCTTGGAGCATTTAGGACATGGGCGCATAGGGGGCCTGGGGTTGGGGCAAGCTCTAGCCCAGTGTCCTTCGTTCCCGCACTTGAAACACGGCCCTGGAGGTCCCCTCTGCGCGGGGTAATGGCCCCTTGTTTGTGAGGCCCGAGAGTCAGTGCCCTGTGAAGCCTGGGCCAGCATTTGAAATCTTGCTCGTTCGGCCTTTTCATGGTTCTGAAACCTACGGCGTTCAGTATTCTCATCTCTATTATGATAGGCCTTAAAGGCCATGGCCAAGATCTCGGTCTGAGGTGTTGCAGGTCCTTGCTCTAATTTTCTCAATTTAGCCCGTATATCGGGGTAACTTTGGGACAAAAAGTAAGTCATAAGGACATGACGTCCCCCTGGAGAGTCAGGATCTAAATTGGTGTACTGTTGGAGAGCTTTCGTTAGTCGATCTAGAAATTCAGAGGGGGTGTCTTCCCTTTTTTGTATGATTTCCTGCAGCTTGTCAAAATTAACTACTTTTTGTGCTGCACGCTTAAGACCAGTTAGTATACAAGTGGAAAACTGATCTCGCAAGGCCACGTCCCCTGGGGAATTATAGTCCCAGTTAGGGTCCCTTTCGGGGGACAGCCTGAGGTCCAATGAGATGGTTAGGGTTGGTTCTATGGTTCTCATCGGCATAGGCCCGTGCCTGCTCCCAGACTCGCCTACGCTCCTCAGGGAGGAGGGTATTTGCCAAAATCATATAGATGTCATGGAA
Organism: Tamias sibiricus; assembly: GCA_025594165.1. Taxonomy (NCBI): domain Eukaryota; kingdom Metazoa; phylum Chordata; class Mammalia; order Rodentia; family Sciuridae; genus Tamias; species Tamias sibiricus. Next base: position 37,682,827 of record CM046672.1, read on the forward strand.
GGTAAGGCTATAAGCTTGGAGGACCCATTGAAATTCCCTGAGGTATGTAGTGGGGTCAGTGCTATAAGAGCCCAATCGTTTCTCGATTTGCACTACCTCGGTCATTGGGAAGGGAACATGGACACGGACAATTCCTTCTGGACCCGCAACTTCCCGGAGTGGGGTCAGGACTTGGGCGGGAGTAAGTGACAGAGGGTGAGCAGACATTGTGCGAGATCGCGTAAGGGGTGGGCTGGAGGAGAAGGTGGCAGGAGTGTGTAGAAGTGGGGCTGGAGGGGCCGAGGGAGGCGGAGAGGTTTCAGATTGGTATGGGGGCGGCTCATCCGCGGGATCGAAATCAAGAAAGGAGGGGGATGGTAGGGGAGCAGCCGGTTGGCAGGCTAGGAGGCTATTGTTGGAGCTGCTGTGGGTACAGAGTGAGGGATTCGAACGGAGGAGGGAGAAAGCCTGAACATACGGAATCTCTACCCATTTTTTTGATCGCTCGCAGAAGTTGAAAAGATCTCTCAGTATAGAGGGATCCAGGGACCCAGAAGCAGGCCATTTGTTTTGGTTATCTAAGGGGTATGTGGGCCAATCTTGGGTGCAAAATTTGGTAAGTCTTGTTGGTTGTATATCGGGAGTTAGGCCGAGAGTGGCTAGGTTGTTTAAGAGGCACTGTAGAGGACAGTTGGCTGGGAGGGGTCGGAGTGGGTACAAGAGTGACAAATAGTGAGTGATAGCAAAACCAAAGAAGAGAGTGAGGACAAGAGCAAAGAAGAGAGTGATCGGAGGGTAGTCAGCCAGGAGGGATAGGAGTGAGTCAGCCAGGAGGGGTGAAGAAGCAGCAGCAGCAGAAGAAGAAGAAGAAGCCCCCATTTTCCCGTTCCGAACGGGACAGATATATTGTCCTGAGGAGCGTCCTCCTCAAGATATATATATCAGAGAGATCCAAGTCTGTGAGACCCAGTCGTCACTGGAGTCAAACAGAGATGGGGTCCAAAGGGACTGAAGAACAATGGGTCACCTTGCGCAAGGATTTTCCGTGTCCCGTCCTGGACGGGAAGGAGAGACCCAAGTCCGGAGGCCAGAGGCCGAAAAAAAGGGCTTTTTCAACTACTCCCAGGAAAGGGAGAGGGAGAGAGGGAGGTAGAGAGAGAGAAAGAGAGAGAGAGAGAGAGAGAGCGCCAACAGTCAATTCCCACTGTACAAGGCCTGACGGGTTTAGGAGCCCTGGGGATGAGGAGACCTACCTAGGAAAAGGAGAAAGAGACAAAAAGAGAAAGAGCTCCACGAGGTCCACTGTGACCATGAAGGTCTAGGTGGGGTGCGATCCTCCCTGTACAGGCCACCAGCGGGGCTGCCGGACGATCAACGGTCAGTTCCCACTGTACAAGGCCCGACAGGTTTAGGAGCCCTGGGGCGGGGGGCTTACCAATCCGATGACCGGTGGTGGATACGTCGGAGCGGCGATCAAAAACCGGGCGAAGGCTGAGGCAGTTCCGGGTGATTATGCCCTCCGGCTCAGATAGGATCCGAGTCACGGCACCAATGAAGGGCAAAGCATCACACCGGGGACAGCCGTGCAGCCAAAAGATTTATTCAACAGCCTTCGTGGCTGGTAGCGAAAACCGGAGAACAGGTGCTCTGGTCGAAGGTCGACGAGGTGGGAGAGGGGAGTCAGGGAGAAGGGAGTGTGCTAGCTCTGGTGGGAGAAGGGAGTCAGGGAGAGGGGAGTGTGCAAGCTCTGGACAGAAGGTGGGTGCTTGGTTGCACCGGCTGGGATCTCTGGAGCTGTCGGCTAAAGCAGCTGCTGTCTGGCTGGAGGCTGGAGCTGTCAGCTGGGAGCGGCCGTCGGGCTGAAGGTGGTCGGTCTGGAGCTGTCAGCTGGAGCAGCTGCCGTCGGCTGGAGGCGATGGGTCTGGAGCTGTTGGCTGGGGCAGCTGCCATCGGCTGGAGGCGATGGGTCTGGAGCTGCTGGCTGGGGCAGCTGCCATCGGGCTGGAGGTGATGGGTCTGGAGCTGTTGCAGTGGCTTCCTCCTCTCTGCAGCGACGAGCCGATGTCTTCCTCCTCTCAGCAGCGACGATCTGATGTTGTGTCCGTGTGTCTCTCTCTGTCTGTCTTGAGTCTCTCAGACAGGGCCTTATATAGGGATTTCTGGTGGGGGGTGCACTAGAGCAACCCCAACACCATTGGCTAGAACAGGATGCCCTTTTAAGCCTATTGGCTCTTGCCTGGGGAAAAGAAACATCCTGCCCGGGGAAGAAACATCCTGCCCGGGGGAAAAACATCCTGTCCGGGGAAGAAACATCCTGCCGAGAATGAAACAAGGTTGCTTCTCTCAGGATGTGGAAAACTGTGAGGGCGGGGGAGGGTAAGCTATCTATCATTCCCCCCTTTTTGTTTTCTTAGGAAGTGGGACGTCGTATGTCAGTCTGGCTACTTCCTGCTGAAACGGGGCGACGTGGGGTGTTATGGGGGGATATGATAAGACAGGTAGGTCAGGCTTGAGGGTGAAAAGGATTCCCAGGAGGTTGGCACCAAAAAAAATGAATTCGCCCTGAGGTGATGAGAAGTGACAGATGATCCCTAAGGAGAAACTGGTTAAAGGTTGAGAACAAGAAAGACATGAGCTGTGGAGAAGGAAGAGCTGCAAAGGAGAAGATCATCTACATATTGCAAAAGAGTGGAGTCAGAGAATTCAAGGTCTTTGAGATCGGCAGCTAGTGTCTGTCCAAAGATATAAGGGCTGTCTCGAAAACCCTGAGGGAGGACTGTCCAGGTCAATTGTTGGGACCATTGAGTATCAGGATCAGTCCAGGTAAAGGCAAAGATGTCTTGTGATTCCTGAGCTAAAGGGACAGTGAAGAAGGCATCCTTAAGGTCAATGACCGAGAAATGAGTAGATAAGGAAGGAATTAGGGAGAGAATGGTATAAGGATTTGGGACCAGCGGGTGTATGGGCCTAACAGCCTCATTGATGAGACGAAGATCTTGGACTAACCGGTATGACCCATTGGACTTCTTGACTGCCAATATGGGAGTATTATATGGGGAATGGGTGGGTCGGAGAAAGCGTTTCCGCAGAAGGTCTGAGATAATAGGTTGGAGACCTCTGAGGCTAGTGGCTGGGAGTGGGTACTGGGCTCTATTAGGGAAATACTGGGGATCTTTAAGGTGTATTCGTATAGGGTCACAGTGAGCAAGGGATGGAGTCTGGGTATCCCAAACTTTGGGGTCTACCAGATGGGAGGGGGCAGGGTAACAGGAGGTTTCCGCATCAGGCTCTAAAATGCTAAGAAGGAAGACGGAAGAGGAGACGGAGTGAGACGAGTCGGGGAGAAGAACTGAGCGAGGCGGGTCAGAGAACACAACTGAGGCCTGAAATTTGACCAGTATATCTCAGCCCAATAAAGGCACAGGACATTGAGAGATTACTAGAAACTGGTGGGGAAATGAATGGAGGTGGAGGCGGCAAGACAGCATGGGAGTCTTGTGGGGGTGAATGGTGTGTCCCTCTATCCCGACAACAGGGGACGATAAGGTGGTGGGCCCCCAAAACTCCCTCAAGACCGAGAAAGTGGCTCCTGTGTCTAGTAGGAAATTTATGGGGTGGCCATCAACAAGAAGGGTGACCCTAGGCTCCTGTAAGTCGATGTCAACTGTCGGGAGAGGAAACCCAGGGCCCCGTCAATCTTCTGTGGCTAGTCCAAGTAGGTTGGGTTTCATGACTGATCCAGTCCCCCTGCGGGAACTGGGGCAGTCAACACCCCAGTGGCCCATCTTGGAGCATTTAGGACATGGGCGCATAGGGGGCCTGGGGTTGGGGCAAGCTCTAGCCCAGTGTCCTTCGTTCCCGCACTTGAAACACGGCCCTGGAGGTCCCCTCTGCGCGGGGTAATGGCCCCTTGTTTGTGAGGCCCGAGAGTCAGTGCCCTGTGAAGCCTGGGCCAGCATTTGAAATCTTGCTCGTTCGGCCTTTTCATGGTTCTGAAACCTACGGCGTTCAGTATTCTCATCTCTATTATGATAGGCCTTAAAGGCCATGGCCAAGATCTCGGTCTGAGGTGTTGCAGGTCCTTGCTCTAATTTTCTCAATTTAGCCCGTATATCGGGGTAACTTTGGGACAAAAAGTAAGTCATAAGGACATGACGTCCCCCTGGAGAGTCAGGATCTAAATTGGTGTACTGTTGGAGAGCTTTCGTTAGTCGATCTAGAAATTCAGAGGGGGTGTCTTCCCTTTTTTGTATGATTTCCTGCAGCTTGTCAAAATTAACTACTTTTTGTGCTGCACGCTTAAGACCAGTTAGTATACAAGTGGAAAACTGATCTCGCAAGGCCACGTCCCCTGGGGAATTATAGTCCCAGTTAGGGTCCCTTTCGGGGACAGCCTGAGGTCCAATGAGATGGTTAGGGTTGGTTCTATGGTTCTCATCGGCATAGGCCCGTGCCTGCTCCCAGACTCGCCTACGCTCCTCAGGGAGGAGGGTATTTGCCAAAATCATATAGATGTCATGGAAGGTAAGGCTATAAGCTTGGAGGACCCATTGAAATTCCCTGAGGTATGTAGTGGGGTCAGTGCTATAAGAGCCCAATCGTTTCTCGATTTGCACTACCTCGGTCATTGGGAAGGGAACATGGACACGGACAATTCCTTCTGGACCCGCAACTTCCCGGAGTGGGGTCAGGACTTGGGCGGGAGTAAGTGACAGAGGGTGAGCAGACATTGTGCGAGATCGCGTAAGGGGTGGGCTGGAGGAGAAGGTGGCAGGAGTGTGTAGAAGTGGGGCTGGAGGGGCCGAGGGAGGCGGAGAGGTTTCAGATTGGTATGGGGGCGGCTCATCCGCGGGATCGAAATCAAGAAAGGAGGGGGATGGTAGGGGAGCAGCCGGTTGGCAGGCTAGGAGGCTATTGTTGGAGCTGCTGTGGGTACAGAGTGAGGGATTCGAACGGAGGAGGGAGAAAGCCTGAACATACGGAATCTCTACCCATTTTTTTTGATCGCTCGCAGAAGTTGAAAAGATCTCTCAGTATAGAGGGATCCAGGGACCCAGAAGCAGGCCATTTGTTTTGGTTATCTAAGGGGTATGTGGGCCAATCTTGGGTGCAAAATTTGGTAAGTCTTGTTGGTTGTATATCGGGAGTTAGGCCGAGAGTGGCTAGGTTGTTTAAGAGGCACTGTAGAGGACAGTTGGCTGGGAGGGGTCGGAGTGGGTACAAGAGTGACAAATAGTGAGTGATAGCAAAACCAAAGAAGAGAGTGAGGACAAGAGCAAAGAAGAGAGTGATCGGAGGGTAGTCAGCCAGGAGGGATAGGAGTGAGTCAGCCAGGAGGGGTGAAGAAGCAGCAGCAGCAGAAGAAGAAGAAGAAGCCCCCATTTTCCCGTTCCGAACGGGACAGATATATTGTCCTGAGGAGCGTCCTCCTCAAGATATATATATCAGAGAGATCCAAGTCTGTGAGACCCAGTCGTCACTGGAGTCAAACAGAGATGGGGTCCAAAGGGACTGAAGAACAATGGGTCACCTTGCGCAAGGATTTTCCGTGTCCCGTCCTGGACGGGAAGGAGAGACCCAAGTCCGGAGGCCAGAGGCCGAAAAAGGGCTTTTTTCAACTACTCCCAGGAAAGGGAGAGGGAGAGAGGGAGGTAGAGAGAGAAAGAGAGAGAGAGAGAGAGAGAGAGCGCCAACAGTCAATTCCCACTGTACAAGGCCTGACGGGTTTAGGAGCCCTGGGGATGAGGAGACCTACCTAGGAAAAGGAGAAAGAGACAAAAAGAGAAAGAGCTCCACGAGGTCCACTGTGACCATGAAGGTCTAGGTGGGGTGCGATCCTCCCTGTACAGGCCACCAGCGGGGCTGCCGGACGATCAACGGTCAGTTCCCACTGTACAAGGCCCGACAGGTTTAGGAGCCCTGGGGCGGGGGGCTTACCAATCCGATGACCGGTGGTGGATACGTCGGAGCGGCGATCAAAAACCGGGCGAAGGCTGAGGCAGTTCCGGGTGATTATGCCCTCCGGCTCAGATAGGATCCGAGTCACGGCACCAATGAAGGGCAAAGCATCACACCGGGGACAGCCGTGCAGCCAAAAGATTTATTCAACAGCCTTCGTGGCTGGTAGCGAAAACCGGAGAACAGGTGCTCTGGTCGAAGGTCGACGAGGTGGGAGAGGGGAGTCAGGGAGAAGGGAGTGTGCTAGCTCTGGTGGGAGAAGGGAGTCAGGGAGAGGGAGTGTGCAAGCTCTGGACAGAAGGTGGGTGCTTGGTTGCACCGGCTGGGATCTCTGGAGCTGTCGGCTAAAGCAGCTGCTGTCTGGCTGGAGGCTGGAGCTGTCAGCTGGGAGCGGCCGTCGGGCTGAAGGTGGTCGGTCTGGAGCTGTCAGCTGGAGCAGCTGCCGTCGGCTGGAGGCGATGGGTCTGGAGCTGTTGGCTGGGGCAGCTGCCATCGGCTGGAGGCGATGGGTCTGGAGCTGCTGGCTGGGGCAGCTGCCATCGGGCTGGAGGTGATGGGTCTGGAGCTGTTGCAGTGGCTTCCTCCTCTCTGCAGCGACGAGCCGATGTCTTCCTCCTCTCAGCAGCGACGATCTGATGTTGTGTCCGTGTGTCTCTCTCTGTCTGTCTTGAGTCTCTCAGACAGGGCCTTATATAGGGATTTCTGGTGGGGGGTGCACTAGAGCAACCCCAACACCATTGGCTAGAACAGGATGCCCTTTTAAGCCTATTGGCTCTTGCCTGGGGAAAAGAAACATCCTGCCCGGGGAAGAAACATCCTGCCCGGGGGAAAAACATCCTGTCCGGGGAAGAAACATCCTGCCGAGAATGAAACAAGGTTGCTTCTCTCAGGATGTGGAAAACTGTGAGGGCGGGGGAGGGTAAGCTATCTATCACTATCAATCAACAGGATCTGATATTTTAAAAATGTTAAACAAGAGTAAAATACATGTTTTGTTTTGAAGTACACACCAACATATATCAAGATTAATCCTGGCTATAAATAAAATCTTAAAAAATCCTCAGCACCACCGAAAAAGCAAACAAAAAACCTCAAAAAATGTAAAAGAACTGACATCATACTGTTTCTCTGACCACAGTAGATTCGAGCTAAAATCAATAATAGAAAGATAAAAGAAAAATTGTTTAATACTCTTAAATAAAACAATATACATTTACATAATCCACATGCGTCAAAGAGAAAGTGTCAAGTGAAATATAAGTAGATTGAGGACTGCAGAAATAGCTCAGTTGGTAGAGTGCTTGCCTTGCATGAACCAGGGCATGGGTTCAATCCCCAGCACCACAGGAAAAAAAAAAAAAAAGATTTTAGGAAAAAAAAAAAAAAACCTCATATTAATTATCTAAACCCTCATCTTAAGAACCTAGAAAAGAGCAAATTAAACCCAAAGCAAACAGAAGGTAATAACATTGACAAAAGTAGAAATCAATGAAATTCAAAACATAAAAACAAGAGAAAAAGTAATAAACAAAGTGTTTATTTTATTTTTATTTTATTGTAGTATTGGGGACTGAACCATGGGCCTCACACATGTTGGGCAAATGTTCTTTCACTGAGCTACACCCCCAGTTTCAAAGAGCTGATATTAAAAAAAGAAAGAAAGAAAGAAAGAAAGAAAGAAAGAAAAGAAAAAAACAAATCATTAAAACTGAAAAATCTCTAGCAAGATTGGAAAAGAAATAAATTAAATTACACACATGACCCAAATTAGAAATGAAACAGAAGATATCACTACAGGCGCTGTAGACATGCAAAAGATATCAAAAAAAATACTACAGAGAATTCTAAACACATAAATTTGATAACTTAGAAATGGATCAATTCCTAGGTCTTTGATCCATTTTGAGTTGAGTTTTGTGCATGGAAAGAGATAGAGGTTTACTTTCATTTTGTTACATAAGGATTTCCAGTTTTCCCAGCACCATTTGTTGAAGAGGCTGCCTTTTTTCCAATGTATGTTTTTGGCACCTTTGTCTAATATAAGATAATTGTAGATGAGTGGGTTGGTCTCTGTGTCTTCTATTCTGTACCATTGGTCTACTGGTCTATTTTGTTGCCAATACCATGCTGTTTTTATTACTATTGCTTTGTAGTACAATTTATGGTCTGGAATAGTAATGCCACCAGCTTCACTCTTCTTGCCAAGAATTGCTTTGGCTATTTTGGGTCTCTTATTTTTCCAGATGAATTTCATGACTGCTTTTTCTATTTCTATGAGGAATGTTATTGGGATTTTGATTGGGATTGCATTGAAATTGTATAGTGCTTTTGGTAGAATAGTCATTTTGACACTATTAGTTCAACCTATCCATGAACAAGGTAGATCTTTCCATCTTCTAAGATCTTCTTTAATTTCTTTCTTTAGTGTGCTATAGTTTTCATTGTAGAGGTCTTTCACTTCTTTTGTTAAGTTGATTCCCAAGTTTTTTTTTTTTTTTTTTTTTTTTTTGAGGCTACAGTAAATGGGGTGGATTTCCTAGTTTCTCTTTCTGAGGATTTGTCGCTGATGTACAGAAATGCCTTTGATTTATGGGTGTTGATTTTATATCCAGCCACTTTGCTGAATTCATTTATTAGTTCTAGAAGATTTCTGGTGAAAGTTTTTGGATCTTCTATGTATAGAATCATATCGTCTACAAATAGTGAAAATTTGAGTTTTTCTTTTCCTATCTGTATCCCTTTAATTTCTTTCGTCTGTCTAATTGCTCTGGCTAGGGTTTCAAGAACTATGTTAAGTAGAAGTGGTGAAAGACAGTATCCCTGTCTTGTTCCAGTTTTTAGAGGGAATGCTTTCAATTTTTCTCCATTTAGGATGATGTTGGCCTGGGGCTTAGCATAGATGGCCTTTACGATGTTGAGGTATGTTCCTGTTATCCCTAGTTTTTCTAGCATTTTGAACATGAAGGGGTGCTGTATTTTGTCAAATGCTTTCTCTGTGTCTATTGATATGATCATATGATTTTTATCTTTGAGTGTACTGATGTGATGAATTACATTCATTGATTTCCTTATGTTGAACCAACTTTGCATCCCAGGAATGAACCCCACTTGATTATGATGCACTATCTTTTTGATATATTTTTATATTCGATTTGCCAGAATTTTATTGAGAATTTTTGCATCTACATTCATTAGAGATATTGGTCTATAGTTTTCTTTCTTTGATGTGTCTCTGCCTGGTTTTGGAATTGGGATGATATTGGCCTCATAGAATGAGTCTGGAAGGGTTCCCTGTTTTTCTATTTCATGAAATAGTTTGAGAAGTATTGGTGTTAGTTCTTCTTTAAAGGTCTTGTAGAACTCGGTTGTGTATCCATCTGGTCCTGGGGCTTTTCTTGGCTGGTAGGTTTTTGATGGCATACTCTTATTTCTTTGCTTGAAATTGATCTATTTAAATTGTGTATATCATCCTGATTTAGTTTGGGCAAATCATATGTTTCTAGAAATTTGTTGATGCCTTCGTTATTTTCTATTTTATTGGAGTATAAATTTTCAAAATAATTTCTAATTATCTTCTGTATTTCCATAGTGTCTGTTGTGATATTTCCTTTTTCATCACAGATATTAAACCAGATACCCTGCACCTAATAGAAGAAAAAGTAGGCCAAAATCTCCACCATGTTGGATTAGGCCCCAACTTCCTTAATAAGACCCCTATAGCACAAGAATTAAAACCAAGAATTAATAGATGGGATGGATTCAAACTAAAAAGCTTCTTTTTAGCAAAAGAAACAATCAATGAGGTGAATAGAGAATGTACAGAATGGGAGCAAATCTTTACCACAAGCATGTCAGACAGAACATTAACCTCAAGGATATATAAACCTCTGAAAAACCTTAACACACACACACAAAAAAAAAACCAAACAACCCAATCAATAAATGGGTTAAGGAACTGAACAGACACTTCTCAGAAGATGATATACAACCAATCAACAAATATATGAAAAAAAATGTCCAACATCTCTAGCAATTAGAAAAATGCAAATCAAAACTACTCTTAAGATTTTTATCTCACTCCAGTCAGAATGGCAGCTATCAAAAACACAAACAACAATAAGGGGGGGGGTGGGGGGGGTTGGGGGGGGGGGGGGGTGTTGGATGCTGGCAATTATGTGGGGGAAAGGACACACTCATTCATTGCTGGTGGGACTACAAATTGGTGCAGCCAATATGGAAAGCAGTATGCAGATTTCTTTGAAAACTTGGAATGGAACCACCATTTGACCTAGCTATACCACTCCTCTGTCTATACCCAAAGGACTTAAAAACAGCTTACTAGAGGGACACAGCCACATCAATGTTTACAGCAGCACAATTCACAATAGCTAGATTGAGGAAACAACCCCAATGCCCATCAGTAGATGAATGGATAGGTAAAATTTGGTATATATACACAGTGGAACACTACTCAGCACTAAAAGAGAATAAAATCATGGCATTCACTGGTAAATGGATGGAGTTGGAGAAATTAATGCTAATTGAAGTTAGCCAATCCCCAAAAAGCAAAGGTCGAATGATTACTTTGCTATGATAATACTGACTTATAATGACAAGGGAGGGGGGATGAGAGGAATGAAGGAACTTTAAATAGAACAAAAGGGAGGAGAGGAGGGAGGGGGCAAGGAGATAGAAATAATGACAGAATGAGTTAGACATCAATACCCTAAGTACATGTATAAAAACATAAATGGTGTGAAAATACTTCATGTAAAACCAGTGACTTGAAAAACTGTGCTCTTTATATGCAATATGAAATGAATTGCACTCTGGAAGCATGTGTAACAAATTAGAATAATAAATAAATGGATCAATTCTAGAAAAGCAGAAAAACACAAACTACCACTACTTATTCAATATAAAATCAATAAATTGGATAGCCCTATAACTGCTGAGGAAATTGGTACTTAAAGAGGGTCAAAACAAAATCTTCATGCCTAGATGATCTCCTTAGAGACTTCCTTCAAATATTTTTAAAATAATTAAAACCAATTGTATGCAATGCCTTTTATAAAAGAAGAAACACTTAGAATTTATTTTATGAAGTGCTACCCTGATAAAGTCTGATTTATTAACCCAAAATCAGTCAATATAATTTTCCATATCAGTAGGTTAAGAACAAAAAATCATAAGATTACATCAATCAATGCAGAAAAAGCAAATTCAACATTCATCTTAAAAAAATAGGAATAGAAGGAAATTATACAATTTGACCTCCAAAACCACTACAGATAACATTATACTTGATAGTGAAAGAAAAATTGAATACTTTCTCCTTAAAATTGTGAAAAAGCAAGAATGTCTTCTCTCACTTCCACTGTTTAACATAGTACTAGAATTCTAGGAAGCTTTATATGGCAAGAAAAGGAAATAAAAAGAATATAGTTTGGGAAAGCAGAAATAAAACTGTCCCTATTTGCATATGACATAATTATTGTGTATAAAATCCCAAGGATTCTATTTAAAAAAACAACTTCTTAAACTAGTAAGTACAGCAAGATCACAAGACTTATGATAAGCATTAAAAAACAAACTACATTTCTACATATTAGCAATGAACACATGGAAGCCAAATTTAAAAAACCAATTCCATTTCAATCTACTGAGAAAGAAAAGAAAAATAGTTATGTGTGAATGTACCAAAAGATGTACATGACAGTTATGCTGAAAATGATACAATACTGATAAAATACATCAAAGGTGATCTAAATAAATGGAGAGGAAATACTGTGTTCATGGGATCAAAAGACTCATTAAAGATATCAAATCCCATCAAAATCTGAGCAAGACTTTTTGTAAGGATAAGATTATTTTAAAATGTATATGGAAAAATCAAAAGGAAATCATATTGGATAAAACAATTTTGAAAAACAAACAATGAAGTTGGAGGAATCAACTTCAAAACTTATATTATTATAGTAATCAAGTCTGTGTGAATTTGGCAGAGGACTAGACACACAGAATCCTCAAACAGACCTACACATAAATGCCACTGTATTTTTAAGAGGGTCAACAAGTATTTTACTCAAAGAAATAGTCGTTTAATAAATGGTGCTGGAGAACTGCATATCCATAGACAAAAGTGAAAATAAAACCTTCAACTTCAACCAAAGTCTCACACCTTATACAAAATTAACTGAAAATGGATCATAACAAAACAAAACAGAACACAATTTTTAGGATCAAAGACTAGGTAAAGAGTTACCAAATTTGACACTAAAAGTGTAATTTATTAAGGGAAAAATTTATAAATTTGACTTCATCAGAATTACAAATTTTTACTTTGTGAAGATGAAAACACAAGGTATAGACGGGAGAAATTATTTGCAAAACACATACCAGACAAAAGGTTAATATGGAAAAGATATAAAGAACTCTCAAAAATTTACAATATACATAGAACATGGGCAAAAAGATAAAATCATTTTATCATAGAGAATATGTACAGGGCAAATAAGCATACGAAAAGATATTCCACTGGGAAATTTGAATTAAAAATGATAACGAGATATCACTACAATCCTGTCAGAATGACTAAAATAAAAAGAAATAGATGGAGATAAAATACATCATTTATGTACTGATGATGGGATAGGTACTCTGGAGAATAGTTTTACAGTTTCTTAAGAATTAAACATACAATTGTAATATTACCCACCCTCCTGCTATTGGCCATGTATCCTAGAGAAAAAAATAATAACTTCAGTTCATATAAAAACTGTGAAACTGTCTCTGTAAAAATTTTTTTTCTTAAAAAAATGCCTGTGCTTCTGTTAGTGGGACTATAAATTAGTACCGCCACTATGGAAATCAATATGGAGGTTCCTCAAAAGGACAGGCATGGACCTACCATATGACCCAACTATGCCACACCTGGGAATTTATCCTGAAAAATTAAAATCACTACAGTGACACATGGATACCCATGTTTATAGCAGTGTAATTCACAATAGCCAAACTATAGAACCAGCCTAGGTGTCCAGCAACAGATGAGTGGATAAAGAAAATGTGGTATATATATACATGATGGAATTTTATTTAGCTATAAAGAAAAATGAAATTCTCATTTGCAGGAAAATGGATGGAACTAGAGACCACCATGTTAAGTGAAATAAGTCAAACTAAGAAGGTTAAGGGTCATATGTTTTTGCTCTTATGCAGAAATTGGAGAGGAAAAAAAAAAGAAAGGTGGGGGTGGATCTTCTAAAAATCAAAGGGAGATCAGTAGAGAAAAGGGATCAAGGAGTGAGAGGTGGGGGGGGAAGTGCTGGAGAGTGACATAGCCAAATTATATTTTATATTGTGTGCATGTATGAATATATAACAACAAATCCAATCATTATATACTACTATAATACACTAATAAAAATGTGGGTAAAGATGCTAATACTTCAGATGTTATATCTTTGAAATCATTGCCTAATCCAAGGTCATGATGATTTATAACTATGTTTTCTCCTCAGAGTTCTATGGCTTTATTTTACATATAGGTCTTTAATCTACTTCAGGCTAATTTTTTGTATATAGTGTGACGTAGGTGTTCAAATTTATTTCCATGTGAACATTCAGTTGTCCCAGAACCATCTATTTAAAAACTACTTTTTCCTCAATAAACTGTTTCTTCTATCAAAATCAATTGAGGTCTGGGGTTGCAGCTAAGTGGTAGAGCACTTGCCTAGCCTGTGTGAGGCACTGGGTTCAATCCTGCACACATAAAAATAAATAAATTGAAAAGTATAAATCCTCTAATTTTGTTCTTTTTCAAGGTTGTTTTGGCTAGCCTGGGTTCCTTGCTTTCCCTTGTGAATTTTAGGATTAGCTCATCAAGCTCTATAAAAAAGAAAGTTGGATTTTAAAGCATTGACTGAACAGGATGTCCCTCCATTTAGTTAGATCTTTAACTGCTTTCAACATTCTAAAAAATAGTTTTCAATGCACAAGTCTATACCTCTCTTATTATCGCCCTCTACATTTAAGACAAGGTCACTAAAGCCCAGAGATATTAAGTGTAATTAACAAATCTATTCTTTCTTTCCTGGTGAAAACTTTTTCCTTACTAGAATCTATGCTGACCAAATTCACCCTAATTTTCAAGAACAACTGAACTAATAATATGAATTTAAGACACTGCTCTACTGATTTGAAATCTGTAGCCCACCATTTCACTAACAAGGAAGACTTCCTGGCAGTGAAGGAAGTACTTGATGTTTCCACAGGTGAAATAACTTCTATGACATAAGGTATTGCTTACTCAAAAAAAAAAAAAAAAAAAAATGGTAGTGACCTCTTTGTGGATCCAAAGTTGTTTTTAGAGAGAAATAACAAGGAATGGAATCTGAAGGAATAAAATTCATGTAAAGAATATGCAGTGGTTTCAAGAATATTTGCAAACTCTTCAACATTCCTCCTCTTTAGAAGTAGAATCTAATATCTATTGCTAGAATATTGAGTTCTTAGTGACACGAAACAAGTAAAAGGTAGTTGAATTTGTATTGTATAACTTCTGAGGCAGTCATAAAAGGCAAAACTGTCTTGGGATGCTGGGCCTTGGAACCTACATACTTCACTATGAGGAAATCTATATAAAAAAAAAACTCCATATGTGCCTTCCAGCAGATACATCCTATGAAGGCCTAGTCAACACTGCAAGACCTGAATGAGGAAGTCTTCAAGGTAACACCAGCCCCAAACATAACTGACAATAAGCATGTAAGAGACCCTGATTTATGAAGTACTGGGGTAACAGAATCAACCATCAGAACTTGAGACAAAAATAAAGGACTGTTCTTTTATTTAACTGTAATTTTTATTAAATTTGGAATGTTTATTTGCAATGATGGTTTAAAAAAAAAAGAGCTTAAGTCAGATTTCTAACTCTGCTGTGTACCCAGAACAACTGGACTAACCATACTTAAATTTTCATATTTCAAATTGTAACCAAATTACTGCCTGAACAAAAATTCAAGACTCTTAGAAACTAAGGGGGTCATATACTCTGACCATGTAAAAACATTCATTGTCAACTGGTTTTCTTAAGAATGTGATCCTGATGACCTAGGCACATCCCTTAACTTTTAATGCACATTTACGTTCAGTTAGCTCAGTAATACCAGAAAACTGAAAGTACATAGAAAAATAACTTATTAAAAATGCAAATATGTAAGAAATTCTATAATTAAGGAGATACATCATGTGTCCAGTCCAAGTTTAGACAGTGGTGCCAAAAGACAGTTATGGACCACCAGGCATCCAAAGTGGCATGCATCTGTGATCCTAGCTACTCATAAGGCTGAGGCAGGAGAATCATTTGAGCCCAGGAGTTTGAGACCTGCCTGGACAACATAGCAAGACACCATATTAAACAAACAAACAAACAAAACAAAACAAAAAAAAGAAGAAGAAGAAGAAGGAAGAAGGAGAAGAAGGAGGAAGAGGAGAAAGAAGAAGAAAATATAAAAAGGGAAAGCTATGGAATGAATTTGAATTTAAAAACTGTTTTCAAAATATAGTATTAAAATAGAAGCAAACATTGTACCTGAAGTAAAATAAAGTAAATGCTATTGAATTCTTTACATTTTTATTTTATAAAACAATTGGTTAAACAGACATATTATAAATACACAAATACATTAACTTATTGTCCACTAGTTATTTAATCTCTGGCAACAACAGGTCATTTAGAAACACAAATACATTCCTGATATGATCTTACATTTTGTGAGAAAATACAATACATATTATTGTAAAAGTTAAGAAATGTTTAAATGGTACAAGACATTCTCAGAATATTGAATTATTCTATTATTATTGAGTACATTAATATTAGGTGACTATGTTAAATAGAATATATACTGATCTAATTTTTGCAAGGTGATACCTCAAGGTCTTTGTTCTAACATTAATTTAAGAAGGCTAGAACATAGCAACACTTGCCTGCAATAGAGTTTATAATAAGGTGATTTATTACATAATCAAGGCTTTTCTAGAAAAGATGATGGGGTTTGGACTGGGTAATTTATAACCCATCATGGATTCCACAAAAGTAACTTACAAGCATGAGAACTAAATTCACAATGTCCTATTTATAACACTACATTTTAACTCCCTAACTGCCCAATCACATTTCCTGAAAGAACAAGGACTTTACATTATTATGGTTTTAATGGATATTCCCGAATTGTTCAGTATGGCAAAAATACATAGTGAAGCAGATGGATGGACAAAAGCTTTTATCATAGTTCAATGACTAGAACATCAAAAATTCCTGAAGAAGACTAAGCAATTACTTTAACTAATAAACATTATATGGAATAAAATGATCACTAAACACATGCTAAAGCAGTGCTATAATTGTTAGTTATCTAATATTATAGTGATGGTTTTCCTTAATAGGGAAAATAAGGGAATAAAATATTAAAACTGTTTTTAAAATCCTTAAAAATCAGATTCATGGGCTGGGGTTGTGGCTCAGCAGTAGAGCACTCGCCTAGCAAGTACGCGGCCTGGGGTTCTAATCATCAGCACCACATAAAAACAGAGTGTGTACAACTAAAGCAAATAAATAAATATTTTTTAAAAAATCAGATTCAAATTATTTTTTGCTTCAAACATCATCTTTATATCATAAACACAAAACTTAAAGAGGAGATTGTTGAATGTAAAGTTCTACGTAGGAGTAAAAAACATTTCAAAAACTTTTCTTCCCATTTGGAAACATATCTGCCTTACTAAACTGTTAAGTACAGTTTTCCTTTTTATTTTTCAATAGCCAAAATATTCAAAGTTAGGGCTTAGGAGTCTATTCACATTTCACAAGGAAAACTTGTTTCTTCACCAAAACAAAGAAGTATGGGTTCAAAGGAAGTTCCCCAAGGAGCAGGAATATGCAAATTTACATTATAAGGAGGAAGAAATTTAAAGATTAAAATATGTGAATTAGAGCCGGGGTGTGGTGGCGCATGCCTGTAATCCCAGCACTTGGGAGGCTGAGGCAGGAGGATCCTGAGTTCAAAGCCAGCCTCAGCAATGGCGAGGCATTTAGCAACTCAGTGAGACCCTGTCTCTAATAAAATACAAAAAAGGGCTGGGGATGTGGCCCAGTGGTTGAGTGCCCCTGAGTTCAATCCCCGGTACCAAAAATATATATATATGTATGTGTGTGTGTGTGTGTGTGTGTGTGTGTGTGAGAGAGAGAGAGAAAGAGAGAGAGAGAGAGAGAGAAATTAAACTTGAAGAGGCTGACAAAGTCAAGTATCACATGTTTTCACTCATATATGGAAACGGAAAAAAAAAAAAAAAGATGACCCAAATACAGAAAATGAACTATTATGGAGGGGGAGAGAAAAGGGGGAGAGGAGGAAGAGAAGAAAGGAAAAGAGGGTAACAGGAAAGGTGGATATGAATGAAGCACAATGTATGCACAAAAAGAAGTATCAAAGTTACATGTATTAATCTGTACAATTAATATGAATTAATAATTATAATAAAAAATAGACCTGGAGAGGCTGATAAGTTCACCTAGATATGAAATTCTGAATATTAAGAATTAGTACTACAATAAATAGGTACCAAAATGAAATATGGAGGAAAATATAATTTAATCTAATAATACAGGATTAAAAGATGTATAGGCATTTATTAAAAGACTTAGAAGAGAAAGAAAAAACATTATTTGATAGAGTTCCAGATATCCTAGGAGAAACTGAAAGGGGCCAGTTGCTTGAGGAAAGTAAATATCAACAGAAAAATCAAGACTCAATGAATGGTTGCTTAGGAAACATTTCTAAAGAATCAGTGAGCTTAGACCAATAGTCCCTTTTACAAAAGCCCTGGGAAAGGATGAGGTTGCTGCTAGAATGGTGTTCTGATAAATGAAAGAAATGTTCTGTTTAGAAAAAAGTTGGGGGATTCAATCAAAAAATTACTAAATAATTCAAGAATTTGGACTAAAGATACCAGCAAACTTAGGGTTAAAACAGGGCAGATCAAGAAGAATCTGACCAACACATTAAGCTGAATCAAGGTATATGATTGTCAAAAATAACCTTGAGCCGGGCGCGGTGGCGCACGCCTGTAATCCCAGCACTTGGGAGGCTGAGGCAGGAGGATCATGAGTTCAAAGCCAGCCTCAGCAATGGTGAGGCACTTAGCAACTCAGTGAGACCCTGTCTCTAATAAAATACAAAAAAGGGCTGGGGATGTGGCCCAGTGGTCGAGTGCCCCTGAGTTCAATCCCGGGTACAAAAAAAAAAAACCTTGAAATTTATCTCAGTTTTATCTAGAATTTATACCCAATTATTCTTTAAATTTTTTTTTATTCTAAGTTGTTAGAAATGACAGCAGAATGTATTACATTTCATATTATACGTATAGAGCACATTTTTACATATTTCTGGTTGTATACAAAGTATATTCACACCATTAGTGACTTCACTTAGGGTAATGAAAAATTTTAAAACATTAAAATAGGCATGCAAAGGAGGAGAGAGACCACACTGTGGTCCCCCATCTACCAATAAGTGGTTCTCCAGGCCCACTTCATTCTTGGGACACCTTCAAAGCACCCCACCACCACCACGTGGGAGCCTCCATCTTGGAACAACAGATAAGGCCCAGAGGCAGCAGCCAGAAGCAGCACTGCGCACCAGAGCATTGCATCTCTTAACAGGCTGCCCAGCCACTCCCCGGCCTGCCCTTTCAGTCCCATCTCTGAAAGTGGTCACCCCCATCTTGGGACACCTTCATTGCCATCTTGGATTAACTCCACTGTCACTACCACCATATATAGTTGGGGCAGCTTCCATCTTGGGTCACTGGCAAGGGCCTGGAAGCCTAACATCAAGGTACCTACAGGTTTGATGCTGCTGCTGCCACCAACTAGGGATATGCCCACTTCCATCTAGAGACAACAGCCGGGACCTGGAAGACCATCACCAAGATCCCTGCAGGCTTGGTTACACCAGAGGTATCCCTAGCTAGCCTACTTCTCTTGATTCCTTTCACTCTTCCTTTGATCTAATACCTCTGTATTCTTACCTCTTACCTCAAAACATTAAAATAAATGACATGTAGAAACCACATTCAATTTGGTGGCCATTGACCTGGAATCCTCTCTCTCTAAAATGTCTTCCTATTTGAAAGATAGTAATGCTTCCTGTCTGGCAAAAATATATATTTCATATCTGTTCAATGTCACAAACTATACTGAAGGACTCCTGAGCACTGACACACACCAAAGAAGGAGCCTCCAACTTCAGAAGAGTACAAGTGCACAATTTGGGGGATTCAGAACATAAATCTTTGATATAAGGGTACAGCTCAAAAGGGTTGGTTCTAGCATAGCAAGGGAAGGAAGAGCCAGTCACTTTTGCTGAGGCCTTAGCAAGTACCAAGGCGAGAGTCAGACTGTGCTGTGTTCTTGCTTTACCTTCTTCTAAGGAGAAACTATATAGCATAATAATAGCTGGAGAGAGGAAGAGAGAGCCAAAAGGCAAAGGAAAGTATAAGTACTTACAGCAAAAATTACAACAGTTTGGATGATTTTTTTGAAATAACAGTGGTGAAAAACTGATAATCACTCTACTTGAGATTATGATTTTCCCTCCAAGATAGAAGCATGTGGTATGATACTCTTTAGTAATCCAGGCAGCAGCACTGAGCTTCATCTCCCAGTCAGCTCAGCAATCACAAGGGTAAACAACTGATACTCCAGTGTACTGTGTTCCAAAGTTATAGGTTAAGTGTATTAAATGCATTTTTTTACTTATAGTACCTACAAACTACAATTGGTTTATTAGGAAGTAAGCCCATTTAATTTGAAAGCATCTGTATATATTAATCCATTAACTCCCAAGTTTTCAATTCTGCAAAAATTTCAATGAAACTGACTCAGGTACATTAAAATAGGTTGAAATCATAATCTAGAGCTTATATAGCCTTTGTATATATTCTTATATGTGCATATTTTTTCAAATGATTTAATTATTCACCTATTTTCTCAAAAGAAAATAACTATAAAAACACAGTATTTATTTGAAAAGTTACCATAAGGGGTATATTTGTTGCTCAATTTAAGTTTTTATGTGTCCCACATTTGGGATTATGGGACATAATGGGGTTAATTCAAGCAGTCTTAAAATTATGAGAAGAGCTTAAGGATATAGCAAGGTTACTGCATTAATTGGTAACAAACAGATCCAACTAGGCCCAGACAATTTGTTGTAACTTGATCCCTGACTGGTAGCAGCTCTATATATAACTATAGGAGCCTAAGTACAGAAATACTGGCATCCTACCACCAATGCCATCATTGTGTCCATAAGCACTATGCAGCTTCAAAATATACCCTTTTGGCAGCAGAGATGATACATCCTAAAGAGACTTGTTGAGATGTGCACTCGGAAACATTTTTTAAAAAGATGCTTAAAGTTCTTTTTGGGAATTACAAATTGTTAGACTATGAACAATTAGAAGATCAGTGTTAAATGTATAAAATCCATTGTCTAAACTTAAATGATAAACTTCATATTTCCCATCCATTTGAATAAAATTGGCCTGCTACAATTAAGATTAATTTTGCAATGCAAAAGGTGGCAAAAAACATCACATGGGGTGGGGCTGTGGCTCAGTGGTAGAGCACTTGCCTAGCATGTGTGAGGCAGTGGGTCAATCCTCAGCACCACATAAAATAAATAAATAGAATAAAGGTGTGTCCATCTAAATATTGTGTCCATCTACAACTAAACTAAAAAAATGTTTAAAAAATTTTTAGAAAAACATCATCATATAATGATTTTCCAAGTATGGAATAAAATCTTTAATGACTTAATGACTGGCACCTCAGTTACAGAACAATTTGGATTCTCTGTTTCTTCACTAAGGGACCTTGCAACATCTTCATTTGCTAGGGTTAATGGTAACTGTTACCCAGTGGTCTTTTTGAGTTTACTGTAGACCTTATAAATAGAAAAAACTCCTAGTCCAAATATTTTATGCTGAAAATAAAAGCAGTGGAATCAGACTGGCATATTATTAATTATTAAAAAGCAAGAAAAAGGGCTGGGCTGTAGCTCAATGGCAGAGCACTTGCCTAGTATGTGTGAGGCAATGGTTTGATACTCAGCACCACATACAAAATAAATTAATAAGCAAAGATATTGTGTGTTCCTCTGCAACTAAAACAAATATTTAAAAACAAAAACAAAACAAAAAGCAAGGAAAAGAACTGATGATTATAAGAACTAAAACAGGAAAACTTTTAACATCTTTTCTAATCAGATCCACTTTCTTTCTTGCAATTTAACTGATAATCTTGAATGATGAGAACTTAATTTGGAAGATGGTTGGAATATAACATTATCTTATCATTTTAGTATTTGTCCTAATGTTTAATGTCTAAACTGAGCTCACTCACAAAATATTCCTATACTTCACTGAACATTGAGTGCTACTATTCTGCTTTATATGTAAAAATGCCTTACATGAATTGTAAAAACTATAGGAAAATGTATGTATACTAGTTTCCCAGGATTAATCCGACAATCTTTTATATTTCAATCTTTGTTATTAAAATGTTCGCAAATGTGTCTAGCATTAAGCTGTTAGTAATGCCATTCATTCAAAATATGTAAAAATACATAAACTCAATTATTATAACAATAGTACAAAGAGAGGTCACAAAACTTAGGACTACATAGTTCCTATCTGGAGCTAGTTTTTAGTTTAGTAAGTATCTTATATTAGCTAAATTTGTTGTGTATGATTAGTCCTTCAATCTGAAAAAGTATAGCCTGTAGATTCTTCTACCAGTATTTCCTAGACAGTTTCTCTATTTCATTTAGGTCTTAATAATCGAAATTGACCTTAAGCAATAACCTTTAGATTAAATTCCTTTAGGTCAAAATCATTTAGTACAACATGATCAGGGTTTGATGAGTTTACTTAGTTACATTTTTTTTTCAGTTAAAAGATGACCTCCCGGGCATAAAATTATATAAAACGTGCAGACAGTCTCTAGAGTTATTTTTTAACACTAATAAGTACATCTATAAACTACTAACATCAGTTGTCAGCAATTGTGGCTAATTCAAACATACTACCCTATAGTTCAAGATGTTGATCTGAACTCTTACAGAAGACACTGAATATTAAGATTTATTGAAGGGTATAAGAATCTGTGGTTAGGATAAAATTCAGCTTCTTAACACAAAAGGGAATTTCAAATGCAATGTGCATGTAACTGGTGTTTGGAAACTTTAATGTATTTGACATTTCAAATAACATAATTTCAAAGAAAAGAAAATGACTTGGTTGAACAAAAAGCCAAGTTGTGGGTTAATAATAAAAGCTGAAATGCATGGACTGACACCTTGGAAGGTTGGGAAAGATACCCTACTCCTTTCTTGCGATTCATTAATGGGACTCTTATGCTTTAATTTGAAGTAAATTTCATTTGCATCATAGGTTAAAAAAAAATGAGTTAAAAATTTACACAGAAACTATAGGTTAAATCCATTGCTTTGATTTTTACTCGTATTCAAATTCCATATATTTAAACAACAACAACAACAACAAAAACCACCCTCAGAAGTTGGCAAATTACCTTGAATGTAGCTCTGTGCTGCCATTATTATATTTGCTTCCTCTTTCCCAAGTACCAAAGTCAGGAACACGGTAAACTCTTTCTACACAAAATACAAGGTTTTGAATAAAAGAGACCTAAAAGAAAACAAATGAAACATTAGGACACATGCAAATCTTTAGATACTGACAAGAATAATTAGATACCATTTGAAATCCAAATATATACCTGCCTCCCAACATATTTTTTAACATGTTGAAATACTTGAGATTATTACATTACTATGTATCCCCTACTGTACTTGGTTTTTCTAACACAAAGCTCACTTTCAGTGAGAACCTAATATTATACAATACAGAAATAAAATATAAGTCCTTTCAATGCTCCAACTGTAATTCTTTAATGATGTATCTATTACTGCTTATGAGGACTGTGTATCTTAAGAACTAAGCAAAATATAAAACATTGTTTTTATAGTAGAGAATATTTGGAATCTAAAATGGCCATATTAAATGTTAAATTCATTAAAAACTTTGGACATAAAAAAGTATTTCACTGTTGTACAAAATGCCAGTCCCACATTGGATCAAACTGGAGTCTTGAGTCTATTGATTCTCCTAGAATCTAATCTTCCTGCTTTTTCTATAGCTGCAAGTACTTATAATTGAGGATCTTTACCTTTTCTATCCAATCAATCAAAAGCAATTTATTGTCATTTTCTGTAATATCATGTGTTTGAATTTGCTGCATTGAATCTTTTCATTTTTCTATTTAGGATTCAGTGTTTTTGTCAACTTCTTCTACTACAATATATATAATTTCTAGAAGGCAGGGATCTTTGTCTTCATCAGTCTTTATTCCTAGTATCTAGAACAGTTATTTCCACATGGTAGAGGCTCAGTAAGTTTGTTAAATGAATGGTTAAATGACCAAAGGAATACATAAAAATGAAAAAAAGAATATAAGTGAGATTGGTATAAAACTTGATTTTTTTCATACTAAATATGTCAAGTTTTATAAAACCATATTAAGCTCATAAAATTTATTGTTACACTTTCTCTGTTTAATGAAGTAGGAGTTATCTGTTCCTATAGGAACGACATTGATAAAATTTGCCTAGAAAAGAAGCAGTAATCGTTTTTTCTTTTCTTTTTTTTTTGAAGAAAATTATGATGAAGGGGAGAGGGAAGATTTTTTGATTAATGTGTTACTTTTTGACCAAAGATTCCTAAGGGGATTAAAAACTGGTTCTTGGAGAGGTAAAGGAAGGAACAAAACAAAACAAAAACAAAAACAAAAACCAAACTGAGACATTATAATCACACACAGCCCTCCAAAGTTCTCACGAAATCTTTGATCTGACAAAATCTTATTCCTTAGTACTTAATTTGTCAAATTAAGGTGAATTTAAATAGTTTCCTCCTCCTTGGTACCTATAATGACAAAAAGGTTTAGAAGAACTATTATAGGTCTATGTCATTGTTTTTTCAAATATTTATTTTCTAGTTGTAGGTGGACACAGTACCTTCATTTTTATTTTTATGTGGTTCTGAGGATCATACCCAGTGCCCCATGCGTGCTAGGCGAGCGCTCCACCACTGAGCCACAATCCCAGCCCTATTGTCATTTTTAAAATTTCTTCCTATATCAGTTTTGGTAACTCCATTAGTTTGCTTGAGATGCCATATGATGTACCACAGAATGGGTTGCTTAAATGACAGAAATTGATTGTCTCATAGTTCTGAAGGTCAGACATCCAAGATCACAACAGGTTTAATTTCTTCCAAGGCCTCTCTCCTTAGCTTAAGGACAGCTATCCTCTTCCTACTTTGTTCTCACATGATTGTCCTTCTATGACCATGTCTCTGTATCTCCTTCCCATGTCCAACGACACCAGCCAGATTATATTAGCTCTCATCCAAGGACCTCATTTTAATCTACTTATCTCTTTAAAGGCCCTACTTTTAAAAGACTACATCTGTGTCTCTAAATATAGTCATTCCTGCAGTCTTCAACATAAAAATATTGGGGGTAAATAATTCAGTCTGTAATGGAATTTATGTTTTTTTTTTTTTTCCTAGAACACATTCCACTTGAATAGTTTTAAAATTTACTGTCACATAATTTGTGCTAAATTCCACCTCTTAATATTTATTTTTAGTTATGTTCTTCTTTTCATTGATATTTATCTATTTAATTATTGCTTTTTTGCTTGTAAACTCTTTAAAGAGGTTGGTATGTATTATTAACTTTTAAAAGTTAACTGGATTTTTTGAGAATATTTATTCTACTTTTATAACAATAGTTTTTATTTTCATTACTTCCTTTTATACTTGCTTTGTGTTTACTAAGGTACTTATAACTTTTACAAATATTTAACTCAGTAATTTTGCATAACTCTTTTCTTACATGAACACTCAAGACTTTAATTGCCTATAACAACAATACTTACATTCCACAAGTATTGGTATGTTGTGTTTTAATTGTAATTCTATGTATTTGTCAATTTCCATTTTCACTTCTTCAAAACCATAATAGTTAGAACCATTTTTTTTCTTTTTTAGTTTCTAAAAACAGGGCATGCAGTGGGTATCATTTAGCTATTGAGTTCTCATGTCAATATGGTCAGAGAACAGTCACTCATTCTTTCATATTCATTTAGTCATTACAAAATTTTGTTGAGACTAATTACTACTCAAATAATCTATATTATACTTTTTATTTACTTTTTTGACTCCGTGGCTTATCAGATTCTGAGGGAAATGTGTTAAAAACCCCTAATTATATATGATTTTATGACATAAAGAAATATATATCTGGTCTGGTCTCTGTACCCAGTTCCTAAAATGCTTTTAGAAGCACTAAGAGAATCCTTTGTTCTGGTGCCAGGGGAACCAGTTGTGTTATTAGAGGGTTGAAATTTACAGTTCCAACTCCCAACCTTCAGGGAGGGTAGAGGAACTGACTGTTGAGTTGATCACCAATGGTAAAGGACTGCATCAATCATGCTTATATAATGAAGCCCCCACCAGACACAAATTGACTTGCTTTTCAGAGCATCAGGTTGCTGAACACATGGGAAGTGCAAGGAAGGTAGGAAGCTAGAGAGCAAATGAAGCTCAATGACTTCCCCACAAATCTCACCTCTGCATGTCTTTACCAGGATGTTTATCTGTATCTTTTGTAATATGCTTTGTAACAAATTTGTAAACATTTCCCAAGTTCCCATGATTCACCAAGTTTGTTTTTTCTTCAGAATATTCCGTTAAATTTTTCCTTTTTATATTCTGAGGTTACACTGGCAGGTTCATACAGTGTTTTATCTTCCCTGTATATTATTCCTTTAATCATTAAGTGATGCCACTTTTTATATCATTACCTCAAATACACTGACATTTAAGATATAATTGATTTTCTGTACATTGTTGTTGATCCAGTTATAATATACTCATTGAAAAAAAGCTGTCCTAACCCAAATTTGAGGCCTGGTTTAAGAGACTCCTCTTCTTAAACAATGAATCAATACCCCAATTCCCTTATCATCCCTCACAGTATGGGCCATTATGCTTCTACCTTAATTACCTCTGGGCCAAATACCTTACAACTTGGGATAGTCCAATGCATTGAAGCCCAAAATAAGCATTTAAATTAGCCAATCCACAGGAAGAACAAAAACCTTGCTAGCCTCACCCTCTTGTCATACACAAACTGTTCCCTAAAGCTGCAGCTCCTTACTCACTGTTAACCTGTCCTCTGATACAATTCCCTGTGTAGCCCTACATGGTGGCTTTGTCTCATTCAGAACTGTAAATAACAAACAATTGTGTATTTCATCTAATGATGAGAAACAGTATACAGTTAATCACTGTGTTGTTTCCAGCAAACAAAAAAATCCTTAAACATTATAAAGCACAGATGCATCAAATTAGTTCCATGAGGTCATTTAGCTCCTTTCATCTAGCTTTATATGGATTTTTTTTTTTTTTGGTGGTGTCATTTTTTATCTATGCTGCATGAAACTTATTTTCTTCAATTCAGATTGTCAGTCATCATCTCTCCAAATAGTGCTTTTTCCCAATTCCATGTATTCTGAAATTGGTGTATGTTTATACATCTGACAGAATGATTTGACATTATTGAATGTTTTGATATTATTGAAGAAAATGCCACCGCTATCCTGAAACAATGAAAATGTGCAGGCATAAAACCTAGGTTAAATCAAAGAATACATCTTTCTCGGCTAAAATGTACCCTGACTTCTTCTAAAAACAATAAAACAGTTTGTCTTTGGGGAGGAGTTATTCTTCTACCTCTGTTATACTACTGCAGGTAATAAATATGTATTCAATACTAAAGAACTTTCATCCAGGGATTTCAAGATTTCAGGGAAAATGTGGATAATCTATGTCACCCTACTGAAAAATTACAAATTTGCCATATCCAAGATACTTCAACTAATTGATAATACTAACCTCTTTTTACTGGGGTGGTGGTTCAGTGGTAGAGGGCTTGCCAGTGCATGTGTGATGCACTGGGTTCAATTATCAGCACTGTATACAAATAAATAAAATAAAGACCCATTGGCAACTAAAAAACAAAATAAAATAAATAATACTGGACACCAAAAAAATACTGAAGTAATGTGGATATTCAATAACAAAAAAGTTTAGAAAAGAAAATATCCTCAAAGATAATTGATAGCCAAATATTTGAATACTAAATTTAGCACCTAATCTTATCAGTGACTTCATTCCCACAGCAGTTGAGAATTTGCAGTTAACATAGTAATGGAGTAAAAAATACGTGGATGATACAGAAAATCGAACAATTAAAAGGAGGTAACTTCTGTTGGATTCGGGCAGGGAGGTAGAAGGCCACACCTCCCTAGGTAAAAGACTACATTTCCCAGGGGCCTCAGCCTGGCCAGCAGGTGCCCTCCCCGCTGCCTCCTGACCTCCTGCAGCCTATGGAGACACTTGCCCCCAGGGGTCTCCCTGACCAGCAGTCTGCTATTTAAGCCTCCCCCAGACTGAAATCTCTCTCTGTTGGAGCCTGTCCCTGTTCCCGTTCGTCCCTTCTTCCCTCTTCCCTACCCCCCTTCCCTTCCCTTCCTTTTCCTACCCTACCCTTCCCTATGTGGCACACCAATAAACCCTTTTATTTCACTAACATGGTGTTCCTGGCTAAGTTAACTTTGTTCAGCATTTTCTAACAACTTCGGTCACTGGAAACATTTTTCTGTCACTCTGGAATATTAATGGTTCTCTTCTGTTTCATTCTTAACAAAAAAAAAATATATAGAAGACATATATAAGTACCACTTAATTAGAAAAGGCAATTGTTCAAAATTTCAGTTACTTGCAGAAGTTCCTGCTTTCCTCTTACATTAATTTGGAATAATTATGAAAGTCAAATTTTATCCTATAATTAGAGAATGATAGATCAAAATTTGCTTTGAAGCTTAAGGTAACAATATATATTAGTTTGACCAAGGCAAATAAATTCTGCTAAACAAGTCACTTTACTGTCTAAACAGAAATATTTGCCAGAAATGGATAGTTTTCAAGGAAAACAAGATTCCTATTTATAATATTAAGCTGTCATACTGCATAACATTAAAAATTTTTAGACAAGTAATTCACTTTTTAACTAAACTATCAGCATGGCCCCAGCTAGACAAAAGGACTTTATATGCATGAGTGTTTATATACATATGCACATATGCTAATTTATTTAATTTGCTAATAACAGTAAAGGATATAACTGTGTCTGCTAAATGCAAACATAATGGTAAAATAAATGCATTATTATGAACAGTTACTAATACTATTATCGTTCCTTATTACATGTCACACAGACAGGTGAACTCATACTAAGCAATGACCATTTTATGTATTTTAAATAACTATTTATTTCAACCATAGAGAAGTGGCCATTCCAAGCTTACTATGTGTCTCATGAAATTATAAATTTTCTTATCTGTTTTATTTCAGTAATAACTAATATTTTAGAAGATGTCTGACACTATTCTTTAAAAATATTTATAACCAACATACTGCAGGCTCAATTTTTCTTAACTCCCCAGGTTATAGTATTATCCTGAATGCAGAAGACATCAACGTGACAATAATTAAAAACTAGGAGTAAATATTTATGTGTAGATAACATTTTTGTTCCATTAATAAAAATAGAATAAGTTGTAGTTTTTAAAAATTCACAAAATGGATTGGAAAACTGCTCAAGAGATTATCTGTACCAATCATATCTATTTATGTGTGAACATTTCTAGGTACATTCTTATTCATTTAAATGGATATCTCCAAGGTCCAATGTTTTTAATACAAAAATATCTAAGTCCTCTCTGATGTCTAGAAATCACAAATTATTGCAGGCCAAACTAGATGCAATATTACAAAAAATGTTGACTACTAATGAATAAGAGTTTACATATAAATTTATCAATAACACATCTTAACCATAATACCACTTTAACAACACTGTAATAACAGTCTTATATGCAATTTCAAGCAAGTGAAAATTTCAAGAGATACAAAGAGAGGTAGAAATGGGGTAGGAACACAGAATGGTAGCAGTGGTTAGACAATGAATTTGGTGACACAATTGACTCCCTAGAGAACAACATCTTGAAATGGGTTAACATTTTGTCTGTTTGTCTAAAAACACATATTGGTGTGTACATAAATGGCTTAGGAGACACTAAATCTCTTCAGAGGCACTACTACCACCACAACAGAATGAAGTAGGACAGACTTTCTCTCCACAGAAAAGAGAAATAAATGGAATAACATTTTAGGGAAAAAATTCCTGATTCATGGACATTTGTATTATGTAACTTTAATATACTGTAAATGAGGGGTAAAGAAACAAACAATTATGAACAGTAAATAAGGTAGCCATTAGCTATATGTGGCTTCTGAGCACTTGCCATGTGGCTACTCAGAATTGAAATAGGCTTTCACTGCAAAATACATACCAGATTTTGAAGAGTTAGCACAAAACTAGAAATGCAAATTATCTCTTTAATAATCTTTATATTAATTAATGTTGTAGCATCATTATAAATATACTGCAATATGTCAAATACATTATTAAAAATAATTACATCTCTTTTTTTAATGTAGCTACTAGAAAAATTTAAACTACATATGTGGCTACATATGGGGCTTTTAGTCTTATAGAGACTGGAAAAGAAACACACACTTTCCCAGCCTCCCTGCTCAACTTCAGGTGGCCTTATAATAGCTCTGGACAGTAAGGCATGAGATGAAGTCTGCTGGACTTTTTGGTATTTCTGTTAAAAAGGGTGACATCTAATCAAAAGTAGCTAACAATGCTCTCACCCTTTAATCAACCTTTCATTTCTAATTACTTTTCTTTGTTTTGGTGGGGTGGTTGCTAGGGATTGAAACCAGGGGTGCTTTATCACTGAGCTATATCCATAGGCTTTTTTTTCTTTTTGGTTATTGGTCCTTCTAAGTTATACATGACAGTAGGTCCATTTTGATAAAATTATACA
Source organism: Tamias sibiricus (assembly GCA_025594165.1). Classification (NCBI taxonomy): domain Eukaryota; kingdom Metazoa; phylum Chordata; class Mammalia; order Rodentia; family Sciuridae; genus Tamias; species Tamias sibiricus. The sequence continues at coordinate 37,712,940 of CM046672.1, forward strand.
AGCACAGGCTATATCTTATTCTAATTAGGACCCAGTTTTTGTGGGTGGGCACAATGGTGGGGTTCACTTAGTTAATGAATATGTGTACACAGGAAAATTATGTTAGATTTATTCTACGGTCTTTCCTATTCCGATCCCCCACTCCCTTCATTTCGTTCCCCTTTGTGTAATCTACTAAATTATGCTTCTTCCTCTTCCTCCCCTTTTTATTGTAGTTTTGCTTCCACATATCATTGATTTTAATCTTTGAGACAAGGTCTCACTAAATTGTTGAGGGACTCACTAAGCTGCCAAAGCTGGCCTTGAACTTGGAATCCTCTTGCCTCAATTTCCCAAGTTGCTAGGATTACAGGCATATACCTGTAATATATACAACCTGTAATATATACAAAAGCTAGGTATATACAACCGGCTTTTTTCTTGTTATAATCAGGAATTTTAAGGTAATAAAGAAAAGGGAAACTGACAAAGCAGGTTGTTAGCTATCTCCAGGCATCTCATTAAATGAGAAAAATAAGCACCTGTTCATTTAAGATACTGCAGTTATCCCAAACAGAGGGTGAATTAATTTAATGTATTATAATGAAGTATAATTATGGAACAGCCAGATTGGAATATAAATTTCACATAATCACAGGACGAATTTTTTACAAACCTAAGTTTATTCAATAACAGCTATCTATCAAAAAAAACTTACAAAAGTATCTTTTATATAAATACTTGAGTTTGATTTTAGTAAAAAAAATCAAAGATATTAATTTGAACCTAAGTATAAGTTCACTGCCTGATTATTAAATCAATACAGTGACAGGAATATCAAGTTAATAGCTGAATTCTAAGAACTTCTTAAATACATTGCTCAAAAATGGGTATGAGTATTCAGGAGATTAAAACAGCATTCAAGAAATGCAAATCAAAACCACAATGAGATACTACTTCAGACCAACAAGAATGGTGACACAAAAAAACAAGAAGTAATTGGCAAGGGTGTTATAAAACCATACCAGCCTTTACTGATGAGAATGTCAAATGATGTGTTAACTTTCAAAAACAGTTTGGTAGTTCCTCAAAAAGTTGAACATTAAGTTATCATGTGGCCTAGCGATTCTACTTCTAGGTATATGCCTAGGAAAATGAATGTATATCTACACATGAACACTTGTATACACCAGGGAAAATTCAAGACAAATCTACAAACAAAAACTTATACATGAATTTTATAAACAGAATTATTTGTCATAGCAAAAAAGTAGAAATCACCAAAATACCCAGCAAATGATGAATGGATAAAAAATCTGTGCTGGCCATAGTGGAACATGCCTTTAATCCCAGTGCCTTGGGAGGCTGAGGCAAGAGGGCAAGCCTCAGCAACTGTGAAAGGCACTGAGCGACTTATTGAGCCCCTCTCTCAAAATGAAAAATAAATCTTGGCACAGTGGCTCATGCCTGTAATCGCAGTGGCTAGGGAGGCAGAGGTAGGAGGATTGTGAGTTCAAAGCCAGCCTCAACAAAAAATGAGGTGCTAAGCAACTCAGTGAGACCCTGTTTCTAAATAAAATACAAAATAGGGCTGGGGATGTGGCTCAATGGTTGAGTGCCCCTGAGTTCAATCCCCAGTACCCCCAATAAATAAAAAGAAAAGAAAAAGGACTGAGGATATAGCTCAGTGGTAACGCATCCCTGGGTTAAATCTCCAGTGCGCGCGCATGCGCGCACGTGTGTATACTATGAAACATATTCTCTCTCTCTCTCTCTCTCACACACACACATAAAGGGATATATATGTATATATATGCATATATATAAGGGGATATGTGTGTGTATATATATACTATGAAACATATTCAGTCATTAAAATAAATGAAATATTGAATCATGTTACAATACAAACTGAAATACTGAATGATGTTATAATACAAATGTCTAAAAACACAGTAAATGAAAAAGGCTATACAACAAAGCCAGATACTGTTTGATTTCATTCATATCAAAGCCAATAAACAAATCCAAAGAGAAACAAAGTAGATTAGTGATTGTCAAGGGAAGTCAGAAAGGAGAAATGGAGAATGATTGCTATTGGGTTCCAGGTTTCTGCATGGGGTGATGATAATGTTAAAAATGTGATTATGGGCCGGGCGCGGTGGCGCACGCCTGTAATCCTAGCACTTGGGAGGCTGAGGCAGGAGGATCGCGAGTTCAAAGCCAGCCTCAGCAATGGCGAGGCACTTAGCAACTCGGTGAGACCCTGTCTCTAATAAAATACAAAAAAAAAGGACTGGGGATGTGGCCCGGTGGTTGAGTGCCCCTGAGTTCAATCCCTGGTACCAAAAAAAAAAAAAAAAAAAAAAAAAAAAAAAATGTGATTATGGGGATAGTTTCACAACTCTGAATATAGCCAAAGCACAGTATTAAAAAATAAAAGTCACCAGGTACAACAGGCATGCAAGAAGACAAAATCAAATAAACAAAAATGATAAGAAAAAACAGATCTCATTAACAAATCCCCAGATAATCCATACATTGAAGTAATTAAGCACAGAATATAAAATTATAAAATAGTTAAGTTTGAAAAGAAAAATTTTAAAATGGGGGGGCTGGGGTTGTGGCTCAGCAGCAGAGCGCTTGCCTCCAACGTGCGCGGCCCGGGTTCGATCCTCAGCACCACGTAAACATAAATGCATTGCATTGTGTACAACTAAAGTAAATAAATAAATATTAAAAAAAAAGAAATTTAAAATTGGGAAATTCTTAGAAGACATAAATCTAAAACACTCAAATGAAAATTATTTATTTATTTATGGCTCAGGTGTAAATTTCAAAATTGAAAAGTAGAATGCCTAAAATATAAAATTTATTTGATGGGCTTAATACACAATTATACACACTGGAACACATAAGCTAGTGAATCGGAAGATAAATCAGCAAAAAAAATCCAAATCAAAGTACAAAGAGTAAAATGGATAGTGAAAAGCATGAGAAAAAGCAGTAAAAATATAATGGGACAATGTGCAAGGAACTTACAGGTAAGTGAATGTAAGAGGAAAAAGAAAAAATGGAGCACAAGCAATATGAGTAGATAATATCTGAGAAAGTCCAAACTTATGAAAGACATAAAGCTTCAGATAAAATTTTTTTTTAATCTGAAGGATTAAAGGACAAATACCCTCTCTGCATCTTAGTAAAACTAATGAAAATCAATGATAAAAACAAAATATTTTAAAGCAACCAAAGACAATGTTTTCACAGAGGCAAGAGTAGAATTGTAGCAGATTTCTTTCTTTTTTTTTTTTTTTTTTAACAAATATTGTAGATTTTAATCCAACATATTAATAATTATTCTGGCTATCGATGTTCTAAATTCACCAATCAAAAAACATAGATTGTCAGAAATGATCTGAAAGCAAACCCAACTACGTGTTAAAGAACACACTGTAAGTATAAGTCACACAGATTAAAAATAAATGGACTGAGAAAGATATATTATGTTAACACTAATCAAAAGAAAGTGAGAGTAGCTATATTAATTTCAGACAGGCAGGCTCCAGAACAAGGAAATTTATCAGGAATAAATAAGAGCATTGCACAATGACAAGGGCATCAATTTTCTAAGAAAACAAGTAATCTTTATCATGTACATGCCTACAACACAGCATCAAAGTACAGGAGGCAAAAACTGGCAGAACTGCAAAAAGAAACAGACAACACTATTATACTTGAAAACTTCAATATCACTCTATCAGAAATTAACAGATTTTGCAGTCAGATAATACATTGGAGAGAGTTGAACTTAACTAGCAACACCATCAATCAACCAGATATAATGGACATCTATAACTGTAGCAGATTTCTTAAAAGCAACTGATTCCAGAAGACAATGACACATTTAAAGTTTTGAAAGAAAATAAACATGAATTGAAAATATCTTTCAAAATTTAAACTGAAGCAAAGACATTTTCAAAAAAAACAGTAACTAAGGAATGGACAATAACCCCAGACAGACTATCCAAGGAGAGAAAAATAATCATCAGAAATGTACACGTGAAGGCATTTATGTAAATAAATAAATATAGTTCTATATTGATGTATGTAGCAATAATATTAATGCTTTATGGAGTTTGAAATATATGTACAATTAAAATAAATATTAATAATAGCACAATGTCAAGTAGACTCTAAAAGGTTAGGGCGTACATTGTGATTTCTAAAGTAATTTTTATAAGAGTTATAAAAGAAAATCTAATTAATAAGCCAAAGGAGGGGAGATATAATTATATGAATATTTGATTAGTCCAAAAGGACATATAAGATAGGACAAAAAAGGGATACAAAAAACATACAACAAATAACAAATGAATAAAATAATGAAAGATTCAACCTAAAATTTATCAATATTTATATTAAATGTAGATAAATTAAATTCACAAACTAAAAAACTGCCAGGGTAGTTTTAAAAACAAAATGATATTTACAAAATATACACCATACAAATAAGAATATAGAAAAATTAAAAGTAAGAAGAGATATACCATACAAATATTAACCAACAGAAATGGTTTAGACAAAGTAGATTTGTAACAAAGAAATTTTAAGGGACTTGAAATGGGACACTTCCAGGTCAATAAAAAAGTGTAACAATCCCAAATCATATATATCAATGAATATGATTACATACACACATATATATTCGTATACATATATACATAATAAGCATATCATAAAATTCCAGGATGGAGAAATAAAAAATTACACAGAGAATGATTAATGCAGAAGATAGGAAATTTAATAGTATATAAAAGACATGAATAGTATGCCACAGTTTACCTTATTAATATTACAGGGAACAGTGAACACAACAGCATTCTTGTCAGGTTTATCTAAAATAATTTAACAATAATAACCATATGCTAAGCAAATCTCAAGTTTGAAAAGAGTAAAACATACGGAGTATGTTCTCTTAGTAGTGTAGATAAAAAACAAGAAATCAATATTTAAAAAATACAAAATACTCAAATTTGGAAATAAAGAAATAAATTTAAAAACAAATATCTGGCCAAAATACAATAACAAGGATAGCTAAAAGATATTTTTAACTGAATGGTAATAAATATACAACAAACTTATATTGCAGCTAAAGAGCAAATAAAATAGAAAGCCTTAAGTGTATGTGTCAAAATAAAAAACTGAAAATCAATGATCTAAGCTTCTATATTAAAAAGTTGTAAAGGGGTAAATTAAACATAAAGGTATGGACAGAAATGAATGACCAAAAAATATAGAAAATTCAACAAAGTTGAAAACTGGTTCTTTAAAAATTTTATTTATTTTTCTAAGTTGTTATACATGACAGTAGAATGCATTTTAATTCCCAGTACACAAATGGAGCACAATTTTTCATTTCTCTGGTTGTACCAAAGTAGTGTCACATCATTTGTGTCTTCATACATGTACCTAGGGAAATGATGTCCATCTCATTCCACCATCATTCCTACCCCCATTCCCTCTCCTTCACCTCCCTCCCCTATCCCCTATACAAATTTCCTCCATTCCTCCCATGCTCCAATCCAACCTATTATGGATCATCATCCATTTATCAGAAAAAAATATTTGGCCTTTGGTTTTGGGGATAGGCTTACTTCACTCAGCATTATATTCTCCAACTCCATCCATTTACCTGCAAATGCCATGATTTTGTTCTCTTTTAAGGCTGCGTATATATATCACATTTTCTTTATCCATTCATCTATTGAAGGACATCTAGGTTGGTTCCAGTTCACCTATTGTGAATTGTGCTGCTATAAAACATTGATGTGTCTTGTGTCCCTGTAGTATGCTGTTTTTTTAGTCCTTTGGGAATAGACCAAGGAGTGGGAAAGCTGGGTCAAATGGTGGTTCCAGCCCACATTTTCCAAGGAATCTCCATACTGCTTTCCATATTGGCTACACCAATTTGCAGTCCCACCAACAATGTATGAGTGTACCTTTTTCTCCACATCCTCACCAACATTTATTATTGCTTATATTCTTAATAGCCGCCATTCTGACTGGAGTGAGATGTAATCTTAGAGTAGTTTTGATTTGCATTTCTGTAATTGCTAGAGATGTTGAACATATTTTCATATATTTGTTGATCGACTATCATTATGGCCCATGTATTGATTGGGTTGTTTGTTTTTTTGGTGTTAAGATTTTTGCATTCTTTATATATCCTATAGATTAGTGCTCTGTCTCATGTGCGTGTGGTAAAAATTTGCTCCCATTCTGTAGGCTCTCTATTCAACTCACTGATTGTTTCTTTTCCTGAGAAGAAACGTTTTAGTTTGAATCCATCCCATTTATTGATTCTTGATCTTTTTTCTTGGGCTGCAGGAGTCTTATTAAGGAAGTTGGGGCCTAATCTAACACGATGGAGATTTGGCCCTACTTTTTCTTCTATTAGGCATAGTGTCTCTTATTTAATTCCTAGGTCCTTTTATCCACTCTGAGTTGTGTTTTATACATGGTGAGGGATAGGGGCTTAATTTCATTTTGTTGCATATGGATTGCCAGTTTTCCCAGCACCATTTGTTGAAGAGGCTATTTTTTCTCCAATATATGTTTTTGGCACTTTTGTCTAATATAAGGTATCTGTAATTATGTGGGTTTGTCTCTGTGTCCTTTATTCTGTACCATTGGACTACGAGTCTATTTTGGTGCCAATAGCATGCTGTTTTTGTTACGATTGCTCTGTAATATAATTTAAGGTCTGGCAAAGTGATGCCACCTGCTTCACTCTTCTTGCTAAGGATTGCTTTAGCTATTCTGGGTCTCTTATTTTTCCAGATGAATTTCATGACTGCTTTTTCTATTTCTATAAGGAATGTCTTTGGGATTTTGATTGGAATTGCATTAAGTGTGTATAGTGCTTTCGGTAGTATGGTCATTTTGACACTATTAATTCTGCCTATCCAAGAACAGAAGATATTTCCATCTTCTAAGGTCGTCCTTAATTTCTTTCTTTAGCATTCTGTAGTTTTCATTATAGAGGTCTTTCACCTCTTTTGTTAAGTTGATGCCTAAGTATTTAATTTTTTTAAGGCTATTGTGAATGGAGTAGTTGAAAATTGGTTCGTTAAATATTCTAATAAACTGAAAAGCCATAAGAAAGACCAGTCATGAAAAACAAGATGCCACAAAATATCAAATTCAGGACTTCAAAAGGGAAAGTCACTATAGAACCTAGAGATATAAAACAATAATAAAAAGAACTTTATATCAAATATTTGAAGATATAGAGTGAAAAAGAAAAATTTATTGTAAAATATAACCCACCAATTTAACAACAAAAATAATACATAGTGGTTTAGTTATAAGTGGGAACTGAGATTTGTAAAATACATGGAAGTTTATAGTTCTTTGAATATTCATATAAGTCATAAACTGTGAGTTAATACTTTAATTTTGTTTAAAATATATAATAAAGGTTAGAGAAACAAAGACAAATTATGCTTGCTAAATTTGTATTGTTTTAACTTTTCATTTTAAAATGCAGTTAAATGAAACAATATCACTGAAATTCTGGTAACAACACCTTGAAGATCTGAAAGCCAAGATACCTGAGAAGTGGTAAATACCTAAGAAAAATAAAAGCTTCTGAAAGTGGTATTCTCAGGGGTTGGGGTTGTGGCTCAGTAGCAGAGTACTTGCCTTACATATGTGAGGCACTGGATTTGATCCTCAGGACCACATAAAAGTAAATAAAACAAAATAAAGATATTAAAAAAAAGAATACTGGTATTCTCACAAATTAAACATTGCTCAAGAGGTTAACTGGGTCAACCTTCACATATAATTTTACCACAGAGGTTCAAATAAACAAATGATAACACATATTCTGATTTGTATTAGGAATTGTTTTACTTGCTGATTTGCCTATTACAAAATGCTCAAAAGATGATCACATCTAAAATAGTTTTTTACCATTTATGTACATAAGCCACAAAATTCTGTAATTAAGATAATACATAATAATATCTTTTCATAAACAGGACTAAGGAATAATTAATAAGCTACAATTGTGGTTTAATGTACGCGAACTGTTTTGTGATTTAATGTACCTGAACTGCTAATGTAAACAATACTTTGGCATAAACAGGTGTTATGACGGAGAACTACTTCTGGGAGTTTGACATTTGGTACATCCTAGGCAGAAGGTGTGTAAGTAACCAGCCCCAATAAAACCTTCAGCAAGATGGGTGTGATGGCTGGCACACACCTGTAATTCCAGCACTTAGGAGGCTGAGGCAGGAGGATTGTGAGTTCAAAGCCAGCCTCAGAAATGGCGAGGCACTTAGCAACTCAGTGAGACCCTGTCTCTAAATAAAATACAAAAAACGGCTGGGGATGTGGCCCAGTGGTCGAATACCCCTGAGGTTAATCTCTTGTATCAACAAACAAACAAACAAACAAACAAACAAACAAAAACCTTTATCCACCTGTCTCTAAGGAGCTTACACAGCAGACAACATTTCACGTGTTATCACAATTCCATGCTGAGGAATTAAGCATGTTCTGTATGAATACATGAGGAGAAGACTGTTGGAAGTTTGTACTTGAATTCCTCTAGGCCTTGTTCCATGGCTGATTTTCCTTTGTATTCTCCTCAAGGCAATAAATCATGTCCATGACTATAACTACATGCTGAGTCCTGTGAGTTCTCTTAGAGAATCACTGAACCTAGGGTTGGTCTTTTAGACTCACCATAGAAAATTATTCATTTATTCTTGCAGTACACAGAAGTCAAATTTCAAATAATGATGTACATAGGGAGTTAAGAATCTGGAACAAATGATACATAAGGAACCTAGCTCAAAGAAGCCACACATTGATGCACATTTTATTATTCTAAGATTCTTGAGTGTATACAATAAAGACTATTAATATTAGATACATAATAATTTTATATGCTCCAGATAAAAATTATAAGGCCAAGAAAAAATTTAAAAATTTTAAGATAGAAATATTTAAAATTGCTTAAGTATACAGAAGCCACATAAAACAGAATGGGAATAGGTTAAAACAGTATCATATTTATGAAAAATGACAGTTGACACATTAAGACTTAAATAACTGAAGTAGATGTTGCCAAAGCAAAACATAAATTCTAAAATAAACTGAAATATCAAATAAAACAAAGCCACTGCTAACATAATTTCACCACTACCATTTTTCCACAAGTAGTATCAGTGTGAAATCACTTGCCACCAACCATGTTAGTTGCTACTTATTGCAAATGATTATTATACTGTGTTCCACAGGGACCTGGGATATTTCTCCCAGTGCCTTGAAACTTCTATGGTGTGAAAAGAAATGAGAAGCTAAACAAGCTTGTTCTAGAAACCTTTCTCTCTTTAGTCAGAGTCACACCTCTTTTATTTATTTTATATTTTAGGATGCTCGTTACGATTGAAATGAAATGACTCTTCAGCTCCAGCTCCACTGAAAATGTTTGAATAGCATTAAATGCAGTATTATAAAAACTAAGAAGTATTTGAATAAAACAAAACCCAGAGTTGTTTGATGAATCAAATAAAAGAAACCACAATAGGCTATTATTAATGTCTTATTATTTGTCATTATTTACCTTCACATTTTAATAGTCTTTACTTACTTTACAAAACTATAAACTACTAAAGAGCAGAATTACATGTACCTATTTCAAAACACCCTCAGCACAGTCCAATGGTTATTTTGGTGTTTAGTATACAATATAATTGTTCTTCTCTGCCCAGATGACAAGAGGAATAACAAGTATGTATAGCACACCTACTCTTTGATAGAGTTCTCATTCTATGTACCATCTAGAATAACAAAAAGCTTTTTTGCTGCCACTCTGACACATTTCATACTGTGTCAGCATGCATGCCTGCGTGTTCAGGCATCAGTGCCTGTGAAAGAAAAGCTTCTCAACTTCAGGATATAAATCCTTTTCAATTTTCCCAGTAAGAAAAAGAACATGGTATTTGTCTTTTGAAAAACATGAAGAACCCTACTGAGGTCCTACAAATACAAATAATATGATAAAAGTATCTTTCCACTTTTAAATGGATATTATAAAAAGCAATGGTGTGAAAAAAGACATAATCACTGAGAAAATCTGGAACCATTATTTCACTTTTATTGTTACTAAAATTTTTCAAAGTTGTACGTTTTATTTCAGAATACCTGAAATAGAACCTTCATGGGAGTTAAGTTTTACCATCTTATATATTGTGCTCATTTTAAAAATGTATTGTGCATTGAAAATACAGACCTTTTGATACAATATCCAAAATTCATTATCTAATTTAAAATTAACCCAGTTTTATGTATAACAAAAGATACTTTCAGAGGTAAAATTTCATAGGAGAGAATTTGGGAAAATCATACCTCATCAGTGTTATAGATAATCTGGAGTCCTGAGGAAATCATTTCCACAAGGTAAAGAAGATAGAGTGACACTGCATTTATCTGAAAATAATCAGCAACAGTAAAAGGTTAAAGGAAAGAACAAAACATTAAGTTATGAAATAAATGGAAAAGCAAAGATTAAAAGCCATTTTCTCTGATAGTGTTATATAAAAATCATTTCCTTTTGTATTGTGAAATAAAGGTGATGTGGATTAGTTCATAATGAAATCACAGGTTTGTAGGTAAAATTCTAAAATCCTCAAATTCATCGTAATGGGTTAGTTTTATTTTCAGACTCTGGGACTAAATTACTTCTACTTTGAAATAGTTTTGCCCCACAGGAAGCCATGTAATATCAATTTATCTGAAACATATGTAAATGACAAATTTATTTGGCTGGCAACCCATTATAACTATGCTAGGACACTATAAACAACAGGAAGTACATCTTGAAAGCACTCTTATTTTCAGACAATACAAAATTTATATAAAAGACTGCAGAAATATGTTCATTTTAACCAATGGCATAATATCATTTAAAAGATATTTATGGACAAATTAGTTCTATGAAAAACTAGTCTTTTAGTTTATTAGTCTTTTTTTTTAGTTTATTAGTCTATTAAAGTAGTCAATATATGGACTAAATAAACAAAAAGGACAATAGTATACACTATAACAACAACAACAAAAAGATTCTCATAGAATCCTGAATAGTATTCGTAACCAGCCTCACTTAAAAGTAGCAAAAATACATGCTACAATATGGACAAACCTTGTGTGATGGTTAATTTGGGGTGTCAACTTCACTAGATAAAGGATATCTATATGAACTATTAAAACATTATTTCTGGGTATTTCTGCAAGGGAATTTCTGGAGGAGATTGGCATGTGTAATATTGGACTGAGTGGGGAAGATCTGCCCTCAATGCAGGCAGGCACTCTCTAATCTGCTGAAGGCCCAGATGGAACCAAAAGGTAGAGTTAGGGAAAATTCTTGTTTTCTCTTCCAGGGCTAAGACACCTTTCTTCTTCTGCCCTTGAATGTGAGAACTCCAGGTTCTTTGGCTTTTGGGCTCCAGAACTAACATCAGGGCCCCTTCCCCTCAGGACTCAGTCTTTCAGTCTCCATTGGAGAGTTATACCTTCAACTTCTCTGGATCTGAGGCTTTCAAACTAGGACTGGGCCATGCCACTAGTGTCCCTAGTTTTCTAGCTTATAGATGGTTTATTGTGGGGACTTAACCACACATAATCCATGTGAGTCAATTCCCCTAAAGAATCCCTTCTCAAATATCTATTGGTCTATCTATCTCCTATTAATTCTTTCAATATGGAAAACTCAAGGCACTTACCACCGAGCCTCATCCCCATCCTTTTTCTTATATTTTATTTTGAGAAAGGGTCATGCTAAGTTGCCAAGTTTGGCTTCAAACTTGTGATGTTCCTGACTTTTGCTCCCAAGCCACTAGGATTATAGGCAGACACCACTATGTCCAGCTTGAGTAATACATCTTGAATGAAAGAAGTCAGTCACAAAAGATCATACATTGTATGATTGCATTTATATGAAAAGTCAAGAATAGGGATGAAGAGCTTTGGGGGAAAATAGGGAGTGGCTGCTGATGGGTACAGGGTTTCATTTTGAGGTAAAGAAAATGTTTTTAAAATGGCTGTGAAAATTATTACACAAATCTGAAAATACAAAACATCTCTGAATTGTACACTTTACTAGGTGAACTATATGGTATGTGAATTATATCTCAAGTTATTAAATAACTTTTAAGTGAAAATGTTTAGTTTAAGTTAAGAAAAATGTAAACTTGAGTTAAAAACAAAGAGAAAACAAAGTATAACTTTGTTTACATACAATTCTAATGGAAAAGATTATTAGCCCCGAAGGGCTTGGTGGCTTATGTTTTCACTAACCTTATCAAGGGAAAGACAGAAAGTTGGGGCAGAAAATTATTGGTGCTCTCAAAGCCTTGGACAAAACTGCCCTCTGCTACCAGGGTCTGGCACCTCTAGTGGCCCTCTCAGGAACCAGACCTATCTTGGATGTCTCCTGACTTCCTAGTACTCAGTCCACTGGGTATCAGGGTCGTGTCACGGTCCAAGTGCCCCACAAGAACATGGAGTTTTCAGGTTTTAGATCAACATAAAATGTTTGAGTGACCTTCCTCAGAACATGGCAGAAAAGAGATTCACCTCACTGGGAGACTCATTCAAATAACTTCTAGCATTGATACTGGCCTATTCAAAATGATTTTAAAGAAATTTCATTCCTATGGGCGTTGGTTGCAGAAATTTAGAAGAAAGACAGAAAAGCTCTCTGCTCTAACGTTTTTTTAATGCTTATTTGTGCCAAGCACTGAGCTTAAATTCTGTAATACAATAAATGAGCTGGAGCAGCTACTTGGAAGACAGAGGCAGAAAGACTGCTTGAGCCCATGGAGTTTGGAACCAGTCTGGGCAACAAAGTAAGACCCATCTATTAAATTAAAAAGAAAAAGGAAAAAACAAAAAATACATGAGCTGTATGGAACATGTGGAAAAATAGGTACAATGGGCTGGGGTTGTGGCTCAGCAGTAGAGCACTTGGCCTAGCATGTGCACAGCCCGGGTTCAACCATCAGCACCACGTAAAAATAAAAGGCATTGTGTATAACTAAAACAAATAAATAAATATCAAAAATAAATAGGTATAGGGCTAGGGTCATGGCTCAATGGTAGAATGCTTGCCTTCCATATAAGAGGCCCTGGATTCAATCCCTAGCACCACAAAAATAAAACAAACAAAAAAATAAGCACAATGACCAATGGAACAAAATAGAAAACCCAGAATTTTTAATTTTGCATCCAACTGATTTTCAACAAAGGCAGTAAGAAAATAAACTTAAGAAAGTTTCTTCAATAAATGGTGCTGGAAAAATGGATATTTACATGCAAAAGAAAGAAACTAGATCTCTAACTCTCATACAAAATCAACTCAAAACACATCAAAGACTTAACTTTGAGATCTGAAACTATAAAATTACTAAATGAAAATGTAGGGAAAATGCTTCAGGATATTGGCCTAGGCAAAGTTTTTTTTTTTTTTTTTTTTTTTTTTTTTTTTTTTTGTATATCACCACAAAAACAAAAGCACCAAAAGCAAAAATGGACAAACGAGTACATCAAACGAAAAGGTTTCTATAGAGCAAAACAATCAATCAACAGAGTAAAGAGACAATCTACAGAACAGAAGAAAATACTTGCAAGCTATTCATCCTAGAAGGGATTAATTTCCAGAATATATAAGGAACTCAACTCAATAGCAACAAAATAATCTGATTTAAAAATGGGCGAGTGACCCAAAGAAAGACAATATATAAATGACTAACAATCATATGAAAAAATGCTCAACAACACTAATTATGAGGGAAATGCAAATAAAAACCATAATGAGATATAATTTCAGAACAGTTATAATAGCTATTATCAGTAAGACAAAAAATAACAAATGCTGGCAAGGATGTAGAGAGAGAGGAATCTCATACACTGTTGCTAGGAATGTAAACTAGTATAGCCATTATGGAAAATAGTATGGAGGATCTTCAGAAAACTACAAATAGAACTAACACATGCAGCAATCCCACTTAAGGATATATATCCAAAGAACTGAAATAAATCAGACATATGTACTCACATGTTTATTGCAGCACTATTCACAATAACAAAAACACAGAATAAACCTAAAGTGTCTATTACTAGATGAATGGATTAAGAAAATGTGGTGTATATACACAGTGCAATATTATTTAGCCATGAAAAAGAAATTCTATTGTTTGCAGCAACATGGATGCAGCTAGAAGACAGTATGTTAAGTAAAATAAATCAAGCACAGAAAGACATACACTGCATGCTTTTCCTTATATGCGGAAACAAAAAAGTTGGTTTCAAAGAAATAGAGAATAAAATAGTTGTTACCAAAGCCTGGGAAGGGGTGGGAGCAGGGCTACAGAGAGGATGTATAACAGACATAGGGTGCACTTGGATAGGAGGAATGACTTAAAATGTTCTATAGCACAGTAGGATAACTACCATTGACAACAATTAATGGAATATTTCAAAATAGCTAGAAGAGAGGATTTTGAATGTTTTCAACACAAAGAAACTATAAATGTCTGAGGTGAAAATTATGCCAATTATCCTGATCTGATCATTACACAAGTATACATACATATATATATATATATATACACACACATACATATTGTATACAGACACTTATATGTGCATACATACATATGTCTGTCACACTGTAACCCATGAATATGTAGACATACTGCGTCAATTAAAAATAAAAATATAGTAAAATTTTCAGTTACATAGTATACATTCATAAAAGAATTAGAAAAGAATGGTGAACAAAAAGTAACACATAGGGCTGGGATTGTGGCTCAGTGGTAGAGTGCTCGCCTAGCATGTGTGCAGCCCAGGTTCGATCCTCAGCACCACGTAAACATAAATGCATTGCATTGTGTACAACTAAAGCAAATACATAAATATTTAAAAAAAGAATAAAGGCACTGTGTACAATTAAAACAAATAAATAAATATTAAAGAAAAAATCATTAAAAAAAAGTAACACATAATACCACTCTTCAGAGAAGACTATGTTAATCTTTTGATATAAGCCCTTTTAGACATTTTAGTCCCTTTTTATAAATATCATCACATAAGTGTTTATTTAAAAAAATATTGTCAAGCCTAGCATGGTGGAACATGCCAATAATCCCAACCATTTAGGAGGTTGAGGCAGAAAAATCACAAGTTTGATGCCAGTCTTAGCAATTTAGTGAGATCCTGTGTCAAAATAAAAAACAAAAAAGACTAGGAAGTAGCTCAGTGGTTAGAGCATCCCTACGTTCATGCCCAAGTACCAAAAATAAATAAATAAATACTTTTTAGAAGTCAAATTAATGTTTTATAATTTGCATTTTAAAGTTAATAATCCAGTATAAACATTTATTTTTTAAAATGCAGTGATATTCATTAACCAAAAATGAGCTGTTATATTCTGAAAATGCTACTTCAATAGTAAACATATTCCGTCAAAGCAAAAGACATATAAAATCTAATTATATTACAGTTACCAGGTTAAGGTTGAGAAACCACATATTTGCATAATACTAATTCTCCAAGGAACTGTTTACAAACAATTACAAAAATTTCTCCTGTAAGAAAGGGGGAGAGTATGCTTTCCAGGTTTGGCGAAAATATTAAAGTAAGAATTTCAGATCTCTATAGAAAGGGGCACTATTAAGGACAATATCCTTTTTCAGTAAGGACTGTGTAAATAATAAATATTCCATACTAAAAAGAGCAAAATCAAATGATGAGCAGGAAGACAAATCCACTAGAAACAAGGATTCAAGATGTCTAGTTAAAAACAATACACGGATGTGAAAGAAAAAAATTGAAAACAAAACATAAATCCTACAGTATATTCTTAGCATAGGAATAAAATTTAATATAAGACAAAATTTATGGATTTTAGAAATTCATTTTGATATTTCAATGGTACACTTTTTGAAGGTTGGTATATTAAAAAAAAATCTGCTGCGTAACAAAAACTTCTGATTAGCTGTTACACAACTGTCAATTGTCTTTTATTTCCCAGTTTCTAAGTATTAAAGTTCTGCCAAATCTGAAAACAACTAAAAGCTTTTGTCACCAAAAGAATGGTACACTTCCTTCTTCAAGACAGAAAGATTATACTCCATCCAGTTTCTTCAGATTTAATGTGCAATCACAGGAATTACTTTAGCCCTGGTGGTTAGCAGTTCATCTTCTCCTCCATTTCAGAATTCATTTTATACATCTATCTTAAGAAATTAATGAAATCTACTTTAAAAAACTTTAAACAGCCTCAAATATTCTATAGTAACAATAAACAGAGAAGAAAATTCATAATCTATTTTTTTGTACCTGAAGATGACCATATTCCTCATAGGAGAGTAATTCATCCCCTGTATGCACATTGAAAATAGAGTGAAGACATGTTGTTGGACGAGGATCCTGCTTAAACTGCTGGACCTAGAATCAAATATAAAAAGTAAATAATGCTACTAATTCACATACCCATCTAAGACTAAAGATTATTAGTAGTTTTGAACTTTTTGATGAGGAAAGCTAAGGCTCCTAGGCTCAAGGGATCCTCCTGTTTCAGCCTCTTGCCACTGCCACTCCCCTTCATGTGCCACTGTGTCCAGCTTAAGCAGTTCAGAATACAAGTATAAATGCTAAATGATCTAACAGACAAATTCCAAGGCAAATATTACCTTTTCTAAAGAAGTGATAGACACAAAGATCAAAACAACTAACTTACTAGAGTTTATATGATTGTCAATTGATATTTCACAAGCAAAGTAATGTAAGAGTAGAGGGTGCATGTTAATATAATAGCAATAGCTTTTTCAGAGTTTTGCATCTCTATTTCAGAATAAAATACTAGTTTTCTTTGGGAGACAGCATTTCAGTATTTGTATTCCTCTGTATTTGGAACTGCTTCCGTGACATTCATAATGAAAAAGTATTTGGGGTCATATACTAATGCAATAAATGTTCAAACTTTGCAGGAGCCCTGTTTGGGGATTGGCTTGAATTGCGGTTGACTATGAGCCGTGGAGATTTGGCCTTTGTCGCCACCCGTAGTCTCACGGGATTGTTGCGTGATCTCGAGTGACTTGGCCGAAATTGCTGATCGAGTCAGCGCCATTTTTAGGGTGTGTTTTTGGCGTGTGTTAGTCGTTATTAGAACCAGAGAGAAAAGTTATCAGAATAAAAAGCTGTTTGTCTCCAGTTTGCTTCTGAAGTTCTTCCCGCGGCTCCGTTGCTTCAAGCGCTTCAGGCAGCAACAGGTGGCGGCCCGTACGGGGAACTTCGGAGCGGACAGGTAAGAACTGAAAGGTCTCTAAAGATGGGTTTGAATATAACTGAATCCCAAGTGATAGAGGCTATGCAAAGACTCCTTGATATACCTGACTCTGTTCTCAGTGAGGAGTATATAGACAAAAGTGAAAGTGATCAAAAAAGTGTAGATTCCACTGGGCCAACTGAGACCAGTAAAGAGAGTATTAGAAGAGACCCAAAAATGACAAAAATCCAAGCTATTAAAGCTATTCGGAAGTTATTGGCGAAAGCTGAAGGATACTTGCTCTCACTGGAACCTGGGCCTCAGGATATTGCTGTCAGTGAAATTAGCAGTGGTGAGGAATCTAGTAAAAGTGATCCTGAGAAAATGAGAAAAAAGAAATTTAAAAAGACCGAGAAAAAGGTCCGTCAGGCAGAGGAGTCACTTGTGGAAGTGACTACTCCCCCATGGGTGGAATCCATTACAGAAAATATAAAGGGTATTACTAGGCATTTGCATACCCTAGAAACAGAAATAAAAAGTCTTTCTGATCGCTTATGCGCCCTCGAGGACAACTCACAGATACATTGGGAACCGCCAGCATTTGAAAAGAAAAATGGACAGAGTGTCCATCAGTCAGTAGATTTCAAAACCATAAAAAATCTCAAAGAGGCAGTAATGACTTATGGGCCCCAAGCTCCTTTCACGTTGAGTATGCTGGAGTCCCTTAACACCTTTAGCTTAACCCCCTCAGACTGGAAAAGTCTATGTAAAGCAACATTAAGCGGGGGGCAATTCTTGGTTTGGCGATCGCAATTCCAAGAACTTTGTATAGAAACGGCTAAAAGAAACGCGGCTGCAGGGTTTGAAAACTATAATATAGACATGCTCACAGGAGAAGGGCAATTCGCAGACTTACAGGCTCAAACAGATTATGACTCAGATATATATGCTCAGATAAATGCAGCTGCCTTAGAGGCATGGAAAACTGTACAACGACCTGGGGATCTACAAGGTAGCTTGTCAAAAGTGATTCAAGGACCTAATGAGCCGTATGCCGACTTTGCTGATCGACTTTTGAGAACTGCAGGTAGTGTGTTTGCAGATGTTGACCAAGCTATGCCTTTAGTTGTTCAATTAGCTTATGAAAATGCAAATAAATGGTGCCAAGCAGCCATCAGGCCATGGAGAACTAAAAAGGATCTTTCCGTATATATACAACTATGTAAAGATATAAATGGCGCCTTTGTCACAGGAAATGTGATTGCAGCCTCAATGAGAGGTGCTTCCTCTCGAAATTTCACAAAGGCTAAACGTAGACATTATAATCAATCAGGATATTCCAGGCAAAATTATCATAATCAATCAGGCAATTCTAGGCAAAATCCCAAAAGAGAAATAAGATCAAGCTCATACCGTGCCCCAGGCCGCTGCCCCAGGTGTAAAAAGGGAAATCATTGGGCCAATAAATGCTATTCAAAATTTGACATCCATGGAAATCCTTTGTTCAGGAATTCAAAAAACGGGGCACGGGGCCCAGTACCCCGGGGCCCACAAATGTACGGGGCATTGCAGGAGGAGTATCCTCAAGCATCCACTCAGATGCTTCCCCGACACAATCTCTACTACCCATCCACTCCCTCGCCAGAGGAACAAGAGGAAATGCAGGATTAGACCTCTGTTCCACCGCCCGAATAGTGTTAACACCTGAAATGGGGGTTCAACTGATTCCCACAGGAGTCAGGGGACCTCTTCCCTCAGGGACTGTAGGACTTATTATCGGGCGTAGTCCTAAAAGCTTATTAGTTTGCAAGTGACCCCAGGTGTAATAAACTCAGACTACAAAGGGGAAATAAAAATAATGCTTAGCTCACCCCAAAGTGTAAGTTCTGTTAATCAAGGAGATAGAATTGCTCAGTTGCTTCTCCTTCCCAATTTACATAATTCATTTAAAATGGGTATGCCTCAAGAAGGGAACAATAGAGGATTTTGTTCCACTGACTCAAGTCCCATGGCTTGCTGGGTTCGAGACTGTTCAAGGAGGCCTATGTGTAAAATAAAAATCCAAGGAATAGAAATGGAGGGATTAATAGATACTGGAGCTGACTCTTCCATTATTAATTTACGCCAATGGCCCAAGCACTGGCCTCTGCAAAAAGCTTCAACCAGTTTAAGAGGCTTGGGATATAATAACCTCCCAGATAAAAGTGCAGTAATTTTAAAATGGGAGGATGATGAAGGCCATAAAGGAACATTTCAGCCTTATGTTTTACCTAATCTACCGGTTACTTTATGGGGAAGAGATATTTTGCAACAAATGGGAGTACACCTTGCAACCAAGCCTGCAGATGTTAAATGTGAAAACCTACAGGGTAATCTTAACCATAAAAGAACTCATTAT
Source organism: Tamias sibiricus (assembly GCA_025594165.1). Taxonomy (NCBI): domain Eukaryota; kingdom Metazoa; phylum Chordata; class Mammalia; order Rodentia; family Sciuridae; genus Tamias; species Tamias sibiricus. The sequence goes on from CM046672.1 coordinate 37,732,661, forward strand.
CAAAAAGTACAGAGTAATCTTAACCCTAAAAGTAATCATTGTCATAAAGGAAAAAGATATTTTTTTTCGGGGCCACTGAGAAAATAATTTTGAAAATACCATGGCTTTCTGATAAGCCAGTGTGGGTCCCTCAGTGGCCCCTATCTAAAGAGAAATTACAAGCGGCCCACCAATTAGTTCAGGAACAATTAGAAGCAGGTCATATAGAACCTTCCACCTCTCCCTGGAATTCCCCCATATTTGTGATCAAGAAAAAGTCAGGAAAATGGCGATTGTTACATGATCTTAGACAAATCAATAAAACCATGCAAGTTATGGGGCCTACTCAACCTGGACTTCCTAGTCCCGTAGCTATTCCAAAAAATTTCCATCTTATTACTCTTGATATAAAGGATTGCTTCTTTTCTATTCCCCTACATCCTCTGGATGCCCCCAGGTTTGCTTTTTCCGTTCCTTCTATGAACAATAATGGCCCTGATCAGAGATATCAATGGAAGGTTTTACCACAGGGAATGGCTAATAGCCCCACCATATGCCAAATATATGTGGACAAGGCTATCCAACCCATTAAAAATAAATATCCAAATCTCATGTGTCTACATTACATGGATGATATTTTATTGGCCCACCCTAATCAAAAAATCTTATTTAATATATTCAGTGATGTGGTAGAAAATTTAAAAAAATATGGATTATATATAGCAGAAGAAAAAGTTCAAACCAGATCTCCCATATTATATTTAGGATTTAAAATCATGGATACTTTTGTTAGACCCCAAAAAATTTTAATAAATAAAGAACATCTGACCACCCTCAATGATTTCCAAAAACTACTGGGAGACATTAATTGGCTTCGCCCTACACTAAATCTCACTACTGGCCAACTAAAACCTTTATTTGACATCCTTCGTGGAGATCCTGATCCATCTTCACCACGAACATTGACTCCTGATGCTAGGAAAGCTTTAAAATTAGTAGAAAAAGCCATCGAAGGAGCTCATTGTGATAGATTTGATTTAACTCAACCGCTGATGTTGATTATTATTTCTTCACAATATACACCCACAGGAGTATTTTGGCAACAAGGGCCTTTATTATGGATACATTTGCCCGTCTCTCCTAAAAGTATAATTGAATCTTATACTTCCATGGTGGCTAAACTTATTCTTCAAGGACTTAAGACTTCTACTAAAATATTTGGCATTCACCCTGCTACTATTATTACTCCCTATTCATCATCACAGATTGAATACTTATGCTTCAATGATAATGATTGGGCTATAGCTAAATGCTCTACTTCTGCAAATTTTGATAATCATCTTCCTAAGTCCCCTATATTATCTTTTTGTATTAATCATCCTATTATATTTCCACAGGTAATAAAAAATCAACCTATTCCTAAGGCATTTAATGTATTTACAGATGGGTCCTCAAATGGTACTGCTACAGTAGTCACTAAAAAAGAAAATATGACTTACATAACTGCACACAAATCAGCTCAACTAGTGGAAATGGAAGCTGTGGTAAGAGCTCTGGAAAATTTTAGGGACCAGCCCGTAAACATTTTTTCAGATAGCCACTATATTGTACAAGCCGTCCCAAAATTAGAGTTAGCAGGACCAATAGCACCTCATACTCCAGCCTTTAAATTGTTTTATCAAATACAAAAACTTTTGTGGGCAAGAAAAGAACCTCTATTCGTAGGCCATATTAGAGCACATACTAATTTGCCTGGTCCCCTCCATGAAGGTAATCAAAAGGCTGATGAACTTACAAAAACAGTATTTATACTTTCAGCGCTACAACAAGCTACTTTATTTCATTCCCAGTTTCATGTCAACAGCACCACCTTGCAACGTAGGTTTAAAATCACAAAGGAGCAAGCCAGAACAATTGTAAAAGATTGTAAATCTTGTATGACACATTTGCCCAATCCTCATTTCGGAGTTAACCCTAGAGGATTAATGCCCAATCATTTGTGGCAGATGGATGTTACTCATGAGCCAAGTTTTGGAAAATTGCGATTTATTCATGTGACTATAGATACATGCTCAGGCATGATTTTTGCTTCCTTACATTCTGGAGAAAAAGTTAAAGATGTTACATCTCATTGTTTGCAAGCTTTTGCTGCATTGGGCATCCCCAAAATGCTTAAAACAGATAATGGCCCCGCATATACGTCCTCATCTTTCAAGCAGTTTTGCGCAAAATTCAATATATCCCATAAAACAGGCATCCCATACAATCCTCAGGGTCAGGGCATTATTGAAAGAGCAAACCGAACACTGAAAATTATGTTATTAAAACAAAAAGAAGGAAATTGGAAAAGTCCTAAGGACAGATTGGCAGTTGCCCTGTTTACCTTAAATTTTCTAACTTTAGACTCTAATGGTTATTCTGCTGGAGACAGACATTGGAATCCACACCAACAACATAAACCTTTGGTTTACTGGAAGGATGTTCTTTCAGGTACATGGAAGGGTCCAGATCCAGTATTAATTTGGGGAAGAGGATCTGTTTGTGTTTTTCCAAAAGACGAATCCTCTCCAATATGGATACCATCTAGATTAATAAAACAGGTACCACATCAAAATGATCAAGATGAAGTTATTGAAGAATCAAGATTAATAAAAAAGGTACAAAATCAAGAGGACCAAGATGAAGGTACAGAATGATTCCCTCAAAAGAGTCTTTCAAAATATTTCACAACTTAAGTGTCATTTCTCCCGGCCGGGACAAGGAGATCTCTCTTTAGTGTGCACACAATTGTTTTTTTTTTTTTTTTTTTCTTTTTATACATGTCTTTATGTCTGTACATTTGTCTACATTTCATGTTAATGTGACGTCACAAATATATGTTTGTATGCTTGTTCGTCTGTCCAGTGTGACGTCACAAAGAACAAAGGGCTTATGAAAAAGAAAATATATATATATATATGGATCCAAATAACTTTAATTCATTTTAGGTTAAGAGTATTCATTTTAGGTAAATAATTTTATAAATGAAGGTACTTTCAATTTTGATTTATAGGTGTCCCTGGGACTTCTCTTTAGCAAACAAATATGACTAGTGCTATATAACCTGATATTTTGGTGTTTTGACTTAAGATTGTTTATTTGTTATTAACTTCATTTGTTTAATAGCTCATTAATTTCAATTATCTCAACAGGTAAAAAATTGCTCTGTATACAGAGACTCAAGGGTTCCAGCTAACAAATTATTTCTCTCAAGTGCCTTTACCTTTTCTTTAATCTATCTTTAATGCAGTAATTACCCTCAGTCTTTCTTTGTTTTGTTCTAAATATGACATTTTTCCAACTTATGTTTGTAAAAGCTCAACCAGCGATGTATGTGAACAAAAATCAACTTTAATTTTCTAATCTAATTATTCTATTTTGTAGTTTGACAACTCGCCTCTTGACTCAGTGCTGCAATAGCACTGCCTTTCCTTTAATAATTGATGCTTGAGTTTCTAGGTAGCGGGCCCTGAAGATTTGCCGGTGGCATTGTCTAAACATAAAAAAGACGTCTGCTGCTCAAACATCAAACAACCTCACCAACAGTGTGGCCTCTGCTCTACATGCATGGGGCCTCCTACATCAACATGTTATAACAAATGGACATTTTGATCTTTCATTGTTTGGGACTTTACGGGACAATGCCTTGCGGGTATTTGTCTAGAGAATTCAGTGTGTTACTTGATGGAACTTAGGGCAGCTGATTTGTTTAAACAATTTGATATGCTATGCAACTTGGCTCATCACCAAAAGGCTTGTTGCCTTAAAGCCGCAACATCTCCTCACAATTTGGATGGCTGTTAGTCATCATATATAGTCGATCCTAAAGGGCTCCATTGGATGGCTGGTTAGCCAATGACGGGTAAGATCCCCAGAGGGGGACAACCTAAGACAGGCACAGTCGCACGGGACAGTCTCATGTGGCCGACATATCAACCTAAGACAGGAGTCAAGGGCACAGCCTTGATTATCCGATGACGGGTAAGAATGTTGGTTGCACATAGACGTCCTAGAGCATTACCTCTTTTAAAACAAAAAGGGGGAAATGCAGGAGCCCTGTTTGGGGATTGGCTTGAATTGCGGTTGACTATGAGCCGTGGAGATTTGGCCTTTGTCGCCACCCGTAGTCTCACGGGATTGTTGCGTGATCTCGAGTGACTTGGCCGAAATTGCTGATCGAGTCAGCGCCATTTTTAGGGTGTGTTTTTTGGCGTGTGTTAGTCGTTATTAGAACAGAGAGAAAAGTTATCAGAATAAAAAGCTGTTTGTCTCCAGTTTGCTTCTGAAGTTCTTCCCGCGGCTCCGTTGCTTCAAGCGCTTCAGGCAGCAACAAAACTTCAAATATCATTTTTTAACATGTTTCCATTTCCCCTCCCACATGTACTCTCATTACTAAGGTACCAGTTCTAAGAGGATATAGTCCACATCTATTAATCAGACTAAAATTTAGCTATAGATTGACTAATTGAGAAGAGCTCTTTCTGTGTTGGGCAGGCCAATCTCCTGGGTTCAAGAGATTCTCCCACATCAGCTTCAGAGTAGCTGAAGCACATGCTACTCAGCTTAGCCACTTAAGAATACTAAATGCTAAATAACCTAACAGATAAATTCCAAAGACAGATCTATTCATTTCTTCAGGGCCTGTTCAATTTAACTTGGCAAACATTTCCTGACACCAATTATGTGTAGTACTGTGATAATCCCTAGATATAAGAGATAAATAGGAACAAAAATATAAGTAGAGCCAGGTATGGTGGAGCATAACTGTAATTCCAAATACACAGGAGGCTGAGGCAGAAGAACCACAAGTTCAGGCCAGCCTGGGCAACTTAGTTTAAAAAAAAAATGATAATATATTCCAGTATTCCAGTGGTAGAATGCTTGCCTAGTATGCACAAGGTCCTGGGTTCACTCCCAGTACCACAAAATATATGGATGCAAATAAACAATGATATATAGCTCTATGTAAAGGTAATAATCTTCCCTCTCTGAAGACTCCCACTATCTTGTACGATTCTAGAAGCTATACAGTCTAAAATGGTAGTCACTGGCTACACATGACCAACTGAATTAAATTACAAATAATTAAAATAAAATTAAAAATTCAGTTCCTTAGTCACACTGGCCACATTTCAAATGTTCAACAGCTACATGTGACTAGTGCATACTGTATTAATGCAGCAATATGGAACCTTTCTACCATCATAGAAAATTCTATAGGACACACTTCTGGAGAGGGTGGAAACCCTTTTACCTTCCCCAAGGTAACAAATACAGCCCTCCCTATGATTGAAAAACCTGATCACCAAAATTAAAGTCAGGACCTATCGACAAGTAATCAGGGCTGAGAGAATGAGGGTACTGTTAGGGATGTATGTTCTCTACTTAAAAACTGACCCAGGCATCCAGTTTTAACTCAGACAAGTTATCATCTCATTATCTGAAGCTATGAGCAATAGCTTAAAACTACACAAATAGAAATCACTGAGGTCACTCCTTTCACATTACCATGATTGTTCTCTCAAAGTTTTGAACATTGTTCTAGGCTCCTATACAAAAAATATGGCTAAACTGAAACAAAATATAATTTCCCAACTTGATGGGAATCTAAAAAAACACAGTTTTATAAGTTTAACAAAATCACTGCTGCAGTTGACAAGATGATGCTTGTCATTTGTCTTCTAGATATGCAGGAACCCAGCAGGAGAATTTATATTCAATCACTATGTCAAGGGAAAAGCAACTACTAAATGATAAAGATGTTCAAATGGGGAATTATGTAACTATGCCTTGAGTTTTAAAGCTGCTAAAAGACAAAATAATTTTAAATATCAGTAAAAACAAGATCCAAACTCTTTATGCCTTTAAGATTAATGGGGCATGGTATATGTCAATTATAAACAAAAAGAACTCTTGAAAGCAGTAGAAAAATAAGAGGACATTAATTAGCATTTTACATGCTATCTAGCATCTGGCAAGTAAAGATAAAGATAATAATGAAAGCAAAATTTTTTTTAACTAAAATAAATCTAGAATAATGTTTTTTCCCACCTGTATTTTATTTATATTTTTCCAGAAAAACTTTTGCCATTGTAAATAAACAATGTATCATGAGAAGAGATAATTGAGTGTTTTGTCATCCATTCTTAACTTATAGTTTTAAAATATGTACTTAGAGGAAAATAATCATCTCATGAGGGATTTCTAGAAGAATAAATTTATAAAATCCCAGTGATTTCTCATTAACTAGAAACTACTTAGCAGCATCTTAAATACATTTTTAAGTAGATAATTAGACACAGTAACATTCATAGCCTATTGTAAGGCAAATCTCTGCCCTCCAAACTACTAACTGCAGATTGAATCAACTTTGAAAAACATTGAATGCTTCTCCTTAATGAGTATTAAAAGAATAAACAGAAGAATACATATGTGAATATTAGGAAGTAAAACATACCTGACATTAATAAGTAGGCATTAAGACAAGTGTCAGGACAATAAAACACAGAAATCAGACTGATTTACATTTTATGAATCAAGGACAATTCCATTTACTCACTCAATTTCTTAATAAATTTTAAATATCTCTTTTAGCTAGACATTGTTTAAAAAGAAAACACCAGGAGCATATTTACAATGAATAAGTTCAATAAAAGTGGAAAAGCCTTAAACTTTTTAGGTCATGATTTTACTTCAGAAGACAAAGATGAGGCTTGAGGTCAAACAACAAATGAACACTACAAATATACTTCACTTTAGTTTTAAGGAAAAGCCAAAATACAAATATTTCACATTTTAAGCATTATGGCTCATATTCTCTACGGTTATAGAATCATGAAGAAAATGGCCAAGGCTGGAGGAAGAGAATGGTGGACACCAGTAAGCAACACTAGGCTGAGTGCATGGTTCAATCTCTCTCTTAGCCCCTCACACTCACATGTGTATTATAGTAATATTCCCTTTTCCTAAAAAGTTATATGGATGAAGGAAGGAGGAAAAGGAGCAAAAGAAGAAGAAGTGGGTGGGGGAAGGAGGAGGATGAAGACTTTAAAATTTGTAAAGCATCTTTTACTCCTAAGAATATTAAAATCCAGTATTTGTGGTAAAATCCAGTATTTGTCATACTCAATATGACCCAGATCCTCTGAAAACTCAACATTATTTTAATGCTCTATACTGATAGCTACATGATGAAAGAAATGCTAATTCTTTATAACTTGAGGGATTTCAAACAGCTTAAGTCACACTCAAGCTCTATTTAACAGGAAACATTATTTTACAACTGGTTAGTATAATTGAATGATATTTAGAATAGGCCATTACCAATTGGCTAACCATACCACCAAGAAAAAAAAGAACTTAAGATATTACATCATTGCCTTCCTTCTGATAAAAAAATTCTAATTTAAGTTTCTGAGCTTGTTTAGCAAACACCTGAAATTCATGGTTCTTAAAATGTTTCCTAGACGTAAAAGTTGAATTCAAAAAAACATTTGGCATTCATGAAATGATACATAGGAAATAAACAGGAAAAAGTAACTTAGGAAAAAGTAACTTTAATCATAATTATATCACTATAACACATGGCATATTAATTTAATTCCAGTAAGTCAATCTATGACATATTACTTTATTTCAAGCATCTATAAAACCTTTCCAATAATGATCTACAAAGTCAAATCTTAGGAGACAAATTACAGGTTTATCCAATATATTCATAATATAGATGTAGTATCAATAGCTGGTGAGTGAATTTACTTTTTCTGACAACTAATACTTTCTTGTTGCTATATTCTGGAGGTAGAATATAACTTTTTTTTGTTTGTTTTGAAGTTTGCTATTTCAAGATCTGCTCTCACAGTCAGGTGCAGGAGCATATATGCCTATAATCTCAGCAGCTTGGGAGGCTGAGACAGGAGGATCAAGAATTCAAAGCCATCCTCAGCAAAAGCAAGTAGCTAAGCAACTCAGTAAGACCCTGTCTCTAAATAAAATACAAACTAAGGCTGGGGATGTGGCTCAGTGGCCAAGTACCTCTCAGTTCAATCCCTGATACCCGCCCCCCCCCCCCCCAAAAAAATAAAGATCTGCTATCACATTTTAAAACTCTTTTCCAGGATAAATTAAAACAACACAGTCACATGACTAAAAACATACAAAATATTAAGTGATCTAAAGTGTCTACATAGTTATTGATATACATTTTTGCTCAAATGTACAAGTTAGAAACACATCTGAAACACATGGTCTAGAAGGTTTAGGGAAAAATACTAATAAAAACTATAGAAATTTATTGTATATTCATCTGTTACCATCATCCTTGGTGCTTTCTATACATTATTTCATTATCCTTACTTGAACTCTATGAGGGAGATACTACTAGAAACTATATTTTACAGTTTAAAACAAATGAGGAACACCAAAGTTAAATAATTTGACTATCATTACTCAGCTAGTAAATGATTGGTTTGTATATCTAATAGTTTATTTAGATCACTGCCTTAGTTTGTGTTGATGGTCCAGAATAGAGTTAACATAGCAGGCCCAAGACTGCTAACTTTAGAAAAAACTGCTTAGAAAGGGAAGACACTGGGGAATGATATTGGCCTAATTATATTGCTATATTGTGTGCATGTATGAATATTTAACAATGAATCCCACTACTATGAATAATCATAATGAACCAATAAAAAATAAGGAAAAAAAAGACTACTTATAAAAATAACCTTTGGCTGATATGTGAGAACTTGGATTAGGAGAGTATTCCCAGCAGGCTCTCATAAGAGCAGATCACTGTGCATGCACTGTTCATACAATGTAGTTTATGCTAAAAACTTCCTTCTGGGAGTCTGGAATTTCGGTAAGTGCTATACAGCCTATATAAACAGCCACCAATAAAAACTTTGAGAAATAAAAACTTTGAAACTTTAGTAAGCTTCTTTGTTAGACAACATTTTACATGTACTGTCACAATAAGTTCCTGGGGACATCAAGTGCATCTGGGTGACTCCAAAGGGCTCTTACAAGCTGGCATCTTGCTTCCTCCAGACTATATCCCAGGTACCTTTTCATTTTTCTGATTATGCTTTGTCTCCTTTTGCTGTAATAAGCCATAGACATGACTACGACTATTTTCTGAGTTATGTGAGTCCTCCTAGTGAATCATAAAACTGGCAGTAGTCTTATAAACTCATAATGCACTGATGCTAATATATGAACACTTACTATGTAAGGACGTAAGGACAAACAGAAGAAAGTAAGTAGAGGAAAGAGCACCTTATATCTGTATAAAGCTTTATAGTTTAAAAAAAAAATGATGCTATATGGATGTGGTACAGTGGGTCCCAGCATTGGGTGCATCCACGGGACACTAATTTTAAAAAAGGTAAACTGTAAATGGATTGAAGAGGGATTGATAGAGTAGAGAGGTGGAGGCAGGAGTGCTGGGGACTGAATTGGAGCAGGCAATGTTCAGTCCTTTTGCAATTATGTCAGGGTGTATCCTGGTATTGTATGTAACTAAAAAGAATTTTTAAAATCTGCTATATTATTTAAATTTACAAAAACCTAACCCTATAAAGTTCAGTTTTCTAAGCCTGCAATTCTTAGACTCTTTGCATGTAAATAAATGAAGTGTTATATTTTTAAAGAAAAGTCCACTTTAGCCTAAGCAATTCACATATCCAGAAATAATTCTGATAAAAGATTTTCTTTCAGTAATGTAATACTGGTTAGAATTATGAATATTTGTAAAGTACCTGAGAAACTTGTTCTTTATCAAGCAGACACCAGATGCAAAACAAAAAAAGTCAAATCTAAATAACAATTCTCAATCACCTTCCATTGAAGTTATTTCTTTCAGGATTTCAAAACCCTGGGCTGGGAAAGCAAAGGCTATTTTAAACTATCTACACTGCCCTAGGATATGGTTTTTCCTTTTTAAAGTACATTCTTCTTCACAAGACCTAGTGCAATACTGGTTAAATTAATCCTTCAGAATATGTGAGAATTCCAGTCCACACCACAGTGTTTTACCTTATCAGCCTGACGCATATAGCAGTAGAGAATTCCTCTCATACATTTTATAGCCGAGTGCTCCAGCTCATGGGTCCTTCCCTTGTCATCATCAATGCGCCTGGGTGAGAGAGATAACTCATGAAACAAATTGGAAATGCATTTGAAAAGGAAGCAGAGCTTTTGATAATTAAGTATTTAACTATCTGGCTAATCCTGTGTTCTGGTGACGTCTGCTAATTCTGTCACAGTGAAACTCCATTTTCCCAGCAGATGTAGAAATGCTGCAATTAAAAAAAATAAAAATCCTGTGATGAAACTTGTGCAAATTTTTCATTTTTTTTTTTAAGAAAGTAAGCCAATTCCTTTTTAAAGTGGCATACTATATTTTCTACCATGATTTGGCTGAAACTTCAAAGGATATTTCTGTAGTGAAAAAACTCCACAAACAGATTTTTTAAAATTCACTGTTACAGAATAGAGGCAATTTTTAATACTCATTCCTTTAGGTTACATAATGGTCAGAAAGATATAAAGAAGCACAGGTTACAATAGGCACAAGTCTTCTTTCCTCTACCATGTGCTAAATAATGCCAGGATGGACATTTTAGTCACAGTAAAGGATGTCCTCATCTAAGTACACAGCCAGTGTGACATGATATATTCTGGCGTAAAGTTTTATATTCTCAGGTCTTAATTTAAAATCAATTGACCATACCTTACATCTCTAGGTTTTAAAAATAAAGAGCAGTTAAAGTCTAATTATTAAAGTAGGCTAAACATTTCTGTGTATACATTGCTTTTTTATTATAGATCATGACTTTGGGGGCTGGGGTTGTAGGTCAGTGGTAGACCTCTTGTCTAGCATAGGTGAGGCACTGGGTTTGATCCTCAGTACCACATAAAAACAAATAAGTAAAAATACATCATGACTTTTATAAATCAGTACTTTAAAAGATGGATGAGAATTACCCACTACTGAACAATAAAAACAACTTACTGTTTCATTTTATCTTAATTAAAATATCTGATAATCATTCTTACCCAGCAAAAAGTATTACAAGCCTCCTTGAAAAAGTACACTATAATTAACTCCTACTCTGGTAGATTTCATATATCACTACTAGAAAGAATGACTATCATTTTAACATAGTATGGTGAATGTCAGGAAAAAAATTCATCACTGGTACATCATTTCTCCTATTTTATTTATGCAGGCACTGCAGTAAAACTAGCATGCATTTGCTCTATATTCTATTTCTCCCCTAATATCAGACATAAGTGTTTTAACAAAAGCAAATTCTACATATATAAGTTGACCAACAAAGTAAGCGCTTTCAATTTTCTATCAAATGATTAAAGCCTTTTAGGAAAAAATTATAACCAACTTTAGTCCATATTACTCTGTTTTTAAAGCAATTTTTATCACAACGTTTTAGAAAAATTTCAAATTTGCAAAAAATTAAAAGGATGCTACAATAAATAAACCTTTTATTCTTCACCTGGACTAACCAGTTGTTAATACCAGCTTGTATTATATATCTAACTATCATTTTTTTCTTCACTATTTGAAAGTAAGCTACAAATATTATGACCCTTCCCCCTTCAGAAGTCTCTCTGAAAAAGCAGGGACATTCTCCTATATAACCATAATACTATTATTACTCCAAGAATTTAAGAACTGATACCATATTATCTAATATATAATCTGCACTCAAACTTATCAATTATCTCCAAAATGTTTTTTTAAATATCTGACAGTCAAGAATAGTTTAATGCATTTGGTGGTTATATTTCTTTAGTCTCAATATAGCCATGCTCATACTAATCTAGAGCACTTATTTCCTTCTTCTATGATATCTATTCTGATGGTTAGTCTTTTTTTTTTAATATTTATTTATTTGCTTTAGTTGTACACGATGCGTTTATTTGTATGTGGTGCTGAGGATCGAACCCGGGCCGCGCACGTGCCAGGCGAGCGCTCTACCGCTGAGCCACAACCCCAGCCCTGATGGTTAGTCTTAGTTGTCAACTTGACAGGCTTCAGAGATGACAAGAAAACTGGTAAAACACACTTCTGGGTATGTTTGTGAGGGTGTTTCCAGAGATTATTGGTGTGTGGATAACAGAACTGAGCAACTACTGGTTCCTCCAGTTCTCCAGACTACAGATGGCTATTGTGGGACTATCTGGTCTTTGATCATCTATGCCAATCTAATAAAATCCCTTTTATAATTATATGTACATTCTATTGGTTACATTCCTGTAACCAATACATCTAAAGGGAACCGTAACAAATACATCTAAAATTTTTAAGCATCCAGGAAAGTTGTCTTATAACAATCAACTATCCAGCTTTGGTTGATTATTTATGCATGTCTAGACTCATGTTAGACATTTTAGTAAGAAGTTAGCATGGGTGACATCAATCTGTTTAATTACTGGCTTAACCACTCAATAACGTTATAGTGATACTTCCTATACTCCTAAGACCAGTAGTAGCTTTACATTTAATAAACCTAAATTGTACTTATACAGAATATGTTAGAAAATATTTTTAGTGTTACTACTATAGCACACGTGTGCTAATGAAAACTACTTCATACTATCTTGATATTTCATCTTCTTTTAAAAATTCAACATATCAATGATTTATGACAGAGGAACCATGTTCATGTAGAAGCTACAATTTTCAGAAATACATAGGTCACTTTCAGAAAATTCACATTCAGAAACTTAATAACCTTAATAATAGTTAAAATGTACTACTAACTATGTCATCCACACTCAGTGCTTACTATATACATTAAAATAAATTAATAAAAAATTCTGTATTGTGAAATAATATATTTTTACTTTATAAAATCATCATTTGACTTACAATCAGATTTAACAACTGATGCGTTAGTGAAGTGTGGTGGGAAAAACACTAAACCAGAAAAATAAGAAGAGAAAAAGAGTCCTGGTCCTGGTGCTGTCATTAACTAATTGTGTAATTAAAACAAGTCTATTAACTACTCTGGGCCCCATCACCATCAATTCCTTATGTCACTGAAACAAATCAACACAATGAGAATGGGTAGGTAGTTCATTCTGCCAAAGACTAATGAAGATTGAGAAACCTAAAAATAAAAAAAATTCGATCATAAAAATGTTAGAACTGCTCTGGTATAAACCTGTATGAATTAAAAGGGTTTATAGGAAAGGGACATGAGCAGCCAGAAGTCACAGAGTGAATCAGCAACAGAGCAGAAAGAGAGCAGCCACTCAATTTGTTTTGGTCCCACAAAACTCTATCAACTTGTCTTAGCATTTTTAGAAGAGCACACACCAGCTCACCTGTATGCTAGAGCCAAAGCCCAGGCACCAGCAGCACAGTACAGACTGTCCTGGATCTTGGCCTTCTGATCACCACCACAAGTTTTAGTTGGAAAGAGACCTGTGGTTGGACTTTGATATGACAGCAATGTTGACTTGACTACAATGGAAGATAAGGCAAAGGATGAATTATACAGTCAGCCACTTTCCTAGGGCTAAATGTCTTAGTCCTTTTTGGTTTCCTCATACCATTTCTGAAGATTTTGTTGCTACAAAATTTAGTTATATCAAACTTTTGAAGATACTGAAACTACTTCATGGCACACCAGCCTAAGTAGCAATTCACACTATATGAAGGGGTCCTCATAGTTTTGAGGAAAGGACTCAGCTGATAAAACTTAAAAAGCCTTTAGCATATCCTAGTTAAATGTCAATACATAATACATATCTTATTAAGACAGGCACAGAAAAAAAAAATTCAACCAAAAACACTTGGCTAAATCACAAAGCCAATTTGACTACTTTGAGTAAAGTAAGTTATCAATAATTTAAGAAGTATAAGGAAAGACCACAGAACATTAGTTATCAATGAAATACAAAATCCTGTATTTCATTGATGACTAATGTGTACTGACTAATTAATAATATAATAAGTAAAGTTACTTCTTATATGATACAGGTTAGAGACATGTTTGACTTTCAAAACTGAATCCAATATTTAAATAGCATGAAGATAGCAGCAAGTAAATAACTCTTTGTGAACATTTTACTTAAATAAAACAAGTCTGATGTTAATGTTTTATAATCTTTTATAAGTTCTAAAATAGGAAAGCAAACACACTAAAATTTATTTAAGAGCAATTTTACTCCTAACTATAAATGTATGAATAATTTTTCAAAAACACATTAATATAATCTAAATTGACATATGTTGACTACTTTTTTAAGACAGTTTTTTTCACGCCTTTAATCCCAGCAGCTCAGGAGGATTGTGAGTTCAAAGCCAGCCTCAGCAATAGCAAGGTGCTAAGCAACTCAGTGGGACCCTATTTCTAAATAAAATACAAAATAGGGCTGGGGATTTGGCTCAGTGGTTGAGTGCCCCTCAGTTCAATCCTTGGTACTAAAAAAAAAAGGTAGCTTTTACAAACATCTAGAATACGCTAGTCTTTCACAGGGACTTAAGAATTAAAATTTATTTTTCTAAAACCAAACTGATCTTATTATGAAAATTTCTTTAAGAATACTAGTATACTTAGTATTTTTCACAAAGTAAATGATTGATCCTCAAATGCTAAATAATTTGTTTCCTTTTAAAATATAATTACTTCTCTTTAGCGAGGTAATACTACAAAGATAACAAAAAAGGCAAAATAAGAATGCATGCCATCTTTACCAAAATAAGTGGAAATAAAGTCTACATAAGGTTGAAATAGAAGAAATAAAAGTCATATCTCTGGAGTAGACAAACCAAATTTTATATTATTTGCCATTATAGTAACTGAGATTACCTCTAATATCTCAGTGAATTAGAAATGGATACAAAGAATTCAGGATTACCTGGGTACTGTGTATAGGTAAGTAAGCAAGTTAATGCTTATATGAAATATTAGTGTATTCATCAAAAAACACCCTCAAGTTTTTAAATCTGGTTATACTTAGGAAGATTAAAAAACACAGAAGATACTGCTGACAGTTGTAAACTTATTCAAGGGCCAGATACAATTTGTTGGATTCCTTTTATAATTCCTGTACAGATGTGCAACTAGAATGCATTGCTGTCTAAGCACTGAAATGACCCAATATCCAAATTATAGAACACCATCATTCACATAATACACACAATCTAATTAGGACACAGTGAATACTAATCACAGCTACCATGTTTCCCTCAGGTTTTGCTTACCAATTCTGTAATAATGATCCAGTTTATCCCACAGAGTTTCATTATCAAGTCTTGGAAGATTAATGCTTTTCAGAGGTTCATAAAACTGAGCCTAGAAGAAAAATGAAAACCCATCAAATTCAGTCATTTTCACTCAAATAAACAGAAGTTATAAACAAATAAAGAAGCACTACTTAACAACCAAATATTCATTTTTATTTGTGAACTACTATCTCACACTATTGGTAAAACTTTTGGTACGAGAGAAAAGCAAGCACCCTAAATGTCACAGGATACTCTCACCCTCATTGATCCAACTATCTGATGAATATAATGGTGCTAACAACTCAAATATCACAAATACTCATGCAACAGCCACTAGCTCAATAATTTCTTATTATTGAGAAATAATTATATGCTAATTATATGCCTTTAAATTCAGACCTGATTGCTTATGCTAATGCTTCACTAGGAAATTTTCTGTCAAATGATCATACTCCAAGAACCTCAAGGAAAAAAAGATAATGCTCACATGTTCCAAAGTCTCATGCACTCCATAATTTCATAATGAAACTCTCAAGCCTCCACTTTCTCCTATGTACATAATAGTCTTACCTTATTATCTGGACTTTAAGCAGAGATCTACTTTCTACTTCTCAGCCATGAAAACTACTCCACAGCATTAGCAGAGCATACTACTCAAAAGCTACAGAATAAACAATAATCATGATAATTTGCTACAAAATGGGTACAGAAAATTGTTCACTTGACTAGTGCACTTTCTGAACTGCTGACTGAAAGAAAGATATCTGAACCTTCAACCATCAGACTAAGTACTGTCTCCCATTCTTGATAAAAGCACTCAGAAATCATCACCATCTCAAGGTCACAATTAAACAACCTCTGGATTCAGGTAATGCATACCATATAGTCTGATAACACAGCAGAAAAATAATTCTACAAATTACCTGGGGGAACAGGGAAATAAATAATGTCAACATGCATTAAAATTCTGATGTTAGGGGCTGGGGTTGTGGCTCAGCAGTAGAGCGCTCCCCTAGCAGAGCGCTCCCCTAGCATGTGCATGGTCCGGGTTTGATCCTCAGCACCACATAAAAATAAAAAACGTATTGTGTATAACTAAAGCAAATAAATAAATATTTTTTAAAAATTCTGATGTTAAAGAAAATTAAAGCATTTATGTTCATAAAATTGTTATGTTCCCTATGCTAGTTTAAAGGTAGATTATTAGGAATCTCTTAACTTTAGGCAAATAGTCCACATAATGAAGGAAGTAAAGAAAGAACCTATATTTTCAATTAACAATCCCATTATCTTCTGTTGAAAAGATATAATTTATAGATAAAAACAAGGAAGAGGATATGACATTCTCTGAGTGAAGACATTTTCTAATGGCATTAACCAGAATGTCCTATAGTAAAGAATGGAGAGATATAACAACATAGAAGATTATCAGGACTCTTTGCCTCCTCCTGCACAGCAATCAAGGGTCCAGGTATGTTGCCTTCTTGTATCCAGTCAGCTCAAGGTAGGTATGAGTGTGTGAGCAGCCTGGAAGTTTGGAAGGAATAACAGAGCCACTGCTAGCTAGTAAAGTACTAAGCTCTGGGAGACTATAAACTCCAGTGAAGGTAATCCACTAATGAAAAAAATAATATCAGGTACAAATAATCACAAATTATAAATTATGTGTGTATAAAAAATTAAAGGGGACACTTATGCAGGGGAGAAGCATTGTGAGTGAATAACAATTTTATGTTTATTTTAAATGTCTATTAGCAGCCCTAGTATTTTGCCTTACATAGGAAAAATAAAGTCATCAAGTTGAATATATGCTTTCATTATAGTTAGGTAAATAATAATACATGTTCATATGAAATCAAATATTCTAAATTAAAATCAATCTGCATTATCACAGTAGGTGAATTGATTTTGAATTATAGTTTTAATTTTATATCATGGTTTTAGACTGAAAAAAATATTTGTTACTAGTGCTATTACATCTAAGACTAAATGGACTAAAATATTTTTAAGCTGATAAAATTTTATTTTTAGATTCTTAGCTCTCAGCTTCCATGGGTTCTTGAGCATATCTTGTAAGTCAGTTTCAGAAATACTTCCAAAAATAAACAAGAGAAATTCATCCCATTGATATTCACAAAGAACATAATGCTTAATGTAAGTTTCTTAAATATGAGGAAAGATAGTGAAGAAGTAACTATGATGGAAAGAGGGAACAACAGTTGTATATGACAGCAACCATCTCCTGACAGCATGTATTATGGCAAGAGCTTCTCCTCATACTCCCTGTATAGGGCATGACCTCTTCTAGGCAAGGTGGGCAGTCCAGTATGGCTGGACAGTACTGTATTATTATTGAGAAATCACTAAGAAGGAAGATGAAATAAGAAATTAGCTTTGAAGGAGTTTGGATGTGCATTGAACCAGTCTGGGTTCTTGAGCATATCTTGTAAGTCAGTTTCAGAAATACTTCCAAAAATAAACAAGAGAAATTCATCCCATTGATATTCACAAAGAACATAATGCTTAATGTAAGTTTCTTAAATATGAGGAAAGATAGTGAAGAAGTAACTATGATGGAAAGAGGGAACCCCACCATCCATACACATCCTTTATTGAAAAAAGTCTCATTTAGATGATAATATCTAAGTTGAGTAGATGTTTGATAGCTTCCTAGGGTTTCAACAAGCACCATCTGAGACCCTGCTCAAAGTATGAGAAATCACCAGATCTCTTTTTAAGAAAGATGGTCAACAGCTCTCCAGAGAAAGAATGAAGAGCAAATAGTTTGTGCAATAATGGAAGGTATGATGATGAGAATAAAGAAGAGGAACAGATAAGGAAGAGGTCAAGGTAGGGACAGTGTGATGTCATGACCTTTTTTTTATATAACTTCTTATCTGTAGGGTGTGAGGGAAGTCAGAAAACCAACATCGTCTGGTGCTTTCTAGTCAGATAAATTAAGAAGTTCTAGGCAACATTAGGAAAGAGAACTGCTGCTGTTCCCTTGCTCCAGAGCCTGGGGCCGTCATGCTGAATTTGTAGAGGGAAAGTATATGACAAATGTACTTCATCTGAGGAAGTGTGATGATTGAACATCTTGAAAAGAATACAACCCTATTTTCCCATTAACCAAATATAAGTTCCCAAATAAGGACTCAAGATGGAGTAGTCTAACATCCTAATGTTGGTAAGAGTAGTAAGGACTTATTCAGTAAAACAACAATAATTCTGTCATCTAATTTTTATCAAAAAAAAAAAAACAATGTTTTTTTTTTTTTTTTTTTTTTTTTTTACAGGCAACAAAACAAAAGAAAATAATACTTCTCAAGAAAATACCTATTCAGTAAGAGGTAAGAGGGCTGGAGATATAATTCAGTGTTTGAGTAACTGCCTAGTATGTTCTAGGCCCTCATTTAATCCCCACCACTGAAAAAAAAAAGGGGGGGGTGGGAGGGTGGGAGGGGAATGTACAATGTAGAGCAGAAAGTTTAAAAGTTAAATCATCTGATTTACTAAAAACCATGATTATCTTTATATCTTCCTAATATTCAAAGAAAGACCATGCTGAGTTAAGAGGGTGTGAAATAGATGTTAAATAGATGTTAACATTTAGTGATCACCACTGTACTGCTTCTTCAGTTACTACATGAAACTAAGCAAAGATGTTCCATGCAACTTATGGTGAACACCACCAAAAATGTGATGGCAAATAACAAGTATTAATGGTATCAATTTTATATAAGAATTCAACATCTAGGAAGTTTCAATACAAATAAAAACATGAAGAAGAAAGCAATGCATTGCGAACAAAAATTTAAAAAATGAAAAAGAAAAAACCCACAGGAAATTCTAATAAATGATCAAGGTTTAAAATGAAATAAATATTTTATGTGTACATTTTTCATTTGTATTCTTTTTCTACTTTAATTATGTCTATATCCAAAGAAAACAAAGCAAAAAAATAAAATAAAACTCATTAGTTAACAAGTTTTTGATATGAATTTAAACATTTCAATCTGATTTTTTACCTATTAATTGCCTTTGTATTAGAAAAATATGACCTGTATAATATTCATTTCACAACACACTATTATCAAGGAGATATAAGAGAGAAATAGGAAAACAACAGGCAGAAACTGAAGAGAAACATTACACCTTTATTTTGAAGTAAAGAGCTATTTACTAACAAGCAGATTAAAGAAGTTCTTTCTTAAGACATTTCCATGAGCCCCTAAGAATATTAAGAAACAGTATAAACCTAAAAGAACCATAAACTTTGTGAATTTGCACTATGAAACATGAAGAAGGTTGCTAAGAATTATGAAGTAGCTCTTCATAAGTCACAAATTGCACTGGTAATTCAAACAATAAATATTAATAAAAAAGATTTTTAAAGAACAAATTTTCTAACAGAAAACTTAAGCAAACTATTATGACAGCAATAGTCTATTATTTTGGCACCATATTTTCTATTATATGATTCAATACTGTTTAACAAATTCAAAAAATGTTTATTCATTGAGAGTTTTATGATCCTTGGAGTAGCTTTATTGTTTCTCCACATATAGTAAAAATATAAATGTCATTTAATTATTAATTCAATTAATGTCTACAGTATTCATAAGATTCTGGATCATATATTTGGCAGGATACTAAGGTGTACAGTTTAAGGGTAAAGGCAGGGTAAGGTTTTGAGTAAAAATAATAGAAGGTAGAGAGGTAGAATATTTTAAAATATAAATGGCAAGAAAATTCAGTCCCCCTGTGGGACTCAAAGCAGGGGACATCTGCCTTGCAACTCTGAAAATGTGAGAATTTCAAATAATGAATTATCATATAAAGACAAATGAAATCTAGAAGGGCATAAAATTATAAATATACGTATACAGATACAATCATACTTAATACTCATAGTTATGAAACAGGAAAATGTACATGTCTTAAATTTTGAAAGCGAAGTTCATGCAAAGGTCTAGGTGAAGAATGGATGTATCACTAACAACTTTATTTACAAACTAAACCATTGTGTCTTTTCACAAAATAGAAAATTTTATTATAAATCTAAATCCTAATGACAATAATATTCTGATTTTTTTAATTGAAATAATTTCAGATTTAAAAAAAAAGACAACATTCTATCACTCTAAAACAGTCTTCATTAACATTCTGGTGCATTCCTTTAAGGCATTTTTCTGTGAGCAATAATTAGAAACATAAAATTTATCACACATACAATCATAACATATATGCTGTTTTTATCATGGACAATAATCCTTTTGTACTTTACATCACCATGAGCACTTTTGTGTTCTCCTTCCAAGGTAACCATACTTTTGTTGATGTCTATATAATCATAATCAAACACATGTATAAAAATGAGGGGACTGTGTTGTTGTCTGTTTTCTAAAAGTGGGATCATGATATAGGGCTGATCCTTGTGCTTTGCAACTCTTGTTTAACAACACATGAGAATCACTTCAAGGCAATGGTTCTTCCTAACAGCTGCTTTATATTCCATGGTGCAGAGATATAACAATAAATATTACCTATCAATAAGAATATAATTTGTTTCCTGTTTTTGCCACTATAAACAATATTGCTTATATACAGGTATAGCCAATGGTAAGCTGGAGTCAACTAGAACCAAATAGAGAGAGACAATTATTAAATTTCTAGGAATTTGGGGAGCTGGCTATCAACACAACCGTTATTGAAAATTATGAAGTAAGAAAATTATGAAGTATTTTATAAACTTCCAATTTAATAATCATCAAAAACAAAAGTAATGAAGACTCAAAACTCACCACTTCCGAGTTATTTTACTATGATTTACTTTTATCTATACTTAAATTTATTTTCACCTAGATGTCTATACATTGAAAATACCATATACAAGTACATTACAACTCATCTTTTCCCAATTTTGTACTCCGTGATGGCAGATAGAATTGAGTATTTGTGACAAAAAAAACCCATATGTTCAAAAAAGCCTAAAATATTTATTACCTGTCTAGAGAAATTTGCCTACCTCTAGTCTAAATATCCAGAAGCAATATTAATTTAAATAAGTGTAATTTTTACAAAACAATGGCAAATGAATTTTTCAGATGACTGAAAAAAAAATGCATATTCCATTCCTTTAAAAACTTATCCAGGGGATGGGGGAGGGCCATGTAACTCAGTGGTGGAACATGCACTTAGCATGAACAAGGGTCTGAGTTCAATATCCAGTGCCAAAAGAAAAGTTCTACTTAACATTTTTTTTCTAGTATCAGTGAGTTTGAGAATCCTTACAAACTGGACATCACAATTTGCTCTTCTGTGAATTGGCCATTCTTTTGTCATTTGCTATTGTTGATTGTCGTCTCAGTCCATACATAGCCATTTGAAGGATATGGAAGAAGACAACTCCTAGGACAGGGAAATGACAACCTCCTAAAACTGTGTGACCCAGAGGAAGAAGGAGGAGGAAGGCAATCATTAATCCTCTCCCAGTAAATCCTTTCCCAGTAACAATGGGCCCCAAGGGGAAAAAGGCAAACTTTTACCCCTTCAATCAATTTCTATCAATTTCTAAGAATTCTTTGTATAGTGTATGTTTAGTGTTTATTCAGTATTCACATTAAAAACACTCTCCTTGAGGTTTCTAAGGAAACCAATGATGATAATCAAAATACAAGTCTTAAATTCATCTGGAAAAATAAGAGACCCAGAATAGCCAAAGCAATTCTTAGCAAGAAGAGTTAAGCAGGTGGCTTCACTATACCAGACCTTAAATTATACTACAGAGCAATAGTAACAAAACAGCATGGTATTGGCACCAAAATAGACTTGTAGACCAATGGTAAAGAATAGAGGACACAGAGACTAACCCACATGATTATAGATATCTTATAGTAGACAAAGGCGCCAAAAACATACATTGGAGAAAGGATAGCCTCCTTCAACAAATGGTGCTGGCAAAACTGCAAATTCATATGCAACAAAATGAAATTAAGTCCCTATCTCTCACCATGCACAAAACTCAACTCAAAGTGGATCAGAGACCTAGGAATTAAACCAGAGACACTGCACCTATTAGAAGAAAAAGTAGGCCCAAATCTCCATCATGTTGGATTAGGCCCCAACTTCCTTAATAAAACTCCTATGGCACAAGAATTAAAATCAAAAATCAATAAATGGGATGGATACAAACTGAAAAGCTTCTTCTCAGAAAAAGAAACAATCAGTGAGGTGAATAAAGAGCCTACATCTTGGGAGCAAATTTTTACCATTGGCACATCAGATAGAGCACTAATCTCTAGGGTTATAAAGAACTCAAAAGGCTAAACACCAAAAAAACAAATAGCCCAATCAATAAAGGGGCCGAGGAACTGAACAGACACCTCTCAGAAGATGATATACAATCCATCAACAAATATATGAAAAAAATGTTCAACATCTCTAACAATTAGAGAAATGCAAATCAAAACTACTCTAAGATTTCATCCCACTCCAGTCAGAATGGCAGCTATAAAAAATACAAACAACATAGCTGGGCGCAGCGGTGCACGCCTGTAATCCCAGCACTTGGGAGGCTGAGGCAGGAGGATTGTGAGTTGAAAGCCAGCCTCAGCAATGGCGAGGCACTTAGCAACTCAGTGAGACCGTCTCTAATAAATTACAAAAAAAAAAACGGGGGGGAGGCTGGGGATATGGCCCAGTGGTCCAGTGCCCCTGAGTTCAATCCCCAGTACCAAAAAAAAAAAAAAAAACAACAATAAGTGTTGGCGAGGATGTGGGGGAAAAGGCACACTCATGCATTGCTGGTGGGACTGCAAATTGGTGCAGCCAATCTGGAAAGCAGTATGGAGTTTCCTTGGAAAACTTAGATAGGAACCACCATTTGACTCAGCTATCCCACTCTTTGGTCTATATCCAAAGGACTTAAAACAGCATACTACAGAGACACAGCCACATCGATGTTCATAGCAGCTCAATTCACAATAGCTAAACTATGGAAGCAACCTGGATGCCCTTAAATAGATGAATGGATAAAAGAAAGTATGGTATATATACACAATGGACTATTACTCAGCCATAAAAGAGAATAAAATCATGGCATTTGCAGGAAAATGGATGGAGTTGGAGAATATAATGCTGAGTAAAGTTAGCCAATCCCAAAAAACCAAATGTCAAATGTTTTCTCTCATATAAGTAGACTGATTCATAGTAGGGTTGGGAGGGGGAGCATGGGAGGAGTAGAAGAACTCTAGATAGGGCAAAGGGCTGGGAGGGTAAGGGAGGGGGCATGGGGGTAAAGACGATGATGGGATGAAATGAATATCATTACCCTAGGTACATGTATGAAGACACGAATGGTGTGAATATACTTTATATACAATCAGAGAAATGAAAATGTGCTCTATATGTGTAATATGAATTGTAATGCATTCTGCTGTCATATATAACAAATTAGAATAAATAAATAAATAAAAATGAAGTGATATTAAACACTACTGAGCTGTACACCTAAAAAAACCAAAAAAAAAAAAAAAAAAAAAAAAACAAACAAAAAACACAAGTCTTTTCTCGTTTAATCCTAATTTTACTGTTTCAAATGGATTTTGACAATCCCGGGCTATACATACAGTCATCTCAGTTTTCTGCTGTTTTTTGTTTTTATGTAAAAAAAAAAAAAAAAAAAAAAAAAAAAAAAATTGCACTTAAGTATCTAGTTCATTGGAAATTTGTTTTCTAAACTGATTTTAAAACAAGTAATATAAGCTGGGCGCAGTGGCGCACGCCTATAATCCCAGCACTTTGGGAGGCTGAGGCAGGAGGATCGCGAGTTCAAAGCCAGCCTCAACAATGGCGAGGCACTTAGCAACTCAGTGAGACCCTGTCTCTAAATAAAATACAAAAAAGGGCCGGGGATGTGACCCAGTGGTCAAGTGCCCCTGAGTTCAATCCCCGGTACCACGAAAAAAAAAAAAAAAAAAAAGTAATATATTCCATAACTTTTAAAAAGTTTCCAGTGGTCCATTTTTTAGGTTATAAAATATTTTCCAGGTTATAAAATATTGAATATTTTATGCTAAGTCATAACTAAAGAACATCCCAAGTTATGGGATTCAAAAAGACCATTTCCTCTTGAAATAATAAAACTTAATTCCCAAAACCCACATAAAAACCTCAAGTAACTAATAATATAGCATTTAGCCAACTTATGCTTTCTACAGATAGAACAATTTTAGGCAGGATTTCAAACCTATCACAGGCATATGATATTTACAAATAGCTTTACCAGTAAGAGTCAAAGCTTTATATATAGTTGCATTAATATCTGCAAAAATTCTCATTTATTGATTTTAAAAAACACTTTATATATTACTCAATATTGGATATTGATACTTGAAATTAAAATACCAACAATATACTTTCACATTTCTTTGGGTCTTCAGTTCTATCAGAAAAACACACAAACTTTTTGAATGTAGAAGAATATTAGCTCAAGGAAAGAATCAACCAGAATCTCCTATATGTGTTTTTTTATTTTTATTTTTTTATACTTTTAATTATTTTATTCTAAGATGTTATAAATGACAGCAGAATGCATTACATTTCATATATTACACATATAGAGCACTTTTTTACAAATCTCTGGTTGTATGCAAAGTATATTCACACCATTCGTGACTTCATACATGCACTTAGGGTAATGATATCCATCTCATTCTACCATCTTTTTTTTTCCCCCTTCACCCTTTTGCCCCCTCCCTTCCCCTCCCTCCCCATTGGCCATTCTAGTATTTCCTATATGTGTTTTATTAATTATTTTCTAACTTTGAGAACAGAGTAAGTTGAAATTCACCAATTGTAATGATTCCAACTTTAGAGTCTTCTGCATTAACTAATGGGAGTATACCTACTGCATGGGATTAAATACTCACATAATTTCATGGAATTATATATTCCCTGTACTCACATATGAATAAAGGATGGGGAAAGGAAGGGTACAGACAAAGTAGGTATGAGTATAGACAAGAGCAGGTATGAAAAAGCAAAAGAAAGCAAGCTTGACATATAAACACAAAAATATAGCATACATACAATCCATATCTTAGCTTATCAATAAATTATTAAAATACTAAGTTTTGAGCTACTAAGTTAGCAAGGGTTCCCAAAGAACAATAATTGTATATCCTATGTTATCTATATATTATGTATTTTCAAGCAACTTTGAAATTTAAATTATTTCACTAACTTCAGAGGCGAATTTTATTTTAAAATTCCCCTTTATTCTTCCACTGATATAAACTAGAAGAACACTGGGAGAGAAGGAACAAGTTACTCTACTATATCCTGAAATTTGTATCCCTAATGCCAGTATATATAAAGTCCACAAGGAATATTTATTAAATTGAGTGAGTTACATGATTATGGGGAGGCCTTCTTGAATTCCCACAATCATCTGTAGTCTAAAAACACTTAGTAATGACAGCTCTTCTCACAATACATTTGATTTTCACTATTTGCTTAGTGTGTCATCTGCATGCTACATTGGAAGCTGATCAATAACAGGTATATCCTTACACAGTAGGTGACCTTAAACGTTTGGTAGGAAAGAAGGAAAAGGAGAGAAGCTAACAAAAATACACTTCAGGAACTTGATATTCAGTTTATAAATATATTCTCACAAGTTACCTTCTGTCCTCCTACTTCCCCACTGACTTCTGATTTAATGATGAAGTACCATCTCCTCAGCAAGATTTCCATGATTAGACAAGTTGGAAAACTAATCTTATTCACTTTACAATGAATACATGTTAACTTTTAGAGTTAAATAATTTGAATGTACTATAGATGACAAAGCTTAAATTCATTTTCTTTTTTGTTTAATTCCACCATACACAGAAATTTAAAACAATGAAGAGCATATCCTCAATAGGGGAATAAATTATGATATTTCTCTTCAATTAAGTACCTTAATTAGAATGGTTAAAGGAATGCAATAGATATATTTGTAATATTACGAAGGATCAAAAAGAAACTGTGAAAATGTGTAATATTACAGAGTAAGATATGTACAGCTTGGCCCTATATGTTGCAAAAGTAAGCAATAATAACTCTGTGTAATGTTTGCAAATGTATAGATAACTAAGTGCTTTCAAAAGCCTAGAAGGATATACAACAAATTGTTAAAAATGATTACCACTAGGGAGAGGAGTGGGATTTTTACTCCATATATTTATACTAATTATATAATATTTGTCAATACCTGAGTAATTTTTAGAAATAGGAAATCTAATTCTTAACCACTATACATTGTACAAGGTATTTTATACACATGATCTCATTTCAAAATTCTTAATGAGCTCTGAAGTTGTTATTAAACTGAGGCACACAGAAATTAATAAATGGCAGTCTAAATTTGAACACAGGGCTCTCTAAAGAGAACTCTTGGAGTGTTCCTTTCCTTACACTATAAAGCCTCACCAAAAAAAATTTTTAAAAATGCTTTACCGAGAAGAGTTAAGAGTCCTTAATTCTTGCTTTCATTTTCTGCCTTAAACAGTAGACTGCTCCAAAATATGTATATGTATATATACTCACATATATACTTCTACTTACTTAATGACTCCTATTATTAGAGTTAATTTGAGCCTTCAAGATTTTAATTGCATGTTCTCTATGGAAGAGAGTAAGCTGGGTAAGAAATATGTTAAATATAAAGTATGAACTGGCAAATATGAATAACACAATTTTATAAAAAGGAAGTAAAATTTGCCTATTTAACTTATCCAAATAAGATGTGAAAAGGCCATTCCACCATTCCCATTTTATTTTTAATAAAAAGGTATTAAGTTCTTCCAGTGACCTTTAGAGAAGGAGCATGGCCCATAAAATCTATTTAAGGATATTAAATCCAGTTGATGTTTCATGTGTTGACCTTATGAATACCAATCACTCAATTAGCTATTTCATTTTCTCCTCTTATTTATAGTCCAGTAGAGTACCTTGCCATAATGTATTATGATTTTGTATGATTTCTGTGAGGTCAAAGTCACATTCCAACAATTCTACTCTTCCAGAAAGTTTTTAGAACTCCTTCTGAGAAAAACAAAATTGCATTCAGAAGTAGAAAAAGTTATTTAGTGTTCTAAATCATGATTGTTTTATTCACTACATTAACTCTGGTGCCAATAGGGCTGGCACACAGTGAGTGCTTAACAAATATTTATTTAACAAATAAAATTACCATCCTCTAATGTCTGAACATTTCCAAAAGTTCCTAAGAACCAGCTGCAACGGATAAGGTGATTAGTCAAGGCAGATGAAGTAATACTCTCATTAATAAGTAAACTGTGACCATAAAGTAATTCAACTTATTCTCTTCTATTCATATATCCTATTCTGTTCTTCTATTGCTTATATAAAGGGATATGAGTAAAATCACAAAAGGAGATGATTAAAAAATGATTTGAGCAATGGCAACATCACTAGAATATACACATGTAGCCTTATAAGTGGATTCTTTTATAAAGAATAATAGTAATCTGCACATACAAGATTTTGCAAGAGAAACTAAAGGCCATTATTTCATACTTATATTATAGGTGAATGACTCAAATTCCAAACTTCTAAGATTTAAATGATAGTCTTAGTTCACTATTAACTGAATTACATGGAAAGAAAAAGAACTTTACTATAAAGCATCCTCAATCTTTATAAGAACTATTTAATTTTATTATGTCTTCTGTTATTGTAGTGATAAAACTGTGATGAAGGCATTTTGCTGTCCTATTTTATTCCACAGAAATAACGCTTTCAAATCATTTGGCACTTTGAAAAAATGGACTTGAACCATTTCCATTTATCATTTACACTTTGATGATGCCTATTCTATATTCTTGTCTTGACAAAATTCAACAGTGCATTAAATATGAATGGTATTACTACTAATTAAAAATTGTCCTGATATATTGTAGAGTTGATATGATTAGAGGAAGTCTTGAATATTAATATTTTGAAAAATCACTGTAAGCTATGAATTAGCAAAATAGTTTAGGTTCACTTGCACTAGTATAAGCTGACCATAAATTAAAATGCTCATAAACAGAATAAAAGTAGAAATACTTCTGAAAGACAGTATAAAATTTGTAAGTCTATCAATCAAGTTTCTGTTTCTGTATTAAAATCTTGAGGTAATCAGTCAATTTAAAAGGAGGAAAGGTTTATTTTGGCTTGCAGTTTCAGAGAATTCAATCAATGTACACTTGACCGTGTTGCTTTGGGCCTGTGCTGGCACAGGACATAATAGAAAGGACACATAGCTAAGGAAGGGCCTGTTCACCTCCTGATGGGCAGGAAGCAAAGACTGAGGAAGATACCAGTGTCTAAATGTTCACTTCCAGGGCACGTTCCTAATGACCCAACTTCCTTCTACTAGGCTCTACCTCCCAAAGGTTGTATCTCCAAATAGCACCACAGGCTGGTGACCAAGCCTGTAATACATGGGCCTTTGAGGGAAATTCTAGATCCAAACTATAGGTAACTAATAGCTAGCTAATTTTCCTCCCCTCTAAATAAAGTGAAGTAGAACACAGACCAAACAAAGCAGGGCAGAGATGGTGTTCATCTTTCCTAGACTCTACTTCTATTTAACCTTTAGTCTTTAGCAATTTGTTCCAATGCTGTGCTGAAGGTCTATTATAAGGAACTACCTTTTTCAAAGACCCACCTACCACACAATCATTAGCTGTTCAAGCTTTCTTCTATAGAACTTGTCGTGCCTTTTACAAGCCAATTTTCACTTTCAGGTGAATAAGATTATTCTAAGGTTCAATCAAGTAAAGGAGAGGTCACTGGGCCCACTCCCTACTCTGGAACCCAGAATATCAACAAACTCCTTGAGGACGATTGTCTTAATACCTAATAGGCTATGGAAAGAACATCGCGCGAGTTTTGAAAAGAGAAAAAAAACTGGGCTACAATCACAGCTGAATCATTTTGTAACTTTTAGGACCCTGGGCTCTATCTGAGCTAGGCTTTCTCAACTGAAAAGTGGGGGAAAATCATATAACCTCACAGGGTAGGTGTTAAAGTTAAAATAAAACTTTTATTTAAAACAGGGTACATATTAAATACTAACTGTCCTTCCTTCCCTACCTTAAACTCTGCCATCTCTCACACTCAGGACAGGACTAGGCACAAAATAGGAAATCAAGAACTCTTGATTAATTAGCTTTGTCAAGTTAACATCAGAGTCTTTTGTACAATGGAGGGATGGATAGCCCACACAGTGATTCTTAAATCAGCAAATCAAACAACTGGTAATTTTTAAGAAAGAGAAAAGGATAATCGAGTGGAATAAATGTGATATTAAAGCAGCCTAGCTTGGTACAGGAGCTATAACCACTTTGTCTAAAAACACTCACAGAAGAAGCATGACTTAGTGTGGAAGAGGGAGAAAAGTTCCATTAAATATGACCCTGTACTACACAGGAGTGATGCTAATGCATCTTCAAGCAAAAATTTTATAACCAAAATGAATGATTTCTGAAGAATGACTATTCAGAGCTAACCTTAATTTCTCTAACAAGTCACTAAAATCCTCCAAATCTAGCTACAGCCAACAGTCAACAGAAAAGCATGGTATCTCTGCAAGAGACAAAGCAAACTCAATAATTTCGGAGTGAAATAAAGTCTCTCATTAAGAAGTGCAGAATGACTGAAACATCACATGTTACCCTAAGAACATGCAAAATTTTTGTTTTAATGTCTCACTTAAATTTTTTTTAAATATTTATTTGCTTTAGTTGTACACAATGCGTTTATTTGTATGTGGTGCTGAGGATCGAACCCAGGGTGAGTGCATGCTAGGCGAGCACTCTACCGCTGAGCCACAACCCCAGCCCTAAATTTTTTTTAAATTATTAAATAAATAAAAGTTTAAGGAGATGGAAATGTAACTAGTCTGCTGTGACCATTACACATTGTATAATGAAGATATTAAAATGTAAATTAATCTACTTTTTAATACATACATTTAAAATTAGAGAACTAGAATACTAAACTTGACATTTTTAAAGTTCTAATTCATCACACAATACACTATCTAATTTGGCTTAAAATGTTTCATGTCTCTTCTGTGTGTAGCTTAACTCTGCCATATTTTTATGGACTATTAGTTTTTTATGCAATATAAAAGTGCAAGAATGTTATTCCGGGTGAACACTGAAGCTAGTAAAATTTTGCTTTACTTTAATTTGCATTATAATTTAGTTATGGGGATTTTATCATAGCAAAAAATTAAAAAGAAAACTAGAGTCATGACAATGAATATTTAAGGTATTCAGCTTACACTATTGCAAATGACACTAAACTACTTCTATAACATGAAACTATAATGAAAATCACTCTTGAACTTGTGTTTTGTGGCTGATTTGAAGACTACTTGCTGCTGCTTATACTTTTCAAAGAAAATTGCCATCTACCCTCATTTTTATGTTCATTATATAAGATTGGTAAATCTTCTCTTACAGAGGGGAAAAAGTCTTCCGAAAGCAGTACTGACTGGCATCATTTTGTTTTAAATAAGCTACATGAAATATAAAAGAAGCTAAAAGGAATCCTACCCACCTCCACTACCAAAAGCTCCCCCGCCTCCAAAGATCTTCAAGCAATCAGCACTTCAGTTTCTCAAAGGAATACTTGTGGAAAAAGAAATTGGACTGTGGGGGATGAGGATCACCTTAACTTCTAGTGCTGACCAATTATGCCTCTCATTTTCAGTCAATTGGCTAGGCAACTCCTTGAATATGGAGGTAAGACATTACATTTCACAGACCCTCCATTTGAAAAGGGAACTGCATGGTCTTCTGGACATAGAAGGGATCGCCAAATGTAATTACTATAATCATGGGCATGTGTGATGAAGAGACAGGAAAAAGATGTGATGTACATTTACATCATATTCAACTTATGTTATTCATGTACAGCAATGGTCTAAAACATAGATGCCCTAAACTGGGTTCAGTTAGATAAAAGGATGTGAGCCATGTAAATATTAATCAGGGCCTGGAATAGCCCACAAACCATCAGAAGCAGAGAGCCATTTCGGTGGGCACTGGCTGCAAGAAACATTCAAGTTGCAATTAGTAACTGTGGGGTTCTGCCCAATGGGAAAAGGGATGCAGATAATGACATATTTATCCACAGACTAAGTTCAAGATTGGGGACATGAAACACTTTAGAGCCTAAGATCCAAAGTGTAAATTACAAGACAGAGAGGAGATGAGGATATTACAAAGGACTGCTGCTCAACATATACAGTGCTATACATAGACTTTTACTCCTTAGTGGGCAAGCCAACCATAAGTAATAAAGGTTTGCCTGGGAGCTTGTGAGGATTGCAGATTCTCAGGTCCTCTCCTAGAATCTGCATTTTAAGGTGATCCAGGGCTCTACTAAGGTAATATTTCTTCTATCTGATAAAAAAAAAATGAGAGCTGTGAGGGGAGGAAAGAGAAAAGAATAAAAGGTGTTAAAGAAGTTGAAGATCAAAATCAAATAACAGCTTAGTTTTTTTTGTTTGTTTGTTTTTGTACCAGGGATTGAACTCCGGGGCCCTCGACCTCTGGGCCACATCCCCAGCCCTTTTTTTCTGGGCCACATCCCCAGCCCTTTTTTGTATTTTATTAGAGACTGGGTCTCACTGAGTTGCTAAGTGCCTCACCATTGCTGAGGCTGGCTATGAACTCATGATCTTCCTGCCTCAGCCTCACATGTGCTGGGATTACAGGCGTGCACCACCATACCCGGCTACCAGCTTAGTTTTATAAGAACAATACAACTGTAAAATCCCAAGTAAGTCAGACCACAACCAACCAGAACAGCTTGTTCATCAAAACTTGCTTCTAGAGGCTGGAGTTGTGGCTCAGCGGCAGAGCGCTCGCCTCGCACGTGCGCAGCCCGGGTTCGATCCTCAGCACCACATAAACATAAATGCTTTGCACTGTGTACAACTAAAGCAAATAAATAAATATTTTTTAAAAAAAACTTGCTTTTAGAACACTGCATCGTTGTACAGACAAATCCAAAGACAAATCATTTCATCAACTCAACGTTGTGCAAACCCTACCAGTTCCACATCTTGCAAAATTTGCCATAAAATCACCCAGCCTAGGCTATAAAACCCTAACTGTATACTCTCCCCTGACTCTCCTGACAGTCAAAAATTATTGTCATAATATTTTAAAGCAGAAATGAATCTAACAAGCATCTGGTCTAAGCCCCTTGTTTTATCAAAGAAATCCACAATTTGCTGAATAATTCAGAGCTGGGTAAAAGCAGAACCAACACCAGAAGCAAAATCTCCAGATTCCCTATTCATAGGTTTTATATTTTTTAAATTTACATTCATTATTTTGGTCTATTTGTCCTGGACAAAGATATTACTTTATTTCACTATACTTCACCTAAGAATACCACACTTGTGGCAATTATCAATACATATGTCAGACTGAATACAAACATATAAACAGAATTTTAACTTTTTCAAAAAGATAAAGAATAACATAATAAAAACACTATTCTCATCATCATAATTAAAAACAACTAAAATTATTTAAGCACTTACCATTTACAAAGTATTGTGAGAATTTTATATTTATGATTCCATTTGATTTTCATAATAATCCTATCAAATAGATACTACTATTATACCCGTTTTTAAAAAGATTTTAAAAATCCAAGGTTTAGTGACTTATCCAAGGTCACACTGCTAGCAAGTGAAAACAGCTAAGACTTAAACATTGAAATATGTTTTGTTTCAGTAAAGCAAAATAAATGAATATAGTCATTATTTTAGGTTTTCTCTTGAAAGTTTCATTTCTTATTTTAAAAATAATACAGATTCACCGCAATATATAACCTGTTTCCATGGGAACATTTAAATCATAAATATTGCTCTAATGACAGTTTTTTCCAAAATACCAAGTGGTTTTCTAGGCAATTTTGGTATTGATCACTATACTATCTATGTCAGTCCGGAAAATAAGCTATTTCAGTTGCCACATTACTTGATACACCTATCCATTTACATAGGTTTCAGTTCCTTTTATTTCCATTTCAATAACTATTAGCTTAAGACAACTGCAATGCACAAAAAAGCTCTATTTTATAAGTAAATATAATAATTACTAAACTCTAATTTGAAAGGTTTAACATGAAAACTGCTTTTTTTAGTGCATAATTTAGCATTGTTTCAGAATTTTCCAAAATAAATTTTATGTCATATTTCATTTTGAAAAAAATTTGAACTTACTCTGAAGGAGCCCTAATTAGGAAGGGCTGTTGTAGCTAGCTGGAAGCCATAAGTTCCACCTGATATGTATGTGACGCACCTGTAGGCACCCGCAAACCTGAAGGTATATAACCGGGTGAAAGCGGTCCGAGTTAGGAGAACGGAGAATTCAGTCAGCCGGGCAGTCACTCGGTCGGTCAGAAGAATCAGAGCGGCCAGAACGTAGGCAGAGCGGTTACAGAAGAGAAACCAGATAGAAGAAGTAATGACTGGCCAGAGTTAGGCCGAGGCTCCAGAGGACTGGTCAGAGTAAGGCCGAGGCTCCCGAGGAAGACAGAAGACAGAAGACAGAAGAAGGAAGAAAGAAGAGAGAAGAAAGAAGCTCTAGTCTTTCTCTAAGCTAAGCTCTATCTTTCTTTACTCTACTCTAAGCTAAGAAGAAAAGCTAAGCTCTATCTTTCTTTACTCTAAGCTACTCTACTCTAAGCTAAGAAGAAAAATCTTTCTTTCCCTCTCTAAGCTCTAAGAAAGTAGAAGTAAAAGTAGTAAAAGCTTAACTCTGCCTCCGAGAGTTTTCATCCCGGGTTACGGTACCAGGCAGCTTACATTACTCTAGATGGCAAGATTTAGGATGCTAATTTTCTCACACTTCATTTAAAAGTATATAATATCACTTTTCCATTAACAGATTCCTGATAATTTAAATACCAAATTCAAATTCTTCAGTATCTGTAAAGTCTTTGGGATAGACAAGGCCTACTAAACAGTGTTGACCTTCTCTGAGTGAAAGAATAATCATGCTACCCATGACATACACTTTGATAACAATGTGGATGAATAATCTATGTGATTCTCCCTGCATGGAAAGCAAAACCCAATACATGGTGACTATTCAAGATTTTTAAGCAAAGGGCAAAAGTCAACAGAACCATGCATTTTGACCATGGAAATGCTGTCCACAGTTTAAGAGAGAGGTCAAGAGTACTTTCACCAAGTCATAAAGTTATTATACACTTTAGTCATTATTTTGCATAATATCTTATATTTGTTTCTTGAACCTTAATTCTGAACCTTTTTCTCCAATTAGGAGAAATATTTTTTCACTAAAAATATGTTCTTATTCAAAAACTTCAGGAAAATAAATTCACCAAATAAAAAATTAAAATGATTAGACAACAGATCAGGAAATTTCATTCTATACAAACTACATTAATTCATATAGCATGATTCCTTAATTCATTGAACTTTCATGCTTATTCATCTTTGAGTCCCTTACACCAAGCCTTATATCAGGCACTATTAACACAAAACTGTAACAGACCTAAACTCTGACCTGAAGGATTTCATGGCCTAGTAAAGGAGACAAATATATAGTTATCCAATAGCAATGCACTGACATCAGAGGTAAAAGGAGCATGTATGAAGTGCCATGGGAACTGGTAGAGCAATTAATTGAAACCTAAAATGCAGAGAAGGAGGTTGTCAAAACATATGTAAAGACAAGAGATCACTGGAGCAGAATAACAGATTATGAAGTATGCTGAATTTACAGAGAAAGGCTACTTAATACATAGGGAATGTCATGATAAAGATGCAGAAGCCAGAAAGAATGATCTGGGAGCTGCAGGCAGATTAATAATGCTGCAGCAGAGAATCTAAGTAGGAGACGAAGCTGGAAAGAGATCCAGAAGTCTAACAATGGGAGATGTTGAATAACAGATTTTAGGTGTGCATTTTATCCTTTAGATAATGGAGAGCCGATGGGGTGTCATATAATCCAAACTTTAAAAAAAGATTAAGTCTGTACTAGTAAAGGACTGTCAGAAAGGTGGGTGAGCCCTAGGCAGAAGAGTCCAATTTTGGTCAATATAATAATTTTCAGCACTGATCTAAGACAGTAACTGCAGGGATGCAGAAGGGAAGAAATAGTCAAGAAATATTTTAAATGTATAATAAAAAGGAAAGGCTTAAATTTGGTCTAGACTTAGGTACAAATGTCAATATCATACAGTAAAATAGAGCAGGAGGAAAAGTCCACTGATAAATTCTAATGTTCATTTTTTTTATTCCTTCAAATTGTAATAATTAACTTTACATCTGGATAGGACTTTTTTATCCTTGAGGTCACTGAGCAGATGATTATCATCAAAGCTACAAATCTATTGAGAACTGGGATTAAGTGGGTATAACAAATTAATTGGGCTTCATTGTGCATTTCCATGAAAACAAGATAACATAACCAAACAAGAGGATCTCTGAACTGATATAAACAACACATAAAAACTCATATAAAGATTTTACAAAGCAAAGATAATTACCCCACAAATAAATTTATAAATTTAAAAAACAAAAGATCTTTTTAAAATATGTCTATATTAAAAATATTTAGCATGGAAACTCCCTTGATACCAGCAGACCACTCAAAAGCTGTTTAACACAAATGAAAGTCAAATTAACATACATATGTAAGCAGTATTTTTAAAGGTTTTTAATTTAATTTCAATTTTTTTCATTTGAATGGAAAAAATTCCCATCAAAGCAGGAAAAACACAATAGACGTGATTAATGTTCTCTATCAGTACTTACCACAATACCAAATAAAATTATGTTTGGATAAGACAGTTAAATAACTTTTTAAAATACATTTTTAAATGTTATTTGAAAACATGAAAGTTTGCTGAGTTCAGATAAAGGCCAGCCAGTGGAGCAAGGCTCTATTTCCTAAACATGGCAAAGCCTTATGATGTGTGACATCTTCCTTATGACAAGTGAGCAAGGCTCTTGTCTGATAAAATAGGGAAGGAAAGCAAGGCATCTTTCCCTCTTCTAAGGAATGATGTAACACAAATATGGCGCTGTTGTGGCTAATTTTATCTGTCTATATTTCTACAGCTTTATTTTCTATATGGCCACTAGGGCTTACATTAGCTATTAAGCCTGAAACTAACCACACTAAATTATTCTGTGGAATCTGGGCCAGGAGCTCAATAGCATATTGTTAATCATACTAGTAGAACAGGTTTTATAATTAGACATTAGGTTTGTAAGTAATGATTAAACTTGTGGCTCTTGCTATGCCCCATAGTTCAAACTTTTAAGTTATAGTTATAAGGTTTTTTGTGATTGATAAGGACTTCTTTATTTTAAATAAGTTTAGGATATTAGTTTAAGATATAAGTTTTCCATGGTAGAGACCCCTTAGATCTGACACTTGATCAAGGAAAAAATACCTGTTAGCTTAACTTTTGAAAATAACTATACTTCCTTCTTTCTAGTTCAAAACAAAGTTATTATAGGAAACAATAGTAAGTTGAGTTCAGTTAAGGTTTAGCTATGATATATTAGGGCAATCAAGCTGTGGGACATTGTGAGTGATCTTAAGGGGTTATAAAAATAGGTTTAGGTAAAAACATGCTTTGTACTGCTATACGATTGTTCTTGACATTTAAGATTGATCAATGTATGCTTTTCTTACATCTTTGGAAAAGTTTAATCAGTAATAATATGTACTTAGAAAAATATCCTGCTTCCCTCAGAATGTATAACTCTGAAATTCTTTAATGTAACTTCAAAAGTTGTAATGTAAAAGACTGTGCTCTCTGGGCTATAAAAACTTGGGTAAGAAAAGTAAAGTTAGAGTTAAGCTTCCGAACCTGTGTGCTGCATGGTTTTCTCTCATCGCTTTGCCGCCTTGCCGGAGCTGGCCTCCAGCAATGATGAACAATGCATTTTCTCCAGAGTTCCAAGTTTCTCACTACATATTTCCAGATGAGCCCACTTAATCAAATATTTAGCACCAAACTAGTCAGAGTCTAACAGTGCTAGGTTTGGGAATCATTTGGCCATAGGATGCTCTACAATTCAACATGTTTAATATATATTATTTTTGCTTAAGAAAGAAGGAAATAGTAAGGTCACCTACATCAAGAATGCAAGATCTATTAGCAAAAATCTGATTAACTGTTGGAAGAAAATAAAAATGTAATAAGAATACAAGAGAAAGGCAGAGACTAATAGAGACAGAATATTACTTGAAATGTGCCAAAATTTTCATCTTGAAAATGTATCAGTAAATATTTACATTACAACACTTAAATTGGGGATAGTGACATATGCCCTATAATCCCAGCTACTCAGGAAGCTAAAGCATAGAATCGAAAGTTCAAGGGCAACCTTGGGCAACTTGCAAGACCCTATCTCAAAAAATAAACAAAAAGGGCTGAGGTAGAGCACTTGCCAGATCCTGGACTCAATCCCATTACCTCAAAACAAAAATACAAACAAAAAAAATTTAAATAAATCAAATGTCACAGTAAATTTAGAGGTCTAGTTTCTTTTTTTTATTCAATGTTGTTATATATATAACAGTAGCATGCTTTACAATTCATAATACATATAATGAGCACTTTTTATATCACTGTTAGTGTATGAAGTGTATTCATATAATTCATGTTTTCAAACATGGATTTAGGGTAATGATATCCCTCTCATTCTACCATCTTTTTTTTTTTTCTTGCCCTTCATTTTTGAAGAGTCAGAATTTCACAAATGCCATTTATTTGCACAGATGAAAATTCATAAAGGGAACATGGAAGACAGAGGAAATTTTTTAAAAGATGAGAATAAGATCATCCTAATCAGATGACATTAAAAATTTAGATGTAAATTATAAAAAAAGAAAAATTGCCCTCTAAGCTCAAAACCCTGTGGAAAAAACAAGTTTCCCAGATGGGCGTGGTGGCACATGCCTATAATCCCAGCACTTGGGAGGCTGAGGCAGGAGGATCACGAGTACAATGCCAGCCTCAGCAATGGTGAGGCACTTAGCAACCCAGTCTCTAAATAAAATACAAAAAAGGGCTGGGGATATGGCCCAGTGGTTGAGTACCCCTGAGTTCAATCCCCAGTACCAAAAAAAAAAAAAACAAAAAAACAAGTTTTCCTAGTGAGGCCACAAGGACTCAATTTTCTTGACATACTGATGATTAAATAATGTGAACCAATCATCAGTTATTTACAACTAAACTTAAAAGTTCATGTAACCATATTTTAAAAATTGAAATGTATAGAAAATTGTCTACTAATTTAACTGTTGGAAGAAAACAAATGCAGTAAGTATATAAGTAAAGCACGTGATAGAAATATGTTTTCAAAACATACCAGGAAGCTAAAATATATATGATAAAGGACTATCTAAGTCTCAACTGTTCCAACCCAGAATCTGTGCCTGTCTTTCCCAGTTCCCATTCACATCTTTACCAACAAGACTTGATCTATAATCCAAATAATAGCATGAATGTTCATCCCCATGATCAGAGCCTATATATTTGCAAACTTCAGTTATGAGTCAATAAAACTTGGATCTCTTTTCTTTCCTTTCCCCCCCCTCACTTCTTCCCTCTCCTTTTCCTTTCCTTCCTTTTCTTTGGGAGGGAGGGAGGGATTGCAGGGGTTGGAGGGGTGTACTGAGAATTAAGTCCAGAGCCTCATGCTTCCTTGGTAACTTCTGTGTCATTGAAACACATCTCCAGCCCAAACAGTTGATTTTTTAAATGGCCAGAAAGGAGAGCCATATAAATGGTATAAGGTTCCTGACAATAGAGTGAAACAAAAACTTGTTAAAATTTTATATGTAAAAATCCTAAAGAAAATACCTGAAAATTGAATTAAACAGCACATTATAAAGATCAAGTTGGCTTCACTCCAGGGATGTGAAGATGGTTGGTTCCACATACACAAATAATAAATGCAATATAGCACATAATAGGACCATGGATAAAAGTCATGTGATCATCTCAATAAACAAATGAACCCTTTGATAAAATTCAACATTTCTTCATGATAAAAGCTCTGAATAAATTAGGCCTTGAAGGATCATGCTTCAACACAATATAAGTATATATTACAAACCCATAGCCAATACCATATTGAATGGGTAAAGACCAAAAACATTTCCTACAAGATCAGGAATAAAAAGAAGGGTATATATTCTCACTGCTCTCATAATGCAGCAATAGAGATATTAGCCAGAACACTTAGGCAAGAGAAAGAAGTAAAGGCATACAAATAGAAAAGGAGGAAGTTGGTCTGGGGATGTGGCTCAGTGGTACAGTTGATAAACCAGCCTAATTCCATCTTAAGACTGGGAGCCATCCTGTCAAAAAGTTATGAAAAGCCCATTTCAGTTTTCTATGAAATGCTAGGATTCTTATTTGGCTTGAGCTTATTGTCTGGCATTCATTCCCAGGCCTTGAGCTTGCTCAGGCCTGGCTTTCCTTGACCAGATAACAACTCTCTCTCTCTCAAACTAACGGTGCCTCATAAACTTTTGATGTGGGGTTTGACTATTACTCCCCTTTTTTCTTGGAATGCAATGCCATCTAGATATTAGTTTGCTACTTGCTTTGAATTACACATGTCTGACCTTGTTAGCTGTAAGTTCCCAAGATTTTCTGTAACTCTTTGAACTATAAAAACCTTGTCTTCCCGGAGAGCGGGGCTGACCCCAAGCCCAGTGTTTGGGAGGGGCAGCCCTGGCCAGCTCTCTTTATATGTATACAATATAAGCTTGCTTTAATCTAAAATTGGAGTTGGTGGTCTTTTCTTTGCGTCTTGGATCAACACAGTGCTTGCCTGCAATGCATGAGGCCCAATCACCTGCAGGGCATTAAAACAAACAACAACAAAAGAAGGCAGTCAAATCATCCCTGTTTGCATATATTATTCTACACATGGGAGAAACCTAAAAAATTCAATCAGAAGACTCTTGGAATCTTTGACTCTGTAAAGTAGCAAGATACAAAATCAACATACACACACACACACACACACACACACACCCCAATAATGATCTATATACCAATAATGATCCCCTGAGAAGAAATAAGGAAAGAAATCTAATTTACAATAGCCACTTAAGAAAATAAAATACCTAGAAATAAAACTAAGGATGTGAAAAATCTCTAAAATGAAAATTACAAATGCTTAAGAAATTGAAGAAGATACTAAAAAGGTGGAAAGATCACCCATGTTCATGAATTGACAGAATTAATATTACTAAAATGGCCATGCTACCCAAAGCAATCCACTGATTCAATGCATTCTCCCTCAAAATAACAATGGCATTCCTCAAAGAACTAGAAAAAAAATAATCCTAAAATTCACATGGAAACAAAAGACCCCAAAGAGCCAAAACAATCATGAGCAAAAAGAGTAAAGCTGAAGGCATCACAATCTGAGATTTCAAGACATATTACAAAGCCACAGTAACCAAAACAACATGGTGTTGACATAAAAAGAGACACACAGACCTAAAGGACAGAATAGAGGTACCAGAAATAAATCCCTCTATCTTATCTTCAGGCAACTGATTCTCCATGAAGAATGGGATGCCAGTAAGTTAAAAAGCTTCTGCACGACAAAGGAAACAATTAAATGTATAAAAAGAGAGCCCACAGAAGGGGAATAAATTTGTGCCATTCCGGGAGAGGATCAATAATCAGAATATATAAAAAACTCAAAAACACACACACACACACACACACACAAAAAAAAAAAAAAGCCTAAAGAAATCAATTCATAAATGGGCAAATAAAAAAGAAAAAGAGCCGGGACTGTGGCGCACGCCTATAATCCCAGCACTTGGGAGACTGAGGCAGGAGGATCGCCAGCCTCAGCAATGGGAGGCACTTAGCAACTCAGTGAGACCCTGTCTCTATTAAAATACAAAAAAGGGCTGGGGATGTGGCCCAGTGGTCGAGTGCCCCTGAGTTCAATCCCCGGTACCAAAAAAAAAAAAAAAAGAAAAAGAAAAAAGAAAGAAATAGGCAATTCTCCAGAGAAGATATATAAATAGCCAACAAATACATGACAAAATGTCCAACAATTTTAGTAATCTGGGAAATGCAAATTGAAACTACATTGAGATTTCATCTCTCTCCACTTAGAATTACCAGTACAAATAATAATAAATGCTGGTAAGTATGTAAGTAAAAAGGAATCCTTATATACTGTTGGTGGGACTATAAGTTACTTCAACCAGTATGTAAATCAGTATGGAAGTTCCTCAAAAAACTAGGTTTGAAACCACTATATGACTACCTCTATCATTCCTAGGTACTTATCCAGAGGAACTAACATTAGCATTTTATAGAAATACATGCATACCCATGTAGCAGCATAATTCTCAATAGCCAAATTATGGAACCAGTCTAGGTGTCCATCTATATATGAAATCAACCAGTCTCAGATAGTCAAGGGTTGTATGTTTTCTCTCATATGTTAAAGCTAGAGGGAAAAAAATAAGAGAAAAAGGTCTCTCATAAAAATAGAAGGGACAGAACTGGGTTTGTAGCTCAGTGGTAGAGTGTGCCTAGCATGTGTGAGGAACTGGGTTCATTTCTCAGCACCACATATAAATAAATAAAGGTCCATCAGCAAATAAAAAAAATATGTAGAAAAGAATAATACTTGACAGTCACTTAAAATAAAAGAAGGGACACCATTCAAGTAGAGGAAGGAAATTAGAGAGAGTGGGGAGGTGAAGGTAAAGGAAAGAATTGGTGAATGAAATTGACCAAATTATGTTGTATACAGGTACAAATATATCACAAGGAATCCTATTCTTCTGTATAATTAAAATACACCAATAAAAAATTTTTAAAAATACAGTATGGGCAGGGATTACTGCAATTATAGAAAAATAACTAAGATTTTACAGAAAACCTTCTTAGGTTAAATGGTCTGCATTCTAAAAGTTTTGTTATAAATGGCAAATAGAATCGTGCATAACCAATGTCACATTTTCTGAATCCAGACTAATGAAACACTGTCAATATCTGCAACTTCATTATGCCATTCATTATCAAAGATGGACTGAGTATCACCATATGCCAGCACTGTGCACTGTGTTACATGTTCAGCATAAATACATTTAAGAAATGGTTTCTGTCATAAGGCTGCTCCCTGCCTTCTCACCACCTTTAATCCATTTTTTACATAGTAGCCAGAGAA
The DNA here is from genome assembly GCA_025594165.1 of Tamias sibiricus. Lineage (NCBI taxonomy): Eukaryota > Metazoa > Chordata > Mammalia > Rodentia > Sciuridae > Tamias > Tamias sibiricus. The sequence continues at coordinate 37,775,242 of CM046672.1, forward strand.
TTTTCATAAATATTAATCAGATCACTTAAACTCTATTACTTGACTTTTTCAGTGCCATTTTCTTCCACTTATAATAAAATCCAAATATTATCAAGGTTCCCAAGGTCCTGCTCTTTACAGTCCCTCCTCTCTTACCCATTCTTTGCCCATAATAGTTGTTTATAGGATGTCTCAACATCCTAGCCTAAAACGCTCATCTCCTCTTCTCCCTTCACTCATATTTCCTCCTTCAGATGAAATGTCATTTGCAGAGAGACCTTCCTTGAAGTTCCCCACCCAATCCTGCAAGAAATAGGAAGTTGTTGAGTAGTGTTAATTGAAGAAATAACAGGGTCAGTTCTTCATTTTAGAAAGAAACAGGCAGCAACTTGTAGGATGTATCATTAACTAGGGAGGTGGTCCAGTGGGAAGTAATGATTATAGGTAGGAAAAAAATGGAAGAATCCAGGGCAGAAAGAGGCTGCATGTTTACAAAAATACTAGTCTTTGATGGAGCAAGATGGTTGACTAGAGGTACTAGAGTACACTTCTCTCCACAAAGAAGACCAAAACAAGTGAACAACTACTATTCCTCTAGAGGGTTTGAGGTGGAGAGCCAGAGTTCCATAGGGATATCCTGGAGATGTCAAGGAGCAGGGAGACTCACACTGGCCTTACAAACAAAACCACATACATCTCATCTCTCCAGGTGAGAGGGAACAAAGAGAGAATTTTCACTGTGGGGAAAAGTAAGCAGGAAGCCCCCCAGAAATCCATAGTAATGTCAGAGAAATTCTGAAGTATTTGCTGTTGGTGAAGCCCATTGCCTTCACAGGCCAAGACCAGTCTGGGGAACTGCCAGGGAATGCACACCACTACATTTACCCAGGGAAAAAACCCCAGCCCATGTTATGCCCTCCACCACTTAGGTTCCTGCTGAACAACTTAATCTTTAAAGTAGGCCCATCCCATGATCAGGTAAAGCAGCAGGGCAGCTATTCCAAACCAATCAGCTGCCAAAGCCTTCCTGGTCTTACAAACCAACACAGTGGCCACACCAACCCACTAAGTAACCATAATGAAGATGTCAGGTAGTCCTGCCCACCCTACTATGGACACTGGAGGTTGCCTGGTGGCCCCTTCCACCCTATACAACTAGCCCTGGCCTCACAAAACAGTCATGTGTCTGCGCTTGGTCCCAAGAAGCAGCCTGGCAATCTACCCTGAGTAACTTCACCCACCATTGCCTTAGAAGGCAGGCACCATCCTGCAGCTACAAAAAAGAATGAAATCCTGTCAATTGTAGTAACATGGATGGATCTGGAGGACATTATGTTAAGTGAAATAACTTAGGCACAGAGAGATAGTGCATGTCTTATATGTAGAAGCTTAAAAAAGATGATTTCATAGAAACAGAAAAAAATAGTAGTCACTAGATGCTACAAAGAGTAGATGGTAGAAGACTAGATGGAGATAGGAAAATTGGTTCCAAAATATAGTTAGAAAGGAGAAATAAATTCTAATGTTCTACAGCACCGTAGGGTGACTATAGTTTGTAACAACTTATTATATATTTTACAAAGAAAGAGACAAGATGTACAATATTTTCAACTTACAATGAGTTTATGAGGGTATCATAAATTGAGGAGCACCTGTATTGAAAATATTCTATGACATCAGAGAGATCCAGTAACCCTAGCTAATCTGAAATGAATGAGAAAACAGTGAACATGACCAAGATCAAGTAGTAATCACTGCCATTTATTTATGGAGTACAGGGCATGATGAAAGATGAAGAGAGGAAGGGCAGGAGTGGTTAGAAGCACGGGCTCTTCCAGAGTTTGTATCCTAGCTCTACTACTCATGTTAAGGGAGCTACATTACTCGTCCATGTGCTGATTTTTTTAAATCAAAAGAGGACAGTGGTATTATCTACAGCACAGAATTATTGTGAGATTTAAATGTAAAACACTTCAAATATTATTTGTCACATATTAAGTACTCGATAAAATTAAAATGGTTGCCACAGCTGTTATCAACATAACAATCACTTTTGCTATTATTAGTACTAGGAGCACTACCACCAGGTACTTCATAGACATTATTTCATCTTCACAAAAGAACTACATGTTATTTTGCAATTTATAATGAGGAAAATCAGGTACAAAAGCAGTTAAACTTTTTTGTAAATATCAGTACTGGTACTTGAGCCCAGTGGTCTAAAGTCTACCTAGTAATCACCTTGTGACACTGTCTTTCAAAAGGGGCAGTAGGAACTCAGGCATGATAATAGGAACTTCTGATTTACTGAACATTTATTATGTTTCAAGAACTCTTCTGTCCTTTAGGGATAGAGCAATGAACAAAAATGATGATGTCTCTGCTCCCTTACAGCTTGTATTCTAGTGAATGGAGATGGACAGAAAATTTAAGAAAGAAAAAAATATCAAATAGCAAGACGTATACTGCAGAGATATATCTGGACATCACTTAGATTGGGTGGATAAGATAGACCTTTCCGAGAACCTAAAAGACAAAAGAAGGAATAAGTTATCCAAATGGCAGAAGAGAAAACTTAACCAGACAGAGGAAATAACTACTACAAAGAGCTAAAAGGAAAATAAGATTGTGAATTAAAGATCCAAAGCAAGCTAGCATGGCTGAGAAGCAGCTGAAGTGAAAAGAATTAGGCAAAGAGTTAGGTCACTTGGGGCTCTGCCATTTAAGGGAAAGGATTATGGATTTTATGCTAAGAAGGTAAGATTTTAAACAAGAAAATGACATGATCTGACTTAAAATTTTTAGGAGCCTTCTTACTTCTGGGTTTAAGAATAGATTGTAATGAGGCAAAAATTTACGGAGACAGGAAAACAAGATATTTTAGTAGTATAGACCAGACATGAGAGTGGCCTGGACTAGGAAGGTTGGAGAAAATGGAAAGATTTGGTACACATTTTAGAGATGAAGTTGAAAAGATTTACAGATGAACTGAACAAATCAGGTGCAGAAAAGAGAGAAATAATTCTTACATATTTATTTTGAGCAGCTGGAAAAAATAATGGTTTAGTTTAACAAGACAGAAAACATTTAATAAGAAACACGGTTGGGAAAGGAATAGAAAATAAAGAGTTTTGTTTTGGCCAGGTTACATTTGAGATACTCAGCATATGCCCATTTGGAAATGCTCAGTGGGCACCTGGATCTGAATCAGGAATTCTGGCCAGTTCTTCTCTTTCTCTGATTGCACAGAAGACTGAAGGAAAAAACAGCAAGAGGAAAATAGCTTTTAGAATACACAATGTATTTGGTATCAATCTAAAACAGTGAGACAGGCTGTTGTGCTCTTCATGTAACCATTTCACTTATGAAATCTGAAGTATCATCTTTGCTGAGCATAATGATACAGAAAGAGAAAGCTTTAAGGTCAATGCAATTCATGCCAAGGGAGTTAAACGATATCATATGGCTTCCATTTCCTAAATCTTATAAGATTACAGGGCAAGACCTAGTAAGAAGAAATCAGAGGTCCCAGTAGGATAAAATTTATAAGTACTTCTGAAAATTCCACCCTACATGAAGGGAGCTCATTACATACCCCATATAAGACAAAAAATATCTTCTGACTATATATAAAATAACAACTGCTCTACTTGCTACCTAACAGGAGTTTCTAGAGAAATTGTCAGAAACAATGTTTTTAGAGTCATAATGATTGACAAAAACGAAATGGACTCAGAATAAGATGGGATGATCCATTCGATAACAAAGCTCTATCAATATTAGATTCTGGGTAACCTGATTCAAGCTAATTATAATTTAGCAAGACAGATTTTCTTAATCAAATGGCTAACTGAAGAGTAGATCTCAAAATGAGAAAGAGATAAGTAACCATGTCTATGTGTAATACCTTACTCTTCAAACAAACAAAAAAAGCAATGTTGTAAAAGACATAGTTTTAAGAATGAAAAAAACTAAAATGTATTGAGTAATTACTAAATATCAAGTGCTTTGCATTTAATATTTAATATCTTCTTTAATCCTCACAATAATCTCTCCAGGTAGGTTTTATTATCCACATTTTTATAGAGGATAATAAAGTGAATGGAGACTCCAAAGATGTAAAGTAACTTGCTCAAGATCAAACAGGTAGTAAACAGCAGAGCCAGAAACCACATACTCTTTCATTAGGGCTATAACCCATAGGATTCCAGGAGTCTCAAACCTGTTTTCAAGACATAAAAATCTTTTTGATTAGCTGACTATCAAATTAGGCTGAAAACATGTTATATCAATGGCTAAAAAGAATGGTATCAGACTTTTAAAATAAAAAGTTGAGTTTTGCTCAGAATATACAATAAAACTTTGCTAGATAGTAATATATCCATTTAACCAAATTAATAAAACTAATCAAACTACCCAAAGAATAAAATGGAGAAAAAAAATAAAGTCATACAGAAACCAGCTTATCAGATATTGATAAAATCAGAGAGCCAAGATACAGAAAAGGTGATGATTCATTTCACAAAGGAATAATTTCTTAAATTATTTTCTCATAAATGGCCAAAGAAAAAATACCAATCTGTTTCATTTCTCATCAGACTATGGTATAATCACTATTCCAAATAATTGAACTGCAAAGCCAAGGTGATTGCTACAGCTGACCAACTCAGTTAAACTAATATACTGTATACTGTAGTAGCCACTGGAGAAATGGAAGCAATCTGAGGTATTGGACACTACATTCCTTCCCTAATAATTATTTAATTTCTTTTGGCTGTTGCATTTCTTTATGAATTCATTGTCTTCACATTTTTTTCAAATGTTCTTTATTTTTTGCCCAAGGTTCTTTTTTTTTTTTTTTTTTAAATATTTATTTATTTATTTTAGTTGTACACAATGCCTTTATTTGTACGTGGTGCTGAGGATCGAACCCGGGCCTCGCACGTGCTAGGCGAGCGCTCTACCACTGAGCCACAACCCCAGCCCTGCCCAAGGTTCTTTAGAGAAAAACTGGATATCAAGATCTCTCTTTCATTTTAATCAGTCAAAATAAAGTACATTCAACCACTACATATACTGACACATTAGCAGTCAGAGCATAATTCATATATGCACACATGGAAATAAAAATGCAGGATTCACACTAAATTCAATAAAGAGTAGAAACAGGCAGGCATGGTGGCGGCACACCTATAATCCCAGCAGCTCTGAGGCTGAGACAGGAAGATTGCAAGTTCAAAGCCAGCCTCAGCAAAAGTGCGGTGCTAAGCAATTCAGTGAGACCCTGTCTCTGATCAAATACAAAACAGGGCTGGGGATCTGGCTCAGTGGTCCAGTGCTCCTGAGTTCAATTCCTGGTACCCGAAAAAGAAGAAAGGAAAAAGAGTAGAAACATATCCAGAAAGAATAAAGAAGGTTAAAATACATAAAATAATCAGCTACATTAGAAAATAATTTTCCAAAATCATGATTCTCTCATTATTGGCAATCTCAGGTAGTCTCTAGCTAAAAGTATCGGTAAAAAGCTCAGCTGTGAACTCAGAATATACTTTAAAATGCTTATTAGGGCACTGGAACTGTGGCTCAATGGTAGAGTGCTTGCTTAGCATGTGTAAGGCACTGGGTTAGCTCCTCAGAACCACATAAAAAAAATAAACAAAATAAAGGTATTGTGTCCATCTACAACTAAAAAAGAAATTTTAAAAAAATGCTTATTAGATGAAAACAAGCAATAAAATAATCTCCTATGATTATAATGTCCAAGGTACTACAATAGGGAAAAGCAAATCATTTCCAATATAAATGCAGTATTTCTAAATAAGTAAATAAATTATACATCTAAACACTTTATGTAATTATTAACAGATAAAAGTTTTAAGTATTTAATTATAGCTTTACTATTTTAATGATTCTTTAACATGGATTATAACACGTTTGCTATTTTCTATTTTATTTCTTGGTGCACTCAATTTAAATTTCATAAGATGGTACTAGAAAAGTTTCTTCTACACTGCCTTCAAACACTCTATGTAATGTCGAAGTATAATTCTTGATTATTGAAATTTTAAGGACTATTGATGTATAAAAGCATATCTTTAGCATTCTATGTACCCTGTACTGCTGAATGACTTTGCTAATGCTGAAAACCTAACTCTTAGAGGGAAAGCCAAGATGGAAAACAGCCAGGTGCTTAAAAAGAAAAGAGCCTTTAGAGATACAATTCCTCCTGTTCAAAGATAAAGTAAGAAATCAATTAACATTGAAATAATTTTTATTCATTTAGCAAAATGACAAGGATAATTTTTGTTCCTTAAATATAAAGTTATTTTTTTCTCCTGATTCCACATTTTCCTCCCTCCTAAAACAGGAAGGGAAATATAAATGGAAGCAAAGGAGTGAAATGCTTCTGAATGGCTATGGTAAAGCCAAAAACAAAAGAGTTTTCAATCTTTTGTGGGGCTTCATCTCACATTTACCTGATAACCAGTACTAAGATTTGAACGTTCTCATTAAGACTCATTAGAAACAAAGCAGTCTCTTTCCAAAGACTTCTCCCAGAGTGTTACAACCTGTTTTAGGTTTTGAAAGGCCTAAGATGTATCACAAACTACAGAAAAAGGCCCTAAAGACTTCAGTCTTCACTTCAGCTATGTGGCCACTTAAAACCTGTTTCTTCTTCAGTAAAGTAAGATCTACTATGTCCAAAGGACTAGGTAGGTTCCTAATCAGAATCCATTCGTGTTCACTCCTGGGGCCATAAATTACCTTGAAATTGTTTTCAAAATCCTATCCACTTATCTGAGAAGCTGATTCTGCAGCTTTCAATCAGCTCTCAAAGGTGGACATCAGCACAACACTCTAAGGAGCCACTGTACCAACCTCAAGCCATTACACCAAGAAACCATGGGATGGAGTGCAAAGCATAGTTCTGAAACATAATACTCTCAGGACAAATCATTTCCTGTCTGTGAAAAGATCCGTGAAATAAAAATACCTACTTCATAGGGAGTTGATAATGAGTAGATACATGGGATGTTGATTCAAAATGTCTGATTTATGAAAGTTGCTTCCATTATATAAGAAGACAAAAAGTCATTTAAGAAGCTATACTATGTACCCATTTGACTATTGAGGTTCCCAGGCACTAAGGAACTGCCCTTCAACAAACATCTGGCCAAGTGTCAGGGCAGGGCTTCCACTCTGCCCTTCTCAATCCCCACACCACAAAACCACAACAGGCCACATTCAAAATGCAATGCTAACATGAGCCTAACCCTAGCTGAAATGGTGCTTAGGTTTGGGCCCACCAAAGAGGAAATAAAACAAAAATGATATATGGTGACATCAACATCAACAAAGGTATTTAAAATTACCAAGTGACCCTTTGGGGGTGCACACACTTACCAGACCTTAAGAAAGCTGGTGGAGAAGAGGCGACTGCACCAGGTGAGTTGGCCATTTCAAATTGTTGACTCTAATCATAAGCGTCGCAGGCTACACTACAGCAATTTTAAAACTGTTTAGTGAAGGTTAGAAGCAATCAGCATTAGATTAATTAAAAGCAGTTTGTGAGCAGTTATTAACAAGATGCAGTGTGCAACAAAAGGCAATAATTGAGGATCATTATATAATTTTATTTTCTCTTTTATGACTTGAAAATTTTATTTCCTTTGTTTGATAAATTACATTTGCTTATAAGGATGAGGCAGGAAAAATAACATTTACTTATGACACATTACTTAAAAGTAGCATGCTTTATTGTGCAGTAAAAGTAATTATGCTACTATGTAACAATGCTTAGAACTCTGTAGAGCAGTCTACACCAGAAGCAGGTTAGTTCAACTTTCAAACTAAACTATTTATATATTCTTCTAAAAGTCACTATCAAGTTGATTGTTTTTAACAACCCAAGAAGTAAGTGATTCACTCAAGAAGTTTTATCATCTATACTTCATACAGTTAGAAGAATATGAAACTTAAAACAGATAATTTGGAGGACTAGCTTCAACTGTTTTCTTTTAACTACAATGATGTAAATGTGTAGGAACATCCAAATTAATACTATCCACTTAACTACTTTCTACATGAAACTGGATTTAAGTAACTGCATTCAACAAGTTATATAAAACAATTTTCTTCTCACTTAAAAGAAAAATAAGGTTTTCAAAGCTTATTGTTATGACATGCATTTAAGAGCAAACAAAGTATAGACTAAAGAAGAAAATAGACTCTATGTGCTTATTAAAAGAAAAGAAAAATGCTGCAAAAATAAATGTTGCTTAATTTCCTGTAAGAAAACTCTGATTATTCTTTGTCCAGACATAACCAATTCAATAACACTTCTTATAGCACAGATAACCACATTGTTAACAGCCAACTAAGTATTTCTATATGACATTTAAAAAAAAAAACAAAACACGTAAGGAAACATGAAACAAAAATACTTTATAGACTATTTCAAGTAACTGTACTGACTCTAAAATGTACTGTGGACTCCTTTTCTAAAAATTCTCCCATACCTTGTGAGTTTTCCTATAAACCTAAGTAAATAAATGTACAACTTTAACATTTAAAAATAATTGGCAACAAAGATGATTGATGAAATAAAACACTTTCTATATGTTTAAAAAAAAAGAGTACACAACAGATAACTAAGAACTTCATTAAGTGAGCAAAGTTCAAAACAACAGAAGGAAAAATAAAACAAAAACAGGGAAACCCTGTTTAATATTAATGCAAATGCAGATCTAATTTTTCTAGGCAATATCTTTCCCATCCCCAATAATGATACATAGTTTCTCAATCTTTTAAAACAGAAGGTCCTTAATGGAAGACTTGTCATTCCACCAACTCTCCAGCTCATTTTTTGATCAAGATTATGTCTAGTCATTGAGAAATTTGGGAAGTTTCATTTTCAGATCTTGGAGAAGCTATCTGCCACAAGTGCTAATTTAAAGTCGTGACTTTGCAATTTGAACAAGTCAGTTCAGGACACTTGCACTTTTGGCATCCTCTGACCTGTACAGCCTTGGGCTTGGGAACCATGAGAGGAAACTACAGGTCCTAAGGCCACTAGTCCAGGGAAGGGGTTCACTTCATTCTGGGCCCTAAGTATGCTCAATATGATCTACTTTTGGCCCCAGCCACTGAATCCATCAATATCTGTCACATAGATAACTGGCTACAGCCTAAAACTAATGGGAGTGTAAAAGGGAAGTATGAAATAAGGCAATGAGCAGTCGCCGCCTTTCTAGGGTCAGATCAAAAATTGAAGCTCTTTGACTTTTGCGGATGGAACACAGGGAAGCCACCCTGCCTTTCCCAGTTTTGTGCCGCCGCCTGATTTCTAAGGGCAAGACTCCACGAGAAGTCGGACGGCCGCTACTTTCTGAGGGGAAACACTCACGGAATACATTTGGAGAGACACAAACACATCGGAGTTTGGGACCGCCACTTTTTGTTTTGTTTTGTTTTTGGCTGGGGGCCGGGGGGGGGGGGTGTACATAAGAAGCAAAGGCAGGGCCGCCCACTTTCTAAGGAAAAATACACATCGCACAGGTTCATTCCCGCGACCCCCACCTCCCCCTCGCCCAAGGTGCTTAAGGGGAGGCGCCACCCACTGTGCCGGGGTAGGGGGCGGCGCCCCAGCCAGCCAAACCTGAGCGCTTGGCCCGAGCTCTTCGCTCCAAGACCTTCCAGCTCACGTCGGCCATGAGTCCCGCCGCCCCCGCCATCGTGCAGCGGCCACTGAATTGGCCAAAGCCCTGGGGTACGCCTGTCAGCACCACCCGCCCGGCACCGCCCCCCACCCCCTCCGCGCGACACTGTCGAGAGGCGCGCCGGCCGGAAGTGAGCGTGAGGGCGAGCTTCACCCCAGCTCCACGCTTCCCTATCGTCAGAGGGGCAGCCCTTGTTGCGAGAAGGAGGGGAGAGCCGACCGCGGCTCTTACGCGCCTCTGGGCTGCGTGCTTTCTGTCTTGGTCGGCCGCGCGGTGCTTTGCGGCTGCCGTCAAGCGCGGCGCTGGGCTGGCGGGAGGGGGCCGAGGGGCTGCCATGGCGGCGGCGGGCCGGCTGCCGAGCTCCTGGGCGCTGCTGGCGCCGCTCCTTGCGGGGCTCGCGCTGCTGGGAGTCGGGCCGGTCCCGGTACGAGCGCTGCACAACGTCACGGCCGAACTCTTTGGGGCCGAGGCCTGGGGCACCCTGGCGGCCTTCGGGGACCTCAACTCCGACAAGCAGACGGACCTCTTCGTGCTGCGGGAAAGTCAGTGCTTGCCGGGCCCTCCCTCTGTCCGCTGTCCGTGTGCCCTCCCGGTGTTCTCCACATCCCTTGTTCCCATGGCCGGTCCTCTTGCATTACCCAGTCCTTTTCTCCCAGCCCTGTGGCCCTTCCTTTATCTCCAGCATCCTTGACAGCTTGTCCTTTTTCTCCATTTATTCAACCCCGGGTTCTGTCCCGGCCACTCCACGTTTTGACCTGCCCCTCAAAGCCCTGGCAACACCCATTTTTTTTTTTCTAAGAAGCCGGTGGCCTTCACCCACGCACCCCTTCCTCCCCGTGGAATCACCCGCCTCTCAGACTCTTCCCTGATTCCCAAGAGTCTTTGTAGCTGGCCTCTCCATTTGTTCCCAAGGCCTCTTCATTTTCTTCTGCTTTACTTCAGAGGATACCCTTTGATGAACAGAAGATGCAACTTGACAGTTTCTTCTCATAGAGGACTTATGTTTGCCTACCCATGTACCCAATTCCCCCCTCTTATGTCAGGGCTACTGTAACCTCTTAAGGCCCCAAACTCCCTTACACAAACGTTGTGCAAGGACCACTAATAAACATAGCGCCTTATTGGGAAAGTGTTCACAAACTACAAACTCTTCTCCCTCATGAACTGCCTCGTCATTAGTGCACAACTGACCTTTCTCATTACCATCGCCACCCTAATCTTCCAAATCTGATTTTTTTTGCCAACTTTGTGGTTCTTGGAAGTTATTTACTTTAACTATCACAAAGACCTTTTTGAAAAAATCTTGATGCTGACAGTGGGCATTAGAGGGGATCTTAACATTCTTGAGTACCTAAAAAAGCAGGTATTGCATAAAGTCAAGACCATAATGGAAGTGAAGAGCTAATACAGAGCCTGACTGACAGGATCCTGACCTCTGGTGGGCTCTGGATATTTTTCCTATCTTTGAATGACTCCCCATATTATAAGAAGTGTTTATGCTGCCAAACGTGTAGCTACTTCATCAAACCTTGGTAGATGGCTTATCTCTTTTAAGACTGTTTTAAAAGTCTATCTCATTGAGTACTAATTGAATTCCAAGAATGCATCAACCTGGGAGATAATTCTATAGGAGCCAGAGCAGAAGTGTCTTGGAGGATTCAGTTTTTGCTGCTTAAATGTTTAATTATGTCCATGTTGTCAGATATCTACAACAATAGTTAGAGTTCTGTGATGAGCTAAATGGCATTTTAAAGGGACAACATGGATGGGCTTGGGGAGCACAAGGATTCACACATAGTATGGTATAATATAGGGTTTTTTTTGTTGTTGTTGTTGTTGTTTTGTTTTTGCTGTGAATTAAATCCAAGGTCTCACACATGTTACAGAATAATACAGTTTTAAGGCATGTTCTTTTATGTTTTTGTTTTTTTTTTTAAGTCAGCCCATCTGACCCTTGGCAGAATCCACTGACTTTGGTTTGTCTTGATCCAACTATGTTTTCCTTCCTCTGCTTCTCTGAAAATTAAACTTATGATATACTGTTAGGCCCCCATTCCATTAGATTAATAGGACTATCTTTGAGAGGGTACATGAATTGGAATGAAGTAAAAGTTTTCTTGTTAACAACAGTACCCAGAAAGTTTATAACCATTGAATGAATATTTTACCAGGAAACATTTTTCTAACATCATATATTTGCTTCTTTTAGAAAATGATTTAATCGTCTTTTTGGCAGACCAGAATGCACCCTATTTTAAACCCAAAGTAAAGGTATCCTTCAAGTAAGTACAAAAAGTATATATATATATATATATATATTTTTTTTTTAAAACATTATTCATTAGCGAAATATTTGATATACAATAGCTGGTTGGGTTGTTTATAAACTCATTCTTAGCTGTGATGTTGTGACACAAAACTACTAGTTAAAAGGTATGAGTAATAAGTAATTTGTCAGGAAAGATAATGAAAGTACCAAAGTTTAAAATAATTTCCTCTTTAAAAATAAGGGGTATAGCTCAGTTGGTAGAGTGCTTGCTAGGCATTCACAGGGCTCTAGGATCAATCCCCAGCACCACCAAAAAAAAAAAGATTTTTGGGCTGGAGTTGTGGCTCAGTGGTAGAGTGCTTGCCCTCGCATGTGTGAGGCACTGGGTTCGATCTTCAGCACCACATAAAAACAAACAAAGGTATTTAAAAATAAATAAAATAAGAAGAAAGAAATTTTAGCAGACTGAGATCTGTACCTATGTGAACACCCTTCATTCCCTTGCAGTCTAAATCTAACAGGTTTCTTGAATATGTTAAACATTGTTTCTCATCCAGAGCATGCCTATGGGAGTAGATTACTTATATGAGGCTCCTCAGGTTAACATTGTTTTGCATGGGGAACAGGGAATGTAATTTGCAGATCAATGACTTCTGTCCTGACTTCTTAACTGACTAATAAATGGTTAGTTATTAAGGTTGATTCTGAAGGAATTCAGATCAATCTTTTGAAATTATCTGAATTTTTAGAAAGTGTCTAATCTTATTTTTCTTTTTCTTTTTTTTTTTAAATATTTTTATTTATTTGCTTTAGTTGTACACAATGCGTTTTTTTATTCAATGCGTTTTATTTGTACGTGGTGCTGAGGATTGAACCCGGGTCGCCCACGTGCTAGGCGAGTGCTCTACCGCTGAGCCACAATCCCAGCCCTTATTTTTCTTTTTCATGGTTGGCATTGCATGAAACAGTGTCACCCATCACGAATGGTAGTGAGCCAACACAATTTTGAAACTTTAGGAAATGAGGAATTTTGAATTTAAGGGGAAAGAGATGGCTCTGTGAAGGCCAAAGTAGCACCTTCAGAGAGTCAGAGAATTCTAGGTTGACTATAATATGAGTAAATTTAGGTGAGGATGTTCAAGTTTAGGGACACTGCCTTTAAAGGAATTATATTGTTATATTTTGTGAATGTATAATTATGTAAAACAAATACCATCATTATATACAGCTATAATGCACCAATAAAAATATGGAATAGGGGGAAAAGTATATCTGTTTGAAAAAAAAAAAAGCATATTTTAGTCTCTACTGCTTTCTTCCAATTAAAAAAAATTGTGGGCTGGGGTTGTGACTCAGTGCTAGAGCACTTGCCTAGCATGTGTGAGGCACTGGGGTTGATTCTCAGCACCACATATAAAGAAATAAAATAAAGATGTTGTGTCTATCTACAGTATAAGAAATATTTTTTAAAAAATAGTAAGAATTTTTTAAGAAAGAGAAAGAGATAGTAGTAAAAACAGCATGTTACGAAGAGGTGGTAAAAAAAAATTTGCCTGACAGAACAGGATGGTACACTTCAGAGAGTCATAGTCTAGGAAACTGAAATCAGAGCAGAATAGTAGCTATCATAAATAGCATACAGTTTGAACTTAGTTCCATGAAGAGAATCTTAGCTTCCTGGGTTCTTTTAAAATCTAGTCCTATTGTTTCTCCTGTTCCTTCAAATGCCACTTGTATATTTTGGGAGCTATTAGAGTCTCTTCTTTATCCCTTTGGCTTTAATGTCTTGGTGATGTTTTTAGATAAGCTTGTTTTTCATTTGCTTTGTTGGACATAGGTGGGCCCCTGTCATTCATTCAGAAATTCATATCAGTTGGTTATTGGTTTGCTCAATTCATCCTTGTCCTTTATCTTATCTGGGTTTTTTTGTTTGTTTTTACTTTGGTTATCCTGGTTTTTGTTTGTTTTGTTTTTGGAGAGAGATTCTATACTTTATCTTATAAGACTTCCATTAAAGATTTTTATGTTAGTTGTCATATTTTTTATTTCCAAGGTTTTCTTTCTTCTCTTTCTGTTGTTTTCCCTTAGTGTGATGTTTTGTTTTGTTTTGTTTTGTTTTGTTTTGTTTTGTTTTGATAATATACTTTCTTCTCTGGTTTCAACTGTAATTTTGAAGTTTTCTTCCGTTCTCTCCATTAGCCCTGTTTTCTTCAAGTTGCTATTTGTTTTAGCTTTCTTTAATATTCATACTCTATTCATCTTTGATTAAGTCACTAAAGAGCTAATTGAAAACTCTTTGCTTGATGGGACTTCTATACTCTATTTTTCCCTTTATATATATTCCTCTTTGGCAGGCATTCCAGGAATGGAGGTAGGACAGTAGTGGCCAAACTGTTTTTGTTTGTTTGTTTGTTTGTTTGGTTTTGTTTGTGGACTTTCTGTTAACTCCTGTTTTTAACTTAAGACCAAAACCTTACCTTCTGCTGTTACTTAAATCCTTAATGTCTGAAACTTTCCAGAAATAAACCTATTGGTTCTCACCTTGGTGACTGAGAGGGAGAAGGGTATGCATTTAAAAAATAATTATCTATTGTCTAATTGGAAGTTTATTGTCTTGGTATTTGCTCAAAGTAGAATTAAATATAAATTGAATTTAAGCCCTATTTTTTTTTTTCATTAAATCACTCAGACAACATTATGAGAAGACTCCATGATGTTAAGTGTTCAAGGTTAATATAAATAGTTTTAGAATTATTTTATTAGAAATATAAAATTAGATATATATGTTTGGATAGTGAATTGTCAGATTTTATAAAAATTTGTTTTCCCTTGTGAATTCACACTAGCTTTCAAAAATAAAATCCTTGGGGCCAGGGTTGTGGCTCATTGGTAGAGCGCTTGCCTAGCATGCATGAAGCACTGGGTTAGATCCCGGCACCACATACCACATAAAAATAGAAACAAACAAAATAAAGGTATTGTGTCCATCTACATACACACACACACACACACACACACACACACACACACATATGTGTGTGTGTGTATACACGTATATATAATAAAATCCTTAATTTTTATTTTAAGATTTGCATCTACATTAAAATCCAAATTAAATGTCTTATCAAAAAAATTTTAATATTTATTTGTTTTAGTTGTACGCAATGCCTTTTGTTGTTTTTACGTGGTGCTGAGGATTGAACCCGGGCCGCGCATGTGCTAGGCGAGCACTCTAACACTGAACCACAACCTCAGCCCCCCAAAATCTTAATTGATAAGTCACACTGATATTCTTTGTTGCTTTAGCAGTTATGCTCCTCCATTTATTACAAACACTATCCAAATGGCAATATTTTTGATAAAAGGACTAAATAAAATGACTGTATTAGCCAATGTTTAAATATAAACAGGTTTTCTCATGACATGTTTCAGATCTATCTTGTTTTGTAGGACTGCTCTGCATTCATTCTCAGTTCTTGTAGAACAGAAGTCTACATACAGAAGGAGTGATAATATATTAAAAAAGAGAATAAGATTAATCAGTTATGTGATATTTTCAATTAGGCATTAAAAATATTTTGTACGGTAGAAATATAAAGATTTCCTTTTCTGTTATAACTTCTCTGATATTTTAAAATGTTTATTTCTTTTAGGAATCACAGTGCATTGATAACAAGTGTAGTTCCTGGGGATTATGATGGTGATTCACAAATGGATGTCCTTCTAACATATTTTCCCCAAAATCATGCCAACAATGAATTAGGAGCTGTTATCATCTGGGGACAAAATCAAACATTAGGTGAATGTGTTTTAAGAGTTTTTAATATTTATCATTGGAAAGATGTGGAAAAATATGCCTGGTAGTCTTAGGAAAATATAACAAAAATATTCTGATATCAGTTCAAAATGTTTTTCTTGGGTTTTAATAATAATAACTTTTTAAAAAGTTCTAATTATTTTTTTTCAACTTAGAAGCAACCTAGGGTCAATT
The DNA here is from genome assembly GCA_025594165.1 of Tamias sibiricus. Classification (NCBI taxonomy): domain Eukaryota; kingdom Metazoa; phylum Chordata; class Mammalia; order Rodentia; family Sciuridae; genus Tamias; species Tamias sibiricus. Next base: position 37,791,200 of record CM046672.1, read on the forward strand.
TCAAAGAACAAAATGCATTCTTGTTAGTTTAAAGAAGCAAGATTTATCAAAGGGTTTTAATGGTTTTAATTTATGAGATTATTGAGATAGCTAAAGAAGAACTCTGGGTTAAACACTCAGGAACAGTTTCAGTGCCATCAAGGAAGCTATTATCAGAAGTGGCCATTTGCAAAACACCTGCAATGATTTTTGTCAGCAAAGTGGATGTGACATATGACCTCTTAAAACTTTCAAATTAGTGAGCAGACACAGAGATAGAAATAGCAGAAGCATAGCTTTTGCTTCCCTATGCCTTTTAAACTCACAGTGTATATGATTGGCAAGGCTTAACTTAATTCACTATCTTAGATGCAAGAATATCTAGGAAGTACTGTTTTTGGTTTCTAATCTCCCCAGTAAAGGAAAGTGCAAAAAAGTTGAAGTAGCGATTGAGAGTATCCACCCATGAACCTTCAAGTCTTATCTGAAAAGCAAATAATGATAGACAACTTTGTTCATGGAGCCCAATTTCAAATAAGGCAAATGTAGTTGTGTTCTGTCACATTTGGAACTATAGACAATAATCTCAATGTTTTATATTCATTTAGTCATAACTATGAAGTATTTAAAGAAGTACTGTGTGCAAAACATTGCTTGTCAATGAGCATGGATACAGCAGATTTGGATAGTGTTGCATATATTGGCTTCTGTGCACCAAAACCTTGTTCATTGTCAGCTACTTTAACTCTAAATTGTATATAAAGGAGAATTGACTAACAGAGTGTTAGAAGCAGAATCTTAAACGGAACTCATCATGCTGGTTTTTTCCTATAAGATGAACTCTCAATAATATTCTATCCTGAAATTAGATTTATAATGTGTCATTAATGATGACAGTTGGAATGAATTAGAAACAAATCTTGCTAAGAATGAAAGAATAATTTTTCCTAACTGTAGGTATCAAAAATAATATAAAACTGCTCACTAATTTACATGTATTCTCTCTTTATAGATCCTAACAATATGACCATACTCAATAGGACTTTTCAAGATCAGCCACTAATTATGGAGTAAGTATGTACTCTGCTTCCCTGGGAATAGTTTTAAACTTACAGATATAATCTTTTATGTCAGAAGCTACTTTGCTAAGTAGTATTGATATTAAATTGGTATCTTAGAGCTAATAAAGGCCTATAGTATTGATTGTACACTGTTGGTTTGCCATTATGGAGGAGAGAAAATTGAGGTTTATTACTTTGAAAAAAGAAAGATCTGTGTTTTTCTAGCTTCATATGTATCCATGATGGACCCATGTTAGTAGTCATGTCATTACTTAAAGAAATAAGAAGCCAGGCGTGGTGGTGCATACCTATAATCCCAGCACTTGGGAGGCTGAGGCAGGAGGATCGCAAGTTCAAAGCCAGCCTCGGCAATGGCGAGGCCCTTAGCAACTAAGTGAGACCCTGTCTCTAAATAAAATACAAAAAAGGGCTGGGGATGTGGCCCAGTGGTCAAGTGCCCCTGAGTTCAATCCCCAGTACCAAAAAAAGAAAAGAACTAAGAGAGCAGATTTTAATTAAAATTGTTCATGCCCCTGATTGACAGAAATGAAGAATGTAGGATTTCCTCTAGAAATATAGAAAGATTCTTACATTAAGTAGAAATTTTGTCCCTTTTAACTTTTACAAAGTGTTATCATGTTTGTCCTCAAAATAGACTCAAGTACCAGGGTAATTTATTCCAAAATTTTGACAGGGTATTTTGGTAATAAGGTAGCAATCATTCATGGAGCTAAAGCTACAAATGGCCACATTCTTCTTCCATTAAGATCTTTCTTACAGTTGTTAAATCCTTTGTCATATATCAGTAGGTCAGTGACCATTTGACTGATAAATCCATGGGTTAATCTTCTGATGTGTGCTCACCTTGATTTCTTTCATACTTGTGCATTTTTTCATTGCTTTGATAAAAGTCAACAACCAGTATGGAATTATATCAGCTGGGCATTGTTTTTGAGGAGTTATTGCCTCTAAATCCATCTTGTTTATTTAACAAGTTGGGTCATGGCTCAGAAGTAAGTTTCTAGGAATCTATATTATCTCCTTATCCCTCAGGAATAGGCTAGATTATACAGAGGTTACAGACAATCTCAAAATCTCACAACAAAACTTTATTTTTTGTTCACTCTACAGTGTGTCCACTGTAGGTCAGCAATAGGCTCTGCTGTGACATTGCTCAGAAAGGTAGGCTATCAGAGACCCCACTATCTTTGTAGCTAGAACATCCAAAATGCATGTTCTTACCCTTGTTGTAACATGCTTAGTGAAGGTTAGTGGCAAGTAACAGAGATTAAACAATGGCTTGGAAGTGACATGTGTCACTTATGCTGACATTTTATTGACTACAAGTAGACACTGGTGAACATTGTAATGTCTACCACACCTCCCAGAGTTCTGTTTTGTTTTGTTTTTCCTTCTTTTTTAATAGAATAGCTATTTAATGTTTTATATGTTTTTTGTTTTTTTCAGCTTCAATGGTGATCTAATTCCTGATGTATTTGGTATCACAAATGAATCCAGCCAGCCACAGATACTATTAGGAGGGTGAGTAGATATGAATAAAGCCATATAATTAATTGTATCTGTTGTTGCTGCTGCAGAAATTGTATATCTATATGAACTAATTGCTTTAACAATTGTGGAAAAATCGGCTCATTGGAAATCCATGTTTTGAAAAACTTTTTAAAGACCATGTGGTCAACATATGGGCTTTCTCAAAGAATTCAGACTTATGTAACAGCTTTCTATATAGAACTGGCTTAGTCTTTCTATTCCCCTGCAAATTAGAGATACAAACTTTACAGGTCCCCATTTAAATATTAGTTCATTAGGTGTTTTTAGAAATGGGACAGTTTGATTTACAGTGATTTACGGTGCTCGTGAAATGTGATTTCCAGGCACATCGTTGAGAAAATTATCAAAGTTTAAGGTATTCTGACAAGAAACTGTCCAATTTCCTTTAACTTTCTGAAGGTTTTCAATAAAGAATATAGCATTTCAAGGCTGATCATAGTAAATTTTGAAAGAATTATTATGGATATTGAATGAGAAACTTTCCCTGACATACTTGGCAAAATACTTGAAATTAAGTCCTGCTTTAAAGATGAATTGGAAGCAGATCTTGATGCCTGCATGGCCATGGCTAGGAGGAACTGAGTATAGGTGAGGACAGGTGAAGACACAGGCGTCTCCACTCTGACCATATCACGTTGGAACAGTATAGGAAACTCTGTCTTGTCTTTGCTTTCTTCAAATGTACACATGTGATTGAGAATGTGATGGTGTGTCCGGCCAAGTTCATTTCATGGTAACCACCATTGTAATCAGACATCATTGGAATATTCTTAATGTGCTTTAGTTTGAACCTTAGAAATTAAAACTTGTGAACTGTTTTAATAATTCAAAAAAGTAGCTGGGCACAGTGGCACACGCCTGTAATCCCAGCACTTGGGAGGCTGAGGCAGGAGGATCGCGAGTTCAAAGCCAGCCTCAGCAATGGTGAGGCACTTAGCAACTCAGTGAGACCCTGTCTCTAATAAAATAAAAAAAAGGGCTGGGGATGTGGCCCAGTGGTCGAGTGCCCCTGAGTTCAATCCCCGGTACAAAAAAAAAAAAAAAAAAAAGTAAAATTCTAATATCTTTATGATTTAGAATATCTTGTGATAGTGTGATATTTGTTCTGAATTCTATTTTTACTCTAATACTTCTTCAAAATGCATAGCTTTTAAAACTTATTCTCTTTAAAAACATGTTCGCTTGCACTTTTTATACATTATAGTCCAGTATACTTCAATATACTAGAGGAATATTCTGTTACATTACAATAGCTCTCATTTAAACTTCAGGTACATATTAAATAATAGTTATTAAACTTACTCTGAGAGACAAGTTTCAATCTAAGGTTTGTCTTGATGCTAATTTAAAGAATGAAATTATATGAACTCACAGAAAAGCCTCTATCTCAGGTATATGTGTTTAGTTAAGTAATAGAACATGTGCTTAACATGCACAAGACCAGGGTTTAAGGGTTGAATCCCCTGCACCAAAAACATAAATGAATAAATTCTGTCCATAGCATTGTTAGATTGACAGCATACTAGCAAAAGCTGTATATGTCCTTGTGAAAGCAAGCATCAATATATTACTAAAATAAGATATATACATTTAGCTCATTTATTAGCTTTCTATCACTATGACAAAATACCTGAGAAAATCAACATAAAAGTTGAATGTTTGGGGGCTGTGGTTGTCGTTCAGTGGTAGAGTGCTCACTTAGCACATGTGAGGCCCTTGTTCAATCCTCAGAACCACATAAAAATAAATAAAATAAAGGTATTGTGTCCAACTACAGCTAAAAAATAAATATTAAAAAAGAGGGGTGCAGATTTTATTTTGGCTCACAGCTTCAGAGGTTTCAATCAATTGTCAGTTGGCATTATTGTTTCTGGGTTTGTGTTAAGGTGAGGAGGGAGCATTTGGCAGAGGTCTGTTCACCTCATGGCCACCAAGCTACAGAGTGAAAGAGAGAAAGAGACAAGAGACACACCAGAGCTCAAATATCTCCTTCAAGAACACTCCATGCCAACATTCCTCTAGAAGACCCCACCCTCTGAAGGCAATACCACCCCTAAAGGTGATACCACCTGCTAATAGTGCCTGAGGCTCTTCAACAAATCTTCAGAGAACATTTTACATCTAAGCCATAATAGGCTATACCAGTTTTACAAACAGTAGACATATATGTATAGGTATATAAGTGAAAAAGCCATCAGCATTGACATTTTAAACAACTCAGATGATCTTCATTGTTAGCCCAATATTATTGACCAAGAAGTCTAAACTTGCCTTATTTATTAAGAAACCTAACTTACCTTTTGCAACTTAAATACTGTGCTTTATGGGTATGCCAAAATGAAGAATATCTTCATTAAATTTGATCAGCAATTTAGCATTATGGGAAATTTGTAATGATCTTTAAATAAAGTACTAAATACCGCTATAAGATTAGGCTAGAAAGCCCATGGCTATAACCTGACCTAGTACATAATTGGAAATAGGAGACTACCCACAAATAAAACTTTGCAAATACTTTGGCTGGAATAAAGGTCAATACACTCAGTCTAAGGAGGCAATGGTAATAGGTACAAGGACCTATAAGTAATGAATATAGATAGTGGGGTTCTCTGGCAGGAACAGGAAGGGTGGTGAAGCTACCTTAGTATAGTATGTTAGATACTCAAATGCAAAGCTTTACTTTGAGCCTCTAATTCACTTTATAGTCACTTGAAATCATGTAATAATGTGCCACATTACTTATGTATATCACCTTCCTATTAAGTGTTAGGGCAACTTCTGCAGGGATGAGAGGTTATCATTAATTAGAATTTTATGTAGGGGCTGGGATTGTGGCTCAGCGGCAAAGCGCTCGCCTCGCACGTGCGCGGCCCGGGTTCGATCCTCAGCACCACGTAAACATAAATGCATTGCATTGTGTACAACTAAAGTAAATAAATAAATATTTTTTTAAAAAAAGAATTTTATGTAAAAGGGTATTTAAAACTGATGTTGTGAAAGCATTCAGAATATACTAAAATTAGTATTAAAATGAAAACTCCTGTACCTGTGATTTTGATTAAAGGGAACTATAACTTTCTGTCAAATACTTTTATCATTCATCTTCAAACAATAATGTGATATTGGGTCATTTGCATCTATTATTTAGAAATAATTTGAAAATTACCTTGGGAATTATGGCACAACATAAAACCCAATGATAATTCTTAAGACATCTTTTAATTTTATAGTTCACATTAGTACTCAGAATCTTAACCAAAAGTATGGCTTTGGAGGATTCATGCTTTGTTATGATTCCTCTGGCAACCCCCACCCTTCTCACGTACATACCACTTATGTTTTTTAAGACTGTTGCTAAAAGCAATCTATTAGAATTTCAGAAGTCACATATTTATCAGTATTCCCATGAAAATATGACATCCATTTGCTAACTCTTCTTAAATTTTGCTATTTGTGATGAATTCATTTATTTTTCCAGTATTTGTTACCCAAATATTTTCTTTTAAGTTTTTTGGGTATAGACCAAGGAGTGGAATAGCTGGGTCAAATGGTGGTTCCCCTTCCAGATTTTCCAAGGAATCGCCATACTGTTTTTCATATTGGTTGCACCAATTTGCAGTCCTGCTACCAATGTATGAGTGTACCTTTCCCCCCCACATCCTCACCAACACTTACTGTTGTTTCTATTCTTAATAGCTGCCATTCTGAATGGAGTGAAATGAAATCTTAGAGTAGTTTTAAGTAATTTTGATTTACATTTCTCTAATTGTTAGAGATGTTGAATACTTTTTTATATATTTGTTGATTGCTTGTATATCCTCTTTTGAGAAATGTCTGTTCTGTTCCTTAGCCCATTTATTGATTGGGGTATTTCTTTTTTTGATGTTAACTTTTCTGAGTTCTTTATATATCCTAAAGATTAGTGCAGTAACTGATGTACGTGTGGTAAAAGTTTGGTTCCATTCTGTAGGCTCTCTCTCTCCTCATTGATTGTTTCTTTTGCTGAGAAGAAGCTTTTCAGTTTGAATCCATCTCATTTATTGATTCTTGATTTTATTTTTTGCATTTTACGAGTCTAGTTAAGGAAGTCTGGGCCTAATCCTACTTGAAGAAGATTTGGACTTTTTCCTTTGTTAGGCACAGGGTCAAAATGCATTAAATCTGTATAGTGCTTTTGGTAGTCTGGTCATTTTGACAATATTAATTCTGCTTATCCAAGAACAAGGGGGACCTTTCCATCTACTAAGGTCTTCTTTAATTTCTTGTTTAACGTCTGTAGTTTTCATTGAAGTGGTCTTTCACCTCTTTCATTGAGGTTATTCCTAAGTATTTAATTTTTTTTTTTTTTTTGAGGCTGTTGTAAATGGGGTAGTTTTCCTAGTTTCTCTTTTAGAGGATTTGTCACTAATATATAGGAATGCCTTTGATTTCTGGGTGTTGATTTTATATGCTGCTACTTTGCTAAATTCATTTATTAGTTCTAGAAGTTTTCTGGCAGAATTATTTGGATCCTCTAGGCATAGATCATGTCATCTACAAATAGTGATAGGTTGAGTTCTTCTTTTCCTATCCGTATTCCTTTAATTTCTTTCATTTATCTAATTGCTCTGGCTAGAGTTTCAAGAACGATGTTAAATAGAATTGGTAAAAGAGGGCATCCCTGTCTTGTTCCAGCTTTTACAGGGAATGCTTTCAATTTTTTCCATTTAGAGTGCTGTTGGCCTGGGTCTTAGCATAGATACCTTTACAATGTTGAGATATGTTCCCGTGAACCTTAGTTTGTCTGGTGTTTTGAACATGAAGGGGTGCTGTATTTTGCCGGATGCTTTTTCTGCATGTATTGAGATGATCATATGATTCTTCTAAGTCTATTGATATAATGAATTACATTTATTGATTTTCATATGTTGAACCAACCTTGCATCCCTGTAATGAACCTCACTTGATCTTGGTCCACTATATTTTTAATATGTTTTTGTATTCAATTTGCCAGAATTTTATTGAGAATTTTTACATATGTGTTCATTATGGATATCGATCTGAAGTTTTCTTTCTTTGATGTGCCTTTGTCTGATTTTGGAAACAGGGTGATGTTTGCCTCATAGAATGAGTTTGGAAGTGTTCATTTTTTTCTATTTCACGGAATAATTTGAAGAGTATTGGTATTAGTTCTTCTTTGAAGGTCTTATAGAACTTGGCTGTGTATCCATCTGATCCTGGGCTTTTCCTGGTTGGTAGGCTTCTGATGTCATCTTCTATTTCATTGCTTGAAATTAATCTGTTTAACTTGTGTATATTATCCTGATTCAGTTTGGGCAAAATAATTTTGAATTATCTTCTGTATTTCTGTAGTGTCCATCATGATATTTCGTTTTTCATCATGGATGTTAGTAATTGGAGTTATCTCTGTCCTTCTCCCTCATTAGCATGGCTAAGGGTTTATCAATTTTATTTATTTTTTCAAAGAACCAACTTTTTGTTTTGTCAATTTTTTCAATTGTTTTTTGTTGTTATTATTTAAATTTTGTTGATTTCAGCTCTGATTTTAATTATTTCCTGTTTTCTACTACTTCTGGTGTTTCTTCTTTTTCTAGAACTTTGAGATGTGATGTTAGATAATTTATTTGTTGACTTTTTCTTCTTTTAATTAATGAATTCTATGCAATGAACTTTTCTCTTAGCCTGTCTTCATAGTGTCTAAGGGATTTCAATATGTTGTGTCATTGTTCTCATTTACCTCTAAGAATTTTTTTTGATGTCTCCTGCAACCCATTGTTCATTCAATAGCATATTATTTAGTCTCCAGGTGTTGGAGTAACTTGTATTTTTTATTTTATCATTGATTTCTAATTTCATTCTATTATGATCTGATAGAATGCAGGGTAGTATCTCTACGTTTTTGTATTTGCTAAGAGTTGCTTTGTTGGCATAATATATGGTCTATTTTAGAGAAGGATCCATATGCTGCTGAGAAGAATGTATTCGCTCATTGATGGATGAAATATTCTAGATATGTCTGTTAAGTCTAAGTTATTGATTGTATTATTGAGTTCTTTAGTTTCTTTGTTCTACTTTTGTTTGGAAGATCTATCCAATGTTGCAAGAGGTGTGTTAAAGTCACCCAGGATTATTGTGTTGTGGTCTATTTGACTCTTGAACTTGAGAAGAATTTGTTTGATGAACATACATGCTTCATTGTTTGGGGCATATATATTTTTAATAGTTATGTCTTGTTGAGGTATGGTTCCCTTAAGCAGTATGTAATATCTTTCTTTATCCCTTTGATTAACTTTAGCTGGAAGTCTCCTTTGTTTGATATAAGGATAGAAACCCCTGCTTATTTTTGCAGTCCATGTGAATGGTATGTTTTTTCCCAACCTTTCACCTTCAGTCTGTGGATGTCTTTTCCTATGGGATTAGTCTCTTGAAGGAAGCATATTGTTGGGTCTTTTTTTTGTTCAATCCAATCTGCCAGTTTATGTTTTTTGATTGGTGAGTTTAGGCCATTAACATTCAGGGCAACCCTGAATGAGACAAGATTTGAACTCCCAGACATATTTGTTTATTTTTGATATTTAACTTGACTTAGTTTCTCCTTTGATTTCCTTTAGTGTGATACTTCCCTTTGCTGGTTTTCCTTTAGTGTAATACTTCCCTTTGCTGGTTTTCATTGTTTTTCGTTTCCTTCTCATGGAATATTTTGCCAAGGATGTTCTATAGTGCAGGCTTTCTTGTTGTAAATTCTTTTAACTATTCTTTATTATGGAAGGTTTTTATTTCATCATCAAATCTAAAGCTTAATTTTGCTAGATATAAGATTCTTGTTTGGCATCGATTTTCTTTCATAGCTTGGTATATGTTGTTCCAGGATCTTCTAGCTTTCAGGGTCTGGGTTGAAAAATATGCAGATATTCTAGATATCCATAGATATCCCATGATTTTCTTTCATAGCTTGGTATATGTTGTTCCAGGATCTTCTGGCTTTCAGGGTCTGGGTTGAAAAATCTGCAGATATCCTAATTGGTTTCCCCCTATATGTAACCTGATTCCTTTGTCTTGTGGCTTTTAAAATTCTCTCCTTATTCTGTATGCTAGGCATTTTCATTATAATGTGCCTTGGTGTAGATTTGTTGTGATTTTGTACATTTGGTATCCTGTAAGCCTCTTGTATTTCATTTTCCAATTCATTCTTCATGTTTGGAAATTTTTCTGATATTATTTCATTGAATAGATTGTCACCATCTTTAGTTGGGGCAGCTCCCAGATTGGGACACTGCCTGGGACCTAGAAGCAATATCAAAGTACCTATAGTCCCCACCTCCTTTCTATACCTCGCAGCCAGGACACTGCTTATAGCTACACAGCCTGTCTATAGCTCACAAAGCCTGGTCCTGTACTGCCCTATACAAAACACCTCTCTGAGTCAGGTGCTCAGGCCCCAGAGCACAGCCCACAAGGCCTCCATAGAGAAATGTTCCTGATTGGGAAGTAGAAAGGGAGGGGGTGAGTGAGATATAATTTAGAGACTAAATTAGAGACCAGGAATTGTGAGGTGTACAGGTGATATAAGGAGATAAGACCAGGTGCCCCTTTGGTGGTGCAGACTCCCATCCTGGACTGGCAAGTGCTATACCCCAACCCCAAGAGCTCTGCCCCCCAAGACCAACCCTCCCATCCTAATAATGTTCATCATCCTGAGGGTGGAGATACCAGCAAACAACAGATAGTCCCACCTATTGGATGAGATGGGAAGGAGGAAAGTTGCTGAACTCCAACAAAAACAATCCTTGTATTTTCCTTTGAGTTTTTATCATTTCTCTTTTCTTTTTCTTCTATCTTCTTTCACCCTCATATCACCAGCATTTGTGAAACCAAGTACTGTTTCATGAATTAGACTACTGAGGACTAGGACGTCTGAATAATATATTACAATTGTGTTGTATGTTCTTTTATCTCCTATTTTTACATTTTTTGTTTTTCTTAATTTTTGTTTGTTTTTTATACTCTATTTCTTCCCACTTACTTTTCTCCCCAGAATTACTTTCTCTCTTTTCTCTTGCTACTAATCAACTTCTTTAGATTCCTCTTTTACATGTCCTAAGATCTAATAATTCTATATCCTCACTGCCTACCTCCTTAACACCTCATCCTACACCTCACCCCCAGTTCTCTCTTTGTCCATCATCAGAAACTGTAGACCCTTTTGCAAACCTACTGTTTATATTGTAGATAATAACTGAACTCAACATTTCTGTATATTGTGACAAAACCATAAACATCTTAGTAGCAGCTATTTGGTTTAAGGCTGTATATTGTTTGTACTGGGATCTATTAATATTGTTTTCTCCATTAAAGGACAGTTACTGGAACCCTGCAGGGACACTATAAGCCTCGAGGGTAAAAACTAACACCTTGGACCCATAGCACTAGAAGGGAAGACACACAAACAACATGAAAAATCAAGGGAAGAAAGTGCCCCATACAAACCAAGATACTCAATTATTAGAATTCATGGCCAGCATAGCAGAAGAAATGACAGAGAAGGATTTCAGAATGTACATAATTAAGAGAGTTCCAGCTTGTCCCGCCCACTTCGGAGACACCATCCCTGCTCAGGAAGGCAGGAGAATAAACCCCGGCCTGCAAGAGTTCCAGCTTGTCCAGCCCACCTCGGAAATGCCATCCAGGCTTGGGAAGGCAGGGGACAAGCCCCTGCCTGCAAGAGTTCCAGCTAGGCCCTCCAGCATGCTTTCCCAGCTCTGCCTGCCCACCTTAGAGATGCCATCCCTGCTGTGTACGTGGGAAACAATCCCCAGCCCGCTAGCATTCCCATGAGGCCCTCCTGCAAGCTTTCCAGCTCTGCCCGCCTACAAGCGTTCTAGCTCAGCCCACCTGCTTCCATTCCCTGCTCTGCCCACCCACTCAGGAACCACAGGTATTCTCCACCTCTGCCTACAGGTCAGGGAACAGGCCCCGGGCCCAGGAACAGGGAATGTTACATGGGGATACCTATCTTTTGTTTCTCCTACTAACACCCTGATTCCCATGATTACCCTCTCACTAGTCAAATAGCCTAATACCTCTATCTTCTCACATCCTACCTCACAAACGTTTTAGCCAACCCATAAGTCCCCTCTTCTACCATTAGATACTATGAACCACCCCACAAAAATACTGACTAAATGGTAGAAGATAATTGATCTCATCATTTATGGTTAAAGTGTCAAAATTGTAAATATACAAATAGAAACTAACTGATATATGGCAATGCATTGGGTACTTTGAATGCTGTAATATTGATATTTCCATTAAAAGTAAGGCATCGGATAACCTGTAGGGAAGATATAAGAAACAGTAATACCTCAGACTTACACAGCAAGAGGAGAAAACACATAGATATCATGAGAAAAAAAGGGAGGAAAATGCCCCACACAAACTAAGATACTACAGCAATAGAATCCATAGGAAGCACAGTAGGTGAAATGTTGGAAAAGGAATTCCGAATATACATAATTAAAATGATTTGGGATTTTAAAAAATGGCCTAAGTGAGCAGATGCAGGCAAAAATTGATCTCTCCAACAAAGAGATAAGAGATCAAATACAGGCAACCATCGATCACACCAACAAAGAGATAAGAGAACAAATACAGCTAGCAAAAGATTACTTCAAGAAAGAGAGAGTCTGAGAAAAAAACAAACAGAAATACTTGAAATGAAAGAAATAATAGGCCATTTTAAAAACTCAAAAGATAGTATCAACAATAGATTGGATCACTTGGAAGACAGAACCTCAGACAATGAGGACAAAAATATATAATATTGAAAATAAAGTTGACCACATAGTGAAGACAGTAAGAAACCATGAACAAAATATCCAAGAATTATGGGATATGATCAAAAGACCAAATATAAGATTTATTGGAGTTGAAGAAGGTACAGAGAATCAATCCAAAGGAATGCAAAATCTCTTTAATGAGATAATATCAGAAAATTTCCCAAACAAGAAGAATGAATTTGAAAACCAAATACAAGAAGCATATAGGATGCCAAATGTACAAAATTACAACAGATCTACACCAAGAATTTTAAAGGCCATAAGACAGAAAAATCAGATAAACTATAGAGGAAAACCAATTTGCATTACAGCAGATTTTTCAACCCAGACCCTCAAAGCAAGGAGAGCCTGGAACAACATATACCAGGCTCTAAAAGATAAGGGATGCCAACCAAGAATCTTATATCCAGCAAAATTAAGCTTTACATTTGATGGTGAAATAAAAACCTTCCATGATAAACAACAGCTAAAAGAATTTACAAGAAAGCCGGCACTACAGAACATCCTTGGCAAAATATTCCACGAGGAGGAATTGAAAAACAACAACGAAAACCTTCAAAGGGAAGAACAACAATAAAGGAAAACTAACCATAGGAGAAATCAAGTCAAGCTAAATACCAAAAATAAAATAGATTTAAAATAACTGCTAATACAAATCATATCTCAATAATAACCCTGAACGTTAACGGCCTAAACTCACTGATTAAGAGACGTAGGCTGATAGATTGGATTAAAAAAAAAAGACCCAACAATATGCTGCCTTCAAGAGACACATCTCATTGGAAAAGACGCCCACAGACGGAAAGTGAAAGGATGGGATAAAATATATCACTCACACGGACTATGTAAGCAAGCAGGGGTTTCCATCCTCATATCAAACAAATTAGACTTCAAGCCAAAGGTAATCAAAAGAGATAAGGAAGGGCATTTCATAGTGCTTCAAGGAATCGTACATCAACAAGAAATAACTATCATAAATATATATGCCCCAAATAATGGAGCATCCACATTCATCAAACAAACCCTTCTCAAGTTCAAGAACCAAATAGACCACAACATGATAATTCTAGGTGACTTTAACACACCGCTTTCACCACTGGATAGATCTTCCAAACAAAAGCTAAACAAAGAAACTGTAGAACTCAATAATACAATCAATAGCTTAGATTTAACTGATATATATATATATATATATATATATATATGAGTATGTTACCCATCATCAAGTCAGTACACTTTCTTCTCAGCAGCACATGGATCATTCTCTAAAATAGATCATATTTTATGCCATAAAGCAACTCTAAGCAAATATAAAAAAGTAGAGATACTACCCTGCATACTATCAGATCATAATGGAATAAAACTAGAAATCAATGATAAAATAAGAAACAAAACCTACTCCAACACCTGGAGACTAAATAACATGCTATTGAATGAACAATGGGTTGCAGAAGACATCAAAAAGGAGATTAAAAAATTCTTAGAGGTAAATGAGAACACCAATACAACATATCGAAATCTCTGTGACACTATGAAGGCAGTACTAATAGGAAAATTAATTGCATGGAGTTCATTCCTTCAAAGAAGAAAAGGTCAACAAATAAATGAATTAACATTACACCTCAAAGCCCTAGAAAAAGAAGAACAAATTAAGCCGGGCGCGGTGGCGCACGCCTGTAATCCTAGCACTTTGGGAGGCTGAGGCAGGAGGATCGCGAGTTCAAAGCCAGCCTCAGCAATGGCGAGGCACTTAGCAACTCAGTGAAACCCTGTCTCTAAATAAAATTACAAAAAAGGGCTGGGGATGTGGCCCAGTGGTCGAGTGCCCCTGAGTTCAATCCCCGGTACCAAAAAAAAAAAAAAAAAAAAGAAGAACAAATTAACCCCAAAAGCAGTAGAAGATAGGAATTAATTAAAATCAGAGCCAAAATCAATGAAATTGAAACAAAAAACACAATTGAAAAAATCAACAGAACCAAAAGTTGGTTCTTTGAAAAAATAAATAAAATTGATAAACCATTAGCTATACTAACTTAAGAAAAGGAAAGAAAAAATTCAAATTACCAATATATGTGATGAAAAAGGAAACATCATGACGGACACTGCATAAATACAGAAGATAATTATAAATTATCTTATAATTATAAATTATTTGAAAATCTATACTCCAACAAAATAGAAAATAATGAAGACATTGACAAATTTCTAGAAATATACGATATGCCCAAACTAAATCAGGATGACATACACAACTTAAATAGATCAATTTCAAGCAAAGAAATAGAGGATGCCATCAAAAACCTACCAACCAAGAAAAACCCAGGTCCAGATGGATACACAACCGAGTTCTACAAGACCTTTAAAGAAGAATTAACACCAGTACTTCTCAAACTATTCCATGAAATAAAAAAGAGGTAACCTTCCATACTCATTCTATGAGGCCAATATCACCCTGATTCCAAAACCAGACAGAATCAAATCAAAGAAAGAAAACTTCAGACCAATATCACTAATGAATATAGATGCAAAAATCCTCAATAAAATTCTGGCAAATCGAATACAAAAACACATCAAAAAAATAGTACATCATGATCAAGTGGGGTTCATTCCAGGAATGCAAGGTTGGTTCAACATAAGGAAATCAATAAATTTTATTCACCATATCAATGGACTCAAAGATAAAAATCATATGATCATCTCAATTGACACAGAGAAAGCATTTGACAAGATACAACACCCCTTCATGTTCAAAACACTAGAAAAAGTAGGGATAACAGGAACATTCCTCAACATTGTAAAGGCCATCTATGCTTAGCCCCATGCCAACATCATCCTAAATGGAGAAAAGCTGAAAGCATATATGAACATATTTTATATCTGATTCATTCTGCTGTCATTCCCATTCCCATCATCCCCTTCTTTCCCTCCATTCTCCTTTGTCTAATCCACTGCAGTTCTGTTCTGCACACCCCCTCCCCTACTTTATTGTTAGAATCTAGGTCTCTGAACGTTTGGCCTTTGGAGTTTGGGGATTGGCTTATCAATTAGCATGATAGTCTTCAGATCCATCCATTTGCTGGCAAAAGTCATGAGGTCATTGGTTTTTATACATGAGTAATATTTCATTATGTATATATACCATAATTTCTTTATCCATTTATCTAATGAAGGGCACCTATTTTGGTTCCATATCTTGTCTATTGTGAATTGAGCTTCTATAAACATTGATGTGGCTCTGTCACTGTAGTATGCTGATATTTTTAAGTCCTTTGTGTATATACCAAGGAGTAGGATAACTGGGTTAATTTGTGGTTCCAGTCAAAGTTTTCTGAGGAATCTTCATACTGCTTTCCATAGTGGTTGCTCCAATTTACATTTGCACCAGCACTGTATGAGTGTACCTTTTTCCCCACATCCTCATCAACATTTATTGTTATTTGTATTCTTGATTGCTTCCATTCTGACTGTAGTGAGATGGAATCTGAGTGTAGCTATAATTTGCATTTCTCTAATTGCTGGAGACTTTTTTCATGTATTTGTTGACCATTTGTATATCTTCTTCTGTAAGTGCCTGTTCAGTTAATTTTCCCCTTTTCATTGATTGGGTTATTTGTGGGTTTTTTGTTTGTTTGTTTGTTTTGTTTTGTTTTGTTTTGTTTTGCTTTTTGGTGTTAGTTCTGAGTTCTTTATATATCGTAGAGATTAATGCTCTATCAGAGGACCAGGTGGCAAAGATTTTATCCTGTTCTGTAGCCTCTCTCTTCACATTCTTCATCGTTTCCTTTGCTGTGAAGATGATTTTAGTTTTCTACCATCCCATTTGTTAATTCTTGATTTGTCTTCTTGCATTTTAGCACTCTTATTGAGGAAGTTGTTTCCTAAGCTGACATGATGGAAAATTGAACCTAAATTTTCTTCTAATTGGCACAGGGTCTCTGGTTTAATGCCTAGGTCCTTGATCCACTTTGACTTGTGTTTTGTGCAGGGTGACAGATGTGGGTTCAATTTCATTCTGCTACATATGGATTTCCAGTTTTCCCAGTACCATTTGTTGAAGAGGCTAATTTCATTTTTATGCCACCTTTGTCTGGTATGAGGTAGATGTAGTTATGTGGGTTCATCTCTGCCTTCTGTTCTTTCCATTGGTCTTCACGTCTGTTTTGATATCAATACCATCCTGTTTTTGATACTATAGCTCTGTAGTGTAATTGAAGACCTGTTATTGAGATGCTTCCTGCTTCATTGTTCTTGCTAAGGATTGATTTAGTTATCCTGAGCCTTTTACTTTTCCATATGAATTTCATTACTACTATTTCTGTTTCTATGAAGAACATCATTGGAATTTTAGCAGGAATTGCATTAAATGTGTATAGTGCTTTTGGTAGTATAGCCATTTTGACAATATTAATTCTACCTATTCAAGAACATGGGAGATCTTTCCATCTTCTAAGGTCTTCTTCAATTTCTTTCTTTAGTGTTCTGTAGTTTTTATTGGAGAAATCTTTCACCTCTTTTGTTAGATTAGTTCCCAAGGTTTATTTGTTTGTTTGTTTGTTTTCAAGCTGTTATGAATGAAATAACTTTCCTAATTTCTTTCAGTTGCTTCATCATTAATGTATAGGAACACAATTGATTTATGGGTGTTAATTTTTTATCCTGCTACTTTGCTGAATTCACTTCTGAGTTCTAGAAGTTTTCCTGGTGGAGTATTTTGGGTCTTCTAAATATAGAATGATGTGATTGGCAAATAGAGATAGTTTGAGCTCTTCTTTTATTATTGGAGTCCCTTTAATGCCATTCTTTTGCCTAATTACTCTGGCTAGAGTTTCAAGGATTATGTTTTTTTCTTCATTTAGATTGATGTTGACCTCTGGTTTAAGGTATATAGCTTTTACAAATGTAGAGGTATGTACGTACTATCCCTAATTTTTCTAGGTTTTGAACACAAAATGGATGCTGTATTCTGTCATAAAAAATTTTATCTATTTAGATAATCATATGATTCTTCTCCTTAAGTCTATTGATGTGGTGAATTATATTTATTGATTTCCATATGTGGAAACAACCTTGCATCCCTGGGCAGAAACCACATCATTATGGTGCACTATCTTTTTAAAATGTTTTGTATGCAGTTTGCCTGTATTTTATTAAGAATGTTTGCATTTGTGTTCATCAGGAATATTGGTGTGAAGTTTTCTTTCCTTGATGTGTCTTTGACTGGTTTTGGTATCAGGGTGATACTAGCTTTATAGAAGGAGTTTGGAAGGATTTCCCTCTTCTCTATTTCATGGAGTAGTTTGAGGAGGATTGGTGTTAATTCTTCTTTGAAGTTCTAATAGCACTTGGCTGAGAACCTTTGATTCATATTCTTCTCTTTTTGTTATTTTTAGATATACACAACAGTAGAGTTGACATATTATACATACATTGAATGTAACTTATTCTAATTAGGATCCCATTCTTGTTGGTAGACTTTGGATATCATCTTCAGTTTCATTGTTTGAAATTGATCTGTTTAAATTTTCTGTCCTGATTCAATTTTATTAGGTAATATGTCTTTAGGAATTTGTCGATGTCTTCAAGGTTTTTTTTTTTTTTTTCTGAGTATAAATTTTCAAAATAGTTTCTGATTAGCCTCTGTATTTCAGTAGTGTCCTTGTTTATATTTCTTTATTCATCACAGATTTTAGTAATTTGAGTTTTTTGCCCTCTTAGGAAGCCTGGGTTTATTGATCTTACTCATATTTTAAGGAAAACAGTTTTTCTGTTGTTGTTCTTGATGATTTTTAAAATTTTTTGGTTTCCATTTCATTGATTTTGGCTCTGGTTTTTATTATTTCCTGTCTTTTACTGCTTTTCATGTTGATCTGTTCTTTTTGTCCTAATGTTTGAAATGTAATGTTATATTATTATTATTATTTTTTTTGGTGTCTTTCTATTCTTTTAATGAATGATCTTGATGCAATGAACTTTCCTCCTAAAACTGCCTTGTTTTGCTGTTCTCACTTATCTCTCATTTCTTCTATCCATTGATCTTTCAGTAGTGTATTATTTAGTCTCCAAATGTTAGAGTAACTTCTGTTTTATTTTATCATTGATTTCTAGTCTCATTCTATTATGATCTGATAGAATACAAGGTATTTTCTCTTTTTTTGTATTTGCTGAGAGGTACTTTGTGACCTAATTTGTGTATAATTTTACGGAAGGATCTTTGTGGTGCTGAGAAGGCAGTGTAGTGAATTATGAATGGGTGCAATAATCAATATATGTCTGTTAAGTCTAATTTATTGATTATATATTTTAGGTCAGTAACTTCTTTATTTAGTTTTTGTTTGGAGGATCTATCCAGTGATGAGAAAAGTATGTTCATGTCACCCAGTATTATTGTGTTTTGATGTGTTTGATTCATGACATTGAGAAGAGTTTGATAAATGTAGATACTCCATTGTTTGGGGCAATTATAGATCTATAATTCCCTTCAGCAGTATGAAATGTCCTTCTTTTTCCCTGAGGATTAACTCTGGCTTGAAGTCCACTTTGACTGATATGAGGTTAGAAACACCTGCTTGTTTAGGAGGTCCATGTGAATGATATGTTTTTTTCCCATCTTATCATCTTCAGTTTGTGGACGTCATTGCCTATGTGGTGAGTCTCTTGGAGAAAGCATATTGTTGGTTCTTGTTTCATTTCTCAATTTACCAGTCTATGTCTTTTGATTGATGAGCTTAGGCCATTTGCACTCAATGTTGTTATTGAGAATTGATTTTTATTCTGTGTCATTTTGATTTATTTCTATTTTTTTATTTGAATTAGTTTCTCCTTTGATTGGCTATTCTTCTAGTGTAGTTCCTCCCTTTGCCAGTTTTCACTTTTGTTTTTCATTCTTCTTTATGAAATATTGAGTGCATTTTGTATTGTAAGCTTTCTAGTTGCGAATTCTTTTAACTTTTGTTTATTGTGAAAGGTTTTTATTTCATCCTCAGTTCTGAAGCTTAATTTTGCTGGGTATAGTATTCTTGGTTTGCATTCATTTTCTTTATTTTTTAAATATTTATTTATTTGCTTTAGTTGTACATAATGCATTTATTTTTACGTGGTGCTGAGGATCGAACCCGGGCCATGCATGTGCTAGGCAAGCACTCTACCATTGAGCCACAACCCCAGCCCAGGCATTCATTTTCTTTCATACTTTTGTATATATTATTGCAAGACTTTCTTGTTTTTAGAGTCTTGAGTTGAGAAATCAGCTGTGTTCCAGATTGGTTTTCCTCTAAATGTGAAGTGTTGTTTTTCTCTGATATCCTTTAATATTCTATCCTTGTTCTGAGTTGTTGTTTTTTGGTTTTTGGTTTTTGTTTTGTTTTCCAATCCTTATTCTGTATGTTAGGCATTTTCACAATAGTGTGCCTGTTGTAAGTTTGAATATTTGGGGTCAAGTAAGCCTCTTATGTGATTTTTCATTTCATTTTAAGATTTGGGAAATTTTCAGATATTATTTCATTGAAAAGATTGTTCATTCCTTTGGTTTGTATTGCCGAGCCTTCACCAATCTGACTAAATCTTAAATTTGGTCTTTTCATGTTATCCCATATTTCTTGAAATTTCTCTTCATGGTTTCTTCACATCTTTTCTCCATGGTCAACTTTATTTTCGAGATTATGTAATTTGTCTTTATTGCTTGAAACTCTGTCTTCCATGTATGTGGTCTAGTGTGCTAGTGATGCTTTCCATTGAATTTTTAATTTAGTTTACTAACTCCTTCATTTTGAGGATTTCTTCTTGATTTTTTGTTGTTGTTCAGAATTTCTATATCTTTATTGAAGTAATTATTCACTTCCTGTATTTTCTTTCATTCTTTTATTGTTGGGGTGGGGTAACCAGGGATTGAACTCAGGGCACTTAACCACTGAGCCAAATCCCTATCACTGTTTTGTATTTTATACATAGACAGGGTCTCATTGAGTTACTTTGCATCTCACTATTGCTGAGGCTTGCTTTGAACTGGTGATCCTCCTGCCTCAACCCTCCAAGCCACTGGGATTGCAGGCATGCACCACCATGCCCAGCTACTTCCTCTATTCTTTCTAATTCCATTTTTACATTGTCCTTTACCTCACCGATCAGTTGAACTATGAACATTCTAAGCTACTTCTCTGATATTTCTTCCACTGTTATGTCAATGGATTCTCTTATTGAATTATCTTGCTTTGTTTGGGGTGATTTGTTCTCTTGCTTTTTCATGTTATTCATGTTTCTACTCATCTAACAGTATGGATCTTAGCCAGTAGAGTTTCTACCCTGTGGACATATATTGTACCGGAAAGTTCCAGTCAGTACCTCATCATTTAGGGGGAGACAAATATTAACAAAAACCCATGCAAACAGTGTACAACATTGAACCAAATAGTTCCTGATAGGAAATCTACAATGTCACAATAAACAGAAATGATGTGATCAATTATTGCCCACAGTAAAAACAGGATGTGGGCAAAAGGGTTTACAATTTCAAATTTTGGACAGGAAGAGAATAGAAGTCATGGAGGATGTGATGATTATTGGGGAAGAAAGAAAAAACGGAAATAAAAAATAAAAGGATGAGTGAAAGAGAAAACAGTAGAGATTGCCTATTAGCAGAAAAAGAGAAAGGCTGCCAAAGGAAACAGATAAATAAGAGAAAAAAATACATAAAATAAATTAAAAATATATACATAAGAATATAAAACAAAACCAACATATACTAATCAAGCATCCTAATCCTTAAAATACTGAGTCATGAAAAATAACTGCCTCCAAAACATGCTAGAAATTAGAAATAAGAAATATGAATATGAATAAAAATTGAAATGCAAAAGAGCATTTGAGATGGAAAATGATGTTTCCATTCTTGAAAACACAACATAGTAGGCTATGTTTATTTACCTTACAATAACTATAGACAGGCAAAGGAATGTTCTAGCACAGATCATTTTAAGGAAATCACTTTCTAGATGCTAATTGCTCTTAACTAAAATTGTTGTGACTATGCACTTGTTTTCACTGCTTTGACAAACTTTGAATATATTTATTAGTTGGAAATAAATGGAGGGGTCTTTTTTGTTGGAATATCTTTTTGGTAGATATATTGAATCAGTTTCTCATTTGGGAATGACACTTAGATTAGAAATTACAGGCTTAACTATTTCTGAGATTACTTTTGGTTTCTGTTGGTGCTGTGGGAGAAAGAATATTTAATGTGAATGCTGTTTTAATCTTATTAGAAATGTAATTTGTGATTCTAGAGTTTTATCTGGCAAAAATGAATACAGAAGACATTTTTAAAACTTAACATTTAGGAGCTAAGGAGTATGCTTGAAGGACTGTCATACCTGTTTTTATTTTTATTTTTTTGGTTTGTTTGTTTTGTTTTGGTACTGGGAATTGAACTCAGTGGCACTCAACCACTGAGCCACATCCCCAGCACTATTTCGTATTTTATTTAGAGACAGGGTCTCATTGAGTTGCTTAGTGCCTTGATTTTGCTGAGGCTGGCTTTGAACTAGAGATCCTCCTGCCTCAGCTTCCTGAGCTGCTGGGATTATAGGCATGTGACACTGCACTTGGCCATGCCTGTTTTATAGTGGGGAAAATATATATTCATGTGAAAGAAAAATTGTTAGGCATAAGAACCGTATGTGAATACAGAACTGGGCTTTTCTGACTACATGTTTTGCAGTGAGCACTTTGAAAATATAACTACTCTGAAGATAAACTGAGTACTTGATTCAGTAATAGTCTGTATTTTTATAGACTTAAATACTGGGAGTATGTGTAAAGTTATTCATTATATGGAATTTCTCATAAAATTGTTCTTTCTTTGATCCCATCCAAGGAAGTTTAGTTACGAAATAATAGTCCAGTAAGATTCGTATTTTATCTAGATTGAAAGATATACTAACAGTTACTTCTGTAGTCGCCTGAAGCGATGGCCGCTTGGAGCAAAGAAGCCGCGGGAAGAAGTTTAGAGACGAACTGGAAACAAACAGCCCTTTATTCTGATAACTTTTCTCTCTGGCTCTAACTACACCCCGACACGCCGTCCACGCTCCTCTAACCTCTAAAAATGGTGCAGACCTCATCTGCAGTCTCTCTCAAGTCCCTCGAGATCTCTGGCCAAGTCTCGCAAGATCTCGGGCCAAGTCTCGTGAGACTACGGAAGGCGTCAATGCCCAAACATGTCCAAAGCCCGTAGTCAACCGCAATTTAAGCCATCTCCCCAAACAGGGCTCCTGCATACTTCCTCTATTTGCTGTCTGAATATGATAACACATGGTTTTAGCTAGTGGCAAGAGTGGATTTCAGGTTATATTATTAAATAAATTTACTTTCCTGGATTCAGAAGAGCAATAACAGATCTTTTTTTTTTTTTTTTTTTTTTTTTTTTTTTTAAGAATTAAAATACTCAAAGGAAGAAAACAGTTGTTTTTAGAGATTTAGTGATTTAGAATGTGTCATAAGGCCAGGGATTTTTGATTTTAACTACTGTGTCTGGTGCATAATCTCTCAAAAA
Source organism: Tamias sibiricus (assembly GCA_025594165.1). Classification (NCBI taxonomy): domain Eukaryota; kingdom Metazoa; phylum Chordata; class Mammalia; order Rodentia; family Sciuridae; genus Tamias; species Tamias sibiricus. The sequence goes on from CM046672.1 coordinate 37,814,194, forward strand.
TAATGAATGAATGGATGTGCCACATTGTCACAAAGCTAGTTAGGTGGCAAACTTACACTTGAACCCAAGTCTTCATTCAATTTTGCTTGTATTTCTTCTATTGGTTATATACCATAGTGAGAAAGAATTCATTTCATTTTTTAGATTGGAACTTTGTTGAAGGTGGGTAAATATTTTCAGGAAGTTTAGGGCAATACCATGTTATATGTAGGTGTATACGTGTATACCTTGGATGTTTCTTTGTTTGTTTGTTTTGTTGTTTTTTTTGGTACTGAGGATTGAACCCCCAGGACTCTCAACCACTGAGCCACATCCCCAGCCTTTTTAAATATTTTATTTAGAGACAGCGTCTCGCTAAGTTGCTTAGGGTCTCACTAAATTGCTGAGGCTGGCTTTGAACTCACAATCCTCCTGCCTGAGGCTCCTGACCTGCTGGGATTACAAGTGTATGCCACCACACCCAGCTCTTTCATGTAATTTTTGCACCTTGCCCATACTAAGAAAATTATCTTTTGATTACTTATGAAATATTTCATTTCTGTATGTTGTTTTGTGTTTTGGAATGCTTATTGAGAAACAGTGAGAAGTCTCTGCCATCCTTAATTTTGATTCTTCTAAGTAAAGAACCAGCCAGGTGATTGAATGAGTTGTGCATGTTCTAAGAACTTTATTATGCCAGATAAAGTATCAGCAATTGTTTTTTTCTTTCTTTTTTTTTTTTTAATTTTTTTTGTGTGTGTGTTTTAACAAATTTATATTAAGTAATAAATAAGTAAGTGGTTATACAGTGCTGGGGATCAAACCCACGGCCTCACACGTGCTAGACAAGTTTTCTACCACTGAACCTTATCCCCAGACCCAAAGTATATTTAAAAATTTCAGTTTATACTTTATAATTATCTGGCTTATCTTAAATTCATCTATTTCCCATATTCCTGTTTAAGTTGGTCTTCTATTTAAATGTTTCAGTTTCTGGGTTATCATCATCATCTTCTTATTTGTTTGGTACCACTGAGCCACATCCTGAGCCTTTTTATTATTATTCTTTTAAATTTTGAGACAGGATCTCACAAAGTTGCTTAGAGACTGCTAAGTTACTTAGGGACTTGATAAGTTGCTGAGGCTGGCTTTAAACTTGGGATCCTCCTGCCTCAGCATCTCTAGCCGCTGGGATTCCAGGCATGCACCCTGGCGCCTGACTATCATTCTATTTTAAGTGAGTAGTTGAATGTAGAAAACTTATGCTTAGGGAAGAGCATAATTGGCTTCTAGTGATTATCATGCCTGCCACTGCATAGAGAAGAACAATACAAAATATTTAAATTATTTTTAGAGATCTGTTTTCTATTTGATACCAGGGGTTGCATATTACAGCCCAAGGGCCAAATCCAGCTTGCCACCTGTTTTTTTTTTTTTTTGGTATGGGGGATTGAACTCAGGGGCACTCGACCACTGGGCCACATCCCCAGCCCTTTTTTGTATTTTATTAGAGACAGGGTCTCACTGAGTTGAGGTCTCACTGAGTTGCTAAGTGCCTTGCCATTGCTGAGGCTGGCTTTGAACTCATGATCCTCCTGCCTCAGCCTCCCAAGTGCTGGGATTACAGGCGTGCGCCACCATGCCCGGCTGACAATTTCTTTTAATTGGTGTAGACCATTCACACTTCAAGTAATGATTAGCTTGAGAACTTTTAGGAGGATGGTATATTATGGGAGCTCCTTTTATTAGTGCATACTCTCAAAGGGGATTCTAGGACCCTTTACTCTACCTCTTTCCCTTTTGCTTCCTGGCCTTGAGTTGAACAGTTTGCTCTACCATTTGGTTTTCCACCATTTCCACCCATCAGGCCCTTCTGAAGCTCAAAGCAATAGTCTGTCCAATCTTCAGCTGGAACCCACAGAAAGAACTGTAAGCTAAATAAACCTTTTCTCTTATAAATTAATTGTCTCAGATATTTCATTATAGTGATGGAAAGCTGACTAATACACTGTTGAACTGTTTTCCAAAATGTTGTACCACTTCACACAAACAATTTGTTTCTTTTAAAATTTTTTGTAGGGGCTGGGTTGTTGTTTAGCAGTAGAGCGCTCACCTAGCATGTGTGAGGCACTGGGTTCGATTCTCAGAACCACATTAAAAAAAAAAAAAAAAAGAAGCCGGGCGGGCGCGGTGGCGTACGCCTGTAATCCCAGCACTTTGGGAGGTTGAGGCAGGAGGATCGCGAGTTCAAAGCCAGCCTCACCAATGGCGAGGCACTTAGCAACTCAGTGAGACCCTGTCTCTAATAAAATACAAAAAAGGACTAGGGATGTGGCCCAGTGGTCGTGGTCGAGTGCCCCTGAGTTCAATCCCTGGTACCAAAAAAATAAAATAAAAAAATAAAAAAAGAGAAAATCCAGGGGCTCAAAAAACAGGAGAAATCTCCTTTTACAATTAACCAAGATATCCTAAACTAAGAGAGTTTCTAGTTTTCTTATATGTATTTCTCTTAAGGTAAAGCTTGTTTATGAAAGGAAACATTTTTGTGTATGTAGAGATATTATTCTGAATTCAGATTTCTTAGGGTGGAGTTGTGATATTAATTATAATTTTAATAACTTTGCCTCTTTTATTCCTGACAATTAACAAGGAGTTCATTATTGTTGAGAGTGATCCTTGGGAGCACAAAACAAAGACAGCATCCACAGGAAATACCAAATTCCAAAAAGTAGAACTTTAAGCTACTCTTAGTACTCTATTGCTAGGGTAGATCATTAACTGGAAAGGTACATTTTATTCCAAAGTCATTTGGGATAATGACAGTCACGACTTCAGATGTAACTAGAATGCTGTCTAGGACTTCCAAATTCAAGAGTAAAACTTTCACATAATTTCTTTCATATTTGACAAGTACTTTTCTATAATATAGCATTATGTCTCAGCAAATCGTATCAAGAGAATACAATTTAAAATCAAGCATCTTTTTTCTTATGAGGTTTTCATGTTAGCTATTTTCTGTATCCTATTAATAAGAAATAAATTTGCCTGCTCTCTCATGAGCCAATTTTTTTTTTTGCAGTATATATCTCTTTTATTAAAGTCAAAGGGAAATTTTGTTGTAATTAATAACATGAAAAAGAAATGTTATAATTTCTGATTATTATACTCTATTTTTATTTAATTATACTCTAAAAGTCAAACTCGAGTTTAATGTAAATGCACATTTATTGAAGGACAATTTAAAATCATGTTTCTTATAATTATTTTAGCTGTATAACATTGAATTGCATTGCTTTAACTTAAACAATGACAAATAGCCTATTACGTTCCTGTTTTGTTTTTAATGTACTATTTTATAAAAATAAATTAATATTATCAGAACTGTATTATTTTAATCTTGACTCCTTTTAGTAAGGTCTTATAAAATATATTCTGGGGGCTGGGATTGTGGCTTAATGGTAGAGTGCTTGCCTAGCACATATGAGGCCCTGGGTTTGATCCTCAGCACCACATAAAAATAAATAAAGGTATTGTGTCCAACTACAATTAAAAAATAAATATTAAAGAATATGTATACATACATATATTCTATAATTTATCAGAAGTTTTTATAATATTCCTGAAATAACATATTAACACATCTATTTGAATTGGAAACATGAGATTTATTTCTGGCAGAAATAACTTTTATTGGGATATTGATTTAACAGCGAGGTCTGAGTTTTCTAATTAGGTTATATTGCAGTCCTTTTCTCTGTACTAAATGAACTAAATCAGTACCTCAAAATTTGTTTTTATTTTTAATTGTTCACTATGAAAACTTTCAAACATTGTAAAGGTAGAATAAGAGAATGAATTTACATTTAATAGAACTGTCACCCAGCCTCAAAAATTAATGAGTAGTTATTTTATCACACCTTTTTGTTCCATTTCTCTTTCTTTACAACACCTCAAAAATTTTTAATCTATAAATATTTAAATGTATATGTTTATAGGATAAGGATTTTTATTTAAAAAAAACTGATCAATTAATTTGTCAAACCTAAAAAATTAAGGATGATTTCTTAACATTATGTTTTCAGGGAGAGTTTTGAAAATGGATTTAAAGCATATGATAATTTATAAACATTTTATTTAACTATATGATATTGGCAATGCAATGAAAAGGTTTCCCAAAATCTTTCTTAGTATGTCTGGGTAAATGAGATACTTTTAAGTGAACAGTAATTGGTATAGCCAATAGTAATTTGATAAATCTTGGTAATTCCTTGGTATAATTCTTAAAAAATGAGAAAGTAAATGGCTCTAATGAATGGCTTACACATATTTTTTCAGTCAAAGACTAATTGTTTGCTTTCAATCACTTTAAAGAAAGATCTAAATGATAGAACACTAAAAATTACTTTCAGTTATAGGTAGCTATGTGTTTTTTTGACATATGACCACAGAGGAGTTCAGAGGATTGAGAGTCATAGCTATAATAAATGTCCTTTCTTTGTAATCTTCCTATGTATATCAGGGATATTTCTTAACATTCATATCTACAAAAATGAAAAGTAGAAATAGATTTTGTGTTGAGTTCTATCTCATTCTAGCAATGAGACATTATTTTAAGCATAAATTAATATATTTTAAAGTTTCATTCAATCTCTTTTAAACATGCATTTCCCTTCCAACAAAGTTTTATCTTTGGTTTAATAAGTTATCAAACTATATAATATGTGTCTTCAATTGTTTACTGGTAGTGGAAATAATTTAATTGGAGAGATTTTTTTGTAAAACAGTAAGATTCATAAACAAAATTAATAATTTTAATTTTTAGACTACTTCACAGACATATTGTTTTTGAGAATTATGAGTCATCACTAAAACGACTTCCAAGTATTAAAAACATTTTATATATGATAACATGAAGTAAAAGTAAATTCAAGTATAAAAGGGTAAGATGTATAATTTCTGCCTATAAGGAAGACCTTATTCAAGCATTTTTTTGTTTTTTGTTTTTAAATGTGTGTGTGTGTGTGTGTGTGTGTGTGTGTATAAATGATGATGGATAAAGATTCAGTATTTCATTTATATCTCACTAAATACATTTTTAAAGTAATCATTTTTTAAAGTCTAATAAATGTAATAGATTCAAAGATGACTTATTTTGCAGCTATATAAGGTGACAAAACCATATTATTTTCTTGAAAATGGACTTAAATGTGTTATCAGGTGCATCGTTTTTCAAAATTCTTTTAAAGCATATGTAAGCAAAAATGTTTGAAGAACACTGGACTAGAAGCAGATTCTTTTTCTTTGGAAAGTGGGTGGATTAGCAGTCATTTCAACAAGCAGTTACCATAGGCAACCAAAGGGTACAGTGGACATTAATTACATTTAAATTCATCCTTTGATAAATGCTATTCTTTGAGATTAAGGGTGACAGTATCCACAAATTGGAGTACCTTGACATAATTATATTTTCTGGGAAGGAAAGCTAATAATTGAAATTTTCTAGAGTCAAGAAACATCAGTGAATAGACTTAACATGACTACCCACTTTTTCACCTCTACACTTTCTTCCTTGTAATCAGAGCAAATTGTATTTGTAACTATAGTCTTTAAGAAGAGTCGAAACCATATGTGACAAGATTATAGTTTACAGGAGTCCACTTGTCTGAAAAATATGGTATCTGCTTCTTTCTTACTGCATACACAAAGAGCAATTTAGAAGATAAGCAAGTGAATTTTTTATTTAATTGTAAATTTTAAGCAATGTAATTCTGATAGACAACTCTATGTGTGTGCTTATGTATAACATACTGTTTTCAGTCATCTTTAATGCCCTGTTAATTGAAACTACAACTTTCCCTTCCACTCCCCCACCTTTGGTAAACATCATAGTAGTAAATGTACATTGTGTATAAAACTAAACTCTTGAGTCTCCTGTTACCTTTCAAGTGAAGTAAATGTAAAATAGCAAACCTAGGCAACAATATAAACTTAAAATATTATGAAGAACTGGAATATTGATTTCAAATATTCAAGAAAGCAAGATTATAATTAATTTTTTTAGCAGTTACAAATTCAGTTTGGGAAGACTGCATTTTCAACTGTCTATACCCACTTATTAGGTCTAATCAGGGCCAGATTTTTGCCAGACCTCCTAACATTTCAAGAGAAGCTAGAAATCCAGATTTTAATATGAAACCTAATGAATTTTTATTTTAACTTTTAGCAATGAATTCTTAACTTTTAAAGGAATATATATCTCAAATGAAATTATTTGTGCTGAAATTAATTAATTGTGCTGAATTTGGCCCATAGTCTGTCACTTTATGACTTTTACTTTGTTATTGTTCTAGTAATAATAATTCTTTCTTTAAAATACACATTTGGTTAAATTGTACCTAGGACAAAATGTCACAAGTTAGTTGAATTTTTCAAAAATTCTACCTATAACTTATTTCTAAGTAAACATATTAAAAATTTTATAAGGAATGAGATTGCCAACTACTCAAATGATAATTCAACACAGAGCAACATGATTAGCCTCATTGAGCTGAATTTTATACTATGTATATATACATAGTTTTTTTCCCCAATTGCTGCAATCTTGTATTATGGGCTTTTGGTTAACGTAACAAAATTAATTTTTGTGAATACTGCTTGATTTTCTTGTTTAGGTCCCAGTATATACTAGGGTACGTTAGAAAAATATTGTTGAGAAGAGGTTGCTCTTTGTAAGACACAGACAGTATATACAGACAGTTTTCTCCTGATGAATGCTTACCTTCCCCCCAAATTCCACCTGACAAGAACAAATTAATCCATTGTGTCTCTGCTTTCCAAAAATATCAGAATCAATCCACAAATAAAACCTTGTTTGCTATCCAGTCAGTTGAATACTGTGTTGACCATTAATTATGTTGGATGCTATTTAGCATCAAATTTGTTTTTAGAGATGAGATAGCCTATGTTTGGTTCCATATTGAACTCGCAGTATTATGAAAAAAAAATACTTCTGATTGAAGTAGAGAAGAATAGTAAATATCAGTTATCTGCTGACCATTTCATAGGAGTCAGATCCTGGTAAGTCAATGTACATACAAATGAGTCATGGTTTCTGCAGAAGCTTTATAGCATCAAAGGGAAAGTTCTTAAAGTAACATTAATACAAACAAAAGCCCTATTAGTAAAGTATAATAGGAAAACAGTAAAAAAAAAAAAAAAAAAAAAAGATCTTTTAGAGGAAACTGATTTATAGATAGGAATGCCTTTGATACTGGATTGTTCTCTACTGATGAGAAATTGTGGGGAAGTGGTTTAAATTTGCTTTTACTTTTTTAGTTGACTTGGTCTACTGGTATTATGTTCTGCTTTTGATAATTATACTGAGATTATGTTAAATGTTAACATTGGGGGAACTGAGGAATATAACGAAACTTAGGGTAAATTTTCTAAATGAAGTAATGTTCACATAATATAAAACTAATAACCATGCTTGTCATAAAATCTCTAGTTGCACGAGTTATTTAGTATGTTTTTAATATGTATCCATCACCTCTACCAAGTTCCAATGCCTTTTCTCTGCTACAAAAGGTAACCCTGTACCATTAAGTAATCGTTCTCTTGCTCCTCAGCCCCTCGTAACAACTAATCTTTTTTTTACACTATACTTTCCTATTATGAATATTTCATGTAAACTGCATTATAAAGAACATTACTATATTTTTATTCCTCTAATTTTTTATTTTTTAAATTACTCATTCTAAATTGTTATACATGCTTGCAGAATGCAATTCATTTCATATTACATATATAGAGAATAATTTTTCAAGTCACTGGTTCTAAACAAAGTATTTTCACACCATTCATGTCTTCATACCTGTACTTAGGGTAATGATGTCTAACTCATTTCACCTTCATTTCTAATCCATGGCCCCCTCCCTTCCCCTTCCTCCCCTTTGATCTATTTAAAGTTCCTCCATTCCTCCCATGCTCCCACCACCCCCCTCACTATTATGAGTCAGCATCCTCTTAACAAAGAAATCATTTTGACCTTTGGTTTTTTGGGATTGGCTGACTTCACATAGCATTATTTTCTCCAACTCCATCAATTTACCCGCAAATGCCATGATTTTATTCTCTTAGTGCTGAGTAGTGTTCCATTGTGTATATAAACCAAAGTTTCCCTATCCATTCATCTACTCTAGGGCATTTGGGTTGGTTCCACAATTTAGCTATTGTGAATTGCACTGCTATAAACATTGATGTGGCTGTGTCCCTGTAGTATGCTGTTTTTAAGTCCTTTGGGTTAGACCAAAGAGTGGGATAGCTAAGTCAAATGGTGATTCCTATCCAAGTTTTCCAAGGAAACTCCATACTGCTTTCCAGATTGGCTGCACCAATTTTGTAGTCCCACCAGCAATGTATGAGTCTGCCATTTTCCCCACATCCTCACCAACACTTATTGTTGTTTGTGTTTTTGATAGCTGCCATTCTGACTGGAGCGGGATGAAATCTTAGAGTAGTTTTGATTTGCATTTCTCTAATTGCTAGAGATGTTGAACATTTTTTCATATATTTGTTGATGGATTGTATATCATCTTTTGAGAGGTGTCTATTCAGTTTCTTGGCCCCATTATTGATTGGGGTATTTGGGGGTTTTTTTGTTTGTTTGTTTGTTTTTGGTGTTTAGCCTTTTGAGTTCTTTATATACCCTAGAGATTAGTGCTTTATCTGATGTGCGAGTGGTAAAAATTTGCTCCCAAGATGTAGGCTCTCTATTCACCTCACTGATTGTTTGTTTTGCTGAGAAGAAGCTTTTCAGTTTGAATCCATCCCATTTATTGATTCTTTATTTTAATTCTTACACTATAGGGGTTTTATTAAGGAAGTTGGGGCCTAATCCAACATGATGGAGATTTGGGCCTACTTTTTCTTCTAATAGGCTCAGTGTCAATGGTTGAATTCCTAGGTCTTTGTTCTACTTTGAGTTGAGTTTTGTGCATGGTGAGAGATAGGGGCTTAATTTTATTTTGTTACATGTTGATTTCCAGTTTTCACAGCACTTTGTTGAAGAGGCTATCTTTTCTCCAATACACGTTTTTTTGTGCCTTTGTCTAATAAAAGATATCTGTAATTATGTGGGTTAGTCTCTGTGTCCTCTGTTCTGTACCATTGGTCTACAGGTCTGTTTTGGTGCCAATACCATGCTATTTTTGTGACTGTTGCTTTGTAATACAATTTAAGGTCTGGAATAGTAATGCCACCAGCTTCACTCTTCTTGCTAAGAATTGCTTTGGCTATTCTGGGACTCTTATTTTTCCAGATGAATTTCATGACTGCTTTTTCTATTTCTATGAGGAATATTATTAGGATTTTGATTGGGATTGCATTGAATCTATATAGTGCTTTTGGTAGTATGGTCATTTTGACAATATTAATTCTAACTATCCAAGATCAAGGTAGATCTTTCCATCTTCTAAGATCTTTAATTTCTTTCTTTCGCATACTGTAGTTTTCATTGTAGAGATCTTTCACCTCTTTTGTTGATTCCCAAGTATTTTATTATATTTGAGACTATTGTAAATGGGGTGGATTTCCTAGTTTCTCTTCCTGAGGATTTGTCACTGATGTACAGTAATGGCTTTGATTTATGGGCATTGATTTTATTTCCAGCTACTTTGCTGAATTCACTTATTAGTTCTAGAAGATTTCTGGTGGAAATTTTTGGGTATTTTAGGTATAGAATCTTATCATCTGCAAATAGTGATAGGTTGAGTTCTTCTTTTCCTATTAGTATCCCTTTAATTTCTTTTGTCTGTCTAATTGTTCTGGGTAGGGTTTCAAGAACTATGTTAAATTGAAGTGGTGAAAGAGGGCATCCCTATCTTTTTCCAGTTTGTACAGTGAATGCTTTCAATTTTTCTACCGTTAGGCTGATGTTGGCCTGGGGCTTAGCATAGATGGCCTTTACAATGTTGAGGTATGTTCCTGTTATCCTTAGTTTTTCTAGCGTTTTGAACATGAAGGGGTGCTGTATTTTGTCAAATGCTTTCTCTGTGTCTATTGAGATGATCATATGATTTTTATCTTTGAGTCCATTGATATGGTGAATAAAATTTATTGATTTCCATATGTTGAACCAACCTTATAGCCCTAGGATGAACCCTACTTGATCGTTGTGCATTCTTTTTGATATGTTTTTGTATTCGATTTGCCAGAATTTTATTGAGAATTTTTGCATCTATGTTCATTAGGTATATTGGTCTGAAGTTTTCTTTCTTTGATGTGTTGTCTTTGCCTGGTTTTGGAATCAGGGTGATATTGGCCTCATAGAATGTGTTTGGAAGTGTTCCCTCTTTTTCTGTTTCATGAAATAGTTTGAGAAGTATTGGTTTTAGTTCTTCTTTAAAGGTCTTATAGAACTCAGCTGTGTATTCATCTGGTCCTTGGCTTTTCTTGCTTGGTAGGTTTCTGATGGTGTCCTCTATTTCCTTGCTTGAAATTGATCTGTTTAAATTGTGTATATCATCCTGACTTAGGGCATATCATATGCCTCAAAAATTTGTCGATGCCTTCGATATTTTCTATTTTATTGGAGTATAAATTTTCAAAATAATTTCTAATTATCTTTTGTATTTATGTAGTGTCTGTCATTTTATCACAGATGTTAGTAATTTGAGTTTTCTCTCTGCTTTTCTTTGTTAGCATGGCTAATGGTTTATCAATTTTATTTATTTTTTTCAAAGAACCAACTTTTGTTCTGTCAGTTTTTCCTGTTTATTTTTTGTTTTGATTTTTAATTTCATTGATTTCAGGTTCATTTTAATTATTTCCTGTCTTCTACCTCTTTTGGTGTTGATTTGTTCTTCTTTTTCTAGGGCTTTGAGATGTAATGTTCATTCATTTATTTGTTGACTTTTTCTTCTTTGAAGGAATGAACTCCATGCAATGAACTTTCCTCTTAGAACTGCCTTCATAGTGTCCTAGAGATTTCAATATGTTGTTCTCATTTACCTCTAAGAATTTTTTAATCTCCTCCTTGATGTCTTCTGTAATCCATTCTTCATTCAATAGCATACTATTTAGTCTCCAGGTGTTGGAGTAGCTTTTTTTTTTTCTTATTTCATTATTGATTTCTAATTTCATTCCATTATGATCAGATAGAATGCAGGGTAGTATCTCTATTTTTTTGTATTTGATAAGGGCTACTTTGTGGCATAATATATGGTCTATTTTAGAGAAAGATCCATGTGCTGCTGAGAAGAAAGTGTATTTGCTCGTTGACAGATAATATACTCCATGTGTGTCAGTTAAGTCTAAGTTATTGATTGTTTTATTGAGTTCTTTAGTTTCTTTGCTTAGCTTTTGTTTGGAAAATCTATCCAGTGGTGAAAGAGGTGTGTTAAAGTCACCCAGAATTGTTGTGTTGTGGTCTAATTTGACTCTTGAACTTGCAAAGAGTTTGATTGATGAACGTAGATGCTCCATTATGTGGGGCATATATGTTTAAACTGTTATGTCTTGTTGATGTATGGTTCCCTTAAGCAGTATGAAATGTTTTTTATTAACTTTGGCTTGAAGTCTACTTTATTTGATATGAGGATGGAAACTCCTGCTTGCTTACGTCAACCATGTGAATGGTATATTTTATCCCATCCTTTCACCTTCAGTCTATGGGCGACTTTTCCTATGAGATGAGTCTCTTGAAGGCAGCATATTGTTGGGTCCTTTTTTTTTTAATCCAATCTGCCAGTCTTGTGTCTTTTGATTGGTGAGTTTAGGCCATTAACATTCAGGGTTATTATTGAGACATGATTTGTATTACCAGACATTTTTGTTTATTTTTGGTATTTAGCTTGACTTGGTTTTTCCTTTTGGTTTTTCCTTTATTGTAGTTTGCCCCATTGCATATTTTTATTGTTGTTTTTTATTTCCTCCTTGTGGAATATTTTGCCAAGAATGTTCTATAGTGCAGGCTTTCTTGTGAATTCTTTTAGCTTTCGTTTATCATGGAAGGTTTTATTTCATCATCAAATCTGAAGCTTAATTTTGCTGGATATAAGATTCTATTTGGCATCCATTGTCTTTTAGAGCCTGGTATATGTTGTTCCGGGACCTCATATCTTTGAGGGTCTGGGTTGAAAAATCTGCCTAGATCCAAATTGGTCTTCCCTTATAGGTAATCTGATTTTTCTCTCTTGTAGCATTTAAAAATTTATCCTTATTTTGTATGCTAAGCATTTTCATTATAATGTGCCTTGGTGTAGATATCTTGTAATTTTATACATTTGGTGAGCTATAGACCTCTTGTATTTTATTTTCCCATTTATTCTTCATGCTTGGGAAATTTTCTGATATTATTTCATTGAAGAGATTGTGCATTCCTTTGGTTTGAATCTCTGAACCTTCCTCTCTTCCAATAAATGTTAAATTTGGTCTTTTGATGGTATTCCATAATTTTTGGATATTCTATTCATTCTATTCATGGTTTCTTACCACCTTCACTGTGAGGTGAACTTTATTTTCAAGATTGTATATTTTGTCCTCATTGTCTGAGGTCCTGTCTTCCATGTGATCTAGTCTGTTGGTTATGCTGTCTATTGAGTTTTTTAAATGGCTTTATTGTTTCTTTCATTTCAAGGATTTCTGTTTGTTTATTTGTTTTTCAGAATCTCTGTCTCTTTCTTGAAGTAATAATCCTTTTCTACCTGTATTTGCTCTCTTATCTCTTTGTTAGTGTGATCGATGGGCGCCTATATTTGATCTCTTTGTTGGAGAGATCAGTTTTTGCCTGTATCTGCTCACTTAGGTTGTTCTTTAAATCCCAAATTATTTTAGGTAAGTATATTCAGAACTTCTTTTTTGACATTTCACCTACTGTGCCATCTATGGATTCTATTGTTGTAGTATCTTGGTTTGTTTCAGGAATTTTTCTCCCTTGATTTTTCATGGTGTCTATGTGTTTTCCTCTCTTGCAGTGTAGATCTGAGGTATTATGGCTTTTGCCCTATTGTCTTATAGTGTCCCTACAGGTTACCAATACCTCACTTTTAAGGGAGAGATCAATATTACAGCATTCAATGTACCTAACGTGTAGCCTTATGTCAGTTAGCTTCTATTTTTATATTTACAGTTTTGTCACTATAATCAGAAATTATGAGATCAGTTATCTTTTACCATATAGTCAATAGGTTTGTGTAGTAGTTTATAGTTTCTAATAGTAGAAAGGGGCACTGAGGGGTTGGCTGAGGTAGGATGTAAGAAAACAGAGGTATTAGGTTATTTGACTAATGAGAAGGTAATCATAAGAAGTTGTCTGTTAGTAGGAGAAACAAGAGTTAGGCATCCCCATGCAAGATTCCCTTTTTGCTCAACAACAGGATAACTGTTCGCACCTCTAGTAGAAAACCTCTTGTGTAGCCAGGCCCACAGGTCCTTATTGTTGTTCCTTGATAGAAGCAGTGCTATCTCAGTTTTGTGGAGTTGTCAGCTGCAAGCCTATAATTATCCTGATGTTGGGCTGTGCAGCCACGCTTTGGTGAGTAAGGAAGGCCAGTTCGGAGTGCCTCTGCCCGCAGTTGCAACGTGCCTCTCTCTGGTTCTCATCTGGACCCTGGTGTGGGGCGCAGGTGGGCAGTTAGGCCTGCCTCTCCGGATCTCCTCCTGGCTTGGATTTATTCATCTATTTTGTACTGGATATCAGTACTTCAGTCCATTTTCTAGGATACTAAAATGCAAGAAAGCTCAACCCCCTTACATGAAATGGCATAATATTTGTACATCCTCCCATATGGTTTAAATCATCTCCAGATTACATAAAGTACCTAATACAATACAAATGCAACTAAGTAGTTGTTGTACACTGTATTGTTTAGGGAATAATGGCAATAAAAATTTTTCTGTACATACAGTTTTTTTTCCCCCAATATTTTCAGATAGCAGTTGGTCAAACCCAAAGATTGATGGTAGGGAACAAAACTCTTATGACATTTTGTCTATCCATTCATGCAATGATGTACGTTGTGTGATTTTTCAACTTTGAAATATTGTGAATAGCATTTGTAAGAACACTCTTGTACAAGTATTTGAATATCTGTTTTTCATTTTTGTTAACTGTATACCTCAGTGTAAAAATACAGATCCTATGGTAATTCTTTTTAACTTTTCGAAATTGATTTCCTCACAACTACACCATTTTACATTCCCCATGGGAATGTATAAAGAATCCTACTTCTCCAACATCCTCTCCAAGACTTGTTATTTTCTACTTTTAGATTATTGCCATCTTGGTGGTGACAAAATGCTATCACATTACGGTTTTGATTTGCATTTCCCTAGTTACAAATTATATTGAACTTCTCTTGGTACACTTAATGGCCAGTTGTAAATTTTCTTTGGAGAAATGTCCATTCCTTGCCCATTTTTATTTATTAATTTTGTTTTAAAATTCCATATTTTTATTGGTGCATTATAATTTTATATAATGTGGGGGTTCATTGTTACATATTTGTATTCAATTTGATTTGGCCAATAACACTCTACAACAATTTGTTGTTCCCTCTTCCTCCCTCCACCTGATCCCTTTCCTCTGTTCTACTGATTTACCTTTGATTTTCATGGGCTCACCCTCCACCTTTCTTTTTCTTCTCCTCTCTTGCTTTCATGTATGAGGGAAAAACATACTACCCTTTACTTTCTGAGATTGGTTTATCTCACTTCTCAAGTTCCATTAATTTTCCTGCAAGCAACATAATTTCATTCTTCTTTGTGGTTGAATAAAACTCCATTGTCAATTATACCATATTTCTTTATTCATTCATCAATTAATGGACACCTAGACCATATTTTGGCTACTATGAATTGTGCTGCTGTATACATGGGTCTGCATATATCCCTATGAAATGCTGACTTTAATTCTTTAGGATAAATACTGAGAAGCAGTAGAGTGGGTCACATGGTAGTTTCATTCCTATCCTTGGGAGGAACCTCCATAGTGATTTCCACAGTGGTTTTCCTAATTTACAATTCCACCAACAGTGTAAAAATGTTTCTTTTTCTCCACATTCTTTTCTGCTTTTATTGTTATTTGTATTTTTTGTAATATCTTTATTTCATTTCTGTGTGGTGCTGAAGATCAAACCCAGTGCCTCACGCATGCCAGGCGAGCACTCTACCACTGAGAGCCACAACCCCAGCCCTTATTGTATTTTTGATGACTGCCATACTGACTATTGTGAGATGAAATCTTAGTTTTGATTTGCATTTCTTTACTTGCTAGTGATGTTGGATATATTCTTATATATTTGCCATCCATTTGTATTATTCTTTTGAGAAGTATCTGTTTAGTCCATTTGCCCATTTGTTAATTGGGTTGTTTTGTTATTTTTAACAACACTTTGTTGGTATTAAGTTTTTTTTTTTTTTTAGGTCTTTGTATATGCTTGATATCAATCCTGTCAGAATAGTAGCTACCAAAGATTTTCTCATTCTGTAGGTTCTCTCTTCACATTCATAACTGTATCCTTTGCTGAACAGAAGCTTTTTAATTTGATGCCATCTTCTTTGTTAATTCTTGGTATTATATCCTGAGATTTAGTTCTATTGAGGAAGTCATTTTGCCTGTGCCTGTAAGTTGGAGTTTTGATCTTAGGTTTCTTTCTAAGAGTTGCATCATTTCTGGTGAAATTCCTAGGTCTTTGATCCATTTTTATTTTATTTTTGTGCAGAATGAGAAATAAGCATCTAGTCTCATTCTTTATAGACTTCCCATTTTTCCAGCACCATTTGTTTAAAAGTCTTTTTATTATCTCCTTTTTTAAAGGATCAGATAACTTTATCTCTGTGTGTTTGTCTCTGTGTCTTTTGTTCTGTTCCACTGTTCTGTGTGTTTTTATGCCAGTAACATGAAGTTTTAGTTAATCTAGGTTTGTAGTACAATTTGCATTCAGTCATTGTGATGCCTCTGACATTGCTTTTTTGGCTAGAATTGCATTAGCTCTTCTGGGTCTTTTATTCTTCCAAATGAATTTTAGGACTTTTTTTAAAAATTTATTATTTTTTTAGTTCTAATCAGTTATACATGACAGCAGAAAGCTTTTCAATTCACTGTATCAAATGGAGCACAACTTTTATTTCTCTGGTTGTACACAATGTAGTTGCACCACATGTGCAACTACATGTACCTAGGGCAATGATGTTCATCTCATTCCTTCATTTTTTTTTTTCTAGTTCTATAAAGAATGTCATTGGTATTTCAGTAGGGATTGCATTGAATCTATATATTCCTTTTGGTAATATAGCCATTTTAATAGTAATAATTGTGCCTATCCATGAACATGGGAGGTCTTTCCATCTTCTAAGGTCCTCTTCAGTTTCTTTCTACAATATTTTCTACTTTTTATTTGTAGAGGTTTTTCACCACCTGTCCCCACCCCCCTTGGTTAAATTTATTCCTAGATATTTTATTTCACTTTACTTTTTTGAGGCTATTGTGAATGCAATTATTTTTGTGATTTCTTTCTCAGCAGATTCATTATTGTTGTATAGGAAACACATGGATTTTTGCATGTTGATTTTGTACCTGCTACTTTGCTGAATTTGATTATTTTCTCTAAAAGTCTTCTGGTAGTGCTTTTTGTATCTTCTAAGTATAGGATCATATCATCTACAAACAGTGATAATTTGACTTCTTCTTTTCCAATCTTTACCCATTTTATTTTCTTCTTTTGCCTATTTCTCTACCTTTGTCCATTTTTAAATTAGGTCTTCTGGTACTTGAGTTGTAAACGTGTTCTTTAGTATGAATATTAGCATTTTACAAAGATAGGATTTGCAAATGTATTTTCCTATTCTTTGGGTGGTTTTTTTTTTTTTCACTTTCTTCATATGTCCTTTGATGCACAAAAGTTTTTAATTTTGAATGGTTCAAGGTTTTTTATTTTTAAATTTTTGGTGTCATATCTAAGAATTCATTGCTAAATATAAGATTATTAAGATGTACCCCCTATGTTTTCTTCTAGGTTTTAGCTTTTTTTCCTATAGTTTTAGCTTTCTTATCTGTTTTTGTGTTAATATTTTTCATATACTGTGAGGTACACATCAATAAATTTTTTTCCATGGTCTGAAACTCTGATTTAATATATATTAAAGAGAATCATTGTCATTTTCCACAGTTTAAAAAAAATCTGTGACATTAAATCATTTGCTTTCTTATTCTTAAAATAAAAATTAAAGACAAACTAAAAGAGTTGAAACCATAAAACTCTTAGAACACATAAATCTTTATAACCTTGCATCATTACATAGTGAATCATTAACTATCATACCAAAGAATAAGCAGAAAAAATGAGAATAGATGGAGCTGGATTTCATCAAAATTTAAAACTTGACTTTAAAGGTCACTATCAAGAAAATTAAAGACAACCCACAGAGAGGAAAATACTGGTAAATTAAGAAATCGATAAAAATCTAGTATCCAGAATAAATAAAGAACACTTACAACTCAATTTTAAAGCAATATATAATAGAATGGGCAAATGACATGAATAGATAGTTCTCCAGAGAAGATATACAGATAGCCAAAAATTACATGAAAACATGCTCAGCATCATTATGCATCAGGAAAATACAAATAAGATTCCTAGAATGGCTGTATTAAAACAAATGAATGATAACAGGTGTTGACAAACATAGGGAGATACTGAAACTCATCTATATTTCAGGAATGTCAGATGGTGAAACCACTTTGGAAAATTCTTCAAAAAGTTAATCATACAGTTGCCTTATAGCCCAGGCATTCCACTCCTGATACCCAAAGGAGTTGAAATCAGATATCTCCATGAACACTTGTACATGAATGTTAATAGCAGAAAAATAGTGGAATCAAGCCAATGTCCTTTGAGATGAATGTAAAAACAAACTGCAGATAATCATACAATATTGTTCAACCATAAAAGGATTGACACGTTTCAACATTGATGAACTTGAAAATATTATCAAATGAGAGAAGCCAGACACAAAAATATCTTTCTCCTTATGTGAAATATCCCAAATAGGAAAATGCATTGAAATAAAAAGTAGATAGTGGTTATCAGGGGCTAGAAGAAAGGGAAATAGGGAGTGCCTAATGAGTATGGGTTTTTGTTTTTGGCTTTTTTTGTTTTGTTTTGTTTTTGAGGTGATGAGAATGTTTTTGGAATTAAGAGAGTAATAATGGTTATTATGTACTGTGAATATATTAAAAACCACTGACTTGTATAATTTAAAAGAGCAAACTTTATATATGAAACATATCTGTTTTAGTTAGCTTTGTCGCTGCTGTCACTGAAAGACCCAACCAGAACGACTATAGAGTAGGAAAGGTTTATTTAGGGTCTCATTGTTTCAGAGGTCTCAGTCCATAAGTGGCCCAATGCATTCCTTGGGGCTCAAGATGAGGCAGGACATCATGGTGGGAAGGGTATGGCAAAGGAAAGCAGATCACGTAATGATCAGGCAGCAGAAATCTTGAATTGCCAAATAGAAATATATAACCCAATGCCACACCCCCAATGCCTCACCTTCACTAGCCACACCCCACCTGCCTTCATTTGGGTTATGGCTCTAGTAACCTAATCAGTTCCTCCATGGTTCTCATATGTGTCTCATATGTGAGCTTTTCAACACCTCACTTCAAAACTATAACATTTCACCCCGGGCCACCAAAAGCTCATACTTATCTGACTATGCAAAATACATTTAGTCCATTCCCAAGAGTCCCCATAGTCTGAACTGTTCCAAGATTTCTCAAATTTCAAGGTCAAAGTCTTCTCTGCTCAAGGCAATCTCACACTGTAAGCTCCTGTAAAATTAAAAACATTTTACAAGTATACAATATATAATGGTACAGAATAAACATTTCCATTCAGAAAAATAGGGGCATAGAAAGAATGCATTGGACCAAAGCAAGATTGAAATCCAGCTGGGCAAACACATCCTGTATCTCTTTGTCTGGCATCTGTAGCACATGGCATCATAATGTTCTCTCCAGAGGGCTTGTGTAAATTCGCTCCTATGGACTTACTGGTTGCAGCCCAAGTGGCCTTTCTGTTGGCTTGTCTCTGCTCAAATCCTGCAGCTTTCCTAGAATGATGCCCCTCACTACTGGCATTTCTTAATCTCAGGGGTCTCCACTGCAGCTTCAGCTTCCTCCTCACACCTCCACACATTGCCCTCTCCAGGGGTGCCCCCAGGGACTCTGACACTGCTGCACTTTGCCTGGTCTCCCAGGCCTTCCTTTGAAATTGTGGTGGAAGCCTCCATAACCCCTTGAGTCCAGCACCCTGCATTCCCGCTGAACCAGCATCAACCTGGTTGATGCCAAGGTCTGCCGCCATTTTGAGCAGTTTCTAAGTTTCCAGGGAACCTGGTTACAGCAGCCTCTCAGAGCCTGGGTAGCTGAGCATGTTGAAAAACCTTCCTAGGCACTCTTGTGCAAGAATGGTGCCCCACTGGTCTCTCAAGAGAATTTTTATTTTTATTCCCTTGAGCTTGAGATGTGTATGGTCTTGCCAACTCCTGAGATGCCCTCAAACCATCTTTCTTATTGTCTCTGGGCAGTATTAGCATTCCTTTAGTAGCAGTAATGTCTTTTTTTTTAACAACTGCAACTTTCTTAGCACCAGTTTTTTTTTTTAAATTTTTTTTAGTTAGATGGACACAATATTTTTATTTATTTGTTTTTTTAATGTGGTGCTGAGGATCAAACCCAGGGCCTCACACATGCGAGGCAAACACTCTACCACTGAGCTATAACCCCAGCCCCTTAGTCCCAGTTTTATTCCCACCTTTCAAGTGCAAGTTTTTCAAATATTTCTGCTCTGCTTTCTGCTCCTGATTATCATAATAAATTTGGTTAAAAGCCACCAGCAATATCCATGCCACCACCTGAATGCTATGCTGTCTAGAAGTTGCTTCCACCAGATTAAGAAGTCCTTCACTGGGCTGGGGTTGTGGCTCAGCGGCAGAGCGCTCACCTTGCATGTGCACGGCCTGGTTCGATCCTCAGCACCACATAAACATAAATGCATTGCATTGTGTACAACTAAAGTAAATAAATAAATATTAAAAAAAAAAAAAAAAAAAAGTCCTTCACTTTTAAAATCAGCCTCACAGAAAGTCCCAGGACATGGCCAAAATGCAGACAACTTCTCAGCCAGAACATAACACAAATAGCCTCTACTCCAAATTCCAGTAGAGTTCTTCTCTGAACCCACTTGAGCCCTGTCTTCACTGCTCATGGTCCTATTGGCATTCTGGTCTTCTGAGCTCCCACCAGAATCGGCCATTAAGCTCTGCTTAAAACAGTCTAAAGCATTTCTAGCTTGAACTGTTAAAACACTTCAAAATTCCTCCAACCAATTCCAAAATGCTCCAAAAACTTATGAACCACATGGTCAAGATAGTTACAGCAACAACCCTATTTCTGGTACCAATTTCTGTTTTAGTCAGCTTTTTCGCTGCTGTCACTAAAAGGACCCAAACAGAAAAACTGTAGAGGAGGGAAAGTTTATTTGAGGGCTCACAGTTTCAGAGGTCTCAATCCATAGACAACAGACTCCATTCCTCAGGGCTCAAGGTGAGGCAGAAGAGTGTAGCAGAGAGAACCAGCTCACATGACGATCAGAAAGCAGAGGTAGATTCCACTGGCCAGATACAAATAATATACCCCAAAGCCATGTCCCCAAAGCCCTACCTCCTCCTGCCACAACTCATCTGCATCAGTTACCGTTCAATTAATTCCATCAGGTGATGAGTTTGCCAATTGGGTTAAGACCTTTAGAACCCAATCATTTCTTCTCTGAACCTACTTGCATTGTCTCATATGTGAGCTTTGGGAGGACACCTCACATCCAAACCATAACAATATCTCAGTAAAAACAAATAATCTTTAAAATGTTTGGCATGCAGAGAGATTTTTCTACTTGAGCAATACTCATTTGATGTTTACCTTTAAAAAGTTATTTTTATTTTATATTTTAGAAATTTATCATGGCATCCTGCTTTGACTACTGATAGTAAAATGCGAATTCCACATTCTCATGCATTTATTGATCTGACTGAAGATTTTTACAGCAGGTAAGTTGCACATAAATGTAAAATATGTGATTTAAACTGCCTAAGAATTATGAGATTTTACTTACTCTTAACAGTATTCATTTGCTAGTGGACTCAACTGTTAAAAGGTTATAAGAAATGAATTTGAAACATGAAGAAAGTAATTAGTATAATAATTAAGTTTGTAGTTATTGTTTTTGTTGTTTATTATCCACCTTAGAATTTGAATTCTCCCATTTTAGGAATTCATGACAATATTGTCATGTTGCCTGATGTTTCTTTCCTTTCTTTTTAAAAGTCTTTGACTAATGCTAAAGAAAAATATTTAGCTCATGTACCCCAGAAAAGATCTTTTAGAAAAACTTTTTAATGTGGAAAATTTTTAACATAGAATAGTAAACAGAATAATATAAATATCCACACTTAATTCCCTAGCTTAGTTATAAATGATATCTTAGTTATGAATGCCAATTGTGTTTCATTTCCGTACCTATCCACAAGTCTCACCCCAAATAATTTTAAACAAAATCCCAAATATACAATTTTATTTGTACATACTTCAATCTGTATCTCTGTAGCCACTAGGAAATTGTATTGAAACCTAAAAAAGTAATTAATAAAGTTGAGTATCATCAAATATCTAGTCACTTTTCAAAATATCCTACTATTCTAAATTCTCCTAAATATTTTTATCAAATCAGGAGCTAAACATGGCTTATAACACACACATACAAAAATTATCTGTGTTGTAGAATTTCTGCTGGATTTTTCTGATTGTATCCCCATGGTGTTAGCCTAATACTCTGGCTTTTGTCCTCAGTATTAGATTTGGACCCTAACCAGAATCAAACTTTGTAGGATCAGCAGGCAGGAGTAGTGGTGGAAAATACTTATAATGTGTTGCTGTGGGTTTCAGCTTATTAAGGAGAAAGATCATTTAACTTTACTTTTGTAGTGTAAAATTGTTCTCTAGCTTAGGCTTTGCTCAGCATGGGTCATCTGGCTCCCTAATGGTTTTAGCAGCTATGATAATCCTTGGCAGGTCCATTATTTCAATAGGAGTTGCAAAATTATCACACTATTTATTTCACTCCTCTCTATATATGGTTAGTTGGTGTTTTCTATTAAAAAAAAAAAAAAAAAAAAAAAAAAAAAAAAAACTACCACCATCATCTTTAGCCAGCTGTACATATTTAGTGTACAGTGTGGCAGGCAAAGATAAATGCTTCATTTTTTTCTTCTCCCCATTTTTTTCCTCCAGTTTTCAGAGGCTTATGATCTGATTTTGTTATGACATTTTTAGTCACTGAACTAATTTCAAATGAACAAAAGGCCTGGTGACTGCTAAAAGTAATAAAATTTCTTTCAAAAATATTACATAATGAGTCACTTAAATTTTATTTAAGAAAGAAGAGACAAATAAAATTATGTTATTTAAGCCTTTTATTAACTCTAGATTGATTATGAATTGTGCTAGTGCATTTTTACTTTTATAAATATAATTTGAACAGTTAAGAAAATTAGCTCCCAAATGTAGTCTGAATTTTACTGATTTAAAACAAACAAAGCCAGTCCTTTACCTAGTAAGTCCTTTATGATTCTAAGTTGTTTGGTTTCAAATGTACACTTACAATGGAAAAAGAAGAGGGAATTGTAGAAAGAAAATAGTTTATATTTAAAGTGGTTTATCTGGTACAATAAATCATATGAAACTATCAATAGTAAAGGTATGAGTACATTGCCATGGAAGTGGTCTTAAAAACTCATTTTTCTAGATGAGGAAATTCTATAGTTGTAGGCTAATTTTTCTGTTACCTCATTGACATTATACCTATACACACTTTTCCCCACACAATTCTTTTTTTAGGAAATTCTGTCATGATGTTTTAGAAACCTACTTTGAGTTCAATAATATTGATTTCCTTAAACAATATTGACTTTACATTTAAATAATTTCTAAAGAGTTCCTGGGTATTCTTACACAATCAACAATATCTGCCTTATAAAATTCTGAGATAAATCAAAGCCAGTTGTTTACAGGAGGTATGATTTTTAAGTAAACAATCTGTTATATAAAATGTAAAGATATTCTAAGAATCACTTTTAAGAAGTTAAAATTTATTAAGGAAATACTAAAATTCTAATTATTAGAGTTGTGATATTCAAATTACTATCTGCCTTTGGAGATATTTCATCATTTATTGAGTACCTATTTCATGTAAAGCCCTCTGTAATCATTTGCGATATACAAAGATAGCAAGAAGTGCCTTCAGCCATCAAAGATCATTTAGTTAGTCTGGAAGAAGCAGACAAGTTTAGCCATAATATGTGGCAGAATGAAATAAATCTTTATTAGTTAGACAAACTGCTCATAATGACAAAAGAGATTATCCCACAAGGCTTAGGACTAATAGAATCCTACACAATTGATCTAAGAATTTGACCAAATTTTAAACAATGGTGAGTTATACACTTCTTATTGTCCATAAAGTACTCATTTCTTAGAACATAGAAAACTTTCTGAAGAATAAGCTCTTGAAGAAAAAACAAACAATTTTTATTTTATTTTATTTTATTTTTTAGCATTACTGGGGATTGAACTCAGACCCTGCACATCTAGGCAAATACTCCACCACTGGGATACATACCTAGCCCTTTTTATCTTATTTTTTTAAGATAGGGTGTCATGGGGCTGGGGTTGTGGCTCAGCGGTAGAGCGCTCTCGCCTAGCACGTGCGCGGCCTGGGTTCGATCCTCAGCACCACATAGAAATAAACGCATTGTGTACAACTAAAGCAAATAAATAAATATTAAAAAAAAAAAAAAAGATAGGTTGTCACTAACATTTCTAGGCTGTCCTTTAGCTTGCCATCCTCTTGCTTTAGCCTCCCAAATACCAGGATTCACAGGCCTGTTCCGCTATACCCAGCTAAAAAACTTAATATTAGTTGGACTTTCTATAGGAGATAAGACATGTAATGTTGTTAATGAATTCTCAGTAGCAAAGCATTTTTCCTCCTTCTACATTTTTTTGTGCATTAATTTTAAAATAATTACCAAAAACATGTCTTTTAATGACTTATCTGCTATTTGGTTATCACATGATTAACTGATCTTTTCAATGAACTCTTTGTTTTTAAGTTTTTCTTAATTAACTGCAAATGGCCCTCTGTTGCCTTATTTTGTGTATATTTCTCATAAGTTCCTCAAGGAAAATTCCTGAAAATGAAATAAATGGTTAAATACAAACATTTTTAAGGAGGCAAAATACTGCCAAGTTGCCCAGCAGAAAAGTTTATGAGAATACAAAATTCTTCCCCCTCTACCTTTTTAAATTAGTGCCAATTTGATGGATGGAAAATAATGGTATTTAATTATGATTTTGGTATGCATTTCTCAGATTATTATTGAAATACATTTTCTTTGCTTTTGTGAGTTGACCATTTCATAATTTTTCCTATGGATTGTTGTGTTTTCCTTTTCAGATTACTGTCTCTTCCTAATGCTTTAATTTTGGTTTAAGTTTTGTTATTCTGCCAACCAAAGACTTTATTTATAACCATTGGCAATTCTGACTCATGACTGCTACAGCTTTCTAAACAGACTTCAAGAAATCGAGTTATTTAATACTGTGAACCATTCTATATAGTAATCTGATCACATTATTCCCGTCATCTCCGTTATGTCAGTAATACATCTCAAGAAAATTAAGTCTGGCTGTTAATTCTTCAGGCCACCCCTCCATTCATAACATCAATGACCATCAATCAGCTAGACCAGATCCTGAAACACTGCTTTTCTCCTGCAAATGAAAATCAGGCTTACCATCTGTTTAGCTCATTTGATAACTAAAGAATAAGTATCTACCTTCAAAAAAAAAGAGAGAGAAAATATCAGAATCCAGATCCTTGTCCAACATATAGGCCATTAATTTTTCTTGATATTCTTTATTTGGGAGAATTTGATTTTCAATGAAAAGTATTTGTGAAAATAAAGAGAGGTGCCTACATACAGGTGTCCATTGTCAGTTTGATCTTAGAGCTAGAGAATAAGGTCTAGGTTATAACCTGAAGTTTGGGAGTCTTCAGTATTTTTTTAAATATTTATTTATTTGTTTTAGTAGTACACAATGCCTTTTTATTTTTATGTGGTGCTGAGGATCGGACCTGGCACGTGCTAGGCAAGCGCTCTAATGCTGAGCCACAACCCCAACCCCTTCAATATTTTTGAGGCCATGATAAGACTAAGAACAGAGGGCTACAAACTCTATTTGCTTTTGAATTATTTTAAAGTAGCATGGTTATGGTAAGAAATTTTAGACAGTTCAAAGTTATGTTCAGTTTCTTCTAGCTGATGTGTTCTCTGCAGATCTACACACAATTTTGTGTTTGGTCCAAGTTGAATTAAGTGTGTACATAATTGTCATTCTGTCTTACTTCGTATATATTAGCATATCAGCAGTATAGATTGACTTTTTATAGATTCATATCATTCCATTATATAGAGCTGCTATAATTTACTTAAGTATTTATCTCTTGGTGGACAGTTAGATATTTCTCTTGTTTGTTTGCAACAGTGTTCCAGTAAATATTTTTGTTTGTACATCTCAGTATTCTTGTGCAAACATAAGTATATTATCTATTCCCAGAAATTTAAGATAGCATTTATGTGTATTTCCCTTAAATAATGTTTTTCAGAAAAGTGGTAAAGAATAAACAAATAATTACAACTTTACTTTTTGAATTCTAATAAATATTGTAGTTTCCCTTCAGAGTTTATACCAAATTTACCTTCCAACAAAGAAGGTATGAAAGTAGTCATTCTTACCAAATTTGGTATTTTCTAATTTTTATATTGCAAAATATATAATTATTAATTATGAGTTATTTCAGGCATATCAAAATATATATATGACATTTGGTATTTTCCATTTTTACATTTTTGTCAGTTTCACAGGAAAATTGCATTTTGTTTTAATTTGAATTTCTTAAGTTATATCATAAATGTTAAATAGCTTTACATACACTTACTGGCCATTTGTAATTCTTTATTTTGGAATTGCCTATTCAAGTATTTACCCATTTTTCTGTTAGAGATTTTTCTTTTCTTTTTTAAATTTTCTTTTTTTTTTTTTTTTTTTTTTTTTTTTTTGTGGTACCGGGGATTGAACTCAGGGGCACTCGACCATTGGGCCACATCCCCAGACCTTTTTTGTATTTTTTATTAGAGACAGGGTCTCACTGAGTTGCTAAGTGCCTCACCATTGCTGAGGCTGGCTTTGAACTCGCAATCCTCCTGCCTCAGCCTCCCAAGTGCTGGGATTACAGGTGTGCACCACCGCGCCCGGCTATCTTTTTTAAAATTTCATTTTAAAAAGTTCTTTTTACCTTAAGGAAATTAGTTTTTTGTGATATATGATATATCATATATATGTTGCATGTTTTACTTTGTATAATTTCTTTTTTTCTTTTGATCATATATAACTGTTAAATATATATTAATCAGATTTTGTCTTTCATGGTATCTATATTTTGTGTCATGCTTGGAATATGCCAGTTGGATGTAATATTTTGGATTAACAAACAAGTTTTTAATTATTTTTGGTGGTTTTATGCGTTTGCATTTAAATCTTTGATACAGTTAAATTTTCTCATTCATATTTTAGTTATATATTTAGATATTCTCCTCTCCATTTTAATTGTCCTGAGTGTTCCTTATTCAACAGCACAGTCCTCCTAACTCCTGCCTTGCTATGGAGGAATTAATTTCTTCACTTATTATTTACTTGCATTCTCCCTTATAGACTATGTTGGTCCATTATTCTTCTGGAAGTTTTCCTTAAGTAAAAGAAACAGTCCAATCATTGGTCATTAAACAAGAGATTTATTATATTTAAATAAAAAGTATTACTTTAAAATGTTACATGGTGAAATTAAATTTTTACCAATTTATAATATAGGTGTATATAGGAATGATAATCTGTTTGTTTTGTAAAACTGATAGAAGGCCAAATGTCTTGGGCTATTGTGCGAGAAAGGATATTTAAACTTGTCAATTAAATTTATCTTTAGGCTGGTTGTACATTGCAATGGTAGTGAGTGTGCCTAGTATGTGAGGCCCTGGGTTTGATCCCCAGCATCGGACACACACACACACACACACAAAAGGTGTAGGGTGGAATTATCTCAGTGTTTAAGCTTTTAGTCTTGGGGATTAAGTTTTAGTTTTTCTGTATCTTTTCACATTCCTCCTTCCCCTAGCAAAAATAGGAGCTGGGTGGAGGCTAAGAATAGGCTTCCATGTTAAAGAAGTAGAGACCTGTTGCTTCTTGACTTGGAGCAACAACGCCGTGGGAGAAAAACTCGGAGGCAGAATGAAGATGAAAGAAGGTTTTTTATTCTTCGGCTTTAGCAACCTCTCAAACTCTAACCTGACTCTTTCAGCAACCTCTCGAACTCTATAATCTTCTGACTACTGACTCTTTACTTCTACTTCTTTACTTCTTTACTTCTTAGAGAGAACGAAAGAGAACTTCTTCTTTCTTCTTTCTTCTTCGGCAGCCTCGGCCTGACTCCAACCAGCAACTACTAATTCTTCCTTGCTCTGACTCCTCACCCGGTTATATACTTTTGGCATTAACAAGGACAGGTGTGTCACACAGTTCACGGGCATACAAAGATTCTTTATTAATATCAGGTGGATAGCCGGGCGCGGTGGCGCACGCCTATAATCCCAGCACTTTGGGAGGCTGAGGCAGGAGGATCGCGAGTTCAAAGCCAGCCTCGGCAATGGCGAGGCACTTAGCAACTCAGTGAGACCCTGTCTCTAAATAAAATATAAAAAAAGGGCTGGGGATGTGGCCCAGTGGTCGAGTGCCCCTGAGTTCAATCCCCGGTACCACAAAAAAAAAAAAAAAAAAAAAAATATCAGGTGGAAACTAGAACATCTTTTATGGCCCTAAGCTAACCGCAATTAGCTATCTCCTATTAGGGCTCCTTCATTTCCCTCCTTTTGTTTTAATAAAATATGACATTTCTTTTTTGCTTATATTTTTCATCTATCTTATATTTTTCATCTATCTTACTTGAAGAGAAACTTTAAAAGAGGGGATGTTCTACGACGTCCAATTTTGAGGAGATGCTGCGGCTTTAAGGCGGCAAGCCTACTGCTGACGAGCCAGGACAAGTTCTTAAAACAAATCAGCTGCCCTTAATTTCAACAAGTAATGCACTGATCATATAATTTTCATTATTTCTTTTGTTGGAGACTGTGCTCCCAGAATCACTTTTTGATTCTTTATGGCTTTTGCAGCTTCTTTATGGCTTTTGCAGCTCTTTATGGCTTTTGCAGCTCTTTATGGCTTTTGCAGCTTCTTTAGTGGAGGAGACCTTCACGGTTCCTCTCTGTCCTTTCTCTTTTTTAATTCTTAACTGGCTTAGTGGAGGAGACGTTACTTTCTGATCTTTCTTCTTGCTGGTCTCAACTGAGTCAGAGGCTATGCTTTCTTGTTCTTCTTCTTCACTATTTTTTAAATTTTCCTTGCTCTGACTCCTCACCCGGTTATATACCTTTGGCATTAACAAGGACAGGTGCGTCACACAGTTCACGGGCATACAAAGATTCTTTATTAATATCAGGTGGAAACTAGAACATCTTTTATGGCCCTCACCTAACCGCAATTAGCTATCTCCTATTAGGGCTCCTTCAGAGACCTTTGTATTATTGCCCTTAGGTCCTTCTGCCACTACTTTGTTGGCTCTTATGTATTAGGTGCCTGCTAGCATTTGCTCCTGAAGTTGGTAATTGGGCACCAAGAGTTCCTGACCTCTTTGCCTGACTCAGTCAGAGCTTAATAGTGTACTGTAGCAGACTTAATTCTGTCTTGAATCTCTGGTTTTTATGCATTCCTCTGAAGCTTCATCTCCACCATGTATCTCTAACTTGGACTGTCTATGGCCCCATCCTTTGCCATATGACTCATATTCCTTGTACTATATTAGTCCCTTTGAAGTTTCATTGACTCTCAAATTGGCTACCTTTTATGTTCACCATAGGGGAATTTGAATTCCTTCTCTACAAGTTAAGGTCAGTTTGAGAATACTAGGTTGGTCCCTTCTACACTGTCTAGAAAAGACAGGAGAACCCCTATAAGTACCTCTTATCCTAAAAGAAGAACACCTCCTTGAATTCCAGTAGGAAGCAGGGTCTAGTTCCCCTGTGTACCCTGTTTTCCCTATAGCATCATTAGTTTCTATGTTCTCGGCACTATGCCCCTTCAGATTGGACACTAAGACTGTCAGGAAAACTGGTCAAGTGAAGTGCTATCAGATCTCTCCTCTTGTCCTTCTGACTTCCAGTAGCTCCAGACCTTCTTAGGTACCCTGACATCCTCACTTGAGTTTTTTCTACTAGTTATTTAAAGTAAAACTTGTTCAGACCTTCAAGTTTTCCATTAAATATGGAAATTAAATTATTAAAATCCTCTTCCCCTTTCAATAAAGTCTTTCTTTTCCCTTTTTTTAAATTTTATTTTTAATTAATTAATTTGGTGCTGGTGATTGAACCCAGGGGCACTAAACCACTGAGCCACATCCCCAGCCCTTTTCATTTTTAATTTTGAGACAGGGTTTCACTAAGTTTCTTAGAGCCTTGCTAAGTTGCTGAGGTTGGTCTCAAACTTGGGATCCTCCTGCCTCAGCCTTCTGAGTCACTGGGATTACAGGTGTGTTTCACTACACACCGCTGGCTTGTTTTTTCACTATTCAAAAACTGCTATTTTGGAGGTCAAAAGCTAAATGTTGGCTCTTTTGCAGTCCTGCTGTAATAACCCTAATCTTTACCTAGGCCTGTATTTCCCAGCATACAGTCTGGATGTCCCACACATTCACAAAGACCTATCAGAGGGTCTATGGAGTAAAAGTGATTTAATTTTTTAATATGGTAAATACCAATTTGTATACTTCATATAAACAAAAGCTCTTTCAGGTGCTCTGTAATTTCTAAAAGTGTAAAGAGGTCCTGAAAACAAAAACCTTGAGAACTCCTACCCTCAGCAAATTCATGCCTTTTGCTCATTGAGAGTCACAAAGCAATGAGAGTAATATAATGTCCTTGATGCATACATGTGTTAAGCAGAGATAAGATCTTGACTGTGGCACATCGATAGATCTTAACAACCTCTCTGAGTACCAGCCCCATTTCCTCTTTCTTGTTCCCGTCAAATAGTTGTGGTGGTTCTGGCATCTAATCCTGAGAGCCAAATAAGGAACTTAAAGGCTGGTCTGTTAGTGAGATGATATAAAATATATAGTCATTGACCTAAGGGATACTTTACCTTTTTCTTTGTTAGGTTGTCTACTTTTAATAAAACTGGAAAGATATCACTATAATGAGTTTTCTTTTTCTTTTTTTTTCCCCCCAATCTTTTCTTTCTTTGAAACTGGGGATCAAACCCAGGGCATAATGTATGCAAGGCAAGCAATTTGCCCCTAAGCCACCCCAGCCCAAGATATCACTTTACATGGCTTCTAACCACACATTAATTGACCAGACCAAGCATGTGTTTTAAAAGTAAGACACTTGAAAGCTCACTCTTAGAATGCCTCTCTTATCACTTCTTTGTAAAGGGATGGATGTTCTATTAGGCATTTAAAAGGGCAAGTTGATCAAAGGGAAACATGAAATTTTCCTTAATATCACAAATTCTTTTCCTTCATTCATCAAGTTCAGTGATTTTTTACTGATCTACTTTGTCAGGCATTATGCTGGGAACCAAGTGTTCAAAAGTAAAAAACAAGATCATTACACTCAAATGCTACTATAGCATTTGAACCTCAAGGATGGTATTATAGTAAAACATTAGTCCATTCATTCTGCATTCACATGATAAAATTTGAATTTTTAAAAAATACTGATTTATGTCTTAAATGTTTTAAAATGCAACAGAATATGTGACCATTAATAAACTATCATTTGTAGTTCATTTTGTTGAAACTATTCACGATTTCTATATTTTCTTTACTTACATGTGTTTGGTGATCTGATGACTTCAGATACTATCTACACCCTAACAACTCTATATCCTAACAAATTAAAATACCTCCATACCAGACTGCCCTCTGAGTTCCAGAACTACATTTCCAACTGCCTTTCAACCATCTCCATTTCTGAGTCTGTGTCTACATCTGATAGACTATGTTTCTCAAACTGTGTCAACATCTGATAGACTGTGTTTCTCAAACTGCATCCCTGATCTTTCCTTTTAAACCTCCTTATCCCATAATCCTCCCATCTCACTAAGTGGCAGCCCTGTCCTTCCAGTTCCTCTGAAAACATCAGAGTGATTCTTGCTACCTTTTCCCATCACACCCACCTGAAGTCAATTAAGAAAATCTTTTCATTCAGCCTTCAAAATATATCCACAACCTGATCACTTCTTCCCATCACCACTGAGACCATCCTCATACAAAACACTGTCATTTCTTACCTGAGTTATTCCAGTTATTACTCGTACCTTTCTCCTACCCTTTTTTAATCTACAGTCTCTTTCCAACACATGAACTGCTCTGATCTTTAAAAATATAAATGAGGTCATGCCATTCTTCTTAAAATCTTCCAGTATCTTCTTCATTTAGCAAACTAGTCAAAGTCCTTAAAATGTCCTTCTAGAGACCACATACTTTGGCTCACAATTACTTCTCTGACCTTCTGTTCAACTACTTTCCAACTTTGATGCCTTGCTTTAGCCACATTATCACTTTGTTGTTACTGCAACACTATAAGACATGGTCCAATCATAGAGTTTGGGTAGGGTAGTTATTTTCTCAGTCTAGAATATTATTCCTCCAGACATCTATATCTCCTCCTTGAAGTTACTTCTTTAAATATACTTAATCTTCATTACATCTTTACTTAGCTATTGTCTGATTTCTTTAGTGGTCCTCCTTTATTCAAAATTGCAACTTTCAACCAGTCCTTTTTGCCCTTGTAACAGCTTCAGTTTCTCCAGGGCCCTATAACCTGCTAAAATATTACATACTTATTGTTTTTATTATTTCATCCCATAATAGAATATGAACTCCATGAAGGCAGAGATTTTTATTGATTCTATTCACTGTTGTTTCTCCAGTGCTTAGCACTAAATAGGTGCTATTGAATAGTCATGTTTGGGGCAGCAGAACAGAATATAAAACTGCTATAATATTTTTCAGTGTTCAAACTATCCCTTAAGGAGAGATAGATGTCTTTCAGCTAAAGATTTTACAGCTAACAAAGAGAACTCTTTACAAAATCAGTGTTCATTTGCAGAAGTTTAGACATACATTATTAAAGTCTCCCTTTTAGAAATTTCACAAGGGATTTCTCAGAAGTATATACAAAGTTTAGAAACTTCAGCTGTGGAAACTTTATCTAAGTAGATATAAAAAATAACGGAGATCTTCTTCAAGAATTTGGTTCATTATTCTAAAAATAAAAATAAAATCACTTCAATCTTAAGATATCATAAGGTTATCTTATGAATTACTTCTAAATGCATTTAGTTTGAACTGATTCAAATTCTGTTCCAAATAATAGCTGATCTTTATCGGCGAAGATGAAGAGACCTGTTTGCTAAAAACAAAAGTTGTTTCTGATATTATCATTTATGTTCTCTCATAAGAATGGGGCACCAGAGAAAGAAAATAATAGGAAATATTTTATGGCACATTTGTTACTAAACACTTCAGAGAAAAACTTTACAGAGATACATTTTTCTGTTGTAGCACTCTTACACTTGCTTATTTTATAACTGTGAGGACCTATTAATAGCACCAGGGTTTGAGTGAGGGATATTTACTGCACACTCTTCCCCCCAAAAAAAAGTTTAGCACAATATTGGATCTCTTTATTTTTTTTAAGTCTTTATCTGAAATATAGTTGAAAATAGTGACTACCACATTTTTCAAGCATTTAGATGAGCTTGACCCTATTCTAAACATGTGACATGCATTTGCTTATTTTTTAAAACAACCTTATAGAATAAAGTTTTTTTAATTAATCCTGTTACACATTGTAAAACTAACCTAGAGATTAAGTAAATTCCCCAGAGTCACCTATAGAATGTCAAGAAGCTTTCTGCCTCTAAAAATTCAGTCCACTAAATACTTCATGAAACCTACACCTATGTTGTTAACATTTTATGGTTCCATATCCCTTTGAGAATCTTGATAAAGTTATGGATCCTCTTCCAAGAAAAATGCCCATAAAAATAAAATTTTATGTTCATGAACATTCTGAGACCTATCCATAGGAGGTTCCTTGGTTAATAACAAACTAATACTTGCTACTTGCTAGTTTAAATATTCAAACATTAGAGACATAGATGGTATAGAAATCAGAAATCATAGCCCAAGATATTTTCATGGTTATTGATTTGGTGTGTGTTTATCAGATTTTTTAAAAGCATATTCACTTCACACAAGAAAATACATGTTTTTTGCTGGATATAGTGGTACGTGCTTGTAATCCTAGCAACTAGGGAGGCTGAGCAGGAAGATCTCAAGCTTGAAGCCAGCTTGGACAACTTAATGAGACCCTATCTCAAAATAAAGAGCTGGGAATATAGCTCAGTGCTTACCTAGCATATGAGAGTGCCTGGGTAACAATCGCTGGGGCCACCAAAAACTGTGTATATATATATATATATATGCATGTATGTTTAATTTTATGGGGTTTTTGTTGTTGTTTTTTATGTAAGAACTATATGAAAATGTAAAACCTATATTCAGCTGAAGATACCGTTAAAGTGAAAGACAAGCCACAATGGTCGGGCGTGGTGGCGCACGCCTGTAATCCCAGCACTTTGGGAGGCTGAGGCAGGAGGATCAAGAGTTCAAAGCCAGCCTCAGCAATGGCGAGGCACTTAGTAACTCAGTGAGACCCTGTCTCTAATAAAATACAAAAAAGGGCTGGGGATGTGGCTCAGTGGTCGAGTGCCCCTGAGTTCAATCCCTGGTACCAAAAAAAAAAAAAAAAAAGACAAGCCACAAATAGGAAGAAGACTTTTGTAACATATGTAATCAGCCATGATTTGATTTCCAAAACTGAGACCTCCAATAAACTAGATACACATTATAACATAGGTGAATCTCAGAAACAAGGTTCAGCAAACAATTGTCTCAGAAGAGTAATAGCATGTAAGTAAAGTGAGTCCTATTGTACATCCCATTTTATAACTGCCTTTTCCACTTAATTTCTTAGAAACAATTGTATCTCAAACTGGATTTATCTAGTTGTTTCCACAGGAGTTTAACTTGGGGACACTGATTTCTTGCAGGTAAAAGAAAAAAATAAAAGAAATCCAGTAAACTCAGTGTTACCTTGGGATATCTTGACAAAATGAATGAGCCAGTTTGTTGTTGTTGTTGTTGTTGTTGTTGTTGTTGTTGTTGTTTTCATGAAGAAAGAAAAAGAGCAAATTTTATGCAGCAAATATGATTTTTTTAAAAAATAGAAATATCAAATACATTGTTTATTTTATAATAATAAATTTTATTTCTACAGAGAAATTAATGTGTTGACCATAAGCAGTTATGAAGACTCTTAGATATTTTAAAAAGCACCGGATACTAGTTTTTCTTGTTAAAATAGAACATTATGTTAGAAATAGTATAGAAATAACAACATGAAATTTCTTCCTTTGGTTAAAATAGGTTATGGTATTTGTATGTATGAAGTATGATTTTCATCCCTACATTAAGAACTCAACTAGATTTTAGCATGTGAGATGATAATATGTTGCATATCTATTTTGTCATCTCTTATATATACATTTATCCTTTATAGTTATTTGGATGATCAATTTGGTCATTAAAAATCACTACCCAATAAATTCTATCTATTACATAGGTTGCAATCAGAAAAAAAACTATATATATATATATATATATCTGCATATATATATAAAATCAGTTATAATTAGTTATAATTATAACTATCAGTATATAATTATATATATATATCAGCTATAATTAATCAAAAAAATTGCAATGGCCTTCTTTCTGAAAAAAAAAAAAAGAAGAAGAGATTCAGTTAGTTTCACATTCTGCTATAAAAAATAGCCACTTAGGGCATTAAGTCACCCAGTGCTCATTAATCAGTTGTATGCCTATATGAACAAAACTATCTGTCCTTAACCCCTATAGAGTTTTCATTCTCTAGGGAAAGAGAGAAAATGAACAAGAGAATATGTAAATGTAGAGTTTCTTCCAAGTCATGAAGAAACACATAGGTGAGATGCTATATGAAAGAATTCCAAGGAAGATCATCTAGAATGGGTATGGGTCACTAATTATTTTTTAATGAAATAATTATAATCCACCACATGAAGAATACTTTGTGTGGATTATTATCCGAAAAGGTTTCATCTCTGTTCCATTTAATTATTATCTCTGTGGTTCATCAACCCACCATGTTTCAGGAGCCCAGTTCCATGAATGCATTTCCCAAAACTTCTGACCATAACCTTCTTTCCTTGTAGCTTCTTATTTTACCTCTAGGCAGCATCTATCTGATTCTTAGTACTTTTGTGTCCTTGTAATACTTGTTTTCTCTGATCACTATGAAATCCAGTTTTCTTTCTTTTCAGAACCTCTGTGGTCCCCTTTTCTTCTCTCTGTCTCAGAGGTGTGCCTAAAGCTTAGGAGTTTGTACTCAGCCCTCTTCCCTTTTACACATGTCACTCTCCTTGGACACTTCAATGACTTGTCTATTTTTCTAGCTTATATCAATCACATTAGTTGTGCCACTGACTCCCATATTTATATTTCCTATCCCAGCTCTCTCATGAATTTCACAATTCCTATACCCACATAGGCTCCAAGAGTCATTCTTGATCACCCTCTTTCTAACTCAGGACCGAATCTTCATGATTCCACCTCCTAAAATTTTTGTAAACTGCATTCTATTGCAACTACCCAGGTTTATAATATAATTACCACTAGCTTACATTATTGGAACAGTCTCATTACTGAAAGAGACCTCTAGTCTTTTTCCTTTTTAGTCCAGTCTATACATGGCATCTTAACATCAAAATTGGAGAAATGAGCCAAGGGTGATGGCACAGCCTGTAATCCCAGGGACTCTGGAGGCTGAGGCAGGAGGATCGTGAGTTCGATGCAGGCCTCTGCAATTTAGTGAGGCCCTGTCTCTGAATAACATATAAAAAGGAGTGGAGATGTGGCTTAGTGGTTAAGCACCCTTGGTACCAAAAAAGTACCCCTCCCCCAAAGTGAAGAACTAGTCTTATCACACCCTTGCTTAAAATCTCTATGGGGTGCCTCATTACCAACAGAATTTTATACTCCTTATCCTGGCACACAAGGCCTTTCTTTGTCTGGTCCCTGACCAGTGCTTCAGCCTTAATCACTTTCTCTGCTATTCTCCTGGCCATTTAGCTTCAGCTCCAGACAATGCTGGTGCCTAGTGATGCATTTGGAAGGAAGGAAGGAGTAGCCAGTTGCAAGACAGTGGGCCACTGTGGTTAACACTAGGCTGAGTCTAGTGGACCCAGGTTCACATCCTGGTTTTGTTACTGACCCGCTGGATAAATTATTTAGCCTAAGTGTCAAGCACTTCATCTATAAAAATGGGGATGGTAATAGTTCCTACCTTCCAGGATAAGAAATCAAATGAAAGAACACATGTAAAATGTCCAGCATAGTTCTGGGAGCGTAATAAGCATACAATAAAGATTGTTTTATAATTCCATTCTGATATATGACCAGATAGACTGAATAAACCATCCAATTGTTGCGATGTTCATTTTGATAGTAAAACATATATACTGCCAGGCATGGTATCTAGCATCTGTCATCCCAGTGACTTAGGAGGCTGAGGATAACAAATTCAAAGCCAGCCTCAGCAACTTAACAAGACCCTCTCTCAAAAAATAAAAAGGGCTGGGAATGTAACTGGTAATGTGCCCCTGAGTTTAATCCCCAGTACAAACACACACACACACCCATGCACACACATACCTGTGTGTGTGTGTGTGTGTGTGTGTTAATCAGCAGTTTCGCTAATGTGACTAAATGATATGACCAGAACAATTTTAGGGAAGAAAAGTTTATTTGAGGGCTCACGGTTTCAGAGGCCTTAATCCATAGAAGGCAAGCTCCGTTCCTCAGGGCTCGAAGTGAGGCTGAACATCATGGCAGAAGAGTGTGGCAGAGGGAACCAGCTTACATGATGATCAGGAAGCAGAGAGAGTCCACTCTCCAGCCACACCCCACCTGCTTCCAGTTACCACTCAGTTAATCCCATTAGAGATTAATTCACTGATTAGGTTAAGGCTATAACCCAATTATTTCTCCTCTAAACTTTCTTACATTGTCTCGTGTGAGATTCTGGGGGACACCACATCTAAACCATAACCATATGTGTGTGTGTGTGTGTGTGTGTATACATACACACATGGTATATATATACATATATATATATTTATATATATGGTTGATATATAATGTATAAACTTGCAGTACAGTTTAAGTTCAGTTTTTTATCATATGTATGTATATATATGTGCATATATATATA
Source organism: Tamias sibiricus (assembly GCA_025594165.1). Lineage (NCBI taxonomy): Eukaryota > Metazoa > Chordata > Mammalia > Rodentia > Sciuridae > Tamias > Tamias sibiricus. The sequence goes on from CM046672.1 coordinate 37,851,838, forward strand.
TATCTCATATGTGCTTGGAGAAATATATAACTCCACTGACAGAAATTACTTAATTAAAATCTAGAGACACAAGTCATTATTATATGGGGACTTTAATATTAGCAAAAGTTGCCTAACTTCCCTGTTGGATAAAAAACTTAATTATCATATGACATAAAATGAAATCTTTTCCTTTTATAGGGATCCATTGGGCTAACTACAGTATATTATAAATGTAGTTTATAAATATATGCTTCATAAAATGGAAGAGAGGCCATATTGTATCTGATAACAGATGGAAAATAATTTGAGTTTTCTGAACTTCCCTGACAAACTACTATATACAAAGGTGTGTCTCTTCAAATGTTCTTAAAGAAGAAAAATAAAATGTAGCTCTCTGTTAAAATTCATTTAATAGTATTGCTTCATTTACCCTTTTTGTCATTTTCTCTGGATTTATTATTTATTAATATGTGACACCAATTAATTGATTTTTACCTTGATAACATTTCTTTTACTCTCTGCAATCTATCTGAGTACCACAAGCTCTCTAAATTTGATTCGTAAAGAAAGGGAACATCTTCTCTGAGCTTATTAAAAATACAAGGAGAAGTATTCTCTCCTTTCTAATGTGGAAGGTTTTCCCATTATGGGTTTTATCTACCCTGATCCATGCATGTGTTTTGGAGAATTGGGCTTCTCTCTCTCTCTTTCTGGTAAATGTTCACTGAAACATTTTCTGATAAATAAGCTTTCTCCGAGTATAAACAGAGGGGAGTTGAAATACTGTTGGCTCTTTAATGTCACTAGGGCTCCATTTGGTATACTGGTGAAGGAATAAATGACACTTCGGCATTGTGGTTATCATTCTTTACAGAGTGCCTGCTAGCAGATTAAATTCTTTACCTGTCAGAAAGGATCTGATTCATTTGGGGGCATTATTGTCTTGTTGACCTTGTTTGGTGTCTAATTTATTTTTAGGGAGAGGAGCAGAAAAGGCAACTTTCTTCTTAGAAACAGATTGCCTTGATTATATTCAGGCTTTTATACATTACCATCATCATTACAGAAAGTAGCTGCTGACTGAAATGAGCCAAATGAACTTGTAGAACAGCTAAAAAATGGTACATATCACTTGAGTTGTTAATGATTCTTTCTTGAAGAGGAAGAGTGAAAATGATTGAAGAAGTTTGTTGACCTTTGTTGTAGCTTTAATGAACATTTCCAAAATCTTACAATATAGTTTAAATTCAGTCTTTCAGGAGGATTTAGATACTTCTTTTATTAATTCATACCTTTTTTTTCTTTCTTTGCCTCATGCTTCCTGCCACTTCATTGTTTTTTGGCACCTCGAAATAGATACCAGAAATGAATAGAGAGGAAATTAAAGTTTTTCATATTTTCTCTACTTTTAGTAGTTGAAAGGAGTGCATGACAGGCTGTTAAAAATGAAAAGGCAGCCTACAGATTGGGAAAAAATATTCACAAACCATATATCTGATAAGGGGATAATATTCAAAATTAGGAATTCATACAGCTCAATAACAAAGGACATAATGCAATTTAAAAATGGCCAAAGGACCTGAGTACGCCTTTTCCCAAAGACAACATAAAAATAACTAAAGGGTATATGAAAAGGTACTCAACATCACTAATCTTCAAGGATTTAGTTATAGATGGACACAATACCTTTATTTCACTTAGTTATTTTTATGTGATGCTGAGGATCGAACTCAGTGCTTCACACTTACTAGGCAAGCGCTCTACCACTGAGCCACAAACCCAGCTGAAAACTTACTTTTTTAAAAATTGATCTAACTTCAGACTTGAATTTTAGGCTAGTCTGTATGTGCATGGACAACTTTCTTTCCCTCAGGGCCTTAACTGTTTAGTTAAGGAAATATGAGACATCAATAAAGCATCAAACGGCACGCTGAGGCAGGAGGATCGGGAGTTCAAAACCAGTTTTAGCAAAATGAGGCGCTAAGCAATTCAGTGAGACCCTGTGTCTAAATACAACACGAAATAGGCCTGGGGATGTGGCTCAGTGGTAGAATACCCCTGAGCTCAATCCCTGGTACAAAAATAAAAAAATAAATAAATAAAACATCAAAGAGTGATCAATTCCTAAAAATGCTTATATACTGAAAAGACAAATTATCAGTAAACCTCCAATCATATGATATGTAACATTTAGTTGCTCAAAGACCTTTAGTGATTCTTTTTTGCTTCTAAAATAAGTGCTAGTTCTATTGTCTGCATACATTGTGGTCTCCTAACCTCCATTCCAGCTTTATCTCTTGTTCTCCTGCTTGTAGCCTTTGCTTCCACTGAACCAAACTCTGCTTTTTCCTTACTGTCCTCATTGCTATGCCTTTGCTGTTTTCTCTGCCTCACAACTTCTCAATTGTGGCACTATTGACATATTGAATTGCATAATTCTTTTCTTTCTTTCTTTCTTTCTTTCTTTCTTTCTTTTTTTTTTTTTTTTTTTTTTTTTTTTTTTTTGGTGGGAAACCATCCTGTGCATTGTAGATTTTTAGCAGCATCCCTAAACTGTACCTTCCAAATACCAGTAGCAACCAAAAATGTCTGTATACATTGCCCAGTCTCATTAAAGGCAGAATAGCCCAATTGAGAACTATTGCTGTACCAAGTGAACTACTAAGCTCTACATCATACTCTTTTTGTCAAGCTTTATCTCTCAAATATTGTTTCCTTGAAGACTTGTTTATGTTTTTTCTGTGCTTACCTTTGTAACAACTGTCTTTGTAATAATGGTATTTCCAGTACCTGGTAAGGATAACCACCCCCCTTTCTCTCTGTAAATCCCCCTTAACCATCCCTGACCCACAGTCTCCCTCCCAGTACTTCTCTCTTATGGCACACCTCACTAGTCAACTTCTTTTCACAATGTTTCCTTTTAGCCATCTCAAATGTAATATGCTTCATGTCTCTTATTTCGGTGTTAAGTAATGAATGTCTTTAATCCTTAGTGCCAATTACAAGTTACTTCAGCTTTTTCCGCAAATCTATTCCTCTGGAAGCTTCTGCCACCTAGCTACATTGACCATCATAGTCCCTTCTTCATCACTGCCATCTACCATTTTCCTGGTTTACTGGAGCATAACACCTCCTGGATAGTTGTTCAACTCTTGCCATTATTTTAGGTGACTTCAGTGTCAAGTGATGAGCCCAGCCCAGCTCCATTACTTTCTCACCTTAATCTCAGTTCACACCCTGTACCTTGTAGGTAGCAGAAAATATAATGTCCCCCAAATCAAATATCCTACCACCACCTTCCATCCTTCTAAGCTGATTTCTGAAGTGCCTACCTTGCCACACTTTTTTGGATCTCACCCAGATCTCCATTCCACTAATGGATCCTATGACTTTATTTTCACCCATCCTCCCTCCGGCCCTTAATTCCCTCTCTATCCATCATACATACTGTGGTACAAATATACTTACTTTTCTAAGGTCCTACATGACTATCCAGGCACCTATAGTATACCTCTAAGAAAAATATAATCATTGAGTTGGGAGGTGGTCCCTGATTTCTATCTCACATTATAAATTCAAGTCCTCACTTTATTCTTCCTCATAGTTTCTGAACATTTTCTTCACTTCTGTCACAGTTTGAATTTGAAGTCTCCTTTCCATATTGATATATGCCAGCTTATCTGTCTTCCTCCCTTCCCTTCCTCCTCTTCTCTTTTTTCTTCCCCCTTCCTGCTGCCCTCAAAGAAGAAGTCAGTGCACACATTTTGGCAATAGCTAACAGCTGTTATCTGCTCCATTTTGTCTTTTAGCAATGTATTTGCTCTGAGTAGGTGCATATTAACATATCTTCTCAGGCAAATGTACACTACCCCCCCCACCTACAGAATACATAAGAAAATGAGAAGGGACAGTTGAGCGTTTTCTGCTCATATCAAGTAGGTACAAAGTAAAGAAATACCCTTTGGATAAGTGAGTAGATGTAATGGGGTCATCAAATAGCTAAAATATTAGGCAGTCTTTTACCAAGAGACTGATACGACATTTAGTAGCAGATTGTGTTGCATGGTTTGATATTTCTTCACACTGCTTTCTGAATATAGATGTGTTCTGAATCTGATATCCCGTATTGCATACTGCTGACGATAAACACAAGGCAATAGTACTATATTTTTCTACATAAATGAATAGAAATTTTTGAAATCCAGCTTTTTTGACACTATGGAATTGAATATTTTCATTAATTGAATTCTAGAATAAAATTCCAATTTAAAACAGTATTTGATACCCTTATATACTCAGCTCTTACTATAATGACGAAACACTCCTCTTTTTTTAATGTCAAAGTAGAATTAAGTGTTTTGTTTCTATTGGACAGTATGTTCCCATGTATTAATGTACTCCACGTAGTTATTCTCAGTCACCTAAGGATTGCTTTTAATCATAATTGACAGATTTATACTGATATTTTTAACTCTTCTAACTAGGTTTTTGTGGGTTATTACATATTATAATACAGACTAAATCAAGCTCTTTGCCTGGGCACTTCACCTGAATTATAATGTATGGCCTGCCAGCTAAATGGTACTGCTAGCTAATATTTTAATTTTTATATCTTATCAAGCTACTTAATTGGCTGCTTATATTTTGACCAGAATGTCATATTTCTATTTTTTACTACCCAAATGCAATGAATTTATATTTGAGTAGCTTAAATTGTTTGAATTGTTACCTAGTCACATTCAAGATGAACTAAGTCAATTTCTATCCAATATAGTTGGTTTACTATGAACTAAAGTCTGTCAATACTAAATGTTCTGGACTATAAGACTCTTATATTTGTCTGGTTAAGAAAAATATAAATTAGTACTGGTGCAGTGGTGCACAGCCACAATCCTAGCGACTTGGGAGGCTAAGGCAGGAGAATCACAAGATCAAGGCCAGCCTCATCAACTTAGCAAGACTCTGTCTCAAAATTAAAATTTTGTACAAAGGCTGGGGATGTATCTCAGTGGTAAAGTGTCCCTGAGCTCAATCTGCAGTAACACACACACAAAAATCATATGTATGCTATGTATTATATACACACACACATACATATTAGCATTTAATTAAGTCATTTAAGAATGTTTTTGTCACGTTCACATTTCTTCTTGCAGAAATTATACATAATCAGAAAAGGCTCTTACTTCATGTTATCCGTTGACAAGAAAAAAAAAAACTGTCCAAAAAGAAATATTTAGCTGCACTGTTCCTGCCCTTCCCTTTATACCAAGAGAGCTTATTTTTCTAATAATGCTTTTTATGAATGATAGCTGAAATCATGGAATAAAATGAAACTTTAGTTTTTAATTACTAGAGATTTCATTTTACTCTTCTTAACACCAACGATCTCAGATATCATCCACAGGGGTCAGGTGCTTATATTTGAGAACACTTTTAGTATCCATTTTTAGAATTACTAATTAAATAAAATATGAGGTTAAATGAGCCAAAATCATATAGGATGACTTACTACAAAATAAGAAATCACCTTTTTTTTTTTTTTCCATTTTGTATTTGTAAAAGAACTTTAATTACAGTGCTTCTGGCAAAGTAAGGAGATTTCAACCTTTCCACTGTAGGAAAACATATAATGCCTGGGTGGGACTACTTTTAAAAATTCTCAGAGAGTCTCTGTATATCTGTGGCCTTTCCCTAAAATGAAACACAAATTTATTTCTGCAGTAAACTCAAAAAAATGGAAATACTGTTTGTCAGTGAGTCCTGACAGATTATAAAAACAAATCTGCCTGGAGGGCTGAGCAAGCTAAAATAGAAGGTACTCTTAGAGTTCATAGAGTTGCAAATAAATCAACTGACTTAAAAGTATGTAATAGACTCCAGTTGATTTAGTAATGATGATCAGTATGCTAAATATACATGTACACATACCATTTTTCCTTAAGAGAAGCACAGAGTATATCTTTGAGATGGTTTACTTAGATCTAGCTTTTAAATTTTTCTGTCTTCTTAAGCCAGAGTTAATTTTTATAAAAACATTAAAAATGTAATGCAAGCCAAGCATGGTGGCCCATGCCTTTAATCCCAGCAACTCAAGAGACTTGAGGCAGGAGGATCTCAAGTTTGAGACCAGCCTCAGCAATTTAGTGAGGCTCTAAGCAATATAGTGAGACCCTGTTTCAAAATAAAAAATAAAAAGGTCTGGAGATATAGCTTAGTAGTAAAGCATCCCTGGGTTCCATTACTGGTACCACAAAAAAAATAAGTAAATAAATGCGTGCACACACACAAAAATACACTTACATACACACAATTACATACACACACACATATATAAATGCAGATGAAAGAAATGGATTCACTTATGAAAACATTTAGAACATGAACTACTGAACAGAGAATAATGAGTTGTAAAAACCTGCTGCTATGGAATATATCCTTTCCTATTTCTCACAAAAGTATTTCTCATATTATCCTCGATAAGTGGTAATTTCAGAGTACAGAACAAAGTATCTAAAGTGTTTAATATCCCATAGGATGAGTACTAACCCCTTCTCATAATTGAGAGTTCAGTTTATCTCAAGAGACTTAAAACCTACATATGTCAAGTCACACTAATGTGTTGATATGTTCTAGTTGCCTATTGTTTTACTTAATCCCAAAACCATAAATGAACCAAATATTTGATGAAGTTTGATATACATTTTCTTGTATTTAATGTCTTAACCTTGTATTTATAATAACATATAGTCACACTTAACTCTGTAACAATCCTGAAAGCACTATAGAAAACCCAAATTTGCCTGTCATATTTTATCCCCTCATAAGGGATCTATTTGAAAGGCCAGAGAACTTCTGAACTCCCAGGACTTTGCAACATCAATGGCCCCTTGAAAATTGTATTTCTATGCTGTCTCATGGCATATCACTGCTGCTTATTTACTTAAACTGCAGGAGTAGACTCAAGCATCCTTGCATAAGATGTTGTCAAAAGAGAAGAGCAGGGCTGGGGTTGTGGCTCAGCGGTAGAGTGCTCGCCTCGCACGTGTGCGGCCCGGGTTCGATCCTCAGCACTACGTAAACATAAATGCATTGCATTGTGTACAACTAAAGTAAATAAATAAATATTTTTTTAAAAAAGAAGAGAAGAGCATACTTTAGGAAGACATGTCCTTGGCTCTAATTAGAGAACAACAACAAAATGCTGGGTACCATGTGACCTTCCTATCTCTTCCTAAACAACTAAGCTCCATTTGTCCTAAAATGTCAGTTCCACCTCTTTTCTGCCTTTTCATCTCCTCATGCATTTTTTTTTCTCCTCCCTTTACTAGCTGGTCAATCTTTCTGTATTTTTCTATTTGAAATTTTGGCCCAGCAAATCATTATTACTTATCTTTTGCATAGCTTTTACACTCAGCCTCTTCTTAAGTTACCTGCCAGTTGTGGATAAGACCATATTGCATTAAGGCACTTGTGAGCTAGTCAGTGCCTTCCTGAGCAGGTAATTGTGACTGGATGTTGTTTCTATTACCTATGTTTAGGCTGTTAGATATTTTCTCACTGAGGGCCCTGTGAATTATCTGAGACCAGGGTCAGGTATTATTCAACACTATATCTATGAGAGACAGCATCTCTTACGATTTGTTAACACCTTACTGCAGAGCAATGGGTTAGATACCCTGTATACTTTATTCATTTCATCCTTTTCCTATTCATTCCTGAAATTGATTTAACATAGTTATGTTATGCCCATTTTACTGATAAATTAAGTAGAGAAATCAAAGACCCATAAATCATACTGCTAATTAACACAGCAAACATAACTAATTCCAAAATTCTGTGTTCTTTGCACTTTGTCCACAATGTGTAAAACTCAAGTCCTTACAGTGGACTTCAGTGACAGCCCCCCACACACACAACACCTATCTGACCTGATCTTCTCTTGCTTCATTATTCTTCCCCACCCACACAGATCTCCACAGCATGTGCTCCTCAAAAAGACCTCCTTGCTGAGCCCTCTGAGCAAGGCTCTTCCAGGCAACCACACAGCTCACCCCCTTATCTCCTTCAGATCTTTACTCTTTTACTTTTGTTTTCTATGTCTCATATCTTTTTTGTTTCTATGTTCCTGTTCTATGGCTTTCTTTTGTGTTTAGTGAATATTTTCTAGTGTAGCATCTTAATCCTTAATGAGATTTTTCCTTTCTTTTTTAATCTGGTTGCTATGGGGCTTGCCACATACATTTCATCAGAATGTACTTCAGATATATACTAATTTAATTGGAGTGAGATGTGAAACCATTGTATAATATAGATGTATTAACTTTACTCTTTATTGTTATATGCATTACATCTATATGTGTTACAACTCCAACCGTGTATTGTTATAATAATTACTTTATATATCTTTATGTCTCTTAAAGAAACTTAGAGAAGAAAGGTGAACAATTATATATTTATAGCACTTGTTACACTGACCCTATTAGGCACCATTTCTTTTTCTCTTGGTTTATTCCTGTGATTTTAAGTCATCATCTGGTGTCATTTCCTTAGTCCAATATAACTCTGATCCTGCTCATCTTAGTGCTGTTATTGGCAAAATATATTATATTCCTATGTATTATAGACTCAGTAGTACAATTATATGCATTTTTTATACAAATACATATTTAAATTACTCAAAACAGAGAAATATACATTTATATTATCTTTGAGTTAGGGATGTAACTTCATGGTAGAATGTGTGTCTGGTATATGCAAAGCCCTGGGTTCAATTCCTAACACCACCAAAAATGAAAAATGAACAAATTCATGCTATGTTTTACAATTAATTATTTACCAGTGCCTGTTTTTTCAAGTGCATTTGATTTATGCTCAGAAGTTACTTCCCTTCAGTCTGAACAGCTTTCATTAGTATTTCACAATAAGGCAACTCTATTTATGATGAATTTTCTGATTTTTAATTACCTAGAAATGTCTTTATTTGACCTTAATTTTTGAAAATTATTTTTCCTGAATATGGGATTCTTTGTTGATAGGCTTTTTCTTTTATCACTTTAAATAAGTTATCCTACTGCCTTCTGTTCTCCATTCTTTCTGATGAGAAGTCTGCCATTAAACATATCGGGATTCCTTTGTACATGACAAGCAGTTATTTTCTTGCTCCTTTCAAGACTTTTCTTTTTCTTTGGTTTTCAACATTTTTACTGTGATCTGTTTTACACTATGTGGCTCTCTCTGTGTTTTTCCTCCATAGAATTTAGCAAGCTTCTTAGGTATGTAGATGAATGTTTTTCATCAAAGTTAGCATGTTTTCAGCCATGATTTCTCAAAAGATTTTTTTTCTGTTTTTTCCCTCCTCTCTACTGTAAAAGTTCCATTACACGCATATGTTCATGTACTTAGTGCTGTGCTACATTTTTCTGATGCTGTGTTCATTTAACTCATTCTTTTTTTATTTGTTTTTCAAATTGCATGATTCCTATTGATCTATTGTAAAATTTGCTAATTCTTCTGCCAGTTCAAATCTAATGTTGAGCCCCTCAAGTTAATTTTATATTTTTGTGTTTTTACTTGTCAACTCCATAATTTTTCTTTTAAATTTTTAAAATAATGTTGATATTCTCTGTTTGATAGTACATACCTCCCTTTACTTCTTTAAACATTGCTTCCCTTTCTTCCAACATAGATGTTTTTATCTGCTAAATCTGACAGCTTATTCCTCTCTCAGTAGTTTCTGTTGCCAAGATTATTTTTCTCCTGTGTATGTAGTACACTTAACTCTTTCTTCACATGTCTCAGAATTATGTTGGAAAATGAACATTTTAATCAGTGTGGCTATTCCACACAAAAACAAATCTCACCTTTTCAAAATTCAGTTCAAAAGTTGATAGTAATGATGCCATCCACATTCCAAAAGTTATGAAAAGGTTTATTACTCATTTCCTGGGATTAGCAGAACAGGTCTTCCTAGCTAGTCTGAAATAGTTTGGGAGAACAGGAAAAGGAAACTGGCTTAGAGGGTATTTTTGTGGTTTGGGTGTGAGGACTCGGTAAGGTTCCTATGCATGGGCAAGGCCTTATATGGTTTCCCACTTTCACCAAATGAAGTGGTACCCTAGGCTTTCTTATCAACTTGCCTATAGAAGGCACAAAGGAAAGAGAGGAGTGAGGTAAGTGCTAGATACAGACTCCCAACTCCGCAAAACTTGTCCTTTGCTTGTTTATTTGTTTGGTGACTGGCTGCATACAATACTTCTGTGAAGAGTATTTCGTGTATATACCCAGTCATTCTGGGATTGCATTGATTTTATCAGGGCTCCCTTTCTTTGCTCACACTGAGCTCTTAGACTCCACTAGTTGCCAGCTGGTTATTCTGTGGTTCTTGATAATACTTTGGGGACATAAAGTATTCCATAGTCTAATAATTGAGTTCAGATCTCTTTGTGGTTTTAGATTTTTAGGTCATAGTTGTAGATTTGTTCAGACCTTATGAAGGCTCTTGCTAGTTCTTTCCCTGATTCTCTTTGGTTTACTAGCAAGTCTGTGATTTAAGTTGTATCTTTCTTTTCTTTTTTTTTCCTCTCTAATTTTCCATTTTTTTAGTATATATATATTTTTATTCAAAGTTGTTGTATTTATAAAAGTAGCATGTGTTACAATTCATAATATACATATAGAGCATCTTTTTATTTAACACTGTTTGTATACAAAGTATATTCGTACTATTCAAGTCTTCAATGATGCATTTAGGATAATGATATCCATCTTATTCTACCTCCTTCTTTCCCCCCCCATACCACCTTGCTCCCTCCTTTCCCCTCCCTCCCCTTTGACCTTTCTAGCGTTCCTCTAATCCTCCTATGTACCCCAACCCAACACCACTGTGAATTATCCTTCTTATATTAGAGAAAACATTCGGCATTTGGGTTTTTGAAATTGACTAACTTCGTTTAGCATTATATTCTCCAACTTCATCCATTTACCTGCGCATGCCATTATTTTATTCTCTTTTATTGCTGAGTAAAATTCCATTGTGTATATATACCACATTTTCTTTATCCACTCATCTACTGAGGGGCATCTAGGTTGGTTCCACAGTTTTGCTATTGTGAATTGTGCTGCTATAAACATTGAAGTGGCTGTGTTGCTATAATATGCTGCTTTTAAGTCCTTTGGGTATAGACCCAGGAATGGGATGGATGGGTCATAAGGTGGTTCCATTCCCAATTTTCCAAGGAATCTCCATACTGCTTTCCATAATGGCTGCACCATTTTGCAGTCCCACCAGCAATGTATGAGTGTGCCTTTTTCCCCACATCCTCTCTAACATTTACTGTTGTTTGTGTCCTTAATAGTGCCATTCTGACTGGAGTGAAATGAAATCTTAGAGTAGTTTTGATTTGCATTTCTCTAATTGCCAGTGATGTTGAACATTTTTTCATGTATTTGTTGATTGATTGTGTATCTTCTTCTGGGAAGTGTCTTTTCAATTCCTTAGCCCATTTATTGATTGGGTTATTTGTTTTTTTGGTGTTAAGATTTTTGAGCTCTTTATATATTCTAGAGATTAGTGCTCTATCCGATGTGCATGTGTTAAAAATTTGTTCCCAATTAGTTGGTTCTCTATTCACCTCACTTATTGTTTCTTTTGCTGAGAAGAAGCTTTTTAGTTTGAATCTATCCCATTAATTAATTCTTGATATTAATTCTTGCACTACAAGAGTCTTATTAAGGAACTTGGGGCCTAATCCAACATGTTGGATGGAAATTGGAGCTTACTTTTTCTTCTATTAGGCGTATTGTCTCTGGTCTAATTCCTAGGTCGTTGATCCACTTTGAATTGAGTTTTGTGCATGGTGAGAGATAAGGGTTTAATTTCATTTTGTTGAATATGGATTTCCAGTTTTCCCAGCACCATTTGTTGAAGAGCCTCTTCAACAAATGGTGCTAAGTTGTATCTTTCATGAAGCTGGAAGCCTCCTCTTAATTGAGTTCCACCAAATCTACATTGGTTTTGAGCATGTCCTTAAGTTTTAACTTACCCATTTGCCATTTCAAATAAAGTCAGTTCCTTAGAGGAGAGCTTTGTTAGCTGTATTACAACCTGTCTCTCTTCTGGGGGAAAAGTTCTTGAGCCATGTTCCCAGAGCAGAGAATAGGGACAATGATGCCCTTCCTTCTGAGCGCTAACCTTACTTTAGGAGCAGAACACTGGATGGGAGTGGTGGCTTCTGACTGGCCTCTTGTCTTGACTTGCCTCTCCAGGAAAGACCTGCTCCAGCACATCTGTAGAGCTCTGTATGCTGTCATTCCAGAATTGAACTTTTGCATATGGTAGGCATTCACTTACTTAAAAGTGGTCAATAGTAATGCCACATAACATGAGGAAATTTGTTGTTCATTTTTTATGAGGCAGCTTTTTTTAGGATTTATATTAGATGCTGGGAGATTATTCTGCCATGTTTCAGATTACTGTGTAAATTTAATATGACAAATTTGCAAAACAGCATTAGAATTTTCCTGTCTTAACAAGCCATTCCTTATTTTTGGTGCAGCATTTTAATTAAGTTGTCAGTTGTAAATGGGAAAAATTCCAGTTCTCCTGTAAGGCCTTTTGACATTTAAAAAAAAAAAAAATTAGATCTCTTCTTGTTGGAAGAGACTAGGTCTCTTAACATGACCTATAAATAGTATTCTGCTAATCTAACAGGCAGAGAAGGCTGAGAAAAAGGTTAATTGGAAGTTTATTAGTGAATGTAAGGTTTACTATTTGCTTTGAAACTATCTACTTCCCATATCATTAAAGATATACTGTTAGAGTTAACATTGTTTCATAAATTATTTCTTGTAGCTATTTGAAAGGAAGTTGTAAATATTTAATAGGCATTTAATTTTCATGTTTAGTGCGTCAAGAGAAATACACTCATAATTTCACATGTGAAGTTTATTCATAATTCCACATAAAGTTTATTCATAATTTCACATGTGAAGATTATTTTAATCAAATGCCATAGTGCTGAGGAAATTGTTTACTTCTCAAAATTATTAACTTGAGATTTTACACAGCTGGAATGGGTATATAAGCAATTTTTATAATGGTCAAATGTACTTAGTATATACATTACATTATGATATGCTTTATTTAGTTTTGTAGTTTGGTTTGGTTTTGGGAACTAGGTGAAATAAGTATGTCTTATTATTTTCATAAGTTTTTAACCTGAAGTTTTATGATGATCTGATTATTTGATTTTAAATTATTCTGTATATAAAAAGCTGTATGAACTATAAAATGTTATATTTTAGTACTGTCAGCATTTCAGTGATATGAGTATAATAACTTCTACAACTAATTACCTATTAAGTTTCTGACTAGTGTACATGTCACCTCTTCAGCGATGACCCCCCAATTCATCTATGCAATGAGTACTTCTGCCAGCTGTCTTCATAATTCTAGTAGAATCATTACCACATATTTGTTTCCATTCATACCTGTCTCTTCTAGGGACAGAAAGTTCCTCAAAAGCACACTTCATTTGCATTTCTCTCTCTCTGATGCCTATTTAAGTGTCAAGTATATAGGAGATACTTAAAAGATGTTGAATGAGTGGATGGATGTGATATTTAAAAAAAAATCTTAGACCATTTACTCTAACCACATCATTTTATAGGCAAGGAAATGGACAGCCCAGAGAGATTAATACATTGCTTTACTTTTCCAAAGTTATCAGAATTAATTATAGTAAAAGAATTTTATCACACCACTGCTCTAGATTCAGCAAAAATATTCCCTGCTAGTATTTTCGAGAAATTATATTGGAAACTTATGGAGAAGAGGTGTTTCCAAAGAAGTGTCCAACGAGTTCCCAGAGAGAAAGGAGAACTCAATTCAGGAGCCCTGTTCTTGGCATATGTGATGAAGAAGAATTTCAGCACATGCCAGACAAAGAACCAGAGAGAGGTTTATTTAGTAAAGCAGATTCATAATCAAGGAAGAATGGGACAATCTCAAGAAAGAGACTACGGTGGCAGTAAAAGAAATATATATTCAAGGTAGAATAAGGGCCTTCTTGATAGTGAGAGATGCCTTTCGGGGGTTCCTGAGTCTTCTTTTAATGGAAACGTGGTGAGGGTTGGATATCAAAAGGTAGATAGGAATAATATCAGTCTCATGATCTCAAGATGGTTTCTGATGCACTAGTCATTCTCAGGTTCCTCAGGCTGATGTGGTCTCTGTTATTTGATAATAGATAGTGCCGGAAGTCCCCTAAATAAAACATTCCTCAAGACATCATATCTCTGTTTGCTTTATCTTTTTATTGTTAATTAACTAACAGTGCCAAAGTATTTACAGATTTCTTAGGAATTTGGGAGTCCTACAGGCCTAAAAGAGAGATTGGCTTAGAAAAGGACAGACTTGAAAAGTATGCAAAATTGGTGAATTAAAAATCTTTTCCTTTGTTCTCTCTTACTATCTCCTACCTATTTCTTATTTCTTTTATCCTACCTCAGAAACCACATAGACATCTCAATTAGTCCATTATTATCTTTTTACTTTATTTTTTAATTTATTCTAATTAGTTATACAGCAGAATGCAGTTACACAAACTATAACTATGTTATTAGTTATAACAGCAGAATGCAGTTACAGAAATGGAGCACAACTTCTCTTTCCTCTGCTTGAACATGGTGCTTAAACATGGTGCAGAGTCACACTGGTAGTGTAATCATACATGTGTATAGGGTAATAATTTCCATTTCTTTCCACCTTCCTGTCTATACCCACACCACCTCCCCTCCCCTTACTGCCCTCTGCACAATCCAAAGATCCTTCATTATTCCCTACCCACCCCACCCCTCCCATTATGGATTAGCATTCATTTATCAGAGAAAACATTCAGCCTGTGGTTTTTTGGGTTTGGCTTATTTTGCTTAGCATGATGTTCTCCAGCTCCATCCATTTACCTACAAAAGCCATAATTTCATTCTTCTTTAAGAATGTGTATATGTACCACATTTTCTTTGTCCATTCATTTGTTGAAGGCATCTAGGTGGGTTCCATAGTTTAGCTATTGTGAACTGAGCTGCTGTAAACATTGATGTGTCTGCATCACTCAATAAGTCTACCACTATCTTTATGTGTAGTTAAGTTCCTCTCTGTTGTATAGAAAGGGAACCAAGAACAGCTGAGAAGATAGTATGCAAGTAAGAGTTCTGAACTGGATGGGGCACAACTAAGGATTTGCTTTTTAGTGACTAAGTTTAAATCATTTTAAATAACTTATTTTGCTAACTATCCTGTCCTTGGATTTTTCTAGAGGAACAAACTGCTACACCTCAGCTGAACATCTGTATTGTGTTTTGTAATTGTCTGATACAGCAGTTATTAGAGAGATCGACGGTTTCTTCCCATGACCAAGTTTCTACCCATAAGTTTTAGAGCATTTATCACCTTGATTAAATTGTGCCACTTCAGAAATAGATTATTTTTCAGATTGAATTTGATTTTAAATATCTGGCCACAGTTTTTGTGAGCAACATTAAGATTTGGTTGTTTTGTTTTATTTTGTTTTCTAACTAAATCCCAGATGTAAGAACCCACAAAATAATGAAAATTTAAAATCCTGTTAAAAATGAGATCAGAAAATTAAAGTACATACCAATAAGCATTTTTTTGAAAGTGCCTATCAACAGGGGCCTAATATAGTCTTCATTCAGAGGAAATAAGTACTAAGAAATCCAACAACCCATGTTTCAGCTGTCAAAACAAACATTTCAGATAGTAGTGCTTGCATATGCAGCTCTGAAGTGATTAGCAAGTGTAAAGTCTCATTTATTTGTAAATAGGAAACAGGTGGACATGATAAGAAAGGATCAGGATTTTAGTATAAATAGGACTAATGGAAGTAGGTATTTTCACTGCATAAACCAAATGTGTGCAGGCTGACTAAATTGCCCAAAGGAAAAAAATCAACCAAATACAATTCTAAAATTTGCATTTAAAAATTCCCTTATTCAAGTTGTTACATAGTTGAGAATTGATAGAAAGTGAGACAATCTTCATAATAATGTCAAGATTCTATTCTCTAGTTCTTTCCATCGTTGAGAGTTTTTCACCATCTGGAACCTAAAGGACCCTTCTAGAAGATGGAAGGTCTTCATATTGGAATTTTGAATTAACATCTGTTAATATGTTGTGCCCCGCGGCTTGGGACCCCCAAGAAGACCACCAGAGTCCTTGGTCAACGTAAATAACAAAGAGTCATTTATTAGCAAGCTCGAGCTTGGTCCTCCGCGCACTCGGTAACCGGTGACGCTAAGAGGCCCCGAGCCCAGATTTAGCAGGGTTTTTATAATGAAATACATACAAGTTAAGGGGGGCTTCACAGCGCTCTTTTGATTGGTTAACATATAAAGTCACGTACAAAGCATTACTTTTGAGTTCTGGGTTAGCCTGACCACTAGGGGAAGGGTGATCAGCCACCTGGTTTTCCAAGCTAGACAAAATAAGGAACAAGAATAAGTTTTGGATCAGTCTGACTGCTAGGGGAAGGGTAGTTTTTCAAAAAACTGAGGACAGTTTTGGGAAAGACTTATGTTTACACAAGTGTTTGCATTTTTCACCTTTCAAATACATAGAAATGTTCCAAGATTGAAAATATTGAATCTACAAAATCTACAAAATTTGTTACTTCAGTTAAGATATACAAATAACAGTGAAATTCAAAATAGTGCTAATTATTTGAACATCATTACCTTACCATAATTTTCTGGATTACATTTCCCTTAACAGTTCAATGTACAAGTTATGAAGAATAAATCTCCTATAATAAAAAATGTATTAATTAGAACTTATCCTTGCTCACTTTTTGTTAATATTGTTCATAACCCTCATCAAAATTATAATCCCATTAGACATTATATTTCAGAGCAGTTAATAGGTCTTATCATTATTTGCTTCTAACCATATCTTACTTGGAGTTTATTGTTTTTGCTAAGATTTTCATGTTCATATACAATCTAAAATAAATGAATACAACCTTTCCCCACCCCCCTAAGATAAAAGTACTTCTGTCTTATTCCAGTTTTTAGAGGGAATGCTTTCAGTTTTTCTCCATTTAGAATGATGTTGGCCTTGGGTTTAACTTATATACCTTTAGAGTGTGGAGATATGTTTCTACTATTCCTAGTTTGTCTAGAGTTTTGAACATCAGTGGATGCTATATTTTGTCAAATGCTTTTTCTGCATCTATTGAGATAATCATGCAATTCATGTCTTTATGTCTATTGATATGATGAATTACATTTGTTGATTTACATATGTTGAACCAACCTTGTATCCCTGGGATGAACCCCATTGATAATGGTGCACTAGCTTTTTAATATGTTTTTTATATGCAATTTGCCGGTATTTTATTTAAAATGTTTGCATCTATGTTCATAAGGGATATTGATCTGAAGTTTTCTTTCCTTGATAGCACTTTGTCTGGTTTTGATACTAGCTTCATAGAGTGAGTTTGGAAGCGTTCCCTCCTTTTCTATTTCATGGAATGATTTGAGGAGAATTGATGTTAGTTCTTCTTTGAAGGTCTGGTAGAATTTATGAGAATCCATCTGGTCCTAGGCTTTTATTTCTTGGTAGACCTTTTCTTTTTTTTTTTATTCTTTTTAGATATACATGACAGTAGAGTGTATTTTGACATATTTTACATACATGGAATATAACTCATTCTAATTAGTATCCCATTCTTGTTGGTAGGCTTTGGATGGCATCTTCAATTTCATTGCTTAAAAATGATCTGTTTAAATTTTCTATGACCTCCTGATTAAATTGGGTAGATAATATCTCTGTAGGAATTTTGTCAATGTCATCTATATTTTCTATTTTATTGTAGTATAAATTTTCAAAATACATTCTGATTATCCTCTGTATTTCAATAGTATCTTTGTTGATATTTCCTTTTTCATCACAAATTTTAGTAATTTGAATTTTTCCTTCTTGGTTAGCTTGACTAAATGTTTATCAATTTTATTCATTTTTTCAAAGAACCAGCTTTTTATTTTATTAATTTTTTTTAATTTTTTGTTTCAATTTCATTGATTTTGCTTGACTTTAGTTATTTCCTGTCTTTTACTGTTTTGTGTGTTGATCTGCTCTTCTTTTTCTAAGACTTTGAGATGTAAATGTTAGGTTATTTATTTGGTGACTTTATTCTTTTAATGAACGAGCTTAAGTCAATGAACTTTCCTCTTAGAACTACTTTCATAGTATTCCAGAGAATTTGATATGTTGTGTCACTATTCTTATTTACCTATAAGTATTTTTTTTATTTCACCCTGATTTCTTCTGCTATCCTTTGATCATTCAGTAGTGTATTATTTAGTGTCCACGTGTTAGAGTAGCTTCTATATTTTATTTTATTGTTGATTTATAAATTCATTCCATTATAATCTGATAGAATGCAAGGTTTTATCTCTATAATTTTGTATTTGCTAAGGGTTATTTTATGGCCTAGGATATGGTCTAGTTAAGAAAATGATCTGTGTGCTGCTGAAAAGATAGTGTATTCAGTCATTGATGAATAAAATATTATATATGTATATATATATATCTGTTAAGTCTAAATTATTGGTTATATTTTTTAGTTCTATAGCTTCTTTGTCTAGTTTTTGTTTTGAAGATTTATCAGTGATGAGAGAGGTGTGTTAAAGTCACCAAGTATTATTGTGTTGTGGTCTATTTGATTCTTGAAATTGAGAAGGGTTTGTTTGATGTATGTAAATCCTCCATTGTTTGGGGCATAAATACTTACGTTGTCATTTTTTGTTGTTGTATAATTCCCTTAAGCAGTATGAAGTGTCCTTCTTTTTCTCTTCTGATTATCTTTGGAATAAAGTCCACTTTATGTGATATGAGGATAGAAACCCCTGCTTGTTTATGAGATCCATGTGAGTGATATGTTTTTTCCCATCCTTTTACCTTCAATCTGTGGATGTCTTTGCCTATTAAGGTGAGTCTCTTGGAGATAGCATATTGTTAGCTCTTTTTTTTTTAATCCAGTCTGCTAGTCCGTGTCTTTGATTGAAGAATTTAGGCCATTTGTATTCCCTCTAAAATCTGGGACAAGGCAGGCATGCACTCTTTCATCACTTCTATTCAACATAGTCCTTGAAACTCTAGCCAGAACAATTAGGCAAAAGAAAGAAATTAAAGGGATACAAATGGGGGGAAAAAGAGCTCAAACTATCTCTGTTTGCTGACCACATCATTCTATATTTAGAAGACACAAAAAAAAACTCCACCAGAATACTTCTAGAGCTCATAAAGAAATTCAGCAAAGTAGCAGGGTATAAAACTAGTACCCATAAATCAGTTGCATTCCTATAGACCAATGATAAATCAGCTGAAAGAGAAATTAGGAAAACTATCCCATTCACAATAGCCTTAAAAAACAAAACCCTTGGAAATCAATCTAACAAAAGAAGTGAAAGACCTCTATGATGAAAACTACAGAACAGTAAAGAAAGAGATTGAAAAAGACCTTAGAAGATGGAAAGATCTCTCATGTTCGTTAATAGGCAGAACTAATACCGTCAAAATGGCCATATTCCCAAAAGCACTATACAGATTTAATGTACTTCTTATTAAAATTTCAATGACGTTCTTCATAGAAATAGAAAAAACAGTCCTGAAATTCATTTGGAAGAATAAAAGGCCCAGAATAACAAAAGCAATCGTTAGTGAGAAAAGCGAAGCAGGAGGAATCACAATAATAGGCCTTAAGTTATACTACAGAGCTATAGTAACAAAAATAGCATGTTATTGGCACCAAAATAGATATGAAGACCACTGGAACAGAATAGAAGACACAAAGATAAACCCACATAAATGCAGCTTTCCAATATTAGACAAAGACACCATAAACATATTGGAGAAAAGTTGGTCTCTTCAACAAATGGTGCTGGGAAAACTGGAAATCCATAGGTAGCAGAATGAAACTGAATGCCTCTCTCTCTCACCCTGCACAAAACTCAACTCAAGGTGGATCAAAGACCTAGGCATTAGAACAGAAACCCTGTGGTGTACTCTCCACACTCTTTATGTCAACTTAGGAACCAAATCCCTCAACATGACTCCTAAAGCACAAGAAGTAAAATCAAGAATCAATAAGTGGGATGGTATAAAACGAAAAAATCATCTTCATAGCAATGGCAACAATTAAGAGCATGATGAGAGCCTACAGAATGGGAAAAACCCTTTGCCACCTGCACCTCAGATTAGAACATGAATCTCCAAGATATTTAAAGAACTCAAAAAACTTAACAACAACAAAAAAAAACAACAAAAAAAAAAAAACAAATAACCCAATCAATAAATGGGCAAAGGAATTGAACAGGTACTTCAAAGAAGAAGAAATAGGAATGGTCAACAAATCTATGAAAATGTTTAACATCTCTAGCAATTAAAGAAATGCAAATTAAAACTACACTGAGATTTCATCTCACTCCAGTCAGAATGGCAACAATCAAGAATACAAGTAACAATGAATGTTGGTGAGGATGTGGGGAAAAGGGTACACTCATACATTGCTCATAGAACTGCAAATTGGTGCAATCATTCTGGAAAGCAGCATGGAAATTCCTCAAAAAAACTAGGAGTGGAACCACCATTTGACTTAGTTATACCACTCCTGGATATATATCCAAAGAAGTTAAAATCTGCATACTATGATGACACAGCCACATCAATATTTATAGCAGCTCAATTCACAATAGACAAGATATGGAACCATCCTAGGGTGCCCTTCATCAGATGAATGTATAAAGAAAATGTGGTTTATAAACAAAGTAGAATATTACTCAGCCATCAAAAATAATGACTGTGACGTTTGCTAGTAAATGGATGGATCTGGAGACTATCATGCTAAGTGAAATAATCCAGTCCCAGAAAACCAAAGGTCAAATGTTATCTCTCTGATATGTGGATGCTAACACACAACAAAGCAGGGAGGGGAGTGAATAGAAGTTCAGTGGATTAGACAAAGGGGATTGAAGGGAAGGGAGAGGGGATGATAATAGGAAAGACGGTATAGACTGAACCTGACACAACTTTCCTATGTACATATATGAATACACTACAATGAATCTCCCCATCAGGTACAACCACAACACTGAAATCCTAATTGGAATAAGATATACTCCATGTTTTGTATAAATATGTCAAATATACTCTTATCATGTATATCTAAAAATAACAAGTAACAATTAAAAAAAAGAAAGTACTCTGGTCATGATTTAACTAATGAGGGAAGATAGGATGGGAGTGTTTATTGTTTACCCTGCATGAACAGCTTTGTTTCTTGAATGCCTATATTCCAGGGCACAATGTCTGAGCCTATCTGTCTTGGTAGAGGTATGTTTCTGGGAAATAAATAGGAAAAGTCTAGGTAGAAGATTAGAAACTTCAGGAATTAAATTTTAAAATGATCCCTAGAAATTTAGACTTCTTCCTAAGCATAGTAACTTGTGAATGAGGACTTATTCATACTCCTAACATAATCTTATTAAATTAGTGCATCTGTAAAGAGTATCATCAGTCACAATTATTTGACACAGGGAAATATAGGGTTAGTTTTCATGTACAGAGAGTATGCGACTATAGCCATAATTTCTATCACAAGTTTCAAACTAGTACTTTTGGCTCAACATCAGTCCTCAGACATGATTTTTTTTTTTTTTACTGATACTGTATTCAAAAATATTTTGAATTAAAATTCTAGTATGTTAAAAGTATAATTTTTCATATTTAAAAAATTATATTTTAGGGTTGCTTAGCATGTGTGGAGCACTGGGTTCAATCCTGAGCACTGCTTACAAATAAATAAATAAAGGTATTGTGTCTATCTTCCACTAAAAAATTTTTAAATTATATTTCTATAACAATAGTTGGCTGGAACTAATTACCTTCTGTCCCCTTGTGTCAATGATGGACCCTTTTGGTTCATTCAAGCCCTCTACTTCCTCATCTCTCCATTCCAAGACCCTCCAGTGCCTTTTTTCACTATCTGATCATCTTGTTTGTACCCTCTTAAGTTAGCGCCTCATGCCTGACAACATTTGAATTGATGACCTCTGAGCTACACAATGCACTCAGATTGCTAAAAGGAGTGAGAATTGTTGACATTCACTAGTTTGTCATGGTAAAGTCATATGGTTTTCTGTGTTCTTTTTATGAATGAATAGAAAAGTGATATTTTATTGAAAGGATATTTTTATTCTAAACAGTTATGCTGCCCTTCCACTAATATAATTGGTCCTAAGAGGAACTGTGTGGTACTATGGAATAGATATAAATATGGTACTATGGAATGGATATAAATATGAGCTTGGCATAGCTTCTAGCTTAAGCCTACAAACAGTATAGGTTATAGTACTGTTTTCAGGCATTCTTTGTGGGAGTGTCTGAGGTGTCTAGAAAATAATACAATTGTTTTGTTAACTGTGTTTTTCAAAAGTGAATCATCATATTATGCTAATGGGAATATAGTAACTTATCATCTGAGGAGAATTTCTTCATTCAGGAACTATAGTGACATTATGAATACTTTTAAACATTTCCATTGGAGTATTTGTCTTAAAATGTCAAGACTTCACACTGAAAGGATAGATTACCAGAGTCTTAATTTTTAACTTATTCTTTCATATCATAGTATATTAAGTAACTTGATAAATTAATAGCACACTATGAGCATGGCATTAATCATTGAGCTTTGTTTTGAATTTTTCCAGTACGATTTAATTCACATCAAATTTCTGTTATCAATTTGTAAAGCTCCTGAAGTCTTTTGTCTTGGTTTGTACTTCATAAAGAAAAGAAGTCTGTCTAGGTCACAGTTTTGAAGGCCCAAGGGCATGACATATTTTTCCACTCATATTTAGCGAAGACCTTATGACTGATGGCATCACATGTGGCAGAGATTACACAGGGAGACAAAGAAGAGACTAAAGAGGGGCCAGACTCACTATTTTTATAGCAATCTACTCTGGGCAGAACCAGCCTACTCCAGGAAATCAGCACTAATCCCTTCCACGGGCAGTAGCCTATGACCAACCTATCTACCTTCTACTGGGTCCCACCTCTTAAAGGTTGCACCACCACACTAGGACCAATCTTTCAGTATAGGAACATTTTGGGGATACACCAAACCATCAAAATTTTAAATGCCAATTTTAAACAGAGGCCTTTTCATTTGAAAGGAACACTGTGTTGCTCTAGGCAAAGATTAAAATGTAGTAGTTTATTTCTTTTGAGCCATGAATGGAGATAATTGACTGTGTGTCATTTGAAGAGAACAAAATGTACATGCATTGAATATTTTCACCATTTTATTTGTTAGACAAATCTAATGAAAAAGTATTTAATTGGACTTGAGATTTATATTCTGAATTTTCAGTAAGTCATGATATGATCTTTTGTTAAGAGTATTTCTTCAAATCAACATTGTGATTTCAGCTGTCATCATGGTGTTCCTATTAGCATTTTAAATGTTAGTCTTCAAGACGAGAAACACAAACCCACATCCAGAATATTTATCTATTCCTGGGCAAGGAATTGGGGCTCGATTCCAGGGTGGAAGGAATCTAATGTAATCACTGTGTCCCTAAATTTTTATTCTTTCCTGTATCCCTTATTCCCCTATACCACACTCCATCCTCCCCACCCTCTACCCCCACCTTGAATATAGTCTCATGCATACTCTTATTCTTCTCAGTTAACATAAGTCTTGCACTTAATTTATGGTATTTTCCCTTACATGTTTATCACATTCCTAACAGGTTACTTAACCCCACTTTTTTTACTTACTAGCCAGGAGAAAAGGTAGGGCAGAACACGGGAACTGGGGAGCATGCTAAGACAGAAACTTCTCTATCATCTTAAAATGAGAAAACACTGACAGTGAGTAGTAGGACACTCCTATAGGCTCTAGAGTTTTAAGTGAATATGGGGATTTAAGAAATTCAGACTCATCAACTCAGATATCTTCATTCCATAGGTCCAGTGTCTTTGTTTCCCACCTAGATCCCAAAACTTAACATAGCAGACCTGTTTGGATTGAAAAATTAATCTTTGGAGCTTTTCTCCACTTAATAGTCAAAACCCTCCTGCTACAGGAGATGAGAACTTTGCTGTTTGGTGCCTTCATAAAATATATAACACCTTACTATGCTTACAACAATAGAACTCATTCCTCCTATCTATTTTGATATCCATTATTCAAACTACTTTCTATCTCCTCTCCCCACTACCCTTCCTAACTTCTAGTGGTTAGTATTCTCCCTTCAACTTGAATTTTTTACCTTTCATCTATGAGAGAGAATACTGCAATACCTTTCTTTCTCTTTCCAGGTTAATCACTTAATAAAATGTTCTCTTGTTTCATCCATGTTGCTTTAAATGAGAGCATTCCTTTTTTTTTTTTTTTTTTTTTAATTGCTGAATAACATTCCATTATGTGTGTGCTCTACCTTTTTTTTAATCTATTATTCATCCATCCACGGACACCTACATTGATTCCATAGCCTGCCTACTGTGATTAAGGCTGCAATGTACATGTAAGTACAGCTGTCTCTTTGATATACAGATTTTATTGCCCAGGAATGGGAGAGCTGAATCATATTGTAGATCTATTTTTAACTTTTTGAAGAAGCTTCAGACTATTCCCTATAATGACTATACTAATTTACATTGACACCCAGCAGTATGCAAGTATGTCTTCTTTTCTCCACATCCTCTCCAGTGTTTGTTATTTTTGTCTGTTATAGCTATTCCAACATTGTTGAGATGTATCTCATTGTGATTTTGAACTTCATTTCCTTAGTGACTAATGATGTTAAGCATTATTTCATATATTTCATATACTTGTTGGCCAAGTATTCATCCTTCATCAGATGATTATGTTGCAGATATTTTCTCCCTTCATATAGATTGACTCTTCACTCTATTAGATTGTTTTCTTTGCTATACAGAAGTTTATTAGTTTGAACTAATCCCATTTCTTATTTTTGCTTTTGTTTCCTGTGCTTTGGGGGTCATATGGAAAGAAATATTTGCCTATACCAATGTTGTAAAGTGTTTCTCCTATATTTTCATCTAGTAGTTTTATTGTTTCAGGTTTTACAATTAGGCTTTGAAGTATTTTGAGGTGATTTTTGTATAGGGTAATAGAGGTCAAATTTCAATCTTCTACATATGGATAACCATTTTCTCAGCACTCTATGTTGAAGAGGCTGTCCTTTTGCCAACACATGTTTTTGACACATTTGCTAAGAATCAGTTGGTTGTAGATGTGTGGATTCTGTTCCACTGATCTTTGTGTTTTTATGCCAGTACTGTGTTGTCTTGTTACTGTAGCATTGGAGCATGTCTTTGGAACAAGGATTGTGACACCTCTATCTTTGTCCCTTTGCTAAAGATTACCTTGGTTATTCAAGGGTTATTTGTGTTCCGTATGAATTTCAGGATTATATTTTCTCATTCTGAGAAGAATATCATTGGTGTTTGATGGGAATTGCATTGAATCTATAAATTGCTTTGGGTACTATGAACATTTTGTTAATGTTGTTAATTAATATTCTTCCAATCCGTGAACATAAGAGGTCTATTGATTTTTTTGTGTACCTTCTTCAAGTTCTTTCTTCAGTGTTTTGTAACTTCCTTGATTAAATGTATTCATATTTTGCTTTTTGTTTTGTTTTGTGGCTACTATAAATGGCATTGCTCTCCTGTTTTCTTTCTCAGCAAGTTTGTTATTGATATGTAAAAAGGCAAGCTACTGATTTTAGTGTTTTGGGTTTTTTATCTTGTAATTTTGCTCTCTCTACACACACACGTGCTTCTTTTATTTAGGTTTCCTGCCTAATTACTCTAATACTTCCAACAGTATATTGAATAAGAGTGGTAAAAGTGAACATCCTTGTCTTATTTCATATCTTAAAGAAAATGCTTTCAGCTTTTCCCTGTTTGCTTTTATGTTGACTGTGGTTTGTCTTATATAGCCTGTATTACATTAAAGTAGATTCCTTTTATAGCTAATTTCTTAAGAGTTTTATTATGAAGCATCCTTGAATTTTATAGAATTTTTTTCTGCATCTCTTGAGATTTTTGTCCTTCATTATGTTGTTATGATATTTTAATTTATTGACATACATATTGAAACATCCTTGCATTCCTGGGATAAATCCCACTTGATCTTGGTGAATGAACTTACTTTTTTATACTGTTTCTTTCACTTCATTGATATTTGTCCATCTGCCAAATCAGTTGTCTTTACCAACTTTATAAGGTAGCTTTCATAGTAGAAAATTTTCTCTTGAAAATGTATATTAGGGTGTTTGTTGGGCAGCATTGGCTTGATTCCAAACTAGACGACATAGTATTAGTGTCTCTGTAGCTTCTTCAGGTGTAATTGATGGTTTTACTCAGGATGCTTGCCAGAATCAGAGAGCCTGCCCCTGCCTAAGGGTTGCAATAGGAGTAGGGCACTTTAGTGTCCCACATAGTATGGTGCAAACACTGCATGGGAACTCCTGTAGCAAAGGCATCAGGAGCTTGGAGATGGGGAGATATGTCCATAGAACCTACAGGAGCGAATACCACTGGTTGCAGGGCCTTCTAGCAACAGTGGTAATGTCTGTGGTATTGTGGTACATGATAGACATGTCCTGAGGCCCCAGTTGGGTGAATGGGACTTACACTGGAGGCCTCTGGTGGCTGCGGGGTTAGCAGGGGCTCTGGAGTAAGGACCATTGTAGAACCATTCTCAGGCCCTGTAGAGGTAAGTACTACTGGAAGCAGCTCAGTGAAGGAATCCTTATTGCCAGCTTCTTGTTACATGTGATTTAACACCAAAATCTCATCTTGGTGTCTGCTTCCTTAGATCACTTTTGATACCAAGTGTTTTTGTTTGGGTTCTCTGGAAAACAGGTTCTCAAAGTGAGATACATGTGCAAAGGTTTCATTTGCAGGTATGTTCTTATAGTCAACACCAATGGACAGGAATGGAAGCAGAGTTGGGCTTTGACACAGTGCACAAAACTTCAACCGATTCCAGGGAAGCTCTGAAAAGTGGAATGACCCTGCAGAGTTGTTCTGAGTTGTGGATCCTCCCCTTATCCCTCTGAATTGACTCATTATTGGATATGGGCTCCCCAAAAGCTGCTCCAGAGGGTACAGACTACTTAGGACTGTCTACTAGCAGTATTTCCAACAGCCAAGGGAATAAGTCCTTCATTCCTAATTGGTGGTCTGGGTAGAATGTCACATTTCCTTTAATTTTGTTGTGTGGATTACTCTTAGCCATGTGGGAGGGTAAGAATGTTATTACATTGTTGACTAAAAATTTTCTCTAGCAGTTATTTCATTCTCATTTTGTTCAAAGTCTGAAGCATGATTCTTCATAATAAATTAATTGTCTCTATTTTTATTTCTCTGTGTAATGAATCATTCATATTTCTATAACCTCTTTACATAATTGAATAGTGAAATGAGAATTTTTAAAAATCTATTTTACAGGGTACTGCCAATTCATCATTTATTATGAGTGATTCTCGTAGTTTTAATAAATAGCTAGCAAAACATGAAAATAGAATCAATATTGTATTAATAGAGTTCTTAAATTTTCTAAATATGCATAAAATAACAAGAAGCTCATAATTTATCATCTTTTATGCATACACACACACACACACACACATATGTATATATTGCTTTAGTTAGCTTTGGGGTCACTGTGACCAAACACCCTAACAGAACAACTTAGAGAAGAACAAGTTTATTTGGAGTTCACTGTTTCAGAGATCTTAGTCCATAGGTGGTGGACTCCTTTGCTCTGGGTCCATGGTGAAGCAGCACATCATGGGGGTTGTAACCAGCAAAGGAAAGCTATTCCCCTTGTAGCAGAAAGGAAGTTGGGGGTTGGGGAGAATAGGGAAGAAGGGCAGCAAGAAGACTAACCCTTCCAGAGCATATCACCAATGACCCTCTTCCTCCAGCCATCCATGACCCCTGCTTACAGTTTATCACCCAGTCAATCCATTCAAACTAGGATAGTTTGCTTATTTTATAGCTCTCATAATCTAATCATTTCACTTCTCACTATTTCTGCCTTAACAGGACCTTTGTGGGGACACCACATATCCAACTCATAACATATATTAAGGCTAATACAATACCAATAGAAAAAAGTTTTTGAATTGTTTTTCTAGGAATAACTATAGATTGCTAATACTCATTCACCACTCCCTCTAACTGTGCCTGCTTAGCCTTGTGTGATAACAGAATAGTTTTAATCCCGTGAAGCTAACTGTCTTAATTAAACAGGATAAGAGTTTGATATATTCAGTTTGAACAAATGCAACCTGTGTTGAATTATTATAGAATAGAGTAATTGCCCCTATTCTGGGTTTTACTTACAAATAACTCAAAGCTTGCATTGACATGACTTTCTTCGTGGGTCTGAGAACCACAAAAAAAATATCTCTGGACTGTTAATCCCTAATCACGTTCTTATGCTAATTATTTACATTTTCAGGTAATTTAAAAATCTATAATATATTTTGAATGTTATTTCATCAATAGTTTCTATGATCTGTCATACTTATTTTTAATAAAATTATTTAACACAGGGCCCTCCTTTTCTCAAGACTTTCTATTTACAAATACAATAGAACATTTTTAGAAAGTCCAAGCAAATTTGTATAACCTGCAACATATATATAATATTACCTCTCTTAGTTGTACAATAATCACTTGAACACATACTACTTCCAAGCACAGAGGAACCGCAAACACATTAAAAAAACAATTAAACAAATCTTGTAGCCTCAATAAGCTACAGAAGGACAAATGTGAAGCCAGAATGTCATAGTACATTGTAATAACCATCACTGTGATGGGAGGCACCTCAGTAGAATAACAATGGAGATATACCTAGGGAGAGTTAAGGTCTGCAAAAAGAAGGGGACGTTTAAGCCTATTTTAAATAATTAATTCACCAGGTGGCTATGAGGTAGTAGGGCAGTATGGAAAAAAAGGAATGGCATGTATAGAGGCAAATATATGTGAAAGAATATGATAAAATCTAGTGACAACTTTGTTCTATCTGGAATGCAGCCTTCTTGTAGAGGAGTAATAGGAAATGTGCCTGGAAACATAGATAACATGGCCTTCACTTGACAGACAGTATGAAGGGTTTGCCCTCATCCTGAAGAAAATGAGTGAGATTTAATTTGTTCTTTTGCTTATAAATCATTCTGAGGGCAGTGTGGAGAATCTTTAGAATGAGAGGAGACTGGTATAATTATAATATAATATAATATAATATAATATAATATAATATAATATCCTATTTAATGCAAAGGCCAGTTATTCCCTACATCTATTCTAGTGTTGTCATTTAGTATAATGTTTGCATAATAGCAAGTAGTGATCATTAAAGGTTTTAAACTTATGAGAGGACTCATAGGCATATTACAGTGACATTACTTTTTAAATTTTTTTTATAAGTCTTAGATTTTACTTGAGATTTCCCTAGATGAGTAAGGAAGTAAACATTTCATTGGGAGTACATGTGTGACAGTAATGAAACCTGTCATCTTCATAAAAGACTATAATTCTGTATCCAAAGGCAAAGCATATCCAGGGTAGTGGAAATGAATGCAGAGAGATTTGATATGTGGACATAAGAATGATTGTCTCTGGAATTGGGAGTTTCTGAGTTTAACTAATTATAAAAGTGAACAACTTACTTAGCTTTCTGGGGATTCTGTGAAAATCTTCATTATTATAATTACATAAATTAACTTCATAAATTTATATGAAACATTTACACAGAACATTAAAATGTGAATGAGTTTCCTAAGCATACTTAATGTAAGGAAAAAAAAAAAAACTTTGAAATAGTCATGGTCTTCATATTACTATGAATGATTTCCATTTTTAAAAAAATTTTTTAATTGTAAATGGACACAATACCTGTATTTATTCATTTTTATGTGGTGTTGAGAATCAAACCCAGTGCCTCACACATGCTAGGCAAGCTCTCTACCACTGAACCACATCCCCAGCCCCATTTTTTAAAGCATAAAAAAGTAATGTCACTGTAATATGCCTATGAGTCCCCTTATAAGTTTAAAACCTTTAATGATCACTATTTGCTATCATGCAAACATTATACTAAATGACAACACTAGAATAGATGTAGGGAACAACTGGCCTTTGCATTAATAGGATATTTGATTTGACTGTCAACCTTGTTTTTTAAAGGTATTTTATTGAAATTCTTACACTTTCCAAGAAATTATACTTTCTTTAGTTGGAATTCATGAAAACAATTTTTCTAATACTTAAAATTTGAAATAACATATTGCTCATTTAACATGAGTGCTAAAGATTCTGAATGCTGAAATGCTTATTTAAAATGATGCTGAAACCTGCCTATGACATATAGACAAGTTTTGTTTTTAGGGTAGAAATATAAAATGTGATTATGATCATGATATCACCTTATACTTTAAAAAAAAAGAAAGATTATTTAAAAGATATAGTTTAGTGGGGCTAAGCATGTAGTTCAGTGATAGAATACTTGCCTAGCATTGAGGCCCTGAGTTAGATATCCAGCACCACACACACACACACTCCTGCACAAACATACACACAACATGTGTACATACTACAAATAATTATTTTTAAAATAAAAAATGTTTTGAAGGACCAGTACCAAAACCCTCTTTTAAATGTATTTTCCTTAATTGTACTAATACAAGGTCATCATCTCCTCACCAACCTAACTTTCTCTCTCCTTTTTTCTTTAGGGAATCAAACTTATTAAAATATAATTTAAAATATGTTTATGTAGAATTGCATTAATGATTGTTTTTATGTATTGCATTTGTTCCTGCCTTCAAATGTACATGTCAGTATAACTGCAGAAATTTACATTTCTATTATTTTCCTTCCAGATTTATTCCTCACAACATTGTCTACCTCTAGTACCTTCCAATTTGAGATATGGAAAAATGTGGTAAGAAATCTTTTCTTTGAAGCATTTTTAAATGATGGTTTTCAGTAAAGGCACACAATTTAGAAAATAAAATTAAAGTGATCACTTGGTTGGGTTGGTTTCAACAATAAATAGAACAACTTTAAGAGCCTTTTGGTTGCATTGCTGCATTCAAACTGCTGAATATTATTGAAGAAAATGATTCATTCAGCATCAGTTCCTCTGCAGGTTTTTAGGCATGACTGCCAATTAAACCAATCAGTCTACCCTAATGTGCATGTTAACAGGACCCCTGCTAGGCTGACAGCTGTTGAAAGAAGTTACTGTCATTTAATTTGTCAGCATGGTGGTTTATGAAGAAAATCCTTTTTAAAAGACTTATTTTTCCTCTTTGCCTTTAGGCTTTATATAAAGAAATAAGAACAACAGACACTAAACTTACTGCCAACTTAAGTAGGATTAAGGACACGTTCCCAATAGGTTTTCTTTTTTTAAAATTGTCAATAAAAAATTCCCAAACTGATGGCATGATTTTATTTTTAGGTTGATGTAGATTACATAAAAGATTGATTAATGAGGAGTAAATCACAAAAATCTTAACATTTAATTTTAGATTGCACAATAGAAGACAGAATTTGAGGCCAAAAAAAAAAATGGGCTAACTCAGTAACATTAGTCACATATTGGTCAAGTATGAAACCTTCCTTTACGCCTATGGAAAAATCTGCTTCGTAGAATGTTTGTGAAAATTAAATGAAACATGTAATATGTAAACGTATAAGTATATGTAAAGTACCCAGCGCACAGTAGACACTAATCAAACTTTAGTTTTAGATCTCTTGATTTCTCAATTACTTCTGATTATCTTTTATGCCATCCAAATTAAAGTCATAGTCTCATAGATTTTATGAAAATGCTGATGAAAAATAATCAGTTCCAACAAAGGTAAAGCATAGACTGTGGAAGGAGATTGATCATTAGCCATTTCTTAGAGCATGGTCAGTGGGGTTGGTCATGACTTACATTTCTTCATGGGCAGAAACTCAGATGAGATTTAAAATTTATTTAGACAAGGTCAGAACTTCTAACTGCTTCTAAACTAAGTAATTGATCCTTTTTTTATTTTGAACATGGCAAGGAAAAGTACAAAAGACATCTAAACCTAAAAAGTTTGTCTTTATTTAATGTACTGCTTTTTAAAAATGTACTTACATTTGTGTTTCTGATTATAGAAATAAGGTTATTATTTTCTTCATGATTGTTACATTAAGACTTCCACTGCTGGGGAATACTTGTTTGTAGATGGTCTTTCATTTCTACCTCAATTGAATCTTGAGGTATTAGAAAGTGAAATATATATTTAATTAATTTGTATCTAGGGAAAAGGGAGCCTCAGTATAAATAAGTAGAATATGTATGTGAAATTATGAAGCACTTTTAAATATCTGATGTCCTTTCAGCCCAGACTCATCTAAAAGGTAATCAAGCTCATTAGGAAAACAGTCTTCATGAAGTGAATAGATTTTGATTGGGATTTTTTTTCCTCTAATATTGTTTTTGAAGAAAATTAATAAATTGGCTGTTGGATAACAGGGACTAGGAATTGTTCTTTCTGTATAGTGGCTGAGTCAGTGAATAATTATAAAGGAAAAAAATTATTCAGAATCTTGTTGAAGATGGAAAGGGAGATTTTATTCAAGAGGACTACTTATAATGGGGTTTTACATTTACAAATACCAAAAAAAAAAAAAAAAAAAAAAAAAAAGCACTTTATAGCCAAGGAGCAGGGATTACAAATTATTGTGAAAGTAGCATAATTTCTTTGCTAAACTCCCCTGACAGAATTCTAGCTGAAAGTAGGCCAAAATGAGAAAATTTTTAACGAGGGTATTCTAACTAAACTGACTTAGTAGCATCCTTGCTAAAACTAAAGTTTACAAGGAGAGGGATGGAAGCCTAAGTTTGGACTGAGGATAGATCTCTGAAGAGCCTATCAAAAGTTTGGACAAAGATAGAATCTATGTCAGTACCCCCAATTAACAATAATCAAGTCAGTAGAGATCTCCTATGACCATTTTTAATGAGAAACTGGTCAAACTCTGTACAATAACATACCAACTGACCAAAAAGAACTTAAACCTATAAAACTATATTGGTTAGTAGAAGTATAAGAGCTGCAAGAAATCTCTTGTAGAGTGTCAATTATGGACAGAACCACATGGTACTGCTCTGAAAGATACAGAAGTAAATAGAGCTGATGAGATGTGAGTATGGATGACTGACTGGTATAAGAAGTGCAAACCTCATGCTATAGGAGTGACAGAGAAGGTATGTCCTTCTGAGCTCCCCAGGATTATCAGTGAAGGCTTCAAGAAAGACATGGCACTTGCAATGGCTAGTACAAATAAATAGGATTTTAGTTTAGGGAAATAAGAAAGAAAGCAGAAGAGATGGGCAAGAAAGTGCACAGGATACTTTCAGGGAGTAACAAGTGCCTGGTTTGGGCCTGAATATGAAAGAGATGTTGGAAGGTAAGATTAGAAAATTTCATTTAGACAAGACAGTAAAAGCCCAACTTCTAAACTAAGTAATTTGGTCTTTTAAAAGTTTATTAAGAAACTATTAAATAATTTAAGACTTGGAGACTAAGAATGAGACGAATGGAGCTTTCACTATTTCAATTAATCTGACAACTCCATATCAAATCAGTTGTCATGGAATGTCTGGAGGTAGGGAGATAACTCAGGTGGGATTCACAATAACCTGGGAAAGAAGTGAATGACTAAAGTGTTGGGAATGATGAAGAAAGGGCAGATAGGAGAAAAAAGAGTGACCAATAACACAATAACTTGTGTTTTGTTCTGATGACCTTTAAAAATAGAAAAAGTAAAAGAAGTATCTAATTTGGGGTAGGAAAAAAATATTTTAGAATAGAAACATGTCAAGTAAGTAGTTCAAAATGTGAAAATGAAACTCAAGGAAAAATGTAGATAAGTGTCATAGGAAAAGCATTAAGAAGAATGGCAAAGCCAGACCCTTTAACATCTGTTATATTCAGAATTTTACAACCTTGACATTATTTCTACTTTGTCATGGAAAGGTAGCCTGTGCATTGTAGGTTGTCTAGTAGTATCCCTGGCCTTTACTCACTAAATGCTAATAGCCTCCCCCAGTTGTAACAATAAAAAATGTCTGCAGGCATTGTCATATGTTTCTCAGGGAGGGAGGCAGGGGTAAAATCATGCCAGTTGAGAACCACTGCTTTATGTGAATAAAGATAGGGATATATAGTAGTTAATACATTTTGCTTCCTGGTCATTTTTTAACATTATGAATATAGCAGTTTTAACACTAAATGCTAAAATATTCAGGCCAGAACATTGGCAGTTATCAATGAAAGGATACTTGGTACAGCATAGCACTTATGGTTGGAATGTAAGCAAAAAATGGCAGAAAGTCTTCCTTATCAACAGCAATGGGTTAGCTTCTTTAGTGGTGGTGGCAGTTGTGAGAGCAGAATGTTCCCATTACTGTATCAGTTTATGTTAACTAAATGCATCCTGTGTGATAGACACTTTATGTGAGGAAACTTGTAAAAATACATTGAAGAGTTAAGTCAACTGATGCTTACAGAAGAATGAACTTTTTCAGGCCTCAAGTCTAACAAGGAGTGGAACTAGGAGTTGAAGTAAGAAATGTATCTCTAAAACTTCTACCCTGAAATTGTTGCATAATAATTTCAGAAACCAAATAGACAAAAGAAAAAATAAGGATATAGCTTCAGGAGAACGCATAGTAAGTTGGCCCAATTTTTGAATTTCAGAAAAGCAGTAAAGGCCAGTAAGAACACCAGAGCAAAGAATGAGGCAGACCACAGGTAGGTGAGGCCATGAAAAAAAATTCTGTCAAATTGCAAGTACAGAACTGCTATTATAAAAATAACTTCCAGGTGTGTGACACATTATAATTTGGATCCCATTCTGACAACAAGGAACCAAAACACAGATTAGTAAATGGCTGTCCCAGAGTGTTATTACAACTTACCAATGAAAGCACGACTGACTGCTAAGTGAAGTTAGTCAATCTCAAAAATCCAAATACCGAAGGTTTTCTCTGATATAAGGAGGCTGATTCACAGTGGTGTTGGGTCGGGGTACATAGGAGGATTAGAGGAATGCTAGAAAGGTCAAAGGGGAGGGAGGGAAAGGAAGGGAGCAAGGGGGAATGAAGGGGGAAAAAGAAAAGGTGGTTGAATAAGATGGATGTCATTATCCTAAATACATGATTGAAGATTTGAATGGTACGAATATACATTGTATACAAACAGTGTTTTGTAAAAAGATGCTCTATATGTTTATTATGAATTATAATGCATACTACTATTATAAATACAACAACTTTGAATAAAAAATAAAAATTAAAAAAAAAAGAAAGCAAGACTGGAACCCATATCATCTAAACTCAAGTCTAATGCTCTTTCCACCATACTATTCTTTTTTTTTATTTTTTTATTTATTTTTTATTCTAAGTTGTTATAAAAGACAGCAGAATGCATTACATTTCATATTACACATATAGAGCACATTTTTACAAATCTCTGGTTGTATGCAAAGTATATTCATACCATTCGTGACTTCATACATGCACTTAGGGTAATGATATCCATCTCATTCTACCATTTTTTTTTCTTCACCCTTTTGCCCCCTCCCTTCCCCTCCCTCCCCATTTAGAGGAACACTAGAATGTCCACCATACTATTCTGTTTTCAATATAAGTTCAGAATGAAATAGAGTATTGACCTCATGTTTGTCTTCCTACATTAAATAGTTATAGCAGTTTCATCTTTGACATTAAGTATAGTCATGCTCCACTTTGAAATGTATTATCTAAAGAGGGCAATAACATGGATGAATCAGTTTATTAAATCATTTTTCTCAAATAATAAATATGTAAATGACACTAATCTGAATTCATTTAGTAATAGATTTTCACTGGCAAGTGGAATGAAGAACATGTAGTGGTTATGATAGGAGATTCATCTAAATTAAATTATTGTCTTTTCCCCAATGATGTCATATATATAATGTGTTCTGCATATACTTAACTTTGGCAAGTATGTGTTCTCTTTCTCCATTAATTAGAAACAAGTATTGCTTTTCTTTTATTGATGCTCAGTGTGAATATGGCGTGTTAGACATGGGAGGCTGTTACATGGGAATTTTCAGTGTTTCTCAATAGAGATGAATCATGAGGATATACTCACAAAATTTCATAGACCTTCACTGGGGGTAATTCATTCACTTATCAGTATATTGAATTGATATTCATATATCTCATATAAGGCTAACTTTTTAAGAGAGTTGTTTTCAGCCTTTTAAGAAATATTGTATGCTATGATCTTCCTAAAATTCAAAGTCATTTAGTACATGAGTCAGACATTTAGCTACTTTAACACAATATCTCTAATGCAGTTTTAGGATGTAGTAAGGACTGGAGGGGAAACCTGAAGTTAAATACACCCATGTAAATTAAATGTCTATAGAAAAAAATCATTTTAGAAGTATAGATATTTACATAAAGGTGGGATAAACATGTTTCTGAATATTGATCAAGGAGTGTTAAAATAATTGGAAAATTGCCTGGCACAGGACAAATCTTACTCCTGCTGCTTAAGCATTTGATTTTCATGTTTTCATTATACCAGTACCTTTATCTGTAAAGGTCAGAAATGATTTCTTAACAAACTGACTTTCAGATTTATAGTATCCTTAGAGGAACAAAGAAGGAAAAGCTTTCAAATATATAGACATCCTATATTTAGAAATCAGAGTCAGTATATCAGTGAATGGAGATTTTTAGTGATAAAATCTAGTGGTTGTATGCAAAGTATATTCATACCATGTGTAAAATTGAGAGCTCAACCAGGCACCTTGGTACCCAAGCAACTCGGGAGGCTGAGGCAACAGGATTGCAAGTTTGAGGCCAGCCTCTAGAACTTAGTGAGACCCTGTCTCAAAATTTGAAAATAAAAGTAAAAGGACTGGCCATGTAGCTCAGTGATAAAGCGTCCCGAAGTTCAATCCCAATACCTAAAAGAAGGAAAGAAAAGAAAAAAAAAAAAACAAGAGCTCAGAATTCCAAATTCAGTGTTTTATTTTTCTTGTGTCGTAATTAAAATTATAGAAGGGAAAGGAAACAATTTTTAAGTATTTTTTTAGTTGTAGTTGGACATAATACATTCATTTATTGATTGATTGATTGATTGATTGATTGATTTTTATGTGGTGCTGATACCTCGCACATGCTAGGTGAGTGCTCTACTGCTGAGCCACAACCCCAGCCCCAGGAAACAATTGTTAGTGCATATTAATTTTTGGAAGTCAGATGTGTACCATTTCATTTTGCAAAGAGTATTTGAAACAAAGGGTCTCTAGTGAGTTCTGTTTAGTACAGGTGACTCAGCTTAGTACAATTTCAGGTGTTATAATACTTTTCATTATTACATAAACTTAAGTTGATCATGGATTGGCCCATTAAGAATCAATAGAATCCTTCTCTTATCTGAAGAGCTTTTCTTAAATATACCTGACAGAATTTTCTTACCATGAAATCTGTAAAACTTAGTTTCTTTGCTGTTTCCTTCTACCGCTATGTTAGCTTTAGAAATTCTCTTTCTGACTTACATCATGTCTCCTAACTGGACTCTAAGCTCTTTCAAAGTAGAAACTAGTTTTATACTTACATGTATTTTTAATGCCTTCCACAGTACTTGAAATTAGAATACACTCATTATGTTTGAAATTATGATGATGATTTGGTAAAGGATTTATACCAGAATTGATAGCAAAAAAAGTAATCCAGATTCATACTTTAATTTATAATAGTTCTTTTATTTCATAATAAGTGATAAAAGTCAACAGGAGATTGGGTTGATTTTAGTGTAATGTGACACAAGTCTTAACTTTTTCCCCCTGCTTTAATTTAAAATGCTTTGTTTCATACTTGATAAATGAGTGTATTTTGATGGTCTAATTCAAAGTTTCCTGACTTTCACAGGGTGGGAACTTCTCTGTCCATAGTGTATTTACAAAACCTCAACATATGATGGTGGTTGGACAGTCAGCATTCGCAGACTTTGGTAAGATTGTTTTTGCCTTTCAGATTTTCCCCCTCTTTCTGACCTAGTCATGTTATTCCTTATAATAGCAAATAACTTCAGTTTTTTCAGAACTATTGTAGATTTAAAAGATACCTATTCTAGTACTATATGGCATATGGTTACTTCCTTAATGAGGAATTTATGGCTTACATATTTTTAAAATAGTTTGAACTTAATCCTCTTTGTAAGTATAACATGCAAAACAAGAAAGCATACTGAAACTCTTCTAAATAATAATTAGAGATTACTATAATTAGAAATAGTAATTATGAATTTCCATATACACATTGAGTATTCCTTACCCCAAATGCTTAGGACAAGGAATGTTTCATATTTTGGATTTTTTTCATATTTTGGAATATTTGCACATGAATAATGATATACCTTGGGAATAGGACCCCAGTGAAAATAAAGTTCATTTCTATTTCACACATACCTCATATACATAGCCTAGAAGTAATTTTATAGAATATAACTAGTATGCCTGCATTTTGATGCCAATCCATGACATGAGTTCATGTGTGGAATTTTCTACTTGTAGCATCATGTTGGCACTCAACAAGTTCCAGATTTTGGAGCATTTCAGATTTTCAATCTGTATATCCATAATATGAAACAAATAAAATTAACTTAACCTGAATTATTAAAACTTGAATATTTAAAAACCGTTTTAGTTACATCTTAATTCCAAAGACTAACAATATCTATTAAGAATTTCAGTTTTCATAAAAATCTATGTAGTTAATCAAATTCACATTGATTGGGAATATCTAAAACATGTGACTCCTTTCATCATTTGTTAGGGTTATTATAAAAGGATTTTTGTATTAAATGGGAAAGCCATCTACATGACCACCACCTGAAAAGTGTCCCCAGCTCACTCCCATCCTGGTGTTCCTTCAGTCTACTAACAAATACCTCAGTCTATTCCTCAAAAGATAATGATATGTCAACATCCCCAGAGACCTCAGTTTCCTCACTTATAATATGGGAATGACAGTGATATCCACCTTCAAGTCTATTGTGAGTAACACAGTATGAGTAAAGCTTATAGCAAGAGTATAAGAAATTTTAATCTTTTCATTGGATTTACCTATCTTTTGTTGTTGCTACTTGACTGATTAAATCAATTTGCTGTTCAGTGTCATGGAAATATAATCCAAGGAGGCTGGAGGTTTGACAATGTCATATAATGGATATTTCCAAATGATGAAAATGAACTACTGTATTTTAGCTTTATTACATTGAGTATTACTTTAGTTTGGAATAAATTTATCGTGCCTGGTTTATGGTTTTTATTGAAAATAGTCAAGTAATGAAATACATGAAATTATTGCTTTTTAAATTTACTGATTGATTTGGTTAGCTATATTAATAACAGATGCCTTTGCAAGTGATCCTGTAGGAAAAAATAAAAAGTATATATGTACTATATAAGCCCTGGGATTTCACATACCTCTTTGGTCCCCTAACCCCCTGGTTAAAAACCTCCAAATTAAACTTATATGTATTATGATTCTATTTATGTCATAAAGTGTTCTGCTTTTAACAAAAATTATGAGTAGGTTCAGTTTAAATTTTTTATGTTTTGACAATCATAAATGTGGACACTTACATATTAGTATTAAGACATGCAGAACATAGGACATAGTCAAAGTAAAAAACATAAATATTTCCTCCCCTTTTCAACAACTTTAGTTTATTAATGACTTTTTTTAATGTATCAGTAAACCTTTAATAACTACTTGACAATGACTTTTTAAAGGTATATTTTTAATTGGAGATTGCCAAAAATACTACTAATGAGTCCAAAAAAGCAGATGGCATTGAATAAGGTTATGAATATTAAAATATTGAAATATTCATTTTCCTATGAAAAGTATACATTTGCATATATCTATGAATTGCATTCTGCCCTTCATCTTCAACTCCACCCACTCCTTTTGAAACAAGATGAGGGAAGTGACTGACATCCAAGAAGTCAACATTATTTCAGAAATTTCGGTTGTCTTTAAAAAGAAAAAAAGGAAGATACATAAATGGGCTATCTTACTCCTTTTTTCCTCATTTTCTCCTGTTACATTAATTTAATAGTAAAGTAAATTACAGAAGAGTAAAAGTCAAGAGTGTAATAAAGAAACCAAAATAGGTATTTATTACCCTGTAAATTTTTACGTGTTGTTAGAATTTCTATCAGAGAAATTCTTTTTTTATCTTTTTTTTTAATTTTTTATTATTCTAATTTGTTATACATGTTTGCAGAGTACATTTCATTTCCTATTACATATAAAGATCACAATTTTTCAAGTTGCTGGTTTTTTATAAAGTATTTTTACAACAATTGTGTCTTCATACATGTATTTAGGGTAATCATGGATAACTCAGTCTGCCATTATTCCTATCCCCTTGCCTCCTCCCCTCCCTCCCCCCTCTTTGTTCTATTTAAAGTTCTTTCATTCCTCTCATCCCCACTCTCTTGCCTTTATAAGTTAGTATCTTCATATCAAAGAGATAATTCAACCTTTGGTTTTTTGGGATTGGCTAACTTCACTTAGCATTATGTTCTCCACCTCCATCCATTTACCTGCAAATGCCATGATTTTATTCTCTTTTAGTGCTGAGTAATATTCCATTGTGTATATAAACCACATTTTCTTTATCCACTCATCTACTGAGGGGCATCTAGGTTGGTTCCACAACCTAGCTATTGTGAATTGTGCTGCTATAAACATTGATGTGGCTGTGTCCCTGTAGTAAGCTGTTTTTAAGTCCTTTGTGAATAGGCCAAGGAATGGGATAGCTGGGTCAAATGGTGGCTCCATTCCCAGTTTTCAGAGGAAGGAATCTCCATACTACTTTCCAGATTGGCTTCACTACTTTGCAGTTTTACCAGCAATGTAAGAGTGTGCCTTTTTTTCCACATCCTCTCCAGCATTTATTGTTGTTTGTTTGTTTGTTTTTTTTTTTTTTTTTTTTTTTTTGATCACTGCCATTCTGACTGGAGTAAGATGAAATCTTAGAGCTGTTTTGATTTGCATTTCTCTAATCACTAGAGATGTTGAACATTTTTTCATATATTTGTTGATTGTTTGTATATCATCTTCTGAGAAGTGTATGTTTAGCTCCTTGGCCCATTTATTGATTGGGTTATTTGGTTTTTTGGTGTTAAGGCTTTTAAGAGCTTTATAGATCCTTGAGGTTAGTGTTCTATCTGATGTGCTTGTAGTAAAGATTTGCTCCCATTCTGTAGGTCCTCTATTCACCTCACTGATTGTTTCTTTTGCTGAGAAGAAGCTTTTTAGCTTGAATCCATCCCATTTATTGATTCTTGGTTTTAGTTCTTGCACTATGGGGGTCTTATTGAGGAAGTTGGGCCTACTTTTTCTTCTATTAGGTGCAAGGTCTCTGGTTTAATTCCTAGGTCCTTGATCTACTTTGAGTTAAGTTTTGTGCATGGTGAGAGAAAGAGATTTAATTTCATTTTATTACATGAGGATTTCCAGTTTTCCTACCATCATTTGTTGAAGAGGCTTTCTTTTCTCCAGTGAACATTTTTGGCACCTTTGTCTAATATAAGACAACTGTAGGTGTGTGGGTTTGTCTCTGAGTCTTCTATTCTGTACCATTGGTCAACTGGTCTATTTTGATGCCAATACCATGCTGTTTTTGTTACTATTGCTTTGTCGTACTATTTAAGGTCTGGAATAGTAATGCCACCCGCTTCATTCTTCTTGCTAAGAATCACTTTAGCTATTCTGGTTCTCTTATTTTTCCAGATGAATTTCATGATTGCTTTTTCTATTTCTATGAGGAATGATGTTGGGATTTTGATAGTATTGCATTGAATCTGTATAGTGCTTTTGGGAGAATGGTCATTTTGACAATATTAGTTCTACCTATCCATGAACAAGGTTGATCTTTCCATCTTCTAAGATCTTCATTAATTTCTTTCTTTAGTGTGCTGTAGTTTTCATTGTAGAGGTCTTTCGCTTCTTTTGTTAAGTTGATTCCCAAATATATATATATATATATATTTTTTTTTTTTTGAGGCTATAGTAAATGGGGTGGATTTCCTAGTTTCTCTTTCTGAGGATTTGTCACTGATGTACAGAAATGCCTTTGATTTATGGGCATTGATTTTATATCCAGCTATGTTGCTGAATTCATTTATTAGATTTAGAAGATTTCTGGTGGAATTTTTTGGATCTTCTATGTATAGAATCATATCGTCTGCAAATAGTGATAGGTTGAGTTCTTCTTTTTGTATCCATATCCCTTTAATTTCTTTCGTCTGTCTAATTGCTCTCTGGCTAGGGCTTCAAGAACTGTGTTAAATAGGAGTGGTGAAAGAGAGCATCCCTGTCTTGTTCCAATTTTTAGAGGGAATGCTTTCAATTTTTCTCCATTTAGGATGATGTTGGCATGGGGGTTAGCATAGATGGCCTTTACAATGTTGAGATATGTTCCTGTTATCCCTAGTTTTTCTAGCATTTTGAACATGAAGGGATGTTGTATTTTGTCAAATGCTTTCTCTGCGTCTATTGAGATGATCATATGATTTTTATCTTTGAGTCTACTAATGTGATGAATTACATTTATTGATTTCCTTATGTTGAACCAACCTTGTATCCCTGGAATGAACCCCACTTGATCGTGATGCACTATCTTCTTGATGTGTTTTTGTATTCGATTTGCCAGAATTTTATTGAGAATTTTTGCATCTATATTCATTAGAGATATTGGTCTGAAGTTTTCTTTCTTTTATTTGTCTCTGTCTGGTTTTGGAATCAGGGTGATATTGGCCTCATAGAATGAGTCTGGGAGTGTTCCTTCTTTTCCTATTTCATGAAATAGTTTGAGAAGTATTGGTGTTAGTTCTTCTTTAAAGGTCTTGTAGAACTCAGCTGTGTATCCATCTGGTCCTGGGCTTTTCTTGGTTGGTAAGTTTTTTATGGCATCCTCTATTTCTTTGCTTGAAATTGACCTATTTAAATTGTGTATATCATCTTGATTTAGTTTGGACATATCATATATCTCTAGAAATTTCTTGATGCCTTCATTATTTTCTATTTCATTGGAGTATAAATTTTCAAAATAATTTCTTATTATCTTCTGTATTTCTGTAGTGTCCGTCGTGATATTTCCTTTTTTATCATAGATGTTGGTAATTTGTGTTTTCTCTCTTCTTTTCCTTGTTAGCATATCTAAAAGTCTATCAATTTTATTTATTTTTTCAAAGAACCAACTTTTCATTCTGTCTATTTTTTCAATTGTTTTTTTAGTTTCAATTTCATTAATTTCAGCTCTGATTTTAATTATTTTCTGTCTTCTACTTCTTTTGGGGTTGATTTGTTCTTCTTTTTCTAGGACTTTGAAATGTAATGTTAGTTCATTTATTTGTTGACTTTTTCTTTTTTGAAGGAATGAGCTCCATGCCATGAACTTTCCTCTTAGTGTACTGCCTTTAAGGTGTCCCAGAGATTTTATTATGTTGTATCATTGTTTTCTTTTACCTCTACGAATTTCTTCATCTCCTTCTTGATGTCTTCAGCAACCCACTGATCATTCAATAGCATATTATTTAGTCTCCAGGTGTTGGAGTAGCTTTCCTTTCTTTTTTATCATTGATTTCTAATTTCATTCCATTATGATCTGATAGAATGCAAGGTAGTATCCCTACTTTTTTATATTTGCTTAGAGTTGCTTTGTGGCATAATATATGGTCTATTTTTGAGAAGGATCCATGTGCTGCTGAGAAGAAAGTGTAATGACTCATTGATGGGTGATATACTCTATATATGTCAGTTAAGTCTAAATTATTAATTGTATTATTGAGTTCTATAGTTTTTTTGTTTAACTTTTATTTGGAAGATCTATCCAGTGGTGAAAGAGGTGTGTTAAAGTCACCTAGAATTATTGTGTTGTGGTCTATTTGATTCTTGAACTTTAGAAGAGTTTGATTGATGAATGTAGATGCTCCATTATTTGGGGCATATATATTTATAACAATTATATCTTGTTGATCTATGATTCCCTTAAGCAGAATGAAATGTCCATCTTTATCTCTTTTGACTA
Source organism: Tamias sibiricus (assembly GCA_025594165.1). Taxonomy (NCBI): domain Eukaryota; kingdom Metazoa; phylum Chordata; class Mammalia; order Rodentia; family Sciuridae; genus Tamias; species Tamias sibiricus. The sequence continues at coordinate 37,896,112 of CM046672.1, forward strand.
ACTTTTGCTTGAAGTCTACTTTATTGGATATGAGGATGGAGACCTCAGCTTGCTTACGTAGACCACGTGAGTGATATATTTTATCTCTTCCTTTCACATTTAGTCTATGGGCGTCTTTTCCTATGAGATGTGTCTCTTGAAGGCAACAAATTGTTGGTTCTGTTTTTTTAATCCAATCTATTAGTCTATGTCTTTTAATTGGTGAGTTTAGGCCATTAACATTCAGAGTTATTATTGAGACATAATTTGTATTACCAGTCATTTTTATTTTTTTATTATTTTTGGTATTTAGTTTGACTTGGTTTTTTCTTTGGTTAGTTCTTCCCTTTGTTGTAGTTCTTCCCTTTGCAATGTAGTTCTTCCCTTTATTGTAGTTCTTCCCTTTGCAATGTTTTCCCTTATGTTTTTCATTTCCTCCTCGTGGAATATTTTACCAAGAATGTTCTGTGGAGCAGGCTTTCTTGTTGTAAATTCTTTTAGCTTTTGTTTATCATGGAAGGTTTTTATTTCATCCTCAAATCTAAAGCTTAATTTTGCTGGATATAAAATTCTTGGTTGGCATCCCTTGTCTTTTAGAGCCTGATATATGTTGTTCCAGGCTCTCCTGGCTTTGAGGATCTGGATTGAAAAATATGCTGAGATGCTAATTGTTTTTCCCTTATAGGTAATCTGACTTTTCTCTCTTGCAGCCTTTAAAATTTTATCTTAATTTTGTATGCTAGGCATTTTTATTATAATGTGCCTTGGTGTGGACCTGTTGTAATTTTGTACATTTGGCATCCTATAGGCCTCTAGTATTTAATTTTCAAATTCATTCTTCCTGCTTTGGAAATTTTCTGATATTATTTCATTGAAGAGATTGTGCATTCTTTTGGTTTGAATCTCTGCATCCTCCTCTATTTCAATAAATCTTAAATTTGGTCTTTTGATGGTATCCCATATTTCTTGGATATTCTGTTCATGGTTTCTTACCATCTTCACTGTGAGGTCAACTTCATTTTCAATGTTATATATTTTGTCCTCATTGTCTGAGGTCCTATCTTTTAAGTGGTCCAATCTGTTGGTGATGCTTTAAGTGGCTTACTGTTTCTTTCATTTCAAGGATTTCTGTTTTTTTTTTTTTTTTTTTTTTTCTCAAACTCTCTCTTTCTTGAAGTAATCTTTTGCTACCTGGATTTGTTCTCTTATCTCTTTGTTAGTGTGATTGATGGTTGCCTGTATTTGATCTCTCATCTCTTTGTTGGAGAGATCTATTTTTGCCTGAATCTGTTCAATTAGGTTGTTTTTCAAATCTGTTATCATTTTAATTATGTACATCCGGAACTCCTTGTCTGACATTTCAACCAATGTGCTTTCTATGGTTTCTATTGTTGTAGTATCTTGGTTTGTGTGGGGCATTTTCCTCCCTTGTTTCCTCATGATGTCTATGTGTTTTCCTCTCTTGCAAGGTAAGCCTGAGGTATTACAACTTCTGCCCTTTTGTCTTATAAGGTCCCTCCAGGTTACCAAGAACCTCACTTTTTAGGGAAATATCAATATTAGATCTTTCAATGTACCCAATGTGTGTCCATATATCAGTTAGTTTCTATTTTTATATTTACAGTTTTGTCACTATAAACATAAATGATGAGATCAGTTATCTTAGTCCATATAGTCTCTATTTTTGTGTGGTTGTTTACAGTATCTGATGAAAAAAGTTGGGACTTAGAGGTTGGCTTAAACGTTTATGAAGTAAGATGTGAGAAAATAGAGGTATTAGATTATTTGACTAGTGAGAGTATAATCATTAGAATTTGGCTGTTAGTAGAATAAGCAAGAGATAGACAACCCCATGTAAGATTCCCTGTTAGTTCACAACATCATAACTGGTTGCACCTTTTGGTGCATACTGGTCTCTAGGCACCTTAGTGATGTCTTACGGACTTTTTTGTTCTTCCTTGGTAGTAACATCACTAACTTAGTTTTGTGGCAGTGGTAGCCTCAGGCCTATAATTATATTGGTATTGGGTTGAGTAACTACGGGATCCCAGTTCAGTGTGTCTCTCTGGGCAGACGCGAGTTGCCTCCCCGATTTGTGGGCATGGAGTGAGTCTCTCTCTCCAGATCCCCTCCTGGCCACAGTGTGGTGGAGCAGGCAGTCTGGCTTTCTTCTCCCCACTCTCCTCCTCCTGGGTCTCCTCCCAGTCTCCTTGTTTTGGTGGGGGGTGGGCAAGTGGGCAGCAGGGCCCTTCCACAGGGTGAAGCCTGCAGTTCCTGGTCCTGGTGATGTCGTGAGCCTGCTGCCAGGTGAGCTGGTGGTTGGGTCGCTCCTTCAGGAGGGTGCCTACCTCTTTTTCTGTTCGCAGCTGGGCAGGTCGCAGTTCCCCAGAAAATGGACGGGGCCCTTCCTCTGGTGGGGCCCTGTCTGCAGCAGGGAGCTGCTATTCCCAGCCCCAGAGGCGATGACTGAGCTGGCGGCCAGGCTAGCTGTTGGCTGGGTCCGCCCTTATCATTTTTTATTATTGTTTTTGCTACTAAAAAAAAGGGGGCACTAAACTCCAGTTGGAATCATCAATAAAACAAAAAGTATGTGAAGTTGCAGATATTCTCTTTAATGTACTACCATATAACTTTTATCACCAGTCAGAATTTATCAAGTAAACACAAATGCAGACTATTTAGTATGTGAAATATGAGCAAATGGTAGATAGAGATTAGGTTCAAGGAATCTGAAATATACTTTTGCTATCTTTGAATGAATTGTGTGGTACAGACATCAATTCAATTAGAGTTCAATGTATGTATTCTTTAAAATTGTGTTCCAGTCTTTCTTCCATTTAGTTTTCTTCCTGTTTTATAATGAAAGATTTATGCTATGTACAAAGTCTTGATTAATGTATTCAAAAAAATAATTTTTGAGTGCCTGTTATTTAGACCAGCCCTGTTTTAGATGGTTGGCATATAACTAAACTATTTCATGCAGTTTAAATTCTATTGAGGGCAAGAAGACAAAAATAAGCAAATTACTAAGGGATTTTTAGAAAGTGTTAAGAGCTTTGAGGAAATAAAGCAATGCCCTTTGATAGAAAGTTGATAAAAACTATTTTACGTAGCTGGTTGAAGATCACATTTGACCAGAAAGTTGAGGTTTCGCCTATTACACAAGGTTTTCCCTCCATACAGAGGGACCACCCTGAGGGAAGATTCTGAGGCCATAATATTCAAGAAAGAAAAGAAAATGAAATCTTCCCCTTAGTAAGACCTTTTCTGACTTTGTGAACCAACGTAGGGAGTTTAGATTTTATCTAAATGTAATTGGAAGTTTGGAGGAGGTTAGTTAAGAGAACTTGCAATTAACCAGTTGATGACTATGAATAAGTTAGACCAGGGCAATTACCAGGAAATGGAGAGAAGCGGTCTTATTTAGGTATAATGCAGACACAATTACCAGGACATGTTGAAGGATTTGATGTTGGAAGAGTAAAAGAAAAATTAAAGATGACCTAGATTTTGATAGTTCTTAAATGACTATCTAGATGGCATAAGGTATGAAAGGAATAGAAAGAAGGATTTGATAGTTCTATTAAATAACAGTTCTGTTTTGGACTATTAGCTTGGGGATGTCTATTAGACACCAAAACAAGATATTAGCAGGAGAGAAGCTCTGGAGAGACACAGTTCTGATATCATAATATCCTTCTTTAACTGCCTTTTAGAAGATTGACAATAAGTAATGGATAAATAAAAGAAAGAGTATATGTCCAAAACCTCTCGCCTTTCTTACTAATGTAACTAATTCTTCAGCCACACCAACCTTTTTGGTGTTCTTCAAATAATTCCTTTTTGGTGCATTTGCCATTGCTCATTCCTCCACGTAGAAACCTGTCCTCCAGATATTCCTCATGGCTTACTCCCTCACCACCTTCTCCTTTTGTTAAAATGTCACCCTCTCCTGGAGGCCTTTCTTGACTGCTTTGTTACTCCTTTTCCCTCTTTTTCTTTATAGCATATATCACCATCTGACATAGTATACATTCTTCTCAGGTACTCTCACTAGAATGTATTCCATTGGTGTACTTTGTTCATTATTCTCTCTGAAGCATGGAGTAGAGCCAGTTACACTGTAAATACTGACTAAATAATTTTGAATGAACTCTTTAATTAAATGGGAAAAATTTTCTCATTGATATAACTCATTGGTTTTTGAAAATTGAGCCCAAGTTTAGGGCATCTTAAGTACCTTCAACTAGAATCCTAAATGAAAACTTCTGAGTGTCATTCACATGATGAAGACTAATATATCGAGAGTTTTTTTTTTTTGCTTATTTTGATTGAAGTTAAGTGATTAAACTAAAAATTGTTCTGAATCTCACTAAAGTAGATGGATGTTGATTTCGGTAGAAAACATCCTGGAGCCTTAAAAAGTGTAATATCTCTCATCTTCATATTTTCTTTTTTTATTTTTCCTAGTTCTTGAATTCTGACTAGTGAACAACAGCATGCATTAACTATAGTATGTTATTATTTAACATTTAAAAAGACAACTAGTTACAGTTTCTTAATATCCTTTTGTATCTTTATAGTGCCAGTTTTATTTTCACATGAAAAAATGAAAGGTAACCAGTTTAAACACTTCTCTCTGTGCCACCAAAGAAAGACAGTGCTATTATAAATTTTTGGTAAAACTGAAATATTTTAAGTTCACACATTTCTGTACAACACTTAAAAATTGATTAAATGTTCTTAAAAGTGTTCTTCTAACATTCACAGTGCTCTTTCAAACAAATAATAAGTCCACTTCATGAGAATTCCCTTTGCATTCCTTGTCATTGTGGTGATTGCAAAATGGTGGTTGTCACGGCAAAAGTGATTAGTCCCTGAGTTTCTATGTCATAGCAGAGACATAGGTGAGGCATCTATTGTGGTGACTCATGAATGCAAGATGTGGTTCTGATAAATTTTTGAATACTTTTTGATTGGAAATAGTAATTTATATAAAAATTGTAAAATTGCTGCTGCAGAGTTTTGATTATATACATATTCAGCATTTAAGGTCACATTTTAAAGTACATAAATATGAAAAAAACTAGAACCCTATGTCCCTGAAGCCTTTATGTATAAATGAATTATTGCTTGTCTAGATGAGAGTGTTTTTTGTAAAGCTGTACCTCTGACATTGTAGTCTCACAACTGTACTGTGCATTTAATTTTTAATGATGCATGGCATTATGAATGTGTAATTAGCTCTTTCGATACTGAAAGTACATAAAAATTCCATAGGATAATGTTATATATAACATTGTTACATTATCATTTTGTATTTTAATGGGTGACATTTTCAGTACTTTCTGATAGAATCCACGACTTAATTGGAACATTTGTCCTTCTAAGTGTACTCTAATTAGTAGAATGGATCTGTGATAAGTGGAGCATCCCATAAAACTTCCCTATTAACTTCCCATGCACATCTCTTCATTATCTGATTGCCACAATACTGTGGAAGTGATTGTTGCAGACACCTTGCCTATTCTTAGATCTTACAGATATATATATATACATATATATATCTGGAAATATAGTGAAATTTATTTCTCTCTGGCATATTACACTTAAGGGGAATTCCCTGCTATCAGAGCAATAAAGAAGCCTGAGATTACATTATGAAGAGCCTTTTCTAAATATCCTGCCCTATTATCAAACAACATTGGCTTCCATTTTGACCCCTTTTCTTTCATCTGTAGCTCTGCATTTTTCCCATACATTGATAAAATCACAGTTGTACTTCATGTATGTAGGTAGGTGTATAGCTCCTCTGTGCTTAATCTTCACACACTAAAGAGTTAAGTGATGGATTAGGTAAGCAGATGGGGGTTGGATAGATGGTAGGTAATGAATGGAGGATGAATGGATGGAAGTGAATGTCTTTTATCCAGAGAAATCTATTCCTTTAGCAATTTTCACAAAGTAATTCCATTTCCTGTTCTGTTTTGTAATAGGCAATTCCCTTTTATTCCCTGTTACTCACTGAGACAATTGGACATTGTCTGTACTTATCCTGCTCTTTGCTATCATCACATTACCCTATCTAACTAATATATTTTTAATTCCATCAAGAGGGAGGTTTAGGTCTTTTTATATCAATAACGTCAGAAGGATTTAGAAGATTAGTATATTGCAAATATTTGTTTACTTCACATTACTTAAAAATACTTGTTTTAAGGCAAGAACCATTTTATAAGAGGTAGTTTACTTAACCAAGCATAGTGGTGCACATCTATAGTCCCAGCCACTATAGGCTGAGGTGGAAGGATCACTTGAGCTACAGAATTCAGGACCAGCCTGGGCAACATAATAAGACCGCCATCTCAATAAAAAAACATTGAAAATATTGTATACTTTTATCAAGTATCCTTCCAGACCTCTCTGAGATAAACAATATTACTTATTCTCATTATACAATGGAATAAAAAGGGTTCAGAGAGGTTAAGAAGCTTGCCCAAGGAAAGAATTGGTAGAGGTAGGAAATGATCTCAGGCCCTATCTCACAAGCTGTATTTTTAAGTGTTGTGTACCTCTTCTTCTACATTACTTTTTAAAATGCATGACCATCCTCATTGATTGAACCATTTCAGTTGTTTTAAACCATATAATATTTTGATAGTAAAATCTTTTCCTTCTGCTCCTTATATTTTCTGATGGCTTTTCTCTTATTATTTTTAGAATTTTTTACTATGTGACCATTCTCCAAAGTCATCCCCCAAAAAAATGATTATGAATATGTGTAATTCTAGAATATATAATGTCTATAAATTCTAGACAAAAATCCAAGCCAAGCGGTGGTGATCCAATGCCAACTCCCCCATCATAGCTTTCTTTCCCTTCCCCTCTGAAACTGTTTATTTTTTGTGATGCTATTTTTTCATTGTTTATTATAGTATTTTATCTGTTTTTAATAATAAAATTTGATTTTGACTTACAAAAAAAAAAACCCCAAGCAGTGGTTATTTTATTTTATGTATGTATTTATTTATTTATTTATTTATTTATTTATTTATTTATTGTGTGTGGTACCGGGGATTGAACTCAGGGGCACTCGACCACTGGGTCACATCCCCAGACCTTTTTTGTATTTTTTATTTAGAGACAGGGTCTCACTGAGTCGCTAAGTGCCTCAGCCTCCCAAAGTGCTGGGATTACAGGCGTGCGCCACCCCGCCCGACTAGTGGTTATTTTAATACAAAATTCACTAAACATTGATGTATCTTTAGATAGTCTTTGCAGACTATCCCTTTATTGAGTATAATAAATTTCAAGTTATTATTAGTGTAAAATCACTTGACTGTTAATTTTAAGTACAGATGAGAGGGCATTTCCTAGAAATAAGCTCCTGGATCTCTCTTTGTGGATTTCAATTTTCCCCCTACTCCAGTTGTTTGTAATAGCCATATATCAGTATTTTTCAGTCAGTTTTCAAAGCTGTGATCATTTCTAAATTGTGATCCATCATATGGGACCAGCACCTCTCTATAGTCAAATACTTTCTTTATTAAGTATTCAGAAATAAATATGTAAAAGTTCTGTATGTCCACTCCCACTTCATATTTCTTAAATTAAAAAAAAATGGTTTCACTGTATGTTGTTGAAAGCTCAGGATTATTTCGGGTCTATTTTGAGCATGCATCTCACTTAGATGTGCATGTGTTCTAAATATACAGGTGCTTTTTTTCGTAATTGAGATTTTATTGGTTGTGTAGAGGACTAGAACGTAAACATTTCAGTTTGTATACAGTTCTTAAAGTACATTATGAAAATCTGCAAAGCTATGTGTTATGATTCTTTTTTAAATAATTATTCTGGTAAATTTCCAGCTAAAATTTGGAGGCAAATTTTCCTTAAGTGTCTTCAACTTTGATAAGCACTTGCTTAAACATCCTAATTTCCCAAAGAATCTCTCCCAACTTTTCCTCTAGTGCCTTCAATGGCCAGTTGCACGTTTTGATTCATAATCTTTTATTGAATATCCTCAAGCATCTGCAGGCCTTGCAGGGTTTTTTTTCGTAGTTGGAGTTTTTTCGTAGTTCAAAGTTAAGGTGAAATAGACAGAACCTTGTGTCAATTGTCAAGATAGTCCCTAGATAGGCTAGAACAGACATACACCATTACTTGTGAATAAGGTCTGCTCTGTTGCCTCAGAATCCAGTGACCTGGGAAGTTTACTGCTTTAACACTGCCACTACATCAGAAGTGGCCACAGGGGCAAGGGCAAGTAAAAAAGCTGCACAGATTTTGCATGTATAAGTATATATGTGTGTGTTTGTGAGTGTGTGTGTGTGTGTTTGGTTTGCCAGACTTAGAACCTGGTCCTCCTCATACATTGAACACAGAGCCTTATGCATGCTGAGCTTGTGTTCTTCCACTGAATTCTGTCATTTTCAAGTTGCCTTTTTCTTGAGTCACAATTTACTTGGTAGCTGTCAACCTTCAGCAGTTTTCTAGAGTTCTGACAAAGTTATTTTGTGTCATTTTCTGCTTGTTCATTCAGTGTGCCTGTGAGGGAACAAGAGCCTGGAGCTACCTATTCTACAATTTTACTGATATCATTTGATCCACTTTTTGTTCCTGTAGTTTTCCCAATTTTAGAAGTTTTATATAAACAGAATCATAATACTTCTGCCTTGTATCTAGTGTCATGTTTCTAAGGTTCATTCATGTTGTAATGTGTATTAGTAATTTGTTCCTTTTTATTACTGAGTGATGTTCTATTATATGAGAACCACATTTTATTTATCCATCTCCCATTGATGGCCGTTTTAGACTATTTCCAGTTTGAGACTATTATGAATAATTCTGCTATGAACTGTGTGCTGCATGTATGGTTTTTGTTTTTCTTCTATAATAACTGGGAGTGGAATTATCAGATCCATATGGTAGGTGTATACTTACCTTTTTACAAAGCTGCTAAACTGTTTTCCAAAGTGACTATATCATGTTATGTTACTATCAGCAATGTACGTGGGTTCTACTTTTTCTACATCCTTGTCAACAATGATATTGTCATTCTGTTGAGTGTGTAGTGATATCTTACTGTTCCTGTTATTTGCATTTTCCTTATGATTTATAATATTGAGCATTTTTCTTATGTTTTTTCAAATGTTTTATCATTTGTAGAATTTCTGTAGTGAAATTTCTCTTCTTTGTCCATTTTTTAAAAATTTATTGTCATCTTATTAACTTGAAGGACTTCATATATTCTCAATACAAATCCTGTACCATGTGTATGACTTCCAAATATTTTATCCCAGTCTGTGGCTTGTCTTTTCATTTTCTTAATAGTGTCTTTTAAAGAGCAGAAATATCCAATTTTCAAAACGTCATGTTTATCAAATTTTGCTTTTGTAATTTTTTTTTTCTTTCTTTCCTTCCCCCCAGGTACAAGGGGTTTAACTCAAGGGCACTTGACTGGTGATCCATATCCCCATCCCTTTTTTGTATTTTACTTAGAGACAGGGTCTCACTGAGTTGCTTAGCACCTTAATTTTGCTGAGACTGGCTTTGAACTCGCAATCCTCCTGCCTCAGCTTCTGGAGCCACTGGGATTACAAGTATGCCATGGTACCCGGCTATAAGGCTATAAATTATGTTTTAAGTATCATATCTAAGAAATCTTTGCCTACCAACTTAAGGATGGGAAGATTTATTCCTATTTTTTTTTAAGTTTTCTAATTTTAGCTCCTTAGGTCTATAATCTGTTTTGCATTAATTTTAATTAAGTTCTTGATAATTATGTGTTCTCAAAAACATTTTTTTCTATACTCAGACACTGACTTAGAGCATTTTCTCATCTTAATTATCTGTGTGTATTGAGAGTAATATCATAAAATTTTGACCTTAGAAATAGATTTACAATAACTGATAATGGTTTGCTGTATCTTTAAATGAAGCACAAAAATTTCTTGGTTGTCAGAGTTGAAATTATATAATCCCAAGTGTCAGTATTATAACCTAGCTGCTAGTTCTTTGCTCACCACATAAAGATACTAGGCTCTACCTTAGAATGAATTATAGACCCAAATATTTACAGAGATACAGATGTTGAATTACTTGCTCTAGGATTTTTTTAGTTTCTTGCACCTATATTTAAGTGTTTGTTTAGTACAACCTGACATGTATTCTATAGCTTTAACTCATCTTACTGGAAAATAACATCATTTTATCAAGAAACTAACAAAATCCACTCCTGTATTAAGGACAGAATATTAATGAATTTCCTTGTACTTAGCAAAATCAGTGATTAACTAAATCAAATGGAACATGATTGACAAATTTTTCACCTACTATGTCACTACTTTCCTACTGGTGGGCCAGTGATATATCTTGTTTTTTTGTTGTTGGTGGTGGTGGGTTTTGTTTTGTTTTGTTTTGTTTATTTGTTTGTGGTTTTTTTTTTTTTTTTTTTTTTTTTTTTTTTTTTTATGGTGGTGGTGCTGGGGATTGAACCCAAGGCCTTGTGCATGCAAGGCAAGCACTCTACCAACTGAGCTATATCCCCAGCCCCCATAAGTGATATATCCTAAATGCTTTTGTGCATTATAAATTGGTAAGATACTTTATAATGTACAATGAAGTCAAGTACAGGTGGATAACACAATTCACTGAATTCATACTGTTGTATTTTTCAACATTTAATATTGCTTAATAAAGACCTGTTTAGTGATAAAGAATACATATTTGCTTTCCTGCTTGATGACCAAGGTATAATAAGGTCAGTTCCTTAAAGCTGGAAAGAGCCCTCATATCCATGCTCCTTGTTTTGTGTATTAGAAAACTGACCATAATGAATTACAGCAGCTTTTGTGTAGTCCTGAAGCCAGATAGTTCTTGGTATGCCTTGGTATGCCTTTTATCTCTACCACCTAGTAACTTTCTGAAATTATTTATGCAAGGTACTTGTTCATTTTACATTATGAATAATTCGGTACTAATAAACTTTCTTAACTGAAAATTTTTACAGCAAATGTTTACTTTTCTTATATCTGATCTGATCAACTCAAAATGAGATAAAAAGTCATATTTCAGGATATATTGTCCAGTAGTGACTATTCCCTTTCAGTCCAGAGAAAAGTCATATTCCCTAGCTGTTTGATTAGATCTCTAATTTTGGAAGAACCCTTCAGAAATGCTTGATTCAGGTATGGAAGGAGACAGCATTGGATAGTGAACTTAGATGAGGTTTGTAATAAAATCCCTCTTTTGCGTGCCACTTAATGGCTTTTTTTTTTAATATTTATTTATTTGCTTTAGTTGTACACTGAAGGAGCCCTAATTAGGAAGGGCTGTTGTAGCTAGCTGGAAGCCATGGGTTCCACCTGATATGTATGTGACGCACCTGTAGGCACCCGCAAACCTGAAGGTATATAACCGGGTGAAAGCGGTCCGAGTTAGGAGAACGAATTCATTCGGTCCGTCGGGCAGTCACTCGGTCGGTCAGAATCAGAGCGGCCAGAACGTAGGCAGAGCGGTTACAGAAGAGAAACCAGATAGAAGAAGTAATGACTGGTCAGAGTTAGGCCGAGACTCCTGAGGAAGACAGAAGACAGAAGAAAGAAGAAGGAAGAAAGAAGAGAGAAGAAAGAAGCTCTAATCTTTCTCTAAGGCTCTAAGCTCTACTATATCTTTCTTTCTCTCTAAGCTAAGAAGAAAAATCTTTCTTTCCCTCTCTAAGCTCTAAGAAAGTAGAAGTAAAGTAGTAAAAGCTTAACTCTGCCTCCGAGAATTTTCCTCCCGTGGCGGCGCCGTGGCTGGCCGTGACAGGCAGCTTACAAATGGTGGTCCGTCCGGGGCTCGGCAGGCAGAGAAGAAAAGCTAAGAAATAAGAGCAATGAAAAAGCATAGCCTCAGACTCAGTTGAGACCAGCAAAAAGAGTAGTAAACAAGAGAGCATAGCCTCTGACTCAGTTGAAGCCAGTTAAGAATTAAGCCGAAGCAGAGTAGCCGGCCAAAAGCCGAAGCAGAGTAGCCAGCGAAAAGCCGAAGCGAGCCGGCCAAAAGCCGACTTAGTTGAGGCCAGTTAAGAATTAAGCTGAAGCAGAGTAGCCGGCGAAAAGCCGAGCCGGCCAAAAGCCATAAAAAATGAAGAAGCCAGACTCAGTTGAGACCAGCAAAAAGAGTAGAAACAAGAGAGCATAGCCTCTGACTTAGTTGAGGCCAGTTAAGAATTAAGCTGAAGCAGAGTAGCCGGCGAAAAGCCATAAAAAATATAGAGAAAAAGCCTTGAGCTTTAGTATAAAGAAAAAAGCCATGAGCTTAAAAGAAAATAGAGAATTAAATAGCATGGTAAAAACCATGCAGAAAAAAAGCCATTGAGCTTTGGCAAGAAAGCCATAAAGAAAAATAAAGAAGAGAAAAAGAAAAAAAAAAAGTCAAAGCCGCTTATGCAATTGTGCTTAACTAAGTGCGTTAGTTGCTCCTCAGCAGTAGGCTTCCTTAAAGCCACAGCACCTTCTCAAAGGGCTCAAATATCCACCCTTTCAAAAATAAAAGGTGAAAAGCTAGGTAGGGACAAAAAAATAAAAGAAAATAGAGAAAATAGGATTAAAGCACCTTTTTAAACTAAAGGGAAGGAATATGAAGGAGCCCTAATTAGGAAGGGCTGTTGTAGCTAGCTGGAAGCCATGGGTTCCACCTGATATGTATGTGACGCACCTGTAGGCACCCGCAAACCTGAAGGTATATAACCGGGTGAAAGCGGTCCGAGTTAGGAGAACGAATTCATTCGGTCCGTCGGGCAGTCACTCGGTCGGTCAGAATCAGAGCGGCCAGAACGTAGGCAGAGCGGTTACAGAAGAGAAACCAGATAGAAGAAGTAATGACTGGTCAGAGTTAGGCCGAGACTCCTGAGGAAGACAGAAGACAGAAGAAAGAAGAAGGAAGAAAGAAGAGAGAAGAAAGAAGCTCTAATCTTTCTCTAAGGCTCTAAGCTCTACTATATCTTTCTTTCTCTCTAAGCTAAGAAGAAAAATCTTTCTTTCCCTCTCTAAGCTCTAAGAAAGTAGAAGTAAAGTAGTAAAAGCTTAACTCTGCCTCCGAGAATTTTCCTCCCGTGGCGGCGCCGTGGCTGGCCGTGACAGGCAGCTTACAGTACACAATGCATTTATTTGTACGTGGTGCTGGGGATCGAACCCGGGCCGCGCACATGCCAGGCAAGCGCTCTACCGCTGAGCCACAATCCCAGCCCCACTTAATGGCTTTTTGCCAGTTGGTTAGTATTACCAAACCTCAATGTCCTTATCTTTCAAATAAGAATATTATTTGCCTTATTGTTTTCATAAAAATTAAATACAGTTGCATATAAACAAGAACTTCTGCTAAGAATTAGTGGTTGTTTGGGAATTACTGATTGCCTTCCCCCATCCGAGCATGTGTATATTTAAATAGAAAAAAATTAATAATCACAGCATGAAGCATTGTATATTTATTAACATAAAGATAACTGCGTGTCTAGGGCTGGGGTTGTGGCTCAGCAGTAGAGTGCTCACCTAGGATGTGCAAGGCCTTGGGTTCGATCCTCTGCACCACATAAAAATAAATAAAATAAAGGTATTGTGTCCAACTATAACTAAAAAATAAATATTAAAAAAAGATAACTGCATGTCTAGATGTTTTCCCCTTTTTCCTCTGTGATTAATTCAGTGCTTATGAACACAATTAAAATGTTTCTAAATATTATACTAAATGATGTTTCAATTAATTCATAAATGAATAACCCTTTAAATTGCTCTTGTACATTTCAATAAACTGCTACTCAAATGCAGAAGGTAGTTCAAAAGGCTGACATCAATAATTCTAATGTTGCAGAGTGACTTATGCCTAACTAATTGAATAATTACTTAGTTCTGACCATCTCTAAATAACGCTTGCCTTGTTGAATGCACAGCTGGCTACTCTTCGATTCTCCGTCTTTATGAGTTCCTGAGTCAATGGTTTAATTTTTCTGGGCCTCAGTTTTCTCTTCTGTAAAATGGTAAAGGACATTATTTCTAAGGCCCTTCATAGTTCAAACATTATATGATTTGATATTAGTGAGAAATTAACCTAGTTATTGCTGATTGTTAAATTCTTTTGACTGATTATTTAAAATAGATCAGTAACTAGGAATATATGAATAAAACAAGTAAATTTAAAAAAAAATTTTAGAAGGGATCCTTATACCTCTCATTAATTAGAACATTTACTTTTAGGAGCTATGAAATTAAGAAGTCACTTAGAATTTCTGGGCATCTTGCTTGTGAATATAGCAACTTCATTATGTTGGATTCCCCATTTGTCTTTTGAAAAGGATGGATAATAAAGATTTTAATCATGAAAATGTATACCTTGTAAGATAGATGGAGTATTATTAACTGTTTCATCATTCCCAACCTTCTAACAAAAAGTTCACAACCACTCAGTGAAAAAAGAATTGAGCCTGAGCTCATAAAAGGCAACACTGAGCCAGACATAAGGGTCTTTATTAACATTACGAAGAAAGAAACCTACTTCTTAAAGACAAGGTGCTTTCTTTCCTATTCCCATCCCCTGCTTCCCTTCATTTCCCCTTTGTCTAATCCAATGAACTTCTATACTTATACCCAAAGGACTTAAAATCATCATACTGCAATGACAAAGCCACGTCAGTGTTTTTTTAGCAGCTCATTTTACAATAACCAAGCTATGGAACCAAAGTAGGTGCCCTTCAACAGATGAATGAATAAAGAAACTGTGGTATATATACACAGTAGAATATTACTCAGCAATAAAGAATAATGAAATTATGACATTTGCTGGTAAATGGATAAAACTGGAGACTATCATGCTATGTGCAATAAGCCAATCCCAAAAAACAAAAGGAAAATGTTTTCTATGATATGTGGTGCTAACCCATAACAAGGGAGGGTAGGGAGGGGAAATATAGAAGTTCATCAGATCATAACTTTTCAATGCTCACACATGAATACACGTCCAGTATAACTCCACATCATGTTCAACCACAAGAATGGGATCAAAATTGTAATGATTTGCACCCCATGTATTTATAATAAATATCTCAAAATATGTCCTGCTGTCATGTATATCTAAAAAAACAAATTTTTAAAAAAGATACTTTGAAATAAAAAACCAAAAAGACAAGATGCTAAGAACTGCAAGTTTAATATCCTAGTAACTTACAAGGTATTTGAAAAGATTATGCATTTGGTTTCATAGTTGACCTAAAATACCTGTAAGTGGAAATAATTGAAATTGTGAAGTTTAAAACATTTGTATTCTGAGAAAAAATGCTTATTAGCTCATTCATTGTACAACCAAATGACTAAAAATATCTAAAATCCTTACACAAATTTTAAAAAAATCATAAACAAAGTGTTTACTTAGGTTTCAAAATAATATTTCAAACTAGTCTACATAATTTCTGAAATTTGCGACCTTTTTATACTTTTAAATTAGCCCATGTTTATTAAAATATTGCCAGATATTAAAGGATCTCAGAGGTGTCTCCCAAAGATAGGTATTTCAATAACAGTTGAGTATAGGCAGAAGTTTTAGAATAACCTTGTTCACAGTTGTTATTAACATCCATTTTAATGGGCACCATTTTAGTGTGCCTTTGCTGGTAACACTCTCATTGTTGCTATAGACAAGAAACTAAGAAGCTATAGCCCAGCTCTGCTGCTTTGGAGTAGTGACTCTTAGGTTTAAGCAACTGTCTTTGGGTCTGGGGATATGGGTTCAATTCCCAGCACCACCAAAAAGAAAAAGAGAAAAAAAAAAAAAAAAAAGCAACTGTCTTTGACATTGTATAAGCATTTGACACCTTTTAAGTATTTATCATCCTAACAATTTGTTTATTAAACTCTTAGGTGCCAAGAACTATGAAAAGGACAGTGACTGAGAACATGGGAAACAAGTTTCCTAAGTTTGTATTTTGATTCTGCCTTTGATTAACTATGGGGTTATTGGCAAGGTACTTAACCTCTTTTGACCCCTGTTTCTTCAGATTAATGGGGATGACAATATCAGATAATAACACAATAGGAGTTACTGTGAAGATTAAAGAAGATAATGCATGTACAAAACTTACAAAGTGTTTTCCACATAGTAAATACTTAAAGAACACTTACTTATATTGTAATCATCATCATCATCATTTAATCTTTACAAGAAAGTATTGATATACTTGTGTACTTTTTTTAATCCTCATTTTTTGACTTATTCAAAGTTGTATATATAACAGTAGCATGCATTACAATTCATAATACACATATAGAGTACCTTTTTACTTATCACTGTTTGTATACAAAGTATATTCATACCATTCATGTCTTCAAACATGCATTTAGGGTAATGATATCCATCTCATTCTACCATCTTTTTCTTTTTCCTTTTAAACTCCCTTGCCCCCTCCCTCCGCCTCCCACCCTATTGACCTTTCTAGTGTTTCTCTAATCCTCTTATGCTCCCCTTCCCAACCCCACTATGAATCAGCCTCCTTATATCAGAGAAAACATTCGGCATTTGGATTTTTGAGATTGGCTAACTTCACTTTGCATTATATTCTCCAGCTTCATCCATTTACCTGCAAATGCCATTATTTTATTCTCTTTTATTGCTGAGTAATATTCCATTGTGTATATATACCACAGTTTCTTTATCCACTTGTCTACTGAGGGGCATCTAGATTGGTTCCACAGTTAAGCTATTGTGAATTGTGGTGCTATAAACATTGTTGTGGCTGTGTCCCTGTAGTATGCTGTTTTTAATTCCTTTGGGAATAGACCCAGGAGTGGGATGGCTGGGTCATAAGGTGGTTCCATTCCCAGTTTTCCAAGGAATCTCCATACTGCTTTCCATAATGGCTGCACCATTTTGCAGTCCCACCAGCAATATATGAGTGTGCCTATTTCCCCACATCCTCTTCAACATTTATTGTTGTTGGTGTTCTTAATAACTGCCATTCTGACTGGAGTGACATGAAATCTTAGAGTAGTTTTGATTTGCATTTCTCTAATTGCCAGAGATGTGGAACATTTTTTCATCATTTTGTTGGTTGATTGTATATCTTCTTCTGAAAAGTGTCTTTTCAGTTCCTTGTCCCATTTATTGATTGGGTTATTTGTTTTGTTGTTGTTGTTGTTGTTGTTGTTTTTGGTATTAACATTTTTTAGTCCTTTATATATTCTAGAGATTAGTGCTCTATCTGATGTGCATGTGGTAAAAATTTGTTCCCAATTAGTACGCTCTCTATTCACCTGATTGTTTCTTTTGCTGAGAAGAAGCTTTTCAGTTTGACTCTATCCCATTTATTAATTCTTGATATCAATTCTTGCGCTACAGGAGTCTTATTAAGCATCTTGGGGCCTAATCTGACTTGTTGGAGATTAGGGCTTACTTTTTCTTCTATTAGGCATAGTGTCTCTTGTCTAATTCCTAGGTCCTTGATCCACTTTGAGTTGAGTGTTGTGCGTGGTGAGAGATAGGGGTTTAATTTCATTTTGTTGCATATGGATTTCCAGTTTTCCCAGCACCATTTGTTGAAGAGGCTATCTTTTCTCCAATGTATGTTTTTGGCACCTTTATCTAATATAAGGTAGCTGTAGTTGTGGGCATTAGTCTCTGTGTCCTCTATTCTGTACCATTGGTCTATGAGTCTATTTTGGTGCCAATACCATGCTGTTCTTGTTACTATTGCTCTGTAATATAATTTAAGGTCTGGTATAGTGATGCCACCTGCTTCGCTTTTCTTGCTAAGGATTGCTTTAGCTAATCTGGGGCTCTTATTTTTCCAGATGAATTTCATGACTGCTTTTTCTATTTCTTTGAGGAATGTCATTGGGATTTTTATTGGAATTGCATTAAATCTGTATAGTGCTTTTGATAGTATAGGTCATTTTGACAATATTAATTCTGCCTATACAAGAACAAGGAAGATCTTTCCATCTTCTATGGTCTTCTATAATTTCTTTCTTTAGTGTTCTGTAGTTTTCGTTATAGAGGTATTTCACCTCTTTCATTGATTCCCAAGTATTTTTTATGCTATTATAAATGGGATATTTTCATCATTTCCCTTTCAGAGGATTTGTCACTGATGTACATAAATGCCTTTGACTTATGGGTATTGATTTTGTATTCTGCTACTTTGCCGAATTCATTTACTAGTTCTAAAAGTTTTCTGGTGGAGTTTTTTGGGTCTTCTAGATATAGAATCATATTATCAGCAAATAGTGCTAATTTGAGTTCTTCTTTTCCTATCTGGATCCCTTTAATTTTTTTTCGTCTGTCTAATTGCTCTGGCCAGAGTTTCAAGAACTATGTTAAACAACAATGGTGAAAGGGGGCATCCCTGTCTTATTCCAGTTTTTAGAGGGAATGCTTTCAATTTTTTTCCATTTAAGATGATGCTAGCCTGGGGCTTCGCATACATAGCTTTTATAATGTTGAGATATGTTCCTGTTATCCCTAGTTTTTCTAGTGTTTTGAACATAAAGGGGTGCTGTATTTTGTCAAATGCTTTTGCTGCATCTATTGAAATGATCATATGGTTTTTATCTTTAAGTCTATTGATGTGATTTATTACATACATTGATTTTCATATGTTGAACCAACCTTGCTTCCCTGGGATAAACCCTACTTGATTGTGGTGCTTTATCTTTTTTATATGTTTTTGTATTCGATTTGCCAGAATTTTGTTGAGGACTTTTGCATCTATGTTCATTTAAAGACGTTGGCCTGAAGTTTTCTTTTTTGCGTGTCTTTGCCTGGCTTTGGAATGAATGTAATATTGGCCTCATAGAATGAGTCTGGAAGAGCTCCCTGTTTTTCTATTTCCTGAAATAAATTGAAGAGTATTGGTATTAGTTCTTCTTTGAAGGTCTTATAGAACTTGGCTATATATCCATCCAGTCCTGGACTTTTTTTGGTTGGTAGCTTTTTAATGGCGTCTTCTATCTCCTCGCTTGAAATTGATCTGTTTAAATTTTGTATAGCCTCCAGATTCAGTTTGGACAATTCATATGACCCTAGAAATCTGTCAATGCCTTTGATATTTTCTATTTTATTAGAGTATAAGGTTTCAAAATAACTTTTAATTATCTTCTGTATTTCTGAGGTGTTTTTTGTGATATTTCCTTTTTCATTACAGATGTTAGTAATCTAAGTTTTTTCTCTCCTTTTCGTTAGCATTGCTAAGGGTCTGTCAATTTTATTTATTTTTTCTAAGAACCAACTTTTTGTTTTGTCAATTCTTTCAATTGTTTCTTTAGTCTCAATTTAATCAATTTCAACTCTGATTTTAATTATTTCCTGTCTTCTACTGCTCTTAGTGTTGATCTGTTCTTTTTCTAGGGCTTTGAGGTGTGATGTTAAGTCATTTATTTGTTGTTGTTGTTTTTCTTCTCTTAAGGAATGAACTCATTGCAATGAATTTTCCTCTTAATACTGCCTTCATAATGTCCCAAAGATTTCTATACAATGTATCTGTGTTCTCATTCACCTCTAGGAATTTTTTAATCTCCTCCAAATGTCTTCTACAACCCTTGTTCATTCAGTAGCATGTTGTTTAGTTTCCAGGTGTTGGAGTACCTTTTTTAATTTTTTATTTTTTTAAATATTTATTTATTTGCTTTAGTTGTACACAATTCATTTATTTGTACGTGGTGCTGAGGATCGAACCCGGGCCGCACATGTTCTAGGCGAGCGCTCTACCGCTTAGCTACAACCCCAGCCCATTTTTTAATTTTTTATTTTATCATTGATTTCTAATTTCATTCCATTATGGTCTGATAGACTGCAGCGTAGTATCTCTACTTTTTTTATATTTGCTGAGAGAATATTTTGTCCCTCAGTGAACAAATACACTTTCTTCTCAGCAGCGCATGGCTCCTTCTCTAAAATAGATACTTGTGTACTTCACAGGTAAAGAAACTGAGGCTAAAATAGTAAATACCTTGCCTAAGGCCATACTGCAATCAAGTAATAGCTGAGATTTGTATTCAGGTCCTTTTGATGCACGGAAGCCCATGCTCTTAAAATACACCATAGCCTTTGTGGAAGTAGAATCTTGATAGCATTTTAGAATGTCATACGTGGAATCTACACTTCTCATTTTGTGGATGGAAAAACTGAATTAGCCCAGCACCTTAGTTATAAAGGAATCCTAAAAGCAAAATATTTCCCATTGTCCTTTTTATTGCCCCAAACATGTCTGCATTTCTTGAAAATTCTTTGAAACAGCTTAAATGATACACATTTTTATTCTCATCTTCTGCCCAAATATAAAATACTAGATTATTGGCACTTAATTAAGGCTTTTGTGTAAAGATTTCATTCTTAAAAATACTAATTTTTGTTGGACTGTCATTTCATACTTTCTCATCCATGTCAAAACAAGAGTTTGAGCCATTGTGCTGCCCATTTGCTTACACGTGGATTTTTGTGCTTAAATATATTTCTGTTCTTTTCATCTTTGGCCTTATTTTGGATGTAGGATTTTATGAATGGAGACTATTAGTCACCTTTCCCTACCTTACAGGGTAGATATGAATAAATATATAAAGCAAAAAATTAGATTTTGCTTCAGTTTGTTTCTTTGTAGAATTCAGATTGTGGGTTTGTGTTAGCTAGTAATTTGTTATAATAGGTTATGTAATAGTAGAATTAGAGACCTTTGAAAGGAAAATTTTAATCTCTTTCACTTAAGTAAACTAATCTTAAAATGATCCCCCAGAATTTCCTTTTAAATTAAGAGCACTCCAAAATAAATAGACAAAGCAATACTATTTAAATAGCACCCTGCTTTGTGGAAAATAGGGACATTTAAAATAAACTAATCAGTAGTATAAAAGTACATTTCCACTGAGATATATCCTTAGCCCTTTTTATTTTATTTTGATGCAGGGATCTTTTGCCTTATCCTCCTAAGTGACTGGGATTACAGGCATGAGCCACCATACCCAGCTACAAGTTTAAGAATATTCTTAAATTTTTCTCTACTCTTTACCAATATGATAAATGTGTGCAGGTGTTCCAAGCCTGGGGCTGCAAACACTTCAGCATACTGATTACCAATTCCAAAGTAGTTGGAGGACTCAGTGAAGAGGCTTTGGACATTTTATAGCTCATGTGCTCCTGTGTGGTGGTACAAGCCAGGACAATATGAAGGGCTGTACCTACATGTAAGAGAAACAGGAACAGTTATATGCCCACTGTGCAGATGGATTTCTTTAGATGTTTTGTTTGTGCATTCTTTTACTTTACAGCCAAGTCTCATCTGCTTTAATCCCAACCTAAAGATTGAAGACAAGGGAAATGGCCAATGTCCCCTTTTCTATTTCCTTTCTTTTATTTTTTATTTTTTCAACCTGGATTGAATCCAGAGGCACTCAACAAATGAGTCTCATCCCTAGCCTTTCTTATACTTTTTATTTTGAGACAGAGTCTTGCTATGTTGCTTAAAGCTTCACTAAGTTCCTGAGACTGGCTTTGAAATTGTGATCCTCCTACCTCAGCCTCCTGAGCCACTTGGGGCCATGTCTCCCCTCATGGGCCATTGTGCCCTGCTCCATTTCCTTCTAGAAGTCCTTACAACCAAAAAACAACAACAAACCTTCCTAGCACTGACTGATGTTTACCTCAACAGTAGGAAATTTAACCTGTGTAGTTTTCTCTTTCCCAGCTATCACATTAACTATTAAAATGCTTAAATAATGTATAGCTTGACTTTTAAAGATAAATTAAAATATTTTAAAATACTGTCAACAGAAATATTCCCTTTGTTTTTTATGATATATGAACATAATAGAAAGAATATTGTATCTGTGTATCAATAAATAATCTGTTTTTGATAAGGAAAGCCAAAAGAATATTTTCAAAGCACATTAGATAGTATTTATTGAGTTTTAGATTTAATTATAGGAACCTTTAGATTAATCCAGTCCAGCTTCCTCTCCTCACCTTCTTTCCAACTTCATAAACTAAAATAAACAAAGCCATTGTAGAATGTTTAGATATTTATACCATCATGTACTATGGGCTGGAACTGGGCCTCATTCCACCCTATTAGCACCTAAGCACTACATAGTCTTTTACCTCTCTTCACACATAAGTGAAAGCAAAGCCAGAACAGTAAGTAAAACAGGTCATGACTTTGCTTTTTGTAATTCTGAGGGGGAAACATTGTCAAAGAATCAGTATGTTCAGCAAAACAGAAAAGCACTAGCATTTAAGTATCTTGGAGACATTATTAAATCTTGACATTTTGTAATTGAAATGAGAAGGAAAAATGTGTTTTTGTTGTTTGTTTGTTTTGTTTTTGTACTGGGGATTGAAAATAGGAGCACTCAACCACTGAGCCACATCCCCACCCCTTCTTTTATATTTTATTTAGAGACAGGGTATCCCTAATTTGCTTAGGGCCTCACTAAGTTGCTGAGAAAGGCTTTTAATTCATGATCCTCTTGCCTCAGCCTCCCAGCCCGCTGGGATTAGAAGCCTATGTCATCATACCCAGCTGGAAAAATGTTTTATCATTTGAATCTGAACAATTATCAATAAAGTCCTATTTTATCAACAGGCTAGTTGCAAAGTTTAATATTATATTAACCTAACTTATCATAACATGATGACTACAATTAATAACAATGGATTGCATACTGGAAAATGGGTAAAAGAACAGATTTAAATTGTTTTTAACACAAAACATGTTAAGTAAAAAAAAAAAAAATGTTAAGTATGTGAGGTAATGCATTAGCCATTCCACAACAGGTACATATTTCAAAACATATTGCATTCCATAAATATATACATTTTGTCAATTGAAAATAAATAATGTTCTTTTTAAAATGTATTAAAGCAAATTTGGTTAACTTTCTGTATCCTTGGTCCCACTTCATACTTTCTAGTATTACAATATTGTAGTATTTACTATCATCAAAGTTCCTTAAAGCCTCTGGCACTTTGTAGACCTGTCTTCAGTTATTTGGGCACATTAATGCTATACTTATATGATAATAACTTTATAAATCATCCTGTATGCTATTTTACATCAGAAGCATAACAAATTCATTTAGATAGTCATAATTTTGTCATTTGTGTCATTTAGATGTAAATATTTTAAAGAAATTAAGCGTATTCCTTGTAATTATCTAGATAACATGACTCTCTTTATTTTGTTTTCTGTTTTTCCATTGATACAACTCTTGTTGCTTATAGTTTGGTTTATGAACATTTAAAAAATAATTAGTATTTTCATACATGCCATCTATTTTAATGCTGTTCACTTCTTGTTTAAAATTGTAAATTTTCATAAAAGCTTCTATTCTGGTTATTATAAAAATTTTTATATCATATTCAGTGTATTTCTATGCCAACAATTTCTCTTTTGCTCTTCTGAGAAATATAAAATTGTATTCTTCATATATATTGTGGTAAAAGTAGAAGAAATTGGTGTTTGGAATTTTTTAAAATTTAGTACATGTATTTCCAGCTTTATATTAATAATGAGTTACAAGAAAATGTAGTTTTATATTTAAATACATTATCTATCATATATCTGCTTTGTCTCTTGACAAGTGTAATGGGAAAGCTGTTATTTCTACCTATAATCAGGTTTTATTTTAGCCAGAAATGGAGATTTAGAAACTCAAGATGGAAATCTTTCAGCCCTAAGTCCTACTTATTGAAAGTTAAAGAAAACTTTGAATTCTGCCTAAAACCTTCTACCATTAATAGTCATATGATGTGTATTATTTACATCTCATGGATTCTCAGTCATCAATGATTAATTTTTCCAGATGGAGGAAGGTGACATTTTCACTTATTGCCTGTTTAAGCTCTCATGCCATATTCCATTTTATAATTCAAAAGTCATTAATATATTTTTGTAATTTAACTCGGAATTCCTGATTACAGATGAAAATACAACAGATTGAATTTTTTTTTTCTTTCTTTTTTGGCTATGCTGAGGATCAAACTCAGGGCCTCACACATACCATGCAATGAGACGAATCCCAAACCATCTTGACCTTCCTTTCTGAAAACTGTATTAAATAATTTTTTCATTCAAAAATTCTTCTTTAAGACAACTGGATTTTCATTTGTAGAAACTATAATTGGATCATAACTCAAGTTTTATACCAAAATAAATTTCAAGGACTTAAAAGTAAAACTAATGCCCAAACCTACTAGAAGAAAAATGATGAGGGTAGGCTGATTGTCATCACTTAAAGGTAGGCCTTTATAAGTTATAAGCAAAAACTTAGAAACCATAGAAGAAAGTATCAGCAGGGTGCAGTGCCCATGCCAATTGTCCCAGCAACTCAGGAGGCTCAGGTAGCAGGATCACATGTTTGAGGCAGTCTTCTCAACTGTGCCAGACACTCAGCAACTTAGTAAGACCATGTCTCAAAAATAAAATGAAAAGGGCCAGGATCTGGCTCAGAGGTAGAGTGCCCCAGGCTTTAATCTCTTCAATAGTAAGAAGAGGGGAACGGAGAGGAGAGTGAAGAACAAAGGGAGGAAGGGAACATATTAATACATCACTGGACAAAAGCATACTTTTGTTAATATGGGAATGGCTTCTACAAATTGGCAATTGAAAGACGAACATTATCATTAATAGAAAAACTAAAATTCACAAAATACCATTTTCACAGATCAGACTGGCAAAAATCAAAACATGTAATAATTCAGTTCTTGGTGCAGCCGATCTACCAATAATTCTCAAAATGTGCTCCAAAATATTGGCCTGCAGGGGAGTCCCTACAACTATTTCAGGGAGTCCACTAGGTCAAAACTGTTTTCATAACATTGCTAAATTATTTTTTGCCTTTTTCACTGTGTTGACATTTATACTGTCAATGGTGGGTAAAGCTGCTTTCATTTTAGCACAAATCAAAGAGGTAGCACCAGCTATCCAACTATTCATTGTGTTCTTCTCTGACCTGCACTCACACTATTAAAGAAGCAGGAGGAAGAAAATAAGATACATAGTTTTACTGAAGAATGTTTTTGCTGAAATAGCAAAAATGATTTTTTTATGAATCTCAACCCTTCCATGTATATCTTTTTAATATTCTGGGGAAAGAAAAAAAACACTTGGGTTTTTTTTTGTTTTGTTTTTGGTACTGGAGATTAAACCCAGAGGTGCTTTACCACTGAGCTACATCCCCAGCCCCCCCCCCCTTTATTTTCCTAGTCTTTTTACTCTTTTTTTTAATATGTATTTTTTAGTTGTGGATGGACCTATTTATTTATTTATTTATTTGTATGTGGTGCTGAGAATCGAACCCAGTGCCTCACATGTGCTAGGCAAGCACTCTACCACTAAGCCACAACCCCAGCCCCCAGCCCTTTTTGTTTTTTGAGACAGCATCTCGCTGAATTGCTGAGGGTCTCACTAAGTTGCTATGGCTGGCTTTGAATTTGCAGTCCTCCTTCCTGAGCCTCCCTAGTCACTGGGATTCCAGGCACATGCCACCACACTCAGCTAGCAAAACTGTTCTATACATCAGATATGATGGTTCTTATGGCAAAAAGCACTGGTGTGATTAGGTTTGCAATCTCACTGGAAGCTTCCATGACCCTCTATCTCTAGCATTCTGCATTCCTACATAACCACCACTAAGTGGATGATTTCAAGGTCTACTGCTAGCTCAAGCAGTAGCCATGACCCGTTGGACCATGACTACAGTGGCCTCTCAGTACTTAGGTAGCTGATCAAGGTGTGGTCTTGCTTATTTCTGAGATGCTCTGTTTTAATATTATCCTACCTTGAAATTTTCTGAACCACATTAATTTGTCCATCACTTTTAAATTCAACCTCACAGAAAGTCTGAAGCATGGACAAAATGTAGACAAGTTCTTAGTCAGGACATAACATGCATGGCTTCTAGTCATCTATAACCTCATGAGTAGAGTCTTTACTGTCTACATTCTTATCATTCTGGTCTTCTGAACTCCCACCAGAATCACCCAGTGTGGTGTTGTCTGAAACAACGCACTGTAAGTTTTCTTCTGCAAACCAGTTACAGGAACTTTTTTTTTTTTTTTTTTGAGAGTCTTTCTTTTGCTTATGACCTTAATAAATTGCTGATGCTAGCCTCAAACTTGGAATCCTTCTGTCTCAGCCTCCCAAGTTGCTGGGATTACCTGGGGTTCACCACCATGCCCAGCTCCAAAACCTTTTGAATAACATGGTCAGGTTAGTCACAGCAAAGACCCCCACTCTTAGTACTAATACCTGTGTTAGTCAGCTTTTCATTACTGTGACCATGGTGTCTGACAAGAACAATTTAAAGGAGGAAAAGTTTATTTGGGGCTCACAGTTTCAGAGGTTTTAGTCCGTGCCTTGGCCAACTCCATTGCTCTGGGCCTAAGGTGAGACAGAACATAATATAGAAGGACATGGTGGAGGAAAGGTGTTCTGTTCATGGCAGCAGAGAGAAGAACTAGAGACAAAGTATAATCACCAGTGACATGACCTTAGTTATCTACTTCCTCCAACCATGCTCACATGCCTACAGTTACCACCCAGAAATTCATTCATATAGGTGTAACTCTCATAATCTGTTTTACCCCTGAACAGTCCTGCGTTGCTTAACTCATGAGATTTTTATGGGACACTTCGTATCCAAACCATAACATTTTTCAAACTGCATTTCATTAATTTTGGCTCCCATCTCAATTATTTCCTTCTATTTACTGGTTTCGGAATTGGTTTGCTCTTGTGTTTCTAGAACTTTGATATACATCCAGTTGTTTATTTGGGATCTTCTGACTTTTTTTTTTAATGTAGGCCCAAATAGATGTAAAATTTGCTCTTATAACCATAGTGTCCCAGAGATTTGGTATGTTGTATCTCTCCTTTGCATCTAGCAATTTTTAAATTGATCCTCTGGTTTTATCTATGATCCATTCATCATTCAAAACTGTATTGTTCAATCTCCATGTGTTTATATAGTTTCTATTGCTTTTCTTGCTATTGATTTCTAATTTCATTCCATTATAATCTAATAAAATGCAAGGGATTATATTGATTTTTTTTTTTTTTTTTTTTTTTTAGTATTTGCTAAGACTTGCTTAGTGATCTAATATATAGATGAGTGGGTTTTAATTAACAGAGTAGGAAATTTTCATTGGCATGGCTGTAGATTCTTCTTTGAAATTCTTTAAAAAATATCACTTGTTGCATTTTGGTGGTACCATGGAATAATATACAGAGTTTTCTGAAAAGGCCATTAAGGCTACAGATTTTCATATTTATCAACCAAAACAATATATTGTAATAAATGGCATGTGAAAGCAATGTAAAAGTTCAGTATTATTTTCTGTTAAGACAGATATTGAAGCCAGGCAATTCCAGTCTTTTCACAAAAGCTATTTGTTTTGGAAAATAGTTATTTTTCATGAAAATATTATTTTGCATGCAATATTTTTACATTTGTTATTTTTTATTTAATATTTAGTGCTACAAATAACCATAGATGTAACCCACTTAAAGTTCTTTGAGTTCCTCAGTTCTTAGGGTATCTGAAAGTTTGAGACTCATTCTTCTGTGGAGATTAAATAAAAATTTAAATTTTAGAAATGATTGAATCAGTAATTATCATTTTAGGGATTTATACTACTTTTACTAATTTATACTCACTTTTAAGGTTACTAATCTATACTCACATCTGTGAGATTGTATAAAAGATTATATAAATTTATTCAGTTTTAGATTGTTTGGACTACCAAAAGAATACAAACAGCCCAGTGTTTGCACATAATAGAGAATTGATTATATTGAAACATATTCATATAATATGATACTGTACTATAAATCAGGCAGATATAAATTTACCAATATGAAACCATCTCAGATATATTAAATCAAAAATTTATGGTGGAAAAAAATATGTTATATTATTTGTGAAAAATTATATATGGCATATGTATATACATGGACTGTCTTTGGAAGGATACAGTTCATAGAAAGGAGCATTAAAAGAACTGAATCCAAATTCCTCAGTAATCTCACCTCTTGAGATGTTTGTAGAATAATGTACAGCTCTGTAAAAAACAGTTATAAAGAAAACCTTACTTCCTTCATTTGCTTTTTTATTAATTTTTTTAATGGTGCTTTTTTAGAAGCCAGAGTGCTGAAACATTTTAGTTCTTGGATTGAAGTCCATGCTTAAAATAAAGGTACTTAAAATTATGTTTAAAGATGAGAGTCTCACATTTACAATAGGATGTATAATAATGTGTGACTATTGACATACTTATTTTTCTTCTGTGGCGTTAGTGATAATTATATAAATAAAGCAAAAGCCACTTTTTAAAAATGGATGATTTTAACGTTAAAACCTGAAATAAGACCTTTTTGCAACACTGAATAAACATTTAACCATATAAAAGTTTGCAATTTAAAACAAGACAAAGTTCATATATTAAGTATCAAGGGCCAAGTGATTTGATTTTAATTGAGGCACATTCATTATAAAACCATATGTCAAATAATTCTTTGGTTTTATCCAGATTGATGGAGACTTAGAACAAATAGGAACTTTAATCTGCAATACACACACATTTTATTTTGTCGCTGTTAATGGACTCTTAAAGTTTCTTTTGGCAGATGGAGATGGACAAATGGATCACTTACTTCCAGGGTGTGAAGATCAAAACTGCCAGAAAAGCACCATCTACTTACTGAGATCTGGAACAAAGCAGGTATATCAGCTTTCTTTTTTTTTTTTAATACAGCAGAATTATGTTCTTTAAAAAAAATCTTCAAAGGTTAGAAAAGACATCGGAAGAATCAGAACAAAGAGAAATACAAAATTAAGTTATTGTGTCCCTCACTTTAACTTAATAATATACATTTAAATTCATTTTTATTCATTTATTGAAGTAGAAAGCACTGCTACAATTATTTCTGATGAAGAAAAAAACCCATTTTGAATCCTATAATTAAACAAACTATTAGCATTTTTATATGCCAGAAGAAATGGTAGAACACTATAATAAAGATATATTGTAAAAGAATAGTAGAAGAATATCATATCTATTTTCAAAGCTAACCTTGTTTACGTATGTGGTATCTAGATCTGTTTCATTTTGTCATCTGACTTTTTACCTATAGCTTATGGGTAAACAGTTCAAAATCTGAGAATCATATTGGAGAATTAATATGGGAATGATAGGTTATGACAATAGAATTAATGAGCTTTATTCTCTTTTGTAGGGTAATAAATAGTAAAATACCATGTTGACTTTTATAGCCCTATGAACATCACATTTTATACTAAAACATTAAAACAAATCATTCAGTCAGCATTCTAAAAGCATTTAACTATTATACCCTTATATTTTATTACCTTAAAACCTTTTTTAGTTTTGAATCAGTTAACACATTAAGTAAAGTAACACACCATCACTAGTTCATAGTTATAAACAAACCTAGTAATTATAGCATATATTCAAATCACAGATAACTATGAGAATGTTTTCAAATTATAATGTCATTTCTCCTTAGGAAGGAAGGTAAATCTCACAGTTCTCTGTTGGACTATTCTGTATATCACATTAAGTGGAAAAATCTTACTACTTTTGGAGCATAATACAATTGTTTTAATGGAAATGCTTCTTATGTTAAGTAAAATAATACTTTTTTTGCCTGAAGAAAAATGTAAAAGTTAATTAAAGCTGCAGACCAGTATTTTTTTAAAATCTCACTTTCTGAAAATGTCTTTATTATTAATTTTTTTCTTTCTTTTACCATGGTAAATTATACTTTCTTTAGAAAACCTATGACATCACTTGCTAAACCCTTTTCAAGAAGCCATTTTTAATACACTTTAGCTTGCAACCATAAAATGAAAGCCAAAAAAAGTTCTGTAGGCATGTTTGTCCTGCCATTTCAAGTCAGCTGTTCCAACTTTTGTTCAGATTATCTCCTAGTTATATGCCAACATCCATACTCTTAGCAAATTGTGGGCACACCTCTAATTTTAATGGCATGATTTCCACTTTTAGTTTTATGTTAGTTTATCAAAAAGTGAATATTTGTGCACTAGAAGAGAAAGGAATTCTAGAACTCTTTCCAAAATCAGCCTATTCTTTCTCTTCTATTATCAATATAAAAATAAAGACATGTAGTAAAAATTAAACTTATAGCTATTTTTGTCTCAGTTCATTTTCCTTGTCTAAGAAGTACCTGTCAGTTGCAGATAGAGCTTGTGAGACCTAATGGTGTTTGGAAAGCGCTGTGAGCTGCTTGGCTTGAGGATGATAACCGGTCATCTTCATGTATTAGAAGGCATAGCAGATCAAGGGAGACTCAGCATGTTCTAACTTTCTTCATGAGTTGGGCCTTCTGAAAGGTCATTAGTATTAGATAATGTTATAGTCTGCTTTACTTCTTTAAAATACTCATTTGAGGTTATATTTCTACTCTACAAATTTTAAATTTGGCAATTTGACTATATGCATATTGATATCCATTCAATTCCAAGGTTCTATGATTTTGTGAAAAAGCAAAGGTGACTACTGATAAATTCTAAGAGAGAAAACCTATTCAACAAAAGAAATCATAATACCCTACCATATTATGGAGATGAAGAAGACAAATAAAATATGCTTATCTTGAGAACTCTTCATAGGTCATTTCTTTTGCAAATTGTAATTCTTTTTCCCAAGGTATCTATGAAGTCTAATCTTTTTTTCTTAATCCACAGTGGGTTCCAGTCCTACAGGATTTCAACAATAAGGGCACACTCTGGGGCTTTGTACCATTTGCACATGAAGAACGACCAACTGAAATACCAATTCCAATTACCCTTCATATTGGAGACTACAACATGGATGGCTATCCGGATGCTCTTGCCATACTGAAGAACACATCTGGAAGGTATGGAAATTAGATCAACTGAGAAATATTTGTAAGATATCTTCACTGTGACAATTTATAACTAAAGAGGACCTAAATAGTGTATAGTCAATTAGATATAGATCATGGTGCTCAGTTCTTATTTCCTTACTTGTTCCCCAAACTTCCCAGCTACTTAAAGTACCTGTTCTTTTTCACAGATTCATTTTTTTAAGAACAAAATTGATTAAGTAATCTAAAGGAAAAACTTGGTTTTCATTTAATAAAACTTGATTCTTTTTTTTTTCTTTTCTTTTTTTTTTTTTTTTTTTTTTTGGTACCGGGGATTGAACTCAGGGGCACTTGACCCCTGGGCCACATCCCCAACCCTTTTTTGTATTTTATTAGAGACAGGGTCTCACTGAGTTGCTAAGTGCCTCGCCATTGCTGAGGCTGGCTTTGAACTCGCGATCCTCCTGCCTCAGCCTCCCAAGTGCTGGGATTACAGGCGTGCGCCACCGCGCCCAGCTAAAACTTGATTCTTAAAAGATAAAAAAAAAAAAATTAGAGACAAATGGCCCAATTATATTTTGAAACTGAATACCATGGTAGTTAAGAACAGATTAACTACCATGATTTCAGTATCAGTCCAACTACTTACTATCTGTGCGACCTTGGACAGATTACTTAAACTCCTCAAGTGTAAAAATTGTACCTCTGACCAAACTGAGGTAAAAATAAACAAATCATTTAGTAAGATACTCTGCACCATGTACTGATATTACTTTGCAATAGGTGATACTTTCTTGTTTCTTTTTTTAGTTGTCTGTGGATCTTTTATTTATTTATATGTGGTTCTGAGAATTAAACCCAGTACCTCATGCATGCTAGGCAAGCACTCTATCATGAGCTACAACCCTAGTTCACCTTATTGTTTCTTATTTGGCAATGGCATTGAAAATTCCAATATGATTATTGATATTATTTGTATATATAGAAGTTAGTGGATTTATATTGCCAATGATTTTGAATGCTGCTGTCACTTTTTTTTCTTTTAAGTAAAACTACCCATAGATAAACTAGTGTGGTTGAATCCATAATTAGTCTGAATCTTGACAGATACCATAAATGAGTATTCTAAATCTTAATATCCTTTACTCTTTATTTATCTCATAATAAGTTGTGTTCTTTGGCTCTTATTGTTTTTTTGCCTTCAGTATCATTTATCTCTTCATAGTTTGTTCTGAGCATTAATTAATTTGATGATCCCAGAATTAGTAATAATTCAGCTCCACATTCACTACCAAGCTCGTGTTGTAATACAGTGCCCCATGAAAGAAATCACACTTATTATTGCTTTTAACACTGATAACATTGTCTAGAAATCCAGTTTTTATAGAAATGTATATCATTAGTAAATATCCCTAAAATTTTTTATAGATTATGAGGAACCTTACTTAAACTTATGTAAGGACCTGATCTGAAACTAGAATGTCTCTGAATTGTTTCACAGAATTTCTCAGGTACATGTTCATTATGTTCTGTTGGAGATTACATATAAAGTTTACATAAACTCATAATCTGTGTTTGTCAGGCAAATCTGATGTAAAGAAAAGAAACTTCTAAATTGAATCTGAGTATTATTCCTTTTAAAAAATATAGTGACACGAAAAAACAAGGAAATGTAAGATTGCCTTATTTTAGACATTCACCCTATTGAATAAGAAATTACATCTTAAATTCATTTAAGACTGTGATTACTTCTCCCTGGAAGAATACCGAAAAAATTCGTATTTTTGCTTTAAAAGTTCTTTATCAACATTTTTTCTTTGAAACCT
Organism: Tamias sibiricus; assembly: GCA_025594165.1. Classification (NCBI taxonomy): domain Eukaryota; kingdom Metazoa; phylum Chordata; class Mammalia; order Rodentia; family Sciuridae; genus Tamias; species Tamias sibiricus. The sequence continues at coordinate 37,928,803 of CM046672.1, forward strand.
TCAAATATGTAAATTACATTCCTTTACCTTTCAGCAATGATGATATCAATATCTTCATAGCAGTATGGGAAACCATAGGTACCAAAGCCATTAATACTTTTTATATGAGCGTCCAGGTACTTTGGTAAAAGTAACTGCCTAGAAAGCAGAGTTTCTTTTCTGTTATTTTGGGATAGATAATAATTGAAGGATAAATTTCAGCACATTTCAGTATTCACCAAATCACTAGGTAAGAAATGCCCTCTACTTGAAAGGGAGATGTGTGTTTAGATTTCAACATAATAGATTCTTGGAAACCAGAATAAGAAAAGGTATGGTATATACCCTTTTCTACATGAATTTGCTTTTATCAAAAAGTAGTTTTTAATTTTTTAATATTTAATATTTATCTGTTTTATTTGTATACAATGCCTTTATTTTTACGTGGTGCTGAGGATAAAACCCCAGCCGTACACATGCTAGGCGAGTGCTTTACCGCTGAGCCACAACTCCAGCCCCAGTTTTTAATTTTTAACTGATTTCAAGACTGCTGTATTGCTTATAGATTAAGTGCTGGATTGATGTTTCTAATTTGAAGGGTTGCTACCTAGAAAAGTCTATCTCTTTTTACAGATTTTGACAGTCAGGTAGAGAGCAACTATATAGATGAAAATAAAACCTATAACATCTGTAAAAAGAATATAAAAAAAATTCTGAAACTATGTTTAGCTTTTTTTTGTTTGTTTTTATTATTTTAAGTATATAGTTGTTTGTATTTCTGTTTGTTTTCTCTTAAATCTAATGGCCTAATATATCATAAGTTAATCTTTAAGATCATGTTGCATTAAAAAGATCTTTACTAATGACATTTTATGGAAGAAACAAGTGATTTAAAAATGTTAAGAGTATACAATTATCAACTTCTCCCTCTATTTTTAGTTTGTAGGCTTGCACCCTTGATTGTTAAGTGTGTAAATTATATGACTGTTTTGACTTCCTCCTTTTATTAATGAAATATATTTTTCCATTTAATGCTTGAGTTCTCTTTTTTTTTCTTAGTAATATAATTTCTACACTATTTCTTTTTCTCAGCACTTCACAGGCATTGTTTTCTATTTAACTTTTCTACAGCAATCTACTAAGGTAAAAATTTTTCACTTGGTGAAATATACAGGTCTTAAATGTATAATTTATTGAATTTTGATGATGTAATGAACGCTCTAATCACCATTTCCTTTGCCCCAGAAAATTCTTTCATGCCTCCCTTCTAGTTAACCCCCAGACTCATAGTCACATTTTTTTATTTGTATCATCTTTGGTCAACTTCCTTTGTTCTTGAACATTAGAACACTCTTGAGAGTAAAGAAGACCTAAAAGAAATGGAACAACATACCATATTCATGCAGCAGAATACTCAGTATTGCTAAAATGTCCAGTGTGGTCTGTAGACTGAATGCAATTCCAGGCAAAATCCTAACAAGCTTTCTTGTAGAAACTGATATGCTGATTCTTTACTTTGATGAAAAAAACCACAGAACCTGGATTAACCAAATTATCTTGAAGAAAACAAGATGGAGGACTCATGCTACCTAACTTTAAGATTTACTGGGAGGCTACAGTAATCAAGACCCTGGAAGTCACATAAAGCAGTAAAAAAGAATACTGAGTTGAAAAATGATAGAACTATACATATTTGAGTTCCTTATTTCTTTTCAAAGGTGCCAAAGTAATTCAATGAGAAAAATATATGAATGACCAATAGATAATATGAAAAAATGGTAATTATCATCATTGGTAATTAGTGGAATGCTGTTAAAGACATTACCATATATTTTTTACACCGCTATAAATGGTTCAGTTAAAACCAGCAAGACCACTCTTAAGTAAACAATTAAGACAGTAATATAAAATATTGATAAGGATATGGAACAACTGAAACACTGATACTTTTTGTTGTGTTTTGTTTTGTTTTTGGTACCAGGGATTGAACCCAATGGCATGCCAACCACAGAGACAACTCCCCAGCCCGTTTTATTTTTTTATTTTGAAACTAAAATAAGTTACTTACAGCCTCACTAAATTGCTGAGGCTGGCTTTGAACTTCAGATGCTCTTGCCTCAGCCACATTTTTTTAATAGAAATGTAAAATGGCATCATTAGTTTGGAAAATTTGTGATTTTCCGTAAAGCTAAACAAACACATACCTTCCCTATGATCCAGCAATTCTTCTTGAAGATATTTATTCATGATAAATGGAAACAAGTTTACCAAAAATAAACATTTGAAATAATATTCGAAAGTAGCTGTATTCCTAATAATTACAAATTGGGAGATGATCAAACATTGTCAACTAAAAAATTAGGTGAACTATAAATTGCATATACATTGTATTTATATAATACCATTCAGCAATTTAAAAAAGAAGAAGAAACCAGGGTAGTCCGCAACATAGATAAATCTCAAAATCTTTACACCGAGTTCAAAAGGAGACGTGGTGGAAATTTTTTTTTAACTGAATATATTAACCTCTGGCTGTAACTGATAGAATTTAACCCTTCAAAGGAGTATACTTTAGTTGTTAACAGCTTGGACTGTGAAACCTAGATTCGTTTTTGTGGCTCTAAAATTTGTTTCTTGTCTGTCATAGAAACTGATTTACCCTGTTCATTTGTAAGGCTTAAATATATTAATGAGAGTAATAGTGATAACCTTATAAGCTTCTTGTGAGGTTCAAATGGGAAAATATATGCAAAGAACTTACAGCACTGACTGGCATAGCATCGCTGTTATGTGTCTAGCATTATATTAATTTTTTTATTTTTTCTTATATTTCTTTTTTATTCTAATTTGTTATATATGACAGAATGCATTTCAATTCATAGTACACATATAGAGCACAATTTTTCATGTCTCTGGTTGTACACAAAGTAGAGTCACACCATTCATGTCTACATACATGTATCTAGGGTAATGATGTCCATTTCATCCCACCATATTTTCTACCCTCCTGCCCCCTCCTTTCTCCTCCCTCCTCTTTACCCTATCCAAAGTTCCTCCATTCCACCCATGCTCCCCACTCCCATGCCCATTATGGATCAGCATCCTTATATCAGAAAACATTCGGCATTTGTTTTTTTGGGATTGGCTTACTTCACTTAGCATGATATTCTCCAACTGCATCCATTTACCTGCAAATGCCATAATTTTATTCTCTTTCAATGCTGAGTAATACTCCATTGTGTATATATACCACAGTTTCTTTATCCATTCATCTACTGAAGGTCATCTAGGTTGGTTCCACAATTTAGCTATTGTGAATTTGGCTGCTATAAACATTGATGTGGCTGGGTTAGTATAGTGTGCTGCTTTTAAGTCCTTTGTGTATAAACCAAGGAGTGGGATAGCAGGTCAAATTCATTCCTATCCAAGTTTTCCAAGGAATCTCCATACTGCTTTCCAGATTGGTTATACCAATTTGAGGTCCCACCAGCAATGTATGAGAGTGCCTTTCTCCCCACATCCTCGCCAACACTTATTGTTATGTGTATTCTTAATAGCTGCCATTCTGACTGGAGTGACATGAAATCTAAGAGTAGTTTTGGTTTGCATTTCTCTAATTGCTAGAGATGTTGAACGTTTTTTCATGTATTTATTTATTGATTGATTGATTGTATATCATCTTCTGAGAAGTGTCTGTTCAGTTCCTTGGCCGGCCCACTTATTGATTAGGTTATTTGTTTTTTTGTTTTTGTTTTGTTTTTATTATTGTTTTGGTGTTAAGATTTTTGAGTTATTTATATATCCTAGAGATAAGTGCTCTATCTCATATGCATGTGGTAAAAATTTGCTCCCATTCTGTAGACTCTCCCTTCACCTCACTGGTTGTTTCTTTTGCTGAGAAGAAGCTTTTTAGTTTGAATCCATCCTATTTTATTTCTTGCACTATAGGAGTCTTATTAAGGAAATTGGGGCCTAATCCAACATGATGATGATTTGGGCCTACTTTTTCTTATATTAGGCACGGGGCCTTTGGTTTAATTCCTAGGTCCTTGATCCACTTTATGTTGATTTTTGTGCATGGTGAGAGATAGGCACTTAATATCATTTTGTTGCGTATGGATTTCCAATTTTCTCAGCACCATTTGTTGAGGAGGCTGTCCTTTCTCCAATATGATTTTGGTGCATTTGTCTAATCTGAGATAATTCTATTTTGTGTGGGTTTGTCTCTGTGTCCTCTATTCTGTACCATTGGTCACAAGCTATTTTGATGCCAATACCATACCATTTTTGTTACTATTGCTCTGTAGTATAGAAAAGGTCTAGTATAGTGATGCCACCTGCTTTACTCTTCTTGCAAGGATTCCTTTAGCTATTCTGGGTCTCTTATTTTTCCAGATGAATTTCATGACTGCTTTTTCTATGTCTATGAGGAATGTCATTGGGATTTTGATTGGAATTGCATTAAATCTGTATAGTGCTTTTGGTGGGGTATGGTCATTTTGACAATATTAATTCTCCTTTCCAAGAACATCTTCTAAAGTCTTCTTTAATTTCTTTCTTTAGCTTTCTGTAATTTTCATCGTAGAGGCTTTTCATCTCTTACATTGATTCCCAAGTTTTTGTTTTGTTTTGTTTTGTTTTGTTTTTGAGGCTATTGTAAATGGGGTAATTTTCCTAGTTTCTCTTTCTGAGGATTTGTCACTGATTTGTCACATCATTTCTGATGTACAGAAATGCCTTTGATTTATGGATGTTGATTTTACATCCTGCTACTTTGCTGAATTCATTTAATTAGTTCTAGAAGTTTTCTGGTGAAATTTTTTGGATCGTCTAGGTATAGAATTATATCATCAGCAAATAGTGATAATTTGAGTTCTTCTTTTCCTATCCTATTCCTTTAATTTCTTTCATCTGTCTAATTGCTCTGGCTAGAGTTTTAAGAACTATGTTAAATAGACGTGGTGAAAGAGGACATCCCTGTCTTCTTCCAGTTTTTAGAGGAAATGCTTTCAATTTTTCTCCATTTAGAGTGATGTTGACCTGGGTCTTAGCATAGATACCTTTTACTATGTTGAGATATGCGGAAGGCCTGCTTCTGCGGTGATGAAAGGGTGAGTTCCGTCGGTGCTAGTGAAGAGAGTCAGCAACTATGGCGGAAGAAATCAACACAACTCAGGCTGCTGAAATCCTGTCTTTACTTTCATTTTTTAGCAAGTATATAAGCACACTCCATCGCAGCACATATTTCTTTGTTGTGGTTACATATAGTCATAAAACCCAGGGAAGCAGTAACATTTTGCCGATTACATTTTATCTTTTACTCAACATCTCAAGGTTTTGTACAAACATACTGTTTTTGAACTCTCTACAATTTTGTTACGTTTATCTGCAGTAGTCTGGGTTTAAATTTATCTTTTTAAGAATTCCTTGCAGCCATTCCTCCGCATACCTGCACAACTGCCTGGATTTCAAAGCACTATTTATCCTAGTCTTATTTACAACCTAGGGGTAGAAAAAGGGAGGCATAGCCAGGTGCTAGTTTTGAAGAACTTTACCCTAATGAACTACTTCTATGTAACTACTCTGAAAACAAAAGAAGTCTTTTTCAATTACAAAGAGACTCTAACAGCCTTTTCTTGGTATATAATGATTAAAACAAAAGAGGTTAAAACAGTAGGCATATACTAAGTTGCTTCTCTGTTAGGAACTAATTATATCAGTAATTTAAAAAGAATGTTATCAAATTTCCAGCTAGATTCCACAAGGTTACAACTTTTAGAATCAGTTTCATTCTATTAAAATAGCTATACCTGGTGGCCACATGTGTGAACAGAAGGCGGAACAGTAAGAATACACATAGACAAGAAGCAGCAAGAACATATACAAAGTTCTTTTATCGCTGCATAAAAGTGGCATCTCTCCAACAAAGAGGACATTTAGCTGGATTCCTTCGATTTAAGGAGAAGGAACTTGGGTTCAACTCATTTGCATAAATGAGGAGGAACTTTAGTTCAACTGCCTCAAATTAACGAGGAGGAACCTTAGTTCAACTCTTTTGTATTGGGAGATGCCACAGAGATATGTTCCCATTATCCCTAGTTTTTCTAGTGTTTTGAACAAGAAGAGGTGCTGTATTTTGTCGAATGCTTTTTCTGCATGTATTAAGATGACCATATGGTTTTTTATCTTTAAGTCTATCAATGTGATGAGTTACATTTATTGATTTCTGTTAGAAAACTGCTGAAACATAGTTAACTTAGCTGGAAACACCGTGTTAGTGAAATAAAAGGGTTTATTGGGGTGCCACATGGGCAAGGGTAGGGAAGGGAAGGGGGGGTAGGGAAGGGATGGAGGGGAATAGGGACAGGCAGGAACAGAGAGCAAGAACAAAAGGCGGCAGGAACAAGAAAAAAGGGCAGAGTTCAGTCCGGGGCTGGCTTAAATAGAGTAGGGGCCATAAAACCCCCTTGGAGTGAGTCCTTGTCCTATAGGCCAGCAGAGGTCATGGGGGGAGGTAGTGGTAGTGGACAAGGGACTTGCTGATCAGGTTTTGGTCACGCTGAGGATCCTGGGAGCTGTAGTTTTTCACAAGGCACCTGGAGAGGTGTGGCCTTCTGCCTGGGAGGCGCGGCCTTCTGCCTAGAACCAACATTCCCCCCTTTTTGATTTCTTAGGAAGTGGGGCGTCGTGCTTCGATCTGGCTGCTTCGGAGCTGAAATGGGGCGACGTGGGGTAGTTTTTGGGGGGGGGAGATGTGGGCAGGCAGGTCCAGCTGGAGGGTGAAAAAATTCCCAGGAGGTAGGCGTGGAAAAGATGAATCTGTCCAGTTATGGGATGGATGAAGTTCCTTTGAAGCCATATGTCGGTGAGGGTGTCAAACCAGGCTTCTGCAGAAAGTCACTGAGGGAGTCAGCCGGAGAGCATGTAGAAATTGTGGGTCTTACGAGTTTGCAGGTAACACTATTATGGAAGCAACAAAGGGAAAGAAGGTGAGATGGATTATTTTCCATAGGCCTGTGTTCCACCAGGTGGGACTTACGGTGAGGAGGCCAATGGAGAGTGTGAAGCACATCATAATAAGTGTCTGGTGGCAGCATAAGGGCAGGACTCAGCAGGGGTCTCTGGTTGGAAGGTCATTCGTTGGTTTTTAACAGTTGATAGTCCCTGGGAAAAACTGGTTAAAGGTTCAAAACGAGAAAAACAGAAAAGATTATTTTGAGTCAGTATCAGGAACACAAGAGAAATGAATTTTTAGGGGACCAGTGGGAATGGGAGAGCAAGTACACTGAAGTAGTTGTCTTTTGTGGATCTTCAGTTGGTTGATCAGCTGGTTTCAGTCTGGAAATACGAATCTAAGAAGTTCTGAGGTTTCACGAAGTTTAGCAACTGTGGGTGTGCACAGCACAACGTGGAAAGGTCTTGTCCACTTTGGGACAAAGGAGATTGTTCCTGTGTCCTGGGGAAGGGAGAAATATACCCAAGAACCGTGTATTAATGGGAATGAAGCAGTGAGTCTACCTGGGTCAGGCAGAATGAAATCTTGGCACTTTCATATCTGATGTCTGCTGAAGGATAAGAGAGGAGAAGAGAGATCTTTGGGTAAGGGTCCCTGAGTTGGGGAAACTCCGGGTGGAAGGGCTGGTCGCCCAAACATAACCTCAAAAGGGGATAGTAAGGAGGGCTTTTTGGGAGGACTCTGAGCCTAAAGAGGGCGAGGGGAAGTAAGAGTTCTATTACTCTCTACCTTCCCTGAAGACATGGGGTGATACGGGATGTAAAAATGCCGAGGAATGTTAAGGGAAGTAGATATATTCTGGGTAACTAGTGCAACGAGCACAACGGAATCGGGTTAGATCAGAGGAGGAAGAAAGCTTGGATATAAAAGAATCTTTGCCCATACTTTCGACCGTTAGTAGAAATTGAAAACAAATTTTCTAGAGGGGTGTCAGCGGGATGGATTAAGAAGTTCCAACAACTAATACGATACTTTGAAAAGCATCCTTTTCAAAGTAAGTATTAGAGGGAGATCCAGGTCTGTGACTCGGTCGTCACCGGAGCCAGGCAGACGTGGGATATCGTGAGCCGCTCAAGATATCGGAGGACATGAGCCACCTTGCGCAAGGGTTTTCCGTGTCCTGTCCCGGACAGGAAAGAGAAAGACTCAAGTCCGGAGTAGGCCAAAGGGCCGGAAAGGAACCTCTGTATCCGTCTCCAGCTGAGAGGCAAATGTTGCCGGAATGACACCAAATTTAATGATATTGCGGTCGAAAAGATGAGCGGAGGCTGAGTCAGGCGATTTCAGAAGGTTTATGCCCTTGGAATGGGATGGAAAAGAGAATGGAAATAGGAGAGGATTGATTGTATGGCAGGGAATGTGGGGGCCTGGGTAGTAGATTAGACTGAAGCCAGAAGAGAAGGAGAAGACAGTGCTGCTTCAGCCTTCATGTTTCCCTGAACTATGGGAGAGTCTCCACTTTGTTGTGAAGGACAATGGGAGATCCCTATTAGTTTGGGCAGAAGAGAGGCTTGCAGGAGTTTAAGCCTGAAGCGTCTCTATAGAATCATGTTCTGGGGGCTCTGGGGAGACTGGGAGAAGGAAAACTGGGTGTAAAGAGAAGCAGGACTGGAATGAGGTTGAGGAGCTGAGTGCGAAAGGGCAGGAGAGTTTGAAGGCTCTTATACATTAGTCTTTAAATGGTGAGGAGAGGCAATAGTGACATGAGCACCAAATTTAGCTTTTTAGATTTTTTGTAGAAGTAGGTAAGCAGCGGCCAGAGCCCGAAGACAGGGGGCTCATCAACGAACGGTGGGGTCAAGCTGTTTAGAAAGGTAGACGGGGAAACACGATACCCATGAGAGGAGAGGAAAGAAAGTTTAAAAGAGTGCAAGAGTACTCACGAGCTGTGGAAAGGAGGGATTGCAGAGAAGGTGATATTATAAGGGAATGGGTGGATCTGAGAAAACGTTTCTGCAGAAGATCTGAGATAGCTCCCTGTAGGGAGGGGCAATTCCTGAGATGGGTTACCTTGGCAACATGTTGGGGCAGGTTGTTAAGGGTGGAAGAAGGGCTCTGAGGGAATCAGCATTTTAATCCCTCAGGGGACAGTTTCCCAACTTCCCAAAATTGGCTCACTCAAATTGGCTTTCGACCTGACACGATTTATCTACATATGTTGTCTATGAGATTTTGGCTTTACTTCCCTTCTAACCTTAGGAACCTCCTTACTACTGTAAGGGAATGGGTCGATGACCGAGTCTGGCTTCTTCAGGCTGAACGGGGGCGAAGTGATGGGGGCAGTAGTTTGGAGTTCCTTTTGTAGAAGTTAGGTCAGATTGAAGCCTGGGGAAGGTTGTAACGTCAACAGGAACGGAAGCTTCTATTAGAGGAACAAAAAACATGAGTACCGAAGAAATGTTGCAGCATCTGAAACGTCAATGTATATCATGAAGATGATAATTTAAAGCTTTAGCATGTATAGAATTATCGGGAATGTAAACACAACACTTCACTTAGGGCTGAAGTTACCTTTGCTTCTAAAATGTTCAGAAATGGTTGTGCATCTGTTTTAACTGTTACTGGATGTCTAGGATGAAATTTGTCAAACTGACTTCTGTTTTGACCATTGGTAAGAGTCAGCTGTTTCTGATGGGAATCTTGGGGAAACTTGAGAGCAGCTTTTGTGCTCGGTGCCTTCTGTAAGGATGGGTCCAGGTCTTGCTTGACCTTGTGGCTTTCCTCAGAAGCATTAGGGATGTTTTTCCCTTTTTTATGGACCCTCCTTTTAGCAAGTGCACTGATTGGCTTCTTTGTCTCTTCCATAGGTCTCACAACCTCTCTGATCGGGAAGTTATGTGGCCCAGAGATGTAAAGCTCTGTGGAGATGTTTCCTCTTGTCTCACAGGCAGACTCTGGGACAAGAACCAAATACTGGTCTTCTTGGCCCTTTTTGATTAATTTAAAAGTTTTGATCTTAGCCATCCAGTAAGCTAATCTTAAATTGAGAACATTGGGCTTTAATTTTAATGTTTATAAACTTACAGTAGCCGGGGTCTGTGGTACCTATCTGTCTTGACGGTTTTTAAAGGTCAGGTGTTTAAGTTTTGAAGTTGATTTCTGTTAAAGAAAGGCTGAGAGCATTTAGCTGACAAAATATTACAATTAGAACGGATTAAAGAAATTTTGAGAGTATTTAACCTTTTTGGAAAAAAATGGCAAAATGTTTTTACAATATATAATTACATTGATGTTTCTATAAATCAAGTTTAGCTCTTACTTGTTTAAAAGGAAGGAAATTAAAGTACATTTAACAGTTAGCATTTTAACCTTGTAAATTAATTAGACGTTTCTTGGAAAAAACTTGCGAATTAAGTTTGAAGTTTGAAGGTACCCTTATTTATTGCGCATTTTGGAAGGGGAAGCGAGGAGCTAAAGAGGCAAAGATGATTTTAAGAGAGCAGAGGAAGCAAGCGAGGGGCGCGCTGGGGCTCCAGCAGCAGCGGGCTCGGAGCGTGCCGCGGAGTGGCCTGGGAGTGCGCCGCTGCAGACGAGCCTGCACAAACGTGTTGAGAAAATGTACCCAGGCACAGACTAAGTCTACCTGGGTTTGGAGACAGATTTGGGCGGAAGGACTTGGCGGATCCGAGGAAGGGAGAGGGAGCTGTACGTGGAGCCTGCACAGACTCGCTGCGAAGGCTCGGGCAGCCTCGCTTGGGGGCGGGCGGGGGTGCCGGTCGCCGTGTGTGGGGCCGGCCCAGGGCTTGGCGGCGCGGCCATTGGTCGGGGCGCCCGCGGCGGCCGGGGGAGCAGCGGCCGGGGGAGCCGCGGGCGTGGCGCACGGCCCCGGCGCGGAGGACGCATGGGGGTGGGGTGGGGATTTGGCCCGTGGGCTATAGCAGCCCACGGGGAGCGAGCAGGACGGCGCCAGTCAGAGCTGGACCTATAAGAGAGCAGAGGAAGCAGGCAAGGGGTGCGTCGCAGCCGCATTGGCAGCGGGCTGGGGGCGCGCCGCGGAGCGGGCTAAGAACGGGGACAGGGATGTGCGCAGGCTGTGAGCGCAGACCGGGAACGCGCCGCTGAGCGGGGCTGAGAGCGCGGACCAGGAGCGCACCCCTGGCGTGGGAGGGGGAAAGCGCGCAGAGTTAAGGATGGAAGACGCTGAGGAAGAAGCGCAGGGAGGGGGCCAAAGCCAGAGGCGGCGTGTCTGGTAAAGGACACGTCGCAGAATCCGCAGAAGTGGGGGCTAAAGTCTGGGGCAATGCGTCCAGTAACGCCCGCATGGCCGAAGAGGGCGGGGGGAGCGGTGGAGAACCAAGCGGCGGAAGCTGGGGGCGGGGATAACTGCGGGAGAGGTGTGGGGCTCACTGGGAGGCTGGGGGAAGTGGTCTGGAGCAGCCTCCGAGGCTGCCGGTACGGGGGGAGGTGCGGCAATTGAGAGGCGTGTTTCGGATTTTTTCCGTTCCGAACGGAAAAACGGAAGCTCAAGCCCTGAGTGCGGAGGGGAACTTTCCTAGAAAGCCGAGAGCCGTAGTCTGACAGGTGGAAGTTTTTAAAGTGGGCGAATAAAGATGGGGAGGCGGGGGGGGGGAGAGTTCTCGGGGTCCACCGTCGCCCTGAAGGCTTGGGTGGGGTGTGGTCCCCCCTAGAAAGGCCCCCGGTGAGATTGCCGGACGATCAACGGCCAATTCTCGCCGCGCAGTGGCCAAACAGGTTTATGAACTCAGGGTGGACGGGGGTCTTACCAAATTCCAGCGATGGTGTAGGAAGACAGACGGCCAAGGAGACGCGTGGTGGACGCTCGTCTCCTTTCCCGGTCAGGGAACCAAATGTTAGAAAACTGCTGAAACATAGTTAACTTAGCTGGAAACACCGTGTTAGTGAAATAAAAGGGTTTATTGGGGTGCCACATGGGCAAGGGTAGGGAAGGGAAGGGGGGGTAGGGAAGGGATGGAGGGGAATAGGGACAGGCAGGAACAGAGAGCAAGAACAAAAGGCGCAGGAACAAGAAAAAAGGGCAGAGTTCAGTCCGGGGCTGGCTTAAATAGAGTAGGGGCCATAAAACCCCCTTGGAGTGAGTCCTTGTCCTATAGGCCAGCAGAGGTCATGGGGGGAGGTAGTGGTAGTGGACAAGGGACTTGCTGATCAGGTTTTGGTCACGCTGAGGATCCTGGGAGCTGTAGTTTTTCACAAGGCACCTGGAGAGGTGTGGCCTTCTGCCTGGGGAGGCGCGGCTTCTTCTGCCTAGAACCAACAGGCAGGTCCAGCTCCAGTGGGAATGGGAGAGCAAGTACACTGAAGTAGTTGTCTTTTGTGGATCTTCAGTTGGTTGATCAGCTGGTTTCAGTCTGGAAATACGAATCTAAGAAGTTCTGAGGTTTCACGAAGTTTAGCAACTGTGGGTGTGCACAGCACAACGTGGAAAGGTCTTGTCCACTTTGGGACAAAGGAGATTGTTCCTGTGTCCTGGGGAAGGGAGAAATATACCCAAGAACCGTGTATTAATGGGAATGAAGCAGTGAGTCTACCTGGGTCAGGCAGAATGAAATCTTGGCACTTTCATATCTGATGTCTGCTGAAGGATAAGAGAGGAGAAGAGAGATCTTTGGGTAAGGGTCCCTGAGTTGGGGAAACTCCGGGTGGAAGGGCTGGTCGCCCAAACATAACCTCAAAAGGGGATAGTAAGGAGGGCTTTTTGGGAGGACTCTGAGCCTAAAGAGGGCGAGGGGAAGTAAGAGTTCTATTACTCTCTACCTTCCCTGAAGACATGGGGTGATACGGGATGTAAAAATGCCGAGGAATGTTAAGGGAAGTAGATATATTCTGGGTAACTAGTGCAACGAGCACAACGGAATCGGGTTAGATCAGAGGAGGAAGAAAGCTTGGATATAAAAGAATCTTTGCCCATACTTTCGACCGTTAGTAGAAATTGAAAACAAATTTTCTAGAGGGGTGTCAGCGGGATGGATTAAGAAGTTCCAACAACTAATACGATACTTTGAAAAGCATCCTTTTCAAAGTAAGTATTAGAGGGAGATCCAGGTCTGTGACTCGGTCGTCACCGGAGCCAGGCAGACGTGGGATATCGTGAGCCGCTCAAGATATCGGAGGACATGAGCCACCTTGCGCAAGGGTTTTCCGTGTCCTGTCCCGGACAGGAAAGAGAAAGACTCAAGTCCGGAGTAGGCCAAAGGGCCGGAAAGGAACCTCTGTATCCGTCTCCAGCTGAGAGGCAAATGTTGCCGGAATGACACCAAATTTAATGATATTGCGGTCGAAAAGATGAGCGGAGGCTGAGTCAGGCGATTTCAGAAGGTTTATGCCCTTGGAATGGGATGGAAAAGAGAATGGAAATAGGAGAGGATTGATTGTATGGCAGGGAATGTGGGGGCCTGGGTAGTAGATTAGACTGAAGCCAGAAGAGAAGGAGAAGACAGTGCTGCTTCAGCCTTCATGTTTCCCTGAACTATGGGAGAGTCTCCACTTTGTTGTGAAGGACAATGGGAGATCCCTATTAGTTTGGGCAGAAGAGAGGCTTGCAGGAGTTTAAGCCTGAAGCGTCTCTATAGAATCATGTTCTGGGGGCTCTGGGGAGACTGGGAGAAGGAAAACTGGGTGTAAAGAGAAGCAGGACTGGAATGAGGTTGAGGAGCTGAGTGCGAAAGGGCAGGAGAGTTTGAAGGCTCTTATACATTAGTCTTTAAATGGTGAGGAGAGGCAATAGTGACATGAGCACCAAATTTAGCTTTTTAGATTTTTTGTAGAAGTAGGTAAGCAGCGGCCAGAGCCCGAAGACAGGGGGCTCATCAACGAACGGTGGGGTCAAGCTGTTTAGAAAGGTAGACGGGGAAACACGATACCCATGAGAGGAGAGGAAAGAAAGTTTAAAAGAGTGCAAGAGTACTCACGAGCTGTGGAAAGGAGGGATTGCAGAGAAGGTGATATTATAAGGGAATGGGTGGATCTGAGAAAACGTTTCTGCAGAAGATCTGAGATAGCTCCCTGTAGGGAGGGGCAATTCCTGAGATGGGTTACCTTGGCAACATGTTGGGGCAGGTTGTTAAGGGTGGAAGAAGGGCTCTGAGGGAATCAGCATTTTAATCCCTCAGGGGACAGTTTCCCAACTTCCCAAAATTGGCTCACTCAAATTGGCTTTCGACCTGACACGATTTATCTACATATGTTGTCTATGAGATTTTGGCTTTACTTCCCTTCTAACCTTAGGAACCTCCTTACTACTGTAAGGGAATGGGTCGATGACCGAGTCTGGCTTCTTCAGGCTGAACGGGGGCGAAGTGATGGGGGCAGTAGTTTGGAGTTCCTTTTGTAGAAGTTAGGTCAGATTGAAGCCTGGGGAAGGTTGTAACGTCAACAGGAACGGAAGCTTCTATTAGAGGAACAAAAAACATGAGTACCGAAGAAATGTTGCAGCATCTGAAACGTCAATGTATATCATGAAGATGATAATTTAAAGCTTTAGCATGTATAGAATTATCGGGAATGTAAACACAACACTTCACTTAGGGCTGAAGTTACCTTTGCTTCTAAAATGTTCAGAAATGGTTGTGCATCTGTTTTAACTGTTACTGGATGTCTAGGATGAAATTTGTCAAACTGACTTCTGTTTTGACCATTGGTAAGAGTCAGCTGTTTCTGATGGGAATCTTGGGGAAACTTGAGAGCAGCTTTTGTGCTCGGTGCCTTCTGTAAGGATGGGTCCAGGTCTTGCTTGACCTTGTGGCTTTCCTCAGAAGCATTAGGGATGTTTTTCCCTTTTTTATGGACCCTCCTTTTAGCAAGTGCACTGATTGGCTTCTTTGTCTCTTCCATAGGTCTCACAACCTCTCTGATCGGGAAGTTATGTGGCCCAGAGATGTAAAGCTCTGTGGAGATGTTTCCTCTTGTCTCACAGGCAGACTCTGGGACAAGAACCAAATACTGGTCTTCTTGGCCCTTTTTGATTAATTTAAAAGTTTTGATCTTAGCCATCCAGTAAGCTAATCTTAAATTGAGAACATTGGGCTTTAATTTTAATGTTTATAAACTTACAGTAGCCGGGGTCTGTGGTACCTATCTGTCTTGACGGTTTTTAAAGGTCAGGTGTTTAAGTTTTGAAGTTGATTTCTGTTAAAGAAAGGCTGAGAGCATTTAGCTGACAAAATATTACAATTAGAACGGATTAAAGAAATTTTGAGAGTATTTAACCTTTTTGGAAAAAAATGGCAAAATGTTTTTACAATATATAATTACATTGATGTTTCTATAAATCAAGTTTAGCTCTTACTTGTTTAAAAGGAAGGAAATTAAAGTACATTTAACAGTTAGCATTTTAACCTTGTAAATTAATTAGACGTTTCTTGGAAAAAACTTGCGAATTAAGTTTGAAGTTTGAAGGTACCCTTATTTATTGCGCATTTTGGAAGGGGAAGCGAGGAGCTAAAGAGGCAAAGATGATTTTAAGAGAGCAGAGGAAGCAAGCGAGGGGCGCGCTGGGGCTCCAGCAGCAGCGGGCTGGGAGCGTGCCGCGGAGTGGCCTGGGAGTGCGCCGCTGCAGACGAGCCTGCACAAACGTGTTGAGAAAATGTACCCAGGCACAGACTAAGTCTACCTGGGTTTGGAGACAGATTTGGGCGGAAGGACTTGGCGGATCCGAGGAAGGGAGAGGGAGCTGTACGTGGAGCCTGCACAGACTCGCTGCGAAGGCTCGGGCAGCCTCGCTTGGGGGCGGGCGGGGGTTGCCGGTGCCGGTCGCCGTGTGTGGGGCCGGCCCAGGGCTTGGCGGCGCGGCCATTGGTCGGGGCGCCCGCGGCGGCCGGGGGAGCAGCGGCCGGGGGAGCCGCGGGCGTGGCGCACGGCCCCGGCGCGGAGGACGCATGGGGGTGGGGTGGGGATTTGGCCCGTGGGCTATAGCAGCCCACGGGGAGCGAGCAGGACGGCGCCAGTCAGAGCTGGACCTATAAGAGAGCAGAGGAAGCAGGCAAGGGGTGCGTCGCAGCCGCATTGGCAGCGGGCTGGGGGCGCGCCGCGGAGCGGGCTAAGAACGGGGACAGGGATGTGCGCAGGCTGTGAGCGCAGACCGGGAACGCGCCGCTGAGCGGGGCTGAGAGCGCGGACCAGGAGCGCACCCCTGGCGTGGGAGGGGGGAAAGCGCGCAGAGTTAAGGATGGAAGACGCTGAGGAAGAAGCGCAGGGAGGGGGCCAAAGCCAGAGGCGGCGTGTCTGGTAAAGGACACGTCGCAGAATCCGCAGAAGTGGGGGCTAAAGTCTGGGGCAATGCGTCCAGTAACGCCCGCATGGCCGAAGAGGGCGGGGGAGCGGTGGAGAACCAAGCGGCGGAAGCTGGGGGCGGGGATAACTGCGGGAGAGGTGTGGGGCTCACTGGGAGGCTGGGGGAAGTGGTCTGGAGCAGCCTCCGAGGCTGCCGGTACGGGGGGAGGTGCGGCAATTGAGAGGCGTGTTTCGGATTTTTTCCGTTCCGAACGGAAAAAACGGAAGCTCAAGCCCTGAGTGCGGAGGGGAACTTTCCTAGAAAGCCGAGAGCCGTAGTCTGACAGGTGGAAGTTTTTAAAGTGGGCGAATAAAGATGGGGAGGCGGGGGGGGGGGGAGAGTTCTCGGGGTCCACCGTCGCCCTGAAGGCTTGGGTGGGGTGTGGTCCCCCCTAGAAAGGCCCCCGGTGAGATTGCCGGACGATCAACGGCCAATTCTCGCCGCGCAGTGGCCAAACAGGTTTATGAACTCAGGGTGGACGGGGGTCTTACCAAATTCCAGCGATGGTGTAGGAAGACAGACGGCCAAGGAGACGCGTGGTGGACGCTCGTCTCCTTTCCCGGTCAGGGAACCAAATGTTAGAAAACTGCTGAAACATAGTTAACTTAGCTGGGAACACCGTGTTAGTGAAATAAAAGGGTTTATTGGGGTGCCACATGGGCAAGGGTAGGGAAGGGAAGGGGGGGTAGGGAAGGGATGGAGGGGAATAGGGACAGGCAGGAACAGAGAGCAAGAACAAAAGGCGCAGGAACAAGAAAAAAGGGCAGAGTTCAGTCCGGGGCTGGCTTAAATAGAGTAGGGGCCATAAAACCCCCTTGGAGTGAGTCCTTGTCCTATAGGCCAGCAGAGGTCATGGGGGGAGGTAGTGGTAGTGGACAAGGGACTTGCTGATCAGGTTTTGGTCACGCTGAGGATCCTGGGAGCTGTAGTTTTTCACAAGGCACCTGGAGAGGTGTGGCCTTCTGCCTGGGAGGCGCGGCCTTCTGCCTAGAACCAACAATTTCCATATGTTGAACCAACTTTGCATCCCTGGGAATAACCTCACTTGATCATGGTTCACTATCTTTTTGATATGTTTTTGTATTTGATTTGCCAGGATTTTATTCAGAATTTTTGCATCTATGTGCATCAAGGATATCAGTCTGGACTTTTCTTTCCTAGATGTGTCTTTGTCTGGTTTTGGAATCGGGGTGATATTTGGCCTCATAGAATAAGTTTGGAAGTGCTCCCTCTTTTTCTATTTCATGAAATAAATTGAAGAGTATTGGTATTAGTTCTTCTTTGAAGGTCTTGTAGAACTCGGATGTGTATCCATCTGGTCCTGGGCTTTTGTTAATTGGTAGGCTTCTGACGGCATCTACTATTTCATTGCTTGAAATTGATCTGGTTAACTTGTGTATATCATCCTGAATCAGTTTGGGTAAATTATATGACTCTAGAAATATGTTGATGCCTTTGATATTTTCTATTTTATAGGACTACAAATTTTCAAAATAATTTCTAATTGTCTTCTGTATTTCTGTTGTGTCCATCATGATATTTCCTTTTCATCATGGATATTAGTCATTGGAGTTTTCTCTCTCCTTCTCTTTGTTAGCATGGCTAAAGGATTTATCAATTTTATTTATTTTTTCAAAGAATCAATTTTTCATTTTGTCAATTTTTCAATTGTTTCTTTTGTTTCAGTTTCATTGATTTCAGCTTCAATTTTAATTATTTCATGTCTTCTCCTGCTTTTGGTGTTGATTTGTTCTTTAGTTTCTAGGGCTTTGAGATGTAATGTTAGGTCATTTATTTGTTGACGTTTTCTTCTTTTACGGAATAAACTCCATGCAATCAACTTTCCTCTTAGTACTGCCTTCATAATATCCCAGAGATTTCAATATATTGTATCAGTGTTCTCATTTACCTCTAAGATTTGTTTTAATATTTTCAGTTGTAATTGGACACAATACCTTTATTTTATTTATTTATTTTTGTGTGGTGCTGAGGATCAAACCCAGTGCCTTGCACATGCTAGGCAAGAGCTATACTGCTGAGCCACAACCGCAGCCCCACCTCTAAGATTTTTTAATCTCCTCCTTGATATCTTTTACAACCCGTTGTTCATTCAGTAGCCTATTATTTAGTCTCCAGATGTTGGAGTAGCTTCTATTTTTTTATTTTATTATTGATTTCTAATTTCATTCTATTATAATCTGATAGAATGCAGGGTAATATCTCTATTTTTTTGTAGTTGCTAAGGGTTGCTTTGTGGCATAATATATGGTCTAATTTAGAGAAGGATCCATGTGCTGCTGAGAAGAAAGTGAATTTCCTTGTCAATGGCTGAAATATTCTGTATATTTTTGTTAAGTCTAAGTTATTGATTCTGTTACTGAGTTCTACAGTTTATTTGTTCTGCTTTTGTTTGGAAGACCTATCCAATGTTGCAAGAGGATGTTAATGTTACCCAAAATTATTGTGTTGTGGTCTGTTTGACTCTTAAACTTGAGAAGAGTTTGTTTGATGAAAGTAGATGCTCCATTTGGGGGGCATATATATTGATAATTGTTATGTCTTATGGATATATGGTTCCCTTAGGCAGTATGAAATGTCCTTCTTTGTCCCTTTTGATTAACTTTGGCTTGAACTTTATTTGATATGAGGATGGAAACCCTTGCTTGTTTCCACAGTCCATGTGAGTGGTATGTTTTTTCCCAACCTTTCACCTTCAGTCTATAGATGTCTTTTCCTATGGGATGAGTCTCTTGAAGGCAGCATATTGTTTGGTCTTTTTTTTTTTTTTTTTTCAATTTAATCTGCCAGTCTGTGTCTTTTGATTGGTGAGTTTAGGCCATTAACATTTAGGGTTATTATTGAGACAAGATTTGTATTCCCAGTCATATTAGTTTATTTTTGGTATTTAACTTGACTTGGTTTCTCCTTTGATTAGTATTTCCTTTAGTGCCTCCCTTTGCTGATTTTCATTGTTGTTTTTCATTTCCTCATGGAATATTTTGCCAAGGATATTCTGTAGTGCAGGCTTTCTAGTTGTAAATTCTTTAAACTTTTATCATGGAAGGTTTTTATTTCATCATCAAACCTAAAGCTTAATTTTGCTGGATATAAGATTCTTGTTTGACATTCATTTTCTTTCAGAACTTGGTATATGTTGTTCCAGGATCTTCTAGCTTTCTGGGTCTGGGTTGAAAAATCTGCAGATATTCTAATTGCTTTTCCCCTATATGTAATCTGATTCCTTTCTCTCGTGGCTTTCAAGACTCTCTCCTTATTCTGTATGCTAGGCATTTTCATTATAATGTGCCTTGTTGTGGATCTGTTGTGATTTTGTACATTTGGTGTCCTGTAAGCCTCTTGTATTTGATTTTCCAATTCATTCTTCATGTTTGGAAATTTTTCTGATAGTGTTTCATTGAATAGATTGTTCATTCCTTTGGTTTGGAACTTTATGCCTTCCTCTATCCCAGTAATTCTTAAATTTGGTCTTTTAATGTTATCCCATAATTCTTGAATGTTCATCTCATGGTTTCTTACCATCTTTACTGTGTGGTCTTTTCAAGATTATACATTTCGTCTTCATTGTCTGAAGTCCTGTCTTCCACGGTGATCTAATCTATTGGTGATTCTCTCTATTGTACTTTCAATTTGCTATATAGTTTATTTCATGTCAAGGATTTCTGTTTGTTTGTTTGTTTGTTTGTTTTTTCAGATCCTCTCTCTTTTTATTGAAGTAATCTTTTTCTTCCTGTATTTGATTACGTAGCTCTTTATCAAAATGATCTTTTGCTGCCTGTATTTGGTCTTTTATGTCATTCTTTAATTCATAAATGTTTTAATTATATACATCCTGAACTTCTTCTCTGTCATTTCTTTTGTGTGCTGGCCAAGGGTTCAATAATGTAATATCTTGGTTTGTTGGGGGTACTTTCTTCTCTTGTTTTTTCATGTTGTTCGTTTGTCTTCCCTTGTAGCACTGTGCATCCAAGGCGTTACAGTTTTTACCCTCTAGGCTTATAGTGTCCTTTCAGGTTTCCAATACCTTTCCTTTAAAGGGGGAGAACAATGAAGAGATCCCAATACAAACAATATACAACCTTAAACAAAATAGCTGCTATTAAGACACATTTATGGTTTTGTCACAATATACAGAAATGGTAAGTTCAATTATTATCTACAGTATAAACAGTAGGTTTGCAAAAGTGTCTACAGTTTCTGATGGTAGACAAAGAACCCAGGGGTGAGGTGTAGGATAAGATGTTGAGGGGGTTGGAGGTGAGGATATAGAACTATTAGATCTTAGAAAGCGTGAAAAAGGAATCTAAAGAAGTTGTTTAGTAGCAGGAGAAGTGAGAGAAAGTGATTTTGGGGTGACAAGTAAGTGGGAAAAAAGTAGAGTAGAAAAAACAAATAAATATTAAGAAAAGCAAAAAAATGTAAAAATAGGAGATAAAAGAACATACAACTCCACTGTTATGTACAATTCAGACATCCCAGTCCTCAGTAGCCTAATTCCTGAAAAGCATTTGTTTTTACAAATGTTGGGGATCGGAGAAGAGAGAAAGAAAAAAAATCTCGAAGGAAGGTAGGTACAAGGATTGTTTTTGTTGGAGATCAGTATCTTTCAAGCTTCCCTTCTCATCCAATAGGTGGGGTTGTCTGTTGTTTGCTGGTATCTTTACCCTCAGGATGGTGAAGGTTATTAGGTTGGAAGTGTTGGTCCAAGGATCTCCTTTGAGGCCCACTCATGTGATGTGATCTTCTTATATTACCTGTAGCCCTCACAATTCCTGGTCTCTAATTTAGTCTCTAAACTGTATCTCACTCGCTTTCCTCCCTTTCTACTTCCCAAACAGGAACCTTTCTCTCCGGATGCCTTGTGGGCTGTGCTCTGGGGATTATGCACCTGTCTCGAAGAGCTGTTTTATACTGGCCAATTCAGGACCCGGTTTTGTGAACTACAGATGGCCGCGTAGCCACAGGCACTGTGCTGGCTTAGTGGATGCAGGGGAGAGGGTGGAACTAGGGACTTTCTGTACCTTGATATTGCTTCTAAGCCCCAGCCAGTGTTCTAAACTGGGAGTTGCCCCATCTAAAGATGGTGATGAAGCTGTCCCAAGATGGAGGTGGCTGCTTTCAGCAACGGGGTGTAGTGTTGGGTGGGTGGCATTGAGTGTCATGTTCAGAGATACAACTCTGTGGCATGCAGCATTGTGGCTGGCATCTATCTCCGGACCAAGTACGTTGTCCCCAGGTAATGGCTCCATGTATAGGGGACTGTGGCAGTGTCCCAAGATGGAGGCGACCAGAGGAGCCCCACATTGGTAGATGGGGTCCACATGGGAGTGACAGCCAGAGTTCCTGCACATGGGCAGCAGCTGAGATTTGTCCTGTGTGTGCTAATCTATATTAATTATTTAATCATATTATTATTATTATTATTATTATTATTATTATTATTAGGTCACACATGATTTGATTTATTCCTGCCATTTTAAGTTTTCCATAATTAATTATGCTTTTTCTAGTTTCCTTCTTTTCTACCTTTGTTTCTGCCTTTTTCTTCCTTGTACTTACTAAGGGGGGTTATATATTATCCATTTTTGTTATAGTGGTTATATTTCAATGTTTATCACATATGCCTAAAATTTATTTTTGATGAACCACCAAATTTAATCTGAAACAACAATTATAGCTCACTTTCAGTTGTCTTTCTCCCAACTTCAGTCACTTTCCATTCAGTATCATCAGTTAATCGATTAACTGATTTTCATATTTAGATACTGCAGTTATTTGTTCAGCTACAGGATTTGCTAGTTTCTTTGATTAACGTTGTCTTTCCTTCTTTGTTAATTTATATGTGATTGTTCAGGATAAGCTTTTGAGTAATTTTAACAGGGTTTATAGATTCAAAGATCTTACATGTTTGACAATTTCTGTATTTTCCCGTAGCCTGAATGTTAACTTGGCTGATTATTGGGGTGTATCTACATTTGAAGTCATTTGATTTTATTATCCTTTAAAGTAATTTACCATTAAATTTTAATACTTACTTTTGGTAGTAAAAGATTGGGCACTAATCTGATTGTTCTGTTGCAGTTAGCCTCCTTTATCTTCCCTGTATGATACAGGATTTGTACTATATCCATAGTGTTCTGAATGTTAATAGATTGCGTCTAATTATTACTCCTTCTGTTATTTATGTCTTCTGTTTTTTTTTTTCTTTGCTTGTTAAGGTATTCTGAAGCTAATATTAGAACAAATGAACTTTAGATCTGTGCTCCTTATCATTCCCTATACCCTTTCACATTTTTATCTTTTTTTATTTGTGTTATGTTCTAGAAAAAATATCTTTGTTCAATTTGCTAACTACCTTGATTGCAGAAGTGCCAAGACTTAATTGAGATTTGATCATCTGAGAGTGCTAGTCACCACTGTGAAAAGAACTCAGAAAATATGACTTACTGGGAGTAGGTTAGGAGGATCACTTTTATAATGCAGTTTATACACTGATGTAGAGTACAGTATGTTATTAAATATAGACAGAGAATAGCGAATGATACATGAGTATATTTACTAGTCTATCCAGACTTATGTTGATAAATGTCTTCATATACTACCAAGATAAACGCCAGTAGGCATTTTCTTTCTTTTTTTTTTCTATTCGAAGTTGTTGTATACATAACAGAAGAATGCATTACAATTCGTAATACACATATAGAGCACATTTTTACATATCACTGTTTGTATACAAAGTATATTCATACTATTTATGTCTTCAAACATGCATTTAGGGTAATGATATCCATCTCATTCTACCATCTTTTTCTTTTCCCTTTTATACCTCCTTGCCCCCTCCCTTGCCCTCCCTCCTCATTGACCTTTCTAGTGTTCCTCTAATCCTCCTATGCTCACCGTCCCAACCCCACTATGAATCAGCCTCCTTATATCAAAGAAAACATTCGGTATTTGGATTTTTGAGATTGGCTAACTTCACTTTGCTTTATATTCTCCAGCTTCATCCATTTGCCTGCAAATGCCAATATTTTATTCTCTTTTACTGCTGAGTAATATTCCATTGTGTATATAAACCACATTTTCTTTATCCACTCATCTACTGAGGGGCATCTAGGTTGGTTCCACAACCTAGCTATTGTGAATTGTGCTGCTATAAACATTGATGTGGCTGTGTCCCTGTAGTATGCTGTTTTTAAATCCTTTGGTAATAGACCCAGGAGTGGGATGGCTGGGTCATAAGGTGGTTCCATTCCCAGTTTTCCAAGGAATCTCCATACTGCTTTCCATAATGGCTGCACCATTTTGCAGTCCCACCAGCAATGTATGAGTGTGCCTTTTTCCCCACATCCTCTCCAACATTTATTGTTGTTGGTATTCTTAATAGCTGCCATTCTGACTGGAGTGAGATGAAATCTTAGTTTTGATTTGCATTTCTCTAATTGCCAGAGATGTGGAACATTTTTTCATGTTTTTGTTGGTTGATTGTATATCTTCTTCTGAGAAGTGTCTGTTCAAGTCCTTAGCCCATTTATTGAGTGGGTTATTTGGGAGTTTTTTTTTGGTATTAAGATTTTTGAGTTCTTTATATATTCTAGAGATTAGTGCTCTATCTGACGTGCGTGTAGTAAAGATTAATTCCCAATTAGTAGGTTCTCTATTTTCCTCACTGATTATTTCTTTTGCTGAGAAGAAGCTTTTTAGTTTGAATCCATCCCATTCATTATTTCTAGATTTTAATTCTTTTGCAATAGGAGTCTTATTAAGGAAGTAGGAGCCTAATCCAATATGATGGAGGTTTGGGCCTAATTTTTCTTCTAATAGATGCATAGTCTCTGGTTTAATTCCTAGGTCCTTGATCCACTTTGAGTTGTGTTTTGTGCATGGTGAGAGATAGAGGTTCAGTTTCATTTTGTTGCATATGGATTTCCAGTTTTCCCAGCACCATTTGTTGAAGAGGCTATCTTTTCTCCAATGTATGTTTTTGGCACCTTTATCTAATATAAGATAGCTGTAGTTGTGAACATTGGTCTCTGTGTCCTCTATTCTGTACCATTGGTCTACATGTCTATTTTGGTGCCAGTACCATGCTGTTTTTGTTACTGTTGCTCTGTAGTATAGTTTAAGGTCTGGTATTGTGTGTCCCCTGCTTTACTCTTCTTGCTAAGGATTGCTTTAGCTATTCTGGGGCTCTTATTTTTCCAGATGAATTTCATGACTGCTTTTTCTATTTCTGTAAGGAATGTCATTGGGATTTTGATTAGAATTGCATTGAAACTGTATAATGCTTTTGATAATATAGTCATTTTGAGAATATTAATTCTGCCTATCCAAGAACAAGGAAGATCTTTCCTTCTCCTAACTCTTCCTTAATTTCTTTCTTTAGTGTTCTGTAGTTTTCGTTATAGAGATCTTTCACCTCTTTCATTGATTCCCAAGTATTTTATTTTTCTTGATGCTATTGTAAATGGGGTAGTTTTCATAATTTCCTTTTCAGAAGATTTGTCACTGATATACATAAATTCCTTTGACTTATGGGTATTGATTTTGTATCCTGCTACTTTGCCAAATTCATTTACTAGTTCTAAAAGTTTTCTATTGGAGTTTTTTTGGGGTCTTCTAGGTGTAGAATCATATTATCAGCAAATAGTGCTAATTTGAGTTCTTCTTTTCCTATCTGGATCCCTTTAATTTCTTTTGTCTGTCTAATTGTTCTAGCCAGAGTTTCAAGTACTATGTTAAATAACAGTGGTAAAAGGAGGCATCCTGTCTTGTTCCAGTTTTTAGACGGAATGCTTTCAATTTTTCCTCCTTTTAAAATGATGCTAGCCTGGGGCTTCACATAAATAGCTTTTATAATGTTGAGATACATTTCTGTTGTCCCTAGTTTTTTCTAGTGATTTGAACATAAAGGGGTGCTGTATTTTGTCGAATGCTTTTTCTGCATCTATTGAGATGACCATATGGTTTTTATCTTTAAGTCTATTGATGTGATGTATTACGTTTATTAATTTCCATATGTTGAACCAACCTTGCATCCCTGGGATAAATCCCACGTGATCATATCTGGCATTTTCTATATAACTGATTGGTGCAATGCTATGTTTTTGCATAAAATTACACGATGATACAGTAAAATAAGTGTATTGGATATTGAGTCATCAGCATATATAGTTAACTTTTGTATTTGGTATAGTAGTGCTGGAAAAGGAAAAAGGCATTCTAGAATAATATACATCAGGTTCTTTTCATTTTTTTTTTTTTCTTTTGGTACCGGGGATTGAACTCAGGGGCACTGGACCACTGGGCCACATCCCCAGCCCTTTTTTTATTTTATTAGAGAAAGTGTCTCACTGAGTTGCTAAGTGCCTCGCCATTGCTGAGGCTGGCTTTGAACTCGCAATCCTCCTGCCTCAGCCTCCCAAGTGCTGGGATTACAGGCGTGCGCCACCGCACCCGGCTACATCAGGTTCTTTTTAATAATAGTAACCACAGAGTTTCATGACTTCTGAGGAACATAACTTTCCTCTTCAATAAGAAGCAGTTTCATGGAAGATTTGGAGCTTTTATTTTTAGAAACCTTTTTTCATTTTTATTAAGCTTTTATTTTTAACACCTTTATGAATGAATCCAGTGGTGGTGAGTGGAATCTATATTCAAGGATGAAGAAATGGAAAATTCATTTGCTAATAATCCATTAGTACGGCAAGACTTAGATTCACACCTTTGTGTTATGTATATAGTCATGTATATTAATAAAAAGCACAAATAGAAAATTCATTTTCAAATTTATGGACAAAATTTATCCTGAAAAGGAATTTAGGTGAGAGTGTAATGTGTAACATAAACTCTCTCTTCCATGACATTATATGTCA
This sequence comes from Tamias sibiricus, assembly GCA_025594165.1. Lineage (NCBI taxonomy): Eukaryota > Metazoa > Chordata > Mammalia > Rodentia > Sciuridae > Tamias > Tamias sibiricus. Next base: position 37,954,934 of record CM046672.1, read on the forward strand.
CATCAGATTAAATTGAAGTTTATTTCTAATTACAGTTTAAGGTGTGGTGGGGGTGGGAGCATGGTGTTTAGACTTCAGTTTAAATGGCAGTACTGTCACTTGATAACTGTTTTCTTCAGCAACATGTAAAACCTATCTGTATTTCTATAAATCAATAAAATGAGTGTAGTTATATCTACCCCACAAGTTCCTTTTGAAGCTTGAGTGAATTACCATTTCTTTCCCTTTCTTCTCAAGCCTAACTTGCTATGAAATCTGTATTAAAAACTAGGTTGACACAGTGTTTCTATGGACTTTAGTTCCAAAAGATCTGTGATAGGTAAATACAGACTATGCAGGTTGTTAAAGGGAAACACTGAGGGTTCTTTCATTTCTATTCTTTTTGTTCCACAACTCTAAATTGCAAAAAGGAATGTATATGTTAAAAAATTCATATCAGCCTAAACATCAAAGTAAACATTTTCTTCAAACATATGTTGTATAGACAGAAGATTATTTAAATAAAGGTGGAATTGGTTGACACTTGCAAAGCAAAATTAATAACTCTTAAAGGGAAAATTTAAAAATCAGCAAAAAGTTCTCTTCATCTGTTGATTTCAAGAAGCAACTTAAAATTTGCAAGTCTTTCTACATCTTCTTTTTGTAACCCTCTTGCCCTGTAGTTAATAGATTAATGCCATAATACATAACTCTTTTCAGTGTTCTGTACATGAATTTTTTGAAAAAATATAATAGACCCATGGTAGCAAAATGTGTCACTTTACGTAAGCACATAATTTTTTCTCTTATGAGCAAACAGAAACATAACATGTATGTAAGGAAAATAGCACCTGGGGGGCAATCCTAAGTATCAAAATATATGTGATAAAAATTTGAACCAATTTTTATTCTTGATCACTAAATTTAAATAGAAAGTTTAAGAGCTGGACTGTTTTTGAAGATGGGAATCTTGATTCAGACTATTCTAGGTGTTTTCTTTATCCAGTATACAAATGTACCAAATGTAAGACAAGGTAACATGTCACAGTGGCATGAGAATTAGATTTGCATAAAAGATTTGCCATAAAAGTAGAAATTAGTCATGGTATCCTTCTATGTTAAACGAAGTATATATTTATACTACATTGTAGAGAAGTTATCCAAATAAAATAGGATAATGTCTATGAGCCAGAAAGCTACAAAGTGTTTTATAAAATCAAGGGTTTATTTTCACCTTTAATATTGTAGTAATTGTGTTTTACCTATCAGAATAAGTTTTTACAGTGTTTAAATTTGTGACATTTAGAGAATGCAGTACTAAGATCTTGGACTTCACATTTTCAACATTAACATTGCTGAAAAGAAGAAGCAAGTCCAAAATTATCATAGCTAAAAGAGTTCTGTATCTCAGCCGGGCGCGGTGGCGCACACCTGTAATCCCAGCACTTGGGAGGCTGAGGCAGGAGGATCACGAGTTCAAAGCCAGCCTCAGCCGTGGCGAGGCACTTAGCAACTCAGTGAGACCCTGTCTCTAATAAAATACAAAAAAAGGGCTGGGGATGTGGCCCAGTGGTCGAGTGCCCCTGAGTTCAATCCCCGGTACCAAAAAAAAAAAAGAGTTCTGTATCTCATCAGCACTTATATTAACTGAACTATTTGTAAGCAATGCCTTATTTTAAAAGACAAAATTCAAATTTCTCTAGCATTAGAAATATGAACACAAGTTTTGACAATTAAAAGTTATGGTTAATACTTCCAGTAATAGAAAAAAATAATATAATTTCCTGCAGAGTAAAAATCATTATGGAACCAGAATATTAGCCTATTTTAACAGGGATTTTTTTTTACATATGTATTCTTGAGCTTGTTTTCAAATTTACTATACCACAGTGTTACTTTTCTAATCAGAAAGAGTTTTGTTTTCTCTTTTGAAGAGTCACTGAGCAAGGTCACATCTATATGGTTGGCTGCCTCTTCTGCAGCTGACACTCATGTGAAAATACTTAATGAAGTGAATTAGAAGGCAGATCTGAGTTTATCAGGTATTATAATCTAATAATAAAAAATCTGCCTGATTTTGATCAACTAATAAAATGAGACCTGTTAAATAAAAAATTTTAACTGAGATCTCTGAATAGTTTGTTAAAAATATGCACCAGATAAAGATAAAATTGTTTTCTACATGATATTCTGCAAAATCAGTTAGTCCCTATATTATCATTTATCATTAAATCCTATCATATATTTATCTAGAAAAATTGGATATGTTAGTAGTTCAAACTTGAATTTATTTTTCCCTAAACCAACGCACACCCACTTTGGCATTTACAGGTTTGACCTTACTACATTATTATGCGTTAACCTCTGTTTTCTCCAGTTTTTATTCCATTATCTTTCAATGAAAATGTGCACCAAGAATATCTTTGTTGATATGTGGAGGAGGGTTATCTAATAGGCATTGTATTGTTTATTTGTCGGTGTGTTTTGTTCTCATTTGGTAATTCTCTCTAGTCTTGAATTTTATTTACTCATTTTTGTAAAGGCACATAGAGTTCTGTGTTCTAAAACTTCCTTTTAATTTAGAGTTGGGTTTTTAGGAATGAAAGGAAATTTAAAATCACATGGTGTATTTCTTTTTCTTGTGAATTAATTAGGGCTTAGAAAGACTAAATGACTTGTCTAAGATCACTCAATTACTAGTAGACTTTAGTAAATCACATCAGTAGTGGATGCAGTTCATTGTGCTTTCATTATATTATGCTGATTATTTATTCACTCAAGAATTTGCCTGCACTTGGAAAGGAGCATTATGTTAGGAACTGAAAATACAGAAATGAGCAAGATATAAATATCCTTCTTCTCATGGCATTTCAGTCTAACCAAATGCACTGTTCTTTGGTAAAGATGGTTTAAGTGCTATGAGAGTACAAGTTACAATGAAAATGCAAAGCAGGGCCATTTCTCCTTGTCTAAAGGGTTTCAAATAAAACTTCTTTGAGGAAGAGCTGTCAATAGTCAAAGTTCTTCCATATCTATGATTCTATACACAACAGAAAATATATTAACACTGGATATATAACACAACAGAAGATATATTAACACTGTTAAACATTTTAACAAAGGAGGTTAATGCTCACCTTTTTTTGTTTGGTTTTTTATTTGGTTTGTTTTATTGGTACTAGGGATTGAACCCAGGGGTACTCTACCACTGAGCCATATCCCCAGCCCTTTTTTGTGTTTTATTTAGAAACAGGGCCTTACTAAATTGCTAAGGCTGGCTTTTAATTTGTGATCCTCTTGCCTCAGCCCTCCCAGCCACTGGGATTATAGGCATGTGTCACTACACCTGGTTAATGTTCACTTTTAACTTTGGAAACAAACTGAAAAGGTACTGCTCCACAGATGATATAAAAAATGGCTCTCTCTCTCTCTCTCTCTCTCTCTCTCTCTCTCTCTCTCTCTCTCTGTGTGTGTGTGTGTGTTTAGTTTGTTTTCTGTTTTGTCTTTCAGTGCTGGGGATAGAACCAAGGCAAACACTTTACCACTAAGTTGCATGCCAACCCACAGCATCACTTCTGAACCAAATATCCTTGCATTAACTGCATTGCATCAAAACTTCAATTTTATTTCTAAAATGCAATTAGCAGTTGATGTAAGTTTTGCTTTTTTAAAAAAGCCAAACCTTTAAACAAATTTATTCACTTAACAAATATTTATTAAAGGTGAACAGTATGAAATTATATGATTGCAGAAAGAACAGACTTTGGACATTAATCCCATTATCAGATGTAAGATGTTGTTTAACTTCTCTCAGCCACAATTGTCTCTTGAGCCTAAGAGGAATAGTAATTCATACTTTATGAGGTTCTCATTTCAGTAATGTATCAACATTCCATACCTAACACCTAACACCTAACACAGAGACAGTGTGTTGATGCTGGACTGTGTTACCTGCACATCTCCCTTCAGGACTTTAGCACCTATTCCCAGGTGTGGGAATGTTGCCATTTCACAGTTATCAACTGTTAGAACTCTCTGGAAATTGTCTTTAATTATTCAGTGACTGGTCAATAAAAGACCTATCATTCACACCCTAATGGACTACAACTCAGAGACTACATTGCTATCAGAATTCTTCCTCTTTCTACCCTTCTTCCTTGTCTTCCCCATAGGTATTGATGCTGAGTTCAACCTAATAAAATTATTGTCTCCCTAATCTCCCTTTCCAGTTTCCTGCCTTGGGAACCCAACTTGCAGCAATCAGTAATGTTAGTACCTTTTACTCAGCACCATCCTAGGTGCTTGAGATTCATGTGAAATGACATGGCTCCTTTCCTCATCATATAGCCTACAATGTGGGTTAGAGGGTCCAGAAAGCCTTTTGAGAGAAACATATTTAAACTGAGTGTCAAAGGAATTAGAAACATCTTGCCAGTGAGTAAGTGGGGTGGGGCAGAAAGAAATGCTTTGCAGGGAGAGTTTCATTTGCCAATGCACAGATCATCTGAAGCAGAGGAGACACCAAAGAAAACAAAATTTTTAACATATGTAAAATTCTGTGAATTGGCTCCCATTTTTTTCTATGACTCTTTTGTAATATAATAATGATAATGCTTGACATTTTTTATCAGTTTTTTTAATAATAATTTTTTTGTAGCTGTAGATGGACAGAGTGCCTTTGTTTATTTTTTATGCGATGCTAAGTAACCCAGTGCCTCATACATACTAGGCAAGCATTCTGCCACTAAGCTAAAGCCCCAGCCCCTTTTGATCAGTTTTAACTTTTGGTCTAAGTAAGTTTCTATTACATATGATCTCAACAGTTTTTAATATTTTAATTCCTCCAGAATAAATATTGCAGCATAAATTTTAATGAAATATATGTATGAGTCAAGAAAAATCTTACTGGGTATTCATCTATAACTTAAAAATAATTAATTGAAGGCATTTTGTGTATTGGTGAGAAGCTAAAACAGCTCTGTAGATTCAGAAACAAGATTATCCTTCTATGAATTATATCAAAAACATGGATTTTTTTTTCCAAATATGTGTATTTAAAAATGGCACATTCATTTGTTCTCTTGACTTTAGGAAGCACAGCAAACTATTTTAATGAGTGGTTCTGGGAAAGGTAAACACACTTTACTTGCTCACTTACGGACCAATCTTATAGGTGTTTAAAGAAAGTATTGAAATATCTCTTAGTTGTTGGTTTGTTGTAGGGAAAAACTGTTATGAAAAAAAAATGTATCTAAAATCTATCTAAATGATGGTTGCACTGTACATTGTAGTTTTAAAAATAGAGAAATTTGAGTTTCAACTATCAACATTAAAGCATTTACAAGTGTGAGGAAAGTATTTTCTGAGGCCAGTATATAATGAACCTAGTATCTGCTTTTAAAAGTTACATATGTTCATGACTAGAAGAATATGATATATCTTATTGGTGCCCTTTACTATGATTTTTAATACTTTTGTTCTATTAATGTTTTTAAATATATAATTATTTAGCACTTTTATTGAAATAAAATACACATATCATAAAATTTGTGCATTAAAAGTATACAGCTTAATGACTTTAGAGTTTTGCACCCATCCCAACATTCAATTTTAGAACATCATCCCCAAAAGTATACCCTGTATCTCTAAGCTGTGACCTCCCCAGAAACTGGCAATTCTGGTCAATTTTTTCTCTGTGTGTCTTTGCTGTTTTAATCATTTTACATAAACGGAATCATAAACATGGTTCTTTATGATTGGCTTTTATTTACCATAGTGTCTTCAAGGTGTACCTACAACATTACTTCATTTCTTTTTATTGCCAAATAATCTTCCATAGTATGGGTATGCCAAATGATATTTATCCATTCATGTCTTTCAACTGGTGACACAATATTGTAGAAAGGTGTCAAGAATAGCATTGGATTCTATGTTCGTAATGCCTTAGTAATAAATTGCAACACAATGTGTTTTTTAAAAATTCAGTTATAATCTAGAAGGCAGAGATCTAAAATTAGTTTCAAGGAGCTAAGTTCAAAGTGTTAATACTGCTTGTTTTCCTGGAGGCTAGAGGAAAGAATCCATTTCCTTGCCTTGTCAAGCTTTTCAAGGTTGCCAACATTCCTTGACTCGTGGCCCATTCATCCATTTTCAACGTCAGCCTTGTAATGTCTTTGTATTAGTCATGGTTCTACAGAATATAGAACTGTTAGGAAGGATAAAGAAAGAGATTTATTTTAAGGAATTGACTAATGTGATTAAGGAGGCTTAGTATTCCTTAGACCTGTAGTCAGCAAGATGGAGATCCAGGAGATCTGATGTGTAGTTCCAGTCCAAAGACCAGAGAGTGAGGAAAGTCAGTGGTGTAAATTCCAATCCAAAATCAGCAGGCTCTAAAACCAAGAAAAACTAATATTCAGGCCTAGGCTGAAGACTATAAAAGAACAGTGTCCCCAGCTTAAGGCAATGAAGAGGAGTTCCCTCTTACTCAGCCTTTTTGTCCCATTTGATTCTTTAATTGAATAAATTGAGTCCCACTGACATTAAAGGGGGAAATCTGCTTTTCTTGGTCTGCTGAGTCAAATATTAATTGCATCCAAAAACACCCTCACAGACACACCAAGAGTAATGTTTGACCAAATGTTTTGTTATCCCCTGACCCGAATTAACACAAAAATTAATCATCACAATCTTCTCTACTTTCTAAACTCTCTCATCTTCCTACTTCCTTTTTATTAAGAACCCCTGTGACCAACAGAAGGGGAATATTATACAGTCTACTACCACAGTCCACCTTCTGGCTTCCTGAAAATTTGTCCTTGTCCTACATGCAAAATATATCTATCCTATTAAACATTCCCAAAATTCTCAAATCATTACATCAACTGAAGTACAGAATGTCACTGAAGTCTCATCAGTTAAAAAGTCCTAAATCTCATTATCTAAATTATCCAAATTGGGCCTAGGTAAGACTCTCACTATATTTAAGGCTCTCAGTATATCATACCATCTTAAGGCACAGTTCTTCTCCATCTGTGAACTTGTGAAACTAGTAAATTGGCTGTGTATTTCCAAAATTATCACAGGAGGGTGGGGGCAAAGCATGAGATAATAGCCATTAGCATTCCCCTTCAGAAAGGTAAAAAATTAAAGGAAAAAAAAATAGGGCTACTGATTTTTGCATGTTCTGTATGCTGCTACTTTGCTGAAATTATTTATCGGATCTAGAAGTCTTCTGGTGGATGTTTGGGGTGCTTTAGGTATAGAGTAATGTCATCAGCAAATAGAGATTGTTTGGCTTCTTTTCCTATTTGTATCCCTTTATTTTCCTTCTCTTGCCTAGTTGTTCTCGTTATAACATTAAAGAACTATGTTGATCATGTACAACCTTAAGAATAGGAAGTTATAATCCATGTATGTATAATATGTCAAAATACATTCTACTGTCTTGTATAACTAAAAATAAATTTTAAAAAAATTATCAGAGTAAAATAAAATATAGTCCATTCTAAAAAAAATAAAATGTAAGTTTGATGGAAGCACTTGGAACACCAATTTCTGAGAGCTTGTGTGAACCTTATCTGTTTCCTTTTCCACTTTGGTGGCTTATCATGGTCACGATAGGCTTTCTTGTATTCTGTCTTCCCTTCTTCAAAGTCCAGTGATAAGTGGGTATTTTGTCCCATTCCTAAATATGTTTAGCATTAGCTAATTACTTAGCCTTTCCTGATATTTTCTTCATGATCCATGAGTTGGAATAAATTCCTCCATGCATTTTAAAAAGTTAAAAGAAAGAACTATGTCGAATAGTAGTAAGAGTGGAAAGCTATGTCTTGTTCTTGATTTTAGAGGAAATGCTTTCAGGACTTTTTGTTTGCTTGCTTGTTATTTTTCCATTTGATTTGATGTTGGCTTTAGGTTTGTAATGTATACCCTTTATGATGTTGAGGTAATTTCCTTCTATTCCCACTCTTTCTCCAGTGTTTTTTTAACATGAATGGTTGCTGGATTTTTGTGAAAGCCTTTTTTTTTTTTTTTTTTTTTTTTTTTTTTTTTGGCATCTGTTGAGATGATCATGTCATCTTTTTCTTTATTTGATTTATTCAATGAATTACATTTATTAAGTTACATATATTGAACCAACCTTGGATGAATTCAACTTGATTGTGGTGTTAAAGTTCTTAATGTGATTTTGAATGTGGTTTGCTAATATTTTATTAAATATTTTGCATCTATGTTCATCAGGTATATTGGTCTGTAGTTTTCTTTCCTTGATGTGCCTTTATCTGGTTTTTGTATCAGGGGGATACTGGTTTCATAGAATGTATTTGTGAGTGTTCACTCCCTTTCTATTTCACAAAATAATTAGAAGAGGATTAGCATTATTTCTTTAAAGGTCTGACAAAACTGACCTGAGAATCCATCTTCTCCTGGGATTTTCTTTGTTGGAAAATTTATTATTAGTGCTTGAATCTTGATGCTTGATATGATCTGTTTAAGTTGTCTGTGTTCTCTTGGTTCCATTTGGGTAGGTCGTGTCTGTCTAGAAATTTTCCCATACCTTCTAGATCTTCTCATTTATTGAAATATAAATTTTCTTATATTCCAATAATGAATCTGCCAAGAAAGAAATCAAGAAAATTACTCTATTCACAATAACCTTTAAAAACTTTAGGAATAAATCTAAATAGGTGAAAGAGCTCCGTAATGAAAATTATCAAACACTAAAGAAATATACTGAAGAAGACCTTAGAAGATGGATAGGTAGAATTAATATTGGCAAAATATGGTTATATTACCAAAAGCACTCTACAGATTCCATGCAATCACCACCAAAATACCAATGATATTCTTCACAGAACTAGAAAAAATAGTCCTAAAGTTTATGTGGAAGAATAAATAACCCAGAACAGACAAAGCAGTTCTAAGGAACAAGAGCAAGCCTGGAGGCATCACAATACCTGACCTCAAATTATACTACAGAGCAATAGTAACTTAAAAAAAAAAAAATGGTGTTGACATTAAAAACAGAAATGAAGACCAGTGCAATAGACTAGAAGCCCCAGAGACAAAGCTGCCTAAATATAGCCATCTGATTCTTGAGAAAGGTGCCCAAAGCATAAAGTTGGAGAATAGATGGCCTTTTTACCAAATACTGTTGGAGAAACTGGATATCCATAAGCAGAAGAATAAAAACAGATCCCTATCTCTCCACCCTTCATAAAAATGAACTCAACATAGATCATAGACGTAGGAATTATACCAGAAACAGTGAAACTTCTAAAAGAAAACATAGAAACAATACACCAACACATTGCTGCAGGCACCGACATCCTTAATAAAATTCCTAAAGCTCAAGAAATAAAAACAAGAATCAATAGGTGGGATAGGACAAAACTTAAAAGCTATTTCACAGCAAAGGAAACTATTAAGAGCTTGAAGAGAGAGCCTACAGAATGGGAGAACATTTTTGTCAACTAATCTTCTGATAGGGGATTAATAACCAGAATCTATAACAAATTCAAAAATCCTAACACCAAGAAACTAATAACCCACTTAACAACTGGGCAAAAAAAAATTAAAGAAACATTTCTCAAAAGAATAAATACAAATGGCCAACAAATATATTGTTAAACATCCTTAGCAATCAGGGAATCCAAATCAAAACTACACTATTTTTTCTCACCCTGGTTAGAATGGAAAATACAAATAATGATAACTGCTGGCAAGAATATAGGGGGAAAATGTACATTTTACATTGTCTGTGGGACTACATACTAACACAAACTTTGGAAAGCAGTATGGCAATTTCTCAAAAGAATAGAAGTGGAACCACCATATAATCCAGCTATCCCATTCCTTGGTATTTATCCAAAAATAACTAAAATCAGCATATTATACTGAGGCATGCATACCAATGTTTACGGCAGCACAATCCACAATATTGAAGTTATGGAACCACCCTTGGTGCCCATCAATAGATAAATAAAGAGAATGTGGTTTATGTACACAATGAAGTTCTACTCAGCCATAAAGAAGAATGAAATTATGTCATTTGCTGGTTAATGGATGCAATTAGAGAACATCATGGTAAGTGAAGGAGGCCAGACTCAGAAAATCAAGGGTTGAATATTTTCTCTCAAATGTGGAAGCTAGAGGAAAAATGGGATATAAAAGTAAGATCTCATGGAAATAGAAGGGAGATTAGTAGAGTATAAGTGGAGGACCAAGGGGGAGAGAGGAGGGTTGAGAGAGGCATAGAACTGGGAAATGAAGTTGACCAAATTATATAGGTACATGTATGAATATGCCACAATGCATTCTATAGTTTTATAGATATATTTATATCAATTTAAAAATAAATAAATAAATAAATAGAAGGAAGACCAATAAATACAGTACAGGAAAGGAACAGTGGTACAGTGCTTGCCTAATCTGTGTGAGGTCCTGTAATCAATCTCCAGTACCACCAAAAAAAAGGAAGGAAGATAGGATCTTCCAGTGTAGTTTTCCTTCAGAATATCTTGACTTGTCCCCTTGCTCGTCCACATAAATTTGGAGTTAATGTTTTTATTTGACCAAATGTTGAGAGACACAAAGACCAATGGAATAGAGTAGAAGACACAGAGACAAACCCACACAAATATAGTCATCAGATCCTTAACAAAGACACTAAAAACATACGTTAATGAAATCATGCTGGGAGAACTGGATATCCATATGCAAAAGACTGAAGCTACATCTGTCTCTCACCATGCACAAAAGGCAACTCTAATTAGACCAAATACCTAAAGAGTTAGACCAGAAACTTAGCAAATACTAGAATACATAGGGGTCAACACTCCAATTTACAGGCACAGGCAACAACTTCCTCAATAGGACTCCTAAAGTTTAGGAAATACAACCAAGAATTAATACATTGATGGCATCAAATGAAAAAGTTTCTGCACAGCAAAGAAAACTGTTAAGAGGGTGAAGAGAGAGCCTACAAAATAGAAGAAAATCTTTGCCAGCTACTCTTCTGACAGTGGTTTAATATCCAGAACTCAAAAAAATGTAACACCAAAACAAATATTCCTATCAGTAAGTGAGCAAATGAAAAGAAACAGACATGTCTCAAAAGAAGAAATACAGATAACCAACAAATATATGAAAAATGTTCAACATCCTTAGCAATCAGGAAAATGCAAATTAAAACTACAATGAGATTTAATTTCCCTCCATTTAGAATGGCAGTCATCAGGAATACAAATAATAATAAATGCTGGTGATAATGTGAGGGAAAAGGAAATCTTTTATGAACTGTTGATGGAATTGTAAATTAGTACAACCACTATGAAAATCAGCATGGAGGTTCCTGAACAGATTAGAAATGGAACCACCATATGAGACAGCTTTACTCTCCTCAGTATTTATCCTAAAGAATTAAAGTCACCCTACTGTAGTTATATGTGCATAATCATGTTCACAGCAGAGCAATTTGCAATAGCCAAATTATAGAACCGGCCTCAGTTCCATCAACAGATAATTGGATAAAGAAAATGTGGTATGTATACACAATGGAGTTTTAGTCAGCCCTAAAGAAGAGTGAAATTATGTAATTTGCAGGAAAATGAATGGAACTGGAAGACACCATGTTAAGTTAAATAACCAGGCTCAGAAAGCTAAGAGTTATATGTTTTATCTCATATAGAATCTATTTTAAAAAAGGAATCTCATGAAAATAGAAGAGACTAACCAATAGGATAAGGAAAAGGGGACAGAAGAAGGGGAAGAAAGAGTGAGGTACTAGAGAATGGAATTGACCAAATTATGTTATATGCAGGTACAAATATGTCACTGTGAATTCCACTATTGTATATAATCACTGTGCAATAAAAACTTTTAAAGATTAACTTGAGATGAACTGACATATTTGTGACATTAACTCTTCAAGACCATAACATTTATTCACATTTTCTTCAAATATCCTTTAATAATGTTTTGTCACTATCTTCATGAAACTCCTATACTGTTTTTATTGTATTGATCCCTAGAGACATCATTATTACTGTAATGATATTTTTTCTATTAACTTTCTAGTCATTATTATTATTATTATTATTTTTTTTTTTTTTTTGTGGTACCAGGAATTGAACTCAGGGGCACTCGACCACTGGGCCACATCCCTAGCCCAATTTTGTATTTTATTTAGAGACAGGGTCTCACTGAGTTGCTAAGTGCCTCACCATTGCTGAGGCTGGCTTTGAACTCGCAATCCTCCTGTCTCAGCCTCCCAAAGTGCTGGGATTACAGGCGTGCGCCACCGCGCCCGGCTCTAGTCATTATTATTTTATATGTAAGAAACATGTTGATTTTAATATGTGAATTTTATATTGACCAATATTGTTTTATTCTCTTATTCTAATAATTTGTATATTCTCATAAATTTTCCATGCAATTTCATTTCAAAATAAGAATTTTTTTTTGTTGTTTGTTTGGTTGGGTTTTGTTTGTTACTGTTTTGGTGCTGGAGATTGAATGCAGGGCCTTTTGTGTGGTAACATGCATTCTACCACTGAGCTACACTCCCAAACCCATACAGTATTTTTCTAAAAAATGATAGATATATAGGAGGTACAAATAAAAAAGTAAATTTAAATCATCAATAATTACGTCACCAAATGATGATCACTATATTTTAAGTATTGTTCATTGATGCATTATAATTATATATAAAAGTTGGGTTTGTTATGCCATATTTGTACATGCACATAATTTGATTAATCTCATTCCTCAGTACCTCCCCTTTCCTTACCCTCCTCCCTTCCTGTGATCTCCTTGCTCCACTCTAATGGTTTCCTTTCTATTATTATTATTTTAAAAAAATATTAGCACATTATAGTTATTTTTCATAAAGAATAATAAATCAGATTTTAAATTTAATCTTAAAATGGCAATATTACTCTTATACATTCAGTCATTTATAAGTTAAAATATACATGTGTCCATTTATATAATTGTCCCTCTACTATGATATGAAATAAAAACTACATAATGAAAATATAGTTTTTAGCCTTTTTAGTATACTACTGCAGTTATGAATTCATAACAGATTATATATTGTTCTTTTAGAGTGTGGCAAGCATTATACATTAGATTGAGGATGTTAGTATATATGGATTACCTCTAGAATGTACATGGTTTTCACCTTACCTGAAAAACCTATGCTTATATAAGATGCGCCTCAATTAAAATATACTGTATTTTATATAACTCCACTTTGGTTTTTTTTATTCAATATAATTTGTTATACATGCTTGCAGAGAGCAATTCCTTTCATATTACATATAAAGAGCACAGTTTTCCAAGTCACTGGTTTTACACAAAGGTTTTTCACACCATTTGAGTTTTTATACATGCACTTAGTGTATTGACATCCAACTCATTCTGCCATTATTCCTATCCCTTTGCCCCCTCTTCTCCTCTCCCTCCCCTTTGTTCTATTTAACATTCCTTCATTCCTCTCATCCCCCCTCTCCCTTGCCACTATAATTCAGTATCATCATAGCAAAGGAATCAATCAACCTTTGGTTTTTTGGGATTGGCTGACTTCACTTAGCCTTATTTTCTCCAACTCCATCCATTTACCTGCAAATGCCATAATTTTATTCTCTTTTAGTGCTGAGTAGTGTTCCATTGTGTATATATACCAAAGTTTTCCTATCCATTCATCTATTGATGGGCATCAGGGTTGTTTCCACAATCTAGCTATTGTGAATTGTGCTGCTATAAACATTGATGTGGCTGTGTCTCTGTAGTAAGCTGTTTTTAAGTTCCTTGGGTATAGACCGAGGAGTGGGATAGCTGGGTCAAATGGTGGTTCCATTCCAAGTTTTCTAGGAATCTCCATACTGCTTTCCAGATTGGCTGCACCAATTTGCAGTCCCACCAGCAATGTATGAGTGTGCCCTTTTCCCCACATCCTCGCCAGCATTTATTGTTGTTTATATTTTTGATAGCTGCCATTCTGACTGGGTAAGATGAAATCTTAGAGTAGTTTTGATTTGCATTTCTCTAATTGCTAGAGATATTGAACATTTTTCCATATATTTGTTGACTGATTGTATATCATCTTCTGAGAAGTGTCTGTTCAGTTCCTTAGCCCATTTATTGATTTGGTTGTTTGTTTTTTTGGTGTAAAGGATTTTGAGAGCTTTATATATCCTTGAAGTTAATGTTCTGTCTGATGTGCTTGTGGTAAAAATTTGTTCCCATTCTGTAGGTTCTCTGTTCACCTCACTGATTGTTTCTTTTGCTGAGAAGAAGCTTTTTAGTTTGAATCCATCCCATTTATTAATTCTTGATTTTAATTCTTGCACTACAGGGGTCTTATTGAAGAAGTTGGGGCCTAATCCAACATGATGGAGATTTGGGCCTACTTTTTCTTCTATTAGGTGTAAGGTCTCTGGTTTAATTCCTACGTCCTTGATCCACTTTGAGTTGAGTTTTGTGCATGGAGAGAGATAGAAGTTTAATTTCATTTTATTACATAAGGATTTCTAGTTTTCCCAACACCATTTGTTGAAGAGGCTGTCTTTTCTCCAATGTATGTATTTGGCACCTTTGTCTAATATAAGATAACTGTAGAAGTGTAGGTTAGTCTTTGTGTCTTCTATTCTGTACCATTGGTCTACTGGTCTATTTTGGTGCCAATACCATTGTAAATACCTATTATTGTGTCTTTACTCACTAGCTTTTTTTTTTTTTTTTTTTTTTTTTTTTGTACCGGGGATTGAACTCAGGGGCACTTGACCACTGGACCACATCCCCAGCCCGTTTTTGTATTTTTATTTAGAGATGGTCTCACTGAGTTGCTAAGTGCCTCGCCATTGCTGAAGCTGGCTTTGAACTCGCAATCCTCCTGCCTCAGCCTCCCAAGTGCTGGGATTACAGGCGTGCACCACCGCGCCCAGCTTCACTAGCATTTTTTTAAAATATTTTTTTAGTTGTAGGTCGACACAATACCTTTATTTTATTTATGTGGTACTGAGGATCGAAGCCAGGGCCTCACGCATGCGAGACCAGTGAGCACTCTACCTCTGAGCCATAGCCCCAGTCCCTCACTAGCATTTTTGTTTATGCCATAGTTGACATTTTAAAAATAGTGCCCTTTGTAATACAAATAGCAGTTAAAGGAATATAATAGAATAGCAAGTGGTGGGGACAGGGATTCTCAAATTCTGAGAAAATATTCATTCTTGTGGACAACCAATGTCCACTAAACACATTGGAATAACAGATTCACACATTCTCAGGAACATGTAGAAACGTAGCAAAAATTTTAAAAGAAAATGAACATAAATCCAAGCAGAAGAAACTGTTAAAATAACAGAAATTTTATATATAAAATTCACCAGGAGTAAAAAAAGAAGAAAGAGAAAAAAGAAAAAACTCTGATTATGTTAGTCAAAGCTTTTTTCTTCCCTTCCTTTTCTTCCCATAAGTGAACATCAAAAACCAAGTAGAATACCAAAGGGAGAATAGAATATAAATTGTCATTTTCTACATACTGAAGATTTTGAAATAGAATTCAAAAGAGTGAAGGTGGAATCATGGTACTACCTGAAAACTACATTTGCAAGATAGAGTATCAGAACAGACTTACTCATCTTTTTTCCCCACAGCACATTTATTTGACTCAGAATTTCCTACTATAGTTCCATATCTCTGCATCTTCAACTTATTTGTTGGCATGAATATCCTAATATAGATGTCACTTTATTAGTGGTATTTTCTATAAATTTTCTTTATCATAGGTATGCCATTACTTGGCAGTTTTAAAGCCATTATTATCCCATATTAGAGAATTTTATCTCATCTTTGAATAATGGCATAAAGTAACTTTAACTTGCTGAGTTTCAAATTTAAACGAGGTCACTTGGGGGTCATCCAATGCTAAGAAATACTTGCCAAGGAAAAAGTTTTCAATGTTTTACAAGGGTTAATTGTTACATCTTTTTTTCCTTTTAGCCCAATTTTTAGTTAATTATGTAAATGTTTTGTCTTCTGCTTAAGGGTTTAATAGGTGATTATGTATACATTCCTGGTTTAATCTTATTTTAATGCATTTTCAATGATGGGCTAATGCCCTTTTTTAAGGTACATCATTATCTTAACTCAGCATGTCATCAGGCTTTTTCAAAGAATATAAGATTAAATCTTAAATGTTTTTAGTTTTTGGGTCTCACAGGTATTAAGGTACATAGATTTCATACCTTTGGTGAGATGGTGAGTATTCATAGAAGTTGTATGTGATGTAAACACAAAATACAATTGATAACAAAAGAATAGTTTCCTTGATTAAATTTCATTGGTATCCCAACTATAAGAGAATATGACTAATATTTATCTAAAAATTATGTACACATATGAATCCATTGTCCTTTAGAGGTATCTCCTGGTAGAATGAACACTTCTTCAATAATATTTAATCATTTTAGAAATTTTAAGAATTGTTGATAAGGGAAATGACTGGTAACAGTATAGGATTACATATAGGAATGAATATACTAAAAAACACTAAATTTTATGCTTTAAAATGGTGATATTTATTGTGTATGAGTTATAGATAGCTCCATAAAAATAATTCAGTTAAAGAGTCAGATTCAGGGGCTGGGGTTGTGGCTCAGTGGTAGAGACTTGCCTGGCATATGTGAGGCATTGGGTTCGATTCTCAGCACGGAAGGAAGGAAGGAAGGAAGGAAGGAAGGAAGGAAGGAAAGAAGGAGGAAGGAAGGGAGGGAGGGAGGAAAGAAGGAAGGAAGGGTCCATCAACAACTAATAAAAATGTTTAAAAAAAGAAGTCAGACTCAGATAAATCTCTTTGATTTTGTACAAATACTATACTAACCAACTGTTTAAAGATAAATTTAGGCACATTAAAAAAATTTTAATGATAAATTTAGGCACATTAAAATTTTATTTGAGCTGATAGAAATTCATGAATTGAATTTCTAGACCACAAGCCATACTGAGCTTAATGAAGGGGTCATGAGAAGCCTTTATATAGGGTGAATGTCCAAACAAGGCAAAAAAAAAAAAAAAAGATTGTTCAACGTGGAGCAGTAGCCTTATTTGAATCATTCCTGTAGAAACATCCCTAGTTCGAGGTTGGTTAGTGCATTCTTATTAGGTAGGTTCCCTTTGCCTATAACACTAACTTGAATTTCTGTTTGTTTAAGTAGTAACTAAGTACGGTGGAGCTGCCTCAATCTAATGTATTCCCAATTAATTATTTTAGCACAACCTGTTAACCAACCTTAACCATAACACTTCAGTTCATACTACTATTCATGTTGATGATTTATCACCACCAAGGATGTTAGAAGAGTAAACTGCTTCTGAAGGCATCCTCAAAGAGGAATCACAAAAATGTGATCATTGGCACTGAAATAAGTAAAGAGATCTGCAGGGAGCTTACTTGGAAAATACAGGGTGTGGGTGTGTGTGTGTGTGTGTGTGTGTATGTGTGTGTGTGTGTGCTGAGATTATTATTTTATAGAAGTCATTCACATCAACTGGTCACATTCCATGTTTTCTGTTGTAGCAGTCCAAGTCTACTAAGGACTTAGATAGCCCAGAGAAATGTTTGACCATCCACAGGTTCAAACTGTATTGTAGATGAAGTTCCTACCAGCCAGAGTACCTCTCCACCATTTTGTTGTTGTTGTTACTAAGATATTCAATCACTTTACAAAGAGAGGAATTGAAGAGACAGGTAACCATGCTTAAAAATAAATTGGATCTTTAGTGTTTATTTTTCTTCTTACTAAAGACTCACCTGCAAAATTTAGAATTATTGAGTACCTGTTCTATTGA
The DNA here is from genome assembly GCA_025594165.1 of Tamias sibiricus. NCBI lineage: Eukaryota > Metazoa > Chordata > Mammalia > Rodentia > Sciuridae > Tamias > Tamias sibiricus. The sequence continues at coordinate 37,972,772 of CM046672.1, forward strand.
AACAAAGCTACAGGTACTAGGTAGACAAGTCTGAATAAAACACAAAAGTTGGGGAAGGTAGACAGTAAACAATAAATCACAAATAAGGAAACTAAAAGGTAGTTCTGAAACTAGTGAATTAAAATAGGTGAAATTAGAGTAACTGGTGCCTACTATATACTATAGAAATATACATACAAATGAAAAGAAATAAAATAAAACCTGTCTAGAAGAGACAAGTCACCATTAATCATGGTTGTGTATTCCTGCTTTACCTCATTGTGCTCATGAGTTTGTGTGTATGTGACATTTTGTTTACATTGCAACGCGAGATTATGCCTTTAATACTGTTTTGTGACCCACTTTCTTTACTTAACATATTATGAATAATTTTACATATCCTTCTGCCTACACATTTTATGAATCATAGCATATCCACAAATTGATGTATATTGCTTGTGCCTAGCATGCACAAAGCCCTGGGTTCAATCCCTAGCACTGGAAAAAAAAATAAAAAGTTGAATATTCTGTTTATTCCTTTACCCAACCAAGAAAATTACCATTATATTTCATATTTTACAATAAGAAACACAAATAGTATCATACCTAGAAAGAAAATATTGTAATAGCCACCAAATTAACTAATATAAGGAATATCATTGAATAAAGATAAATGGAAACATGGCATAATGTTTTCTAACCATTCATTTGATGGGAACTTCTACCATTCAGTCTTACGTTCCATATATTGGCATTGCATTACAAAAGATACTTCCTTTCATTCACAAAACACTTATTATTTAACCACTGAATCTCATATCCTACACACTGGAAAATAAATATCTTGCCTTTGCCCAGAGCCCAAATGAACTTTTTTTCAAATATCGGATTTTAAAACCTTATTCGAACATTTCTAATTAGCAGTAGTATAGATTGCAAAACACTTCAATGATTTTTAGTATTTTAAAGAAGAAGTTTTACATTAGCTTAGCTGAGCATTCTGCATTTACCAATAGCAGACAGCATGGCTTCAGAGGAGCAATTCAAAACAAGATTTTTTTTCTTTCAGTTTTAAATTCCTAGTAGACTTGTATTTCTTCTTAATTTGTTTCTCTTCTGCACGTAAAACTGCCTTTCCTATGGTTTACCTGGAAAGATAAGACATTTGCCAAATTTGAAGCTCTTTTCCATCTATGTGAGCCTTGGCTGATAATGAAATGGGGGAATTAACAGGAAGAAAGTTAAGAACAATCTAGAAAAGCAGAACTCACTGAAGGTAGAAATGACTAAAATGGACGCACAACTTTATGACCAGCCAGGGAGAAAATCAAACTTCAAGTTAAATGATCCATCAGCTACCTTTCTTAATGAGAAATAAAGACAGATGCACACAGCAAATTAAGAATCTAGAATAACCTAAACTTTGTAAAGTGGTGGTGTATTGAGAAACAGCAATGATTTTGTGGTCTTTGAAGAGAAATTTTAAAAAACAGTCTCAAAAGACTGCAGACTAAATGTATAAATATCAGCCTGTTCAGAGAAGGGGCATTTGATATATGCATTTTACATGTTACCCAACTTAAACATTCCCTATTGTTATGGGTTAAAATTTTCTATAATAACTTTTTAAAATTTGTTTATTGAAATATAATTCACACACCATACAATTCACCCATTTAGTATATATACAATTCTGTAATTGTGCATCCATCATCACAATCAATTTTAGGACATTTTCACTATCTTACAAAGATGCCCACTCAGCTTATTACTTTCCAGTCCCCTAATATTCCTTCAACCACATCCACCAGCCCTAGGAAACCACTAATCTACTTCCTATCTATATAGTTTTACCTATTCTGGATATTTCATATAAATGCAGTTACACAGCGTGTGATACTTTGTCTGGTTTCTTTCATTTACTATAATGTTTTCAGCGTTTGCTCATGTGGTAGCTAGCTTGTAGCACATCTTTCTGTTGTCCATTTTATGAGTGTGTCATATATGTAAGTTGATACATTTTACATATATGTACATCTATGAAAATACCACCCTAATCAAAATAATGAACATGTCCATCACACACAGTTTCCTCTTAACCCTTTATAACCTGTCCTTCTCTGTCACTATGGTTTAGATTGCATTTTATAATATTTTATATAATTAGAATCATTTAATCTTTGTATGTGCTCTAATGTCTGGGTTCTTCCACCTATCATCTTAATGTTGAGAGTCTATACAAGGGAATATTCCAACTAAAATAAGAAATGAACTAGGGATACATGCAAAAACATGGAAGATTCTCAATATTATATTCTAATATAAGCCCTTTGTACATTGTTAGAAAACCATGTGCAGTGGCACATAGCTGTGATTGTAGCAACTCAAGAGGCTGAGGCAGGAGGATCATAAATGAGAGGCCAGCCTCAGCAACTTATCAAGTCTTTTAATCTTGATTACTTAATGAGACCCTGTCTCCAAATGAAAAACAAAAAGGGCTGGGATGGAGCTCAGTGGTAGACTGCCCCAGTATCACCAAAAAAAAAAGTCATTTGCAACCAAATGCAGTGGTGCACGCCTGTGATGCCAGCACCTCAGGAAGCTGAGGCAGGAGGACTGCATTGTGAGTTCAAAGCCAACCTCAGCAATGGCAAGGCACTAAACAACTCAGTGAGACTCTGTCTCTAAATAAAGTCTCTTTCAAAGGGCAGAAGCACTGAATCTTGAGGTAATGCAGTATTTGAATTTTTCTTTTATAGATTGTGATTTTAATGTCATTGCTAAGAAATCATTTCCTAACACAAAGATTTCCTACTCTTTTACCCTAAACATTGTATAGTTTTAGGTTTTCCATTTATGTTTGTGATCCATTTTGAGTTAATGTTTGTCTATAGTACAAGGTATGAATCCAAATTCATTTTTTTATAAATTGTCCCAGTGCAACTTATTGAAAAGACTTCCTTTTTCTGCTCAATTATATTTGATTATTGATGAAAACCAACTGACCATATCTGTATATTTACCCTTCTGTTTCAGTTATCATCCAACTTTGCAGCAGTCCCACACTATTTTGATTACATTCGATTAAAATAAGTAGCAAATTCAAATGGCATTAGTCTTCCAACTTTACTCTTCTTTTCCAGTTATTTTAACTCTTCTAGATCCTTTGCATTTTCTATAAATTTTAGTAACCATTTGTCAATTTCTGCAATTAAAAAAAACTGCATAGATTTTGATTGGGATAACACTGAATATGTAAATTTGGTTAATTTATATTTTAACAATACCAAGTCCTCTGGCCATAAATATGGTACATATATATTTCTTATTTTAGGTCTTTAATTTTCTCATCAGTGTGTTCTAGGCTTTAGTATGTCAGTCCTGTGCATCCTAGATATTTCTTATGTTTGATGCATATGACTGGAACATTTTCATTTTAATTTCTGATTGTTCTTTACTGGTATGTAGGAATACAGTTGACTATTGTGTTTGTATTTTCCACCCAGCTAAACTTCCTTTCTAGTTCTAACAATTTCTTTGCATATTTCATAGGATTTTCTAAATAAGTTGTCAATATATTTTGCAAATAAAAATAGTTTTAATTCTTCCTTTCCGATCTGGGTGCATTTTATTTGTTTTATTGTTTTGTTGTTGTTTGTTGTTTGAGGGTTTTTTGTTGGTTGGTTTTTGTTTGTTTGTTTGTTTGTTTGCTTTTAGGATTTTTTCCTTTTTGCAATGGCAAGAACCTATATTATATTGTTGAAATGTGAGTGCAGGCATCCTTGCTTTTTAGGAACAAGGATCTTAAGAGGAAGATATTTTCGTTTTCTACCATTAGCATGAAGTTCACTATAGGTTTTCTGTAAGTGCTATAATGTTGAAAAATTATTTGACTGTATGAATTGCTTTTTGTTAAACTATTGAATCAAACATTTATTTTCAAATATTAAAGCAATTCTGCATTCCTGCAATAAACTCAACTACTCGTGATTTTTCTTTTTCATATACCTCCAGCCCTCACTTTGCAAGGTACTGTATTCATTGAAACATATCCATTATCAGAACTATGTCCTGTATCTTCTGTTTTCAGAATGCTCAAGTTTCAATGAACAGTGTACTGTGCAAAGCAAGATCTGGCTATACTCTGAAGTTTACTTACTAGAATTTTGGTTAAATTTTTTGCATCTGTGTTCATGAATACTGTTGGTCTATAGTTCTCTTGTTATGTCTTTGCCTGATTTGGTGTATGATGTTGACTTCATAGAATGAGTCTTTCTCATCTGTTTTCCTAAGAGTTTGTATAGATTTTTTTTCCTCTGAATATTTGGTAGAATTCGTCAGTGAAGTCATCTGAGTCTGAAATTTTCTCTTTTGGAAATAATTAAACTACACTTTCTTTTTTCCTCTTTCTTTCTTTCTTTTCTTTCTTTCTTTCTTTCTTTCTTTTCCTTTTCTTTTTTTAAATCTATTCTTGGGTAAGCTTTGGTATTTCCAGGGAATTCACCAATTTCATCTGACCCAAAGTTTTCATAACATTCCTTTGTTTGCTTTAAATACCAGTAAATTAAAATCTGTAGTGATATCAACTTTCTCATTCCTGATATTAGCATTTTATATCTTTATTTTTTTAATGACCATTGTAGCTGGAAGTTTACTAATTTTATTATTCTTGGCAAGAAAAACCAGGTTTTGTTTTAATTGACTATAGTCCTATACTTCATTTATCTTCTATGTTATTTCCTTTTTTCTGTTTATTTCACATTTAACTGACTCTTCTATTTCTAGTTTCTTAAGGAAGAAACTGAGATCACTGAATTGAGACTTTTCTTTACTAATATAAGTGTTTGATGCTCTAAGTATCCTCTAAGTACTGTATTAATGATGTCCCACAAATCTTGGTATTCACCATCTTCATTTTCATTCAGTGCAAAGTACTTTATATTTTTCCTTTTTACTCATGGTCTATTTGGCAGTGTTTTAAGTAACTTCCAAATATTTGGAGATTTTCCAAATATCTATTATTGCTTTCTAATCTAATTCCATTATGGCCGGAGAACATACTTTCTATGACTTTAGTTCCTTTATATTTATTGAGACTTATTTTATGATCAGTATATGCTCTATTTTGACAAATATCATTTACAACTCAAAAGATGTCAGCCAGTTCTAAATGGTTGATAATGTTTTTCAAGTCTTCTTTATCCTCATTGAATTTATATCTTTTTAGTCTACCAGTTATTGCAAGAAGCATATTGAAATCTTTGACCACAGTTGTAAATTTGTCTTTTTCACCTCGTAGCTCTTCCAGTTTTTGTTTCATGTAATTTTAAGCTCTGTTACTAGGTGCATAAACATTTAGAATTCTTTTGTTGTCTAAAAGACCTGACACCTTTCTATTATGAAATTACTGCCTTGATCTGGTGATTTTCTTTGTTCTGAAATCTACCGTGTCTTTTATTAATACTGCCAGTCGACTCTTCTAATTTGCCTTAGACTGGTATATAATTTTTTAAACATATATAATAGCATTATTAGAATATGATCACTTATCGTACAGTTCACTTACTTAATATGTGAATTCAGTGGTTTTTCAAATACAGTTATATAACTGTCCTGCAAGGTTAGAACATTGTCATTATCTCAAAAAGAAACCTCTACCCATTAGCAGTCTTGCTTTTTTTCTTCCCAATTCCTTCAGCCCTAAGGAACTATTAGTATGCTTTTCGTTACTATAGATTTGCCTGTTGTGGATATTTCACATAAATGGAATCATACAATATGTAGTAGTCTCTTCTGGCTTCTTTCATTTAGGATATTTTCAAGGATCATCCATGTATTAGCGTAATACATTCCTTTTAATGATGGAGTAATATTTCATTGTATACCATATTTTGTTTATCAGTTGATGGATATTTGTATAGTTTTCACCTTTGACTTCTACAAATAATGCTACTATGAACAATTATCCATAGATATTTTTTCATGGAGGTATGTTTTATTTCTTTGGGGTATACCTAGGGATGAAATCCTGGGTCAAATGGTAACTCTGTGTTTAACTTTTTGAGTAATTTCCAAAGCAGCTGCACCAGTTTATAAGTCTCCTATCAATATATGGGGTCCAAATTTCTCTATATTCTCTCCAACACTAGCTATTATCTTTCTCTCTATTTTTCCCCCTGCCCCCACCCTCGCTCTAACTCACTCTTTCTTTCTAAGAAGCTGTGTCTTGCTTTGTTGCCCAGACTGGCCCCAAACTACTTCACCCAGGCAGTCTTCCTGTCTAAGCTTCTCAAATAGCTGGGACTACAGGCACATGCCATGCGTCCTTGTTATCTTTCTCTCTTTTTATTACATCCATGCTACTAGGTGTTAATTGGTATCTTACTATGATTTTGATTTGGACTTCTCTGATCGTTCATTATCTTGAGTCTCCTTTTTTGTGCATAATGGCTTTTTTTATTTCTTGGAAAAATAATACATATTCAAATCCTTAAACCCATGCTTAAAAGTGAATTATTTTTCTTTTTATTATTCATCTGTAAGAGGCTTTTTTAGCATTCTAAGTATGTTTTTTTAATCAGATATGTGGCTTGTAAAAGCTTTCTCTCATTCTGTGAATTGACATTCTGCTTTCTTAATAGCTATCTTTTTGTGTGTTTGTGTCTTTATATTTAAGGTAAATTTCTTATAGGCAGTCTTATAGGTTGAATCTTAGTTTTTTTATTCAGTTAGTCTTTGTCTTTTAATTTGTGCATTTAAACTCTATATATTTCATGCCAATATTAAAATGGCTAGATATAAATCTACCATCATGTTTTTTATTTTGTTTTTTTCCCCCTCTTTTTTTCCACTTTCAGGTTTCATTTGAGTTAGTTTTGTAATTTTGGTATTTTTTAAAATCTTGTTATTTCCGTTAATCCTTTAGGATTTATAGATCATTTGCTTAATTTATTTAGTCTACCAATGATATTATTTCACCTATAGTTTCAGAAACTGAAAACAATGTATTTTTATTTCTCTTCTTCTGACCTTGGTTCTATTTTTATCACATACTTTATCTCTTCTTGTATTCTTTATATATATAATTATATATATGTATACATATGCATATATACATATATGCATATATACATATATATATAATTAGTTGTAGATGGACACAATATCTTTATTTATTTATATTTATGTGGTACTGAGGATCGAACCCAGTGCCTCACACCTGTGAGGCAGGTGCTCTACCACTGAGCCACACCCCCTTTCCTTGTATTCTTAATAACCATACTATGTTGAATTTTATTCAATTCTCCTTAAAGAAGTTTAAATAAGAAAAATATTTTATTAACATCTTTGGTGCTCTTCATTCCTTTGTATGGAACTAGATGAAAAACTGGTGTCATTTTCTACCTGCCTAATGGGCTTCCTTTAAGATTTCTTAAAGTGCCATAAAGAAAAAATACTGCCATAAATGACTACATAAATACTATAAACCTTTTAGTGAAGAACATCAAAAACAAAATTTTAGAAAATCAGAAGACTTGGAACAAATGTTTGCAACATATCAAATAATAACAGTGACAGCATGTAATAATAATAGCAGTTGTTGAACATGTCTGTGTGTTATGTACCAGGCACTATACTAAACACTTTACCATGCATTTTTTTCATTTAATTCTTACAAGAGTCACTTAAGTCAATGTACTATTATTACTACAATCAGAGATCTAAAAATCACTAAGAAAACAAATTTAAGTGGCAATTCACAGAAGAGAAAGACTGATAGAGCCAGGCTCGGTGGCAAATGCCTATAATCCCAGCACTTAGGAGACTGAGGCAGGAGGATTGCGAGTTCAAAGCCAGCCTCAGCAATGGCGAGGCACTTGGCAACTCAGTGAGACCCTGTCTATAAGAAAATACAAAATAGGGCTGGGGATGTGGCCCAGTGGTCCAGTGCCCCTGAGTTCAATCCCCAATACCAAAAAAAAAAAAAGAGAGAGAGAGAGAGAGAGAGAGACAGAAGGACTGATGAACCTGAAAGTAATCATTTCTCATAATCAGAAAAAATAGATCATTTGTAAGCTATTCAGCTGGCAAGAGTAAGAAGCTACTATTATTGGCAAGACATGAAAAACACACTCATACACAATTGGAAGTGTGTCACCACCTGCAGCTATTGCCGCCTGCATCAACGATACCGCAGGAAAGAAATCAGAGGCAGACTGGAAATGAGTAGGTTCTTTATTCTTACTTCTTCTCTGCTTTCTCCTCTGTATTCTCTCCTGATTCCGCCCCCGTTCCTCTCTACCGTCTGTTTAAATACTCTTTACCTTAACAAGTATACACGTGTCACAAGCTCAACTTACAGGTGCATCACACAGTGTTCATGGGCACAGAAAGATTCTTAGTTAATTGCATTAATGTCAGGTGTAAACAATTAAACGTCTCCTCTTTGGCTCTCAGCCAGCCGCCATCTTAGCTACTTCCTCATTCAAGGCTCTTACATTTCCTCCCTTTTGTTTTAAAAGAGGGATAGCTTAAATGGATGGGTGACGACCCTCACCACATCAGGATCAACTGTGCCTGTCTTAGGCGTCCACATGTGCAACCAACATTCTTACCCGTCATAGGATAATCAAGGCTATGCCCTTGACTCCTGTCTTAGGTTGATATGTCGGTCACATGAGACTTTCCCGTCATTGACTACCAGCTGTCCAATCGAGCCAACCAATCATGAGGAGATGCTCCAGTTCTAAGGCGGCAAGCTTTGCACTGACGAGCCAAGTTCCATTAAATAGCGTACTAACAAAAATCCTCAACAAAATTCTGGCAAATCGGATACAAAAACATATCAAAAAGATAGTGCACCACGATCAAGTGGGGTTTATTCCAGGGATGCAAGGCTGGTTCAACATTCGGAAATCAATAAACATAATACATCACATCAATAGACTTAAAGATAAAAATCATATGATTATCTCAATAGATGCAGAAAAAGCATTTGACAAAATACAGCACCCCTTTATGTTCAAAACACTGGAAAAACAAGAATATCAGGAACATATCTCAACATTATAAAAGCTATATATGTAAGGCCCAGAGCTAACATTAGACCAGAGACAATACGCCTAATCGAAGAAAAAGTAAACTCCAATTTCCAACATGTGGGATTAGGCCCCAAGTTCCTTAATAAGAATCCTGTAGCGCAAGAACTATTACCAAGAATTAATGAATGGGATAGATTTAAACTAAAAAGCTTCTTCTCAGCAAAAGAAACAATCAGTGAGGTGAATAGAGAGCCAACTAATTGGGAACAAATATTTAATACATGCACATTAGATAGAGCACTAATTTCTAGAATATATAAAGAACTCATAAAACTTAACACCAAAAAAGCAAATAACCCAATCAATAAATGGGCTAAGGAATTGAAAAGACACTTCTCAGAAGAAGCTACACATTTAATCAACAAATACATGAAAAAATGCTCAACATCGCTGGCAATTAGAGAAATGCAAATCAAAACTACTCTAAGGTTTCATTTCACTCCAGTCAGAATGGCAGCTATCAAGAACACAAACAACAATAAATGTTGGAGAGGATGTGGGGAAAAAGGCACACTCATACATTGCTGGTGGGACTGCAAAATGGTGCAACCGCTATGGAAAGCAGTATGGAGATTTCTTGGGAAAATGGGAATGGAACCACCCTATGACCCAGCCATCCCACTCCTGGGTCTATTCCCAAAGGACTTAAAAACAGCATATTACAGTAACACAGCCACTTCAATGTTTATAGCAGCACAATTCACAATAGGTAGGTTGTGGAACCAACCTAGATGTCCCTCAGTAGATGAGGGACAAAGAAAATGTGGTATATATACAAAATGGAATTTTACTCAACAATAAGAATAAAATAATGGCATTTGCAAGTAAATGGATGAAGTTGGAGAATATAATGCTAAGTGAAATTAGTCAATCTCAAAAATCCAAATACCAAATGTTTTCTCTGATATAAGGAGGCTAGTTCACAGTGTTGTTGGATGGGGGTACATAGGATTAGAGGAACACTAGAATGGTCAAAGGAAAGGGAGGGGGGAACGAAAAAAAAATTGGTGGTTGAATGAGATGGATATCATTATCCTAAATGCATGATTGAAGATCTGAATGGTACTTATATACTTTTTATACAAGCAGTTGTATGTAAAAAGATGCTATACTTGTGCATTATGAATAAGTAAATAAATAATTAAATAAACAAAAAATAAAAAATAGCATACTAAGTTCTCTAGACAAATCAGCTGCTCTAAGTTCCATTAAGTAACATACTGAATTCTCTAGACAAATTAGCTGCCCTATTAGGGTTAAGAAAAGGGATACCCGTAAGGTATTGTCCTGTGTAATGTCCTAAACATCTATAGTAGAAAGATCTGCCAAAATGTCCACTTGCTCTTGGAAAAGATCAACACGTTGATTGACAATTTCAAAATGTGGTGTTGATCTAGGAGGCTCTGTGCATGCAGAACAGAGGCCATACTGCTGGTGATGTTGTTTAATGCTTGAGCAGTAGGAATGCTTGTAGTGATTGCAACGCCTGCAGCTGTAGCAGCAGCAGCCATCTCTTTTATGTCTAGACAATGCCACCAGCAAATCTTCAGGGCCCGCTAAGACTGGCATAGGGTTGTACCTAGAAACTCAAGTAATAGTCATTAGAGGAGAGGCAGTGCCATTCCAGCACTGAGTTCTGAAGTTGATCTCTGCTCACATACATGGCTGCTTGAGCTCCCACGAACATTAGCTGGCAAAATATCACATTCAGAACGAATTAAAGAAAGACTGAGAGTATTTAGCTGACAAAATATTACATTTAAGATAGATTAAAGAGAGGCTAAGAGCATTTTAGAAAAATATTTTGTTAGCTGAAACTTTTGAGCCTCTGCATACACAGCAACCTTTTATGAATATACCTGTTGAAACAATTTAAATTAATCAGCTGTTTAACAAATAAAGTTAATTACAAATAAACAATCCCATGTCAAATACCAAAATACCATTTTGAACAGTATTAGTCATATTCCTTGCTGAAGAGAAGTCCTAGAGATACTTATAAATTAAGTTTGAAGGTACCTTCTTTTTTTTTGTATACCCAATTTAATATTTTTGACTTAAATAAATTAAAGGTATTTGGATCCATTCTTTTTTTTAAAAAATTAATTTTCATGAGCGCTCGGTTTTTGTTATTTGTGACGTCACATTTACCTGAAATCTAGACAGACGCACAGACATAAAGACATATATAAAAAAGAAAAACACAATTGTGCGCACACTAAAGAGAGATCCTCTCGTCCCCGGCAGGAGGAATGAGACTTAAGTTGTGAGTTTATTGAAGGAAAATGCGTGCAGCTTAAAAAGTTTCTTAGCTGAAAAGGCAAAGATGAGGTTCCCTTGTCGGAAAAGAGACAAACTCGCGCAGGTGCGCGGATTGATAACTCTTTTAAGGGAATCATTCCACAACAACTTCATCTTGGCCCTTTTGATTGGTACCTGTTTTATCAATCTTGATGGTATCCACACCCACGAGGACTCGTGCTGTGGAAAGACACAAACAGATCCTCTCCCCAAAATTAATACTGGGTCTGGGCCCTTCCATGTGCCTGAAAGAACATCCTTCCAGTAATCCAAAGGTTTATGTTGTTGGTGTGGATTCCAGTGTCTGTCTCCAGCCGAATATCCTTTGGAATCCAAAGTTTAAAATTTTAAAGTAAAAAGGGCGACGGCTAATCTATCTTTAGGATTTGTCCAATTTCCTTCTTTTTGTTTCAAAAGCATAAGTTTGAGTGTGCTATTAGCTCATTCAATTATACCTTGGCCTTGAGGATTATACGGAATACCAGTCTTATGAAGTATACTGAATTTGGAGCAAAACTATTTGAAAGATGAGGACGTATATGCAGGGCCATTGTCTGTTTTAAGCATTTTGGGAATGCCCAATGCAGCAAAGGCTTGTAAACAATGAGATGTAACATCTTTAACTTTTTCTCCAGCATGTAAGGAAGCAAAAATCATGCCTGAGCATGTATCTATGGTTACATGAATAAATCGCAATTTTCCAAAACTTGGTTCATGAGTGACATCCATCTGCCACAAATGATTGGGCATTAATCCTCTTGGGTTAACCCCATAATGAGGATTGGGCAAATGTGTCACACAAGATTGACAAGCTTTCACAACTGTTCGAGCTTGATCTTCAGTTATTTTGAAACTTTATTGTAAAGTAGTACTATTAACATGAAATTGAGAATGCAACAAGGTAGCTTGTTGGACTGCTTGAAAATATAAAGATTGTTTGGGTAAGAGCATCAGTCTTTTGATTACCTTCATGGAGGAACCAGGCAAGTTGGTATGTGCTCTAATATGCCCTACGAATAGAGGTTCTTTTCTTACCCACAAAAGTTTTTGTATTTGATAAAATAATTTAAAGGCTGGAGTATGAGATGCTATTGGTCCTGCTAGCTCTAATTTTGGGACGGCATGTATAATATAGTGGCTATCTGAAAAAATGTTCATGGGCTGCTCTCTAAAATTTTCCAGAGCTCTTACCACAGCTTCCAGTTCCACTAGTTGAGCTGATTTGTGTGCAGTTATGTAAGTTATATTTTCTTTTTTAGTGACTACTGCAGCAGTACCATTTGAGGACCCATCTGTGAATACACTTAATGCCTTAGGAATAGGTTGATTTTTTATTACCTGTGGAAATATAATAGGATGATTGATACAAAAAGATAATATAGGAGACTTAGGAAGATGATTATCAAAATTTGCAGAAGTAGAGCATCTAGCTATAGCCCAGTCATTATCATTGAAGCATAAATATTCAATCTGTGACGATGAATAGGGAGTAATAATAGTAGCGGGGTGAATGCCAAATATTTTAGTAGAAGTCTTAAGTCCTTGAAGAATAAGTTTAGCCACCATGGAGGTGTAAGACTCAATTGTACTTTTAGGAGAGATGGGCAAATGTATCCATAATAAAGGCCCCTGTTGCCAAAATACTCCCGTGGGTTTATATTGTGAAGAAATAATGATCACTATCAGCGGTCGAGCAAAATCAATTCTATCACAATGGGATTCTTCGATGGCCTTTTCTACCAACTTTAAAGCTTTCCTAGCATCAGGAGTCAAAGTTCACGGTGAAGATGGATCAGAGTTCCCGCGAAGGATATCAAATAAGGGTTTTAATTGGCCAGTAGTGAGGCCTAGTGTAGGGCGAAGCCAATTAATGTCTCCTAGCAATTTTTGAAAATCATTAAGAGTAGCTAGATGTTCCTTATTTATTAAGATTTTTTGAGGCCTAATAAAAGTGTCCATAATTTGGAATCCTAGATATAATATTGGAGATCTAGTTTGAACTTTTTCTACAGCAATATTTAGTCCATATCATTTCAAGTTTTCTGATATAGCGCTAAATATGGTGAATAAGACTTCTTGATTAGGATGAGCAAGCAAAATATCATCCATATAATGGAGGCACATAAGCTCTGGGTATTTGTTCTTGATAGGCTGAATAGCTTTATCTACATAGATTTGACACATAGTGGGGCTATTAGCCATACCCTGAGGTAAAACTTTCCACTGAAATCTTTGATCAGGTCCATCATTATTAATACAGGGAACTGAAAAAGCAAACCTGGGGGCATCCAGAGGATGTAAAGGAATAGAAAAAAAAAAAAAAAAACAATCCTTTATATCAAGGGTTATAAGATGGAAATTTTTAGGAATAGCTACAGGATTAGGAAGTCCAGGTTGGGTAGGCCCCATAATTTGCATTGTTTTATTGATTTCTCTAAGATCATGTAACAATCGCCATTTTCCTGATTTTTTTCCTCATCACAAATATGGGGGAATTCCAGGGAGAGGTGGAAGGTTCTATATGTCCTGCTTCTAGTTGTTCTTGGACTAGTAAGTGGGCCGCTTGTACTTTCTCTCTAGATAGGGGTCACTGAGGGACCCAAACTGGCTTATCAGAAAGCCATGGTATTTTCAAAATTGTTTTCTCAGTGGCCCCTAAAAAATATATCTTATACTTTTTCGATGACGATTTCCTTTAAGCTCAATAGGGTTAGGATCACCCTGTAGATTTTTTTCTAGTCCTTTACCTGGAACATATCCCTGTTTTTTCAAGAGATTCTAGCTTTTATTTATATCACCTACGGGTGTGTTTGCAAGGTATACTCCCATTTGTTTTAATATATCTCTTCCCCATAAGGTAACTGGCAAGCTGGATAAAACATAAGGCTGAAATGTTTCTTGATGCCCTTCATCATCCTCCCACTTTAAAACTGTTGCACTTTGTTCTGGGCTATTTGAATATCCCAAGCCTCTCAAACTAGTTGAAGCCTTTTGTAAAGGCCAGTGTTTGGGCCATTGTTGTAAGTTAATAATGGAAGAGTCAGCCCCAGTGTCAATTAACCCTTCCATCTCTATCCCCTGAATTTTTATTTTGCACATAGGCCTCTGTGAACAATCCTGAACCCAGCAAGCCATAGGTCCCGAGCCAGTGGAACCAAATCCCCAAAATTTCCTATTTTGAGGCATACATTTAAATGAGTCATTTAGACTGGGAACAAGAAGCAGCTGAGCAATTCTATCACCTTGGTTAACAGAGCTAATGCCTCGAGGTGAACTGAGCATAATCTTGATTTCTCCTCCGTAGTCAGAATCTATCACACCTGGAGTAACTTGAAGTCCAGATAAGCTTTTAGAACTTCTCCCAAGGATAAGTCCTACAGTCCCTAAGGGAAGAGGTCCCCTGACTCCCATGGGAATCAGTTGAACCCCCATTTCAGGTGTTAGCATTATTCGGGCAGTGGAACAGAGGTCTAGTCCTGCACTTCCTCTTGTCCCTCTGACAAGGGAGTCAATGGGTAAGAAGGATTGTGTCGAGGAATCATCTGGATGGATGTTTGAGGATACTCCTTCTCTAATGCCTCGTATATTTGTGGGCCCCGTGGCATTGGGCCCCGTGCCTCATTTTTTGAATTGCCAAAGTGTTACCATAAATATCAGTTTGGGATCTACACTTACTAGCCCAATGGTTTCCTTTTTTACACCTGGGGCAGCGGCCTGGGGCACGAGACGAGCTTGGTTGTATTTCTATTGTCTCTTGCCTTCTTTGGGGATATTGTTTTCTAAAATAACCTGATTGACTATAATAACTTTTAGGTCGAGCCCTTCTTGTAAAATTAAGAGGAGAAGCACCTCTCATGGCTGCTGCGATTACATTACCTGTAACAAATGCATCATTTATGTCCCTGCAAAGCTTTATATAGACAGAAAGGTCCCTTTTAGATTTCCAAGGTCTGATAGCGTCTTGACAATTTTTGTTGGCATTTTTATATGCTAGCTGAACAACTAATGGCATGGCTTGATCAACGTCTCCAAACACTCTAGCTGCTGTCTATAAAAGAAGATCAACAAATTCGGCATATGGCTCAGTAGGTCCCTGAATTACTTTAGACAAGCTACCCTGTAAGTCACCACATCCTTGTAAAGTTTTCCATGCCTTAACAGCTCCGGTGTATATTTGAACGTAAACTCCAGGATCATACTGAATCTGAACCTGTAAATCAGCATATTGCCTTTCTCCAGTTAACATGTCTACGTTACAGTCTGGAAATCCTGCAGCCGCATTTCTTCTAGCTGTTTCAACACAGAACTCTTGGAATTGAGACCTCCAAACCAAGTATTGTCCCCCGCTCAATACTGCATTACATAAGCTTTTCCAATCTGAAGGAGTTAAATTCAAAGTATTAAGAGATTCTAACATGCTTATGGTGAAAGGGGCTTGGGGCCCATATGTCATTATTACTTCTTTAAAATTTTTTATAGTTTTGAAATCTAAAGATTGATGGTATCTCTGTTCATTTTGATTTTCAAACACTGGCAGATCCCAATGTCCCTGCGAATTTTGACACTCAAGGGCACGCAAGCACTTAGAAAGACCCTTAATCTCTGCTTCAGGGGCACACAAACGCCTAGAAAGACCCTTCATAGTCTCTGTAATTGATTCAACCCATGAGGGAGCAGAGGGCACAAGTGGTTCCTCCACTTGACAGTCCTTTATCTGGATCCTCTTTAATTTCCTTTTGCTCTTCTTATCAGAGATTGTGCTTTCAGGATCACTTTTACTTAATTCCTCCTCACTAATACTATCCTTACTGGTCCTAACTGACTCAGCGGAGGCTGTGCTCTCATGATCACTTTCACTTACTTCCAAATCCTCCTCACTAATAACTGACTCAGCTATATCTAACAAATTTTCAATAGCCTTGACCACTCGGATCTTAGTTATTTTCGAACCCATTTTAACCGCTCTGACTAGAGACTCCTGAGAGGTTCCTCAGTTCTTACCTGCTGATTCCGAACTCCCCATACGGGCCACCACTTGTTGCCGTCTGCAGCTATTGCCGTCTGCAGCAACGATACCGCAGGAAAGAAATTGGAGGCAGACTGGAAATGAGTAGGTTCTTTATTCCTCCTTCTTCTCTGCTTTCTCCTCTGTATTCTCCTCCTGATTCTGCCCCCATTCCTCTCCACCATCTGTTTAAATACTCTTTACCTTAACAAGTATACACGTGTCACAAGCTCAACTTACAGGTGCGTCACACAGTGTTCACGGGCACAGAAAGATTCTTAGTTAATTGCATTAATGTCAGGTGTAAACAATTAAACGTCTCTTCTTTGGCTCTCAGCCAGCTACCATCTTAGTTACTTCCTCATTCAAGGCTCTTACAGAAGTGTAAATTGGTACATTTTTAAATACCCATGTCTTTTGGCCAGATGATTATCATCTGAAAATCCCTCTAGAAGTTCCCAAAGAAAAATAACTTGCAGACAAGGGGAAAAGAGGAACATTTGGCAACAACCTGACCATCAATAACAGAATCTTAAAATGAATTGTAGCTTATCCATATAATAGAGTAGCCATTGAAGAGAATGAGACTAAGGAAATAGGTAATTTGATGGGCTACTGGTGATGGACTACTGGTGAAAGATATAAGATGATACAGCTATTCTGGAGGCAATTTTCAAAATAGTTATCAAAAGTCTTGATAAGTCAATATCCCTTTCCTCCATGAGCATAGCAGAACCCAGACGGGTTTGAGGGTTTTCTTGCTTTCATTTTTGTTTATAAGGATATGGGTTCTTATATACATGAATATGCATAGGAGGAGGTTTGGAAAGATGCATACCAAATTATTAACAATGTTTATTCCTGGAAAGGAAGGATTTTGACTTTTTAAATGTCTCTGTTACTTGAATTTTATGATGACTTTTGTAATCATTTTGAAAAACACAAATTTTTAGAAGGATACATTCATTGTAATTGCCAAAAATACGGAAAATCTGACTCAAAGAGTCAAGATCATTCTCCCCCGAGTGTTTCAGAACCAAATAGAGTAAGTATCTTTCCTACTGGACTTGAATCAAATTTTATTTTTAAAGGTAAAATGCTGGACTATGTCTTTCGGATTGAGCAGAATTTAAAACAACTGAGTTTTTATAGACCCCGAGTTGCACAGTACAACACCAGTATAATTGGTGAGACATTTATTATTTTTACAAACATATCAAAAATTAAGAATGGCATCAGGCACGGTGGCACACATCTGTAATCCCAGCGGCTCAAGAAGCTGAGGCAGGAGGATCATGAGTTCAAATCCAGCCTTAGCAACTAGAGGTGCTAAGCAACTCATTGAGACCCTGTAATACAAAATAGGGCTGGGATGTGACTCATGTTGATGACCCTGAGTTCAACCCCTGGTACTCTCCACACAAATTAAGAATAGCATTTTAAATTATTCAATTACAATAAAGATTGGCTTGTAGGTTACTGTTGTTTATTTGAAACTGACCAGAGTTGTTATAATGAAATCCATGCATTGGCTTTGAAAAGAGAAATGGAACACATGCAGAAAGCTGATGAATGTGAAACAGTGACCATATAATATAGTAAAAAGCTGCTCTTATCACATATTTTAATATACTCTCTAATGGCAAACTAGAATATGCTGCATCTCTGTGAAATTTCTAGTAAAATGGTTTAGCTTAAAAAGTAGGATACCTAAGTTGCCTGAAAAAAATAATACAAATTAGAATTTAACAATCAATTATTAGATAGGAGACAAAGAAAAAATCGTTTGTTCTTTCTAGTGAGAATATTATTACAGCTTATGCCGTGAGCAAAGGTTACCTCAAAGTTTTCCAAGTAAATATTATGGCCTGAGAGGGCTTTCATTGGTTAAATAATTGTTCTAGTGAACTATTTGTTCTGGAATTTTTTTAGTCTGAAAAAATAAGCAATCATGTATTAGTACAGCATGCAAATTGAATATTTTGTACATAGGTTTCAAATATGTGTTAAACACTTAGAAATGTTCCTTTCTTATAATTCTTTTTTTTTTTTTTTTTCCTTCTCAAATCACCCAAACTCAAACATTTTATGCGGGGAAGCGGTGAAAAAAGAAGAAGAAATCTGTCCACAAATTTAGTTAAGATAATTATTAGAGAAAAATTGAGCAGTAATAAAATTTAAGTGCTACACAGTACCAATCGATTATTTTCTGTGAACATAGGGGGAAGTGGAAGGTTTTGTGTGGAAAATGCCTATAAACAAGAGCAATTACATAAAATCAAAGTATATAAACATTACTTTTATATCTAATGAAAAGATTTTTTACATGAAACTGTGTTGTACTTCATAAGAATGATGGTAATATAAGCTCTTTCATGAAATACTAACTGGCTACCAGGAATTGTCTCAAATACTTTCCCTTTAGTATTTCATTCCTCTTCACAACAACCCCATGCTATAAGTACTTTAATCACTCAGTTTGCAAATCAGGATCTGAGTGTTAGAGAAGTTAAATATCTTGCTCAAAGTCACATACCTGCTAAATGACCAGGTCAGGATTGGAATCTAGTAGTCAATCTCTAAAATCTAAGCTGATAACCACTCTGCCTGTGTAGCCAAATTCAAGAGAGTGGACTTTATGGCTACACAGGTATGATGTCCCTGTTATCTGAGAGGTGCCTGACAGTAACTGCCTTGCTACCTGACAGGGCAGCTGAAGTTCTCTTCTTTTAGTTTCACTCCTTTAGGTTAAAAGGACTTGGGGATATCACGATCCTCCAATTTAAATTCAAATATTTCTTAAAGAATAATACAGGTCTAAATGGGTAATGACTGGTTTAGGAACTCAGTGACGGAACACAAGGTATATAGGTTATAGATAGAATAACAAGAGAATGCAGGAGGGATGGCTTTAGAAACTCCATATAAAGAGGAAAAAGGCCAGCAACTGACTTGCCTCAAAAATTCCGACAATTTTTATCAAAGGCTGAAAAGAGGTGACAATGATTTTAATTTTTTTATGTCACAGTACGGCAATCATAAGGTATTGAAATTTGTTAATATAATTTCACTATACATTTACTGTCTTTTTTGATCCTAGAAAAATACATTACAGCTGTTGCTGCACAGTTTTGAGATGTCATATTAACTAAATGCCTTTTGTTTATTATACAGCAACCAGCAAGCCTTTTTATTGGAAAATGTCCCTTGTAATAATGTAAGCTGTGAGGAGGCACATCGGATGTTTAAAGTCTACTGGGAGCTGACGGACCTAAATCAAATCAGAGATGCCATGGTTGCCACCTTTTTTGACATTTATGAAGATGTGAGTTCAGAGCTGTCCTACGTGTTTGGGGTTTAATTTCCATCTACTCCATCTCCCTTTAGCTTTACCCTTTTTTGCCAGAGAATGTCGATGACATAATGAAAGCAAATGAATTAATTTAAGAAAGCCTCTTTTAATGTTAAATGACAGAGAAAACAAATTTATTGATACTGTTGGTTAATCACTACAGTCAAATATGAAAATGGCTTTATGTGTTTATTTGGATTAAACCACTGAAGAATCATGCTTTGAGAATGGCAAATGTTCTTGGTCAGCAGTAAACGAAAGCAGAGTCAATGGATAATGGACTCTTAAACAAACATTTACTACATTTCAAAAGAATAAGTTCTATACTCACTTTTATCCTTGTGAACTAGAAGTAGAATCTATTGCTACAGATTATTTGGTTACCAGATGACTTTATGAAAGGCTTGGGTTTTTCTCTAAGGATGAAAGTTAGTTTACCACTCAGAAAAATAAATTTTAGGGGGGAAAAAAAACTTGTTAAATTTCAAGCACCCAAGCATATCCTTGCAAGATGATTTATTTTAAAAAGTTAAGTGCTCATCAGGACATATATATCTTCTTCATCCCTGTTTTGGGTTTTATTTTATGTAGTTATAAGGGGCTATTTCCAATTATGAGTAATACAGGAACTTGTTTTCCTCTGTTTCTCCTCCTATCAAATCTCATTCAATTTTAGCAATTTCCAAACAGAAGAGTAATTGGCAAAAATATCACAAGAAGGGAAAAAACATCACAAGAATTGACTTTGAATAAATTTTTAATTTCTCTACATCAAAACATCATAAATGAAATTTAAAATTGTTTTTTGAATCTGGGTAACAAATTTTCTATAAATGAGTGAAATAATAATGTCCTAATATAAAAGGATTCAGACAAACTGATATGTCACCCAAAACTCTTTGAAAAAAATAGCACATAGTCAATTTACAGGAAAAACAAGTTGCTAACATATATAAAAATATGATAGATGAAAAGCCTCATGAGATGAGACAGAGAAGAGTCAGTTTAAATAAGTACACTCTGTTTTAATAAATTTAGCAGAGCTCCCCCCCTTTTTAGGGAAAAAAAAAAAATAAACACTGCACTGTGGTGGCAATGGCAGATAAGTCCTCTCTCTGATGATTAGAAAAGATTTGGTGATCACTTTCACAGGCTTTAAAAATTCACGCAAATATGACCAGAAGGAATTACACCACAATGTTAACAGTTATTTTCAAAGACTAAAACTAGATGTTTTTCATTTTATTTTACTATTCAAAGTTGTGTGTGTATGTGTATTTTAAACATCAACTTGAGTAAATAAGTTTTACACTTAAGTGGTCAATATGCAGTGTTAACTTTCTGTCACTGTGACAAAATACCTGAAATAACTTAAAAGGAAGGAAGGCTTATTTTGGCCTCAGTTGGAGATTTTAGTCCACAACCAGTTGGCCCTGTAGGTTTGGGCCTTTGGCAGGATAGTGTATCAGGACAGGAGTTCATGGTGGAAGAGGCTACTCACCTCATGGCAGTTGGGAAACAGAGAGAAAGGAGGTATGTGGGTCCCAGTGTCCCCTTCAAGAGTATACCCCCAATAACTGAACTTCCTTCCACTAGGCCTCAGCTCGTAAAGGTTTAACCACATCTTAATAGTTCCACAGGCTATCAACCAAACCTTTCACCCAGAGGCCTCTGGTGGACACTTATCCAAACTATAACACATGCCATACTTTTTAATGATCTTTTTTATTTTTTTCTAAGTTCATCTAATAGTTTGTTCTTAACCATTTTTTATGTTTTTTCCAGGGAATCTTGGACATTGTAGTACTAAGTAAAGGATATACAAAGAATGATTTTGCCATCCATACACTAAAAAATAACTTTGAAGCAGATGCTTATTTTGTTAAAGTCATTGGTAAGTATTCTAAATAATTTTATTCCCATCCCCTTCCCTTTCTACTTCTTCATTTTTGTTGTTTTCTCTCTCTCTCCCTCCACTCTCCCAGCCCCATATTCCAAAGAGCAAGGATATTACCCTATGTAATCCACACACAACCCTCTAAGTCAGGGAATAACTTCAGTCTCATCTATATCTATGCATAGACCCCATTCAGATTTCACCAACTACCCCCAAAATAACATTTTTTTTTTTTTCCTGATCCAGAGTTCTGTCAAGAATATCTGATACAGAAGTCACATCTTTTTAGACTTTTCAATCTGGAACAGTTCCTTATTCTTTTTCTGTTTCATGTCCTGACCCTATCCATTTTAAAAATATGAGATAATGCTATTTCCTCATTTACTAACTCAGATCATAAATGCTTTGCAGAAATTTCACTGCAAGGAATTGCAGAACTGATCCTGTGCACTTCTCAGTCCATCCCATCAGGAAGTACATGATATTGACCTGTTCTGCCACTGTTATGTTAACATGGCTCACCCAGTCTTTTTGATGACTAGTGATTTCATCCAACCTAAATTCACTGTTTTCCCCTTTTAATTTGATTAGTATTTTATAGGGACATATTATGCTATTACTTAAATATCCTTTTTCTCACCAAACCTCTACCTACTAGCCTTACAGTCCATTGAATCACACTACTTGAGTCTGCCTTCTTTGTGAAATAGTGATTATCACCTTTCCTTCCACATTATTCTAGATTGGAATCTTACACCTCCTAGTCCAAGCCTTGAGTCAAACATTTCACCAAGAAGATCTTTGTTCTTTTTTGGCAGAAGGTGTTATTTAAAAGCCAGATTCTGAATGCTCAATATGCATCTGTTCATATTTATACATACAATGTAAAACCTCAAGTCATATCAATACCTAGATTTCTAATCCAACACAGTACTTCAAGGTTCTTTCTAATATCATCTGTATTTGTAGGTATCTTCTCTAGCTCTTGTTTCCTCAATGCTATTTTCACTGTAACCAGTTCACAGCGATGTGAGCATTCTCCTCCAACTCACATTGATATTCATCGTGAAAACCCTCTGTTTTTTATTAAGTGTATGCCCAATTATTTTATCTTCTTTGGAAAGACTATAGATGTTGTATTCTTAAGCTTGGTTTCCACATGTTTGTTTTTAGCATATGGTAATTGATTTTTGATCTTGATTTAAGCAAGATCTTACTTAAATCACTTCATTGATTATTGGAGGGGATTTTTTTAGATTCCTTGGGATGTTCTGCATAGACAGACATCATCTTCAAAGAAGGACAGTTTTATTTCCTTCTTTCTAATCTATACCTTTTATATCTCTCTCTTGTTCTATCTAGAAAGAATGTTAAGAGCAGATACCCTTGCATTGTTTCTAATCTTAAGAGAAAAACAGTCCATCTTTCACCATTAAATATATTAGCTATAGGGAATTTTTTTGTAGATGCTCTGTATCATGTTAAAGAAGTTTACTCTCCTTCTAGTTTACTGGGAGTTTCATGATGAATTCGTGTTGGAAAATGACTATTTTGTGTTACTATTGTTATTATAATCAACATCAAGACAATCGTATCAATTCATTTGTTAACAAAATGCCTCATATACTTTGTAGCAATACTAGTTTTGAAATGAGCATAAATAGCTGAACACAGAAAAGCAGACAGAATAATGAATGTGTTGAAAGATTTGGGAAATGAAAATGACAAAATATGTAACCTCCCTTTCTAAATAGCAAATTCAGTCTTGTTATGATGAACTAACACTGGCTCCCATTTCATTAATGCTGTTGCCTCAAAATACTGACAAATGGGTTTTAACCATTTCTATGCTTTTTATCATCCATTTGCGCATATTCTCTCCTTTATCATTTTTCAAGAGAATATTTTCTGACTATTTTAGAGCTAAAAATATTAAAATATCCTATAGTATGCATTTGGTATGCTGTTAACTTATATAATCTGAAATTTTTTTCCTCCATGGCTTTCCTTCAACTTTATTTTAAAACTCAAGGAATCCTTAAAACTTTTTCTGTCATGTGTATAATTAGAATAATGTAGTTCAGTTAACAGAACCAAAGGGCTATTGAAGTAAGTCTAGGATTTGATACAATAGGGATAAATTAGTAAATCCAACTATAGCCATTTGACTGGTGCAAACTTTGGTTCCAAAAGGGAGATTCAAGCAGGCTGGGGGTATAGCTCAGTTGATAGAGTGCTGACCTCCCATGCAAAATGCCCTGGGTTCAATCCCCAGCACTGAAGGGAAAAAAAAAAAAAAATTGTGCTTGCAAAAGGGAGATTCAAAAGAATCTCACCAGAACTGTATAGAAATAATAAACTAAAATGAGAGAAGGGATTTCTGTCTCATTACCTTAATGGGATGCTGTAAAAATAACCCTTTGCTCCAAACTAGAATAAATGTTATTTACTTCAAAAATATATGTATAATTCTAGTTAATAATACTTTATTTCAAAGTACTGTTTTCTTTCTGTTTAATGAGATGGCTACAGGATTTGTGTCTTTCATTTGAGTTTTGCCACTGTACTTTAAAGAAACTAATTTCTCAGATTTCATGCACACTTATTATTTAGTTCATCTGAATGTGATATGGTCATGTGTATGCCTAGATGGAGTAAAGATTAATGGTTTCTAGAACAGATGTTAGACATTGAGCAGTAAGGAAAAATTCAACTGAAAAGAGGTATCAATTTGTATATTGTTAGATCAAATCATGTTCTCCCTGCACTCAGCAAGTTCTTTCATTCAAACTTTAAAACCACAAATTTCTCTTTTGTGCTCTAAAAAAGGAATATGAGTGAATTTTCTACATTTGTTACAAATTTGATACCTAGGGTGAGGGCATGTCATGCCTTTTTTTTTCCATGCTTGAGTCTGTAGACTCCTTCCTACAGATGTTCTCAGTCATGTGGTATACAAGTAAATGAGAGCATAGCATTTTCCTAACATTGATAAGAATTACAAATTCCCAGTTATAGTAATAATATACTAAAGAGATAATGCAGTTCTCAATATGAAGCAGAGAATTACATTTTTTAACATTGATAATTTGGAAATTGCATGGAAAATTACATATTTTTAATTTAAGATCCTGAGCCCCTCTTTGCTACTTACCCATTTACATTCTTTTTTTTTTAATATTTATTTATTTGCTTTAGTTGTACACAATGCATTTATTTGTACATGGTGCTGAGGATCGAACCCGGGCCGCACATGTACTAGGCGAGCTCTACCACTGAGCCAAACCCCCACCCTCATTTACATTCATAAAAATTACAAAAACAAGATCAGGGAATCATGGAGATGGGAAAGACTTCAGATGCAATCTTTTCCAAGAACAGCCTAATGCAACATCTCAGCTGGTTTTTTCTTGGATGCATGAACTTCTTATAGAAGATAGTTGAGCCCGGCGCAGTGAGATCAATCCCCGGTACCAAAAAAAGATAGTTGAAATTTATTCTGTCTCAAGTCACAATTGTGCATTTTTAATTACTTAAATCCATTAATGCTAATGTTTGGCATATAGTAAACCATTGATTAATAATGTCTGATAAATTTTAAAAAATAAAATCATTGCATTTTTTATCCTTAAAACAGATTGTAAATGAAAACTGTAGTAACAGAATACCTATATATATATATATATATCTACACACATCATGGTCTTGCTCAGGAAAAAATGAACTTATGTAAAGAATTAAGTACCACAAACTTCTTGAGAGTGAAATGACATGAGTTTTTTTGTTTGTTTATTTTGTTTTTTTTTAATTTGCCATTTGCCTTTAATCAGAAATCTTTTTATTAATTATTTATTTTAATTAGGTATATATTACAACAGAGTGCATTTTGATTCATTGTACACAATTGCAGTACAACTTTTCATTTCTCTGGTTGTACTTGATGTAGTGTCACACCATATGTGCAGTCATACATGTACCTAGTGTAATGATGTCCATCTCATTCCACCATCTTTCCTGTTCCCGTGCCTCCTCCCCTTTGCCCCATCAAAGGTCCTCCATTTTTCCCATGCCCCCTGCCATTATGGATCAGCATCCATTTATCAGAGAGAAAATTCAGCCTTTGGTTTTTTGAGATTGGCTTACTTTGCTTAGCATGATATTCTCCAATTCCATCCATTTACCTGCAAATGCCATAATTTTATTCTCTTTTAATGCCAAGTAATATTCCATTGTGTACATATACCACATTTTCTTTATCTATTCATCTACTGAAGGGCATCTAGGTTGCTTCCACAGTTTAGCTATTGTGAATGGAACTGCTATAAACATTGATGTGGTGGCTCTTTTAAGTTTGTTGGGTATAGATGGAGGAGTGAGTGGGATAGCTGGGTCAAATGGTGGTTCCATTCCAAGTTTTTCAAGGAATCTCCATACTGCTTTCCATAATGGTTGCACCAATTTGCAGTCCTACCAGCAATATATGAGTGTGCCTTTCCCCACCCCCATCCTTGCCAACATTTATTGTTGTCTGTATTCTTGATAACTGCCATTCTCATTTGTGTGAGATGAAATCTTAACTTTTTGCCGGGTAAGGTGGTGCACACCTGTAATCCCAGCACTTGGGAGGCTTAGGCAGGAGGATCTCGAGTTCAAAGCCAGCCCCAGCAATGGCGAGGTACTTAGCAACTCAATGAGACCCTGTCTCTAATAAAATACAAAAAAGATCTAGGGATGTAGCCGAGTGGTTGAGTGCTCCTGAGTTCAATCCCCAGTGCCCCCCACCAAAAAAAAAAAAAAAAAAATCTTGATTTTTGCCAGATAGAGCATTAATCTCCAGTATATATAAAGAACTCAAAAAACTTAACACCATAACCAAATCTGGATTTTCTGAATAGAAAGTGTTAGGTTTTAAAAGCGTAAAGGAATTATAAGGTGATCTGATAGCATTGTACTACAGGAACAACATAAGGCTTTAAGGTAAAATCGAAATAGTCAAGGTCCCACAGTGCAGGAAGAATAGACACACAAGCAACATGAAAAAACAAGGGAAGAAAATGACACAAACAAATCAGGATACCTCATCAGTAGATGTCATGGCAAGCACAGTTGGTCAAATGCCAGAGATGGAATTTAGAAATTACATATGCCAAATGTTTATGGAACTTAAGAATGAACTCAAAAATGAGATGAGGGAGCAAGTACAGGAGGCAAAAGATCATTTTGACAAAGAACTCCAAAAACAAATACAGGAAGTAAAAGATTACTTCAGTAGGGAAATAGAGGCTCTAAACAGAATCCAAACAGAAATTCCAGAAATGAAAGAAGCAATAAACCAAAATAAAAGCTCAGTTGAAAGCATCTCCAACAGAATAGACCACTTGGAAGAAAGAACCTCAGACAATGAAGAAAAATATATATATCCTAGAGAAGAATTTAGACTATACAGCAAAACTTGTTAGAAATCAAGAACATAACATCCAAGAATTATGGGACAGCATAAAAAGACCAAACTTAAGAGTGAATGGCGTAGAGGAAGGGGCAGAGTTTCAAGCCAAAGGAATGAGTAATCTATTTAATGAAATAATTACAGAAAATTTTCCAAACTTGAGGAATGCATGGGAAAACCAAGTTCAAGAGGCATACCGAACACCAAACAAACAAAATCTCAACAGATCCACACCAAGACACATTATAATGAAAATGCCTAATACACTGAGCAAGGAGAGAATACAAAGCCACAAGAGAGAGGAAGCAGATTACATATAGGGGGAAACCAATCAGACTATGTTCAGATTTCTCAACCCAGACCTTAAAAGCAAGAAGATCCTGGAATAGCATATTTCAAGCTCTGAAAGGAAAGGGATGTCACCCAAGAATCTTATATCCAGCAAAATTGAGCTTTAGATTCGAAGATGAAATAAAAACCTTCCACGACAAGCAAAAATTAAAAGATTTCACAACTCGAAAGCCGGCACTTCTGAACATCCTGGGCAACATTTTTCATGAAGAAGAGAAAGATGATAACGAAAATCAACAAAGGGAGATATTAAACTAAAGGAAATACCAACCAGAAGAGAAACCAAATCAAGCTAAAGACCATAATTCAAATAAAAATGGATGGGAATAAAAATCACATCTCAATAATAACCCTGAATGTTAATGGCCTAAACTCGCCAATCAAAAGACACAGATTATCAGAATGGATTAAAAGAAACGACCCAACAATTTGCTGTCTCCAAGAAACACACCTCATAGAAAAAGACATCAACAGACTGAAAGTGAAAGGCTGGGAAAAGTCTTATCACTCACATGGCCGGCGGAAGCAAGCAGGGGTTTCCATTCTCATATCAAATAAGGTAGACTTCAAACCAAAACTAATCAAGAGGGACAAAGATGGATATTTCTTATTACTTAAGGGAACCATCCATCAGCAGGATATAACAATCATAAATCTATATGCCCCAAATAATGGAGCACCTACATTCATCAAACAAACGCTTCTCAAGTTCAAGAGTAAAATAGACCACAACACAGTTATTCTAGGGGACTTCAACACACCTCTCTCACCAATGGATAGATCATCCAAACAAAAGCTAAACAAAGAAACTTTAAGCCTCCTTAAAACAATTAACAATTTAGACCTAACGGACATATATAGAATATTTCATCCCTCAGTAAACAAATACACATTTTTCTCAGCAGCACATGGCTCCTTCTCCAAAATAGACCATATATTATGTCACAAGGCAACTCTCAGCAAATATAAAAAAATAGAGATACTACCCTGCATGCTATTGGACCATAAAGGGATGAAATTGGAAATCAACGACAAAACAAGGAATAAGAAAAACTACTCCATCAACTGGAAGCTAAACAACATGCTACTGAATGAACAAGGGGTTGAAGAAGACGTCAAAGAGGAGATCAAAAAATTCCTAGAGGTAAATGAGAACACAGATACATCATATAGAAATCTCTGGGACACTATGAAGGCAGTAGTAAGAGGAAAATTCATTGCACTGAGCTCATTCCTTAAGAGGAAAAAAACCAACAAATAAACGACTTAACATCACACCTCAAAGCATTAGAAAAAGAAGAAAAGACCAACACCAAGAGCAGTAGAAGACAGGAAATAATTAAAATCAGAGCAGAAATTAATGAAATTGAGACTAAGGAAACCATTCAAAGAATTGACAAAACTAAAAGTTGATTCTTTGAAAAAATAAACAAAATTGACAGACCCTTAGCGATGCTAACGAAAAGAAGAAGAGAAAAAACTCAAATTACTAACATTCGTGATGAAAAGGGGAATATCACAACAAACACCTCAGATATACAGAATATAATTAGAAATTACTTTGAAAACTTGTACTCTAATAAAATAGAAAATACTGAATGCATTGACAGATTTCTAGAGTCATATGATTTGCCTAAATTGGATGTGGAGGCTATACACAATTTAAACAGATCAATTACAAGCAAAGAAATAGAAGATGTCATCAAAAAGCTACCTACAAGGAAAAGTCCAGGACCTGATGGGTTTACAGCCGAGTTCTATAAGACTTTCAAAGAAGAACTAATACCAATGCTCTTCAAACTATTTCAAGAAATAGAAAAAGAGGGAGCTCTTCCAGACTCTTTCTATGAGGCCAATATCACATTAATTCCAAAGCCAGGCAAAGACACATCCAAAAAAGAAAACTTCAGGCCCATATCTTTAATGAACATAGATGCAAAAATCCTCAACAAAATCCTGGCAAATCAGATACAAAAACATATCAAAAAGATAGTGCACCACGATCAAGTGGGGTTTATCCCAGGGATGCAAGGCTGGTTCAACATTCAGAAATCAATAAACATAATACATCACATCAATAGACTTAAAGACAAAAATCATATGATCATCTCAATTGACGCAGAAAAAGCATTTGACAAAATACAATACCCCTTTATGTTCAAAACACTGGAAAAACTAGGAATATCAGGAACATATCTTAACATTATAAAAGCTATTTATGCAAGGCCCTGAGCTAACATTATCTTAAATGGAGAAAACTTGAAAGCATTCCCTCTAAAAACTGGAACAAGACAGGGATGCCCCCTTTCACCACTGCTATTTAACATAGTACTGGAAACTCTGGCCAGAGCAATTAGACAGACAAAAGAAATTAAAGGGATCAAGATAGGAAAAGAAGAGCTCAAATTAGCACTATTTGCTGATGACATGATAATCTACCTAGAAGACCCAAGAAACTCTACCAGAAAACTTTTACAACTAGTAAACGAATTTGGCAAAGTTGCAGGATACAAAATCAATACACATAAGTCAAAGGCATTTGTGTACATCAGCGACAAAGACTCTGAAAGGGAAGTGATGAAAAATACCCCATTTACAATAGCATCAAAAAAAAATAAAATACCTGGGAATCAACCTAACGAAAGAGGTGAAAGACCTCTATAACGAAAATTATAGAACACTAAAGAAAGAAATTATAGAAGAACTCAGAAGATGGAAAGACCTACCTTGCTCTTGGATAGGTAGAATTAATATTGTCAAAATGTCCATACTACCAAAAGCATTATACAGATTTAATGCAATTCCAATCAAAATCCCAATGTCAT
Source organism: Tamias sibiricus (assembly GCA_025594165.1). Lineage (NCBI taxonomy): Eukaryota > Metazoa > Chordata > Mammalia > Rodentia > Sciuridae > Tamias > Tamias sibiricus. The sequence continues at coordinate 38,003,029 of CM046672.1, forward strand.
TCTTTAAAGAAATAGAAATAGCAGTCATGAAATTCATCTGGAAAAATAAGAGATCCAGAATAGCCAAAGCAATCCTGAGCAAGAAAAGTGAAGCAGGGGGCATCACCATACTGGACTTTAAATTATACTATAGAGCAATAGTAACAAAAACAGCATGGTATTGGCACCAAAGCAGACTGGTGGACCAATGGTACAGACTTGAGGACACAGAGACTAATACATATAATTTCAGCTATTTTATATTAGACAAAGGTGCCAAAAATGTACAGTGGAGAAAGGATAGTCTCTTCAACAAATGGTGCTGGGAAAACTGGAAATCCATATGCAACAAATTGAAATTAAACCCTTATCTCTCACCGTGCACAAAACTCAATTCAAAGTGGATCAAGGACCTAGGAATTAGACCAGAGACAATACGCCTAATAGAAGAAAAAGTAAGCTCCAATTTCCAACATGTCGGATTAGGCCCCAAGTTCCTTAATAAGTATCCTGTAGTGAAAGAATTACTACCAAGAATTAATGAATGGGATAGATTTAAACTAAAAAGCTTCTTCTCAGCAAAAGAAACAATCAGTGAGGTGAATAGAGAGCCAACTAATTGGGAACAAATATTTGATACATGCACATCAGATAGAGCACTAATTTCTAGAATATATAAAGAACTCAAAATTTAACTTTACACCACAAAAACAAATAACCCAATCAATAAATGGGCTAAGGAATTGAGAAGACACCTCTCAGAAGAAGATACACGATTAATCAACAAATACATGAAAAAATGTTCAACATCGCTGGCAATTAGAGAAATGCAAATCAAAACTACTCTAAGATTTCACTTCACTCCAGTCAGAATGGCAACGATCAAGAACAGAAGCAATAATAAATGTTGGAGAGGATGTGGGGAAAAAGGCACACTCATACATTGCTGGTGGGACTGCAAAATGGTGCAACCGTTATGGAAAGCAGTATGGAGATTTCTTGGAAAACTGGGAATGGAACCACCCTATGACCCAGCCATCCCACTCCTGGGTCTATTCCCAAAGGACTTAAAAACAGCATATTACAGTGACACAGCTATCTCAATGTTTGTAGCTGCACAATTCACAATAGCTAGGTTGTGGAACCAACCTAGATGTCCCTCAGTAAATGAGTAGATTAAGAAAATGTGGTATATACGCACAATGGAATTTTACTCAGCAATAAAAGAAAATAAATTAATGGCATTTGCAGGTAAATGGATGAAGTTGGAAGACATAATGCTAAGTGAAGTTAGTCAGTCTCAAAAATCCAAGTACCAAACGTTTTCTCTGATATAAAGAGGCTATTTCAAAGTATTGTTGGATGGGGGTACATAGGAGGATTAGAGGAACACTAGAATGGTCAAGGGAAGGGAGGGTAAGGGAGGGAGCAAGAGGGGAGGGAGGGGGAGAAAAGAAAAAAAAAAAGGTGGTTGAATGAGACGGATACCATTTTCCTTAATGCATGATTGAAGACCTGAATTGTACGAAAATATACTTTGTATACAAAGAGTTGTATGTAAAAAGATACTAAATATATGCACTATGAGTTGTACATATTAAAAATTATAAAAATAAAAAAAAATTTTTTTAAAAGCCAACCTCAGCAATGGTGAGGCATTTAGCAACTCAGTAAGACCCTGTCTCTAACAAAATACAAAAAGGGCTGGGGATGTTGCCCAGTGGTTGAGTGCCCCTGAGTTCAATCCCTGGTACCAAAAAAAAAAAAAAAAAAAAAACTTACCACCAAAAAAAAAAAAAAAAAAAAATCAATGTGACTGCATGACCAATATGATTCTGCAACATGTACACTTAGAAAAATGAGAAAATATATCCCATCTCTGTATGATATATCATAGTGCCTAAATGCATTTTACTGTCATGTATAACTAATTAAAACAAATAAATAAAAAAAATTTTTTAAATATATGGGATAAGCAGCTGAACAGACACTTCTCAGAAGAATATTGATATACATTTGATCAACAAATATATGTAAAAATGTTCAGGATCTCTAGTAATTAGAGAAATGCAAATCAAAGCTACTCTAAATTTCATCTAATGCCAGTCAGAATGGCAGTTATCAAGAATACAGACAACTATAAATGTTTTGTTTTTTAAGTTATCCAAGAAAGTGGAATGTAGAGTATACAAGATTCGCCAATTGTTATTGATAATTTTTGAAGTCATGTGAAATATGTGTAAGGTTCATTATATTATTCTTTTTAATTTTGTATGTACTTGAAATTTTGTTTGAAAACCCATGGTCAAAAGTATTTATAAAAATACGTAACCCAGCTAAGAATATAGCTCAGTTGGTAGAGTGCTTGCCTTGCATGCACAAGGCCCTGGGTTCAATCCCCAGCACCACAAAAATAATAATAACAATAATAATAATAATAATTTCAAGTGATTCTTGACAGTCTCTGGCCTTTGACCTAGCCTAAGTCAGGATAGGTACTACTTACTTCCATCTAACTAACTTTCCTGAGAAAAGATTTCTCCACACTTCTCCAAACTAAAACCCAGAAATAGCCAATTTGGTACAGGTTTCAGTTTTAGAAAGCTGAGTAATTTTGCATTAAGGACATTAACATAAATATTAATAACATACTTTACAGAAAGGTCACAGAAAATGAGATACCAATTTAAAGCAATCATTTGAAAGAAACATAACCTTCTAGTCATTTTCATATGCTCTTCCACTCTTTCCTTTGATTATTAGTTGTTTGCCTTAAGTCAGGTATTAGTATATAATTACCCTTTCAAAACCATGTATAATGTCCAGAGTTGATTTTGCCCTAAAATTATTCTGTTACTCTGATGCTTAAACCAGCTTATACTAAATGTCATTGTTTTTCAATTAAGGAAATTTGAAAAACAATATATATATACATATACACACACACACACACACACATACATACATACGTAAATATGAATTTGTATGTGGCTAAGGAAAGGTAAAACTGTCCTGCCTATCCATCTGCTGGCTGCTGGTTCATACAACAGTACAGATCCACAGCATTTATATGAAGACAGTAGATCCTGTGTACTGCAGAATTGTGAGATTCAGTAGCGTTCCTAAATCAAGACTAATTCCTAGCTCCAATTTATTTTCTCTTATTACTGTCAGCTACATTTGGAAGTTCCAAATCCAAATTATTTTAAGCTAGAACTTAACTCAAATTTCTGACAAACATGAACCTGTTTTTCCCTAGCACTTTAAAAGTCATCACCATATCTTCACCTTTAATTACCAAACAACATGAGACCTTTCCTTTAGAAAGCTTTTATTCCCCTACCTACCTCCAGATTTTGTTAAATATGTAAGTTTATTTCTGGTTAATTTTGTTTTACCTTTTATGTTTTCTATTTTGCAAATCCTTTCTTGTTAAGAAACCATATTACAACCATATTATCAATAACCATTTAAACAACAGGTTTCACCAGATTTATTGCCATCATTTTTTTTTTTAAATATACCATATGTATCTTCATTCCAACTTCAGTTTATTTTGGTGGAGCACTGCCTCAAGTGATTTTTCAGGAAAAAATGTATACAGGTTAATAGAGTTTCTGAGAACATTAATATTTCATGGTATCATTCTCTTGCCCTTACATATTAACATGGAATTTAATAGACATTATTCCAGGTTCTTCTTGAATATAGTATGGTAGTCTTTGAAATTCCCTTTTCCTGCAAGTTGTGTTTAGGTGGGGGCCATTTATATGTTTCCTCATTTTTATACTTTTTTTTTCCAATTATCTGAGAATTTTTTTATGCTTATATTCCTAAAATGGATCAGTTTTTATAGGAATATGAATAGGAGAAACAGTTGTATCACTATATAATTCTGTCCAGCAGATGACAACCATGCCTTCCTTTCTCCCCTCTCTATGTAGAAGCTCCTGTAAGCTGGGAGCCAACCCAAGGTAAACACTGTTTTTGAGCAAGATGGTGGCTTGGGGGCCCTCAGACACACTCCTACAGTCTCAACCAGGTGGATCAGTAGGTTTTCTAAATCTGAAAAGTTGTGCTTCCCAGCAGGAAGGAGAAAAGCAAAGTCATAGGAAGGCAGGGGTTAAGACAGTCCCACTATTTTGCCGAGCCCTTTTATGTTATTTTGCCCTGTAGGTCAGAAGCTTAGGAGGGTTTTCTGGCAACAGTTTGAAGTTACTTAGAGCACTGTACAGAAGTATAGTGAAATCCCCCATTTCACTTAGCTAGCATGAACCACCAAGTGACACATGTAGCTATTCCTATTATGAGCTTCTGGCCTAATTCACCAGAGACCTTCAGCTCCCCAGTCCCACCATGCATGTTCTCAGTTGTTACAACCTGGAGATGAAAAATATTTTGGTGGTCTGCTGGGAGTCCATCCACTATTGACCCAGTGACTCTGACATGTTCAGCACTAATTACTCTTTTCTCATTCTTATTCACTTATTTATTATCTCCTTTAGAACTTTCCCAAAATAACTGTCTTTTTTTTTTTCCAAGTCATCACAGTAACATTTAAGGAATTAAGGCAGGTAAAAATGTTTTATATTTGAAATTATTTCCAAAAAGTTCCTTCAGACACACTTACCTAGAAACAATATATTTTGATTCTTTTTTTTTTAGTTGTAGATGAACACAATACCTTTTTATTTATTTATTTATTTTATGTGGTGCTGAAAATCAAACCTAGCACCTCACACATGCCAGGCAAGCACTCTACCACTGAGCCCCAGCCCCAGGCCCCTGTATTGAAGTTTTTTACAAAGGGCATATACTTTAAAAAATAATAAAAGATAGGTAATCAATAACATATAATCCTTCTATGGAGTGTCTAAAATAATGTTGTCTAAATGACAAGAATGGTAGTAGGTTTTTTCACAGATGTACGCAAAAGCTTGAGTATTTGGTAAACACTGTTTGTTATGTATTTTTGTGCCTTAAACAAACAGATGTTTTCAGAGAACAAATGTGAACAGTTACCCATAATCCATGCAAAGATTTTTCACCTTAAGCACTCCTAAAACCATTGTAGGTTTGCAATGACCTTTACATCTCTGACTTTAACCAGCTCATCCTTCTTTTTTATGAAATGGTTTTAAAATATTTGAACCTCTTACTATGCTTTAGCATAGTAACAGTCAGCTAGTTAGTTAGAAAATATTTAGTGACACTTGAACAATACAGACATGTTTAAAAACCAACCAATCAGAAACAGTCCTTACCTTCAAGAAGCTCACAGTTGCAAACAACACAAAGAGCAGGAACCCCGAATTATTATGTACAGGTGTCTGTCCTATAAAATTTCCTTTCCCATTGTGAGCCCTTTATGTATCTTTCCAAGGATATTATAGTTGCTTAATAAAACTTTTACTTCACTTACAACTATATTCTTTATATCAACAAATATAACTCACATTTTTAGAAAGTGGGCTTTTGCTGTAGTCGTAGTAAATTTTGCCTTGGACCATTTATATGCATATTATGTTGGAATTTTTCCTCCTAACACACAAATGATGATATTTGTATCCTGATATAACTAGGGATATTATATTCTTGAAGTCATTTAATAAACTACTGGTGCTTTTTTACTTGTTCATAATCTTCATATTGTAGAGTCTTAAAATTATAATCTCAGGGTGACATTTGTAGAAACAACATCACTTTTTCAATTAGGCAGTACAACTTTAAATCATTATTTTTATTGGTAAGGTTTTGGGTTGGTATTTGTTTTGTCTTATTTTCTGATTGTAAAAGTAAGATACCTGTTATAAAACATTTAGAAAGTCTAGGAAAGTATTTTTTTAAAAGTCTTACTCTTTGCCACTTCATAGATAGGACTACCATAAATGTGGAACATTCTCTGTTTGCTTCTGTTGATTGCTGAAGTTTCAAGCACACCAAAAGAAACTGTAGCAATGAAAGCTGATACTTTTAAATTTGGGAATCTGGAATTATAGAATCTTTAATTTGTTTTAAAAACTAAACAACAATAGCAAATATTTATTTCTTATCATGCGCCATGACTTCTGCCAAGTGTTTTGCAAGGTTGTCCCATGTTAGTAACCTCTATATGATAATTTTTTTTTTAATTTTTTTTGTAGTTGTAGATGGACAGAATGCCTTTATTTTATTTGTTTATTTTTACGTGGGGCTGGGGATCTAACCCAGTGCTTCACACTTGCTAGGCAAGTGCTCTGCAGCTCAACTACAGCCCCAGCCCCTCTATGTGATAATTTTAGATGAAAATACATGACAATGTATACCTTTACAAAATAGTATAATGTTACATATTATGTAAAGAAAGAAAACAGAAATTAGCTTACCAAGAACCATGTTGTAGCCCGCATTTTCTTTGCATTTCTTACTTTAGAGGGGATGTATCATCCACAATCCAACCTTATTTATTCAGACCCCGGCTCTTCAAGGCTGTCCCTCTTCTAGATAATTTGGTTAAAAATGGAAGCAGCCTTACACAAAAGGCCCTTTAAACCCAAACTACTTCTTGAAACTAGCTAATATCATTAGCACCTGAAACTACCTAATATCATTGTAGACTGCATTTAGGATTAGATAATGTATGAGTTTTTATAAACTTTATAAATTATTTCATCCAACTATATTACTTTAAAGATTTTTCTAAAACCATAAGGAGAACACAGTGAAGTGATTGGGCTAATGACTACACATCCCATTAGCTAACACAGCAAGAAATCCTCACTCATTTACAGCATGAGTAGAATGCCTGAAGGGACCAGAGCTTATAGTATTTAGTCAGTGTTGGTATCAGATAGTTACTTCAAAATGTGCTTTTATCAGCACTCACAACCTACAGACAGTATAATTAATATGGCATGAACAGAAACTAAATGGGGGGGGGGGGAACCTAACTATTCATAAGATAAACTACTAACATATATAGAACTTATACTGTATTTTAATTCCCAGCAGGATTTAATTCAGTTCTTTTCTTTTTTGAAGAACTTATATCCAATTTTAATAAACTACTAATTAAACCATATTCCTGATAAGTCAGTCAGATTAATATATTGAAAAATAAAAGGCAAGAATTAAAATGTTCTTTATATGCTCATAAATTTCAAGAAATATAATACTTTTCAGACATTGTTTTATTTTACTTACTCAAGAGGGGAAGAAGAGAGTAACACAATGGATGTGAAAGTGTATCCCTTATTTTTCTATGAGGATGGCTCACAGAGGATGTTAGTGATAAAGGCCAAAGTTAAAAATAAAATTTCATTAGCAGTGTAATTACTGACAGTGAATAAGACATAATTTTTTTCTACCTATGTCAGATACACACTGAAGGGCAAAAAATCACACCGGGGATGGCCATGCAGCCAAGGGATTTATTCACCAGCCTTTATGGCTGGTTAAGGGTAGAAAAGGAACGGGGAGAGGGAAGCGTGCAAGCTCTGGTGGGAGAAAGGAGTCAGGGAGAGGGGAGTGTGCAAGCTCTGGTGGAAGAGTGTGCAAGCTCCAAATGGAAGGTGGGAGTCTGGTCACGTCGGCTGTGGTCTCTGGAGCTACAGGCTGGGGCAGCTGCCTTCGGGCTGGAGATGGTGGGTAAGTGTGCAGTGGTAGCTACCTCTTCTCCGTCTCCATTGTCTCTCTCTCCTCGAAGTCTCCTTGGCCCATGGTCTCGCTGGCTTGTGGTCTCACTCTCCTCCTCATTTATCTGGCTGTCGGTCTCGCTGACTCTCCATCATCTGGCTGGCTCTCAAACTTCGAATGGATGGGAGATTATATAGGGATTACTGGTGGGGGTGTACCACAGCAAAATTTAAGCCTATTGGCTCCTGTTCGTGGTGTGAGGGCAGCCTTCAAGCCTATTGGCTTCTGCCCGGGGATGATGAAACATCCTGCCCAGAGAACAGAGGGAACTTTTGACCCTCTGTCTGTGGAACAAGGTGAACTTTTGATGACCTGAAAGCCTATTGGTTCCTGCCCATCTATCACACATAGCTAGGAAAACCCAGAAGCCATGTAGCATAAATCTACCTTATCTGCTTCAGCAGCATGCACATGTCACTGGAAAAGGACAAAGTCATACTATAGGTGAAATAGTTTCAGCTTTAGATCAGGTTAACCTTTGTGTTAGTAATGATGGGGATTTTGAGTTCCTAATTCAGTAATATTAAACAAGCAGCTATAATAATTGTTACAATTAAGCTCAAAGATTAGTATTGTTCCTTCTTGAATCTATAGTTGCAAAAACTAAGCACTCGAAGATTTGAATGGTACGAATATACATTGTATACAAACAGTATTTTGTAAAAAGATGCTCTATATGTTTATTATGAATTATAATGCATACTACTATTATTTAAAAATTAAATAAATAAATTTTAAAAAATGTTTGGACTAAGAAGATGAATATTTCAACAATGTTCATAAGTTTAAAATAGATGGAATTAAGAGGACAGAACCATGAGGACCAGCTTGGAATAGTCATATAGATGTGAGGCAAGACAACATAAATAATGTTGTAGCAATAGGAATTGACAAAAAAAATAAGAATGATGTACAGTTTGATAAATCTTTACATAGGTCAAAATTATATAAATGAAAGCCATACCTAATCTAAAATAAAATATATACAGAATCCCAGAAGAGTTCCCCCAACTCAGTAACCCCTGCATAGATGTAGCCACTATACTGATGTTGCCACTGAACTATCACCATAAATTAGTTTTCCCTGTTTCTGAACAGAATATAAATGAAATCATATAGTATGTACATCTGCCTGCACCTTTGTTCCCTTGAAGTCAGAACTTAGCAGCCTCCCTCATCCTAATAGTTGCATATCATTTCATAACATTATAGACGTTCATCACTTTATTTAGCTTTTTCTCGGTGGATATTTAGGTGGTTTCCAATATTTCATAAGACATGAAATAGCATAAAAGGGACTGCAATTTTAACAATTACCAAATTACCAAAAATGCATTTGTATTCATTACAACCAGCATATGACATTGTTCAGTTTGCCACATACTCAGATGAGAATTCTAAAATAAATTACTTATTTTGCAAGAAATAAGTAATACCATACAAATGGTTATAAAAAAAAAAAAAAGAGGAGGAGGAGGAGGAGGAAGAAGAAAATAAGAAAGAAATACAAGAGTGGTGAAAAGTTAGTGTTCCTTTCACTCTTTCACTCTTGTCTCCTGGTAATCTAATGTGTGTGTGTGTGTGTGTGTGTGTGTGTACACACAATATACTTTTGTATTACATAAATAATGGCTCCAGACATTACTTTCTATGCTTAACAATAATTGTAGCAGCAATATAATCTAGAGCTCCCTCATTATTTTAGCTGCCAAATAGTATCACATAGCAAGAGTACATCATTATTTAATGAGTTCCTTATTAACAGATATCAATGTTATCTTCAATCTGTTATTATAAACAATGCTGCAGTGAATATTCTGTGGATAAATCCCCCAAAACTAGAATTGTTAAAGAATATCTTTATATACATATATATACATATACATTTATGTGTATATATATACATATATGTGTGTGTGCACTTAATATATGTGTATATATACACACACATTTTTAAAATAAACTATTGAAATATACATATATATAAAAGCATACATAAATATTCAGTTCTATAAATTTAACAGCAAAAGCACTGATGTAATTATTCCCAGATGAAGAAACAGATATTACCAACATCCCTAACTCTCCTTACACCCCCGCCATTTCACATAAGGTTAACCACTACTTTGATTTCTAACATGATAGATTACTTTCGCCAGATTTGAAAGTTCATATTGTATTCTTTTATTTTAATAGCTATCCCTTTGCAGAAATTTTATCAGTTCACATGTATGAAAATACATGTATTTAGCACCTTTACCTGTCCAGGGGCTTATTAAACTTTTTAATGTTGCCATTTATATAAATGAAAAATATTGTTTAATTTTTATTTTACCACTTTCCTTATAGTGAGTGAAGACCAGCATCTTTTCATATGCAGTAGAATCCTCTTATCTATAAGGAATATATTTCAAGACCCCCAGTTATGTTTGAAACCTCAAATACTACTGAGCTCTGTGTATACTGTTTTTTCTTATACATACCTATGATAAAGTTTAATTTATAAATTAAGCATAGTAAGGTGTTGCTGCCTGAAGCGATTGCCGCTTGGAGCAACAACGCCACAGGAATAAGTTCAGAGGTGGACTGGAAACAAACAGGCTCTTTATTCTGTTAGCTTCTCTCTCCGGCTCCAACAACAGCTCCTACCCATAATCCACACTCCTACCACCACACCACCAAAATGGCGCTGACCCGGTCCACAATGTCCCGGGACAAGTCCTGCAAGATCATGGAAGGTGGTAATGCTTTATGGCTTATGGCTAACCGCAATCTTAGCTATCTCTTAATTAGGGCTCCTACATTTCCCCCTTTTGTTTTAAAAGAGGGGATGCTCTAGGACGTCCATGTGCAACCAACATTCTTACCCGTCATCAGATAATCAAGGCTGTGCCTTTGACTCCTGTCTTAGGTTGATATGTCGGCCACATGAGACTGTCCCGTGCAACTGTGCCTGTCTTAGGTTGTCCCCCTTGGGGATCTTACCCGTCATGGGCTACCAGCCATCCAATGGAGCCCTTCAGGATCGACTGTGTATGATGACTAACAACCATCCAATTGTGAGGAAATGCTGCGGCTTTAAGGCGATAAGCCTTCTGCTGATGAGCTAAGTTGCATAGCATATCAAATTCTCTAAACAAATCAGCTGCCCTGAGTTCTATCAAGTAACACACTGAGTTCTCTAGACAAATACCCGCAAGGCATTGTCCCGTAAAGTCCCAAACAATGAAAGATCAAAATGTCCACTTGTTATAACACGTTGATCTAGGAGGCCCCATGCATGCAGAGCAGAGGCCACACTGCTGGTGAGGTTGTTTGATGCTTGAGCAGCAGGGATGTTTGCAGCGACCGCGATCCTTGCAGCTGTAGCAGCAGACGTCTTTTTTATTTCTAAACAATGCCACTGGCAAATCTTTAGGGCCCGCTACCTAGAAACTCAAGCATCAATTATTAAAGGAAAGGCAGTGCTAATCCAGCACTGAGTCAAGAGGCGAGTTGTCAAACTAAAAAATAGAATTATTAGATTAGAAAATTAAAGTTGATTTCTGCTCACACACATTGCTGCTTGAGCTCCCACAAAAATAAGCTGGCAAAATATCATATTGAGAACAAAACAAAGAAAGACTGAGGGTATTTACTGCATTAAAGATTATGAAAAGCTAAAGGCACTTTGGAAAAATAATTTGTTAGCTGGAACCTTTGAGTCTCTGTAACCTTCCATGAAATTATCTGTTGAAATAACTCAAATTAATCAGCTATAAAACAAATAAAATTAATTACAAATAAACATTCCTATGTCAAAACACCAAAATATCAGGTTATATAGCACTAGTCATATTCTTCGCTAAAGAGAAATCCCTGGGACACCTATAAATCAAAATTGAAGGTACCATCACTTATTAAATTATTTACCCAAATTCAATACTCTTAAACTTAAGTGAATTAAAGTTATTTGGATCCATATTTTTTTTTTTTCATAAGCGCTTTGTTATTTGTGACGTCACACTGGACAGACGTACAAACCTACAAACATGTATTTGTGACGTCACATTCACATGAAATTTAGACAAATGCACAGACATAAAGATATATATAAAGAGAGAAAAAAGAAAAAATACAATTGTATGCACACTAAAGAGATCTCTTCGTCCCGGCCGGGAGGAATGCAACTTAAGTTGTGAAATATTTTGAAGGACTCTTTTGAGGGAATCATTCTATACCTTCATCTTGGTCCTCTTGATTTTGTACCTTTTTTATTAATCTTGATCTTCAACAACTTCATCTTGATCATTTTGATGTGGTACCTGTTTTATTAATCTAGATGGTATCCATATTGGAGAGGATTCGTGTTTTAGAAAAACACAAACAGATCCTCTCCCCCAAATTAATACTGATCTGGACCCTTCCATGTACCTGAAAGAACATCCTTCCAGTAAACCAAAGGTTTATGTTGTTGGTGTGGGATTCCAATGTCTGTCTCCAGCAGAATTACCATTAGAGTCTAAAGTTAAAAAATTTAAGGTAAACAGGGCAACTGCCAATCTGTCCTTAGGATTTTCCAATTTCCTTCTTTTTGTTTTAATAACATAATTTTCAGTGTGTGGTTTCCTCTTTCAATAATGCCCTGACCCTGAGGATTGAATGGGATGCCTGTTTTATGGGATATATTGAATTTTGCGCAAAACTGTAAAAGATGAGGACGTATATGTGGGGCCATTATCTGTTTTAAGCATTTTGGGGATGCCCAATGCAGCAAAAGCTTGCAAACAATGAGATGTAACATCTTTAACTTTTTCTCCAGAACGTAAGGAAGCAAAAATCATGCCTGAGCATGTATCTATGCTCACATGAATAAATCGCAATTTTCCAAAACTTGGCTCATGAGTAACATCCATCTGCCACAAATGATTGGGCATTAATCCTCTAGGGTTAACACCATAATGAGGATTGAGCAAATGTGTCATACAAGATTTACAATCTTTTACAATTGTTCTGGCTTGCTCCTTTGTGATTTTAAACCTACGCTGCAAGGTGGTGCTATTGATGTGAAACTGGGAATGAAATAAAGTAGCTTGCGGGAGCACTGAAAGTATAAAGATTGTTTGGGTAAGAGCATCAGTCTTTTGATTACCTTCATGGAGGAACCAGGCAAGTTGGTATGTGCTCTAATATGCCCTACGAATAGAGGTTCTTTTCTTACCCACAAAAGTTTTTGTATTTGATAAAATAATTTAAAGGCTGGAGTATGAGGTGATATTGGTCCTGCTAGCTCTAATTTTGGGACGGCATGTACAATATAGTGGCTATCTGAAAAAATGTTCATGGGCTGCTCTCTAAAATTTTCCAGAGCTCTTACCACAGCTTCCAGTTCCACTAGTTGAGCTGATTTGTGTGCAGTTATGTAAGTTATATTTTCTTTTTTAGTGACTACTGCAGTAGTACCATTTGAGGACCCATCTGTGAATACACTTAATGCCTTAGGAATAGGTTGATTTTTTATTACCTGTGGAAATATAATAGGATGACTGATACAAAAAGATAATATAGGAGACTTAGGAAGATGATTATCAAAATTTGCAGAAGTAGAGCATCTAGCTATAGCCCAATCATTATCATTGAAGCATAAATATTCAATCTGTGACAATGAATAGGGAGTAATAATAGTAGCGGGGTGAATGCCAAATATTTTAGTAGAAGTCTTAAGTCCTTGAAGAATAGGTTTAGCCACCATGGAGGTATAAGACTCAATTATACTTTTAGGAGAGACGGGCAAATGTATCCATAATAAAGGCCCTTGTTGCCAAAATACTCCTGTGGGTGTATATTGTGAAGAAATAATAATATCAGCGGTTGAGTTAAATCAAATCTATCACAATGAGCTCCTTCGATGGCTTTTTCTACTAACTTTAAAGCTTTCCTAGCACCAAGAGTCAATGTTCGCGGTGAAGATGGATCAGGGTCCCCACGAAGGATGTCAAATAAAGGTTTTAGTTGGCCAGTGGTGAGGTTTAGTGTAGGGCGAAGCCAATTAATATCTCCCAGCAACTTTTGAAAGTCATTGAGAGTGGCCAAATGCTCCTTATTAATTAATATTTTTTGAGGCCTAACAAAAGTGTCCATAATTTGGAATCCTAGATATAATATTGGAGATCTAATTTGAACCTTTTCCTTAGCAATGTTTAGTCCATGTCGTTTCAAGTTTTCTGATATATCATTAAATATGGTGAATAAGACTTCTTGATTAGGATGAGCAAGTAAAACATCATCCATATAATGGAGGCACATAAGCTCTGGGTATTTATTTTGGATAAGCTGAATAACTTTATCTACATAGATTTCACACATAGTGGGGCTATTAGCCATTCCATGCAGCACAACTTTCCATTGATATCTCTGATCAGGGCCATTATTGTTAATAGAACGAACTACAGCAAACCTGGGGCTATCCAGAGGGTGTAGAGGAATAGAAAAGAAACAATCCTTTATATCAAGAGTAATAAGATGGAAATTTTTTGGAATAGCTACAGGATTAGGAAGTCCAGGTTGAGTAGGGCCCATGATTTGCATGGTTTTATTAATTTCTCTAAGATCATGTAACAATCGCCATTTTCCTGATTTTTTTCTTGATCACAAATATGGGGGAATTCCAGGGAGCGGTGGAAGGTTCTATATGTCCTGCTTCTAGTTGTTCCTGAACTAGTAGGTGGGCCACTTGTAATTTCTCTTTAGATAGGGGCCACTGAGGGACCCACACTGGCTTATCAGAAAGCCATGGTATTTTCAAAATTATTTTCTCAGTGGCCCCGAAATAAAATATCTTTTTCCTTTATGATAATGATTTCTTTTAGGGTTAAGATTACCCTGTACCTTTTGATAATGATTTCTTATAGGGTTAAGATTACCCTGTACTTTTTGATAATGATTTCTTTTAGGGTTAAGATTACCCTGTAGATTTTCACATTTAACATCTGCAGGCTTGGTTGCAATGTGTACTCCCATTTGTTGCAAAATATCTCTTTCCCATAAAGTAACCGGTAGGTTAGGTAAAACATAAGGCTGAAATGTTCCTTTATGCCCTTCATTATCCTCCCATTTTAAAATTACCACACTTTTCTCTGGGAGGTTATTATATCCTAAGCCTCTTAAACTGGTTGAAGCTTTGTGCAGAGGCCAGTGCTTGGGCCACTGCCGTAGATTAATGATGGAAGAGTCAGCTCCAGTATCTATCAGTACCTCCATCTCTATTCCTTGGATTTTTATTTTACACATAGGCCTCCTTGAATAATCCCAAACCCAGCAATCCATGGATCCTGAGTCAGTGGAACAAAATCCTCTATTGTTCCCTTTTTGAGGCATACTCATTTTAAATGAATTACGTAAATTGGGAGGAGAAGCAGCTGAGCAATTCTATCTCCTTGATTAACAGAACTTATACTTTGGGGTGAGCTAAGCATTATTTTTATTTCCCCTTTGTAGTCTGAGTTTATTACACCTGGGGTCACTTGCAAACCTAATAAGCTTTCAGGACTTCACCCGAGAATAAGTCCTACAGTCCCTCAGGGAAGAGGTCCCCTGACTCCTGTGGGAGTCAGTTGAACCCCCATTTCAGGTGTTAACACTATTCGGGCGGTGGAACAGAGGTCTAATCCTGCATTTCCTCCTGTTCCTCTGGCGAGGGAGTGGATGGGTAGTAGGGGTTGTGTCGGGGAAGCATCTGAGTGGATGCTTGAGGATACTTCTCCTCCAATGCCTCGTACATTTGTGGGCCCCGGGGCATTGGGCCCCGTGCCCTGTTTTTTGAATTCCTGGACAAATGATTTCCATAGATGTCAAATTTTGAATGGCATTTATTGGCCCAATGATTTCCCTTTTTACACCTGGGGCAGCGGCCTGGGGCACCGTATGAGCTTGGTCTTATTTCTCTATGGATTTTTCCCAGAATAGCCTGATTGATCATGATAATTTTGCCTGGAATATCCTGATTGATTATAATGTCTAGGTTAAGCCCTTGTGAAATTTTGGGGGGAAGCACCTCTCATTGCAGCTGCAATCATATTTCCTGTGACAAAGGCATCATTTATATCTTTACATAGTTGTATATATATGGAAAGATCCTTTTTATTTCTCCATGGCCTGATGGCTTCCTGGCGATATTTATGAGCATTTTTGTATGCTAATTGAACAACTAATGGCATAGCTTGATCAACGTCTCCAAACAATCTACCTACAGTTCTCAAAATTCGATCAGCAAAGTCAGCATATGGCTCATTAGGTCCTTGAATCACTTTTGACAAGCTACCTTGTAGATCCCCAGGTCCTTGTAAAGTTTTCCATGACTTTAAGGCAGCTGCATTTATCTGAGCATATACACCTGGGTCATAATGTTTTTGATCCTGTAAGTCTGTGAATTGCCCCTCTCCTGTGAGCATTTCTATATTATGGTCTCCAAACCCTGCAGCTGCGTTTCTTTTAGCTGTTTCTATACAAAGTTCTTGAAATTGAGATCGCCAAACCAAGTATTGCCCCCCACTTAATGCTGCTTTACATAGACTTTTCCAGTCTGAGGGGGTTAAGTTAAAGATGTTAAGGGACTCCAGCATACTCAACGTGAAAGGAGCTTGGGGCCCATGCGTCATTACTGCCTCAATCTACTGACTGGTGGACCCTCTTTCCATTTTCATTTTCAAATACTGGCAGTTCCCAATGTATCTGTGAGTTATCCTCGAGAGCACATAACCGCTCAGAAAGACTTTTTATTTCTGTTTCTAGGGTTTGCAAATGCCTAGTAATACCCTTCATATTTTCTGTAATGGATTCCACCCAAGGGGGAGTAGAGGACACAAGTGGTTCTTCTACTTGATGGTCCTATTTCTTTTTGTTCTTTTTACTGGAGACTGTGCTCCCAGAATCACCTTTTGATTCCTCTTCACTACTATCACTTTTAGTGGTATCCTGAATTTCAGCTTCTAAGGAGAGTACATATTCTTCGGCTAATTTCAATAAGTTTC
The DNA here is from genome assembly GCA_025594165.1 of Tamias sibiricus. Lineage (NCBI taxonomy): Eukaryota > Metazoa > Chordata > Mammalia > Rodentia > Sciuridae > Tamias > Tamias sibiricus. Next base: position 38,019,690 of record CM046672.1, read on the forward strand.
TGATGGCTTTTGCAGCTCTTACTTTTGAATTTACACCACTACTCTTCTCACTGATATTAACTGACTCAGAGGCTATGCTTTCTTGATCACTTTCCTCACTATCCATTGAGTCCGCAATATCGAAAAACTCATCCATGGCTTTTATTATCCAACCTTTTGTTACTTTCGTTCCCATTTTCACTTCTTACCTGCCGGCCGAATTCCCCATATGGGCCACCACCTGTTGCTGCCTGAAGCGATTGCCGCTTGGAGCAACAACGCCATGGGAATACGTTCAGAGGCGGACTGGAAACAAACAGGCTCTTTATCTGTTAGCTTCTCTCTCCAGCTCCAACAACAACTCCTACCCATAATCCACACTCCTACCACCACACCACCAAAATGGCGCCGACCCCGTCCGCAATTTCCGGGCCAAGTCTCGCGAGATCATGCAAATGGCGCCGACCCGGTCCACAATGTCCTGGGCCAAATCCCGCGAGATCATGGAAGGTGGTAATGCTTTATGGCTTACAGCTAACTGCAATCTTAGCTATCTCCTTAATTAGGGCTCCTACAGTAAGGGATTAGTAATAACAATCGAACAGTTGTGACAATATACTATAATAAGTTGTGTGAGTTGGGTCTCTCTCTCTCTTTCTCCCTCTCTCTCTTTCTCTGTTTCTCTACATATCTTATTATATTGTTCTGACCTCATTGACCATGGGTAACTGAGACAAGGAAAGAAAACCCTTGGATTTCTATATTTAAGATCTATTTGTTTTTTTTCGCATCTATGAATGGTCTTTGTCCTTTCTTATTTTCTTATTGAGTCATAAATTTACTGTATATAGGGAAATTAGCCCTTTGTCATATATGTTACAAGTAGTTTATACTTTATCCTACAGACGTTGGGGGGGTGGGTTCTTAACTCTTAAGTACAAGAAAGATTTTCATTTTTCCACTAACTAGTGTGGTAGAGTGTCTCAATTTTTTTTATTATTTTCATTTTCTGTTCTGGATATTACTTTTGTAATTCTTTATTTTCTCTGGGGTTATTTTATAATTAATATCTAGAAGTCTTTTAATATATGTTACAAAAATATTCATCCCCTTTGTCACTAGTCTTTTAAATTTTTATGGCATCTTTTTTGTTTTGTGACAGTTTTAATGAGTTCTAATTCACATGTCCTACCATTAACCATCTGCAGTATACAATTCAGTGGCTATCCCATATTCAGAGTTGTGCAACCCTCACTGCAATCATTTTTAAATATTTTTATCATTGCAAAAGAAATCCTGTATGTTTTAACTATCACCCTTAAGCCCCCAGCCCCATAACCCTAGGCAACCACTCCATTGACTATTCTAGACATTTCATATAATTAGAGAATCATATAATATGTGATCTTATGTGACTGGCTTCTTTCACTTAGCATAAGGTCTTCAAGGTTCAACTGTATTGTAATATCAGTACTTTATTCATTTTAATTGCCAAATTATATCTCATTACATGTGTATACCACATTGTGTTTATCCATTCATCTGTTGATGGACATGTGTATTGTTTTCACCTTTTCGCCAAAATGAATAATGCTATTGTGAATATTTGTGTACAAATCATTGTATGAATATTTCTTTTCTCTTGGGATATATCTAGCAGTGAATTATTTGCTCAAATAAGAGCTCTTAATTAACCTTTTAAGGATTTGGCTAAACTTTTTTCCAAAGCATACACCATTCCACATCACCCCAACCTCAGTGTATGAGGGGTTCCATTATATTCACATCCTGAATAACACATTTTCATCTGACCTACCCTTGACTGTGAAATGTTACCTTTTGGGTTTGGGGTTTTGTTTTATTTGTGTGTGTGTGTGTGTGTGTGTGTGTGTGTGTGTGTGTGTTAAGGTGGTTTGTTGGATTGTTTGTTTTACTCTCTTTAATTGTGGCTAAAAAAAAATATTACATAAAGTATGTCATCTTAAACACTTTTTAAGGTATAGTTCAATAGTATAGGAATATTCACATTGTTGTAAAACACATCTCCAGAACTTTTTCACCTTGTAAAACTGAACCCATTGAACAAAAACTCCCCTTTTTTACTTACCCCAAATCCCTGGTAACCACTATGTAGAATAGTGTCTGTCTCTGAACCTGACCACTTCAGATACCTAATTAAGTGAAATCACATAGTACAATCATCCTTTGGTGTCTGCAGGTATTTGGTTCCAGAAATACCACCTTCCCCTGCAGATAACAAAATCCAAGGATGCTCAAGTCTTTTATATAAAATAGTATAGTAATGTATATCCTCCCCTATACTTTAAATGATCCCTGGATTATTCATAATACCTAATACAATTTAAATACTATGTAAATAGTTATTATATTGATTAGATAATAATCACAGGAAATGAATCTATACATGTTCAGCATAGATGAACTTTTTTTTAAAACATTTTCAGTCCTCAGTTGCTTGAATCCTCAAATGTTGAACCTGCAGATACAAAGGACCAGCTGTCTTTGTCTTTTATGACTTTGTTCACTTACTGTCTTCAAGGACCAACAATGTTGTAACTTGTATTTCCTTCATTTTTAAGACTGATTAATATTTCATTATATATATTTAGCATATCTTATTCATTCATCAGTGGACATTCGGGTTGCTTTTACCTCTTGGTTGTTATGAATAATTCTGCTGTAAACAGTAGTATTCATATACTGTTCCCTAATGACCATTTTTTCATTAGCTTATTGACTGTTTCATCTCTGGAGAAGTGTCTATTCAGATTATTTGTCTATCTTTTCAGTTCAATTGTCTTTTTATTAATAAAGTATAAGAGTTCTTTTATTATTAGGTATCTGCCAGATTATAATTTGTATTATGAGGTAAAACCTAAGCTTTTTTTTTTCTCCAACTAGCCAATTATCCAGTCCATTTAACAAATAATCCATCTTTTCCAATCCCTTAAAAAATATTTATTGAAGAAATGTATGGCATTAGATACTGGGAAAAATAATGATAAAATGATGCAGAGCTAACATCCAGGTACAAAGACAGATGTATGAGTAAAGGATTACTATTGAGCAAGATAATGGTTTAAATGGAGGTTTGTAAAAAAATATCTGGGAGCCATTATCTACTTAGAAAGGAAGAAAAACAAACTAAGGAGAGAAGTTAGGACATGGAAACTTTCAGAATAAATAGCAAGAACCATGCACTGTGCTGAGGTAGGAAATCTAACATTGAAAAACGATTTTGCAACTATAAAATATTTTTTCACTTTTTCCTCAGGTTGAATTTAATGTAAATATACTACAGAAAATGAACAAGCATCTTTTGTGATGCTCATTTCTTGGTGCCCATGTACCTATTTAGTGCTTTTACCTATTCTGTGTTCTGGTTTGGGCTGCTCTAACAAAATACCTTAGATAAGGTAATTCATACACAACAGGAATTTGTTGCTCATAATTCTTAATGCTGGGAAGTCCAAAACCAAGGTAGTGTTCACTCTTCTTCAAAGATGGTGCCATGTTGTTGTGTCCTCACATGATAGAAGGGAGTTTGCTCAACTTTCTTTTATTAAGGTACTAATCCTATTCATAAGAGTGAAGCCTTCATGATTTAATTTCTTTCCACAGGCCCTCATCTCTTAATCTTAACAAGTTCTAACATGAATTTTAAAGGGACACCAACATTCATACAAGAGCACCTTGCCTAAGTAACAACATATCTATTATAGTGATTATCATTTTACATTCATGTAATATAAATAAACATAAGAACCCATAGTCTTACAAATATTTTTTAATCCACAAATATTCATAATTTAATTAAAATAATTGGTACTTACTGAGCAAAACTATCAGCTGTTCTTTTATTTATAACATATAAAGTATTTAACTAACAGCACATAATATCTGCTTTCTTAAAAAGGTATCACTTCACCAAAAGTGATCAAACTATAGTTATATTTTAAAACTCATGTTACTTATATAAAGGTTGTACACAGATAATTTTTTTGTGATCATTGAATATATTTATCACTAAATTATTTCTGTGTATTTGTACCCAAAATCTTTGACCCACAATCTTTTTGACAAGATAAATGAAAAAAAGTTTAGTTTGAAATATAAGTGTTAAATGCTCTATTTGTTTTTTAAGTATACATTTTAATTTGTTTGCATTTAGCACTTCTCTGGCAGATGCTAAGTCATCCTTGGAATTTAACTAACCAATTGGAAAATAGAAATGGCACTAGGTACAGTATAACATAGCCATAATTTAATTATTTCACCTATACTGTACACAAAACAGCACCATTTTGACAGCTTAAATAAAGGTTTTTGAAATATTATGAAGTGAACAGCAAAAATTTAATTTGTTCAGATCCAAGGAAATTGAAAGGGTTTTTTCTTGTGATCATCAATCAATCAGTGTATTAATGGGTTATAAGAGGAAATTAAAACTCATTTTTCAATATAAGCTTATATTATTACAGGAATAATAGCCTGTTCTTTATTTTTCCACAGTTCTTAGTGGTCTGTGTTCTAATGACTGTCCTCGTAAGATAACAGTAAGTAAACTTAATTCTTATTCATAAATATTTCTGTGAAAAGTCTCTGTATTGTAAACAGATACACACAAATTAGTGGTTACATGTTACATGTTATAACCAAAATTGTCATTACTACTTACTCAAGAAAACTTTGCTGGAATTTATTATCTTTCCTAAAGGTATTTCTCAGTGTAAGGATCACCTCATTTATGAAGCACTTTCTGGTATCCTACCATCATTTCTGGACACTTTGCATGTATAATATTTGATTACAAACACTATTTTAAGATTAGATGCCTCTCTATAGTAGACTGTAAGGCTTTAAGGTCAAGAACATTGTCATTGATCTTTGTATACCTGACATAGAGCAAGGTCAAATACATACTAGGCAATAAATGACTTTTTCTGCATGGTCTTAATATTAGCTTTCTGTCTAATGGAACAGTTCAGTGAAATAATAAAGAAAACAAAGAAAGTAATCAAGTTTACTCTTATAAGTAGCTTCTTCATGTAAAATGTAATGAGGATGTTACATTATATGAGAAGGCATGTGCATACATATATGTGTGTGTTTTTATTCATGGACTTGCTTAGATCTCTGTATCACCCTTATTTCATAAAAAAATTATCCCCCATTTAAACACAAGAAAACAGGCCCAAAAAATTTAAACAAAGTCATAAATTTATTGAATAGTAGAACTGCAACATAAAATTAGGTGTTGTGATTATAGTTTCATATTCTTTCTATCCCATTAAAGCACTGTATTCTGATATTATATGTATAGTTCTATATTTAAAACATGTGGAAACAGATCCTGACCCAGAGATTTAATCTGATCTCTACTTAGGAGCAATATCTCTGAAGTAGTGAGGACTGGCAGGGGGAGAAAGGTTGGTCTAAAATGCTTTGGGATCTCTGAAATTAGGATGATACTATAAAGATGGCTCCAAGTTGAGGCAAAGGGGCCTGACCTTTGTACTCCTTCACTAATTAGACATTGCACTCAGACAGTCCCAGTAGTAGATTATAATATCTATGAAACCACTCATCTTTTGCTGAGAACAATTTCCAGATAGGACCCAGCTATGAGATATTAGCAGCTAACACTTACAAAAGCCCAGGGAACAAGTGTCTCAGTTCTGGAAAGATCTGGATGATGCAACACTATTTCCACTACTGACAGCAAAGCATTTACTGCAAGGAAGGGATTGTTAGATTTTATATTGTTGTATTTAAACAATTAGTTAAAATAGATTTTAATTTTATAGATATCAATGTCTATCAATATTAACAGATGTTAGTATTAATAATAGGCGTTAATTGAAATAGATTTCACATTGTTATATTTGTTATATTGAATAGATTTGGACTTAAAAACATAATGATCAATGGGGAGGCTTTGTCTGCTAAAAAAGAAACTGCTGTGATATTTCCAGCACAAGTGAAAGGGTTACTAAAGAGAAAGGAAATCATCCAAAGCAAGACTTTAATTATAATGAAACTGGGATCTTCTAGAAGAAGATGTCCACTAGAACCTACATTCATAAAAGTGCAAAAAAATGCACCAGGGCATAAAACATGGAAGGGCAGATTACTGTGGTACTGCGTGGCAACACTGCAGGCCACATGAGAGAGCACGCCAGGTACAGTATTCAAAGCAAAGAACCATGGACTCTCAAAAACACAAATTATATTTTAAGAGTGAGAGAGAGAGAAAGGCACATTCAGATAATTTTTTTCTTTCTTCTTTTTATTCTAACATATATGACAGCAGAATGCGTTGGAATTCATATTACACTTATAGAACACATTTTTACATATCTCTGGTTGTATACAAAGTGTGTTCACACCATTCATGTCTTCCATACATGCACTTAAGGTAATAATATCCATCTCATTCTACTATCTATTTTTTTTTACCCTTTTGCCCCCTCCCTTCCTCGCCCTCCCCATTGGCCTTTCTAGTGTTCCTCTAATCTTATGCTACCCATCCCAACCCCACTGTGTATCAGCCTCCTTATATCAGAGAATATTTGGATTATTGGGATTGGCTAACTTCACTTACCATTATATTCTCCAACTTCATCCATTTACCTGCAAATGCCATTATTTTATTCTCTTTTATTGCTGAGTAATATTCCATTGTGTGTATATATACCACATTTTCTTTATCCATTCATCTACTGAAGGGCATTCTAGGTTGATTCCTCTGTTAAGCTATTGTGAATTGTGCTGCTATAAACATTGATGTGGCTGTGTCCCTGTAGTATGCTGTTTTTAATTCCTTTGGATATAGACCAAGGAGTACAATAGCTGAGTCATAAGGTGGTTCCATTCCCAGTTTTCCAAGGAAGCTCCATACTGCTTTCCAGATTGGCTGCACCATTTTGCTATCCCAATGTATGAGTGTGCCTTTTTCCCCACATCCTCTCCAACATTTATTGTTGTTTGTGTTCTTAATAGCTGCCATTCTGACTGGAGTAAAATGAAATCTTAAGAGTCATTTTGATTTGCATTTCTCTATTTTGAACATTTTTTCATGTATTTGTTGATTGATTGTATATGTTCTTCTGAGAGATGTCTATTCAGTTCCTTGGCCCATTTATTGATTGGATTATTTGTTTTTTTGGTGTTAAGAGTTTTGAGTTCTTCATATATTCTAGAGATTAGTGCTCTATCTGATGTATATGTGGTAAAAATGTGTTCCCAATTAGTAGGCTCTCTATTCACTTTACTGATTGTTTCTTTTGCTGAGAAGAAGCTGTTTAGTTTGAATCTATCCCATTTATTGATTCTTGATATTAATTCTTGTGCTATAGGAGTCTTATTAAGGAACTTGGGGCCTAATCTGACATGTTAGAGATTAGGACTTACTTTTTCTTCTATTAGGCATAGTGTCTCTGATCTAATACCTAGGTCCTTGATCCACTTTGAGTTGAGTTTTGTGCATGGTGAGAGATGGGGTTTAATTTCATTTTGTTACATATGGATTTCCAGTTTTGCCAGCACCATTTGTTGAAGAGGCTATCTTTTCTCCAATGTACATTTTTTGGTGCATTTGTCTAATATAAGATAACTGTAATTATATGCATTAGTCTCTGTATCCTCTATTCTGTACCATTGGTCTATGAGTCTATTTTGGTGCCAATACCATGCTGTTCTTGTTACTATTGCTCTGTAATATAATTTAAGGTCTGGTATAGTGATGCCACCTGCTTCACTTTTCTTGCTAAGGATTGCTTTAGCTATTCTGGGTCTCTTATTTTTCCAGATGAATTTCACGACTGCTTTTTTCTATTTCTATGAGGAATGTCATTGGGATTTTGATTGGAATTGCATTAAATCTGTATAGTGCTTTTGGTAGTATGATCATTTTGACAATACTAATTCTGCCTATCCAAGAACAAGGTAGATCTTTCCATCTTCTACGGTCTTCTTTAATTTCTTTCTTTAGTGTTCTATAGTTTTCGTTATAGAGTTCTTTCACGTCCTTCCTTAGTTTGATTTCCCAACTATTTTTTTAAATGCTATTGTAAATGGGGTAGTAGTTTTCCTCGTTTCCCTTTCAGAGGATTTGTCAGTGATATATAGAAATGCCTTTGATTTATTGGTGTTGATTTTGTATCCTGCTATTTTGCTAAATTCATTTATGAGTTCTAGAAGTTTTCTGGTGGAATTTTTTTGGATCTTCTAGGTATAGAATCATATCATCAGCGAAGAATGATAATTTGAGTTCTACTTTACCTATCTGTATCCCTTTAATTTCTTTTGTCTGTCTTATTGCTCTTGCCAGTGTTTCAAGAACTACGTTAAATAGAAGTGGTGAAAGAGGGCATCCCTGTCTTATTCCAGTTTTTAGAGGGAACGCTTTAAATTTTTCTCCATTTAAAATGATGTTAGTCTGGGGCTTAGCATAGATAGCTTTTACAATGTTGAGATATGTTCCTATTATCCCTAGTTTTTCTAGTGTTTTGAACATGAAGGGGTGCTGTGTTTTGTAGAATGCTTTTTCTGCATCTATTAAGATAATAATATGGTTCTTATATTTAAGTCTATTGATGTTATGAATTACATTTATTGATTTCTCTATGTTGAACCAACCTTGCATCCCTGGAATGAACACCACTTGATCATGGTGTACTATCTTTTTGATATGTTTTTGTATTTTATTTGCCAGAATTTTATTGAGAATTTTTGCATCTATGTTCATTAGAGATATTGGTTTGAAGTTTTCTTTCTTTGATGTGTCTTTCTTTGTGGTTTTGGAATCATGGTGATATTGGCCTCATAGAAGGAGTTTGGAAGTGCTCCCTATTTTTCTATTTCCTGACATAAATGGAAGAGTATTGGTATTAGTTCTTCTTCAAAGTTCTCGTAGAACTCGGCTGTGTATCCATATGGTCCTGGGCTTTTCTTAGTTGGTATGCTTCTGATGGCATCTTCTGTTTAATCACTTGAAATTGATCTGTTTAAATTGTGTATATCATCCTGATTCAATTTGGGCAAATCATACAACTCTAGAAATTTGTCAATGCCTTCAATATTTTGTATTTTATTGGAATACAAGTTTTCAAAATAATTTCTAATTATCTTCTTTATTTCTGTAGTGTCTGTTGTGAGATTTCCTTTTCATCACGTATGTTAGCAATTTTTGTTAGCTTGGCTAAGGGTCTGTCAATTTTATTTATTTTTTCAAAGAACCAACTTTTTGTTTTGTCAATTTTTTCAATTGTTTCTTTTGTTTCAATTTCATTGATTTCAGCTCTAATTTTAATTATTTCCTGTCTTCTACTGCTTTTGGTGTTGGCTTGTTCTTTTTCTAGGGCTTTGAGATGTAATGTTAGTTCATTTATTTTTTGACTTTTTCTTCTTTTGAGGAATGAACTCCATGCAATTAACTTTCCTCTTAGAACTACCTTCATAGTGTCCCAGAGATTTTGATATGTTGTGTCTGTGTTCTCATTCACCTCTAAGAATTTTTTAATCTCTTTCTTGATGTCTTCTGTAACTCATTGTGCATTCCGTAGCATATTATTTAGTCTCCAGGTTTTGGAGCAGCTTTTCTTTCTTATTTTATCATTGATTTTTAATTTCATTCCAGTATAGTCTGATAGAATGCAAGGTATTATCATTTTTTTTTTTTTTTTTTTTTTGCTAAGAATTGTTTTGTGGCATAATATATGGTCTATTTTAGAGAAGGATCCATGTGCTGCTCAGAAGAAAGTGTATTCGTTCATTGAAGGACGAAATATTCTATATAAGCTGGTTAAGTCTTAAGTTTTTTATTGTATTTTTGCATTCTATACTTTCTTGGTTCAGCTTTTGTTTGGAAGATCTATCCAGTGGTGAAAGAGGTGTGTTGAAGTCATCCAAAATTATTGTGTCGTGGTCTATTTGACTCGTGAACTTGCGAAGAGTTTGTTTGATGAATGTGGATGCTCCATTTTGGGGGGCATATATACTTATAATTGTTAAGTCTTGTTGGTGTATGGTTCCCTTGAGCAGTATGTAGTGTCCTTCTTTATCCCTTTTGATTAACTTTAGCTTGAAGTCTACTTTATTTGATATGAGGATGGAAACCCCTGCTTGCTTCCGCAGTCCATGTGAGTGGTATGATTTCTCCCAACCTTTCACCTTCAGCCTGTGCATGTCTTTTCCTATGAGATGAGTCTCTTGGAGGTGCATATTTTTTGTTTGTTTGTCCAATCCGCTAGTCTTTTTTTTTTTTTTTTTTTTTTTTTTGTACCAGGGATTGAACTCAAGGGCACCTGACCACTGGACCACATCCCCAGCCCTTTTTTGTATTTTATTAGAGACAGGGTCTCACCGAGTTGCTAAGTGCCTCGCCATTGCTGAGGCTGGCTTTGAACTCATGATCCTCCTGCCTGAGCCTCCCAAGTGCTGGGATTACAGGCGTGTGCCGCCACGCCCGGCTAGTCTATATCTTTTTATTGGTAAACTTAGGCCATTAACATTCAGAGTTATTATTGAGACATGATTTGTATTCCCAGCCATTTTTGTTTATTTTTGGCATTTAACTTGATTTGGCTTCTTTTTGATTAGTTTTTCCTTTAGTGTAATACCTCCCTTTGCTGATTTTCATCATTGTTTTTCATTTCCTCTTTGTTGAATATTTTGCTGAGGATGTTCTATAGTGCTGGCTTTCTTATTGTAAATTCTTTTAACTTTTGTGTATCATGGAAGTTTTCTATTTCATCCTCAAATCTAAAGCTTAATTTTGCTGGCTATAAGATTCTTGGTTGGCATCCATTTTCTTTCAGAGCTTCGTATATGTTCAATGATCTACTGGCTTTAAGTGTCTGGGTTGAAAAATCTGCTGTGATATGAATTGGTCTCCCCCTATATGTGATCTGATTCCTCTCTCTTGCAGCCTTTTAAGATTCTATCCTTATTCTGTATGCTAGGCATTTTCATTGTAATGTGTCTTGGTGTAAATCTGTTGTAATTTTGTACATTTGGTGTCCTATAAGCCTCTTGTATTTGTTTCCAATTCCTTCTTCATGCTTGGGAAATTTTCTGATATTATCTCATTGAAGAGATTGTGCATTCCTTTGGTTTGAAACTCTGTCTTCCTCTATCCCAATTACTCTTACATTTGGTCTTTTGATGCTATCCCCTAATTCTTGGATGTTCTGTTCATGGTTTCTTATAATCTTTACTGTGTAGTCAACTTAATTTTCCAGATTGTATACTTTTGTCTTCATTATCTGATGTTCTTCCAATTGATCTAGTCTGTTGGTGATGCTTTCTATTGTGCTTTTTATTTGGTTTATTGTTTCCTTCATTTCAAGGATTTCTGTTTGGTTTTTTTCTGTGTCTTCTTTGAAGTAATCTTTTGATACCTATATTTTCTCTCTTATATCTTTGTTGTAGTGATCAATTTTTGCCTGAATTTGCTCACTTAGGTCATTCTTTAATATACAGATCATTTTAATTATGAACCTTCTAAACTCCTTCTCTGACATTTCATCAACTTCGCTAAGCATGGGTTCTGTTATTGTAGTATCCTGGTTTGTTTGGGGTACTTTCTTCCCTTGTTTTTTCATGTTGTCTATTTGTCTTCCTTTCCTGCAGTATGGATCTGAGATATTACAGTTCCTACCCTATATTCTTGTAGTATCCTTGCAGATTGTCTGTGCCTCACCTTAATGTTGGGCTTTCAGACCCTGCAGGTGTCCCGCGATGTATGCTACTGCAACTAAAGGTGGTGGTGGCAATAGCGGAGGTAACACCAGATAACAGTGAAGGTGCCCTGAGATGGATGCAAATTCTTCCAGAGATGGGGTTGAAAGGGTGAGCCTTACAATGTCTTTGGTATGCCTGCTCTGAAATGCGGCTGCTTTTCAACCCTCTCTGTTGTCAAAAGGTAGGGGCTACTGTGTGCAGAAGGCTAGGGCTATGTCTGCAGTGTCTCAAGATGGAAGTGGGTTAAGCTTGTGCTTCCAGGTGCGGGTGGGGGGGGTGGATTTCTGGACCCACCCTGGGCTTGGGTCCAATGCAGGTTGGTTTGGGCAGAACTGGTTGAATCTGAGCTCCCGAGGTAGTCTGCTAGTTAGAAGAGGCAGTCCGATGGCAGAGCCTGAGCTCGGTGGGTGTTTGCTGGTGGCGGTATGGACCTGGGCCCACTCTGAGTGGAGGTTGGCTGGGCTGACCTGGGCCTCCCTGAGCTCTGTGGAGGTGGGTGGGGCTGTCCTGGGCCCGCCCTCACTCAGCAGGTGTCGGCAGGGCTGTCTCATGTAACTTTTATTAGAGCATATTGTTATAGTTGTTCTATTTTATTTATTACTGTTGTTAATCTTTTTCCTTGACTAATTTATAAATTAAACTTTATTATACTTATATATGTATAGGAAGAAAAATAAATACATATATAGGGTAAGGTACTATCTATGGTTTCAGGCATCCATTGGGGATCTTGAAATGTAAACCTTGAGGATAAGAGAGGTGTAATGTACCTTACACATAGTTGTTCCATCCTTACTATTATCCTATTATGTAGATACTCTGATTATCTCTAATTAAAGGTGAGAAATGTGAAACTCAGAGAAGTAAAAATAACTTGCCCAACATCACACAGAAACTATGTAGAAAAGAAGAAATTTGAACCCAGAATGTCTTTCATATTATTATTTTTAGAATTTGTAAAGCAAATATTTAAAATATTCTCAGAACATGAAATATATAGTATGAACTTACAGGCCTTCAGTTGTTGTATTAGCTAATGCTTCCATACCAAAATATTATAAACTGGGTAATTTAAATATAAGAAAATTATTTTCTCACAGTTATGGAGAATGGAAGTACAAGATCATAGTGTCAGGCATGGTCAGATTTCAGTGAGGATTTTCTTCCTGGCTGTAGATAGCTACCTTGTCACTGTGGCTCTATAAAGCCTTAACTCAAAGTGTGGGCATGGAAAGATGACCAAGTTTTCTGGTATCTCTGCTTCTATGAGGCACTAGTCCCATCATGATGGCCCCACCTGCATGATCTCTTCTGACCTTAATTACCTACCAAGGACCCCATCTCTGAATACCATTGCATTAGAGATTATAGCTTTAACATATAAATTTGGGAATATACATACATGAAGTCTATACCAACTATTAAGTAAACTATTTCAGAGAAGTATAAGAAAGAAGTTACATGTTGCCTCCACAAATGTGTTGTGATCACTGCTGACTGATATTCCCATAGATTGAGCTCCTCGCATATTAACTTTTTAGGTTTCACATCAAAGAATAAATGGAGAATTAGTTATTTTTTTCATTTTCTTTTTTTGGTACTGTACAGTGAACCCAAAAATGGTTTGCCACTCAGCTACCTCCCTAATTCTTTATTTTCTTATTATTCCTCCACAATTTTATTGGTGCATTATAGTTGTACATAATGATGGGATTTATTGTTACATATTTGTACATGCACACAATATAACTAATATTTGGGCAATATCACTCCCCAGCACTTTTCTCCTCCCTCTCCATCTCCTACACCTTCAGCCCTTTCTTCTACTGATCTACCTTTGATTTACATGAGGTTCACTGTACCTTTCTTTACCTTTTTCCTCTCTAGCTTTTGCATATGAGAGAAAACATTATAACCCTTGACCTTCTGAGTTTGACATTACGCTTAACGTGATCATCTAGTTCCATCCATTTTCCCAACTCCATTGTGTATATATGCCACATTTTACTTATCCATTCATCCATTGATGGACACCTAGGCTGGTTCCATAGTTTGGCTATTGTGAATTGTGCTGCTGTGAACATGGATATGTATGTATTTCTATACTATGACGACTTTAATTCTTCAGAATAAATACCAAGTAGTGGTATAGTTGGGTGTAGCCTAGTCTTTTGAGGAACCTCCATAGTGATTTGCTTAATGGTTGAACTAATTTACAGTCCTACCAACAGTGTACAAGTGTTCTTTTTTTCACATCTTCTCCAGCACTTATTATTTGGTTGTTTTTGTTTTGTTTTGTGTTTTGTTTTTGTTTTTTGTGGTACCAGGGATTGAACTCAAGGGCACTCGACCACTGGGCCACATCCCCAGCCCTTTTTTGTATTTTTATTAGAGATAGGGTCTCACTGAGTTGCTAAGTGCCCCGCCATTGCTGAAGCTGCCTTTGAACTCGCGATCCTCCTGCCTCACCCTCCCAAAGTGCTGGGATTACAGGCGTGTGCCACTGTGCTCAGCTATTATTTGTATTCTTGATGACTGCCATTCTGACTGGTGTGAGATAAAATTTCAGTGTCATTTTAATTTGCATTTCCCTAATTGCTAATGATGTTGAACATTTTTTCATGTTTGTTGCCCTTTGGTATTTCTTTGAGAAGTTCTGTTTAATTCATTTGCCCATTTATTAATTAGGCTATTTCGTTTGTTCTGTAAAATTTTTTTACTTCTTTACATATTCTGATATTAATCCTCTTTCAGAAGAGTAACAAGCAAAGATTTTCTCCCATTCTGTAGGTTCTCTGTTCACATTCATAGGCAGGAGGATTCTCAAGTTCAAGGCCAGCCCGGGCAACTTATCAAGATGATCCTATCTCAAAATTTATAAAACAGGGAGGGGACTAGGGCTATAACTCAGTGGAAAATGCCCCTGAGTTTTATCCTAGTACAAAAAAATAATAATAAGCCAGGCATGCAGCTCAGGAGGCTAAGGCAGAAGGATCACAAGTTCAAAGTCAGCCTCAGCAAAAGCGAGGCATTAAGCAACAGTGAGACCCTGTCTCTAAATAAAATACAAAACAGGGCTGGGGATGTGACTCAGTGGTCAAGTGCCCCTGAGTTCAATTCCCAGTACCCACCCAAAAATAATAACAATAACATATTATGTTAATATGACCTGGATATTATGAAAAATATATATTTTTTCAAATAGTAAAGAGATTATTCTTTGTATAATTTCAATACTTTAACGTTTATTATAGCTTGTTTTAAGTTCTGGTATTTGCTCTGTCCTGGAGAAAATCGTTCAATCCATTTTGAAAGTGAGCAGTAAAGTCTCCAAGTATTGTTGAGTTATCTATTTCTCCCTTCTGTTCTTCATATATTTTGGGACTCTGTTGATAAGTGTATGTATGCTTATAACCGTTACATCTTCTTGATGGACTGACCCTTTTATCATGTCCTTTGTTGTCTCTAGCAAAATTTGTATATTAAAATCTATTTTATAGCCACTCCAGTTCTCATTTGTTTTCTGTTTACATGGTATATTTTTCCATGCTTTGGGTTTCATACAGTCTCATCTTTGATTTTAAAAAGTGTCTTTTTGTAAACTGTATATAATTGGAGCATACTGCTCTATCAATTCTGTTATCAATTTGTACCTTTTGTTAAGGGCATTTAATTTACTTACATTTATTGTAACTACTGATAAGGCATATAATATATATGTCTGTCTTTTTTCTATTTGTTTTCCATTGTCTTGAATTTTCTTATTCCTCTATTGCATTATTACTGCTTTTTGTTAGAATATTTTCTAGGTTGTCTCTATATTTTTAAGTTTTATTCTTAGTAATTATTCTCAGAATTACAATTAACATTTTATCTCATAAACGGTCTGGTTCATATTAATTTCAGTTGTCTACAAAAACTATTCCATTATACATATTTACTTCCCCCTCTTTTGTGCTTTTATTGTCATACAAGTCAACATTATGAGCCCAGCAACTTTATATTATTGCTTTCTGCAAATAATCTTTTAAATCAGATATATGTGTAGATTCAAGTTATTCTCTAGGGTCTTTTTAGTTCATTCAGCTAGAAGTTCCTTGAGTATTCCTGTAAGTCAGATGTGCCAATAAAACCTTCTCTGTTTTTATCTGACAATGTGTTAATTTCCCTTTCATTTTTGAAGGACAGTTGTACTATATTTTAGACTTCTTGATTAATAGTCATTTTCTTTCATACTTCAAATATATCATCCTACTACCTTCTGGCCTCATGGGTTTGTAATGAGAAATCATTCATTAATTTTATTGAGGATCCCTTTACAAGATATATTGCTTCTCCCTTACTGCTTTCAAGACTCTCTATTCAGTTTCCATATTTTACTATGAGGGGTGAGGTAGTAGAGCACTTGCCTAGTATGCACAAGTTTGATCCCCATGACCACCAAAAAAAAAAAAATGACTATGATATGATTGTTACTATTTGTCTGTAATATATTGTGCTGTAGATATCTGTGGTTCATCCTACCAGGTGGTTCACTGGGTTTTTTTTTAGATGTGCATATTGACATGCTTCATTAAATTTTGGCAGCCGGGCGCGGTGGCGCACGACTGTAATCCCAGCACTTGGGAGGCTGAGGCAGGAGGATTGCAAGTTCAAAGCCAGCCTCAGCAATGGTGAGGCACTTAGCAACTCAGTGAGACCCTGTCTCTAAATAAAATACAAAAAAGGGCTGGGGATGTGGCCCAGTGGTCAAGGGCCCCTGAGTTCAATCCCCAGTACCAAAAAAAAAAAAAAAAATTTGGCAGTATCAGCCATTATTGCTTCATATATTCTTTCTTCCCTTTCTCTACTCTCTTTCTAGAATTCCCATTATAGTTAATATTCTTAATGGTACCCCCATAGGTCTCTAAAGCGCTCTTCATTTTCTTTTCTTTTTTGTGTTTTAAGTTATAGGTGGACACAATGTCTTTATTTTACTTTATGTGGTGCTGAGGATCAAACCCAGTGCTTCACGCATGCCAGGCGAGCACTCCACCTCTAACCCACAACCCCAGCCCTCTTCATTTTCTTTATTTCCTTTTCTTTCTATAACTCACACTAGATAATCTGAATTGACATATCTCCAATTTTTATGATTATTTTTTCTGCCAATTTAAATCTACTGAACCAATGTAGTGAATATTTCATTTCAGTCATTGTACTCCAGAAATTCATTTTGGTTCTTTTTTGTGATTTCTGCCTCTTTATTCATATTCTTTTTTGGTGAGATACTGTTTTCCATGATTTCCTTAAGTTCTTTGGATATATTTATTAGAGTTGATTTATAATCGTTGCCTGGTATATCAGCCATCTAAGCTTCCTTGGGGGCAGTTTCTATTGATTATTTCCCCCCCTTCCCAAGTGTTTCTTTGTGTATGCCATACTTTGTTGTTGTTATTGTTGAAAATGGGCATTTTATATTATTTATCAGCTCTGGATATCAGATATTCCCCCACCTACCCTGAGTTTTTTGTTATTGCTTATTGTCATATATTCAGTGACTCTCCTAGATAAATACTATAAAGCCTCTACTCCTTCTGCATGTGGCTACTAAAGTTCCCCCCTCAGCTTAGTGGTCATCTTGGATGATCAAATAGTGCCTTAAATGATAGATGAGACCCTTTCTCAGGGCTTTTGGGGCTACCCGTGTGTGTGAACTTCTTTCTTCCCAGAAATATATGAAAGTTTCTCAATGCCCCCCTACTGATACCTTCTTTCAACTTTTCCTTTTAAGGTTTTGTCAGTGTCTCATTAACCCAAGAAAGTAGGCCAATTAATACACAACAAAGGTCACTGTTAACAAGATTTAGCTATATTTCTTGAATAACTGCTGCTTAGATTCTTCAAAGGTGATTTTGAAAATGTTTTTGCCAAAGCTCTCATTGCTTTTATGAAGAAGCAGATTTTTGGAGGTCCTTACTTTACCACTCCAGAAGTGATAGACCCAACTTGGCTTATTAAAAGCTATTGGTTTGCCAGGTGCTGTGACCCATGCCTGTAATCCCAGGGGCTCTGGAGGCTGAGGCAAGACAATAGCAAGTTCAAAGCCAGCCTCAGCAAAAGCAAGCTGCTAAGCAACTCACTGAAACCTTGTCTCTAAATAAAATACAAAATAGGACTGGGAACGTGGCTCAGTGATAAAGCAAGGGCCCCTGAGTTCAATCCCAGTACCCCTGCCAAAATAAAATCTATTGGTTCAACTTCAACTACAAATGGTTTTACATATGCATGGTTTTATAACATAATACATTGTTCATTTAGAAAGTTTTGGAATATTGAGTTAACAGATCTTTCTGATGCTGACACATTTTATTGAAATCACCATTAATTACATCAGAAAAGCTTTAAGTATTGGGAAGATGTCAGCTTAGTAGCAGTTATTACAAGTTTTCAAAATTCCAGTTTTCACTTGGAAGCTCAAATTTTATTATTATCAACAAATGCTCTCAGACTCTATTTGTCCATTTTAAGAAAAGCATTGACTAATAACCAAGTCTAAGTACTCATTTTTGGTGCTACTGCTAATTAACCACCGTTGCTTTTGTGTCATTACTATAGTTGTTGACACAGTGTAAAATACAAATGGCATCTTAGAATTACTATTAAAATATTTTACCTAATGTGATCTGATCTGAGTGTTTGGGGAGCCCTAGGAGCCTTTGTGCTATACTTTGAGAAACACTGTGTAGAAGAATTGAATCTGGATTTCTGGAAATTGTCTTTAAATATCAGAATGATTGGACCATGATGAGAGGTGAATTTTTGCTCTCTACTTCAGAGACATGCTGACCTAATTTTTTAATTGAATATGGATGGGAAAGAGAGAAAAATGCCCACATAACCTGTAAAATAAGATACTGTGTATAGTAGTATGAAATACGTCAAGTGAATTAGAACAAATATTCAAGAATATAATTGGGAATATTCACTGAGAATCCTTAGAACCCAAGATAGCTGTTCCAGTGTGTGGACTACACTATGGGTAACAAATTAAGTTTGAAGTCACTATCACAATGGTAGGTGTGACCTCATAAGTATCTCCAGGTCTCCTGAGAATAAGACAAGTTTAAAGTATAAAAGGTCATACCCTATCCCAAAGAAACAGATACAGAGAAAAAAATTATTTTAAGAAGTATTTACTGCATTTACAAAATTAAGTACATAAACTTATATGCTGCTGATAGGAATATAGAGGTAATACCAATTCACATATAAGAATGCCATGTTTATTACTGTAAAACCAATGAGGAACTATCAACAATAAGAAGAATATTTGTTATAATCATATAATGGAATATCCTAAAGCACTAGAAATGTACTACAGCTATATGCTTAATTATGAATGAGTCTCAAAATAATGTACTTTTAAAAGCACATAATGTATTTACATATGTAAAACTATAAAGAAAAAGAATAATTGCATGAAGAAGATAATTTCTTACCTTAACTTCTGTTCAAATATCTGTGGTTAAGTGATATGGTAATTTGCACCTGTAATCCCAGTAACTCAGGAAACTGAGACAGGAGGATTTCAAATTCAAGGCCAGTCTCAGCAATTTAGCAAGGCCCTCAGTGACTTAGTAAGAACTTATCTCAAAATAAAAGGCTGATAGCTGGCACACACCTGTAATCCCAGCACTTGGAAAGCTGAGGCAGGAGCATCTCAAGTTCAAAGCCAGTCTCAGCAATGGCGAGGCACTTAGCAACTCAATGAGACCCTGTCTCTAATAAAATACAAAAAAGGGCTGGGGATGTGGCCCAGTGGTCAAGTGCCCCTGAGTTCAATCCCCGGTACCAAAAAATAAAATAAAAGGCTGGGAATGTAGTTCAGTGGTAAAGCACTCCTGCATTCAATCTCTGCTATACTTAAAAAATAAAAAGCTATCTGTGGTTGGCTTAAAACTGTGTATCTAAAAACAATGCTTTTCCTTTCCTATCTACAAATAAGAATATATACATATATAGAATTTCAATAACTTTTCATGAAACAGTACATAATACAAAGTGTAATCATTCATCTTTCCATATAAAAATACTTTACTAACAAATTTGCCTTATTTGTGATATTATTCATATGTTTTATTCAATTTAAATAAATAAATTCTGATGAGTAATTATTCCATTCTTTTTTTTTTTTTTTTTTTTTTTTTTTTTTTTTTTTTTTTTTTGGTACCAGGGATTGAACTCAGGGGCACTCGACCACTGGGCCACATCCCCAGCCCTTTTTTTGTATTTTATTTAGAGACAGGGTCTCACTGAGTTGCTAAGTGCCTCGCCATTGCTGAGGCTGGCTTTGAACTCGTGATCCTCCTGCCTCAGCCTCCCAAAGTGCTGGGATTACAGGCGTGCGCCACCGCGCCCGGCAATTATTCCATTCTTATAAGTCTACTTTCTCATGGGGAAACACATGAAAGTGTTAGGTTCTTAAAAATATCAATCAGGCAATTGTTGTATTGATGAAAATAATTATTTCTTGCCTATCCTGGAAGAAAATCATTTTCAGAGCATCAATAGACTATCTAAATGTCATTATTAACTTTTGCCTACTTTACTGGAAAAATAAGTACAATTTCATTTAGAGTTTAAAGCATTTCTTAAATTTTTTGTCCTCTCTTTATAGGAAAATCCATTGCAGTCATTAGTTTCTTTATGTCCTATTTAATTTGTAGAGAAAATAAATATATCATTTCATTCAAAGTTTGAACAATTTTCTAGTAATAAGAAACAATACACAAGTTGAAGATAAACTTTACCATTGTAGTTAGGCCTTGTCAGTCTGTCAGGTTTTTCTTAAGTGGAATATAATTTATTCTCCAAATGAGCAGAGAGTTAAAATTGGTAGAACTAATTATTAATGTTTTTCATTCAACTGTAATTATAGATGAATTTTATTTACTTTGATATTTTAGAAAATATAAACAGTATCCATCCCTGTAGAAAATAAAACAATGCTTTATTTTAATAATTCAACAGAAATATTATAATAATAAAAACTATTGTTTTTTGGTTTATTTGTTTAAGTTTTTTTGTAGTGCTAAGGATCTCATGCATACTAAGCAAACACTCTACCACTGAGCTACATCCCATCCCAAAAGTGTTGTAGTTCTAGTCTAGGTAAAAGCGAAAGTAGTGAATAAAATTTTGCTTAAAAAGAAAAACAATATTAGATATTATAAATGCTTAGTTTGAACTATATAAATGTAACTATCAAGTCATTTACAATGTTAAGAATTTTCTACTGAGGCTGGGGTTGTGGCTCAGCGGTAGAGCGCTCGCCTAGCACGTGCGCGGCCCGGGTTCGATCCTCAGCACCACGTAAAAATAAAGGCATTGTGTACAACTAAAACAAATAAATAAATATTTTAAAAAAAGAATTTTCTACTAACCAGGTTTTATTTTGAAGTATTATAAAAGTGCTAAGTAACTATCCATCTATATAAGAGTCACATGTAATAATTTTTTACCGTATTAATGATAGATTTGCATGAAATTTCAAAGCACTCACTTACTTTCCAGAGCTAACTATTTCTTTTCCTATTGCAGCCTTTTGGAGTGAATCAGCCTGGACCATATATCATGTATACAGCTGTAGATGCAAATGGGTATCTGAAAAATGGTTCAGGTAAGGCCAGATAAAATGGTCATAATGTACAGAAGCACCTTCATTCAATATATTGGCAAAGTAAACTGATGACAAAAATTGTTTTCATACCCCCTAATAAATATTTTTATTAGACTTAGTCTTTAGACTTATACCAACAAATTATAAAAAGATCCTCAAGGCAAAATATTAACATTTAATTCTTCATTTATCACCATTGTGAGGGACCCAAATCCTTTCTTTCTTTTTTTTTTTTTTTTTCCAGTTGAACTAAGAGAGAAATTTGGAGAACTAATACTTGAGTTACTTTAAAGAGTGAAATGGTAAATTATTTAAATTAAGCTCATTTTAGAAGAAGTAAAAATTAGGAATCCAATTAATACTATAATCTAAATTAATCCTAGATTTTAATATGTGAAATAGAAGCTGGAAAATATTGAGATGTTTTATTGAGTTGTGAATAAAAGAAAAAAATCTAGTTATACATTCAAATAAATAACAAAAGGAAATGCAATTAAGTCAAAGGAAATAAGACTGAGCAAAGAGTGTGCATTTGATATAAGATTAGATCCAAATTACAATAAATACCTGGTAATCATTTCCATTATCTAAATAAGAAAAGGGATCCTAATGTATTAATATGCTTCTTAGTGTCTCCAAGTCTCACCTGTGAAGAAATATAAGCAGACCTACTATCATTCCTACTTTTTTGGATTTAAAAAAAAAGAGAGAGAGAGAGAGCTCATGATATGATGATATGGGATTCTCATGTTATATGATAGTCATATATCATAATGAATATACATTTTAGCTAATTATACACAGTTAAGATTCAGTCATGATTGCCATTTCAGCATAAAACGTTTCATAAAACAAAAACTACTTTGAAAATTCAAGGAAAGATTGACAATTATAGTCAAATACTTTAATATACCACTGTCTGTCCAAAAATTGAAAATAATTAAGGATGTAGATGACTTGAACAAATTAGTTTTAATTCATATACATATTATACTTTCTACAAAAAAAGGCTCTAGGAATAGCTAGTTTTATCTTCTATTTCACTGCTAGGTAAAATGTTCTAGAATACAGAAAAATAAAATGAAGCTAGCTGTTCATTTCATTTCACAAACCTAGTAATGGTGAGGCACTTAGCAAACTCAGTGAGACCCTGTCTCTAATAAAATACAAAAAAGGGCTGGGGATGTGGCCCAGTGGTCAAGTGCCCCTGAGTTCAATCCCTGGTACCAAACAACAAATATTGTTGGAGAGTTACATTACAGAAGACTCATTACTTCTGCAAATAAACCAAAGTTCTTACGGAAAAAAAACATAAAACTACATTTATTATGAACATTTTAGAAGCTAAACTCTGGTTTTGAATGTAGGACTTTGTGCCCTACTCTTATGAATTAGTCAAAGATCTGCAACAGGGACCTAAATTCACTAAACAATATTTTGTTAAGAACTTAGTGGATTAGTTCATATTAGCAAATTTTGGTGGACAAATGGGTTGTTAGTCACTTATGAATAATAACATTATGAGACCAAGAATTGTTTCTATTCCTCTTAAATTACTTACTTGACCCTGCTATTTAGATCTAGAGGAAAAATGAGGATCATTGAAACAGTGAGTTTTTTTTGAAAAGATTAACAAAATTGACAAACTTTTAGCTAAACTAACCAGAAGAAAGAAGATCCAAATAAATAAAATGAGCGATGAAAATAGAAACATTAAAATATTTCCACATTTATGTTCATTAGGTCTATAGTTTTCTTTGTGTCTTTTAAAAGCAGGATAACTTTGGCTGCAGTTGTGGCTCAGAGGTAGAATGCTTGCCTAGCATGTGTGAGGCACTGGGTTTGATCCTCAGCACCACATAAAAATTAAAATATTTTTTTAAATGATGTAGCATTTTTTTTTAAAAAAAGTGTATAGCAACTCATAAATTGTGCCTATTCACCATAACACCCATAGCTCCTCACATGTCCATTCATAAAGACCTAAATCTCATCTGTCTAACTCATCTATCTCCAAATGGCTCACTGTAGTATTTACCAGTTTATCCCCAGTAATATCAGAGATTAGCTACCAGAATGTTGAGATCTCTAGAAATTTAGTTATAGAAATTAATCTTTCTACCCGGGGCAATCCCAGTGGTTCAGGCAGGAGGCTGAGGCAGAAGGATGGAGAGTTGAATGCCAGCCTCAGAACTTAGCAAGACCCTGTCTCTCAATAAAATATGAAAAAGGGTTGAGGATGTGGCCCAGTGGCAAAGTGCCCCGGGTTTAATCCCTGGTACAAAAGAAAAGAAAGAAATTAATCTTTCTAAAGCACAGCTGTTTATATTCCTAAGTGTCTTTCTGCTTCCTGAGAATCAAGAACTTCCATAGTTGACCATTTAATTTTTTATCACCCTTATCTATTTCTATCCCCTTTATACACTCTGCACATATTCAGCTTGACTTCCAGTATATCTAGCTTTTCCACCTTGGTTTTCCACGCCATTTTCAAT
Source organism: Tamias sibiricus (assembly GCA_025594165.1). Classification (NCBI taxonomy): domain Eukaryota; kingdom Metazoa; phylum Chordata; class Mammalia; order Rodentia; family Sciuridae; genus Tamias; species Tamias sibiricus. Next base: position 38,043,591 of record CM046672.1, read on the forward strand.
CTCTACCTCTTCCCCTATCTCTATAATTTGAGCATTTCTACATCTTACAAAAACAGCACCGTTCCATCAATCCTTCATTTACCTCATCCTCCAAACTAGAAATAAATTCTTCCCACCAAGGGCCAATAGAACTGTATCTTGTGCTTCTATTTTATCTAAGTTGGCCTGGAGACTCTTTGAGAACTGGTTCTATGTCTTATTTTTTCTTTATGTTTTACCCATTCTATGACACCCAAGTGTTTGTTAAACAAATGCTTGCATAAAATTAGTACAAAGGCTTCCATATTTTAAAAATAAAATTTAAGGCTAAAAACTTGAATAGAGTGCTTAACTAAAACATATCATAGTTATGGTTCATTTCTGGTTGTAAGAAGATTACTTAATCTAAGTAATGGAAATTGTTCATAAAAACTAAGTGCAAACCAATAGATTTGTAATCATAAAGCACCTACATGTGCTAGGAGCTATTTCAGATACTAGATATTATCTCATTAAATTTAACAGTATTTCTGCATGGTAGCTCCTATTATCATCATTCTACAGCTGAGGAAACTGAGTCTCTGAAAGCTCAAATTACTGATCTTAAGCTTTCAGAGCCTCAGGTTTTTCAGTTGTAGAATATCTTTTAAACTCAGGACTATGTAAGAACAAAAATTGTACATTTTAAAACTACATCATCATTTGTAAGTGTCGTCTTGCAAAAGGCTTGGGGCATCTTAAAGGAAGAAATTATTCCTAATAATCTTTATTTCATTTCTTTTTTTAAGCCATGGTAACTATGTAAAGTGAAATGATGACTACAATTTAACAAACACAAACTGTTGTCTTATGATGTTTCTGTTTCTTTTTTATTGCCTTAGGCTTTATGATTTCTTTACTTCATGATCTTTTTATTTCATAATGATTTCAGAAAAACCATTTAGGTAATGGTTACATTCCATATCTTTCTGGGGAGTTGCTGATCCTACTTAAGTAGATGAATGATTGAGACTATAGTCTACTAACCCAGTGATTTTAACACACAGCTTGATGTTTATTCCTGAGAGGTATTTTTCATGACCTAGGACTTAGGAGCTGCTTCTAAGTAATAATAATAACTAACATTCATTAGTAATTTTGTACCAGTTAGTATGGTGCTAAGTACTTCACATGATGTTCTCATTTAAAAGTATTAGCTGTGAGACTTCCTGTCAGGAAATCTAATGATGGATAAGGAAAAGGAAAAAAATTCCCCAGTATAGTAAGTCCAAATTATTATCCTGATATTCTGCTCTTGCACTGGTTTAAGAAAGATAGGTTTCCATTTTTCTAACACATTCTGAAGAAGGAAACAGATTCTCTTTAAGACATTTTCTGATAGTTATAAAATTCAAGACCAGAAAAGTTACATTTTCAACTATTCAACTGTAATTAAACTCAGTCATTTTAATCAAAGAACCTGGTCATATTTATAGATAAAATATATGAACAGATTGTATCACTGTGACTGCTTTACTTTAGTATGTAAGCCTTCTGCATACAAACAGATCTGCTTTGTAAAGCTTTTCAGTAATACATAGTATTGACAGTTTGATTGAATAAACAGAAATAATAATTTATTTATATTCACAAGTTAGAAAATGCAGTACTAACTTATAGGCTGAATACTAGGAACTACACAGTGCTCTCTGGCAAATATGAGGTTATTGACATTCTTTTATGTTAAACTAGATAATAGAAGCACTTATTCTGTAATCAATAAATATTTTATTACTTTTTTAGTGATATCTGAATAATAGATGAGATGGGAGTAGGTGTTCATTATTAAGAGGTAAATTATCTCTTTCACCTAGGAAGATACCATTTAATACACTCAAATAGTTTAGAAATGGAGACAGTAGTGGTCTAAAAAACTTCTTACCATTAAAACAGAATTGTTCCACAACATTGGCAAACTCAGACCTCAATTTTACATTATAGAACTAAATTTCAGGGGGAAAAAATCATACAGATTAAACTTTAAGCCCTTCCCTTAAAATATCTGCCATTCCTTCACCCCCTTAAAATATCTGCCATTCCTTCATATACAAATCACTTTTTTTTTTTTTTTTTTTTGGTGTTACTGGGATTTGAACCCAGAGGTGCTCTACCACTGCATTACATCCTCAGCCCTTAATTTTTATTTTGAGACAGGGTCTCACTAAGTTGGAGAGACTGGCTTTGAATTTATAATCCTCCTGCCTCAGCCTATCCCAAGTAGTTGGGATTATAAACATGTACCACCACTAAACCCAGCCTTATAGGTATTCTTTAATGTTCTCCTAGTATTAATTATGTTCATAGTCCACCCTATGAAGGAGTAATTATTTTGAAAGGCTACTATAAATGTTGACTATTCAAAAATAAACAAGACAGCACTTTGGGAGGCTGAGGCAGGAGGATCGCGAGTTCAAAGCCAGCCTCAGCAATGGCGAGGCACTTAGCAACTCAGTGAGACCCTGTCTCTAAATAAAATACTAAAAAGGTCTGGGGATGTGACCCAGTGGTCAAGTGCCCCTGAGTTCAATCCCCGATACCACAAAAAAATAAATAAATAATTAAATAAACAAGAAAAGCCACTTAGATAAAGGTGTTGCCTCAAGAAGAAATCTTAAAACATATGGGGTACTCAACAACAAAATATTTTAATGGGCATAAGTCTTGAATAGACATTTCTCGAAGGAAGAAATTCAAATGGCCAGTAAACACATGAAAAGACACTCAACATCATTAATCATTAGGAAAATGCAAAGAGTCTACCCAAAAGAATTGACTACTATAAATAAAAAGAAGAAAGAAAATAACACAAGGATGAAGAAAATAACTGTACAGCTACTGTGGAAAACAATATGGTGGTTCCCTGTTTTAAAAACATCTGCAACTATGCCTCAATTATTAAGCTGTTCAAAGGGCTGACCCAGTTCTTTGTCAAGCTATCAAAAAATAAGAGAAAATGGGCCCCAGACCATATGGATATGCCTCTCATCTTCCCCCTTGAAACATAAGTTCCTCAACTTTCAGATCTTTGCCTAGTTCAGTTTCTGTTTGCACTGCCATAAAATACCTAGCAAATAAAATTACCCTTGAGATAAGTAGATAGAAAGATGAGAAGGAAATCCAAATATCCACAGAAAGGGACAGGAAAATAACTCAGTGGTAGAGTGCTTGCCGAACACACACAGGCCTTGGGTTCAATCCCGGGCAGTGCAAAAAAGCACTGAATATTCATGAATTTATAAAGTTTTATTGTTGGGACTTATAACCTATATGAGAATTTTTCAAGTCAGCACTATTGATATTTTGAGCTAAATTTTTGTTGTGGGGTTATTTTATTTACTGTTTGGATTCTTAGCAGCCTCCCTGGCCTCTAACCACTAGCGTCCAATAGCACTCTCCAGTTTTGACAACCAAAAATGTCTACAGATATTATCAGATGTCTCTTGAGAGTATAAATCACCTTTGATTAAGAACTGGTCTAGAGACAATTCTTACTCACATTCTTCCAACACTAGACAATATGTTTGTGAATAAGGATTAAGAAAAAAATGGGGAGAAACTTAATATTCTGCATAATCAATTTAGAGGAGGAAGAAAGAATTATTTTTATTTATCAGAGTTTTCTATGCTGTATTATTATTTTAATATTCTAATAAAGTTATTAGTTTCCGGCCTTTTGAAGAGATCTTCAGTGAGAGAGGTTATCTAACAGCAGGAAATAATCAGGATTCAGGATTAGAGCAGCCTGGGAAAGCTATGTCCTTTAACAGACTTCATCCTAGGAACAAATAGAGATATTCTACACTGATTCCAATCATATCATCAATGTACAACAATCAGTTTAATCAGTCAGGACCATAGTTGTGTATTAATTTTTCAAAAACTTGGTCTCTCTAGTTGGATCCAAAGAACATGTGAATAACCACCTTTCTAGTAAGAGATAGCTACCTAGTATCTGTTACTCCAGCCCAAAATCCAATGATTGATTCTTGTTTGTTTGTTTGTTTGTTTGTTACCAGTGATTGAACTCAGGGGCACTCGACCACTAGGCCACATCCCCAGCCTTTTTTTGTATTTTATTAGAGACAGTGTCTCACTGAGTTGCTAAGTGCCTCACCATTGCTAAGGCTGGCTTTGAACTTGCAATCCTCCTGCCTCAGCCTCCCAAGTGCTGGGATTACAGGCATGGGCCACTGTGCCCAGCAATGATTGATTCTTTTCAGATGTAATTCACATACCATAAACTTCACCATTTAACATGTAAGATTCAGTGGGTTTTGGTCTTTGTACAAAGTTTTGCAGACATGACACTTCCTAAGTGTCATGATAATTTCAGAACATTTTCATCAAACCCAAAATAAAACCCTATACCCATAGTATTATGCCTCATTACCCTTTCCCTCCAGCCCCTAGCAACCATCAGCTTTTTCTATGGATCTACTCTGAAAAATGCATATAAATGGGATCATACCATAAAAATGGCCTTTTGTGTCAAGCTTCTTTCATTTTGCATAATGTTTTCAAAGTTCCTCCTCAGATTTATTTTTTTAATTAACACATAAAAATTGTCCATACTTATATTCAAATTAAGATAATCATATTTATTCAAACTTCATTTCTTCTGAAAACATTCAATATCTCAGATTTCTGCTTGATTACCTCCTATCTTCATAACCTCCACATTAGTCCATGAAAAAAAATCTGGTTGATCCCACCTTCATAACATATCCCCTAAACTGTCAATTTCCTTCCATCACTGCTATAACCTGCTAGTACTTGCTACCATCTTCTTGTGCCTAAAATGTTTCCCATAATTTTGCCTGTCTTCCCATCATTCACAACTGATCTTACATGTTTTCTTCCTAAAGAGGCCTTCTCTGACCAACCAAAAGTAGGCCTTGAGCCACTCTACATCACATCAACCTGTTTTTATTTGTATTATTCATTTATTCAACAAATATCTATTCAGTATTATGCTAGTATTACTCTACATGCTGGGGTTATAGAAGGGAACAAAGCAAAGATCCTTCTCAAATGAACTTAAAAAATATAAGTGGTAAGTACTTGGGGAATAGTGAGGGTGGGATGTATTGTAGTTTTTTTAAAAGGTGATCAGAGAAGTGCTTGGTGAGGTGACATTTGAATAAAGATATTAAGGAAGTGAACCATTGAGATACCAGAAGGATGGGTGTGTCCCAGGGAGAGGGAGCCAAAAGTAAAATGGCTCTGAGATGGGAGTGTTGTTGGTGAAATCATGACATTAAGGAGTTCTATATAACAGATGCAGAGTGAGCATGAGAGTAGAAATAGATGTTTTAAGATAACAGAGATTCAGAACGTGCCAGTCCCCAGGGGTAATAGCAGTTATCTTATTACCTTATATTTTCTTTATCCTAACCCTCCCACCCCTTCCACAAAACTTGCATGACTTGAGAGCAATACCTGGCTTGTTCAACAGTGTATTCAGCCAAGAATTTTGCATGGCACAGATTGATCATTCAATAAATGCTTATTAGGTGAATGTATTAATGTATTTGTTGAAGTAATAACTATGTCCCAAATGTCATGTATGCTTTTAATATGCAAAATGTCTATAATCATTTCACCATTTTACAAATGAGATAACTGTACTTTGGAGAGGTTAAATAACTTGCCTGATATAGAGTACAAGAGATTAGAAAAGCCAAAACTTGAAATCAGGAGGACATACTCAGAAACCTTAACTATGCTTTATAAAACGCTTCTTAGATCATATTATTATTTATAATAATAGGTAGTTAAGACTAGAGACCCTGCTGGACCTGGTGACACATGCCTGTAATCCCAGGGGCTTGGAAGGCACAGGTAGGAGGATCACAAGTTCAATGTCAGCCTCAGCAATTTAGCAAGACCCTAAGCAACTTAGCAAAACCTTGTCTCAAAATAAAAAATAAGGACTGAGGTTGTGGCTCAGTGGTTGAGTGTTTGCCTAGCACGTGTGAGGCACTGGGTTCAATTCTCAGCACCACATAAAGATGAATGTATAAAATAAAGGTATTGTGTCCATCTACAACTAAAAAGAAAAAAAATTTTAATAAATAATATAAAGGGCTAGTGATGTGACTCAGTGGTTTATTGCCCCTGGGTTCTATCACTATTTAAAAAAAAAAAAAAAGACTGGAGACCCTGGAACCAAACTGGGTACTTCCACTTGGTTCTACTCCTTAAAAGTTCTACCACCTCCCAATAGCACTATAGGCTAATGACCAAGCCTTTAACACATAGGCTTTTTGGTGACACTTCCAAACAATAGCAAGAATTTAGCTTCATTCTTTTGCATGTGAATATCATATTTTCTCTTCACCAGTTATTGAAGAGGCTGTCCTTTCTCCAGTTTGTTTTTGGTGCCTCTGCCAGAAATCAGTTGACTGTATGTACATGGATTAATTTCTGAGTTCTCTATTCTATTTCATTGGTCTATGTGCTGATTTTTATGCCAGTACCATGTTGTTTGGTTGCTATAGTTTTGTAATATGTTTTTTAAAATATATTTTTTTAGTTGTGGAGAGGCACAATAACTTTATTTATTTTTATGTGGTGCTGAGGATAGAACCCAGTGCCTCACACATCCTAGGCAAGCACTCTACCACTGAGCTACAACCCCAACCCTGTAATATGTTTTGAAGTCAGGTATTATAATGCCTCCAGCTTTGTTATTTTTGCTCAGGATTGCTTTGGTATCTCAGGAACTTTTGTGGTTCCCTACAAACTTTAGGAGTTTTTATATTTCTGTGAAAACTCTCATTGGTATTTTGATAGGGAATGTATTTCAATATTCATCTGTATATTGCTTTGTGTGTTATGGACATCAATCTATGAACATGATATATCTTTCCTTTTTTGTGTGACCTCTTTAATTTTTTTAATCAGACATTTTAGTTTTTATGGTAGAGTTCTTTTAGCTACTTGATTAAATTTATTCCTAGCCTTGTTTGTTTGATTGCTTTGATTTAGTAGCTGTTGTAAATGGAATTGCTTTCTTGATTTCTTCCTCAGCCAGGTCATTGTTGGTATATAAGAACACAGCTGGTTTTTATGTATTGATCTTGTAACCTGAAATTTTACTAAATTCATTTATCACTTCTATGGTGTTTAGATGGAGACTTTGTCTTGTTTCTTTTTGGTTTGGTTTTGCAGTGCTGGAGATTAAACCCAGAGCCTAATATGTGCTAGGCACATGTTCTACCACTGAGCTACATAACCATCCCAGGTTTTTTTATATATAAAATCATGTCTGCAGAAAGGGATAGTATAGCTGGGTGTGGTGGCGCATGCCTGTAACCCCAGTACCAAAAAAAGGGGGGGGGGATAGTATGACTTTCTCATTTCCAATTCAGATGCCTTTTATTTTTTTCCATTATTGCTCTGGATAAAACTTCCAGTACTTTGTTGAGTAAAAGTGATAAAAATGGGTATCCTTGAATTGTTCTAGATCTAAAAGGAAACACTTGTGTCTATTTCCTGTTCACTATATTAGTTGTGGCTTTGCCAAATAAGGACTTAAATGTATTATTTATTCCTTTTACATCTAATTTGTTGTGTATTTTTATCATGAAGGGACATGATTTTTATCAAATGCTTTTTCTTTATCTTACTGAGATGATCAATAAGTTTTGTCCTTTTTCTGTCAAAATATTTAATATATCACAGTTATTGATTTGTGTATGTTGCACCATCCTTCTATTCCTAGGATAAGTCCCTCTTGGTCATGGTGTATAATCTTTTTGATGTGCTGTTATATTCAGTTTGCTAGTACTTTGTTAAGAATTTTTACATTTATGTTCAACAGAATATACTGGTATGTTATTTTCTATTTTTTGTTGTATCTTTGTCTGGTTTTCATATCAAAGAAATGCTGGTCTCATAGAATAAGGAAGAATTTCCTACCTTTCCAATTTTTGGAATGGTTTGAGAAAAGTTGGTGTTTAAACTGTTTTCAACTTCTTTACAAGTTTAGTAGAGCCGGGGGCGCTGGTACATCCTGTCATCCCAGCAGTTCAGGAGGCTGAGGCAGGAAGATCATTAGTTCAAAGCCAGACTCAGCAACAGTGAGGCACTAAGCAACTCAGTGAGACCCTATCTCTAAATTAAATACAAAATAGGGCTGGGGATGTGGCTCTGTGATACAGTGCCCCTGAGTACTATCCCCAGTACCCCCCCCAAAAAAAAAAATATATATATATATGTATATATATATTAGTAGAGGGCTGGGGTTGTGGCTCAGTGGTAGTGTGCTTGCCTGGCATGTATAAGGCACTGGGTTCAATTATCAGCACTACGTCAATAAATAAATAAGTAAATAAATAAATAAAGTAAGTCCTTTGACAACCAAAAAACAAAAAGGTTAGTAGAATTTAGCAATGAAGCCATCCAGTTCTGGGCTTTTCTTTGTTGGAAGATTTTTTTATTACCAATTCAATTTCATTGCTCAGCATTGGTCATTTTAGGTTTTCTACTTCTTCATGAGTTTAATCTTGGACAGGTTGTATGTATACGGGAACTTATACGTTTCTTGTTCCAAATGATCTTTTGTATTACTGCAACATCAGATATAATGAATCCTTCTAAATCTCTACTTTATTTGTGTCTTTATCTAGTCAGTCAGTCCTCAAACATTGGCTGATTATCTTTTCAGAGAAACCAACTTTGTTTCTTTGGTCTTTGGTAATATTTTTAGTCTTAGTTCTTTGAGTTAGATTGTAAGGCTAATGACTTGAAATATTTCTACTTCTTGATATGTTTATTACTATAAACTTCCCTCTTAATCCTGATTTTGCTATATCAAATAGGTTTGATTATGTTGTGCTTCCATTTTCATTTAAGAAATGTTTTGCTTTTTCATTTCTTCATTGATCATTCTGCAGCATTTTAAATTTCTATGTACTTGTGCAATTTCCATTGTCGTCGTATTATTTTGATTTTTGAGACTAGTTTTGTGACCTAAAAGACAGTCTATCCTGGAGAATATTCCATGTGGTAATGAGAAGAATGTATATTCTATAGCTATTGGATGAAATGTCCTGTAAATATCAATGTCCATAATATAGTTTAACTCTGATGTTTCTTTGTTGATTTTCTGTCTATATGAACTGTTGATTTAAACTGGGCTGTCAGATTCTCTAATATTAGAGTCTTTCTCTCTTCCTTTGGATCTGTTAATATTTGTGTTACATATTTTAGTGGCTTGGTGTTGGGTGGATATATATTTATAATTGTTATATGTACTTTTGCTAAATTGTTGTATTGTGATATAATGACCACCTTCTTTGTCTCTTAGTTTGTTTTACTTTGCATGAGTATAGCTACTTCTGCTCACTTTTGGCTTCAATTTATGAGAAATGATGTTTTTCCATCCCTTCACTTTTGGTCTTTGTGACTTTACTGGGGAGTTGAGAGTACGTTGGGTTAAGTTTGGTTTTGTAATTTTATTTTTAATGCATTTAGCTAGTCTGTAGCTTGCCTTTTTTTTTTTTTTTTTTTTTTTTTTCCCCTCTACTGGGTTCAAACGGTTCTTGTGCCAGCATATCTGGCTTCTATCTTTTAATTGAGGAATTCAATCCATTTACATAATTCAATGATATTATTGATAGATAACAACCTGCTCCTGTTTTCTTGTTGTTTTGTATACTTTTGTTCCTCTCCTCTGCTCTTACTCTGAATCTTTGTGATTGGTGGTTTCTATAGTGATAAAGACAAGTAAAACAGATTAAGGAATCCTACACCTAGAAGCAAAATGATAACTGCCACCATGAAAATATGTGAAAGAAGAATTCTTCTTTATGTATCTACTCTATCACCGAGCTTTATACTTTCACATATTTTCATGGTGGCAGTTATCATTTTGCTTCTAGGTGTAGGATTCCTTAATCTGTTTTACTTGTCTGTGAAAGACCTTATTTGTTCTAAATTTCTGAAGGATAACTACTGGGTATAATATTCTTGGCAGGCAGTATTTTTTTTTTCCCCCAGCACTCTAAATGTTATGAAGTTCCCATTCTGTCCTGTCCTGCAAAGTTTCTGCTGAATAATCTTTGTTCTAATCAAAATTCACTTGTTAGTAACTTGACATTTTTCTTGTACTGCACCTTTTTGGGGGGTAAGGAGCAATGCTAAGGAGGCACTTTACCACTGAGTTCTACTCCAGTCTTCTTGTTGGTTTGATGGGATTGATTGATTGATTGATTGATTGCCTTGGGAATAAACCCAGATGCATTTAACCACTGAGCCACATTCCCCAGTCCTTTTTTTTTTTTTTTTTTTTTAAAGACAGGGTCTTGCCTCAGCCTTCTGATTTGCTGGGATTACAGGCATGCACCACCATGCCTGGCTTCTTGCATCTTTTAGAAGTGTCCTTTACTTTTACTACCTTGACTATTAATGTGCCTGGAATGAACATCTTTGAATCTAATTGAAGTTCTTTGACCTTCATGGAAGGACTTGGGAAATTTTCAACTACTATTTCATTAAACAGGCTTTCTGTGCCTTTTTCTGTGTCCTTTCTTATTCTCATAATGGGATTATTTGTTCATTTAATGGTGTGCCATGAGTTCAACAGTCTTCCTTCACTTTTTTTCATTCTTTTTACTTTATTTTCCCAACTGGATCAGTTCAAAAGACCTGTCTTAAAAGTTCAGAATTTTTTCATTTTGATTGATCTAGTCTTATGGTTGTCAATTGTAATTTTTGGTTCTTTTTCTGATACCTGCCTCTCTGTCGAATTTCTTACTCATATAATGAATTGATTTCCAGATTTCACTGAGGTGTTTCTCTATATTCTCTTTTATCTCTCTGAGCTTCATTAAGACCATTGTTTTGAATTGCTTTTTAGGCATTTTGTAAATTTCCTTTTCTTTGTGGTTTTCTCTTGGGGTATATCGAGTTTCCTTGCTTTTTCATGTTTCTTATGCCCCTATACTGATAGCTGTGCATCCAGTTTAACAGTTACCTTTTCGAATTTTACAAAGTTGTTCATTTTGTTTGAGGGTAGATCCTAAGAAAACACATCTAAGCTTTAATTCTGGATGAATTCAGTAGTGTGATCTTGGCAGTTTCTTCAGCTGTATTCCTCAACAGGTCAGGCAGGGGTGGGAGGATATTTTTGTGGGCATCCAGCAATTCATCAATTATATTTCATGTCCTCCTACACCAGCACTGGTTCCAATGGCAGTTTTAGAACATGAGTATCTGCTATGGCAAATTATGACAGTCTGTGCTCTCTGTCTCTACAGTTTGGAGAGCAGCAGTTTGCCCCGTATCCTCACTTTAGCACAGATCTAAGAGTTATTGGTTTTTCAGTTTACTCAGCTTTTTACTTATTGTTTCAACAGATTGGTGTCTTCCTGATCCCTTATATGTGGAACCAGAAACTGAAAGTCCCATCCCTTTATTTTTACTCTGCTTGTATCATTATATTTGAAGTAATTTTCATGTGGATAGCTTATAGCTGAGTTATATTTTTAATCTACTCTACCATTCTCTTTTAAGTGTATTTGGATCACTTATGCTGAATGTAATAAGTTACTGAAATATAATGGCATAAGTTTACCTTTTAGTTTTTGCTGTTTTTTTTATTTTGTTTTTTTCCCCATCTTACAACTTACTTACCATTTTGAACTATCTTTAGTGTTTTAGCATTTCTTTGTTAAGCTTTTATAGTGATTGTTCCTGGTCTAACAGAGTACTGCATCATCAGTTTACCAGTCTGAGTGATATGAAAATCTTACCTTGGTAATATTTCTTTAACCATACACATATAAAAAATATAATTGTCATATGCTTCCTCTATACACATTTAGAATCATTATCAGACAGTTATAGTTTTTACTTCAACAAAACATATAATTACTTCAGTTAAACATAACTTGGAAAATTCAAGAATTAGAAAGCCTATTGTATTTATATACATTGTTACTTATAGCCTCTTTCCTTATGTTTTCTTTTTGTAATGTTTCCTTTTATTGTTTCTCCTCATTACTTCCAGATAGGAGAGGCAGGCAAAAGGCTGCCCATGTGGTCTCCACTACCACCACAGTGGAAGGGGAGGATCATAAATGGTTATGAAGGTGAAAGTCACAGCTCCCTATTTGGCATTTACTGCATTTGCTAGCATCAGCAGAGGTGATGTCATGGTTTTTTCTGACATGTGATATTTGGCTTTAGTAGATGAGTTGTTACCTGAAAATTTTCTGTCTTGCTAAGATGCTCCTTTCCTGGTCCTTTTGCTGAAGATAACAGGATTTTGTGACAGTTTTTATATATACCTACTGGCATTTCTGGAGTTGCTGGCTTCTTCAGATCAAATTATGAGACATACAATGCCAAAGGGAAACCCGGAAAACTCTACACCATTTCATTGCTTAAGTACCAAGATCACTTGCTGATCTACCTTCTCTCCAGCTAGTCTCCAGGGCTTTTAGTTATACTTAAGCAGGAGGAATAGGGAAAAATACATCTACTATAGTATGTTTCCAGAAATGGAAGTTCAGCCTGAGTGATTTTGATTCTGAAGAAAATTTTATGGGGAAAACTTTTTGCCTGTAAGTTTTATGCTTCAGAATTTGACCTTTCCAGTCCCTGTTATCACAGTTGAGGCTAAGCTTCTCAGACAAAAAGATTGGCAGACTGTGTGTGCACATGTGTGTATATGTGTTAGGGATGAGGACAGCTTCAAACTTGTGTATTACTAAAACACAGTTTATTCCACAATTTTAGGATGATGCATTTGAATCAATATACAAAAATATCTCATTCCACCATCTTTCCTGCCCCCATGCACCCTCTCTACGCTCCCCCCCCACTTCCCTTTGCCCAATCAAAGTTCCTCCATTTTTCCCATGCCTCCCCACTCCCTGATATGGATCAGCATGCACATATGGTGTGATACTACATTGTGTACAACCATAGAAATGTAAAGTTGTGCTGCAATTGTATACAATGAATCAAAATGCATTCTGCTGTCATATATACCTAATTAAAATAAATAAATTTTAAACAATATTCAAATATCTTTTTAAAAAGTCTTTTTAAAAAACCTTATCTTCATAACAGCAGCTTTGATTTCTGTAACATTCTTCCACATAAAAAATCCAAAATAAAAATAAGTGCCCTATGTAGTAAAACTTAATTTATGCAGCTCTACCAAAAAAAATTATGTAGTCACTCGTTTGTGTGAAAAAATGATCACTGTAATATACATGAATGATATATATCATGGAGCCAAAAATGTAGTCAGGTTGTAGAGTACTCACAATTCATTCTGAAATCCACTGATTGTATGGTGGGATGTGGGTTAGCACTGCATTCAACTCATTTTATTATGAACAGTAATTTAAAATGTGAATAATTTATTTTCTGAGGAAAATATTTTAACATAGCTATTCCCTTTGACTGCTAATATAGATTAATATAAGCATAGTATCATTGTTCAGCTATTTACCTAGGATGAAAAACAAGGATATCTATATGCATATTTCTATCCATTTATTTTCATGATTGACCCCTAATTAAATGAGAAAAAAGTGGTATAGTAAATTCTTAACAATAGAAGTAATCATTTTACCAATTAAAATGGAAAAGTGGAATGTCTACATGAAAAACTCCTACAATAAAATATGTACTATTTTGTTGTTAGGCATGTATCAGGCATAAATAGTATACCATTACCCTATTTATAGGAACTAGATGTTTCTTATTAACCATAGTGGCTTTTTATTTTTAAGATCAAACAAAACTTCTTTAAGGCACATTACTAATATGTAAATTGCTACTGTTTCTGTTGGTTTTTAGCATAATGGTTGAAGGTTTGATGCTATAGTTTACATTGTAAATCAGAACCACACCATAAAATCTATCAGTCCTATCTATATCTGAAAAAGTATAAAATTATTAAAATCCAACAGTGCATCCTGTGAAAAATGCCACCATTGCCAAGCTGTAAACATTACAGGATCACTTTGAACTTCATTGTTTCAGTGCATATTTTTATTTACTAACTCTACATTCAGAGTATTGTGCCAGACCCCTTAATTAGGATACACAGATAATATTCAGGCCTTCCCTAAAGGTTTTGTGTAGTTACTATTGACATTTGTATAATTTTAGACCATTATCAGAATAGATGATAATATGAATAATTATAAAATAACATATACTGAGCACTCATATAAACTAAACTTAGGGAACTTTATTTGTTCATTTATTTCCTGACTTAGAGCTTCACTGAGGTAGGAACTCCTGGATCCTCACTTCACTCGACCATACTGTTTGGCACTTAATTCATGTTATCTCACATAAATAAACTGTAAGAATCTTCTGATACAAAGATGAATTCAGTTAGAATACTTCTAGTTTTAAGTTAATATATAAAATGAAAAATTCATACTAAGAGCAATATTCTCTTCCTTCTCATAAAGTTTTAATAACTTTAGAAAATATTCTGAAAGTTAGTGTTTGAGTTTCACTGTCAAATATTCGGTATAGCTAGCTGTGATTAAATCCGTAGAGAACAAATATTCTCCCTATTGTAGTGGTTCCCAAACAACATTTTAAAAATTGTTGACATTCATTGTTATTATCTTGTAGGGCTTTTAAAACATTATAAGGAAAATGAGCTGGGGTTGTGGCTCAGTGGTAGAGCGCTTGCCTAGCATGCGTGAGGCCCAGGTTCATCCTCAGCACCGTGTAAAAACAAAAGGCATTGTATACAACTAAAACAAATAAATAAATATTTTTTAAAAAATAAGGAAAATGAACTGGGAATTTAGTAAATTGTGATATATTGTAGCTGTTTTCTCTTTAATTCCATATTATTTTTTTTTTAATTAGAATAATGGTTCTCAGACTTTAGCACACCTCAAATTGCCTAGAAAGTTAATGCAAACACATATTTCTGGGACCCACCACTGAAGTTTCAACTCAGTAGCTCTGGTGTGAGAGATCAGAATTTGCCTTTCTAACAACTTCTGAAAGGTAGTTAGGAAATCCAGTGACCGCATCTTTAGAACTCTTATATAAGGATTTTTTTAACTAAAAATATATACAAAGTAGATATTTAGAAGCCACTGATTTAAATGACCTATAACTAATTCAGCTTCTCCATTTGCCCATAAATCAACTTTTTGTGTTAAGTATGATAGCATTTAAGTATATGAGGTAGTAAATAAACATATTGTTGCTACTAATCACTGTCATCATTTCTTTTGGGGAGGACCCCACCGGGGATTAAACTCAGGGACACTCAACCACTGAGCCACATTCCCAGCCCTATTTTGTATTTTATTTAGAGACAGGGTCTCGCTGAGTTGCTTAGCGCCTCGCGGTTGCTGAGGCTGGCTTTGAACTCAAGATCCTCCTACCTCAGCCTCCTGAGTGGCTGGGATTACAGGCGTGCACCACTGTGCCTAGCTCGCTATTATTTCTTTATATCATTTTGGAAAGAAAGCATTATAGAATACTTATTTCAATATCTGCTATGTATAAATGTACAAATGAACAATTAGCAATGCCCCCACCCCACATCTGAAATATTATTTAAACTTTTCATGTGGTAAATGTGAAACTCTCAAGTAATTTGGTGAGGCAGTCCAATACACTGGTAATTCGAGCTCAATTTACTTATCCTGTAACTATTTCAAGTAAACACATAAAGACAATTTAAAAGTTTTGTAATTGATAGCTGAATAATATTACTATTTTCTTTATAAGATGATTTCATTGGGACAGACCCAATATTTCATGTGTTCTTAGTGTTCAATCTAATAGCAATCTGATTATTCTATCTAACAAAATGTAATCTCTAAAAGCCCTATTAGAAGAAATTATACTACTGAACTTATCATACATTGACTTCCCCTATCTTGACATACAGAATCAATGGAGCAAATATGCTATAGTAAAAAAAGAGAAAATTATTTGTCATGTATTTATTAAAACTGGCCCCTATACTTTCATAAGTTTTACCTCTCTCACCTGCTTCTCAATGTGGAAATCCAAAAAAGATCCCCTCATGTTTCCCCTTCATATGGGACAGTTGCCATTTTGAAACATGCCCAGAGCATAACAAAAGCTTACTCTCCAGGGGAAAAGATTTTACAGGCGGTATGACATTTACCTGGGTCCAGCCTTCTATTCTATTGTTCCAACTAAGGTAGGTGTGGGAGTTACAGGAATACTAAGAAACACTTGTGAAACTCACTAACCAGGAATACAAGCCTACTAAAAGACTACTTTATCATAAGATTATAGAATGCTTTCCATCCCTAACACCTTATTACTATACCACCATACCAACAGTGCTTAGTGTGACAGCAGTGGATTACAGCTGAAAGAGCTGCCAGGGCTGCCTCTACATGAAGCTCTTAATGAAGCCCAAGAAAAAAGGAGGGACAAAAACAAGGACACTAAAGGAATTTGAAGGCTCTGGCACATACACCTACATCAAACATATCCTAAATTGTAGCCAAATTAACATAAAACTTCACACTAAAGGCCTGTTTACCTAATTTCCTTTAATACCAGATCCAATACATCATAAGAAGCTCTGAACTAAAAGTTACAAAGCAAGAAAATATAGTCTGAACAGACAAAGCAAACATCAGAACTAGACTCAGATATTTTGCAGGGTTTGGAATTACGATGTAGAAAATTATGAACAATTGTTAATAAAAACTATGAATAAGATGATAATTAATAATAGAAAAAGTGATTATTTAAGAACAGGTAAGAAACATCAAAAGGGAATGCTAGAAATCAAAAGCACTGTACAGAAATAAATAATGTTTTTGATAGCCTTATCAGTAGACTGGACATGGTCAAGGACATTCCCCCAAACTAAAAGCAAAGACAAAAAAAGAATGGGAAGGGGGAAATAAAACAGAACATCCAAAAGCTGGAATATTTTAAAAGTGTGAAAAATGTGTATAAATTGGAGTATCAGAAAGAAAAAATAATAAAGAAGTATTTGAAATCAAGAGTTTTCCAAAATTAATGACATACCAAACCATGGGTCCAAAAAAGCTCAGAAAACACCAAACAGAATAAATACCAAAATATCTTCACCAAAGTATATCATATTCAAACTGCAAAGAAGCAAAGGCAAAGAAAAAAATTATAAATAAGCCAAAAGAGAAAACATCTTACCTATAGCAAAACAAAGCCATGCAAACAAACAAAACAAAAAAAAAGAAAGTGAAATATTTAAAGCATTTGAGTACTGAAAGAACAAACCACCAACCTGGAGTTCTATATCCAGCAAAATTGTTTTTAAAATGAAGGAAGAACAAAGACTATATCAGACAAAACTGCGGGAATTCACACAGGTAGATCTACTCCCTAAAGAAATGTTAAAAGACTTTCCTCAGGGAGAATTTCTGATAGATCTGAAATTCACATCTAGTTAAGAAAAGAAGAGTGTCAGAAGGAATGAGCAGAGATAAAGCAAGATCTTTCTTTCTTTTTTTTTTTTTTTTTTTTTTTTTTTTTTTGCTTTTTAGTTGATCTGAAAAATAGCAGTTTAAAGTAATAATAATACTAGGTAGTTGTGGCCTATGGATAAGTGCTATGAATAACAATACCATAAGAAATGGAAATGGGAATTGGGCATACTCTTTTATTAAAATTTGCTCTTTCCTGGAAATGATAAATGTTTCTCCTTCCCACCAGCTGTGAGCAGTGGCTTCTTCCAATGAATCAGTAGTGATCTAAAACCTTTAATATATTATGTCTTCAAAGATGAGTGACTTTGCATCACTTTTCCCACGTATATTTACAGAGAAGAAGAGATGAGGTAAGGTAAGGGATAGTCAGCTGACCAAAAGACCCAACAAGAACAATAAAGAGGAGGAAAAGCTCATGATTTCAGAGGTTCAGTGCATGGTCAGCCAACTCCATACCTTTGGCCAGAGCTGAGACAGACCATAATGGCATAAGGACATGGCTGAGGAAAGCTGCTCAGTCCAAGACAGCCAGAAAGCAGAATGAGTTCAGCTCATCAGGGATAGAGTATAAACCCCAAAGAATGCCCCCAGTGACCACCTTCTTCCAGCCACATGCTGCTTGCCTACAGTTACCAATTAATCCACTCAAGTGGATTAGTTTATGGGTCTTATATCTATAATCTTTTCACCTCTGAACTTTCTTGCATCATCTCACATGAGCTTCTGAGAGTTACCACATGTCAAAACCATAACAGGTAGTAAGAATTTTTATTTCATTTTTCCCTTTTGAGAAAGATACTTATAAGAACATATTTATAAAATAAGGATGATCAAGTTATTTTTATAAAAACAAGAAAGTAGAAATTTAAGAGGAATATTGACAAATGAAAAATACAAGAGCACTTACAATCATGTATAATGTGTGTTTTCTGGGTATTGGGGTGCATGTACACAGTAAACTCTAGTGATAGTGGGTTAATCTATAAAATTTATGTTGTTTTGCAATACTGGGGATCCAGCCCAGGGCCTCAGGCATGCTAGGCAAGCACTCACAAAGCTAAACCCCCATCCCTACAGATTTATATTACAAATTATTATTATTCAAAAACTATTGAGCATCTATTAAGTACAAGCTATAATCCTGAGTAGGTTAAAGAAAAATAAGATATATCCGTTATTCTCAAAAGTCTGCAGTATATATTTATAGAGAGAAAACAAGAAAAAAAGATAGCATGAGCCACTAGTAAAGTATTATTAGAAAAAAAATTATTGACTTCACTATACATTGGCTTCTTCTACAATACCTAGTTGTCTATAGAGTGGAATCTTAAGAAAAGAACTAGGATTCCATATCCTACAAGACTTCCTTGATATTTGATACTCTTCATCTTCTTTCCCTGGACAACTGAGCATGATACTTTGCCAGGAACTGTAAATATGGAAAAATATTAAGATAAGATTACTGCCATCAAAAACTTTATAAATTAGGAGCTAAACATTTACATTTTTAAACATCTTCTTAAGCAAATGTCAAATTAGTGATAACAATAATATGTGCAATAGAAACTGAAAGAAGGAAGAGAACATTGAAGGATTAAAATGTATAAACAAGAAGTAAACGAGAAATATAGTGGTAGCATTAGCTAAGTCAAAATTATGCAAAATGCAATTTTATTAGGAGAATACAAAAATAATTTAACAATCAACAAAGAAAAAAATTTGTTCCAGTGTTTTAAATCTATAGTAGACATAAAACCTATATCTGTGTTGTGTGTGTGTGTGTGTGTGTGTGTGCGCGCGCACTTGCACGCACGCACGCGCATACACACACGCACGCACATGCTGTACTGGAGATCAAACCTAGGGCTTCACACATGCTAGTCCAGAGCTCTACCACTAAGCTACACTTCACCCTGAGTATTTTATTTTTATTTTCCTAATTTTTTTGAGGAAAAACTGATGTCATAGACACATGCTCCTATTGGTTTCATTTATTTGCTCTAGTATTTTTTCATAACCTGGCAAATAGCCCAAAATTTCATGTATTCACTGATTTTTATACACAGAATATTATTTTTAAATATTTTGAAATAAAATTTAGTGAGGAATTTACTAACCATTATATTACTTTTTGCTTTAATTACATATATTCACAAAAATTAATGAAAAGATGAGTCTTAGATTATTTCAACGCTTCACATTTTAAGAAATCAATACTCAATCCAAAATAGTTATGATTGTCTATTTCTTAAAATATGTTTAAGGCCATGCACAGTGGCGCACACCTATAATCCCAGCAGCTTGGGAGTCTGGGGCAGTAGGAACACGAGTTCAAAGCCAGTCTAAGCAACAGGGAGGCACTAAAAAACTTGGTGAGACCCTGTCTCTAAATAAAATACAAAATAGGGCTGGGGATGTGACTTAGTGGTCAAGTGCCCCTGAGTTCAATCCCCAGTACCAAAAGAAATTTTAAAAATATGTATGTTTAAAAGACTAGAAGAAGAGAAAGCGCTCCCTGTTAACTAGTACAGTTTTGAGGACTTTGGTTTCTCATCCACCATGTAAAGGACTTGGAAGTCATACATCTGTTCCTTACCAAAAGAGAAAGAGAAAAGATGAGCAATCTGAAAATCAACAGCTCCTATCAGATACTCAGAGAGGGAAGACGCAGAACAAACCATGGCCCCAAAACTGGAAATGTCACCAGAGCCCTAGGCCAGAGCCCTGACTGGGGTCTCAACAGTTCACGTCTAGCCACTTGCTTAAAAAAACAAAATATATGATGTAGGAACCAACTTCCTCAACAAAACTCCTAAAGGAAACAATCAAGAATATGAAGAGAGAGCCTACAGAATGGTAGAAAACCTTTGCCACTTCCTCCTCAGATAGAGCATTACTCTCCAGGATATATAAAGAACTCAAAAACCACCAAAAACTAAATAAATAACCCAGTCAATAAATGGGCAAAGGAACTGAATGGACACTTCACAAAAGAAGAAATAAGAATGGTCAATAAATATATGAGAAAATGTTCAACATCTCTAGCAATTAGAGAAATGCAAGTCAAAACAACATAGAGATTCCATCTCACTCCAGTCAGAATGGCAATTATCAAGAATACAAGTAACAATGTTGGCAACAGTGTGGGGAAAAGGTACACCCATATGCTGCTGGTGGGACTGCAAATTAGTGCAACCACTCTGGAAAGCAGTATGGAGATTCTTCATGGAGAAAACTTGGAATGGAACCACCATTTGACCCACTTATCTCACTCCTCAGCATATACCCAAAGGACTTAAAATCATCAAACTTATAGCAATGCGGCCACATCAATATTTATAGCAGCTCAATTCACAATAGCTAAGCTATGGAACCAGCCTCAATGCCCTTTAACAGATGAATGGCTAAAGAAAATGTGGCATATATACATGATGGAATATTACTCAGCCATAAAGAAGAATGGAATTATGGCATTTGCCAGTAAATGGATGGAACTAGAGACTATCATGGTATGTGAAATAACCAGTCCCAAAAAACCAAAGGCCAAATGTTCTCTCTTATATATGTGGATGCTAACACACAATTTGGGGGAGTGGGGGTGGTGGCACAGAAGTTCAGTGGATTAGACAAACGGGAATGAAGGGAAGGGAAGGAGGTTGGGAATAGGAAAGATAGTACAATGAATCAGACATAATTTTCCTATGTTCATATATGAATACACGACCAGTGTAACTCCACATCATGTACAACCACAAGAATGGGATCCTAATTAGGATAAGTTTTACTCCATGTATATATAATATGTCAAAATATATTGTACTGTCATATGTATCTAAAAAAGTACAAATTTTTAAAAATAATTTTTTTTCATAATGAAAAGCAGAGAAGGAACTTGAAATCAATATGGCCTTATTGGGAGTACAAGTGAGATCAAGTGTCTCAACCCTGTCTTCAGAGATACTGACATGAGCTTTAGAATTGAGCTGAGGAAGAATCAGGGCAGGAGTGAGAGATATGTGTAATTAAGCAGTCTTTGTTCAAAGTATATTCTGTCTGATCATTCTCTCATTCATGGTTCTGTGAGGAGGCTCTAGAATAGTCCTTATGGTTGTGGAAGCAATCTCCATTTGCTTCACAGGGTATTTATCACAACTGTAATCCTGGAAGGGGCAATTTGGTTCCCATGAGACAGTTGCCCCTACTTTGCGGGAGGGGAGCAGTCTCGTCATGGGATGATCTGCTTGCAAGCTTCTGCTGTTTCTGGACGATGTAGGGCAATGACTTAAGACTTCTAGGAGCCATAAAAGCTGGCTATTGGATGTCCCTGCAAATCTTGAAAATATCTTAGTTTTTCTTATCTTGGTGTCTTGAGTCCTGAAGGGAGCAGAATAAAGCTATAGATGAACATGTGCCTCAAGTTGAGCAGGATCTGATCCATTTCAGATAATAAAGGAGACAGATACAAAATGAAGGCAAGAGATGCTAGGCTTTATTCTGCTTTTAGTTACCCATCAGGCATCTGCAGGCTCAGGTGAAGTCAGTACTTTTTAGCAAAGGCAATCTAAATACTTCTTATAGAATAACAAACAAATACAGAGAATCACATTTTAGTGGAAGCAAAAGCCAAAGCTGGAACCAGAACTGATAGGACCACTTCAAGGGTGACTAACTAATTACTGAAGATTTGTTTAAGAGATTAAAACCTCCTAGGGCTGGGGTTGTGGCTCAGCAGTAGAGCGCTCACCTAGCACGTGCACAGCCCGGGTTCAATCCTTAGCACCACGTAAAAATAAATAAAGGCATTGTGTACAACTAAAATAAATAAATAAATAAATAAATAAATTTTTTTAAAGAAACCTCCTAGAGGTCCAACTCTAAGGAACCACTCTCTTTCATGAGTCTTACCTCCAAGAGCCCCACTACATTGTCCAGGTCACAGTATGAGAAATAATCCTCTTTATGCTTTTATATTTGTGTAGCAGAAGGGGAGTAGACATTTTAAAGACGACTCCCAGAGATACTGTTCTTAATGAACACCTGCCATCAAGGGAAATTATTTTTCCAAAGCTTTTAACCTTGGCAAAACTTGGGTTTTACCAGAGTCTGACTGACTTGAGAGAAGTGAAATACTCAACTTCAGCCCCCACCCCACCCTTCCTGTCTCACCTAAGAGGGCAGGTAGGGACTGGATGGAGAAGTCTGTGACCCCATTATAGAACACTTACCCTTCCTCACAACTTAACAACAATATCAATTAGTCTCCTGTAGAATAATAGGGGCTATAGGTAATCAAGGAGGGCTGGACTATATCTCAGTGGTATAGTGCTTGCCTATCACGCACAAGACCCTGGGTTCAATTTTCAGCACTATGAAAAAAGAAAAAGAGAGGTGAGCAAGGTTAAGGCCCTATTTAAATTTTTTGTTTGTTTATTTTGTAGTGCTGGAGATCAAACCCAGGGCCTTACACATGCTAGGCAAGAATTCCAACACTGAGCTACACCTACACCCCTTCAGACCCTATTTAAAAAGGAACCCAAAGCCTACAGAGGAGACAAAAACAAGCATGAAACACATTTTAGCCTCTGACACGTACAGCTACAACAACCAACAAACACAGCCTAACTCATGGCCTAATGTAAAACTTCATACTAACAGCTTAGTTCCTTTTACTGATATACTATCAGTCACATCCAGCTTTCAACAAAAAATTAAGACATGCTAAAAGGCAAAAACAGAAATCAGTCTGAACAGACAAAGCAGAGACTTTTTGGAATTTAAAAGAGTGGGAATTTAAAATAACTGTGATTAATATACTATAAGGGCTCTAATGAAAAAAATATATTTTGGAAATCTAAAACATTATAATACAAATGAATGCCTGTGATGGACTCATGAGTAGATTGGACATGGCCAAGGAAAGAATGAGTGAGTGACTTTGAAGATATGTCAATTGAAACCTCCCAAACTGAAAAGCTATGAGAAAAAATAATAAAAAGTACTTTTAACCAGGCATGGTGGCAACAAGGATTGCTTAAATAGAGGAATTTAAGCCAGCTTCACCAACATGTATTTATTAGTTTACAAAACAAAGATTCAGTTGTATTTTAATAAACATTCAGGTATAAAGTGCAATACTAATCCTCCTCACCACCCATCCATTATTAAACCCCTCCCACTTTGACTCTGCTTGGCCAAGGAGACATCATGAATGTTAAATGGAACTTGCCTTCCTGGTATGCTGCCCTGAAATTGCATGTGAAGAAGTCCAGTCTAGTCTCCTTGAGGATGCAAGACCATAAAGAGAAAGGTCCACCCAGTCATCAACAGCATAATGCAGCCACTTGAGTGAGTCCCATCAAAACCAGCAGACACTGTCCAACTCTCCACAGAATCATGAGAAATAAAATGGTTAGAGTTGTAAGCCACTAAATTTGGGCTTAGTTTATTACACAGCAACAAATAATTATGAAAAAGGATGTATTCTTTTCTTGAGAGCCAAATATGAAAGAATTTACAAAAATTAACATTAATTTTTTAAAAATGGACTGTACAGACTTGAGTGGCTAGTAAGGAAAAGAAATGTAGAGAAGCAGAAGTGAGAATTCAGCAGTTCAAAATAATATGCTTACTGATATTCACAATTTAATCATGTCCTCTTAGAAGAAGGCACAAGTGAAAGAAATTACTTTGCAAAAGAAAAAAACATAAGGTATTTTTGCATTTTATGTTTATTAATAGCTAGTAATTGCCTCCAGGCCTCTCCAAGTTGAAAAGCATGTAACAGCTTCCTTAGTCTAGTGAACATTTATTTTAAAATTACATGTTTCAGTAAAAATAACTTAACTTGCAATTTGAAACTTAAAAAAAAAAACTCACCTTTGGTTGGTAGTTACACAGCTTTTTTCCCTGTCTCAGAACTAAACAGATTTACTCCCTCCTTCTTCTTTTTGGTTGCTACCAAAAAAGACCTGTTATAGCAAAATAACCACTGGTTTGCCTCTCATAGAGGAATAGATCTCTTACATGGAAAATAAAGTACACTAGAGTGTAAGGAAAGCTTTCCCATTAAGTTCATTTATAAGACATTGTCCACTTAAGAAACCAGAGTTTTGTTTTGTTTTAATCAGAGAATGACAACTGAAACATAATTGCACATAACCTCAGAAAAGTTTACCTTCCTAATGCAACTCAAAAGGAACACTGACCATTAAATTGGAAAACCACGGGTAATAACACCTAATGCAATTTGGTTTTATGAGAGCTGTGGATTTCTTTTATTGTTTCCCTTTGCATTTTTCACTAGCATTGGCAATGGCTTTTTACAATTCCTTCATGAGATGCTTATGTGCATTGGGCTATAGAAAAGCAGTTATCAAACTCAAGCTACTCGGTTCCTCAAAAAATTAAAGTTAGTATAGGACTCCCATTAATTACACTCCTAGGTGTATTCCCAAGAAGAATTAAAACATGTCTACTCAAAAACTTGCATACAAATGTTTATAGTATCATTCATAATAGCCAAAAAGTAGAAACTAACTAAATGTCTATTAACTAATGGATGGATAAACCAAATGTGTTATATTCATACACTGCAATATCATTTAGCCATAAAAACATGAAATATGCTACAACACAGATGAAGAAACCAGACACAAAAGGTTGTGTGTATATGTATATATGTTGTATGTGTATATTGTATGATTGCATATATATGAAAGATCCAGAATAGGTACATCCTTAGAGATAGAAAGAAGAGATTAGTGGTTATCAGGGCTGGAAGGAGAAAGAAATGGGAAGTAACTGCTAATGGATAGATTTTTTTGTGTGTCATGATGGAAATACTCTGGAGTAAATGGTGACAGCTGCACAACCTCATAAATAACCCTGCATTTTATAATTTAAATTGGTAGGTTTTGTGGCATGTGAATTATATACCAATTTAACAAAAAAGAAGAAACCAAAAAAGATTTCACATTCTAAACGTATAACTGGGAAGCAGGTTGACAGATACAGCTTGAACCAGGGTTTCAAGTTTCTTAGTTTGTTCCAAAAATGTAATCAGAAAAACTTCTATTAAAACTGTTAAGCCGGGCGCGGTGGCGCACGCCTGTAATCCCAGCACTTTGGGAGGCTGAGGCAGGAGGATCGCGAGTTCAAAGCCAGCCTCAGCCATGGTGAGGCACTTAGCAACTCAGTGAGACCCTGTCTCTAAATAAAATACAAAAAAAGGGCTGGGGATGTGACCCAGTGGTCGAGTGCCCCTGAGTTCAATCCCCGGTACCACAAAAAAAAAAAAAAAAAAAAAAAAAAAAAAAATGTTAATTGTGGGGCTGGGATTGTGGCTCAGCGGTAGAGCGCTCGCCTAGCACATGCGCTGCCCGGGTTCGATCCTCAGCACCACGTAAAAATAAACACATTGTGTACAACTAAGGCAAATAAATAAATGTTTAAAAAAAAAACTGTTAATTGTGGGGGCTGGGGTTGTGGCTCAGCAGCAGAGCACTCGTCTCACACGTGCGCGGCCCAGGTTCGATCCTCAGCACCATGTAAACATAAATGCATTGCATTGTGTACAACTAAGGTAAATAAATAGATATATTTTTTTAAAAAAACTGTTAATTGTGCCAGGAGTGTTGGCTCACACCTGTAATCCTAGCAGTTTGGGAGGCTAAGGCAGGAAGATTACCAGTTCAAAGCCAGCCTCAGCAAAAGCAAGGCGCTAGGCAACTCAGTGAGATCCTGTGTCTAAATAAAATGCAAAATAGGGCTGAGTATGTGGCTCAGTGGTCAAGTGTCCCTGAGTTCAATCCCTAGTACCCCCCCCAAAAAAAAAACATTAATTTTTATACTGTTTTTCAGGAACTAATGTCATGTTGAAAGAAAATATATGAGGAATGATCATATAATAATCAAAATAACTAACACTTACATAGTGCCTGACAGTTTACAAAGCACTTTTATATACATTAAATTTTAAGTACTGCTGCTATAATTGCCTCTCCAAATCCATACAGTAGGTGGTATTGTTATTCTAATTTTACAAATGAGGAAATAATATTTTTCTGTTGTTTGAATCCTTAAGAATCTCCAGGTAAAGGTTTGTATATTTTTCATGTCTGTATAAAAGGTATTCAGTAAATGTTTAGGTGAACGAATACACAAATTAATTAAGGCTTAAGAAGGACAGGAAAGGGCTGGGGTTGTGGCTCAGTGGCAGAGCGCTTGCCTCGCACGTGTGCAGCCCGGGTTCGATCCTCAGCACCACGTAAACATAAATGCGTTGCATTGTGTACAACTAAAAAAGTAAATAAATAAATATTTTTTAAAAAAAAAAGAAGGACAGGAAACTTACTAAAGATCAAACAAAGCAGTATTAGAATATATATCTTTGTCATTCAAATCCTATATGTTTTCCGTAATATATCAGAAGTCTCCTATGATCCCCCCCGCACAGTTGTTCAAGCCCCTGAATTTAAACTGGTATCATGTTATTGGATGTCTTCAACAGCAGTCATTGATATGACATATTATAAGGCCTTAGGGGAAACTAAAGTGAAACAATTATACAAATTATACAAATTAGACTTGTTATTTACTACCAAACCTTCAGTTTAGTACATCAGACATCTATTATTAAGTGCCGTCATGTACCAGCCAATATGCTATGCCCCAAGAAGAGAAGCACCTAGGAACCTCTTTTTATAGAGCCACTTTCAGTCTAGTAGAAAGTCCTACCACACATTTCACATACATTTCATTACTTTATCCTTAATAGTTATCCCAAAGCTAAGTTCAGATATAATGCAAAATATTCCAAAGCAACAATAAAGTCAGTTGTCCTTTATTCTTCATTTTAAGCCACACATCAACTCCCAGAGCCAACCATTATTGTAAGAAGTTTTCCATAAAGTTTCCCAACTTCTAAAATCTATGAATTTAGCATTTAAGCATATAGCACCACATATTCCTCACGTTTAGGATACTTCAGGACTTTTTCTTCTGGAGCCACATTCTAAAGCACTCCTACACCACATACGTTTAAAAGGTTTGACCATTTTCTCTTCATAGATTAACCCTTTCTTTGAGGACAGCCTCCTCCTCCTTGTTCTTAAATTGATCACTAAGTAGACTGTTTAAAACCCAGAAATATTTATATACTGACATTAACTTAACACAGGTCTTAGATTTGTATTTTTATCACTAGTGATTAAGGTATTCCTATACTCAATAGAATGCCTGATTTATGGAAGGTGCTTAACATCTATAGAAAGAACAGACTAATTAAATACAAACTTAGTAAGTAATTAGTGAGGATCCACTCACATTGGAAACTAGATTTACCCAGTCCAAGTTAAAAATGATGCACCTTAGTCATATAAGCCATAGAGATCATTTATTCTTTTTTTCCTATGTGGACAACCATTCATTTAACTAAAATCTATTTTAAAACAGAAAAGATAATAAAAAGCTGATGATTTAGCAAATATTTTAAATGTCAAGTGACTATGGCCCAAAAAGTTTACTGATTTTAAAATTAAATGCCTCTATTTTTATTATCCTGTCAAAATTGACTTCTTACTTTCCAAATCTATTTTGTCCTTTTTTTCTCCACAAATCTGAATTCCAGAGCCACATTATGATATAATATTCATATAGATAAATTTAGCCTGTTGACAACTAATATTCTTTTAGCAATTACTGTGTTTTACACATAAAAATTAGGAATATATCCCTTAGCTGGCTTGTTTATCAAAAAACTCCAAATGTTAAAAATCACAACAGTTGTACACATTTTGTTTTGCTTTCTTTGACCACTGTTCTTGCTTAGTTTATAATTTTCTTGATTAAAAAAGTGAGCTGGGCAGTGTGGTGCACAACTGTAATCCCAGCAGTTCTGGAGGCTGTTCAAAGCCAACCTCAGCAATAGTGAGGCTCTAAGCAACTCAGTGAGACCCTGTCTCTAAATAAAATACAAAAAAGGGCTGGGGATGTGGCTCAGTGGTTCAGTGCCACTGAGTTCAATCTCCGGTACCCCCCCCCCCCCCCCCATCAGAAAAAGTGGTCATTGGCACATTACTGGAGATTTTCCTAGGTTAACAATTGTGATATTCTGTGCTATCCAGAATATGTAGGGCTCTGAGGTCTCAAATCAGATCTTTTGGATAAGAAGTCACTAAAATCACCTTAGATTTTTAAATTGATTCCAATAGAATTAAAGTATATATATGCAGCATTTAACATATAGATTCATTTCTATAAGTTTGAAATTTGAAATGCTTTCTTAAAATTATTGTAAAATATCAGGGAAAGAACTGCATTAAGAGAATAGACCATAAACACCAATATATTTGCCAGACCTTTTTTTTTACTAGACTGTATTTTTTTTTTTTTTTTTTTTTTTTTTGTGGTACCGGTGATTGAACTCAGGGGCACTCGGCCACTGGGTCACATCCCCAGCCCTTTTTTGTATTTTATTTAGAGACGGTCTCACTGAGTTGCTAAGTACCTCGCCATTGCTGAGGCTGGCTTTGAACTCTCGATCCTCCTGCCTCAGCCTCCCAAAGTACTGGGATTACAGGCGTGCACCACCGCACCCGGCTTAGACTGTCTACTTTTTAATGTGTATTAATATTTTAATATTTATTTACTTTAGTTGTACACAATGCAATGCATTTATGTTTACGTGGTGCTGAGGATCGAACCCGGGCCGTGCACGTGCAAGGCCAGTGCTCTGCCGCTGAGCCACAACCCCAGCCCAAATGTGTCTTTTTTTAGTGTGAGTTTTATCACATTATTACTTCAGGTTTACATTTATGAACAAAGGAACATGATAATTGTCATAGTTAATATTTCAATAGATCTCTCAAATTTATCCTGTTATCAATTAAAACAGAATACCAGCAAAGAAAATTTTTTAATTTTTAATTTCATTGATCAAAAAAGCCTTGAGCCCTTAATTTTAATAGAATCCTAATTACTCTGAATAACTTTGGTATAAGAAACAAATATATCAGTATATGGAACATAGTCTCTTTCTCCATCCCTTTACTCTGCCTAGTCAGAAGAATCATAATCAGTTGCCTTTTGATAAATAAAGAACACACTGATTAAGAGAACTTTTATCACTAACACTTGAAAAACTCAGGGCAGATATGACAGTACAACAAAAAAATGATTCTCTTAGGCAGCTAGAAAATCACCAGCAGGCCATTAAAGGAGGAGTACAGCTGGGCACAGTGGCGCACACCTGGAATCTCAGCACTTGGGAGGCTGAGGCAGGAGGACCCCGAGTTCAAAGCCAGCCTCAGCAGTGGTGAGGCACTTAGCAACTCAGTGAGACCCTGTCTCTAATAAAATACAAAAAAAAAAGGGCTGGGGATGTGGCCCAGTGGTCGAGTGCCCCCGAGTTCAATCCCCGGTATAAAAAAAAAAGAGAGGAGGAGTACAATTTGGGTAGGTCATATGAATAGGATCAAAATTGTAATGGGTCACACCCCATGTATGTATATCATTTCAAAATAAACCCTACTGTCATGTATATCTAAAAACAACAAACATAACAAAAAGGAGCACATGCCCATTAGTAACAGGAAATGTTAGCCAAATCATTTGTACATTAGTCTCTCTCTTTTTTTTATATTTTTATAGATGTAGATGGACAGAATACCTTTATTTTATTTGTTTATTTTTATGTGGTGCTGAGGATCGAACCCAGTGCCTCACGCATGCTAGGCAAGAGCTCTGCCACTGAGCTACAGCCCCAGCCCCTGTTAGTCTCTATATAGTGAAATATATGTAAAGCTATCTGTGAATAATACTTCTCTTTCAAAATCTTAGTTTCATATTCATTAACTTTAACCATTCATGTTATATATCCCACTTGCCATTCTCAAAGTTACAGATTCTCCTTACAGAAACTCATTATCCCCTACCTATTATTTTCTTATAGGAAAATGTAATTTAACATTCATACATATAAACCAAAATGTGTTATTTCTCTTAGCATCCCCCTCATATAAGCTGTGAGAATATCCTAAAATTTTCACTCTGCCAAATATAACTCTTAACCATCTGAAATGAGCCAGAGGAACCTATTCTAGGGTAGACAGAACACTGACGTTTTCATAATCTTATCCAACAGGGATATAATTGGGTTAAACTCTCAAAGGCAAATTGGTACCTTTCCATGAAGATTAACCACTTTATCCCACAGAAGGACAGCTAAATAAGCCCAGGCTTTGGGTATAGAATGGGAACATCACAAAGCCTAAGACATGCTCAACAATCTCAAACACAACAAAAATTAAGTGTAGCTGATAGCCTAGATTTACAAAAATCAACAAATGTCATGTTAACTAGAATCCTCAACTGGGTATAAAATGTTATAGATTCCCAAATTACAGGATATTACAGGACCCCACACATATTATAGAAAAGCAAATAGCAAAAGAAAGGAACACCTAACATTGGAAAAGGTTATTTTATGTCACAAGAAGTCCTTTTTATAGTTCAGTAGACAAATATCACACTTCTTTTTCAACTGTAGACAGGATCTCAGGTGATTATAAAGAGGGATTTGGAATTAGGCTGCTGAAATTAAATCTCAGTTCCACCATGTAGTAGCTGTTTTGTTTTTGGTTTTTTTTTTTTTTTTTTCCCAATCAAATTGCTTAACTCTCAATTTCCTGAATATAAAGAGGTAATAGTAATTACCCTCACACAATTATTGTTAAGAAATATTAAAGTAATACACAAGAAGCTGTGCCATGATTTTTGGCACACCTAAAGAAGTTAATACCTGTTAATTCCTTTATTATTCCTTACACAATGTAATTTTTTAACTTTCATATTTTGTCATCTTTTGGTGTTCTTTGTCTCCATTTTAATCAATGGTAATATAGTATTGTTTGAGAACTATCAAACTTGAGATTAATAGATACTTTTTGGAACAACTTTGTCTTCCAAAGTTAAACAAAACGTTGGTTATTTGCATGTGTCCTTTCATCTCATTTTTATAGAGATGCTTAAGGTAGGTCAGTGCCAGAGGGAGTTACAAATAATGCTGTTAATATGAAAATTCCTTGTGGTTTAAAATTTGCAAGGAAAAAGAATTCAATGTTCTTTTGACTTAAAACACATTTTTGTTCACATAAAATAGTGGCTTTTTCTTTGGCTAATATATTTTCCCTATATGTTTTTCCTGCCTATCAGATCAGCATATTGGTATTATTAAGTTTTATTTTTGACAAATAAATGTCAGAGCTACAGTTGTGATAGTTGTTGTCCTAATATTCATGAGACTGTAAATTTGGGTTTGATAGCTTGCTTAAAAATAGAGTGTATCAAAATTATTACAATGTAATTTCTCTCCTATATTGCCTTATTCCTTAATTCAGGATTGTAAAGTACAACATAACCTGCTTTAGAATGACATTAACCAGTCAAAACTGCATGTTAGTATACTGTTCTGGAAAATAAGAATGAATCAATCTTAAAAACTTATTTCTTTAATTGTATTACATGTACTTGAACTATTTTGGAAAGTCAGACTATGATGCAGTCACAGACAGAAGAACACAAGCATTTGAATCTGGTGTTTGGGGTGTCTAATACTGCAAATCTTTTTTATGTATTCATTATAAATTATTCAAAATTCTTATTTATCACTGATGCTTTACTTTTAGGTAGACTATATATTTGTATTTATGTAGTATAAATAGATGCAGTATTTTTCTGTTGCCCAGTACCATATTTCAACTGGAAAATGTTATAAGTCTCAGGTCTGATACATTTGGAGGATGAAGATTTTTTTTCACATATACATTCTTTCAAAAAATATGTATTGAGCAGCTAATATGTGTCAGGATAAATGCTGGGCCTATTTTAATCTCTTAGAATATAGAGGTGAAGAGAGCAGACCAAAA
Organism: Tamias sibiricus; assembly: GCA_025594165.1. Taxonomy (NCBI): domain Eukaryota; kingdom Metazoa; phylum Chordata; class Mammalia; order Rodentia; family Sciuridae; genus Tamias; species Tamias sibiricus. Next base: position 38,076,001 of record CM046672.1, read on the forward strand.
TCTCAGCTCTCATGGAAATGAAATCCTAGTAGGGGAATACAAACAATTAATAAATTATTTAATATTATATAATTGTGAGGAAGTGACAAGTAGTGTGGGGCAGGAGAGCAAGGTGGGGCAGGGGCAGGGGGACAGGGAAAGCCAATTAAGAGGAGTAGTGATTGCCATAGGAAGGCATTCACATCAATTTTATGTCATATTGGGCCTTTCTGAAAAAGTATCATTTACACAAAGATTTGAAAGAGGTGAAGGAGTTAGACAAGTAATTATCTTTGAAAGAACATTCCAGACAAAGGAGACAGCCAGGGCATGGGCTCCTTAGCTATAAGCTTTCCTGGAATCTCCATGGCAAAAAGAATAGTATACTGGAAGATCTGAAAGAGAAGAGTTAAACTGTAGAAGATGAAGTCACAAGTTAAATGTGGGGTGAGGAGTGTAAACTAGGTAGGATACAGGACAGGCTTTTATTCTGAGTAAAACAATGTGCTATAAAAGAAATAACAGAGGAGTGAAGCCAAATAGAAGTACATTAAAGTAATTCAAGCAAGAGATAATGGTGGTTTGGACCAAGAGGATAGCAGTGGAAGCAGAAATAAGTGCTTAGATTATGGATATATTTTTATTCTGATTACATATTTGATTCTTTGTAAGACTGAACATAGAGTATGAGAAAAAGAGAGTACTATAACTGTAGGGTTGCTGGCCTACCAAATGAAAAGATGGTATTGCTAAAACTGAGATGGAACAGAGATGGGGTAAAATTAAGGATTCTGTTTTGAATTCATTGTTTGTACTATAATATCTCTTAGACATGGAAAAAGTAATGCTGAGTATGCAGTTGGATATGAGCCTAGAATTCAGGGATTGGAATTCTACATTGAAGTTACAAATTTGAAGAAATGTTAAGGACTGATTTAAGTCAATATGGTCATATATGACTGATACATTCTTTTAGCAATGGGGGACTTACACTTTCCAAGCTCAAAACCTCCTACAGGAAATCAACAGTGTAGTACTAGAATAAAGACGGACATATAAATTGAGTAGAATTTAGAGGGTAGAAATAAATTCAAACACCTATGGCCAACTGATTTTGATAAAGATGCCAAGACTCTTCAAAGGGGAAAGAATAGCCTCTTCAACAAACTGTGCTAGGATATCTGTATATAGACATGCAACACAATGAAGTTGTACTCCACTTTTTTTTAAATATTTATTTATTTGCTTTAGTTGTACACAATGCAATACATTTATGTTTACGTGGTGCTGAGGATCGAACCCGGGCCGCGCACGTGCTAGGCGAGCGCTCTACTGCTGAGCCACAACCCCAGCCCACACATTTTTTTTTAATTAACTCAAAATGGGTCAGTGACATAAATGTAAGAACTAAAATTATACAAGTCTTAGAAAAAAAACAGAAGTCAATCTACATTTCATCAGATTTGGCAGTGGATTCTTAGATTTGACACTACAAGCATGAGTAACAATTTTTTAAAAAAAAAGTAGATGGAATTTCCTAAAAATTTAAAATTTTTGTGCATTAATGCAAATTTTCAAGTTATTCTACATCATTGGTCATGAAATACAAATCAAAACTACAAATGAATTAACACTTTAAAACCATAAGGATAGCTTTAATTAAAAGACAGAAAAATAAGTGTCAGCAATGATGTGAAGAATAGAAACCCTCCTATATTGCTGGTGAGAAGGTAAAATTGTGCAGATGCTATGAAAAACAATATGGCAATTCCTGAAAAAATTAAACCTCAAGGTACATATGATCTGCAGTTACAATTCTCAGTATATAATCCAAAGAACTAAAAGCAGAATCTCAAAGAAATATTTGTACATCTGTGTTCACTGCAGTGTCAATAACAGCCAAGGGCAAAAACAACTCAAATTTTCATCATTAGTAGGGTAGATAAACAAAGTATATTCATAAAATGTAATATCATTCAGCCATACAAAGGAAGGAAGTACTGATACTTGCTATAACTTATATGGCCCTTGAAAACATAATGCTAAGTGAAAGAAGCCAGGCACAAATGGTCAATTTTTATTATTGTTATATGATGTATCTAGAATAGACAAATCCATAGGGATTGAAAGCTTGAATATTATGGATGATGCGGGTATTAAGAAGTAATTACTCAGTGGGTACAAGGTTTGTTAATGGGATGATGAAAACTAGAAACAGCAGAGAACCAGTTGTTGCAAAACATTTTGAAAATACTTAAGATGACATAATTTTATTCTTTAAAATGGTTAATTGTATGTTATGTGAATTTCACCTTAATTTAAAGAAAAAATAGATTGAAATGGGTGCTTTTGTTGAAAACTAATGGAAATGTAAAGTGATACAACCTCTTCTTAGAAAACAGGTTTTCCATATTTAAAAATAAGTTTTAAACTTTCTATTCCTTAATCCAGTGTTCATTATCTAGGAAATGTAACAAAATAATCTGGGTGCAAACAATTATTGATAATACAGAGATATTCACTAAAGTACTGAAAGATAAGGAAATTTTCTACATATCTAACATTACAGGGTTAATTTTTAAATAAGAGGATATTATATAGAAAAAATGTATAATATCTGCATAGATATTTTAGAAAAATAGCTGTTAACATATATAATAGTATATGTTTTATAGTGCGTTACCTTTGGTTTTCTAATAGAATGTTGATGTTTCAATAATCTTTCTCTCTGCTTATCTGTTTTTAAAGAATTTCAACAATTACAATTCATTAAATAATATCAAGTAAAAATAATACTAAATTATCTTAAAAGAAAAATTTTATTAATGGGCTAATGTATAAAATTTTATTTGTGTAACAGTAACATCATAGAAGAAGGGAGGAAAATTTTTAGATGCACTTTGAATTAAGTTGGTATTAATCTGAACTAGGTTTTTTTTTAAGGTAAGATGTTAATTGAAATCCCCAGGGCAGTCATTAAGACAGTAACTCTAAAAGTATACACTAAAAGAAATACAAAGGAATTTAAATGGTATATAGAAAAAACTTAACAAGAGAGAGCAGGAACAGAGAAATAAAAGAATTTTATAAACATAAGAACATAGAAAACATTTAGGATACTGATATCCATCTCATTCCACAATCTTCTTTGTTTGTTTTTCCTTCATACCCCCTTGCTCCCTCTTAAATGCATGATTGAAGACATGAATGGTAATGAATATACTTTGTATACAAACAGTGTTATGTAAAAAGGTGCTCTATATATGTACTATGAATTGTAATGCATGCTATTGTTATATATACAACAACTTCGAATAGAAAAAAAAGGAAAAAAAAAGAACATAGAAAACAAAAGGCCAATGGTAGACATAAATATTGCCTTGTCAGTAATTACATTAAATGTAAATGAAATAAACACTACATTAAATGTAAATGAAATAAACACTTCTATCAAAACACAGAGATTGGCAGAATAAGTAAAGGAAATATAATGTCTACAGTATATGCTAAACACTAAGACAAAAACTGTTACTAAAGACAAAGACATTTTATCAATGAAAGAACCACACAGCTAACAGAGCCTCCCACATATGAGAAGAATTAAAAAGAGAAATTGATAATTCAACTATAAATAATTAATGCCTCACTTTTAGTATTGATCAAACAACTAAGCAGATCGACAAGAAAAAATTTGAACACTATAAACCGTCTAACCCTAACAGATGTGTATAGAACACTTTAACCAACAATGGCAGAATATGTATTTTTTCAAGTGTACACTGAACATTCTCTAGGATAGACCATACATATCCTATGTCATAAAACAAACCTGAATAAATAAATTTAAAAGGATTGAAATCATACCATGTATGTTCTCTAACCATAATGAATGACATTAAAAACAACAGAACAACACTGGAAATCCATAAATTTGCGGAAATCAAACAACACACTCCAAAATAAACAATGAGGCAAAGAAAAACTCATAAGACATTAGAAAACACTTTGAGGTAAATGTAACACACAGACAGACACACACACACACACACACACACACCATACCAAAATCAATGGAATGCAGCTAAACTGTTCTTAAAAGGGAAATTACTGCTGGAAATAACTCTGTTGAAAATCAGAACAATCCCCAATAAGTAGCCCAATCTTCTACTTTCAGAAACTAGAAAAAGTAAAGCCAACTAAACTAAAAGCAAGCAGAAGATGGCAAATAATGACAGAAAGTAAATGAATAAGGAACACAGAAACAGAGAGTAAAACAAACACTATTTCTTTTTTTTTTAATACTTACAAAATTGACAAACCTTTAACTAGAAATATTAGGAAAAAGAGAAGATTCTCTCTTTTTTTTTTTTTTTAGTTATACATGACAGTAGAATATATTTTGACATATTATACATACATGGAGTATACTTTCCCATTCTTATGATTATACATGATGTAGACTTACACTGGTCATGTATTCATATATAAACATAGGAATGTTATGTCCAATTCATTCTACTGTTTTTCCTATTTCCATCCCCCCTTCCCTCCCTTCATTCCCCCATTTCAAGTTTTCTAAGGAATCTCCATACTGCTTTCCAGAGTGATTGCACTAATTTGCAGTCCCACGAGCAATGTATGAGTGTACCTTTTTCCCACACCTTCACCAACATTTATTGTTACTTGTATTCTTGATAATTGCCATTCTGACTAGAATAAAAGGAAATCTGTGTAGTTTTAATTTGCATCTAATTGCTAGAGATGTTGAAAATTTTTTTCATATATTTATTGACCATTTGTATTTCTTTTGTGAAGTGTCTGCTAAGTTCCTTTGTCCATTTATTGATTGGGTTATTTGGGTTTGTTTGTTAGTTGATTGGTGTTAAGTTTTTTGAGTTCTTTATATATCCTGGAGATTAATGTTCTATCTGAGGTGCAGATGGCAAAGATTTTCTACCATTCTGTAGGCTCTCTCTTCATGTTCATGATTGTTTCCTTTGCTGTGAAGAAGCTTTTTATTTTAATACCATCCCATTTGTTTTTTAAAAATTATTAGTTGTAGATGGACACAATACCTTTATTTTATTTTATTTATTTTTATGTGGTGCTGAGGATCAAACGTGTGCTAGGCAAGCAGTCTACCACTAAGCTAAAACCCCAGCCCCCATTTATTGATTCTTGATTTTACTTCTTGCACCATAGGAGTCTTATTGAGGAAGTCAGTTCCTAAGCTGACATGATAGAGATTTGGACCTTCTTTTTCTAGTAGGTACAGGGTCTCTGGTCAAATGCCTAGGTCCTTGATCTACTTTTGAGTTTTGTGTAGGGTAAGAGAGAGGGGTTTAATTTCATTTTGCTACATATGGATTTCCAGTTTTCCCAGAACAATTTGTTGAAGAGGCTATCTTTTCTCCAATGTATGTTTATGGCACCTTTGTCTAGTATGAGATAATTGTATTTATGTAGGTTTGTCTGTGTGTCTTCTGTTCTGTACCATTGGTCTTCATATCTGTTTTGGTGCCAATACCATGCTGTTTTTGTTACTATAACTCTGCAGTATAATTTAAGGACTGATATTGTGATGCCTTCTGCCTCACTTTTCTTGCTGAGGATTGCTTTGGCCATTCTGGGCCTCATGCTTCCAAGTGAATTTCATGACTGCTTTTCCTATTTCTATGAAGAACATCATTTTAGTAGTATAACCATTTTGACAATATTTATTCTGCCTATCCAAGAACATGAGAGATTTTTCCATCTTCTAAGATCTTCAGTTTCTTTCTTTAGTGTTCTCTAGTTTTCACTGTAGAAGTCTTTCACCTCTTTTGTTAGATTGACTCCAAAAAAAATTTTTTTTGAGGCTGTTGTGAATGGGATAGTTTTCCTAACTTCTCTTTCTGTTGATTAAGTACTGATGTATAGGAACACAATAGATTTATGGGTGTTAATTTTATATTCTGCTATTTTGCTGAATTCATTTATGAGCTCTAGAAGCTTTCTGGTAGTTTGGGTCTTCTAAATTTAGAATCATGTCTTCAGCAATTATGGATAGTTGGAGTTCTTATTTTCCTATTCATATCCCTTTAATTTCTTCAGTCCAACTGCTCTGGCTAGAGTTTCAAGGACTATGTTGAATAGAAGTGGTAAAAGAAGGCATCCTTGTCTTGTTCCAGTTTTTTGAGGGAATGCTTTTTCTCCATTTAGATTGATGTTGGCCTTGGGTTTAATGTATATAGCTTTTACAATGTTGAAGTACATTCCTCCTATCCCTTGTTTTTCTAGTGTTTTGAACGTGAATGGATGCTATATTCTGTCAAATGCTCTTTCTGCATCTGAGATAATCATATGATTCTTGTCTTTAAGTCTATTGACATGATGAATTATGTCTATTGATTTCCATATGTTGAACCAACCTTGCATCCTTGTATGAACCCCACTTAATTGTCTTTTTGATATGTTTTTACATTTTGATTAGAGACAGGGTCTCACTGAGTTGCTAAGTGCCTCACCATTGCTGAGGCTGGCTTTGAACTCGCTATCCTCCTGCCTCAGCCTCCCAAGTGCTGGGATTACAGGAGTACATTTTGTATGAGATTTGCCAGTATTTTTATTAAGGATTTTTGCGTCTATGTTCATCAAGGATATTGGTCTGAAGTTTTCAGGAAAAAAAAGAAGATTCTAATTAACTAAAATCCAGAATGAAAGAGGAAGCCACTACTAACCTTACAGAAATATAAATGAAGATAAATAAGCACATGAAAAAAAGCACATCAATAGTCACTAGGAAAATGCATATAAAAATCCCAGTGAGATGCCACTTTACAACCTCGAAAATGGCTATAATCAAAAAAACACAGTAAGATGATGTAGAAAAATCAAAACCTTCATACATTGCTGGCAGGAATATGTAATAAATGTACACATATTTTAATTGACATAATAATTGTATATATGTTTATGGAATAACAGTTTGACATTTCAGTACATATATACAACATGTGCTGATCAGATCAGGGCAATTGACATAGCCATCACCCCAAAACATTTATTATTTCTTCCTATTGGGAACAGTCAGAATCCTCTCTGCCATTTTGAAATAAACAATTGTTGTCAACCATAATTATCCTACTGTACTATAGAACATTAAAAGTTGTTTCTCCTATCAAACTGTAGTACAGCTACTTTGGAAAACAGTTTGTAGTCTTAGGTGTGTAATTAAAAGACAAGAAAATGTTAAGTAGATTTCAAAAATTGTATACTAATGTCCACAGCAGTATTTTTCATTATAGCAAAAAAAGGGAAACCATCCAAATGTCCATTAAGTAATGAATGAAACAAAATGTAGTATACATCATATAATACAACATTATTTGGCAATTAATTATTGAAACAAAATGAAAGAAGCCAGTAACAATAGACCATATATATTGTTTGGTTACATTTACATGAAGTCTTTAGAATAGGTAAATCTATAGAGACAGAAAACAGACTAGAGAATTCCTTCCATGGGAAATGTGGGAGATGAAACAAGAATACCCCTAGTGGGTATGGAGTTTCTTTTTCAAGTAATGGAAATGTCCTAAAATTATATTGTGGTAATGGCTAAACTCTTTGAATATACTCAAAATCTCTCAAGTGTATACTTTAAATGGGTAATATATATGGTATGTGATTCAAATTTATGAATCAGATTTGAAAATCAAATCTGTTTTCTGTAAAAAGTAAATCATTAATATCAATGAACTAGCCGGGCGCAGTGGCGCACGCCTGTAATCCCAGCACTTTGGGAGGCTGAGTCAGGAGGATCACGAGTTCAAAGCCAGCCTCAGCAATGGCGAGGCACTTAGCAACTCAGTGAGACCCTGTCTCTAATAAAATACACAAAAAGGGCTGGGGATGTGGCCCAGTGGTCTAGTGCCGCTGAGTTCAATCCCCGGTACCAAAAAAAAAAAAAAAAATCAATGAACTAGATATTAATTTCACATTATTATACTTAAAGAATGTTTTATTACCTGAATGCTTAACATTTTTCTCATTTTATTATTTGATGGGAATAATGTTTCCAAAGATGTTTTTTGTTTTACATTGTTTTAAAAAATCTAGCTGGACAACTCAGCCAATCAGCACATTTAGCTCTCCAACTACCATACAACGTACTTGGCTTAGGTCGAAGTGCAAATTTTCTTGACCATCTTTATGTTGGTATTCCCCGTCCTTCTGGAGAGACAGTAAGTAAAAATTTAGTTGTTTACAATTCTTACCTTAAACATTCACTGTTTAAATATTCAGCTCAATAATTTGAGTCCAGTTGAATTTGGATTCAAATAATTTGAATATTGTCATTCTCATAAAAGAATAAGAAAAACTGATTGGTGGTGACATACCTAAGCTTGTCTTACTAAATAGCACATCATGATTTGAAGATATTGTATAGTTTTTCCATTTCATCTCCCTTAAATTTTATGACTTCCTATTCTTTCCTGCTTTTTCTTAACAGTTTTTACCACCTAACATGTAAATATTTTACTGACATAAGCATGATATAATACATGTACATAAGTGTAATACATAAAAATACAACATATAATAGTAATATTTTACTTAAGTTAGTAAATAATATTTTACTCATTTTCTCAGTCTTCCCTCAATGTGCATTTGTACGTAGCACTTAAACAGCACCTGCTAAATATTTTTGCCCAATAAATATTTGTTGAGTAAATAAATTCATAAGATAAAAATAAAATATAAAAAAGAAAATTTTTCAGATGGGGATTTCATCATCTCATAGTACTTGAAATTTTTCCTTGTTTACTTAGAATAATAATTGTGTTTTTTATATAGCCTAGATGTTAAATGTTCTTAAATTCTTTTTTTCAGTCTGTACGAAAACAAGAGTGGACTGCAATCATTCCAAATTCCCAGCTAATTGTCATTCCATACCCTCACAATGTCCCTCGAAGGTAATGTTCTTGCTTGAACTGAATTGAGTAAAGATACTGTCAACTCTGTATCATAGATACAGTAATATCTTTAAAATTTTGCTATTCTTAAGGGCCAAGGGTGTAGCATGCTCAAGGCTGTAGGTTTGATCCTCGGTAGTATGCGCGCGCACGCACACAGCACACACGCATGCACACATATATACCTGCTGTGTTTCTATGAATGCTCATCACTTAATTTGCTTAGAGCAAATTTTAAATGACTGAACTACCTACAACAAAAGGTCTCTTGACGTTTTTCATGAAGAACAAATTCAATTCTATTAGAAAAATAGCAGGTTAATTAGTTAAGGGTCTCTCTATATATATTCTGCTTTTTTTACTAGTCATAAATTCTAAAATTTCAGGATGTTAAATTGTTTTGGCTTTGTTTTTGTTTTGTTTTCAGTGCCAGGGATCAGACCTAGACCTGTTAGGCAAACACTCTACCACTGAACTATGACTTCAGCCTCAAGATGGTACATTTTTTAATAAGTACTGATCTTTTAATTAAATTCTTTGAGAAGTGGTATATATCACAAGAAATTGGGCACACAAATTTTGGAGCCAAACAAACCGAGACTAAAAAAACTCAGCTCCACTGCTGACTACTGTGATATTGGGAGCTAATATTTTGTCCTTTCTGTGACCCAAATTTTGTTTCTATAGAATGAGAGATAGAACACCTACCTTTATAAGGATAAGGACGCAAAATACTTAACACAGTGCCAAGCACATAGTAGGTAAATGGTGTTTTTATTCTTATTTTCAGCATACATTCCTTTCATGAGATAGCATTTAACTTTAAATCCTTAATTTATCTTTCTTCATTTTTTTAATTACATTAATTCTATTCTTTCTAAAGTAGGTGATGAAGTTCTTCACTAACATTTAAATTTTGTTGGGAAAAATATGCCAGTCTGATATCAATGTGTGAAAATAACAAAGAGAAATGACATTACCATTTACCTATGACTATGTAATCAGTGAGGTCCTGCTTATTACATTTATTCTCAAAATATAGGCATTTTTATCTTCCCCCAACTCCCACTCCAACTCCTGGGCTGGAGACTGAACCCAGGCCTTGTGCATGCCAAGCATACACTCTACCACGAAGCTACAATCTCAGCCCTGTTCTTTATTAAATTTTTGGATGGGATGGATTATTGTGGTATGCTAGACCAGCTCATGACACCTCAACAACTAACTGCATGCATCTTTTTCCATTTCTATTCAGCAAAGTCACATTAAAATCAGTTATGATGGGAGAATTTACTCTCTGAAAACTGGCAAATGCCATTAATCAGTTCTTTCTCCCCCTACCCTGCAGAGAACAAGTTTACCAGCACATCTACACATATATTTTACACTAAAGTTATGGCTTTTAGAACCAAACTGCTTGAGAAAACAAACTTTATTACAGTATTGTGCTTCAACATCAATAGAAACAATTTCTCTAGGACCCTGGTTCCATTTTGTTTTGTTTTGTTATTTGTTTTGTTTTGTTTTGTTTTGAGACAGAGTTGCCTAGGCTGGTCTTGAACTCCAGGATTTAAGTTACCTTCCTGTGTCAGCCTCCCATTTAGTTGGGACTACAGGCATGCACTACCACATCTCAGCCTGGTTCATGTTTTCTAAATGAGCCTGTATTGTATTAAGAGCCAAACAGACCTAGACTAGATTAGTTTTCTATACATGAAATTTATAACAAAACTAGAAAATCTGGACGATGAGTAGGAAACATTATATAATAAGTATAGTACTTCTATACAGTAGAATATCATGACTCACTTATATTTACTGCCATGGAATGGTAAGAAAAAACAAGAATGCAAAAAAGTATGTGTAATCAACAACCATTGTGATCTAAAAGGTATCTATGTATATATCTTCATGTATGTATGTCTCTTAAAGAGTATGCAAGAAACTGGTACAAGCAACTGCCTTGAGGATTTGCTTTGTGTCCTTTGTCATTTTTTAACCAAAATGCCTATATTACTGACTTTTAAAAATATATGTTTAAAAAGTATAACCCAAAAAAATCTCATGAAAGAACTTTTTTTAAATATGAGTAAGCTACACAGAGTATTTAGTCATCTGAATTTCTAGAATTCTGCCAATGTTTTCTCCCATAATCTCAACATTTTTTATATTTCTCTTGCTCTTTCTGAAGGAATGTTCTTTTTTTAAAAAAAGAAATGATCCACAATCATCTTTTTCTCTTAATATTTATTTTTTATTTGTAGTTGGACACAACACCTTTATTTTATTTATTTATTTTTACGTGGTGCTGAGAACCGAACCCAGGGTAGCACATGTGCTAGGTGAGCACTCTACCACTGAGCCACAACCCCAGCCCCCATGTTCTTTTCAAGTTTATGTACATAATAAAAATCAAATTGATTTTAGTTGGAGGTATATTTTGAGATTTATTGACTAGAGGCTAACTTCTGAATCAATAAATTTTAATTATCCCAAAATATATCAATAGCTACTTGCTATTCGTCAGAATGATCTTACCTTTATTAAACTTAAAATGAAAATATATCCATTTTCTGTTTTCATGGAGAACAAAATGCTCTATGTATATAACCCCCTGCAGTATTGGTGATAAAGATTTTGGCTTTAGGCTTTTCAAGGTTTACAAGTGTCGTGTTGTATGTATTGTTTCAGGTGAGAACTAGTTCTGTTTATGTTGATTACCTTTAGTCTGTATGTTGACATTAACATTGAGGGACAGAAGTTGATTTTATAAGAGTTAATATAAAAGTCATTATAGTAATGTAAACCTTCTAACGGAGACACAGAAATGGGGTGAGTCCTGCACATGCCATCTATGTAATACACTTGTTTTAGTTGGTCATACTATATGTGTAGGCAAGGGTCCAAAAAATAAGATACAGAAAGTGTACTGAAGTCATGACTACATATCCTTAAGAGTTCAAGGTTTCAAATTTAGTAGATCAGTAATATTTCATCAAAAATTCTACTTCAGGTAGCTGGGAGTGTAGCTCAATGGTAAAGTGCTTGCCTAGCATGCATGAGATTCCTGTGTTCAATCCCTAGCACCAGACCCCCAAGGGGGGAAAAAAATTCTACCTGGCTTCTAACAAAAAAATATGAACTCTGCAGGAGTCATATTCTTAGCACTATCTAAATTTAATTGCTTTTGTTTTACTTATAGTTAATGAATAGGTGGATAAGTGATTTAATGAATGGCTTATTTTATCATTTAATGAGCTATTTTGCTTTTTGGTCTCAGTTTAAGCTTATCATTAAATTAACATTTGTAATTTTAATTTTTCTGTTTTTATCTACAGCTGGAGTGCCAAACTATATCTTACACCAAGTAATATTGTTCTACTTACTGCCATAGCTCTCATTGGTGTCTGTGTTTTCATCTTGGCAATAATTGGCATTTTACATTGGCAAGAAAAGGTTTGTTTATTTAACTGAAACATTAACTTTGGTTAATTTATTATATGTATTGATTGCTCTTTAAAATCATCATTTAAGAGCTGGGAATGTGGCTTAATAGTAAAGTGCATACCCAGCGTGTATGAGGCCACGGGTTCAACCCCTCAGAACCACAAAAAAAGTACTAAATACATAACTAGTAAATTCATTCCAGTAATGCTCCCAATAAAAGAGCTTTGTGTCACAAAAGAGAAACATTTTGTTGTTACACCTACTCTCTCTGTATTGTCATGTCAGTCATATTCATTTTTGCTAACTAAAATTACTATCTATTTTATCTTAGCTTCTCTTTTAACTTATGAAAAAGAGAACACAATAATTGTTCTAATAAGTGTTCATAGATTTGTCATTTGAAAATAAAGTCACTCTTTACATATCAAAAACAGTAACAAAGTTACATATTTAGTTAATTTTATGATTTCAGTTTGAGGTAAGACCAAGGATTATCCTGTGTACTTTGACCAGAATAATGAGAACATAGTCTAAAATATTAACACAACTCTTGACCTATGAAAGAAAGGAAATTAATTTCATTAATTTTTCAGGACATCTGATTGTGGGCTTACAGCAATTATAATATTGTAGCCAAAAACTGAAGTTTTAAATACAAGGATATATTTGACAGTATATACACACTATCATTGGTGGCACTGTAGTTCTGCTTCTTTGACCAACTTTTCACCTATCCTGGCTGCTGCCTTCTCCCTTCTCCCTTTCTCCCAATGCAAGCTTTCCACAGTATCTGCCCTAAGCCTTTTTTCTGCATTTCCTCTGCCAATATCATCTAGTAATGGCTTTCAGTTATTAACTCAAAATATTTCCAACCCTCACCTCTCTAAAGGTCTCTTCCTATCTTAATTCTAAAGCTTCATATCTCCTCTTTCTTACTTACAAGATTTAATCAATTGCCCTATTGATTCTGCCTCCACTAAGAATCTCATCAGGGAGGCACAGTAGTACATTGCCTATAATCCCAGTGACTCAGAAGTCTGAGGCAGGAGGATCTCCAGGATGACAGCCCGTGCAGCAAAGCGAGACCCTGTCTCAAAAAATAAAAAGGATTGGGGATGTAGCTTGGAGGTAAAACATTCAGTACAGCCCCCCAAAAAAGTTATTGTTGTTCTGCATTCCTACTACCACTTCTTCATTTCAGCCCCTTCGTATATTCCTGTCTGGTCTCTCCAATTTCATTCTCTTCCTTTTCCACTTATCAAACTGCCGCCTGATTGTTCTTCATTAAGTTTAGCCTTAATTATATCACTGTCTTGCTCAAAAACCTCTGGGGACTATCCACTGCCTAAAATGTATAAACTCCTTATTCTGGCTTTCACATTACTTCCAATATACCTTTTCCAACCTTATTTCTTACCAATTCTTTTCATATATTCCATTTTCCTTCCAGACATCTCATGATCACTTATGTTGTACTCCCCTTTATGCCCCATTTCCAAAAATGCTGTCTTTTCAAAGCTTTCCCTTTTCTCACTCAAACCCAGAAATAATCTCTTAAAAGTAACATTTTTTACTTTTTATCCTGAAGTACAATATGTTTTGCTTCTTTTTCCTGAGGCTTTAAGTTCCTGGAGAACAAAATACAAAACTGAGGGTTTTTTAAATTGTTCAAAATACTGAGCATAATACCTTGCTGAGAGTGGAGGGTCAATAAATATCTGCTAATCCATAGGTCAACAAAAAAAAAACTAATATACTTTAATGTAACTAGTTTAGTTCATTTATTAATATCAGTGTTGAGAACTGGAGAAAAATGGAATAGTTGATTCTATCCTTATAGAATCAAGTGTTAACTTTTATTTTCAAATAAACAAAATACAAGCTAAGTAAGTAACATTTTTGATGGTTTTTAAATTTAAATAGTAAATCATTAATTATAAAATAGCTACTATAAACTACAAAAGTATTTCATAAGATTATTGTATTATAAAATCACACCCATTATCTACTAATTGCTGAGTGAGGGTTTTTTTAAGAAATAATCACTTCTATTTCAGAAATGAGTATTCTTAACATTTTCTTATCATTTATAAACTAATTTAAAATTCTTTTTCAGAAAGCAGATGATAGAGAAAAACGACAAGAGGCCCATCGGTTTCATTTTGATGCTATGTGACTTGGCTTTAATATTACATAATGGAATGACTATTCATTTGATTTGCTGAAATACTAAATCCTGACCTATAGAAGAAAATAAGGGATTTTGAATATTATTTATAAATGATTCATCCCTTGGTAATTACTGGAAAATATTAAAATAAATATGGTCTGAATGTCTCACAAAGTCTTTTTTTAAAGCACTTTTTAAACAATAATTTAAATTCTTTACTCAGTACTACTGTGCATTTTTGTTCTTTGGTAGAGTGTGTTGCATGTACTTTGGTGTTTATGTATTTATAATCTTATTAGGGTAATGATGGAAAAAATATGTATAAATAAAAAATATTTAAATGAGCAGGATTTTTCTTTGTTCCCCTTAAGTTGATCTTGCTTCTTATTCTAATGGTGCAAACTATACTTTTGCAAATGTATCACAGATTAAAGTTCTTAAACATTCACCTTCAACACAGTAGTTCAGGGGGCTCAATGATTGGCATACAATATAATTGAGTACTCTGGCTTTGGAATCACAGTAAGATTTGCCTTAAACTCCTGGTTCCACAACTTACAAAGTAATTGTTTGAATTTGGCTATTGCTTAAACTCTGTAAGCCTTGGTTTTATTTATACAATGGGACTAATATACTACTCACTTAAGTTATTGAAAATATTAAATGGGATAATATATGTAAAGTGTTTAAGCTCAGTGCCTAGCAGAAAGTAAAGTGCTCAATAAATAGTAGCTGTCATTGTTACTATTTTAGGTGATTTTATTAGACTTCAACAAATAATTATAAAAATATATAGAATTGGTAGAATTTGACTTTTAGACATGAGGAAATCACATTCTTTAGAAAACTAAAATTCTTGGTGGTTCACATCTTACATAAAGATTTCTTGATCATATTAACTAAAAATTATAGTACTCTCCATGAATAAATGTGTCCTAAAAATTTTTATTTGAAAACTAACCATCATGTGATAATGAAGAACATTTTATTTCTTCAAAGGAACCTGCTATCAGCAGCATCTGGAAATGCAAATCTTCAATCGAATTTCTAGTCTCAAGGCTTGGAACAGTTGATAATTTACATTCACACGTTAATGTGAATTTTATATTGTGAACTCTCTGTTGACAACATTAAATTTAGATTGAGAAAAAAGTTTATATTAATCAAGGATAATAATTTTCTAGTGTGCACATAGACATGTGATGGCTCCAAAATATAAAAACCTCTCTGAAAACAATTTTGTTTTTCATGTTATTTTTTTCTTTTTAGTTCACTGAGAGTGGCATGTATTAAATTAGTTTACTTTGTATCTGAGCATGTGAATGTGTCTTAATAAATATTCCTTGCTGAAACAAAGTATTGTGATGAGTTTTGAAATAATTATTTTGGAACATAAAGAGTCCTCAGGGGTTATGTGAACATAAATCACTTATCTGGACCACAGTTATGAACCCACAGTGCCATACCAGATACTGTCTTATATTTCCGAGGATAATTATGCTTTGTATCTATTAACTAATAAGGCATGAGTCTTAAAACTATTTGGAATTGGTGTCTACAAGGAATAACGTGACAGACAAAATGTTAATGATGAAAATATATTGTGATAATAATACTATTTCTGTGTCTCCAAACACAACTTTTAATATTATTTATTAAGGGACAGCAAGTAAAAAATTGTCACAACACTGAGAATCAGTAATAAACATGTTTATATTAATTTTGAATAGTGTAGTGCAAAGAAAACAAGACTTTGAGGTCAGACAAAACTGAATTCAGAGCCTAAATGCCCTATTTTGTGACTTTGAATCAATTACTTTAGCTCTTCAAGTTTTGGTTTCTTCATCTGTAAACAAGGATAGTTAAGTGTGATAGCTACCTTAAATGAGAGCTTAGAGTTCAAAATGACAATTTGTACATAAAATGTATTTGTTGAGTGCTGTTTTTCCCTCCTATTTCCCATAACAGTTATAACAATATTTTCTGACATTTCTCTACCACCAATTATATGTCAGTGTTCCTTCCTTGGAGAACTAGGAGATATTAAGACTTAACAATCACTTGGAAGAAACTATAAATAAATTGCTAAAGCATCAATTTTGATTAGCCCTTTACCTTTCCTCATCCTTAAAAATAGCTAGAAGTTGTCAAAAAAGAAACTCAAGCTGTGTGCAGTGATGCACGTCTGTAACCTCAGCAGCTGAGGAGGCTGAGGCAGGAGGATCATGAGTTCAAAGCCAGCCTCAGCAATTTAGTAAGGCCCTAAGGAACACAGCAAGACCCTGTCTTTAAATAAAGTACAAAAAAGGGCTGGGGAGGTAGCTCAGTGGTTAATCACCTGTGGGTTCAATCACCAGTACCAAAAGAAAAGAAAAACTCAAAAGTTAAATTGTGTCCCACAGACTCTAGTGGTATGCCAAGGATTAGTCCAGGATTATTGGATTACTGGATCCATAAAGGCGAACTCCTCAGTGTCAAGATGAACTAAAAGAAAAACACCCCTTGTGATGACTTGCACCCTGGCTTCACATTACCTGCCTGGCTATTATAAAAGGTTAATAAAAGGGCTGGGGCTGTAACTCAGTGGTAAAGTGCCTGCCTCGGATGTGTGAGGCACTAGGTTCGATCCTCAGCACCACATAAACATAAATAAAGATATTGTGTGTGCATCTCTAACTAAAAAATATTTTTTAAACAAAGGCTAATAAAATATATAATGGATTAAGAAAACCTGCTGTTCAACTACTATATAAAGGAAAAAAAGGAAGCAAGATCAGGCAGAGAATGGAGTTGTGATGTGTTCTCAGTGGAATACCCATACAACCCTACAATGAGTAAGTCTGGACCTTTGTAGCCCAACATTCACAAATTATGTTTACAGGCTCTCAAAAATAAAATGGGCACAAATAACCAATATCAGAAAGGAAAAAGATATCTCTATAGATAATGTATATATTAAAAATAGAAAGACTTTGAGAATAATTTTATACCAATGAATTTGAAAGTTTAGACAAAATGGATTAATTCCAATTTTATGACATTCACTAGTAACTGGATGGATCTAGAAACTATCATTCTAAGTAAAATGAACAAACCCCAAAAAACAGTGGTCAAATGTTCTCTGGGGGAGAGAAGGGAAGAAGAGAAATTCAGTGGATTAAATAAAGGGGAATAAAAGGAAGGGAGAGGGGATAAGGAATAGGAAAGCCAGTTGCATGAATCTGACATAACTTTCCTATGTACATATATGAATACTCCACAGTGAATCTCAATATCATATACATCCACAAGACTGGGGTCCTAATTAGAATATGATATACTCCGTGTTTATATAAATAATTCAAAACAGACTACTGTTATGTATAACTAGAAAGGACAAATTATTTTTTAAATGGATTAATTCTTAGTAAGATATCAGCAAAATAGACTCAACCTGAATATTTCTGATGTATGCTTTGATGTGTCCAGACCCTCCATCAAGAATAAAGGATTTAGGGGCTGGGGTGTGCCTCTGTGGTAGAGTGCTTACCTAGCATGTGTGAGGCACTGGGTTCAATTCTTAGCACCACAAAATAATAAATACAGAAAGTGTGCCCATCTACAGCTAAAAAATATTCTAAAAAAAAAAATAAAGGATTTACTATGATGTCTGAGAGTGCCATGGGTATTCAGTTGTCAGCTTATCTGAAGAGAACAGATTCACCCCAGATCACCTCCTTTTCTTAACATAAAAACCATAATTGTGCATAACTAAATAAATTTAAAACTACAGACTTGTAAGGAGACAAACCCACCACTTAAATTGGAAATACAATACTCCTCTACAGTAAAAAAGAGAAAATAAGTAGAAAATCAGAAAGCTTAGAGATAACTTGGAAAAGCACTATCAGCCCACCTAACATAATGGCTATCTATATAATAATTCAACCAACAACAATGAAATAGAGTCATTTTAAGTGTAGATGGAACATCACCAAGATAGACCATATTCTGGGCTATTAACCAAAACTTACCAAATCCAAATGAATAGAAATCATCGAAAGCAGACTGAAAGCTATAATGGAATTAAAGTAGAAATACCCATGGAAAATATCCAAATATTTGGAAATTAACACACTTTAAATAACCACAAGGTCAAGGAGGAAGTCTTGAAGAAATTTAATATTTTAAACCAAATGAAAATTTAAAAATGTAACATTAAACTTGTAGAATGCAAAGAAAACAATGCTTAGCAGGGAACTCAACACACCAAATGCATATAAAATAGAAGATCTAAATCAATTATGAATCCACCTTAATAAATGAATGGGAGGGGGTCAGATTAAACCTAAAGCAAACAGTAGAAAGGAAGTGATTAGAGCAGATATCAGTGAAATAAAATGTGGTTCTTTGGGGGAAAAAAAATCAATAATTGGTGGTTCTAGCCCAACTGACCAGATAAAAAACCAATAAATATAAATCACCAAAATAATGAATGAAAGAGGAGACATCACTACTAATCCCACAAACAGTAAAGAAATTACAAGGGAATGCTATGAACAAGTCTGTTCTGTAATTCAATAACAAGATGGATCTCTCTTCCTTAAAAGACAAAAATTCTCTGCTGTCATATGTAACATATTAGAATAAAAAAAAACATTCATACAAAAAAAGACAAAAATTCATCCAAAAAGACATCAGTATACCCTACATCAATTTTTAAGTTGAATTTGTAGATTTAAAAACAAAACAAAAAACAAAAAAAACAAAACAAAACAAAAAAAAAAAACTCCACAATAGAAAATTCAAGGGGAAGATGGTTGTACTGGCAAACATTTAAGGAAGAGATACCTACTCTACACAATCCCTTGCAGAAAAAAAAAGGAAAAGAACTACTTCACAACTTCTTAAACAAGGTCAAACACAGACATTACAGGGCTATCATCCCTCAAACAGACACAAAAGTCCTCAGCAAAACATGAGAAAATAGTATCCAGAAATACATATGATAATATGTCATGACCAAGAATGTTTCATCCCAGAAATTCACTATTTGAAAGAGAAAAAAATAAGCAATTCACCACACTATAACTCAGAATAAAACATCTTATTCTTTCAACAGACAAAAATAATTTGACAAAATCTAATAGGGCCATTTTTTTTTAATGTAAGCAAACTATGAAAAGAACTTCCTTTAAAATAAAAATCTCCAGATAAAAACATTCTTGGTGAGAGAAAGGTTGCTCTCTAAGATTAGGACCAAGGGCAAGGATGTCCTGTCACTAATACTTTCTAAAATACTACTGGAAATCTTAACCAAAGTTAATAAGACAAGAAAGAAAAATAAACAGATTAGAATGGAAGAAATCAAAATGTTCCTATCAGAAGATGATTGTATGTAGAAAATCTCAAGAAATCTACACACACACACACACACACACAAAATGAGCCAGATGTGGTGGTATATGCCTGTAATCCCAGCAGCTTGGGAGCCTGAGACAGGAGGATCGAGTTCAAAGCCAGCCTCAGCAACTTTAGCAAGGCCCTAAGCAACTCAGTGAGACCCTACCTCTAAATAAAATATAAAAAGGGAGCAGGGATGTGACAGTGGTTAAGCATGCCACTAGGTTCAATCGCAGTACAAAAAAAAAAAAAAAAAAAACTACAAATGAACTAGTAAATGAGTTCAACAAGGTTGCAGGATACAAAGATCAATGCAAAAAAAAAAATCACCTAAAGCAAATAATTGAAAATATTAAAATTGCCATTTAAAATAAGATATAAACAATGAGTGTCTTAGGTAGAAATCTAACAAAGCATGAAAGGGATCCATTTGCTTAACTACAAACTATAAAATAATAATGGAAGAATCAAGGAAGACTTAAATGGAAAGACACTATTCAGAGATGGGAAAAGCCAACATAGTAAATATGTAAATACTCCCTGAGGTGATCTACAGATTTCACCTCATCCCTATCAAAATTCTAGCAGTATTTTTTTGTAGACAAGAAACAAGACTATTGTACAATATATGAAAGACAAAACGAGCTAGAATATCTTAACACAACTTTGATAAAGAAGACAAAGTTGAAGGAATCAAGCTACCAGACTTCTTTTTATTCTAAATGCATGATTGAAGACTTGAATGCTGCGAATATACTTTGTATACAAACTGTTTTGTGTAAAAAGATGCTATATATGTATAGTATGAACTGTAATACATACTACTATAAATAAAAATTTAAAATAAATAAATTTTAAAAAACTATACTCATCAAGCTAGACACATAGATCAATGGAATAAAATAGAGTCCAGAATGTTTCATCTACACAAAGATAGCTATGCAATATTTGACAAAGATATAAAAATGATTCAATGGAAGACATT
The DNA here is from genome assembly GCA_025594165.1 of Tamias sibiricus. Classification (NCBI taxonomy): domain Eukaryota; kingdom Metazoa; phylum Chordata; class Mammalia; order Rodentia; family Sciuridae; genus Tamias; species Tamias sibiricus. The sequence goes on from CM046672.1 coordinate 38,096,921, forward strand.
TTCAACAAATACTGTCAGCACAATTGATATCTATATGCAAAGGGGAAAAAAGGAAATTGAACTCATACCTTGTACAAGGATTAACTTGAAACAGCTTGTAGACCTAAATATAAAATGTAAAGCTATAAAACTTTCAGAGGGAAACATAGAAGAATATCTTCATGACCTGGGGTTAGGCAGAGATCTTAGAAATGATACTAAAAGCATGATCCATAAAAGAAAAAATTAATAAATTTGATTCCATCTAAATTAAAAATATTTGTTTTGCCAAATACACTTTCAAGAGAATGAATAGTCAAACTGAACAGGCAAAGAAAATATTTGCAAATCATATATCCAACAACAAACTTTTATCCAGAATGTATAAAGAACTTTTAAAACTCAACAACACAAAAATAACTCAATTTAAGACACTTCATCAAAAATGATATATGGACAGAAAATAAACACATAAAAATGTTCAACATCAGTAGCCATGAGGAAAATGCATATTTAAGTCATGAAAGAATGCCACTACACACCTATCATAATGGCTAAAACAAAAAATAAGAATTCAAAGTGCCAACAAGGATGAGGAACAACAGGAACTCTCATATATTATTAGTGGGAATACAAAATGGTAAAGCCACTCTGGAAAACAGTTTTGAGAGTTTCTATTTCTATCAAATCTATTTTTATATACCAGCATACTCAGTAACAAAATGTGATTTTAAAACAGATAACATTTATACCAATATCAAGAAAAAGTCAAGTACCTAGAACTCAATATGATTTAAGAGATAATCACATCTTTGTGAAGTAAATTATAAAACTTCTCTTAGAAACACTAAAGAAATATTCAACAAATGCACATCTGTACCAGGTTCATGGATAGGAAGACTCAAAATTTTAAAAGCTGTTAAATCCTCCCCAACTCCACTCAATATCCCACTGACTTCTTTGTTACTGTTGTTGTTATTGCTGAATTTGATAAGATACTTGTAAAATGTATATGGAAATACAAAAAGTCAATAGCCTAAACAATCTTGAAAAAGAATAAGAACATGTCCTACCAGATATTAAAACTTCATATGAACTTACAACGATTAATACAGTATGGTACTGATGTAACAAATAGGCCAACAGAATGTATTAGACAGGTCAGAGACAGATTTACATACTTATTCAATCAAGGTGTAACACCATAGATAAGAATAAGAACAGGGGCTGGGGTTGTGGCTCAGCGGCAGAGCGCCCACCTGGCACGTGCGCGGCCCGGGTTTGAACCTCAGCACCACGTAAATATAAATACATTGCATTGTGTACAACTAAAGTAAATAAATAAATATTAAAAAAAAAAAAAAAAAAAAGAAGAAGAAGAAGAAGAAGAAGAAGAAGAACAGCCGGGCTCGGTGGCGCATGCCTGTAATCCTAGCACTTTGGGAGGCTAAGGCAGGAGGATCGCGAGTTCAAAGCCAGCCTCAGCAATGGCAAGGCACTTAGCAACTCAGTGAAACCCTGTCTCTAAATAAAATACAAAAAAGGGCTGGGGATGTGGCCCAGTGGTCGAGTGCCCCTGAGTTCAATCCCCAGTACCACCAAAAAAAAAAAAAAAAATAAGAACAACTTTTAACAATAAATGAGGTTGAGGAAATTCATACAAGAACTAAAATTAGATGTACCCTAACACAGAAAAATCAATCCCAGATAGATTGAAACTAAATGTAAAATGCAAATTTATAAGCTTTTAGTACTTAATATAAGTAAATAACTTCACAATCCTGAAGTGAGGTTGTATTTCTTATTCAGATCACAAAAAGCACAAATACATAAAGGAAATTTTTGATGTATTAGAGTATATTAAAATTAATGACCTCTGTTCATTCCGCAGTCACTATAAAAAGAAGACGAGATAAGCCACACAATAAAAGAAGATAGTTTCAAAATATATAATTGATTAGCATCCAAAATACAGAAATTCTGCAAATATGATTTTAAAAGAAAAAGACAGCCCAATATAAAAAAACTGGGCAAAAAGATTGGCGAATAGTATTAACAACTGACCTACCAAACATTGGTATGGGTTTGAAGCAATAAGTCTTACCACTTTAATGGGATTTTTATGAAGTGTTATGACCACTTTGTAAAACAGTAGCTGCTTTTATTCATTAAAGTTGAAGAAATATATACCATCAATCCACACACCAATTCTACCCTTAAGAAATTCTCACAAATGTACACCAGGATGTAGGTATAACATGTTCATATCACTGGGCATGGTGGTAAATGCCCACAATCCCAGCAACTCTGGAGGCTAAGGCAGGAGGATCACAATTCCAAAGCAGCCTCTGCAATTTATCAAGACTATATCTTAAAATAAAAAATGAAAATGGCTGGATATGTGGCTCAGTGGTTAAGTACCCCAGGTTCAACCAAAAAAAAAAAAAGTTCATAGCAATGTTCATAAGGGCCAAAAGTTATAAACTTCTTAAATGTCTGTTTACATGGATTTTTATACAATAAAACATTATTCAACCATAACATTTAAAGAACTACACTGTATACAATACAGATTTATCTCACAAAGTTAAGCCAGTTAAACAAGACTGAAGCATACATACAGCAATTATTCCATTTAAATAAGTTCAAAAATAGGAAAAATTATATTGTTTAAAAATGCATTTATAGGTATCAAACCATAAAGAAAAGCTAGAAAATGATTAAAGTCAGAATAGTGATGAACTCTAGAGAATTTGGAAATTATCATCAGACAGAGAGGCACAATGAAGATTTCAGAGTATGGATGATACTTCATTTCATTTAGTTTTTCTTCTTTCTTACAATTCTTAGTCTACACTCCAGGTCTCGCCAAGCTCTATACCCTTGAGCTACATCCCCAGGCCCAATGCTTCATTTCTTGATTTGGGTAGTATTTACATGACTCTTAACTTTTTAATGACACCGTGCACACATACTTGTTCTAGACACATTTCTAAATATATATTTAGTAATTTACATTTCTAAAATATATTTAGTAATTTTTTAAATCTTGTAAAAATTTTTCAAAGATCCCTTTATAGATCACATATCTAGAAATGAGTTTCTTTATTAAATATTAGATTATATATTTTGTAGCACAAAAGTTTGAGCTTTGTTGCTAATATTATAATTTAGATATACATTCCTTACAAATAAATTATAAGAATTGAATAACAATATGTAGTTGAATATATGCCTTCTAATCATACCAGTATCAAATATCATGTATATCAACCAGCACAGATACTTACAGTTCATCAAGACTTTAAGTTGAACTTATAAAAAATTTCTATTATCATTCCCAGACATCTACATTAAAATTTATATACTTTAAGACTACAGTTTCATGTTACACTAATAAGTCAGTATTCATTGTAACTAAATAGATCTAAGCATGAAGTAAACCGATGTCCTTTCAAAATAGGATTTGGGCTTTTAAGAAAGAGGTACCATATATGTTACCAACTTCATTACAAGAAATATAATTAGGGCCTTAGTTTTTCACAATGAAATGAAAATAATTGATGATCAGAAATTTACCTGACCATTTGGCATTTGCCTGATAAGGTTGAAAAATTTTAGTACTAGTGGGTGACAATATTTCTTAAAAGTTTTCCTGTTTTGGAGTTACACTAAGCAGAAATTTAGAAACAAGTTTATCGGACAGTGTTACTGAAATAACTCCTTTTGATTCCCAAAGCAGGAGCTCTTCTTCAATATCATTAACAGAGAAAGATAATTTTGTTTTGTGTATTTTATGGTCTGAATCATGTACTCCCCAAAATTCATATGTTGAAGCACTAACCTTCTATATGACTGTATTTAATGATAAGGCCTCTACGGAGATGATTAAGGTTAAATGAGATCATAAGGGTGGAGCCCTAATCCAATAGGAATGATGTCCTTACAATAAACAGAAGAGACACAAGAGTACACATGCAAAGTAAAAGCCACGTGAAGACAGTGAGGTGGTGTGGTCTGCAAGCCAGGAAAAAGCCCTCGATAGAAATCAAGCCTGCAGGCACCTTGATCTCAGCCTTCCAGCCTCCATAACTCTGAGAAAACAACGATCTTTTGTTTAAGCCACCCATGACATGGTATTCTGTCATGGCTGCCGAAGCAGACCAATGCAGTGCATTTTTATAATCTTCCTCTTTTCTTTGCCTAAAACAAAAACTCTACAGTTGTATAATAAACAATGAAATCTTTATATACTGAGAACATATTGGATTTTTGGCTTTCACTAAATTTCACCATTATTGTAGTCATAAATTGTCCAATGTCAGTAAAGCAGTTTGAGACCCATGTTATGATTTAGTACAAATAGTTTTTCTGTATATCAAAGTTTAGTTGTACATACATTCCTTTGTCTTCCTTAGTTATACCTCTATTAGTCAGCTTGGACTGCCACACAAAATACTACAGACTGGCTTAAATGACAAACTGTATTTTCTCACAGTTCTGGAGGCTGGAAGTTCCAGATCAAGGCACCAGGCAATTCAGTTTCTGACGGGGGTTCTCTTTCTGGCTTGCAGATGGCTGGCTACCTTGTCCCTATGTCCTTACATGGCCTTTCTTTGTGCCTGAACATTCAGAGAACAAGCTCTCTGGATTCTCTTTTTATAAGGATGCTAATTCTATCAGAGCAGAGCCCTACTTATGACCTCAATTAACCCAATTACTTCCTTAGATGGCCTCCTATCTCCAAATACAGCCCCACTCCAGGTTAGGGCTTCAACATGTGAACTTTGAGGGGACACAAACATTCAGTCAATAATAAACCCTAAACATAGAGATAGCCCTTGTAGGTTATATTTAATAAACTATTAGCGCTTCCAAAGTATAGCAAAAAAGAAAGACAACAAAAATCTACTAAGTACATAACCGTTGAGATAAAATGCTTTTTAAAAATGATTCATTCTAACAAGTCAATTCCATGCAGCACCACTCAAGTGATACATGGGATTTAGTCAGAGAAAACCACATTTAAACTATAGGCATGATTCTGTGACGAGTTGGAGAGGCTAGCTTGAAGCCTGGAAGATTGGGCAGGGTGCAATGAAAGCAGAGTTCCCAGTCACCTGAAAACTGGCAGGTAATGTGGGAACAGACTGAGTGCTACCAGGTGGTCTTCCTGCAAAATAATAATTCAAATACAGAACTCCCCAGCTGAGAGATATGCAAACTGCTTTCCTTTTGATTTAGCTAACATATGGCCACACAGTAGTCTCAGCTATGATCTGTGCTTTACTACATTCCTCAAAAATCTAGTACGATTATACCAGTACAGCTAAAAGATAGGTGTCTGAAATGGGAGTCACGAAATGAACATTCCCAACTGAAATCAACTCCCAAGCCAAAATGCTAGAAAAGACTTTAAATTTTATCAAAATGAAACTACTAGTAAAAGCTACTAAGCTAAATGAAGAAATACTATATACCTACTGTTTGAATTACTATGATTTCTCTAATCTGTCATTCTCAACTGAACTTCCAGATTAATTTTACTGGAACTATTCCACTATTAAAAGCTATTCCTATGGTCTTTTGAATTGAGTAGAAACTCCTCACCTACCATTCAAGTAAGTACAGTCAACCCTCTGAATCTTGAGGGCTCTGTATACGAGGACTCAACCAACAGCTGATTGAAAAACAATTTTTTAAAAATCATATCTGTAGTGAACATATACAGGCTCTTCCCCACTTGCCATTATTCCCTAATTAATACAGTATAATGGCTATTTAGATAGCATTTACATTGTGTCAAGTATTGGAAGTAATGTAGAGATGATTTAAAGCATAAGAAAGGATACGTGTAGTTTATGTGCAAATTCTACACCATTTCCTATAAGGGACTTTTACATTGGTAGATTTTAGTATCCTTTTGGGGAGTGGGAAGGGCGGTGTCCTGGAACTGATGATCATTTCTGGATAGTCAGGACAAACTACATCTCCTCTAGTCAACTTTATCTTTACTACCAAAAATAACGCTTGCCCTGAATTCAATGCTCACCCCTGCAGTTGCCTGTTGTGGTCTTCTACCCTATCCTCTCCATTTGCCATGTAAAGCTTTCCCATTCTTTGTGTGTCACCTCCCTCATGAAGCATTCTCTGATGACATCACACATGCTACTAAGAAATATTCCAAGATTGTCAAGCATTTCTCTCTTTCCTTGTATCCCTCCAAGAAAGGCACAAAACTTAAGAAAATAAGTTCCCTCCTCACTCACTGGCTCTGGACAAAAACTGAAGAAAAAATTTTCCTTCAGTCAACAACTCTGCATTAAGAACCTTTTATTGTTCCAGAAGTTCAAAGGGCCCCTTCCTCTCAATTTTTTGTCTACCTTTGTAGACTTGGATCCAATGGTCTTATTTTTTATTGTACTAATTTACCAATATGCCACCTATAGTATTTGTGGAAAAGGGTCTTAAGTGCTTTATTTACTAGTTGGTTCTTGTGTACAATCTTAACTGTTTTAGTGACTGTCCTTAGAAACCCAAACTTAGACACAGCTTATAAAAACCCACACACAGCACACAGCAAAGGGTCAAACACCTTCATATTAATTGGTGTTGAATATGTTTTCACTCGTAAATCTTGTGAATTACTTGCAGTTTTGTGCCTTTCTTGGAGGGATACAAGAGAGAAGCGCTTGACAATCTTGGAATATTTCTTTCAGTAGCCTGACACTGTCCTTAGTGATAATTTGTTACACAACATTGACAGAGGTCCTAGTGTATGTCAGATACAGGCACAAACAAACTATTATGGTAAAATCTTAATCAAGGTTGTTTCTCCAGCACCAATCATTGTTTTCTCCCCAATACGTATGTGTTGAGTGATATAAGAAACATGCCCTCAATCAGCTTCTATTTTAATGGGATGGGGGTTAGTGAGATACAGGACATAAGTAAACGAGCAAGTTAATTTCAGAGCATAAGTGCTATGGTGAAAATAGAGGATTAACACCACAAACGACGCAGTCTTTGGCAAATCTGGAGATTTTTATCAGTGGAGTTAACCACCCATCAGCAGGGCTTTGTAAGAGGGCATTATGGAGGAGTCAGAAACCAGGGATTTACAGTTCTGCCTTCCTCACACACTGGCTCTGGACAAACGGTTTAACCTCTCCGGTCTCCATCTTCCCATCCTCTAAAGGGTGGGAAGATTTAAAGTGTGGATATGGAAAGTGCGTGGTGCTGTGCCCTGCAACCTAGTAAGCGTTCAGGAACTGTCTGTAATTATTACCGTTGGTCCGCTTGACTCACCTGGTTCTAAGGACTGTGAGAGCCTCAGCCCCCTCTGCCCTGACCCAGGCAGGTGGTCCACCAGGACTGAGCAAAGTTTTCACCTTGAATTGAGCTCCTAGGGGACCGAAGGGCTGGAAGCCTATAAGGGTGCAAGAAGACCCGGCAGGTGGGTGGGGGCGGGAGACACCGAGGACTCGATCTGCTCACCCCCGGCGCTCTGCGGCGGCGGGGGATGGGCTGGGCTTGACCCTCCGCGCCCGCCCACTGGAGAGGCGGTCCACCTTCAGCCCCGGCCAGGCGGCGGCCCGGCCTGGCCTCACCCCGCCCCCACCCCAACGGTCACCGGCAGAGCGCGACGCCATCCCAGGGCGCGAGGCCGCGGGCGGGCTCGCGAGGCGATTGGCGGGGAGGGGAGTGAGGGGCACGCGGGCGGGGGCGGGGGCGGGCACATGCGCACAGGCGGCGCGGCCGGCACGCGGCGCTCGCGCTCGCTGCTTAAATGAGCCTGGGCTCCCCGCGCCCCCCACTTCAGTGGAGCCCGCGCCGCGGCTGCGGGGTGGAGCGGCCGTATTGTCCCGCGGCACGCGTTAGCACTCCTCTGCTGCCAGGCGGTCGATGGGACGGAGCGCCGCGGAGCAGGAGGAGGCGCCCGTCGGGGGGCTCGGGCAGTGCGGGAGCCCACCGGGGGACTCCAGCATGTCGGGCCGCAGAACCTGAGCCGTGCTCAGTGGAGAGGCAGCCCCGTGGACAACGATGGGGACAGAGTGGGGCTGCCATCGCGCCGGGCCGTGAGTCGCGCGCCTCTGCCTCCGTCTTGGCCCACTCAGGCCCTCGAGAAGCGCCTTGCCGCTCGGGAACATGGCCCTGGAGCAGCTCTACTCAGTCCTCAAAGGTAAGCGCCCGGGGCTGTGGACGGCGCCCCCTGCGGGCTGAGGCCGGCGCGCGCCCGGCCCGCGTCTTCGCGTCCCTTCCCTGCGCCGGGCACCCCGACGCGCCTCTTTGTCTGGCTGCGCTCGCGGCGGCTCGGAGCGGACAGCGGAGCTCTAGCGTCCTGCCCGAAGCAGGTGCTTTCCCAGCGCGCCTCCTCTCCAGTCCTTTCATGTCTGGCAGGCACTGGTGGAGTAGAATCGGGAAGCGGCGGCCGGGGAGGTGCCGCGGCGGCCCTGCGGGGCCCTCCGATCTGTGCGCTCGCGCCTCTAACGGACATCGCTTTCCAAAGTTGTGGGCTCCGTATCAACGGAGCGAAGGCCAGTCTTAATCCAAACGTAATAGCAAAAAGTAATTCAACACAAACAATAAAAGCCCGATCCGAGACGTCGTGAGCGTTTTTCGAAAAGCCGGGCGGCGTCCTCACGGGTACGGAACGGGCCTCCCGGCTGCCCGGGTCCCACCTGCTGCGGCCGAAGAGGCTGCGGCACCACTGCGGGCGCCGGGGACCCGACTTAGTTCGGCCCCGGGGGAGCGCGGCTGCTTGGGGCTGTGCCCCAGGCGCTTCCTGGACGCTCTGCTCCCCCAACGTCACTCCTCCAGCTTCTTCCTGCAGATCCCAAAATACGCTCCGCTGGTGTTTGCTTATTATTTGTTGTATGGAGAATTAAAATAGTCGGCGTACCAAGTACACGAAGCTCTGAAACATACTCTAGCGGGTTTGCATTTCCCGGAGGTATTATTTTAAGGGGAATATATATATATATATATATATATATATATATATATATATATAAAAATCTTGATTGCGATACAAAGTTGATTCTGAAACTAACTGAATAAATCTTTTTATCAATTCTCAGAGAAAACACCGTCACAACTCAGTGAAGGACTTCTTCCCCCCCACCACCACCTATTTAATTGGGAATTGAAAATCTGAATTCTTCCAATTGTTAGAAAAAGCCTTTTTATATTGAGGGGAAAGTTAAAGGCATGTCTAGCTTTTTACTACCTTAATATTCATACAGTGACACGTTTGTTTTTTCTTACTCCATATTAACACTTTTTTCCAAATTTGTTTTATTAGAAAGTTTGCTATAATCCTACTTCCAGTTTGAATTGGATATACTACGTTTTGGACAATTCTACTTTGTTTTTATTATTATTATTTAATTTGCAAATTTACGTTTAAAGTGGACAAAGGGTCCGAAATTCTTGAGATTCATTCATTTGATTTAAAATATTTAACTACCCAAATATATATTTATATATTCAGCTTGTACTAAGGCAACCTAGGACTTTACTAATTGGTGAATATTTATTTCACAGTCCATAAATTCTTAGTGATTCCTTTATTATATTACAATATGAAACAACTCTGAAATTTTGTAGTTATCTGTAAACTCCTGATTTATAAGTCATTCCTTGGAAGTTAAGATTTGGTTTTTAAAATAAACCACATGCACAGTAGGATATCTGATGGTGCTGCTTAGCTGAATTTTCTCCGTCGTTCTGACTGTGCACACACCTTGTTATGGTTATCAGCATCATTAAAGGTCCATCTGATCTCCCCCACCCACGCCCAGAAGAAATCACACGGTTTTGTTTACACAGCTTTACCTGCAGAACTTGGAAAACTGAGCTGCCTTGGGCAGTCTCATTACAGTAGCTGCTCCTCCTATGGTGAAGGGGTTGCAGCTAAATCTGCCTTTGCTTTTACAGTTGGTACACACTGCCCTCTCTGGCCACCGTGAAGCATTTAGTTGTTGCACCTTTCAGGAAAGGATTCTCTGGTGATGGCAGAGCTACAGTGAAAACAATGTAGTATCTTGCTTTTCTTTTTTTAATGTTACTCAACCTACACTATTTTTACATGCTAGAATGTTTTTAAAGCCCAAGCTAAATTTTTGTTTTAAGCTTACTAGAAAGAAGACAAACTATTTTTAGGTCTTCTGTGGTACCTGCGTGTAAATGCTGGAAATGGTTTGGAAAGATTTTTTTTTTTTTTTTAATTAACAAAAATTGATCCTGAGAGGGGAATCTGGGGGACTGAAAGAGGAGTGAAGGGAGGACTTGCATTTTACTGCACAACCATTTGTGTGACTTGATTTTTTTTAACCCAGTGTCTGTATTATCCATATATATTAATTAATATTTTTTAATTTAAAAAGTTGACTTTTAAAAACAAATTGGTTTTTCCCAGTTGCTGCTGTTCATTAAGTGTTCCAAAGCATGAAAACATATCCTGTAAAGTGGATAGCATCAACAACAAAGAAATTATTATCTGAAGTAACTATTAAACATTTGAATGATTATAGATACTATCTAACAAAAGTCTTGTTTGGAATATTATAGTCAGTTTCTACTAAAACAACCGTGATGAGTGTATGAGTTTTTAAATAGAATTTTAGTTTTTTAAGATGTCATTTATTCTTTTTGTTTTACTTTCAGCAGTGAGTACAAAAGGATAACTTTACTAGGTTTGTTTTAAGCCCTCCATGAACAGTATTACTGAAAATAAATAATATACTTTCAGCTGTTCATTACCACTCTGAGTCTTAGAAAATTTGAATTAACCTTCTATCTGTAGAAGGGGGATTATAAACCCTTTTTTGTTGTTGTTCTTATTTATGCTACACACTTGCTGCAGAAGAATTCTGTTAGACTCGGAGATATTTAAAGTATATAAACTGTAGTTAAATTTATGATGTAACAAAGCACAAATATCCCTTGGCACTACCTTTTAAAAATCTTGTCTAAGTCTGTATTTACTCCTATTCTTCAGTCTTGGGCCTCATCAAAGAACATGAACTAACTATGAAAAAACAAGTATACTGAAAAACTAATCCTTGAACAGTAAACTTTTTTTAAATAACTTTTTAAAAAGTAACTTCTTGGCTTTTCTCCCAAGGGGTTGGAAAAAGTGTTTTTAACATTGTCAATTGAAAAGTCTTATTAAGCAGTGGTTTTATTATAATAAATCTTCAACTAGAAGCTAGTTTACTTTTGAAACCAAATTCTCCTTTTAGGAAAATATATGTGCATTACAAAGTAAGCTCAAATCAAAACTACTTTCAGTTCTTTATCTGGAATAAGAAAGAAAAATGATAGACTACAAATGATAAAGTTCAAATCTACAATTTTAAAACAACAATCTGAGTTCTCCTTTTGGTACTACCCATTCAGCACAGTCTCCTACATTTTTCTGTTTATGCTTCTGCAAAATTATTGTTGATGTTAAAAAATCTGTGTCCCAGGGCTGGGGCTATGGCTCAGCGGAGAGCTGTCATCTCCCGTGTGTGAGGCCCTGGGTTCATCCTCAGCACCACATAAATGAAATAAAGGTATTGTGTCCACCTACAACTAAAAAATATAAATATACCAAAAATATATGTGTGTGTGTGTGTCTGTGTGTCTGTGTCCCTGTGGCACTTTGAGATCCCAAGTATTATGTTCTTTCAGTTGGAAAAGGGGATCCTGAGGGGTAATCTACTTTAGGGGATTCCAAACTTCCCTTAATAACAGAACTCCTTCAAAGTCCCTTTTATAAGAAAGTACTTACAACAAGAACAGTTAAGAGCAGGGTTGCTATGATTGGTGGGAGGCCTTGCTCTCTTCTGTCACCTCTAACCTCTGGGTGACTTTTCAACATATTTGTTATATTGTACACAAAAATACAGAGTACAATATGCTAATCTGAAAGTTCAATTGTTTTCTAATCAATGACATTAAAATTTATTCATTTAAATTTGCATAGAGTAACATATTGGAAATTACAGCACAAGAAGATATTAAGTCCTCTTTCAAACTTGACCTGTTCATGTTAAAACTTGATGACAGTGCTGTGGATGTTGAAAGGGACTCCTTAAATCAAAGTAGAGCATACAAAACTGCCATTTCAGAGCATTTTTACTAACAAAAAGTTTGTCAAATTCTGTAGAAAATATAAAAAGCACTTCTGCTACAGTTACTCTTTCTTAGAAAAATGATTGGCAACATGATTAGCATATGTAGGTGGAAGTGATCTTAAGGCTCACTATCCATCTTTTTTCTTAACAAAGTAAGATTGAGTCTGATTATATTGGGATACGTTTTTGTTCTTTGTAGTTTATCAAAAACAAATTACTGCTGTGTCAAGTAGTATGTGGACTCTAATTGCACTCCATTCTGCTTTCATTATAGAAAATACTAATGAGCAAGGAGACCAGTTAGGTGGTTGTTGCAGTCTGGCATCTTGTGTTAGATTTAACAAACCTTATGTTTACCACTTAAATGCTTAAAACAGGAAGGCTTAGAGGCGTGTTTAATTACTAACAAAGGTAAATGAAGCCAGCTTTAGAAAAATAAGTAACGGCTAGGTATCTGAAGAAAGGGAGAAAAATTTTAATTCTTTTCTCATCCTCTGATTTATGCTCACACAAAAAAAACTGAGTCATATATGTGGCTGCTGTTATACTGATATGTGTATTCATCACTTGACACAAGGCTCTCTGTACTGTGTGTAATCAAGATCATGCTTAGTCACTTCATATATTCATCTGATTTATATAGTGTGCTGTGTGGGTCAGGTAGTCTTCTAGGTACTAGAGATGCATTAGTGAATTGAGATAGACAAGACCTCTCTTTCTAGTAAGAAGAGATGACAATAACAAACCCTCCAAATACCAAGTTGTATTAATAATAATGAAAATAAAGCAAGGTGGAAAAAATGTAGAGCTTATTTAGAAATTGGGGAAGCTTCACAAAAACTGAATGAAATGAAGCAGTCAGTCATGCAGAGAGACTGATTCTAGACTGAAGGCATAGGTTAGTCCCTAATGCAGGAGTTAACTTGGTGTGTCGAAGTACTGGGCAGGCTTGTGTAGCCATAGGTAGCAGTAGGGAGATCAGAGAGGTTTGGGTACCAGATCACATAGCACCTCACAAGCCAGAGTTAGGAGAAAGGATTTATTCTAAATTTAATGGGGCTCTATTGCAAGATTTTATGAAAGGCTGTGAGGTGATCTGATTTATATTTTGAAAAGGTAATTGGCTACTCTGTACACAGTAGGCTTAGAGAACTGTGGCAGAAACTTCTGGTTGTCTCCAAATATCCACTTTACCCTTCTTCTTTTATTTTCTGAATTTTAGTTAAGTAGACAATTATCAAAATAAAGACTTATTTCCCAGCTTCCCTTAGGGTTGGGGCCATGTGACTATGTGTAGCCAGTTAGGTGTTAAGTAGAAAATAGTGCATGCAACTTATAGGAAGTGTTATTTTGTTATTTAAACTTTTTGTCTTTAGATAATTACAGATTCTGGGCAAGTGTTTTCCAGGAAAGAGGAATGCCTTATATCTCCATTCTTGCCAACAAGGATGCAGGCATGGTAACTGAAGAAAGGTTATAATGGCTGGCACTCCAATATTCATATTGAGTCATAAACTGACCTTGGAAATGAAAGTCACACACAGCTGAATAATAAGATAGAAGGCACTTAGGTGCCTGGTAATGATGTAGCCTTCACTCTGGCCCTTGACTGCTTATCTCTAGTTTGTTTATGTGTCAAAAAAAAATACTTTTTTTTTTTTTTTTTTTTTTTTTTTTTTTGTAGTTGGACACAATACCTTTATTTTATTTTTATGTGGTGCTGAAGATCAAACCCAGGGCCTCGTACTTGCTAGGCAAGTGCTTTACTGCTGAGCCACAACCCTAGCTCAGACTTCTATCTTGTTTGAAATGTTAATTTAGGATTTTTATTACGCTAGTTCTAGTGCTGATTTTATAGTCAGGTGCACAATAAATGAAAGTAACAAAACCAGACTCAGAGCTGGTGAGCAGTCACAGAAGTGAAAACTGAATGCTGTCAAATACAATTAATCTGGAAAAGGTTGCTAGAGAAAGTAAGTTTTAGACAATGTAAAGGTAATTTTCTAGATGCAAAAAGAGGTCCATGGCAATTGCACATGACCAGAAACAAGTGTTTGTAGGACTGTCGTTATCCTATTGCAGTGGTCCTCAAAGTGTGGTTCTAGGTACTGCAGCTTCAGTAGAGATTTTGTTAAAATGCAGATTCTTAAGCCCTACCCTAGACATGTTAGATCACAATTATCTGAAAGTGAACATGCCCTGTCCCCACCCATCTGTGATTTCTTAAGCCCTCAAAGTGATCATGCTGAGTATGAGAGATTGAAACGTACTGAGGCTGGGAATGTAGTTCAGTGGTGGAACACCTGCCTAGCATGTACAATGCCCAGCACTGTACACACACACAAAAGAAAGGACAGTGCAAACCACTGTCCACATAATTCCATTCCCAAACCTGAAAGTAGAATTACTGGGTAGAATTTGCACATTTTAAGCCTTAATACATATTACCAGATTAACCTTCAAAAAGTTGTGCCAGTTTACAATCCTGTGGCAGAATATAAATTTATCAGTTTTTCATAGCCTGATCAATACTAGTATGAACTTTAAGAAAAGCTGAATATTGAAGAAGGATTGTAAGTAGCTAACTGGACCTAAATTCAGAATGGAATCTGATAGCCATTTGCTAATTGGGGGTCACACACCTACTCTGTTCCTGATAGCTATTTGCTAATTGGGGGTCACACACCTACTCTGTTCCTAGAAGAACTACAAACTGCACTTTTAGACCTTTCCTTGTGTATGTTCCTATTTAAACTGTCAAGGTATAGCCTCTGGAAAGTCCCATTTTGCCCAGACCTGAGTAATGAGCTGTGACCTGCAGTCAAATAACAACCATTCAGGACTGAGCATTTTATACTGACATGGTGCACTGGACTGGGAACTTGGGCAAGAACTTTATATAAGCCAGCCCCTCTTCTCTTTGTTCCTTCAGGTCACACTTTGGGTTTGAACTAAAGGCACTTTTTCCCCAAATTTTCAAACTGTTGAAATAAAGCCTCCCTTTTTGTCTTAAAGTCTTTCCTGGTAAATTTTTGTTGACATTCTTTGGTGTCAGAAGTTGGATCCAAAGGGACCTTCCAGTTCTTCTTGGCACTGTCCTGGACCAACACCTCGGCTTCTGCAAGAGCCCCAAGCTCTGTTATCTTTCTGGTGGTCCCTGGGCACATCGGGTGAGTCCTCTTGGATCCAGACCTCCCATGTTCCAGGTAGAGGTCTTAGAGACTATTCCAGGTAGAGTGGCACTCCTTCATGTAGGCGTCAGGACTTAGTTTTTAAAGGTTACAATTATTGAGACTCCCATAATTGTCAAGTTGCACAAGGCTAATCAGTTCTCTCCAGACTCCCCAGCTTCTTTCACAACTAAAAATTATGGTTCAGGAAACTGTAATTGGTTAAGTTTCTCGACCCATATAACCTAGTATGATCTAAAACTTGGCTGGCTAAAAAGGGGTTTTTTGAATTCCAAAACTTGTTATTTGCATGCACAACAGGTATAACCAATAAAATACCAAACCTCTGAGAGACATTGTGCTAAGGCTGGCTTTGAACTCTCAGTCTTCCTGGCTCAGCCTCCCCAGCTGCTGGGATTACAGGCATATACCCACCATGCTCAGCTTGCTTTTCTGTTTTATTGGGGGTCCTAAGGAAGTTTCCAGAGAGTCCCACCCAGGTCCACCTCTTGACTTCTGACTGACAGCAGGAACACATGAGACTTTCAGGCCCCCTCTACATATAGTCTTACCCATGGAGGGAGATTTTACTGTTACGATGACATGCTGAAGATCCAAGGCAACTGAGTCATCTTGGCCTGTTCTGACCAGTTCTAACTGGAACTTGTTTTAAAAGATTTTATGGTTAGGGACTTTGCTTTTAATTGGTCTATATCCCCAAGTTTTGGAATCTGATCTGCATAAAGATCACAAAAGTGCTCCCTTCATCCCCCACTTCAGGGTAACTTGGGCAGGAAGGAGTCTTTGGGCCTGTGCTTCTCCTGCAGAAAACAGGTTTCCTGTTGACTTAAACTAGGACAAGGCCACAGTTAAATCACTTTTTAAAAGAAAGCATGTGGGAGTCAGCACCACGGGCCCAGTTTATAGGATCATTGCCTTAACATCATGTTCCCGCTGCTCACATTTGTCTGTTACCAGTCACTATCTCAGGAAATCACTGCTTCTTACTCATTCCATCAACCTGCATATACCTTTTCGGGATGGATTTTCTGGGAATGTATCAAACCCATGTCTCTTTGTTCCAGAAGGGGGAAATGATAATAGAATTAATCCCACCAAAAAGCCCTGACCTTATAGTACCTACTGAGGTATAACCATCTACCCTACCAGCCCTCCCCCTCTTACCTTCCAGAAATTATCTAGTTATCTTCCAACACTGATATCAGTCATATCCATTCAGCACCTCCCATTAAAATCCTGGTGTATCATAAGCCTCTACTCACTATCAAGCAATATACCCTAAATCCCTTGGAATCCAGCCCCTCATATATGGCTCTATACATAAGAAACTTGTTTCCTACACCAATCCCTGCAGTACTCCTACCCTCACCATTCACAAACCTAATGGAAGAGGATGGAGAGTTGTATGGGATCTCAGAGCCATTAATGTAGTTATTTCTCAATTCTCAGTAGTCCCCAACCTTCATACCTCATGTGCAATGTTCCCCTGAGATCAAATACTTTAAAGCTATTGGCTTCTACATTGCTTTCTTCAGTATATTAGTATACCCTGATATCCTTCATCTTTACCTGGAAGGGTCGACTATATACCTAGACATTCCTTCCCCAAAGGTAAACTGAAAACCCCACCTACTTCTCTCAAATTTAGACTGACAACTGTTGTCTCCTTCCTATGTGATTCAACTTTACTTTGATATGTGAATGCTTTCATGTACACTTGCCTTAGTAATAGCATCCACTTGCACTATAACCTGTCATAAGCTCTCAAATGATAAGAAACATGACAAAAGTAATAGTTTCACCCAGGAATTGGGACCAGTCCAGTGTAACTTTAAAATGAACCAGCTATCATTTGAAATCTTAGTGATTTTCTTTGCCCTTCTTCCCCTTATTGCTATTTTTTTTCCATCATCTTCTGTTGTCTCTGAACATGGGTATGTCTTTACTTATCAATTCACTACTGCCCCTGAACTTAGTTCTTTTAATTACTCTCTTGCTAAAACTTGTCTCTGAAGATCCTCATTACCTAGGCCAATTTGACCGACTCTTAGAAAAATTCCCTAACAACCTCTAGTATCTCCTTGATCCTTTCATCTCCCCCCATTCACTAGTCCCCCATTTAAATATAATAATGATTTCTGTTTTTCTGATCCTAGCCATTCCTGTTGCCCTTTACAGACATAAGAAAGAGAAAAAGGGAATAAAAATCCTCTTATACTTCCAGGTTTTGGCCATGACTGGAAACATAACAAAATGTTGAGTTTACCACCATACCCCTACTGAAGCCTTGATATCAGTAACCCACCTTTTGGGTACAAATCTACTTATTAAGACCTGTGCCCTGCTTCTAAGTTACTGTCCACCCCTATCCCCATGTTGTAGGCTCCCCCACAATATACATCAACCTCACCCTCTGAAAACAGCACAACTGTTTTCCTGCCTTTCTTAACTTTGTATCTTGATCAAATCTGCAAAAGTGCTGCTCATAAAGCCTGAACACCTTTTTGTCAACAACATGAACCTTGCAACATGAATACATCAAGTAGAAAACCTACTTCCTTCCATCAGTGCCAAATGGATCATTTTGCCCTGCCTTGGTCTCTTCCTCTTATGGACAGCTTTTCCCACTAACAGTTCTCTTAACCTTAAAACATTTCAGGGATCCTTTATGTCCCTGTTTATTTTCATCTGTGGCTACTAGAACAGCTCCTTGGACTTTGACTGCCTACCTCTTTGGATATTTACCCATGACTTTTATCATATTACAATTAGACATTTATCCCACCCAAATTACACATTAGAGAGAAGAGGGGATTCTTTCTGTTATCAGTGATTATCCTGATGACAACCCTTCAGATTATGAAATGACAGCTGTGGGCATTCCTAAGGATGTGATTTACCAGGAGGGTTGATCCTGGCAGTTAGGCTGTATTTGGAAGAATAATAGGATCCTGGCTAGGAGTTAGCACCTCTTGGAATGAATATATGATAAGAAACCTTTCCTACACTGTTAATAGAATCACTTATCCCACTGTCCAGGCCTCTAGAATTCAACAGAGATCTTTGGATTCCCTTAGTAACATAGTCCTGAATAGCTGCATTGTGTAGTTGCAAAGACATAATGTTGTATGTGGACAAATACTTCTAGCTACATTGAGTTGGAAACTTCCAAAATCTTTTTTGTTTTTGTTTTTGTTTTTTTGGTTCCAGGGATTGAACTCAGAGGCACTCGACCACTGGGCCACATCCCCAGCCCTTTTTTGTATTTTATTAGAGACAGGGTCTCACTGAGTTGCTAAGTGCCTCGCCATTGCTGAGGCTGGCTTTGAACTCCCGATCCTCCTGCCTCAGCCTCCCAAGTGCTGGGATTACAGGCGTGCGCCACGACGCCCGGCTCTTCCAAAATCTTAAAATTGGCCAAATCCCTAAAGGGTCTCTCAAAGGCTGCTCATACCTGGTTAAGATATTTCCAACTGGCTACCTCCTGACAATGGTTCCCTCTTGCATTCTGCCCTACAGTTTTTAAAGATTCTCGTGATTAGGCCTGAGCATTTGAGTTCTCTTTAAGATCATTGTAGCTTCTTTTAACAGATATCTGCAAGAGACTCCCACCAGAATCAGATTAGCCCCTTCAAGACTCTGGATACACTCTAGCCAAAAACCAGAACCAACTTAACCCAAGATACTTTGATTCAGATTTAACAGGTGTCTAGGTGCCCTTCATGAACAAATGGCTCCAGCTATTCAGCTGGTTACCACCCAGTCACCAGGATCCCAGTTAGGACTGAGTACTTCCTGCATGCTGGTATTGCTTGTTCACATGGCAGACTGAAGTGGGAACCTAAGCAGGAACTTGTAATTCAGCCCCTCTGTTATTTTAGGTCATACTTTTGATTTGTACCTATGGTCAAGTCTGTCCCGCAAAACACTTGTTGAAGTCTCCCTTTTTTGCCTTAAACTCTTTCCCAATTAATTTTTATTGACACTAGAATCTGCTTTTTTTAATATTAGGCTGAATTTCTTTGGTTTTGTATATTGGTAAGTATTTCTTGTAGTATAATAATTTTCCCCTTGTTGTTATATGTGAATTGTATATTATACATATTAATAAAATATGTAAAAAATTATTTCTATATTTAGTAATAGTAAACAAAGGTGCTCTTTACCCAAAGGAATATACATAATTCACACACATGTACACACAAAGTTATTTTTGTGTTTAACTTGAAATAGGGCTCTGTTTTTTTCCTAAGTCATTAAAACATTATTCAAGAAATCTTTAATTCCACCTTTTCACCAAGGGTTTCAAATAACTCAAGTATCATCATGAATGCTTGGGTGTACTTATCTGTTTCTGAGCTTGTTCTTTTCTTTCTTTTCATTACCCACAAGCTACTAGTGAGTGAAGACTCAAATCTGCTTGGTTCATTGCCCCCAGCAACTAACTTGCTACCTGCTACACAATGGGTGCTACATATGTTTGTTAGAGATCATCTGTTTCTTCTATACCTACCATTGCTACATGTTTTAATTACTGTAGCTTTACAATAAATATATATTGCTTTATTTTTCTGTATTTTATATTATTTCTAATTCTTCCTTGGCCAATACAAAAAGGCCTCAGTGTGAGCATCAGAAAAAAAAATTATTTATAAAAAAAAACTACAATTCTGATTAAAATATCAATAAATGTGTGACCTACTAGACCTTTACTACTTTGTTTTACTATTCAGAAACATGTCTCCATTTTATTCAATTTATTTATTATTTAGTTTAATTCTTCTGTCTTCCCTTAGTGTAGGTATTATTATACCTATTATTATTTCCAAGTAATTCTCCTGGCTGCAGTTTTTAGGTTTTAAATAACACTGTCTACAAGTAATCATTTTTGCATCTTTATAGTATTTATGACATTGGCCAGAGTTGTCACTACTAAGTAGCAGTGAAAAGAATGTTATTTTGGCTTTTTTACAGTGGAAAGTAGAGCCTTTAACCCATTTAGCCCCATCATCTCAGAAGTAGAATCCCTATAAAACTTAAATATACTTAATATGTAATAATTATATTAATTATAATAATATGTATTGATATCATCTATATTAGTTCTAAATGATTATTTTCAACCTATTTTAATGTACTTATGTCAGTTTCACTGAAATATTTGTGGAATTGAAAACCTGGGACTAGGGGCTGGGGTTGTGGCTCAGCGGCAGAGCGCTCGCCTGGGACGTGCACAGCCCGGGTTCGATCCTCAGCACCACGTACAAATAAACACATTGTGTACAACTAAAGCAAATAAATAAATATTTTAAAAGAAAAAGAAAACCTGGGACTTAATGGGCTAAACTGGAGGACTAGAGACAAGATTCTCTGCTTGGAGCCAATTCAGGTTTAAAAGAGGTGGAATAAAGGAAGTAGCTTTGAGGATTTGTGTTCCACACCTCAATCAGTACCTGTCTTCATCATCTAAGTGACATCATCTTAAGTGAGGTCTATACACAGGTTATTACAGTCCTAAGTTGACAGCAGAACCAGAAGTAAGGGCATAAATGGTAGGTACTTCTTTTTCAAAGTATCAAATCACAAATAGTTCTCTTCATAATCCAATTGCATGATTACAGAGTTTAGAATTTTTATTCCGGTGTTGATTTCTGCTTCAAAGAATTATTGTTTTCCTGTATACATTACCTTTGAATTCAAGGTGTTAAGAAATTTCTGGATTTGAGAAATTATTTGACCTTTCAGTAAGAGGAAGGACCAGTTGCATATAATTGGGACCAGAGATAGAACAAAGCACAGTTGCTTCATATACTAAAGAATTCCAGTGTTTGGTGTTAGTGAAATTTGTTTTAATATAACTTAAGCAATGTACAAAGATCCTACACAAAACTGTGTTTAGTACGATGTGGAATTTAGAATGATTAATAGTACTGTATCACCAAAAACTGTATCAGTAAATATTTCTATCCCAAATTGTTGTGCAGATTTGTTCTTTATATGTTTTTATATCCTGTGGCACAGCTCATTTGGTTGATTGAATTATGAATAGTTAGTAATTTTATTTGGGGAAAAAAGAAAATGATGAGCAGCCCTCTAAATAAAGTAGAAAAGAAAATAATAGGTTTTGGCCTTGCAACTTCATTTTCAGTATGATTCTTCTACCTTCTATATTCTGTACAAGTTTCATAAATCATTTTTATACATACAGACTTTTATTGGTCATCATGTATTTTAATTTTTCTGGCACAATTCATTTTTTTTGTCATAGTTGTACAGTTGCTCTCCTGGTTTCTGTTGATTTTTTTTTACCTTGTATGCTGGTTTTATGGTTATTTGCTTTAAAACTGAATTATAAGTGTAAAAACTGATATAAATGTAAAAACTGTTGTGCCTTTGATTCAGGAGGGAAAACTATATTGAGCACAAACTTTTGATCACTTGTTTGTCATCTGAATGATATGCCTTGGGAGATACTATTCTCTAATAAGATAAATTGATATTTGTGTTATTTGCTGGATTATCAAATATATATTACCCTGAATTTTTTTAATCATAAATCTTGTGTTTAAAAAAGTTTCAAGACCCCATTCCTCTTACTCAGTTTCAGTATACAGATGTGAAGAGTTTGAAGGAAGGATTGTTTCTACATAATGTAAGATCTTCAACACTACCAGTAACTAAAGAAAAGGAAAGGGGCAAAGTTGCAGAGAGACAAAGGTCAACAAGGATGCAAAAAACCAAAGATGAAGAAGTCAAATACTTAGATTTTTAAGATATAAACTGAGGGCTGGGGTTGTGGCTCAGCGGTAGAGCGCTCGCCTAGCACGTGCGCGGCCCAGGTTCGATCCTCAGCACCACGTACAAATAAACACATTGTGTACAACTAAAGCAAATAAATAAATATTTTTTTAAAAAATATATATAAACTGAATGGCAAGAAACTGTTTATACATTGATTACTTTGGTTAGTAGATGTTTAGTATGTGCTATTGAGTTAGCAATGGTATAACCATCTGCCAATCACTTGGCAAACTCTTTAGTATTTCCATTTCCCTTACCCCTAACATCTTGTGAGTTACTGGTTGCAGTTGACTCTACATCTGAATCATGTTGTTAATTTTCTATTCCTTCTATTTCTGTTGCCTGCACTCTGCTTCAGCACATCATCTTTGCTTCCTAAATCATTTCTCTTCATAAGTTCAGACTCCACACAGCCATCAGTTAGGATTAACAAAGTATACAAGTTATTGGTCTGAAAGTCAGATGTTATGATGTCACTCACTGGTTTTTAAAACCTACAGTGGCCAGGCATGGTGGCCCATGCCTGTAATCCCAGCACTTCGGAGGCTGAGGCAGGAGGATTGTGAGTTCAAAGCCAGCCTCAGCAATGGCGAGGCACTTAGCAACTCAGTGGGACCCTGTCTCTAATAAAATACAAAAAAGGTCTGGGGATGTGGCCCAGTGGTCAAGTGCCCCTGAGTTCAATCCCTGGTACCAAAAATAAATAAATAAAAAATAAAAACCTACGGTGGTTTCTCATTATAATCAAAAGTCCAAAACTCTTTAGCATAGCATTCAAGATTTTTATAATCAGATCTCATAGCATTCAAGATTTTTAAAATCAGATCTCATCCTACTTTTTCTACCCTGCTATATACCACCATTTCCTTTCACATGCTAACAGTATTATACTGCTCAGAGCTCCCTAACACCCAGTCAGACTC
The DNA here is from genome assembly GCA_025594165.1 of Tamias sibiricus. NCBI lineage: Eukaryota > Metazoa > Chordata > Mammalia > Rodentia > Sciuridae > Tamias > Tamias sibiricus. The sequence goes on from CM046672.1 coordinate 38,119,940, forward strand.
AGGCCTCTGTTTTGAATTAAGCCATCTCTTTGTATGTTGGGCTCAAGTCCTATAAGGTTTCAACCAGAATGTACCTTCTTTTTTTGAAGTTTACCCTTTTAGTCCGCACTGGAATGAATGGTTCCCTTCTCTGTGCTTCCGTTATGATTTCTGTCTACCTCCTGTTAAATCCCTTTTCACCTTGTAGATTGCCTTTGACAATGATTAACTCCATGCAGATGCTAATTTGTCCTAATATCTATTATTTATTTAGCAGAATGCCTGGCACAGAAGACCTGCACATCTTCTTATTTAATCTTCACAACCACCAGTAAAGTTGGTGCTACAGTATTATACATCATCCCAGTTTTATAAATAAGGCTTCACAACTGGTACAAGGCAAAACTTGAAACCTACCCTAGATTGATGTATCACTTAAAGTCCTTACCCTTAGTCATTTTGCTGTTTTCTCTCTCCATACCTTTGCTTCCTCAGTGCCTGCTCTTCAGTAGGTACTCTATACAAGCTCATTGACTGAATATAACTCCAGTTCACACAGTAGTTTGTGGCAGGCTGGTAGTATCATCTTCATTGAAAGGGAAAATGCAGATTAACAAAGTATACAAGTTATTGGTCTGAAAGTCAGATGTTATGATGTCACTCACTGGTTTTAAAACCTACAGTGGCCAGGCATGGTGGCCCATGCCTGTAATCCCAGCACTTCGGAGGCTGAGGCAGGAGGATTGTGAGTTCAAAGCCAGCCTCAGCAATGGCGAGGGCACTTAGCAACTCAGTGGGACCCTGTCTCTAATAAAATACAAAAAAGGTCTGGGGATGTGGCCCAGTGGTCAAGTGCCCCTGAGTTCAATCCCTGGTACCAAAAATAAATAAATAAAAAATAAAAACCTACGGTGGTTTCTCATTATAATCAAAAGTCCAAAACTCTTTAGCATAGCATTCAAGATTTTTATAATCAGATCTCATAGCATTCAAGATTTTTAAAATCAGATCTCATCCTACTTTTTCTACCCTGCTATATACCACCATTTCCTTTCACATGCTAACAGTATTATACTGCTCAGAGCTCCCTAACACCCAGTCAGACTCAGGCCTCTGTTTTGAATTAAGCCATCTCTTTGTATGTTGGGCTCAAGTCCTATAAGGTTCAACCAGAATGTACCTTCTTTTTTTGAAGTTTACCCTTTTAGTCCGCACTGGAATGAATGGTTCCCTTCTCTGTGCTTCCGTTATGATTTCTGTCTACCTCCTGTTAAATCCCTTTTCACCTTGTAGATTGCCTTTGACAATGATTAACTCCATGCAGATGCTAATTTGTCCTAATATCTATTATTTATTTAGCAGAATGCCTGGCACAGAAGACCTGCACATCTTCTTATTTAATCTTCACAACCACCAGTAAAGTTGGTGCTACAGTATTATACATCATCCCAGTTTTATAAATAAGGCTTCACAACTGGTACAAGGCAAAACTTGAAACCTACCCTAGATTGATGTATCACTTAAAGTCCTTACCCTTAGTCATTTTGCTGTTTTCTCTCTCCATACCTTTGCTTCCTCAGTGCCTGCTCTTCAGTAGGTACTCTATACAAGCTCATTGACTGAATATAACTCCAGTTCACACAGTAGTTTGTGGCAGGCTGGTAGTATCATCTTCATTGAAAGGGAAAATGCATTATTTATAAAGATAAAATGTTTTTCAGTATCTTCAAATTCCATGTATTGCTGATTGGGTCATAGAAATGTTCAGCTTGGGGGTGGGATGGTTTATAAGTGCGTCCAGCTTTTGTAACACAAGCACAGCATAATAATGCACAACTAAAAAACAGTTTAAATTGATTTCTAGGAGACTACTGCCCACTTACTTCTGTATTATGACTGTCCTTACAAGTCAGATAATCTAAGTGAACTTTGGCATCATTGCATGTAAACTCTGAGATGGTATACAATAAATGGAAGAATAGTTAGGATTAACAAAGTAATAGTTGTTTCCAAACACAAAATGGTGGGAGGTTTTTAAAATTTTTTATATTTATTTTTTAGTTGTAGTTGGACACAATATTTTATTTATTTTTTACATTTTGCTGAGGATCAAACACAGGGCTGTGCACATGGTAGGCGAGTGCTATACCACTGAGCCACAACCCCAGCCCAATTATTTTTTTAGTTAGTTTATTTATTTGTCCTAATTTGTTATACATGACAGCACAGGGCATTTCAATTCCTAATATACAAATGGAGCACAATTTTTCATTTCTCTGGTTGTACACAAAGTAGAGTCACATCATTCATGTCTGCACACATGTACTGAGGGTAATGATGTTCATCTCATCCCACCATTTTCCTAACCTCCTGCCCCCTCCCTTGTCTTCTCTCCCCTTTGACCTATCCAAAGTTCCTCCATTCCTCCCATGCTCCCTGACCCCACCCCCATTATGGACCAGCATCCACTTAACAGAGAAAACCTTTGGTTTTTTTGGAATTGGCTTATTTCACTTAGCATGATATTTTCCAGCTCCATCCATTTACCTGCAAATGCCATAATTTTATTCTCTCTTAATGCTGAGCAATATTCCATTGTGTATATATACCAGAGTTTCTTTATCCACTCATCTACTGAGGGGCATCTAGGTTGGTTCCACAATTTAGCTATTGTTAATTGTGCTGCTGTAAACATTGATGTGGCTGTGTCACTGTAGTATGCTGTTTTTAAGTCCTTTGGTTATAAACAGAGGAGTGGGATAGCTGGGTCAAATGGTGGTTTCATTCCAAGTTTTCTAAGGAATCTCCATACTGCTTTCCATAGTGGTTGTACCGGTTTGTAGTGCCACCAACAATGTATGAGTGTACCTTTTTCCCTCACATCCTCATCAACACTTATTATTATTTGTATTCTTGATACTTGCCATTCTGACCGAAGAGGAAATCTTCAAGTACTTTTGATTTGCATTTCTGTAACTGCTAGAGATATTGAACATTTTTTCTTTTTCTTTTTTTTTTTTTTTTTTATTGGTTGAAGTGTCTGTTCAGTTCCTTAGCCCATTTATTGATTGGGTTATTTGTTTTTTTGGTGTTAATTTTTTTTTGGTTTTTTTGTTTGTTTGTTTTTGTGGTGCTGGGGATTAAACCCAGCGAGTTAAACCTTGTGAGGCAGGCACTCTACCAACTGAGCTATATCCCCAACCCTTTGATTGATGGTATATCATTTTCTGAGAAGTATCTTTAATTCCTTGGCCCATTTTTTGATTGTTTTTTTTGTTTGTTTGTTTGTTTTTTGGTGTTAAAGTTTTTAAGAGCTTTATATATCCTTGAGATTACTGTTCTGTCAGATGGGCTTGTGGTAAAACTTTGCTCCCATTCTGTAGTCTCCCCCTTCACCTCACTGATTATTTCTTTTGCTGAGAAGAAGCTTTTCAATTTGGATCCATCCCATTTTATTGATTTTTGATTTTAGTTCTTGTGCTATAGGAGTCTTGTTAAGGAAGTCAGAGCCTAATCTGACATGATGAAGATTTGGGACTACTTTTTCTTCTATTAGGCACAGGGTCTCTTGTCTGATTCCTAGGTCCTTGATCCACTTTTGAGTTGAGTTTTGTGCACAGTGAGAGATATGGGCTTAATTTCATGTTGCTGCATGTGGATTTTCAGTTTTCCCAGCACCATTTGTTGAAGAGGCTATCTTTTCTCCAGTATGTTTTTGGCGCCTTTGTCTAGTGTGAGATAACCATATTTACATGGGTTTATCTCTGTGTCCTTTATTCTGTACCATTGGTCTACAAATCTATTTTGGTGCCAATACCATGCCGTTTTTGTTACTACTGCTCTGTAGTATAATTTAAGGTTTGATATAGTGATGCCACCTGCTTCACTTTTCTTGCTAAGGATTGCTTTGGCTACTCTGGGTCTCTTATTTTTTCAAATGAATTTCATGATTGCTTTTTCTATTTCTATGAGGAATGCCATTGGAATTTTGATTAAAATTGCATTAAATCTGTATAATGCTTTTAGTAGTATGGTCATTTTGATAACATTAATTCTGCCTATCCAAGAACAAGGGAGATCTTTGTCTAAATCTTTGTCTTTCCATCTTCTAAGGACTTCTTTAATTTCTTTTTTTTTTTAGCGTTCTGTAGTTTTCATTGTACAGATCTTTCACCTCTTTTGTTAAGCTGATTCCCAAGTATTTTATTTATTTTGAGGCTATTGTCAATCCTCTTTCAGAGGATCCATCACTGCTATACAGAAATGCATTTGATTTATGGGTGTTGATTTTATACCCTGCTAATTTTCTGAATTCATTTATTCTAGAAGTTTTCTGGTGGAATTTTTTGGATCCTCTAAATTTAGAATCATGTCATCGGCAATCAGTGATAGTTTGAGTTCTTCTTTTCCTATTCATATCCCTTTAATTTCTTTCATCTAATTGCTCTGGTTATAGTTTCAAGAACTATTTTAAATAGAAGTGGTGAAAGAGGGCATCCCCTGTCTTGTTCCAGTTTTTAGAGAGAATGCTTTCAATTTTTCTCCATTTAGAATGATGTTGGCCTGGGGCTTAGCATAGATAGCTTTTACAGTGTTGAGGTATGTTCCTATTATCCCTAGTTTCTCTGGTGTTTTGAACATGAAGAGGTGCTGTATTTTGTCAAATGCTTTTTCTGCATCCATTGAGATAATCATATGATTCTTATCTTTAAGTCTATTGATGTGATGAATTACATTTATTGATTCCCATATGTTGCACCCCTGGGGTGAACCCCACTTGATCATGGTGCACTATCTTTTTAATATGTTTTTGTATTCAATTTGCCAGAATTTTATTGAGAATTTTTGGATCTATATTCATTAGAGATATTGGTCTGAAGTTTTTTTTCCTTGATGTGCCTTTGTCTGGTTTTGGAATCAGAGTGATATTGGCCTCATAGAATGAGTTTGGAAATCTTCCTTCCTTTTCTGTTTCATGGAATAATTTGAGGAATGTTGGTATTCTTCTTTGAAAGTCTTGTAGAACTCAGCCATGAATCCGTCTGGTCCTGGGGTTTTCTTGGTTGATAGGCTTGTGATGGCGTCTTTTATTTCATTGCTTGAAATTGATCTGTTTAATTTATATATATTGTCCCAATTGAATTTGGGTAAATCATATGACTTTAGAAATTTGTTGATGTCTTCGATATTTTCTATTTTATTGGAGTACAAATTTTCAAAATAGTTTCTAATTATCTTCTGTATTTCTGTAGTGTTCGTTTTTTTTTTGTTGTTGTTGTTGTTGTTGTTGTTGTTGTTTTTAAGTTTTAGATGAACACACAGTATCATTATTTATCTTTGTGTGGTGCTGAGGATCGAATCCAGTGCCTCACACATGTGAGGCAAGCACTTTACCACTGAGCTACAGCCCCAGCCCCTGTAGTGTTCATTTTGATATTTTCTTTTCATCACGGATTTTAGTAATTTGAGTTTTCTCTCTTCTTCTCTTTGTTAGCATGGCTATGTTTATCAATTTTGTTTGCTTTTTCAAAGAACCAATTTTTCGTTTTGTCAATTTTTTCAGTAGTTTCTTTTGTTTCAATTTCATTGATTTCAGCTCTGATTTTTAATTATTTCCTGTCTTCTACTACTTCTGGTGTTGATTTGTTCTAATTTTTCTAGGGCTTTGAGGTTTTTTAAATTATTTTTAAAATACCAAGTTGAAAAATAAATGCCATCTATTTGTATAAATGATCGCAAAATCTGTTATATCTTTTCTTGGGTTGTCTTAAGGGTCACATAATGAATCAGAACATAACATGTAACACTTTAAAATCTTGAGAGTGAACATTATTAGTGAGAAATAGTGAGTTAGTCTTTTATTATCTTCTGATTTTCCTTGTAGACTTAGTAAAATGTTATATAAATGCAATTTTTTAACTTTACTTTTCTGTTATTTCTCTAGTGTTGTTGATAACAATCCTTGTAGTGGAAGGGATCGCTGTGGCCCAAAAGACCCAAGGTAAAGTACTTACAAAGATAACTTATTACTTGTCCAGAACAGTGGGATGGCTTAATTGAAAGGACTGAAAATTTTGAGTACTATTTCCATAATCCTTCTGAGTATTCCAATAACCTAAGGCTTTCTATCAACCTATCAGCCTCAATTTAACTACATGTAATTTGTTAACTAGAGTAATCATCAACAAAGACCTTCTCCTGGTAAATTCAAATTTTTTGGCATCACTACTAGCTCCTAGCACACTGGATTATTATGTGTAAAATTTTAATGAGACTCATATTCTATCACTAAGCAAAAATTTTTTTAAAAAATATTTCTTCCAATGAAAACAAATTAAACATTTCTATCAGTATCTTATTTGAAGCCCTTTAGTCCTATTCTAAGTGTCCTGATGTATGAAAAAAAGATTAGTGTATTTTTTGAGGCAGAATTTCATGTCAGAATTGAGTACATTTTCTTATAACCCTAATTGTTCTTTACTTTTGTCAGTTGTACATGATAAAAATCCAAGTGTACTAAGTAATTAGGAAAAAAATCAGTCCCCCTCCCAGCCTACTCCAACCCCCTTCTTGTTCAATAGAAATAACTAGTTTTTTTTACTTACTGTTTGGTGTTTTCTTTCATATCTTTAAATAACATGCTATTCTTCTATTTCTTGATTATTTCAATTGTAGACATTTGATAAGGATTTCTCACCATGGAAGATGAGAATTTAGCTCTTATGACACACCTACTGTTCACCCCCATTCACAATGTTCTCTTACTTTCCATTTTTACCACCCTTCTCAATATAGTTATTCTCTGGTTAAATCAGTATTCAGGGTTTATATTAAGTTACTCATCAAGTTTTTTCAGTATGAATTTTGTATTAAGTTTAGGAAATTTGGGGGTTTTGTTAAATTTTTCAAATTCTCCTCCATTTTCTCCTCTCTCTCTCTCTTTAGGAATGCCATTATTCAGTTATGGCTCTTTTCTTGCTTGTTTTTCTTTTGCATCTGTCTTTTTGTTCCACATGCTGGGTGACTTCCTCAGCTTTATTCTGTAGACCAGGAATTAGGAGACTTTTTCTGTAAACATTCAGATAATAATTATTTAAGTCTTTCCAGACCATACAGTCTCTGGCACACCTACTCAGTTCTGCTGTTGGATGTGAAAGCAGCCATAAACAATACATATACATGATGGGCATGGATATATATTCAGTAAAACCTCTATGCACAACCACAAGCAGCAGATCAGATTGGCCCAAAACTTTCTAATGTTTTCATTTCTTCTGTATTTGGATGCATTCTTGTTTTATAAATATGCTTTTTAAAAGAATGTCCTTGTTCTTGTTTTATTCATATATTTGCTTTTCTCTTTTTCATATTAAAGTTTTTTGTTGTTACCATCTCTTAAAAATATTTTTCTTACAGTCTTTGTTTCCTTAGACTTGCTTTTTCTCTCTTTGTTTGGGTCCGTTTTCACATTAGTGGCCTCAAATATTCAGTGATTACTGAACATCTGTTCATATTTTAAGAGGGGCACTGAAAAGCTGCTCATTAACAGTCTGCAGGTGTAGGAAAGGATTATCTGCTGTGGCCCTCACTGTGGAATGCCCTGACATTGGGGATCTCCTTGGTCTGCATTGTTGCATCCTTAGGGATGATTAGATTCCCCAGAAAAGAATCTTTGCATTTCCTGCTTAGAGACTCCATAACTAACTGAGGCCTTTCTGGAGCCCAGAAGGAGAGACCTGGGAGTGTCATTCATTGTGTTAGCACTCACTAATCAGTCCATGGGCATTTTTACCCTCAGCTGCACCTGAGGTCCCCTAGTCTATTAACTCTGTTTTACCTTCTCCAAAGAAATAATATATGAGCAGCAGCTGCCTAGATTTGTGGAGAAGATAGGGTATATGAAACTATTTATATACAGACTTTAACCAGCCTCATGTTATTAAAATTCCCACTTTCACATAACCCTTCACCCTACTTCTCGAACTGCCAGTTGTTTCTTTTGTATCTACCTCCTTGTACTTACAAGTTTGTGCCCCTAAAAAAAATACTTCTTTTACTGCTTTTTAAGTGGAATTTGAGGAGGAAGCAGAACTAAATACTTGTGTTCAACTACAGTCTTCAAAATCCTTCTTTAATCTTTGAATCTTATTTGACTTTTGTGTTAAACTAAATGTAAGGATGCCATACCAGAGATAACTCCACCAATCCTTTTATATTTATGTCAGAACTGAATTTTATTTAATTTTACTGATTTATCAGATTCTCTTATATGGTTTTGCCTTTGTAAAATAGAAGCACTTTATCTCCTTGTTCTCTTACATGGCAAACTTGTCCTCCAGCAGCAAGTTCCTCTAGCACGCACAGCATACACAATCTTTTACTTCGTGCTGTGCTCAGTTTGTTGTACTAAATTTGGCACAGTGGTTCTTAAAAAATTTTATATATATTACAGAGTGGGCAATTGTTTGGAAAGGCGTTGGGGAAAGAGAATAATGCTATTCTGCTTTACTATAATTGTGTTTAAATGTTGTTTTTTCCCTAAGATGGACAAAATATTGGAATCAAGCACATTCCTGCAACCCAGTGTGGCATTTGGGTTAGAACCAGTAATGGAGGTCATTTTGCTTCACCAAATTATCCTGAGTCATATCCACCAAACAAAGAGTGTATCTACATTTTGGAAGGTATTTGAGGAGTTTTTTTATTGGATGAGTTTTCTACTTTGTTGCAAAATTAACCGCATTGTTAAAAATACCATGTTTAAGCCAGTTTGAAGAAAATTTATATTTGAATTAAACTCTAGTAATAAGTATTTCTAAATATTGAATACATTAACAACATGATAATTGAAATTACACGAGAATTTTGAATCTCCTAAATTGTAATTCACTTAAAGGCATCAGTATGTATGAAAATTTCTCTTATAAAGACTTAAACATACTGGCATTCCTTATTAGGCTTCATGCAAATTTATGTCCAAATTAGTGAATTCCTTTCATTTCTTCTGTTTATTTCTGTGTGTTATGATACATTGTATCTCATGAATAAGTAACCAATAACTTTTCAAAGCTTCAATTTTAATCAGTCAAGTGCATTTAATTTAATAAATAGCATATGCCAAAGGGAAGGTTACAATAGTTCTATAGAGTACGTTATTATTATTGTAAAATATGACATGTATTGTGACCTATAAAAATTCTCAGTATGAGCCTTACCTATATAGCATTAAAGTGATTATTCTGTTTTTCTTTTTGTTTATACATTTATGTATTTCCGTTCCTATTGCCCTGATTTGCTTGCTTTTGTTTTATAGCTGCTCCACGTCAAAGAATAGAGTTGACCTTTGATGAACATTATTACATAGAACCATCATTTGAATGTCGGTTTGATCACTTGGAAGTTCGAGATGGGCCATTTGGTTTCTCTCCTCTTATAGATCGTTACTGTGGCATGAAAAGCCCTCCATTAATCAGGTCAACAGGGAGATTCATGTGGATTAAGTTTAGTTCTGATGAAGAACTTGAAGGACTGGGATTTCGAGCAAAATACTCATTTATTCCAGGTAAAGAACAATCTTTTCAGTGGTTGAGTATCTCACCCTGATTGCAGAATCCTAAGGCTAGAAAAGAGGTAATTTGGTCAAGTTAATAAGATGAAGACTTTAAAGAAATTCTCAAGGTCAAAAGGAAATTAGTCTATGAACTAATAAAACTTGGAACCAGAACCATATCATTTGAATTTGAGGCATGTTGTAGATAATATCACATTTTCTTATTTTCCTTGTGTTTTATAGCACACACTTAAGGTCCACAACATCAAAATAAATTTATTTTTTAAATAAATTCAACATATTGTTTTGCTTTCACAATCCCCACAAAAATTTTGGCAGGATTTTTTACTGGACTGATTGACTTAGCCAATCGTTTGAATAAATGCCCTTGAAAGTAATGAGCAATAGAAAAAATATTGTTCTGTATGTGGAGGTAAAAGATCTGGATTTGAATCTTCTTTCTGTCACCTAATAGCTATGAGACCTAAGCACAGAGTTGTACCTGATATTTGCCATTGGTAAAAGGGTAATACCTACTGTATTAGTTTCCTGAGACTGGCATAATTAATCACCACAAATTTGGACACTTAAAGCAACAAAAATATCCCTCATGGTTATGGAGACCAAAAGTTCAAAGTCTAGCAAGCCCTCACTTCATCTAGGAACTCTAGGGGAAAATCTATTCTTTGTCTCTTCCAGCTTCTGGTAGCTGTCCCAGCACTTCTGGTTTCATAGCCATATTGCTCCAATCTCAATCTCCATCTTCTCTTTCTCCTCTTAAGATCTTTAATGACATCTTTTACCTTGTAATGTAATATTCACTTTTTTAAAAATATAAGGGTATACAGGTTATGTGGATTCTGATGTAGATGTGTTGGGAGGGGGCACTCTCCAGCCTACTACAGGATTTTACCTACCCCTGGTTCCTAAGAACTCTGTGAGAACAGTAAAAACATAAAGCCCTGTGCAGGTTAAAAGTATTCACATCCCAAAGATAGAAACACAAAGATGTACACATTGTTATTCCTGTCTCCAAAGATCTTATAAACTTAACAGAATGAAAAAAATAACAACTATATAATCTTTTTGCTTTTATTTTTCATACAAGAAATTTGTCTATTGAGAAAGATTTAAAACATCCAAATGAAAAGAAAATATTCACAATCCTAGCACCATATGTATAACATATGTTAATGATGTATATCCCTTTAGATGCTTTTTTAAAATCTAATTATTTAGTTAATTTTACAAAACTGGGACTATGGCATATATATGCAGCTAGCTTTATACTTGTTTGCCCAAAAAATAAAAATAACTTATAATTCATGTCAGTAAATATTATGGAAATTTAAAGTTTTGCTTTAATATTTATTTGTCTACTGCTAAAATGACAGCATTCTCAAAAAGTAAAATTTGTCTTATAATCTTTTTTAAGAAAAGTTTTAGGTTCGTAGCAGAAATTGGGCAGGAAGTATATATCATACACGTCTTGCCTCTCCTACCATTACCATTTTGCAGCAGAGTGGTACATTTGTTACAATCAGTGAACCAACATTGACGTTTGATTATCATCCAAAATCATAAAATTAGAGTTCATTCTTGGTTTTATATGTTCTATGAGTTTTGACAAGTGTATATTGACATATATATTATAGTAGTATACAGAACAGGTTCATTGTCCTGAAAATCCCATGGGGGCCTCTTAGTTGTTCCTCTCTCCCCCTATACCACTGGCAAATAGTGATCTCTTTACTATCTCCATAATTTTGTCCTTTCAAGAATGTCACATATAGTTGAAATCATTAAGTATGTAACCTTTTCAGATTGGCTTTGCTCATTGAGAGATATGCACATAATGTTCCTCCATGTCTGTTTATGGCTTGAGAGCTCTTTCATTTTTTTAATAACTGAATAATACTTTATTATCAGATGTACCACAGTTTATCCATTCTACTAAAGGATGTTTTGATTGATTCCAAGTTTTAGCAGTTGGGAATAAAACTGCAGTATACATCATGTGTAGGTTTTTGTGAGAGTGTAAGTTAACTGGTTTGGGTAAATTTTGATGTACATTACAACATGGATAAAACTTGATACATGCTAAGCAAAATTAGCCAGAAACAAAAGAATCAGTGCTATGTGGGTCCACTTATATAAAGTGGTCCCATTCATATAAACAGAAAGTAGAATGTGATTGCTAGTGACTGAGGAAGGATAGAATGAGGAATTAGTGTTTAATGGGTGTAGACTTCCAGCTTGGGATGATAAGGAAAAGTCTGGAAATGAAGAGTGGTGGTAAATACACAAGTTCAAGGCCAACCTTGGCAACCTAGGAACACCCAGTCTCAAAATATAGTTTTAGAAAGTTCTGGGAATATAGCTCAGTATAGAGCACTTGGCCTAACATGTACAAAGCCCTGGATTCCAGTGCCCCCCAAAATTTTTAAAGCTAGTTTAGTTAAAAATTTGGTCAGGTTTTCAATTTTTATTAACTGAATACACTATTATAAAATCTTACATATAATTTATCAGTAGAAAAAACACTACTTTTATGTAATGTTTTAAAATATTTTTTAAAGAGCCACCTTGTATTTTAAGATGCTTACTTTGGGCAAAAGAAGCTCTTTTTCCTCTATTTTTTATTTACTTATTTTTTAATTTTAGTTTGTTAAATATGATAGAATGCATTACAATTCATATTACACATGTAGAGCTCAATTTTTCATATCTCTGGATGTACACAAAGTAGAGTCCCATCATTTGTGTCTTCATACATGTGCTTTGGGTTTTTTCCTCTATCTTTACAAATCATTGGAGAAGTTTTATGGATTATAGTTAAAATATAGACAAATTATAAAATGCAACCAGACACGGTGGCGCATGCCTGTAATCCCAGCACTTGGGAGGCTGAGGCAGGAGAATTGTGAGTTCACAGCCAGCCTCAGCAATGGTGAGGCACTTAGCAACTCAGTGAGACCCTGTCTCTAATAAAATACAAAATATAAGGCTGGGGATGTGGCCCAGTGGTCAAGTGCCCGAGTTCAATCCCCAGTACCAAAAAAGAAAAGAAAAAGAAATTATAAAATGCTTAGGATTTTTAAACATTTTAACATTTCATTTGCACTTTATGGTGCGTCAGTTTTTACATCCATTATATTTAATTTTATTTGAATGTCAATAATGTCAGGAAGATTATGTAATATCCTGTTTTATAGATGAGGAAACTTAGAGATGAAGATTTTCTTAAAGATGGCAAATCCAGGACTAGGGGCTGGGGTTGTAGCTCAGTGGTAGAACACTTGCCTAGCATGTGTGAGGCAGTGCATATAAATAAATGAATAAAATAAAGGTCCATCAACAACTAAAAAAAATTTTTTTTTTTTAAATCCAGGACTAAATTCTAATTCTCTAAGCAACTTTTTTCTTTTTTTGTTACCTTTATAATGTAAAGATTCTGCAGTTTCATTGTTAGAAGAAAGAAAGATGTTCCATGTCAAAATAAATAGGCAATGCATAATTTGCTAAAATGTGGCCATATCTGCTGTTACTTAAAGTCATGTTTACAAAATAAATTTTTTGTTGCTTTTTATTATTATTTTTGTTTGTTCTGCATAGTTGTACATGACCGCAGAATGCATTTTAATTCATCGTACACAAATGGAGCACAACATTTCAATTCTCTGGTTGTACATGATGTAGAGACACACCATTCATGCAATCATACATGTACATAGTGTAATGATGTCCATCTCATTTCACCATCTTTCCTACCCCCATAATATAAATTTTGTCTAGGGAGTGGTAAATCTGAAAGAAAACTATTAACAGTAGTAAGAAATTATTGTCTTTTAATGAAATTCTCTAATGTTGTTGAGACAGAGGCTCTCAATCAATATTATTTCCTGGATTTAACTAGATAATTGTGAGAACTTTAAAACAATAGTGATACTACCTTAAAATTCTTTCCTTCACATGAAAAATTCTGATTAACTTGCCAGTTAGCTCCTATAACGGTTTCCACTAGTGCTGCTTAAGAAAATCTTTCCTTTTGACATTTCTCTGCAAAAGAGCTTCAGTGTCCTATTAGTTGTCTCCTATTAGCAAGGATGAGTTTAAGTTAAAAAAAGGACAGTCCCCGAGATGTATTCTAAAAAAAGCTCCTAATTTATTTCCACTTTTTTCAAATTTGTAATTTAATAACTTTCTAAAGTGTCTGGAGTTAAAGACAGTTTTAACAAGAATTGAGCATCCCATTACTTAAAATAAACTGTGTATGAAATAGGTTTTCCAGGATAAGGATTCTGAGACGTTTTTGACTCTAGCAATTTTTTTGTTCTAGTATTTTGGTAAATGCAGGTCATATCTGAACTTTAAGGTAGCTTTTAAAGAAACCTGTGTCTGTAATTTTTAAAAATTTCTTGTGGTAAAATGTACATAACATAAAATTTACTCTTTAACCATTCATAAATGTCCAATTTGGTGGCATTATATACATTCATGATGTTTTGCAACTATCACCATACTCTTATTATGCAAAAACATTTATTAAACAAATTTTAATGTGATTCAGCCAAAATGCTTTTCATTTCTTTTTAAGGTTGCACTAATATTCTCTTGTGTTACCACATTTTGTTTATCCCTTCATTGGTCAACAGACTACTACTTTTGGTAATTAATGTGAATTTTCAAATAGCATAAATTATTAATTCATGATGGGATCAAAAGTATAAACATCATTAAGTTGATTCTATAAGTGAGTTAGTAAATGGACTGTTAAGGTGTAAACTAAGATATTAAGCCTTAATTTAATTTCAATAACTTTCTTCTTTTTTCTGTTACAGATCCAGACTTTACTTACCTAGGAGGTATTTTAAATCCCATCCCAGGTTTAGTATATTACCTCTTTTTCCCCATGGCATTTTTGATCCATCTTATTTTCCTTTGAACATCATTCATTTATTCTTTCTAGATTGCCAGTTCGAGCTCTCAGGAGCTGATGGAATAGTACGTTCTAGTCAGGTAGAACAAGAAGAAAAAACAAAAAAACCTGGCCAAGCAGTTGATTGCATATGGACAATTAAAGCTACTCCAAAAGCTAAGGTATTATTATGTATTGAGTCACTTCAGAGAAGAACATAAGACATAATTTGTATAATGTGTTACTTTTGTTCATGCAAATATTTGTTGATTATATAAACTAATACTACAACTTTAAAAAACCTAATTTTACTTCACTCACTTTATTGGGCACCTACTAAGATCCTAGCACTGTTAAGAGTTAAATAAACAAATATAAATTTCAGGAAGTTTACGCAGACATTAAGGTCCTTAATTTTCAAAGTTTAAGATTCTTGAAATCTAATTGGGCTTGGTGTCATATGTCTGCATTCCCACCTACTGTGAAGGCTGAGGCAGGAGAATAGCAAGTTCAGCCCAGGAAATATAGCAAGACATCATTTAAAAAAAAAAAAAAAAACAAAACTTAAAATCTGTAGGTTCCTAATTGGCGAGTGCAAGTATTGATCAGTTTGTCATTAAAAATCTTTTATTGTGGGGCTGGGGTTGTGGCTCAGCGGTAGAGCGCTCACCTAGCATGTGCACGGCCCGGGTTCGATCCTCAGCACCACGTACAAATGAACAAATTGTGTACAACTAAAGCAAATAAATAAATAAATATTTTTTTTAAATCTTTATTGTGGGGAGGAAAATTAGACTGCAAGAGGTTAGAGTCTTCTTGAAGGTCTCAGAGTTGGTCATAACCAACCAGTGTAAAATATGTTGAATTCTGTGTTCTTAAACATCAGCTGTCCTCTGCTGATCACATAGAGTTTTTATTTAGAAGTACCTCAGAGAAGAATGTTGTGAATAACTCTGACAGGTTGAGATTGGTTGCTAATTACTTTTGACTTTTTACTTATACTTTTAGGAATATCAACAGAGTTAAAAATTAGATTCAATATGTGTATATGAAAAGAAGAGAGAGGTGATAGGAGAACATACTTTTAAAAGGATTATGAACATCAGATTTATAGCTAGGCATGGTGGTGCACACCTCTAATCCCAGTGGCTGGGGAGGCTGAGGCAGGGGAATTGCAAGTTCAAAGCCAACCTTAGCAACTTGGGCCTTAAACAGCTTAGAACTAGAATCCTCAAAGAGAGATGACTGATGTGAAAGGGTAAATTTAAAAAAATATATTTACTGTCACATGTCAGTGACAAAGAAATGTACTTTTATTTTATGGTCTTGTTCTTAGAATGGCGGTGGAGGTGAGGCTGGGGTCTCCTCTAGGACTTTTACCTAGAAATGTGTCTTTGGCTTTGGAGTATAAATTTACATTCCCTACTCAATCCAGGAATCATGGAGCCCTAAAAATTAACAAAATGGTCCTAGGCTCATAACACCTTTTGAGGCACAAAATGGGTCCAGAATAACCAGTGAGGCCATTGATAAGCCACCACTGCAGATAATCTCTCACATCCAAAAGAGAAAACCTATGCTCGCAATCCACCCTTGAGGTAAGAGCAGACAAAACAAACAGGAGAAATTTCTTAGATCTACAAGAACTCTGAAGTGTTTTAAATATCCTACAAGAAGGAACATAAAGATGAGAAAAATGACCAGGTGCATATGAAAGTAACCAAATTGGAAGTATGCTTACTCAAAAATCTGAGGAAATATCATGCTGGGAGTGGGTAGCAATTTATTAAGAAAATTTTCAAGGCATTCACACAGTGACTTCCAGGAAGGAAAAAACATTAACAGATACATTGAACCCCACAGACAAAGAGAAAAATTTTAAAACTAGAAAAAAAACGTGGTTATCTCCAAAAGGATGCTATTTAGATTGTCACCAGCACCATCAATAGCAAAACAGAAGCTCAACAACAGTAGAATAATGTCTTCAAAATTTTGAGGGGAAAAATAACAACTGGCAACCTACATTTCCATATCAAAGCTGTGATTCAAAAATGATGGCAATATTGAGGTATTTCTGGGCAAAAATAATAAATGAAGCAAATGCTATAGTTAAAATCCAAATATACTCTGCTTACAGGAAAATTTGAAAATGTAAACATAAAAAATACCAAAAGATAATGGATCGAACTATAAAAATAAAAATCAAGAATGTCACCAATTCACAAAGAAGTTATAATTACATAATGATGTTACAAATTAATGTAGCCTCAGAATGTTCAAACTATAAATTGATCATTGCCAG
Source organism: Tamias sibiricus (assembly GCA_025594165.1). NCBI lineage: Eukaryota > Metazoa > Chordata > Mammalia > Rodentia > Sciuridae > Tamias > Tamias sibiricus. The sequence continues at coordinate 38,136,689 of CM046672.1, forward strand.
GGGAAAAGTAAGAAATCCAAAGTTACAGTGGGAAGATTTTTTTCTTCTTAATGCTTAATTGACCAAATGTACAAAAAATTTATTAAGGCTCAAAAGATTTAAACAATATAGTATGCCTAATCAGCATGGTATCTTGCTCAGAACATTTAGAGAACATTCATTCTGGCTATGCGTGAAACATTTATCAAAACTAGTCCATACAGTTGGCTAAGAAAGGAAATTTGAACATACAGCGGTGCTTGAGATCATGCAGAGCTTCCTTTAAAAAAAATATACCAATTAAACTAGGGATCAGCAACCACAAAATTACTTTAAAGCCTTATATATTTGGCAATTTATTTATACATTTGAAAATTGAATCATATTATTCATAGATCATAAGAAATCAGGATAGAAATCTGAAAACATTTAAAACTCAATAAAGAAACACTACATATCAAAAAGTTGTAGGATGCAGCTGCACCAGTACTTTGAGGACATTTACAACCACACATTTCCATTAGAAGAAGAAATCTTGAAATTTAATGAGCTAAGGTCCTGTCTCAAAAATGAAAACATTAAAAAATGACAAATCTGAAGAAAGATAATGATTTTAAAAGCAGAAATAAATTAAATTTTAAGAAAATCAGCGAAACCAAAAATTAGCTCTTTGTGAAGGATAACAACAAGCAAACCCCTGGCAAGATTGATCCAGAGAAAAGATGCATCCACATAAAATCAGAATTGGAAGACCTCATAAATAAACTACAGCAAAGGTTAAAAACTCTTTTTAAGGAACTCAAGAGCAAAAAAAATGGTGAAGTGATCTCTGAATAAACCTTTCTCAAAAGAAGATACACAAATAGCCAACAAGTGTATGAGAAAATGCTTAGCATCACTAATTATCAGGGAAACGCAAATCAAAACTACAGTAAGATATCTTAGTGTTACAATAGCTATTATAAAAGACCAAAATAAACAAATGTTGAGGAGGAAATAGAGAAAGAGGAATTCTTATACATCATTAGTGGGAATGTAAATCAGTTACCACTGTTACAGAAAACAGTATGACATTTCCTCAAAAAAAAAAAAAAAAAAAAAAAACTAAGAGCCGGGCGCGGTGGCGCATGCCTGTAATCCCAGCACTTTGGGAGGCTGAGTCAGGAGGATCGCGAGTTCAAAGCCAGGCTCAGCAATGGTGAGGCACTTAGCAACTCAGTGAGACCCTGTCTCTAATAAAATACAAAAAAGGGCTGGGGATGTGGCCCAGTGGTCTAGTGCCGCTGAGTTCAATCCCCAGTACCAAAAAAAAAAAAAAAAAAAACTAAGAATAATTTTGATATGATATTCACCAATTCTGCTACACAGCACACATACAAAGGAAGAGAAATCAGTATGTCAAACAGATAATTGCACCTTCATATTTTTGCAGCATTATTCACTATAGGCAAGATATGGGATCAGCCAATACAACAAATTGTAAATGGTGGCGGGGAGACTAATGATATTAAAAGACAATTAGAAGTTCAAACACTGTGTTTGATATTAACAAATTACTCATTTAGCTGGTTTGTTAATAGTGTAGAGGTTACTTTTTAAGTGACTTTAACAATACATAATGGAACTCTTTACAAATTAAATGGTTTATTATTGCCTGGGATTAATCTAATAGGTAAAGGGCAGAAGTGAGGAGAGACATAGATAAAGTTTTTAAACAATATTGAGTTGATAATTATTAAACTTTGGGTAAGTGGGTATATATTTTGTCTGCTTTTTGTGTTTGAAAATTTCCATAAACAGTTCTTTGTTAATAAAAATATAAAAGAATGAAGTATACAACCAAAAGAAAAAAATATATCTGAAGTTTTTAGAAATACTCATTATATGTAATTTCTATCAGAATGGAGGTGATAGAAAGTCAGTTAAAAGATAAATTTTTGTTAGAGATTGTCCAATCTGAAACACAAAAAAATATTGAAAACCAATTAAGAAGCCCGTAGGACAATTCCAGTAAGCCTAACATTTATATCATTTAAGTTCTAGAAGGAACAGAGATTAATAAAGAATAAATATTTGAAGAAATACTTGCTAAAAGATTCCAAGTTTAGTGAAGAACATGGATTTACAGATTTAAGAAGCTCCGTGAACACCAAAGAGGATTAAAAAAAATTACAAATAAAATGAAATAAAAATTTAATAAATAAACCAAGGCCTATATACATCAAAACCAAATTATTTGAAATAAAAAATTGAGATCTTAAAATCAGCCAGACAAAAATAGTGCTTTCTAAGGAAGCAGTGGTGTTAATGACTGGGTTTCTCTTTAGAAAATCGTGGAAACCAAAGACGGTACTTCAAAATCTTTTTAAGTCCTAGGAGAAATATATATATATATATATATATATATATATATATATATATATATATATATATATATAGAATGAGGGCAAAACAAAGGCATACTATGGTGAAGAATGACAGAGAATTTTTTGTGTACAGGCCTGTTACAAAAGAAATTATTAAATGAAGTTCTTTAGAGAAAAGAGAAATAATACTAGAAAGAATGATGGAACTAGCAGGACGCATTGGCATACTCCTGTAAATCTGGGGCTGTGAGGCAAAAGAATGACAAGTTGAGACCAGCCTCAACAACTGAGTGGGGCCCCAAGCAACATAGCAAGACCCTGTCTCAAAAAGGCTGTGGAGTCTAATGTGGTGGGGGACACCTGTAATAGCAGTGACTTGGGACTCCAAGGCAGGAGGATCACAAGTTCAAGATAATCCTCAGCAACTTAATAAGATCCTGTCTCAAAAAGGACTGGGGATAATTCAATCTCCAGTACCCAGAGGGGGTGGATGGTAGAGGGGGTCATGGAACTTCGTGAATGAAAGTCAATGAACAACAAATGTCTGAACCATCTTACCAGCAAGGCGCGGTGGCGCACAACAGTAATCCCAGCACTTGGGAGGCTGAGGCAGGAGGATTGTGAGTTCAAAGCCAGCCTCAGCAATGGTGAGGCGCTTAGAAACTAAGTGAGACCCTGTCTCTAAATAAAATACAAAAAAAGTGGGGGGCTGGGTATGTGGCCCAGTGGTCGAGTGCCCCTGAGTTCAATCCCCAGTACCAAAAAAAAAAAAAAAAATCAATGTCAAGAATGAGAGACTATCACTCTACCAGTGTTAAAATAATAATAAGGGCTGGGATTGTGTCTCAGTGGTAGAGCGCTCGCCTAGCACGTGCGTGGCCCGGGTTCTATCCTCAGCACCATGTAAACGCATTGTGTACAACTAAAGCAAATAAATAAATATTTAAAATAATAATGATAATAAAATACAGTACAAGTCTATGCCCAAACAAATAACTGAGATGTCAAATTCCTTAAAACCTACATGCTTCCAAATATATCCAATAACTATATGAGGTAAATCATCCCACATTTATCCAAATACTGAATTTATAATTTAAAATCTAACAAAACTAAGACCTAGATGGTTTTGCTGGCAGATTGTACCAAATATTTAAGAAAGATATGTCTGTTCATTACAATCCCTTCCAAGAAATGAAATAGAAGGGTACAATGTAAACTCATTTATAAAACACAATACTCTGATATCACCAGAGATGTAAGGAAACTACTTATCAAAATTCATTAAGAAAACAATGCCAAAACCCTCAACAAAAGATTAGTGAATCTAATATAGCAATGTATAAAAAATATACTATATCACAATGAATTATCCTGGAAATGCAGGACTGATTCAGCATCTGAAAATATCAGTGTAATTCACCATAAAAGAGCTAAAATTGGCTTTTTAAAAAATGATACAAGCCGGGAGCGGTGGCGCACGCCTGTAATCCCAACACTTTGGGAGGCTGAGGCAGGAGGATCGAGAGTTCAAAGCCAGCCTCAGCAATGGTGAGGCACTTAGCAACTCAGTGAGACCCTGTCTCCAAATAAAAATACAAAAAAGGGCTGGGGATATGGCCCAGTGGGTGAGTGCCCCTGAGTTCAATCCCCGGTACCACAAAAAAAAAAAAAAAAAAATGATACAAACATCTCCATTTGTTAAATTCAATTAGCATTCATAATAAAAAGAAATCTCAGAAAAGTTATCACTTTTGTATAACCTGGTGAAGGATATCTGCAAATCACATTTAATAGTGAAGACCTGAATACTTGTCCCTTCAGAATTTGTAGCTAACTGCTGTTAAACACCATACTAGATATTGTAGCCAGTGCAAAAAGAAAAAAATAAACTCTTTGTAGATTTACATGATTGATTATCTGTATAAAAAATTCCATTAACTCTACCAAAAAAAATTTTTTTAATTCCTGAAACAAAAATTAGTTTAGCAAGTTTGCAGGATATAAAACCAATATACAAAATATACAAAGTCTGTTTTATTATTTACTACTAATACTAGACAATTCAAAATTAAGAAAACACTACCAGTTTTTAAAAGCTTCTCACAAGTATTATGCACCATCTATAAACTGAAAATGTGTAGAACACTGATGAAAAGTTTCAGAGACCTAAATGAAGAGATGCTCTGTGTATGTATATTGATAGACTCTGTAATGTTAATGTCAGTTCTTCAGAACTGATCTGTATAATTGAACACAATTCCTATCAAAATCCCAGCTGTACTGTTGTAAATATTAACAAACTAATTCTAGAACTTAATGGAAAGGAATTAGAAGACCCAAAATAATTTTAAAGAATGAAGATGGAAGATGAAAACTCTAAAACTTCAGTAATCAAGATATTGTGGTATTGACAAAATGGTACAGAACTGTGGAACAAAATAAATAGCCCAAGAGATTAGATTTGTGCAAACTTTGATAATAGCTCTTTGACATATACAAAGCAGTTAAGTGGAGTAAGGGTAGTCTTCAGCAGATGGGGGTAGAACGATATAAATCTGCATTTTGAAGAAATGAGCTTTGGCATGTACAAACTACCTTACACAAAACCTAAATATATATTATAACAATAAATGTTCAATTTTAAGTATCTAGGAGAAAATTTTTTCTTTCTTTTCCCCCCAGTGCTAGGGATCTAACTCAGTCTCTTCTGTGCTAGGTAGGTATTCACCACTGAGCTTTACCCCTAGCTCCAGAAAAAATGACTTTGGGTTAGACAGTTCTTAGATAGGACAACAAAGAACTATCCACAAGTGAAAAGTGTGTGTGTGTGTATGTGTATATAAATTGGACTCATTAAAATAAAAAGCTTTTCCCTGTGAAATACGCTATTGAGTAAAAAGCAACTGGTTGGGAAAAAGCTTTTGCAAATCACCTGTCAGAAGACTTCTTTTTTCCCAGAACTCAATAGTATGCACACAACCCAATTCTTCAAAAATATTTTTTAGTTTTAGATGAACACAATACCTTTATTTTTTTATTTTTATGTGGTGCTGAGAATCGAACCCAGTGCTTCACATGTGCCAGGCAAGCACTGTACCACTGAGCCACAACCCTAGCCCCAACAACCCAGTTTTTAAGTGGGCAAATTTTATCAGACAATTCAAAGATTTAGTCGTTACAAAAATGCAAATTAAGACCACAGTGAGATAGTAGTATATCACAATGATATGCCTCCATTAAAATTATTATTTAAAAAAAAAAAAAACTAATACAAACCAGACTTGGTGGCATATGCCTAAAGCCCCAGTTCTCTGGGGGTTGAGAGAGGAGACTTGCTTTAAAAGTGGAAGACTAGCCGGGCACAGTGGTGCACGCCTGTAATCCCAGCACTTAGGATGCTGAGGCAGGAGGATCATGAGTTCAAAGCCAGCCTCAGCAATGGCGAGGCACTTAGCAACTCAGTGGGACCCTATAATATATAATAAAATACAAAAAAGGGTGGGGATGTGGCCCAGTGGTCGAGTGCCCCTGAGTTCAATCCCTGGTACCAAAAAAAAAAGAGTGGAAGACTAATCTTGGAAACAGTGACATCACCTTCCACCAAAAAAAAATAGAAAGAAAAAACGCCAAGTCCTGGAAACTATGTAGAGTAACTGAAACTGACACATTCCTGTTGGGAATGAAAAATGATATACCCACTCTGGAAAACATCATGGTAATTTCCTAGAAAATTGCCATGTGACTCTGGTCTTTTCTGAATGTGTACCCTGGAGAAATGAAAGTGGTTCATATGATAAATATGCAAATATTTATAGCAGTTTTGTCCATAATAATCAAAAGCAAGGAAAGATTCGAGTTTCTTCAGCTGTTAAAAGAATAGACCCTGGCACATCCAGATGGTACAATCTTTTCAGCATTGAAAAGGGACATGCTATTGACAAATGCAGCAATCTCAAACAAATCGTGCTTAAAAAGCTACATACTATATGACTTTATGTAAAGTTCTGGGAAAAGCCACACTATAGGACAGACACCTGCAAAGTAGCAACTTGACAAATTTTCCCTGGAGGTAGGGGTGGTTCAGGGAACATTTCTTGAGATGTTTGCAAGAATTGAGTAATGGAAACTCTAATTTACTTTACAAGCATAAATTGCTATAGTCATTTTTCAGCATGTTCTGTTAAAGGTGAAAAGTGACATATTACAACATAGTAATTACAATTCTAGATAGATGTCCAAATGAAATCATCATTTATATGTGTAATGAGAACATAATATTTGCAGCAGTATTAATAATTTTAAAAGTGAAAGCAAACTAGAATTCCAATAAGAGGATGTAAAGTGGTCTATAAGTGATAAAAAGTTTTAAAATGTGTAAAATAATACTATATATTTTTTAGGTTCATAAATATTAAAACATAGTAATTATAAGTCAAACTCAAGATACTTAGGAAGGGTAATAGGAACATGGGCTTTAGTCGAATCAGCGATACATTTTTTATATATTTAGATATTTATTTCCATGAAATTAAGTAATATTTTTTAGAACTCCATATTTTATGAAAGATAATTCCACATTCACAGATACTTTAGGAGTGTTATCTGGATTATTGACTGGTAGAAAATGTTACTTTTAATCAATTTTTTAAAATATTTATTTATTTGCTTTTAGTTGTACACAATGCATTTATTTGTACGTGGTGCTGAGGATCGAACCCAGGCCGCGCACATGCTAGGCGAGTGCTCTGCCACTGAGCCACAACCCCAGCCCTTAATCAATTTTTAAGTAAAAAAGAAGTAATACACAGTTGTTTTTAAAAAATGACTTCAATCCTAATTGTTGGGCTGGGGCTGTAGCTCAGTGGCAGAGCACTTGCCTAGCACATGTGAGGCACTGGGTTCGATCCTTACCACCACATAAAAATAGTTGTAGCCGGGCGCCATGGCGCACACCTGTAATCCCAGCACTTTGGGAGGCCGAGGCAGGAGGATCACGAGTTCAAAGCCAGCCTCAGCAGTGGTGAGGCGCTTAGCAACTCAGTGAGACCCTGTCTCTAAATAAAACATAAAAAAGGGCTGGGGATGTGGCCCAGTGGTCGAGTGCCCCTGAGTTCAATCCCTGGTACCACAAAAAAAAAAAAAAAAAAAAAAATAGTTGTAGTTGTCCATCTACAACTACAAAAAATAAATGTTACCAGACATTTAAAAAAAAAAAAAAAAAAAAAAAAACAATGTTAAACACTGATTTGCGAACACCTGGGGTTTTGTTTTTTTTTTTTTTTTTTTTTTTTGGTACCGGGGACTTGAACTCAGGGGCACTCCACCACTGGGTCACATCCCCAGCCCTTTTTTTGTATTTTATTAGAGACAGGGTCTTATTGAGTTGCTAAGTGCCTCACCATTGCTGAGGCTGGCTTTGAACTCTCTCGATCCTCCTGCCTCAGCCTCCCAAGTGCTAGGATTACAGGCGTGCGCCACCACGCCCAGCACCTGGCTTTATTTAAGAAATTTAAAGAAAAAAGATTAAAGGCCACAATAACCATTGAATACTTGAAATAATATAAACTAGTTAATGGGTGATATTTAAGAAAAATATGCACTTAAAATTATTTTTTATTAAGAGTACAATGTAAATAATTCAGACATCTTGGTTGTTTAGCTGATATTTAGTTTTGCCAGTTCATAGTTACACAAAGCTACTTACACCTGCTCCGAGTGAGTTATATTGAATATAACTGAGCATACTGTCCTCTGATCAGAAGACCTTAAAATCTGAAGGAGGAGATAATTATACTATTAGGGATACCTACCACCATAGAACTATGAGCAGGGTGATTTGGTTACATAAATAATGTAGAAATCTATAAGATCCAATGATAACATTTAAGAAAATGCAATTTGTATGTCAAAATACGTGTCTGAAAATAGGTTTTAGAATGGAAAACCTATTTCATAACTAATTGTCTGCCATTCTCATGGAAGTGGCAAACTGGTCATTTCAAGTAAACCAAATTTGGCCAAAATTTGAGCTATAATTTTAATTCTACCTTTAAGTTTCATGCCCTCAAAGTAGTTTAAAAGGTGACAGATTTTTTTTGTTGTTGTTGTTTTATTAAGCCCTTTAAATAAAAGGGTAGGGGTGGCTTACCACTACCTCAGGAATAATAACTAGAAAGTGTGTACTCATTAAGTGTCTTCAATGGCAATTTAAAGGAAATCTTTATTCTTCACTCACTGAATTTTTATTTTAATTTTAGAGTGAAACATGAGTATATACAGCCAAGAGAGTGAGAAGAGTGTATGTGTGTGTGTGTGTGCATGCACGTGAGCATGTGTGAAGCAACCTGTGAAGTGAGAAGACGACACTTTAGACTTAGACCAACCTGGGTTCAAATCCTTGCTCTGAATAACCCTGGGCGAGTTCTTGAATCTCTTCATAAACAATGATACCTACTTCTTGAACCTCTTCTAAAGATTAATGCTTTGTCTTTTTAAGCCAAAAATGTAAAGATGTAAAAGAAATAGTCAAAACAAGAATGAGCCAAGTGTATTTTAAGAAAACTTAGTGCCACGTATCAAACTCCCTGTAAAATTTGAATAAAGAAGATGCTAAGGGTGTTTACTTTGAAAATACAGTTAATATCTTCCAGTCCAAAAAAATATAGAAAGTTTTAAGGGGTGGAATGTTTATTATTAAGTGTGCAACAGTAGAACAGTGGGTAAGTAAATGGTAAGACATTGTAGGAATGAGCATTGTTATCAAGAGTGTAGATAATATTATGATGAGTTATAACAAAAGTAGGATGTATATATCTTCTATATCCTGTGATTGAACTTAAACATTAAAATATATAGAAAAACTGGAAAGAAACTGATTAATCACATTGTTAGAAAAATATAATTTTGAGTGATTTATTCTACCCATCAGTACCATAAGATTGTTTTATAATGAGGAAACTCTGTAACACAGTTAAAACCTCTTGTTGCAAAACTTAACTTTGTAGACAAAACACAAACTTCAGGTTCCTTAATGCTTGGTTCTGTTATTAACACAACCAAAGAAAAAGACCATTGGTCTTAGACTTTTTAATTAGTTATCAGTCTTATATCTATTTTTCTGTCAACTGTCATAATTCAGTCTAACATGTTGAATATGGCTAAAAGAAGTAGAAAAACTTAATATTTTTAAAGCAGTGTTTTTCTTTGTTTTAATGTTACAGATATATTTGAGGTTCCTAGATTATCAAATGGAACACTCAAATGAATGCAAGAGAAACTTCGTTGCAGTGTACGATGGAAGCAGTGCTATTGAAAATCTGAAGGCCAAGTTTTGCAGCACTGTGGCCAATGATGTGATGCTTAAAACAGGAGTTGGAGTGATAAGAATGTGGGCAGATGAAGGTAGTCGGCTTAGCAGATTTAGAATGCTCTTTACTTCCTTTGTGGAACGTAAGTGAATAATTCCTATAGCATTGAGATATTTTACATATTTTTTACTCGTTCACACTACACTATCGAGCATTTACTTTTTCTTTTCCTTTTCTTTTATTCTAAGTTGTTTATATGACATCAGAATGCATCACAATTCATATTGCACTTTTAGAGCACATTTTTACATATCTCTCGTATACAAAGTATATTCATGCCATTCTTGTCTTCATACATGCACTTAGGGTAATGATATCCATCTTGTTCTACCATCTTTTTTTTTTTTAACCCTTTTGCCCCCTCCCTTCTTATCCCTCCCCATTGGCCTTTCTAGTGTTCCTCTAATCCTCCTATGCTCCCTGTCCCAACCCCACTGTGAATCAGCCTCCTTATATCACAGAAAACATTGGCATTTGGATTTTTGGGATTGGCTAACTTCACTTAGCATTATATTCTCCAACTTCATCCATTTTCCTGTGAATGCCATTATTTTATTCTCTTTTATTGCTGAGTAATATTCCATTGTGTATATATACCACATTTTCTTTATCCATTCATTTACTGAGGGACATCTAGGTTGGTTCCACAGTTTAGCTATTGTGAATTATGCTGCTATAAACATTGATGTGGCTGTGTCTCTGTAGTATGCTGTTTTTAAGTCCTTTGGGTATAGACCGAGGAATGGGATAGCTGGGTCACATGGTGGTTCCATCCCTAGTTTTTCAAGGATTCTCCATTCTGCTTTCCAAAGTGGTTGTACTAGTCTACGGTTCTACCAATAATACAAGTGTAACTTTTCCCCCCACAACCTCGTCAGCATTTATTGTTGTCTGTATTCTTGCTCATTGCCATTCTAACTGGAGTGAGATAAAATCTTTGTGTGGTTTTGATTTGCACTTTATTGCTTACTAGAGATGTTGAACATTTTTTCATACATTTGTTGCAAATGTGGATATGTCCTTGTCTTCTATTCCATTCGGTTTCATGTCTATTGTGATACCAATACCATGCTATTTTTGTTACTGTGGCTCTGTAGTATAATTTCAGATCAGGTATTGTGATGCCTCCTGCTTCACTTTTCTTACTTAGTATTGCTTTGGCTATTCTTGGTTTCTTATTCTTCCAAATGAATTTAATAATTGTTTTTTCTAATTCTGTGAAAAAATGTCATTGGTATTTTGATGGGGATTGCATTGAATTTGTATATTGCTTTTGGTGGTATGGCCATTTTGACAATATTGATTCTGCCTGTCCGAGAACATAAGATGTCTTTCCGTCCTCTAAGCTCTTTTCAATTTTTTTTCAGCATTCTATAATTTTCATTGTAGAGCTCTTTTACCTCCTTGGTTAGATTAATTCCCAGATATTTAAAGTTTTTAGAGGTTATTGTGAATGATTTATTCCTCTGCTAAATCGTTGTTGGATTATTGGAAAGCTACTGATCTTGTATCCTGCTAGTTTGCTAAACTCATTAAAAAGCTCTGAAGTCTTTGGTGGAGTTTTTTTAAGTCTCCTAATGTTTTAGTCAGCTTTTTCACTGCTGTGACTAAAGGATCTGACCAACACAACTATAGGGGAGGAAAAATTTATTTGAGGACTCATGGTTTCAGAGGTCTGAATTCAGAGAAGGCTGGCTTCATTTCTTGGGGCTCGAGGTGAGGCTGAACATCATAGTGGGAGAGAGTGGTGGAGTAATAAAGCAGCTCACATCATGGTGATTAAGAAGCAGAGAGAGAGACTCCACTCTCCAGATACAAATATGTACATCAAAGCCACACCCCAATTCCCACCTCCTCCAGCCACACCCTACCACCTTAGTTAATCCCATTTGGGATTAACTTTTCCTGTTTGTATCCCTTTGATTTCCTTTTTTTGCCTGATCGCTCTGGCTAATGTTTTGAGGACTGTATTGAATAGGAATGGCAAGAGTGGACAGCCTTGTCTTACTCCTGAATTTAAAGGAAATGAGTTTAGTTTGCTCCATTTATTATAATGTTAGCTTTGGATTTGTCATAAATGGCCTTTCCAATGTTGAGGTAAGTTCCTTGAGTCCCTAGCTTCTCCAGCATTTTTAATGTGAATGAGTGTTGGATTTTTATCAGAGGCATTTTCTGCATCTATTAAGATGATCATGTGATTTTTGTCCTTAATTCTACTTAAGTTATGAATTACATTTGATGAATTACATTTATTGATGTGTATGTTGAATCAGCCTTGCATATCTGGAATGAAACCCACTTGGACATTTTGATGTATGTTTGAATAGGCACATGCTAATATTTTCTTAAGGATTTTTGCATCTACGTTCATCAGGGATATTGGTTTGTAATTTTCTTTCCTTGATGTGTCTTTTTTTTTTTTAAATATTTATTTGTTTGCTTTTAGTTGTACACAATATGTTTTTACATGGTGCTGAGGATCGAACCCGGGCCACGCAGGGCCACGCACGTGCTAGGCAAGCGCTCTACCACTGAGCCACAACCCAGCCCCCCTTGATGTGTCTTTGTCTGTTTTTTGTATTAGGGTTATACTAGCTTCATAAAGTTCCTTTGCTTTCAATTTAGTGGAATAATTTAAGAAAAACGAACATTCATTCTTTTGTAAAGGTCTGGAAGAACTCAGCTGAGAATCTATCAGGTCCTGGGCTTTTCTTTTTTGGAAAGCTTTTAATTGATGTTTCAATTTCATTACTTGATATTGGTCTGTTTAGGTTTTCTATATCTTCCTGATTGAATTCGGACAGCTCATATGTGTGTAGGAATTTGTCAGTATCTTTCAGATTTTCCAGTATTGGAATATAAATTTTTAAAATAGGTTCTGATAATCTGGATTTCAGAGGGGTCTGTGCTTGTATCTCCTTTGTCATCTCTGATCTTAATTGATTTGCATCTTCTCTCTCTTTCTTTTTGGTTAGTTTGGCCAAGTGTCAGTTCTATTTATTTTTTAAAAGAACCAACTCTTCATTTCATTGATCTTGTGCACTGTTTTTTTATTCTCAGTTTCATTAATTCTGGCTCTCATCTTAATTATTTCCTGTCTTTTACTAGTTTGGGGGTTGTTCGTTCTTCTAAGGTCTTGAGGTAGAACATAAGCTTACCTATTTGAGATCTCTCTGATTTTTTTTAACTTTAGGCACTCAGTGCTATAAGTTTTCCTATTAGAATTCCTATTAGAATGGCTTTCATGGCTGAGGCAGGAGGATTGCGAGTTCAAAGCCAGCCTCAGCAAAGGCGAGGCACTTAGCAACTCAGTGAGACCCTGTTTCTAATAAAATACAGAAAAGGACTTGGGGGGGGGGGAGGTGTGGCTCAGCGGTAGAGCATTCGTCTAGCATGTTCGTGACCTGGGTTCGATCCTCAGTACCACGTAAACATAAATGCATTGCATTGTGTACAACTAAAGCAAATAAATAAATATTTTTTTTAAAAAAAGGGCTGGGATTGTGGCCCAGTGGTATCCAGTGCCCCTGAGTTCAGTCCCCGGTACCAAAAAAAGAAAGAATAGCTTTCATATTGTCCCAGAGATTTTGATATGTTTCTTTCTCTTCTTGTTTGTTTCTAAGAATTTCTTGAATCCTATTCTCATTTCTTCTTTCATACATTCTTCATTTAAGAAAGTATTGTTCAATCTCCATGTGCTTATGTGGTTTATATTATTTTTCTTACTGTTGATTTCTAGCTTCATTCCATTATAGGATACGTGGGTTCATATCAGGGTTTTGTTGTTGTTGTTGTTGTTGTTGTTGTTGTTGTTGTTGTATTTGCTAAGATTTGCTTTGTGGCCTAGAATATATTCTGTTTTGTAAAAAGTTCCATGCACAGCTGAGAGGGTAAATTCTCAAGCTGTTTTGGGTGGAATATTCTGTAGATATCTGATAGGTTAATTTGATACATAGTGTTGTTTATGTTGGAGATATCTTTATGTTTATTGACCTGTCTATTGGTGATAACGGTATATTGAAATCACTCAGTGGTATTGTGTTGGAGTCTATGTGAGATTTAATGTATGGAGTATTTTTTTCCATGTAATTGGGTGTGCTAACATTTGGCGCATAGACGTTTATTATCATTATCTCTTCTTGTTGGATTGTTCCTTTTACTGGGATGTACTGGCCTTCTTTATCTCTTCTGATTAATTTTTGCTTGAAATCTGCTTTGTGAAATATGGGGATAGCTACTCCTACTTGTTTTCTTGGGCCATATGCCTGGAATATTTTTTGCCATCCTTTTACCTTCAGCCTGTGGATGTCTTTGCCTATAAGATGAATCTGTTGTAAAAAGAATTTTTAATATTAAAGTCTATTTTTGTCTGAGAATTGTATCAGCACTTCCTGTTTCAGTAGCTATTTGTGTGGAATCTTTTTCCATTCTTTACTTTCAGTCTTTTTGTATCTTTAGATCCAAAGTAAGATCTTACAGATAGCAGATAATTGGACCCTTTTTTGGGGGGTAGGGGGTGGCAGGTACCAGGGATTGAACTCAGTGGCACTCAACCACTGAGCCACATCCCCAGCCCTATTTTGTATTTTATTTAGAGACAGGATCTCACTGAGTTGCTTAGCACCTCGCTTTTGCTGAGGCTGTCTTTGAACTCACGATCCTTCTATCTCAGCCTCCTGAGCTGCTGGGATTGCAAGCATGCACCACTGTGCCCAGCTTAGACCTTATGTTTTTAATTCACTCTACCAATCTCTTTCTTACTATTGGAGAGTTTAATTCATTACATTATAGATAATTAACAACAAGGAGGGCTGGTACAATTTCGCTAGTTGTTCTATATGTCCTAGAAGCCTTGCTTTCCCTCATCCATTACTGCTTTTTGAAATGAAGTTTTGATTCCCATTTCACTTTCTTTTGTACATATTTTGTCAATAAGTTCCTTATGGTTACTATGTAGATCATATCTTTTTAAGAATTGCTTTTATTTTTAAAAGTTGGCCTTACTACTTGGTGGAAATCTTTTCATGTTATTATAGCTCATATACAACCAACCGGTTTAGGAGTAGAGAAAAGTAGACTGGGGGTGTAGCTCAGTGGCAGCACTGGGTTCAGTCTCCAGCATCAAAAAACTAAATTTAATCTGGAGAAATTCTGAGGATAGATTTTGGAACTTATCATTTAAATTCCTGAAAATTCAGATGAATAAATCTTCACCATGAAAAATTGGTTCTGCTGTATTTCCTTGCCTTATTATCTCCTAAAAATTCAAATGCTGTGTCAGTACTCCCTAATACTTACTTATTTTACTTATCATAAGAGCAAATCATATTACATTATATTTTTATTTTAGTACATTGAATTCTTTAATTTCATAGTAGCTTAGATTTGGTTAAAGTACAGATCAAACCATCTCTTCTGGACATTTTATATGTATGTGTAAAATGAAGGGGAGCTAACAACTTTTTTTTGTTCCTGGCCTCCATCTGCATTGTTATATGACTTGTCTACACATCACAGAATATAGGGGGGGTGGAGGAAATATATCTTGCCAGGAAATAGCTAGAAAGGAACATGGAACCTCAAGTGAACAGCTGGAGTAGATTCAGGTGTCTCCCTATTACTCCAGGTTCTCACCTTTACTTGTCCAGTGCTGTGCTAGTCACCAAAGATGTAGATACATTAAAGTTGATCTCTACTCTAAAGGAACTCAAAATATAGGGACAGTTTTGAAAACCAGGACTTGGGAGTCCTGGGACAGACGCCAGCATAGACCAGCTTGAGAAAAGAGGGATTTATGGAATCAGCCTAGATGGCCATCAACTGATGAATGGATTTTAAAAATGTGGCATACATACACAATAGAATTTTATTCAGTCATAAAGAAAAATGAAATTATGTCATTTTCAGGAAAGCGTATGGAATTAGATACCATGGTGTTAAACAAAATAAGTCAAACTCAGAAGGTTAAGGGCCATATCTTTTCTCTCATATGAGGAAACTATAGAGAAGAAAAAGGAAAAGAAAGTTGGGGGAGCGTGAAGTGCTAGGAATTAGCCAAATTATATTTTTATATTGTGTGCATTTACAAATGTAACAAATTCCATCATTATGTACAACTCTATGCACCAAAAGAAAAAAAAATGCAATTAGAAAAAAAAGAAGAAAAGGGGAGTTTATGAGAAGACTCCTAAAACATTGTACATTATATTTGACAAGAATCCACTTTCCAAAATGCCATCATTTTTTACTTGTTTTTCATTATGTTTGGATCTGGAATGTCCCCCAGAAGCTCAGGATTGGTCCCCAATATAGCAATGTCCAAAAGTGGGATTTTAAGGAAATGACTGGATCATGCCTACCTCATCAGTGGATTAATAATTTGAATAGACTTTTAGGAGCTGGTGGAAACTGTAAACACCCGTGGGGTATGTCACTGGAGGCGTGCTCTTGGGGACTATATTTTGTCCTTGCCCCTTCCTTCTCTCCCTCTGTTCTCCTTTCCTCCTTTCCTTGTCTCCTCCTCTCCCTCTCTTCCTCTTTCTTCTTCTCTGCTCCTCCCTCTCTCTCTTTGATTTTCAACTGCCGTATCTTTCCACCATGATATTCTGCCTCACCTCAGGCCTAGAGCAATGAAGGTGGCCAACCATTGACTAAAAACTTGAGCCAGACTACACTTTCCCTTCTCTAAGTTCTTTGGGTCAGGTATTTTGGTCCCATTGATAAAAACCTAACACAGTTTTAAATGGCCCTTGACTTTAGTTCAGGAATAGGCAAGGTTGATCAGCTTCTCTGATGGCCCTTTTCCTCATACTCATCTCCTATATGAAGAAAATTACCATTTAAAGACACATTTAAAATGCCCAGGTATATTTGAGTGTATATGTTCATTTCACAAAAGTTCTAAAAATAAGTATTATATCTTACCTAAGATTGTGCTCATGAAACAGAATTTTAACTTATACCCTGGCTGATAAATATGGTGCAGTGATAAGCAGTACAATTTGTAAAAATTTCAAGTTTATAACTACAAAAGTGTAACAATATATTTTTCTTGAGAAATTCGAAAACTTTTTTTCCCTTTTACTTATAATATTAAGATATTATTTTATGATATGGATTCTGTATTAAAATCATGATTGAGGCTTACCCAGGCTGTATTATGGCCAAATTCATAATTCTTTAAAGAACTTTGAGGTACTAAATAGTTAGACAGGTTATGATGAAGCCAATTTGGCCAACCAGTCCTCTTATGAAACCTCCCATTCACTTAATATTTATCATACATTTATCTTTGTTGCTGTGAAGTACAGGAATGAATAAAGTAGTTTCTGTCCTGAAAGATCTTACAGTCACTTAGGTGAGGTGACATACATGCAAATAAGGTCAATACAGAATTGACCTTTTTTCTTTTATTTCTTTTTTAAAATTTTTTGTTTGTTCTTTTTTAGTTATACATGACAGTAGAGTGTATTTTTTAATATTTTTAGTTGTAGATGCACACAATACCTTTATTTTATATATTTATTTTTATGTGGTACTGAGGATCAAACCCAGTGTCTCAATACATGCTAGGCAAGCACTCTGCCACTGAGCCACAGCCCCAGTCCCAGTAGAATGTATTTTGTCATATCATATAAACATGGAGTATAACTTCCCATTCTTGGGATTGTACATGATGTGGAGTTACACTGGTCATGTATTCATATATGAACATAGGAATGTTATGTCTGATTCATTCTACTATCTTTCCCACTCCCATCCCACCTCTCTTCCCCATCCCCCCCTCCAATCCAGTGAACATCCTGCCCTCCCTCTGCCCCACCTATTGTGAGTCAGCATCTGCATATCAGAGAGAACATTTGGCCTTTGGTGTTTTGGGATTGGCTTATTTCACTTATGATAGTCTCCAGTTCCATCCATTTACTGGCAAGTGCTATAATTTCATTTTTTCTTTATGGCTCAGTAATATCCCATTGTGTGTATGTACCAGATTTTTTTTATCTATTTATCTATTGAAAGGCACCTAGGTTGCTTCAATAACTTAACTACTATGAATTGAGCTGCTATAAACACTGATTTGGCTGTGTGACTATAGGATGCTCATTTTAAGTCCTTTGGGTATATGCCAAGGAGTGGGATAACTGGGTCAAATGGGGGTTCCATTCCACGTTTAATGAAGAATCTCCATACTGTTTTCCAGAGTGGTTGCACCAATTTGCATTCCCAACAGCAATGTATCAGTGAAACTTGTTCCCCACATTTTCCTCGCCATCATTTATTGTTACTGTATTCTTTTTTTTTTTTATTGTTTTGATTTGTTTTAGTTATACATGACAGTAGAATGCATTTATGCACTATGATATATTATACATAGGTGGGACATTATTTCTCATTTTTCTAAGTGTACATGTTGCAGAATCATATTGGTCATGTAGTCACATATATACTTACAGTAATAATGTCTGTTTCATTCCACTATCTTTCCCATCTCCACCTCCCCTCCCTCCCCTCCCTTCATTTCCCTCTACCTAATCTAAGGTAAAGCTATTTTTCCCTAGTGTCCCCTGCCTTATTGTGAATTAGTATCCACATTCTAGAGAAAACATTTGGCCTTTGGTTTTGTGGGATTGGCTTATTTCGCTTAGCGTGATATTCTCCAACTCCAACCATTTACTGGCAAATGAGGGACATCTATTGAGGGACACCTAGGTTGGTTCCATAATCTAGCTATTGTAAATTGAGCTGCTATAAACATTGATGTGGCTGTGTCACTATAGTATGCTGATTTTATGTCCTTTGGGTATAAACCAAGGAGTGGGATAGCTGGATCAATGGTGGTTCCATTCCCAGTTTTCTGAGGAATCTCCATACTGCTTTCCATATGCACCAATTTGCAGTGCCACCAGCAATGTATGAGTGTTCCTTTTTCCCACACCCTCACCAACATTTATTGTTGCCTGTATTCTTGATGATTGCCATTCTGACAGGAGTGAGATGAAATCTTAGAGTAGTTTTGGTTTTACTTGTACTCTTGATAATTGCCATTCAGACTGGACTGAGATGAAATCTCAGTGTAGTTTGAATTTGCATTTCTCTAACTGCTAGAGATGTTGAACATTTTTCCATATGTTTGTCGGCCAATCATATTTCTCCTTCGGTGAAGTGTCTGTTCAGTTCCTTAGCCCATTTATGGATTGGGTTATTTGTTTTTTTGGTGTTAAGTTTTTGAGTTCTTTATATATCCTAGAGATTAATGCTGTATCTGAGGTGCAGGTGACAAAGATTTTTCTCCCATTCTATAGGCTCTCTTCACATTCTTGGTTGTTTCCTTTATTGTGAAGAAGCTTTTTAGTTTGATACCATCCTATTTATTGATTCTTGATTTTACTTCTTTTGTTTTAGGAGTCTTGTTGAGGAAGTCGGTTTCCTAAGCCAACATGGTGGAAAGTTGGGCCTACTTTTTCTTCTAGCAGGCACAGGGGTCTCTGGTCTATTGCCTAGGTCCTTAATCCACTTTGAGTTGAGTTTTGTGCAGGGTGAGAGATAAGGGTTTAATTTCATATTGCTACATATGGATTTGACAAAGACAATTTGAGACATATGACACATTGTTTCCTGTTAAATAGCCCCACTACTTCTGGCAGGCAGCATCAGCTATGGAGCAAGTGGCCCTTGAATGTAGGTTCTTTGAGTTTATTCTTGAAAGTAGATATACTTTGGAAGGTAGAAACATTAATTGAGGTTATTAATTCTAAATAGCAACCATAGAATGTACATAGGCATTGAACAAGAGCTAATTCAGACCACAAGTAGAGCAGAAAAATGAGCCAGGAAATGTCATTTAAAGCTACAATGCAAATGCCTTTAAATTAAAGACTAAATTTAGACTTTATCTTATAGATACCTGGGAATTTTATACTGCAAAATAATATAATCAGTGTTGGGGTTGTGGCTCAGTAGAGCACTTGCCTCACATGTGTGAGGCACTGGGTTCGATCCTTAGCACCACATAAAATAAATAAAGCTATTGTGTTTATGTACAACTAAAAAAAAATAGTATTTAGAAAAAAATCACATAATCAAAGCTGTGCTTTACATGAGGCATGGAGACCAGTTAGAAGTTACTCCTGTAGTGAGGATGGGAGGCCATGAAGGTCTGAACAAAGCTGTAACATTGAGAATAAAGAAGAGTTACAGAGACAGAGTCAACATGAAGGAGCCCTAATTAGGAAGGGCTATTGCAGCTAGCTGGAAGCCATAAGTTCCACCTGATATGTATGTGACGTACCTGTAGGCACCCGCAAACCTGAAGGTATATAACCGGGTGTGAAAGCGGTCCAAGTTAGGAGAACCGGAGAATTCAGTCAGTTGGGCAGTCACTCGGTCGGTCAGAAGAATCAGAGCGGCCAGAATGTAGGCAGAGCGGTTACAGAAGAGAAACCAGATAGAAGACAGAAGAGAAACCAGATAGAAGAAGTGATGACTGGTCGGAGTTAGGCCGAGGCTCCTGAGGAAGACAGAAGACAGAAGAAAGAAGAAGGAAGAAAGAAGAGAGAAGCAAGAAGCTCTAAAAAATAATCTTTCTCTAAGCTCTATCTTTCTTTCTCTCTAAGACTCTAAGCTAAGAAGCTCTATCTTTCTTTCTCTCTAAGACTCTAAGCTAAGAAGACAAGAAGAAAAGCTCGCTTTAATCTTTCTCTCTAAAAATCTTTCTTTCCTTCTCTAAGCTCTAAGAAAGTAGAAGTAAAAGTAGTAAAAGCTTTTCTCTGCCTCCGAGTTTTTCCTCCCGGTTTTCGGTACCAGGTAGCTTACATCAACAAGATTTGATGACCAATCAAGAGTGAAAGGAAAGCAAGAATGAGTCAAGAGATACCTACAATTCTTAGTTGGTCTGTCTTGGAAAGTAAAAATTGAACAGATAAGAAGGCACAGGGTTCTTGTTGTTTGGACATTGTCAGTCCCTCAGGCAGTTACAGATGTCAGGAGCTCAGCAATGGTGTTTGTCATGAGCTAATGAAAAGCAGCTACTGCTGCTTTTTGTATGATGGATATAACCTAAATTTGTTTCTGAAAATATTTTTAATTTTATAACTTTCAAACTTAAAAGATATAAAACAACTGTACAGAGGTTATTTCTCTATTTCAGATAGCTACAAATCAGTGCTTTATACAAAGACAAATTTAACAAAATCTTTTAGCCTTCTTACTTTTCTCCTCAGTTTATTTACTCCAGACAACTCTACCTGTCCAGTGTACTGTCTGTCCTTTAGCCACATGTAGCTAGCTATTGAGCTCTTGTCATGTGACCAATCTAAATAGGTATGTGCTGCAATTATAAAAATACATCTAGATTTCAAATTAAGTAAAATATGTAAAGTATCACATTAATAATACTTTGACTTATTACATGTTAAAATGAGAATATTTTGAACATTGTTTCAAAGCTCCCCACATCACTCACATTAGGTAATTTGCCAGAAGGATCCATAGGACCCAGCATATATTTGTACTCACAGAATGATTAGAGAAAGATTAGAGAAAGGATGTATAATAGGTCTACAAGGGGAAGAGATTTTTGTGTCAGAGTCTGGAAAAATCCTTGCACAGGCTTATGATTGCTACCTTCTTGGAGGGACATCAGAGCATCATGTTTCTTGGAGTAACAAAGATACAGTAGCATGGATGCAATGTTTCTGATCAGAGAAGCCCATTAAACAGCACCCAAGGCTTTTATTGGGGTCTGGTCATACGTACCAAAAGTCCTAACATACAGTCTTGTATGTACCAAAAGTCCTAACATACAGAAGGAAAGCAAGTGTTTGGGCATAAATGACATTGTTTAAACAAACTATAAGCATTTTGAACTCCCTTTATCTGTTAGGGAAAGGAGAAAAACCAAGTTCAGAGATAGCAGCCAAGGGCCAACCTTGCAAGCAGAATTTTCTAAAGGAGCAGCCTCAGGCCTGCTATATTAACTCTTCTGCACAGATATGTTGATTTAAATAAACTAGATTAGTAATATTAATTTTACCTTTTTACTCTCTCATGTGGCTAATTGCTCACGTATTTTGAATCACATATTTCTGGACAATGCTAGTCTAAATCTATTTTAGTTTTGTTTACATACACTAATGATTTCTATTAGTATAATTCTGATACTAAACAGGGAAAAGTCTCCCTCAAATGATATCTTTACATTCACTAACCAAATGTAAGACTGAATCATATGCTTCAGTAGACGTAGCTCCACATCCCAAATTTAGCTTCATTACCTAAGAATAAGAAGAAAACCACCTCTCCAGAAAAAGTGTGATCAAAATAAAGGATATCACAGACTGTTATAAAACAAATCCTAGTCTGAAAATCTCCACTTGATAAGCACATTTCAGAGCTCGAGACACTAACAGACTTACCATCAATTCAAATTGTTGAACTACTTTTATTCTTCTCTAAGCTGTAAATGATTTGTAATTGTTATAAACCCATCCATGAAAACAATATTTAAGAAGAGGTTTATATAAATGGGCTAATTTTGCCTGAGAAGTTCACTTTCTGCTTACCCATTATAGATGGGAGATATGACTAAAATAGTAAAACTTTGCTAAGATAGATGATATAGAATAGCAATCAGGATGTTTAACTTCTTCCCAGGCACTGAATACTAATAATGTACCTCACTCTTTAAGAAAGGATATGGTTTTAGGAAAATAATTTCTAGGACTAGAACTGTGAAAGCAGCAGAGGATATTTTTGTTAAACTAAATTCATAATGTGATTTTCAGTGACATATTGCCTGCAGGTGCCCTGCAGCTAGTTGAAGGACAGAACCATAGTTCAGCATCACTGCCACATCTCATCAAAAGTCGAGTGGAGCTGAAATCCTAACCCTCCTCTTCTGTCCATGACCTACTCATGAGTGAAGGCAGAAAAGAGTCCTCAGGCTATAAGTAGAGAGCAGTTCATAACTAGCACTATTATTATTTGTCCATTACCCATAAAGACCTACAATTCAGCTATTTTATTATCTTTTGGAATTGAAGCAGTTCATTAGCATTCTATATCAATAACTGGCACCTTGACTCACTTTAAACAGCTTTACTGATCCAATGAAAAAATCATAAAGCTTAACATATTTGTAATTTTAACGTTTCTACAAATCAAAATCTGACAATATCAATGCTGCTTTCTAATTGTGTTAAATAATATGGAGAGCAGTTAGAAAGACTCTACAATAAAATCTGAGGGTATTTTCCTCTCAGTGTTCAAACAGTAAGGAATATGGAGCAGAAAACCTTGTAGGCTACCTTTTTTCTTTTTTTTTTTTTTTTTTTTGGTGGTACTGGGGATTGAACTCAGTGTCACTCGTCCACTGGGTCACATCCCCAGCCCTTTTTTGTATTTTATTTAGAAACAGGGTCTCACTGAGTTGCTAAGTGCCTCGCCATTGCTGAGGCTGGCTTTGAACTTGCGATCCTCCTGCCTCAGCCTCCCAAAGTGCTGGGATTACAGGCGTGCGCCACCGTGCCCAGCAGCTGTAGGCTACCTTTTAAATTAAAAAGAGTCGTAAAGTGTGGTCACATAATATTCTGAGAATGCTATTAATCAGAATACCAAGAATCTACAGGTTTTGTTTGTTTGTTTGTTTGTGACAGGGTCTTTCTAAGTTGCCCAGGCTGGCTGGGATCCTCCTACATCAGCCTCCCAAATAACTGGGATAACAGGTGTGCACCACTACACATGCACCACTACACTTATAAGTGCTACTTATAACCTCGTGCAGCTTGTCTTGAAAATGGTTTATCTTCCCTGAATCCCCAGTTGTGAACTAGATTAAATAGGTTGTAGAATTAGAATAGCATGTATAATAGAATTATGGTGAAAATAAAAACAGAACTACAGTTTGTGGAAAATAGGAACTCAAAATTGCTGTTTTTTTCCTAGGCTACTTTTTATATTTTAAAGTGCACTAATTTGTATAATATGGTTTTATGATATCTGTGACACAGCTGAAATAGGTACTCTAGCAGATTTTACAAAGTAAATAACACCCTACATTTTTATTGACTTTCCTGCCCTCGGCTAATCAATTAGGTAACTAATACCTGTTGTCTTTGTGATGGGCTTTAAAACTATCAGGCATTTTTTAAGAATCATATGTGTTTTTTGCTTTTTTTTTTTTTTTTTATAGTTGTAGATGGACAGAATACCTTTATTTTATTTGTTTATTTTGGTGTGGTGCTGAGGATCAAACTCAGTGCCTCACACACATGCTAGGCAAGCACTCTGCTGCTGAGCTACAGCCCCAGCCCAAAATATTTGTTTTAATGATACTATTTTGACTAGTTAATAGTCTCTGAGTAAATTATTTATTGTATATGTTTTTATGCTTAGGTTAAAAACCAAAGTACAAACATGACTAAGACCACTAATTCCAAAAGTCTCATCAAATCTTAGAACCAGAAATCTAAGACACACTGTACACTCTCCTATTCATTTTAAAGGAGGAAGCTGAGGCACGGGGAGAGATTGTGTTTGCACTCTAATAGCAAAGCAGTTTTGGATGTTCTCTCTTTGACTATCAGATTTTGTTTAGGGTTTTCTGAGGACCCAATAAATGCCTAATTTTCCAGCCCATATTCAGAGCCAGTTGAGAAAGACAAAGGAGATATGACAAGTGAATACCAAAATAATCAATTTTATTATTGTTAATATACTGCAGTAGGAAATCAAGGTCAAGTATTTCAAAACTTCTTAAAACTACACCCTAAAGAGAGAGTCTTCTCATTAGAGGAAAATTATTTTTAAACTTATGGCTATATTTTCATAAGGTTCATTGTATATTTATTAAGAAGATAATGTTTAGAGAAAACACTCATTGTCCAGTAAAATTTTAGTTTTTTCTTTAATCATGAGAAGGAATCTTTAAAACAACATATAAAAAAAGTTCCTTCCTTAATAAAGCATGTATTTTCTGAAAATCAAAAATGGAGTCTTTAGGGGGGCTGGGGCTGGGGCTCAGCGGTAGCACATGCGCGGCCCGGGTTCGATCCTCAGCACCACGTAAACGTAAATGCATTGCATTGTGTACAACTAAAGTAAATAAATAAATATTTTTTTAAAAAATGGAGTCTGTAGGCAGGAAATACATTTTGTCCACTTATAATTTTAGAAGCTTAGTGAAAGCTTTTGGGCTGCTTTTGTACCTCTACGGTCTTGTTTAATGTAGGAAAATATTAAGCAACTTCAAGATTTTTGTGTGTGTGCATCCTTCATTTAGGGTACTTTATACTACCATGTTAGATTATCTCCAGTGTAGAGCTTTATTTCATAACAAAAGTAAATACATAATCCATTATTACAAATGTTTACATATGCAAGAAGGGGTGTGTGCTCAGTGTTAGGGTACTGACCTAGGATGCACAATGCCCTAGGTTCACCCACAGCACCTCAAAAATAAATAAACAAAAATTTTAAATTGTTTTAATTCAGAAGAGGGCACTTTTTTCCATTTTTACTATGGTTAAACATTCATAACATAAAGTTTACAATTTTAAGTGAATATCAGTGGCATTAAGTACATTCACATTGCTGCACAGTCATCACCACTGTCTCGTGAACTTTCTCATCACCCCAAACTGAAATTCTGTACCCATTAAGTATTAACTCCCCATTCTCCTTTTTCCTCAGCCCCTATTAACCTCTTTTGTACTTTCTATGAATTTGCCTCTTCTAGGTACCTCTTAAAAGGAGAATCATACATATTTGTCATACAATAAATGATCACACAAATAATTATGCTAAATGAAATATTTCACTTACTTCACTTAGTATAATGTTTTCAAGCTTCTTTCATGTCATAGCACATTATACAATTTCATTTATTTATATGTCTAAGCAATGTTCTGTTGTCTTATATACACCACATTTTATTCATTCATTCATTTGTTCATGGACATTTGAGTTCCTTCCTGTTGGCTGGTGTGAGTAATGCTGCTGTGAACACTGATACACAAGTATCTGCTTGAAATAACTGCTTTTAATCATTTTAGTTATATAACCTGGTAGAATCACTACATCATAAGGTAATTCTGTATTTACCTTTTAGAGGAATCACCAGGCAGTTTGAACCATGTCTGCTGCACCATTTTGCATTCCCACCAGCAATACATGGGAGGATTTCAAAGACTCTACATCCTTGCTGATATTGTAGTTTAAAGTTTTGGAAAAAAATTTACTAAACCACATAGAAGTTCTGTAAGAACTTTGGGAAATAACATTCATACAGTGATTACAATAAAAATTACCTTTAGATGGTCAGCATTAGAAAAAGTTTTCATGAGCCAGCATAAGAGAATATTGACCTTTGTAGCAGAATGTGTTCATGAAAAAGCCTTTGAAATATGAAAATATTCTTATAAAGTCAAATTCTCAAGCATAAAACAAATCAAATTGGGTTTATGGGCTGGGGATGTAGCTCAGTTGGTAGAGTGCCTGCCTTGCATGCACAAGGCCCTAGGTTCGATCCCCAGCACCACAAAAAAAAAAAAAAAAAAAAAAAAAAATTGGGTTTGTAATCTGCATGTCTCTGCTGTTAGCAAAACAGTTTTCTTTTTTCCTACAGCTCCCTGTACAGGCAGCACTTTCTTTTGCCATAGCAACATGTGCATCAATAATTCTTTAGTCTGTAATGGTGTTCAAAACTGTGCATACCCTTGGGATGAAAATCATTGTAAAGGTGAGTCCAATGCAAAAGCCAACCATTTTGAGGAAAGAGTAACTTAACTGTTGCCTTTCATTAAGAAAGATTTAAAATGTTCTTTTGTACAACTGTACTTAGTATAGCTACGTTAGCAGAAATGGAGACTTTTTTTTTTTTTTTTTAATGGATAATAGACCTCTGGGGTGTGGTAAAAGCAAAGAAAAACACTCGTTCTCAACAAAAGCAGTTTTTTGTTTAGAGTATATTTTTACCTTAAGTTGTTCAAAAGCACATTGTTATATTTATTGCCCTTATTTTATTTTCTTATTGTGGTTGAAATTTGTCATTTGTGTTGTAAAGATACCTTATTTAGTTGTCAAAATAATTTAGAGGGCCAGGTGCGGTGGTGCATGCCTATGATCCCAGCAGTTGGGAGGCTGAGACAGGAGGATCGCGAGTTCAAAGCCAGCCTCAGCAATGGCGAGGCATTTAGCAACTCAGTGAGACCCTCTCTCTAAATAAAATACAAAAAAGGACTGGGGGATGTGGCCCAGTGATTGAGTGCCCCTGCATTCAATCCCTGGTACCAAAAAATAATAATAATTTAGAGGACAGCCTGTTATTCTTTTCTAAATTATATGAAAACACTATTTAATAAAAATTAATAGATTCAGGCTTACAATATAAGAGCAGACCAATTCTAAGAACTGCTTTTTTTAATTTCATCAAATTTGCTGTGCTATATTTCTACTCTATATCCTCTGAAAGATAAATATGGCTTGTGATAACTGTTGAATGTTTGCCAGTTGGTTGTCAAAGCACTGTCTCAGAACTAAGATTTATCTACATTTCATCCTCCCAAGCATTCAATAAGTATATATGAAAATAATGTGATATGTGTGATATAATCTATGATATAATGTGACATGGCTAT
The DNA here is from genome assembly GCA_025594165.1 of Tamias sibiricus. Lineage (NCBI taxonomy): Eukaryota > Metazoa > Chordata > Mammalia > Rodentia > Sciuridae > Tamias > Tamias sibiricus. Next base: position 38,164,037 of record CM046672.1, read on the forward strand.
ATTAAGTACTTGACATGAAATAGTTTCAGGTAATCATTCAAAAACAGTAGACCATGATAACATACCTGGGTGGCTAGTTATATCTTATTTGTTCTCTTTTCCTGTGGTCATCAGTAGAAATCTTAAACATAGCAGTTGGTCAAATTTACCATATAGCAGAAAGTTAAACTTGATAGAACAAAAGTATTTATTTCAGCATTTTCTATATTAATGTGTCCAATTTGATTTGCAAGTTGTATGCTTTTCTGTACCTTTTGAACAAAGGAACCAAGTACTTTTTTTGTAATCTGTCTAGCCATATTGTGATTAGTTACTTTACCCAGAGATCATAAGACTAGGATTGTTGTGTTTGTTTAAAAGCCTAATTTTTAGTTGCATTGTCTGATATATTTGACTGTTTTCTGCTTTTCCAAAAAATCCGTTACCAATTTGTTCTAGGACTCCTATTTTGAAAAGCTTAATGTTTCTCTTTCTACAGAAAAGAAAAAAGCTGGACTATTTGAACAGATCACTAAAACTCATGGAACAATTATTGGCATTACATCAGGAATTGTCTTGGTTCTTCTCATTATTTCTATTTTAGTACAAGTGAAACAGCCCCGAAAAAAGGTCATGGCTTGTAAAACTGCTTTTAATAAAACTGGGTTCCAAGAAGTGTTTGATCCTCCTCATTATGAACTATTTTCACTAAGGGACAAAGAGATTTCTGCAGACCTGGCAGACTTGTCAGAAGAATTGGACAACTACCAGAAGATGCGGCGCTCCTCCACTGCCTCCCGGTGCATTCACGACCATCACTGTGGATCGCAAGCATCCAGTGTCAAACAAAGCAGGACCAACCTCAGTTCCATGGAACTTCCTTTCCGAAATGATTTTGCACAACCACAGCCAATGAAAACATTTAATAGCACCTTCAAAAAAAGTAGCTACACTTTCAAACAGGCACATGAGTGCCCTGAACAGGCCCTAGAAGACAGAGTAATGGAGGAGATTCCCTGTGAAATTTATGTCAGGGGGCGAGAAGATTCTGCACAAGCATCCATATCCATTGACTTTTAATCTACTAAAGGTGTTATTAATGATTAAGTATGTATGTATGCAGACTACAGAGCACCCATTCTGATTTCAGCAACCAACTATTTTTTCCTACCAAAACTAGGAAAACCTTCATTTCCTATTTCCCTATTGCATTGATGACATTTTTATCATCTCAGGCAGTCTCTATATTAAGCCAGACAAGGAACTTAATATATTCAGTGGAAAAAATAATCATCATCTGTTCACTTGATGTCATATAAACAAAATCACCAGTTACATAGTAGGTGAAGAGGGGCATGGTGGTGTTGAGCCAGGCTCAGGCTGCCTGTTAAGTTTTACCATCAGAAATACTTACTGCTCTTGACTGATAAAGCTCTGCCAGTATTTTGGTCCCATAATAAAGTTAAAAATAAGGTTTTTCTTTATATTCCTTTAATTTTTCCTTTCTCTAATTTGTTTTATATGCCTACAGTTTTGCCATTTCTGTTTTCTACATAAGTTTTTAATACACCACTTACCTCAACACAGGCATTTGTTCTTAAGTTTGTCGAAATACATCTACTTTAGTTCTGTTTCTTCTACACTAATTTTTACACTGTTGCCTTTTAATTACTGGATTATTAGTCCTTATTTTCTATGAGAAATAGATGATACAATTTATCACCTTTAAATCATACTTTATATCTGTTGTATTATACTAGCAAGCTTCATAATCCTGAGATGTATGTACCTTACGAGTTATGCCTAAAAATTTGAGAAAGATAAAAACATCTAGCAAACCTTTGAAATCACCTACATTTGGTCGCATTCAGTGACAGCCCATTCATTCCAGTAGACAGAGTCATTTAATTCACTTGTAGGGAGACTTGTAATTATGTTTGTTTGCAGTGTTTCTCATCCCCAAAACTACATTTCCTATTATTTTTGTAAAAAGATTACTTTACTTCCTTTGTATTGGTTTATCTTTTGACATTTGGTAATCAAGATTCTCTGAGAGTTAAAGGAAAATTCCTAAGAAACTGTGCAAGCCTTTTGATTGCTTCTTTCTTAGGACAGTACATTTTTCTAACTCTTATCAAGAATAACAATTTCAAGTTTTTTTTAAACTGCACTTTTGACCTTATTTTTTTTATGGTATATAAAACAATAATTTATAAACATGATATAACTCATTTGTGTTTTTTTAGACTTTTGATATTATTTGATACTGTACAAACTATTAAATCAAGATTAAAGAACTACATGACATATTTCTTTCAGTGTTCACATTAGCAGCTTAGTATACAACATGCTTTGTTGGAACTGTATACCCATAATTTATTATAAAGACCTTGGTAATGTGTACATAAGCTTTCTCTTTCCTTTTGTTGTCGTATTTAGTTTGTGATAAATTTTTCACTGTGTGATATTTATAGCTCTAAATCACTACACATATCTTATTAAAATATACATTGTTACATGATCATTCAATCATGTTATTTATGGCACTGATATTTTGGGTCTTAAGATATATGTGGAATGAAATCCATTTATTGAACTGTAACTAATAGAGACATGTCATTTATAAGAGATAAATTCTCATTTTTTACATTTCTTGTAGTAAATTCTCAATGAAATGAGAAGTTGAGATTTCACTGGTTTCATTCATTCATTCTTTTACACAGATATGTTCTTTCAGATTTGTGGATGCTGTGACACAATACTGCGTCAGTGTTTCCTGTATCACATTTTTTATTTTTAAAATAGTAGATTATACCCAAAAGATAAGAAAACTTACACATACTATATTCATGATTTAATTTTTTTAAATCATCATAATTTCCTCTCTTAAAAATATAACTTAGAAAGTTAAAAAGACTTAACAAGGGGCTGAAGCTGGGGCTCAGCAGTAGTGCACTTGCCTAGCATGTGTGAGGCACTGGGTTGATTCTCAGCACCACATATAAATAAATAAAATAAAGGTCTATCAACAACTAAAAAAAAAAATATTTAAGGGAAAAAATGAATATTATTCAATGAACTAATACCAGAGAGAGATTGTATAACTTGTTTCAATAGCTAAGTTGAATAAGCCTTTTGATTTTAGTAGATAACTTAGACCAGTCAACATTTGAACAATGTAGTAAATAAATACTTAATACAACAACTGTGATCTTGTTAGGATGATGAGGGAGATTAGCATATTTTATATATAAAATTGTATTCATTATGAAAATAGCTATTAACTTCATCCTTAACCTCTAGATTAGAGTGGGAAATGCTTAACTACATTATTGATGGTCACTTGTAACTATGTTTTTTTAAATATTTTTTTAGTTGTAAATGGAGAGAATACCTTTTTTTTTTTTTTTTTTTAATTTATCTTTATGTGGTGCTGAGGATCAAACCCAGATGCGAGGCAAGCACTCTGCCACTGAGCCACAATCCCGGCCCCTGTTTTTATTTTTGGAATTTGTATCCTGTTTTGAAAGGGCTTAAGGAGACCTACAAAAAGAGCCTTTGAAGAATACATTGAATATTAAGTTGCTGAGACTGGCCCCAAACTTGCAGTCCTCCTGCCTCAGTCTCCCAAGTCACTGAAATTACAGGCGTGCATCATCACAGCCACCTGACATTTGAGTATTAAAACAGAATAGAAATACATAGTTTCATGCAACTTAGCAAGTAAAGTTTGGACAGTAAATTTGATTCTAAATTTTCTGGCTGCTAAAATGAAAGTTTTTCCTTTTCTCAGTAGAAAACACAAACTTACCTCCCCAGGCTAGTTTCTCTAGGATTTGAGTATCTAACATTTTCTCAGCATTTAACAAAGATAAAAAGTGCAAGAATAGGTTGTAATGATAAATCTTAACCTAGTAAAGGCACAACTTTTTAAAAAATATTTATTTGCTTTAGTTATACACAATGCGTTTATTTGTACGTGGTGCTGAGGATCGAACAGGGGCCGCGCATGTGCTAGGCGAGCACTCTACCGCTGAGCCACAACCCCAGCCCAGGCACAACTTTAATGTGATCTAGGAGCATTGCTTTCTGATGGGTCTGTTTGCAGAGATAGAACTAAAGAACCAAATGATCAATAGCTGAAACTGTTGTATATTGTATGCCTTCATCAAACTGTAGGCAGGCCTTGGATCTCGTTTCTGAGTCAAAACATTTTATCTATATAAAAAGAGAAGACAGTGGAACTAATATTTTAGGCATCATTACCAGAATAATGCTAATGCTTGCTCCCCCCCACCCGTGTGTGTGTGTGTGTGTGTGTGTGTGTGTGTGTGTGATATTTTTACTCTGAGATCATTGGGAAAACTTTACAAATTATTTACGATAGTGAAAGCCATAGATTTTAGTAATAAAAGACACAAAATTTTGGCATGTGGAAGTTATTTCAACCCTTTAGAGTACCCCAATGCTAAACACATCTAAAAGAATGCAAATATGGAGGGGGGAAATTTCTTCAATTCAGGAACAGTACTCAAATATACCTATGTGATATTGTCTTTGTCTTGCATCCCAAATTTAACACAAGAAATCAACCCCCAAGTGACCACAAATTGCAAGAAACCTACTCATCCCAACTTCTCAAGTACGTAGGAACAAAACATTGTTTTGTGGGAGGAAAATAATTTAAAGGTTTAACAAAAAGCAAAAGATTTTCATATTTCACATCACAGAGACAAGAAAATTCTCCTTTAATTGACTTAACCACTTTCAATGTCAGAATCTTTGTCATGTTTCATATATAATTATTAGGCATTAAAATAACTTCATAAATGTCTGCCACTAAATATTTTTATAGTTATTGTCTGATGAGAAAGATGCTTCCTTGTTTCAGGAGTGTCTCAACTGATGTAACAGAATGGAGAAAGCCTGGTTGTGATTCAGGAATAGTTTTCAATCAAAGGGAATTATGCTTTCATTGCAAAATAAATGTCTGCAGTATTGCTCATGTTACTTTATTACAAGTACTAAAACTCATATGCCTTGAATTGTACTGATTAGATCCAGAAGGAATTTTGGTTTCTGGTGCTTTTAAAGATCCAAGAAAGATTATCTAATCCAGATTCATTAATAGAAGACTGAAGCCCTGCAGGAGCCCTGTTTGGGGATTGGCTTGAATTGCGGTTGACTATGAGCCGTGGAGATTTGGCTTTTGTCGCCACCCGTAGTCTCACGGGGTTGTTGCGGGATCTCGAGTGACTTGGCCGAAATTGCTGATCGGGTCAGCGCCATTTTAGGGTGTGTTTTTGGCGTGTGTTAGTCGTTATTAGAACCAGAGAGAAAAGTTATCAGAATAAAAAGCTGTTTGTCTCCAGTTTGCTTCTGAAGTTTTTCCCGCGGCTCCGTTGCTCCAAGCGCTTCAGGCAGCAACAGGTGGCGGCCCGTACGGGGAACTTCGGAGCGGACAGGTAAGAACTGAAAGGTCTCTAAAGATGGGTTCGAATATAACTGAATCCCAAGTGATAGAGGCTATGCAAAGACTCCTTGATATACCTGACTCTGTTCTCAGTGAGGAGTATATAGACAAAAGTGAAAGTGATCAAAAAAGTGTAGATTCCACTGGGCCAACTGAGACCAGTAAAGAGAGTATTAGAAGAGACCCAAAAATGACAAAAATCCAAGCTATTAAAGCTATTCGGGAGTTATTGGGAAAGCTGAAGGATACTTGCTCTCACTGGAACCTGGGCCTCAGGATATTGCTGTCAGTGAAATTAGCAGTGGTGAGGAATCTAGTAAAAGTGATCCTGAGAAAATGAGGAAAAAGAAATTTAAAAAGACCGAGAAAAAGGTCCGTCAGGCAGAGGAGTCACTTGTGGAAGTGACTACTCCCCCATGGGTGGAATCCATTACAGAAAATATGAAGGGTATTACTAGGCATTTGCTACCCTAGAAATAGAAATAAAAAGTCTTTCTGATCGCTTATGCGCTCTCGAGGACAACTCACAGATACATTGGGAACCACCAGCATTTGAAAAGAAAAATGGACAGAGTGTCCATCAGTCAGTAGATTTCAAAACAATAAAAAATCTCAAAGAGGCAGTAATGACTTATGGGCCCCAAGCTCCTTTCACGTTGAGTATGCTGGAGTCCCTTAACACTTTTAGCTTAACCCCCTCAGACTGGAAAAGTCTATGTAAAGCAACATTAAGCGGGGGGCAATTCTTGGTTTGGCGATCGCAATTCCAAGAACTTTGTATAGAAACGGCTAAAAGAAACGCGGCTGCAGGGTTTGAAAACTATAATATAGACATGCTCACAGGAGAAGGGCAATTCGCAGACTTACAGGCTCAAACAGATTATGACTCAGATATATATGCTCAGATAAATGCAGCTGCCTTAGAGGCATGGAAAACTGTACAAGGACCTGGGGATCTACAAGGTAGCTTGTCAAAAGTGATTCAAGGACCTAATGAGCCGTATGCCAACTTTGCTGATCGACTTTTGAGAACTGCAGGTAGTGTGTTTGCAGATGTTGACCAAGCTATGCCTTTAGTTGTTCAATTAGCTTATGAAAATGCAAATAAATGGTGCCAAGCAGCCATCAGGCCATGGAGAACTAAAAAGGATCTTTCCGTATATATACAACTATGTAAAGATATAAATGGCGCCTTTGTCACAGGAAATGTGATTGCAGCCTCAATGAGAGGTGCTTCCTCTCGAAATTTCACAAAGGCTAAACGTAGATATTATAATCAATCAGGATATTCCAGGCAAAATTATCATAATCAATCAGGCAATTCTAGGCAAAATCCCAAAAGAGAAATAAGATCAAGCTCATACCGTGCCCCAGGCCGCTGCCCCAGGTGTAAAAAGGGAAATCATTGGGCCAATAAATGCTATTCAAAATTTGACATCCATGGAAATCCTTTGTTCAGGAATTCAAAAAACGGGGCACGGGGCCCAGTACCCCGGGGCCCACAAATGTACGGGGCATTGCAGAAGGAGTATCCTCAAGCATCCACTCAGATGCTTCCCCGACACAATCCCTACTACCCATCCACTCCCTCGCCAGAGGAACAAGAGGAAATGCAGGATTAGACCTCTGTTCCACCGCCCGAATAGTGTTAACACCTGAAATGGGGGTTCAACTGATTCCCACAGGAGTCAGGGGACCTCTTCCCTCAGGGACTGTAGGACTTATTATCGGGCGTAGTCCTAAAAGCTTATTAGGTTTGCAAGTGACCCCAGGTGTAATAAACTCAGACTACAAAGGGGAAATAAAAATAATGCTTAGCTCACCCCAAAGTGTAAGTTCTGTTAATCAAGGAGATAGAATTGCTCAGTTGCTTCTCCTTCCCAATTTACATAATTCATTTAAAATGGGTATGCCTCAAGAAGGGAACAATAGAGGATTTTGTTCCACTGACTCAAGTCCCATGGCTTGCTGGGTTCGAGACTGTTCAAGGAGGCCTATGTGTAAAATAAAAATCCAAGGAATAGAAATGGAGGGATTAATAGATACTGGAGCTGACTCTTCCATTATTAATTTACGCCAATGGCCCAAGCACTGGCCTCTGCAAAAAGCTTCAACCAGTTTAAGAGGCTTGGGATATAATAACCTCCCAGATAAAAGTGCAGTAATTTTAAAATGGGAGGATGATGAAGGCCATAAAGGAACATTTCAGCCTTATGTTTTACCTAATCTACCGGTTACTTTATGGGGAAGAGATATTTTGCAACAAATGGGAGTACACCTTGCAACCAAGCCTGCAGATGTTAAATGTGAAAACCTACAGGGTAATCTTAACCATAAAAGAACTCATTATCAAAAAGTACAGAGTAATCTTAACCCTAAAAGTAATCATTGTCATAAAGGAAAAAGATATTTTTTTTCGGGGCCACTGAGAAAATAATTTTGAAAATACCATGGCTTTCTGATAAGCCAGTGTGGGTCCCTCAGTGGCCCCTATCTAAAGAGAAATTACAAGCGGCCCACCAATTAGTTCAGGAACAATTAGAAGCAGGTCATATAGAACCTTCCACCTCTCCCTGGAATTCCCCCATATTTGTGATCAAGAAAAAGTCAGGAAAATGGCGATTGTTACATGATCTTAGACAAATCAATAAAACCATGCAAGTTATGGGGCCTACTCAACCTGGACTTCCTAGTCCCGTAGCTATTCCAAAAAATTTCCATCTTATTACTCTTGATATAAAGGATTGCTTCTTTTCTATTCCCCTACATCCTCTGGATGCCCCCAGGTTTGCTTTTTCCGTTCCTTCTATGAACAATAATGGCCCTGATCAGAGATATCAATGGAAGGTTTTACCACAGGGAATGGCTAATAGCCCCACCATATGCCAAATATATGTGGACAAGGCTATCCAACCCATTAAAAATAAATATCCAAACCTCATGTGTCTACATTACATGGATGATATTTTATTGGCCCACCCTAATCAAAAAATCTTATTTAATATATTCAGTGATGTGGTAGAAAATTTTAAAAAATATGGATTATATATAGCAGAAGAAAAAGTTCAAACCAGATCTCCCATATTATATTTAGGATTTAAAATCATGGATACTTTTGTTAGACCCCAAAAAATTTTAATAAATAAAGAACATTTGACCACCCTCAATGATTTCCAAAAACTACTGGGAGACATTAATTGGCTTCGCCCTACACTAAATCTCACTACTGGCCAACTAAAACCTTTATTTGACATCCTTCGTGGAGATCCTGATCCATCTTCACCACGAACATTGACTCCTGATGCTAGGAAAGCTTTAAAATTAGTAGAAAAAGCCATCGAAGGAGCTCATTGTGATAGATTTGATTTAACTCAACCGCTGATGTTGATTATTATTTCTTCACAATATACACCCACAGGAGTATTTTGGCAACAAGGGCCTTTATTATGGATACATTTGCCCGTCTCTCCTAAAAGTATAATTGAATCTTATACCTCCATGGTGGCTAAACTTATTCTTCAAGGACTTAAGACTTCTACTAAAATATTTGGCATTCACCCTGCTACTATTATTACTCCCTATTCATCATCACAGATTGAATACTTATGCTTCAATGATAATGATTGGGCTATAGCTAAATGCTCTACTTCTTCAAATTTTGATAATCATCTTCCTAAGTCCCCTATATTATCTTTTTGTATTAATCATCCTATTATATTTCCACAGGTAATAAAAAATCAACCTATTCCTAAGGCATTTAATGTATTTACAGATGGGTCCTCAAATGGTACTGCTACAGTAGTCACTAAAAAAGAAAATATGACTTACATAACTGCACACAAATCAGCTCAACTAGTGGAACTGGAAGCTGTGCTAAGAGCTCTGGAAAATTTTAGGGACCAGCCCGTAAACATTTTTTCAGATAGCCACTATATTGTACAAGCCGTCCCAAAATTAGAGTTAGCAGGACCAATAGCACCTCATACTCCAGCCTTTAAATTGTTTTATCAAATACAAAAACTTTTGTGGGCAAGAAAAGAACCTCTATTCGTAGGCCATATTAGAGCACATACTAATTTGCCTGGTCCCCTCCATGAAGGTAATCAAAAGGCTGATGAACTTACAAAAACAGTATTTATACTTTCAGCGCTACAACAAGCTACTTTATTTCATTCCCAGTTTCATGTCAACAGCACCACCTTGCAACGTAGGTTTAAAATCACAAAGGAGCAAGCCAGAACAATTGTAAAAGATTGTAAATCTTGTATGACACATTTGCCCAATCCTCATTTCGGAGTTAACCCTAGAGGATTAATGCCCAATCATTTGTGGCAGATGGATGTTACTCATGAGCCAAGTTTTGGAAAATTGCGATTTATTCATGTGACTATAGATACATGCTCAGGCATGATTTTTGCTTCCTTACATTCTAGAGAAAAAGTTAAAGATGTTACATCTCATTGTTTGCAAGCTTTTGCTGCATTGGGCATCCCCAAAATGCTTAAAACAGATAATGGCCCCGCATATACGTCCTCATCTTTCAAGCAGTTTTGCGCAAAATTCAATATATCCCATAAAACAGGCATCCCATACAATCCTCAGGGTCAGGGCATTATTGAAAGAGCAAACCGAACACTGAAAATTATGTTATTAAAACAAAAAGAAGGAAATTGGAAAAGTCCTAAGGACAGATTGGCAGTTGCCCTGTTTACCTTAAATTTTCTAACTTTAGACTCTAATGGTTATTCTGCTGGAGACAGACATTGGAATCCACACCAACAACATAAACCTTTGGTTTACTGGAAGGATGTTCTTTCAGGTATATGGAAGGGTCCAGATCCAGTATTAATTTGGGGAAGAGGATCTGTTTGTGTTTTTCCAAAAGACGAATCCTCTCCAATATGGATACCATCTAGATTAATAAAACAGGTACCACATCAAAATGATCAAGATGAAGTTATTGAAGAATCAAGATTAATAAAAAAGGTACAAAATCAAGAGGACCAAGATGAAGGTACAGAATGATTCCCTCAAAAGAGTCTTTCAAAATATTTCACAACTTAAGTGTCATTTCTCCCGGCCGGGACAAGGAGATCTCTCTTTAGTGTGCACACAATTGTATTTTTTTTTTCTTTTTATACATGTCTTTATGTCTGTACATTTGTCTACATTTCATGTTAATGTGACGTCACAAATATATGTTTGTATGCTTGTTCGTCTGTCCAGTGTGACGTCACAAAGAACAAAGCGCTTATGAAAAAGAAAATATATATATATATATGGATCCAAATAACTTTAATTCATTTTAGGTTAAGAGTATTCATTTTAGGTAAATAATTTTATAAATGAAGGTACTTTCAATTTTGATTTATAGGTGTCCCTGGGACTTCTCTTTAGCAAACAAATATGACTAGTGCTATATAACCTGATATTTTGGTGTTTTGACTTAAGATTGTTTATTTGTTATTAACTTCATTTGTTTAATAGCTCATTAATTTCAATTATCTCAACAGGTAAAAAATTGCTCTGTATACAGAGACTCAAGGGTTCCAGCTAACAAATTATTTCTCTCAAGTGCCTTTACCTTTTCTTTAATCTATCTTTAATGCAGTAATTACCCTCAGTCTTTCTTTGTTTTGTTCTAAATATGACATTTTTCCAACTTATGTTTGTAAAAGCTCAACCAGCGATGTATGTGAACAAAAATCAACTTTAATTTTCTAATCTAATTATTCTATTTTGTAGTTTGACAACTCGCCTCTTGACTCAGTGCTGCAATAGCACTGCCTTTCCTTTAATAATTGATGCTTGAGTTTCTAGGTAGCGGGCCCTGAAGATTTGCCGGTGGCATTGTCTAAACATCAAAAAGACGTCTGCTGCTCAAACATCAAACAACCTCACCAACAGTGTGGCCTCTGCTCTACATGCATGGGGCCTCCTACATCAACATGTTATAACAAATGGACATTTTGATCTTTCATTGTTTGGGACTTTACGGGACAATGCCTTGCTGGTATTTGTCTAGAGAATTCAGTGTGTTACTTGTTGGAACTTAGGGCAGCTGATTTGTTTAAACAATTTGATATGCTATGCAATTTGGCTCATCACCAAAAGGCTTGTTGCCTTAAAGCCGCAACATCTCCTCACAATTTGGACGGCTGTTAGTCATCATATATAGTCGATCCTAAAGGGCTCCATTGGATGGCTGGTTAGCCAATTACGGGTAAGATCCCCAGAGGGGGACAACCTAAGACAGGCACAGTCGCACGGGACAGTCTCATGTGGCCGACATATCAACCTAAGACAGGAGTCAAGGGCACAGCCTTGATTATCCGATGACGGGTAAGAATGTTGGTTGCACATAGACGTCCTAGAGCATTACCTCTTTTAAAACAAAAAGGGGGAAATGCAGGAGCCCTGTTTGGGGATTGGCTTGAATTGCGGTTGACTATGAGCCGTGGAGATTTGGCTTTTGTCGCCACCCGTAGTCTCACGGGGTTGTTGCGGGATCTCGAGTGACTTGGCCGAAATTGCTGATCGGGTCAGCGCCATTTTAGGGTGTGTTTTTTTTGGCGTGTGTTAGTCGTTATTAGAACCAGAGAGAAAAGTTATCAGAATAAAAAGCTGTTTGTCTCCAGTTTGCTTCTGAAGTTTTTCCCGCGGCTCCGTTGCTCCAAGCGCTTCAGGCAGCAACAAAGCCCAAAGAAGTGAAGTGAGTACCCATGTGTCCCAACTCTATCCAGTGCTCTTTCCTTGTGTCTTGCTCACCCTGCTTTTGCTGGCTGGAATTTTATTTTAAGAGTCAAGCAGTTCTGAACAGCAGCCCAAGTGTTCCGTGTAAAGCTTGTCAATCATTCTGATTTAAAATGTAATTCTCTTTAATTTTTTTCAAAACATATTTTCCCTGTTTTTATTTATGTAACAGTGTTATTCTACGGTTTTGTTACCATGATTCCTTGACACCTGCAAACTCTGCAAGCAATTACTGTGAATTCTCAATGAACAATCGTTAACACAGGCTTGATTATACAGAGCTTCAGTGTTACTGCTTTTGTGGTTTTTTGAAATCCAAAGGGAGCAATGTACATTGTAGAAATTAAACATTTTGTGTGCTATATCACTTGAGTTTTGGAGAGTGATTTGACTCTGAGCCATTATAAATGACAAATTGACCTTGGATTTTTTTTAACTTTCCTGCAAAATTAATTATCTGTGTTTTATAATTTGGTCTCCTTTACTCACTTTTTCATATACTTTATATATAATTTCTGCAATTGGTTCAAAGATTACAAAAGCCTAAGAAGCTAATGACTAGGGTGTATGTTTAGTTTATACTCTTAATCCCCAACTTAGCACTTTACAGTAAGGAATTTTAACCCTTGAACTGGAAATAAAAACTTGTGTTTTGATTTCCTTGTTTGCTTTTATTTCTAAAGTCTCTAGAAATGGCAAAGAATCTAGGCCACTTCAGGCAGCAGAATTTGTATTTATAGGACAAAGTTAGCATTTCCTATCTAATAGCTTCCCAAGTAAAATAGTCATAGTTGTGACATTTTTAAAAAGCAACCTTGGGCTATCACTTAGAAACCATTTTATGCTTTCAAATCTACAAGAGAGGATGAACTTTAAAAATTTTAGCTGCTGGCAGGACCCAGTCTGCTACATCTAGTCACTTGCAGAGTGGGTGATAAGAACCAAGCTGTCCTTTTGGGGTGAGCAATGCATTGGTCACAGCCATCACTTTGTAAAGATGAATGAGTAGGCCTCAAGATGTTACATTGAGGGGAAAGCAGAGGAGCGTTCAAACTCCTCTGACTTGATAATCATCAGGCATAGATGAAGGAGCAAAGAAAGAATAAAGAAAAAAATAGTACCACTGTCTCTACAAGTAGTTACAGAACAGTTTTACTTTGTGCATTATTTAGGATCAAGAAACTGGTTGTATTTAAAAGTGCTCTCATCTTTAAAGCTTTGTCATACTTTATAACATCTGATGCCTTTGGACCTCTGAGCCAATAAATAAATACTTTGTTGAAATGTTTGGAGTAGCTGCTGATTACTAGAAGGAATTTTCATCAGAAATCTAGGTATTGAATCAAGATGGGATTTTTTTGTTTGGTTTTGGTTTGGTACTGGGAATTGAACCCAGAGGCACTTAACCACTGAGCTACATCCCCAGCACTTGTTATTTTTTGTTTTGAGACAAGATATTTTTAAGTTGCTGAGACTGGCTTTGACCTTGTGATCTTCCTGCCTCAGCCTCCCAAGTCACTGGGATTACAGGAATGCACTGCCATACTGGGATAAACCATTGTTTTTAAATTGTTTTATTCTTCCATCAATAACATTGTCCTGTTGTATTAAGGAGCACCCACAAAACCTTCCAAACTCATTCTATGAAGCTAGAATCACATTGATATCTAAGCCAGACAAAGACACATAAAGGAAAGAAAACTTCAGACCAATATCCCTGATGAACATAGATGCAAAAATTCTCAATAAAATTCTGCCAATCGAGTAGGGTTCATCCCAGGGATGCAATGTTGGTTCAGCATATGGAAATCAATAAATATAATTAATCATATTGATAGATTAAAGATAAAAATCATACAATCACTTCAATAGATGCCAAAAAAGCATTTGATAAAATACAACACCCTTTCTTGTTCAGAACACTAGAAAGAAAAAGTAGGGATAGTAGGAACATGCCTCAACATTATAAAAGTTATCTTTGCTAAGCCCAAGGCCACCAACATTCTAAATGGAGAAAAATTGGAAGCATTCCCTCTAAGTACTGGAACAAGACAGAAGGGCACAAACTATCACTACTTGCCGGTGACATGATTCTATACTTAGAGGATCCAAAAAACTCTACCAGAAAACTTCTAGAATGAATAAACAGCAAAGTAGCAGGATATAAAAGCAATTCCCATGGGGCTGGTGTTGTGGTCTAGTGATAGAGTGCTTGCCTTGCACACGTGAGGTACTGGGTTCAATCCTCTGCACCACATAAAATAAATAAATTAGTAAAACAAAGGTATTGTGTCCATGTTCAACTAAAAAATTTTTTTAATAAAAATTTTTTTAAAAAATCATCCATAAATTGGGCTGGGGTTGTGGCTCAGTGGCAGAGCACTGGCCTTACACGTGCGCGGCCCGGGTTCAATCCTCAGCACCACATAAACATAAATGCATTGTGTACAACTAAAGTAAATAAATATTTTTTTTTAAAAATCCATAAATTAAATGCATTTCTATACATGAGTGATGAACTCTCAGGGAAATTAGGAAAACTACCCCATTCATAATAGCCTCAAAAAAAAAATGCTTGGGAATCAATTTAACAAGAGGTGGAAGACCTGTACAATGAAAACTACAGAATAGTAAAGAAATTCAAAGAAAACCTCAGAAGATGGAAAGATCTCCCATACTCTTGGGTAGGCAGAATTAATATAGTCAAAACAGCCCTACTACCAAAATTGTTATACAGATTTAATGGAATGCCTATAAAAATCCCAATGACATTCTTCATAGAACTAGAAAAAGCAAACATGAAATTTATTTGGAAAAATAAGAGACCCAGTATAGCTAAGGCAGTCCTTAGAAAGAATAATGAAGCAGGTGGCATCACAATACCAGAACTTAAAACTATTACAGAGTAATAGTAACAAAAACAGCATATATTGGCACCAAAATAGACATGTAGACCAATGGTACAAAATAGAAGACTCAGAGACAAACCCACGTAAATATGGTTATCTCATACTAGATTAAGGCACCAAAAACATACATTGGAGAAAGAACAAATGGTGCTGGGAAAACTGGAAGTCCATACGTAGCAGAATGAAATTGAACCTCTATCTCTCACCCTGCACAATAATCAAATCAAAGTGGATCAAAAACTTAGACACTAGAACAGAGACCCTGCACCTAATAGAAGAAAATGTAGGCCCAAATCTTCATCATGTTCGCTTAGGACCCAACTCCCTGAACAAGACTCCTAAAGCGCAAGAAGTAAAATTGAGAATTGATAAATGGGATGGATCAAACTAAAAATCATCTTCTCAGCAAAGGAAACAATCAATAATGTGATGAGAGAGCCCACAGAATGGAAAAAATCTTTACCACACGCACCTCAGAGCACTAATCTCCAGGATATATAAAGAACTCAAAAAATAAGTAACCCTATCAATTAATGGGCTAAGGAACTGAACAATTTACAGAAGACAAAATACAGTTGATCAACAAACATGAAAAAATGTTCATCATCTCTAGCAATTAGAGAAAAGCTAATCAAAACTAAGATTTCATCTCACTCCAGTCAGAATAGCAATTATCAAGAATACAAGCAATAATAAGTTTTGGTGAGGATGTGAGGAGAAAGGTACATTTATATATTGCTGGTGGCACTGCAAATTGGTGCAACCACTATGGAAAGCAATATGGAGATTCCTTAGAAAATTTGGAGTGGAACCCCTATTTGACCCAGCTATCCCACTTCTCCGTCTACACCAAAAGAACTTAAAATCAGCATACTACCATGACACAGCCACATCAATGTTCGTAGCAGCTCAATTTATTATAATAGCTAAACTGTGGAACCAACCTATTTGCCCTTCAACAGATGAATGGATAAAAAAAAGAAACTATTGTTGCCGCCTGCAGCTGCTGCCGCCTGCAGCAAAGATACGGGGGAAAGAATTCGGAGGCAGATTGGGAATGAGTAGGTTCTTTATTCTGCTTTCTCTTCTGACTTCTCTCTCCAACTCCAACAACAAACCCCCCTTTACAACTCCAACCCTACCTGGTTAAATACTCTTCACCTTAACAAGTATACACGTGTCACAAGCTCAATTTACAGGTGCGTCACAGTGTTCACGGGCACAGAAAGATTCTTAGTTGATTACATTCTTAGTTGATTACATTACATTACATTACATTATTAAGGTCAGGAGAATACAATTAAACGCCTCCTCTTTGGCTCTCAGCCAGCCGCCATCTTAGCTACCTCCTTATTAAGGCTCTTACAAACTATTGTATATATACCCAATGGAATATTACTCAGCATTAAAAGAGAATAAAATTATGGCATTTTCAGGTAAATGGATAGAGTTGGAGAATATCATGCTAAGCAGAGTAATCCAGTCCCCAAAACCAATGGCCGAAATGTTCTCTTTGATAAGGGGATGCTGATCCATAATGGAGGAGTGAAGGAGCCCTAATTAGGAAGGGCTGTTGCAGCTAGCTGGAAGCCATGGGTTCCACCTGGTATGTATGTGACGCACCTGTAGGCACCCGCAAACCTGAAGGTATATAACCGGGTGAAAGCGGTCCGAGTTAGGAGAACGGAGAATTCAGTCAGCCGGGCAGTCACTCGGTCGGTCAGAAGAATCAGAGCGGCCAGAACGTAGGCAGAGCGGTTACAGAAACCAGATAGAAAACAGAAGAGAAATGACTGGCCAGAGTTAGGCCGAGGCTCCAGAGGACTGGTCAGAGTAAGGCCGAGGCTCCCGAGGAAGACAGAAGACAGAAGACAGAAGAAGGAAGAAAGAAGAGAGAAGAAAGAAGCTCTAGTCTTTCTCTAAGCTAAGCTCTAAGCTAAGAAGAAAAATCTTTCTTTCCCTCTCTAAGCTCTAAGAAAGTAGAAGTAAAAGTAGTAAAAGCTTAACTCTGCCTCCGAGAGTTTTTATCCCGGGTTACGGTACCAGGCAGCTTACAGAGGAGGGGCGCCTGGGGAGAATTGAGGAATTTTGATTGGGCAGAGGGGAGAGAGAGGGAAGGGAGGGGGCATTGGGATAGGAAAGCTGGTGGACTGAGATGAACATCATTACCCTAGGTACATGTATGACTGCACATATGGTGTGACTCTACATCATGTACAACCAGAGAAATGAAAAGTTGCACTCCATTTGTGTACAATGATTCGAAATGCATTCTGTCATGTATAACTAATTAAAACAATTTTTTTTTGTACTGGGGATTGAACTCAGGGGCACTTGACCACTGGGGTCACATCCCCATCCCTTTTTTGTATTTTATTAGAGACAGGGTCTCACTGAGTTGCTTAGTGCCTCGCCATTGCTGAGGCTGACTTTGAACTCACGATTCTCTTGCCTCAGCCTCCCAAGTGCTGGGATTACAGGCGTGCGCCACCACGCCCGGCTTAATTAGAACACATTTTAAAAATAGAAAAAACATATATCTCTCAAATGTAAAATAACTACCTTAATGTATTATATTTATAATTATATAAAGCAACTTTGAATAGCAGTAGTTGATATGTACATATTTTATATATAGACTCCAGACTTCTTAGAAATTTCCAGCAACTTAGAACAAAATAAAATAAGTAGTTTAATGCAAACTCTGACTCAAGACAACACTTCACTCTGCATGTGTGCACTGCTATGAGTCATTATAAATATTGTTCAGTCTACAAACGTTAATTGACTCCATTTGTGTGCCAGTCATTGTGCTAAAATGTACTAAAATACTAAGAACACGGTGATGGAACATATTCCAGACCTAAAAGAACTACAAAGCAACAGTCCAGTGGTGAATTTAGTCAAGGAAATCAGTTGCACTTTAATATCATCATAAAGTAATGTGTCGGATGCAATGGGAGTATAAAGAGTATACGACCTGACCTGAAAGGGGCCAGGGAGGGCTGCTCCTAGAGGCTGGCACCTCAACTTTCTTGATGGCTCAGATGAAGTAAAGGCGTCTGAGAAGATGAAATGGGTTTTGTTGTTGTTTGATGGTTCTAAGTAACAGCACCTGTGTGAACATGGTATAACAAGACTGCATGCTAATATAAGTTCAATTTGCTAGAGCAGAATTTGGTGATTTCAAAAATCAAAAAGTAACTGTTGGGTATTTTAATAGTTTAATAATTTCTGTATGTCCAGTAGTCTTCATGTTCACATGGAGAAATCCCTTCATATAAAATATATAATAAATATTTTTTTAAAACATCAGCAAAAAATAAATAAATAAAGTACTCACAAATCTTGAACCAAAAAATAATGATGGAAAGTAGGGGAGTTCTCTGTCCCCTTAAGTTATTTTATCACTTGAATATGTGTACACCTCATAAGACAGTTTAACTCTGGAAAAGAGCATAAGGAACAATGGGTTTACCACAGCTGGCTCAGACACAGTCTATT
Source organism: Tamias sibiricus (assembly GCA_025594165.1). Classification (NCBI taxonomy): domain Eukaryota; kingdom Metazoa; phylum Chordata; class Mammalia; order Rodentia; family Sciuridae; genus Tamias; species Tamias sibiricus. The sequence goes on from CM046672.1 coordinate 38,182,655, forward strand.
CCTTTCAGGTCCAATGTTAAGGCAACCTTAACTTCCTTAGTCATGAGCTTTTTTCTTTTTTCTTTTTTTCTGTTTTTACGTTTCAGTTTGTTTCGTTTTGTGAGTACTAGAGATAAAACCCAGGACTTTGCACATGCCAGGCAGGTGTTCCAAACTGAGCTATATTCTCAACCTGTCATTAGCTTTTTGGTTTTTTTGTTTGTTTGTTTTGGTACTGGGGATTGAATCCCTGTGCTCTCAACCACTGAGTCATATCCCTAACCTTTTTTAAGATTTTATTTTGAGAAAGGGTCTCACTAAGTTGCTTAAGCCCTTGCTAAATTGCTGAGGCTGGCTTTGAACTCACGATCCTCCTGCCTCGGCCTCCTGAGTCGTTGGGATTACAGGTGTTCGCCACCACACCTGGCTCATTAGCTTTTACTGTAAATAAAAAACAACATTTGTGGTAGGCAGCTCCTAAAATGGCTCCAGTGATGCCTGCTTGCTGGTGTTCACTCACATAATCCCCTTGTCTTTGAAGGTAAGCTGGACTTAGTTACCTGCTTCTAATGAGTAGACTATGGCAAAAGCAACAGATGTCACTTCTGAGATTAGGTAACAGACTGACTTCTGTCTGCCTTGCCCATTCTCACTCTTGTGCTTTTCTTGCTCATGGAAGCCACTTGCCATGATCTGAGATGCTCTGTGGAGAGGCCCATGTGACAAGAAATGGAGATTTCCATCCCACAATTAACACAGAACTGAGACCCTCATGCCAATAGCCTGCAAAGAACTGAATCCTGCCAACAATATGAGTTTGGAAAGGGGTCTTTGGCAGTGGAGTCTTGAGATGAATACAGCCAGTACTTTGCTTGCAGCCTTCTGTGAGACCTTGAACCACAGCCAGGTGGCTCAGAGAAATCAAGGAGTTTGTTGTTTAAGCTGCTGAATGTGGGGGTATTTTTTTTTATGCAGCTATAGATAACTAATACAGAGCTGGAAAAGGAATAATGGTGTATCCCAACTCCACTCCTGGAGTGAAAATAGTTGAGGAAAATCTAACATCATGTTTTAATGTTTGCAGAAAATCCCAGTGGGCACATCATCTTGATGAATCTGGCAGCAACAAAGAACTGGAATAAGGAGAGCTGGTCTTCCTCCCGCCTGATCACCTGTCAGCTAACTTAGCTTCCCCAGCCTCAAATAAAAACACTTAGCCAAATTCATTCTTGCCCTCAAGAATAGCAAAAGACAGTGAATTTTGATTATTCTTCATTTTAAATGCAAATTATATTACAATTAAATCCTCACTCTTGAATCATGTACTTTTTAAGTCATCTATCAATTCTCCTTTGAGTAAAATGAAATTTTCTAAAAATGAATAAAGGATAAAGTTCTGCTCAGATTCTATAAGGGGATTCCCTTAATTCAGCCAACATCCTTATATACTTCCAATCACATTAACACTCAAGTTTCCTAGACGGCGGGGCTAGATGATCCTTGAAACAACTGCTCTCAGAAACAGTGGGCCAACAATAACAAAAATAGTGAAGGAGACTGTGGTAACTGAAGAAAAAAAATGCAAGCCCTTGCTGTGCAGAACCCATGTTACCCGCAAAATGAGAAGTGTAGCCAAAACATTTCTATAGAAATTTTTTCTGTTGTGATGAAAAACAGATTTCTTATGGTAATACATTTTTGTTTTTGTTTTTGCTTTACTTTGGCCAAAATGATTATCAAAAGATCAAATCAGGGGGCTGGGATTGTGGCTCAGCGGTAAAGCAGTCTTCTAGCACGTGTGCAGCCCAGGTTTGATCCTCAGCACCACATAAAAATGAAGGCATTAGCTGGGCACAGTGGCGCACACTTGTAATCCCAGCACCTGGGAGGCTGAGGCAGGAGGATCACGAGTTCAAAGCCAGCCTCAGCAGTGGCAAGGCACTTAGCAACTCAGTGAGACCCTGTCTCTAATAAAATACAAAAAAGGGCTGGGGATGTGGCCCAGTGGTCAAGTGCCCCTGAGTTCAATCCCTGGTACCCAAAAAAAAAAAAAAAAAGGCATTGTGTACAACTAAATAAATAAAAATAAATATTTAAAAGAAAAAAGATCAAATCAGGAAAGTTTTATTTCTGTAATCATTTTCAATAGCTAGCTGATAGCCACAGCTACCTGCTCAAAAGATAAAATTATATCCCTAACTGTATCTGTGGGTAAATTTTTCCTTTGAATTTAGAGCTACTGTTGCTGACATAATTTTACCCTGTGGATATAATTATGTCCTAAATCCTTTTTTAATACCAAGCCATCACATCTTAACTTCTAAAAACAGGATAGTGCCTATTATCTGGAAATCTGGAAGCTCTACCTTCTACTTTGATCTCCACAAGGAGGTACCAGACAAATGTCTGTTCTGGCCTGATATCCTCCCAACCCCCACAACCACCACCATTTTTTTCTTCTTCTTCTTCTTCTTCCTCTTGAGCTGGGGATGGAACCCAGAGCCTGGCACTCTACCACTGAGCTATACTCCCAGTCCCCACCTTGCCTTTTGTAATTGCTGTATGGCAGTGACTGTCCTTGTTGAAGTACTTCCTGAACTGCCTGTCTTCTGCAGGGTTGAGAGCAGCACCTACCTTTCCACTAGGAGCCTTGTAAATATCCTCTCCACACCTGTTAATAACAATCTCCATACTTACACCTTAAATCCACCCTGTCCTGCTACCATTAACCTCTATACCCACATATCCTTATGGATTTTTCTTTCTTAAGGTAAATACAACCACATCAAATGAAATTCTCTAGAAAAGAATTTCTCCAGTGTGTCAGTGGAAATTATGGAACGTCCCTGAATTAGGAAGAGGGCAACTGTAGACTGACAGATGTACAAAGAAACTGTCTTTATTAAAAAATATATCTTGCCAGGTGCAATGGCACACGCCTGTAATCCCAGCTACTCAAGACACTGGCAGGAGTATCCCAAGTTTGAAGTCAACCTGGGCAGTTTAACAAGACCCTGTCTCAGAATAAAAAAGGCTGGGGATGTAGCTTAGTGGAAGAGCAACCTGGGTTCAATCCCCAGTTCCACACACACACAAAGCCATATCTTAAAGGTTGTGCCAAGGAATGTTTCTATTTTAAGCTGGCATTCTCACCTCTCCACCCTAGAAAAAAACAGCTTGCTTCTCTTCCCCTCATCAGGTAGGCAAGGAAAGTGATTGCACACTGTTTTTAATTGCAGGTTTACATAAACCCACAATTCCAGAGCATTGATTTGTTGGACTGTAATCTACGCTTTAACACACTGAGCTGCATTTAGGCAGCATGCCAGATGTATAAAGTTGGAATTTAATGACATTTCAGTAGCGGCCCCAGAATTTAGTACAGGACCACTATTGAATACTAATGTGCAACTAACAAGAAAACAGAAGCAACTTCCTTCTCAGTTACCTTTTTTGTCCCTTTCCTAAAGACGGGGAGGCAGAAAGTAATTAGTTATTTCATGGAAACTTCACTCCATAACAAAAGCACCCAGATTTTGGACATGCCAGTCTTCATAATCATGTGAGCCAATTCCTCAAATAAATCTAGATATATTTAAAAAAAGAAAGAAGGAAAGAAAGAAAAACTCCAAGCAGAAGAAGCAGCCATGGTAGTTGCAGCTTTGTGCCTGACACTTAACAGTCAACCAAAGTTTAATTTTTAATGCTTTAAAAATATATATTCTGCCCATTGGTGTCTTTCCTGATGATTTGATCAAGCATTTTTACTTTCTGTAAATGATCATGTACATAAGAGATATTGTAAACAAAATAACTCTGTGATGACTTTAATGCTCCATTTCTTTTTAAGTAGAAGAGAAAGAAGAAAATCTAATTTTTGGAAAAAATCAGTTTTTTGTATCCTAAAGAACAGTTCCTCAAGCTCAGCACTATTGATGTTTTGGATCAGGTACTTCTTTGCAGTAAGGAGACCAATCTGCATTGTAAGATGTGGCAACACCCAGGATAGGCATTGGTACACCGCCCCCAGGAGTAACAACCAAAAATAGCTGATGACCCCTGGCAGCAGGGAAGGGGAGGCAATGGAAAACTGACCCCAGTTGAGAAACGCCTCTATAGAAAGATTAAAGCGGAGCTTTTTTTTTTTTTTTTTTTTTAAGAATATTGTTGCATTCTACATTTCAAAAATATTTCAGACTTACGAAGAAGTATGAAGAGCAATGAGCACCCACATACTGAGAAGCCTGCCTAAGAAATAATAATCTAGCCAGGCACTGTGACACATCTTGTAATCACAGCTAGGATTGCAAATTTGAGGCCAGCCTCAGCAACTTAGCAAGGCCCTGTCACAAAAGATTAAAAGGGCCTGGGTGTAGCTCAGTGGTAGATCGCTCTTGGTTTCAGTCCCCAATACCACACACTAATAATGATAATAATAATAATAATAATAGAATATTCTATAAACACAATTGAAGTCTACTGTGAACCCCTCACATTTCATTTTCCTTCCCACCCATCCTTCAAGAGGCCTGATTTTGGTGTTTGTCATTGCCACGTATGTACAGTTAGAAGTTATAAACAGTTTCTCTAACTTTTGTACCTGGTCTTCAGAGTTTCTCATGCCTACACAAGCCTAAATTTGGATTTTCACCACCTTTCTTAACAAAAATTGTATAATGCCTTAGTTCTAGTCACCACTCTTCCGCCTTGGACATATTTTTTCACTATCTCAATCTATCTAGGTTTTATAGTAAATATTCATATTTTTGTTTTCATGGTAAATATTCATATTTTTCCCTATGCTTGTCAGTTCATTAGCCATGCATACCTTCTGCATTGCACCTTATATTTGTGATCACTTTCCTTCTGCTTTTCTTTAGACATTATTTGTGGACACTTTGAATGATAACCTATTCAGTTTTTGCTTTTCTGAAAAATCTCTATTTCCTTCTCATTATTTTATGATGGCTTAACCTGGGTTTGAATGCCTGCATTGACAGTTATGTTCCCTCAGTGCTTATCCATAGTGGTTGCACCAATTTGCAGTGCCACCAGCAATGTATGAGTGTACCTTTTTCCTCACATCCTCGCCAACACTTATTATTGCTTATATTCTTGATAATTGCCATTCTGACTGGAGTGAGATGAAATCTTAGAGTAGTTTTGATTGACATTTCTCTAATTACTAGAGAAACTGAACATTTTTTCATATACTTGTTGATCCATTATATATCTTCTTCTGAGAAGTGTCTGTTCAGTTCCTTTGCTCATTTATTGATTAGATTATTTATTTTTTGGTGTTAAGATTTTGAGTTTTTTATATATATCCTGGAAATTAGTGCTCTGAGGTATGTGTAGTAAAGATGCTCTCCCACTCTGTAAACTCTCTATTCACATTTCCTTTGCTGAGAAGAAGCTTTTTAGTTTGAATCCACCCCATTTAGAGAATTTATATCTTAACAAGGCTTTATTTTCTAATCCATGATCATGATATGTGTTAGTTCATTCCTGCTGCTATAACAAAATACCTTAGATGGGATAATTTATAAAGAACAGAAAGTTATTTCTCAAAGTTCTGGAGGCTAGGAAGTTTAGGATCAAGCAGCAGACAGAAGGGCTAAGGGGATGAGCACTTGCCTAACATGTATGAGCCACTGGGTTTGATCCTCAGCACTGAAAGAGAGAGAAAGTGGGGGGGGGGGGACACAGATTCAGTGTCTGGTGAGGGCTGTTCTCTGTCTCCAAAATGGTGCCTTCTTGCTGCATCCTGACATAGCAGAAGACGCATAAGCATCAAACGCTGTATTCTCACATGACCTAAAGAAAATACAAGGGTCAGGTGATTTTGTGAAGCCTCATAAGGATAGTAATCCCAATCAGGAGAGGAGAACCCTCATGGCCTAACCACCTCCCAGGTTCCACCATCTTTTAATGTTGTCACTGACATTAAAGCATTCTTCAGATAATCTCTCTCAGTCATGGTATATTATACTTTGTACACCCTGGTGGGTTTACTTCCTGGTACTTTGTCATGGATTTTTTTGCATCTATGTTCATGAGCGAGATTGCTTTGTAAGTTTTGTTTTGTTTTGTTTTGTTGTTTTTGGTGTCTAGCAACTCATGACATGAGTTGAGAAGCATTTTGCATTCTCCAACATTTTCTGATTTTGTATAGCAATGGTATTATTTCATCATTGAATGTTTGGTAGAATTTAGCCTGAGATTTTGTTTATGTAAAGGTTTCTAATGGAAAATTTAAAATGTTTGATATAGGGCTATTTAGTTTTTGTGTTTCCTCTTGAGTCATTCTGGTAATATGTCTTTAAGGGAATTTGCATTTCATTTAGGTTGTTGATTTTATTGGCAAAGTTAATCATAATTTCCCCTTATTAACCTTTAAATATCTGTAGAATCTATAATAATGTTTTCTCTTTTATTCCTGACATTAATAATTTGTGAGTTCTCTCCTTGTTTTGTATCAGTCCAGCTAGAGGTTTGCAACTTTGTTATTTATCAAGCTTCAGTTTAATTTATTTTCTCTATTGTTTGTTCATTTCCTATTTAATTATTTCCACTCTTATAGGTTTTTTTCCTTCTCTTTCTACTTAATTTGGGTTTAATTTATTCTTTTTCTAGCTTCTTAAATTGGAAATTTGAGTTATTGACTTTTCTTTTATTAACAATGTTTTTTTTTTTTTTTTTTTTTTTGTGGTACCAGGGATTGAACTCAGGGGCACTGGACCACTGGGCCACATCCCCAGCCCTTTTTTTTGTATTTTATTAGAGACAGGGTCTCACTGAGTTGCTAAGTGCCTCGCCATTGCTGAGGCTGGCTTTGAACTCGCGATCCTCCTGCCTCAGCCTCCCAAAGTGCTGGGATTACAGGCGTGCGCCACCGCGCCCGGCTATTAACAATGTTTTATAAATGATTTTTAGTTTAATTATTTGTTGGCTAGAAAATCCATTCAATTTGTGAGAACTCATTTTATGACCCAGCATAGGGTCTTTCTTGGTAAACATTTCATGTGTGATTTTAAAATGTGTTTTGAAGTTGTTGGTGCAGTGTTCTACAAATACCAATTAGGCTGATAGTGTCCATTGTGTTAAGTTTTCTGTCTGCCTGTTGCGTCTAAATTCCTGAGAGGTGTTTTGAGATCATGAAATATAATTGTAGACTTGCCTATTTATCCTTTCATTTTGTTTTTCCTTTATGTATTTTGAAGCTGTGTTATAGACATACATATTTAAGATAATTAGGTCTTCTTGTTGAATCATTCCCATTATCATCATAAACTTACCTACTTTATCCCTGACTTTCATATTACTATAGTCACTCCAATTACCCAAAATTGTTGTTTTCATACTATCTTTTCATCTTTGTAAATTTAACCTGTGTTTTTTTTTTTCAATTTGAAGAACTCTTTAATCCATTAGAGTATTAAGTTGCCTATCATTCTCACCTATCTTGTTTTGTTTTGTTTTGTTTCGTTTTGTTTTGTTTTGTTTTGTTTTGTTTGAGATGGGGACTTGCTATGTTTCACAATCTATCCTTGAACTCTTTGCCTCAAGTGATCCTCCTGACTCAGCTTCCCTAGTAGCTGGTACTACAGGCAGGTGCCACTGTGTCTGGCCATTTTTACTTACCTTGATTTCATAAACTTTTATTTTGAACTAATCTATAAATTCACAAAAATTTTCAAAAATAGTTCAGAGAGATTTCAAAGCCCTTCATGGAACACTTGAAATTTACTTTTAGTAATTTTTAACAATACAATAATTTTATGTTGCTTCTGCCTCCATTTTTAAATGTAACTTTCTTGTATCTGAAGCAAGGCTCAGTCACCCTTGACACAGACAGCTTAAATACCATTCCCTACCCAGATGGCCCCAGCTGGTGATCAGAAATAGAAGTTCAGAGACATCTCTCCTGCCTGGCAGGCTGAACTCCTACTTTCCTGTCACTTCCCTTCGATGGACCATTCAGACATTTGCCTGGGAACTTTTAAGAGATCCCATTTCAATCACAGCATCGTGTCCTGGAGTCAGTGCCTCCTTGCTTTAGATCTCCCATTAAAGATTCCTGTCAGAAACTTGGACCTAATAAGCACCTTGGCCCAGGGGATCCTCTCTCTTCCCTTGTCTCCACTTCTTGACCTCTACATTTGTGTGAGTACTCCAGGTGTGTGTACCCTCCAGATCTCTCTCTCTCTCTCTCTCTCTCTCTCTCTCTCTCTCTCTCTCTCTCTCTCTCTTTTTAAGTTGTACACAATGCCTTTATTTTTACATGGTGCTGAGGATCGAACCTGGGTTGCGCACGTGCTAGGCGAGCGCTAAACCGCTGAGCCACATCCCCAGCACCCCCTCCAGATCTCTAAGTACTAAAAACTCTGAAACTTTCGCATCGTGCTTGCAGTCTAATGCCTGAAATCCAACTCCTGACATGAGGCCACCCCAAGGAGACTTATGCAAGTGTCTGTCTTGGCCTCTGGCAGGTGTTGAAAACAGTAGCTACCAGCTGAGCTCAACTGATAATGAAACTCAAAGGGTTCTATTCAAAACACCATGCCCTGCAATTGATCTCTTGAATTGCTCTCCCTGGCTAACTGAAATTCTGTGTTCTTTGACTAACATATCCTCAACCCCACTTTCCTCCACACTCCCACCATTCTGCCCTCTTCTTCCTTGTGTTCAATATTTTTAGAATCCACATTTAAGTTAGATCTTACAGTGTTTATCTTTCTCTGCCTAGCTTATTTCACTTAGCATAATGTCCTCCAGATTCATCAATGTTGTGTTAAATGGCAGGATTTCTATCTTTTTATGGTTGAATAATATTCTGTTACATAATATAATAATATTCCATGTTTTCTTTATCTCTTCATCCATTGACAGATACTTAGATTGAATCCATATTTGGCTATTGTTAATAATGCTGCAATGAGCATAAGAGTACATATCTCTTCAAGATGCTTATTTCATTTCCTTTGCTAAAAAAAAAGTAGAATTCCTTAAATTTTAAAAACATCATTCCTCCCTGCTGTTGTCCACAATGGCTGTACCAATTTACATTCCCACCAACAGTGTGCAAGTGTGTTCCCTTCTCTCCCCATCCTCACCAGCACTTGTTATCCTTTGTCATTTTGGTAATAACCATTCTAACAGGTATTAGGTGATATTTCATTGTGGTTTTAATTCTCATTGCTTTGATGACTGGTTATTTTGAGCATCCTTTCATATACCTGGTAGTATTGATTTATTGATTTTGGTACTGAGGAATTAAACTCAGGGGTACTTGGCCACTGAGCCACATCCCCAGCCCAATTTTGTATTTTATTTAAAGACAGGGTCTCACTGAGTTGCTTAGTGCCTTGCTTTTGCTGAGGCTAGCTTTGAACTCGAGATCCTCCTGCCTCAGCCTCCCGAGCCTCTGGGATTACAAGTGTGTACCACTGTGCCCAGCTGTCATTAGTATGTCTTCTTTTGAGCATTATCTATGTGGATCCTTTGCCCTGAAGCCATTTTTTGTTTTTGTTTTTTTGGTTGTTTGTTTGTTTGTCTGTTTGTGGTCAAATGAAGAATTAATCAGGGAGTCTCTTGATTTCACGAAAGTTCATTTCAAGCCAGTAGTAGTGACAGTATGGGAAAAAGATTTCCAAGAGCTTCAGTTTGATCCTGCATCCTGGTAGGATCCACAACTTCTGCTGATGCCTTGGAGCTCTAGAAAGGCCCTGTAGGGATTGGTTTGAAGTTGCTTTTTTGTTCAGATATAACTGGTTGACTGGTTTATAGTGAATTTGTTATAGTATAGCATTTGTGTTTGCAAATACCAACAAATGAAACCAAAAAAGTCTGTACAGGCACTTAAACATGTATATGTGTCTGTGTGAAAATTTAAAAAAACATCCTCTTTCCAGTTTTAAAGAAAACTAGAACTTGACTAATTAAGGCAGTAAAAACATTTTATTTGGTAACTATTGAAGAAGTGGAAAGGAGACTCACTCAGTATAGAACTGGGCTCAATTCCAAATACAGCGTAGACAGTGGGGAAGTACAGCCAAGGAGCAGGGTTGGGGCTCAATGCATGGAACGTGACTAGAGGAAACAAGGGGTGACAAGGGTACCAGAACAACAGACTTAGCAGGATCCTTGTTAGGGTGATCCAGTTTCACTGGGGGATAAGGAATTTGATCAGATATCAAGGGTATTTAGATACTGAGGGTGGGAGTAGGGGTTTCTGTGAATTGACTTAGCAAGATTTTTGATACAACTGGGTGATGTAGGCCTAAGAACAGACACCAAGATTGAGGCCTAGAAGATTTAAAGGTGCCTAATGACTATTTAGTAAAGGAGAGGGTCTTGTTACCAAGAACAGCAAATCACAAAGAACACTCACTAGGCAGAACCACATGTTAGGGCACAAAATAAGTCAGGGGAATTAAAGAAGATTGAAATCATAATACAATGAAACTATAAGTCAATAGCTAGAGGGAAACTAGAAAATATCCATTATTGCAGGGAATATATTCCAAGACCCCAGTAGGAGCCTGAAATCACAAATAGTGCCAAACCCTAAATATACCATATTTTTCCTCTAAATCTGCAGCATTTCAATATCAGAGTTAATCTCTCCTTCCATATTTTATGCTCTGGTGCCTCCTCTGTATCACTACTCTTGCACTTTGGCAGCACTACTAAGTAAAATATAGGTTACTTGAACTCAAACACTGTGATACTGCAACGGTAGATTTGATAACTCAGATGGCTACTAAGTGACTAACAGAAGGGTAGCTTATAGAGCCCAGATACACTGGACAATAGGATGATTCATGTGCTTCATGTCCTGGGCAGGGATACTACTCAGAATGATGCATGATTTAAAATTTATAAATTATTTATTTCTAGAATTTTCCATTTTATGTCCTCAGACTGTGGTTGGCTATAGATAACTAAAATTGCAGAAAGTGAAACTGCAGGTAAGGAGGGACTGTTGTGTGTGGATATTAAACAACATACTCTTAACCAAGGGGTTAAAGAAGAAATCACAAGGGAAAATGGAAAATATCTTAGGACATAGAAAATGAAAACAGCATACCAAAACTTATGAGAAGCAGCAAAAACAGTGCTAAGAGGGAAGTTTATAGTGATAAACACATTTTAAAAAAGAACAAATATCTCAAATAATTAACTTTATACCTAAATGAATTAAGAAAAAGGAATAAAAACTAAACCAAACATCAGCAGAAGGAAAGAAATAATAAACATTTCAGAAGAGAGAAACTGAGGATAGAAAAGAACATCCTTTTTTATATCTTTTTATGAATTTCATGAAATGAAAACCCAAAGTGGGTCACAGTTCTCTCAGCCTTTCTACCCTAGAAGCACATACCACAAAGTACTTTCCTCCCAGTTTTGTTCTTTTATATGATGATGAAACTTTGGACATGCCCTACTATCCATTAAGCTGCATTTGAGCCCTTTTTTTTATTTTTATTTATTTTTTATTTATTTATTTTTTTTTTGGTACTGGAAATTGAACTCAGGGGCCCTTGACCACTGGGCTACGTCCCCAGACCTTTTTTTTGTATTTTATTAGAGACAGGGTCTCACTGAGTTGCTAAGTGCCTCGCCATTGCCGAGGCTGGCTTTGAACTCGCGATCCTCCTGCCTCAGCCTCCCAAAGTGCTGGGATTACAGGCGTGCGCCACCGCGCCCCGGCTGCATTTGAGCCCTTATTCCTCATTTTTTTTTCTATGATGTTCTTAAAGGAAACCTAGGGATACACTATTCTTATCTCCAAGTAACATACATATATATATATATATATATATATATATATGAGAGAGAGAGAGAGAGAGAACACATTGGAGACCCAAAGAAATGGAAGGACACATGTAAGAAACAACAAATGATGGGTTGACTAGCACTAAAAGGAATCAAGAAGGCTTCCTGAAGCATTCTGCGTACTTTCTGAAGGAGAGGGACAAGCCAATGAGAAGGTGGGCAGACTCCCAAACAATGGTAACACAGATTGTGGGGGGATTCCTCCGGCTGGCAGTCAGCTGGTCACTCAATGTTACCAGCCTTCTTCTTGTGCCTCCACCAGGCAGGCACAAGAAGGCTGTTGTACAAGCCTCCCCTGGGGATAAGCCCAGTCACCTAGTCCTGTTTTAAAAAAAAAAAAAAATCCTATGATGATAAAGGGAGTAACACACAGGTGTCACATGATTAATTCTGATTGCTCAGAATATGCCCATACACTTCATACACACCCAGACTCTAGATCTCATGCCATTACACCTTTTCAGAATGCTGAGTTGGAGATGAAAGGAAATAGAACAAACTCCAAGGAAACCAGAAGAGATGAAAGGACCACAGCTTCTTCAAATAACTCCAAAGACTTGAGAGATTCAAATTCTGCTTGATGGAGTGAACACTGCACATCCTATCAGCAATCATTATGACAGAATGCAACTCCAGGGAGCCATAAGAAATCATCAAGCCCTAGCCCAACTGTATCAGGGTTCCCTTGATCTTGGTCAGCATGCTGGGAGTACTTTCCACTTGGGGATAATGTTCCTTCTCATCAGAGGCAGAAAGAACAATATCACAAAGGATTACACAATCACTTCCCTCCTTTAAAACAAAGTATTTGTATTAGTCAAGACTCTGACTTAAAAAATTAGCAGCCTAATGACTCATTTAGAAAAAAAATTTTGTTGTTGTTTTTAAAGGACACTTATGTGGTTCCCATGACTGAGAACTGCACTGGATAAACTATACAGAAATTCTGACAGGCCTGGGCACAGTGGAGCATGCCTGTAATCCCAACACCTTGGGAGGCTGAGGCAGGAGGATCACAAATTCAACACCAGCCTCAGCGATTTAGCAAGACCCTAAGCAACTTAGAATTTGTCTCTAAATAAAATATAAAAAGGGGGCTGGGTATGTGGCTCAGTGCGTAAGAGCCCCTGGATTCAATCCCTGGTACCAAAAGGGGGAAAAATAGTTCGGCAAGAACCAGGACTTCTGGGGCTAGAACTTGGGAATTGATACTTTCAGGCTCATCTCTGCCTGTGTCTGTTTCTCTTGGTGTTGATTTCATTCTCTATCCCTGTGGCTAAATATATATGCACATACTTTTACCACCTTGCCTCCAAAGACAAAAGAAGTTCCAAAAGAAATCCAGTGGACCCTGCTGAGGTCACTTGACCATTATGGAACTTTCAGTTGGGATACTTGACTAAGCCTGGATGGCTTGCCCACCCATATGGCTTGGAAGAGGCAGGATCAGGTAAAAATCAGGTAAGGTAAATGACAGCACAATTCAAATCATCTAGAGTGGATGAAGATGTTCCCAAAGGAAAAAGGAGTGAGGGTACTGTCACTAGAAGGGGAAAATAGACATGAGTCCCCTGCTATGGTCCAACACAATGCTTAATCTGTGCTTGTGACACACTGTGTCTTTTATCTTTCCCACGCTTCCTATCAAATTGCTCAACACAGACTCCTGGATGATGACTATTTTAGGGCATCCTCCAAGTTAGTGGATAGCACCCCTGAAGCCTGGAATTGAGATAAGTTGCCTAAGGAGATCAGGAAAAGAGTTGGGACAGGCAGCATGGTAGCGTGAGATGACCCACAATGTAATAAAAGTCAATATTCATTGAGCACTTAACCAACATTTTTTAAGTACTGCATAAGAGACAGTGCCATCACTTTTCTTCACAACACCATTATTGTATAAATGATAACTGAAGCTTAGTCTAGGCAACATTTCCCAGGACACCTGGCTCCTATCTGCGGGGCTCAGCCCATTCTCTCTACCAATTTGCTGTATTGCCTCCCCAGTAAACTACATATCCAAACACGTGGATTTAAAATGTAATAGTGGATTTATTTGGGTGGGTATTCTCTCTTTTTTTACTTAAATATGTTTTCTAGAGTTGCTTTCATGAAAAAAAGAAGCTTGGGCCGTGATCCTGAATCTATCCTTAACTCACTCACTGACCCTGAACAAGTTTCTTTTGCCCTGGGCTTCAGAGTGCCAGGTCACGTCTATGATTGCTGACAGCTCAGATTTCCTCATCTCCTCTCCCCTCCCCTCCCAGGCAAGCAGGGTGACCATTTCAGGAACTAAAGGTGAAAAAGCCAGATCCATCGACACCTAATACAAAGTAGGTGAATCAGATGAGAATGGTAAAGGAAGCCAGAGTTCCAAGCATCCAGTCCAAGGCACGAAAGGACAACCCAATGCAAAAGAAGAGTTGAGTACAGACACCAGGCAAGACAGCCCAGGCAGTGCCAGCAAAGACTCCCATCCATTCAATGCAGAGGCTGAGAGTTATGAATGATCAGACTTTGCCCTCCCACCACCTACACTCCTGTCCTGTGGAGGATTCCCTCTTGTCTAATCACGTGTAGTCTTGGTGTAACTGTCAATCAAGGAATCTCTGAGCAGAGTATCAGGAGGACAAATCTCCCCTACTGGGACACCCAGAAGAAACCCTCACTGTTTCAGATGCCTGGATTCCAGAGCTGGTTCCTGTCCATCCCAAACTCTGCTTCCACTTTGCCTTCAGTTAAGCATTTGCTTAAGTTTCTCCTGTTTGTAATGAGAAAGTCCTAATAGATACATCTCTTTCTTTGGTTGAATATTACAATTTTGCTTTTTAGATTTTAGGGTCAATAATCATTCACTGAATCCTGCTGAGTGCCAAGATCTGTGCCGAGCTCTTCCACACAAGAGAGAAAATCCATGCAGAGTTAGTAATTCACTTATCACTTATCACACTATACTGATGTAACTTCTGAATGCCCGACTGAGTGCTTGACAGTGGGGAGGCCAATGTCCAGCTGGAGTCTACCTCTAGACTGGCCATCTTACCAGCTTATGGTTTGTCTTTGATACAATCAGATCCCAGCACCCTGACTTACCTACAGTGTACGACCCAAACCATGGTTGCCTGGCATCACCTTCCAGCCTATACCCTGTCCCACATTTGCTCTCTGACTTGTGGCCTTGAACCTGAGCTTGAAGCAGTTGCTCTTGGACTGATTTCTTTTCTCTTCAATTGTTACTTGAATTTTCCTTCTGTTATTCCTCCCACAAATATTTATTGAGTATTACCAACTGCCAAGACATAAACAATCCCAATACTAGGGGTTGGGGTTGTGGCTCAGTGGTAAAGCGCTCGCCCAGCACGAGCGAGGCACTGGGTTCAATCCTCCGCACACATAAAAATAAATAAATAAAATAAAGGTATTGTGTCCAACTACAACTAAAAAAATTTTTTTTTTTTTTTTTTTGTGGTACCGGGGATTGAACTCAGGGGCACTCGACCACTGGGCCACATCCCCGGCCCTTTTTTTTTGTATTTTTTTATTTAGAGACAGGGTCTCACTGAGTTGCTAAGTGCCTCGCCATTGCCGAGGCTGGCTTTGAACTCGCGATCCTCCTGCCTCAGCCTCCCAAAGTGCTGGGATTACAGGCGTGCGCCACCGAGCCCGGCTCTAAAAAAAATAAATATTTTTTTTAAAAAAGAATCCTAATACTATACAAAGGCAGACCTGGTCCCTGTCCAAATAAACTTAGATAATGTATTGGTCTGTTTTTCATTACTCTATTAGAATACCTGAAGTGGGCTAACTTTATACAGAAAAGAGTTTTATTTAACCCAAAGTTCTGGAGATTCAAGGACATGGCACCAGATTGCCTTGGCCCTGATGAGGATCTCAGGGCAGACAGCAGAAGCACATATGGAAGGAAGAGATCACATCTAAAAACAGGAAGCCAAAGAGAGACTGAGGTCACACAGTCACTTCTGAGGGTACACCCCCCCAATTGACCAAGGACCTCCCACTAGCCCCACCTCTTAAAGATCCCACTTCCCCACAACAGACCCAGCTCCCAACACATGAATCTTTGGGAGATATAAACATCCAACACATAGTGGAGGTTCTTACAGAATCTTACAGAAAGCTGGTGTTAAACAATTAAAACAAAATATGATGAGACAGTGCCATATAAGAACTAGAAGACCTCTGAGAATATATGGCTAGACTAGGAAGGCCTCCAGGAACAGAAGTTAGTTTGGAGAACAAGTGATAAGTTCAAAGTGGAACTCATTGAGCATGCAGGTGACTGTCATGCTTTGGATTGTGTGGGTTTCTGCTGCTCTGGACAAGTACCCTCAGACTCAGACCTGACCCAGCACCCAGGATCTCAGCCAACATAGTCCTGAAAGTCCCCATTATTCTCAATGTGAAGCAGACACATCCAGGTTTGTCATCCAGAATCTTCCAGGCCAGCTAAAGAGACAAGAGAGGCCCCCTGTGAAATAAGAGAAACTTATCAATAACTACATGCTATGCTTGGGGTACTATGGAGTGTCAGAAAGGAACACCCTGAGCAGGAAAAGCTTCATTCCAGCACCCAGTGATGAATAAGGAGCAAAAACAATGTTTGTTGATTGACAATATTGAGCCACAGTAACAGAACATATCCCAAGTCAGGCAGGCTTAACATAAGACACGTCCACTCATAGGCAGCAAGACTGAGAGGGGCGGGGCTGGAGAGGAAGCTCTCTTGACAACTCAGCTTGGAGAAGTTTCCCACTTCCATCTCCTCCCAGGCCTGGCTTCAACTCTCCTTCATCCAACGTCACTCCTCTTTCTTGCTACCCCTCCTCCCTCAAACTTTGCTCCTCTTAGATTCTCCATTCTCCTGGCTCTCTTGAAGAGCCTCTCCTAGTATGTCCCAGTCCTGGGCCTTGGTTCATTCTACCTTTTAGTGTGGCGCCATCGCCGGACTCACCTGAGACCTCCAGGTGGGCCTCAGGCCACAAGTGATATTCTCAGAGGAAGTCCTTAAGTTTCCTGCTGTCCAGATACTTATATTGGGAGCACTTAAATGTAGTCTTCCCTTTGAACTGAATATTGCCGAGAAATATTTTTCAGACTGGAAGCAATGTGATAGAAGGGGAAAAGTTTTGAAAACAAGGTTTATGAAAACATCAGAACTGCCACATGCACAATGACAGGAGAGGTGGGAAAATCCAATTTTATATATAACTCAGAGCAATACTTGTAAGTTTTCTACACACCAACACAGGTGGAAACTGAGACTAGCATATGTCTATGACCACAGACAGAGCTGTGGATGCCCAACCCAGCCAGCACCCTCTATAGCAGGCCAGCCTCATTGGTTACCCACTGCATAATCACAAGCAATTTTCTCAAGTCAGTGCCATTTTATTCTGAAGCTGATATAGTAAGTGACACTATTGGGATTGAGAGTTGGCACTCTGCCCTCTTGTATTGGAGGAAAGCCCACCTTCTCTCTGTTTTAAGCCTTTTTAATTATTTTAATAATCATTATTACTGGAAGCAATACATGTGAAATTTAGAAAATACTGACAACTAAAAATAATACCTTTCCAGCCGGGTGCAGTGCCACACGCCTGTAATCCCAGAGGCTTGGGAGGCTAAGACAAGAGGATTGCAAGTTCAAAGCCAGCCTCAGCAAAAGCAAGGCACTAAGCAACTCAGTGACATCCTGTGTCTAAATAAAGTACAAAATAGGGTTGGGAATGTGGCTCAATGGTCAAGTGCCCCTGGCTGAGTTCAATCCCTGGTACCCAAAATAATAATAATAACAATACTTTTCCAACCACTCAGAGATTGATTGGATATAGCCTTCCAGATTTTTCCATGTGTTAACAGGTATGAGGTCACAACACACATACAGATATTTTTCTCTCAACTTTTATTTTGAAAAATTTCAAACCTACCATAAATGGGAAAAATAATATAATGAGCATCTATAAATAATTCACCTGGATTTATGAATCTGTACATTTATTGTATCTGCGTGTCTCTGTCCCCAAGAGGTACATAGATTTCTATGTTTTCACATCTAGATATAGGCATCTATATATCTATACTCAGATATAAAGATCCCTATATAAAGAGATCAATATAGATAGATACAGCAGTAGCCATGTAGAGAAATCATTAACCAGGGCATCACCTATACCACATGATTACCACATTCAAGAAATGTAACACTGATACAATACTATGAACTAACATACAGTCCATATTCAGAGTTCCCCTATTGCCCAATACTGGCCTTTACAGTTGGCCTCAAACATTGGGTCCTCTGGAAGTTCACACAGAGGTGGAGTTTGGGGTGCAAAATGTTTATCAGCACATATGCATGTGAAAGGAAGGGGACTGGATGGAGGAAGAAGCTGAACTGCCACTCTAGCCTGACAAAGCCTCCATTTGCCCAATGGGGAGCAAGAATTGCTCAGCAGATTGTACTACACAGAGCCAGACTGGACTTAATAGCCCCTCCTGGGTCAGTTACCCCATGGGGCTGCCCGGGAAGGGTGTGACCTGGAGCAGGTTGCTCCCTGTCTAAAACAGATCCTGAAGAGCCGACAGTTGGAGGCCACCTGCCAGCCACATTCGCCCCACTGGACAGCGGGTCTTGAGGGGAGGTCTGGGTGGCACACTTCCATATTTCCTGGATCCAATCAGGGGTCACTTGTTGCATTATATCGTCATGTCTCTCCAGTCTCCCTCAAATGTAGCATTTCTGGCTTCATCGGTTTGGGCTGTTACAACAAAATAGCATAAACTCAGTTTCT
Source organism: Tamias sibiricus (assembly GCA_025594165.1). Taxonomy (NCBI): domain Eukaryota; kingdom Metazoa; phylum Chordata; class Mammalia; order Rodentia; family Sciuridae; genus Tamias; species Tamias sibiricus. The sequence goes on from CM046672.1 coordinate 38,201,287, forward strand.
TATAAACAACAGAAATTTGTTTCACCAGCAGATTTGGTGTCTGGTGAGAGTCTGCTGTCCTTCCTAAATGGCTCTTTCCATTGTAGCCTCACGTGTCAGCAGGGGTGAGGGATCCCTCTGGGGCCTCCTCTTACAAGGGCACTAATCCCACTTATAAGGACTCCCCTCGTATGACCTAATCACCTTCCAAACTCCACACCTCCAAATATGCTCACAGTGGGGTAATGTTTCAGCAGAGGAGATTGGGGGGAGGGGACACAAACATTCCATCTATAGCAACTTCCCCTGCCTTTTTAAAAATATTTGTGTTTTAGTTGTAGTTGTGTTGCCGCCTGAAGTGCTTGGAGCAACGGAGCCGCGGGAAAAACCTCAGAAGCAAACTGGAGACAAACAGCTTTTTATTCTGATAACTTTTCTCTCTGGTTCTAACAACGACTAACACACGCCAAAACACACCCTAAAATGGCGCTGACCCGATCAGCAATTTCGGCCAAGTCACTCGAGATCCCGCAACAAGTCCCGTGAGACTACGGGTGGCGACAAAGGCCAAATCTGCACGGCTCATAGTCAACCGCAATTCAAGTCAATCCCCAAACAGGGCTCCTGCATTTCCCCCTTTTTGTTTTAAAAGAGGTAATGCTCTAGGACGTCCATGTGCAACCAACATTCTTACCCGTCATCGGATAATCAAGGCTGTGCCCTTGACTCCTGTCTTAGGTTGATATGTCGGCCACATGAGACTGTCCCGTGCGACTGTGCCTGTCTTAGGTTGTCCCCCTCTGGGGATCTTACCCGTCATTGGCTAACCAGCCATCCAATGGAGCCCTTTAGGATCGACTATATATGATGACTAACAGCCGTCCAATTGTGAGGAGATGTTGCGGCTTTAAGGCGACAAGCCTTTTGGTGATGAGCCAAATTGCATAGCATATCAAATTGTTTAAACAAATCAGCTGCCCTAAGTTCCATCAAGTAACACACTGAATTCTCTAGACAAATACCCGCAAGGCATTGTCCCGTAAAGTCCAAAACAATGAAAGATCAAAATGTCCATTTGTTATAACATGTTGATGTAGGAGGCCCATGCATGTAGAGCAGAGGCCACACTGTTGGTGAGGTTGTTTGATGTTTGAGCAGCAGGGATGCTTGCGGCGGCCGCGATCCCTGCAACTGTAGCAGCAGACGTCTTTTTTATGTTTAGACAATGCCACCGGCAAATCTTCAGGGCCCGCTACCTAGAAACTCAAGCATAAATTATTAAAGGAAAGGCAGTGCTATTGCAGCACTGAGTCAAGAGGCGAGTTGTCAAACTACAAAATAGAATAATTAGATTAGAAAATTAAAGTTGATTTTTGTTCACATACATCGCTGGTTGAGCTTCTACAAACATAAGTTGGAAAAATGTCATACTTAGAACAAAACAAAGAAAGACTGAGGGTAATTACTGCATTAAAGATAGATTAAAGAAAAGGTAAAGGCACTTTAGAGAAATAATTTGTTAGCTGGAACCCTTGAGTCTCTGTATACAGAGCAATCTTTTACCTGTTGAGATAATTGAAATTAATGAGCTATTAAACAAATGAAGTTAATAACAAATAAACAATCTTAAGTCAAAACACCAAAATATCAGGTTATATAGCACTAGTCATATTGTTTGCTAAAGAGAAGTCCCAGGGACACCTATAAATCAAAATTGAAAGTACCTTCATTTATAAAATTATTTACCTAAATTGAATACTCTTAACCTAAAATGAATTAAAGTTATTTGGATCCATATATATATATTTTTTTTTTTTTCATAAGCACTTTGTTCTATGTGACGTCACACTGGACAGACAAACAAACATACAAACATATATTTGTGACGTCACATTAACATGAAATGTAGACAAATGTACAAACATAAAGACATGTATAAAAAGAAAAAAAAATACAATTGTGTGCACACTAAAGAGAGATCTCCTTGTCCCGGCCGGGAGGAATGACACTTAAGTTGTGAAATATTTTCAAGGACTCTTTTGAGGGAATCATTCTATACCTTCATCTTGGTCCTCTTGATTTTGTACCTTTTTTATTAATCTTGATTCTTCAATAACTTCATCTTGATCATTTTGATGTGGTACCTGTTTTATTAATCTAGATGGTATCCATATTGGAGAGGATTCGTCTTTTGGAAAAACACAAACAGATCCTCTTCCCCAAATTAATACTGGATCTGGACCCTTCCATGTACCTGAAAGAACATCCTTCCAGTAAACCAAGGGTTTATGTTGTTGGTGTGGATTCCAATGTCTGTCTCCAGCAGAATAACCATTAGAGTCTAAAGTTAAAAAATTTAAGGTAAACAGGGCAACTGCCAATCTGTCCTTAGGACTTTTCCAATTTCCTTCTTTTTGTTTTAATAACATAATTTTCAGTGTTCGGTTTGCTCTTTCAATAATGCCCTGACCCTGAGGATTGTATGGGATGCCTGTTTTATGGGATATATTGAATTTTGCGCAAAACTGTTTGAAAGATGAGGACGTATATGCGGGGCCATTATCTGTTTTAAGCATTTTGGGGATGCCCAATGCAGCAAAAGCTTGCAAACAATGAGATGTAACATCTTTAACTTTTTCTCCAGAATGTAAGGAAGCAAAAATCATGCCTGAGCATGTATCTATGGTCACATGAATAAATCGCAATTTTCCAAAACTTGGCTCATGAGTAACATCCATCTGCCACAAATGATTGGGCATTAATCCTCTAGGGTTAACTCCGAAATGAGGATTGGGCAAATGTGTCATACAAGATTTACAATCTTTTACAATTGTTCTGGCTTGCTCCTTTGTGATTTTAAACCTACGTTGCAAGGTGGTGCTGTTGACATGAAAACTGGGAATGAAATAAAGTAGCTTATTGTAGCGCTGAAAGTATAAATACTGTTTTTGTAAGTTCATCAGTCTTTTGATTACCTTCATGGAGGGGACCAGGCAAATTAGTATGTGCTCTAATATGGCCTACGAATAGAGGTTCTTTTCTTGCCCACAAAAGTTTTTGTATTTGATAAAACAATTTAAAGGCTGGAGTATGAGGTGCTATTGGTCCTGCTAACTCTAATTTTGGGACGGCTTGTACAATATAGTGGCTATCTGAAAAAATGTTTACGGGTTGGTCCCTAAAATTTTCCAGAGCTCTTACCACAGCTTCCAATTCCACTAGTTGAGCTGATTTGTGTGCAGTTATGTAAGTCATATTTTCTTTTTTAGTGACTACTGTAGCAGTACCATTTGAGGAACCATCTGTAAATACATTAAATGCCTTAGGAATAGGTTGATTTTTTATTACCTGTGGAAATATAATAGGATGATTAATACAAAAAGATAATATAGGGGACTTAGGAAGATGATTATCAAAATTTGAAGAAGTAGAGCATTTAGCTATAGCCCAATCATTATCATTGAAGCATAAATATTCAATCTGTGATGATGAATAGGGAGTAATAATAGTAGCAGGGTGAATGCCAAATATTTTAGTAGAAGTCTTAAGTCCTTGAAGAATAAGTTTAGCCACCATGGAGGTATAAGATTCAATTATACTTTTAGGAGAGATGGGCAAATGTATCCATAATAAAGGCCCTTGTTGCCAAAATACTCCTGTGGGTGTATATTGTGAAGAAATAATAATCAACATCAGCGGTTGAGTTAAATCAAATCTATCACAATGAGCTCCTTCGATGGCTTTTTCTACTAACTTTAAAGCTTTCCTAGCATCAGGAGTCAATGTTCGCGGTGAAGATGGATCAGGGTCTCCGCGAAGGATGTCAAATAAAGGTTTTAGTTGGCCAGTAGTGAGATTTAGTGTAGGGCGAAGCCAATTAATGTCTCCCAGTAGTTTTTGGAAATCATTGAGGGTGGTCAAATGTTCTTTATTTATTAGAATTTTTTGGGGTCTAACAAAAGTATCCATGATTTTAAATCCTAAATATAATATGGGAGATCTGGTTTGAACTTTTTCTTCTGCTATATATAATCCATATTTTTTTAAATTTTTCTACCACGTCACTGAATATATTAAATAAGATTTTTTGATTAGGGTGGGCCAATAAAATATCATCCATGTAATGTAGACACATGAGGTTTGGATATTTATTTTTAATGGGTTGGATAGCCTTGTCCACATATATTTGGCATATGGTGGGGCTATTAGCCATTCCCTGTGGTAAAACCTTCCATTGATATCTCTGATCAGGGCCATTATTGTTCATAGAAGGAACGGAAAAAGCAAACCTGGGGGCATCCAGAGGATGTAGGGGAATAGAAAAGAAGCAATCCTTTATATCAAGAGTAATAAGATGGAAATTTTTTGGAATAGCTACGGGACTAGGAAGTCCAGGTTGAGTAGGCCCCATAACTTGCATGGTTTTATTGATTTGTCTAAGATCATGTAACAATCGCCATTTTCCTGACTTTTTCTTGATCACAAATATGGGGGAATTCCAGGGAGAGGTGGAAGGTTCTATATGACCTGCTTCTAATTGTTCCTGAACTAGTAGGTGGGCTGCTTGTAATTTCTCTTTAGATAGGGGCCACTGAGGGACCCACACTGGCTTATCAGAAAGCCATGGTATTTTCAAAATTATTTTCTCAGTGGCCCCCGAAAAAAATATCTTTTTCCTTTATGACAATGATTACTTTTAGGGTTAAGATTACTCTGTACTTTTTGATAATGAGTTCTTTTATGGTTAAGATTACCCTGTAGGTTTTCACATTTAACATCTGCAGGCTTGGTTGCAAGGTGTACTCCCATTTGTTGCAAAATATCTCTTCCCCATAAAGTAACCGGTAGATTAGGTAAAACATAAGGCTGAAATGTTCCTTTATGGCCTTCATCATCCTCCCATTTTAAAATTACTGCACTTTTATCTGGGAGGTTATTATATCCCAAGCCTCTTAAACTGGTTGAAGCTTTTTGCAGAGGCCAGTGCTTGGGCCATTGGCGTAAATTAATAATGGAAGAGTCAGCTCCAGTATCTATTAATCCCTCCATTTCTATTCCTTGGATTTTTATTTTACACATAGGCCTCCTTGAACAGTCTCGAACCCAGCAAGCCATGGGACTTGAGTCAGTGGAACAAAATCCTCTATTGTTCCCTTCTTGAGGCATACCCATTTTAAATGAATTATGTAAATTGGGAAGGAGAAGCAACTGAGCAATTCTATCTCCTTGATTAACAGAACTTATACTTTGGGGTGAGCTAAGCATTATTTTTATTTCCCCTTTGTAGTCTGAGTTTATTACACCTGGGGTCACTTGCAAACCTAATAAGCTTTTAGGACTACGCCCGATAATAAGTCCTACAGTCCCTGAGGGAAGAGGTCCCCTGACTCCTGTGGGAATCAGTTGAACCTCCATTTCAGGTGTTAACACTATTCGGGCAGTGGAACAGAGGTCTAATCCTGCATTTCCTCTTGTTCCTCTGGCGAGGGAGTGGATGGGTAGTAGGGATTGTGTCGGGGAAGCATCTGAGTGGATGCTTGAGGATACTCCTTCTGCAATGCCCCGTACATTTGTGGGCCCCGGGGTACTGGGCCCCGTGCCCCGTTTTTTGAATTCCTGAACAAAGGATTTCCATGGATGTCAAATTTTGAATAGCATTTATTGGCCCAATGATTTCCCTTTTTACACCTGGGGCAGCGGCCTGGGGCACGGTATGAGCTTGATCTTATTTCTCTTTTGGGATTTTGCCTAGAATTGCCTGACTGATTATGATAATTTTGTGCCTGGAATATCCTGATTGATTATAATATCTACGTTTAGCCTTTGTGAAATTTCGAGAGGAAGCACCCCTCATTGAGGCTGCAATCACATTTCCTGTGACAAAGGCGCCATTTATATCTTTACATAGTTGTATATATACGGAAAGATCCTTTTTAGTTCTCCATGGCCTGATGGCTGCTTGGCACCATTTATTTGCATTTTCATAAGCTAATTGAACAACTAATGGCATAGCTTGGTCAACATCTGCAAACACACTACCTGCAGTTCTCAAAAGTCGATCAGCAAAGTCGGCATACGGCTCATTAGGTCCTTGAATCACTTTTGACAAGCTACCTTGTAGATCCCCAGGTCCTTGTACAGTTTTCCATGCCTCTAAGGCAGCTGCATTTATCTGAGCATATACATCTGGTTCATAATCTGTTTGAGCCTGTAAGTCTGCGAATTGCCCTTCTCCTGTGAGCATGTCTATATTATAGTTTTCAAACCCTGCAGCCGCGTTTCTTTTAGCCGTTTCTATACAAAGTTCTTGGAATTGCGATCGCCAAACCAAGAATTGCCCCCCGCTTAATGTTGCTTTACATAGACTTTTCCAGTCTGAGGGGGTTAAGCTAAAGGTGTTAAGGGACTCCAGCATACTCAACGTGAAAGGAGCTTGGGGCCCATAAGTCATTACTGCCTCTTTGAGATTTTTTATTGTTTTGAAATCTACTGACGGATGGACACTCTGTCCATTTTTCTTTTCAAATGCTGGCGGTTCCTAATGTATCTGTGAGTTGTCCTCGAGAGCGCATAAGCGATCAGAAAGACTTTTTATTTCTGTTTCTAGGGTATGCAAATGCCTAGTAATACCCTTCATATTTTCTGTAATGGATTCCACCCATGGGGGAGTAGAGGACACAAGTGACTCCTCTATCTGACCGTCCTTTTTCTCAGTCTTTTTTAGTTTCTTTTTCCTCATTTTCTCAGGATCACTTCCACTGCTAATTTCACTGACAGCAATATCCTGAGGCCCAGGTTCCAGTGAGAGCAAGTATCCTTCAGCTTTCGCCAATAACTCCCAAATAGCTTTAATAGCTTGGATTTTTGTCATTTTGGGGTCTCTTCTAATACTCTCTTTACTGGTCTCAGTTGGCCCAGTGGAATCTACACTTTTTTGATCACTTTCACTTTTGTCTATATACTCCTCACTGAGAACAGAGTCAGGTATATCAAGGAGTCTTTGCATAGCCTCTATCACTTGGGATTCAGTTATATTCGAACCCATCTTTAGAGACCTTTCAGTTCTTACCTGTCCGCTCCGAAGTTCCCCGTACGGGCCGCCACCTGTTGCCGCCTGAAGCGCTTGGAGCAACGGAGCCGCGGGAAAAACCTCAGAAGCAAACTGGAGACAAACAGCTTTTTATTTTGATAACTTTTCTCTCTGGTTCTAACAACGACTAACACACGCCAAAACACACCCTAAAATGGCGCTGACCTGATCAGCAATTTCGGCCAAGTCACCCGAGATCCCGCAACAAGTCCCGTGAGACTACGGGTGGCGACAAAGGCCAAATCTCCACGGCTCATAGTCAACCGCAATTCAAGTCAATCCCCAAACAGGGCTCCTGCATAGTTGGACACAATACCTTTATTTTATTTATTTTTATGTGGTGCTGAGGATCAACCCAGGGCCTCACATGTGCTAGGCAAGCGCTCTACCACTGAGTCACAGCCCCAGCCCTCTCCTGCTTTTTTTTTTTTTTTTTTGTGGGTACCGGGGATTGAACTCAGGGGCACTCGACCACTGGGCCACATCCCCAGCCCTTTTTTGTATTTTATTAGAGACAGGGTCTCACTGAGTTGCTAAGTGCCTCGCCATTGCTGAGGCTGGCTTTGAACTCCCGATCCTCCTGCCTCAGCCTCCCAAAGTGCTGGGATTACAGGCGTGCGCCACCCGCGCCCGACATCCTGCTTTTTTTTATCCTTTATAATACTAATATTTTTGAATGGGCCAGTCAATTGTTTGGGGGAATGTCCTTCAATTTGGGTTTGTCTGATAATTTCCCAACCTATTCTGTTCAGACAAGTTTCCCTTCCATGTATAATACCTAAATGACAATCAGATTTTCCTGATTATAGCTACTTTGTCCAGGCCAGTGTCTGATCTAGTACCACAGATTGCATCTGGTAGAGACATTGCTTAGGTGTCTTTTAATCTAGTACAATATTCCTCTTATGTGATAAACTTGATGGAGAGACTGAGCAGTGTCCTGCAGAGCACCCCATTTTCTGTTTGCTTAGATATGGTATCATTTAATTGGGCCCTCTACTTGATGAATTCAAGTTGAACACTTTGTCTAGAATACAAATAGGTGGTAGTACATTCTCTGTGAAACACATTATCTGACCCAGGTACACTGTACACCTTGAGACAGGGATCTATTACTGGGTTTCAAATGTTCCCTGTTCCCTCTGTTTCACAGCTCACTAGTTTAATAAAAGGCAATGTGCCTACTCATAGCCCTGTGTCCCCCAGCAAGAGAGCATCACAGGTTTGTGGGACACTAGGGTTGAAGGAGAGGTAGAGGACAATGAGGAAAGCCACAGGGAGGCAGGAAACCTGTGTCTTCATCCTGACTCTGTCCTGGCCTCTATGTACCCTGATCTCTCTTCTTGTACCTAAAACACAAATAGAACATTATTTTTTTTTGTCCTGCCAAGTTTGGGAGCAGAGAACAGGATCCCATGGAGCACAGATGTAGAAGTACATTCCAAACTGGAACGAATAGGTGTGAGGATGCTTCACACCAGGAGTGGCGCTAGCTCATCCCCATCATGTGATGGTGGCGATGGTGAAAACTGGGTTGGTCATGGAGGATTACCAGCCTACAACATCCAGGCCAGAGGGAATATAAGCCACACCTACATCCCCACCCCTGATGTTTGTGATTTTCACTGTGCCAAGAGATGAGCATTCCATTCAGTTTTCCCAGCAATCCTGAAATGTAGGAAGCCAAGTCTCAGAAAAGGACATACAAGTGTGTTTCAGGGACACCTGCCCAAGTAGACCTCCCTTCAGCAGCAGACATGAGAAAAGAGGCATATTACCTCACTAGCAGCCAATGCTAGTTGGTTAATCAAATATCAGAAAAGAAAAAGGGGTATGAGGATGTGGCTCAGTGGTAGACCACTTGCCCGGTAAGCAGGAGGTCCTGGGTTTGATGCCCAGCACAGGAAGAGAGAGAGAGAGAGAGAAAAAGAGAGAGAGAGAAATTAGCCTCTATACAAGTCTTCTCTGAGCCTGGCACAGTGGTACACACCAGAGATTTGGGAGGCTGAGGCAGGAATTGAAGAATTGCTTGATATAAGAAAAAAACAAAAACAAAACAAACAAACAAAAAAAAACATATGTGGAGGCCAGAAGTTTTGTGAGAGGAGGGGGACAGAAAAATGAAGTTTTTCCTCTACACAGACATTCCATCAGTGAGGCTGCAGGAGTTGGCCATGTGAGTAAAGGCCCGGAGACAGGAAATTACACTGTGAGGAGCTGGGCCACACTGGTCTTTCTGGGCATGAGCCCACTTATGTCTTCTGGGCACTTACTGCCAAGCTTCATGCCCTTTCTGGTGTTGCTGAAAACAAGGCCTCCAGCTGGCCTTTCTCAATTCCAAGGCACTTCTGCCTCATTTTTGGCCAAAACTGGTGACCTCACCATTATTACCAGGCCTGCTTCCTAGCCAGTGTTTCAGTTAGGAGATTGGGGAACAGCACGAAGGTCAGGGTCCCTCAGGTACCAATTCAGACACAGCACCGAAGCCGAGTGTCAGTGAGGGCATTGTAGGATCCAGTCCTTCTTTTACTCTGTCCAGTAAAATGCAGGCTATAAATGAAGTAAAATGAAGTCACCAAGCTCTGGGCCCAGTGGCACATGCCTGTAGTCCCAGAGGCTCAGAAAGCTGAGGCAGGAGGATCAAGAGTTCAAAGCCAGCCTCAACAAAAGTGAGGCACTAAGCAACTCAGTGAGACCCTGTCTCTAAATAAAATACAAAATTGGGCTGGGGATGTGGCTCAGCGGTTGAGTGCCCCTGAGTTCAATTCCTGGTACCCCCCAAAAAAAGAAGTCACCAAAGTTGGTGCAGTGGATCACACCTGTAATTCCATTGACCTGAGAGGCTGAGGCAGAAGGATTGCTAGTTTGAAGCCAGCTAGGACAATTTAGCAAGACTCTGTATCAAAATAAAATATTATAGGGGGCTGGGGATGTAACTCCGTACTAAAATGCATGCCTAGCATGTGTGGGCCCTGGGTTCAATCCCTAGCACCACAGTGGGGGAAAAATGTCACGAAGAACCCTCTACTCTCAGTCTTAGGAAACCCATGCAGCACGCGCGCGCACACACACACACACACACACACGCACATGCAAGCCCCCACTATCATTACCTTCTCATAAGCCACAATACAATACAATTAGGGCAACATTCCGAGAATTAAACACTCATTAGAAAGGAAAACAGCTATAAGTGATTGAGAGCAATTTTCTTGACAAGAACTCATTAGAAGGCAAAGATTTCAGTTAATTAAACAGAAGAAAATGGAGCCTTCTCTGGACTGGAGCATCACTGCTCAAACCAAACCCAGGGCCCCGTAGTGAGATGCCCAAAGCCCATTGTAGGCACTTCCTTCCTGAAGAAAGAGCTGTGCTCCCAAGGAGCAAGGCAGGAGCGGGAAGTAAGTATGAGAGACAGAGAGTCAGCAAGACGAGGCAGAGAGGCGCCTCTTGAAAAGTCAGCTCAGAGGAGAGGCTAAGTATGACTAAGAAGAGCTGATTAGGGTGGGAGATGGCTCAGCAGTAGAGCACATGCGTACCTTTAGCAAGGCCCTGGGCTCATTCTCCAGCATCTGCTCCCCTACCAACGAAGAGCACCAACCCTGTTCTAAGTCCTATACCACAACAATGGAGGGTAGATTTTGGTATTTCCCACCCCCAATTTACAGACAAATGAATGGAGGCTCAGAAGGGATAGACAACGTGTTTACTGTTTGCCCTAGGTCTCACCTGGTGAGGGAATGTTTCTTTTTTTTTTAAATATTTTTTTAGTTGTAGATGGACACAATATCTTTATTTTATTTATTTATTTATGTGGCAAGCTGGGCAAGCTCTTTACCACTGAGCCACAACCCCAGCGCCACACCCCCACCCCAGTCCGACCCTACCCTGGAGAGATTCTTGACATACTAGAAGTTCCAACAGGGACAAAAGCATGCTCACCTCTCTTGGAGCTGCACCATTAGGAAGTCCATTCCTTTACCTTAATGCATCCTAAATAACCTACTAAAATGCAAACATTAACCCCATTTTCAGCCCTTTTGACCTCCATGCTGAGTGGTGGGTGGATTAAGGATATAAAAGCAAGTAGAACCCATCGTATCCAGAGACACCACAAAATCCTGGGACCTCACATTATCCAGGGGGAATAGCTGAGAATGAGTGATTCCAGGGAGGACACCGAAAAGGAAAGGGAGCCAAAGATCCCTAAAACCTGGGATACCACAGCTGCGGCTCTCAACGACATCACCCAGAGTTTGCAGGAGCCTTTCTCCACCAGCTCCGGTCATGGCTTCCTTTGGTCATCTGTATCCTTGCAAGAAAACAATATGGCAGAGACCTCTAAAACCATGATGTACTAAAAGTACTCTGAAAGCATAGGAAAAGGGAAACCAGCAGCAGGGTGGACCATACCTTCCAGAGCAGGGTACAGAGTAAATGGTGCCCCACTCTGTTAATTAGAAGAAGAAATGCTTGAGCTAAAAGTTCTGGAGTAAGGCAGGGTCACATTGGAGGTTAGGGGGCTGCCTCTGATCCTTACTTACCAATGCACAAATGACTGGAATCTGTGCCCACCACAGACTCTTCTTAAACCAGGCCTGCCACCTCACTGGCCAGCAGGGAGGAGGTGCCAGTCAGGCCACACAAATCTCTGGTCTGCCTGGCAGATATCATTCTCACTGGTGATTGATCAGCGGATGAATCACCTGCCTCAGTCTCAGAGGGCTTGGAGATGTGAGTCAGCTTCCCCAAGTCCTGTGTGCTATGAGATGCTGACCAGGTGGAGCTGCTGAGGTTGGAACAGGACTGCAGTGACTCAGTCCACCAGGAGCAAAACCTATATGAATCAGCCTCCTCCCTCAGGGTTTTTGTGCACTTTCCACTTAGAAACTTCTACCCAAAGTAGGTGCTTTGTGTTGGATAGAGGGTGAGTGGACAGATGGACAGACAGATGAACAGAAGTAAGACTACAATACAGAGTCTAATCCTCTGATTTCTAGAGCTGAAACTCTCCCACCACATTGGACCATCTTTTTTGGCTGAATTTTCATCTTTTGTTTCCCTGCTATGGGGGGAGGGGGCTCATGGCCAATACCCCCAGGCCTGCTCACTAAGTTCTTGCTGACCATCTGAACTGGACTCCAGAAGCAGTGATGGATCCAATGGACTTCATGCTGTGGGGGAGGAGCTACTTCCTCCTGGCTGATGGAGGTGGGGGCTGACTTCACCCCTTTCCAGTTTCAGTGAGTAGGAGGGAATGGGGTGGGGGGTGAGTTCCTAAGGACAGTGCCCAACTGAAAGCCACCTTCCACAGTCAAACTGTTCTGGTGAAACGAGGAGATGGGAATGTTTTTGGAGTTTTTTGTTTGTCTTAGTAAACAGTGTAAAGAAATCTCCACCAAGCTCTGGTCATTGGCCAACCTATTTTCACTGCAGATGAGCACACAGCCTATAAGCGATTCCTACTCACAGTGGTTCTCAGTGTGTGTCTTGATGAGACACTTCGTTCAGGGCATCCCAGGTCCAAGTGGCAGAAGATCAAACTGTGTTCACTTTTGTGCTGTATCCAGGGGCCTTCCCATATGATGTTCCAGACCCTTCCTTCTGACCCCTCATTGGTCTTGAGACCATTCTAGTAATAGAAGGAACTGGGGCTTTGGAATTCAGAGTCCACAATTCAAGTCCAGGCCAGACTTGCCAGGTACTTGGTTGTCTTCTGTCCCCAAATATCTAGCAAAAGGGGTTCAGCCTCCAGCTGTGTATCTGCAGGACTGTGCAGGAGCCCTGTTTGGGGATTGGCTTGAATTGCGGTTGACTATGAGCCGTGGAGATTTGGGCATTGTCGCCTCCCGTAGTCTCACGGGACTTGTTGCGGGATCTCGAGTGACTTGGCCGAAATTGCTGATCGGGTCAGCGCCATTTTGGTGGTGTGTTTGGCATGTGTTAGTCGTTGTTAGAACCAGAGAGAAAAGTTATCAGAATAAAAAGCTGTTTGTCTCCAGTTTGCCTCTGAAGTTCTTCCCGTGGCTCCGTTGCTCCAAGCACTTCAGGTGGCAACAGGTGGCGGCCCGTACGGGGAACTTCGGAGCGGACAGGTAAGAACTGAAAGGTCTCTAAAGATGGGTTTGAATATAACTGAATCCCAAGTGATAGAGGCTATGCAAAGACTCCTTGATATACCTGACTCTGTTCTAAGTGAGGAGTATATAGAAAAAAGTGATAGTGATCAAAAAAGCGTAGTTTCCACTGGGCCAACTAAGACCAGTAAAGAGAGTATTAGTAGAGTCCCAAAAATGACAAAAATCCAAGCTAATTAAAGCTATTCGGGAGTTATTGGTGATAGCTGAAGGATACTTGCTCTTAATGGAACCTGGGCCTCAGGATATTGCTGTCAGTGAAATTAGCAGTGGTGAGGAATCTAGTAAAAGTGATCCTGAGAAAATGAGGAAAAAGAAACTAAAAAAGACCGAGAAAAAGGACCGTCAGGTAGAGGAGCCACTTGTGTCCTCTACTCCCCCATGGGTGGAATCCATTACAGAAAATATGAAGGGTATTACTAGGCATTTGCATACCCTAGAAACAGAAATAAAAAGTCTTTCTGATCGCTTATGCGCTCTCGAGGACAACTCACAGATGCATTGGGAACTGCCAGCATTTGAAAAGAAAAATGGACAGAGGGTCCATCAGTCAGTAGATTTCAAAACAATAAAAAATCTCAAAGAGGCAGTAATGACTTATGGGCCCCAAGCTCCTTTCACGTTGAGTATGCTGGAGTCCCTTAACACCTTTAGCTTAACCCCCTCAGACTGGAAAAGTCTATGTAAAGCAACATTAAGCGGGGGGCAATTCTTGGTTTGGCGATCGCAATTCCAAGAACTTTGTATAGAAACGGCTAAAAGAAATGCGGCTGCAGGGTTTGAAAACTATAATATAGACATGCTTACAGGAGAAGGGCAATTCGCAGACTTACAGGCTCAAACAGATTATGACCCAGATGTATATGCTCAGATAAACGCAGCTGCCTTAGAGGCATGGAAAACTGTACAAGGACCTGGGGATCTACAAGGTAGCTTGTCAAAAGTGATTCAAGGACCTAATGAGCCGTATGCCGACTTGCTGATCGACTTTTGAGAACTGCAGGTAGTGTGTTTGCAGATGTTGACCAAGCTATGCCATTAGTTGTTCAATTAGCTTATGAAAATGCAAATAAATGGTGCCAAGCAGCCATCAGGCCATGGAGAACTAAAAAGGATCTTTCCGTATATATACAACTATGTAAAGATATAAATGACGCCTTTGTCACAGGAAATGTGATTGCAGCCTCAATGAGAGGTGCTTCCTCTCGAAATTTCACAAAGGCTAAACATAGACATTATAATCAATCAGGATATTCCAGGCAAAATTATCATAATCAATCAGGCTATTCTAGGCAAAATCCCAAAAGAGAAATAAGACCAAGCTCATACCGTGCCCCAGGCCGCTGCCCCAGGTGTAAAAAGGGAAAACATTGGGCCAATAAATGCCATTCAAAATTTGACATCCATGGAAATCCTTTGTTCAGGAATTCAAAAAACGGGGCACAGGGCCCAATACCCTGGGGCCCACAAATGTACGGGGCATTGCAGGAGGAGTATCCTCAAGCATCCACTCAGATGCTTCCCCGACACAATCCCTACTACCCATCCACTCCCTCGCCAGAGGAACAAGAGGAAATGCAGGATTAGACCTCTGTTCCACCGCCCGAATAGTGTTAACACCTGAAATGGGGGTTCAACTGATTCCCACAGGAGTCAGGGGACCTCTTCCCTCAGGGACTGTAGGACTTATTATCGGGCGTAGTCCTAAAAGCTTATTAGGTTTGCAAGTGACCCCAGGTGTAATAAACTCAGACTACAAAGGGGAAATAAAAATAATGCTTAGCTCACCCCAAAGTATAAGTTCTGTTAATCAAGGAGATAGAATTGCTCAGTTGCTTCTCCTTCCCAATTTACATAATTCATTTAAAATGGGTATGCCTCAAGAAGGGAACAATAGAGGATTTTGTTCCACTGACTCAAGACCCATGGCTTGCTGGGTTCGAGACTGTTCAAGGAGGCCTATGTGTAAAATAAAAATCCAAGGAATAGATATGGAGGGATTAATAGATACTGGAGCTGACTCTTCCATTATTAATTTACGCCAATGGCCCAAGCACTGGCCTCTGCAAAAAGCTTCAACCAGTTTAAGAGGCTTGGGATATAATAACCTCCCAGATAAAAGTGCGGTAATTTTAAAATGGGAGGATGATGAAGGCCATAAAGGAACATTTCAGCCTTATGTTTTACCTAATCTACCGGTTACTTTATGGGGAAGAGATATTTTGCAACAAATGGGAGTACACCTTGCAACCAAGCCTGCAGATGTTAAATGTGAAAACCTACAGGGTAATCTTAACCATAAAAGAACTCATTATCAAAAAGTACAGAGTAATCTTAACCCTAAAAGTAATCATTATCATAAAGGAAAAAGATATTTTTTTTCGGGGCCACTGAGAAAATAATTTTGAAAATACCATGGCTTTCTGATAAGCCAGTGTGGGTCCCTCAGTGGCTCCTATCTAAAGAGAAATTACAAGCAGCCCACCTACTAGTTCAGGAACAATTAGAAGCAGGACATATAGAACCTTCCACCTCTCCCTGGAATTCCCCCATATTTGTGATCAAGAAAAAGTCAGGAAAATGGCGATTGTTACATGATCTTAGACAAATTAATAAAACCATGCAAGTTATGGGCCCTACTCAACCTGGACTTCCTAGTCCCGTAGCTATTCCAAAAAATTTCCATCTTATTACTCTTGATATAAAGGATTGCTTCTTTTCTATTCCCCTACATCCTCTGGATGCCCCCAGGTTTGCTTTTTCCGTTCCTTCTATGAACAATAATGGCCCTGATCAGAGATATCAATAGAAGGTTTTACCACAGGGAATGGCTAATAGCCCCACCATATGCCAAATATATGTGGACAAGGCTATCCAACCCATTAAAAATAAATATCCAAACCTCATGTGTCTACATTACATGGATGATATTTTATTGGCCCACCCTAATCAAAAAATCTTATTTAATATATTCAGTGATGTGGTAGAAAATTTTAAAAAATATGGATTATATATAGCAGAAGAAAAAGTTCAAACCAGATCTCCCATATTATATTTAGGATTTAAAATCATGGATACTTTTGTTAGACCCCAAAAAATTCTAATAAACAAAGAACATTTGACCACCCTCAATGATTTCCAAAAACTACTGGGAGACATTAATTGGCTTCGCCCTACACTAAATCTCACTACTGGCCAACTAAAACCTTTATTTGACATCCTTCGCGGAGACCCTGATCCATCTTCACCGCGAACATTGACTCCTGATGCTAGGAAAGCTTTAAAGTTAGTAGAAAAAGCCATCGAAGGAGCTCATTGTGATAGATTTGATTTAACTCAACCGCTGATGTTGATTATTATTTCTTCACAATATACACCCACAGGAGTATTTTGGCAACAAGGGCCTTTATTATGGATACATTTGCCCGTCTCTCCTAAAAGTATAATTGAATCTTATACCTCCATGGTGGCTAAACTTATTCTTCAAGGACTTAAGACTTCTACTAAAATATTTGGCATTCACCCTGCTACTATTATTACTCCCTATTCATCATCACAGATTGAATATTTATGCTTCAATGATAATGATTGGGCTATAGCTAAATGCTCTACTTCTTCAAATTTTGATAATCATCTTCCTAAGTCCCCTATATTATCTTTTTGTATTAATCATCCTATTATATTTCCACAGGTAATAAAAAATCAACCTATTCCTAAGGCATTTAATGTATTTACAGATGGTTCCTCAAATGGTACTGCTACAGTAGTCACTAAAAAAGAAAATATGACTTACATAACTGCACACAAATCAGCTCAACTAGTGGAATTGGAAGCTGTGGTAAGAGCTCTGGAAAATTTTAGGGACCAACCCGTAAACATTTTTTCAGATAGCCACTATATTGTACAAGCCGTCCCAAAATTAGAGTTAGCAGGACCTATAGCACCTCATACTCCAGCCTTTAAATTGTTTTATCAAATACAAAAACTTTTGTGGGCAAGAAAAGAACCTCTATTCGTAGGCCATATTAGAGCACATACTAATTTGCCTGGTCCCCTCCATGAAGGTAATCAAAAGGCTGATGAACTTACAAAAACAATATTTATACTTTCAGTGCTACAACAAGCTACTTTATTTCACTCCCAGTTTCATGTCAACAGCACCACCTTGCAACATAGGTTTAAAATCACAAAGGAGCAAGCCAGAACAATTGTAAAAGATTGTAAATCTTGTATGACACATTTGCCCAATCCTCATTTCAGCGTTAACCCTAGAGGATTAATGCCCAATCATTTGTGGCAGATGGATGTTACTCATGAGCCAAGTTTTGGAAAATTGCAATTTATTCATGTGACCATAGATACATGCTCAGGCATGATTTTTGCTTCCTTACATTCTGGAGAAAAAGTTAAAGATGTTACATCTCATTGTTTGCAAGCTTTTGCTGCATTGGGCATCCCCAAAATGCTTAAAACAGATAATGGCCCCGCATATACGTCCTTATCTTTCAAACAGTTTTGCGCAAAATTCAATATATCCCATAAAACAGGCATCCCATACAATCCTCAGGGTCAGGGCATTATTGAAAGAGCAAACTGAACACTGAAAATTATGTTATTAAAACAAAAAAAAAGGAAATTGGAAAAGTCCTAAGGACAGATTGGCAGTTGCCCTGTTTACCTTAAATTTTTTAACTTTAGACTCTAATGGTTATTCTGCTGGAGACAGACATTGGAATCCACACCAACAACATAAACCCTTGGTTTACTGGAAGGATGTTCTTTCAGGTACATGGAAGGGTCCAGATCCAGTATTAATTTGGGGGAGAGGATCTGTTTGTGTTTTTCCAAAACACGAATCGTCTCCAATATGGATACCATCTAGATTAATAAAGCAGGTACCACATCAAAATGATCAAGATGTAGTTGTTGAAGAATCAAGATTAATAAAAAAGGTACAAAATCAAGAAGACCAAGATGAAGATATAGAATGACTCCCTCAAAAGTATCCTTCAAAATGTTTCACAACTCAAGAGTCATTCCTCCCGGCCGGGACAAGGAGATCTCTCTTTAGTGTGCACACAATTGTATTTTTTTTTCTTTTTATACATGTCTTTATGTTGTACATTTGTCTACATTTCATGTTAATGTGACGTCACAAATATATGTTTGTATGTTTGTTCGTCTGTCCAGTGTGACGTCACAAAGAACAAAGCGCTTACGAAAAAGAAAATATATATATATATGGATCCAAATAACTTTAATTCATTCTAGGTTAAGAGTATTCAATTAAGAGTAAATAATTTTATAAATGTAGGTATTTTCAATTTTGATTTATAGGTGTCCCTGGGACTTCTCTTTAGCAAACAATATGACTAGTGCTATATAACCTGATATTTTGGTGTTTTGACTTAAGATTGTTTATTTGTTATTAACTTCATTTGTTTAATAGCTCATTAATTTCAATTATCTCAACAGGTAAAAGATTGCTCTGTATACAGAGACTCAAGGGTTCCAGCTAACAAATTATTTCTCTAAAGTGCCTTTACCTTTCCTTTAATCTATCTTTAATGCAGTAATTACCCTCAGTCTTTCTTTGTTTTGTTCTAAATATGATATTTTTTCCCAACTTATGTTTGTAGAAGCTCAACCAGCGATGTGTGTGAACAAAAATCAACTTTAATTTTCTAATCTAATTATTCTATTTTGTAGTTTGACAACTCGCCTCTTGACTCAGTGCTGCAATAGCACTGCCTTTCTTTAATAATTGATGCTTGAGTTTCTAGGTAGCGGGCCCTGAAGATTTGCCAGTGGCATTGTCTAAACATAAAAAAGACGTCTGCTGCTACAGCTGCAGGGATCGCGGCCGCCGCAAGCATCCCTGCTGCTCAAGCATCAAACAACCTCACCAACAGTGTGGCCTCTGCTCTACATGCATGGGGCCTCCTACATCAACATGTTATAACAAATGGACATTTTGATCTTTCATTGTTTGGGACTTTACGGGACAATGCCTTGAGGGTATTTGTCTAGAGAATTCAGTGTGTTACTTGATGGAACTTAGGGCAGCTGATTTGTTTAAACAATTTGATATGCTATGCAATTTGGCTCATCACCAAAAGGCTTGTCGCCTTAAAGCCGCAACATCTCCTCACAATTGGACGGCTGTTAGTCATCATACATAGTCGATCCTAAAGGGCTCCATTGGATGGCTTGTTAGCCAATGACGGGTAAGATCCCCAGAGGGGGACAACCTAAGACAGGCACAGTCGCACGGGACAGTCTCATGTGGCCGACATATCAACCTAAGACAGGAGTCAAGGGCACAGCCTTGATTATCCGATGACGGGTAAGAATGTTGGTTGCACATAGACGTCCTAGAGCATTACCTCTTTTAAAACAAAAAAAGGGGAAATGCAGGAGCCCTGTTTGGGGATTGGCTTGAATTGCAGTTGACTATGAGCCGTGGAGATTTGGGCATTGTGGCCTCCCGTAGTCTCACGGGACTTGTTGCGGGATCTCGAGTGACTTGGCCGAAATTGCTGATCGGGTCAGCGCCATTTTGGTGGTGTGTTTGGCTTGTGTTAGTCGTTGTTAGAACCAGAGAGAAAAGTTATCAGAATAAAAAGCTGTTTGTCTCCAGTTTGCTTCTGAAGTTTTTCCCGCGGCTCCGGTGCTCCAAGCGCTTCAGGCGGCAACAGGACTGAGTCCATGAAGGTACCATATGGGTTATCAGGAGCCCGGTCAAGGTCCTGCCATTACTCATCCACATGTGCTTGGGGAAGTCATGGTCTCTTCTCCAAGACTTGGTTTTCTTACCTGTAGAAAGGAAGTAATGTGATGTTTGTTCTACTTACCTTACAGGTGTATGTTGGGGTCAACAACTTGTAGGACCAGCAGTGCTTTGTGGACACAGGGTAGTAGTACCCCATTTGACCCACGTGGGGACAATACTACTCCAAGGTGGACACATCTGACTTCCTAGCATGCCAGAGCTGCCATCCTGCTCTCTCCTGGGACCTGTTGATGTTTTGGAACTCCTCCCCAGCTGTATTTCTCCTTCCCTCATTCTTTTATTTCTCCTTTAAGACCTCTTTCCAGATTGCTGTTAAATTTTCCTTATTGATTTTTAAATTATTGTAAAGATAATCAATTTTTCTGATTAAAAAAAAAAAGAAAAGAAAAGAAATCAAGCCGGGAACATGGTGGTACACTCCTGTAATCCCAGTACTTGGGAGGCTGAGGCAGGAGGATTGTAAGTTCAAAGCCAGCCTCAGCAATGGTGAGGCATTTAGCAACTCAGTGAGACCCTGTCTCTAATAAAATACAAAAAAGGGCTGGGGATGTGGCCCAGTGGTTAAGTGCCCCTGAGTTCAATCCCCAGTACCAAAAAAAAAAAATTAAATTAAATTTAAAAAAAATCAAAGAGATCTTTGAGGTAGAAAATGAGAGGGAGAGGTTCACCTTCCTGAAGCGGATGGCAGCAGAGTCTTTGGCCCTGCATTCTAGATTCTGGCTCTTTGTTCTTTCCTGTGATGACATGACATGCATGTGCCCACCCTGTCCCATTCATGAATATCAACTTGCACACACACCCTTTAGGGAGCAATGTCAACTTGACTGGAATGTTTGTAGAGTAGGCGGGAGCTCCCCACACACACTCCTCAGCAAATAGCACACACCATTGGGCAGCATGATCAATTCGCCACCCACATCCCACCTCCAAAGGATTGCTTCCAGGATGGCGGAGGCTCCTAGAGCCTGTGCCTTTGAGAAGGAAGGAGCTCACTAGGGAGGGCTGTCAGCTTTTTATGAAATGTCAATAAATCATAAGTTTCTGCCTGAATCACTTGATAAACCTGAACACTCGGAAATACATCACCTCCTACCCAGCACCATTCCCTTCCCATGGCAGCTGCCAAACATGAAGCACAGGACTCGGGCACCCCTCAAACCCCAGCAAGCCCTTGGCAGTAGGGGTGGGCACGGGGAAGGAAGTGGAGTGAGTGTCCCTGGGTCTTTCACCAGGAAGCGAGGAGGCTGACTTCTGTCCCAGCCACGTCCTAATATACAAAGTGACCTCGGGTAAATCACTTCCTGCCTTTACCTGTGGTGTCGTCCCCGCCCCCCACGCCCCACGCCCCCATCCCACCCCCATCTTTGCTAATCTGTATCTGCTGAATCCACTGAGCTGGCACTTCACTTGTAACGTCCTGGCATCATGCTGTAAGGCAGCGCCCTCCCATCACAGCCATCTTGGCTGTTATGCTCTTAGAATCCCCAGGTGTGCAGAGGTTAAAGAGCACACTAAAGGTCACAGCTGAGGCCTGGGCCTGGGCAGTCTAGCTCCAGCCCCTGCACACTCACTGCCATGCCAGGGGCACCGACTGCGACCTCCAGAGGCTGGACTGGGCATCTCTGGCACAGTAAGAGCCTGTGCCTTCTTTCCACAGGGCCTTGGGAGATGGAAAGGAGATGGGGGTCCTGAAAGTGAAACCTGACCACTGACGAGGAGGGCCAGGGAGTAGGAAGAAGGCAGGGGCCTCTGGTGCTGACTCATGAGGTGAGCTAGTGACAGCTCCAGGGGCACTCAGAGTCCAGTCACGGGTGAGGGCCGGACTAAGACCAGGGAGCTCATGGTCACCTTCTCCTTCCTCACTCTTCCAACTTAGAGGGAGCCTCCTCTCTTTCAAAAACACAAAGCCCCAGATGTCCATCTCTGCCAGCCCTGCCCAGAGAAAAAGGCATGAGTGAGCCTTGTGTCACACTAGTGCAGTGACTTGGGGGTTCAGCTGAGGACTTGGCCTCAGCACCACCTGCCCCTCACTGGGACCCTTTGCAGGGCATAGGACCAACAGTCACCATAGCCAGGGGGACACCAAGAACTAGAGTACTGCTCCAGCTGCCCCTGTGCCCTCAGACATGCCTGAGTGACCAGGAGACCCTAGAAGCCATGGCAGACAGGGAACAAGACTCCAGTCCCTGCCACACCACACACTTCCTACGGGAGCCCATCCAAAGTCCAAGCTTAGGGCTCACGGTTCCAAGTAACAGAAACCCAAATCCAACCAACTCAAAAAATGGGGTGGGAGTGTTGAAAGGGTTCTGGAACTTTTCATCACCCATGCGCTCAGAAGCAACTAAAATGAGGACTGAAATACAATAGGATGCTCCTCACCCTCTCTGCCCTGTCTGAGCATCTGTCTTTCGTGCTGCAGCCTGGCTGCCTCCATATGAGAAAAACAGGGCTGCCGTGGTGCCAGCCATCATCAAAGCAATACTGCTTCCCTTGCCTTAGTTCCAACCCGATGAGACCAAAATAGAGATTTTCATTGGCCAAACTGGGGTCAGTAGCCCCTTCCCAGTTCAATCAACTTCGGCAAGGGGGACGAGTCATAGGACATGTCATGTGAGAAAGGGAAAGCTACTAGGGCTATAACATGTCCATATCATTCCCAGAAAAGGAGACTCACCAGGGACCAGGAAGCCCCTCCAGTTGGGAATCTATCGTCCCTCTCTGAGTCTTCATTTCCTCCACAGTGAAGTAAGATGATATTGATACAGCTGTGAGTTTTTGATGAGACAGTGTATAACATGTCCAGTGGCTGGAAATGTTCCACAAATATTAGCATATTCATTTTTACTTGTTGTTACTATTGTTGTCACTGCTGTCGGTAGAAGGACTTGCTCGGTCAAGTGAGGACCAAGGTGTGCACCAGGAGTCTGTGGGCCAAGCAGAGCCTTGGTCATGGGTGCTGCCTGAGCGTTCTCACAAGGCCACTGAGCACAACCTCACATGGACACAGCCAAGACAGGCAGTGAGGATGGTGGGAGAAGGCAGCCTCCGGGACAGCTCCCTGCCCAGGTCTCGGTGTCATTGCCCATCTGAAGGGAGAATAGTCCAGACCCGCTTCCTCTTCTCCAGTTGTGAGGAACAAGCAAGAAAATGTGAATGGAAGGGAAAACTGTAAAGTCTTATTAGCAGTTTATTGTTGTTATTAATTATCATCTCAGAAAACTGCTGGGATTATGAGTCTAGTGTTTCTTCACTTTTCTCTAACGGCTATTACCATGAGGGAAGCCAAGCAGACTTAATTTGCTAATGCCAACAACTTAATTATGCAAAACCAGATCTGCTAATGAATTTCTCCCACTCTGGCTGCTGGTGCTGATTAGTTTTGCAGGTACCTTTGTTGGAGGGAGAGCGGGGGCAGGGGCCTGGGTGTTTTGCTGTCCCTCCTCTACACCCAGAAGCCACCCACTCGCGCACACACACACTGGACCAGGGCCACCTATGATATGAATCACCAGCTCTGAGAGGCATCAAGATGGCTGAATAGATTATTTGGTAATTCAAGGTGGTTTTACTTTTTCACTGAGAACAGAATCAAATAGCTTGCCTCAGAAGGAAGAAAAAGGCCACTATTGAATTAAACAGAAGCTACAAATGACTTCTTCCCTCTCCTCCTCTCTCTGCTCTATTTCTGATGGCTATTTATAGACTGGAGTCTTGTTGTTGCAAATGAGGGACATTCTCTTCCCCCATCCTCCACTATTCTGCCCCATATCCTTGAGGATGGTGGTCTTTGGAGGATCTCAGGATTAGTCTTTGGGCACTGGTAGCCCAGGCCCCTTCTTGGCCCTCTTGTACCCTCTTATCAGCTCCTTCAGAGGGCAGCTGCCCCCTCCTTCCCCTCCTGTGGGCTTCTCCAGGAGCGGACGGGTCTGCCTGCTCAGGACCAGATGGAGGCTGGGCACAGTTCAGGCCCCATTCATGTCAGAGTACTTCAGTGACAAACTAAGAAACCCCTCTGGCTTAGTGAGGCCAAAGAAGGCAATTTTTTTTTTTTTTTTTTTTGTACCGGGGATTGAACTCAGGGGCACTCAACCACTGGGCCACATCCCCAGCCCTTTTTTGTATTTTATTAGAGACAGGGTCTCACTGAGTTACTAAGTGCCTCACCATTGCTGAGGCTGGCTTTGAACTCGCGATCCTCCTGCCTCAGCCTCCCAAAGTGCTGGGATTACAGGCGTGCGCCACTGCGCCCGGCTCAAAGAAGGCAATTTATCAGAAGAATCCAAACACCTCACAGATGAAAAGGAAGGGGAAATGAACTTTCACAGCCTTGGGGAGGGCAGGATTCAGGAAGGCCTGGGAACCTAGGGACTATATCCATTTAGGGCACACATCTTTTCCAGGTGTTTTAACACCAAATAGTTCAAATCCCACTGTACTATACTCACTGCGTGACCTTGAACAAGTTTCTTAACCTCTCTGGGGCTAATTTATCTGTAATAGGATCATAAATCCTTCCTCCCCATCTCTCACAGTTTGTTGTGAGTATAACCCAGATGCCAGCTGCAGTCCTGCTGTTCTTTGAAATTTAAATGAAATTGGCTGGGACCCCAGACCGCTCGTCAATGGAAATCCAATATCTTCCACCAAGATTTCTGTGAATACTTGGGGATGGTTGCACTCAGGGGCACCTCTTGTCCTGTGGGCATCTCCAGCTCATTGGTATTGTTGCAGAGGGAAAACCTAAACAAACTCTCTAACTTCATTTACTCTTTGTTGAATTTAAAAAATTCACTTGAGAGGCTGAGACAGGAGGATCACCAGTTCAAGGCCAGCCTGGGTGACTTAGCAAGACCCTGTCTGAAAATAAAAAATAAATTTTAAAGGGGAGGAAATGTAGCTCCATGGTACAGCGCTTGCCTAGCCTGTGCAAGGCTCTGGGTTCAATCCCCAGTACTGTACACATACAGAAACAAAATCACTAGTTTTGGAAGTCACACACTGGGCAATACATTATTAGTCCCCCCTTAGCCCTGCTGTAGATAACATCTCCAAATGAAGACAACTAACGGGTTAAAACTTTTCTTCTGTGAGCAGCTGCATTTTACTATCTTATCCAGCAAAAAGTTACTATTCTGTTATCTTTCCCTTTTCTCTGATGAAAGATGCTTTTTGTATCCTAATGGCTAACTACAGAGTTAGCTATTCCTGGGGAAAAGAATTAAAATGACATGAGTCATAAGGCCTTCTAATCAGGAAATTTTCTTTAGATTTAAGATCCCAGGAGTTCCAGTGGCCTGAAGATGACTGCAGTCTGAGCATCAGAAAAGCAGACCACCTGAAACTTGTGACTACTCAAAATCTGTGATGCCCATTGTCAGATATGCCTCCCCACCACTCCCTCCGGAAGCCTTGTACCTACAAGCCCTAAGTGAGGCAGTCTTTGTTGGCAAGAGCCTCCATCTTCTTTGATTTGCTAGCTTTCCAAATGAATCCTGGCCCTTGTCCCAACAATGTGTCCTCAAATCCTTGGCTTTCTCAAGTGGCAAGCAATGAACTTGGGTTCATGGTCACAGCACCTCACATCCCATGGCTGTTTTGTGTCTCTGCAACTCAGCCTCCCTACTTGATTTCCCCAAAGGAACATTTATGTTGTGTTCTGGAAAAAGCAAACAACACTTCCCTACAAAACAGAGGATTTAATATTTTTGTATGGAATGTGCTTGCGCATTGGTGGAGGATCACAAGACAGTGCCCACTACAGAGTAAACACCATATAAGTTACTTGTCATTGTTAAGAAATTAGCCCTCTGCCATCTTGCCCAACACTGCCCACACACCTTCTCTCTCCTCTACAATGCCTCACCTCCACCCAAAATCCCCTTGCATTTCTTATGTTGAGCATTGGATGATCCCTTTGCTTTGCTGTCACCTTCCAGAACATTACCTTCCACCTGCAAATTGGCCTATCAAGGAATTTCCTAAAGTTGGTGCCTTCTTCAAAAGTACCAGCCGTTAAAATAATAATTTTCAGGGCTGGGGTTGTGGCTCAGCAGTAGAGCGTTCACCTAGCACATGCGCAGCCCGGGTTCTATCCTCAGCACCACGTAAACATAAATGCATTGCATTGTGTACAACTAAAGCAAATAAATGAATATTTTTTTTAAAAACCAATAATTTTCCATACTCAATGCATGAAGATCAGTTAAGTATGAAAGTGCTCCAAAAACCACAAAGTACAGCCCACATACAAAAGGTTATTAAGTCTGTTTCTCTTAGTCACTGGACAAAGCTTCTTGGAATGAACCTAAGCTCTCTTTGCTCATCTTGTGAACATTCATCTCTCTGAGTATTGTTTGCCTTATGAAAAGTGTAAGATCTTATGGATTTTTCTGAAACAACCATTTTCAGGCTCCAGAGAAACCTATTATCATTATCTTGAATTAAACATATCCATCCCAACCATCCCTTTCCACTTTTTAAACTTCTTATTGGAAAATAATTTACATACAGAGAGACAAATCATGAATTTTCATATCCGTATAACCAGCAGTCAGCTCAAGACAGAGAACATGACTACCTCTAGAAGCCTCCCTGTGTTTCCTTCCAATCACTACCCCCAAAGTTGACCTCTAAGAGCATACATTAATTGTATAAAGTAACTTGTTCCTGGTCACATGTGTATCAGTGGTAGAGCAGGGATTTGAGCCTGTGCAGTCTGAGCTCTTATCTCCACTGCTTCCTGTGTTTCTGAGAACACAATCTAATATACCATAGAGTGTGTGTGTGCAAAAGGTTCCACAAAAGGAACCCTAAGTTTAGAGGAACAGAATATTTTATAATGGGCAGTAGGCATAGCTGCTCTCTGCTCCAGGAAGAAACAGTATCATTCACTTATAAGGATCTTTGCTATACAAACATCCTAGGAAAGATCATCTGGAGCAGAGGCAGCCAGTGCCTCTGCTCATGAGCTGCATAGAAATGTGAGAATTCTGTGAAGAATTGCATACTAACAGCTGCTCTGGCCCAACCACCTTCCACATCTACTGCCTCATCATCAGCAGAGATGCTGGAGCTGTCCGCAGAGCCCAAGGACTTGAAAGGTTGGCCTGGAAGGGAGACTATCATGCCATCTGGAGGTGCCCCCTGATGAGCTGCAAGCCTAATCCATGGCCCTGGTGAGGTTGTGGGCTCTGAGGACACCAGCTGCTGGGCTCATGCACACCCCCATTCTTTCCTCTGCCCTCTGCCTCCTCACACCGTCTCTGCCTCTCCTATACCTTCTCCTCACTTCATTTTATTCTCTCTTTATTAGTTTTTCTTTTGTTCTGGCTGTTCCTGTATTTCTTCCTCTCTTGATGATTTTATCTATAGGGCTGTGGATAATTAAAAAAAAAAAAAAGAAGAGGAAGAAAGAAAATTCAAACCATGAATGTGATAAAAAAAAGGAATTGCCACTTACCCACAAGCTCTGCACCCAGAGATAACCACAGGGAACATTTTGGACATATTCTCCCAAAGTTTTCTCTACATGTGTCCAAATATACCAACATGCTTACCACCAAATTGAGATTCCATCCAAACAGCACTCAGACTTTCTAAGCTACTCTAGAGGAGAAGGCCTTTCTTCCCTGCCTTCCCCTAGAGAAAGGGAATGACAAGAACCTGGAACTTTTCTGGCTGCCCAGGCTCTTGGTTTTCCAGGACTCCAGATGAACCTGAGTCCCCCTTCCTAGCCCATTCCCAGCAGCAGGGTCAAGTCTAGGGGAAATCTTTTTTTTTTTTTTAATTTATTTTTTAGTTGTAGTTGGACACAATACCTTTATTTTATTTATTTATTTTTACGTGGTGCTGAGGATGGAACCCAGGGCCACGCACATGCTAGGCCACTGAGCCACAACCCCAGCCCTAGGGGTAATCTTAACTATGAGGTTCCTCGGGAATTGTAGTTGGGATGAGAATCACATCTGTTCCCCTCATCCCTGAGCAGACTCCATCGAGTAGGAAATGAAGCTTCTATGCACACAGAGGGGCCTGTGTATTGTGAAGCAGAGGCCAGAGTGAAGTGTTGCGGGGACGTTTATATTTGTGTCTGAGTTCGCGCACACACCCACACAGACTTTCAGCTCCAGTCCCAGCAAACATTGTGGGGAAGGGTATGAACTTGCCTTGACCACGCAACTAGCTTTCCTTTGACTCAAATTGAGATTGATCCCCATTTTGGATGTGCCTGAACCCTCAGTCACACCCCAGGATGAGCTGGGAAGACAGCCTGGCTGGGTGGCCTGGGAAGGACGTATGGGTGGAGGGAGCATTTAGGTGGCTTTTATATTTTCACTGTGATGAACAATGCATTTCCTATGTTCTTAAAGGCTTATTACAGGAAATTCAGACAATAGCCAAGATTGTAGAATTATGTTAGAAGTTTTCCCTCAACCTGTCACCGCTCCTTTCAGAGGTGACCAGTGAAAATTGGTTAGCATCTTCTCAGAATTATTCTTGTACATAGGCAAAAAAAATATGAGCACATATGAAATTTTGTTTTTTAACACATACAGAAACTTCCTTTTCTCGCTCATTTACTCAACAAGACTTCAGGAGCCTTTCTTTTGCCAGCTTAGTGCATAGAGAGCTGCCACGTTAGGAAGATTTCTTGGAGAAGAAAACCAAGTCAGTGTAAGACGACTTGGCAGAATAAGAATCCATTCAGCCTTTCCACAAACATTCTCCATCGCCTACATGTGCTGAACAGGTCTGGAGTTAGAGAGATCCAGGCTCAGAGCCCACCACCACACTGCCCAGCTATGAGAAGGTCATGGAACCTTCCAGAGTACTTACCTCATTGTGCAGATTAAGTGAGAAAGTATGTGGAAAGGTTGGCAGAGGACCCAGCACATAGAGGGTGCTATGATGTCTCAAAAGCTGAACAAGCAAGGGCTTGGGGGTGTGGCTCAGTGATAGTGTTGCTCAGCATATGTGAGGTCCTGGGTTTGATCCCCAGCACTGAAAACCAAGAACCAGCCTCAAAAATAACTTCATGGCCTTCTGTGGTCAGGGTGTATTGGGTGGCTTTTTTTCTCACCCCACTGAAAAACGTGGATTTTTTTTTCCCCACAGTTTGCTCATGTATTTGACAGACAAGATCATTTCTTCCTGTTATGTTTTTCAAATCCATACATGAAACTTTTGTAGAGACTGTTGTGATCCCTCATTACTAAGTCACCTTGGGCAAAACCTTGGTGTCTCCGAACTCTTTGTCTCTAAAATGGAGAAAAGTTAAATTAATCCTGTCTCTGCACCTGTCCAAGGTCACCTAGAGGACAAATTAGAATATTGTCATAAAAATGCTTTGTGTACACCCTACAGCAGTGCAGACATGTGTGGGAATTCGGGGGTATATAGGGCAGAGGCCCCACTAGAAAATATCTTCCTTGGAGGACAAGAATGGACTCAGCAAACACTTGTCAAATAATGAATGATACTTCTTGATTAAAAAATAGGAAAATGCAAATCCTGGGAGGTCTTTAGAAAGTCTACCAAGGGGAGAGGAGCAAGGAGGAAGGCAGATCACATCAGAGTGTGATCTTCTTTCCTACCTCCCTTTCCACCTTCTTTCCTTCCTTCCTTCTTCCTTTCTTTCATTCAACATATTCACTCCCTTGATTTTTTTTTTTTTTTTTTTTTTGGTACAGGGGATTGAACTCAGGGGCACTCGACCACTGAGCCACATCCCCAGCCCAGTTTTTTGTATTTTATTTAGAGACAGGGTCTCACTGAGTTGCTAAGTGCCTAGCCACTGCTGAGGCTCAATTTGAACTCATGATCCTCCTGCCTCAGCCTCCCAAGTGCTGGGATTACAGGCGTGCGCCACCACGCCCAGCTTCCTCGATTTTTTTTTTTTTTAATGGGAGGAAAAAGAGTGACAAAGACACTGACAACAGCTCCTCATTTCACACACACTTCCCAGTTTACAGTGCACAGGATCACACCAATTTTTTCACTTGTCCACTGAAGTAGGAAGTGTACTTCCATGTTAAAGATGTAGAGACTGAATACCCTGTCTCTAATAAAATTCAAAAAAGGGCTGGGGATGTGTGGCCCAGTGGTCGAGTGCCCCTGAGTTCAATCCCCAGTACTTGGGGGGTGGGGGGGGGGGGGGGAGGAGATGTAGAGACCGAGGCTCAAAAAAAAAGTTATGCAATCTCTCCAAAGTCACAGGGTATAGCTGGGAACCAATGTACCATTCCTCCCTGACCACATTCACCTTCTCACTCTCTTTCTGAAGGGTCACCCTTACTTTCCACCCCTCCCACAACTTCCTTTTCCCAGGTTTTACTCTGGACCAACCATGAATCAATACAACAAATGTCTGGAAGGAAAGGGCTCTAAGTGCTTCCCCTTCCTGGGGGCCATGCATTCAATGAGTGTTTTATCAAGTGTGTTGTGTGTTGAGCCTTGGGTGGGACCCTCTGTCTTCCTCCCTTCCTCTCTGTACTTACTTACTGAGCACACTTTGAGTATAGGATCTTGCCGTAGATGTTGGGGAGACACCTGTGACCCAAAAAGGAGCCGTCCTTGTTCTTATGGGGTGTCATAAAGACTCTCAGCTGTCAGAGAGGAGAGGCTGTACCCAAGATTTTCTCTCCTCTTTGACCTGGTTCTTACGGAATCTCCGTCCAGCAACAACAGTCTTGTTTTCGATAATGGAGGAAAATCATTTCACAAACCAGCGCGCCCTCTGGTGGCCATAGTTGGGGACTGTTTGTTTCTGCTTGGGAACCCTTTCTCTGGAACCATGCTCAGGGAAGCTGTTTGCGGCAGACCTTGCGCCAGAGGCCCATAACTCACCTGAGCCCAGCCCCACAGCATCATTCTGCCCTCGCTGTCCCTGACCACCAGGTGCTACACGTCCCAGGGGCCCCCGCCAAGCCACCTTGCCCTGAAACTTTTCACCCCAGCTTCCATCAACCCTTGGCTGTACTTGCTATTTCTCTGCTCACACCAGTGTTGCTAAGGGGTGTGTCTCCTCTCTCCTACTGAACAGAGGGGGAAGAGAACTCAGAGTCTCTTCATGGTGGGTGTCAGGGCATTTCTGAAGAATGCACAAATGAATTTCAGACAAACCAGAAAAAGCCTCACTGGGAGGGCCGAGTATTGGATTGCCAGATGAAATACAGGACAACCCCCCTAAATCTGAATATCAGTTAGACAGCAAGTAACCTTTGTTAGTCTAGGTATGTCCCAAATATTGTATGGTACCTACTCATACTGATTTTTTTTTTATTTATCTGAAATTTGGATTTAATCAACATCCTCTATTTTTATTTGCTAAATCTGATGACATTATCTGTGTGGAGTAAGGGCCATCAGGAGACCCATGTGGCTATGGTGGGGGGCAAGGTAGGGAGAGGCTGGGCCAGTATGTTCCCAGAGAGGTTGGGGCAGGGCAGAGGGGCTGGTATAAATCCAGCTTGTCGCCAGAGAAAAGAGAGCAGTAATGCAAACTTATTTACCTGGAACTTACAACCATATCATATGGGGGAACAGAGCCTTGGGAAACAAGGACAAACTTGCCTGTTTCCCAAGGGTCTGCTCAAATGTCCCTTCCTCAGGCTTTTCCACCCCTCCAAATAGGAGGGGCCCCTCTCCAGTATTTTCAAACTGATGTCTGCAGGGCACATCCAGAATGTGGAGTGTTTTTCTCCAAGTTAATCACCCCAACCCTTCCCTTAAGAGCAGAAGCTGAGTTTCCTTCTCTTAAGACACCTAGAAAGAATCAGCACCTGTGCTGTAAAATTTGGGCCAGTTCTGCAGCCTCTCCCTGCTTCAGTTTCCTCATCAGTAAAACAACCAAACATACTTTATAAGGTAGTTAACCAATGTAAAGTACCTCAAACAAGGCCTGGCACATAATAAGTGCTCAATAAATGTTAGCTCTTAACCTTTACTGTAATTGCTCACACAGTGCTTGCTGAGATAAGTATCTCCCACTGATTTTTCTTCTAGAATGCTATTGCATTCCAGTTTTTTCCTATGCTTGATGGCAGGTAGGATGGCTTGGGGAGATTTTCTTCAACCTGAGCAAAGTGCAGGCTTGAAGGTGATGTGATATCACATTCCCTCAGTGAAACAATCTCTTGGCACAAGTTCCCTGTGACCATGGCTATGCATCTATGTTCCTAGCAATATGAGAGCCCATTTATAATGATTTGTGGTAATTATACTGGACAAGAGTTTGATGGCTATTAGGCCTCTTTATTTGGCTGGAAAATATTTGAAGCATGAAGCTGTATGAGACAATCAGCACCAGCACCATTACAAAAACATCCTTGTATTTGGAACCAATTTAGACTGTCATTTTTAATATCACGGATTATCCATCTTCAGATTCTAAGTCCTTGGTATCTTGTGTTCTACTGCTCCAGTATCTAGAGGACATCGAGTAGCAACAGGCCTGTTGTGGGAGTGGGCCGTCAGGCAGGCATCGGCCCCCAGGGACTGAACTCACAGCAGATGCCAGATCCACCCAACACAGTTTTTCCCCAGCATCATTTCACCTTCCCTTTTAGGAAAAGACTGAAAGTACGGTCTCCATGTCCCTCCTTCCTCCTTCTCCTGAAGAGGGAACAGGATAACTGGGGCTGTCCTCTGGCCAACACACACCACGACTTTATATTGGCTGTTTGGGGCTGGCATGCACCTGAACCCGATGTTCCAGTTGAATATCACCCCTGAATAAAGCAGTCATGAAATTATAGCAAATAGGAATCCTCAAGCTGTGCCTTTGCCATGCCAAAATAGCTGGATTAAAAAGTTTAAAAATTAATTAACAGACCAGATGTTAATTTTCCACAAGGACAAATACAACATTCATCTGCATTTCTTCTACTTTCCATCTAAATATTTCAGAGTAATATAGGCAGGCACTCTGGCTCTGCTTCAGATTACTCTAACCTGCCCAGGTTTCATATGTGTACACTCTTTTTATTAATATTTTTAGTTGTAGATGGACACAATACCTTTATTTATTTATTTATTTGTTTGTTTGTTTGTTTGTTTGTTTGTCTGTCTGTTTTTGTGGTGCAGAGGATCAAATCCAGTGTTTCACACATGCTAGGCAAGTGTTCTACCACTTGCCTACACCTCCAGCCCCTTGTCTGTGAACATTCTTTACAAGCATAAGAAAGTAGACAGATTCTGCCTAGGAAGACCTGAATTAAGGCCATGAAAGCATAAAGTCAACCCATGGCCCATGTCTGTGCCCAGACAGCCCTGCAGTGGGTTCTTGGGCCCCTCCACGTTCTCCAGGGACCCCTGGAAAGATTTCTTTCTCCAAAAGCAAGTTGCCATATGATTCCTTTGACCTTTAATTTAATGATAAAGAACAATGAAGCAAGGGTTCCAGGGCTACCTGGACCTGGCAGGTTCGATTCATTTAACCTCTTCTTTGTTTGGAAACTTAGATTGACTTTAATGATGTGAAATAAAGTGGCTTCCAGGAGCATCTCTTGACACTAATGAAGCCTGGACGCCCTTTCTTTAAATAGACATTGAAATATGTAAGAAAAACCCATGTCACCAGGACGCCCACTTACTGAGTTTTGGCCACTTTAACTGCTCTGGGTAATTAGACTCTGTAAATCTGCAGCCATTTTGCTTGTCTCCATTTGGGAAAGAAAATTCATTGTTTTAATATCCACTGGCAAACTTAGAATTTTATTTGCCCAGAGAAAACTCATGAAACAAGCTGGAGATAAGAACAGGAAAAACAACTGTGATGTTGGCACAGGTGGTTTGAGAACCTCCCTTTCCCTCTCCTTGACCTCAACCCAGGGCACAGGCGGGTGCGTAGGGAGGCAGCACAGGTCGGCCTGACACTGATGGTTTTAGACTATCTGCTCTCTTCTCCTCCCAAGGCCAGGTCAGGATTGGGGCAGCTGCCTACCAGAAGGTCATTTACAGGAGGAGCCTGGGGAGCTCCAGAGATGACTCCAGCCTCCCTCCCTCCGAGTGATGGCACAAACCTAGAGGGCCTGACAGGGCTGGTGACCACATGGCTTGCTGGGATCTGGGGAGCAGCTTTCTACTTTAGTTAACTAAAGCCCACAGTGCTGACTGGTGGCCTAGCCCCACACTGTGGACAATGGATAGCAGGCATCTCAGAGCCCACTGCATTCCTTTCCCATCCACAGCCAGACATTTCCTATGAGCCTAAGACCCAACCGCAAACAGCCTTCTTGACATCTCTAGGTGGAAGAGTCAAGCTCAACACATTCAAACCACACTTAGATGCTTCCTCCCCCTGCCCCCACTTGCTCCCCTTCCCATGCCCCCTGTCTCAAGAGGGACCCTCCAACCTTCCAGTATAAAATCCAGAAGACTCAAAGTCACCTCCCTTGTTCTCAGCCTGGTAGCAGAAGTTCTTGGTGCCTGGCCCACGTAGGAACACTGACACACTGCCAACTTCTAGAATCTACATAAGGAATCCTGGGAAGCTGTCTTTCCTCAGCAAGGAGGTCTGGAGATGTCAGGAAGCTGGAACTCTCCAGGAGAAGCCTTTGAACAATGTTGGAAGCCTCCCTCATTCCTGAGATGTATGTTTCACACGGTGTGACCAAGTTTCCCAGTAAGTAAGCTCCAATTGCCCAACGGCAGGACCCACTTCACGGACATGCTACATGTGCAGCTAACTGCAGGATCCCCATGCTTTGAAGGACCCTGTGCTCGGCTGTGTGCTCTGCACTTTGAAATTCTTAACAACTCATGAGCAAGAGGCCTCCAATTTTCACTTTGTATTGGGCTCTGCGAAGTATATAGCTTGTTCTGCCCAAGCTGACTTGAGAAGGTCCTGGCTACCTGCCTTCTTTCTTTTCTCATTTCCCTTCCCCGCTTCCTGGTCAATATTTTCTGACCTCTCAACTAAACAGCTTGCACCCCAAGCCTTATCCCTTCTGAGAAAAGCCAAACCAAGACCCCTTCACATTCATTTCTAGGGAATCTTCCTGCTTCCCTCCTTACCTTGGTGCTCACTCTTGCCTGGTCACCGCAGTGGCCGCCACATCTGCTATGCTCCCTCCAGTTTTTCCTTCTCAGAAGTCACAGGATTTCTTTTGTCTTTTTTTTTTTTTTTTAATATTTGTTTATTTGCTTTAGTTGTACACACTGCCTTTATTTTTACGTGGTGCTGAGGATCGAACCCAGGCCATGCATGTGCTAGGCGAGCGCTCTACCCGCTGAGCCACAACCCCAGCTCGGATTTCTTTGCCTTTGTAACAAAGTTCCTCATATCATTTCCTTTCTGGCAGTGGTTGACACTGGGTGATGTACAAAATAAAGGCCTATTAACTCATCTTCTATTTGGGGGCATACTTTTTAAATCCCATAACAAATGTTAGATTAAAAACAAAAATTAAATGACTTCCCATTGCTCTTAACGTAATAGCACAAATCACTGTAGCCCATAAGAAACTGCATGATCTGACAGCCTTAGGTTTCTTTCTCTGCATACCAACCTTTCTTTTCTTCAAGCTGTGTTTATTTCTGCCTCAGGGCTTTTTTTTTGGGGGGGGGGGGGGCGCCACAGTTGCAGATGGGCAGAATGCCTTTCTTTTATCTGTTTATTTGTATGTGGTGCTAAGGATCAAACCCAGTGCCTCAGGCATGCTAAAGCCGCTCTGCCACTGATCTACATCCCCACCCCTCTGCCTCAGGCTTTTGCACATGCTGTGCCTTCTGCCAGGAATGCCCTCTTTCCTCATATTTGTCATACCTCTCCAATATTTCTTTGCCTAGTTACTTAACCTCTCTGCTTCTTAATTTTTCTTCATCTGTAAAACAAGAATTATCTTGCCTAGCATGTACAAGGCCCTGAGTTGATTTTCAGCACCAAAACAACAACAACAGCAATGAATTATAATAGTTCCTACCTCCCACTTTTCTTATAAGATTGTTATTAGAATAAAAGTGCCAGGCACGAAGCAAACACTTCATAAACACCAGCTATTGTCAGTATAAGTCAAATGCCATTCCTTCTTGGCTTTAAGTAAAATCATCATTCCAAGAATCTCAGTCATGTTTATCCTGTGGCCTTTAGTTCTATACTCAGAAGATGGAAGAGCACTAGTGCCAGGCCAGCAAGGTGTTGTCTGAGGACAGTGCCAGCAGGCCATCCCCCAATTATGGTCACAATCAAGTGAACCCTAAAGATATCGAGGGCTTATAAGTACAATGCATGATTAGCACATGCAGGACCCAGGGATAGAGCAATCCCTCAGTGAATCAGAAGCCCTAAGGCCTACACTGGCCTGTTCAACCCGTTCCATCAACTGCTGCTGGCCTTTGATTGGGTGTTCACACATTTAATCAGCTTTAACCTGAGGTTATCAGAAATAACCAGGATGCCAAAACTTCCTCTCTGTGAATCAGCCCACTTCATGACCTACCATGTGGTGATCTGATTCAGGTTTAATTGGCTACCTGCATGTCCATAGAAATCCCCAGGGCAGTGGTTTCAGAGGCATCATTTTCTAGAGTTAGGAAGGGGAGAGCATCCCACAATTACCATATGCCAAAAAGTGTCCAGCCCCTGTGCCAAACTTTGAGGCCTTAGCACATGCTGTCTCACTGATCCATCCCAAAGTTACACTTCTTTGAGGTTCTGAAGCTTGGAAGAGTGAAGAAAATTGCTTGAGAGCACCCTGGCAAGATTCAAAACCAGATCTGTTGGGCCCTAACACTGAACCCTTTCTCCAGGTTCCATTCAGTGTTTCCCAAATCCAGGATCCCTGGACTCCATCCCCTCACCTCTGATTCAGAAAATATGGGGTTGGGCCTGAGAAATTTAAAAGTTTCCTGGGAAGCCCCAAAGATGGAAATTTAAGAACCATTTACAGAGCCAGGCAAGATGGTACATGCCTGTAATCCCCGTGGCTTGGAGGCTGAGGCAGGAGGATCTCGAGTTCAAAAAGCCAGCCTCAGCAAAAGCAAGGCACTAAGCAAGTCTGTGAGACCCTGTCTCTAAATAAAATACAAAATAGGGCTGGGGATATGGCTCAGTGGTCAAGTGCCCCTGAGTTCATTCCCAATACCAAAAACAAAAAAAAAAAAAAAAATTTACAGGAAGCAACTCTTTACTCAGCTCCAAACAACATAGCTACATGAGTATTAATTTGTGATTTTGGTTCAGTTTAACCACTGGCTTTAAACCATAAGCTAACCAGTCTGAGTTTATTTTAAATCATACCTGATCTTATTTCAGATCAGATTTTTAGCATCTCAATATAGTTTTTTATTTACTGACTAAACCTCTGTTCCAAGGAAGCATTTATTCCATGACTGTGCACACTGCAGTCCCCACCACCACCATTCTTTTCTCACATTGTAAGCTCTTAGAGGCAAAAATTGGTTAACTATCACTTCACTGCACACAGAAAGACATTTAATCTATTTCTTAGCCCAGCACACGTGGCTTGATAGCAAAAGGCATTTTCCTTGTCGCCTTCTCATATTACAGCAAAAATTTTGGCTCCTGGAGTTCTGTAAGCTACTTTTTGGCAGGAAGATTAGACCAAGAGCTGCATTAAAGATACAGTCCTGTACCCTCTAAGGCATTAATAGACTGGAATCATGTCGGAGCTTCCTAGAGCAGAACCATCTCTGCCGTTGGAGTTGTGAGTCTGAACCAATTCAGGAGAGAAGTTGCTGCTTATGAATAGAAGACTCCCTGAGCCTATAAATGGATTTTTTTTTATGAACTTCTTTCCCTACTTCTGATTTCAGCACTGGAGCGTGCTGGATCATGCTTCTAACAAATGTGTTTCCCAATTCAAAAACTGGGCTCTGATAAGAACCACTTTGACTAAGTCCTGAAGTCTATCTAAATAGTAGCTTATTTCATATGGACCATATTTCTATTAAAACAGTATAACCCTCTTGTATTCCTCTACCACTTGCAGAAAGCCTTAAGGAGTAATAACTAACTTAATGGCTAAAATAAATGTTTAAATCCATTGTTGAGTCCACCGCCGAGCCCAGTTCCCCAAAAATTATAAAAGCATGAAACTCAAGACAAGGAAACCCAATAAGGCCAGTGATTTCAGCAATATGACAAACTGGCCAACACCAGGAGGGTTAGTAACCACCAGAAAAACCTTTTTGCAATCTCAGAGTGTCATCAGCCAAGGAAATAAGAAGACACAAATTAGAAAAGTAAAAGAAGAGAAAGTTGAAAAAAGGAATAACAGTGAAAGCAAAGAAAACCAGGAAACAAAATTAGATGATCCTGTTCAAAATGTCAGTGAGGATGAGGCCCAGTCGGGTAGTCGAGGAAAGATAGCTAATAAACACAAGTGGGTACCACTGCACCTAGATGATGTAAGACCAGAGAGTCTGGAGAGACCTGGATCCGGGAACAGTTCTCAGTGTTAACATGAAGCAAATAAGTCATCCCATAATAACAGGAGAAATGACACACGAAATTGGAAGGGAAACAGAGAAAAAAGAGATGATCAGGACGAAGTGTCCAGTATGAGGAGTGAAGGGGGTAATAACCAAAGTTCCCTAAGAAGCCAAGGAAGAGGACGAGGACATGGAAGAGGTCAAGGCAGAGAAAACCCTCCAGTGAACTTTGATTATTCATATGATCACACGGTGAAAAGATGGACCAGCCATTTCAAACAGAAATTAATACCAGCCACAACCAGGAGAAGCAGCAGGCACCAGGCGGAGGAAGGGCCCAGACGCTTGCCTACCTGACCACTGCTGGCCTATGCTGCCACCAGGACTAGGAACAGCAGGCCCTGGCCAGAGGAAGGGCCTCACCGACCGCCTGTGCGACCCCTACCCTGCCCATGCAGCAACCGGGAGGAGCAGTAGGCACCAGCCAGAAGAAGGGCCCAGCCGCCCACCTGCCCAACCGCTGCCTGACCACGCTGCCACCAGGACTAGGAGCAGCAGGCCCCAGCACAGGAAGGGCCCTGCTGCCTGCCTGCCGGACCCCCACCGCCACACACTAGACTGGAAGGAGACCCAGGAGGAGGAGGAGAGTGGGGAGAGGAAAGCCAGACCAACTGCTCCACCGCACCGAGGCCAGGAGGAGATCTGCAGAGAGAGGCCGGCCCCACGCCCACAACTCAGAGAGGCAACCCATGCCTGCCCAGAGAGACACACTGCACTGGGGTTCCGTGGCTTATAATTATATAATTAGTTGTATTATATAATTATAGGCTTGAGGCTGCCATTGCCACAAAACTGAGATAGCAAGGCTGCTATCTAGGAACAACAAAAAGGTCCTGGTAAGACATCACTAAGGTAGGCTGCACCAGAGGATACTCTACTAGAGGTGCTACCAGTTATCCTGTTGTGAACTAATAGGGAGTCTTACATGGGGATGCCTGTCTCTTGTTTCTCCTACTAACAGCCAAATTCTTATGATTACACTCTCACTAGTCAAATAATCTAATACCTCTATTTTCTCACATCCTACCTCATAAACGTCATAGCCAACCCCTAAGTCCCCCCCTTCTACCATTAGATATTGTAAACCACCATGCAAACATAGAGACTATATGGTAAGATAAGTGATTTCATCATTTCTGCTTACAGTGACAAAACTGTAAATATAAAAATAGAAGCTAACTGATATATGGATACACGTTGGGTACATTGAATGCTGTAATATTGATCTTTCCCTAAAAAATGAGGTTTCGAGTAACCTGTAGGGATGCTATAAGACAATAGGGCAGAAGCTGTAATACCTCAGGCTTACCCTGCAAGAGAGGAAAACACATAGACATCATGAAAAAACAAGGGAGGAAAATGCCCAAAACAAACCAAGATACTACAACAATAGAAGCCATAGAAAGCACAGTAGGTGAAATGTCAGAGAAGGAATTCAGGATATACATAATTAAAATGATTAGGGATTTTTAAAATGACCTAAGTGAACAGATACAGGCAAAAATTGATCTCTCTAAAAAAGAGATAAGAGATCAAATACAAGTTACCATTGATCAAACCAACAAAGAGATAAGAGAACAAATACAGGTAGCAAAAGATTACTTCAAGAAAAAGATAGAGAATCTGAGAAAAAAAACAAACAGAAATCCTTGAAATGAAAGAAACAATAAGCCACTTGTAAAACTCAATAGCTAGATAGCATCACCAATAGATGGGATCACTTGGAAGACAGGACCTCAGACAATGAGGACAAAATATATAATCTTGAAAATAAAGTTGACCTCACAGTGAAGATGGTAAGAAACCATGAACAGAATATCCAAGAATTATGGGATACCATCAAAAAACCAAATATAAGGGCTGGGGTTGTGGCTCAGCGGTAGAGCGCTCGCCTAGCACATGCGCGGCCCAGGTTCAGTCCTCAGGACCATGTAAAAAAAACAAATGCATTGTGTACAACTAAAGCAAATAAATAAATATATTTTTTAAGAAAACAAATATAAATTTATTGGAAGGTGCAGAGATTCAAACCAAAGGAATGCACAATCTATTCAATGAAATAATATCAGAAAATTTCCCAAGCAGGAAGAATGAATTTGAAAATCAAATACAGGAGGCCTATAAGATGCCAAATGTACAAAATTACAACAGATCTACACCAGGCACATTACAATAAAAATGCCTAGCATACAAAATAAGGATAGAATTTTAAAGGCCACAAGAGAGAAAAATCAGATTACCTATAAGGGAAAACCAATTCGGATCTCAGCAGATTTTTCAACCCAGATCCTCAAAGCCAGGAGATCCTGGAACAACATATACGAGGCTCTAAAAGATAGGGGATGCCAACCAAGAATCTTATATACAGAAAAATTAAGCTTTAGATTTGACGATGAAGTGGATCAGGGACCTAGGAATTAAACTAGAGACCTTGCACCTAATAGAAGAAAAAATAGGCCCAAATCTCCATCACATTGGATTAGGCCCCAACTTCCTCAATAAGACCCCGATAGCACAAGAATTAAAACGAAGAATTGCCAGACGCAGTGGCGCACGCCTGTAATCCCAGCACTTTGGGAGGCTGAGACAGGAGGATCGCGAGTTCAAAGCCAGCCTCAGCAGTGGCGAGGCACTTATCAACTCAGTGAGACCCTGTCTCTAATAAAAATACAAAAAAGGGCTGGGGATGTGGCCCAGTGGTCGAGTGCCCCTGATTTCAATCCCCGGTACCACACACACACACAAAAAAAAAACAACGAAGAATTAACAAATGGGATGGATTCAGACTAAAAAGCTTCTTCTCAGCAAAAGAAACAATTAGTGAGGTAAATAGAGAAACTACAGAATGGGAGCAAATCTTTACCACAAGCACATAGAACAGTAACCTCAAGGATATATAAAGCTCTTAAAAACTTTAACACCAAAAAACAAATAACCCAATCAATAAATGGGCCAAGGAATTAAACAGACACTTCTCAGAAGATGATATACAATCAATCAACAAATATACAAAAAAAATGTTTAACATCTCTAGCAATTAGAGAAAAGAAAATCAAAATAAGATTCCATCTTACTCCAGTCAGAATGGCAGCTATCAAAAATACAAACAACAATAAATGCTGGCGAGGATGTGGGGGAAAAGGCACACTCACACATTGCTAGTGGGACTGCAAATTGGTGAAGCCAATCTGGAAAGTAGTATGGAGATTCCTAGGAAAACTTGGAATGGAACTGCCATTTGACCCAGCTATCCCACTCCTTGGTCTATACCCCAAAAACTTAAAAACAGCTTACTACAGGGACACAGCCACATCAGTGTTTATAGTAGCACAATACACAATAGCTAGATTGTGGAACCAACCCTGATGCCCATCAGCAGATGAATGGATAGGGAAACTTTGATATATATACACAATGGAACACTACTCAGCACTAAAAGAGAATAAAATCATGGCATTTGCAGGTAAATGGATGGAGTTGGAGAAAATAATGCTAAATGAAGTTAGCCAATCCTAAAAAACCAAAAGTCGAATGATTTCTTTGTTATGAAGATACTGACTTATAATGGCAAGGGAGGGGGGATGAGAGGAATGAAGGAACTTTAAATAGAACAAAGGGGGGAGGGGAGGGGAGGGAGCAAGGGGATAGGAATAATGGTAGAATGAGTTGGATATCAATACACTAAGTGCATGTATAAAAACTCAAATGGTGTGAAAAAACTTTGTGTAAAACCAGTGACTTGGAAAACTGTGCTCTTTAAATGTAATATGAAAGGAATTGCACTCTGCAAGCATGTGTAACACATTAGAATAAAAATAAATAAATAAAAAGTTGGAACAAAAAGAAATTAACACCAGTATGATGTATTACTGTGATGATGGTATGGTGTACAGGAGTATCCTGTGGAAGAAGCATTGCTTAAAGAGTATATTTATTAAGCATTAAGTTGAACTTGGAACATGATTTCTTTCTTCAGAGAAAGATGGATAAGCAAGCTTTCTTGCCCATTTCCCTGACTGCTGGATTTCACTGCGTTCAGGTTCTCACTACAAACCTTAATCTCATTTTAGAGGCCCTGAAGGACAGCACAGAAATAGAAGTTGTGGATGAGAAAATGAGAAAGAAAGATAGAACCAGAAAAATGGCCAATCCCAGGCCCTCCTCTCAGAAGTGTGCCACAGACAGACTTCTCTCTGCTGATCCATTGTCCAGAGTTCGTGCCAGGCCAAGCACAGTCAGGGTGATGATCTACTGATGGCTGGATGTCATCTGATGGGCATGTGCAGTGGAACAGGTGACTCACTGAAATGCATTGTAAATACTGGAACAAACCGTGCTGCAGAGATGGAAGCCACCAGACTGCCTTCTGTGTGACAGTGTCCACTGCCGACCCCTGGGCAGCATGACAGTGGAGGTGACCACCTCTGCCACAACGGAAGACAGAGCCAGGGACCGCTGCTGGCATTCCTGGAGCTGCCTGCCCTTTGCTGTATGACTGGACTTAGGCCGCGTGGCTACTTTTATTTGTGGGGGAAGCTAATTATTATCATTGTGGAAACACTGCAAGGTTCAGTCTTTTGTTCCCAGGCATATGTATTTGTGTCCAGGTCAATAAAGCAGAGGAAGAGAGGGCTGCATAGCATTTCCCAGCTTGCCAGGCCCTGGCTCTTGATCTGCTCTTTGCCATGTTGAACATTGGTAACTCACATATTAAGATGTTTCACGTGAGTTAGGAATGGCGTCTCATGCCCGTAATCCCAGCAGCTCCGGAGGCTGAGGCAGGAGGATCACGAGTTCAAAGCTAGCCTCAGCAAAAAGAGAGGCATTAAGCAACTCAGTGAGACCCTGTCTCTAAATAAAATACAAAATAGGGCTGGGGATGTGGCTCAGTGGTTGAGTGCCCCTGCATTCAATCCCAACAAATATACAAAAAAAATGTTTAACATGACACAGCCACATCAGTGTTTATAGTAGCACAATACACAATAGCTAGATTGTGGAACCAACCCTGATGCCCATCAGCAGATGAATGGATAGGGAAACTTTGATATTATATACACAATGGAACACTACTCAGCACTAAAAGAGAATAAAATCATGGCATTTGCAGGTAAATGGATGGAGTTGGAGAAAATAATGCTAAATGAAGTTAGCCAATCCTAAAAAAACCAAAAGTCGAATGATTTCTTTGTTATGAAGATACTGACTTATAATGGCAAGGGAGGGGGGATGAGAGGAATGAAGGAACTTTAAATAGAACAAAGGGGGGAGGGGAGGGGAGGGAGCAAGGGGATAGGAATAATGGTAGAATGAGTTGGATATCAATACACTAAGTGCATGTATAAAAACTCAAATGGTGTGAAAAAACTTTGTGTAAAACCAGTGACTTGGAAAACTGTGCTCTTTAAATGTAATATGAAAGGAATTGCACTCTGCAAGCATGTGTAACACATTAGAATAAAAATAAATAAATAAAAAGTTGGAACAAAAAGAAATTAACACCAGTATGATGTATT
Organism: Tamias sibiricus; assembly: GCA_025594165.1. NCBI lineage: Eukaryota > Metazoa > Chordata > Mammalia > Rodentia > Sciuridae > Tamias > Tamias sibiricus. The sequence goes on from CM046672.1 coordinate 38,245,258, forward strand.
ACTGTGATGATGGTATGGTGTACAGGAGTATCCTGTGGAAGAAGCATTGCTTAAAGAGTATATTTATTAAGCATTAAGTTGAACTTGGAACATGATTTCTTTCTTCAGAGAAAGATGGATAAGCAAGCTTTCTTGCCCATTTCCCTGACTGCTGGATTTCACTGCGTTCAGGTTCTCACTACAAACCTTAATCTCATTTTAGAGGCCCTGAAGGACAGCACAGAAATAGAAGTTGTGGATGAGAAAATGAGAAAGAAAGATAGAAACCAGAAAAATGGCCAATCCAGGCCCTCCTCTCAGAAGTGTGCCACAGACAGACTTCTCTCTGCTGATCCATTGTCCAGAGTTCGTGCCAGGCCAAGCACAGTCAGGGTGATGATCTACTGATGGCTGGATGTCATCTGATGGGCATGTGCAGTGGAACAGGTGACTCACTGAAATGCATTGTAAATACTGGAACAAACCGTGCTGCAGAGATGGAAGCCACCAGACTGCCTTCTGTGTGACAGTGTCCACTGCCGACCCCTGGGCAGCATGACAGTGGAGGTGACCACCTCTGCCACAACGGAAGACAGAGCCAGGGACCGCTGCTGGCATTCCTGGAGCTGCCTGCCCTTTGCTGTATGACTGGACTTAGGCCGCGTGGCTACTTTTATTTGTGGGGGAAGCTAATTATTATCATTGTGGAAACACTGCAAGGTTCAGTCTTTTGTTCCCAGGCATATGTATTTGTGTCCAGGTCAATAAAGCAGAGGAAGAGAGGGCTGCATAGCATTTCCCAGCTTGCCAGGCCCTGGCTCTTGATCTGCTCTTTGCCATGTTGAACATTGGTAACTCACATATTAAGATGTTTCACGTGAGTTAGGAATGGCGTCTCATGCCCGTAATCCCAGCAGCTCCGGAGGCTGAGGCAGGAGGATCACGAGTTCAAAGCTAGCCTCAGCAAAAAGAGAGGCATTAAGCAACTCAGTGAGACCCTGTCTCTAAATAAAATACAAAATAGGGCTGGGGATGTGGCTCAGTGGTTGAGTGCCCCTGCATTCAATCCCCGGTACAAAAAAAAAAAAAAAAAACATGTTTCACATGAACTGTAAGATTTATTAATGTGAACATTTAAGGGGTAAGGAACTGAAGAAATAAACAATGGTATTTTTTCCATTATTCTTCAAGATGTAATTTTTATACATCAGTGTAAGTCCTGCCCATCAGAAAAGCATTGATGATGGATAGTTTCACAGAAATTTTTATCTTATATTTCTTTGTCATCCCTGTGCTTCTAATCCCAGCAGGCAACTTGGGCAAATGTTTTCAAAGTTGAAGAAATGTGACATTGTCTGTTTGCTTGTTTTTTAAAGATATAATGGCTGATTGTAAAAGTTAGATCTACTTATTGTATAAACTTGGTCCAAGATGACATTTTTAACCAGCTTATGAACAATCATAGGTAATTGTATAATATAGAAAATACTTTTTCCACAAGATAGTTAATTTAGGTCAGTCAGGTTGGTAACACCTGTCCCTTAAGCAATTATGCATTATTAATAAAATTACAAGAATAAAATCATAAAAAATTCATTGTGAAAAAATAGTAATAATAGCATGGGCCATACTTAAGCATTTAAAAATAGATTGCTGGCTCTCCTAATGAGTCTCTTTCCTGCAGAGTTGGCTAGAAAAGATACTTTAGATGTCCCACAGGATTTTTTTTTTTATCTAGGAAAAGCAGATTAAATGACAGTCTAAATGGTGCCAAAACATTTGGATGAAGTGAAAAACTTTCAGTCAATTAATTCTTATCTATACCACATCAAGAAATCTCTTTGAACCAGGCATGGTAACACAGGACTATAATCCAAGCTACTCAGGAGGCTGAAACAGGAGGATTCCAAGCTTGAGGACAATACAGCAAGACCCAGTCTCAAAATAAAATTAAAAGGGCTGGGGACAAAGCTCAGTGAAAGAGTGCTTACCCAGGAGAGCAAGGCCAAAGGGGTGGGAGTGCATGCTTCTGGGAGTAGTTCAGAGATTGGCGCCATGCTGGAGACCCACAGGCAGAGCCAGCAGGTCGCACAAACAAATTGACTACTCGGACAAATACAAAGATGAGGATTTCAAGTACTGGCCTGTCGTGCTGCCCAAGGACATAGCCAGATTCCTTTCTAAATCCCATCTGATGCTGAATCTGAATGGAGGAATCTTGGCATTCAGCAGAGTCAGGATGGGTTTATCATATGATTCATAAACTAGAACCTCACATCTCACTGTTCTGACAGCCACTACCCAAGAAGCCAAAGAAATGAAGTTGGTGAGCCACTTTTCAGCCTCAGGCTTTACACAGCTGTCCTTACCTGCTAACATCTTTCTAATAACATGATTATGTTACCTTCTTGTTTCCCACTTTGATATTTAAAGGATGTTCAGTGCACTGCTTGAATGTGCTGGTAACTGCTCTGCTTATGGAGAGCCGCCACCACCACTGCCCTGTCAGATGGGTGCTCTGGGGACCCAGCCTCAGCTGGTTGTGACCCAGAAGCCACAGTGTGCTTGTATCCAGCTGAATACACTTGGCAGCTGAAGCATCTGAGAATCAGACCACAGTTGTTACAGGGATTGTGTAAACTTGCTGTTTTGTTCTATCCTGCTGGGTGTTGTATGTATGGTGACTTATCGATTTATGTTTTAATGTATTGGAAACTTTCCATTTTATTTCAGAAATCTGTTCCAAGCTAAAAGTCTTGATTTAATATGAAGTTTTTATAATCTAAAAAAAAAAAAAAAAAAAAAAGGCTCGGGCGCAATGGCGCACACCGGTAGTCCCAGAAGCTCGGGAGGCTGAGATAGGCAGATCATGTTCAAAGCCAGCCTCAGCAACAGCAAGGCGCTAAGCAACTCAGTGAGATCCTGTCTCTAAATAAAATACAAAATAGGGCTGGGGATGTGGCCCAGTGGTCGAGTGCCCCTGAGTTCAATCCCCGGTACCAAAAAAAAATGTGTGAGGTACTGGATATGATCCCCAGCACAGAAGGAGGAGGAGGAGGGGGAGGAGAAAAAAGGAACCACCTGTTTGATCATTTCCTACTGTGTGTGGTTTTTCTTAATATTGATATATTTGCCTGGTTGGCATCAAGGCTATGTGTGTATCAGCTTCGCAATCAACTCGACGCCTGCACATGTCACACTGGTTGGATAATGTTTGGGGTGTAGTAACCTTGTTCCTCTGAACATCCCCTTCCTGAGACCCTGTTCTGGGTGCCCTCTGCTGGTCCTGGGGACCATAGACATGTAGGGTCATTGCCCAATGACTGAGTCACTCTGGCATTTTTGTCTGTACTTAACATATGGACATAGTAAAGGCACACTGAGGAAGGGCACAACCAAGTCTGGGATGGGAGCGGCAAAGAGGTTTAAGAGGGAACTTTGCAGACACATCTTGAAGGAGGAATAAGAGAAATGGCAGGTCATATGGTCTCCAGGGACCAAAATTAGCAGCCAATTGTTGCACAACCACTTTGCACATGCTGCATGGCCCTTATGGAGAGTCCTCTCTCCTTGCAAATGTGATCTCCTCTTGAGGAAAATGTTCCTGGCAGGAGTTTTCCCCAGCACACATCCTTAACTTTCCATTTCTCCATTTCAGCAACAGCCTTTGTTAACCTGGTGAACTGGTCTGTGCAGCCAGTCAGTGGCAGTGGTGACAAGAAGTGCCTCTCTCCCCTGTGTTATGGTGAGCCATCGGTTGTCAGCTCAGCTGTCTTGTCAGCTCCGTCCGTCATCCAGCTCAGTACTCATCATTTTCAATTCCTTTAATCTCTCCTCCTATGTCAACCCACCAACCTTTTAATCCGACAGACACAGACCTGGCAGAGAAGACATGCAGTGGGCCACCAATGTATGGGGGACAGGGACTGTGAGGGATTCCTCAGGGTAAAAGGAGTTTCAATGGCCTGAGTCCTTGCCCAGGAATTTGGGCACTGTGTGTGTGTGCAGTGGCACCACCCCCCCTTAAGAACACTCAATTTGTGAAAATCTAAATTGACAAAACGAGTACCTCGAGGGTCCGTAGAGTATTTTTACTTATCCTACTCAGCATTCAGGGAACTTCTATAATAAGGATTCATCTACTTCATCAAATCTCTTTCTTCCTTCCTGCAGGGTCACTTTTTATGTTGTTTAATTATCTCAAGTTCTCAGGGGCACTCATTCTTTTGATGCTGTGTCTGCTAATCTTCTCTAATGGCATATCCTCTCCTCATTTGAGTTCATCTAGCTCAGGCATGTGTGTGTGTGTGTGTGTGTGTGTGTGTGAGAGAGAGAGAGAGAGAGAGAGAGAGAGAGAGAGAGAGAGAGAGAGAACACATAGGATGCATTCTGTGAGTTCTGGTATGTGGAAATAGCCCCATGCATCAATTCTGACAATATTTCATGTGGCTATGATTAGTTTTTATGTTAACTTATTGTCTCTGAATTGTCCCAAGTATGAAGAACAAATTTGGATTCTGTGACTTTGTATAGTGCAAGATTAGGATTTTGGCTTTTCAAGGAGGCCCTGTTTTCCTAATCAGAGTCCTGACAAAACAAAATTCCATGCTTAGGGAGGTGGACAATGTTTTTTGATTTTCTGGATGTAGGGGTACAGCCATTCTGGATGATGGGTTAATGCAAGCATCAGCTCCCACGCCCTGCCACTTGAGAGGTGGAGGCTATCCATTGTGGCCACTAAACTATTTGGGCTCATACATAGAACCATCATCTCCCTGGGCCACCATGGCAGTAACTTGCATGGGCACCACTCTTGTGTGAGGTCCCCTTGGTGGTTGGCACCTGGGAAGTTCTCAATTCTCTTTCTTTATTTTGAACTGGACCATAGATTTCATTTTTCTCCCTTCCTTTCTTTCTTCCTTCCTTTCTTGTCCCAGGCTGGCCCTGAACCCCTAGGCTTCAGTGACACTTCTGCTTCAGCCTCCCTGGGTGTATTGGTAGTGTATCACCATGCGTGGTTTCAACCTTTTTTTTGGGGTGGGGGGAGAGGTGGGAGTGTAACTGGGGACTGAACTGAGGGGCACTCAACCACTGAGCCACATCCCCAGCCCTATTTTGTATTTTATTTAGAGACAGGGTCTCACTGAGTTGCTTAGTGTCTCTCTTTTTGCTGAAGCTGGCTTTGAACTAGCAATCCTTCTGTCTCTTCCTCCCAAGCTGTTGGGATTACAGGCATGTGCCACCGCTCCCAGCTTCAACTTTTTAAAAAATATTTTAATCAACTGTTTGCAGAATGAGGGGAGTTCACATTAGTTCATTATATCATATTGTGAAACCCAAACTAGGGTTGGTATTTTTTAAGAAAAATAATTAACCCCCCCAAAAAAATAAGAGTAGATATTTGTTATATAGTGTTGCCTGAGAGCTAAAATGAAATGGATTATATGCAAGGCATTTTTGTAAAAAAAAAAAAAATAGTAGAAGAAAATGTTATAAACTATAATAAAAACTTAGTTTTTACCTTAATAAAATTAAAACCCTGAATATTCACTATTGGAAATGGAAGAAGAATCTCTACCTGGGGAAGAGTAGCCAGATCCTGTTATTCTAAATTGGTGTATGATGTTTACAGTTTTTTCTTAATATAAAATTAATAACTACTCATTGTTGAAAATATGACACCACCAGATAACCAAAAAGAAAAAAAAAGAAAGAAAGAAAGTAAAACTCTCAGTTACTGGACATTCAATAAATATAGCCTTAGTTTGTGGCATCTGCATACATGTGCAGGACATTTAATCAATTTATAGAATTTTAAGCCAGGCGCGGTGGCACACGCCTATAATCCCAGCACTTGGGAGGCTGAGGCAGGAGGATCATGAGTTCAATGCCAGCCTCAGCAATGGTGAGGCACTTAGCAACTCAGTGAGACCCTGTCTCTAATAAAATACAAAAAAAGGGCTGGGGATGTGGCCCAGTGGTCAAGTGCCCCTGAGTTCAATCTCTGGTACAAAAAAAAAAAAGAATTTTAACATTAAGGTGTCTCCTGAATCCTCAAAGAAAGATGAACTTTGCTGGGGGAGGGGGGTGAAGTAGAATGGACTCTAGCATCAAGCTGGTCTGCCAGTTAACAATAGGCAAGTTAACCTCTCTGCACTTCAATTTCCCCATTTGTAAACTGTAATAAAAGTGGTGCCAGCCGGGCGCGGTGGCGCACGCCTGTAATCCCAGCACTTTGGGAGGCTGAGGCAGGAGGATCGCGAGTTCAAAGCCAGCCTCAGCAATGGCGATGCACTTAGTAACTCAGTGAGACCCTGCTTCTAATAAAATACAAAAAAGGGCTGGGGATGTGGCCCAGTGGTCAAGTGCCCCTGAGTTCAATCCCCGGTACCCAAAAAAAAAAAAAAAAAAGTGGTGCCTACTTGAAGTTAATAAGTTAATAAATGCAAAGTTTCAGGCACATAATAAGTGCTATACAAAGATTTGCTATTCCTTATAGAAATCATTGTAAGGCTATAGTCTGACTTTTGGAAGTTTGATAATACACAAGAGTCACATCTGAGAACTCACTTATCTAATAGAATGTATTAAGCAGGATGCTGCTTCCCTTGATCATGTATTTTAGTCAGCTTTTTCACTGCTGTAACCAAAAGATCTGAAAAGAACATACAGAAGGAAAAGTTTATTTTTGCTCATGGTTTCAGAGATTAATTCCATGGTCAGTCAATACCACAGTTCTGGGCCTGAGGTCAGGCATAACATCATTTTAGAAGTACTTGGCAGAGGAAAGCAGCTCAGGATATAGCAACCAGGAAGCAGAGAGAGAGCTCCATTTGCCAGGTTCAAAATATAAATCCTGAAGGCATACCTCCAGTGACCAATTTCCCCAAGCCACACCCTATCTGCCTACAGTTATCATCCAGTTAATCCATATTAGTGAATTAATCCAGTGATTAGGTTAAGTTTCTCAAAACCTGATAATTTTACCTCTGAACATTCTTGCATTGTATCACACATAAATTTTGGGGGCCACCTCATATCCAAACCATAACATGATGTCAGATAACAGGAAGGTTATTATATCTACTGTAGAGGGACATATTCAAAAGCATGGTTAACATGAGTATAAACTCATGTTCAGCTTAGTATAGACACAGATGCAAAGATACAGTATAATTAGACATTCATGTGCATATATGGGTTAGTAGTCAGGAATATTTTCCCTAGTTTTGTTCACTAAGAGGACCGCAGTAGCCATGAGTATATCCAATGCCCACTTCATGCTTTCTTTTCTTTTATTTCTTTATTTATTTATTTATTTTGGCACTTATGAATGCACCCAGGGGTGCTTTACCATTGAGCTACCTTCTCATTCCTTTTTATTTTTTTGAGACAGTATCTCCCTAAGTTGGTGAGCTTGGCCTCAAACTTGTAATCCTCCTTCCTCAACCTCCCAAGTCACTAGAATTACAGGTCTGTGCCACCATGCTTGCCTCTAGATAATATTTTCTAAACCCTGTTCTCCAACAAAAGGAAATAGGAATCCTTGAAGAAATGGCTAATTGTGGTTAGAGTTGAGAAAACAAGATAAGGCTGAAGATCTTGTAATGCCAGAAAGTAAGAAGTGCTAAAAAAAGGGGGGGGGGGGAAGGTTGGGGAGGGGATGGAGCTTTGCAAAGGGACACAGGAGCCAACCTGAAAGAATGCCAGTGGACAAAATTGGAAAAATCTGAGCAACAAAATAAGTGATAGCATTGAGATATCTGAGTGCTTAGATTTAGTTAACTATCTTATTTCCTTCATAAAGTTATTTTGTAACTCTACTGGAGATTACCATATTATACTCTTCTCCCATGGTTGAAGGTCATTAGTCTTAATGTTTGTTATAATCCCATCATCTCCTAGATGATTTATTATTTTATTTTTAAAAAGTAGAAGCCGGGCGCGGTGGCGCACGCCTGTAATCCCAGCACTTTGGGAGGCTGAGGCAGGAGGATCGCGAGTTCAAAGCTAGCCTCAGCAATGCCGAGGCACTTAGCAACTCAGTGAGACCCTGTCTCTAATAAAATACAAAAAAGGGCTGGGGATGTGGCCCAGTGGTCGAGTGCCCCTGAGTTCAATCCCCGGTACCACAAAAAAAAAAAAAAAAAAAAAAAAAAAAAAAAGAAAAGTGGGAATCAGAATCCCTTATTTATTAGTTCTTGAAGAACAATACAGATGATTATGAAGCAACTACAACTTTAAGGTATGATAGAAGCACTAATAATAAATCAATATGTCACTGCTCATTTGCCAAGATTTGGAATGGAAATTATAAAGGGAAAAATGTAAAAATCCCATTAGTATCCTTGAAGGCATTGCCTCTGCATTGAGTGGCTGGAATGTATTCAGGTTTTTCAAAGACTTCTTTAGCAGCTTTTGTCATATCCTTTTCTCAAAGCAAATTCTCTCACTGCAAATTTTTGCTATAGCCAAATTCTCTGAAGAAAGGTGTCAGTAGTGCTACCAATTGGAAGGAGTTTTGATTTCTCACTCTCCTTCCTGGATTAAAAATAATTTCTCTGCTGTCGGTATCTGTTGGATATATGCTGGCAAAAGTTGCCTGTAGAGTTCTGTGGTTTCATTTGTATATCAAAAGGAGTAGGGCTGGTGTGGTGGCTCAGCGGTGGAGCACTCCCCTGGCACGTGCGCGGCCCGGGTTCAATCCTCAGCACCACGTAAACATAAAATGCATTGCATTGTGTACAACTAAAGCAAATAAATAAATATTTTAGAAAAAGGAGTATAAGTCAGAAAGTCTGAGTTAATTAGGCATGGTGGCACAAGCCTGTAATTTCAGCAATTTGGGAGGCTGAGACAGGAGGATGGCAAGTTTGAGGGCAGCCTGGGCAATTTAGTGAGATCCTTGGCAATTTAGCAAGACCCTGTCTCAAAATGAAAAAACATAAAAAGGACTGGGGATGTAGCTCAGTGGTAAAGTGCCCCTGTTACCAAAAAAAAAAAAAAAAAAAAAAAAAAAAAAAAAAAAAAAAAAATCACCAAAAACTAGAAGTTGCAACCTGGCAACCCACAGGTCAAATCTGACATATAAGTTTTTTTGGGTAAGTCACATAGAATTAAAAAAATTAAACAAGTTAAAATGAAAATATGAATATCCATATTCTCTTGAAACAGCAGTTCTGGCAATACAGGGCCCACATTTTCATACAATTAGTTAGGCCTGAAAGGGAGCTTCCTTATTGGACTAACACATGAGTTCTCCTCAACACAGCAATGCTCTTCACTCCAAATTGTGTAACACTTACTTTGCCCTCTCCGTGCCTCTGCAGCTCATTGAATTTTCAAGTAGTGATGTAGAATATCAAATACTTTCTTGATCTAAATGATTTTCTTCAATGTGTCATACAAAGGAGAGAAAATAAAGATATAAAGCAAAAGAAATCCTGTACAAACTTTGTATAAAACTAGCTTCAAATCATGAATTTGGGGGCTGGGGTTATGGCTCAGTGGTGGAGCACTCACCCAGCACATTCGAGGCCCGGGTTTGATTCTCAGCACCACGTAAAAATAAAGGCATTGTGTACAACTAAAACAAATATATATATATATATATATATATATATATATATATATATATATATATATATACATATTTAAATCATGAATTTTCCAGGTGTGGTGGCAACATGCCTTAATTCCAGCAACTTGGGAGGATGAGGCAGGAGAACTGCAAATTTGAGGCCAGCAACTTAGTGAGACCCTCTCTCAAAATAAAACATAAAAAGGACTGGAGATGGAATTCAGTGGTAAAGAACCCCTGGGTTCAAGCCCCAATTAAAAAAAAAGTCATGATTTTATGCATTTTTAGAATAAAGTAATAAAGAGATCAACAACACTTTATTAGAAGTGGACCACTTTTAGAATAATACTCTCAAAGCTATCAGCTAAAATTTTGGGTTCTTAGTACAACACTACTTGTGGCAAGAAACAAAAGTCACCTCCTAACCAGTGCCCACCTTCCTGTTGCTATGGGATTTTATGGAGTCTTGGTGACTTTAAATTACATGGTGAATGATTTTCTAAACTTGAAGTGTGCAGTGGTTAATTTTACATGTCAACCTGACTGGATTTAAGAATGCCCAGGAACCTGTTAAAGCATTATTTTGGGTGTGTCTGTGCAGAGTAGACTAACATGTGCACTGAGTGGGCTAGGTGGGGAAGATCCACCTTCAATGGGGGCAGGCACCAGCCAATCTGGGGGTCAGGGAACTAACAAAGAAGGTGAATTAGTCTCTTCTCCAAGAGCTGGGATAGATTCTTTTTTTGATGAACAGAGAACAGAATCCACTATGTTCTAGTTCAGCTGGCCAAATGCCCAGCCCCTCCTAACCCTGTGAAGTGGGATGGTAAGAAGACTTAAATAAAATAGAACCCACTGGGAAATTAAATGTGGACCAGATAGAGCATTTCTAATGGATTTTCCTTTACATGATGAGGCAGAAAGGGACTGGTTCACTGGTTAAAACTGGGTACCAGCCAGTAGTTCTCAGAGCAGAAACTACTATAGTTTGGATCTGGAATGTTCTCCAAAAGCCCACGTGTTCAAAGTTTGTTGGAAGGTGGTAGAAATGTTTTTTAAAAATATTTATTTATTTACTTTAGTTGTACACAATGCAATGCATTTATGTTTACGTGGTGCTGAGGATCGAACCCGGGCCGCGCACGTGCGAGGCAAGCGCTCTGCCGCTGAGCCACAACCCCAGCCCCGGTAGAAATTTTTAATAGGAGGGGCCTACTGGGATGTCATTAGGTGTGTAAAGAAGACTAGGACCTCAGTCGCTTTTGTTATCTCTTTCTTTTCCCTTACAGGTCACCAGGAAGTGAACAGACTTCTTCCACAATGTGTTTCCACTCTGATATGCTATGCTGTCACAGCCCCAGAGAAACAGGGCGACTCAGTCATGGGCTGAAAATGCCAACATAAATGAAAACAGACCTTTTTTTTATAAATTGATTATCTTGGGTATTTGTAACAGTAATGGAAAGCTGACTAAACATAAACCTAAAAGAAATTCTCAGAGATTAATAACACTGTCACAGAATAACGCCCCTTTATCCCTTCACCCTTCACTACCCCTTCCCTCCATCTATCCCAGACTGACACAAAAGACGCCTTGATTGCAGGCTGGTAGATCAGATGAGTGGAAAAAAATAGAGATGGAGAGAAAATGATGAGTATGGATAAAGGGGACCAAGGCTGTCCTGAGGACAGTATGGAAGAAAACACATTGAGATTCAAGGATCTGAGACCACAGTGGGCTTGTGATCCCCCAGATCATGGGGAAGTTGTAAAACCCCAGAAAGTAAATGCCTACAGAAGAGTCTAGGCGGATGTAGTCAAAGAGAGTGACAGTTACTTCCCAATCCTGAGCACAGGGACAGAAGCAGAAGAATAATCCTGACCCATTCACAACAGTGTGGACCAACCCACCACACCTGAAGGGACCAGGCAGATAAGGGGAAAGGATAGCTCCATAGATACCCAGTAGGCAGCATAGAAGTCAAACCCCAAGTTCCTGGTATTATCAAGGCCCTTAGAGCTAGACAAAACTGCAAAAAGAGAGGAACACCTGCTTCCTCCAACCTGGTCAACTGGGGGGACTGAGGTAGAAGTAGAGTTACAGAATAGACAAGGTTCTAGTTCCTGCCCACCTCACTCATATAGCCATTACAAAACGCAGTTTGATCTGGTTTGGGCCAAGGACAACAGCACTGTGAATCTGAAATCATAAAATATTCCTGACCACACACAACCACAGTCAGTGTGTCTGACATGAATAATGCATGGTTGAACACTACTTATTGGGAATCTGTGATTTATTTCATAATCTAAATTTAAAACCCTTTAATATGTCTCCCAGGGGCTCATTTAATTTGGAAAATGAAAAAGGAAAACTAAAGAATGAATAAGGCTACAGATAAAACAGAAATTATTGAATTGTTTTTTCTAATGTGAACTCTGCTTTGGCCAAAGAAGGTAAATAAATAAACAAACCTGCTTCTGGTACCATTTTTATTAAAATTTGGTGAAAATGAAAGGTTTACATTGAAGGCCCTTATTTGTGCATTAAATAGGAATCTATGCACTTATATGTGCATAAAAAATGTTTGAGATGATGCCTAAGAGACTAATAGTAACAGAAATTCCTACCTGGGGAAGAGAACTAGGGATGTGGAGAAGAAGAGAATTTTTTAAATTCATGCATGTATTACTTTAATTTTTAAGAGCTACAGCAGGAATTAGAAAGAAAAAAAAAAATGCCAAAGCCATTTGTAAGTCAAAGCTCTCAGAGAAGTAGAGGAAGCAAATGAGCAAAAAGAGGACAGAGTGGGACACCAACACAGGGGGCATACAGCCCCCACAGTTCTGGTGCCAGGTTCCTGATGGTGTGTCTTAGTCCACTCAAGCTGTGATAACAAAACTCCAGAAACTGAGCTGCTTATCAGCAACAGAAATTTTCTTCTCACAGTTCTGGAGGCTGGGGCGTCTGAAATCAAGACACCAGAAGATTTGGAGTTAGATGAGAGCCTGTTTCTGATTTATGGATGGCATCTTCTGGCAGTGTCCTCACGTGGTGGAAAAAGTAAATGAGCTCCCTGTTTTATAAGAACACTGATCACCTCCCAAAAGGCTCCATCTTCTTTTCTTTTTTAATATTTATTTATTTGTTTTTAGTTGTACACAATGCCTTTATTTTTACATGGTGCTGAGGATCGAACCCAGGCCCCACGTGTGCTAGGCGAGCACTCTGCCGCAGAGCCACAACCCCAGCCCAGGCTCCACCTTCTAATACCATCAATTTCGGTGTTAGAATTTCAACATAAGAATTTTGGCAGGATGCACATGTTTAGACCACAGCCTGGTCATTCCTAGTGTGCTATCCCAGGGATCAAATCCTGGAAATTCTTATATTAAAAACCTATTTAAGCACTCTGTTCCTGGCCAATCAAAAAGCTACACGTGCTAACAGCTCGCACCCCAGCCTGTAGCATTATTGGGAAGTGGTGAAACCTGAAGGAAGTTAGGTCATCAATGGTGTGCCCTTGAAGAGGTTATTGACCTCTTCCTCTTTTTCTCTCTCTCTCTCTGCTTCCTGGCTACCACGAGATGATAGCTTTTTTCTATCACAGGCTCCACACCATGATATTCTGCCTTGCTACGGGCCCCAAAACAACAGAGTCAAGTGACCATGGACTGAAACCTCAGAACTGTGAGTCGAAATAAATCTTTCCTCTTTTTAAGTTGATGATGTCAGGTATTTTGTCATAGCAACAAAAAGCTGATTAATACAAGCTCTAACTGCAATCGCCGATCTTTTGTGAAAGAAGGCTGATTTGAAAACAAAATGTCTAGACCAGGCACTTCCATCCAGTTCATCTACTTTTCCCGTTAGCAATGAAAAGAGTTTGATTCACACTTTTTAAAAAAAATATTTATTTATTTGCTTTAGTTGTACACAATGCATTTGTTTTTACATGGTGCTGAGGATCGAACCCGGTCTGCACACGTGCTAGGCAAGCACTCTACCACTAAGCCACAACCCCAGCCCTGATTCACACTATTTAAAATCTGTGTTTTGGGCTTGGGGTGGGGCTGGGGCTCAGTGGTAGAGTGCTTGCCTCAGATGTGTGAGGCACTGGGTTCAATCCTCAGCACCACATAAAAAATAAATAAATAGGCCGGGCGCCGTGGCGCACGCCTGTAATCCTAGCACTTTGGGAGGCTGAGGCAGGAGGATTGCGAGTTCAAAGCCAGCCTCAGCAATGGCGAGGCACTTAGCAACTCAGTGAAACCCTGTCTCTAAATAAAATACAAAAAAGGGCTGGGGATGTGGCCCAGTGGTCGAGTGCCCCTGAGTTCAATCCCCAGTACCAAAAATAAATAAATAAATAAATAAAGATATTGTGTCCATCTACAACTAAAAATATATATATTTTCAAAATCTGTGTTTTTACCTTTTATGGCTGGGCAACAGAGATGTCTCTTATCTGCCTTCTCTTGGCCACAGGTCTAAAAGACAAAGGGACTGAATTCTGTATCATATGGCAAAGTTATGGTTTGGATGTGAAGGGTCCCCCCAAAGCTCGTGTGTTAATGCAGGACTATTCATAAGTGTAATGATTAGACTGTGAGAGCTGTGACCTAATCTGTCCATCCTAGTTTGAACAGACTACTGGGTGATAATTGTAGGCAGATGGGCTGTGGCTGGAGGAGGTGTGTCACTGGAGGCATGCCCTGGAAGGATTCCTCTTCCCTGTAGCCCCTTCCCCTCTTTCTTTCTCTGCTTCCTGGCTGCCATGAGTGGGAAAGTACCCTTCCACCATGCCCTTCTGCCTCAGCATCCTGTCTCAGCTTGGACCCAGAGCAATGGAGTCATCCAACCACAAACTGAACCTGTGAAACCATGAACCAAAGTAAACTTTTCCTCCTCTAAGTTGTTTTTGTCAGGTTTTTTGATCACAGCAATGAAACGCTAACACAGCGAATATACTCTGTTTTGCAGATGTTCATAGTTATTAATATTATGGCACATTTTATTTATTAATATATTTGAGAGGTTGGCAGACATTTGCTGTAAAAGATCAAATATTAAATATTTTAGGCAGTATAATCCTTTGGTCTCCATCATAACTACTTAACTCTGATGTTGTAGTTTATGATGATATGCAAATGAATAGTCACAGCTATATTCCAATAAAACTATATTTACAAAAACAGACAGTGGACTGGATTTGGCCTACAGATTGTAGTTTACTAACCTCTGGTATATTTTATTATAAACATAATATAAATCCCCCCAAATGACAGCAAGAATCAGATTAATAAGAAACTAATGTATTGTCAATGGCTAAATGTAGGCTTTGGAAGATTAAATTACATTTTCTCAAAACCCCATCACAGTCACTTTTGGATGGTCATTGTAATCCTTAAATATATACCAAGATTTTCTGAACTATAAAAATGTATTTACAAGCCGGGCGCGGTGGCGCACGCCTGTAATCCCAGCACTTTGGGAGGCTGAGACAGGAGAATCGCGAGTTCAAAGCCAGCCTCAGCAATGGCAAGGCACTTAGCAACTCAGTGAGACCCTGTCTCTAAATAAAATACAAAAAAGGGCTGGGGATGTGGCCCAGTGGTCGAGTGCCCCTGAGTTCAATCTACGGTACCACAAAAAAAAAAAAAAAATGTATTTACACAGATGATGTTCGATGTATGTACTTTGTTTTTCCACATCAGCCTTAATGGGTGGATTGTTTGCATCAGGTGTTTATATCTGGTTGGTTCTAGTACATTTTGCTCTTTCCTTTTCTTGCCATTCTTCTTCAGTGTTCTCACTCAGCCACTGTGTTGCTCCATGGGCTATTCCATGTCTCCTCTACATTTCTTCCAGAGTTTTCTGAAAACTCACTTACAAATGCTCTTATAAACTATATTAATCACATAGTCAATGTTTATTAAGCATCAAAAATTGTTCCAAGGAATTAACCTTCATTGATATTCTCTTAGAAGATCTACATGGTTTCCCCATTTCATAAACAAGGGGACCAAGAAATGGAGAGCCTGGGTCAGTCGCAAGGCTAGTAAATGGTGCTGGGCTTCGAACTCTGGGGCCTGGTGAGCTCCACAGCCCTTGTCTTCACCGCTGTGCTATGCTGCCTGGGCTTGCCTGGCTATACTGCAGCAGGTGGAGTTCCAAGATGCCCTCAAGATTCCCCCCATTTTTGTATACACGTGTGAATGGGCTTATGAATACAGTGAGATATCACACCCATGATTATGTTTCTTTACATAGCAAGAGGGCTTCTGCAGATACAGGTGCTCCTTAACTTACAATGAATGGAATTACATCCCAATAAGCCCATGGCAAATTGAAAACATTGCTTGGAAAATATTGTAAGGAGAAAATGAAGTTAATCTACCTAACCTACCAAACATTGTAGCTCAACCTAGTCTGCTTCACACATGGCAGGACACTTTAACAATAGCTTGCAGTTGGCAAAATCATAGAAACAAAAACATCTTTTATAACAAAGTGGTTTTTTGTTTTGGCTTTTTGTTTGTTTGTTTGTTTGTTTTGGGTACTGTGTATTGAACCCGGGGATGCTTAATCACTGAGCCACATCCCCAGCGCCCCCGCCCCCACTTTTTTAAAAAATAGGTTCTCACTAAGTTGCTTAGGGCCTTGCTAAGTTGCTAAGGCTGGCCTCAAACTTGTAATCCTCCTGCTTCAGCCTCCCAAGTTGCTAGGATTACAGGCATGCACCACCATGCCTGGCTTCTTAAGTGTTGAACATCTCATGTAGCTTATTGAACACTGTACTGAAAGTGAAAAACAAAATGGTCATGTGGCACAGAAGACACATGGGTGTTTTTTAGACACATGGTATTTGAAACATAAAATGCAATATCCAGTGGGCAGGGATTGTAGCTCAGTGGTAGAGTGCTTGCCTAGCATGTGTGAGGCACTGGGTTCGATTCTCAGTACCACACATAAATAAATAAAGGTCCATTGACAACTAAAAAAGTATTTAAAAAAAAAGATGCAATATCCAAAACATGCTTACAATGTAGTACACTGTACAACAACAATGTTACCCTTCTAATTGTGTGATTGCCTGCGAGCTGATGCTTCTGTCATTGCCCAGCTTACTGCATGTTGCTATCCCATCAAAATGCAAAAAAGTACAGGTTTCACTTAATGTATATTGCTTTTACACCATTGCAAAGTCAAAAACTTGTAAGTTGGAGAACTGTAAAGGGGGCCAACCATATAATCAGCTGACTTTGAGTTAATCTGGGGCTGGGATTGTGGCTCAGCAGTAGAGCGCGCTCCCCCACCCACCCCCCCCCCCAGTCTAGCACGTGCACGGCCCGGGTTCGATCCTCAGCACCACATAAGAATAAACGCATTGTGTACAATGAAAGCAAATAAATAAATTTTTTTTTAAAGTGCAATTATCTGGGCTGGGGCTGTAGCTCAGTGGCAGAGCGCTTATGGGTTCGATCCTCAGTACCACATAAAAATAAACAATTTTTTTTTTTTTTTTTTTGGTACCGGGGATTGAACTCAGGGGCACTCGACCACTGGGCCACATCCCCAGCCCTTTTTTGTATTTTATTAGAGACATGGTCTCACTGAGTTGCTAAGTGCCTCGCCACGGCTGAGGCTGGCTTTGAACTCGCGATCCTCCTGCCTCAGCCTCCCAAGTGCTGGGATTACAGGTGTGCGCCACCGCGCCCGGCCAAAATAAACAAATTTTAAGAAGATATTTTGTCTATCTACAACTACAAAAAAAAATTTTTTTTTAAGTGACATTATCTAGGGCCGGGCATAATCCCAGCACTTGGGAGGCTGAGGCAGGAGAATCTTGAGTTCAAAGCCAGCCTCAGCAATGGCAAGGCACTTAGCAACTCAGTGAGACCCTGTCTCTAATAAAATACAAAAAAGAGCTGGGGATGTGGCCCAGTAGTCGAGTGCCCCTGAGTTCAATCCCTAGTACCAAAAATAAAGTGAAATTATCCTAGATGGACATGATCTAATTAAGTGACCAATTGAAAGGACTGGACCCTTTCTGAGGTCAGAGATTTAAAGTGTGAGAGAAGACCATATTGCAAGTACTTCAGCGTGACCTCTGGGTGCTGAAAATGGTCCCCAGCATGACCATGGGACCTAAATTCTACAGTTACAAGGATGAGTTCTGGCAACAACCTGAGGGATCTTCAGAGGGGATCCTCCCTTGGTTGAGCCTCCTGATGAAGACAGCTGGCTGACACCTTGATTTTAGCTTTGTGAGACCCTGAGCAAAAAAACCCAGATTCACTGTGCCCTGCCTTGTGAGCTACAGAATAAGCTGTTAAATTTGTGGTAATTTGTTGTGCAGTCTTAAAAAAACAACATATCTATTGAGTTCACAAAATGATAAAGCATATAAATTTTAGGTTTAAATTAAGAAATGCATACTTTTTAAAACAGAAAATCGGGCAGGGGTTGTGGCTCAGGGGCAGAGCGCTCACCTCGCACTTGTGTGGCCCGGGTTTGATCCTCAGCACCACGTAAACATAAATACATTGCATTGTGTATAACTAAAGTAAATAAATAAATATTAAAAAAAAAAAAACAAAATCTCTAGGGAATGAGCATCGATAGTTATATGCTAGTCAAAGGTGTTAAATGGTAGTAACTATGGGGAAATGGAGGAAGCAGGAAAGAAAGGGGGACATTATGGAGCTGCAGAGATGCAGAGTTATTACTTCCAGCATTAATGGTTGCAAAATAACATAGATAGCTTCTAACTAGATGATTGAAATCATCCTGGATGGGCCTGGCCTAATCAGGTGAATCCATAAAAGTTACTAAACAGACCCAGTTGAACTTGGAGAAATTCACAAACACTTTCCTCCTACAGTGTCACTGCCTTTTATTTCAGGGTTTATCTCCCATTGTGAGTAAAAAAAAAAAAAAAAAAAAAAAATCCCTCTGACTTCATTGCCCCAGCACACAACTGGATCCTTCTTGTGCCTGTCATCACTTGATGACTTAGAACACCTCTCTGCCTTTATTCCTTTACTGTTTTCACCCATCAAACACATAATAGATATTTATCAAATGATTATAAGAAATTGGAACTGAACCATAAACTTCTTCCTTTTTTTTTTTTTTTTTTTGTGTGTGTGTGTGTGTGGTACCGGAGATTGAACTCATGGGCACTCGACCACTGGGCCACATCCCCAGCCCCCTTTTTTTTTTTTGTATTTCATTTAGAGACAGGGTCTCACTGAGTTGCTAAGTGCCTCGCCATTGCTGAGGCTGGCTTTGAACTCGCGATTCTCCTGTCTCAGCCTCCCAAAGTGCTGGGATTACAGGCGTGCGCCACCGCGCCCGGCCCATAAACTTCTTTTTAAAAAATTAGGGAAATTCCCGTGTGGAAAGTCAAATGACTTCCTCCAGTGTTAGGTAGCTGCCTTATCACTTTATGATTTTAGACATTCTGCTAAAATTTCTCCAAATAAAATATCTCACAGTGAGCACAAATTAAAGGAAACCTCATGTCTTGACAACTTCTCTACTTTGGCCAATTAAATCAATAGTCACAGGCATGGTGGGATCTCAGATTCACTCTATCAGCATCCCTGCAATTTACAGTAGTAAGCAAGACGCCAATGGCAAAAGCCACAATGGAAAAGAGAAAAAGACTTGACCACATAAAACTTCTGAATGTGAAAAAATCAAAAGAGACTGGGGATATAGCTCAGTGGTAGAGTACTTGCCTAGTATTTGCAAAGCCCTGGGTTTGATTCCCAGTACCACACACACACACACACAGACACACCACCATTACCACCACCACCACCACCACCACCACCACCACCACCACCACCGCCACAACCATCATCATAATAGAAACAAAATTAAAAGGCCATCAATAAATGGAGAAAGGAACTGAACATATCTGAACACATGTTGGGGTGAATACTTTAATTATGTATAAAAGTTCTTTAGGATCTGTAAAAAAAAAAAAAAAAAAAAAAAAAAAAAAGATAAATAACCAGATAGGGAAAAACACATGGATAAGCAATAAAAAAAAAAAAAAAAGCTAATGGAGCCAGGCATGTTGGTGCACACCTATAATCCTGGTGACATTGGAAGCTGAGACAAAAGGATTTTAAGGATCTGCCTGGGCAACTTAGTGAGACCCTGTCTCAAAATAAAAATTAAAAAGGACTGTGATGTAAATCAGTGGCAGAATGCTTGCCTAGCATGTACAAGGCTCTGGGTTCAATTTCCAGCAATGAAAAGAACCCATTTACATTAAAACAATGAAATACCATTTTTCACTTACCAAATTAATCAAGATTTGAAAAACATACATACTACCAAGTGTCCCTGGGGTTCTGGGAAATGGCATATTTCTATACTGCTAGTGGTGGCATAAGTCATCCCACTTATAAAGAACAATTTGGTGAAACTTATTTTTTTTAATCAGAACATATTTTAACTCTTGGAGTCATTATTAGACATTAATCCTAAAAAGTAATAATTTATATTATAATAGTACTAACTATACTAGAAAAATAAACACAAAAGCAATAAAGGATTTGTTACATAAATTATGGATTACCCCTACAAGGAAACATAACCCAACTGTAAAAAACAAAACAAGTGGGCTGGGGTTGTGGCTCAGTGGTTGAGCGCTCACCTAATATGTGTGGGCCCTGGGTGTGATCCTCAGCACCACATAAATATAAATAAGTAAAGGTACTATGTACACCTACAACTAAAAGATATTAAAAAAAAAAACAAGGAAACACATCCTGTGTTCAGATTTGAGTAGAGCTCCAAAGTATATTCAATTCAAAAAAGGGAAATATAGAACAAGATATATGGTATTTATCTTTCATGAAAAAAAGGAAAAATCAGAATACAATTATTCTTATTTTCTTACATATGCATAAAGAAACTCAGAAGGAATACAATGTATTAGAAGTGGAGAGGAGTGGAGAATCAGGATGAGTGTGGTGTTCATAGCGTATCTTTTCATATATTTTAAATTCTGAAATATATAAATGTATTGCCTATTCAAAATAATAGTAGTATATCTATTCATACAGAGAAATAAGCCAGGTGTGGTGGCACATGTCTGTAATCCCAGCACTTGGGAGGCTGAGGCATGGTTAGCTCAGTGGTAGAATGTCCCTAGGTCCAATCCCCACTACCAAAAAGAAAAAACAAAACAATACTTAATGACGAATGTAACAATGTATGAGGTAGGACCTTTGGGGGTGATTAAGTCACAAGGGAAGACTCTCCTGGATGCCCTCCTACAGCCTTTAAAATAGGGGTTGAGGGGAAAGTTCACTCTCTTCTGCTTTTCTGCCACGTGAGGATAGTTTCAGCCCCATTTCTTTGCCTTTCCATCACTTCCACCATACAAGGATGCAGCAAGAAGACCTCACCAGACCCCAAATGCTGGCACCTCAGCATTGGACTTCCCAGCCTCCAGAATTGCAAGAAATAAATTTCTGTTCTTTGTAAATCACCCAGACAATGGTGTTTGTTTCAGCAGTGCAAACAGCCTAAGATACTGACTTTCCTTCTCCTTGCAGAAAGCTCCACCATCAGCCCAAAAGACTCTATGAGGAAGCAGGATGAGGGTGACAAGGGGATCCAGCCAAGATATGGGGGGAACCTGTCAGTGCCAGCAACTTCCTGGAGCTTATGTTCCTCTTTCAGAGGTAGACAGTTCTATAGAAGTACAGGTATGCCCAGAAAGCAATGCAACACAATTGTATTTTAACATACAGCAATTTATATCAATGATTATCTTCCCCTTGAAAGTAACCACAATAAATGCAATCATTAATTCCAAAAATGTGCTCCTGGTACCAAAAAAAAAAAAAAAAAAAAATTCAGAAGTGCCACTTTTAGATTGCCTTGAGGACCTGTCACTTTATTCATTTATTTGAATACCTCTACTGGTAGTAAATCTTCACCATTAAAAGAGAAAGCTGATCTAGTTATTCACTTATTTATTGTACTGGGGATTGAACTCAGGTGCTTTCCCACTGAGCCACATCCCCAGCCCATTTTATTTTTTATCTAGAGACAGGGTCCCACTAAGTTGCTAAGGGCCTAAATTACTAAGTTACTGAGACTGGCTTTGAACTCATGATCCTCCTGCCTCAGCTTCCTGAGCCCTGAGCCACTGGGATTGCAGGAGTGTGCCACTGAACCCAGGCTGATATTTTGGGGGGAGAAGGGGGTACTGGGGACTGAACTCAGGGGCACTCGGCCACTGAGCCACAACCCCAACCAACCCTATTTTGTATTTTATTTAAAGACAGGGTCTCACTGAGTTGCATAGCACCTCGCCATTGATGAGGCTGGTTTTGTCTCAGCCTCCCAAACCACTGGGATTACAGGTGTGCGCCACAGCACCTGGGGATGGTTTGAAGTACATAATGGTGTGCTAATTATCTATCACTGCATAACAAACCACCCCCAAAACAAAAACAACATATTTAGGGCAAGATTCTGTGAGTAGGCAATTTGGGCTGGGCTAAACCATGTGGTTCTTCTGGATTTGTTAGGACTCACTCATAAATCTGCAGTCAGCTGTTAATTTGTTGGTGACTGGGCTAACAGCAGGCCTCACTGACATACATGCCTGGCAACTGACTCAGTCTTTGATTGAGATGATGGGGTGGCAGGCCCTGTGTCTCTTGTGATTTAATAGGCTAGCCTGGCTTTGTTTACACAGCAGCTCAGTAGGTTCCAAATGAGAAAGCAGAAGCACACCAAGGCTGCTTAAGACTCCCACTTGGAACTGGAAGATCACTCTGCCATATTCTATTGGCCAAAGCAACACACAAGTCCAGCCCAGATTCAAGGGGTGAAAAAAAAAATAGGCCCAAAATTTTGATAGGAGGAACTGCAAAGTCACATTGCAAAAGGGCATAAATATGGGAACAGGTGGAAAATTGTGGTTATTGTTATACACTAAAACAAGTGTAATTGAGTTGAATTATACTTAATGAGGGTTTTTTGTTTGATGGCTTGTTTTTGAGGCACTGGGGACAGTAGCCAGGGGTGCTCTACCACTGAGCTACATCCCCAGCCCTTTTTTATTTTTTATTTTGAGAAGGGGGGGGTACCTAAGTTGTCCAAGCTGGCTTTAAACTTATGATCTTTCAAACACTTAACTTTGGGGGACATTCCAGATCCAAACTGTAACACAAGAGACACATGGTTTAAAACAACAGAAGGCAGCCAGGCATAGTGGCACACACCTTTAACCCCAGCAGCTTGGGAGCCTGTTAAAGAAGGATCACAAGTTTGAGGCCAGCCTCAGCAATTTAGCAAGGCCCTAAGAAACTTCGTGAGACCCAGTCTCAAAATAAAAAATAAAAAGGGCTGGGGATGTAGCTCAGCGGTAAATTGCCCCTGATTTAATCAGGGTTTAACTGGTTTCGTCCCCAGTACCCCCCCCCCCAACACAAAAAAAAATTGGTGGAAAGATTGAATGAGATTACAATGACTAGATTTTGAAAAGAGGACTCATAGATGGGTCTTACAAAATTCCTAGACATTGCTCATTCACTTTTCCATGCACCTGAGATAAATTGTTTGCTACATAGGACCCTTTTCTCCAAGATGGCGCCGAAAGCTAAGAAGGAAGCTCCTGCCCCTCCCAAAACTGAAGCCAAAGCAAAAGCTTTGAAAGCCAAGAAGGCAGTGCTGAAGGGTGTCCGCAGTCATAAGAAGAAGATCCGCATGTCACGTACCTTCTGGCGACCCAATACGTTGTGGCTCCAGAGGCAGCCCAAATATCCTCCAAAGAGCGCCCCCAGGAGAAACAAGCTTGCCCACTATGCCATCATCAAATTCGCTCTGACCACTGAGTCAGCCATGAAGAAGATTGAAGACAACAACACACTTGTGTTCATTGTGGATGTCAAGGCCAACAACACCAAATCAAACAAGCTGTAAAGAAGCTCTATGACATTGATGTGGCCAAGGTTAACACCCTGATCAGGCCTGATGGAGAGAAAAAGGCATATATGTTCAACTGGCTCCTGATTATGATGCTTTGGACGTTGCCAACAAAATTGGAATCATCTGAACAGTCCAGCTGTCTAATTCTAAATATACTTTTTTTTTCAACATATAAAAAAATAAATAAAAAATTTAAAAAAATAAATTGTTTGCTATATAAAGGCAAATCAAATGGCTGTACGTTAGGAAGGAAGCTAAGCTTGGCAAGCATAGATTTTACCCTCATACATAGTTTTCACCACCCAGAACACAGTGCTAATGCCTCATGAGCTTTGTTCCTAAACCAGATTTGAATCCCCTGCATGCTGAGTGATTTGGGGCACAGTTCTTATTTAGCTTTTCATGATAAAGGTGGTTGAGATTCTCTACAGCACAGCTGATGTTGTAAAGAATAATAATATAGGGCTGGGGATGTAGCTCAGTTGGTAGAGTGCTTGCCT
Organism: Tamias sibiricus; assembly: GCA_025594165.1. Classification (NCBI taxonomy): domain Eukaryota; kingdom Metazoa; phylum Chordata; class Mammalia; order Rodentia; family Sciuridae; genus Tamias; species Tamias sibiricus. Next base: position 38,269,292 of record CM046672.1, read on the forward strand.
CACATGCACAAGGCCCTGGGTTCAATCCCCAGCACCACAAAAAAAAAAAAAAAGAAAGAAAGATTAATAATATACAGAGTGACCCATTTTTTGGTATGGATTTCATATCCTGCAATTTTCTTGAATTCTTTTTTTAAATGTTTTTATTAGTGCATTATAGTTATACATAATATTGGGGTTCATTTTGACATAATCATACATGCATAGAATGTAATTTGTTCCACTTCAGTTCCCAGTGTTTCCTCTTTCCCTCCCTTTCTCCACACCCCTGTTGTCCTTCCTCTACCCTACTGGTCTTCATTCCATTTATTTATAGTTTATTTATTTATTTATTTATTTATTTTTTTTTTTTTTTTTTTGTGGTACCGGGGATTGAACTCAGGGGCACTCGACCACTGGGCCACATCCCCAGCCCTTTTGTGTATTTTTATTTGGAGACAGGGTCTCACTGAGTTGCTAAGTGCCTCGCCATTGCTGAGGCTGGCTTTGAACTCGTGATCCTCCTGCCTCAGCCTCCCAAAGTGCTGGGATTACAGGCGTGCGCCACCGCGCCCGGCAGTTTTTTTTTTTTTAATGGTTCTTTAAAGTTATACTTAAAGATAGAATTCACTATGGTATATTCATACGTGTGCATAGCATAATTTGGTTAATTTCGTTCATTTCCTCATCCCTCTTCCCTCTCCATCTAGCCTCTTCTCTAATCCACTAATCTCCCTTCTGTTTCCATGGGACCCCCACCTCCTTTTTTTCTTATTTTTCTCTCACTTCTGCATATGAGAGAAAACATTCGACCCTTGACTTTTGAGTCTGGTTTACTTTACTCAGCATGATGTGCTTCAGTTCCATCCATTTACCAGCAAATGCCATATTTTCATTTTTCTTTATGGATGAGTAAAACTCCATTGTGCGGTCCACTAAAGAAATCAATAGTTCTGAATTTCGGTAAACAGAACATTTTATTGCACTGTTAACCTTAGGTTAGCTTTTACTGTTTTTGTGGATGTAGAGTGGCTGACACTCACTTGTTCTCTGATCCCATTTCTCAGTGGGTTGGATCACCCTCGTGTTTTGAGTATGCTGTGAGACTTGATATGCCTTCCTGCAAAGACAGAGCTTGCCTGGCTCTGGAAGTCTTTCTGCACTTGGTGATTATTCTCACATGATACACTCCAGATGGCATATGTATGTATGTATGTATGGGTGGGTATATATATCTGTGTGTGTGTGTGTGTGTGTGTGGTACTGGCAAGCACTTTCACACTGAACTACATCCCCAGTCCTTTTTATTTGAGACAGAATATTGATAATTTGCCCAGGCTGGCCTCAAACTTGCAATCCTCCTGCCTCAGTCTCCAGAGTAGTTGGGATTATAGGCAGATGGTTATACTTTAAGATGGTTATACTTTAACACTAGTCAACTTTCAAGATTTTTTTTAAACTATTGATACTGTTATTTCACAACTAACTTTAGAAGCTCCGCTATCTACAAATGAATTAATCTGAAAAAAATGTGCCATAGATGTTTTTCTTCGGGGGAATTACATCTAATGCCTGGTGGCTATTAAGACAGATCTAATTTATTTAAATATAGAGTTTTGTATTTTTTCTGAAACAGTTAAAGCCCACCCTTTAGCTTGCCTAAGTGAGGATTCTGTCAGATACCAGGGAGACAAAAATACATGAGAGTGTTCATCTGCCTTATGTCAATTCTTTACAGTCCTTCTCAATGTTACTTACAGTAAAATCATTTTAAGAGTAACCCGGAAACAGTCAATATTTCCAAGGAAATAAAATACACCAAAGTAACAGGGAAGAAAAGAAAAAGAGTAGATGGGCACTAAATGACATAAGTGGATGGAAATAAAAAAGCAAAATTCAGGATAAAACCAAAGAGAAATTGCTTGTGATGGGAGCAAATGGAAAGATGCTAGCGTTATGGTATACAAGTGGAAGAGCTAGGGCAATGGCGCTGGGTGTGGTAAGCGCCATTTGTATAATTCACAAACTTCCTAAAATGGGTAGAACATGAAAATTCTATTAAGAGAATCAAACTTATTACAGAACAAATCACAATTTAAATGCAATTTATTTTTTATTTTTTTAATGCACAATTTAAAATTGATAGAGGGTATATTGATAATGTAATTCAATAGGAATCAAGGGAAATTATTATCAAATTATAACATGTGGGGCTGGGGTTGTGGCTTAGCGGTAGAGCGCTCACCTAGCACATGTGCATCCTGGTTCAATCCTCAGCACCATGTAAAAATAAATGCACTGTGTACAACTAAAGCAAATAAAAAATATAACATGTACAAAGCTCAAGCCAGCTGCAGTAACGTACTTTGTTATGGTTCAGATATGAGGTGTCCCCCAAAAGCTCATGTGTGAGACAATGCAAGAGGTTTAGATGTGAAATGATTGGGTTTATGAGGGCCTTGACACAATCAGTGAATTAATTCCTTGATAGGGATTAAATGAGTGGTTACTGAAAGCAGGTTGGGTGTGGCTGGAGGAGATGGGTCATTGGGGATATGACTTTGGAGTTTATATTTTGTCCTTGTGAGGAGAGCACTCTACATTTTTGGGGGGATGGGGGGGCAGGGGTCCCAGGGATTGAACTCAGGGGCACTCAACCACTAAGACACATCCCCAGCCCTATTTTGTATTTTATTTAGAGAAAGGGTCTCACTGAGTTGCTTAGCACCTTTCTTTTTGCTGAGGCTGATTTTGAACTCACAATCCGCCTGTCTCAGCCTCCCGAGCCACTAGAATGACAGGCATGAGCCACTGCACCCTGCCAAGCACTCTACTTCTTGGTGCAATGCCTTGAGCCACTTGCCTCCACCACATTCTTCCACCATGATGTTCTGCCTTACCTCAAACCCAAGAATGGAGTCAGCCTTCCATGGAATGGGACCTCTGAAATTGTGATTCCCCTAGAAAACTTGCCCTCCAATTGTTCTTTCTTTTTTTAAAAAAAAAATATTTATTTATTTACTTTAGTTGTACACAATGCAATGCATTTATGTTTACGTGGTGCTGAGGATCGAACCCGGGCCACGCACGCGCGAGGTGAGTGCTCTGCCGCTGAGCCACAATCCCAACCCTCCAATTGTTCTTGTCAGGTCTTTTGTTGGTCATAGTAGTGAAAAAGCTGACTAAAATACACCTGTAAATCCTAGCATCTCCAGAGGCTCAGGCAAGAGGATCTCAAGTTTGAGGCCAGCCTTAACAATTTAGTGAGACTCTGTCTCAAAAAAATAAAACAAAAAGGGCTGGGGATGTAGCTCAGTGGTAGAGCAACCCTGGGTTTGATTCCCAATATATTGGGGGTCGTGGGCAGAAAGCAGATGTTTCTGACCAGAACCCTAGTGTCACTTGCAATGCCTATGTTTCTTATTTTGTTTTGCTTACACAGCTCTAGGAATTGGATCCAGGGGCACTCTGCCAGTCAGCTCCATCCCCAGCCCTTTTTATTTTATTTTTTGAGATAGGGTCTTATTAACTTGCTGAGGTTGGCATTATACTTATGATCCTCCTGCCTCAGCCTTCTGAGTTGCTGGGATTACAGGTTATGTACTACTGCACCCAGCAATGTATATATTTTTTAACATAAAAACACTGTTTTACAAACAAAAAGATTTAAAAATAAACTGATAAAGAAAATGCTTGGGAACATAATACATTCAGAAAATTTCATTTGTTCAGCAAACATGTATTCAGTGTTCTGTGCCAGTTACTTTGCTGGGAAATAAAGAAATTAGACAAAAACCGCAAATCCTATCCATAAGGAGCCTAAAGTTTACTGGGCTACACATTCAAGTTCTATATAATCCAGTGCAGGAGTGTTAAGCATTCACAACTAGGAAAACTGGGAAATTGCTTGAGGCATACTACTGTGCATCACCTTTTTTTTTTTTTTTTTTTTTTTTTTTTTTATTCAGTAAATCTTGTATTTTTGCCTTACACGTGTGAATAGTGTTTCAATACAACAAGCTGCATGTTTGCAGATGCAGCTCACTATCAACTGGATATGCATTTGCCCACACTTGGTCTTCACCCTTCACTCCTCTCTTTCTTTCACATCTCACATCAGCTCTATAAGCCATTACTTTCTGTGCTGCCTTCATAATGGTTCCAGAATCCAGATAAAGCTAAACATCTGGTACCACTTCAATTATGGACATCTCTTACCTGGATTCTTGCAATTAACTCCTAATTTCTCCACTTACTGCTCTTCAATCTATTCTCAGTGCAGTGGTCAGAAAATCCTTTGAAAATGTTCATTCCATCCAATTTCTTCCCATCTCACCCTGGGAAGTCCATACAATGGATGTAAAATACCATGTGACCTGTCTCACCTTACCTTGCCATTCCAACCTCAATCCCACTTTGCCCACGAGAAGCACACTCCTGCCTCAGGGTCTATACTCTTGCTATTGCTTCAGTGTGAACTGGAAAGCTCTTCCCCCTCCAGGGCCTTACTCAAATGCCACCGTAACAGTGGTCCACTTTATGCTTTGAATATAGCCCTTGCTGCTCTGCCACTGCAATTTATTTATTTATTTATTTATTTATTTATTTATTTATTTTTGGTACCAGGGATTGAACTCAGGGGCACTCGACCACTGAGACACATCCCAGGCCCATTTTGTATTTTATTTAAAGACAGGATCTCGCTGAGTTGCTTAGCACCTCTCTTTTTGTTGAGGCTGGCTTTGAACTCCCAATCTCCTGTCTCAGCCTCCTGAGCTGCTAGGATTACAGGCATGTGCCACTGTGCCCTACACTGCAACTTATTTTTAAAATGGACATGTTTCTTTCTCTTCCTTTCTCCCTGTTCCTCCCTAATCTCTCCCACTCCCTAATCTCAGGGGGAACAGGATTACCCTTCTTGCCCATTTTAAGCAGATTTGTCTGTCCTTGAGTACATACCCCCTTCCCCCCACCAATAGGAACAAAGTAATCCAGACTTTGGGGATGGTACCAGAAGATACCAGAAATGACTCTCCCAAATTAACAAGTGAATTACAACTCCAACAGAGAATACATGGAAGGTAGTCTTTGAAGTATCTCTTTAAAAAGCTCCCTGTTCTTGAGCTGGAGATATAGCTCAGTTGGTAGAATACTTTCCTTCCATGCACAAGGCTCTGAGTTCAATCCCCAGCACCTCAAAAAAAAAAAAAAAGAAAGAAAAGAAAAAAACCTCCCTGTTCCTGCTGATGGGGAGAATCCCAGCCTTTGGGACAGTAGTCCCCTGTGTTTCTCCTTTGCTAGCAAAGCAATAAAACTTCTTTCCTTTTTCTCAAAACCATGTCCTCACTTCTTTCCTTTTTCTCAAAACCATGTCCTCAGTACTAGGTTGGCAGTGGGGACAAGGACTAAGCTTTCAGTAACATCACCACCACAGAAGTCTTCTCTGGCCACCATATCTAAAATTTCGACACTATATCCCTCTCCCAACATTTCTTATTCTCCTTTCCTTTCCTGCTATTTTTTTTCTCCTTAGCATTGATCACTATCCCCCTTATTACATATCTTACTTATTATTTATGAGAAAGTTCCATGAGGCCACACAGATGTTGTTCATTCAAGTGCCTAGAAAAATATATCTATACATGTTTCACTTAATTAAATTTGTGGAGCTAGCCCAGGTGGTACATCCCTGTAATGCAACCTAATGGGGAGGCTGATGCAGGATCACAAATTCAAGGCCAGTTTGAGCAATCTAGTGAGGCTCTGTCTCAAAAAATTTTAAAAGGGGAGGGCCCTCTGGGGATGTATCTCAGTGGTAGAGTACCACTGGATTCAATCCCAAGTACCTCAAAAATAAACAATTACTTATGGGAAAGAACAAATGGATTAACACAAATATTTGATACAAAGAATTCATTTATTCAACCCACAGACATTTCTTGACTCTAAATACAAAGCTTTCTTTGGGGGCAGGGAAGGGGGTTTACTGGAGATTAAACCACTTTACCACTGAGCTACATCCCCAGCCCTTTCTGTTTTGTTTTTTTGTTTGTTTGTTTGTTTTTTGAGATCAGGTCTCACTAAGTTGCTTGGGGTCTTGCTAAATTGCTGAGGCTGGACTTGAACTTGCAATCCTCCTGTCTCAGCCTCCAGAGCCACTGAGATTACAGGCCTGCGCTACCACACCCAGCTACAAAGCATTTTTTAAAGGAGAGGAAATAAAATGAGAAATAGTTCCTGCTCTCATGAAACTTAAGAGAAAAATGAGAATAAATCCTTACATAATTTTCACACTCAGAAAACTTACAGCACAACAGGACATAACCATGATTCTTGGTCTGTTGAACAAATCTACAGATGACATTTCTTTTATCCTAAAAGATCATCCTGGAATCTAACAATCATAGCAGTATCTTCATCTCCAAAGACCAAAGGAATCCTTCATATCAGTAAGCCACACTCACTTCTCAATGTCCACCCAATTCTGGTATCCAATTGCTGGAAAACACAGGCAGTGTTGAAAGCAGTCTTCACAGTGCATGGGACTCTGAAGGCAAAGGTCGTGCCCATTCTACAGTGCCAGACAAAGAGGGAGTATTAAACACATATTAGTTGTTGTAACTCATGACCCCCCTCAGAAAAGGAGAACAGTCACAGCATGTAGCCTTTCCCAGAGCAGCTAGCAGTGGAGTGGTCAAAACAAATATTTAGAATTTCATTGATCCTGCTGAGAAGAAAGATAAAAGAACTCTTAAGAAATTCTTGTACAAGTTAAGGCAGGGTACTTTCTTTAAGGTGAACTTCAAATGATGGCCCTCCAGATAAGAAGGACTATTCTTTCCTGACTCTAGTCAATCCATTAATTCAGCAGGAGACTATTTAAATGCTCTATCTTTGGGAGCCAGGTGAGTGGCTCTAGTCCAGAAAACTAAGGAAAGAAGGCAAACTAAGGGGAAAACTAAGGCGGAAGGATTGCCAAGTTCAAGGCAACTTAGGGAGACTCTGTCTCAAATAAAAAAGGATTAGGGGAGCTGGGGATATAGTTCAGTTGGTAGAGTGCTTGCCCACATATACAAGGCCCTGGGTTCAAAAGAAAAAAAAGGACTGGGAATGTAACTCAGTGGTAAAGCAGCCCCTGTTCCATCCTCTTTACCAAAGTTAATTAATTAATCTTTGGTTTGCTGAAACAAAATTTCAAAGTGGGACCTGTTTTTATTTTTTCTTTCTTTCTTTCTTTCTTTCTTTCTTTCTTTCTTTCTTTTTCTTTCTTTCTTTCTTTCCTTCCTTCCTTCCTTCCTTCCTTCCTTATTTATTGGTACCAGGGATTGAACTCAGGGGCACTTGACCACTGGGTCACATCCCCAGCCCTTTTTTGTATTTTATTTAGAGACAGGGTCTTACTGAGTTGCTAAGTGCCTTGCCATTGCTGAGGCTGGCTTTGAACTCGCAATCCTCCTGCCTCAGCCTCCCAAAGTGCTGGGATTACAGGCATGCACCACCGCGCCCAGCTGGGATCTGTTTTTACTTTTCTTTTCTTTCTTTTTTTTTTTTTGGTACCGGGGATTGAACTCAGCGGCACTCAACCACTGGGTCACATCCCCAGCCCTTTTTTGTATTTTATTAGAGACAGGGTCTCACTGAGTTGCTAAGTGCCTCACCATTGCTGAGGCTGGCTTTGAACTCAAGATCCTCCTGCCTCAGCCTCCCAAAGTGCTGGGATTACAGGCGTTCGCCACCATGCCCGGCTTGGGATCTATTTTTAAAGGAGAGAAAGACTTAAAACCGAAATTATTCTGAATGCATTTCATCTCCTAAAGAGATCCCTCTAAACAGTATTTTACAGTGCTTTATTTTAGAGAAAAAGAGGGCTTCCACTGCCAAGGCTAACCATCTTCTTGTGGTTCTTCTGTGGATTTACCCCAGTTGGACCTGAGTAACTTGTTTCTTTAGTACGGAAAAATGCCAGCCAAGTTCACAGCTAAGCCAAATCTAAAGTAATGTGTCACTTACTTTGACCTAGAAACTGTAATTCAAAGCTACTGTTCTTACAATTTCAAGGTATCTTTCCCTGAATCATGGAAGAAAGCTAATGAATTTGAGCTGAAATGGCAAATGTTGATGCTGATGGCCACTGGCTTGCTCTAGTTCCCTAGGAACTCTTTTAATTACAGGATATTTTTTTTTTCTAAAAAAAAATTTTGAAAAAAAAATTAAAATTTTCTTTTCATTAAAGCAACTTCCTTTAAAAATAAAACTATCGACAATTAAGCTCTAATTAAAAAAAGAAAAAAATAAACTATCAAAAATAAATTCAGCCAGGCGTGGTGGCATATGCCTGTAATCCCAGCACTTGGGAGGCTGAGGCAGGAGGATCCTGAGTTCAAAGCCAGCCTCAGCAATGGTGAGGCACGCAGCAACTCAGTAAGACCTTGTCTCTAATAAAATGCAAAAAAAAGGGGCTGGGGATGTGGCTCAGTGGTCAAGTGCCCCTGAGTTCAATCCCCAGTACCAATAAATTAATAAATTAATTAATTAATTCAGAACTTGATTCAGCTTTGTAGAATGCCCCCAGATAATTTCTAAACGTTGAGAGGTAAAAAATAACTTCTGGCCTGGGGTTGGGGTTCAGTGGTAGAGTGCTTGCCTAGCATGTATGAGACACCAGGTTCAATCCTCAGCACCACATATAAATAAATAAAATAAAGGCCCATCAACATCTAAAAAAAAGTAAAAAAGAATAACTTCTACATTGGCCGTGATAGTGCACTCCTGTAATCTCAGTTACTAGTGAGGCTGTGGCAGAAGGATCACAAGTTTGAGGATAGCTTCAGCAACTTAGCAAGACCCTCTCTCAAAATTTAAAAAGGGCTGGAGTTGTGGCTCAGTAATAAAGCACCCCTGGGGGCAATTCCTAGTATTGGGGGGGGGGAATAATTTCTAAGGCATTTTCATCTCTGGCATAAAAACATTATCTTAGTCACCAGATAATAAGCCAAGAACTAATTAAATAAATCATGATACATCCTCAGAATGTACATTGCTACAAAAAAGAAGAGAAAAAGCTCTATGTACCAATGTGGAAAGATTTTTAGGATCTTCAAGTGAACAAAGACAGTACAGAGCAGTGCATAACAGTATGCTACTTTTTATATCAAGGATAAGAATATAAATTTATTTTCTTGAACTTGTAAAAAGAAACAATGAAATAATAAGTAACAAATATGGCTTGAGAGAAAACAGGTTGGAGAAAATAAGAATGTGAGCAAGATTTCTCTTCATGTGATTTTTATATATAGTTTAGAATTTTTTTTTTCTTTCTTTAACTAGAGATTGAACCCATAGGAACTATACCACTGAGGTACATCACCAGCCCTTTTCTTTTCTTTCTTTTTTTTTTTTTGGTACCGGGGATTGAACTCAGCGGCACTCAACCACTGGGTCACATCCCCAGCCCTTTTTTGTATTTTATTAGAGACAGGGTCTCACTGAGTTGCTAAGTGCCTCACCATTGCTGAGGCTGGCTTTGAACTCAAGATCCTCCTGCCTCAGCCTCCCAAAGTGCTGGGATTACAGGCGTTCGCCACCATGCCCGGCTTGGGATCTATTTTTAAAGGAGAGAAAGACTTAAAACCGAAATTATTCTGAATGCATTTCATCTCCTAAAGAGATCCCTCTAAACAGTATTTTACAGTGCTTTATTTTAGAGAAAAAGAGGGCTTCCACTGCCAAGGCTAACCATCTTCTTGTGGTTCTTCTGTGGATTTACCCCAGTTGGACCTGAGTAACTTGTTTCTTTAGTACGGAAAAATGCCAGCCAAGTTCACAGCTAAGCCAAATCTAAAGTAATGTGTCACTTACTTTGACCTAGAAACTGTAATTCAAAGCTACTGTTCTTACAATTTCAAGGTATCTTTCCCTGAATCATGGAAGAAAGCTAATGAATTTGAGCTGAAATGGCAAATGTTGATGCTGATGGCCACTGGCTTGCTCTAGTTCCCTAGGAACTCTTTTAATTACAGGATATTTTTTTTTTCTAAAAAAAAATTTTGAAAAAAAAAATTAAAATTTTCTTTTCATTAAAGCAACTTCCTTTAAAAATTAAACTATCGACAATTAAGCTCTAATTAAAAAAAGAAAAAATAAACTATCAAAAATAAATTCAGCCAGGCGTGGTGGCATATGCCTGTAATCCCAGCACTTGGGAGGCTGAGGCAGGAGGATCCTGAGTTCAAAGCCAGCCTCAGCAATGGTGAGGCACGCAGCAACTCAGTAAGACCTTGTCTCTAATAAAATGCAAAAAAAAGGGGCTGGGGATGTGGCTCAGTGGTCAAGTGCCCCTGAGTTCAATCCCCAGTACCAATAAATTAATTAATTAATTAATTAATTCAGAACTTGATTCAGCTTTGTAGAATGCCCCCAGATAATTTCTAAACGTTGAGAGGTAAAAAATAACTTCTGGCCTGGGGTTGGGGTTCAGTGGTAGAGTGCTTGCCTAGCATGTATGAGACACCAGGTTCAATCCTCAGCACCACATATAAATAAATAAAATAAAGGCCCATCAACATCTAAAAAAAAGTAAAAAAGAATAACTTCTACATTGGCCGTGATAGTGCACTCCTGTAATCTCAGTTACTAGTGAGGCTGTGGCAGAAGGATCACAAGTTTGAGGATAGCTTCAGCAACTTAGCAAGACCCTCTCTCAAAATTTAAAAAGGGCTGGAGTTGTGGCTCAGTAATAAAGCACCCCTGGGGGCAATTCCTAGTATTGGGGGGGGGGGGGAATAATTTCTAAGGCATTTTCATCTCTGGCATAAAAACATTATCTTAGTCACCAGATAATAAGCCAAGAACTAATTAAATAAATCATGATACATCCTCAGAATGTACATTGCTACAAAAAAGAAGAGAAAAAGCTCTATGTACCAATGTGGAAAGATTTTTAGGATCTTCAAGTGAACAAAGACAGTACAGAGCAGTGCATAACAGTATGCTACTTTTTATATCAAGGATAAGAATATAAATTTATTTTCTTGAACTTGTAAAAAGAAACAATGAAATAATAAGTAACAAATATGGCTTGAGAGAAAACAGGTTGGAGAAAATAAGAATGTGAGCAAGATTTCTCTTCATGTGATTTTTATATATAGTTTAGAATTTTTTTTTCTTTCTTTAACTAGAGATTGAACCCATAGGAACTATACCACTGAGGTACATCACCAGCCCTTTTTATTGTTTCATATGAAACAGATTCTCACCAAGTTGCTTAAGGCCTCGCCAAGTTGTTGACACTGGCTTAGAATTTGCAATCCTCCTGTCTTACCTTCCTGAGTAGAGACTTTTGAATCACATAAATATATTAACAGAAATAATCTGTAGTATCTTAATTTCCTCTGGAAGCAAGATGTCTAGATTCTCACTCAGACTCATAGGTCTAAGAAATATTCAAGTTGAGATAAAACCAGAGGTTGATTCGGAAAGTCAGTGACATTGTTGTAAGCCAGTTCAAATCAAGGTCTTTTGCCTGCTTTCCCTTTTCATTTAAGAAACTGATCAATTCTTCAGATTCAGAAGTTTGGAGAGAAAGCATTGGGGACATCTTGATTAGGCTAGAATTTTTTAAATATCCAATGTATTTTGATATACAGTTTTGTGATAAACCATCCCTTAGTACTTTGGCCAGAACACAGCAGATTTGAAACTGTGTCAAAAAAAGCATTGGCTTGTACTAGGTGAAGTTAGTTTCCATTGAACTGGGTCCATGCTTATCATAAGCCTGAAAATCTTCCTCTGTGCCTCTAGAACTCACTGTCCTCATAATCTCAGTAGCTTCAATGCCTCTGAAGATTTCCTCTGACTTCTTGTTCAAATGGAAACCTGCAGCCTTTTCAACTTGTGGCTGGTTTTCCTCTTTCTTTTCTTTTCTTTTTTTTTTTTTTTTTTTTTTGTGGGTACCGGGGATTGAACTCAGGGGCACTCGACCACTGGGTCACATCCCCAGCCCTTTTTTTGTATTTTATTAGAGACAGGGTCTCACTGAGTTGCTAAGTGCCTCGATATTGCTGAGGCTGGCTTTGAACTCGCGATCCTCCTGCCTCAGCATCCCAAAGTGCTGGGATTACAGGCGTGCGCCACCACGCCCGGCTGTTTTCCTCCATATGAGGAAGGTGACTTCAACTAGTCCCCAAGCTTTGCGGCCATAGTATGACCACTGCAAAACTCTCCTACCCCTCACCTCTTCCCGGGCTCCAAGTGATTAGGTCCAAATCTATAGTCTACCTCTCTACTTAGGTATTAGAATTTCGATTTTAACTCTGCCAAAATAGAACTCTTTTTTAAAAATCTGTATTTATTTATTTGCTTTAGTTGTACACAATGCCTTTATTTTTACGTGGTGCTAAGGATCGAACTCGGACCGCGCATGTGCCAGGCGAGCACTCTACCACTGAGCCACAACCCCAACCCCCAAAATAGAACCCTTGATTCACACAACCATCAAATCTTCTCCCCCAGTCTGTTTATTTTCTATAAATGACTATCACAGTGATACAGTCACTGGCTCAGTGCTTCGTGTCAAAAATCTGGAGGGCATTTTGATTTTTTCTTTAATTTTCCTACACCCACATCAAAAACCAGCAGTCCTATAGGACCAGGATCCATAATCCATCAATGATACCACATTCTCATTAAAATCTCACTGTCAAACACTATCAATCTCTGGTCTTTCTTCTATTCTCACCAATGGCCTCCTGTGTAATAAATTCATTGGTGATGTAGTCAAAGGATTGTTGGAGTCATGGTATTAGAGGGAGCAGAAAGATAAATTAGTAGTCAGAGAATGGAATTAAGAGGGGTTTGTGGGGTTGTGGCTCAGCGGTACAGAGCTCTCCTAGCCCGAGCACAGCCCGGGTTCAATTCTCAGCAAAAATGTAAAAATAAACGCACTGTGTACAACTAAAGCAAATAAGTAAATATTTTTTATTTTTTTTAAAGGAATCCTATTTTTTTAAAAAAAGAGGGGTTTGTCAATGATAAAGTCATATGACCCTGGTAATGAGTAGCTGAGTAGACAAGATCATTGATTGTGAGTTCAAAGAACTGAGAGGACAGGGTGTTAGAATTATATTGAAAAATCCAAAAATTAAGAAAAAAGTGGAACTGGACAGACAAACAGCCAGGAACTGAGGTTTTTTAAAAATATGGAAGAATGGGAGCTGGGGTTGTGGCTCAGTGGTACAGCACTTGCCTAGCATGTGTGAGGCACTGGGTTCAATTCTCAGCACCACATATAAGTAAATGAATAAAATAAAGGTCCATCAACATCTAAATTTTTTTAAAAAAATAAGGAAGAGTGATTTTAGGGGTGGATAAATTGATAACCTAACAAAGGTAGTAGGTGATAACAGTCTGGTGACTTGAGAATAAAAGCTTTATGCTTTTAGGAATGTGAAAGGGAGAAATACCTGAAAACAGCAATAAAGACGAGGTATCTATTACATTTCTAGGCTTCACTTCATCTCCCAAATCCACCCATTTTTACTATTCCCATCACAGTCCAAGTTGTCTACCTTCATCTGCCACTCTTTCTTTAAAAGATATTTATTTATTTGCTTTAGTTGTACACAATGCATCTTTTTATTTTTAGGTGGTGCTGAGGATCGAACCCGGGCTGTGCTCTTGCTAGGCGAGAACTCCACCACTGAGCCACAACCCCAGCCCCTCATCTGCCTCTCTTTTTTTTTTTTTTTTTTTTTTGTGGTACCGGGGATTGAACTCAGGGGCACTCGACCACTGGGTCACATCCCTAGCCCTTCTTTTTTTTGTATTTTTATTAGAGACAGGGTCTCACTGAGTTGCTAAGTGCCTCGCCATTGCTGAGGCTGGCTTTGAACTCGCGATCCTCCCCTGCCTCAGCCTCCCAAAGTGCTGGGATTACAGGCATGCGCCCGGCCTCATCTGCCTCTCTTAATTGAGCTTCCTAATTGGTTTCCTTGTTCATTGATTTACCAACATTTTATTTTGCTCGGGGATAGGGAGGTGGTGGGGGGCACTTAGCCACTGAGCCACACCCCCAGCCCTTTTTTTTTTTTTTTTTTAATTTAGAGACAGGGTCTTGCTAAGTTGCTTAGTGCTTCACTAAATTGCTAAGGCCTGCCTCAGCTTCCTTAGCTGCTGGGAAAACAGGCATGCGCCCTTGCATCTGCCTCTATTTTGTGTCTTTGATACTATAGTTTGTTTTAAGCCTGATGAAATTCACTAAGGAGAAATTACCTGACAAGAAAATTAAACTGAACCCCAGATTGTGACCACCTTGATAACTAAGACAGTATCTAAAGTATTCTTTCTGTATTCTTTTTTTTTTTCTTAGCTATGCTTTTTCTTTCTTTTTTCTGATCAAACAATGTTGAAACCTCTTAGCATTCTAAGAGAAAGATTTGGCAATTAAAATGTCACTGCAGATTTTAGATGACTGTTCTCATGATTAAGGCATTGAAATTTCAATAAGTAAATTCATTCTGACTTTAGAACAAACATTTTTGACTATATACAGGAACAAATTCTGTGTTCTTCATGTGTGAAATTGATAAAAAATAAAGATACAAGCAATATTCTAGAATTGTAGTGCATGGCAGCAACTAAGAATTACACAAAAATTAGACTACACATGGCAATATATAGAAGTATTGTTTACGGTGTTAAAAGTGAAAAGAATCTAAATGTTCATAAACAGAATCACCTTAGACCGTTTTAAAAAATACAGTGCTGTCACCCTACCTCAGTACCTTTGGGAGGAGAGGCCCAGGTGCTGGCATTTTTAGAGAGTTCTACCAGGCGTTCCAATGTGCAGTGAGAGTGAACCATCCTTGATCTCATCTCTTTATATACCATCACTACATTGATGGGGCCTTAAATTTATCTCTTCAGTCTGCTTAATCAATATTCCTCCTTGAGAAATGCAAATTAAACCACAATAAGGGGCTGGAGATATAGCTCAGTGGTAGAGTGCTTGCCTAGCCCTGGGCTCAATCTCCAGCACCTCAAAAAAATTAGATTATCACCTCAGACACGTTAGAATGGCTATTAATCAAAAAGACAAAAGCTAAAAAGGGGGCTGGGATTGTGGCTTAGCGGTAGAGCGCTCGCCTAGCACGTGCACGGCCGGGGTTCGATCCTCAGCACCACATACAAATAAATGCATTGTGTACAACTAAAGCAAATAAATAAATATTTAAAAAAAAAAAAGCTAAAAAGGGTTGGCCAAGATGTGGAGAAAAAGGAATTCTTACAGTGGTACAGTCATTATGGAGAAAAATGTGTCTATTCCTCAAAAAAACTAAAAATAGAATTCCCATATGATTCAGATATCCCATTTCTGGTATATTCCCAAAAGATATGAAATCAGTCTTTCAAAGAGATGACTGCACTCATCCTCACTGCATTATTCATTATAGCCAAGATATGGAATCGACCTAAACATCCATCAGTGGATGAATGGCTGAAGAAAATGTGGTATGTATACATACCCAATGGAATACTATTCAACCATTAAAAAGAAGGAAATTCTGTCATGTAACAACAGGGATGAATCTAGAGGACATAATGCTAAGTGAAAATCAGGCACAAAAAGACAAATATCACATGATCTCATATGTGGAATCCAAATAAGCTTAAGTAGGAAGTAGAAAGGTAGTTTCCAGAGACTGGAAGAAGGAGATACAAAAGGGTATAATTTAAATAAGACAAGAATATAAGTTTTTGAGATCTATTGTACAACATGGTCACCACAGTCAACAATAATGTATTATAACCAGGTGCAGAAAAGTGCATGCCTGTAATCCCAGCAGCTCAGGAGGCTGAAGCAGGAGGATCCTGGGTTCAAAGCCAGGCTCAGCATCTTAGTCCTAAGTAACTCAGTGAGACCTTGTCTCCAAGTAAAATACAAAAAAGGGCTGGGGAGGGGCTGGGGTTGTGGCTCAGTGGTAGAGCACTTGCCTAGCACGTGTGAGGCACTGGGTTCGATTCTCAGCACTGCATATAAATAAAGGTCCATTGACAACTTTAAAAATATTTTGGGAAAAAAAGGGCTGGGAATGTGGCTCAGTAGTTGAGTGCCCCTACATTCAATCCCTGGTACCAAAATAATGATGATGATGATGATGATGATGATGATATATTATGTAGTTCAAAATTGCTAAAAATATTTTAAGTTTTTATTTATTTATTTTATTGATGCTGAGGATTGAACCCAGGGTCTCACACATGCTAAACACAAGAATAGATTTTTTAAAAATCATTTTTTAATATTTATTTATTTGTTTTAGTTGTATACAATGCCTTTGTTTTTACATGATGCTGAGGATGAACCAGGTTGTGCACGTACTAGGCGAGCACTCTACCACTGAGCCACACCCTCGGCCCCACAAGAATAGATTTTAAATGCATTATGACCAAAAAAGGTATGTGAGGTGTTCGATATACTAATTAGCTTAATAAAATCATTTTGTGATATATACATTTATCAAGACATCACACTGTACTCCACACATATGTATATAATTATTGTCAATTAAAAATAAGGATTTTAAAATATTTATTTTCAATGGTGGGAATCAAACACAGGGCTTTATGAATACTAGGCAAGCACTCTACCCCTGAGCTACACCACAGCCCCAAAATGTTTTAAAATATATATTTTTTTAAATTAAATTCAAAATTATTCCTTCTTGAAATCTGCTGGCATATTTACTTTTTTTTTTTTTTTTTCTTTTGAAACTGGGGACTGATCCAGGAGTGGGTTTTTCATTTTGAGACAAAGTTTTGGTAAGTTGCCAAGGATGACCCTGAACTTACAGTCCTCCTGCCTCAGCCTCCGAAGTCACTGGAATGACAGGCCTGTGCCACCATGCTTGGCCCAAATGTTTATAATTTAACTAAACTTTTTTCACCTCATCCTCATTTCTACTCAACATTTAATTCTATCAGCTCAACATTCAAAATATATCCAGACCATTCCTCACCAATCTACCACATCTGTCTTGGGTCCCACACTATCTATAACCTGGGTTTTATTACAATAGTTTCTTAACAAAACCATCCCCAAGTGCAGTGGTACACGCCTGTAATCCCAGTGGCTTATGAGGCTGATACAGGAGGATCTGGAGTTCAAAGCCAGCCTCAGCAAAAGCAAGGCTCTAAGCAACTCAGTGAGACCCTGTCTCTAAATAAAACACAAAACAGGGCTGGGGATGTGGCTCAGTGGTTGAGTGCACCTGAATTCAATCCCCGGTACAAACAAACAAACAAACAAACAAACAAACAAAAAAAAAAAAAAAAACCATCAAGAGTGATAAGTTTAAAATGAAATTCTCTCTCATCTAATTAAAACCCTTTAATGGCTTCCTGTCTCGCTCAGAGTAAAAATCAGTCTTTATGAATGACTAGTTCTGCCACAATCTACCTGAATTGCTTCCCAGCCATACTGGTCCCCTTCCTATAACTAGCTTGTTATGTTCAATTGTAGAGCTTTTACAGTCTCACTGCCTGGAAAATTCTTTTCTCAAACATCCTCAGTAGCTGAGTACAGTGGCACACGCCTGTAATCCCAGCAATTCAGGAGGCTGAAACAAGAGGATCAAGTTCAAAGTCAGCCTCAGCAACTTAGCAAGGCACTAATGAACTTAGCAAAACCCAGTCTCAAAATAAAAAATAAAAGGAGCTTGGGATGTGGCTCAGTGGTAAAGAGCCCCTGGTGGGGCTGGGGTTGTGGCTCAGCAGTAAAGCGCTAGCCTCGGACGTGCGCGGTCCGGTCCGGGTTTGATCCTCAGCACCACTAAAGCAAATAAATAAATATTTTTTTAAAAAAAAAAGGAGCCCCTGGTACCACAAAAAAAAAAAAAAAAAAAAAAAAAAAAAAAAAAAAAAAAAAAGAAAAGAAAAGAAAGAAAGAAAAAAAAATCCCCAGAACCAAAAAAACCAAAAAAGTCCTTGTTGCAGCTGGATACCATGGCACATGCTACTCAGGAGGCTGAGGCAGGAAGATTGCAATAAAAAAAAACAAAAAAGTTTAAAAAGTGTTGGGGATGTAGCTCAGTGTTTGCCTCACATCTGCCAGGCCCTAGGTTCTATCCTTAGTATGGGGGGGTGGGGGGATGATCTTCATGCCTAACTGCCTCACCTCCTTAAGATCAATATAAATGTCCCCTTATCAATTAGGCCTATTGCCCTTCTTTTTCTCCAGAGCACACATTATCATCAAATATACTATTTATTTACTTATTTATTGTCTGCCTTCCCTACGAGCATGTACATTCTATAAAGGCAAGGATCTTGTTTTGTTTACAGCTATACCCCTAACACTGTAACAGTGCCTTGCACACAGTGGGTCTACAATACCTATTTGTTAAGTGAATGAATATGTATACATATCTTCTCTACCATTTTTTTCCAATGCATAAATAGTTAGACATCCTAACTTACCCAGTCACCTTCTCTGCTTATTACACCATTACAGTGATATAAGGAAACTGAAACTGGGGCTGGAGTTGTAGCTCAGTGGAAGAGCACTTGCCTAGCATGTGTGAGGCACTGAGTTCAATTCTTAGCACCACATATAAATAAAGATCCATCGACAACTAAAAAATATCTTTTTAAAAAAGCAAACAGTGAATTGATAAAAAATGATTAAAAAAAAGAAAGAAAACTGAAACTTTATAACATACTGATTGCTATGGCAGGGTTTGAAATGCTAGTGGTAGGGCTAGAATACCATATACAACTGTGTAGTTCCATCAATGAAAAATCTAGCTTAGATACTTCAAGGAATTTAGACATTTTCAACTCTGTGGTCCTGATACCCTCATAACAAGAACCACTAGCACTTTCTTCTATATCCTTGAGAAAATTTTAATTTGCATCACATACTCTGTAAATTCAAAACTAAAATCAATAAGAAAAGCTACTTTCTGAATTGCCTGAATGTTACATATATACAGCATTGTCTATAGTAACGGATTGCACATTTCCATACTTGATTACTTGTGAACAGTATGAATGGCCTTCAAAAATATAGTACTATAGTTCATACTCCCTCCCTCCCTAATCCCTATCTGCCTCCTCCCCACGCCAACCCCACAATTTCACAAGCATACTGAATCAAAAAGAACTGAACAACAATGTAAGACTGGCAGAAATCTGAAATCACTCCCACCTCAACCTTTAAATCATCTGCCCAGTGATAGCAGCCCTCAGATGGACTGTGACTCAGCATTTTATGGTGCTTGAGACACAGGATGAGATAAAGGTCTTTTCTCCTTCATGGCATTAGCTAAATAATGGAGCTAAAATATATAAGGCACCTCAGAAAAACAGTCAGTGACTGAAAGGTTACAGTGGTCACACTGACAGAGATTTAACCCAAGTCCATGAGGACAGGCAGGAGAGCATGTGTCAGTTGAAGCATACATAGCTGATCTGAAATAATGTGTTTGCCTATAAAATCAGCAATTAACAATTCTGACTACCACTCACATTCAGAAATGGATAAAATATTCTAAATAAATTAATCCAAAGTTTAAGATCAGGAACTGTGGAGCAGAAGCTGATATTGAATCATAACCACTTTTCCCCCTTGCAAAAAAAAAAAAAAGACTAAAAGTGAAACAAAGAGGAAAGTCCAGCTCTTTTCA
The DNA here is from genome assembly GCA_025594165.1 of Tamias sibiricus. NCBI lineage: Eukaryota > Metazoa > Chordata > Mammalia > Rodentia > Sciuridae > Tamias > Tamias sibiricus. The sequence continues at coordinate 38,288,953 of CM046672.1, forward strand.
ACTGTTCATGGCAGAAATAAAGATAAATATAAGATAAACTATAAGAAGGTTGCAATAAAGTTCATATTCTTCAGTTCATATTCTCATGTGAAGCAAAACTTATGGAGAAATCAGGAAAGAGAAAAATGGTAATTGGCAAGCAGGGAAATCTAGTGATACTATGGTTTAAAAAAAATGGAGGGGCATTCCACATAGGTAATGGAGGAAGTTGGGGAATTCCACTAGAGAAGCCTGGAATTGAAATGAATAGAGAGGTAGAGATAGCCTGTAAGATAGCAGGCCCAAAACAATATCTAATATCTAATACTTCATTGCCCTAATTCCGGTTCTAAGTACTCTGTATATATTCTGTTATCATCCAACCAGTCAATGATATAAACATTATTTAAAAACCCCTTTTACACAGAGGAAATAGCCTCGGAAAAGTTAGGTAAAACTTGCTGGGGCTGGGATTGTGGCTCAGCGGTAGAGCACTCGCCTAGCACATGAGCCGCCTGGTTCAATCTTCAGCACCATGTGAAAATAAATGCATTGTGTATAACTAAATCAAATAAATATTTAAAAAAAAAAAACTTGCTGAAGTTCCCATTATTAATAAATGGCAGAGACAGGCTACCAATCTACACAATCTAACTATACAACTTTATACCACCTCTTACAAATGAAACAGTGGTCCATTTTATGCTTTGAATATAGATAGCCCTTGCTGCTCTTGCCACTGCAACTTATTTTTTAAATGGACGTGTTTCTTTCTCTTTCTTTCTCCCTGCTCTTCCCTAATCTCTCCCCCTTCCCTAATCTCAGGGGAAGATTATCCATCTTCACCATTTTAGGCACATTTATCTGTCTTTGAGCACACCCCCCACCATAGGAACAAAATAATTCATAATTTGGGGGTGGTACCAGAATTTCTCAGAAATGATTACCTCCCAAATTAACAAGTGAATTACAACTGCAAGAGAGAATGCATGGAATGTAGCCTTTGAATTACCTCTTTAAAAGCCCCCTGTTCCTGCTGATGGGCAGAATCACAGCCTCTGGGACAGGAGTTCCCTGTGTTTCTCCTTTGCTAGCAAAGCAATAAAACCTTTTCCTTCGTCTCAAAACCATGTACTCTTTTTTTTTTTTTTTTTTTTTTTTTTTTTGTGGTACCGGGGATTGAACTCAGGGGCATTCGACCACTGGGCCACATCCCCAGCCCTTTTTTGTATTTTATTAGAGACAGGGTCTCACTGAGTTGCTAAGTGCCTCGCCATTGCTGAGGCTGGCTTTGAACTCAAGATCCTCCTGCCTCAGCCTCCCAAAGTGCTGGGATTACAGGCGTGCGCCACCGTGCCCGGCTCAAAACCATGTACTCTTAAGGAGCTTTCAGTAACTTAATGAGACACTGCCTCAATAAAAAAATAAATAGGGCTGGGGATGTAGTTCAGTGGTAGAGCATCCCTGGTGTGTGGGGCAGGGGTAGGGATGGAGTGGGGGAGCTCCTGTAAGGAACCTACAGCCTATTTAAGAGTTCAGACTCACCTTCCAGAATAGCATTCAGGTCAACATCATACCTGTCCACAAAACGCACAAACCAAGGGTAGTGGGAACTTAAAACAAGACAGCAGTGTTCACCAGTTTATGGAGTCAAGAAAAACTTCAGAGGGAGCAGCACTTCCAATGGCATTTCAGGAAAAAGGAGACTTTGGTGGCAGGGGCATATTAATTTCACAAGACTCTTCAGGTTTTTCAGTTCTTGGAGTGGCACTCAGGGCCCTCCACAGCTAGGACAGGGCGAATGTCCAGGAAGAAAGATTACCCTGAACGATATGCTTATGCTGTCTTTGCTAACAGTTCACTTTCCAACCGTCCAAAACATGTTTACTGTCCCCATAAAGTGTAAACAGTTTAAAGGCAGGCTATACATCCTACCACGTGGTAGATGCAAACACTTTCCAGGCTAAAGCAAGTGTAAATCAATAGGCCTCAACCACCATGTGAGGGTGCGCACAGCTGAAAGCCACTTAAACCCTCTTTTGAAGTTGGCTAGAGACTGGTGTTGGTAAAACACTTTAGCACAGGACCCAGATGCAAGGGGCGGACCTTGGTTTGGAAATGGATGCCATAAACCAATTGTTAATTTCATCAAATGTGATGATGTTGATTATGCCTTAAAAGTTATCTTGTTAGACAGAAATGAAATGGTTTCATTTAAAAACCCTGGAGTGGGTGTAAAATAGATGGAATAATTTGGTAAAAACGTAGCTAATTATATTCAGGAGTGTAATATACTACCTTTGGTAAATGTTTGAGAATTCCCAGCACACACACACACACACACACACACACACACACACACGCCACGTGCTGTTTTTCATCTAAGACCCCAGGGAACCAGACCCAGAGGATGACCTCTGCGAGCCGGGTGTGCCTCCAGCAAAAGAAACCCGAGCCTCTCCATGCCCTCGGCGCTCACAGCGGCGTTAAACACGCGGTCCCCGCAATACACTACTTTCAGGGTAAGCTGAATTGCTGCAAAACGCCCTGAAGAGCACTTCCTCATTTTCTACGTCGGACCCGCCTCGCGGCCTAGACCCTGGGAAGAAGCGAGCACAAGGTCCACTTAGCACCACCCAACCGCACCGGTCCGAGCACGAGGGGGCGGGCTCTGCGAAGCGACGTCACGGCGCGCCGTGCGCCGGGTCAAAGTTTGGCCCCGCCCCGCTTCCCCCTCGCTGTCTCCCTCGGCCTGCGCCGCCGCCGACGCCACTCGTGGGCCCGGCTCCGCTCTGTTCACTTCGCCGCCTCCCTCCCTGAGTGCTGCCCGGAGGCCGCCATGGCTAACGTGGCCGACACAAAACTGTACGACATCCTGGGCGTTCCTCCCGGCGCCAGTGAAAACGAGCTGAAGAAGGTATTGGGAAGCGGGCCGGTCGGGCAGGGTGTGTTGGGCGCGGGGCCTGCGCGTCCGGGCGGCCAGGCCGCGCTATGGGACGGCCCGTGAGCCGGCGCCGGCTGCAGCGAGCCCAGGCTGAGCGGCGGCGGCGGGACCGGCTTCGCCGTGGGCCGCATACTCCGGCCCCGGCTGACCTTGGGCCGCCGGCCCCGCCCGCCTGCAGATGCAGCAAATAAAACTCACCCCTGCACAAACAGGACGAAAACCTTTCCTTCCTCCCTTTGCGGGCGAGCGCCAGAAGCCGGTCGCTCCTGGGAGGCAGCAGCCCATCGGGCGTTCCCTGCTCACCACCCCGGAAAAACAGATTGGATCGAGGTGCCCTGAGCATCCCGGCCCCGGGAGAGAAACTATCCACGCCGCGGACGTCGGCGCCGGGTGTAGGGCGCCGCGAGGCGGAGCGCAGAAGGGTCGAGGCAGCCTCCGCTGGTGCCTCCAGGCTATTGGGTTTGTTTCCTGGGTGCCTCGGTTGCGGGCCTCAGCTCCTCCCTCTGTTCCTCCCTCTCCCGTACAGCCTGAGGTAGCCTGGATCAGTGTTTGGATGCATTGTTCTATAGGCAGGTAATCCAAATGGCCTGTGCCTGCTTTAGGAATGAGCCGTGGGTCCCAGCCAAACACCTGAGTGTACACTGACTAAAAATAAACAGGTCGTATTATCGCCCTTTGCAATGCTACAGAATCTTTCATCTTAGAATTTCAAAGCATTTGTGACATTTAATTAAGCCCCACAGCATCCTCCTGGGCTTAGGGTATCCGGATTTGAAAGCTGAGAAAAATCTTAGGCAGTAAGACCGGTACTGTCGAGAGTAAAATGGACTTCCTGTTACCCTACCGGAAATGCTAGTTTGTATTATATAATTCATGAGTCTGTGTGAATGAAGACTTAAATGTTGTATATCCAGACCACTTAATTGAGAGCATATACAGCTTCACTACGATTGAGGCCACGGCAGATCCCAGTCATCCACTTGTGCGAATAAAACACGTAAAAGACACCATCAAGTAGCATCTTTTGGCTTTTTCTTAATGTTACAGTTAAAAGGAAGACAAGGAGCCATCGTGGACAGGGACTTATAACTTAACTCATACTAATACTTTGCCTCTGTACACCTTAATTGTTTCCCTCAGATTATTGGGGTTGTCTTGATCTGTTTACTGGCCATAAAAGACATTTGACAGTAAAAACAAGTAACATACTTAAAATATATTTTCTTTTGTAGCATTCGTTGTTTGTATCTGGGTTTTACTCATTATGATCTATTTTGAAGTATAACTGTCTGCTATGTTATAGTAAATTGTTGAATAAACAATTTTTTTAAAAAATTTATTTATTTATTGGTGCTGGGGATTGAACTCAGGGGCACTCGACCACTGGGCCACATCCCCAGCACTTTTTTGTATTTTGTTAGAGACAGGGTCTCACTAGGTTGCTAAAGTGCCTTGCCATTGCTGAAGCTAGCTTTGAACTCATAATCCTCCTGCCTCAGCCTCCCAAGTGCTGGGATTACAGTCGTAGGCCACTGCCTGGCTTGTTGAATATACAATTTTGAGATGGAAAAATATTAACCAGTAATGATGATGACATTTTTAGAAGGTTATGACTTTAAAACATCCCTTCTTGGGAAAGTGGGTATTGTTGCAAATCTTTAAACTGATGTTTGTGTATAACCCTTTCTTAAAAATCTTTTTTAAAGGCATACAGAAAGTTAGCCAAGGAATACCATCCAGATAAGAATCCAAATGCTGGAGACAAAGTAAGTTATTTGAAACTTTTTGTTGTTCTTGGGTGTTAATTTTAAACTTCAGTTGCCCTCCTTGAAAAGAGGACTATTGTAGGAAAAATCCATCTATCGACCCTAAAAGCCAAATAGTTACATTAAGAATTTTCTAGTTTTGTTTTGGGAATACTAACATTTGAGCAGTAGTTAAGGGTAAATAGGACCAAAATCAAACCAAAGGTAACATATAGCTTTTATTAGAATTAAGTGGATTCTGGGTTTCTGTAACTTTCCCCACTCTTATATTTGAAAATCCAATTGTTTAATTTTTTGCTTTTTTCTTTATAGTTTAAAGAAATCAGTTTTGCATATGAAGTATTATCAAATCCAGAGAAGCGTGAGCTATATGACAGATATGGAGAACAAGGTCTTCGGGAAGGTAGCGGTGGAGGTGGCGGCATGGATGATATTTTCTCTCACATTTTTGGTGGAGGATTGTTTGGCTTCATGGGCAATCAGAGTAGAAGTCGAAATGGCAGAAGAAGAGGAGAGGGACATGATGCATCCGCTCAAGTGAGTATCTTTTTTTTTTTTTTTTTTTTTCTTAATAAATATTCTTTACTTTCTTCAAATGTTAATACTCAGTATTGTAGAATTTTTTTAATATTTATTTATTTGCTTTAGTTGTACACAATGCGTTTTTTTATTTTTACGTGGTGCTGAGGACTAGGCGAGCACTCTACCGTGGAGCCACAACCCCAGCCCAAGTATCAGAATATTCTGTCCTTCATTTAAAAAAAAAAAAAATCATTCCCAGTGACTTTGGAGGCTGAGAAGGAGGACTATAAGTTCAAAGGCAGCCTCACTCAGCGAAAGTGAGGCCCTGTCTCTAAATTAAAAAAAAAAAAAAAAAAAAAAAAAGTGCTGGGCTCATTGGCTCACACCTGTAATCCCAGCACTTTGGAGACTTAAGCAGGAGGATTGAGAGTTCAAAGCCAGCCTCAGCAATGGTGAGGCACTTAGCTAGCTACTCAGTGAGACCCTGTCTCTAATGAAATACAAAAAAGTGCTGGGGATGTGGCCCAGTGATTTAGTGCCCCTGAGTTCAATCCCCGATACCAAAACAAACAAACAAATATATATATATATGAATATATGAATTGGGAATATGGCTCAGTGGTCAAGGGCCCCTGGATTCGTCCATAGTACAAAGAAAAAAAAAAGTCTTCTGTGTTCATTAGGTAACTAAATGAATTTTAATAACTGCATGTTTGTATTTTGCTTTAGATCATAAAAGGACAATTGGTGGTGTTTACTGAGTAGGAAGATGGTGTGGGGATTATTTTCTCTGAAACATTTAAATCTTCCAAGTTACCTTTTTTTTTTTTTTTTTCCAAGTTACCTTTTATTTTAAAATATTACATAGTGACTGACCAGTTTGTTTACTTGATCCTCAGTGTGAACTCTCCAAAAATGGTTTCCATGGAGCTTGCTGGCTTCCAGCCTGGCATTAACCTGCCAGCATATGAATGGTGTCAACCTTGATCTTAGACTGGGAATCCGCAAACCCTTTACAATATGAAAATAGATATTTCACTCTTTGAAATTTGTTCTTTTTGTTTTTGTTTTTTTGTTTTTCCATGAGCTACTAATATTTTCACTAGCAAATGCCAGAGATAAATTCAGGAGTTTACATGAAATATTTCATCTCTTAAACATATATTTTGCCGGGCGCGGTGGCGCACGCCTGTAATCCCAGCACTTTGGGAGGCTGAGGCAGGAGGATCGCGAGTTCAAAGCCAGCCTCAGCAATAGTGAGGCACTTAGCAACTCAGTGAGACCCTGTCTCTAAATAAAATACAAAAAAAGGGCTGGGGATGTGACCCAGTGGACAAGTGCCCCTGAGATCAATCCCTGGTACCACAAAAAAAAAAAAAAAAAAAAAAAAAAAAAAAAAAAAAACCAACATATATTTTGTTTAATATTTGAGTAAAATTGGAGGAATTCATGTGGAGTCTTATTACCTTGTTTGAGTGTCATCCTTAAATTTGTATTTTGAAAGAATTTGCCCTTAAAAATAAATTATCACTTGGATATTATTCCAATAGTAATATTTTGTGCAGTGGGAGTTGGTTCTTCCATATTTTTCTTTGATACAAAATGTTCAAAAAGTAAATGGATTTTTTTTGGGGGGGGGGTACTGGGGATTGAACTCAGGGGCACTTGACCACTGGGCCACATCCCCAGCCCTTTTTTATATTTTATTAGAGACAGGGTCTCACTGAGTTGCTAAGTGCCTTGCCATTGCTGAGGCTGGCTTTGAACTTGTGATCCTCCTGCCTCAGCCTCCCAAATGCTGGGATTACAGGTGTGCGCCACCGCTTCCAGCTGTAAATGGACTTTTAAAAAAGGTAAATAGTCATGTTGGTGCATACGTGTAATCCCAGCAACTTGGGAGGCCAAAGCAGGAGAATTACAAGTTGGAGGCCAGCCTCAGCAACTTAGTGAGGACTTATCTTAAAATAAAAAGGGCTAGGGATGTGGCATCCCTGGGTTCCATTCTGGGTACCAAAAAAAAAAAAAAAATAATAATAGACTCCAGGGCTGGGATTGTGGCTCAGCAGTAGAACAATCGCCTAGCATGTGGGCGGCCCGGGTTCGATCCTCAGCACCACGTACAGGTGAACACATTGTGTACAACTGAAGCAAATAAATAAATATTTTAAAAAAAAATAGACTCCAGTATTTCCTGTTTTTAAAAATTTTTTTATACTATTCAGCAAATGTAGTTTTTTGCTGTTTTAATATTACTTAAAATTATTATTTCCACTTATTGCATTTTCTTTTGTGTGGCTTTATAATATTTCATTTTGTGATACATTTAATCATTCATCTTTTATATAGGATGTTGTCAGGTTGGTTTTTTTTTTTTTTTTTTTTTTTTTTTTTTTTCCTGTAATAGTGTTGCTATGAATATGTTTATATACAGTTTTGTGTCTCTTTGGCAGAGATTCCCAGGCAGGCATCACAATACAAATGAATTGCCTTATGAAGGGATTGTACCAGTTTGGGCCATGATAGAGAGTGTCAACTTTGCCTGACCATTACTCCCATTTTCCCTTTCTTGGCCACGTTTGTTGAAATGTGGATTTTTCTGGATTCTGGGATAGTGGTTTTGCATACTAATTGTAATTTAATATGGGGGAAATGGACTACCTGTTTGGTTAAAGGTTCTTAGTGGGAAAACAAAAATAGGTGCAACGAAGTAATTTTTTTTTTTTTTTTTTTTTTTTTTTTTTTTTTTGGTGGTGCTGGGGATTGAACCCAGGGCCTTGTGCATGTGAGGCAAGCACTCTACCAACTGAGCTATATCCCCACCCCTGAAGTAATTTTTTAGACTTAAGATGTAGATGTGTTATCTGGATATGTTGGTAGTTTTGTCCATAAATGTGTTATTTTTATACTGTCTGCAGTGTATAAAAGTTTTAGGTTAAAATGGTTTTGAGGAAGTTTGAATACCACAAAATAGTATAGGTGCCTTTTAAACTATTTCTTGATTTCTTCAACTCACACTTTTTTAAAAGTAAATCATTACTACTACTAAAGGAGATTTAGGGGCTGGGAATATAGCTCTGTGGTGGAACACTTACCTAGCATGGGTGAGGCCCTGGATTTGATTCCCAACTCTGGGAAAAAAGATAGGCAAGATTGAAAGAACAAGAAGGGTAAAACTAAAATATTAAAGGTTCTGTTGAAATCCTATTTTTTTTCCCCTTTCTTTCTGTCACAGTGTAGGTAAATCTATTTTTTTCTTTTGCATTATTGGGAATTGAACCCAAGGCCCAATGCAAGCTAGGCAGGTGTTCTACCACCAAACTACATTCTCAGCCCAAGGCCACCTTTTTTTGAGACACAATCTAAACACCTCCTTTAAGCTATAATATAACTTTTTGTAGTTTTTTTAATTGTCTGGGGGTGGGGGTGGGACACAGCCTTGTCCTGGACAAGTTACTTAGAAGCCCTCTATAAAATGGGGATAACTACCTCTTTCAGAGGGTTATGATTAGGAGTTACTTGGGTGGAGGGCTCATGCCTGAGGTCAGAAAAAGGTTTTGATGCCTGAGTTTGTGCAGTTATCAGCTCAATAATTGTGCCACAGCAAGTTGTTGGTCTGATGCTGTAGGTTCTGACTTTGAGCACCATTTACATTGTCTGTAGTCATAAAATCTTTCTGTAAATTTGAGTTATGAAATAAAATGTGTCCATCGAACTGATTTAACTTGGGGTCTTTTAATTATTTATTTATTTATTTATTTATTTTTAATTTAGAGACAGGGTCTCACTGAGTTGCTAAGTGCCTCAGCCTCTCAAGTGCTGGGATTACAGGCATGTGCCACCATGCTCGGCTAGTCTTTTAAATTTTTTGTTTTAAAAAGTTACCATGGGATTTGCTCTATCAGCTATTTGTATCTTGTATTTAAGAAATTTGGCAAAATTTGGTTGAATTTGATTTTTTTTCCTCCCCAGAGTATCTTTAGAAGATCTATATAATGGCAAGACAACCAAACTACAACTTAGCAAGAATGTACTCTGTAGTGCATGCAGTGGGTAAGTGTGATTTGATTTATGCAATATTATTTTCCTCTTTCAGTGGCAGGCTTAAAGTCTGTACTAGGTAAAAATTGTTTATGATTTTAAACCTAGTACCCAATAAAACATTTTCTGATACCTCTTAAGGTCAGTTTCAATATTAGTTGTGGGGGATGAATAGCACAGTTCCTGGTTGCATGGCACATTGGAATGGTCTGTGGATAAAAATCTAATTTATACTTTGCTCACTTAAGCCAAGGCGGGAAGTCTGGAGCTGTTCAAAAGTGTAGTGCTTGTCGGGGCCGAGGCGTACGCATCATGATCAGACAACTGGCTCCAGGAATGGTACAACAGATGCAATCTGTGTGCTCTGATTGTAATGGAGAAGGTATGCATGCCAGTATTTCTTTGCTTTTATGTTGGAATGGATTGGGAATGCAGAAATTAAAGGGCTACAATTTTTCTTTTTCAAAGTGTATTTGTATAGAGGTCTATAAGAAAAGGTGAAAATAATTATTCTGTTATGGATAGGCTCAATGAACACAGTTAAGTAGTAAATTTGTGTTAATGTCCAATGAAAGTGTAGTCTTATATTGTTTTTGGTTGTTGAAAATTGAACCCAGTACCTTGCTTGGGCTAAGCATACTCTCTACCACTAAGCTATACCCCTAGTCCCAGGTTAAGTCAGACTTTTTTAATTCCAAAAAGATGGGTAAGATGATTATTTAATCTTTAGTTAACTTTTGAGGACAGACACTAGAATTGAAGTCGCTCTCACAGAGTTAATATTTTAGTTTTGCGGGCCAAACAATTCATCACATCTACTCACCTCTGTCCTTTTGGTGCTTTTATAGCCATTGACCGTATATACACAAGTGGACATGGCTGTGTTCTAACAAGACTTATAAGAACAACTAGCTTTCTGAATTTGACCTGTGAGATCTGAATTTGACCTGTGAGATATCTCTGTTCTGCTGTCCACTAGAATTTTTTTTCTGTGATGATAAAAATGTTTTAAATCTGCAGTGTCATACAGTGGCCACTAATCACCTGTGGCTGTACTTGAAATGTGGCTAGTAGGTAATGGGAGTGTAGCTCAGTGGTAGAACAGTTGTGATGTATTTTTTAGTATTCTTTTTTTTTTTTTTTTTTTTTTTTTTTTTTGGTACCAGAAATTGAACTCAGAGGCACTTGACCACTGGGCCACATCCCCAGCCCTTGTTTTTGTATTTTATTAGAGACAGAGTTTCACTGAGTTGCTAAGTGCCTAGCCATTGCTGAGGCTGGCTTTGAACTTGCGATCCAACTGCCTCAGCCTCCCAAGTGCTGGGATTACAGGCGTGCGCCACCACGCCCGGCTTGTGATGTATGTTTCAGGCCCTGGGGTCATACCCCCAGAATACAACAACAAAACAAAAGGAGATTAGTGTGACTGAGACTGAGGAACTGGATTTTTTTTTTTTTTTTAACCTAGTAGGTTTATTGAGGGGGCTGGGAAAGTCTGCATTTTTCCTAGAGTCTGTTATGCATTTAACATTATTAAAGTTGCTAACAATCCACTAAAGTCAGGCTAGGGTTGTGGCTCAGTGATAGGGCACTTGCCTAGCATGTGTGGTTCCAAATAAGTTTATTGATTAATAGATTGATTAATTAATTAAAGATGTTACATCATCTACAACTAAAAAAAAAAAAAAGAAACTACATAAAGTCAGTTGAAACCCTTTCCCACGTACCATTACTATTTTGAGGAATTGGTATTTTACAGAATGTACTTTGTTTAAAAAAAAAAAAAAATACTGCTCTAGAAACAGTCCCTGAATTTATTACATAAACCTTCTAACAATTAAAATGTGTTAATAACCAGGCATTAGAAAGTCATGCTTGTTCTTCGCATTATACTGTGTAATTTAGTTTGACGATTATTATATTATAATCGAATTATTTCAGAAGAATATATGGAAAAGTCATGTTATCTTAAACATGATACAGAGGAACTCATTGCCAGCTATAACTCTCAAGACATCTCTAATTGATTTTTGAAAGTCAGTGATAGTACAAATACATAAAGTTAGTTTAGGGTTGGGGATATAGTTCTGTGGTAGAGCTCACAAGGCCCTAGATTTTATCTCCAACACCAAAATGGGGGGAATTTTTTTAAATAAAAGAACATCTGCAGACACCTGAGCAAGATTTTGTCTATGAAATAAACTCCAGTACCAACTATCTAATTTAATAATAAGCCATAGATATTTAAATTTTTGTTTTGATTGTTTCTGTTTGTTGTTAAACTAATTGAAACTAGAACTGAAAACATTTGCTAAAGAAGTAGTTGTTGAAGCTCCAGCATCTCACCACCTAAATGTTTTCCTTGATTCTTAGACATTGCTTTAACTATAGGAAGTAGAGTCAAGAACAAAGAAAGTGTTAAGAAACATTACATTCTGAAATTGTGTGCAGCTGTGTCCTTCAGATGATTGTAATGAGATGTGAGTTTTGGTCATGCAGAATGATACTTTATAAATAGAAATTAGAAGGAGTTCAGAACATGCATTTAATGAATTAAAGGCATTTTTGAGGCTTACCTTACTTGAAAAGGCAGTAGATAGTACTCTTGCTGAAAGCTTGAATGACCTCTCTTTTCAGGAGAGGTAATTAATGAAAAGGACCGCTGTAAAAAATGTGAAGGGAAGAAGGTGATTAAAGAAGTCAAGATTCTTGAAGTTCATGTAGACAAAGGCATGAAACATGGACAGAGAATTACATTCACTGGGGAAGCAGACCAGGCCCCAGGAGTGGAACCAGGAGACATTGTTCTTTTGCTACAGGAGAAAGAACATGAGGTAATTTCCTTTTTGTTTATTTTTATTATTATTATTAATTTTGTTCAGAATTGGGTTTAGCTTAAGAAATATGATACAACTGTTTGTTCAGTGGTACTCTGGGGAATCCATGGGTGAAGTTCTTCCGTGAGCATGGCTTGCTTACATAAGAACTGACTTGTATAGGTAACACCAAGAAGGCGTTGTAGGAGTTACTGTAGTTTCAGTCCCAACTTTGCCATAGAGTAGCACTATAACCTTAAGTAATCCTGTTATCTCTTCCCCTCAATTTTTTTACTTATGAAAATAGGGCATTGGATCAGATGACTTGAGGCAGCTTATTTTTCGTTGTGGAACTCCTTTGATGAATGGATAGGGCTTTATACACTGTTCTAATTTGTTTTACTGTACTAATCATGTAGCCAGGTGAGTTTTCCTTGAAAGAACAGGTTGTGGAACTTGTTTAACAATATGGCCTAGTGTATGCTAATTTGATTATACCATTGTGCACATATGTGTATACACATACACACATATATGTATATAATTGGGGGTGGGGAGAAAAGAGAGAGGGTTTCCATATGTCCCAGCCTGGTCTGCAAGGCTCAGGTGATTCTCCTGCTTCTTCCTCTCAAGAAAATGGGGCTATAGACATGTGTGCACTTTATTTTTTAATGTATTCTGTATGTATCTGGCACAATTTATGAAATACCCCTTCAGTAATCACCCAGATCCTTAAATGTAAAAGCATTTGATAGGATTCTTACTTTGTTCCTAACCATATTTACTCTCAGGTTCCTCTGAAAGTTTATATCATAGATTAACCACCTTTTTTAAAAAATTTAAATCAAGAATCCAATGGATTCGCGGGGCGCTGTAGCGCATGCCTATAATCCCAGCACTTGGGAGGCTGAGGCAGGAGGATCGCCAGTTCAAAGCCAGCCTCAGCAATGATGAGGCACTTAGCAACTCAGTGACACCCTGTCTCTCTAATAAAATACAATAAGGGCTGGGGATGTGGTCAAGTGCCCCTGAGTTCAATCCCCGGTACCAAAAAAAAAAAAAAAAAAAAAAAAAATCCAATGGATTCTCTGATATGCAGATGCTGAGTCACAATGGTGGGGGTAAGAATGGAGGTACTTTGGACTAGACAGGAGAGAGTAAGAGTAGGAATGATAATAGAATGAATTGGACATTATTACCCTATGTACATACGTGATTATATCATGTACAACCAGAATGAGAAGATATACTTCATATATGTATGATGTGTAGAAATGCATTCTACTGTCATGTATAACTAATTAGAACAAATAAAAAATTTTTTTACAAAAAGAATCCAAAGGATAATGATAGCAAGGCAATTATTGAGAAGCAGATTTCTGGGAATTTATTTCCTCACAAGGTTGTGGCTCACTCCCTTGGACTATCCTTTTAGGGTACACTGATCAGAGTTCATGGCTTCAGTAGAGTTACAAGTTACTATATATTTTGGTTCTTCCTGGATATGCCCAAACCTATAAATAATAAGCATCTATCTATCTATCTATATATTTTTTTTTTTAATTTCAGTTATAGATAGAACACAATATCTTTATTTATTTTTATGTGGTGCTGGGGATTAAATCCAGTACCTCACATGTTTGAGGCAAGTGCTCTACCACTGAGCCACAACACCCAGCCCTTCTTTTTTTTTTTTTTTTTTTTTTTTTTTTTTTTGGTACCGGGGATTGAACCCAGGGGCACTCCACCACTGCGCCACATCTCCAGCCCTTTTTTATATTTTATTAGAGACAGGGTCTCAATGAGTTGCTAAGTGCCTCACCGTTGCTGAGACTGGCTTTGAACTCGCGATCCTCTTGCCTCAGCCTCCCGAGTGCTGGGATTACAGGCATGCACCCCTGTGCCCAGTCCCAGCCCCCCTTTTTTTTTTTTTTTTTTTTTTAATATTTATTTATTTATTCACTTTAGTTGTACACAATGCAATGCATCTATGTTTACGTGGTGCTGAGGATCGAACCCGGGCCGCGAACGTGCGAGGCGAGCGCTCTGCCGCTGAGCCACAACCCCAGCCCCAGCCCCTCTTTTTTTGGGGAGGATTGGTACCAGGTATTGAACTTGGGTCACTCAACCGCTGAACCACATTCCCAGCCCTATTTTGTATTTTATTTAGAGACAGGGTCTCACTGAGTTGCTTAGTGCCTCGCTGTTGCTGAGGCTGGCTTTGAACTGGTGATCCTCCTATTTCAGCCTCCTAAGCCTCTGGGATTACAGGTGTGCACCACCTATCCCAGCAATAATCATCTGTTAAATGATTGAAAATACAAGTAGTTTCTAGAATATTGCCTTACAGTCTTGTGGGTTGAAATATTTGTCACTCTTAAAAATTCTCTATTTGGCTGGGCGCGGTGGCGCACGCCTGTAATCCCAGCACTTTGGGAGGCTGAGGCAGGAGGATCGCGAGTTCAAAGCCAGCCTCAGCAATGGCGAGGCACTTAGCAACTCAGTGAGACCCTATCTCTAATAAAATACAAAAAAGGGCTGGGGATGTGACCCAGTGGACGAGTGCCCCTGAGTTCAATCTCCGGTACCACAAAAAAAAAAAAAAAAAAAATTCTCTATTTGGCATTTTAACTACTTCATTTATTCCATCTTGCTTGCTGGACAAAACACCACACAAAGCCTAAGAGGCGGGAAGCTAGTTGAGAAGTTTATAGTCTGCTTTTGTGTAGATTATATGATGGTACAAACAGCCCCAGAGTATTTTTATTGACAGAATCATTGGAGTAGTTTGAGATTATCAAATGATGTCTGGCAGTACAGCAGTATGAGAATAGTGAGAAAGTTAAGAAGTAACAATTAATTGAAGGAGAGGAGAAGCGATTAATGTTTTTCAGTTGAGGGTATGTCAAACTAATAGCAAAACCTTTTTATACTCAAGTTTCGTCTATAATATTGCTGTATAGTTAAATGGGGATTTTAAAAGTAGAGTGCTGGATTTGGAGACAAGGAACTTAAATTCTGACCCCCGTTTACATACTAGCTTTGTCCTCCCTAGGCTTTGCTTACCAAAAACAAGATAGTCTTCCCTCAGGAAGGATGTTATAGAATCACATAAGACTATGAATAAGCTGCTTTCTTGAGGGCGTGAGAATGTGTTTGGAAATAAGAAACCTCCTAAAATTGTAGGTATCAGTAGAATTGCTTGGAATTTCCAACAGAAAGCAAAATAACTGATTGTTTAAGGTAGGAAATAGAAGCTGGTAAAGATTAGAGCTAATGGTTCAAGAAAACCTTCCCCCCTCACTCTTTTCCCCCCCCACCTCTAATCTTACCCCCACTATTGTGACTTAGCATCTGCATATCAGAGAATCCATTGGATTCTTGATTTAAATTTTTTAAAAATTTTAACAGTTTGCAGAAATGGCCACCAAATAGGAGAAAATTTTAGTATACATTAAAAAGGTGGTTAATCTGTTCAAGCAAACCTTTTTTCCCCCCCGACTGGGGCTGGGCAGGGTGGCGCATGCCTCCCAACACTTCCATTAAAGGAATTGGGGCCATAATAAGATTAGGGTTGGTGCTGTAGCTTAAACGGTGTAAATATGATCAAAGGTCATTGAATTTTGGGAATTCTATCATGTGTGTTTAGATTCTTGCTGTGTGTGTGTGTGTGTTTCAGTGGTCTAACTACCAGTGCATTTGTACAGCATAGAAAAACGGTTTCTGAAGATGTTAGCCCCTTCTTTATAATCTGTCTTTCTATGTATTATTTCTCAGAAACTATTAAGGCTTTTATGTGCTTTGCTGTCTGGTGTTTAGGCCCTTATTCATTATGCTTTTTAAAAATTCTCTGGCAGTTGCCGGGCGCGGTGGCGCACGCCTGTAATCCCAGCACTTTGGGAGGCTGAGGCAGGAGGATCGCGAGTTCAAAGCCAGCCTCAGCAATGGTGAGGCACTTAGCAACTCAGTGAGACCCTGTCTCTAAATAAAAAACACAAAAAAAGGTCTGGGGATGTGACCCAGTGGTCAAGTGCCCCTGAGTTCAATCCCCGGTACCACAAAAAAAAAAAAAAAAAAAAAAAAAATTCTCTGGCAACAAAGAAAAAAATTCTATGGCATTTTTTGCTTATTTCTTGTGTTTAAACATTAGCATCAAATTGTCTTAATCCCAGCATACCAAGAGAATAGCAGCAAACCTGGGTTTCTTTTGTTGTTTTATTTTGTTTTGACTTTGAAACAGGGTCTTGCCAAGTTACTGAGACTAGTTTCTAACTTAAGAGCCTCCTGCTTCAGCCTCCCCTGTCAATGCGATTATAGGCATGCACCACCATGCCTAGCTCTTGCAACCCTCAATATTTTTCACCGCAATTACTTTAAGTTGAACTCTCCCACATAAGAACAGGTATCCTTTCTTGCTCCCTATTTCTAACACAGCTTCAACCAAAGAATTGTTGGTAAAAGATGTTTCTTAGTATAATATAGCATTTTAAAAGCTATTGAAAAATTCCACATTAAAGAAGCCTTATTGGCCCCATTGTGAGGAACACTCAAGTAAATGTCATAGTTAATATACATTCATTGATTCTCAAAAACCTTAGCATCACTTTAGAATCTCCTGAAGGGCTTGTGAAAACTGTAAATTGCTAAGGGCCCACCTCTTAGCTTCTGGCAATAGGTATGGAATAGGGCCCAAGGACGTGTATTCCCAACAAGTTTCCTCCTGCTGTTGATTTTGAGGCTGCCCATCCAGAACCACTTTGAGTTTGAAACAGGGATTGAATCAGCCAAGATGCTCTTTAGAAGAGAGCCTGTTATTTAAAAAAAAAAAAAAAAAAAAACTAGGTGACCTTTCACTGCAGTTAATTTTGTTTCATCTCAAATTTCAAAAGTTAAGTATAGATATTTGCAAATTCTCCCAAGTAAAAATTACAAGTTAAGTACATGTGAAATTGAATTTATTTTTCCTAAACATTGAAATCCTAGAGACATTCTTTGTGTTTATTTGGTAACCTCTATATTACCTAGTCCATAGGCTTATAGTATTGGGTTGAATAAGCCAATTTTAGCATTTGTTTAATTTACATTTTTCTAAGCAGGCTTTCAGTTTTAAGCGAGATAAAACTTGCTTGTACATGTGTAAAGCACTGAGTTGAGCCTCTTCACTTTACTGGCTGAGCCTTCCTGATTAAGCTTTTTAATGTTGAACTTAAACCTTCTTCGCCTGTTGGGATCAAGTCTGGGGAGCATTCCAGATTGAGTCTGTTCTGTAGAAGCCTGCTGGTCTTTCTGTACCTTTCTGCCCAAAGACAGAATTAGAAAGTAATTGGAAAATATACTTGGTGCTAGGTTTTGGTGCCTCAGCTCTATTGTTTTTTGTTTGTTTGTTTGTTTGTTTGTTTTTTGTACCGGGGATTGAACTTGGGGGCACTTGACCACTGGGCCACATCCCCAGCCCTTTTTTGTATTTTATTAAAGACAGGGTCTCATTGAGTTGGTAGTGCCTTGCCATTGCTGCAGCTGGCTTTGAATTTGTGATCCTCCTGCCTCAGCCTCCCAAGTGCTGGGATTACAGGTGTGCACCACCACGCCCACCTAGCTCTATTATTCTTATGCCAGTGTTTTCCTGGTTCAATGCCTTCCTGATACAAGTTTTTAGCATACTCCCTGGGAATTATTAGCTTTTCTAACATAAATTTAGAAAACTAGGGACAGTGACACATAAGCTTTTAAATCAATGATACTGTTAAGTTTTTGAAGTTGACTGAAGCAATGTAGTACAGGTTATGGATCTGTTAAAGCGTTTTTTGTGTGCTTTATTTAAAGGTGTTCCAGAGGGATGGGAATGATTTGCACATGACATATAAGATAGGACTTGTTGAAGCTCTGTGTGGGTTTCAGTTCACATTTAAGCACCTTGATGGACGTCAGATTGTGGTGAAATACCCTCCTGGGAAAGTAATTGAACCAGGTAAATCTTGATTTTATCTGATACAGGTTTTGGGGGCGGGGAGGGGGTTGGTTTGGTTTGGTAAGTTTTGGTACTGGTGATTGAATTCAGAGGCACTTTACCACTGAGCCCTTTTCATTTTTTATTTTGAGGCAGGGTCTCACTAAGTTGCTTAGGGACTTGGTAAGTTGCTGAGGTTGGCCTTGAACTTGAAATAGTCCTGCCTCAGCCTCCTGATTGCTGGGATCATAGATTTGTGCCACTGTGCCCAGCATGTGTGTGTGTGTGTGTATAGATAGATAGATAGATAGATAGATGTTTAGTTTTAGATGGACACAATATCTTTATTTTTATTTATTTTTATGTGGTGCTGAGGATCAAACCCAGGGCCTCACACATGTGAGGCAAGCACTCCACCACTGAGCTACAACCCCAGCCCCCAGCGTGTATATTCTTAAAATTATAATTTTTTCATAGTGGGTAACTCAAAGGAATGTTACTAAATACCTTTCTTTAAAGAAAATAGTTTATTTTGAGCCAAATCTGAGTGACCATGGACCAGGAACAGATTCAAGTTATCCTAAAAGATATTTTCCACCATGGAAGAGGTTACATGAGTTTTTATAGTTACAGGACAAAAGAAAGCCATAAATCAATATATTTGCCAATTAGGTTGGAGGAAACATCAGTTAGGTAGGCTATAGGAAGGCAGGAAAATCTCTAATATGTTTTTAGTTGTCCATGGACCTTTGTTTATATGCGGTGCACTTTACCACTGAGCTATAACCCCAGCCCCTCTTTTTAAAAAAAAAAAAAAAAAAAAGTACCAGATGTTATCTTATACCATTCTGTGTGTGTGTGTGTGTGTGTGTGGTACTGGGGATTGAACTCAGGGGCACTTAACCACTGGGTCACATCCCCAGCCCTTTTTTGTATTTTATTTAGTGACAGGATCTCACTGAGTTGCTAAGTGCCTCACCATTGCTGAGGCTGGCTTTGAACTCGCGATCCTCCTGCCTCAGCCTCCCAAAGTGCTGGGATTACAGGCATGTGCCACCGCACCTGGCATCTTATACCATTCTTTAGAGTTGGTAGAGTCTAGAGGTCTCCTAAACTTAGAGATGCATTATGAAAAGCTTATCAATTAGTTATGAGCATGGCTATTAAGAACATGAACTGGGCTGGGGGTTGTGGCTCAGCAGTAGAGCACTCACCTAGCACTTGTGAGGCACTGGGGTTGATCCTTAGCACCATATAAAAATAAATAAAGGTATTGTGTCCAACTACAACTAAAAAAAATATTTAAAAAAAAAAAAAGCATAGGGCTAAGGGTGTGGCTCAGTGGTAGAACGCTTGCCTAGCATTGCCAGTTTGATTTCCCCTCCACCACAGAAGTAACTGATGGGGGGCATTGGTGCTCAGCCCAGTGTAATTTTGGTTCTTTACCTACAACATTCCTTCTCAACATCTTGGCTGCTGTTTCTAGTCAGCCAAGCTCAGGCAGTCTTCAGGATCTTTGACGTAGATGCAGCTTCAGAGAACTTCACAATTTCCTCTTTATTTAAATAATAGGATGTGTTCGTGTAGTTCGAGGTGAAGGAATGCCACAGTATCGTAATCCCTTTGAAAAAGGTGATCTTTATATAAAGTTCGATGTGCAGTTTCCTGAAAACAACTGGATCAACCCAGACAAGCTTTCTGTAAGTGGTCTTTAAATTTAAGCAACTCAGTTTCTTAATTATGTTACTTTGACACCTTCAATTTTGCTTTGTTTTTGTTTTCCCCAAATTGGTTTTGTTAAGATCAGGCAAATTTTTACTATGTTAATATTGTACTATTGATGAATTTCCATGTGGATGTGAAAGCAAGGATTGCTGATGTAATTGTGGAGCCTAGCAAAGAAATTATATGAAGTAAAATGGACTGGGTTGGAGGTGGGAGTCCTGGGAAGCCTTGGGGAACAGATCCCTCACCTGAAGAGGGCTGGGGTACAGGGAAGTATGTCTGCTGTGAAATTTTCCTGTTAATAGATAATTACATTTTTTTAACTTAAGCAGTAGATGGGCTGCACAAAGGATATCTGCAGTTGGGGCCTGTGGGTCATCACTATGTGATCTCTCAACTTACAGTACAAACCAGTCACTTTGCCATTTTAAATCCCAAAGAAGTATACAGCTGGACTGTATTAAAAGGGAAGTTGAAAATATTATAGCTAACCCATGTTTATTTATTCTAATGAAGGAACTAGAAGATCTTCTGCCATCTAGACCAGAAGTCCCTAGTGTAATTGGAGAAACAGAGGAGGTAGAGCTTCAGGAATTTGATAGCACTCGAGGCTCGGGAGGTGGTCAGAGGCGTGAAGCATATAATGATAGCTCTGATGAAGAAAGCAGCAGCCATCATGGACCTGGAGTACAGTGTGCCCATCAGTAACTCTGCAAACAAATTGCACAGGTGGATTTTCTTTCCACATTTGCCTGATTTGTTCTCAGCGATCCAGCTGGAGTGTCTGATCAATCCAGATGAACTGATGGACATCTGTTGGTCTATGTGTAACTTTTAAAATTGGTATAGTATCTACAGAGTGTATAATTTAAACTAACCACAAAGCTTTACATCTTCATTTCGACTGTTCTGTAGCAGAATAAAGCACTTGAAAGGAAACAAGACTCCCTTTCACAAATGGGTTATAAGTTTCAGTCTTTATCTGTGCTTGATTTTTATCAGTTTTGTGTAGATTTTATGTTTCATATTTTAAATTCAGATCCCACATTGTAAAGTTTGTACCATTTGTCCTGAAGCTTTGTGTTTGGCTGCACCTGCATAAGCTGCTACAAATAGAATAAAGAATTTCATAGCCTGTATCTATCATTTAGATGCATGGAAAATGGGCTTTGCACAAAATGGGTTTGGAGCTGACTGGGAACAATGGAAAAAATTACTTTAGCAGTGGTTGTAAAGTTTTTTTTGGAGTCCCCTCCCCTTTCTTAATTTCTCCCCACCCCCTTTTTTTAACCATCTTATGGAAGGTTTCTGAAACTTGATAATAAAAAGCAGTTGATGTAAATTATTCTTTGTGTCACATTTTTAGAAGAAAGAACACATTTTGAACTGCAAAATGTATCCTTAAACTGAAGAATGTATCTTTAGTTCTGGTTTTTAAACAGCCCTTAAAAACCCATTGGCCTGAAGCTTAGTCCTCAGGTACCTGCCCATTTTATAGTTTTAAGACAAAGGTTGGTAGAAACAGGCTTTATTGACTTCAATTGATGCTTTGTAGAGTCAAGGACTTCTAAGTTATGTAATTCCTAAGTTATGATTCTGAACACTGGGGCTAGCCCAGGCCTCTGTATCTTCCCACCACCACCCTCTTTTAAAAATAAGGTAACAACAAATCAATAATAGAACCATGTTTGCATAGAACCTGTTAAAATGCTCTGTTTTCATTAAATGTTAAGTTAAAATATGCTCTGTCTCCATTAAGTTGAATATTTGACGTTGGGGGAAGCATTGACTATTGGATTTTCTATAATGTCTTATAGAAAAGAAAGGCTGATAAGAGAAAAATCAGGTAAAACTACTTTAAAAAGGATATTGTATTTCTCTTCTTTCCATCTTTTCTATTCACTCCCAGAGTTGATAGAGAACATGCTTGAGGGAAAAGAAACATTTACATTTGTAAAGAAGCAAGTGGGGAAACTGAAACTAAAATTCTAAAATGTATTATGCCATCCCTGAGCCTAAATATAGCACTTGTAGTTTATTTCTAGGTCTGTTAGAACCTCAATTGAAAAAAAAAAAAAAAAAAGTGTCCTGACACTAATCAAGGCCTGTGAGGCTTAAATTATTGCCCTATCCACTCTACCTCCATTGTACAAAAAAATATTTTACAAGAAGCCCGGGCAAGATGCAACAGCATAGTAGTTTTGTATTCAGGGTAACTTCCCCCACAACACTAAGCATAAGAAATGCAGTGGTCGGGGCTGGGATTGTGGCTCAGCGGTGGAGCGCTCGCCTAGCACGTGCGCGGCCCGGGTTCGATCCTCAGCACCACGTACAAATAAACCCATTGTGTACAACTAAAGCAAATAAATAACTATTAAAAAAAAAAAAAAAGAAATGCAGTGGCAATATAAAGTTTGTAGCCTTTCCAATAAAGGTTTATAAAACAGTTGTTCAGTGTAGTCTTTCTTTCAGTTCTTCCATACCCAGGTGTTTTGACTATAACAAATAAAACTGGAAGAGGGGTAAACTTTGATGTGCTTGCATACTAAACCTATGTTTGGGCAAAATCATCTAACACAAAGACTTTTATAAAGTATTCAATATACCATGTACTTTATTGAATACACATCCAGAAAACACTGAACATCAGCACACTGTGTAGTAGTCGTTCACTAGAGTATCATACCATAAATTAGTAGCCCAGAAAAAAATATCAATTCAAAATTAGAAGTGTAGTTTCTACTGAATACGCTTCTTTTTTATACCATCATAGTCAGAACTTGTAGATGGGACCATTTTAAGTCAGGGACAGGCTGTACATGAATAACAGTATCAGAATTGTACCATACCCAGGTGGGAAGCAACTTCATCAACAGTGAGTGCTATGAATAGTTTCAAATTTTAATTTTACAGATTGTTTCAAAGTTACATAGGTCAGTATGCCCACCCCCACTCCAGTGTGGGGTTGTTTTTATATATTTGTAATATAGTTAAGATTACAAAATGGATCAATAACTAGAAAAGTTGGCTTTCAGCTATAGAAAGAGAAGGGCCTAAGAAAGTTCTTCCCAGCAGGTCTTCAATGATATATTTTACCATTCTGTGTGAATAGCCAATTCTTTTCCTGTGATCTATAAATAGCATATGAACTTTTTTTCTGTTTGCAAGGCACTCTGATCATTTAAAAATCAAACATGGGGCTGGGGTTGTGGCTCAGCGGCAGAGCACTCGCCTCGCACATGTGCGGCCCAGGTTCGATCCTCAGCACCATGTAAACATAAATGCATTGCATTGTGTACAACTAAAGTAAATAAATATTTTTTAAAAAATCAAACATTACAGAACTATGAGTTGGAAAAATGAATGCCCCACACCTCTGCCTAAATCTCATAATAAGACTATGGACACAAACTGTTGGTCTTTATTGTTGGTAAATTTGTCTTTTTTAAAAAATGCATATGGAATTAAATCATTCAATCTGTTCCCTTTCCCAATGTAATCACAAGTTCTTCATTATGTGTGTTATGCAAAATAAGATACAATCACAACTTTTGGTTTTATTTGACATTTGCATACTAATACAGATTTCTCTTTTAAATGATTTTTTTCCCCATAGTACTAGGGATTGAACACAGAGCCATGCACATTCTGGGCATATGTGCTACCACTGAGCTACATCCCCATCTTTTAAAAAATATTTTTATTTGTAGATGGACATAACAATACCTTTATTTTATTTATTTTTATGTGGTGCTGAATATCAAACCCAGTGCCTTGCATGTGCTAGGCAAGCGCTCTACCACTGGGCTACAACCCCAGCTCTCCCAGCCCTCTTTTTAATGATCTTCTGTTGTATGGCTGAACAACAAATTTCTATTAATATACCTTTTAGGATCTGGGGTTGTGGCTCAGCGGCAGAGTGCTCGCCTCACACGTGCGCGGCCCAGGTTCGATCCTCAGCACCACGTAAACATAAATGCATTCCGTTGTGTACAACTAAAGTAAATAAATAAATATATTTTTTAAATATATATACCTTTTAATTGTTTCCAGTTATTTCTTCTTATAAACAATAAATTTTCATACACAGGTCTTTGTGCATAAAACCAGATTACAACATTAAGCTACGGTTGGAGATGTGAGTTGGATACAATATAACTAGTCTCTTGTTCAACCTTGATTCCTGGGCTCACCAAATAAGCCTGTTAATACGGGTATCAAGGACATAACAAGTCAACATGATGACACCCCATCCCATTCTGTTCTCGCTCCACTGGTTCAGGAACATATGTCTTATAGCTGAATTTCTTTAGGTTCTAGGTCCTGTCTGGCTAGACAATGGATATCAATCATCCCAAACAAACAACACTGAATCTGCCCTGTGTGTCTCAATAGCCTAGAAATGTCCACTACAATGGCCCTGCTACAGAAATTTATGCTTTGAATGCCTCATGTCTTGCTATCAAAGAAAGGAGATTCAACTATTGGCCAGGCTCTTAATAACAAGAGGTGAGAGTTCAAAAACTTTAAGGACAGAAGCAGTGTTCCACTGGATGGATCTACCATCATTCTTTTAAAACCCCTGACTCCTTACCTTTAGGAGGGCTTCTATCTCAAAGACATCCCCAGAGGGGTTGGGGTTGTGACTCAGTGGTAGCACTCTTGCCTAGCACTTGAGAGGCACTGGGTTCAATCTTCAGCAACACATAAATAAAATAAAGGTATTGTGTCCATTGTGTATGGTGCTGGGGATTGCACCTAGGGCCTTGTGCATGCGAGGCAAACACTCTACCAACTAAGCTTTATCTCCATCCCCAAAATATATATATTTCTTAAAAAGACATCCCCAGAGTTTCCTTCTACATATTTACTCAGAGGAACATGGATTATACTCGCTCAATATAAGATTCTTCAAACTTGAGCGGGGTTTGTGGCTCAGTGGTAACGTGCTTGCCTGGCATGTGTGAGGCACTGGGTTCAATTCTCAGAACCACATACCAATAAATAAATAAAGGTCCATCAACAACTAAAAAAAATTTTTTTTAAAAGATTCTTCAAACTAACATTTGGTAAGTATGAAATCATCAGAATGCCTTTGCCAATGTTACACGTATTTTGTCTGACAATACATTCTAAAGCACAAGTACACATGATTACCATTCTGCTAACATCAGTCAGTATATACTTACGTCTAAGACTTGAATCCAGTGAATAAAAATGCCAATCGTAACAAAACAATGAGGCACACCTGGAGAGTGAGTAATCCATAACACATTATCTTATATCATTGAAAGTCTGAGGATCTTGATTCATGGACAATCATGAGTCTAGAGATCTGCATAAGAAATTAGAATGTGCAGAAAAGAAATGAGTTTATTAAAAAAATAAAAAAGTAAAGCTGCAACGCACAAGCTCCCTGGCATGCACTACTGGTACGTAAGTAGAAAGAACCTCTGTGGTACCATCCACATAGACTGAATCCCTGGCCCAGGCTAGTCACCTTACTTCCTCTTGTTTGCTTGAAGAAGACAAAAAAGATAGATTATTCCAGGAGAGTTTGGGGCTTATCATGATTGGATTTTTTTCCCCAATTTTATTCAATTATTTTTCTTTGAATATAATCTAGTTTTCCCCCAAAGCCAGCGGTCAGCAAATTATAACCCATGGGTCAAATCCATCCTACCACCTATTTTTGTAATGAAAAACCCAGCCTACTGCCTATTTTTGTAATTGAAGTTTTAGTGGAATATAGTCATGCTTGTTATTTTTCCTTTTTTTTTTGTTTGTGTGCGTGCGTGTGTGTGTGTGTGTGTGTGTGTGTGTGGTTCTGAGGATCAAATCAAGGGTTTCGTGCATGCTAGATTAGGGTCCTACCACTTAGCTATATCTCCAGCCCCCTTTTACATATTTTCTATGCTGCTCTCATGCTATGAAAGTAAGGTTGAGCAGTTGCAACAGAGACCATATTTATTAGCTTTATGTTGCTGTGACAAAATCAACTATAAAAGAAGGTTTATTTTGGCTCATGGTTACAGAGGTTTCGGTTCATAGTCACTTGTCACTATCACTTTGGGCTTTTGATGAGGTAAAACATCATGGCAGGGAGCATATGCAAGAGCAAATCTGCTCACCTCATAGCTGCTGAGAAGCAAAGTTAGAGGCCAAGGTCCCCATATCCCCTTCAAGGGCATGCCCCCAATGACCTCACTTCCTTCCATTAGACAACACCTCCTAGAAGTCCCCCACCTTCCATTAGCACCACAGAGTAGCAACTAATCCCTCACCACATGTTTTTAGGGAGACATTTAAGATCTAAACCATACCACAAAGCTTACAATGTTTATTTTCTGGTTCTTTACAGGAAAATTTTTCTACTGCTTTAGGGGACCACAACCTTACCAACTCTCAGTCACTGTGAGTTTGAACTATCCTGCAGTTCATCAGCTAACAAAGTCCTCTCTTGTTTGAATTGGGTGTTCTCTCACTTGGCAACCAGTTGATCTCACCTGACACAAAGGAGGCCCGGCACAAATCACCTTTTCCCTTGGCATAGCTTAACACACAAGCCTTGAGCAATGGCTTTCCCAGGATAGATGGACAGGAATTAGCTTACTTTGACCAGAAGCTATAACTTGTTTTCTGTCAACAGGATCCAATGTTTGAAAGGACGCACTTCCTAGAAAATTCCAGGCTATGGTTACCATCTGGGGATGCCTCATTTACATGTACACTGTCTGTGGAAAAGGGCATATATATCTGGTGAGAGAGCAATAGTGCTGCAGACTAACAGGCTTAGCAAGGTGGAAGTTTTTACCTCCCTGTCTCAGGACTTGAACTGT
Source organism: Tamias sibiricus (assembly GCA_025594165.1). NCBI lineage: Eukaryota > Metazoa > Chordata > Mammalia > Rodentia > Sciuridae > Tamias > Tamias sibiricus. The sequence goes on from CM046672.1 coordinate 38,315,529, forward strand.
GTCATAACAGCCAACCAACATCATGCAATGATTGATACATACCAGGCTCAGCACTTAGCATTTTACATGTTGCATCATATGAAATCCAGAACAACCTCTAACATAGAAATGATTATTGCCCCAGTTTACAGATAAGGAAACCACATCTCAGGGATATTATGGAATTCAGGAACGGTCACCTGGCCATTAAGCAATGAAGAGGGGATTCCAAAATGAAGTCCAAAGCTCTTCCTAAAAGCCCATGCTCTTCAACACAAGGCCATACAACTAAGTCACAGCCCCTGTGAATGCAGCAACTCCTTCTCCATACTTCTAGTAAATATGCTGAGCTTGGCTTTAATTGGTCTGGTGAAGGTTAAATACCATTCCAAGCCAATCACAGGGGTCAGAGTACACATGAAGTATTGATTAGCCAGGCCTGGGTCACATGCCCAACTGGTAATCTGAGATAAATCATTCTCACCTAAATGACACTTCTTGTTCATTGAAGTGCCAAAATGTCCACATAGAAAGGGCTTAGAGACAGGGGTGTAGCTCAGTGGTACAGTGTTTCCCTAGCATGTACAAAACCCTGGGTTCAATCCCCAGCTCTGCCCCAAAACTAAAAAATAAAAGACTATTTTCACTAGAAAGGCTTGGGACTTGAAGGAGATGGCACTTAATGCATTTATGAAATACCAATTGTCCACATTCAAGAATGCAGGGGAGTGGGATGGAGTTTGAAAGCTCAGTGGCTCTGTTAAGCATTCCTGGGTGCCAAGTGTTATTTAGTAGTCACGTACCCACTTTCATTGTACAAACTGCAAAGTTAGAGGGGCAGTGCATGTGTGTGTGGGCGGGGGTCAGTTGAAAAGATCACCCACTGCCACCACTGCCCTGTGGGTATCATGTAGGTGATTAGCTCCCCCTGATGCTTAAACATTTTTCGGGGGGAAGGTACAGGGGATTGAACTCAGGGACACTCAACTACTGACCCACATCCCCAGCCCTATTTTGTTTTTTGGTTTTGTTTTATTTTTATGTTTAAATTTGTTCTAATTAGATATACAAGAGAGTAGAATGCATTTTGACACACTGTATACAAATGGAACACAACTTCTCCTTCCTCTCACGGAAAATGGTGCAGAGTCACACCAGTAGTGTAATCATCACACATGTATCATGTAATCATATCCATCTCATTCCACTGTCCTTTCCATCCCCACAACCCCTCTGCACAATCCAAAGTTCCTTCATTCTTCTCTACCCCTCCCCAGCCCTATTTTGTATTTTATTTAGAAACAGGGTCTTACTGAGTTGCTTAGGTCTTGCTTTTGCTTAGGCTGGCCTTGAACTTGAAATCCTCCTGCCTCAGCTTCCCGATCCGCTGGGATTACAGGCCTGTGCCACCATGCCCAGCCAACATTTTTTTATCTACAAATCTTTCCAGCCCTTTATTTTAGGGAAGTTAGGGCATTGAAACAAAATTCAATACAAGCCTGTTGAAAAATTGTTTATTGTGAGAAACTGGAAATAACCTGAACACTCCCCATTAAATTGTATTACATCCCTTTGATGCACAATATGTAGTTATTAGAAAGCAATATGGTTAAGAACGTTTGAGGACATGATATTTGAGAATGTATTCAATACAATGCTGTTTTTAAAGTATATGCCTGTGGAGTGGGAGGGTATAGCTCAGTGGGTTGGGTTGGAGCCCCACCCAGTACCAAATAAATAAAATAACAAAACAAAATCAATAAATAAAATAAAATGTATACCTTCATAGCTGTTCTTTTGTGTGTGTGTGTGTGTGTGTGTGTGTGTGTGTGTGTGTGTTGCTAGAGATTGAACCCAGGGCCTCATGGCTGTACACAAAATTGAAAGCCAGTGATTTTTGTCTGGGTTTAAGGATAATAGGTATTTAAAAATGTTTTTATTATGACCATTTTGCTGAAAAATGTATTATGAGCTGGGCACAGTGGCACACACCTGTAATCCCAGCCACTAGAGAGGCTGAGGCAGGAGGATTGCAAGTTCAAAGCCAGCATTAGAAACTTAGTGAGGCCCTAAGCAATTTAGTGAGACCCTGTCTCAAAATAAAAAATAAAAAGAGCTGGGGATTTGGCTCAGTAGTTAAAAGCCCCTGGGTTAAATTTCCAGTACCAAAAAAGAAATAAAAAGAAAATGTATTATTAAAGTAAACATCAAAGTAAAGAGAATACTATAATGAACCTCTGTTTGTTCATTGCTCCAGTTATCAATATTTTGCCACACTTCCTTTACCCATTACTATTATTATTTTTTAATGTGTTGCTGAGGATCAAACCTAGTGCCTCACATGTGCTAGGCAAGTGCTCTACCACTGAGCCACAACCCCAGCCACAACTGTACCAGTTTTTTTTTTTTTAATAGTTGTAGGTGAACACAATGTCTTTTTTTTTTTTTAATATTTATTCTTTAGTTGTAGTTGGACACAATACCTTTATTTTTTATTTTATTTTATTTTTTTTTGGTACTGGGGATTGAACTCAGGGGCACTTGACCACTGGGCCACATCCCCAGCCGTTTTTTATATTTTATTAGAGACAGGCTCTCACTGAGTTGCTAAGTGCCTCGCCATTGCTGAGGCTGGTTTTGAACTTGCGATCCTCCTGCCTCAGCCTCCCAAGTGCTGGGATTACAGGCGTGCGCCACCGCGCCCAGCAATACCTTTATTTTATTTATTTATTTTTATGTGGTACTGAGGATCGAACCCAGGGCTGTGCATGGGCTAGGCGAGCACTCTACTGCTGAGCCACAGCCTCTTTATTTTATTTTATTTGTTTATTTTTATGTGGTGCTGAGGATCTAACCCAGTGCCTCACGCATGCTAGGCAAGTGCTCTGCCACTGAGCTACAGCCCCAGTCCCCCATTCTTTTTTTTTTTTTTTTTTTGGTACCGGGGATTGAACTCAGGGGCACTCGACCACTGGGCCACATCCCCAGCCCTTTTTTGTATTTTATTAGAGACAGGGTCTCACTGAGTTGCTAAGTGCCTCGCCATTGCTGAGGCTGGCTTTGAACTCGTGATCCTCCTGCCTCAGCCTCCCAAAGTGCTGGGATTACAGGCGTGTGCCACCACGCCCGGCCCCCATTCTTTTTTTTTAAGTGAATTATTTTTCTACTGAAATAATTTTTTTTTTTCTTGGTGGTACCGGGGATTGAATTCAGGGACACTCGACCACTGGGTCACATCCCCAGCCCTTTTTTTGTATTTTATTTAGAGACAGGGTCTCACTAAGTTGCTAAGTGCCTTGCCATTGCTGAGGCTGGCTTTGAACTCGCAATCCTTCTGCCTCAGCCTCCCAAAGTGCTGGGATTACAGGCATGCGCCACCATGCCCGACTTACTGAAATAATTTAAAGTGAATCTCAGATATCACTGAATTTTTTCCATACATAATCCAACCTGCATCGTATTTTGAAGGTTGTCTTGTTATGTTGCCCAGATTGGCCTTTAACTCAAGGTTGTCCTGCCTCAGCCTCCTGAGTAGCCAGGCCTGGCTTCAACCTACATATTTTAAAAGAACATTTCTTATGTATTTATAGTTAACTATTATATTAACCTTACCCATAGGCCTCTGCTTCTTGCTCACAATCCATACTGCCTGCCTTTCAACAACAAAGACCACCCCAGGGTCTCATTTACCTTGTCAACAAAATTGACAATCACTGTGGATTGTCATTTTGTCATCCCAGTCCTCTTTGCTCAAAATAAGGCTGAAATGTTCATTTGAGCATTTACAGGCCAAATACATGCAACTAATATTTTTCCCTATTTCTGTCTATGCATATGCATATGGCTTGTCCACCGGCAACAGAAACTTAATTCCAGCTAACATGGGCAAATAGGGGGAATTTATTGGCTCTTAAAATCCAAGTAATAAGATAGCCAAGCCGTAGGAAGGGCAGGGATGTAGCGATAGATTTACAAAGCAACTGAAGAACTTCAGGGCAAAGTACATTAAAAAAATAAAAATAAATGAAAGCTTTGGGCGGTGGACTCTCATTGTTGATTCTCTCTGAATGTCAGTTTTAGTGTCTTTTTAAAATGATCACTTTTGTAGTGGCACATGCCTGCAATGCCAGCGACTCAGGAGGCTGAGGCAGGGGGACTCCAAGTTTGAAGCCAGCCTGGGCAACTTAGAAAGACCCTGTCTCAAAAAATTTAAATGGCTGGGAATGTGGGTAGAGCACTCATGGGTTCAATTCCCTGTACTAAAAATTAAATAAATAAAAATTAAAAATGGCTGGGGGGCTGGGGTTGTGGCTCAGCAGCAGAGCGCTTGCCTCGCACGTGCGCGGCCTGGGTTCGATCCTCAGCACCATGTAAACATAAATGCATTGCATTGTGTACAACTAAAGTAAATAAATAAATATTTTTAAAAAAATGGCTGGGGATATGACTCAGTAACAGAGCACCCTGAATTCAATCCCCAGTACTACTAAAAAAAGACCCCCTTTTCCTAAATAAGATGAGGGCTGTTTGTCTTTGGGGTTTGCATTCCAATTTTTAAAAAAATAATTTTAGCTTCTGGAGAATTAGCCTCTGTGTTTTGAGTTAGATAATCATGGGAATAGGTTTATCGACCCATCAAAACACCTAGGGGCAACTCACTTCAGAGTAAGGTGGGTCCCCTATATGGGGGAGGACAGAAAATTTCTAGGATATGGACAAGTTGAGTCTATTGAGATAATACTGGAGATGTTTGCCACTATGCTGTGTATTGTGATTGTAATTGTTACTTCAAGTTAATAATGTATCTTAAATGACTTTATATAGGTATATACAGGTGCATTCATCTGGATTAACAGTTGCATAGTATTCTGTAAAGTGCTAAAACAAGTCCTTACTAATGGATAGTGAGACCCACCACATGTACTTTTTGTGTGGTGGAGGGTTACTGGGGATTGAAACTAGTGGCACTCTACCACTGAGTTTCATCTCTAGACATTTTTATATTTTTTTATTTAAATTGTGGAGTCTGGCCTCAAACTTGCAATCCTCCTACCTCAGCCTCCCGAAATGCTGGGATTACAGGTGTGTGCCATTGTGTCTGCCCCCATTTTCTTACTATGACCTATAATGCTACAAAGAATGTCCTTCTACATGTCTTTCACACATGGGAAAATGTTCTGTGATAAATTCCTCTAGGTGGAATTTCTAAATCAAGGGATGCATGTATTTCCAACCCCTCAAAATGAAGTCTGTGGAGTCATATTTTACAATAATGAAATGTGATGGGCACAGTGGTGCACGCCTGTAACCCCAGCAGTTTGGGAAGCTGAGGCAGGAGGATTGAGAGTTCAAAGCCAGCCTCAGCAACTTAGTAAGGTGGTGAGCAACTCAATGAGACCCTGTCTCTAAATAAAATACAAAATAGGGCTGGGGATGTGGCTCAATGGTTGAGTGCCCCTGAGTTCAATCCCTGGCACCCAAAAAAGCCAAAATAATAATAATAATGATGATGATGATGATGATGATGATGATGAAATGCACAATTAGAGGATAGTTATAAAAATTTTAAAAGGCATAATAACCCTCCAAAGAGACGAAACAGGAAAATTTTGCTCCAGGCCCTGATGGAGTAAGAGAGACTAAATTACCTGACAACCATAAATAGCTAAAAACTTGGACAAAAGATATGAAACAATAGTTTTCAGACATTATACAGCAGGCATCAGAAGACAGTGCTCCCTGAGAGTGAGGAACTCTCCGAAGTGAGCCCCAGGACCACCCCAGCTTTCTGCGTGGGCAGAGTTTGCAGACAACAGTGCTAGCAGAGGACACCAAAAAGAGTCTTCTTATTGTATCATCCAGGGAGAAAAGGAGGACAGTTAAATATCAAGTCCCTGAAGTACCACTCTGCTCCCAGAATCTAGCCAAACTAAGGGAACAATGAGATTGAGTCTGGGTCAGAATGTCCAGATAAATATTATCTTGAAGGACACTGGTTTTCTCTCATGTATGCTGGGAATTAGGGCAAGTTATTGTTATCTGTAGAGAGCGGTTTTCTTGCATGCATGCCAAGTTCCTTGGGGTGTTGGTCACACCATGGGACAAAACAAGCTAAACTGATGCTGCTTCTGTAACCTAACCTACAGACCCACTCCCAGCAGTAGCTGGTGCAGAACAGAGCATCATGGGACGCTCTTGTCCAGTTGCCACTAGACAAAGCATTGTGGGGGAAGGGAGGTGCTACTGTTCTGATGAAGCCCTGAGGCACTGTATGAAATAAAGCTACACCTATCCAGCCTGTCATCACTGGACTTTCTGATGAAGCACCTGTGCACCCCATGCCTCCTTGTAAGCATTTTTCAATAAAACGTATGCCTCATTCCCATCTCCACGTGTCTTCTTTGGTCTCTTGGTAACTACTCCCACTGCCCTAGCACAACACACTTACACAAGGCTTTTATGACGTCTATTTCTTTTGGGTAAGTACTCAGCTAGGAGTGAAATTGCTGGGTCATAGAGTAGGTGTATGTTTAACTTTGTAAGAAGTCACCCTTTTTCCAAAGCAATTGCATCACTTTTTCCTTCCCACCACAAAGATTCTGACTGTTCCACACCCTCAACATTTAGCATCATCAATCTTTTCCATTTCTGTCATTTTCGTGGTATCCTAGCACTTTTAATTTGCATCTTTTTGCTGACTGATGATGATGAGCATCTTTCCATATGCTTGATATGTATGTTTTTGTGAAGTGTCTGTTCATATCTTTCCTCATTTTTAGATAATAATTGTAAATATTTATGGGATACAGAGCTATTTCATTATTAATTCATTGTTTTGCAGCACTGAATATTGAACCCAGGGCCTCACACATGCTAGGCAAATGCTCTATCCCTGAGGTACCCGACATCTTTTTTTACTGGGTTGTTTGTCCCTTTTTTTTTTTTTTTTTTTTTTGTACCAGGGATTGAACTCAGGGGCACTCAACCACTGGGCCACATCCCAGTCCTTTTTTGTATTTTTTTATTTAGAGACAGGGTCTCACTGAGTTACTTTGAACTGGCGATCCTCCTGCCTCAGCCTCCCAAGTGCTGGGATCACAGGTGTGCGCCACTGTGCCCGGCTGGGTTGTTTGTCTTGTTATTGAAGTGTTAAGGAGCTTTATATATTCTGGATACATATCAGATTTATGTACTATGGCTTTTCATTTTCTTGGTGTCCAATTAAAAATCAGAAATTCTTAATTTTAATAAAGCCCAGTTGCCAATTTTTAAAATGATTTGTACCTTTTTTGTGCTAGGAAAGATTTACTCATTTTAAAAAATCACAAAGATATACTCTCTTATGCTAGATATTCTCTAGAAGCTTTATAGTTACAGCTCTTAATTTTTTTTTCCTGGTACTGGGGATTAAACTCAGGGGTATCTTATTATTTTTTTTTGTGTGTGTAGTTGTGTAGATGACAGCATGCCTTTATTTTATTTGATTTTGGTTTTATGTGGTGCTGAGGATCAAACCCAGTGCCTCACACATACTAGGCAAGCGCTCTGCCACTGAGCTACAGCCCCAATCCTCAAGGACAATTTGCACTACATCTCCAGACTTTTAAAATATATATATTTTTAATTTTCTTTAGTTGTTGATAGACCTTTATTTATTTATTTAATATGCGGTGCTGAGAATCGAACCCAGTTCCTCACACATGCCAGGCAAGTGCGCTACCACTAAGCCACAGCCTCAGCTCCCTTTAATTTTAATTTTTGAGACAGGGTCTCACTAAGTTGCCCAGGCTGGCCTTTGACTTGTGATCCTCCTGCCTCAGCCTCCTGAGTTGCTAGGACTACTAGGTGTGCACCACCACATTTTAGGTCTGTGATCCACCTAAAATTTTGCATTCCTGAACAGTACACATTGATTGAGGTTCATTCCCCAACCTGCCACCTACGGATACCCAGGTGTTGCAACACCATTTATTAAGAGATCCTCCTTTCTCGGACAAAATCTTTTTGTCAGCCAAGTGCAGTGGCACATGCCTGTAATTTCAGCAACTCTGGAGGCTGAGGCAGGAGGATTGCAAATTTGAGGCCAGCTTCAGCAAATTAGTGAGACTGTCTCAAAATAAAAAAACAAAATAAGGGGTTGGGGTTGTGGCTCAGCGGCAGAGCGCTCGCCTTGCACGTGCGCGGCCCGGGTTCGGTCCTCAGCACCATGTAAACATAAATGCATTGCATTGTGTACAACTAAAAAATAAAAATAAACCGGGGGTAAATCAGCGGCATTTTTCCCTAGCCCTTTTTTGTATTTTATTAGAGACAGGGTCTCACTGAGTTGCTAAAAATTAAAAAATAAATAAAAAATAAAAAATAAAATAAAGGGCCAGGGATGTAACTGAGTGGTAGAGTGCCCTTGAGTTATACCTCTAGTACCTCAAAAAATAACTTTGTCAGCCAGGCGCGGTGGCGCACGCCTGTAATCCCAGCACTTTGGGAGGCTGAGGCAGGAGGATCACGAGTTCAAAGCCAGCCTCAGCAATGGCGAGGCACTTACCAACTCAGTGAGACCCTGTCTCTAATAAAATCCCAAAAAAGGGCTGGGGATGTGGCCCAGTGGTTAAGTGCTCCTGAGTTCAATCCCTGGTACCAAAAAATAATAATAATAATAATAACTTCGTCAGTACAAGTGCCAAAAGTATGTGTATGTATGTGCACGAATACATGCATGCGTGGTCTATTTTGTGCCAAAATAATAAATACATGTGAATCTATTTCTAGACTGTATTCTACTCCATTGTTTGTCCTTGCATCAATACCAGACTGTCTTGATTACTGTAGGTTTAGAGTAGGCATATGTATGTTTAATGTGACAGTGCCAAATGCTCTCTCACACACACCCCTACCAACAATGTAAACAGTTGGTTTCCTTACATACAGTGTGGAGCATTAATACCTTTCTACATCGTGGGACTACGCCTGTTCACTGCTGCATCCCTGTCACTCAGCACTGTGCCTGAAACACAGCTTCTTTGCCAGTGTTTGCTGAATAAATGAATGACAAGAGGCTCTAGCATATCTGAAAGTTGCTATACCTTATTAAGATGCCCAGTGTGAGCCGGGCGCGGTGGCGCAAGCCTGTAATCCCAGCACTTGGGAGGCTGAGGCAGGAGAATCGAAAGTTCAAAGCCAGCTTCAGCAATGGTGAGGCACTTAGCAACTCAGTGAGACCCTGTCTCTAAATAAAATACAAAAAAGGGCTGGGGATGTGGCCCAGTGGTTAAGTGCCCCTGAGTTCAATCCCCGGGACCAAAAAAAAAAAAAAAAAAGATGCCCAGTGTGTGGGGCTGGGGCTGTGGCTCAGTGGTAGTGCACTTGCCTTGCACGTGTGAGGCTCTGGGTTCCATTCTCAGCACCACATTAAATACAATAATAAATAAATAAATAAATAAATAAATAAATAATATTATGTCCATCTACAACTAAAATTTTTTTTTAATCTTTCTTTAAAAAAAAGATGCCAATGTCTTAGATTTTTGTCATAATAGCAATGTACCTGAGATAAACAACTTAGAAAAGATTTATTTTGGCTTACAGTTTTGGAGGTTCCAGTCCATGATCAATTGATCCTGTTGCTTTTGGGCCTGTGTTAAGAGTATATGGTGGGGGGCTGGGGCGGGGGCTCAGTGGTAGACCACTTGCCTAGCATGTGTGAGGCACTGAGTTTGATCCTCAGTACCACATGACAATAAATAAATAAAATAAAGGCATTGTGTCCATCCACAACTACCCACAGACCTCACATCTTAAGGGTTCCACCACCTCACAATAGCACCACCCTGAGGATCAAGCCTGTAATACGATTCTTTGGGGGACATTTGAGATCCAAACTATAATGCCCTACAAGCATGGGACAATTAAACTAATATCTAGACAGATGTTTCTGAAATCTCAAAAGATTTCATCATTAGGGTATTATAATAAAACAAAATAATAGATTAATCTTACACAGTGTTTACTATGGGCAAGCATGTGGTCCCATTACCATGGATAAGATGCCACCAATTACAGTCAGATTCTAAGCAGCTAGATAGAGGAAAGGACAGGGAACAAAAGGGACACAGGGTAGACAAGACTCTTTTTTTTTTTATTATTTTTTTATTTTTTTGTGGTACCGGGGATTGAACTCAGGGGCACTTGACCACTGGGTCACATCCCCAGCCCCTTTTTGTATTTTATTAGAGACAGGGTCTCACTGAGTTGCTAAGTGCCTCGCCATTGCTGAGGCTGGCTTTGAACTTGCGATCCTCCTGCCTCAGCCTCCCAAAGTGCTGGGATTACAGGCGTGTGCCACCGCGCCCGGCGACAAGACTCCTTTAAGGAAAATTCCTAGCAGCTGCCACATGACTCTCCCATTTATGTTCCATTAAATATATGGCCACTGTACCTGGCTGACAAAAATGTAGAAGTTATTTACCACGTTCTTTTTGACTTCTCGGGGGTTTGGTTTTCTTCCATGTGCAACTACAAGGATCCCAACTTACACACCCAGCTTCATTGAGTGGGGTTTTGGTGCCTGGTGTGTATCATGGTACTAATGGTGCTGAAGCCAAAGATTGGGAGTGATTTTTTTTTTTTTTTTTTTTTTTTTGTACTGGAGATTGAACTCAGGGACACTTGACCAATGAACCACAGCCACAGCCTTATTTTGTACTTTAGAGACAATTTAGAGACACTGGGTTGCTTAGTGCTTTGCTTTTGCTAAGGCTGGCTTTTGAACTCAGATCCTCCTGCCTCAGCCTCCCCAGCCACTGGGATTACAGGCGTGCACCACAGCACCCAGCTTGGGCATGTTCTAAAGTTTTAACTCAGAAATAACAGCAGCTCACCCTAACCATACAGGGACAAAGACAAAGTTATTTTGCGGGAAGAACCTGACCCCATAGAAATACCAAGGAGCACAAATGGTCTTCGTTCTTAACTGGTGCCAGGTTATCAAAATGGACCAGTACCAAAAACAAATGTCCACAGTACCAGTTCTCATGAGGTAGGTCTGGTTTAAGAAAAAATATTATAAATATAGTGTAACTAGAGCCAACACAGTTTTTTCCACCTGTACTGGGGATGGAACCCAGGTCCCCAGCTCTGAGACAATGCACTTTTTTTTTTTTTTTTTTTTTTTTTTTTTTTTTTTTTGTTTACCGGGGATTGAACTCAGGGGCACTCGACCACTGGATCACATCCCCAGCCCTTTTTTTTTGTATTTTATTTAGAGACAGGGTCTCACTGAGTTGCTAAGTGCCTCACCATTGCTGAGGCTGGCTTTGAACTCGCGATCCTCCTGCCTCAGAAAGTGCTGGGATTACAGGCGTGCGCCACTGACAATGCACTTTTATTGCAGAAACAATGCACTTTTGTTGCAGAAACTATGACCAAAAAAATTTCTTTAAGACAAAATATTGACACTGGCTGGGCATGGTGGTACATACCTGTAATCCCAGCAACTCAGGAGGCTGAGACAAGAGGATCATAAATTCATGACCAGCATCAACAACTTACTGAGACCCTCAGCAAATTAGTGAGGGCTTGTCTCAAAATAAAAAATAAAAAGGACTGGGGCTGTGGCTCCATGGTAAAGCACCCCTGGGTTCAATCCCCAGTACCAAAATAATGACACTGACAAAATATTAACCTGTGTACTCTGGTTAGCAGAATATGTTCAAAAGTGTTGAAAGTGAGCCAGGTGTAGTGGTGCACAACTGTAATCCCAGTAACTCAGGAAACTGAAGCAGGAGGATCGCAAATTGGAGGCCAGCCTTAGCAACTTAGCAAAGCCCTAAGCAACTCTGCAAGACCCTGTCTCAAAATAAAACAGACTGGGGATGTAGATCAGTGGTAGAGCACCTTTGGATTCAATAAAGTGTTGGAAAAACAGTTCTTACTTCCTCTAAGCGCCATTTGTATAATGTATCTGGCGTGCCATGGGCATATTTTTTCATTTAATATAAACATTATATATCAGCACTGCTGTAAATTGAAAATAATCAGGAAATGTGACAAATGCAGCTACTATATGCTAGGAATTATACTAAATTATACATACACCACATACACTTTCCCATTTAATACTCACACTTACCCTATTACCCCATAAGTGGGTGTTATTAGCTCCATTTTGCAACCAAGATGACACTGTGTGATCCCACGGTGGGTGAGTGCTACAGCCCCAACTGGGACACTGCTTTCAGGACAAGTGAAGAGGTGCTACTGCTTGGAAGAGTTCAAGGGAAACGCCCACCCCCTCTGAATGCTTCAGAACAATACTCTATGTAAGGATGTCCCTTATGTAGTATTATTTTAAAAAAGAACATACACAATCTGAATGCTTAATTAAGCATGCCATTAACTAAATGATGGTCATCCATAGAATTGATGAATCATAAAAATCGCTCATTTTTATTAACATGTTCTAACATTCAGGGGGAAAAGTTAGGGTCCAAACTACACTCAACACATGCATCTCAACCACATAAAATATTCTCAGGGAAAAAAAACAGGTACTGGGTATTTTGTGTGTGTGTGTACCCTGGGCTTCACACATGCTAGGCAAGCACTCTCATCACTGAGCTACATTTGCAGCCCTTTTTAGATTTTGAGGCAGAGTCTTGCTAAGTTGCTCAAGTTGGCCTCAAACTTGGCAATCCTCCTTCCTTAGCTTTCTGAATAGCTTGGATTATAGGTGTGGGTTATCACACCTGGCCCACTTCTTTTTAAAGAGGTGATTAATGTTTTTATTGGGCTACATATGAATCTTGAAAGTTTTAAATTTTAATATCTCCAAAAGGACTTCAAGGATGCCTCAGATAGTTGCATGGAGGACTGGGGTTGTAGCTCAGTGGTAGAGCACTTGCCTAGCATGTGTGAGGCACTGGGTTTAATCCCCAGCACCAAATAAAAATAAATAAAATAAAGGTATTGTGTCTATCTAAAACTTTAAAAATTATTTAAAAAACGTTTGCATGGAGAGAAAAGGCAGGTGAAATTGGGGAGAATACAAAAAGATGTCTTTTTAAATGGGAAACCTCAATTGGAAACACCATCATCTGAGTTGTACCTCTGAAGCAAGACAGGCTGGAGGTGTAGTTAGCAGTAAGTTTCATCTTCCTTTTCTTGGGGATGTTCTGCTTGGGTGCAGGGTGAAGACTAAAGGCAGGGTATTTGGCAGACCTCTGTGGGCATTGAGAGGTGAGTAGTTGATCCCCCAGCCAAGTTGATAGAGAACAGTGTTACCCCCTCCCTTCTATGCTTCACCCACATATTTCTTTTAAACCCAGCATCAGTGGGTGGGTACATCAGTGGGTGGATAGAATTTGCTCATTGAACTTTCTGGTAGCCATTCCCTCTCTAGGCTTTTTTTTTTTTTTTTTTTTTTTTAAATACTAGGGATTGAACCCAAGGATGCTTAACTACTGAGCCACATCCCTGGCACCACCCCCACCTTTTTTTAAAAATTTGAGACCAAGTCTCTCCCTAAGTTGCTGATGCTAACTTGAACCTACAATTCTCCTGCCTCGGGCTCCTGGGATTACAGGCATTCACCACCATGACTGGCCCTCTCTAGGCTTCTTAAATACAGTGACTGTATGTTATTAGCTTTTGACTTGCGATTCCTTGAAGTCTGTGGCTCTTGCTGGGTCTTCATGAAATATTTGCTGAAGGATTTCTAGCTGTGGTTATAACAAACAATGTTGAAAATAAGCTAGAATAGCAACTCTTTTCCAGTCTCTATTTGATAGACTCACTGTACAGTAAAGAATGCCAAGTTGTCAGCCGGGCGCGGTGGCGCACGCCTGTAATCCCAGCACTTTGGGAGGCTGAGGCAGGAGGATCGTGAGTTCAAAGCCAGCCTCAGCAATGGGGAAGCACTTAGCAACTCAGTGAGACCCTGTCTCTAAATAAAATACAAAAAAGTGCTGGGGATGTGACCCAGTGGTCAAGTGCCCCTGAGTTCAATCCCCAGTACCACAAAAAAAAAAAAAAAAAAAAAAAAAAAAAGAATGCCAAGTTTACTCCTGAGACAGGGAGATCTGTTTCCATGTAGATTTTTGTTGTACTGTGGGGCAGATGCAGAGTATATTCGATCCTGTTGGTTATCATCCAGCAGTAACCCTCAACTCACCTGAACACACCACTCCCTCCACCTCTCTGGAAAGGTCTCGTGGCAAATGAAATCCCACTATGATGTATAATTATAAAGCACCAATAAAATAATTATAGAAGAATGAACATTAGAAGCCAAGCCAGCTTCCCTCCCAGTTACATAAGGCAACATATTTCTCTTTGCTGCTTAAGCTACTTGGAGTAGGTTCGTAATTATTCCAAGAAAGAGAGTCCTGATTTTTCTAAATTTTCTTTAATAAAGACATAGAAACTTTATTTGAAATTGAAAACCACATATCTAAACCAATGTGGATATGAGAAACCTGGGGAAAATTAATGCAATCCCTTGTATAGACAACTCCCCTGTGCTCAATGGCTTCACAGTGCCCCCTCTCCAGCTCCTCCTACACACTCATGCCCCAGGGCCTAAGAAGATGCAGTCACATCCACCAGAAAGCAAAGGTCTCTACATTCATTTTTTTAAAACATTTTTTAAAAATTGTAGATGGACACAATACCTTTTTCTTAAGATTTATATATTTTTATTGTTCTGAGGATCGAACCCAGTGCCTCACACTTGCTAGGCAAGCGCTTTACCACTGAGCCACAAACCCAGCCCTTTTTTTTTTTTTTTTTTTTTGGTACTGGGGATTGAACTCAGGGGCACTTGACCACTGGGCCACATCCCCAGCCCTTTTTTGTATTTTATTAGAAGCAGGGTCTCACTGAGTTACTAAGTGCCTTGCCATTGCTGAGGCTGGCTTTGAACTCACGATCCTCCTGCCTCAGCCTTCCAAAGTGCTGGGATTACAGGCGTGCGCCACCGTGCCCGGCCTTTTTTTTTTTTTTTTTTTAATATTTTTTTAGCTTTAGGTGAACACAATATCTTTTTTTTTAATTTAATGTGGTGCTGAGGATCGAACTTAGTGCCTCATGTATGCTAGGTGAGCACTCTACCACCGAGCCACAACCAGTCCATGCATGAAGTTTCTCTACCTTAAGTAAAAGGAAAAGAAAAAGCAATTCAAGGTCCTAATGTCCTTAGCGTGGAACCCTAAGACAAAATGGAAGCCGAGAAGCTGTGACTGGAGGGTGTAGTGTGTAGGAGGAAGTGCTTGTTATTGCAATAGGAACATACATTACAAAGAGCAAAATTAGTAATGTCCCCTAAACTATAAAAGGACAAGGAAAGTAAACACAGTCACCATTTTGGACACATATTTTATTGTTTAGAAAATTCCAGCAGAGTTATCATCAAGTACCTTTTCAGGAGATGTCTGTGTCTGCTCCTCCCCAAACCTCCACACATCAGAACAGAAACAATGAGCCGGCCTCAAGGTGTGAGGTGATGGACCAGCCAAGAGACAGCCTGGCATAAGCTTCCCTGGCATCACCCACACACAGATCTGGGTGAATAACAGAAACCGCACGCGTGTAGATACAAAGTGCAACCCCAAATGACCATCAACTTTCTAGGATGGTACCCGGAACAGGAAAGGCATTAGAATAGAATCTGCAGAAAATCAAATTAATCATGATTGGCTTTCCTACCTGAAGTTAGCCTCCTAAACTAGCTGACCTTATTATTCATTTATTTTAAAAGCAAACCAAGTATATATGGCATCTTTTAAAAAATCATGTAAACGTTGCAAAGGTTTTAGGGGTTATTTATAATCTGAAGAGACTTATAAAAATTACTGGACTTGTTAAGACTATAAATACTAACCCCTCCTCCCCCCATGAAAAAAGCAATTGTTACAAAAATATAAAAAATATACTAGCCTCTACTATTTAACCTTCCTACCAGAAATCTCACGACTCTGGGACACATCCTGGTTTATATAGCATACGGCAAGCATGAGTGCAACTTTTTCAACTTTTTAAGGAAGGAAAAGTACCAAAACATTCCCTTTTGTTATTTGAGATTGTGGCTGCTTTCTTCACAGGGACGGTAATGCTAATGAGTAATGACAATGTGAAGTTTTCTATTGTGTTCCCCTGCAAGGACCCAGTGTGGAAATAGTAGCATAGAAGGCTACTTTCAATCCTCACTCCTTAACTTCTTCAGATTTTTCTCTCCAGCTCCTTCAATTCCATTTTGGGACCTGTTGGGCCCCCAGACTCTTGAGCTGGCCACGGTTTCCTTAACTTCCCCTGGAGTAGGCAGATGGTAGGAGGGAGGGTGCCTGGTGAAGGGGATAGGAGTACTGAGCTGCTGGAGTGTGGGTTAAACCTGGTCCAGGTTTACTAATGCCAGGTAAGTGGCATCGTTGGTGGATGATACCCTCCTGGCCTGGAGAGATGACTGATGTTACAGGTCCCTGTCTGCAGAGCTGAGAGGGGAGGCAGCAGCTAATGTGAAGGCAAAACACTTTGCATTAAGTTAAAACACTTCAATTCAGTTCAATAAATGAATCAGATTGCATTCACTCTTCCATAGAAAGCTACCAGGCACTTCAACCAATTAAGAGCTACAAAATGAACCAAATTCCATTTAAAATAATTGAAGAAACTACAGGGGTTTGTCTGCCATTGGTTGGTCAAGTCCTTAAGGATCCCTTCCCAGCTTAGGACATTTTTAGTCTTTCCTTATCTCTGCTGCTGCCAGCAGGGGGCGATGTGCGTAAAGGCTCAATCAAGCCCTTGGGAGAAGTCACTGGGTAACCAGGAAGAGATCCACAGGCCAACAGGCAGAGCCCCTCCTCATAACTGGAATATTGCTGGGCTGTGTGCCCTGTGTCCCTGAAGTCCAGGGAGACCTCTCCAACCAAGATCTCAGCCTAGCATGTTCAAGAGACCCCTTCATCCCCAAAGCCCTTTGTAAAGTCCTCACTACCCACTACATTGCTCAGAAGTGGAGACCTGGCTCAACCAGGTGCCTGACTCACACCCACTCCTCCCTACAGGACCTCTGATCTTGGGCATAGCCCCCAGCATCTACCACAACCTAGCTGGCAACCTTTCCTGTGTGCTACTGCCATTATGGTTCTTTTCTGAGATGGGCTGACTGCCTCCAGGCCAGAATGATGGACCCTGAGTCCCCACTGGACTTCCAGGCTCTACTGTTGGAAGGATTACATTTTCACACCACTAAGGGTTTTATTTCATAGATCACATTAGACGTTCTGGGCTTCCAGTCATACATTTCTCAATAACCTGTTTGTTTCTCCAGATCTAAAACATCTTATTCAACACACCCTGGTGTTTAAAACCCAAGGGAACTTTCCAAAAGCAATGATGATAGATGATTTGGAGAACTTGGCCACATCTGCTGAGCAAGACCCCTCTGCTTTGGTTGCGTCAAAAAAAACAGCCTGTGAGACATTGAGAATTCACATTTGCTCAGAAGAGAAGTGCTCCCAACACCAAGGCACAGAGAAAGAAGTCTCCTGGGCAAAATGACGATGGACACAACCAGTGACCTCAGTGAGACCTTGAGGCAGAGTCAGTGGGGGAGGCCTCAGTGGGCATTGTGGGGGAGACCTGGAGATGGGGTCTCCCCTGGGGCCTGAGGCATCCTCATGCATACTTCTCCAGGAACTTTATGTGAAAGTCCTTCACCTTCTGGAGCACTGTCTTCAGCTTCTCCACTGGAGGGAGAATGGTCATTCTGTCAGGAAAGAGAACAGCGTCAGCCTGACTGCTTTAGAAGAGGAGACAGGAATGAATCAGGTGGCTCATCATGCTCCTAGCAGAGTGGAGACAAGGAGGTGAGGGTAAGGTACATGGACAGGGGAGGGACAGACCTGACTTGTCCTCTTTGACAGCTCTAACCCTCACCTACTACCTGGCACTTGTGGGAGGCACTCTCTCCCCCATTCATACATTCATACATCATTCATTCAAAATGGGATCTCACGATGTTGCCTATGCTGGTCTTGAACTCCTGGGCTCAACCATCCACCTGTTTCAGCCTCCCAGTAGTTGGGTCTACAGGTGCACACCACTGTATTCCTTTTATATATATATTATTTTAACCCAACTAATACATGCAAACAAAGGCAATAAACTGGGGCAACATTTAGGCTAAGATGCATTTACCCATTACTGCAGAAGGCCTGCAACACATGTTGACTAGTGTACAGAACATTTTAGGGCACGACTCTTGGTATTTCCTATATAGAGCAAGATTTCACTCCCGTTAGATGCCTTTTTTTTTAACCTCTAGCCATCAGTATAACAGTGAGACAACTTCCATTCACAGCTCTCCCTCCAAGTTGTCATAGCTACTATCTCCCTCCAGTTCATCAATACACTTCCCAACCCTAGAGGCAACTCTCTTGGTTATATTACTATTCATTTATTTATTTTTTAGTGCTGAGAACTGAACCCAGGGCTTGTTTGGTATGCCACTACTACTGAGCTATACCCCAAACCCAGGACTCTTGGAATGGGCCATGAATTGCCGAGGTAAGCCTGACTAAGAAAGGCCAATCAGACATGGTTTCTCCATCTGGGGAACACTACCCACAACCTTGACAGTGAAGACCTGGTTCCAGGTGCCAACGGCTCATGACTTTTCTTTTTTTAGTATCTGCCACAGGAGACATCTGAGAGCAATATGCATGGAAAAGTTGCTGTTCTGAATAGAACAGACCTCAGCAGGAAACCCTTGTAACTGCTCCACCCAGCTCATCCCTGAGAATCTACACACCCATCTGCCAGGGGGCTGCGTCAGGGTACATCTGTGAAAGGCTGCACAGAAAGCACAGCTAATTCTACTGTGTGTCGGGCAGCACCTTAGCAGGCTCACGGTGTAGCCAAGGGGCTAACAGCATCTATTATGTGCCAGGTATTGCCCTAGGCATCTGGATGCTATGTGCTGCTGTCATGGACTTTAAAAGGCACAGGAAAATAAAGAAGAAAACACACTACCTGGGACATTTCTGATGGTGATGTGATAGATTAGTCAGCAGAGGGGCACACAGCATAGTGAGGGAAGATCTCTCCCATAGATGACCTTGGAGTCCACCCAGTTTTCCTTACACCCTGGGCAGAGGGTCTGCTGGGCTTTACAGCTGGACAGAACAGGGTGAGATGGGTGGGGAGTATGGGTCCATACCTCGCAGGCTCTGAAGTCAGCCATCCTGTGCTCTATGTTAAGGAGCCTGCATTTCCCTGGACAAACCTGGGATCTGCCTGGTACACACAGTGTCGTACCTGAAGTGGTAGGTGCCTTCCCTCTGCCCAAAGCCGCTGCCAGGTACAACGCAGATGCCAGTCTCCTCCAGGAGCTTCATGCAGTAGAACATGTCTGGGGCCATTTTATGGGCCTACGGGAGCAGGGTAGAACTTTGGAATCATACCTAGCTTTACCCAGTACCAACTATAAACCAAATACGACCTATGGCAAGTTATCTTTCCAGTGACAGGGCCCTTCTACCCTGAGATACTGCTGATAGCTGGCATAGAGAATCAGACACCTGAAGGCTACTGCAGAACAGCCAGGGGCTGTGGCACTTCTGTGCTTTGTCAGGGATTACCATCCTATTTCCTTTCTACTTATCCCCAGTAGCAGCTCAATAAGCACTGATGGTGGCCTCCTAATGTGCTAAGCCACATGGTGCTCTGAAAACAAACAGCCCCCAGGATCTGTACCTAGTGTGGGCTTTTTGGGGGACAAGCTTCTCTGGGGCCACTGTTGCCAGTGCTTCTTACACATTAGTTTGCATAACAATCACCAAGGGAACCTGTGAAGTACAGCTCCAATACCAGAGATTCTGACTCCATGTCTAGGGTAGGGCCTAGGTTCTGAATGTTTGTTTGACAAGGTATTCAGCAGGTTCTGGGGTGAGGTGAGGACAACATTTTCAGAAACATTGCTCTGCCCCTGCTCTTAAAAGTGAGGTCTGCTGCACCTAAGAATCTGTGGAAAATGCAATGAACCCAGAACAGGCATTTCAACAGGAACCCAGGTGACTGGCATACATGTTCAAGTTTGGGAAGTGCTGCTCCAGGACACAGTGGCTGGGGGAGATGGCTCTGTTATTTCCCCAGCATCACATCACAACTGGGTACCTCCCTTTGGAGCACCAGTGTTAACAGAGCCCAGATCAGTTCCTCTCACCTGGGGCTAAAGGCATTTTTTCCCTAATCACCACAGCTTGCTGCTGGGGCTGGGCCTCTGAGAAACTGCCATCTTTACACAGTAAATAGCATCTGGCTAAGAGTCCACAGAATTCAGAGCCCCCAGGGGCAGCATCTCTGCTCTCCAAGGCTGGAAGCAGTCCCTGACCTGGCTGTTTCAAGTGAACCCTGGGAGAGAGAGCAAGCCCAGCCACAACCGGTCGCAGACCTGAGCTGCCTCCACAGCTTTGGCAGGAATGAAGATCCGAGGAAAGGCATACATAGCTCCCTGCAAGGGGTTGCAGTGAATTCCTGGAACTTGGTTAAACAGGTCTTCCGTCAGCTTTGCTTTTTTGGCCAGATTACCCAGGACAGACTCCTTCTCCTGATGAGAGACAGGGAAAGTACAGAAGTCAGCATCTCAGCACAAGGATAGTCCCTAGCCATTCCTTCAACATTTGGGGTAACTGGATGGATTGACAAAAGATGAGCTTGTGTTTGCATGAGCACAGCAAATCAGACAAGTGGGTGAAACACATCTTCCTACGTGAAGTTTTTCCAAGGATTCTCAGTCCAGGAAACTGCCATGCACTCTGGGGCACATGAATACATGGGAGTTTCAGGCCACAGGGCAGATCCTGAGTGGCCTGTGTCATAGGATCTATTCTTACATGAAGATGTCATTTTTGAAAATGAGCAAAACCAGTGCCTGCCTATCAGTCTAATGGACTTGGCCCTGAGTGGAATATCCTAGAAATACTTCTAGTAGACACGGGCCTCCTTCTGCAGTCAGCAGGGCTCCCCACTCTCAGTCCCGGAGACACATGACCCAGGTGAAGCAAAGCAGAGTCAGTGACTGGTTCAAAGCTGGACATGTGCCCAAAGTTGGAGCAGAGTCATCCAGGACTTCTGTAAGCACTGCTGGAAAGAGGGATGAAAAGGTGTGAGCCTACAGATGAGCAGATAAAAACTTGTGACACAGGCTACCACAAGAATGAACCTGGGGGACAGTATGCTAAGTGGAATGAGCCACTCACAGGAGAACAAACATTGTACAGTTCCACCTGTGTCAGGTATCTAGAACAGGTGAATTCATAGAGACAGACAGTAGAACAGTAGTTGCTGGAAGAGTGATCACTTAAGAGGTATGAGAAAAAGCTCTGAGATGGATGGTGAAGGTGGCTGCATAATAATGTGAATGTCATTAATGCCACAGAACTGTATACTGAAAAATGGAAAATTTTTTTGTTATGTATATTTTACCAGTTTAAAAGAAAAGGAAAATAACATGAGTCTGGACCAGTTGAGAGCTGACTTCTAATTACATGGCTCATAAGTTCATTTGTTTGTTTGTTTGTTTGCAATGGGGTCTCACTATGTTGCCCAGGCTGGTGTCGAACTCCTAGACTCAAGAGATCCTCCTGCCTCAGTCTCTAGAGTAGCTGGGACTACAGGTACACACGACCATGCCCAGCTCCACAAGTTCCTTTTTTGTTCAAACTAGTCAGTGTTGGGCTTTTGTCAGACAGTTAAAAGGTCCTGACTGGATTGCATGGAGCCGGATAGGCCAGGGATAGTCCCGTGGCCAAGAACTTGTGCTGTTCTCCTTCACGTCCCCTTCAAGTCCCCTTCAGTAACAGAGTCCCCTGAGATGTTATCAGGACACAAGGCCCTTCCCTTCGGGTGCCTTCCCATCTGGATGCTCACAGCCAAGGAAGAGGAAGGGGATGGTTGCACATGCAGTTACAGTCCTCCCACTTCAAAATATGCCCTGCTGCATCCTCAGACTTAACTAACTTGTGAGTGCGGTTCAAGAACCAGGAGGCACCATGAGTGTCCCCTGGAGAACACAGACAGACAGACAGACAGACGGACGGACAAACATAGACCAGTAGGTGTATGGCCACTTGGAGATAACCCAACCACCAGCCATGGAAGGAGTTCACCCTGTGACCCCGACAGTAGCTGTAATGTATACAGGTCACAGCAGACTTACAAGTGTTAAGACCTTCTACTGGCCCGAAAGTGTTCAACACTCTGAAATGGGGGTTTCAACTTCCCACAGGAGTCAGGGGACCTCTTCCCTTTACAGGGAATGGGGCGTGGAGGTTGATAAACTCAGACTCAAAGGGGAAATAAAAATAATTAATGCTTAGCTCACCCCAAAGTATTCCTGGGTATGGAGCTCAAGAAGGGAACAATAGAGGATTTTGTTCCACTGACTCAAGTCCCATCCTGGGTTCGAGACTGTTCAAGGAGGCCTATGTGTAAAATAAAAATCCAAGGAATAGAAATGGAGGGATTAATAGATACTGGAGCTGACTCTTCCATTATTAATTTACGCCAATGGCCCAAGCACTGGCCTCTGCAAAAAGCTTCACCTCCCAGATAAAAGTGCAGTAATTTTAAAATGGGAGGATGATGTAAGGCCATAAAGGAACATTTCAGCCTTAATGTTTTACCTAATCTACCGACTTTATGGGGAAGAGATATTTTGCAACAAATGGAGTACACCTTGCAACCAAGCCTGCAGATGTTAAATGTGAAAACCTACAGGGTAATCTTAACCATAAAAGAACTCATTATCAAAAAGTACAGAGTAATCTTAACCCTAAAAGTAATCATTGTCATAAAGGAAAAAGATATTTTTTTTTCGGGGCCACTGAGAAAATAATTTTGAAAATACCATGGCTTTCTGATAAGCCAGTGTGGGTCCCTCAGTGGCCCCTATCTAAAGAGAAATTACAAGCGGCCCACCAATTAGTTCAGGAACAAATAGAAGCAGGTCATATAGAACCTTCACCTCTCCCTGGAATTCCCCATATTTGTGATCAAGAAAAAGTCAGGAAAATGGCGATTGTTACATGATCTTAGACAAATCAATAATAAACCATGCAAGTTATGGGGCCTACTCAACCTGGACTTCCTAGTCCGTAGCTATTCCAAAAAATTTCCATCTTATTACTCTTGATATAAAGGATTGCCTTTTCTATTCCCCTACATCCTCTGGATGCCCCCAGGTTTGCTTTTTCCATTCCTTCTATGAACAATAATGGCCCTGATCAGAGATATCAATGGAAGGTTTTACTGGCTAATAGCCCCACCATATGCCAAATATATGTGGAAAGGCTATCCAACCCATTAAAAATAAATATCCAAACCTCATGTGTCTACATTACATGGATGATGATAATCAAAAAATCTTATTTAATAATTCAGTGATGTGGTAGAAAATTTAAAAAAATATGGACTATATATAGCAGAAGAAAAAGTTCAAACCAGATCTCCCATATTATATTTAGGATTTAAAATCATGGATACTTTTGTTAGACCCAAAAAAAATTTTAATAAATAAAAGAACATTTGACCACCCTCAATGATTTCCAAAAAACTACTGGGAGACATTAATTGGCTTCGCCCTACACTAAATCTCACTACTGGCCAACTAAAACCTTTATTTGACATCCTTCGTGGAGATCCTGATCCATCTTCACCACGAACATTGACTCCTGATGCTAGGAAAGCTTTAAAGTTAGTAGAAAAAGCCATCGAAGGAGCTCATTGTGATAGATTTGATTTAACTCAACCGCTGATGTTGATTATTATTTCTTCACAATATACACCCACAGGAGTATTTTGGCAACAAGGGCCTTTATTATGGATACATTTGCCCGTCTCTCCTAAAAGTATAATTGAATCTTATACCTCCATGGTGGCTAAACTTATTCTTCAAGGACTTAAGACTTCTACTAAAATATTTGGCATTCACCCTGCTACTATTATTACTCCCTATTCAATCATCACAGATTGAATACTTATGCTTCAATGATAATGATTGGGCTATAGCTAAATGCTCTACTTCTGCAAATTTTGATAATCATCTTCCTAAGTCCCCTATATTATCTTTTGTATTAATCAATCCTATTATATTTCCACAGGTAATAAAAAATCAACCTATTCCTAAGGCATTTAATGTATTACAGATGGGTCCTCAAATGGTACTGCTACAGTAGTCACTAAAAAAAGAAAATATGACTTACATAACTGCACACAAATCAGCTCAACTAGTGGAATTGGAAGCTGTGGTAAGAGCTCTGGAAAATTTTAGGGACCAGCCCGTAAAACATTTTTTCAGATAGCCACTATATTGTACAAGCCGTCCCAAAATTAGAGTTAGCAGGACCAATAGCACCTCATACTCCAGCCTTTAAATTGTTTTATCAAATACAAAAACTTTTGTGGGCAAGAAAAGAACCCCTATTCGTAGGCCATATTAGAGCACATACTAATTTGCCTGGTCCCCTCCATGAAGGTAATCAAAAGGCTGATGAACTTACAAAAACAGTATTTATACTTTCAGCGCTACAACAAGCTACTTTATTTCACTCCCAGTTTCATGTCAACAGCACCACCTTGCAACGTAGGTTTAAAATCACAAAGGAGCAAGCCAGAACAATTGTAAAAGATTGTAAATCTTGTATGACACATTTTGCCCAATCCTCATTTCGGCGTTAACCTAGAGGATTGATGCCCAATCATTTGTGGCAGATGGATGTTACTCATGAGCCAAGTTTTGGAAAATTGCGATTTATTCATGTGACCATAGATACATGTTCAGGCATGATTTTTGCTTCCTTACATTCTGGAGAAAAAGTTAAAGATGTTACATCTCATTGCTTGCAAGCTTTTGCTGCATTGGGCATCCCCAAAATGCTTAAAACAGATAATGGCCCCGCATATACGTCCTCATCTTTCAAAGAGTTTTGCGCAAAATTCAATATATCCCATAAAACAGGCATCCCATACAATCCTCAGGGTCAGGGCATTATTGAAAGAGCAAACCGAACACTGAAAATTATGTTATTAAAACAAAAAGAAAGGAAATTGGAAAAGTCCTAAGGACAGATTGGCAGTTGCCCTGTTTCTTTGTTTTGTTCTAAATATGTAGTTTGTAGAAGCTGTAATGTTAATTTTCTAATCTAATTATTCTATTTTCTTACCCTGCTGAACTGTTCAAAGGACTCCTCTCCCGGCACTGGGGGGTTCACAACAATGTCCATGGCAGCCTGTCCAGATACAGGTGGGCACAGACGCACTGAAAGCAGCTTCACCAGCTGGCCCTTGATCTCAGGGTGGAGGTTGATCACTTCCATGTAGCCTCCTCTATAGCCACACCTAGAGGGTTGAGGGCAGGGACACATCCACCAGTTACAAAAGCCCTCACAAAGTTCAATTCAGACAGCCAGCATCTGTAACCATCCCCACCCTAACACCAAGTGGCAAGGGGTGGCTGAGTTCTTGCCACTAGCAAGAAAGTGAATGGAAGTGATGTGTACAAATTCACTTTTTTTTTTTTTTTTTGTACCAGGGATTGAACTCAGGGGCACTCTACCACTGGGCCACATCCCCAGCCCTTTTTTTGTATTTTTATTTAGAGACAGGGTCTCACTGAGTTGCTAAGTGCCTCGCCATGGCTGAGGCTGGCTTTGAACTCACGATCCTCCTGTCTCGGCCTCCCAAGTGCTGGGATTACAGGTGTGTGCCACCGCGCCCAGCTAAATCCACTTTTTTTTTTTTTTATAAGAAAAGGCAATGTGCATTCCTTCCTCTTCCCTTTCCCAATTTCATGATAGACGGAGATACTGGAGCTGAAGCCCCAGTGCTAGAGATGGACAGATAAGACAAAGCCCTATTTTGTATTTTATTTAGAGACAGGGTCTCACTGAGTTTCTTAGTGCCTCACTTTTGCTGAGGCTGGCTTTGAACTTGCAATCCTCCTGCCTTAGCCTCCTGAGCCACTGGGATTACAAGTGTGCACCTCTGCGCCCAGCTCTGTTTTACTTTTAGAGACAGGATCTCACTAAGTTGCTTAGGCTGGCCTCAAACTTGTGATCTTACTGGCTCATCCTCCCAAGCTGCTGGGATTATAGGCATGCGCCACCACTCTTGGCTCTACTAACTTTCTTTTTTTGGTACTAGGGATTGAACCCAGGAGCACTTTACCACTGAGCTACATCCCCAGCCCTTTTTGTTTTTCATTTTGAGACAGGGTCTCATTAAACTATCAAGGTCTCACTAAGTTGCTGAGGCTGGCCTCTAACTTATGATCCTCCTGCTTCAACCTCTTGAGTTGCTGGGATTACAGGTGTGTGCCACTACACCTGGCTTCCCTTGACATCTTTAGGTCCTCTGATTCAACTCTACTCCTAAATTTTTTGCCAATATAGAACTTTTTAAAATGCTTCTTTAATGTAAGCCAATTCATAATGAGTTCTGTATGTTATAGCCAAAAAGACTCCTGACTACTACAGAGTCAAGTGATATGAAAATAAGCTGGGAGCATACAATGAGTTAAAAAAAAATCTTTCTCTACCAAATCAGCAGTATCAGGCATACTTTCTCTAGTCTGTGTCTGCCAGTGATCAGACTGATGTCCACAAAAACACAGGTACCCTGAGGCAGGGACTTGGTTACCTTTCTCTGTGCATCCTCACCCCCAGCTTCAGAGAACCTGACATGATAAGATTCTCAATAAAACATTTTTGGATCATGCAGCTGAACTGAACCACCACAGACAGATTCCTATCTGATCCTTGGACTGGAACTTCTAAGGCAGGAAGATGAATTTGGGCATTTTGGAAAAGTTTCCCCTTTTTTGAATAAAAGTTGGAAAAAAGAACTTTCTGTTCAATCCTCCTCTGAGGAGCAGAAAATCAAATTGTGGCCAGGTGTGGTGGCACACACCTGTAATCCCAGTGACTTGGGAGGCTGAGGCAGGAAAAATTAAAAAATCAAATTATGCAAAGCACTCTAGTCTTAGGTAATCAGGATCTGAGAACAACAGGGAATAACTTGGGATACAAACATCAGGGGACTGTTTGTTAAAAAACCCAATCAAGGGCTTGCATGTGGCTCAGTGTTAGAACATTTGCCTAGTATGTGTGAAGCCCTGGGTTCGATTCTCAGCACCACATGTAAATAAATAAATAAAATAAAGAATGATGGTTTAAAAATATAGATGGTTAAGGGGCTGGGGTTGTGGCTCAGTGGTAGAGTGCTCACCTAGCATGTGCATGGCCCTGGGTTCAATCCTCAGCATCACGTAAAAATAAATAAATAAAAGTATTGTGTCCTGGGGCTGGGCTTGTGGCTCAGCGGTAGAGCGCTCACCTAGCACGTGCGCGGCCTGGGTTCAATCCCCAGCACCACATAAAAATAAAGGCATTGTGTACAACTAAAACAAATAAATAAATAGTTTTTTAAAAATTACAAAAAAAAGTATTGTGTCCAACTACAACTAAAATATAAATATTAAATATATAGCCAGGCACGGTGGCGCACGCCTGTAATCCCAGCACTTGGGAGGCTGAGACAGGAGGATCTCGAGTTCAAAGCCAGCCTCAGCAAGGCACTTAGCAACTCAGTGAGACCTTGTCTCTAATAAAATACAAAAAAGGGCTGGGTATGTGGCCCTGAGTTCAATCCCCAGTACCCACCCACCCCGAAAATATGTGTGTATATATATATATGGTTAAAAAAAAAAAAAAGGCCCAATCAATAAGAGGTGGAGAGATGAGTAGGTATGTGATGAACAGACCTGAGTTTGAAAAATGAACAGAGAACAGTTTGTTCTATACGGCACATGAAAGTCCAGTCAGGAGTTAGTACCACCACCAGGGTAGACTAGAAAGACTAGTATTAACTAACCCCTGACAACATCACACAAAATCAACAACAGTCTGGCAACCATCCCAAGGGGACAGTCCCCAAAACCTGGCTAAAATATTTCTTCAAGCTTCACAGTTATACCAGCTTCCAGACTGCTAAATAAGAACCCTCCCCACACTCACCCTTGGCACACGAGAACCCCACAAAGCTGGGAATAATGTCTTTAGCTGTAAATTCCTGGTCTCTCCTTCTCAGTGTCCTTTGCAGATTCTTTTTTTTCTCCCAACCTCTGAGCAGTGGGGCCCAGTCCTTGGACCTCTTCTTTAAGCTCACTGAGTGTGAGATGTCCAGATTTAGAGCTTCAACAAACTAACAACCCATACACTAACATCTCCCAAATTTAAATTTCAAGCCAGATATCCACCCTGATCTCCAGACTCACACATCCATCTCCAGCTGGACATCAAATAAGCATTAGCAAGTTTACACATCCAAAGTGAAAGTGCCTGTATCTTCCCCCCAAACCTTCCTCATCTGTTGATGGCAACTCCATCCTTCCCGGCATCTGAACAAAAGACTTGGGATTCACCCTTGATTCTCTCTCGTATCTTTTCCATCAGCAACTCCTTTCAACTCCACCTTCAGAGGATATTTCAGACCTTCTTCCCATCTCTACCCTGATCCATGTCACCTTGCCTGGGGGACTATAATGGTCCCTTGACTTGAGTCCCTGCTCCTGCTTCACCATAGAACAAGGAGTCTAATGAAACACAAGTCAGGTGAGGTCATACCATTGCTCAAACACGCTAACGGCTCCCACCTCACTCTGAGTAAAAGCAGAAAGTAATCGAAGTGGCCCAAGTGATCTGGTCCTATGACTTTAGTCTCAATTTCTGCTACTTTTCCCCTTGCTCATCCTTTCCAGCCCTGGTGCTGCTCCTCCAACGTGCCCGTGTGTGTTTCCACCTCTGTGCTTTTGCATGTGCCATTCCTTCTGCTTGGAATGTCTTTCCCCAGATATCTCCCTCCCTCCCCTCCTCTGGGTCTTAACTCAAAGGCCAACTCCTCAGCGAGGGTGCACTAGTTAAGCTTGCAACACTCCCCTGCCCGGCATTCCTCTGGTTATTCTTCTCGACTTGTCACATGATTTTCCTCATTTGTCTATTGCCTTCCTCCTCCTAGAACACATGCTCTGTGAGGGCAGGGACTGCTGTAGTTTGTTCACTGCTGTATCCTCAGAGTGAAGATCAGTACTGGACTCAGAGTAAGCGCTCAGGAAGTATTTGTCAAATGAGGACTGAAGCTGACCGTTTGGCCCTGAGGTCACCCAGGGCTAAGGTAGCTTTCCATTCAGAGCTTGGCCCATCAGTTTAATGGCATTTGTTTGTCAATTCAAATCTGTACCCCCTGCAGACTTTAATCAATGTCAGAGCAACAGTGACATGGCAGAAAATTCTAGATGTTGGAACTACTGTGGGATCCTGTTTTCATTTCTGTCATTTATCCATAGTCTGGTTTCTTTCAAGCATGGCCTTATTAGTGTGAGCCTCTGTTCAAGGGTGGTTCTCACACCCCTGAGCTCCCCACTGGGGAGATGCAGCCTGTCTCCTGATTCTTAGGTCAGCAGAAGTAATGGATAAAGGCTGCCTTCTCTCCAGCCAAGTGGGTGGACCATAGGGCAGGGCAGAGGAGAAGGCAGAAAGGAGACAGCAGCATTGGGAAATCCCTAGGCAGGTCCAGGGAAAGTAGGGGTCAGGGGTGGAGGTGTAGCCAACATACTCGCCCATGTAGCCCTTGGAGGTGGAGTGGAAGGAGGCGAGCTCCACGTTGCTAGAGTACTCAGGCCCCATCTCATACAGCACCTTCTTAAAGGAGTGGAATCGGCAATCTGGAGAATACACGTTGTCCTGGTACACCTGCAGGGAAGGACACCACAGGGACAGTTACTATAAGTTCTTCTGAGAGACCTAAGCCCACAAGGGCTGCTGCTGAGTGTAGCCAAGATGGCAGAACACAAGGGGATGGGTCACGTATGCTCAGGGATAACCAACAGACCGTGTGTTTGAGGCCCAGATCTGAAAAGACCAGCCAGCCCAGCCTCCACTGCCACTTCCAGGAATGAGCCAAAATATGCTTGAAGGAATGTTCCAGAACAAGCAAGGAGAAGAGGCCTCAGGCTAGACCCTGACCTTAAGGATAGCTTAGGTGTTCATTTGATTTCTCCCACATTCATCCCCATCTGATCTCCAGACTTCCTTTCTAACTTCTCAGACCAGTAATGATACCAAGAATACCATATTCCCAAGAAAAATTTCTTCCAAAAGCACAATGATAACCTTCCTTTAATAATATGAATGAGCAGTTAATGTTCTTTGATCTCCCTGTTTAAGCAGTTAGCTCTGGTTTCCTTCATAAAACCCAGTTTAGAATTATTTTTTCTCTCCATTTTTTGTTGTCAAAGCAGCACCCATACCCATTTTTGTTCCTCCCATTCTCCAGAGTCTAGTACCCAAAGCCTGTAAGCTGAGGGTTAAATTAAACTTAACTCTTGAGATTAAATTCCCCACACTCATTTTGGAAATCATGGAAATGGAAGCTTTCCAGGGGCCCAAAGGGCCAGTGGAAGTGTTAGGCAGCCTCCATTTTCAACATGCCAAGCACCAACCTCTTCTTCCTCCTCCCAGACCCAGAGGGGAAACTGCACCAGGTCACAAGGTAAATCATGGGTCTCTCTGCTATCCATTCTCTCCTTTAAAAATGAAAGCTTTAGGTCCTTCTATGATTAATTATGGCAACAGTCTAGTGGGTAAGCTGCGTATGTGCATGGAGTGAGGTGGGGATGCCAAGGAACAAAGAAAGGAAGTAGTGTGCTAGACGCTACAACTAACCAGAAACCATACAGAAATGAAGATGAAATGAAAATGGAACTGATGGATCCTCAATTTCTTCCTTGCAAGGCAGTAAAAGAATGGGTAGGCCTGAGCTACAGAACTGGGGTTCAAGAAGCAATAGTTACATAGTTAATTAAGATCCCCTCTTTAGGTTGTTGAGAGTGTTAATGAGATGGTAGATATGGAAATACTAGAAGGCACAAAACTGTAGCTTTATGGAGTGGACACACATTCTCTACTAGTCTCATGATTTGCCTTCAAGGAATGACTTTCCCAGTTTCCATTTGGAGGTTTGCAGAAGATAGGGCAGGGAGGGATCCCACCCATATCTTGCCCCTTGCTCTGAGCCTGGCCAATTTGCATATTACAACCCACAGGCCAAAGTGATTGGCTCAGCAATTGCAGTGTGACCTAGGCTGAGCCAATGAAGTACAACTCTGAGACTTTTGCTGGAACTACCAAGATAAAAAGCTCTCTTTCTAGGTTGGGAAGATAACAGGCCTATGTATGAGGCCAACACAGAGAGATGAAAGAAGGAGAGAGGATATGGAAGATATGGTTTGAGTCCCTGGATCTAGCCACACATCTGTTGACCTTTCCTTTATTTTTTTCTATTATCATTATTATTTAGTTTAAATGATTTGTGTTAAATTTCTGAAATTTATAACTAACTAGTATCCAAACCAATATAGGGATAATTTAGGTCACAGACTCACAGGCTATAAGAATGAACATCCTCGCTATTGACCAGAATCACTTCTCCAACACCTAGAAAGCTCTCTGGCTATAAAACATTCATGCCTGGATCCCACCCTAGAAGAGGAAGCTCACACCCACCCTCTCTGAGAGGGCAGCTGGGACTGCTCTTACCTCATCAGCCAGGAGAAAGAGCTTCTCTTCCCAGGCAAAGTGAATCACATCTTCTATGCACTTTCTGCTTTGTACCTGGCCTATAAAATCCCCAAGAAAACCAAAATGTAGGTTGTAATGCTGTTTAAATTGTCCCCAGGTCAGAATCCCACCCAGAATCACTCGGATGTCCTGTGTTGCCTCAAGACACCACCCTTCTAGTTGCTGCCCATGATGGTGCACTCAACCTCCATGGATGTCTGGAGGGTTGGCCCCTCCTCTGTCTGACTCACAGAAACCAGTTATGTGGAGGGAGTAGTGTGTTTCACACTCCATTTCTTGTTATGAGTGTGGGGTGTGTTTGCATGCAATGTTTATTTGTCTGTTCTGGAGCACAGGAAGATAGCGAAGTATCATGAAATACAAGAAACTAAAACTCAAAGTTAAATCTATCAGCTTACTTCCTGCACCCCCATATGCACAAATGATAGAGAGAATCACACTGATATGGTAATTAGGTAAGAGTTAGCAGTGCAAAATTGGGGGTGCTTTTCCCCAGAAAGGTACACACAAGCTTCACAAGGCAGAGACAGGGTCTATCTGGGCTCATCACTATCTTCAAAGCCGGCACTCAGCAGGTGTTCAACAAATATTTGCAGAATAATTGCTGAATGAATGAGTCTGGCAACAGCTTTGGTATCTCCTGTCAGCTGCTCCTGGAGAGCTAGGCATTGCTAAAGACTATGATAATGAGCACTCTGCAGTTTTCCATGGCTCAGTCTCTCCTCCTTTCAGGACTTGACTCAAAACTAACAAAACAACCACCATCCATTTTAGAGAAACAAGTGCAAACAAAAGACAGCAACCCAGCAAGTCACAGGAAATGCCACAGAGGTGGGAGAAGGAACAAAGACAAGAAGGTAAAAATGAGACCTTTCCCCGGTATTTTCTGAGACCTCCTTTGAGGGTGCACTGGAAATGTCTGAAGTGCGCACAATATCATCTCAAGCAGCGCCACTATAATCAGGCTTGCCAATTTCTTTAAAAAGGCCATGTTTCTTTACTATATGCATGTACATATCTATGTGTATTTTATATGTTTGTGTACATATATGCATAAACATATGCATATGTATTATTTGTTTATACATATATATTGTAATGCCAGAGCAGTATGCAGAATGTTACTTATTTTATTATTTATTTATTTATTTTTTTTGTACCAGGGATTGAACTCAGGAGCACTCAACCACTGGGCCACATCCCCAGCCCTTTTTTGTATTTTATTAGAGACAGGGTCTCACTGAGTTACTAAGTGCCTCACCATTGCTGAGGCTGGCTTTGAACTCGCGATCCTCCTGCCTCAGCCTCCCAAGTGCTGGGATTATAGGCATGCGCCACCACGCCCGGCTTACTTATTTATTTTAAAAAATACCTACATTCTTGTCTATGTAAGAATACAAAAAAAAAAAAAAGGTCTGGAAAAAATGTATATACATTTATCTTGTAAAAGCATGATATGATTCAGCCAGGATTTCTGCCTTAAACTACCTAAGAAATGAACTAATTTCTTTATTAAGGGACTGTTTTTTCTCCTGCCAACCAAGTGCCCACTTGTCTTCATATCAAGCAAGCACAGGGCTCTGGGATTCCAGAATGATGGCAGTCTTGGTTTCTATAAGGAAACAGCCACTATTCTCACAGAGAGGGCAATGTCTACCTTAAGGGCAGAACCTACCTGCAAACCCTCTTGGTCTTTCCCTCTCACACCTGTGATCCCACAACAATATCCTGTTAGAATGCAAGCAAGGATTTGAGCACCAGAATGTGCAAAAACATGTTCATTAAATGCTAAATGGAACACAAAGAGAAACTAAGGAAGGACCAGAGTCTCAAAAGCCTTTCACCTGGTAGAGGAAACGAGATCCAATGGTTGCAAATAATTCCACTGATGTACACAATGCAAATTTCAGAATAGGACATAACTTATGTCTTACCAGTGGCTGGGACACAGCAGTCACTTAGAGCATGCCCACTGAACCACTGAAGGGACAAACTCATGAACAGTGGTGGAGAAGGACTCATGAACAGTGGTGGAGAAGGAAAGTCTTAAATGGCTTTCAAGGGTCAGGGCACAATTGTGCCCAGCTGGGAGAGACAGGAAATATGGCTTTGATGTAGGCCCCAAAGGCTGGAGAGGGGCTCCCAAGTGCCTCTCACCAGAGTCTGGCTGGAATGAATTTCCCATGCTGATGGGAATATCTGTTGCTTTGTCTTCTGAACACCCTTCACTTCTTTTAGTAACAGATCATGAGTGTCCTATGGGGACCTCCAGCATGGGACATGGACAGAGACCTGGACAAAAGTTTCAATGATTTAACTGGTTCAGGAAAGGGCAGGTGACCCACTTTAGGCCACTAAGACTCTGCCTAGGACTTTTGGTGAAATTAGGGAGAAGCTCTTCAACAAGGTTGCTCAGCTAATGGGCAATTGCTGGAGCTGTGGAAGGCCTCTCCAAGGATGGATCGTCCCTGAGAAAGAATCCAATCCAGGGAAAAGCAGAGCTGAGAGATAGAATGAGGTTCTTCTGACAATGACACTGGGTCAGATGTACTACTTTACCCCAGATTTAAGAGACCTATAATCTAATTCCTTCAGTCTTTAGTTGGGCTTCTATTCTGAAACAAAAACTGCTCTGGCTTAATACTCCAGTCTATTTTGATACCTCTTAGCCAAAATGGCCACAGTGTGTGGTCCAGACAAGATAGATACATGGTCACCCCAGGTGAGTTTCTACTTTCCATCATCCTTCTTTTAACAGCTAAATGATTTTCACACATGGCCTCAGAGAACAAAACCAGAGACTGCCACTCATAAAATTACTATATAAAACTATTTATATTAATGCACATTCATATAACACTTTTACTTAGAACAGGAAAGTCTCTGGTGCCATTATTTCTTCCCAGACAGCTAAGTAAAGATTTACGTAAACACCTGGTCAAGAAAGAAATGGTTCTAATGCAGACTAGGAATACAGTCCTTCCTAAGATGTTGTAAGACTTCTGTTTCAAGTGTGGTCCTGGAACCAGCAGAAATGTCTGTCACCTGGGAGCTTGTTAGAAATGAAATACTCAAGCTACACCCCAGTCCAATTACATGAAAGTCTTCAGGAGCAGGGCCCACAATCTATATCTAACAAGTTAAGGTTTGAGAACCACTGTTCTAAGGAAGTGGATCTCCTTTGCTGCACTGAATATTGATGCCTAGGCCTCATCCTCAGAGAATCTGGGGTACAGACATTGAAATTTTTTTCAAAGCTCCCTTTGTGATTCTAATGTACAATCCGATTGGGAACCCAGCTCGGTGCCAGTTTCCTACTGCACCATGGTTAGAATCTTTATCCTTCCCCACAAGGCACTGGGGTAAATAATCCAGTATTAACACCAGCTGCACCCATTTTCTGCATTCAGGAATTCAAGTGGTGCTTTCAGCTGATTGAAGCATCATTTGATGTTCCCGAGAAGCAGATTCCACAATCAACTCCAACACATTTTGGCCCCAACCCAATTTCTCTCAACAAAGGAGAGAGGAGCCCTTGTTCTCTGCATCCAAATAGCATCAGGGCATATGAAGCTAGCAACCCAAAAAGATCATAACAGGCAGGACTGTGTATTTTTTTTTTTTTTTCTTAAAGAAAAATATGCAAAATTGGAGGTGCTTTTCAACTTCTAAAAACAGGCTCTTTTTGTTTTTTGACTTGTTTGCTTTTAATATGGCATTTCCTCCTCAGGCCTCAAGGTACACAGCAATGCTGTATCAAAGAAAACCAAAAATGCCTACATCAGCATTCTGAAAACCAGTTCAGAAAACAGGTGGGAGTGAAGGTAAAATGAGGCTTAGGATTCATGGTGATGGATGGTGAGTCAGTAATCTCAAGGAGGTGAGTCTTCACAAACACAAGGAGAACAGGAAGAAAAAAAAACTGGTCTTACTAATAATACACAACCCTGCCCAAGAAGATGCCTGCATTTGCTCACCTCCTAAGGCAGCTTAAGGCAAATCTTATGGCTTTATGTTAGCAAATCTGGAACTGGATTGGGAAACTGGGTGCAGAGAGGACCCTGCATTATTTCTTAACTCTCTAGTATGGAAATCTCCAGTACAGCAGTCACCCCCACCCTTAAGAAACTGTCAAGGAAGTTAAGTGCAGACCTGTAGGGTTTCCAGGGTTGATGATGCAGAGCACCTTGGGGTCACAGTGGTCTTTGGCCTCCCGCACTGCTCGCCGAAGCTCATTTACATTCAGGGCCCAGCAGTTCTCTTCGTCCAGGTAGTAGTTCACCTGGATGGCGTCGAGCTCAGAGATGACTGCTGAGTAGAGGGGATACTGTGGGATGGGGATCATCACACCAGTCCGTGATTTGCCGCCTCCAGAGACAAGGATCTTCAGGATTGTCTGCAACCACAAAGCCACATGAAGAGGTTCCCCACCATTCCCCACCCTTTGAGAGCTGATGAGCAGAGAAAACCAGATAAGCCCCAGCCCCAGCCCTTTACAGTGGCCCCACTGTCTGTTTCCAGCGCAAGCCCAAGCGAGTTGCTTCACTTCCCCTGAGTCTGTTTCCTTAGCTATAAAATGAGGGCTGCTATAGGAGTAAGCAAAACAGAATGTTTCAGAGTTCTTAGTACAATGTATGGCATACAGTTAAAGACTCAAAAGCTGGGGGGTATGGCTCAGTAGAAGAGCACTTGCCTAGCAAGTATGAGGCCCTGGCAAGCCCCAGCAGCACCAAAAAAGAAAACAAACAAAAAAACCTCAATGCTTGTTAGTATGTTTAGTATTTCTAAAACAGACCCCAAACTGACCCTATCTCAGAATTATTCTGACCCCCCCCCCCCCCCGAAACTCTAATTTAGAATCTGTCTTAATAATAAGACCCCCAAACAGGGGCTGTTGAATGGAATAAAATACCCATCTACTGCCACCAGGTGGCGCTCCAACCTGTTTTCAAGGCTGAGCAGGACACATGTTTGCAGGATTCCTGAGAAACCAGGCTGTGGGAATTCTGTGGGGTGTTGCTGGAGGTGGCAATAATACATTGAATAAGCCAAAACCATCTGTGGGGAGAGTCTTCACCTTATACATGGCGCAGGTCCTTTTTTGCTGCAAGAATGCCTCCTCTCCTCCAGGACCTCTGCCATTAACAGGCTTCTCTGGGAATGGAGAGGGGCTATGGCAGCAGAAGATAATGGAAGATACTGTGTTTGGGGGCTGGAGCTTCAACACCAGAATCCCAGATGTCACAAAAACTGATTCTAAGTAGGCAGAACACTTAATGTCTCTGGGCCTGTTTCCCCATGGCTCCAGGTATCCAGCATTTATTTAAAAGGTTTTGGGAAAGGAATAAAACATTCAACAAACATCAACAAGAGCCCTTGAGGTCAGGAGACTAAGATAGCCCTGATAAGAAAAAGGGTCAGAGAGCATGCTGCTCCCTGAACAGGGAGAATGGGTGAGTTGACAGCACTAGAACCAAGACAAGCCCTGGAGGAAGAGGCTTAGCAGGAGTCCAGGACTGGGGTAGCACAGTGTAGGGCACTTGCTTGGTAGAGCAAGACCCTGGGTTAGAGCCCCAGCACCACACACACACACACACACACACACACACACACACACACACGGATCATCACCAGTCCTCCAAGCCCAGAATTTTGGACTCCTCCAGCCAAGTAACCATTGATATGCACCCCCCTACACACCCCATCCCCAACCCATGGCTGACTCCCCAGTCTGAGTTACCTCTTCTCTCACCTCCTAAATGTTTCTTCACATCTACTAGGCTCCTCTCAGCCAAGACTCAGGAATATTTATGTGCCCCTCCTGCTACGATGGTCCCCTGCCGTTCTTAGAACAGTGACCTAAATCCTCAGGGTAGCCTCTAAGATCCCCTCGAACTTAGCTATCAGGTCTCCCCAGGCCGTATTTCTGGTAACTCTGTCCCTCGCTGTGGCATGTGTCCAGCCAGACTCCATCTCCAAACACTGAGCAGACTGCCAGCTCAAGGCCTCTGCATACGTTGACCTTCAGCTCAGAACACACCCTCTCTCCTGCCTCCCCAGTTCACCCCTGTGTAGCCTTCAGCCTTCCTTGGAGAAGCCTTCCTGACCCTGTCACACCAGGCCAGAGACCCTACTGCTCCCTCCTACAGCACTTTGTCCTTCTCTTCACTGTAGAAGAAAAATTGAAAACTTGTGATATGACTTTTATTTGTAAGAGATTACTACTGGTCTGCTCTAGCACGAGGGTGTTGACAGAGGCCACATGATGTGTTTGTCTCCCTAAGGTCTTCCCAGCTTCTGGCTCAGTGCCTGGCAGAGGACACCAGTCGGTGCTAAGTGATGAAAAGGCCAATAGGCACCCTCAAGTGCCCCACAGCTCCTCTTCAGCTGAAAGAACCTATTGGTGTGTACCCTGGAAGGAAACTGAGGCTGCAGTTGTGCCCAGACTCATAAAGACTTAAAGTGGCCAAGATGGCAGTCCACCAGGACAGGGGGACCAAAGAGTGGCCTGCCCTCTCTACCAGGCCTGTTCCTTGCTAACCAGTTCAAACACTAGGCCCTCACATGCAAGGCTGTTCTTCATGTGGGTAAAAACAAGCTACCCTCACACATACAGAAATGCCGTCACTTGCTCCAGTGGTCAGGTAAATGTTGTCTGGGTCTGCAGGCACGCCGCCATCCCTCCTGGTGATGTAGGCAGCCACGTCTTCTCGGATGCAGTTGACACCCTGGCTAGCACTATAAGACCCTGTAAGACAGCAAGCAAGATGGCAACTAGAGGAGGATGTCTGGCTCCACAGAACCAGGATGACAGACACATGATTAATACACTGGGGGAATGAATGGTTGGAGGGGTTGTCTCAGGTAGGAGCCAACTCCCATCATTCTAAGCTCTGGGATTATTGTAAGTTGCTTAACCACTTACCTGGGCTTGCACCATCCATCCACCTATCCTCCCACACATCTATCATTCACTGAGTACCTGATATATGTTAACCATTATTCCAGGACCGCTCCTAACCAGTTAAACTGTGCCTATACCTCTTTAACCCACCCTCCTGGGATTGACATATCTTCTATATGTAAATATAGACATTAGATCTGGCATTTTCTATGCTTTTATGACAGTTGCTCACACATGGTTCCACATGTGTCAACACTTATGCTTCAAAACAGTCCAGAGCCCTGACCAGCACCAACCAAGCACAGATCCCTGGGGCTGCCAGCCATGCACCCGACTCCACTCTGTCAAGAATATCCTTAGGCTTTCCTTTAGAATCCAAAGTCAGGCACTTAAGTTTAAAACCAGGCAAAACCAATTGATGGTGCTGGAAGTAAGAATAGTGGTAACTACTCCAGGTGTGAGTGGTTCTGACTGGAAAGAAGTAAAAAGAAGCCTTCTGGAGTCCTTGATCTGGGTGGGGAATTACAAAGGTAAATGTAAAAAACTATTCAGGCTGAACATTAATATTGGTGCATTTTACAAACTGTTCATTACAGCTCCACATGAGGGTTGTTTGGTTTGGTTTGGTTTGGTTTGGTGTATGTGGTATGCCACGATGGAATCTGGGGCCTCAAACAACAGGCAAGAGCTCTATCACTGAGCCACATCCCGAGCACTGAACTTTTTAAAAAATGTCAGGTCATTATGTTTTTTAAAAGAAGTTGCAAATCTGTACTTCCATATACACAATATCTCTGGAAGAAGCCTCAAACTGGTGAGGTGAATGGTGAATTTTCTAAGTGCACCAGGACACTGAAGGTCATAAGTGGGAGGTGGGTATTTCATTGTGTACATGTATACCCTTTCTGGATTTCATACCATATTTAAAGAAAACCAGCTTATTCTTTATATGACTACTGCAAAACCACCACCAGGAGGCAGGATGGGGCTCTGGGAAGTAGCAGTCTTCTCTGGAGCTGCAGCATTTATCAATCCAGTCCTGGCACCCAAGAGGGACACAGTTAAATGCTCTACAATAGCACTAGCACTACCTCTGGCTCTGCCTCAGCCTCTCTGTGCAGCATTGGGCTCACCTTTTCCTCATCTGACTAGATATAAAATGAGGGGGCTGAACCAATACTTAAGATGCTAAGCGATAAACATTAACATGCATCAACTCTGGGTGGTGAGAGCACAGGAGCCTTTGTTATTTGTGTATTCTAATAAATTTGAAGTGTTTTATAAACTAAAATGGGGACATAGGACTGGGGTTGTGGCTCAGTGGTAGAGCACTTGCCTGGCACATGTGTGGCCAGGGTTCGATCCTCAGCACCATGTAAAAATAAAACGCATCGCACTGTGTACAACTAAAGCAAATAAATATATATATATGTGTGTATATATATATATATATTTTAAATGGGGATGTATATGAATTTGGCTGTTAGAGAATCCTTTGTTCCATGGGTAACTCATTTGATATTTCTGAGCTTCCATACTCAGACACCTTCCAGGGCTCCCTCTTTCCCTGTTTTCTTTCAGTCTCACCCACTTTTATCCTCCCAACCTTCCATTCCACGGGCCTGGCCATCCCACATCAGTCAGGTATCTCCTTCCTCCTATCTCTAAGCCCAGGGACTTCCTTGAATTCCCAGGCCTTCACTCATTGGCAAGCTCTCTGCTTCTGCAGACAGACCTTCCATCCTTCCAAGGAGGCTCCTGGGTTTCTTTTTTGCCTTTGTATCTTCTGTCATTCTCCAAACCACACTGATCCTTCAAGGTTCATTTCTAGTCGGCGCTAAAGTCCCACCTCACTCCCAGCCTATCTCCTGAATTGGAATTTCTCCAGTTATTTTATACCAAAAAAGTCTTGCATCTCCCCTAGAACACCTAGCCCACTGTTGGAACACATCCTGTTAATATTCTGCTTAGGACTCACTGCCCTAAATAATGGCCAACCTACTCTCACAGTCTACAAACTAGCACCATTGCCACTGCCAAACTCCCACCTCAGTGAAAACTGCCATACCCAGACCGCTTCACTAGATCACACTCTGTTCCAACCTCAGAGCCTTTGCACATGCTATTCCCTGTTGTCTGTTTTGTATCTGTGAGTTATCTTTCATTCATCTTCCACATGAGCTTGAATGCCACTTTCTCTTTTTAAGCCTTCCCTCTACATTAGAATCCCTTGATACAATCCTACAACTCTCTGCCCTTTCTCCAATTAGTCATGAAAGCTGGGAATTGCATATTTATATAAGTAATTGATTTTTTAGGTACTGGGGATTGAACCTAGGGGTGCTCTACCATTAAGCTAAATCCCCAGCCCTTTTTGATACAGGGTCTAAGTTGCCCAGGCTGGTCTTGAACTTGAGATCCTCTTGCTTCCAGCCTCCCCAGTTGCTGCGATTACAAGCATGCTCATATGAATCATTTTTAATGTCTGTTTTTCCCAGATCTGATAGTGAGCTTCGTGAGCACAGAAAATCCACCTGCCTTGTTTATCACTGTCACTCAGGTGTCTAGAACAGTGCCTGGTGATGGTGTATGCACAGAGAGGGACTGAACAAGGGCACATAGATTCCCCCCTCTCCCAGATGGTGTGCTAGGTTTTAACCTCAATTATATTTAACCCATTTATAGGAACACCTACATTTATTACATTTACAGAATTGAAAATTTGGGACCTAATGGGTTAATATCCAGACACAACCTGAGAACTAAATTACTTGTCAAACTGACAATAATAAGCCCTAGTTTAAAAAGAGAGAGAGAGAGAAAGAAAGACAGAGAGATGGGATCTCACTATGCTACCCAGGCTGAACTCCTACGCGCACAGGATTCTCTTGCCTCAGGTTCCCAAGCACTGGGTACAGGAGCATGCTAACACCCTCAGTTCTAGTTAGAAATCATTTGAAAGGGCATGATAAAAATATGTCCTGGGTGAGCTTCAAGATCTCATGTAATAAATAATAGTCACCACTTGGGTCAGGGTGGCCCTGGGGAAACAGCGACATGTTCCATTTCCTTTTATGTCCCTGGGCAGGAAACCGCTCAGGATGCACAAGGCTTAGCTGACAGAGAGTGATACCTTCATAGCCCTGTCACAGAAAGGACCACAGTGCCAGTCCCCCTGTGATAGGCAGGGCCTGGTAGTGCCCCTAAGAAGGGCCTTCAGCATACATACAACCTTCCTCGTAAGCCTAGGTGTGGACAGAGCCCTTCCCAGTTCAAGGATGAGAAGAGAGGCTCAGGCACACCTCCTTCTGTGTTCACAAGCTCCCAGGACAGAACTCAGTACAGGTCACAAAAACCTCAAAGGTCAACTGGTCTCTTATAACACGCCAAGATGGGACTTCCACAGACACAGCCTCCCAACCCCACTCCCACCAAACTCTGGCTGACACAGATTGCAAAAATCTATTGATGAAGGTTAGTACTCTGGAACAAGGATCTCCCCCTCTTTCCCTTAACATTCACATCACACACATCAGGCAAACTCTGCCTTGCCTCACCTCTCTTCTGGGGCTTCCTTGTTTTTTTTTTTTTTTTTTTTTTTCCCCCTTTATTTATTTTTTATTTTGGGGGGTACAGGGATGCTCTACCACTGAGCTATATCCCTAGCCCTTTTTATTTTTTTATTTTGAGATAGGGTATCATAAATTGCCCAGCTGGCACCAAGCTTGCGATCCTCCTTCCTTAATCTCCCAAGTAGCTGGGATTATGGGCATGCATCATGACACCCAATAGCCACAGGGGTCTTGGAGAAACACCTTTGTCCTCTGGGCTGGACAGAATGTGCAGGAGGAAGAGGAGCCAGTGGATGAGTCTCTGGACTACAGGCTCTTTCTGCCAGCCTGTGGTTTAGGCTCTGGCACAGAAGGCACTGGCTCACATCCTGTCTAGGCTGGCAGGCAGGGAAGCAAGGGTCCTGAGAGGGATACCACAAGAACCTTGCCCAGATTCAGAGAGGGCTAGTGGAGTGACTGCAGTCAGGAAGGTAAGAATGAGGCCTTCAATTTTAAGGGATAGAATGGGAAAAGGTAGGGGAAGAGAGAGAGGCTGATCCCAGTGGGGGTGATCTATGGCTAAGCAAACCACAAAAATCTCTTCTCTTAGGGCACACTTCCTAAGAAAGCTTCAAAAACAACTGGTTTCCTCAGGGCAAGGGAAGCTGAATTCCCTCTGTAGGCACGGAGAGAAGAAACAGGCAAAAATAAATAGAAGCAAGAAAATGAGAGGAGAACAAAGAATCAGAGGCCTAGGGGCTGGAAATCCATCTCAGCAGGGGACGTAGAGAGAATATCACTTTCACATCTACAAGGGCCAAATTCCAGGACCTCCTTCCAGGGAGCCCCCTGGTGCCTGGTGTTCTTTTGAGGAGGCAGTCCACTGGGCATGGGCTTGTAACAAAGGGGAGTCAAGACCAGGGTGACAGCAACACAGTGAAATGGGAGGGGTAATGGGTACTGTTAGACTGAAGAAAGCCACAAAAAAGGGGGCCAAAGGGATCTCAGGGCTCTTCCCTTTCCTAGCAACTGGCAGCCACCTTCTATAACATACAGGAAGGGACGTCTCTGGCTGGGGGCCACAGAGAAGCAGGAATGCTGAGCAAAGCTGGGCACTGCATTTCCACTTAGCCTGCTGATCAATGCGTCAGACCTTCTGCTCTTGCTGAAAAAAAGGCCCAGCTGTTAAAGCTGGCTCCTAGGTGTAAAACCCAAATCCAGCAAAATACAGGCACTTGCACCTGGACTACCCCCATCCACCAAGACAATATTTATACCATCAACTTAGTAAACAAGAGGCTAAGAGCACACATGGGAAGAGCACTATTGTTCTGCAGGCACACTACAGGTCAGCCACCCCACACATTCACACACTCACATGCATAACCCTTCATTCATTTCACACCCTGGGGGACCTAACGAGTTGAGGCCTCACCCAGGCTATTCCCTCCACAAGCCTGTAGGATGCGCCGGGCTCGCTTCTTAGCATCTTCTGGGAAGCTGGGGCTGTCCAACAGGTTTGGGTAGGTACACAACGCCATCACCTAGGAGAACAAGGGTGCAGGCTAAGCTCCCAGCACCCCTACCCCAGAGCCCCAGGAAAGGCACAAAAGAGCTGGGCAGAGGATGCTGGGAAGATGACAACTCCAAGGGACAAGACTTTCTGTGAGGGCTCAGTCTGTGGGAGCTTACGGGTGGGTGGGGAAGAGAACACTGGATTCTGCAGCTGAAGAGACACGCTGAGAGCCAGGAGGCAGCATGACTTGGGTTTGGGGGTCCAAGTAGGAACTGCCGGAAGAAGAGCTTAGGAAAAAAGTGAGGCTGCTTCAAAGCCCCTGGCCTCAACTTGTCCATAATTAGGACAGTGGGCATACAAGGTCACATACTGTGGGCACATACAGGGTCACAAGAACCAGGGGTCTCCTGAGCAGGAGGCCAGGACTGGGCAGGCAGGTGAAGCCCAGCTGACAGGAGCAGGGATGCAAGACCCCCTCAGGACCTTCAGCCTGAGCTCCCTTCCACACCCTGGCCCTCTTCCCTGGGCCCCCTCCCCTCACCCCCCTTTTGACATCTGAAAATAGGATAGTTTTCTCATCTCTGTAACAGAAAATCGCCCTAAACTCAAAAATTAAGAGGATTAAGCAAGGACTTGTGTGCAAAAGTACAGTAAACCCCAGCTCACTGGGCAAGTCTAAGCTGGCAGCTTAGGAGCTGAGCCAGGTGCACTAAGGCGAGGATCTGACACCAGCCAGGTGACTTCCTGACTTCGTAGACCTGGGCTTTTCTTCCTCTACACAATGGGCAGTGACCTGGCCTGCCCT
Source organism: Tamias sibiricus (assembly GCA_025594165.1). Classification (NCBI taxonomy): domain Eukaryota; kingdom Metazoa; phylum Chordata; class Mammalia; order Rodentia; family Sciuridae; genus Tamias; species Tamias sibiricus. The sequence goes on from CM046672.1 coordinate 38,359,969, forward strand.
TCTCCCAGGGGCACTTCTGAAGAGGATACACACAAAGGCTGAGGTAGCCAGCACCCTGTAGGAGGGGCTGGGCTTGCTGTGGCCAGTGGCAGGGCTGGATTTGGAGACAGGACTGCCAAGTCAGTAAAGGCTAAGTCCTGCTTTGGAACCTGTTTATGAGCTATAGGTGCTACGTGGGGACCCTCTGCTTAGAGGCTACTTTTGGCCCTCCCCTCTAAAGTCCATGCTTTCAGGACAATTAGGGGCCTTTGCCTTCCTCCTGCCTGCCTTTCTCTGGCAGAGTAACTGTTTGGACTCCTCCCTTTCCCGTTTGGTCTGATCCATTTCCCCATCCTGGGCCTAGCTTGGGGACTCTGATATCCACGGGCAGCTGGTACACTCTGAGGGTCAGCAGCAGTGGCCATAGGACATTTCTCAGACCAGTGCCAGCCTTGTTCTCTTCCCCATTATACTTTGTCAACTCCCTCAGGGGCTGCAGCCTGGGACCCCCTCCTCACAACAGCCCTCTGACCAGAAGAGCAGGTCGGGGTTGCTCCTCCTTTGTACCACCCCTGTAGTCGGAGACACAGGTAGGTAAAAGGGAACTGGGGTGCCCAATGCTCAACTTCCTTGCCTGCCCCAGATTGTGAAACCTAACCACATGCAAAGATGATATTTTGGTCCAAAATAGGCTCAGTCCTTGCCCCACAGAAAGCTTTCCATAGCTGGGTCTCCCACCTCTGTTCAGGCTGCCCTGTGGCATTCTCCCACCCTGATTTCCTCCTTTCCAGTCCACCATCCCACAATTTTGGCTTGTGACGTGCTTGTGGTGATGTCTCAAACTGAAACATTCAAACCCACCTCCTCTTAGAGCCCTCACTCCCTTAGGAGTGAGCTGGCTCACATCAGAGGCAGCCAGGGGAGTAGCAGGTGACAATGGCTGCCATGGCCTGCACTTTCCTGCTGGGCTACAGGGAGGCATTTATACTCATCACCTCACTAAGGCCTCCAGCAGTCCTCCTGGGCAGTGCTCTGACACCAGCCAGGTGACTTCCCAGCTTCTTGGAATCCAGCTTTTCTTCCTCTACATAATGGGCAGTGACCTGGCCTGCCCTCCTCCCAGGGGCACTTATGAAGATCAGAGGAGATACATGAAGGCTGGAAGCAGCCAGCACCAGGCAGAAGAGGCTGGGCCTGCTGTGGCCAGTGGCAGGGCTAGATTTGGAGAAGAGACTACTAGAGAGCAAAGTGATTTTCACTTTACTGTAGAAAAGCTCTAGTGATTTCCACTTGCCCCGCTGGTAAGTAGCAGAGTCAACACTCAAATGGGGGGTGTCTTACTCTGGAAGTTGCATCTTCATCCTCACACACCACCTCTCTGCCCAGCTGCTGCCTAACTCCCAGATGCCCTCACCAACCAGGCTCCTACCTCAGCATCCAGGATCATGCATTATGGATGAGTCTTCCCGGAAGTTGCTTATACCAGACTAACCCCAAAATAGGTTTAGGAATTTTTGACAACCTTGGAAGGGGAGGAACTAAGGGAGAGAACAAGGGCATCAGGGAGTGTGGCACCTGTGCCTTACTATGTCCCAAGAGTGCTGGATGGACAAGGAGACAGCAGCTGTTCCTATAAGCCCATGCCAGCCCCTCCCAGCCTCCAGGTCCCCAATCTCCCAGCAGCCTCTGCTCCCACGGGCTGGCTCACCTGTCGGAGAAAGGTGATTGGCTGCTGGCCCATAGCCTGGGCATCCCCGATGTTGGCTCGGATGACCTCAGTGAATGGTTTTTTGATACCCTAAGCAGAAAGAAGGCAACAGGTGGTTAAAGATTCTCAGATGCTGGATTCCTGAGGCCAAGCAGTGTTCCCACAGGATATTAATAAGCAGCCCTATTTTCAGTCTCACCAAGTGTCAGGCATGGTGCCAGGCCCTTGACACTCCTGGTTTCATTTAACCTACACAACAACCACATAAGGAAGAACTAGCATTAATCTCATTTTACGGATAAGGAAATTGAGGCTCCAAAAGGCTAGGGAACTTGCCCAGTGTTATATAATTGACAAATATAAGTACAAGGACTTGAACCTAAGATCATTGTTTGAGTGTGTTTATTACTGGGGATTGAACCCAGGGTGTCATGCATGGTACTCAAGCATTCTACCACTGAGCTTCACCCCTAGCCCTTTTTTTTTTTTTTTTTTTTTTTTTTTTTTTTTTTTTGGTACCGGGGATTGAACTCAGCGGCACTAGACCACTGGGCCACATCCCCAGCCCTTTTTTGTATTTTTTATTAGAGACAGGGTCTCACTGAGTTGCTAAGTGCCTCGCCATTGCTGAGGCTGGCTTTGAACTCGCGATCCTCCTGCCTCAGCCTCCCAAAGTACTGGGATTACAGGCGTGCGCCACCGCGCCCGGCTACCCCTAGCCCTTTTTATTTATTAATTTTTTGCTCTGAGATACGGTCTCACTAAGTTGCATAAGCTGTCCTCAAATTTGTGATTCTTCTATCTTAGCCTCCCAAGTAGTTATGATTACAAGTGTGTGCCACCATGTCAACCAAGATCATTTTTAACCACTATGCTACACTGCCTCCCACTTTCTGGAAAGGCAGGAAGAGCTTTCCTGGGTGGCTGGGGCATCTTGAGATGCTGCGGGTCCAAGGCCTGATTCACCTCACAGGAATGTCTAATGTCTAATGTCTAGGGAAAATGTGGTAGAAGGGAGGTAGGAGTTAGCAGCAGAACATGCCAAATGTCAGAGAGAGATAAAGGACCCCTGACTCCCCTGCACCCTGTGCCCAAATGCAACTCCACTTCAACAGCTTACTAACCAGGGACACTGAGGACATCACCCCTAGAAGATACTCATCAGCAAGGAACTCATAGGGTTATTCTCTTGCAAGGCTAGCTTGGCAGAATGCAGAGTATAGGCTAATTTTCACTTTTTTTTTTTTTTTTTTTTTAAAGCAGCAAGAATGAAAGATTGATTGAAGAGAAAAATTGAGGCCAGCCACTGCCTGAGCAATGTGCTTAGCACAGAAAAGAGATCACAGACAGAAGAACTCAGAGACACTTGGATGTCATTGGGGAGAAAATTGAAAGATACCTCAGCTGCTGCAAAGGTGAAAGTGTGGTCTGACGTAGACACTGGATACGTGGGAATTCTAAATGGCTCCTTGCTAAATCTGGAATTAGCTACTGGGAAAAATGGAATCAACTACAGGCTCAAGACCTCCCAGGGATAATCAGAGATGAACAGTAGGAAAGCATTTGGCAGAGTATACATATTATCATCTTATAAAGCTGGACCAGGAACAAGATCATGAGGGTCAGGGTAGAGGAAGAAGGGCCAAGCAAGAAGGTGGCAGTATCAAGGAGTAGTCTAGGTGGGAAGGCTTAGCCACTTTCCCATTTCTAGTTGCCCATAAGGTACCCCAAATACAAACTTTAAAGATACAATTCCACGATTTTACACTTTTTTTCCCCTCCATTTCACACAACATTTAACTATAAGCAACTTCAGAAAACTGTTTTTTTTTTTTTTTTTAAATCAGTAATATAGCCAGGCATGATAGCCTGTGATCCCCCCTACTCAAGACACTAAGGCAGGAGGATTCCAAGTTCCAGGCTGGCCTCGGCAACTTAGCAAGACCCTGTCTCAGAACAAAAAAGGCTGGGGTAAGCTCAGTGGTAAAGCACCTGTGGTTCAATTCCCAGTACCAAAATAAATAAATAAAAATAAAGTCAGTAATTTTTACAATTTAAGTAAAAACCACTGGGTTTGAGACCAAAGCAGCTGCTGCCAAACAAGTTTTTCTGGCTTAACTTGCCACCTTAAGATAAGAGGGCATGGCAAGCTAAGGAAGGCACCCCAGATATGGTCTTGGATCTTCATACATAAGGCCCATATCTCTAAAAGCTATGTAGAGAAAGAGGAACTTTTAAGTCTCTTGTGCCCCTCCCACCAAGTTCTTCAGGGCTGGCCAAATGGAGAAAGATTCCTGGGACACCAAGAAGTAGCCAATGTGGCTGGGGAGCCAAGGCGGGTGGCAGTACCCACCACTACATCAGGGCAAGACTGCAGCAAAAGCAGTCTGGTGGAGAGAATCAGGCTGTGGGCATGTGGCCCCAGGAGCCAAGTAGCTACTCAAGTCACTCTGTGCAAAAGGGCAGAACCATCCAACCCCCTGGCACTGAGCCCTCAGTCAGTCTGACTGAATCACCACAGCCCCCGGGCTGAACACAGGTGATTTCTGTGATGTGGGCACAGCCCATTCTTTGTTAAAAAATAAATCCGTCATAGTTGTGAGGGGCAGGCACCAACACACAGCTGCGAGACCTGGGCCCCAGGCCAGCCCAATAGAGGAAGAGAATAACGCCTGGAACAGAGCCCTGAATGTTCCTTTCCTGTGCCCTCCCACTGGCACTGCTCAGCCGACTCTGGGCCTGGCGACATGAAGCCTGGGAACAGTGAGCATCTCTTTTCTTGGGTCTTGGTGCCCACAGACCCTGGATGATTTATCATGATGGATGAGCTGGGAGACAGGAAATTGGTTTCCTTGAATGGACAAGGGGACCAGCCTACTCAGTCAAGAACAACCATAGATAGGACTGTTCTGGGCAGACTCCTGCATCTGGGCACACAAGGCCTACATGAGTTGATAAGTATCAGGGAGCAATGAGCAGATTCCTGCCTACAGTGACTCACATAGGCCTGGTTAGTACACCCAGTGGTGACATCACTGCAGCCTAGTGCCAGGGGCCAGGTCAGAGGAACTGATAAGCATGTACCACTCTGGTTTCCACCTGAAGAATTCTAGAGCCCTCCTGTCTAATTCACCTGTATACCCAGAGCCTTCCTGTCTAATCCACCCTGCACACCCTGCATCCCATCCAGAACTGCCTTCCTATGTGGCACTGAGGGAAGGTCCTACTTAGTTAGGGCTCCCTCCTCACCACTTTGGTTCAAGTAAGGATCAACAGTTAGGTCCCCCATGCTCTGAGGGAATGGCATATTGCAGTGGGGAGAAGAAAAAGAGATTTATCATTGTCCTTTGCAGCCCATCAGCCTAGCACCACTGAGAGTCAACAGGCTGATTATATGAGGCACAAGGCCCAGCAAAGAAAATAATCAACAAAATGGAAAGGCAACCTACAGAACAGTAATATTTGCAAACCATATATCTGATAAGGTGTTAATATCCAAGATACATAAGAAACTCCAACTCAACAGCAAATAAATAAATAAAATGGATTTAATAATGTACAAATGACCAGAATATTTTTCTAAAGATATAAAAATGGCTAACAGGTATATGAAAAAGGTACTCAACATCACTAATTAAATGCAAATCAAAACCACAATGAGAGATCAACTTATGCCTATTACGATGGCTATTATTAAAAAGATAAAAGATAAGTAATGATGAGGGTGTGGAAAAAATGAGCCTCATATACTGGTGGTGGGAATATAAATTGGTTTTCCATCACAGAAAACTATGGAGGGTCCTCAATAAGTAAAAAATAAAACTACCACATGATGTTGCAATCCCACTTTGGGGTACATAGCGAAAAGAAATGAAATCAGTATCTTGAAGAGATGTGCACCCTCTTGTCTGCAGCATTATTCTCAGTAGTCAAGATATGAAACCAACCTAAGTATCTGTCAACAAACAAATGCATAAAGAAAATATGGACAGTTACTCTCCAAAGAACCTCCCTTTTGTTCAACAAATACTCCTAACAGAGCAAGGGAGAAGGGGCAAACAAATACTTATGAATCACCCATGCTGGAGTGACAGGAAGTGAAGAATAAGAAGTGAGCACAAGGAAGGTGTACAGTAGGTAGGAAAGAGACCATGCCAGGCCCCAGAAGTCTTGTATGAAAAGGCCCCGTGCCTCCTGACCCCAAATGAACAACAAACACATGGGACTGGGGACAGTCCTGCAGAGAGCTCCAGAAACAAGCTCCAATCAGAACCCACAGGTGCATTTCATAGAGGAGGCCAAGCTCAGCACAAAGTTTAACCCCAGGGGCATTTGGCTCATAGTGCTCGCCTAGCACGGGGCGACCCGGGTTCGATCCTCAGCACCACGTACAAATAAAATGCATTAATAAAACGCATTGTGTACAACTAAAGCAAAAAATTTAACCCCTACATTAAAAGACAAGTGAATATGGAAGAAACTGGAGTGGCAGCTGTACATGCCTGTGATTGAGAGATTAGGTGAGAGCTTCAAGGGCCAAGTTTCCTAACAACTAAAGCAGGGAAATCTGGATGTAGGTCCCTGAACTCTGTGGATCTACGGGACAATCGAGATTTGTAAGGCAGATGCAGGGATGAAACCTTATTTCAAACAGGATCATTCATGACAGCAAGTCTAGAAGAAGCAAGCCCTACAGAGTATGTTCCCAGATCCAGAGGGATTCAGGAGGTAGGGCAGCAAAGAGGAACTGACCACTATTTTTGTGTGGGGAGGTGGGTACTGAGGATTGAATCCAGGGGCTCCAGCACTGACCACTGAACTACATCCCCAGTCCTTTTTATTTTTTATGTTGAGACAAGGTCTTGCCAAATTGTACAGGCTGGCCTCAAACTTAAGATCCTCCTGCCTCTGCCTCCTAAATTGCTGAGATTATTAGGTGTGCACTACCACACCTACCACACTTAGTTGATCCTTAGCACTTTTTTTTTTTTTTTTTTTTTTTGGTACTGGGGATTGAACTCAGGGGTACTCGACCACTGAGCCACATCCCCAGCCCCATTTTGTATTATATTTAGAAGCAGGGTCTTCACTGAGTTGCTTAGTGCCTCGCAGTTGCTAAGGCTGACTTTGAACTCATGATTCTCCTGTCTCAGCCTCCCAAGCCGCTGGGATTACAGACGTGCGCCACCGCACCTAGCATGCTCCTCAGCACTTTCTATTCCCAAGAAACTCTCTAGTTTGAGAACAGCCTTTTTTCTTTTTCTTTTGGATATGGAGTCTCCATCTCAGCCTCCCCAGTAGCTGGGACTAGTAGTGGGCTCAGACCACTCTAGGCTGAGAACAGAGACTCTTAACAGTTTTAAATGGCATTATCATGAATTCTACAAATTAGTTTTTAGATGAAATCAATTGGCCTCATTTTGCAGAAGGGTAAACTGAGGCCAATGCTTTAAATGACTTGCCTAAGGCCTACAGCACCTAAAGGCAGAGCCTAGGATATAGGTCCTTGTAACCTGAGCAGGGTGGCAACTGGAGGGTTCATCTTGTTGGAAGCCTACATTACAATTTGCCTTATTTTATTTGTTTTGTTTTTGCTCTTTATTATTAATTTTCCTTATTTTAAAGTAGCATCTAAATTCTATGGACAATGACTGGCAAGATTTCACCGCCTGTGCTTAGCACATCCAGGGTTGCCAATCTTAGTTCTTAGCTAACTACAGCCATGTGCTACAGCACCCTGTTTTTATCTGTATTTAGATGAAACACAGACTGATATTAACAATAGCAATCAGTCTTCTCTATTTCTGAATGTTTTGCCCTAACCATGTGTACTCTTTTTCTTTCTTTTCTTTTTTCAAGTACTGGGGATTGAACACAGGGGAGCTCTACAACTGAACTACATCCTTCAGCCTTTTTTATTTTTCATTTTGAGACAGGGTCTTGCAAAATTGCCCAGGCTGGCCTTAAACCTGTGATTCTACTGCCTCGGCCTCCTGAGTCACTGGGATTACAGGTGTAGCCACCACACTCAGCCTTTTGGTTTTGTTTTTTTGAGATGAGTCTCACTATATTGCTCAGGGTGGCCTCAAAGTCCTGGGCCCAAGTGATTCTCCTGCCTCAGCCTCCCAAGTAGCTAAACTATACATAGAAGCACACTACTGTGCCCAGTTTGTGTGTACTTTTACTGTTGGAAAAAGTAACACCATTCCTGTTTCTATTTGTGCCAACCCCTAGCCCCCGCCCCCATAAAGCAAAGGAAAAAAGACTAGGCTGAGAAACTGTCAGATCTTTTCAAAACTCCTATTAATTGCAGCTTACTTTTAAGTGCTGATCCCAATGAAGACCAGGATCTGAAAAGTTAAGACCAGTTTGCTGCCCTGAGTTGCTGTCAGGAAGAAAACAGGGCCTCCCTGAGAGTAAACAGCCTAGGCTAGAGGAGAATGGCCCTTTTCACACTCCTTAGCCACCTCCCCTTTTCCTTCAAGCTCTCCTGTTAGAGAAGCAAAAAGTCCTGCCAGCCACCCCAAAGTCAAACACCAAAGCCACGTGTCTAGCCAAATAGCCTGTACTGTTTGCAGAGCACCTGGTGAAATGATTCCATAGCACAAAAGCCCTGCTATCAACCAGGGGTCATCAGAGATCCCCCAGAACATGTTCAGAAGTACAAAACAGGCAGGGAAACCCTAAGCTGGCCAGGTTATTTCTCTCCTTTTATAAACTAGGAAAACTGAGGTCCAAAGAGGATATAGGATTTACCCCCAAGTCACCATGCATCCTGTAAATCCTGGCCCATCCCATCTCTTACCAAATAAAACCCCATATAATACTAGCCCAAACTTTGATCACTATAGTTCAAAACAGAAGTAGAAAAACCAGAGCTGTGAAAAGTCAAGGGAAGCCAAAAAATAAATTCAACAAATGACTGACAGAAACATGGCTCTCTCAGAAGGGGCAATGTTTAAGCTGGCACAGTGAAGAGGGGCTATTTCTGGAGAACAAAAGTTTCTTTCTTTATTTCTTTCAGTACCAGGGATTGAACTCAGGGGCACTTTACCACTGAGCTACATCCCCAGTCCTTTTTATTGTTTGAGACAGGATCTAAGTTACTGAGGCTGGTCCCAAACTTGCGATCCTCCTGCTTCAGCCTCCCAAATCACTGGGATTACAGGCATGCATCACTGTATTGGGCAACAAAAGGTTTAAGTGATGGTTAGGCTGGGGCTATACTTCCAACATGTAGGCAACTGAAACTTGGTGAAGCAAGAAGAGAACAAAAAGGAACAAGCTCTAATGAAAACACCAGAGAAAGTAGATGAACAGAAAGACCTTCTCAACTAACTCAGAAGTAGGACATAGGGGTATGGAGCATCTGTCTCAGAAATCAGAGACGACCTCTGGTCCAATGACCAAGAAATTTGCCCACCTACAATCACTGAGCTACAATACTGCCAGAAGCCTTTCCTGGCTCCCTATGATCCACCAAAAGGCACCAGAGAATCCCAGCACACACACTCCAGTCCACCTTTTCCCTCTGCCAGACAGAGCTCAACTAAGAGCACCAGCCCCCTTCTTCAAAGGCCCAATTTCCCAACCTTCTGCCTTCTCTCAAAGCACTGCTCCCACTTGGAATGCTCTCACATTTTCTCTGCCTGTTGAAAAAAAAAAAAAAAAAACCCACCAATCCTTAATGAATAGGCAGAGGGGAGACCGAGGGAACAATATGGCAGTCAGCTCTCTGAGAGCAAAGACAGTTCCCTCTCTGTCCTCATCATCCTCATATTTGATGGGAGCCAACAGGGAAGTTGCTATTTAGCAAAAGGTATAATTCCTGGAACCCCTCTCAGCTCTGGAACCAAAGAAATCAGCTGTAATGCAATAAATTAGGAACACTTTAATCCTAGCTTTGTCTTAGCAAGGTGACTGTTGCCTCAAGGAAGGCCAGATCAGCCTGCCAGGTATCAACAAGGAACGGAGCAGGAAAAAGACACATTTTCTGCACTGGACCACCCCTGGACCAGGGAGGCACAGAAATGGAGCTGGCCTTCTCCAGGCCAAACTTTAAACTTAACCCTGCAAGGAGTGGGCAGGAGACACTGGACTCTGACTTGTCCAGCTCACTGTTTTGAGTCAGCAGAACTGGGTGTCCCAATGAGGTCTCAGCAGGCCATGAGCTCATCAAACTTCCAAAGTCCCCATGGGAATGGGGGCAAGTATCATTGCCCACCCCCTCCTGCCAGACTTCCTCTCATGTATTCAAGGAAACTACATGACCGTTTTGCCCTGGAGACACTGGGATGTGGTGCCTATGAGACAGAAATCAAAGAACTCTATTCCACACACATTCTGGGTCAGAGCTATCTTAAGCAAGCAGCTGGGTGACTATTTCATAGGAACCTTAGGAGTGTTTCCTTTTTTAGATAACCCCTCTTGACTCTGCCTACTGATTTCCACCCAGGTTAGGACTACAAGAGCATCTCACACATCTACCCCAGCTACCTTGGCTGTGGGGAGGTGAAATCACTCCTGGCTGTGTGGTCAAGGTACACAGCAGCTACAAACTCAAGCCAAGATCCCAGTCAGCCATCAGGATGAAGAAAGTCCCAGGGCCGCCTTATTAAGGGCCAACCCTCAGACTCCCCACAGTTGGTGACTGTTCTCAGAGTAAGTGGCTGATTAGTCAAGGTTCTGACCGACAAGAAGGAATTCTGCTGACACTCCTCCACATCTCCACTCTTGTTAGGGAATTATGACTGGAAAAGATCCAACAGGCCTCAAAGAGAAAAAAATCTTCAGGAACAATCTCTCCTCACAGCCTCCCTCCCTCCCCTCCTATCTAAAATGGTTTCCCTCTCATCCATCACCCCATCCAGCAACCCCATTTTACTTTCTTCGAAGCACTTATTCCCTATCTGAAACTCTCATTTCTTTATTCGTTTGTTGGATCTTGGTTCCACACGGGTGGGACACATACGGAACACACAGTGCCTGGCAGTATGGGCCGCTCAATAATTGAACACAATTCAACAAGTGAACCGTATTGAACGCCTTACTTTGTGCCAGGTACCAGGGACTAGTGGGTGAGGGGATGGAAGGAGGGCATTCTCTTGATGTAGCCAAGCTTGGCAGAACGAAGAAGCTAGACATGCGGGTGGGAGGAAGTCCAGTGGGAGAACCTCAGCAGGGCTGCTGCAGCCCTGCCTCCATCCGCGCCCCCTAATCTGCCCGGGTTCCCCCAGCCCCGTGGGCCCCGGCGCCCGAGCTCACCCGCTGCAGCTCCAGCTCGATCTCGCCAGCCTTGAGCACGATGGGTCCCCGCACCGCGTACTCCACCGCCTTCACCTGCGGGTTCATGGACTCCAATGTGAGGATGCGTTCGCGCGGGCTGCGCTCTGGCCGCACCTTGAGCACCGCGGAGGCCTCAGCGGCCGCGCTGCTCTGACTACGGCCCCAGGGGCCCGGGGTCCGGGGGCAACAGCCCCGTCGGACCAGCGCCGCCGCCCGCTGCATAGCTCGCTTGCTGAGGGAATCCTTGGCACAAAAAGAAAAGAACAAACACGTCGCTCACAGCTCAAGGCGGACACCAGTCCCCCTCACAAGCCTAGCTAAGGGCTCTGTCTGCGAGCAGTGCCAGCCTAGCACCGGGGCTAAGGACCCATACCCCGGTGACTGGGACCCTCCACCACGGCTGCAGTGCCAAAGCGCTGCACAACAGGGTTTACCACAGGCTGTGCCCAATGCGTGCATCTAACGTGCCTGTCGCCGCCTGGCCACCCCTCACCGCGCCGGGCTAACGCGAGCGCCTAGAGTGCTCCCGGGCCCCGGCTCCCGCAACCGCATCCCCGCGACGGGCGCCCGCACAGCCCGGCCTCCTGCACTCGCACACCCACCACCGACGACTCCGCCTTGGGCCTGCGCGCTGGCTCCTGGGCCTTGTAGTTCTTTTGACCACTTCGGAGCAGCTGTAAAGAACTGTATGAACTACAAGCCCCTTAGTGCTTCGCGCCGGCCCGGACGGGGGCCGGGCAGTAGGCGGGAGTGACGGTCTGGCTCTACCCCGGGCTGGGCGGGCTCTTTGTCTGGGCAGAGGGGATGTAGAGCTGGAGGGGACCGGGCAGGGGCAGGGCGGGGACTGTCCCCCAGCTGTTCTTTTTGCCGCTTTTGAGAATTTCAAGCTATTCGCAGCTTCCCTCTGGAAATGCATCCCACTGCCCTCCACCCTCATCTCCCAACACCTGCCAGGACACCGGCTGCGAGATGGTGCAGTCTTCGCCCCGAGTTTCATCATCCAAGGCCTTATGGTGCCACTGGCCGCTGAACAGCGCCTGGTAGGAAGTGGGGGTTAGGCGCCAGGGACTTGATTATACCTCCCCGACTCCTTCTCAACGTCAGTTTCCTTGTCAGCAAAACCCCTAAGGATTGTGAGAATCAAAGAACTCTTAAACCAGGTGGCAAGGCTTTTCCTGACCACTCTGTCTGAAGCCCTCCCCCACCTCCATTACTCCCGATGTAGTTTCTTGCCAGCATCTAAAATTATCTAGTTACTTTTCACTGGCTTATTGTCTCTAGCCCCATCCTTACCCCAAATTAACCATGAAAGTTCCAGAAGGACAGGAGCAGTATTTTTCTTGTTCATCATATGGACAGCATCTCTAATTGTTCCTGGCTCATAGTAGGTACTCAGTAAATATTTGTTGAAGAATGAATGCTCAGCACAGGCTGGCTATTATTTTTGGTAAAAGGTATCTCTCAGGCAAAAGGCTCCCTGGCTCACCTAAAGCAAGTGCAGGACAAGACTGGGTGGTAGTATAGGATATGCAAAGAGTGGAAATGGAATATCTTGGGTATAATTGAGACACCAAAATCTACAGAAAGGTTGGGAAGGAATCATTTCCTTTTCCTGGCCTCAGATCTACATATGTAAAACAAATTAGAGTCAATGGCCTCTTTGGTCCCTTCTATTCTATCAGTGGTCCACCTCATGCTTTGAATATAGCCCTTGTTGCTCTGCCACTGAGACTTATTTTTAAATGAACATGTTTTTCTTTTCCTCTTCTCCCTGTCCCCCTTGCCCACTCCCTATCTTGGGAGCCAGGGAACAAGATTACCTTTTCCCATCCTAGACCAAATTAGCTGTCTTTGAGTACACAGCCACCAAAGGAAGGAGATGGCCCAGAAGATCTAAAAAGTGACTATCTCCCAAATTAACAAGTGAATTTCAGCACCCCATCAGGGCATACCTGGCCTGTAACCTTTGACTAGCTTTTTTAAAAACTCGTCCCCTTCATGGACAGAATCACAGCCTCTGGGACTGGAGTCCCCTGTGCTTCTTCTTTGCTAGCAAAGCAATAAACCTTCCCCCCCCCCCCCCACCAAAATCATGTCCTCATTATTGAATTGGCATCAGGGACAAGGACTGAGCTCACCGGAGATTGAACTTGGGCACTCGGCCTGCCCATTTTGTATTTTATTTAGAGACAGGGTCTCACTGAGTTGCTTAGTGCTTTGCTTTTGCTGAGGTTGGCTTTGAACTCGTGATCCTCCTGCCTCAGCCTCCCAAAACAGTGGAATTACAGGCATTCACCACTATGCCCTGAAAGGACCGAGATTTCAGTAACTCTATCTTGGAAATTCTGTGAATCTAGGTGTTTTCAGTCAGAAAAACAGCTCAGAACTCCAACACCCCAACAAGCACATACTCACATTAGGTTTGTAAAAGTTGAGGGCAGGAGGCACTTAATAACCCAACAATGTAGAGGACAGGGTAACAGGAAATCTGAGTTTAAATACAGCTGCACACAGCCACTTACTCTTGATCTGACTTTGAGCATATTACTTAGGCTTTTTAAGTCAAATCTCTACCTGTATAAAATGAGTATATCAACATCAACCTCATGCAGCTGTAGGGAAAGTTCAAGGGGGTAACTGTGAAAACCAAAGCTTGGACCATAATGCTGTGAGTCATTCTTATTCATCCTTGTCAACAGAATGCCATGTACTTTGATTAAATAAATTGATTACCAATAACGAAGTAGGGTGGAGAGAACAACAGAAAACAAAGATACTCTGAGCATTCCTATGTTAGCAAACTGGCTTAATCTATCCATGGACCTGAAAAGTTGTTCGGGCTTCTAATCTACCAGTTCCACCCCCAACACTTGTGTTTACACTGTCTGCTTCTCAGCCTTTGTCTCAAAGGCCAGGTGTTTAGCCTCCAGGTAAAAGATGTTTCCGCAGTGAGCTTGGCTCCTGAGGACTCTGCTCCCTTAAGTCACAGAAACACATTCCTCCACCTCCAAAGCATGCTTAACTGTGATCCATATATGATGCAAATTCAGTCTCTTGCTGTCCACCTGTGAGTCAGTGCAGTGTCCCTGTTCTCTCTGCCCCTGATCAGTATGAACAGGGGAACTGGGAGGGGGTGCTTAGAGAGGTGAACACAAATCCATTTGCACAACTGGGAAAAATAACACAGCTCATGGCCTACTTACGTGGGTTCCCACGTCATTATTGTAAAAAACAAGTAGTTATTGTCCCTAACATGTCCTCGGACACGTGCCTTTCTGAGATTGCATAAGAAGAAAGCTCCCTTGTTCTCTCCTGAACCATACTTTACAATTTGCAAAACAATTTCTTGCCCCAAAAGGCAGGCAGTATTATTTCCACTTTACAGAGGCTCAGAGAGGTTACACAACTTGTTGAAGCAGCACAGTTAAATGTAGAGTAAGAATTGTGCTTCTTAACCCAGTGCTACAGCCCCTACACACAGGGCCCAGTCTTACATAGCTCTCTGAGTTTTGAAATTTCAATTGCCTATTGCCACTGAGGTTTTAAAAATTACTGGAGTCAGGCATAGTTGTCCACACCTGTAATCCCAGCTATATGGGAGACTGAGGCATGTGGATCACAAGTTCCAGGTTGGCCAGGTCAATTTAGCGGAATCTTATCTCAAAATTAAAATGAATAGGGCTGGGGTTGTAGCTCAGCAAAAGAGCACTCGCCTAGCATGTGTGAGGCCTGGGTTTGATCCTCAGCACCACATAAAAATAAATAAATAAAATAAAAGTAAAAACAAATTAAAATGAATAAATAAAAAGAGTTGGGGGTGTAGCTTGGTGGTAGAGTGCTTGACTAACATGATTTGAGAATCTGGGTTCAATTTCCAGTACACCAAAAAAAAAAAAAAAAGTTTCTGGATGGTAATTTTGATATTGTGATGATGGTGGTGGTAATAGCATAAACTTTGCTTTTTTTTTTTTTTTTTTTGTACTGGGAACTGAACTCAGGGGCACTCAACCACTGAGCCACATCCCCAGCCCTATTTTGTATTTTGTTTAGAGACAGGGTCTCACTGAGTTGCTTAGTGCCTCGCTAAGTTGCGGAGATTGGCTTTTTTGTTTGTTTGTTTGTTTGTTGGTACTGGGAATTGAACTCAGGGGCACTCAACCACTGGGCCACATCCCCAGCATTTATTGTATTTTAAAAATATTTTTTAGTTGTAGTTGGACATAATACCTTTATTTGTTTTTTACGTGGTTCTGAGGACCAAACCTAGGGCCATGCACGTGCTAGGCAAGCGCTCCACCACTGAGCCACAACCCCAGCCCCCTTTTGTTGTATTTTATTAGAGACAGGGTCTTACTGAATTGCTAAGTGCCTCGCCATTGCTGAGGCTGGCTTTGAACTTGTAATCCTCCTGCCTCAGCCTCCCAAGTGCTGGGATTACAGGCGTGCACCACTGTGCCCAGCATAAACTTTGATTTTTTTTTAATATTTATTTATTTACTTTAGTTGTACACAATGCAATGAATTTATGTTTACGTGGTACTGAGGATCGAACCCGGGCCGCGCACGTGCAAGGCGAGTGCTCTGCCACTGAGCCACAACCCCAGTCCCCTAAACTTTGCTTTTATTTTGCTCTGTAAATCAGATGGGAGCAGAGTAGGAGTAGGCTCCTAAATATTAGAGATAAAACCTGATTGAAATGATCAGGAATGCCCTCCTTGTTAGCTGAATGAGAGCTTCAAATATACAGCAAACACTGTCCATGCCTGCAGTTGGAATAATTATGTGTTTGCAAAACATAATACTGTCTTCATTCCTTAATTCAACAAGTTTTTTATACCTTTTTTTTAAATTTATTTTTACATGGTGCTGAGGATTGGACCCAGTGCATCGCATGTGCTAGGTGAGCGCTCTACCACTGAGCCACAACCCCACCCCTCAACAAGTTTTTATTGGGCACTTACCATGTGCCAGGTACTGGGCTAAGTTCTGGGACGTCCATAAGTCAAACAGACTGTCCCTGTCTGCAAAACCAAATTTTTTTGTCAGCAAAAGCTGACTGTAATTAGATCATCTCTCTCTCTCTCTCTCTCTCTCTCTCTCTCTCTCTCTCTCTCTCTCACACACACACACACACACACACACACACACACAAATATGATAATACAAACTGTGATAACTGCTGGGGAGAAGAAGGATGGCATTTTATGAGAGCTCAGAGGTCTCAGATCTCTTTCCAGATAAGTGACCTGTGAACTTTCCTAAGGATGATAAGGGACAGCAGTATCAGTGGTAGTAAACATGGAAATGTGGCTTGCCTAAGGTTGCAGTCATGTCCTAACGGAAGAGACAAACACCAGGTCCCTGAGCAAGACAGGGTAGAAGAATCCGATCATTGATCATTTCCACTGCTCCAGGGCTTTCCCAAGCAGTTTGCCTGAGGCTTTGCTATGCCTGCTTCACAGGTTTTCTTTCTTTGCTCACCCTGCTTCCTCCTACTTTTTCTTGCAGAAGTTGATCCCTAACATTCATCTTATACCTCATAACCCATCTAAGTGTTAGTGGTGAGATGGTTAGCTTCCTAGGACAGGGACCACTAAAGAGTTAGAGGTCTGGGCTGGGGTTGTGGCTCAGCGGCAGAGCACTCGCCTCGCACGTGCGCGGCCCGGGTTCGATCCTCAGCACCACGTAAACATAAATGCATTGCATTGTGTACAACTAAAGTAAATAAATAAATATTTAAAAAAAAAAAAAAAAAAAAAAAAAAAAGAGTTAGAGGTCTAAGGAACTTCAAGAAGGCCAAGGTAGTTGTGGGGCAAACAGTGATTGAAAGTCTGTGGAAGGCTTAAAGAGGAATGGCATGGTCAGATTCATGTTTTAAATTGTGTTGCATGGAGGATGAAATGGAAGGAGTAATGGAGGGTTCAGGAGCATAAACTGGCATCAAGTGATGGGAAGTAAATACAGGCTCTTCTACATCCCCAGCAGTTGGCATATTACCTGGCACATTACATTCTCAGTAAATTTTGTTGAATTAATGAGGAACTAGATTCTACAAGGTCCATGCTCTTGAGGCATTTGCAGTTCAGCAGGAGATGGGTGGTGCAAGGTGCAGACTAGACTGTCCTTGGAGGCAATGAGGGCCATTCATAAGTAAGCACAGAGCAACTGCAAATGAGTGCAATCACTCTGGAAAGCAGTATGGAGATTCCTCAGAAACCTTGGAATGGAACCACCATTTGACACAGTTACCCCACTTCTGGGCGTATACCCAGAGGACTTAAAATCAGCATACTATAACCATGTGGCCATATCAATGTGTATAGCAGCTCAATTCATAATAGCTAAGCTATAGAGCCAACCTAGGTGCCCTTCACCAGATGAATGGATAAAGAAAATGTGGGACATATAAACAATGGAATAATATTCAACCATAAAGAAGAATGAAATTAGGGCATTTGCTAGTAAATGGATGGAACTGGAGACTATCATGCTAAGTGAAATAAGCCAATCCCCCCAAAACAGAGCCCAAATGTTCTCTCTGATATGTGGATGCTAACACACAATAAGAGTAGGCAGGAAGGGAAGAATAGAAATTCATTGGATTAGACAAAGGGAAATGAAGGGAAGGGAGGGAGAATAGGAATAGGAAAGACAGTAGAATGAATCAGACATAACTTTCCTTTCCTATTTCATATATGAATACATGGCCACTGTAACATGTACAACCACAACATGGGAAGTTATACTTCATGTATGTATGATATGTCAAAATACATTCTACTGTCATGTATAACTATAAAGAACAAATGAAAAACTAAGTAACTACAGTGTAGTACAGAGAGGGTTTTCAGGAAGAGCGTACAGGCACTGTGAGGCTGCAAGGAAGAATGAATAACCTCTCAGAATGTCAAATCATGCTGAGGCTAGATGCTTGGTATCTTTGAGTGCTGGATTCTTTGAAAGATAATTCTTAGTCCCCTGTTCCCAAGGACATTTGAGGAGCCCAGTAGGATTTAGTGCTTTCAATAATCAAATGCCTTGGTTTAGAGACTAGGAGAGTGAGTCTAGTGTTGTCTAAGGAACACCTGGGTGTCTACTTTAAATGCAAATCCCAGAGCATTGCGGACGTGCTGGTTCTGATATTCCAGGAATTTTCCTTTAATCGGGATTCTGATATGCAAGACCTGTCTAGGACCTGGATAGGCATTCCACGGTGGAAAAAGACCAGATCAGGGAGGTTTGAATTCTGGTTCAAAATTTGTCATTAATCCTACATATGATCCTGAGCCAGTGCTATCCCCCTTTCTAGCCTTGGCACCCTCGTCAACAGAATTTCCTGTATTTACACCTGATTTCTGAGTTACTGGCTCTTCTGAGAAGTTTGAAAACATTATAGCTTGTGCTTCCAACCCAACCAACTCCCTCAGTCACAGATGCAGCCTCTACTCACTGAGCCTGTTTCTTCATTTGCCAGTAAGGTTGACAGCAAGATCTGCCTCTGAGGATTGCTGAGAGGATTAGAGATGATATTTTAAAATTTTATTTCCTTTATGCAAAGATTAGCAAGGAGAAACACTCTATTGTTAATGGCACTTTTCTTTAAGTGGTGGGATTGTTGATGAGTAATTTTTCTTTTTGCTTAATGTATTTTCAGTTTTAGAAATAATCAATTTTAAGATAATGATTAATAAAAACGACTACAAAAATAAACATAAGATGATCATATGATCTAGCAATTTCATTTCTGGATATATAAACAAAAGAATTGAAAGCCTAGTCTTGAACAGGCATTTGGATACCAATGTTCATAGCAACATTATTTACAATAGCCAAAAGAGATGAATGGATAAGCAAAATGTATATGTATACGATGGAACATTAAGCAGCCTTAAGGGTGAAAGGTGGTAAGGGAAGGGGAAATGCTGAGGAGTGATGAGGCCAAATTATATTGTGTGCATGTATAAATATGTAGTAATAAATCTCATATTATGTACAACTATAATACACCAATTAAAAAATGTGGGAGCCGGGCGCGGTGGCGCACACCTGTAATCCCAGCACTTGGGAGGCTGAGGCAGGAGGATTGCGAGTTCAAAGCCAGCCTCAGAAATGGCGAGGCACTTAGCAACTCAGTGAGACCCTGTCTCTAAATAAAATACAAAAAAGGGCTGGGGATGTGGCCCAGTGGTCAAGGGCCCCTGAGTTCAATCCCCAGTACCAAAAAAAAAAAAAAAAAAAAAAAAAAAAAAAAGTGGGAAAAAAATCAGCCTTAAAAAAAAGACAGAGTTTCTGATACATGCTACAACATAGATGAAACTGAAAGACATTATTTTGAGTTA
Organism: Tamias sibiricus; assembly: GCA_025594165.1. Lineage (NCBI taxonomy): Eukaryota > Metazoa > Chordata > Mammalia > Rodentia > Sciuridae > Tamias > Tamias sibiricus. Next base: position 38,379,280 of record CM046672.1, read on the forward strand.
AGCCAGACACAAAAGGACAAAGATTATATGGTTCCACGTATAAAGATATCCAGAATAAACAAAATAAGAGTAGAGATTACCGAGGGCTGAGTGGAGGGGAATGAGGACATTTGTTTACCAATGTTCATAGTTTCAGTTTGGGACAATGAATAAGTTCTTGAGATGAATGGTGGTGATGGTTGCACAACCCGTGAATATGCTTAAGGTCACTGAGCTGTACACTTAAAAATAGTTAAAATGTTGCTGGTAAATGAATAGAACTGGAGAACATCATGCTAAGTGAAATAAGCCAGACTCAGAAACTCAGGATCAAGTAGAAGATACAGACAAACACACACACACACACACACACACACAGACAGAGAGAAGGGATAAAAAAAGGGACTTCACAAAAATAAGAGAGAGACCAGTAGATTTGAGAAAGGAAATTGAAAGGGAGGGAGGACAGGAGGGCATGGGAAAGTACTAGGGAATTAAATCTACTAGATTATGCTATGTCCATGTATGAATGTACCACAATGAATCATATATCTATCTATCATATCTATACATATATATTCACATAGATAACTACAATGCACTAATTAAAATAGTAAAAATAATAATGATAATGATAATAATAATAATAGAAAGGAGATCAGTAGAGTAGAGCAAGCAGATCAGAGAGAGGGAGGGGAGGGAAAAAGAGGGAAAGGGAAGGTCCTAGAGAATGAGATTGATCAATATGGCATAGTGAATCCCTCTATTATGTATTATTATAATACACCAATAAAAAAAGAGAATCCCAGTAACTATGTTGAATGGATGAATTTAACATTTTATCCTTGACCTAATATAACAGAAAAATCTCTAATAAAAGAAGGTGAATTTTTAAAATGGTTTAAAAGATAAATCAATGTATATTTTACAATGGTAAGAAAATGAATAAGGATTTTCTACATAGTGCAAGAAAATTTAAAAAGGAAGCAATGTAAATCTCAGAACATTTATGGTTTGGTTTTAGAAATGATTACAGAGCCATTTCTGGGATGTTAGGAGGTATTTTCTTGGGATTTTTCTCTGTGCCACATATTAGTCAGTTCCCATTCTTGCTTCTTATATTTTTTTCTTTATAAATGACAACCTCATTTTTTTTTTTTTTAATCAGGGGAGCACGAGGGGATTTCATTGAGATCTGACTTGCACTGGGGTAGCTTCAAAGCAAGTCATTGCCCCTGTAACAAGCAAATATTAGTTGAGGTGAGCTATTAGCCAGAAATGTATGTAAGCTTTCAGCATGACATGCCAAGTGGGTTAAAGATAAACTTGTAATACTAAGCTAAGCTATATGCAAGAACTGGTATGTTCAATCTTTATGTCATTTGTAAAGAATGAAACTGAATAAAGACACTACACCAAAGTGATACTATTTCAAAAAGCAGACACATTTTGGTCTTAGCAGCCAACTCAACTTAATCCAGGTGGTACTAAAGAATGAGAATAGGAAGGGATAGAAGAACAAAGGAGAAAGAAGAAATAAAATCTCTTTCATTCAGGGCATGTTTGTTGTTCTACATTCCTTGATTTCTTGTTTCTTCGTCTTACTGGGATATGAGGACACTTGAACTTTTACTTCTGCCATGGAGGATATTTGGGAATTATTTCAAAAGCAGCCCAAGGGACTACTAGGGAATCCTTAGCAGCAAAGTCAGTGACTTCAACTATTGAGTGCCCTAAAACACAGATAAAATATTAAGCAATGGCTCAAATCAATATTTCCAAATGGTTTACTTGTCAAGTTTCTCCAGATATTTTCTTCATAAAGCCACAGAACCTTTCAACTAGAGAAGCTTACAAAATAGCTTTGGGAACTACAGACTTAAGAGAAAAAAATAATTGTGCAATACCATAATCCCTTATGCTTTATAGTTTTTATTTGTTTTTTCTGTTTTCTGGATTCTAGTTCTTATTCATTCTTCAGACACCTCTATGTTTGTTTTAGTACTGGAGATTGAACTCAGGGCACTCTATCACTGAGCCATTTTTCTTGTTTGTTTGGAAACAGGGTCTCACTAAATTGCTAAAGCTGGCCTCAAACTTGCAATCCTCCTGCTTCAACCTCCCAAGTTGCTGGAAGGTATGTGTCACCATATCCAGCAACACCTCTGTGTTTTTTCTTTTTTTTTTTTTGTACCGGGGATTGAACTCAGGGGCACTCAACCACTGGGCCACATTCCCAGCCCTTTTTTGTATTTTATTAGAGACAGGGTCTCACTGAGTTGCTAAATGCCTCGCCATTGCTGAGGCTGGCTTTGAACTCGAAATCCTCCTGCCTCAGCCTTCCAAAGTGCTGGGATTACAGGCGTGCACCACCACGCCCGGCCAGCAACACCTCTGTGTTTTAAGAAAGGAAATAGATTTCCTATTGTATGACTAAAGTAATAGGCACAAACATTTATCTAGAATATTATCTATTATTTTCATTTAGCACCTGTGGCCTGGCACAGTTTTCTTGATAAATAATAGTATTATTAAACTTATAGCTAAGATTTATGGAACATTTTTAATGTGCTGAGTACTGAGGTAAGCACATCATCTCATACATGACTCAGAACAACTCTGTAGCATATGTAATACTACTATCCTGTCGCCGCCTGCAGCTATTGCCGCCTGCAGCAATGATACCGCGGGAAAGAAATCGGAGGCAGACTGGAAATGAGTAGGTTCTTTATTCTTGCTTCTTCTCTGCTTTCTCCTCTGTATTCTCCTCCTGATCCAACAACCCCTCTCGCCAGCCCTACCTGTTAAATACTCTTCACTTTAACAAGTATACACGCGTCACAAGCTCAATTTACAGGTGTGTCACACAGTGTTCACGGGCACAGAAAGATTCTTAGTTGATTACATTAAGGTCAGGAGAAAACAATTAAAATGCCTCCTCTTTGGCTCTCAGCCAGCTGCCATCTTAGCTACCTCCTCATTAAGGCTCTTACACTATCCCACTATACATAAAGGAAAACTGATGTGTGGAGATTGGGCTACTTATCAACATCACATAGCTAGCATGGCAGAACTAAGACTTAAATTTAAGACTACAGATTAAGGTCTCAGTCCCACAGACTACCTCCATTTTAGATACCAGCCACTACTGAGAGCCCCAGACTGTAAATACTTCTACATAGCTGACTAAAAACTGAGGGATTCCCATCACCTGCCCCCCAGTTTTGATAATTCACTAGAATGACTCTTAACTCAGGAAAACACTGTACTCATGATTACAGTTTTACTATAAAGGATACATCTTAGGAACAGCCACATCAAAGAGAACAATAGAGCAAAGTATTCAAAAGGAAGTTCAAAGAACTTCTGTGCCCCTTCTAGGTATGCTACCCTCCTAGCACATTGGTGTGCTTACCAACCCATAAGTGTAATTACAAACCAAAATTACAGTAACACTGTTTTTCATATTTGTTCATGTATTTACCTTCATTGGTAAATACAAGAGAAATTTATATTGCTACATGGCTTCAAGCTACTGTCTAGTGCTATTTCATTTCTACTTGAAGGACTCCCTTTTTACTTCTCTTTTTTTTTTTTTTTTTTTTTAGTTGTAGTTGGACACAATACCTTTATTTTATTTATTTCTTTTTATGTGGTGCTGAGGATTGAACTGAGGGCCGCAAACGTGCTAGGCAAGCGCTCTACTACTGAGCCACAACCCCAGCCCCTCCTTTTATCATTTCTTATAGGGAAAATCTAGTGAAAATGAACTCACTCTGCTTTTTGATTTTGTTGTTGGTCATTTAATGACATGCGCTTATTTTTTATTTTAAAATATATTTGAAAATTTATACATAATATTGTAATATTTTTTAGGGTACAATAATGTAATTCAGTGCACATAGACAATGTAACGATCAAATTAGAGTAATTAGCATTTCCATACCCTCAAATACTATTATTTCTATGTTAGGAACCCTCGAACTCTTCTACTCTAGTTATTTTGAAATATATTTGAAATGTATTTTCAAATATATTTTGATATATGATGGATTATTCTACATTAGAGTTGCCCTACTGGGCTTAAAACACTAGAAGTACCCCACCCAATTATTATTATTATTATTATTATTATTTTGGTGGTGCTGGGGATTGAACCCAGTGCCTTGTGCATGTGAGGCAAGCACTCTACCAATTGAGCTATATCCCCAGCCCTCCTAATTATGTTTTTTTTTTAACCAGTTATGTTTTGATACCCATTTTCTACCCTCTCACTCTCTCCTTCCTCATCCCTCTACTTTCATTTGTCTTAATTTCTCTCTTCTTGTTGTTTTGGTACCAGGGATTGAACTCAGGGGCACTCAACCACGGAGCCATATCCCCAGCCATATTTTTAAATTTTATTTTTAGTTGTTGATGGACCTTTATTTTATTTATTTTTATGTGGTGCTGAAGATTGAACCCATTGCCTCACACATGCTAGGCAAGTGCTCTACCACTGTACTACATCCTCAGTCCTATTTTTTTTTTTTTTTTTTTTTTATTTAGAGACAGGGTCTCATTGAATTGCTTAGCACCTCGCTTTTGCTGAGGCTGGCTTTGAACTAGCAATCCTCCCGTCTCTACCTCCTGAGCCCCTGGGATTACAGGCATGTGCCACTGTGCCTGGCTCTCCCTTGTTTTTAAAGGACAGTTTTGCTGGATACAGAATTCTCAGCTTACAGGTTTTTCTTTCAGCACTTCTGGCCTATGATGAGAAATTTGCTGATAGTCTCACTAAAGATATCTTATGTGCAATGAGTTGCTTCTCTCTTATTTTCAGGATTTTTTCCTTTGTCTTTTTCTTTCAATATTTTGATTATAATGTATATCAGTATTTGGCTGTTTGGATTTATCATCCCTGGGCCTTATGACAATATTTATGATAATATTAATGCTTGATAATATTAATGCCTTTCCTCAAATCTGGGAAGTTTTCCACCATTATTTTTTCAAATAAAGCCCTCACACTATTTTCTTTCTTTTCTTCTGGAGCTCTCAGATCTACTTGATGGAGTCCTAGGTTCCTTAGTTTCTGTTCACATTTCTTTCTTTTTTTTTTTTTATTTATTTATTTACTTTAGTTGTACACAATGCAATGCATTTATGTTTACGTGGTGCTGAGGATCGAACCCGGGCCGCGCATGTGCAAGGCGAGCGCTCTGCCACTGAGCCACAACCTCAGCCCCCTGTTCACATTTCTTTATTCTTGTTTCTTTTTGTTCTTCAGACACACTCATCTCAAATGACTTGTTTTCATGTTGGCTAATTCCTTCTTTTGCTTGTTTAAGTCTGCTATTGAACCCCTCTAGTGAAACTTCTAGAAAATATTTTTAGTTGTAGATGAACACAATACCTTTATTTTCTTTATTTTTATGTGGTGTTGAGGATTGAACCCAGTGCTTCACATGTGCTAGGCAATTTTCTCTACCACTGAGCTACAACCCCAGCCCCTCTAGTGAGTCTTTAAATCAGTTATTATAATTTTAAGTTTCAGGATTTCTGTGTGTGTGTGTGTGTGTGTGTGTTGTGTGTGTGTGTGTGTGTGTATGTTTGTGTATTAGGGATCAAACCCAGAGTCTCATGCAGGTTAGGCAAGTATTAACAATGAACCATTATCCCTAGCCTTGTTGGTTCTTTTTTTTAATAATTTATTTTCATTTGCTAATATTGTTTTTCTTTTCTTTTTTTTTCTTTCAGTACTAGAGATTGAATCCAAGGGTCCTCTGCCACTAAACTACATCCCTGGCCCTTTTTATTTTTTATTTTATTTTTCTTAATTTAATTTAATTTGTTATACATGCTTTTAGAGTGCAATTCCTTTCATATTACATATAAAGAGCACAGCTTTCCAAGTCATTGGTTTTACACAAAGTATTTTCATACCATTTGAGCTTTTATACATGTACTTAGTATATTGATGTCCAACTCCTCCTGCCATTATTTCTATCCCTTTGCCCCCTCCACTCCCCCCTCCCCTTTGTTTTATTTAACATCCTTCATTCCTCTCATCTCCCCTCCCTTGCCGCTATAATTCAGTATCATCATAGCAAAGGAATCAATCGACCTTTGGTTTTCTGGGATTGGCTGACTTCACTTAGCATTATTTTCTCCAACTCCATCCATTTACCTGCAAATGCCATAATTTTATTCTCTTTTAGTGCTGAGTAATGTTCCATTGTGTATATATACCAAAGTTTCCCCATCCATTCATCTATTGATGGGCATCAGGGTTGTTTCCACAATCTAGCTATTGTGAATTGTGCTGCTATGAACATTGATGTGGCTGTGTCCCTGTAGTAAGCTGTTTTTAAGTCCTTTGGGTATAGACCGAGGAGTGGGATAGCTGGGTCAAATGGTGGTTTATTTTTTTATTTTTGAGACCGGGTCTCATTAAGCTGTTAAGGCTAGCCTTGTAGCTGGGCACAGTGGCACACACCTGTAACCCCAACAGCTCAGGAGGCTGAGGCAGGAGGATCGCATGTTCAAAGCCAGCCTCAGCAAAAATGAGGTACTAAGCAACTCAGTGAGACCCTATCTCTAAATAAAATACAAAATGGGGCTGGGGATGCGGTTCAGTGGTTGAGTGTCCCTGAGTTCAATCCCCAGTACCAAAGATAATAATAATAATAATGATAAAGGCTGGCCTTGTATTTGTGACCTTCTGGCATCAACCTCCTGAGTTGCTGGGATTATAGGTATGTGCTGCTGTGCCTGACTCTGATATTCCAAATTGGTTCATATATTGGTTTTCTGATTTCCTTTAGTTCTTTGTATTATTTTTTAGCTCTTTGAACATATTCAAGAAAGTTTTTTTTTTAAAGGTCTTTGTCTAATAAGTCTAGTACCTGTGTTTCTTCAGAGATGATAGCTGGCCAGGCATGGTGGTACACACCTGTAATCCCAGCTACTCAGGAATCTGAGGCCAGAGGGTCACAAGTTAGAGGCCAGTCTGGCAACTTGGCAAGATCCTATCTCAAAATAAAATAAAAAGGGTTGGGATGTAGTTCAGTAGTAGAACACCCCTGGGTTTAACCCCTAGTACCACAGAGAGAAAGAGAGAGAGAGAATATTTCTGGACACTTATTTTGGTCTTTTGCATGTCTTGTGATCTTTAGTTGAAAACTTAGCATTTGAAAAAACAATCACCTCTTCCAGTCTTAAAAAATTGGCTCTGTGCAGCAGAAAACCCTCAGTAATTATGCAACCTGAAGTCTTAAGGTCTTCTCAAGCCTTTTCTCTTCAATACGCCCGTATATACAGCAGCTCAATCAGTTGTTCTGCATTCCTCACTCAGTAATCTCTTGTCCCTTATATCTGTGGGTCAGTAGTCTTCTTATGACTTTCACAAGTGATGCCTGTGACCAGTAGTCCCTGACCTTATCCATCTGGGGTTTGCTTATAGTACTGCTATGTCATCTATCAGAACACAGTCCTGAAAGGTCTGTTCTCCTTTTTTGTTCTGGAATCTGGCTTCCCAGTTCCTTACCCTATTGGCTTCAGGAAGAATATGTGACTTTACCATAGGCAGAATTATAGTTGCTTACTCCAAGTCAGAGGGAGCAGAGTTGGCTTTTTAAAAGTTTGGGGAAACAGAGCAGACAGAAATAATACAAAAACAGGCTGGGCGCGGTGGCGGCACGCCTGTAATCCCAGCACTTTGGGAGGTGGAAGCAGGAGGATCGCGAGTTCAAAGCCAGCCACAGCAATGGCAAGGCACTTAACAACTCAGTGAGACTCTGTCTCTAAATAAAATTCAAAAAGGGCCGGGGATGTGGCCCAGTGGTCGAGTGCCCCTGAGTTCAATCCCTGGTACAAAAAAAAAAAAAAAAAAAAAATGAGAAAAAGGCAATCTGACAAAGACCTAACAATTTGTAGTAGAGTACCCAGACACCTACTTGGCCAGGTCAGGGCCTCTTGGAGATTAAGAAAGTCTCCAGCCAATTCAGTTGTTTGAGAATCACTGTTGCATTAAAGGAGAAAAGGCCAAAGTAGAGTACAAGAGTTGGGGCATATTTTAATTGATTAATGTACGTATAAATTTATTTATTTTTGTGGTAACCCAGGGTTACTTTTCCATTTAGATACATTCCCAACCCCCTTCCCCTTTTTTACAGACTGAACCTCACTAAATTGTTGAAGCTCCATTGAACTTGTGATCCTCCTGCCTCAAGTCCTGAGTCCCTGGGAATATAAATGTGTGCCCCACCCAACTAGCTTATTTGTGTACTTTGTAAATTTTTCATATGAAAAATTTCAAACAGAATAGTCCGACACTCATATATATACTCACTGCCTAGATTCAACAACTGTTAACATTTTTGCCATATTTGCTTCATCAAATCAAATCAAAGATTTCCTGGAGATACCTTATCACCTGGCTTTATTGAAGATATTGTCCATAGGCTTTTGGTTTCATCATCTGATTTTGCTTGCTCTTTCTTTCTTTTCTCCCTAGAGGGTAGAAATCAAGGAGATTAAAACAGCAATAACAACTTTATCTCTGCTGTGTCTTTTCTGAATTATGTAGGGAAAAAGAGCCAGGGGAGTAAATTACTATATTTGCTTCCACTGCCAGGCCAGGACCATGTGTTATGTCTTTGAATCAATTAGTTACAAATAGAAGAAGGTGGTTCCTAGGAAGTAAAAACACAACAGATGGCTAGGCATGGTGATACATGCCTGCAATCCCAACTACTCTGGAGGCTGAGATAGGTGAATCACAAGTTAAAGACCACTTGGGCAACTTAGTGAAAACTGTCTCAAAATTAAATAATGAAAGGGACTAGGGCTTGGCATGGTGGCACATGCCTGTAATCCTGACAATTTGGTAGGTTGAAGCAGGAGGATCACAGTTTGAGGTCAGCCCCAGCAACTTAGTGAGGCCCTAGGCAACTTAGTGAGACACCCATTTCAAAATAAAAATAAAAAGGGCTAGAAATGTGGCTCAGTGTAAAACACCGCTGGGTTCAATCCCCAATCAATCAATCTATTAATCAACCAATAAGAAGGATTGGGATACACAGTTCAGTGGTAGATCACTTGCCTCCATTTAACCCCTGGAACAGATCCCTAGTACTGACAAACAAAACAAAACAAAACAAAAATAGATGTTCACTATAGCATTTTTTTATATAAGATATAAGATGTCACTTGAGGAATCCCATGCAAAAGTATAAGAATATTCATCTAAGATAGTGTAATTATATGACTTTTTCTTTAACTCCAACTTTTAAAAGATAACTTTTAGTTACATGAATAATTCATAAATACTTTCTTTATAAGAGAGTAACACACAGATAAAGCAAAAAGCCACACTGACCCCCCAACCAACCCAGGTTCCCTGGCTATTTTTTTATTGCTTGGCTGTACTTTAACAAACTCTGGGTTCTGACCCTCTGTCCTGCTATAACAGCATTTCAAGTAATTTTAACATTAACCAGAGTTAACTGTAATTATGAAAGTGAATCTGTAAATAGCAATTTTGAAGAATTGTGTTCTTGCTGTCCTCTGTACAAAATGTTAAAAGTAGCCAGGCACGGTGGTGCACACGTGTAATCCCAGCACTTGGGAGGCTGAGGCAAGAGGATCCCAAGTTCACTTAGCAACTCAATGAGACCCTGTCTCTAAGAAAATACAAAAAAGGGCCGGGGATGTGATGTAGCCCAGTGGTCGAGTGCCCCTGAGTTCAATCCCCGGTACGGAAAAAAAAAAAAAACAAACAAACCTTGAGAAAGGTTGAAAATTTTAGAAATATGTTACTGGTTCTTTTTCTGTTTTTCAGCATAGTGTGGGCTGCTGTGGGCTGCTTACTGTTCTACCAAGGTATTGCCAATTGATGGGTCTTTTGGCTTTATTTATTGGTTTATTGAGATTGTTTTGATTAGAATGTTTATGATTCAAGAGGCAGAAAATTCTACTCATATTGGCCTTTTAAAAAATATTTTTCAGTTGTAGATGGAAAAATATATTTATTTTTATATGGTGCTAAGCATCAAACCCAGTGCCTCACAGCTGAACTACAGCCCTAGCCACTCATACTGGCTTTTAAAAAGATCTATATTGATTCATGTAAGCCAACCACATGGAGGTGTTTGACACTCCAGGAGTGACTACATTTGCAGCTCAAATCAGGTGAGGGCAATACTGCCTTGCCCAGGAGGCCCCATTGTGTGGCAGGAGCCCAACACAATGGGGCATGCGATATGACCCCCTGGTATAAGAACTAGGTCCCTCTCTTCATTCTGCTTTCTCTGTAGATTGACTTAAGAAGCAAGTTGTATATTGACTCAAGAGGTAAGGAAGACGGAATCAAGCATTGTTAACAGGGGAAAGCTGTGACAAGGAGTGACCCAGCAAGACTTAGAGACTTCCCTCTTAAGAGGCAACATATCATAAGGGTAGAGGGCATGGGCTATAAAATCAAACCACCTTGGTTCTAATTCTGACTTTACCATTTAAGGGTGTATGACCTTGGGTAAATTACCAAACCTCTCTGTGCCTTCCCTCTCATAACATTGTTGTGACACAAAATCGATTCAATATGCTTGGAACAACTGATATGAATCAAGATCTAGATGAGCCTTTGCCATTATGGAAGTTCAGAGATCCTTAGGAGACAGTGGGGGAAATTCTCACTTGTGAAGGGTATGGTTTCTTTGACCTAATGTTGTGATTTTGTGCCTGGGAATGACCCTTGTCATCAGTTCATCCATCTTCCTTGGATCTAAGCAGTCTCCAGGTTCCACCCATTTGCATGCTGGGGTGTGGTTTGTTTTGAGGTGAGTCTGGGGGTGAGGGTGCAGCTGGTGAATACACTAAGGTCAATCCATTGTGAGATCTGATTCACATTGTTCTAGAACTTTAGACTCTGATTCATGATTTTGTTGCCAGCTTGTGCAGCAGCAACTGCTTCACTTGTGACGCAACACACTGATTTATAAACCATTTATAGCTCTCCTCTCCACTTACCCCAGCTGTTCCACAAATGCAGCTAGGGGGAAATTGTGGACTGTGATTGAACTTTCTCTATAATGAAGTGTAAATTGTCCTTTTGAATAGGAGTTTTCTTTATAAATTCCAGGTCTCAAATGTGGTAATTAAGAGAAGGCTGAAAAACAAAAGAGGCTTGTGTTCAGGTCTTCTTTTGAAACTCCAAATGTTGAATTCTCTGTTCCCGCGTCCTGGCCTGGCATCTTATTTCCCTCAATGCCCTCCTCCCATCCCTTTCTTAGTAACAATCTCACATCCTGGCAGCAAATTATATGTGAAGCTGGGCACATTTTTATTCTACCCAGAGGGTTATATAAATCTTCCTGTTTTAAAGTAATTTATTTTGCCTTTTATTTCTTTTGTGTGCTTTTAGGAATCTGCTTGGATTCCTAATGGGCTAGATCTCTGGCTAGCTTTGTTCTCTGTCTTAAGCTAAACATATTGAGATTCCAGTTACTACATAGTTATTGAGGGCAAATTATATGATAATTACCTTACTAGGCCTTGATAAAATCAGAGAGCTTCTCCGTATCCTTTTTAGCCAGTTATTTGTCCAGAAACATTCTAGTTTTCATATTCCCCCTTTAATTTCTTTCTTTCTTTCTTTCTTTCTTTCTTCCTTCCTTTCTTTCTTTCTTTCTTTCTTTCTTTCTTTCTTTCTTTCTTTCTTTTTTTTTTTTAAAGGCATTGGCCTGGCTAAAGGACCTAGTTCCTGTATAATTACTTCATGGACTGGAAAATTAATGTGGAGAAAGTGAGGCCATCAACTGGCCACTGAATATATCAGGCTATGTTACATTTTCTTGTCTACCAACATGCTTCATCTTCCTCTCCTTCATCTTGCTGATAATTCCTTCTCCTTTTGCTAAAGTTAGGTCAACATCCTGACTCTGCTGAGAAACTTTCCTGGATCCCTCTTATTTAGATAATCCTTCCCCAGGATCCCTTGAGTCCATCATTCTTGGAGAAAGCATTGCAGTTGGACTGTGATCATTGATTGATAGCTCTGTCTCCCTCATTAGGATAGAAGCCAGAAAGGGACAATGCCTAATTGGATTTACTATCTGTGGTTTTTAATAGATAATTATCAAATGAATGAATGAAATATATTTGCTGAGTTCCTACTGTGTGCCTACTACAATATGCTCTGGGAACACCAAAGACCTTGTCCCTTTGAAGATTATAATCTCAAAGAAAGATACAACCTAGGATAATAATCACACATGTCACTATATAATCTTTTTTTTTTTTTTTTTTTTTTTTTGGTACTGGGGACTGAACTCAGGGGCACTTGACCACTGGGCCACATCCCCAGCCCTTTTTTGTATTTTATTAGAAGCAGGGTCTCACTGAGTTACTAAGTGCTTCGCCATTGCTGAGGCTGGCTTTGAACTCCCGATCCTCTTGCCTCAGCCTCCCAAAGTGCTGGGATTACAGGCGTGCGCCACCGCGCCCGGCTACAATATAATCTTGAACTGATCAGTGCTTTGAAGGAAAAGAACAAAATGTTAGGAGGCTGCGTGATAGGAGGACCCAGATATGGAATAAGCAGGACTTTTATCTGGAGATAAAGGGAGAGCGGAGGCTTGAAAGTGCTTTCAGGCAAGAGGGTCTGAGGTACACTGAATGAATGAATGAATGAATAGATGACTGTGTGGAAAGAAAAAGAAAAACTAGCTGGCTGGTCATCATGGACATCTGCTGATTCAGTTTGTCTTGTGTTCCTTCTTTGGGTGACAGAACCTTGATTTTTTTTTTTTTTTTTTTTTTTTAAGCTCCAAGCCTCTCATTCTCATCCTAACCTCCCTCTCTAACAATAGGTACTTGGCTTGACTAATGGGGGTATGTCATTTCCCAGGTCTCCTCCCCGTGGTTAATTTAGGGATGAGTTTGCCCTTAGGCAACTCTAGGGCTTTTGACAGAATTATGAAGAAAGATATGTTTCTTTCATCACTTGGAGATAGTGTTTGGGAGAAAATGGTGAGATAGGTGGAGACAAATAGATTCCTGATGATATTTTTGAGCACCTGGATCCAGGCATGCCTGAAACTCATGTGATAGAGCCATGTCTAAATTCACATATACATGGCTCTTAAAGCTATTTGTTATATAATTTCCCCATCTTTTTTTTAAAAAATATTTATTTATTTACTTTAGTTGTACACAATGTGTTTACTTGTACGTGGTGCTGAGGATCGAACCCGGGCCGCGCACGTGCTAGGCGAGCGCTCTACCGCTGAGCCACAATCCCAGCCCTTCCCCATCTTTTTATTTGGCTTAAGCTAGTCTTCACAGGGCTTCAGCTATTTGTAACTAAATGTGTCTTTATTAATATAATGGTTTTGACTAATGTCACTCATTTGCCAAGTCCAAAGAGGGTGGGGGTAGCCAACTAAAGTGATTACTTAGGGTTATTTAGCCAGGAGGAAGGACAGCTCAAACACACCAATATTTGTTTCCTGTTTAGAAGGGTGCATACTCTATAGCAATTTCCCTAGAGAACCAGACCCTTGGGTCTGTATAAATGTTTACGTGTTTAGCAACCAGTGCATAGAGGGGGGGCAGGTGGGGGAGATGTAAAAAGGAAGCTTCCAGGTCCTGGCAAGGCAGGAAGGCCCAGGTATTCAAGGTGCTGAAAAACCATAAGCTGCTTCTGCCTTGAAAGAACGTGGGAAAACCCTGATTTGAGCGTGGAGAGCTGGCTTTTGCTGGACTGTGAATAGTGCACATGCAGGGCCAGGCAAGTTGGGACTACTAATGTGAGCAACAACAGTGGTGGGTCACAGCTGCCACCTAGTGCCAGATATTAGCTTTTTTTTTTTTTTTTTTTTTTTTTTAATTTTAAAGATTTTTAAAAAATATTTATTTATTTGCTTTAGTTGTACACAATGGGTTTAAATGGGTTTATTTGTACGTGGTGCTGAGGATCGAACCTGGGCTGCGCACGTGCTAGGCGAGCGCTCTACCACTGAGCCACAATCCCAGCCCAGCCAGATATTAGCTTGTGCAAGTTGTTTATTGGCTGTTTCCAGTTGGAAGGTTTTCCGAAGGCCAATTTAGGGGGAAGAAGGATGGGTCCTTATCTCTACCTTTACATTCAGGGGGGAAATAAAACAACAGACTTTCAGTATGTTCTCTAAATTAGTGTATTACATGTATAGTCCCAGAGTCAAAGTGTTTGGGTGGGGAAAGTGGGGACACAGTCTATAACATTAAAGTTGCATCTCATTCCAAATCTCTAGAGTGCTATAAGTTTTATAGAAACAGTTTGGATAGATAGATATTTTAAAAGATAAGTTGTCTTATTTGTTTATTTAGTGGTACTGGATATTTAACCCAGAGCTGCTCTACTACTGAGTTACACCCTCAGCCTTTCTTTATTTTAATTTAAGACAGGGTGTCATTAAGTTGCCCAGACTAGCCTCAAAGTTGTAATCCTGAGTCACTGGTATTACAGGTATGTGCCACCATACTTGGCTCTGTAATGGTCATATTTATAAAGATTCAGATTTCTACCTGGACACAGTGGCCCATGCCTGTAAGCCCAGCAGCTTGGGAGGCTAAAGCAAAAGGATCCTGAGTTCAAAACCAGTCTCGGCAATTTATCGAGGCCCTAAGCTACTTAGTGAGACCCTGTTTTTTTTTCTTCCCCAAAATAAAATATAAAAAAGGGCTGGGGATGTGGCTCAGTGGTTAAGTGCCTCTGGGTTCAATCCATGGTACCTTCCACCCCCAAGTAAGATTCAGGTTTTTTGCAGGAAATACCCAAAGTGATGACTAGGGAGAGTTGAATAAAAGACCACAAACAAAGATGTGATGTTGCCGCCTGCAGGTATTGCCGCCTGCAGCAACAATACGGCAGGAAAGAAATCGGAGGCAGACTGGAAATGAGTAGGTTCTTTATTCTTGCTTCTTCTCTGCTTTCTCCTCTGTATTCTCCTCCAACTCCAACCACCCCTCTCGCCAGCCCTACCTGGTTAAATACTCTTCACCTTAACAAGTATACACGTGTCACAAGCTCAATTTACAGGTGTGTCACACAGTGTTCACGTGCTCTGAAAGATTCTTAGTTGATTACATTAAGGTCAGGAGAAAACAATTAAAATGCCTCCTCTTTGGCTCTCAGCCAGCCACCATCTTAGCTACCTCCTCATTAAGGCTCTTACAATGTGAGAAGGGACCAAAGAAAACATTCAAGGACCAGGGTTAGTGACAGTAGGAAGTAGCTATCCCTCATAGGTCTGATGGGTAAAAAGAGGAGAAGACCCAGTAGAAGCAGGTCAGTAGGAAAGAACTACTTGACAGGTGCTGTGGCCCTGGTTGCTGATTGGTTGGATTCCTGAGAGGCATACCCTAAGAGAAGGATCCATGTGTAAATGAAGTATTAAGGAAGCACTCCTATGGGACATGGGCAATGGAGTGGGAAGGAACAGATCAGACATGGAGAGAGGAAACAGGAAGCTGTGATCTCAGGTAAAGTCCTGAGAAGGGTCGTTTTAGCCTGATCTTGCAAGAACGCTCTGAAGGACAAGTTATGTTTCGGAATGTCTGACTGGAGGCAAAGGGGCTTGACATTGAAACTCCTGACTTGTGTCATTGATAAGTGGGATATGAGCAGGAAACCTGGGGGAGTCATCCCTGGCACTGCAGACTTTCTGCATGTTGGGTTGGGCAAAGTGGTAAACTAACTGAGCAAACATAACTCCCAATGCTGTTAGGAGAGCAAACTGAAAAACAGCACAAAAGGTCTGGGTGCAGTGGCACATACTTGTAATCCCAGCAGTTTGTGAGGCTGAGGCAAGAGGATTGCAAGTTCAACACCAGCCTCAGTGTACTAGCCCTAAGGCCCTAAGCAACTTAGCGAGGCCCTGTTTCAAAATAAAAAGGAAAAGGGGCTGAGGATGAGGCTCAGTAGTTAAGCACCTCTGGGTTCAATCCCTAGCACCCCCAAAAATAAACAGAACAAAGGGACTCACAGGAATCTGAGTGAAGTAAGGACAACCGCTTCATATGGGGAGTGGAGCCAGAAAGACATGATGAGGCTTTGGCTACTGAAGGAGGAAGACAGTGAAATGGAGTCTGGAGTACAAGGTTTGTTTAGGAGAAAGGGCAATGCCTGTGGAAGATAAAAGAGGAGGTAATAGGGTTGGGCAGGAAAGGTTCAGAGCACAATCAAATCTGACATTCTTGGCAAATTCCATGGGGAGCGCTACAGTAAAGGTGGCCCATTATGGGAGACATGCATTGGGCAGAAATGACCAGGCCCTAGTCGTTGGCTGGTGATTGAGAAGGTCACCAATCCTGAAAGAGGTACAGTTGGAGGCTGTTAACCAACTGTGCTCCTTACAACTGAAGAGCAAGTTACTTTTGAAGGAAAATTAAAGAAAAAAAAAGGAGCACTTTTGTGGCTGCCACACTTAATGAAATGTAGCATATTTGACAATTCCAGTCATCCTCCCAACATCAACATGGAAATACCTACCTGGAAAGGGTGCAAAAACAAGGGTCAGAGGGCGGGGGTTGTGGCTCAGCGGCAGAGCGCTAGCCTCGCACGTGTGCGGCCCAGGTTCGATCCTCAGCACCACGTAAACATAAATGCATTGCATTGTGTACAACTAAAGTAAATAAATAAATAAATATTAAAAAAAAAACTTAAAAAAAAAAACAAAACAAGGGTCAGAGAGAAAAATAGGGCTCTTAGCCCATAAGATTCTTGGCGTTTTTGGTTATGTGAGCCAATAAATAGCGTTTTGCTTGAGCCATTTTCTTTCTTTCTTTTTATTTATTTATTTATTTATTTATTTATTTATTTATAGTTGTTGATGGACTTTTATTTCATTTATTTGTATGTGGTGCTGAGAATCGAACCCAGTGCCTCGCACATTCTAGGCAAGCACGCTATCACTAGCCACAACCCCAGCCCACTTAAGCCATTTTCTATATTAGCAAAATTTCTGATTCTTGATTTGTATATTGGCTCAGATTAATTTTTATTACCTCCTTTCAGGATTGGGGAAGAAGAGCCACAATTAATATAAAGCGCAGGCACAGAGTAGATGCCCAATAGGCAGCATTTATACTATGAAAGGAGAAAGCAGTGGAAGCAAGATAATGTGTGGGGTTCCTAGAGGCCCCTCTGGTGTCCAGGGCAGGCCAGTGGGCTGAGTTCAGTGCTCAGTGAAGACTGATGCCTGACTTGGACCGATCAGGGTTACCCAGCTATAAAGGGGTAGTGGCCCCTTGAGTTGGTTAGAGCTTGTAGCTTTTCTCCAGTGAATTCTCCCACCCACTGCTTTATTAGCTAAAAGAAAATCTCTTTTAGGACCCAAATGAGGTTTCTCATGCTTTTTTCTCAAAGAACTGTGGACAGTTCTTTGCACTTATTTTTGTTACTGTTGTTATATATAGACCATTTCTTTGTAGAAATATGTAAAGTTTGTAACAAAATAAAAGGAATAAATAAGCAATGACCACATTTGCAGCACTGTGGTGATTACAAAGCTTTTAGAGGAAAAACACAAACAAGGAGATCAAAGACCTATAATAAAGTTATAACTATTTTTTAGACAAAAATGGTAATTTTATATTTCAAAGATCTGCTGAAATTCTTACTGCCTTTCTCTTCTCTCACCAAAAAAGTAAAAGCTTTAAATGGTTCATTGGTAGATGTGTTCTGAATATTAAAACAATGACAGGAATAGAGGTGGGAGATGTTGCATCTAATTTTTTCCAGTCTTCCTGAGGAAGCTCAGGTCCTAATTATAAAAGAGAACAAAAACTAGCTTTGAATAGCCATTTTAGTTCATTGAGCACTTAATACCTATTATTAAAGGAGCATCTGCCTAGTCTAATTGCATATTTTGAGACAAGAAGCACCTACAGCCACTTACTTAGCAGTATGCCCATGAAAGATCTTGAGCAAAGTTAGAAATAGCATCAAAAGCCAGTGAAAAGTAAACTTCTCTGGCACCTGTCCTGGTTCTTTCTATCTTCAAGTCAAGGACAGACTAGATGACCTCCACTGGTCCTTCTCATTTTTCTCATGGTCAATGGGATTCCAAAGACCCACTTCATTTTTAAAATTTTTAAAAATTTGTTCTTTTTAGTTATACATGACAGAATGTGTTTTGACATATTATACATACATGGAATATAACTTCTCATTTTTGTGGTTGTATATGATGTGGAGTTACACTAGTCATGTATTCATATATGAGCATAGAAAAGTTGTGTTGGATTCATTCCACTGTTTTTCCTATTCCCAACCCCCCTTCCTTTCATTCCCTTTTGTCTAATCCAATGAACTTCTATTCTTCCCTCCTTAACCTTATGTGTGTGTTAGCATCCACATATCAAAGAGAACATCCAGGCTTCGTTTTTTGGGGGGATTGTCTTATTCACTTAGCATGATAGTTTCTAGTTCCATCCATGTACCGGCAAATACCCTAATTTAATTCTTCTTTATGACTGAGTAATATTCTATTGTGTGTGCCACATTTTCTTTATCCATCTGTCGAAGGGCACCTAGGTTGGTTCCACAGCTTAGCTATTGTGAATTGAGCTGCTATACACATTGATATGGCCTTGTCGCTATAGTATGTTAATTTTAAGTCCACCGGGTATATGCTGAGGAGTGGGATAACAAGTGGTCAAATAGTGGTTCCACTCCAAGTTTTTTGAGGAATCTCCATACTGCTTTCCAGAGTGGTTGAACAATTTTCAGTCCCACCAGCAATGTATGAGTGTAACTTTTTCCCCACATCCTTGCCAACATTTACTTTTACTTGTATTCTTTTCTTTCTTTCTTTTTTTTTTCTTTTTAATAAGTTTTAGTTGTCAATGGACCTTTTTTAAAATTTATTTATTTGTTTATATACAGTGCTGAGAATTGAACCCAGAGCCTCACATGTGCTAGGCAAGTGCTCTACCACTGAGCTACAACCCCATCCCTTGTTACTTGTATTCTTTTTTTTTTTTTTTTTTTTTTTTTTTTTTGGTACCGGGAATTGAACTCAGGGGCACTCGACCACTGGGCCACATCCCCAGCCCTTTTTTGTATTTTATTAGAGACAGGTTCTCACTGAATTGCTAAGTGCCTCGCCATTGCTGAGGCTGGCTTTAAACTCACAATCCTCCTGTCTCAGCCACCTGAGCCGCTGGAATTACAAGCGTGCACCACTGCTTCAGTGCAGTTTTAATTTGCATTTCTTTCTTTTTTTAAATATTTATTTGTTTGTTTTTAGTTGTACACAATGCTTTTATTTTTGTATGGTGCTGAGGATAGAACCTGGCTGCTCACGTGCTAGGCAAGCGCTCTACCGCAGAGCCACAACCCCAGCCCCTAATTTGCATTTCTCTAATTGCTAGTGATGTTGAAAATTTTTTCATATATTTGTTGATCCATCGTATTTCTTCTGTAAAGTGTCTGCTCAGTTCCTTTGCCCATTTATTGATTGCATTTTTTTTTTTTTTTTGGTGTTAAGTTTTTTGAGTTCTTTATATATCCTAGAGATTAATGCTCTGAGATTCAGGTGGCATAAATTTTCTTCCATTCTTTAGGCTCTCTGTTCACATTCTTGTTTCCCTTGCTCTGAAAAAAGCTTTTTAGTTTGATACTATCCCATTTGTTAATTCTTTAAAAAAATTTTTTTTAGTTGTAGATAAACACAATACTTTTATTTATTTTTATGTGGTGCTAAGGATCAAACCCAGTGCCTCATGCATTCTAGGCAAGCACTCAGCCACTGAGCTACAATCCCAGGTCCTGCATTTATTAATTCTTGGTTTTACTTATTGGGCTTTAGGGGTCTTGTTGGGGAACTCGGTTCTTGAGCCCACATGATGGAGAACTGGGCCTACGTTTTCTTCTAGTAGTTGCAGGGTCTCTGGTCTAATGCCTAGGTCCTTGATCCACTTTGAGTTGTGTTTTGTGCAAGGTGAGAGATAGGGTCTAATTTCATTTTGCTACATATGGATTTTCAGTTTTCCCAGAACCATTTGTTGAAGAGGCTATCTTTTCTCCAATATATGTTTAGGGCATAATTGTCTAGTATGAGATAACTGTTTTCATGTGGGTTTGTCTCTGTGTCCTCTATCCTGTACCATTGGTCTTCATATCTGTTTTGGTGCCAATATCAGGCCATTTTTGTTACTAAGGCTCTGTAGTACAATTTAAGGCTTGGTATTGTGATGCCTCCTGCTTCACTTTTCTCACTGAGGATTGCTTTGGCTTTTATGGAAGACCCACTTCTTATCCTCTCTGAAATCTTCCCTAGCATGCCCCTGACAAAAACACATACTCTTCTTAAGTACCTTCCCACACTGAATGGGGTTAACCTGTGAGAATGAGATAGGAATTTAGGATAAAGAGACATATACTGAGTCATAAAGGAAACATCCATGAGCCACTGAGATGCAGAAAGCACATTTGTAGATTTTGGCCTGTGCCCTTGTAATATGAGAGAAATACGAAGGTGCAGGGAAAACTGTCATGAGATGGTGCAGCTCCACCTGGCTCCACCTGCAGGTCCACACTTCTATAAGGACTGGACCCCAATCTATGGAGGGGCTTCTCCAGGAATCTGACTACTTTAGATACCTCATATAAGTGGAATCATACAATATTTGTCCTTTTGTATCTGACTTATTCCACTTAGCATAATGTCTTTAAGATTCATCCAAGGAGCTGGGGTTGTGGCTCGGCGGCAGAGCGCTCGCCTCGCACGTGCGCCGCCCGGGTTCGATCCTCAGCACCACGTAAACATAAATGCATTGCATTGTGTACAACTAAAGTAAATAAATAAATAAATAAATATTTTAAAAAAAAAGATTCATCCAAGTTATATAGCATGTTGGAATTTCCTTTCTTTTATGGTGTATAATATTCCATTGTATTACATACATTTCGGTTATTGTGAATAAAGCTGCTCTAAGCATTGGTGTGCAAATATCTGTTTGCGTCCTAGCTTTCCTTTCAAATCTTTTGTGTATGCTATGGTTTGAATGTGGTCCCTCCACCCCCCAACACCCCTTCCCCCCACCCAAACTCATACTAGAAAGGGTATATTTTCTCTCATGTGGAAGTTAAGAGGGAAAAATGGGAGGGTCTCATGAAAATGAAAGGGAGATCAGTAGAGAGGAGGAGGGGAGGAAAAAGAAAGTATTGGAAAATGAAATTAATGAAAGAATGTTGTGTGCATGTCCAAATAAGTAACAATGAATCTCACTATTATATATAATTATAGTGCACTAATAAAAATTTTAAGAAATTCACACTGGAGTTTAACCTCCATTGTAAGGTATTAAGAGGGTAGAAACTTGAGCCAGACGCGGTGGCGCACGCCTGTAATCCCAGCACTTTGGGAGGCTGAGGCAGGAGGATCACGAGTTCAAAGCCAGCCTCAGCAATGGTGAGGCATTTAGCAACTCAATGAGACCCTGTCTCTAATAAAAAAAAAATACGAAAAAGGGCTGGGGATGTGGCCCAATGGTCGAGTGCCCCTGAGTTCAATCCCTGGCACCACAAAAAAAAAAAAAAAAAAAAAAAAGAGGGTAGAAACTTAATCTGACTATGGGTGTTTAGAGGTGGGGCCTTTGGGAGGTGCTTAGAATTAGATAAAATCACCAGGATGGATCCTCCATGATTGAATATCGGTGAAGAGAGACCAGAAGATGTCGGGAAGTTAAAGGGGGGGTTGAGGTCTTTAACCCTTCGTGACCCGGGGTGAGCCTCCTTTGTCCATCAAAGTAGGCTAGAAGGGCATACCTCAACGAATGAGATGAGACTGGGAAGGTAGAAGGCCGCTGGCGCCCCTCCTCTGCCTTCAAAAGACACAGAGACACACCAGGGAGCACAATCAGGTGCAGCGTTGGAACTCAAGTTTATTGAGGAAGATGGACACCCTTTATAGTGGACATGAACCAGTCAGCAAGGAGATTATAGAGACAGGTAAAGAACATGGGCAAATCCTATTGGCAGAGTCCCCTACCCTATCCTTAGGGTGGTTTCGGTTCTCACGATATGTCAGAGGAATGCCCCCTGCTTAGGTCAGGTCTGTAACAGGGCGTGGAAAGCAGCCAGAGAGTTAGAGTTCTTTACCCTTTAGGCCGACGTGTTCTAAAGACCCCGACAAGAAGATACATAAACATGTGTGCTCCCTGACTCTTGCCATATGATGCCCTGCACTGCCTGGGGACTCTGCCAGCAACAAGACTGTATTAATCAGGGTTCTTTAGAGAGACAGAATCCCATAGGATATGTAGAGGGGACCTATTAGGGAATTGTCTCATGTGATTATAGAGGCTCAAAAGTCCTAAGACAGATCCTTTGTAGGCTATAGACCCTGGAATGCTGTTAGCATGGCTCAGCCCACATCAGCAGGCCTTCAAATCAGGGAAGTTACTGGTGTAATTCCCTACAAAAGCCTGAATACCTTGGGAAGGATCTGCTGGAGTTAAGTCATGGAGTGTACAGGCCAGTAAACCTGTAGATCTAAAAAAACAAAATGAAAAACAAAAACCTGTAGATCTGATGTCTAAGGCAGAAGACAAGTATCAGAGGGAGATACCAATTTGCCTTCTGTATTTATTCTTAAAGGGCCCTAGCTTATTGGATGATGTCCACCCACATTGAGGGCAGGTATTTCCCAACTAGTCTGTTCAGACTCACATGCTAACCTCCTCTGGTAACACCCTTACAGACACACCAAAAACAATGTGTTACCCTGTTTTAAGGTACTCCTTAATCCAAATTGACTGTAACAAATGTCATCACCAGATATGATCCCTTGACTTTGGACCAGAACTGTGAATGAAAAATCAATTTTTTTTTTAATAACATACCCAGTCTGTGGTATTGTCTTTTTAAATTTTTTTTTTTTTTAGTTGTAGGTAGACACACAATACCTTTATTTTATTTATGTGGTAGTGAGGATCGAACCCAGGGCCTCACACATGCCAAATGAGTGCTCTATCGCTGAGCCATAGTCCCAGCCCCAGTGGTATTGTTTTATTACCCAAAGAGAATGGATTAATATAGTACATATACCCAGAAGTTGGACTGCTGGATTAAATGGTAATTGTATGTTTAATATTTTGAGGAATGTCCATGCTGCTTTCCACAGCAGCTGCACCATTTATATTCCTACTAGCAATGGACAAGAGTTCCAATTTTCCACATCCAGTTGAATACTTGACTTCTGTTAAGTGTTTTTATCATGAAAGGGTGTTTAACTTTGTCAAATGCTTTTTCTGCCTTAATCAAAATGATAATGTGGTTTTCCCCTTCCTTTCATTAACATGGGATAACTACATCAACTTATTTTTATATGTTGAAACATTCCTGCATTCCGGGAATAAATCCTACTTGGTCATAATGTATAATTTTTTAAAAAAAAATTATTTATTTACTTTAGTTGTACACAATTTAATAGCATTTATGTTTACGTGGTGCTGAGGATCGAACCCGGGCCACGCACGTGCAAGGCGAGCGCTCTGCTGCTGAGCCACAACCCCAGCCCTGTATAATTTATTTAATATGTTGCTGAGTATAGTTTGCTAGTATTTTGTGGAGGATTTTTGGTTTTTAATAATTTAGTACAAGGAGGGCTGGGATTGTGGCTTAGTGGTAGAGCGCTTGCCTAGCATGTGCAAAGCACTGGGTTAGATCCTTAGCACCACATAAAAGTAAATAAATGAAATAAAGGTATAAAAAATTTTAAAAATTTAGTGCAAGGAAGAATATAGTATGCTTTTCCATTAGGATCAAGGGTATAAGTTTAAGTTAACTTGGAATGTTCCATATTTTAACAATTTTTATTAATCAAAGTGGCAAGGAGTATGGCATCGCACATCTGTGAAAAGTTATAACTTAAATATTTTACAAATACGATAGAACAGTTTGAATTTCATTTTCCCTTAAAAGAAAATCCATGCATAGGAAAATCATGGCTTTAGAATTCATTTCTTTCAATGAAAGATGATTTAAAATTTGCTACTTTACTAGACAATTGGCCACTTTACTAGACAATTGGCCGGTTGTGAGGATTGCTATATGAATTTTCAAAATACATTTCAATTCATTTCTCTCTCTCTCTCTCTCTCTCTCTTTTGGTACTGGGGGTTGAACCTAGGGGCACTCAACCATTGAGCCACATACCCAGTGCTCCCATCCCCTTTTTGTATTTTATTAGAGACAGGGCCTGAGTTGCTTAGTGCCTCTCTAAGTTGGTGAGGGTGGCTTTTTGATCTTCCTGCCTCAGCTTCCCGAGACGCTGGGATTACAGGCCTATCCCACCAGGCCGGCATCAACTCATTTTGAATAAAACTTAAAAATGAATATTCTTGCCGATGTGGTGGTTCATGATGTTATTCCAGCTACTTGGGATGGGAGGCTGAGGCGAAGGATCACAAGTTCCAGGACAGTATGGGCAATTTAGGTACCCCCTCAGAGTGGAGACTGCTCCTCCAAGGCAGTCATTTAATCTTATTAAATGTGTCTAAGAATGGGCCTTAAGAAATTACTTTTTGACTAAATGAATGAACTTTCAACTATTGCCTCGGATCCAAGGCTTTCGTCAAATATCTATTATAGTTCCTCGCCAACTAGCCTTGCTAACATTTACTGAAGTGTATTAAACGACAGGACCTGTGCTGAGCCCGGTACCGTCCCCATTCCCTTCAGGGAGTTCAAACAACTTGTCCTGCAAAGTAATAGTTAAATTTCTTCTGCCAGGGAGGGGGCGTGCCCAGCACCACGGCCCGCCCTACCCAGGCTGTGGTTGGTCGAGCTCCCCCGTTACCCGAACCACGCCCACCGCAGTCCGGCCCGGAGGAGACTCCGCCATCGCCCCACCGGACTGCCCTGGTTGTCTCCTCTTGTGAGACTTGGGCCGAGCTCCTGGACGGGCGGGGTGCAGGACACAAGCTGAGGCACTGCAGGGCGTGAGCCGCAGCCCCGAAGAACAGGCAACGGGGACTAGCGGTCTACCGCCGGCCTACGCCACGCCCCGCCCCTCGGCACGCAGATCCGGCGCGAGCTCGCGCACGTGCGCGCGCACTGCCTGATCCTCGGTCGGACCTGCGGGAGTAGGGACGGGGCGGGTGGAGGCCGGGCTGCTGAGGTACTGGGGGAGGAGCCCGAGCCGCCGCTGCCGAAGGTGACAGCATGTCTGCAACTCGAGCCAAGAAAGTGAAGATGGCCACCAAATCATGCCCCGAGTGTGACCAACAGGTGGGCGCCGGGGGCCGGGCGCGCGAGCGGTCGGGGAGGGTGCGCGCAGGCGGCGGCCGTTGCTTGGCGGCCGTTGGCTGTGCAGAGGCCGCCTTGCCCGGGTCCCGGCGGTCGAGCGGGTGGGCCGGCCCGAGACTCGGTGGCGGTGGCCAGAGCCCGGGACCGGTCGGGCGGAGCCGAGGGGCTGCCGGGGAAACGCCCGGGGCCGGTGGCCAGACGGGCGGCCCCCGGGTGGTCTGACCCGGATGCACGGGAGGGGGCGTGGGTTTGTGTTGGGCGGGCGGGGAGCCTGTCGAGACCCTATGGAGTCGCCTTGCCGGCCGCGGGTGACAGCGCCGGGACATTGGGGGCCGCGGCCCAGTGGACGAGCACAGCCCCTTCTAGCTCCCTTGGGCTGGCGGGAATGCCTAGTGTGCCCGACTCCGAGTCCAGGCCCCTGGCTCCGAAAGCTCGGTCCTGCCACACAGGGTTGCTTTGTTGCCTTTTCAGTTGTGTGCGGTGCTCTCCTGAAATTGCCCCCAAAGCGTTTTGGGCGGACGCTTTAACTTGACGAAAGGGGCCCGATGTAATGACGTAATTCAGTAAATTGGTGATCTTAATATACTTTTAAATTTAATAACCACAGTAATTATTAATCTGTTTGAAAGTTTTTATTTGAATTTATACTTTATACTTATTAGCGCATATTAATTGTACGGAATAACGAGTTTCATTGTGAAGTATCTGTGCTTTATTAGTATCCACCCTTCCTATTTACATTTTTTTACTGACACACTCCTTGCTACTTTTTGAAGTCCCCATTTCCCTATCTTCACTCTCCATGCCGCATCTGAGAAAACGTGGGATACTTGTCTGTGTCTGGCTTATTTAGCTTACCGTGATGATCTTCATCCAGTTCCATCCATTTACCTGCAAATGACATAATTTCATTATTGTTTTTAAAAAAATATTTATTTGCTTTAGTTGTACACAATGTGTTTATTTTCACGTGGTGCTGAGGATTGAACCCGGGCAGCGCACGTGCTAGGCGAGCGCTGAGCCACAACCCCAGCCCCTAATTTCATTATTCTGTATGACTGCACAGTACTCCAGTTTATTATATATAACATTTTTAAAATCCATTCATTCAGGGGCATCTAGACTGATTATATATCTTCGCTGTTGTAAACTGCAATAAACATTGTCTCTTTTTTTGTATGCTAGCACTGATTCATTCTGTTATATACCCAGGAGTGGATCATATGATAGTTTAATTTACATTCCCATCAGCAGTGTGTAAGGATTCCTTTTCCCCACATCCTCAGCATTTGTTATTTTTGATTTCTTACTAGTAGCCATTCTGATTGGGGTGATAATGAATATCCGTGTAGGTTTTTGTTTTTGGTACTGGGGATTGAATTTAGGGACACTTGACCACTGAGTCACGTCTCCAGCCCTATTTTGTATTTTATGTGGAGATAGGGTCTCACTGCCTTGCTTTGCCCCTAGCTCTTTTTTAAATTAATTTTTAAAAATTTATTTATTTAAATTAGGTGTATATGAAGAGCCTAGCTTTTGCTGAGGCTTGGGTTGAACTCGAGGTCCTCCTACCTCAGACTCCCTAGCAGCTGGAATTACAGGGCTGCTCCAACCACAGTGCCTGCTCAATGTAGTTTTTTTTTATTTGCATTTCCCTGATGGCTAATGATGTTTAACATTTTTCATATTCTTTTTTTAAAAAAAAATATTTATTTATTTGCTTTTAGTTGTACACAATGCGTTTTTACATGGTGCTGAGGATCGAACCCGGGCCACGCACGCGCTCTACTGCTGAGCCACAACCCCAGCCCCACATTTTTCATATTCTTATTGCCCATTTATACTTATTTTGGGAAAGTGTCTTGTTAAACTCATTTGCCCATTTATTGATTGGATTACATGTTCTTTTGGTGTTTCATTTTTTGAGTGCTTTCTATATTCTGGATATTAATTCCTATCAGATGATAGCTGGCAAAGATTTTCTCCCATTTTGTAGGCTGTTTTCACCCTGTTGATGGTTTCCTTTGCTGTGCAGAAGCTTTTTAATTTGATGTAATCCCGCTTGTCATTTCTTGCTATTATTTCCAGAGCTGTTGGAGCACTATTCAGAAAATTGTTGCCTATACCAATATTTTGAGTTGTTTTTCTTATGTTTTCCTCTAGCCATTAGAAAGTTTCAGAACTTACATTAAGGTCTTTGATACATTTTGAGTTGATTTTTGTACAGGGAGATAAGGATTGAGTTTCAGTCTTCTACAGAGAGATGTCCAGTTTTCTCAGCACAATTTGTTTAAAAGAATATTTTCTTCAAAAAATATTTTTGGCTCCTTTGTTTAGAATCAGATGACCTTCAGTGTGTGGGTTTATTATTGTGTACTCTTCTATTCCATTGCCTATTTTTATGCAAGTACCATTCTGTTTTTGTTATTATGACTCTAGTACATTTCGAAATCAGGTATTGTGATGTCTCCAGCATTGCTCTTTTTTAAAAAATATTTATTTATTTAGTTGTATATGGTGCATTTATTTTTATGTGGTGCTGAGGATTGAACCCTGGCCGTGCATGCACTAGGTGAGTGCTCTAGTGCTGAGCCACAACCCCAGCCCCAGCATTGCTCTTTTTGCTAAGGATTTCTTTGGCTATTTTGCAGTCTTTGTGCTTCCATATGAATTTTAGGTTTGTTTTTTTCTGATTCTGTGAAAAATGTCATTGGTATTTGATAGGGATTGCACTCTGTAGATCTCTTTGCATGGCCATTTTAACTATTAAATTCTCCCAATGAACATGGGAGATCTTCCCACCTTTACTGTCTTATTCAATTTCTTTCTTCATTGTTTTATAATTTTCATTGTAGAGGTGCTAGATCCACTGTGTCTTGGAAATTTTGTTTTTCTTAGCCTTTAAAATTTTTTTTTGTAGTTGTAGATGGATGGCATGCCTTTATTTTATTTATTTTTATGTGGTGCTAAGGATCAAACCCAGTGCCTCACTAAGTGCTAGGTAAGTGCTCTGCCACTGAGCTACAGCCCCAGCCCTGTTTCTTAGCCCTTGATCAAACCTTTATCTTCCACTACCTTACAGGGAATGTCATGATTTTAATGTATTTAGGGAAGTTCAGAGTTATGGCTTTTTACCAGGTGCATCTTCAGTCCAGAAGCCAAAGCAGGTCATTTTTACCAATTTTGCCTAGTAGCATTGCTGACATTTCACCTCTATCAAACTTCCAGTGCCAGAGGAAGGTTCACAAATGACTTCATTCACATGAAAGTTTAAAAAAAAATTTTTTTTTATTTATTTATTTTAGTTGTACACAATGCCTTTATTTTTACTTCGTGCTGAGGATTGAACCCAGGCAGCACACTTGCTAGGCGATTGCTCTACTGCTGAGCCACATCCCCAGCCCCATATGAAAGTTTTGTTAGTCCTTTAGTCCTATGTCATAACCCAAATTTTAAAAACTGTACCCTCTGTGAAAGTATATAGCACATAATTATTCTTGACTAGAAAAAGTTATTCATTTAAAAAAAAAATTTTTTATAGTAGTATGTATTACAGTTCATACTATACATATAGAGCATCTTTTTACACAAAACAGTTTGTATATAAAGTATATTCGCAGCATTCAAGTCTTCAATCATGTATTTAGAATAATGATATCCGTCTTATTCAACCACTTTTTTTCCCCCTTCTCCCCTTGCTCCCTCCCTTCCCCTCCTTCCCTTTGACCATTATAGTGTTCCTCTAATCCTCCTATGTACCCCGACCCAACAATACTGTGAACCGGCTTCCTTATATCAGAGGAAACATTTGGTATTTGGATTTTTGAGATTGACTGATTTCACTTAGCATTATATTCTCCACTTCATCCATTTACTTGCAAATGTCATTATTTTATTCTCTGTTATTGCTGAGTAAAATTCCATTGTGTATATATACACCACATTTTCTTTATCCATTCATCTACTGAGGGACATCTATGTTGGTTCCACAACCTAGCTATTGTGAATTGTGCTGCTATAAACATTGAAGTAGCTGTGTCACTGTAATATGCTGTTTTTTCATTTAAAACTCCCTCTTAAAAATCATCTGTAAGGCCTCTACTTTCATGCCACAATGTGAACCCTTACTCTGTGTTTCTTTTCAAAATAATTACCTCTTCTCTAGCTTTCTTTCAGCAAGAGAAGTATATTGCCTTCTCTTTATTTCTCTCAGCAATGTTTTCACTTTTCAGTGTACAGGTTTTATATTTTCTTAAATTTATCCCTGTGAATTTGTTTTCTGGAATGCCATTTTAAAGTGCAGTTGGTTTACAATTTTCATTTTCTCATTGTGGATTATATGTAGTATTGAACTTTTTATTGTGGTAAAAAGATGTAAAATTCATTATTTATACAATTTCGAAGTGTGTACTTCAGAAATGTTTAGTGTATTCACAAGGTGGTACAGTTACCAATCACTGTCTATTACAGAACTTTTTTGTCACTTCAGGATGAAACCCAGAATTTATTAAGCAATCATTCCACATGCCGTCCTTCCTCCAGCTCCTGGCAACCACTAATTCGCTTTCTTTTTGGATGGATTTTCCTGTTCTTGACATTTCATATAAATTGGGTCATGTGGCCTTTTGTGTTTGATTTCTTTAACTTAGTATGTTTTCAGGGCTCATCCAGGTATGTAGCATGTGTCAGTACTTCATTCCATTTCATAGCCAAATAATATTTTATAATATGGATATATCATGTTTTGTTTATCCATTCTTCTATTGAGGGACATTGGGTTGCTTCTACTTTTTGGTTATTGTGAATAGTGGTGTTGTGAACATTCATGTACATGTTTTTGTTTCAACGCCTATTTTCATTTTTAGTATATACCTAGAAGTGGAACTGCAAGATCATATGATAATTTTATTTTTAAACTTATTGAGGAATTGCCAGTTTTCCACAGCAGTTCTATTTTAAATTCTCATCAGCAGTGTAAGAAGGTTCTAATTTTTCCCTATCTTCGTCAATGCTTGTTATTTTTTTGTTAGAAAAAATAGTCACACTAGTGTGTGTGATATGAGATATCAACTGTGGTTTTAAATTGAATTTTTCTATTAACTAAGAACATTGAACATCTTGTGCTTATTGGCCATTTGTATATCTTACATGGAGGAATGTCTGTTTTTTTTTTAAAAATATGTTTTTTAGTTGTAGATGGACACAGTATCTTTATTTACTTATTTATTTTTATGTGGTGCTGAGGACTGAACCCAATGCCTCATACTTGCAAGGCAAGCCCTCTACCACTGAGCTACTGTGTTTTTTTTTTTGTGTGTGTGGTACTGGGGATTGAACTCAGGGGCACTCGACCACTGGGCCACATCCCCAGCCCTTTTTTGTATTTTATTTAGAGACAGGGTCTCACTGAGTTGCTAAGTGCCTCGCCATTGCTGAGGCTGCCTTTGAACTCGAGATCCTCCTGCCTCAGCCTCCCAAAGTACTGGGATTACAGGTGTGCGCCACCACGCCCGGCTGAGCTACTGTGTTGTTTTAAGAGCTTTTGTACATTCTGTATACTAGACCCCTACCAGATATATTATTTGCAGATATTGGCAAAAACTCATTGTGTAGATTTTCTTTTTCATTTTCTTAATAGTCTTTTGATGCTCAGAAGTTTTAAATTTTGATGTAGTCCCATTTGATGGAGCTGCTTGTGCTTTTATTGTCACAATTAAGAAAGTATTTTCAAACCCAAGATCATGAAGATTTATCCCTTTTGTTCATCTAAGAGTTTTATACTTTAGTTATTATGTTTAATAGGCCTTTGATTAATTTTGAGTTAATTTTCATATATGATATATGAGGTAAGGGTTTGACTTCTTTGTTTTGTATGTGGATATGTAGTTTTCTTGGCACCATTGGTTGAAGAGAGTTGTTTTTTTTTTCCTTATTGAATGATGGTGGCACTGTTACTGAAAAATCAGTTGACCATAGATGAATTTGAAAAAGATTGGAAATAAAAAGTGAATCCTTCAATTTTGTTCTTTTTTGAGATTGTTTTGGCTTCTCAGGGTTCTGTGTAATTCTATATGAATTTTAAAATCAGACTTTGCATGTCTGCAAAAAAGACTATTGGAATTTTGGTAGGATTGTGTTGATTTTGTAGATTGCTTTTTGGAGTATTGTAATCTTAATATTAGGTCTTTATTAATTTATGTTGTCTTACCCTTTATTTAGGCCTTTAAGATTTCAGTAATGTCCTATAATTTTGAGTGTATATAAGTCTTGTATTTCCTTGGTTAAATTTATTCCTAATTGTTTTCTTCTTCTTTTTTTTTTTCCCCTGAAGAGACAGGCTTTCAATATATTGAATAGGCAGGCTTTGAACTCCTGGGCTTAGATGATCCTTGAATGTTTTGCTTCAGCTTCTGTTACAGGTACTCACTGTGGTGCCTGGCTGTGTATTATTCTTTTTGGTGGTCTTATAAATTGATTGTTTTCTTATTTCTTATTTTTGGATTGGTCATTGCTAGCACATAGAAATAAAGCTGATTTTTGAGTGTTCTTATACCTGGCAATATTGCTGAATTCTTCCATTAGCTCTGATAGTTTTGTGGGTATGTGTGTATGTTTGGGATTTTCCGTATGTAGGATTATATCACCTGCAAATAGAGATAGTTCTCCTTCTTTTCAATTTGGGTTCCTTTTATTTATTTTTCTTGCCTAATTGATCTGGTTAGAACTTCTAGTACAGTGTTTAATAGAACAAGCAGGAGGGAGCATCCTCTTCTTAGGCGGAAAAGCTTTTGATCTTTCTCCATTGTGTTAGCTTTCAGTTGCTGTGACAAAATATCTGAGAAAATCAGCATTAAAATCAAAGGTTTATTTTGGCTCATGGTTTCAGAGGTTTCAGTCTATGACTGGTTGGCTCCATTGTTTTTGGCTTGTGGTGAGGCATAACATTGTGGTAGGCGCCTGGGGTTGTGGCTCAGCGGTAGAGCGCTCTCTGGCCTGGTTTCAGATCCTCAGCACCATGTAAAAATAAATGCATTGTGTACAACTAAAGCAAATAAATACATATTTAAACAAAACAAAACAAAATGTTATGGTAGGGAAGGTGTGGTAGAGCAAAGTTTGAACTAAAGCAAATAAATATTTAAACAAAACATTATGGTAGGGAATGTGTGGTAGAGCAAAGTTGCTTATCTCATGGTGGTTAGGAAGGGGTTGGGGTCCAATTATTCCCTTCAAAGGCACAATCCACAATGATTTTTTTTTTTTTTTTTTTGGCAATAGGGATTGAAACTAGGGGTGCTTTACCACTGAGTTACACCCTCTGCCTCTTTTAAATTGTTTGAGACAGGGTCTTTCTAAGTTTCTGAGGGTCTCACTAAATTTCTGAGGCTGACCTTGAATTTGCAGCCCTCCTGTCTCTACCTCCCAGGTTGCTGGGATTACAGACATGTGCTCTCAGAGCCACTGTGCCTGGCTACTTTCCGTGTCTCTACCACCTCTCAATAGCACTGTGGACTGGCAACCAAGCCTTTAGTGCATAGACTTTAGGGGACATTTAAATCACAACAACCATTGAATATTATGTTAGCTGTTAGTTTTTAATAAATGCCCTTTGTCTTGTTGAGTTTTTTTTTTTTTTTTTTTTTTTTTTTAAATCATGATAGCTGTTGGGTTTTGTCACATGCTTTGTCTGCTTCAAATGAGATTAGCATGTGTTTTCTTTTCCCCTTGAGCTTTTCTATTTCTTTTATTTTTTTGTGCGTGGAACTGGTGGTTGAACCCAGGGCCTTGTGCATTTGAGGCAAGCACTCTACCAACTGAACTATATCCCCAGCCGTCCCCTTGAGTTTTTATTACTAGAGTATTATTATTGATTGATTTTTGTATTACAAATCACTTTTGCATTTCTATAAAAATTCCATGTGGTCATGGTAGATAATTCTTTAAATAGTTGCCTATTTCAATTTGGTAATATTTTGTTGAAGATTTTTGCATCTGGGGCATTAGGGATATTTGTCTGTAGTTTTTATTTTTTTAAATTTTTAATTATTCATCTTTATGTGGTACTGAGAATCGAACCCAGTGCCTCACACTTGTGAGGCAAGTGTTCTATCACTGAGCCACCACCCCAGCCCATGTAGTTATTCTTTTTCTCTGTGATGACCTTGTCCAACTTTGGTATCAAGGTAATGGGTAACCTCCTAGAATGAGTTAGGAAGTATTCCTTCCTTTTCTTTCTGCTCTACCCCTGTCATTTTCTCCCCCCTCTATGTCCCTTCCCCCAGTCCCTTGAGAAGGATTGGTATTATCTTTAAATACTTGATAGAATTCACTGAGAAAGCCATTTGGTCTTGGACTTTCCTTTATTGGAATTAAAAAAAAAATTGTTATTCATTTGTTTATTCAGGGCTGGGATTGTGGCTCAGTAGTAGAGTGCTTGCGTAGCATGTGTGAGGCACTGGGTGGTTTGATCCTCAGCACTACATAAAAATAAATAAAATAAAGGTAATTGTGTCCATGTACAACTTCTTTAGCCAATTTTGCTAGGTTCATATGTTTTTATGGGAACTTGCCCATTTCTTCTAAAGTTATCTAATATGTTGACGTTAAAGTTCATAAATTTTGCATGTACAAAATTTGTAACAAAAAATTTTTCATATTATGTGTAATTATAATTATATACACCAAAAGTTCATAATTTTACCTTATTTATTTTCATATTCATAGGATCTGAAGTGGTATCTTTTTTTTTTTTTTTTTTGTAGTTGGACACAATAGCTTTATTTTATTTATTTATTTTTATGTGGTGCTGAGGATTGAACCCAGGGCCTTGCACATGCAAGGCAGGTGCTCTACTGCTGAGCCACAACCCCAGCCCCTAGGTATCCTGTTTTATTCTTGACATTTTGTTAAATTTATATCTTTTTAAATCTTGATCAGTCTAGCTAGAGATTTATCAATTTTATTGTTACATTCACAGAACCTGCTTTTTTTTTTATTATTATTTTTTAGTTGTCAATGGACCTTTATTTTATTTATTTATATGTGGTGCTGAGAATAGAACCCAGTGCCTCACACATGCTAGGCAAGTGCTCTACCACTGAGCCACAACCCCAGCTCCTGACAGAACCTGCTTTTGATTTATTCATTTTTTGAATGATCTGTTTTCTATTTCATTGATTTCTTATATTTTCTTCCTATTTTGATTTTAATTAGCTCTTGGTTTTCCAGCCTCATAAGGAGAAACCTTAGTGATTTATTCCCTAATATGGCCTTACCCCCTAATATGGCAGTTAAAATTATATATTTCTCTCTAAAACACTACTTACTGCACCCCACAAATTTTGATGTTGTTTTTCATCATAATTTAGTCTATAATATTTTCTAATTTTCCTTTATCTCCTTTCAACACATAGTTTGTTTAAAAGAGTGTTATTTAATTTCCAAATATTTGGGGGCTTTAAGATAATTCATTTTTATTGATTTTCAGCTTAATTTTATTATGGTCAGAGAACATCTCTCCAAGATTTCAATTTTTTAAAATCAATAAGACATAGTTTTATGGCTTATTATATGACCTATTTGGTCATGTTCCTTTTGTACTTGAATGTATATGTTTCCTCTGTTGGAAATAGTGTTTATATGAGTTTTCATAGATTAAGATGGTTGATGTTGTCATTCAGATATCTTACTAAGTTTTTGTTCTGGTTCTATAAAGAGTTATGTTGAAAATATCTAGCTATGATTGTGGATTTAACTATTCCTTTAGCTTTCTCATTGTTTTCATATTTTGAAGCTCTGCCATTAGTCACATATACATTTAGAATGTTTCTTTTTGATGTATCAATCCTTCTGTTATTAAGTATCCCTTCTGTCTCCATGAAATGTTGCTTGTCTTGAAATTTGTTCTGTTTCATTTTATTATGGCCTAACTTTCTTTTCCTTTTCTTTTTTTCTTTCTTTTGCCTGTGGCAGCAGCATTCTACCACTGAGGTATATCCCAAGCCCTAACTTTTTTTTTTTTTTTTGTATTGGACACAATAGCTTTATTTTATTTATTTATTTTTATGTGGTGCTGAGGATTGAACCCAGGGCCTTGCACATGCAAGGCAGGTGCTCTACTGCTGAGCCACAACCCCAGCCCCTAGGTATCCTGTTTTATTCTTGACATTTTGTTAAATTTATATCTTTTTAAATCTTGATCAGTCTAGCTAGAGATTTATCAATTTTATTGTTACATTCACAGAACCTGCTTTTTTTTTATTATTATTTTTTAGTTGTCAATGGACCTTTATTTTATTTATTTATATGTGGTGCTGAGAATAGAACCCAGTGCCTCACACATGCTAGGCAAGTGCTCTACCACTGAGCCACAACCCCAGCTCCTGACAGAACCTGCTTTTGATTTATTCATTTTTTGAATGATCTGTTTTCTATTTCATTGATTTCTTATATTTTCTTCCTATTTTGATTTTAATTAGCTCTTGGTTTTCCAGCCTCATAAGGAGAAACCTTAGTGATTTATTCCCTAATATGGCCTTACCCCCTAATATGGCAGTTTAAAATTATATATTTCTCTCTAAACACTACTTACTGCACCCCACAAATTTTGATGTTGTTTTTCATCATAATTTAGTCTATAATATTTTCTAATTTTCCTTTATCTCCTTTCAACACATAGTTTGTTTAAAAGAGTGTTATTTAATTTCCAAATATTTGGGGGCTTTAAGATAATTCATTTTTATTGATTTTCAGCTTAATTTTATTATGGTCAGAGAACATCTCTCCAAGATTTCAATTTTTTAAAATCAATAAGACATAGTTTTATGGCTTATTATATGACCTATTTGGTCATGTTCCTTTTGTACTTGAATGTATATGTTTCCTCTGTTGGAAATAGTGTTTATATGAGTTTTCATAGATTAAGATGGTTGATGTTGTCATTCAGATATCTTACTAAGTTTTTGTTCTGGTTCTATAAAGAGTTATGTTGAAAATATCTAGCTATGATTGTGGATTTAACTATTCCTTTAGCTTTCTCATTGTTTCATATTTTGAAGCTCTGCCATTAGTCACATATACATTTAGAATGTTTCTTTTTGATGTATCAATCCTTCTGTTATTAAGTATCCCTTCTGTCTCCATGAAATGTTGCTTGTCTTGAAATTTGTTCTGTTTCATTTTATTATGGCCTAACTTTCTTTTCCTTTTCTTTTTTTTCTTTCTTTTGCCTGTGGCAGCAGCATTCTACCACTGAGGTATATCCCAAGCCCTAACTTTTTTTTTTTTTTAAATATTTATTTATTTGTTTTAGTTGTACACAATGTCTTTATTTTTACGTGGTGCTGAGGATGGAACCCGGGCCGTGCATGTGCTGGGCGAGCGCTCTACCGCTGAGCCACAACCCCAACCCCCTAACTTTCTTATACTGTTTGCTTGTTGTATCTTTTTTTTTTTTTCTTTCAATCTTTTAATGTCTTTTTAAAGTGCTTCTTGTTAAAAACAAAACAAAACAAAACAGTGTTGCTTATCCTTGCCCCCATTCTTACATTATCACTCTTTCTCACTAGAGAATTAGTCTATTTATAATGAATAAAATTACACATATGTTTGGATTTGGTTTTGCCATGTTGCTATTTTTTTTTAATGTTTATTTATTTACTTTAGTTGTACACAATGCAATAATGCATTTATGTTTATGTGGTGCTGAGGATCGAACCCGGGCTGCGCATGTGGGAGGTGAGTGCTCTGCCGCTGAGCCACAACCCCAGCCCGCTATTTGTTTTTCAGTTCTTCTTTTGCCTTAATCAAACACTTTTTAGTATTATGTTTTAATTTCCTACTGGCTTTTCACCTTTATCTCTTGTGTTATTTTAAAGTGACTTCTGTAGGAATTGCATTTATGCATCTAACTTATTACACTCTATTTTGAGTCAGTATTGGGTTACTTCAGGAAAAATATAGGAACCTCATCTAGTTTCCTTTAGCTTTCTTAGCCTTTGTGCTATTATTACTAGAGTGACTACTGTTGTCCTCTATTTGCCTGAGAGTTCCTGAGAGTCCTGTGTCTGGGGAACCAGTCCTGGGCCTGTCTTTGATACATCTATACCTATAAATATTGTAATCACAATAATACTATATTATAATTTTTGCTTTGAATAAGAGGTGGGCAAAATATGACTCTCAGTACGAAATCTAGCTCTTTGCTTATTTTTTAGGAACCTCAAACTAAGAATGTTTTTTGCATTTTAAAGAGTTGTTACAGAAAAATATAAAAATATGTTACACAAACTGTGGCCAATGAAGTTAAACCACTTATACTGGCTTGCCTAGTATGTGTGCAGATCTGGGTTTGATACACACCCCCATGTGTGTATGTGTATATGTGTACATATATGTGTGTGTGTATATATATATATATATACACATATGTATATATATATACACACATATGTATTAGTGTATGCATATTTACACTTACATTTACCATTTAAAACTTGAAAGAAAAGACTGGAGAAACTTTTTTTTTCTATACACACACATATATATGTATGAATGTATACATATTTACACTTACATTTACCATTTAAATTTTTTTTTTTTTTTTTTTTTTTGTGGTACCAGGGATTGAACTCAGGGGCACTCGACCACTGGGTCACATCCCCAGCCCTTTTTTGTATTTTATTAGAGACAGGGTCTCACTGAGTTGCTAAGTGCCTCGCCATTGCTGAGGCTGGCTTTGAACTCGCGATCCTCCTGCCTCAGCCTCCCAAAGTGCTGGGATTACAGGCGTGCGCCACCGCGCCCGGCTACCATTTAAAATTTGACAAGACTGGAGGAACTTTTTTTTTTTAATATTATTTATTTACTTTAGTTGTACACAATGCAATGCATTTATGTTTATGTGGTGCTGAGGATCGAACCCGGGCCGCGTATGTGGGAGGCGAGTGCTCTGCCGCTGAGCCACAACCTCAGCCCAGGAAAATATTTTTAATATGCTGGTTCATAGGAAATTTAAGGACAACTAGAACTGCTCCTTACAATCAGAGCAGTTTCATCTGGATGCTTTGGTACATGCCTGTAGTCCCAGCTACTCAGGAGGCTAAGGCAAGAGGATCATAATTTTCAAGGCCATCCTGGACAATTTAATTTAGCAAGACCCTGTATCAAAATTATTATTATTATTTTTTAAAAGGGATTGGGATATAGCTCAGTGGTAGAGCACTTGCCTAACATGCATTAGGCTCTGGATTAAATCTGCAATACCATAAAAAAAGTCTCAGTTTCAATTTGAAGGAGCTCATTGGGTATTGTTAAATTAAACTTGGCCTCCTACCTAGCTAACCTTGACTTTAGTTTGTAAACTAGCTGCAACCAACTTAAGTGTATATTCTTGTGACAAATTGCTGAGTCCCAACCAGTCATAGGCTGCCAGTTGACCAGACCACACAGAGAGCAAGCTGTGCCCTGCTCTGAATCACTCTGTTGTATAGAATATCAGTGCCTAGCCCTGCATTATTCTATTTTATATTCTATCAGTTTGCCCTTAGCTACACCATTTTGGTACAAGTGCTAAGGCAGAATGAGTTGGTGACTTGTCTGGGCAAATAGATAACCACAAGACGTTGGACTTATAAAACTTGTCAAAAAGAATAACATCCAACTGCACAGCAAGATCATAAGGCACAAACTGATAATAAATTAATTCTGCTAATAATAATAAAAAACATCTGTGGAATATCTGAACTAAATCAGAAGCACATGAATGCATGGGTGTATCAAACTCTTTCAGAGAAACCATGCCCTAGAGTTTATCAGATATACCAGATACACTGAATGGTACAATTCCCTTACCTGAAACACATAAAAGGAGGGCACCTAAGATAGTGGTATGAGGTGGCACACTACAATCCCTCATTTTGTCAGACCAAGATTGATAGGCCACAAACTCCTGACTCTGTCCCTGAATCTTCAGATCTGTTCAGTCTCTGTGTTTGATATGGCCCACTTCAAAACTGCCTGCTGTCCAGACCATTTGTTAAGAACTTTTTCTCGAACAGTTTTGTACCCTGAAAGTGTCTGTGTCCCAAACAAATTCTTTTACTGGTTCTTACTCTTAACCTGACGCACCTGCATTGACTGTGTGTGTGTGTGTGGTGCTGGGGATTGAACCCAGGGCCTTGTGCATGTGAGGCAAGCATTCTACCAACTGATCTCTATTCCCAGCTCGTGCATTGACTCTTTTGCATATATATTCAGCTCTCTGCCTTTGCTCTTGGTTCTGCCTCTTGGAACCCTGTGACCTCTGTTAACTTTTTTTTAGAAGTTTTGTAGCTTCTAAATCATTGTGTAAAGTGTGATGCGTGATTTGAATGTTATATAGATAATAGTAGTTAAGACTGGAACAGAATAAAAGAATTGTGATTGCTTTGGTCATGACACAACTGAATCATGAGTATTTTGGTGAGTTGAAGTGGATGAAGGTGATGTAGCTTGTGACTTTATTGTTATTCAGTAAATTCTGACATTGTAGAAAGACATAAATGTGTCTGGTATATATTAATGATATAGCTCACACAGGACTTACTTACCATGTCCACATTTGGGCCTTATATTATGCCCAAAGTAGGCAATTGAGAACTGTAACTATTTAAGATATTTCTGTATGTTGCTTTATTTTTTGTCTAGAAATACTGCCTGCTTATATTGATGGGTGGAGCCTCCTCCTCCTCCTCCCTCCCCCTCCCCCTCCCCCTCCCCTGGTACTGGGGGTTGAAACCTGAGGAACTTTACCGCTGAGCCATATCCCTATCCCTATTTTAAAACTTTTTTTTTTTTTTTTGAGACAGGGTCTTGTTAAATTGCTTAGGCTAGCCTGGAACTTTTAAATCCTCCTTCTTCAGCCTTCCAAATTGCTGGGATTACAGGTGTGCACCACCAAATGACCTCAGGTGGAGCTCTTTGAACCTCTTTTGGTTTGGGCTGATGCCCAATTCATTATTGGTTTTTGTGTAAGTAAACACTTGTAAGTATTTTGTTTAGAGTTTTTAACAGTATGTTACATATATTCTTTTGAGTATACCAAATATTACATAAATTGGAACACATTGTGTTCTTTAAATGGTTAAAGGAACATAGTATTCATTTTAGTAAAAATAACTGAAGAAAATAAAATTGCTTTTTGATTATAATGGGATGCTTTCTAATTTGGGGGTGGAGATTGAACACAGGGGTACTTATAACCACTGACCACATCCCCAACCCTTTTGATTTTTCATTTTGAGACAGGGTCTCACTAAGTTGCTTAGGGCCTTGCTAAGTTGCTGAGGCTGGCCTTAATTAATACTTAAATCTGGTTATGAAACTATGCTTTAAGATATTAAATAGAGGAGCAGGATGTATCCTAGTGGTTGAGTGCTTGCCTACTGTGCAGGACCCTTAATTCAATTTCCAACACTGCCAAAACCAAAAAAACACAAAACACAAAATTATTTTTGTTAGAAAACTGCTGAAACATAGTTAACTTAGCTGGGAACACCGTGTTAGTGAAATAAAAGGGTTTATTGGGGTGCCACGTGGGCAAGGGTAGGGAAAGGAAGGGAAGGGAAGGGGGTTAGGGATGGAGGGGAATAGGGACAGGCAGGAACGGAGAGCAGGAACAAAATGCGGCAGGAACAGGAAAGGGGGCAGAGTTCAGTCCGGGGCTGGCTTAAATAGAGTAGGGGCCATAAAACCCCCTTGGAGTGAGTCCTTGTCCTATAGGCCAGCAGAGGTCATGGGGGGAGGTAGTGGTAGTGGACAAGGGACTTGCTGGTCAGGTTTTGGTCACGCTGAGGATCCTGGGAGCTGTAGTTTTTCACAAGGCACCTGGGGAGGTGTGGCCTTCTGCCTGGGAGGTGCAGCCTCTGCCTAGAATCCAACAATTTTGTTTTTTAGGAATCAACTTAGATGCCCTTCAATAGATGAATGGATAGGGCTGGGGCTGGGGCTCAGTGGTAGCGCACTTGCCTGGCATGTGTAAGGCACTGGGTTCGATTCTTAGCACTGCATATAAATAAATGAAGGTCTATCAATAACCAAAAAAAAAAAAAAAAAAAAAAAAAAAAAAATTAAAAAATAGATAAAGAAACTGTGATATGTATACAATGGAAAATTATGGTATTTGTAGGTAAATGGATGGAGTTGGAAAATATCATGCTAAGCGAAGTAAGTCAATCTCAAACCGAAGGCCGAATGTTTTCTCTGATAAGTAGATGCTGATCCATAATGAGGGGGCAGGCATTGGAAAAATGAAGGAACTTTGATTGGGCAAAGGGGAGGGAGAAGAGAGGAGGGGGAATTGGGGCAAGAAAGATGGTGAAATGAGATGGACCATCATTAACCTAGGTACATGTATGAATGCACATATGGTGTGACACTACATTGTGTACAACCAGAGGAAGAAAAGTTGTGCTGCAATTGTGTACAATGGATCAAAATGCATTCTGCTGTCATATATACCTAATTAGAATAAATAAAAAACAAAAAGCCCAAACCCCAAAAGTAAAAAATAAAACCCTTAAATCCCTCTAACAAAAATACCAGTAGTGCCAAAATTAAGAACCTGACCAATATTGTAATACTTTTCATTTTCAAGGTGTTTCATATCTTTTTCTTATCAGTTTTATCAAGTTCTTGTGAAGTGCGTATTTTATTCAAGATTATTACTATTCTTTTAATATTTTTTAGAATTGTAAAATATACATAATAGAACTACCATTATAACTATTTTTCAGCGTATAATTCAGTAGCATTATGTACGTTCATAGTTTTGTGCAGCCATCACAACTGTGAATTTCCAGAACTTTTTCATTGTCCCAAAGATACACTGTATCCATTAAATAATAATTTCTCATACTTTTCTACACCCTAATCCCCTGGTATCTCTCTCTCTCTCTCTTTTTTTTTTCTGTCTCTGAATTTGCTCATGTGATTCCACTTCTATCTAGTAATTTTTGTTTATAAGTTTTATTTTTTACCTTAAGTTTTTTCCTGTTTGGTTTTTGGTATAGAACAGATTTTTTATTTTTATTTTAGAGAATGTTCATAGAATATTTTATGTTATATGTCTATTGACAATGATTTTTTGTTCTCCTTGTAATAAAAGATTGAGAAGAATTATAGTTATTTTAAAGCCACTTTAAAAGGAAACGAACTAAGACAAGGACTTTTTTCTTTATATTTTCAAAAGTAAAACTGAAGGAAAATATAAAATAGCCTCTGTTCAAGGAATCATTTAATATAGTGCTCCACAATTTTTTTATGGTTGCATAATTTTTTATGCTTAATTGAACAAGTACAACAATAAGCACAACAAATGAGATAGCAATACCTTTCTGTCA
Source organism: Tamias sibiricus (assembly GCA_025594165.1). Lineage (NCBI taxonomy): Eukaryota > Metazoa > Chordata > Mammalia > Rodentia > Sciuridae > Tamias > Tamias sibiricus. The sequence goes on from CM046672.1 coordinate 38,421,916, forward strand.
TACATAAGTTACAAATATGCACTGCATGTCCCCTGCCATCAGGAAAGAGAGTCAGGTGAAGAAACTTCATACAGGATACTCAAGGAGCTGTGGACAGGGTTCAGAGAATGAATGGAATGCTGTACCAAGACAGTTGTTCTGATAACCTGGCCAGCTACTGACTAATAGGTAGGTAGAAACAGTGAACAAAGGGATGATTTATATCCCATGTGGGATGAAACATGTTGGTATGAGATTTCCTGCTTCTCAGGCATGTAATTTTAATTTTATAAATTATTTCTGCAATTTTTTGTGTAAATTTTTTTTTTTTTGTGGTTACCGGGGATTGAACTCGGGCACTCGACCACTGGGTCACATCCCCAGCCCTTTTTGTATTTTATTTAGAGACAGGGTCTCACTGAGTTGCTAAGTGCCTCGCCATTGCTGAGGCTGGCTTTGAACTTGCGGTCTTCCTGTCTCAGCCTCCCAAAGTGCTGGGATTACAGGCGTGCGCCACCGCGCCCAGCTTCGTGTAATATTTTGAAATCTTGCTTGACTGCTAGTAACTAAAATGGGAGAAAGTGCAATTACAAATAAGAAGGAAGGAACTGTACTTATTCTTGCAGATACTGTTTTGTTGAAATTCATTTTTGGGTTTTGATAAATCTTGATTCAAGGATCTTCGTTATTTGGGGGTAACATCTCTTCAACAGGTTCTCCTGTAGCGAATTTAAATATTAGAATATGGAAATATCTGAATGAAATAAGTGAATTGTATCAATATTAGTATCCTGGTTGTAGGAACTAGGGGTATAGAGTTCACAAGGCCCTAGGTTCAATCCCTAACAACCCCTCCTCCCCAAAAAATTCTAGTTGTGATATTTGTTATACTATTTTTTTTTTGCAAGGTGTTACTATTGGAGGAACCTAGATGTAAGCTGCCTAGTACCGTAAACCGGGATAAAAACTCTCGGGGGCAGAGTTAAGCTTTTACTACTTTTACTTCTACTTTCTTAGAGCTTAGAGAGGGAAAGAAAGATTTTTCTTCTTAGCTTAGAGTAGAGTAGCTTAGAGTAAAGAAAGATAGAGCTTAGAAAGAAAGATAGAGCTTAGCTTAGAGAAAGATTAGAGCTTCTTTCTTCTCTCTTCTTTCTTCTTTCTTCCTTCTTCTGTCTTCTGTCTTCTGTCTTCTGTCTTCTGTCTTCTGTCTTCTGTCTTCTGTCTTCTGTCTTCCTCAGGAGCCTCGGCCTAACTCTGACCAGTCATTACTTCTTCTATCTGGTTTCTCTTCTGTCTTCTATCTGGTTTAACCGCTCTGCCTATGTTCTGGCCGCTCTGATTCTTCTGACCGACCGAGTGACTGCCCGACGGACTGAATTCTCCGTTCTCCTAACTCGGACCGCTTTCACCCGGTTATATACCTTCAGGTTTGCGGGTGCCTACAGGTGCGTCACATACATATCAGGTGGAACCCATGGCTTCCAGCTAGCTACAACAGCCCTTCCTAATTAGGGCTCCTTCATATTCCTTCCCTTTAGTTTAAAAAGGTGCTTTTGTTCTATTTTCTCTATTTTATTTTCTCTATTTTCTTTTCTTGTCCCTACCTAGCTTTTCACCTTTTATTTTTGAAAGGGTGGATATTTGAGCCCTTTTTGAGAAGGTGCTGTGGCTTTAAGGAAGCCTAATGCTGAGGAGCAGCTAACGCACCTAGTTAAGCACAATTGCATAAGCGGCTTTGACTTTTTTTTTTTTTTTTTTTTTTTTTTTTCCTCTTCTTTATTTTTCTTTATGGCTTTCTTGCCAAAGCTCAATGGCTTTTTTTTTTTTTTTTTTTCTGCATGGTTTTTACCATGCTATTTAATTCTCTATTTTCTTTTAAGCTCATGGCTTTTTTCTTTATACTAAAGCTCAAGGCTTTTTCTCTATATTTTTTATGGCTTTTGGCCGGCTACTCTGCTTCGGCTTTTGGCCGGCTCGCTTCGGCTTTTTTCGGCTTTTGGCCGGCTACTCTGCTTCGGCTTAATTCTTAACTGGCCTCAACTGAGTCAGAGGCTATGCTCTCTTGTTTCTACTCTTTTTGCTGGTCTCAACTGAGTCTGAGGCTATGCTTTTTCATTGCTCTTATTTCTTAGCTTTTCTTCTCTGCCTGCCGAGCCCCGGACGGACCACCATTTGTAAGCTGCCTGTCACGGCCAGCCACGGCGCCGCCACGGGAGGAAAATTCTCGGAGGCAGAGTTAAGCTTTTACTACTTTTACTTCTACTTTCTTAGAGCTTAGAGAGAGAAAGAAAGATTTTTAGAGAGAAAGATTAAAGAAAGATAGAGCTTAGCTTAGAGAAAGATTAGAGCTTCTTTCTTCTGTCTTCTGTCTTCTGTCTTCCTCAGGAGCCTCGGCCTAACTCTGACCAGTCATTACTTCTTCTATCTGGTTTCTCTTCTGTAACCGCTCTGCCTACGTTCTGGCCGCTCTGATTCTTCTGACCGACCGAGTGACTGCCCGACGGACTGAATTCTCCGTTCTCCTAACTCGGACCGCTTTCACCCGGTTATATACCTTCAGGTTTGCGGGTGCCTACAGGTGCGTCACATACATATCAGGTGGAACCCATGGCTTCCAGCTAGCTACAACAGCCCTTCCTAATTAGGGCTCCTTCACCTAGACAAGGTATATATATGGAGTCTGTAGTGTTTCTCACAACTATGTGAATCAAAATTTTCTTAAAGGAAAAAAAATGAGAAAGGACTTTCATTTTTAGTGGAGTCAGAGTAACAGAGACCAGATTTTTTTATCGCCCTTGAAACAACCATAAAAAACAGATAAAATATTTGAAACAATTGATTTTCAAGGCATTGGACATCAGTGAAAGAATAATGACCCTGAAAATTTGAAAATAGTGTTTTTTTATTGCCTTGCATATGCCCTTGTGAGAATTTTTGGTTGTGGCACAGGGAAAGGAAACAGCAATAACATGGCAGACTCTGCAAGTTGAAGAGAAGGAGCTAAACCTCCAGAGAGACTAATGAAACAAAAAAACTGAAAAAGGTCCATGATTTGAACCAATTAAAGTTCCGAAATTTGGTGTTTTTTTGTTTGTTCTTTTGTTTTCAATGTGGTATATAGGGGATTGAACCCAGGGGCATTTAAGTATATGGCACTTAACACCAGTGTGAACACATGAAACCCTGAAGATCTTCCCTGCTAATTAAAGCAGTTAATATGGTCCAATATAAATTTTAAAGGGCCTTGATGGATTGAAACATGATATATAAGACCCATTCGCACACCTGTAATCCCAGCACTTGGGAGGCTGAGGCAGGAGGATCCTGAGTTCAAAGCCAGCCTCAGCAATGGTGAGGCACTTAGCAACTCAGTGACACCCTGTCTCTAATAAAATACAAAAAAAGGGCTGGGGATGTGGCCCAGTTGTCGAGTGCCCCTGAGTTCAATCCCTGGTACCAAAAAAAAAAAAAAGAGTTTGTAAAATAGTCATTAGTCCCAGGGCAGATCTGGGTTAAAGGGAGCAGTCTTTTTGAGGAGCCTCCTCTAGAATGATCCACTTCTCCAACTTTCCATCCTAGGTCATGTGCTCAAGATGCAGAGTCCTAGTAGATTTCAGCCAGACAAGTTCAAATCACATGAGGCTGGTGGAGAGCTGGCACCTTGATTAAGAGTTTGTAGGGCTGGAATTGTGGTCAGTGGTAGAGCGCTTGCCTAGCATGTGTGCGGCCTGGGTTCAATCCCCAGCACCATGTAAAAATAAGGGCATTGTGTACAACCAAAACAAATAAATAAATATTAAAAAAAAAAAAAAAGAGTTTGTAGCCGGGCGCGGTGGCACACGCCTGTAATCCCAGCACTTGGGAGGCTGAGGCAGGAGGATCACGAGTTCAAAACCAGTCTCAGCAATGGTGAGGCACTTAGCAACTCAGTGAGACCCTGTCTCTCAATAAAATACAAAAAAGGGCTGGGGATGTGGCCCAGTAGTCGAGTACCCCTGAGTTCAATCCCTGGTACCAAAAAAAAAAAAGAGTTTGTAAAATAGTCATTAGTACCCCGGTACCAAAAAAAGAAAGAAAGAAAGAGGGCTGGGGTTGTGGCTCAGTGGCAGAGTACTCGCCTTGCACGTGCGCGGCCCGGGTTCGATCCTCAGCACCACGTAAACATAAATGCATTGCATTGTGTACAACTAGAGTAAATAAATAAATATTAAAAAAAAAAAAAGAAAGAAAGAAAAAAGACTCATTATTTAGAGAAGGGATTGTTATCTTCATGGCTTGTCCATCTAATAATCCAATTTTACTTTCTTTTTAAACTTGGAAAAAGTAAATAGTGCCTCACAGTCGATTGCTACACCTTAATGCTATAGTTCTATTTGTCAAGGCCTCTATATCCAATAGTATTGAAATTATTGACTCTTTCTACTATACAACTCATAAATAATCTGCATAGGTTTGGCTAACATCTTTTGGATAGTCCCTATTACAAGAGTCTCTCAGCTGCAGTTTGCTTTTATTTTCAGGAAATATAACACATTCCTAGCCACCTGTAAGGTCCCTACTCCTCAATAGCCCTACCATCACATACATCTTTATAAGCAAGATCTTAAAAGTATCCAGCTTGGGGCTGGGGCTGTGGCACAGTGGTAGCGCACTTGCCTGGCATGTGTGAGACACGGGTTCATTTCTCAGCACCGCATGTAAATAAATAAAGGTCTGTCAACAATTTAAAAAATTATTAAAAAAAAAAAAAAGTATCCAGCTTTTTCCAAAAGCACAGGTAAGACATCATGTTGATGTTATCTTTTGAAGAGATTGATTTGTATCTTTTTGTGTGTGTGGTGCTGGGGCTTGAATCCAGGGTCTTGTGCATGCCAGGCGACAGGCCTGATGAGCTACATCTCTAACCCCAAAGAGATTGATTTTGACACACTCATTTAAGACATACAAATACTTAAAAAAGGATTTCACAAAAAGGGTGTGGGTTGTTGCCCTAAACATAGTATAAGGCCCTGCCATCTTGGTTAAATTCTTAAAAAATTATTTTGTTAGCTGAGGCCAGCTGTATCCCTGACTGTCTAGAAACAGGTATTAATTCCTCTGCAGGTCTCATATAGTACGATAATGACTTGTTTAAACAAACAAATTCACATTCAGCTAAACTGCACATTTTAGTGATCAGGTAAACATTAGGGAGTGAATTAATAAATTTATTTTTGTAATACTGGGGATTGAACCCAGGGTTTCACACGTGCTAGGCAAGCACTGTGCTGTACTAGGCAGCACTGTGCTACATCTCCATCTCCAGATCTTTGTTTCCCTCATTTTATTTTGAGACAGGGTTTCACTTAGTTGTCTTGGCTGGCCTCTAACTTGGACTCCTCTTGCCTCAGCCTCCCAAGTAAACGTTATCACATTTGTGTGCGACCACAGCATGCCTGACTATTTTTGATGCTTGATTGCTGATGGCTTTGAAACTTCACCACTTATTTTTCCTTCTGTCCCTCATCTGATGAAGTTGGTAAGAAAGCCTGGGTGCTGCTTCCTTTAGAACTTACAGGATGTTCAAACCACACAAGCCCCTTGCTGCTCATGTGTAGGAACTCTCAGTTAAGCCCCACCTTCCAACCACAATAAAAATTGAGAAGGTCTCCTGTTTTTGCTCTGTCAAGATTGTTTTGGACTTGTGTGGAGCCACCCTTTCATATCCTGTCAGTACAAAGGTGGTGTCATCTATGTCAGTACCTAAACTGAATTTCTGTTGGGAACTCCATCCATCCTCTTTAGGATGACAATAGAAAAGGATTTTTCTTTTCAATAAATATTAAGAAAGACAAACCTCAAACAAAACTCTCCCTGTTTTTTTTTAAAACTATCATATATTTTTATTATATAGAACATAATAAACTTCATTTTTAAAATTTTATTTTTTAAATTGACAAAAAACCATATATGTTTATGGTATAACATTACATTTTGAAATATAAATGATGGAATGGTTAAACCAAACTAATTAACATGCATAGTACCTCACATATTTATTTGTGGTTAGAACACTTAATGTCTATTCTCAGCAATTTCCAAGTATATAATATTGTTATTAACAATAGAGAACAAAATATACTAGAAACATTCATAAATAATAAGCTGAATTTTCTTTTATAATATATATTTTAAAAAAAAATTTATTTATTTGCTTTAGTTGTATACGATGCGTTTATTTTTATGTGGTGTTGAGGATCAAACCTGCGCCGTGCACGTGCCAGGCGAGTGCTCTACCGCTGAACCACAACCCCAATACCATTTTTTTTGTGGTACCAGGGATTGAACTCAGGGGCACTCGACCACTGGGTCACATCCCCAGCCCTTTTTTTTTTTTGTATTTTATTAGAGACAGGGTCTCACTGAGTTGCTAAGTGCCTCGCCATTGCTGAGGCTGGCTTTGAACTCGCGATCCTCGTGCCTCAGCCTCCCAAAGTGCTGGGATTACAGGCGTGCGCCACCGCGCCCGGCACCATTTTTTATAATATTTTTATTCTCCACTTTTTGTTTCTTCTTTCTTTCTCTTTTTTTTTTTTTTTTTAAGGTACTCGGGATTGACCCCTAAGAGCACTTAATCACTGAACCAACTCCCCTTTGTGTGTGTGTGTGTGTGTGTGTGTGTGTGTGTGTGTGAAGATATACAGATATCCATAACATAAATTTACCATCTTAACCATTTTTTTAAAAACTGGGCTTTTTTTTGGGGGGGGGGGTACTGGGGATTGAACTCAGGGGTACTCCACCACTGGGCCACATCCCCGGCCCTTTTTTGTAAAAATTAGAGACAGGTTCTCACTGAGTTGCTAAGTGCCTTACCATTGCTTGAGGCTGGCTTTGAACTCGAAATCCTCCTGCCTCAACCTCCCAAGTGCTGGGATTACAGGCGTGCGCCACCACACCCGGCATGGGCTTCATTTTTTTTAAATTTTTTAAAATTTTTATTTATTTGCTTTTTAGTTGTACACAATGCATTTTATTCAATGCGTTTTATTTGTACGTGGTGCTGAGGATCGAACCCGGGTCGCCCATATGCCAGGCGAGCGCTCTACCGCTGAGCCACAATCCCAGCCCATGGGCTTCATTTTTAAGAGTTATTTTAGGTTCACAGCAAAATTTGAGCGGAACCTGGTGTGGTGGTGCATGCCTGTCATCCCAGCAACTTGGGAGGCTGAGGCAGGAGGATTGCAAATTTGAGGCCAGCCTCAGCAATTTAGTTGAGACCCTGTCTCAAAATAAAAATAAAAAGGGCTGGGGATGCATTTCAGTGGTAAAGTGTCCCTGGGTTCAATCCCAGTACCTTCCCCCCACCCAAAAAAAAAAAAAAAATTAGGAGGAAGGTATAGAATACAATATCAGTACCACAGTACCATATTGTTCATATTAGTACCACTCCTACCAGTGGATGAATCTGATAAATCTACTTTGATATACCATTATCACCTAAAGTCCATAGTTTACATTATGATTCATGATTCACTCTTGGTGTTGTATATTTTATGGGTTTGGACAAATTTTATAATGACATATATCCAACACTGTAGTATTATATAGAGTCGTGTCACTACTGTCAAAATGCTCTTTGTTCCACCTGTTCATTCCTCTTTCCCCAAGCCCATGGCAACCATTGATCTTTTTATTGTCTCCATAGTTTTGCTTTTTTTCAGAATGTCATATACAGTATGCAGCTTTTTTCAATTGACTTCTTTAACTTAGTAATATGCATTTAAGGTTCCTCCATGTCATTTCATGGCTTGATAGCTCATTTCTTTTTAGCACTGGATAATATTCCATTGTCTGAACATACTACAGTTTACTACAATTTATCTGTTCACTTACTGAAGGACATTTGATTGTTTCCGAGTTTTGGCAGTTAATAAATGTAAATGTAAACATCCATGTACAGGTTTTTGTATGGTTGTAAGTTTTCAAGTCACTTAGGTAAATACCAAGAAGTATGATTGCTGGATTATATGGCAAGATTATGGGTGGTTTTATTTATTTATTTATTTATTTATTTATTTTTTTTTGTTGTTTTCTTTTTTTTTTTTTTTTTGGTACCAGGGATTGAACCCAGGGGCACTTAAGCATTGACCCACATCCTCAGTGCTTTTTTCACTTTTTTATTTTTTATTTTGAGACAGAGTCTTGCTAAGTTATTTAGGGCCTTGCTAAGTGCTAAGTCTGGCTTTGACCTTGTGATCCTCCTGCCTTAGCCTCCCAAACTGTTGGGATTACAGGCTTGTGCCCCACCTCAACTGGCTTGTTTAGTTTTTTTTTTGTACCAGGGATTGAACTCAGGGGCACTCGACCACTGGGCCACATCCCCAGCCCTTTTTTTTAATTTTATTTTATTAGAGACAGGGTCTCACTGAGTTGCTAAGTGCCTCGCCATTGCTGAGGCTGGCTTTGAACTCGGGATCCTCCTGCCTCAGCCTCCCAAGTGCTGGGATTACAGGCGTGCGCCACTGCGCCCGGCTTGTTTAGTTTTTTAACAGATCATGAAACTGTTTTCAAAAGTGGTTGTATTTTGCATTCCAGCAAGAAATAAGAGTTCCTATTGCTCTGAATCCTTACCTAGTATTTGTTGATCCTGTCTTCTGAATTTTGATTGGAACATCTCTTTCAGTGCTTTATATTTGCTCTCTATCTATCTCCTTTTGTGAAGTATCTGTTATGGTCTTTGACCCATTTTAAAACTGAGTTGAGTTTTAAGAGTTCTTTCTATATTTTGGGTATTAAAAATATTTGGAAAATATTGTTGTTCAAAATATTGTCTTTTCTTCAATGTATTGTCTTTGTTTACTCCTTTGTCAAAAATATTTGGAAAATATTTTTACCCAGTCTATGACTTATATTTTTGTTCTATCAACATTATCTTGCACACCAGACATTTCTTCATGAATTGTGCTTTTGGTGTTGCATTTAAAATGTCATTAGCCGGGTGCAGTGGCGCACGCCTGTAATCCCAGCACTTTGGGAGGCTGAGGCAGGAGGATCTCGAGTTCAAAGCCAGCCTCAGCAATGGCGAGGCACTTAGCAACTCAGTGAGACCCTGTCTCTAAATAAAATACAAAAAAGGGCTGGGGATGTGACCCAGTGGTCGAGTGCCCCTGAGTTCTATCCCCCGTACCACAAAAAAAAAAAAAAAAAAAAAAAAAAGTCATTGCTTGTATACATGACCCAGTGTTATCTGGATTTTCTCATACAGTTGTCTTATAGGAGTTTTATAGTTTTGCTTCATACATTTTGGTCTGTTTTGCATATTGTAAATAAATAAGGGTGTAAGGTCTATTTCTATATTCATTTTTTGCCTGTATATGTCCAATCATTCCAGCACTATTTGTTGACAGTATTGTCTTTTCTTCAATGTATTGTCTTTGTTTGCTCCTTTGTCAAATATTAGTTGACTTTATTTATGTGAGCCTGTTTCTGTGCTGTTTTGTTTTAAGTGATCTATTTGTCTTAGGCCAATACCATAACATCTTCTTTACTATGCCTTTATACTATAGTGTCTTGGAGACAGACTTTGTTTTCCAACCTTTTTCTTCAATATTATGTTTTCTGTCCTGAGTCTTTTGCCTGTCCACATAAACTTTAGAATCATCAGTTTACTGATTATCACAAAATAACTTGCTGGGATTTTAACTGGATTTGTATTGAATCTGTGGATCAAGTTGGGAAGAACTGACATCTTAACAATATTGAGACTTTTCATCCATGAATATGAAATGCGTCACCATTTATTTAGTTCTTTTTGGTTACTTGTCATCAGAGTTTTGTAGTTGTTTTCATATAGATCTTGTACATATTGTATTGTAGTTACACCTAAGTATTTTATTTTGGGGGCAGTTGTTAATAAAAATGAGATTGTGTTTTTAATTTCAAATTCCAGTTTTCTTAGCTTGTATATGAGAAAACAGTTGAGTTTTGTGTATTAATCTGGTATCCTACAATTCTGCTATAATTGCTTTTTAGTTACTGGAGGTCCATCCCCCCTCCCTCCCTTTGGATGATTCTTAAGGATTTTCTACACTGATGGTCATGTCATCTGCCAACAAAGACAGTTTTTATTTTTCTTTCTGAATCTGTATGTTTTAAATTTCCTTTTCTTGTCTTATTGCATAATTTAGGACTCTAGTACAGTATTGAAAAGCAATGGTGAAAGGATACATCCCTGCATTGTTCTTGATCTTAATTGGAAAAACTTCCAGTTTCTTGCCATTAATGATGATGTTAATATAGGTTTTTTTTTTTTTTTTTAATACTTATCAAGTTGAGAAAGTTTTTCTTCTTTTCCTAGTTTACTGAAAGTTTTTTTTTTTTTTTTTTTAATTATGAATGGATGTTGATGTTTCCAATTACAGTATTGGATTCATTTATTTCTCCTTAAAGTTCCATCAGTTTTTGCCTCATGTATTTTGATTCTTCATTTTTAGATGTCCATTTGTGTTAATGGTGGTTGTGTTTTCTTGAGATAGCTCCCTTTATTTTTATTTCTGTCCTTCTTTATTCCTGATAAGTTTCCTTGTTCTGAAGTCTGTCTGAAATTAATATAGTGCCTCTAAGTTTCTTCCTTACTTTCTTTCTTATTCTTCTTCTTTTTTTTAATATTTATTTATTTGCTTTTAGTTGCACACAATGCCTTTATTTGTACGTGGTGCTGAGGATGGAACCCGGGCCGTGCACGTGCTAGGCGAGCGCTCTGCCGCTGAGCCACAACCCCAGCCCCCTTACTTTCTTTCTTTCTCAAGATGAACTAGAGGCTGCAACAACTGCCCTCTTGGGTTTAGGAGTTGTTTCCTTCATGCCTGAATCTGCGGTATACAATTTTTAGGTGCCTCATTCAACCAGTAGTATTTCGTCTTTTAGCCTTGGAACTCCAGTTGTACTTTCTCTTACGCTTGGCAGGGTAGCCACATTTGCCATAGGTCGACTTTTGAAGGTGGTAGGCCTTGGAGCCACAGCTGCGGCACAATGTGTGCGTCTTATTAGGCTGCTTCCCAAAGGATTATGTTCCCTTCGTCATCTCGCTTCTGCCGCCGAGACCAAAGAGCCTTTTTTGTATTTTATTAGAGATGGGGTCTCACTGAGTTGCTAAGTGCCTTGCCATTGCTGAGGTTGGCTTTGAACCCCTGAGCCTCCTGCCTCAGCCTCCCAAGTGCTGAGATTACAGGCATGCACCACCATGCCTGGCTCTAAATCTCTTTTGGTTAGTGCAAACATGGTGTACCCTCTCCACCCATTTATTTAAATTTGTGTCTTTATTGTCTTTATATTTAAATGAATTTCTTATAGACAGTGTATAGTCTTTTTTAATGTACTCCCAGTCTCTCTCTCCTTCCCTCCCTCCCCCTCTCTCACTCTCTCTTTTTTGTATTGAGGATTGAACCCAGAAGGGATGATTTACTACTGAGATGCATACCCATCCCTTTTTATTTTATTTTATTTTATTTTTTTGAGACAAGGTCTTGGTAACTTGCTCAGGCTGGCCTAGCCTAGAACTTGCAATCCTCCTGCTTCAGCCTCCCAAGTAGCTGGGATTACAGGTGTGTTCCACCATGCCTGGTACTCCTTCCTATTTTTTTTTTTTCTTTTAGGTACTGGCGATTGAACTCAGGGGCACTTGATCAGTGAGCCACATCCCAGCACTATTTTGTATTTTATTTAAACACAGGGTCTCACTGAGTTGCTTAGTGCCTCAATTTTGCTGAGGCTGGCTCTGAATTCACAATCTTCCTGCCTCAGCCTCACCAGCCACTGGAATTATAGGAGTGCACCACTGTCCCCAGCATCCTTCCTATTTTATTTTTATTTTTAGACATTGATGGACCTTTATTTTGCTCATTTATTTATATGCTGTACTGAGAATCAAACCTAGTGCCTCACACATGTCAGGCAAGTGTTCTACCACTGAGCCACAATCCCAGTCCCCTCCTTCCTATTTTTATCTTCCATTCTTTTCTTTCTTTTGTAGTTTTAGTTGAGCATTATATAATTGCCTTTCTTCTCATCTTTAATTATATCAATTATGCTTTGTTTTTTAACTTTCAAGTTTTAGTGGTTGCCCTAGAATTTGCAATATACATTTACATCCAGTCTCACTATGCTTCTTTTTTTTTTTCCAGTATTTTTTTTTTTTTTTTTCCAGCATTGGATATGCTGGGCAAGTGCTCTACACTGAGCTATATCACCAACCCTAATTCCACTTTCATATAACACTATGCCACTTCATGAGTGATGTATCTTTTAACGACAAGATAATACTGTTCTTCCCTATCGTTGCAGTCATTTAACCTATAAATATGTATACACACATACATAATTTAATACATTGTTACAATTATTTTAAACAATGTTGTTAGATTAATTATAAATTAAAAAAATAAAGCTTTTATTTTATCTTCACTTTTTCATTCTCTGATACTCTTTGTTATTTGTTAATATAGACTGGGTTTCTGATGATTTTTGTTTTGCTTCTTTTTGAAGAACTTCCTTTAACATCTCTTGCAAGCCATGTCTACTGGCAAACAAGTTCCCTCAATTTTTGTTTGAGAAAAATCTATTTCTTTTCACATTTGAAGGATGATTTGATAGGATACAAAATTCTAGGTTGGTGTATTTGTGTTTCCTTTTCTTTGAACACCTTAAATATTTCACTCTACTCTCTCCTTGCTTACATGGTTTTAGAGGAGACATTGGGTATAATTCTTACCTTTGTTCCTGTATAGGTAAAGGCGCTTTATTCCTCTGACTTCTTTCAAGATTTTTTTTTTTAATCTTTGACTTTCTGAAGTTTGAATATCATATGCGTTGCTGTTGGTTTTGGGTATTTATCCTGGTTTGTGTTCTCTGAGTTTCCTGAATCTTTGGTTTGGTGTCTAACATTAATTAGGGAAATTATCTATCTTTCTTTCTAGTCTCTTTTTTTCTGTTTGCTTCTCAGATTTGGAGGTTTCTTTTAAAAATTTTTTTTTTGGTTTTACATAATAGAATGTATTTTGACATATTATACATACATGGAGTATAACATCCCATTCTTGTGGTTGTACATGATGTGGCGTTACACTGGTCATGTATTCATATATGAACACAGGAAAGTTATATGCTCGATTCATTATACTGTCTTTCTTATTCTTGTCCCTGCTCCCTTCCCTTCATTCCCCTTTGTCTAGTCCAATGAACTTCTATTCTCCCCTCCCTTATTGTGTGTTAGTACCCACATGTCAGAAAGAACATTCGGCCTTTGGGTTTGTTTTTTTTTTTAATTTGCATATTTCACTTAGCATGATGTTCTCCAGTTCCATGCATTTACCAGCAAATAATTTCATTCTTCTTTATGGCTGAGTAATATTCCATTGTGTATATATACCACAGTTTTCTTTTTCCATTTACCTGTTGAAGGGTACCTAGGTTGGTGGAAGTTTCTTCTGAGATATCCTTAAGTTCAGAGATTCTTACCTATATCCAGTTTACTGATAAGCTCATTAAAGTCATTCTGTATTGCTATTACAAAGTTTTTGATTTCTAGCTTTTTTTGTTGTTCTTTTTTAGACTTTTTATCCCTCTGCTTTCATTGCCCATTTGTTCTTTCATGCTGTCTCCATCATGTTAATCATAGTTTGAAATTCCTGGTCTGATAGTTCAGACATCCCTGCTATATCTGAGTCTGGTTCTGATGCTTGCTCTCACTTCAAACTGCATCTTTTTGCCTTTTAGTATTTCTTTTTCTTACTTTTTATTTTTAAAATTTGTTCTACTTAGTTGTACATGACAGCAGAATGCATTTCAATTCACCGTACACAAATGGAGTGCAGCATTTCAGTTCTCTGGTTGTACATGAAGTAGAGACGCACCATTCGTACTATCATACATGTACCTGGGGTAATGATGTTCATCTCATTATACTATCTTTCTTACTCCAATAACTCCTCCCCAACCTCCCCTTTGCCCAGTCCAAAGTTTCTCCATTCTTCCCATGCTCCCCACCCCCAATCATAGATCAGCATCCACTAATCAGAGGAAACATTTGGCCTTCAGTTTTTTGGGATTGGCTTACTTCACTTAGCATGATATTCCCCAACTCCACCATTTACCTGCAGATGCCAAGATTTTATTCTCTTTTAATGCCGAGTAAAATTCCATTGTGTATATATACCACAGTTTCTTTATCCATTTATCTATTGATGGGCATCTAGGTTGCTTCCACAGTTAAGCTCTTATGAATTCAGCTGCTATAAACATTGGTGTGGCTGTGTCACTATAGTATGCTGATTTTAAATCCTTTGGATATAGACCAAGGAGTGGGATAGATGGGTCAAATGGTGGTTCCATTCCAAGTTTTCTGATGAATCTTCACACTGCTTTCTAAAGTGGTTGCAAACAATTTGCAGTCCCACCAGCAATGTATGAATGTACCTTTTTTCCCCATATCACATCCTCTTCAACACTTATTGCTTGTATTCCTGATAACTGCCATTCTGACTTGAGTAAGATGAAATCTTAGAGTAGTTTTTATTTGCATTTCTCTAATTACTAAAGAAGTTGAACACTTTTTCATATATTTGTTGATCGCTTGTATATCTTCTTCTGAGAGGTGTCTGTTCAGTTCAGTTCCTTAGCCCTTTTATTGATTGGGTTGTTTGTATTAAGTTTCTTGGGTTCTTTATATATCCTGGAGATTAGCGTTCTGTCATATGTGTTTGGTAAAAATTTGCTCTATTCACCTCAGTGATTGTTTCTTTTGCTGAGAAGAAGCTTTTTAGTTTGAATCCATCCCATTTATTGATTCTTGATTTTATTTCTTGTGCTTTAGGAGTCTTGTTAAGGAAGTTGGGGCCTAATCCAACATGATGATTTGGGCCTACTTTTTCTTCTAGGAGGTGCAGGGTCTCTGGTCTAATTCCTAGATCCTTGATCCACTTTGAGTTGAGTTTTGTGCATGGGGAGAGGTAGAGGTAAAGGTTTAATTTCATTTTGCTACATATGGATTTCCAGTTTTCTCAGCACCATTTGTTGAAGACTGTCCTTTCTCTAATGTATGTTTTTGGCACTTTTGTCTAATATAAGATAACTGTATTTATGTGGTATCTTTTATTCTGTACCATTGGTTTACATGTCTATTTTGATACCATGCTGTTTTTGTTACTATTGCTCTGTAGTATAGTTTAAGATCTGGTATTGTGATGCCTCCTGCTTGACTTTTCTTGCTAAGGATTACTTTGGTTATTCTGGGTCTCTTATTTTTCCAAATGAATTTCATGATTGCTTTTCCTAGTTTATGAAGAATGTCATTTGTATTTTAATAGGAATTACATTAAATCTGTATAACAGTTTTGGTAGTATGGCCATTTTGGCTATATTAATTCTGCCTATTCAAGAGCATGGGAGATCTTTCCATCTTCTAAGGTCTTGACTTCAATTTCCTTCTTTAGTGTTTTGTAGTTTTCATTGTAGAGGTCTTTCAACTCTTTTGTTAGATTGGTTCCCAAGTATTTTATATTATTTGAGGCTATTTTGAATGGGGTAGTTTTTCTAATTTCTCTTGTAGTGGATTCATCACTTATGTATAGAAATGCATTTGATTTATGGGTATTAATTTTATATCCTGCTACTTTGCTGAATTCGTTTACTAGTTATAGAAGTTTTCTGGTGGAGTTTTTTGCATTTAGAAAATATAGAATTATGTTGTTGGCAAATAGTGATAGTTTGAGTTCTTCTTTTCCTATGTGTATCCCTTTAATTTCTTTTGTCTGTCTGATTGCTCTGGCTCCTTTTAGTATTTCTTTTAATTAAAAAAAATTTTTTTTTAGTTGTAGACGGAACTTTATTTTATGTATTTATATGCAGTACTGAGGATCGAACCCAGGGCCTCACACATTGCTAGGCAAGCACTCTACCACTGAACCACAACCCTAGCCCCTTAATTTTTTTCTTGATGTTATGTACTGAGTAAAAGAAATTGCTGTAAATACGTCTTCAATAACATGGTATAAGATGTAGAGGAAGGGAGATATTCTGTAGACCTATGGTTAGGCCTTTTAGCCTGTGCCTCTGGAATGTGAACTTCGTTTGTGAATTTCAGTTTTTCCCTCCCCCCCTTAATTGGATCAGGATTACCTGAGTGGCTTGGAGTAGATATTTCCCTTTGCACAGGTCAGTTAAACACTGATGAAGCAACCTGTGGGATGTGCCTGGTGGTACATGTCTGTAATCCCAGTGGCTCTGGAGGCTGAGGCTGGAGGACTACAAGTTCAAACCTAGCCTCAGCAATTTAGCCAGGCCCTAAGCAACTCAGTGAGACCCTGTTCTAAATAAAATACAAAAAGGGATGGGGGATGTGGTTCAGTGGTTAAGTGCCCCTGGATTCAATTGCTGGTGCCAAAACAAACAAACAAACAAACAAACAAACAAAACCCAAACTAACAACCAGTGTCTAAGCTCCAGTTAAATGTTTCTCCTGAGGGCAGACCTTTTTAAGAATGGAACACTGGTCTATTTCAAAACTTGCCTTTGAAGGATATTCAGTGGGAGGACTTAGAGGTTTAGGAAGTAAAACTCATAAAAAGTTTGGGTCCCTTATACTGGGTTCCCTGAAGTATTTAACTCTCAGACTTGTCTACTCTGAGCTTCCAGCAGTTCATCATTTACAGTTCAGATTTCCTACCTTGGCACTGAGAGGTTTCAGCACGTGGGTTTCTGCTCTAGTTGTGATTCTTTGTATTTGCCTGTTGGGCTCTCCAATTTTGGAGGCAACAGTTTGCTCTGTGATCTCACTTCTCTCTCTCTCTCTCTCTCTCTCTCTCTTTTCTCTCTCTCTCTCTCTTCTTTTTGGTGGTACTGGAGATTAAACCCAGGGGCCCTTTAACACTGAACTACATCCCCAGCCCCTTTTTAAAATTTTTGATTTTGATACAGGGTCTCATTAAGTTGCCCAAACTGGCTTTGAAGTTGTGATCTACCTGCCTAAGCCTCCCAAGTGGCTGGGATTATAGGCATGTGCAGCCACCACCACAAACTGACAATGTGACCTCACTTCTCTTATGGATGGATCTAAGAAGAATTGTTGATTTTTCAGTTTGTTTCGTTTTTTACTTTTTGTTAGGATGGGGTACCAGCTCAAAGCTTCCTATATACTAGACTGGAAATTGGAAGTTTAGGCTATTAAGTATATTCATATTGTTGTGCAACCCACCATCCATCTTTAGAACTCTTCATTTTGTAAAACTAAACTTTTATCCTCATTAAACAGTAACTTATTTCCCTCTCCAGCCACCCTTAGCAACCACCAGCTTTCCATCTTCATGAATATGACTACTCTAGGTTCTTTCTGTAAGTGGAATCAAAACAGTATTTTTCTTTCTTTCTTTTTTTTTTTTTGTGTGTGACTGCCTTATTTCTTTTAGCATAAGGCCCTTTAAGGCCTATGTTTTATCATGTTTTGAAAGAGTTTGAGGGGGACTGGTATTAGTTTTTTAAATGTTTGGTAGTATTCACCAATAAAGCCATGAGGGACCTGAGGTTTTATTTCTTGGCAGATATTTGATTACTGATTCAGTCACTTTGCGAGTTGTAAGTCCTCTCAAATTTTCTATTTTTTCAAGATTCTGTCTTGGTAGGTTTTGTGTGTTGAGGAATTTGTTCATTTCATTTAGGTTATTCAATTTGACACATAATGTTCACAGTTATAATCTTTCATATTTTTGTAGAACAGGTAATAATGCCTCCCCTTTGATTTCTGATTAAGGAATTTGAATTATCTCTCTTCTTATCTTAATCTGGTTAAGGGTTTTTGTCAATTTTGTTGACCTTTGAAGAAACCAGCTTTTGGCACTGACTTTTTTTCCTCTAGTTTTTGGTTTCCATTTCATTTATTCTTGATCTAATTTTACTTCTTTCCTTCTGCTAGCTTTGGGTTTAGTTTTTATTTTTCCAGTTCCTTATGTTGTAAATTTAGGTTGTTGATTTTCGATTTTTCTTCTTCTTCAACATAAATGTTGATGGATATAACTTTCTTCTTTAACAGTGCTTTCAATGTGTTCCATAGTTTTATTTTTATTTATTTATTTATTTTGGTACTGGGGATTGAACTCAGGGGCACTCAACCACTGGGCCACATCCCCAGCCCTTTTTTGTATTTCATTAGAGACAGGGTCTCACTGAGTTGCTAAGTGCCTCATTATTGCTGAGTCTGGCTTTGAACTCAGGATCCTCCTGCCTCAGCCTCCCAAGTGCAAGGATTACAGGTGTGCGCCACTGTGCCCGGCTTGTTCCATAGTTTTAATATGTTGTATTTTAATTTTCATTCATTTCTAAGTATTTTCTAATTTCCATTTTGATTTCATCTTTGTTACATTGTTTGTTTAAATATGTTAAACATTTGCACAAATTTGTAATTTTTCCAGTTTTCCTTCTGTTTTTGATTACTAACTTCATTTCATTGTGATTAGAGAAGATATTTTTATATTTTAAAAAAGGAATTGATTCTTATCTTAGGTCATATTCAAATAATAGACTATATAGGCCTAACTGAAAAATTTTCTAAACTGCAAAACTTCTAAAAAATAGTAAAATTTTTTGTGACTTCAGTTATTAGGCAAATATTTCTTATGACACCAAAACTATGAGCTATAAAAGAAAAATGGGGAATTTGGGTAATGGTAAATTGGGACTTCTTCAAAAATAAATTTCACTCATGGAGAACGAATAGAAGACACAGACTGGGAGAGACTTTTGCAAAGCGTATTTCGTATGGAGGGACATGTACCTTTATAGAACACTCAGCTAGGGCTGGTGGCGCATTCCTGTCATCACAGTGATTTGAGAGGCTAAAGCAGGAGAATCGTAAGTTCAAGGCCAGCCTCAGAAACTCAGCGAGACCTAACCATCTTAGTGAGATCCTTTCTCAAAATAAAAGGTCAAAAGGGCTGGGGATGTTGCTTGGTGGTTAAGTGCCTCTGTGTTCAATCCCCAGCATAAATAAATAAACAAATAACTCAAAATTCAATAATAAGGAAATAAACATTCTGATTAAAAAATGGGCAAATGTTTGTGTAGATAACTTCACCAAAGTTGATAGTGGCAGATAAACACATGAAAAGATGCTCAACATCTTAATCATTAAGGGACTGCAAATACCATGGAGAGACCTCACTACCCATCTATTAGAATGGCTAAAATTGAAAAGACCAAAAATTGAAAAGTCTAAGTATTGTTAAGTATGTGTAGGAATTGGAACACTCAGACACTGCTGATGAGAATATTAGAATGGTAAAACTACTTTAAAAAACAGTTTGGCATGGGGCTGGGGTTGTGGCTCAGTTAGAGCACTTGCCTAGCATGTGCACGGCCCAGGTTCGATCCTCAGCACCATGTAAAAATAAAGGCATTTGTGTACAACTAAAACAAATAAATAAATATTAAAAAAAAAAAAAACAGTTTGGCAGTTTCTTAAAATATTAAACACCTATTTACCATATGATTTTAGCCATTCTATTTTTAATTTATCAAAACCAAAAAAACCCCACCAGAACAACACCACTTGTGTCTGCATATAGACTTACATAGACTTGTATGTTAATGTTCAGAGAAGCTTTATTTGTAGTAGCCCTAAAGTGGAAACAGACCAAATGTACATGAATAAATGGACCATGTCTTTATGATGGAATTCTTTTCAGCAATTAAAAAAAGAACTTGTTACATGCAACAACATGGACAAATCTCAAAATAACTATGCTGAATGAAAGAAGCTAAACAACAACAACAAAAAGGAATATGAACTTGTTTTCATTTAGATAAAACTGGAACATTTAAACTAATCTATACTGACAGCTGGTTAATTCTTGTCTGAGGATGGTAGAAAGGGACTTAAAGAGAGGCAGGAGAGAATGATTTCAGTATGTGAGGAAACTTTTGGGAATGATGGCTACATTCCCTGTCTTGCTTGTGGTCATGATTTCACAGGTATAGACATATGCCTAAATTTACCAAATTGTATATTTTAAATATTCATAGTTTATTGTATGTTCAGTATACCTTAATAAGGCTGTTAAACAAAATAAAAGATTCCATTTCTAAAAATATGTAAAAATTGTAAACTGCTTCAGGTAGAATAGATTTTTATGGGATTTGATCTAGATCTTTCCTAGAGCAGAGACTTGGAGAATGTTTTTTTGTAGTTCCCTTAATTCCTTTCCTTCAAAGTAATAAATAATCCTTTGCTTCTTCTGTTATGCTTGAACTCACGCTCATTTTCAGTTGTTTCTGCTTTATTATCAGTAATTAATCTGTTTTAAGTCTTTTCCCATTCCCCAGTTTGAAAGATCCATCAAATTTTATCTTTTTTAAATCCTTTTTTTAAAAAAAAAATACCTGCCATCCTTTAATTCATGGATTAATGTAATAATTTCCTAACCAGTCCTCTTCTAGTCTAATCCATTTTCTGATTGTTATCACACTAACAGTTGGGAAAATAATGTTGTGTTTCACATTTTTCATTGGGCCACTCATGTTAGCATTACTAAGCATCTGCTGTGTACATGGAACTACAAAGGATTAGGAATAGGAAAATGGGAAGCTGACAAGAATATGATACTTCTCATTTATTTATTTATTTTGCTGTGGATTGAACCCTAGGGTTTCTAGAATGCTAATAAGCATGTGCTTGACCACTGAACTATATCCCCAGTCCCATCTCAAATAATGTTTATGAAGAAGTGGAGTTTAAATATAAATTTGATTTTTACCTGTGAGTAACATTGTTTAGTCAAAGAGACCACATAGTAAACACTTGAGGCATTTAATGAATAACAAACTAGTAAAATATTTTTTCCTTTTTTCCCCCCTTTTTAGGTTCCTGTTGCATGTAAATCTTGTCCCTGTGGTTACATATTTATTAATAGGAAACTTCTAAAAATAAAACACTCAGAGAAATCATCACCTTTTACAGGTAATTGTGAGAGTTTAAATAAATTTAAGATTAATTTTTGTAAGTTAAAGTTTATTTTTGCTAGTGAGGTTAAAATGTTAGTGTATGGACATAGTATTGCATTTTGTTAGATATAATAAGTCAGTATATGACATTGGTTTGTTTTTATTGAGTTTAAGTGTTAACTCCCTCACAATGCTGATAAAGCTTGTAAGGAATTTTATTTTTATTTTTTAAGCTTATAAAATCTTTTAATGAGAAATTTCAGTTTGTCAAGGAAGTTAAATGGGAAAGAATAGTATTTACAACAGATGGTATTGGGATACCATGCTGGATATCTACATGTGATAAAATGATATTGGGCCCTTATCTCAGACAATACTCAAAAATTATCTCTAAATAGATCATGAAAAGAAAATACCGTAGACCTAAAGGTAGGAGCTAAAATAAGAGTACTCTTAAAAGAAATCCTAGCAGTAAATATTTGTCACCTTGGGTTAGATAGTGTTTTTTTAAATATGACTCCAAAAGTGCAAGTGACAAAAGAAAAAATAGATAAGTTGGACTGGGCATGGTGGTTCACACCTGCAGTCCCAGCAACTTGGAGGCTGAGGCAGGATGATCACAAGTATAAGGCCTACCTCAGTGATATGGTGAGGCCCTGAGTAGCTTAGTGAGACCCTGTCTCAAAATGAAAAATTCAAAAAAGGGCTTGGGGATATAGTTCTGTGATAAAACATCCCTGAGTTCAAGCCCCAGTATAAAGAAAAAACAAATTGAAACTTTATATTCCAAGCAATACTGTCTTTGAAAGTGAAGACAAGCCATAAGATGGAAAAAATAATATTTGCAAATTGCATATCTGAGATTTGTGTCCAGAATATATAAAGAACTCTTACATCTCAATAGTAAAAAAAACCAACTGAAAAATGGGAAAATAAATTGAATAGATATCCAAAGAAGATATTTAAAAGTATATGAAAATATTTTGAACATATTAGTCCTTAAGATATGCAAGTCAGAACAATGGTAAGATACTTCACACCTATTAGGACTGCAATAATAAGAAAGACATAAAATGACATGTTGGTAAGAATATAGAAGAATTGGTACCCTATATACATTGGTGGGAATACAAAATAGATCAGCTGTTTTGAAAGAGGCAGTTCCTCAAAAAGTTAACCATTGAGTTACCATATCATTAGCAATTTTTTTTTTTTTTTTTTTGTGGTACCGGGGATTGAACTCAGGGGCACTCGTCCACTGGGTCACATCCCCAGCCCTTTTTTGTATTTTATTTAGAGACAGGGTCTCACTGAGTTGCTAAGTGCTTTGCCATTGCTGAGGCTGGCTTTGAACTCGAGATCCTCCTGCCTCAGCCTCACAAAGTGCTGGGATTACAGGCGTGTGCCACCGCGCCCGGCTCGAAAGTAGGGATTCTTAACACATACTTGTACACCATTGTTTATTAGCAGCTTTATTCACAAATAACCTCAAAATGGGGAATTTCTCACATAATGATAATTGAAATATATCCATATAATGGAATACTTTGTGACAATAAAAACAAAGGAAGTACTGCTACATGGTACAACATGGATAACACTTGACAAACTGTATGAAAAAAGCCAATTATAAAAGACCAATGCTATGAAATGTCCACATAGGCAAATTTATAGAAACAAAATATATTATTGGCTTAGGGCTCTGGGAAAGGGGCAAAAGTGAATAGGGAATGACTGCTAGTGGGTACAGAGTTTGTATAAAATACACCATAACTCTGAAAACCTTTCTGTAAAAAATACAGATTTACAACCTGTGGAATATACTAAAAACTATTGAATTGTATACTTTAAGTAGATGAATTGTATGGTATGTGAATTATATCTCAGTAAAAGTATTAAAAAAAAAGTCAGTAAGATACTTAAGAATACTATAAGAACTGACCAGTCCTACCAATCATTAAAATACTATATGAAATACTAAATGAAAACATTGTGGTATTGGCATATAAATAGTCAAATAGAGGAAAAGACTGGAAAGTACAAAAATAACCAACCAGGTTTGGTGGCACATGCCTGTAATCTCAGTCTCGGGAGGCTGGGACAGAATTGCAAGTTCAAGACCAGCCTTAGCTACTTAGTGAGACCCTGTCTCAATATAAAAAATAAAAAGCGGGCTGGGGTTGTGGCTCAGCGGTAGAGCGTTTGCCTAGCACATGCGTGGCCTGGGTTAGATTCTCAGCACCACGTAAACATAAATGCATTGCATTGTGTACAACTAAAGCAAATAAATAAATATTTAAAAAAGTAAAAAAATAAAAAAAATAAAAAGCGATAGGAATGTGGCTCAGTGGTTAAGTGCTCCTGGGTTAAATCCCCAGTATCCCCCCCTCCAAAAAAAAAGTACAGGATTAGACCCAAATTTATATGGAAAACTACATATGACAAATCACTAGGGCAAAAGTAGACTTTTCGGGGGGCTGGGGTTGTGGCTCAGCGGTAGAGTGCTCGCCTAGCATGTGCGCAGCCCGGGTTGGATCCTTAGCACCATGTAAAAATAAAGGCATTGTGTACAACTAAAAACAAATAAATAATTTTTTTTAAAAAAGTAGAATTTTCCTTCTTTTTTTTTTAAGTACCACTCAGATCTTTAATCATGCATTTAGGATAGTGATATCCATCTCAATCAACCTGCTTCTTTTTTCTTATTGTGGTAATATATACATGACATAGTATTCATCCTTTTAACCATTTCTTAGTGTATAATTCCATGGCATTGAAAACATTTTTTTTTTTTTTTTTTTTTTTTTTTGGTACCGGGGATTGAACTCAGGGGCCCTCGACCATTGGGCCACATCCCCAGCCCTTTTTTGTATTTTATTAGAGACAGGGTCTCACTGAGTTGGCTAAGTGCCTCACCATTGCTGAGGCTGGCTTTGAATTCACGATCCTCCTGCCTCAGCCTCCCAAGTGCTGGGATTATAGGCGTGCACCATCAGTCCTGGCACTGAAAACATTTTTAATGTTTTGTACCTATCACCACTGTTTATACTCAAAAAAGTTTTTTTTGTCATTCCCAACATAATTTCTATACCCAGTAAACAGTCTCCCATTGCCTTAGTCCCTCCTGCCCTTGGTAATCTCTAATCTTTCTCTCTCTGATTTTGGCTACTCTGGGGACTTAACATAAGTGGAATCATACAATATTTTGTGTTTTTGTGTCTGGCTTATTTTACTGTGCATTATGTTTCTAAGGTCCATCTATATTGTAGATATATCAGAATTTCATTTCATATATACCTGAGTAATATTCTATTGTATACACACATTTGTGAATGCCTCTGCTGCTGTAAACATCAGTATACAAGTTTCTGTTTGAATCCCTGCTTTCAGTTCTTTTAGATATACAGTGGGAGTGGAATTGCTGGATCATATGGTATTGTATATCTTTTGAGGCAGCCATTAAACTGTAAATGTAAATGTACCATTTTACATTCCTACAAGTAATACATGAGAGTTCAAATTTTTCCATATCCCAACATTTTTATTTTTCCTTTTTTTTTTGTAATGGGGATTGAACCCATTAGTTCATTAAATAAATAGTATTTAATAATGTTATTAAATTATTATAAATAATATTTAATGATATCGCGAAATAAATGCGTAAACTATAGTCAAATAAATGGGCATTTCTCATAGGGGTTCATGAATTAGAGATTTTGAAAAATAAATGCTATATGTCAGTACTAAAAGAGATTGCACCCTAGGTAAATATTTTTTAGATAAGAACTGGGTGTCTCACAAATAATGAAAAGGGTAGCTAAAATAAACTATATTGGGTTGGAATCTGAGATAGTCCGTATGTGTGTGGGTTAATATGAATACAGGTATTTCCTAACTCTGTCCACTGAGAAGGTCTAGAAGCATTAACTAACACCCCAGTAGTAATAAAGAATCCTTGCATCCAGGTCTGTCTTCTGCTTTTCTTTCATTTTTTATTTTTTTGAGACAGAGGTCCAGCTATATTGCCCAGGCTGGCTTCCTGGGCTCAAGCATTCTTCTTGCCTCTCAGTCTCCTGAGTAGACTTTTATTTCTTTTTTTTTTTTGTTTGTGGTACCGGGCATTGAACTCAGGGGCACTTGACCACTGGGTCACATCCCCAGACCTTTTTAGTATTTTATTTAGAGACAGGGTCTCACTGAGTTGCTAAGTGCCTCGCCATTGCTGAGGCTGGCTTTGAACTCGCGATCCTCCTGCCTCAGCCTCCCAAAGTGCTGGGATTACAGGCGTGCGCCACCACGCCTGGCTTAGACTTTTATTTCTAAACACAAGTCTCCAATAAAAGGAACCAGAGCTATTTGGAGAAATGGTCAGTTTCAGGAGTGGGACAGTGAAAATACTAGGGAAAGCTGGAATATCTTGAAGTGCTGCTTGAAAATATTGAAATGCTTTAAAAAATACTTCAGGGCCAATATTGTTGAAAGAATATGGGAGCCAACTGAAGAATCTACTAATAGCCAAAGTTGAAACAACCTGAGCAACATAAATAATGTTAGTGGTGAGCACCTGTAATCCCAGTGGCTCAGGAGGCTGAGATAGGAGGATCACCAGTTCAAAGCCAGCCTCAGCAATGGTGAGGTACTAAGAAATTGTCTCTAGGGCTGGGGCTGTGGCTCAGTGGCAGAGCGCTCGCCTTGCACGTGCGCAGCCCAGGTTCGATCCTCAGCACCACGTAAACATAAACGCATTGCATTGTGTACAACTAAAGCAAATAAATAAAAATATTAAAAAAAGAAAAAAAGAAATTGTCTCTAAATAAAATACAAAATAGGGCTGGGTATGTGGCTCAGTGGTTGAGTGCCCCTGAGTTTAATGCCGATACCTTAAATAAATAAATACTGTTACCATTGGATCATAATCCATAGAATAAAGTAAATATCCATAAGTCCATCCTTGCTTACATAAATAAATAAATGGGGTAGAAGGGACAGTTCTTCCTTATAAAAGATTTCCAACTAATAAATGTGGAAGGAATATAGGAAATAGGAAATCCACATTAACAAAACACATTAATAACTGCCACAAATATGATTCACTGGTAAATCAAAATTAGTAAGTGAAAATTTGAGGAGAAACTAAATTTATAGTCTTCAAGTATCTTCCTCAAGATTCTCATTAACCACAAAAGGAAACAGTAACTTTATAGTGATGACGCCTGACAAAAATTAATTTAACCAAATTATCAAAGTCAGTAATCACAATAAGACATATTGATATCATGGACCCTATGATGTGACACACTGAAAAGTTTACTGCATTTTTGTGCATTCTTGCTGAAAATGCATAGCCTTCAGGCCAGTCATTAGAAAATATGGGACAAACCCAAAGGAGATAACATTTGGCAAAATAATTCTTCAGAAGACTCAAAGTCAACAGATAAGAAAGAGCCTAAATACATTGGTGCACTCCTGTAACCCCAGCTGTTTGGGATACTGAGGTAGGAGGATCACAAGTTTGAGGCCATCCTGGGCAGCGTAGTAAGACCTTGTATCAAACAAAAATAAAAAGGGGGCTGGGTTTGTGGCTCAGTAGTAGAGTGCTTGCCTCACATGTATGAGGCACTGGGTTTGATTCTCAGCACCACATATAAATAAATGAATAAATAAAGGTACATCAACAACTAAAAAAATATTTAAAAGTAAAAAAGAATAAAAAGGACTGAGAATGTAATGTGGTGGTAGAATACTACTGGGTTCAATCCCCAGCACTCAAAAATGGAAGAGAAAAAAGAGACAAAACTGAGAGGAACTGTCATGAATTGGATGAGACTGAAGAGACAACTAAATATACAGTGGGATTTATATATATATATATATATATATATATATATATATTATATATATATATATATATTTATAGTGGTGTCTGGTTTCGCCTAGTGAAGTCAAAGTTTTCCTTTTAACATTTTAAGCATATTTGTTTAAAAATATCTCTGTTTCATATCCATTATTTTTATGTATTTTGGGGATATATAGTTTGGCCTTTTGTTTTTAACTAGCATGTTTGGAGTGAGAGGTAGCATCTTTATATCAATTAAATTTACTATATTTTGGGAAATTTTATTCCCCCATTTCTGTTCGTTAAGTAACAATAGGGTAATTGCTTTCCTTATATTGGAGATTAAAATAAAGTTGTTCATTCCCTAATTGTCTTACAGTTTCTTTCTTTCTTTTTTAATATTTATGTTTTAGTTGTACACAATGCCTTTGTTTTTACATGGTGCTGGGGATTGAACACTGGCCAAGCACGTGCTAGGCGAGCGCTCTACTGCTGAGCCACAAACCCAGCCCCTTACAGTTTCAATATACATATTTTTTGTTTGTTTTTAGTAACAATATACTATGGTTGAGATCATATTTATTTTCCTGCCTTGGTAACAAAAGATTAATTATCAATTTATTTCAAAGTTTAATCTGGAGTTTAAGTGAGGACAAAAAAGAACAGAGACCTTTCCTTTTTCTTCTCCATTTTGGAGGCAGGAAAGTTGCTATGGAGGGATGTTTACTTATAAGGGGCTGGAATTAAAGTTGCTGAAAAGTAAAGTTCCCTTCCTCCTACCCCAAGATTCCTGTCAACTCAAATGTTGACCACATTTAAATTCTGCTGAACCACTTTATACTTTTTAAAAACCCTTTGGTGCGCTTGGGGAATGAGTTTATTATGGTTGTAGTTTTCAGACACATCCTAGACAGTGGATTCTAGTACCATATGTGCCTGCTGGGAGAAAATGTGAACTTGGACAATTAGTTCTTTTATTCCCCTAAAATATTACTTTTGTTCATCTACACCAAAATTAAGAACAAACCCAAAAAGGTCAAATAGAGAGGTAGGTTAAAGAAGATAAATTCTACCTAAAGATTTAGAGAACATAAAAAGGTTGTGAAGTAGCAGTCATTCAGAACATATGAAATGGGTATTAGACAGATGTAAAAATGACGTTTTTTTTTTTTTTTTTTCCAAAAAGCATAAGAAATAGGTTTATCAATCCATTATGGGAGAATTTCCCCCCAAACTCTTAAATTGATCTGAGTACTAGATCCCTAATACTAAAAAAAAATTGTTCGGTAGGCATTGAGTTCTTAGATTCAAAAGCACAACTCTTATTTTAGTTTGAAAGCATTTTCTTCTGTGGTAGATGATTATAAAATTATGGAAAGTTATATTCACGTCAGAGAAAGCCAAAAGGCCTACAAGAAATATACACCTAATATAAACTGATAGCAGCTGAATACAGTGACAGAAAGTTGTATCCTCCAAGTGAAATTGCTGATGTTTGATCAGTTGAAACTTTACCACAATTGGTAAAGTTGATATCAAGTCAAAGTTGATACCTGTGCTCTTTAGTATTTTTAATAGTACTGTACTCTTTAGTTTTCTTTGATTGAGTTTTTATGGTTTATTTTCTTCACAGAGGTGAACAATACCATATCTTTGAAAGATTTGCGAATACTTTTTTTGTATGAATTTAAATTAGGACATAGTGCAGCCATGGCAAGTAGGAACATCAATTCTGTCTTCAGAGAAGGTTCAGTTATTGAAAGGACCATCCGTTGGTGGTTTGAAAAATTTCGTTCTGGGGATCTGAGTCTGAAAAACGAGCCTCGAGGGAGACCCAAATCTGTTTTAGATGAAGATCAGCTGAGAGCTCTGGTGGAGACTAACCCCAAAACAGCAATTCGAGGTCTTGCTGCAGACTTAGGAGTTTCTGCTACTACAGTTGCTCGTCATCTGGCTGCAATAGGGAAGGTGAAAAAATTGGACAAGTGGGTAGGTACCACACCAGTTGATGGATGATCACAGGCTGAGATGGTTAAAAATTGAAAGCACAGAGACCTATTTTGGAGAGGATCATCAGCTTTACTGAAAAAGTAGATTCTGTACATGGCAATTGAAAGTGATCTGATCAATGACTGGATGTTGGTGAAGTTCCCCAAAATTTGTTAAAGCCATTTTGTTAAAGATTCTGGTAACTGTATGGTGGTCTGCAAAAAGGGCATTCCATTGCTGCTCTTTTAACCTGGGCAAATTAACATTGTATTGTGAAGAAGTTGAAATTATGCATAAACACTGATCTAGAAGCATTCTGCATTTGGTAAGCAGAATCTATACTTGTGGGACAGCATTCAGCTACAGACAGCACAATCCACTGTAGCAAAGATTACAGAATTGGGCTGAGAAATTGTGTCACATTCATTTTTACCCACTAGACCTTTTTCAGAGGATTTAAATAAATTTTAACAATGCTGAGTTTCATGAACATTGTATATGTCATTTACTATTTTAAGACATTATTTTGGGAAATTTATCATTTGGGGGATACTAATCATTTGGTGACAGCAGTTAATGCTAACAATGCATATTTTGGTTGAATATTTACTTTTGTTGGGGGTATAGCTCAGTGATAGAGCACATGCTTTGCATGTACAGCCTCTGGGTTTGAGCTGGAGCATGTGTGCATGCATGCACACAACACACACACACACACACTTCATATTGAAGTATTTCTTTCAAAATAGAACATTTTCATTTTGATGTACAAAAAGGCACTTTCCTGTAGTTTAGCCTGATACCTTCCCACCTTCTGGCAGACCATGAAGACTGAAAGCTACCGACATGCTAGAAAATTAAGATTTGCTGACATATTTTTGGGATTCTTCATGGGAGGAATATGGAACAACTTCGACTGTATATGTATGCAAAAGATATTTAGGAGTCAACCTTGGTAAGATCTGGGTATAAAAAGGGCCCCAGGATGATGAGAAGCCTATGCAAATGCCTCCAGGCTCTCAGAAAACATTTTTTGAAGAAATGGAAATCATATTACTAACAATGAAAGCATTCACATAGTGGAGACATGGCTATCTAGATTGTAGTTGCTCTTTATGGCATCCGGGGATTAAGTTGGGGTAAAGAAACTGAATTGGTACTCTCCTGCCTCTACCTCAACAACCTGCTATAAAGTCTTCTCTTCCATGAGAGAGGAGAGTCAAGAAAGCCTAAAGGGTGAGCTGGGCACAGTGGCACACGCCTGTAATCCCAGCACTTGGGAGGCTGAAGCAGGAGGATCTTGAGTTCAAAGCCAACCTCAGCAATGGCGAGGCACTTAGCAACTCAGTGAGACCCTGTCTCTAAATAAAATGCAAAAAAAGGGCTGGGGATGTGACCCAGTGGTCGAATGCCCCCGAGTTCAATCCCCAGTACCAAAAAAAAAAAAAAAAAAAAAAGAAAAGAAAGGGTGTGAGGGAAGACCATCTGGAATGGTCTTTCATGGAGGGAGGCAATGGAGGGATGAAGATCACCTAAAGTAGAACTGACTGTAAGAACCACAGGATACTTTAGGTAAATTAAAAAAACCAAAAGTGTCACTTCTTTGGGGTTGAAGCAGTCCCATATGATGACACAAATTTTGGTGAGCAGAGCCTAGGTTGCTTACAGTCTAATTTATCTCGTTGGCTGGGTGCTCTGGTCTGGAGTTTTCTGCCCATTTACTACTTCATCCTTGGGTTTATCAAAGAATGTCCATTGTTTTGGTGGACTCTGCCTTGTTGCCAAGAGAATGAAGGCTCTGATTAAATCATACCATTTGGGTACAGCCAAGACCAGAAATGTGGGAAGGACTTTATTTCAAATCAGCATAAGGGTGAGGTCACAGACTGTAAGAGAAGTAGCTTGGCCAGCCTGTAATCCCAGCACTTGGGAGGCTGAGGCAGGAGGATCCCGAGTTCAAAGCCAGCCTCAGCAATGGCGAGGCACTTAGCAACTCAGTGAGACCCTGTCTCTAAATAATATATACAAAAAAGGGCTGGGGATGTGACTCATTGGTTGAGTGCCCTTGAGTTCAATCCCCAGTACCAACAAAAAGAAAGAAAGAAAAAAGAATGTATAGTTTCTCTAGAGTAAATAGCAGTTGTTATTTTATGGCCATCTGTCTTTCCCCTTTTGACTTCTCAAACTGCAGAGCAGGGGGCCAGGCTTTGGTCTAATGGATAGCTAGGAAACCCAAAACAGAAGCAGTGAAACACGATGCGACAGAAAAAGGACCAGATATAGGGTTTTACACTGTCCCAGTGATCTTACCTTCTACCTCCCATAAGAGGTAGACCCTAGAGACAGAAATGGGCCCTGTGGTTTTGTGAGTGCTTGGGTACAGTTGTGTTTGAAACTGGTACTACTGTTAGTGTTTTTTTTTTTGTTTGTTTGTTTTTTGAGATGTGAGCTAGTAAATACAAGTTTTGCCTGAGCCACTTTGAATTGTGTTTTCTATTTTAACAAAAGAAACATTCTTACTTCATGTGCTTCCTGAACCTTACTTTCTCTTAACTGTAGAGTTTGATACTACTTTGTAGGGTTTGGGTGATAATATGAAGAACAAGGCACAGATTAGATGTCCAATAAGTAGTATTTAGTAATATATGAAAGAAAAAGCAGTGGAGGCAAAGTAAGTTATGGGGCTCCTAGAGGCCCCTCTGGCATCCAAGAAAGACCAGTGGGCTGAGTTCGTGCTCAAATGAAGGCTGATGCCTGACTTGGACAGACCAGAGTTACCCAGCTCTAAAGGAACGTTGGCCCTTTGAGTTGCTTAGACCCTGTGGCTTTTCTCCAGGGAATGTTCCCACTCGGTGTGTTATTAGTCATGTAGGAAGAAAAGAAAAGCTGTCAGGACAGAGTGGAGGCTTCTTATGCCTTTGTCTTTGACAGTTATTTGTTTCTTTAAAAAAATTTTTTATGGGCTGGGGTTGTGGCTCAGCGGTGGAGCGGTCGCCTGGCACGTGCGTGGCCTGGATTCGATCCTCAGCACCACGTAAACATAAATGCATTGCATTGTGTACAACTAGAGCAAATAAATAAATATTAAAAAAATTTTTTTATTGTAGCCTTTCACTTTAGGAGTATGGAGGGTACTGTGAACAGAATCAACACAAAATGACTAGATTTTCATCATTGTGATAACCCTCTCTCTATTGTCTTGGAAGATTAGGGATTTAAATGTATAATTCTTTAGTAGTTATGTTGGATTTCCAAAACAAAGGAAATTTATACCTGTATAGACTTACCAAGCATCCCAGCATTCTCATTCTCCTTTGCCAAAAAAGAAGGAAAAGCTTTGAAAAGAATCCTTGGTAGAAAATTTGTTTCGAATGTCAAAATAAGGAAAGGAATGGAGAGGAAGGCTGCTCCAGTCTCTCTGCAGTATCTTGAGTCCTAATCATAAAAGAGAATAAAAAGTGGCATTTAATAGCCATTTTGTTTCATCAAGTATTTAATACCTGTTATTAAAGTTCTTGCCTAGTCTGGATATTGTGAGACTAGAACACCTATGGCCACATTAGCAGTGTATGTGCAAGATCTTGGTCAAAGTAAGTAATAGCATCAAAAGCTAGTGAAAAGTAAATTGAAAGAACTGAAAAGAGCACCTATTCTCAGCATGGTGGGTCTCTCATCCTCTTTCTATTCGTGCTGCAGGCACAGAGACTTCTTTGGCTTCCATTTACTGTTCTGTCTGAATATTTGCTGTCTTTCTTCATCTCATTAACTACCCATCATGCAAATTCCCTCAAGGAAGTCTTTACTGATGCCCTAGAGCCTGGATATGCTTTCTTCATAATTCTAATACCAGTAATTTATGTGTTTGTGTCTATCTTTTCTACTAGTTTATAATATTCACAGCACAGGGACTTTATTTTGTTTATAAGATCATATCCTCATCAAGAACACAAGGTCCAGCACATAGTATATACTTATTCAATATTTGTTAAATGAATAATAAATGTAAAGGCAAATTAATTCACTTTGTAGGAAACTTTTGTATTGGTATCAGTATAAGGATTATATTCCACAGCAAATAATTAAAAATCTAATGAACAATGGCTTAAACAAGTAGGTTTTGACTCGTATAGTTTATGGAAACTTTCAGACATGCAAAAATATTTGAAATTTATAGTAAATCCTAAATGCTGATTGTACCATTTTTCTATCATACCCACATTTTACCATAGTTGCTTTATCATTTACCCACATAGCCATCCCTGTATCTACCTCTCAATTATTCATCTTATTTTTTGAATGTATTTCAACATAAATTGTGCATCAGCACATTTCACTTTAAGGTGAAATATATGAAGTAATTAAATACTTCAGCATACATATCACTATTTAATGTTCAATATTTGCTTAAGGTTCTTATTTGAGGTATAGTTTAGCTTAATGAAGTTTTAGGTGTACCATTTTGTAGGTACTGACAAATACAAACACTTCTGTAACACAAATTACTATTAAGATACAGATTATTAACATCAGTCTAGAAAGTTCCCTCATACCTCACTCACCCTGGCAAACAATGCTCTGATTTTTTTTCTACCATAGAATAGTTTTCCATATAAACGAATTACACAGTACATATTAAAACCTTTACTACACAGACTTTTTTTTTTTTTTTTTTTTTTTACTGGGGATTTAACCCAGGGGTGCTTTTAACACTGAGTTACATCTCCAGCACATTTTTTTTTTTTTTTTTTTTTTTTTTTTTAAAGACATGGTCTTGTTGAGCTGCTGAGGCCCTTGCTGAGTTGCTGGGATTACAGGTTTGTGCCACCATGCGTGGCTACTACCATTTTGATGTTTGTTATGTGTATCAAAAATTTGCTCCTTTTTAAAGCTGGTTAGTATTCCATGAATACCACAATTTGTCTGTTTACCTGTTTGATAGATATTCATTGGTTCCCCCCTACCAGTTTGTGTGTGTTATAAATAAAGCTGTTATGAATATTCTTGCCTAAATCTTTTTGTGAACATATGTTTTCGTTTCTCTTAGATAAATACTTAGGAGTGGGAATACTGGGTCATAGGCCATGTGTGTATTTGGTTTAACCATTACACAAACCCCATAGTGTTAATGACCTCTTCTTTTCTAGGAAATTTACAGAAAGAAACACATTCAAGTGAGACTTTCAGAAAACTGTCATCAGGGCCTAGTTTTCTGATTTATGCCCAATGCCATTCTCATCAGAGGAATACCAAAGTGCTACCTTCCTTTGTTACCGCTTCCCCCAGTTCTTTATATAGAGATTTTAGCCATCCAAGAAATGGCCCTTTCAGCCCTCCCCACAACCCAGTTTTGCTATTCAGTCCCTGTCCCTATTCCCTACCGTCCCTGTCTCAGGTTTGATTCCTGATAATCATTCTTAACTTCAAATCTAATTTTATCTTACCTCCCAGTTTAAAACCCTTATTGTCCCAAAGTCCTAAGAATAAAACTACAGTTCCCTCAGAGGTGGATATAACCTACCCCTCCAGCCTTAACTCTGCCCTGCCCTTGGTATACTTACAACACAGAACTATTGGCCTCTTGCCTTTGCTCATACTGTCCTAATCTGAATAAAGGAGTCTGTCTCCTACTATTGTCCTCCAGTTTCTTAATGCATCTGCAAGAATAAATATCACATTTCCCCTCAGAGTTATATTTTAAACAATTGCTTTTTAAATTAGTGTTTTGGTGATCACTACATATAGATCTTTTCTGAAGAGCTGCAATAATATTCTGTTGTATGTCTACCCTTAATTGCCTCGTGTAACTTACTGGATACTCGGGTTATTTCTAAAAGTTTGTTCTAACCAGGAGTGCTATCAAGTGCAATTATCTTTGCACAAATAGATGTGAGCTTAGGAGGAGACTCTTTCTTCAGATTCTTCAAGATGGGTTGCTAGGTCAAAGTCTTAAGTGGCTTTTAGTAGTCAACCTATTTACTCTTCCCAATAATAACCCAACTTCGCAGTATTCTAATGTTAGGCCATTTACACCATTAGGCTGCATGTTCTTTGGGGAGTAAACACCTTTTCACATTTGCCTGGTCGAATTGGCCCTCAAAATATTTAAATTAACAAATTTTATATTGTGTAGTGCCAAGCCCAGGGCTTGGCATTTAGCACACTTATAATTCCTCACCGATTCGCCTTGCTAACTGAAGTGTATTAAATACTGGGGCTTGTGCCAAGCCCCTTACCGTCTGCTGCATCCCCTTTCACTCCAGAATTGTACCTCCAAGAGGGGGCGTGCCCAGCACCTACCCGGGCATTTATTGGTTGAGCTTGACGCCCGTTACCCTGAGCCACGCCCCATGCAGTCAGTCCTGGAAGAGACTTGGCCATTACCAAGCCAGACTGCCCAGGCGGTCTCCTCGTGAGATTCGGGGCGAGCTCCAGGGCGGGCGAGGTGCAGAGTACAAGCTGACCCACCGTGGTCGGGGCAGTGAGCCACAGTACGGAGGAGCGGTCGCCGGTGACCCAGTGTCCACCGCCGGCCAACGCCGCGCCCCGCCCCGCCCCTCGGCACGCAGGTCCGGCGCGAGCTCGCGCACGTGCGCGCGCGCCGCCAGAGCCTCGGTCGGACCTGCGGGAGTAGGGACGGGGCGGGTGGAGGCCGGGCTACTGAGGTACTGGGGGAGGAGCCTGAGCCGCCGCTGCCGAAGGAGCGGAGCATGTCTGCAACTCGAGCCAAGAAAGTGAAGATGGCCACCAAATCATGCCCCGAGTGCGACCAACAGGTGGGCGCCGGGGGCCGGGGGCCGGGCGCGCGATCGGTCGGGGCGGGTGCGCGCATGCGGCGGCCGTTGCTTGGCGGCCGTTGACTGTGCAGAGGCCGCCTTGCCCGGGTCCCGGCGGTCGAGCGGGTGGGCCGGCCCGAGACTCGGTGGCGGTGGCCAGAGCCCGGGACCGGTCGGGCGGAGCCGAGAGGCTGCCGGGGAAACGCCCGGGGCCGGTGGCCAGACGGGCGGCCCCCGGGTGGTCTGACCCGGCTGCGCGGGAGGGGGCGTGGGTTTGTGTTGGGCGGGCGGGGAGCCTGTCGAGACCCTGTGGAGTCGCCTTGCCGGCCGCGGGTGACAGCGCCGGGACCTTGGGGGCCGCGGCTCCAGTGGACGAGCACAGCCCCTTCTAGCTCCCTTGGGCTGGCGGGAATGCCTAGTGTGCCCGACTCCGAGTCCAGGCCCCTGGCTCCGAAAGCTCGGTCCTGCCACTCAGGGTTGCTTTGTTCCCATTTCAGTTGTGTGTAGTGATCTCCCAAAATTGCCCCCACAGCGTCTTGGGCGGACGCTTTAACATGATAAAAGGGGCCGCGATGTAATATTAAGTTTTTGCGAATTTGGGATTTTTTCCCTAGATCTGTTTATTAATATTTTTTAAAATGTTGTGTAATCTTTAATTCTTTCTTTACGTTGTTTTTGATGGAACATGATTGAACAACGTCCACGTTGAAGCCTTTCCCTCCTGAGAGCTCCTCATCCCACCCGTCGCGATAATCACTTATAAATTTGACGTGTCTGTTTCCAAATCTTCTAAAACATTTTTCATGTGGTTTCATTAATTTGAAATGATTCTTGTCTGCACCAAATTCATGTTGCAATGGTTGTAATTAAAAAAAAAAACACACCCTAATTTAAGCATGCCTCTTTCTTTACTAGAATAGCAGATGTTCTTCTAAGCCTTTCCATCTAATGAGTTAAAACTTCCTCAATTAAAACCATTCGAAGACCCCCATTTCATGCCAACATGGGTGTGTTTTCCTTCTCCAGAGTGAATTTTTTCAAAATGACTACCTCTTTCTCCTCCCCCTTTAAAAAAACAAAACAAAAAAACCCCCGAGTAATTTGAAATGGCTGGAGACATTTTTTAAAAGCTGATTTTAAATGTGTTCTTTCAGGAACAGTCTTGTAGGTTGACCAAATATTGTAACAGAAAACACGTTAAATGTTTTACTATCATTTATGCCTAGTGATAAAAATGTGATGAGAGAAAGATTGTGCAAGAATACATTTTGTTGAGCCCTACCAGTATGCAGAATCAAAATAATTTGGTCATGTTTTCTAAAATAGTTACTTTCACTTACCGTTGAACTAAATTTGTTAAATTCTAACAAAATTGGACATGGTGATTTAAGTGTGTTGGCAATCATTTCAACTTATTCCAGTTAATTGTATGAGGTTTACATGGTATCCATTATACATTCCAGTTTCTGTAGGGCACAAGTCATTGCAAATCCTGTTCTTGTTTTACTTGGCAAAAGTTATCTTTTGGGAAAAATAATCTTGTTTTTAATATCCTGGTTAAAGAAAGAGCAAAGGATAATAAACTTGTAGGAGCCCCTGAAACTGTTCAGCAAAACATGAACAGTGTTCTATTTGGAAAGATCACATTAATTTCATTATGTACATATATTCTCTAGTATAAAATTAGCTATATCTTGGTTTGCTGTGGCTGCCATAACAAAACACAATGATGAGGTGGCTTAATGCACAAAAATTTATTTTCTCATAGTTCTGGAGCCTGGAAGTCCAAGATCAGTGTTCTAGTGAGCGCTTTCTTGGCTTGCAGATGACTGGCTGTCTTTATTTATTTTTTAAATTTTACTTTAGATTTTATTTTGTGGTCCTTTTAGCTCAGCCTCCAGAGAAGCTTCTGTATCCAGAAGAATACAGGCACATGCTTAGCTGGCTGTCTTCTGAGTGGCAGGGACAGAGAAAACTCTCTCATAAGGTCACTAACCTGATTATGAAGATTGTATCTCCTGACTTCATCTAAACCTTACTATTTCTTTTAAGGCCTTATCTCCAAAACCCATCTCATTGGAAGTTAGGGCTTTATTATGTGAATTTTTGAGTGGATAGTGGGAGGGACAATATTTGGTCATAGCAAGCTATTATACAACATGTTGGTTGTTTTGTTCTTTTTCTAATCACTTAAAAGAGTATAACATGCATGATGACAAACTAAAAGTTTTGGTGATTTTTTTTTTGGTGGTTCTGGGGATTGAACACAGGGGTGCTTTACCACTGAGCCATACCCCCAGCTCTCTTTATTTTCAACTTTGAGATAGGGCCTCACTAAATTTTGACCCTGTACTTCAGTCTCCTGAGTTACTGGGATTACACACCATGTGAAAAAGAAGCAAATACCTTAAAAAAATTTATTTGTTTTTAGTTTTATACATAATGCATTTATATTTACCATGGTGCTGAAGATTGAACCCGGGCCGCGCACGTGCTAGGTGAGTGCTTTACCACTGAGCCACAACCCCAGCCCCTGAAGCAAATACCTTTAAATAAGCAGAAGGCTAAATTTAAATTACTTTTACTAAAAGAAAAATCACTTTTAAGAATCACCAAGCTGGACGTTATGGTGCATGCCTGTAATTCGAGCTACTTGGGAGGCTGAGGCAGGAGGATTGCAAGTTGAGGTCAGCCTCAGCAACTTAATAAGATCCTGTCTCAATATTTAAAAATTGTAAAAAGACTGGAATATAGCTCAGTGGTAAGATGTCCCTGGGTTCAGTCCCCAGTAACCCCCACCAATTTAAAGTATAAGCTTCTTTTGGTTATAAACTGGAAAAGATTAGAATCAAGAAAGCCATTAAATAAACAACATTAGAATAATGCTATTAATTTTATTACTTTAAATAACCTGATGAACATTAAATTTAAATTTCGTTTATAAACATAAATGTAAAATCTTCAAAGTTTGAGATTTCTCTATTTGACTAGTTTTGCATATCTTTTGTTCAAGTTTAAAAAAACAGATACAGAGAAGCAAACAGGAAAGAGCTATATTTTCAGCTGCTTTATAACATCTCTTTCATTGGCCTCTCAAAAATATAGTTCTAAGATATCTAAACCACACTGCTTTTCATCTTCAGTGGGGTTTCAATCAACTGACCACTTAAAATTACTGAGCCATTTTGTGTGTAGTATTTTTTAAAAATTTTTTAATATTTATTTATTGGTTTTAGTTGCCTTCATTTTTACATGGTGCTGAGGGTTGAACCCAGGCCACACACGTGCTAGGCGAGCACCCTACTGCTGAGCCACAACTCCAGCCCCCATGTGTAGTATTCTTTAAGAGTCTTGCCAGTTTTCTGGTATCTTTTGTGTATGTTTCTACCTTCATTTTGTAAAACAGAGCAGCTTCCCCCCCCCCCCATTTATAGGGACTTTTGTGTGACATATAGCAAATGTATCTGCTCTAGGTAACTTTGGTTCTTTTAGCAGTAAAGAATATACAGTTTAGTTAGATGTGGTGGCGTATGTCTGTAATCCCAACTATTTGGGAAGCTGAGGCAGGAGGAGTGCCAAATTCCAGTTCAGTTTGGACAATTTAGCCAGACCATGTCTCAAAATAAAAAATATAGAAAGGACTTGGGATGTAGGTTAGTGGTAGAGTGTCCTGAGTTCAATCTTCAGTATTGCAAGAAAAAATAATTTTAGTAGTCTACCCTCATTTGTGAGGATATATATTCCAAGATTACCTAGCAGATGCCTGAAACCTCAGATAGTAGGAAACTCTGAATGCACTATTTTTTCCTATACGTACAAACATACCTCTGATAAAACAATTTATAAATTATGCATAGTAAGAGGTCAATAACTAATAATAAAATACAATCATAACTATTTTTTAAAAATTATATGAATGGTTTATCTGGATCTCTTTCAGGATAGTTTACTGTCATTATACAGTGTTCACCCTTTTGTTTTTACTTTAGATAATTGAAACTTCAGAAAGTGAAACTGGATAAAGTGGAACTACTGTAAATGAATTCTCTGCAATATGGTTATTTTGGAGCTTTTTATATATCAGTAGAACAATGTAGGACCAAGATCTTATTTTTTCAGTACTTAAAAAACTGTTTTACTTTAAAAAGAAAACACAAACAATAAATGTACTTTTGAAGAAATTAATTGATAAATAATAAATCATCAGTAAATAATATTTTTTTTTATTTTAAAATTGTGAAAGTATAGCATTAGATCTTTCATTACCATTGTCTTTTGTATTATCAACTAAAATTTAAGGGAAGTTTTGGATATTTGCATAAGATCCAAATTATATTTTAGTTAATCTAATGAGATTAATATTGCTCAAGTTGCCTAACCTATTTTATACTTTTTTTAAAAAAACAGAATCTGGGGTGTGGTGATGATTGGTTGTTTTGTTTTCAGGACAGGAGTTGGGAGGGACTTTCCGTTTTTAAACAGGACTTTAGAATAAATTAGCTCAGACACAAAGATTTCTTGATCAGAACTCATTAAGGGATGAAGATCAAACTATCAATTGAGTTAGTGTGTGTGCATCTGGATCTCAAAGCCACATGTGTATTTCTCATCTAACTGCAGCATTCTCTGCATATAGATTGATATGATTTTCTTTTGTATGATAGAGACCTAAATTTATTGGGTTCTAGTAGATGGAAGAAAATACTAGCTGATTAGCAAGTATGTAAGAACATCATACTTCTGTGTTTTTTGGATAGCATTAAATAGTTTACATTATTGTGGAGGCCCTTGTGATATGTTTAGGTAAAAAGCAAGTAAGTTAGTCCTTTATTATTATTATTATCATCATCTTATTATTCAGAGAAACCACATATAATGTGAATTTAAAAAATGATAATCAATTTTGGCAGATTTTACACTATTAAAAATGTAACATTACATTTTTCATCAAAGTTTGAAGGAATCTCATCACATTCTTACTAAAGTAAGCTGTTAGACATCTTTTTATAGGATTCCTTGTTATGTCTCTTAAATGCAAATTAGAGATCCGTTGTTTGGTATTTTTATGCAAAGAAAAAGAACTCTTCTGCCAGAATTTCAATTTAGCTTAATTAGATGGAATA
The DNA here is from genome assembly GCA_025594165.1 of Tamias sibiricus. Classification (NCBI taxonomy): domain Eukaryota; kingdom Metazoa; phylum Chordata; class Mammalia; order Rodentia; family Sciuridae; genus Tamias; species Tamias sibiricus. The sequence continues at coordinate 38,462,583 of CM046672.1, forward strand.
TATTCTAGAGTCAGAGGCATTTTATACACATACGTGTATAAAAAAAAAAGCTTTATAATTATAACTTAAGCAAAACAACTGGCAAATGGAATTTATCTTACCCAGAGAATTGCAGTTTTCTGGCTATAATTACTCAGAGAGTACTTTTTTGTTAAGATTAGTTTCTGGGGCTGCAGTTGTGGCTCAGCGGTAGAGCTCTCACCTCACACGTGCACGGCCCGGGTTCGATCCTCAGCACCACGTAAACATAAATGCATTGCATTGTGTACAACTAAAGCAAATAAATAAATATTTAAAAAAAAAAGATTAATTTCTGACTTTTGGTGACATTGTGATTCCAAGGATTATTAATTTAAATATTAGTGAAATGCTTATGGTGGGGAAACTAAAAATATTTAAACGATTTTTTAAAATATTTATTTATTTGCTTTAGTTGTGCACAGTGCGATGCATTTATGTCTATGTGGTACTGAGGATCGAACCCAGGCCACGCACGTGCTAGGCGAGCGCTCTACCGCTGAGCCACAACCCCAGCCCTATTTAAACGATATTTTTTTTTTTTTTTTTTTTTGGTACTGGGGATTGAACTCAGGGGCACTCGACCACTGGGTCACATCCCCAGACCTTTTTTGTATTTTATTTAGAGACAGGGTCTCACTGAGTTGCTAAGTGCTTCGCCATTGCTGAGGCTGGCTTTGAACTCGCGATCCTCCTGCCTCAGCCTCCCAAAGTGCTGGGATTACAGGTGTGCGCCACCGCGCCTGGCTTTAGATGATTTTTAATAACATGTATCTGTTGAAATATTTATAGGCACAAATAGAGAAAAGGAATCATAAGTATTTTACAGATTGGGCAACAGAAGCTTAAAGAACTAAAGTTTTTTGTCTAAGATCGTTCCTGGAGTTGAGACTGTAATACCTTAGATCTCAACTCCTACATTTATACTATACTCTCCCCCTCAACTCCCTCCCCTCCAAAAAAAAAAAAAAAAAAAACTGGTTGTTATAAAATGTTAGAGTCCCCTCTCTTGTTAGAACCCTGAGGTATTTTTGGTTCTTCCCACTGTGGTCAATTTGGTCCTAAATCTTGTTTTTCCCTGGTTTTGAAACATCTGGTAAATCTACCTCTTCTCCATTTTCATTCTCACTATTCCAGTTGAGCCCTCATAATCTTATGCTGGGATTACAGTTTGTTCTGAAGCACAAACTGCTATCAAATTAACATTTTAGGAAATGCTACTTTTTTCCCTATGTACCTCCCCTGGTTTTGACTGTGAAAAGGTTTTCTCTTGATCACTCATATCTGCACATATTTATCACGCATTTACTGTTATGGTATTAGTATGGTGTGGTGTTCATAGAAAGCACTAGGAGAATGTGAATATGATATCTCAGATAATTTGTTGTAAGGAGGTAAGGTTTAAATAAATCTTATTTCACTTATTGTTCATTCGTAGAGATAATATGCACTGAAAATCTAATAGAAAAAGTGATATATTTTTCTTTTTTTCCTACAGGTTCCTGTTGCATGTAAATCATGTCCCTGTGGTTACATATTTATTAGCAGAAAACTTTTAAATGCAAAACACTCAGAGAAATCACCATCTTCTACAGGTAATAGAGTTTAATATTAGAATATTAGCTATTAGAGGGATATAACTCAGTGGTAGAGTGCCTTACTATGCCTAAGGCTTTGGTTTTGATCCCAGTACATACACAAAATGGATTGTTAGAAATTGGCTTATGATTGGTTCATTTCATTTAAATGGTAACTCCCTTGTAATGCTGATAAAGTTTGTAAATACTTTTTTATTTATTTTAAAGTTTATTAATTTTTTTTTGAAAAGTTAAGCAATAATTGATATTGAATAATTGGACATGTCCTGGTTTCCTCTTAAATTCTTCCTTCCTGCTTCCCCCATCCCAAGTAATCATTGCCGCTTTCTGTCACTGTTCATCTAAATGGAATCATATAGTATGTATGATATTCTTTTCTTAACCTGGTTTCTTTCACTGAGCACAATTATTTAAGATTGAACCCTTTGGGCTGGGATTGTGGCTCAGCGGTAGAGCGCTTGCCTAGCACGTGAGCAGTCCGGGTTCGATTCTCAGCACCACGTAAAAATAAATGCATTGTGTACAACTAAAGCAAATAAATAAATATTAAAAAAAAAGATTGAACCCAAGTTTTATATATCAATAAGGTTTAATTTCTTTTTATTGCTTAGTAGTAATATTTGTGTAGATATGCCACAATTTTTTTATCCATTCATCTGTTGGGTTTTTTCCTCACACAGTGCTGGTAAAATTTGCAACATCTCTAAAGTGTAATTTTTTGGTGGTGGTGGTGTGTGTGTGTTGTTGTTTTTTTAATCTAGTCACTGGAAAAATGTAAATTGGTTTTGTGTGAATGTATTTTCATATGCAATACTGTCTTTTATGTGTTTTATTTCACTTAACATGATGCCCCCTAATTATATCTATATTGTCACAAATGACTTTCTTTTTTGGGGGGATACTAGGGATTGAACTCAGGGGCACTTGAACATTGAGCCACATCCCAAGCCCTGTTTTGTATTTTATTCAGAGACAGTGTCTCACTGAGTGGCTTAGCACCTCGCATTTGCTGAGACTTTCTTTGAACTTGTAATCCTTCTCCTTCAGTCTTCCGAACTGCTGGGATTATAGATGTGTGCTACCGCGTCTGGCCATGACTTTCTTTTTATGGCTGAATAATATTCCATTGTATATATACCAATTTTGTTCTACCCTTTTGTATACTGATGAACACTTAGGTTGATTTCCAAGATATGGATATTCACTGTTGTGAATTGTGCTGCAATAAGTATGGGAGTGCAGGTATCTCTTTGATATAATGATTTGATTTCCTATGGATACATATCCAGTAGTAGGGTTGCTGGATCATATATGGTAGTTCTAGTTTTAGTTTCTTAAAGACCTCCATAGTGTTTTCCATAGTGGCTATACTAATTTACATTTCTACCAACAGGGTTTAAGAGTTCTCTTTCTCTACATCCATACTAGCATTTGTTAATTTTTTGTTGTTTTGATAATAGCCTTTCTAGCATTGGTGAAATGATATCTCATTGTAGTTTTGATTTGCATTTACTTGATGATTAGTGATATTAAACATTCATCTACTTGTTGGCCACTTTGTATATCTTCTTTTGAGAAATGCCTATTTAGATTTTTTGTTCCGCCTCCTTTTTTAAAAAATTTTTTGGTACCAGGATTGGACCCAGGGGCACTTAACCACTGAGTCACATCTCCAGCCCGTTTTTTATTTTTTATTTTGAGAACAGGGTCTCACTAAGTTGCTTAGGGCCTTGCTAAATAGTTGAGCTGGCCTTGAACTTGTGATCTTCCTGCCTTAGCCTCCTGAGCTGCTGGGATTACAGGCATGTGCCACCACACTTGCTCTTCACCCATTTTGAAAATCAGATTGTTAGCTGGGCACAGTGGCGCACGCCTGTAATCCCAGCACTTGGGAGGCTGAGGCAGGAGGATCATGAGTTCAAAGCCAGCCTCAGCAATGGCGAGGTACTTAGTAACTCAGTGAGACCCTGTCTCTAATAAATACAAAAAGGGCTGGGGATGTGGCCCAGAGGTCGAGTGCCCCTGAGTTCAATCCCTGGTACCAAAAAAAAAAAAAAAAGAATCAGATTGTTTTCTAGCTCTTGAATTGAGTTTCTTTTTTTTTTTTTTTTTTAATTTTTAAAAAATATTTATTTATTTGCTTTAGTTGTACACAATGCGTTTATTTGTACATGGTGCTGAGGATCAAACCTGGGCCGCGTGCTCTACCACTGAGCCACAACCCCAGCCCCTGAATTGAGTTTTTAAAAATATTTTGGATATCAATCCCTGTTGGATAAATAACTTGAAAGTATTTTATTACTTCATGTTGTTTCTTCATTCTGTTGATTTTTTTTTCCCCTTGTACAGAAGCATGTTAGTTTGATATAATTCCACTTGTCCATTTTAATTTTTGTTACCTATGTTTCTGGGATTTTTTTTTTTTTTTTTTTTTTTTTTTTTTTTTTTTTTTTTTTTGTGGTACCAGGGATTGAACTCAGGGGCACTTGACCACTGGGCCACATCCCCAGCCCTTTTTTGTGTTTTTATTAGAGACAGGGTCTCACTGAGTTGCTAAGTGCCTCGCCATTGCTGAGGCTGGCTTTGAACTCGCGATCCTCCTGCCTCAGCCTCCCAAAGTGCTGGGATTACAGGCGTGCGCCACCGCGCCCGGCTATTGTTTCTGGGATCTTATCCACCACCCCACCCCCACTACCCCCCAAAAAATCATTGCCTATACCAATGTCTTAAAGTGTTTCCTCTCTTTTCTAGTAGTTTCTTAATTTCAGGTCTTAGGCCTTTGATCCATTTTGAGTTGATTTTTGTATATGGTGGAAGTTAGGGATCTAGTTTCATTCTTCTGCAACATGTATATACAGTTTTCTCAGCACAATTTATAAAGAGATTGTCTATGATGTACTTGGCAACCTTTGTGGAAAATCAGGTGACTCTGTGTATGTGGATTAATTTCTGGGTTTTCTGTTGTTTCATTGGTCTCTGTGTTAGTTTTGTGCTGGTACCACACTGTTTTGGTTACTGTAGCTTTGTAGTATGTTTTGAAGTCAGGTATGGTAATGCCTCTATCCAGCTTTGTTCCTTTTGCTCAGAATTGCTTTGGCTCTTCAGGGCTTTTTGTGGTTCCATATGAATTTTATGATATTTTCCCCTTTATTTTTGTGAAGAATATTTACTTTAAATATTTTTAGTTTTAAATGGACATAATACCTTTATTTTGTTTATTTAGTTTTTTTTTACGTGGTGCTGGGGATTGAACCCAGTGCCTCATGTGTGCTAGGCAAGCGCTCTACCACTGAGCCCTCATTGGCATTTTGATGGGGATTTCATTGAATCCATGGATTGCTTTTGATATGGATATTTAAAAAATATTAATTCTTCTAATCTGTGAACACAAGGGATATCTTTTCATTCTTTGTGTATCTTCATTTTCTTTCATCAGTGTTTTGTAATTTTCCCTGTAGAGCTCTTTCTCTTCTTTGGCTAAATTTATTCTTAGAGTTTTTTGTTGTTTCGTTTTGAGTTTTTTGGTAGCTATTATGAATGCAGTTGTTGTTGTATTGTTTTTTTTTTTTTTATCAAGTATGCTATAAGTATATAAAATGCTACTGTTTTTTGTTTGTTGATTTTTTAGCTGCAATTTTACTGAATTTGTTATCAGTTTTAACAGTTTTATGGTGGAGTCTAGGTTTTTCTCCATATTAAATCTTATCACCTACTAACAGGGATAAGTTGACTTCCTCCTTTCTGATATAGATGTTCTTTATTTCTTTTTTATGCCTAATTGCTCTTGCTAAGAAGAGTGTTTCTGGATATCCTTGTTTTGTTCTGAACCTTAGAGGAAACATTTTTAGTTTTTTACCTTTCTGTATTATGTTAACCATAAATTTGTCATAGGTAGCCTTTATTGTGTTGAGGTATGTTTCTTCTATACCTAATTTTTTAGCATTTTTTTCTATTATGAAGGAATCTTGAATGAGAATAGTGTAATTTTAAGGTCACTACAGTTTATTAAGTGCTTAATGAATGTTGTAAATTGGATCTAGAACACTTCAGTTATAAGGAAAATCAATTTATAGAAGAAATGAAAATTGCTAGTGTATATCTGAAAGATAATCAACTTCACTAATAATAGTGTGGTTGAAATGAAATACCTGTTTTTGACCACAGTCTGACAAAAATGTAAAGAATTTTAAGTGTCTTTATGAACATGGCAAACCTGGTTACTTTCATTATTAATAGGAGCATAACTTGGCAAAACCTTTTTGGAGAGCAATCTTTTTTGGGAGCTGTGGGGAGGTACTGGGGATTAAACCTAGCAGTATGCTACATCCCCAGACTCTTTCATTTTTTTATTTTGAGACAGGGTCTCACTGAATTGCTTAGAGTCTCTAAGTTGCTGAGGCTGGTCTCAAACTTGGAATCTTTCTGCTTCAGCTCCTTAGTTGTTGGGGTTACATGCATGCATCATCATTCCCAGTTTGGAGAATAGTCTTAAAATAGTAAAGTTTTAAATGCACGTAACCTAGAATCTGAGTTTTTTTTCATAAATAAATTTTATTCATAAATAGGCCTGTAACAGCATAATTATTTATATACTCAAAGAACTATGTGTTAGGATTTTTTTTTTTTTTTTTTTTTTTTGGTACCGGGGATTGAACTCAGGGGCACTCGTCCACTGGGCCACATCCCCAGCCCTTTTTTGTATTTTATTTAGAGACAGGGTCTCACTGAGTTGCTAAGTGCCTCGCCATTGCTGAGGCTGGCTTTGAACTCGTGATCCTCCTGCCTCAGCCTCCCAAAGTGCTGGGATTACATGCCTGCGCCACCGCGCCCGGCTGTGTTAGGATTTTTAAGGCAGAACATTATATGATATAGCAAAAATTATTAATAAACCAGATATCATCAGTAGGAAAATGGTTAGAGTAAGATATGTCTTTTAGAGAACAGTATGTGCTAATTAGAAAAAAATGATATAGGTTTTTATGTACTAACATGGAAAAAAACCTCTAAAACAGTGTTAATTTAAGAAAAAAGTACAGGGGCTGGGGTTGTGGCTCAGCGGTAGAGCGCTCACCTAGTATGTGCGCGGCCCGGGTTCGCTCCTCAGCACCACGTACAAATAAACAAATTGTGTACAACTAAAGCAAATAAATAAATATTTTTAAAAAGTACAAAACAATACTTATAGTATAAGCTCATTTGATTTTAAAACCCCACTAAAAATTTTCTTCTCTCTACTGGCTATAAAACCCAGGGATTCACATATGCTAGGCATATGTTCTACCAGTGAGCTATACCTCTAGCCCCACCAAATGATTTCTGTACGTAATATTAATCAGTAAAAGCCGGGCGCGGTGGCGCACGCCTGTAATCCCAGCACTTGGGAGGGTGAGGCAGGAGGATCGCGAGTTCAAAGCCAGCCTCAGCAGAGGCGAGGCATTTAGTAACTCAGTGAGACCCTGTCTCTAAATAAAATACAAAAAAAGGGCTGGGGATGTGACCCAGTGATCGAGTGCCCCTGAATTCAATCCCCAGTACCACACACACACACACACACACACACACACACACAAATTAATCAGTAAAAGTGAATCATTACTAACACTCAAATTATATTTAAAAATGAAATTAAAACTAAAAGATACTTTAAATTTCAGTGGGCTGAAACCTTTCCATGTAACTAATATCATACACTTTTTTTTATGTTGTACAGGAGGAAAATAACCTGATAGGTTGAATAGATTTATTTAGGTATGAATTGTTCAGAACTCTTGTTTATGAAATATACCAATCAATTATCTCTATACCTTCATAACACATAGAAATAAAGAGGAGGTAGGATAACACTATGGAACTTAATCTAATTGAAAATATGTATAAATAATCTATTGTAGAAACTTAAAACTTTTTAAATGTTTAAAATTAATTTTGGTGTAAGGGAGAAATGAGTGTTACAAATAAAACTGTTAAGAAGTGCACAGTGGGGGCTGGAGTTGTGTCGCTCAGTGGTAAAGCATTTGCCTAGCATGTGTGAGGCACTGGGTTTGATTCTCAGCACCGCATATAAATAAATTAATAAAGGTCCATCAATATCTATCTATTTATCTATTTATCTATCTAAATGACGTGCACAGTGCTCAGTTCCACTGAGCATGGTGGAACATGCCTGTAATCCCAGTGACTGTGGAGGCTGAGGCAGGAAGATCACGAGTTTGAGGCCAGCCTCAGCAATTTAGTGAGGCCTTTAGCAACTTAGTGAGACCCTGTCTCAAAATAAAAAACAAAAGGGCAGGGGATGCCACTCAGTGGTAAAGTGCCACTTGGTTCAATCCCCACCACCAAAAAGAAGAAGAAAAAAAAAAAGTACATAGTGCTTTGTAAAAGAACCTAGAACCTCAGGCAATTAATTATTCTTTGATGCCTTTCCAAGTAAGTTAAATGTATGTTGGTCCATTTATTTATTTATGAAATTGATTGGTAAGTTTTTGAAGTTAACTTTCTCTTTCACTTAGGATTTAGTTTTTAAATTGAATAGTTGAGAATTTAAAAAGGAGCCTTGAAATTGTCAATTTGAAGAAATTTCTTTGACCCATCAAGTCCCAAGTTTTCAATTCAGTGAATATTCAAATATTATTTCAAAGTTACCATATTATATTTGTTGCCCAATTTAACTATTTGTGTTCACCTCTGGTTATAGAACAAAATGGGTTAAAAGAGGGATTAAAGGAAACATTGTATTGGGAGTATTTGTACTGTGAGTTTTGAGCTTTGTGGTAGTTTCTAGTCAAATAATTGGTCAAATTAAGGGACCATTAATTAACTCAGTTTGTTCTAGATCCTTAAATTTGGTTTTCCAGAGGAGATTAGTGGTTAGTAACATCAGAGGTGCCATTCTGCATTTAATTACTATGGCTATATATTTTCCTTTCTAAAATTTTAATTATAGGCCTATGAAAGAAAAAATTAAATTCTAAACAAGATACTAGTTCACAAAAGAATTCCTCTATAGGTGAGGAAAAAGGGTTCACATGGTACAAAAAGAAATTGCTTATTAATATTTTTTAAAATTTTTTATTTCTTAAATTGTTGATAGACCTTTATTTTTTATTCATTTATTCATATGCGGTGCTGAGAATCGAACCCAGTGCCTCACCCATGCTAGGCAAGTACTCTACCACTAGGCCACAACCCCAGCCTTCTTTTTAGTATTTTAACTGTATATTTCCCAGTGGGTATATGTTTTACTGTAAACTTAGTCAAAATACCTCCCCATTTTTAATTGGGAGAAGGAAATAAAGTAAAGTAATTAAACCTAAATTTTTCAAATTATTCTTAAAGATAAGTTAACAGGCAAAGCTGATAAATAAAGATGTCTGAAAATGGCAAATTCACTTTAGTTAAGAAAAAAATGAAGATATGATTATCATCTGTACCTTTTATAAACCCAAAGTGATTGAATATTAATAATTTAGAAGTAAGTAGGGGTTGTGGCTCAGCAGTAGAGCGTTCGCCTAGTACATGCGCGGCCCGGGTTTGATCCTCAGCACCACGTAAAAATAAAAAATGCATTGTGTACAACTAAAACAAATAAATAAATATTTAAAAATAATAATTTAGAAGTAAGTAGTCCTTAACTCTGAAAAGGAGATGTGGTTTTGTTATCTCAGAAAGTGTTGTTCTCCTTATATATTTAAAGTGCTGTACATTAAAATATGGAACATAGCTGTTTGTACACTTATCTTTTCATCTGTGGATTAAAAAAAAACCACATACTTTCACCTCTGAACCTGAGTTTTAGCTTTCTTAAAAATATTTATTTAGAGCCGGGCGCGGTGGCGCACGCCTGTAATCCTAGCACTTTGGGAGGCTGAGGCAGGAGGATCACGAGTTCAAAGCCAGCCTCAGCAATGGCGAGGCACTTAGCAACTCAGTGAAACCCTGTCTCTAAATAAAATACAAAAAAGGGCTGGGGATGTGGCCCAGTGGTCGAGTGCCCCTGAGTTCAATCCTGGTACCACAAAAAAAAAAAAAAAAAAAAAAAAAAAAAAAAAAAAAAATTATTTATTTTTGTTGTAGTCGGACACAATACCTTTATTTATTTATTTATTTTTACATGGTGCTTAGGATTGAACCCAGGGCTGCACATATGCTAGGCGAGTGCTCTTACCACTGAACCAGAACCCAGCCCCTAGTTTTAGATTTTTAATGATATATAGAGATGTCTATATTCATCTTGAAGACATTTTTCATTCACTCTCTGACTTGTAATTAAAACTGATTGTTTTTAGGTCTGCTTCACAGCTGTGTGCTTAGGATTTCTTTCCACTATGCTCCCAAGATAATTCTATTAGGGGTTGGGGAAATAGCCTAGTTGATAGAGTGCTTGCCTCGAATGCACAAGGTCCTGGGTTCAATCCACAGAACCACACACAAAAAAAAGCAAAACCAAAATAATTCTACTTTTTTTTTCATGTACATGTGTTTTTCTTACTTCACATATTTTTGTTTCTAGAATAAATTTCTCAGTAATTGTTTTATATATGGGAAAAACCTTTCAGAAAAGGCGTGTGATGGTACATTCTATCTTCCCTTGTGAATATTTTGCATTTACTTTGATATTATTCTTGTTCTTCCTTGGTACTCAGTGAGTACTTTCTAGGGCTGGCTGGCCCTGTAACTCAGTGGTAGAATGCCTGCTTGCTTAGCGTGTGCAAGGCCTCAGGTTCCATTCCCACCAACACATAAATACTCCCCCTCCCACACATACACTAAAAAAAAAGAAAGAAAGAAAAAAAAAGAAGAATAAAGTGGATTATTTTTATCTGAAGGCTAAAATAAGTGATATTGAACATCTTTTCATTTGCTTGTTGGCCATTTGTAGGTCTTCTTTGGAATGTTTATTTAAGTCTTCTGCCCATTTTAAAGTTGTTTATTATTATTGAGTTGTAGGAATTGTATATATATATATATATGTATATATATATATATATACACATATATATGTACATATATATTTTTGCTATTAATCCCTTTTCTGTTAATAGTGATTTGCAATTATTTTTTTCCTGTTCCATGTGTTGACTTCTCACTGTCTATAGTGTTTGCTGATGCACAAAAGCTTTTAGTTTTTTTTTTTGCCAGGGGGCGGGGGAGGGGTGTGCCAGCGATTGAACCCAGGGGTGCTTAACCACATCCCCAGTCCTTTTTATTTTTTTATTTTGAGACAGGTCATCTTCTTACCTTAGTCTCCTGACTTGCTGGGACTTACACCATGCTAATTTTTGTTTTGTTTGTTTGTTGGTGCTGGGGATTGAGCCCAGGGACCTGTGCATGTTAGGCAAGTACTTTGCCACTGAGCCACATCATCAACCCAAAACCTTTTTATTTAAAAAAAATTTTTTTTTTGTGTGATGGCCCTTTATTTTGTTCATTTATTTATATGTGGTGCCGAGAATCTAACCCGGTGCTCTACCACTGAGCCACAACCCCAGCTCCAAAAAACCTTTGAATTTTTATGAAGTCCTGTTTGTCTTTTTTTCTTTAGTTGCTGTGTTTTTAGTATCATACACAAGAAGTTATTGCTAAAATTCAATGTCATAAAATACTTCCATTGTATTTTTTCTAAGAGTTTTATACTTTTATGTTTAGGTCTTTGACTCATTTTAAATTTTGTATATGGTGTAAGGTAAGGATCCAGCTTCATTCTTTTGCATGTAGATATCCAGTATTGCCATCATAACCTAATAAAAATACTGTTCCGTCATTTGACCATATATATGTTTATGAGCTCTCTTTGTTTTCTTTTGGTCTGCATGTTTGTCTTTATGTTAGTACCATACTATTTTGATTATTCCAGCTCCAGCTTTGTAGTAAGTTTTGAAAAGAAGGGAGTGTGAGCCCAGCGCAGTGGCGAAGACCTGTAATCCCAGCACTTGGGAGGCTGAGGCAGGAGGATCCTGAGTTCAAAGCCAGCCTCAGCAATGGCGAGGCACTTAGCAACTCAACTCAGTGAGACCCTGTCTCTAATAAAATACAAAAAAGGGCTGGGGATGTGGCCCCGTGGTCGAATGCCCGAGTTCAATCCCCAGTAGGAAAAAAAAAAAAAAAAAAAAAAAAAAAAACAAATAAAGAAGGGAGTGTGAAATCTCTGTACTTGTACATTTTCAAGGTTGATTTCATAGGAATTTTGGGATAGATTTTTCTGTTTATGCACAAGAATCTTATTCTTAACAATATAATCTTTCATATCTTTCTGAAGGTACACAATAATAGAATGTTTTGAAATTTTGTTATTGTTTCCTTTTCTTTTTTTGGTACTGGGGGTTGAACTCAGGGGCACTCGACCACTGGGCCACATCCCCAGCCCTTTTTTGTATTTTATTAGAGACATGGTCTTAGTGGCTAAGTGCCTTGCCATTGCTGAGGCTGGCTTTGAACTCATGATCCTCCTGCCTCAGCCTCTCAAGTGCTGGGATTACAGGCGTGCATCACCACGCCCAGCTTGTTCTTGTTTCCTTGATCCTTCTCTCATGCTTCTTATTTTTCTCAAATTGTTGGTAATTCTTGATTGCATGTTTACATAATACTTATATATGAGGCATGGTTTATCATTATGGATAACTGCATGAAAATTCAACATCATTTTAAAGGTCTGTTTTAATAACAGTTTTTATTAGTGTATAATTGGGAGAAGTTTAGCATCAGGTTTTGGATGTGCATTAGGTGAGCATGCAGGATGCCGCTTAGTAATATCCTTATTATTAATAAAAAAATAAGCAAGGCTTCATTCTGGGACAGAATGTGAAATCTCATTCCTGTGAGGAGTTGCCTTTTTTCCTGTTTAAGGCTTGAAGTTCTCTTGCACATTGCTCTGTTTCCTGAATTTTATTTCCTTATGTTAATTACTCTCTCTATATAGATTCACTTATTGTAGAGTACTCCTATAGTTTTTCTGATGATCATGTAGTGGTCTGCTCCCCCTTTCTGTGCTTTTTATTGTGCTCTGGAAATATCTTTAGGACTCCCTTAGGAAGAGCACCTCTCTCCCTTCTGTAAGAGCCATCATTTATTCCTATTTTGGGTTATACTTCTATTCTGGTTTTGTTTCTTTTTTTTTTTTTTTCCCTTTGGTAGTTGGAGATGGACAGAATGCCTTTATTTTATTTGCTTATTTTTATGCGGTGCTAAGGATTGAACCCAGTGCCTCCTCACATGCTAGGCAAGTGTTCTTCCACTGAGCTATAGCCCCAGACCTCTATTTCTTAATCAGAACCATTGGCTTTCCACTTTGCTGAAATAATGTGATTCTTGGATCATTAATAGCACCTTTTCCTTGTTTGCAGCACAACTTTATTTTCCTTTTTCCCTTTTCTCCTTTTCTCATGTTTACCTTCATTTCAGTGGAATTTTGAGATGGTGGTGAGAAAAATGCATGTATTCAGTCTGATTTATTTAGTTGGTAATACTTAGTATAGTTTACGTTCTACATTCTGTGAAAAAGACAACAGAATTCCACTTTCATAAAGTTATTATTTTGATGGGGGAGACATTAATCATATAAGTAAATAAATTACAGATTGCTATATGAAATGATAGGAAGTAAGTGGATTGGGAAATTCAGAGGGAGTGACAAATAAGTTGATGACTAGGCTGGAGGTGTAGCTCAGTGGTAGGAGTGCTTACTGAGTGTGCTCAAGGTTCTGTGTTCAATCCATAGCACCACAGAAAACAAAACAAATAAACCCCCCAAAACATTTAGGAACACATAGATGGACATCTAAAGGGAGAAAGCCAGTCTCATGAAAAGCTTTGGGGGCAGAGCTGTAGGCAGCAGGATTAGCAAATACTTAAGACTCAGAGGGAGGAGCTTGTTTTATTAAAAGAAAAGTATGTATGTCTGGAGTGTAGTGAATGATGTGGTGTAGTGTGTGATAAATTGAAGAGAAAGATGAATGTTGGATCTTATGGGAACTTGTGGTTAGGAATCTTAATTGTAAATAGTGGAAAACTAGTGAAAGCCTTTTCATCATTATCAAAGCTAATGAAAGGCCTTCATGAAGGAAAGATACACATTTTTTTTTTTTAAAGATAATATTGGCTGCTATGTAGAGAATGGGTTTGATTAGGATGTTGCACTTGGAGGTAGTGAGAAATGAAGATTATGGATATATTTTGGAAAAAGTACGAATGGATCTTTGTGGTGGTATAAGAAGTAAGATGAATCAGTTGGCTTGTGCAACTGGTTGGTGTGTTTTACTAATATGATGAAAGAGGAGAGAAGCAAATTGGAGAGAGGAAGGAAATTTTTTTAATACATTTAAAATACTTAGGAGACATTCAAGTGAAGTTGTCTGGCAGTTTAGGGAAGAGATTAGAGCAGAAGGTGTAAACTTTGAAGCTATCATAACAATAGTGTTTGATGCTATGGGTCTGTAAAGGTTAAAATAAATTGATAAAGTAAAAAGGGCTTAGAACAGGTCCTGAGCTTTAACATTAGAGACTGAGAAAGCACCTAGGGGAAGGGAACACAGCAAAAGTAATTAAGAGGAATGGCTGGGAAATTTAGAGAGCCTGAAAATCCAGTGAAGAAATAATTTCAAGGAGTGGAGTGGAGGTTTTTGTTGTGCTTGATGATCAGTTTTATTGAATTGAGAACTGTTTACTAGCATGGATTGAAGAGTAAATGGGAGGTGAGAAAGTACAGGCACCTTTTTTGAGAGTTTGGTTATGAAGAAATTTGCAGAGATGGGCGGGTAGCTGAAGAAACAAACCTGAATTCACTGTTAAAACTTTAAGAGTCGAACTATGTAAAGAAAGTATTACTTATCACTTTCTTTTAACCCCCCCCCCTTTTTTTTTGAGAAATTCTAAGCATACAAAAAAGTAGACAGTAACCAACCCTGCCTTATCCCATACCTACAACCCTTTCCCTTGATTATTGTTTTGAAGCAAATCTTATACAATTTCAGTTATATTGCATAGGTTTCTATAAAAGATAGACCTTTAAAAACTAACATAATACCATTATAACAAAAAATTAACAGTCATTTGTTAATATCAGGTGTCCAACTTGTGTTCAAATTTTCACTTTACTCATAAATGATTTGAAAGTTTTGAAAAAAAGATTCCAAGTAAGTTCCATAAATTACATATGGGTGACGTATTTTTTAAAAATTTATTTGCTTATTCTAATTTGCTATACATGACAGCAGAATGCATTTCAATTCATAGTAAACATATAGAGCACAATTTTTCATGTCTAGTTGTACATAAAGTAGACTCAGACCATTTGTGTCTATATACGGGTGATGTATATATTTTAGCTCCCTTTTTTTAAAATTAATTTTTTGTTTAAATTAGTTATACATGACAGTAGAATGTATTTATGCACTGTGATATACATAGATGGGATATAATTTCTTATTTTTCAAAGTGTACATGTTGCAGAATCATATTGGTCATATAGTCACATATATACATATACTAATGAAGTTTTTTTCATTCCACTATCTTTCCCATCCCCCCACCCTCTCCCTCGCCTCCCTCCCCTCCCTTCATTTCCCTCTACCTAATTAGCTCTCTTTCTATCTACTATTACCCCCCCCCCCCCCCTTACAAGTTATATGTTGAAAAGCTGCTTCACCTTTTCCTTTGTATGTGCTGCTTATATCCCCATGGTATAGTTTTTTTTTTTTTTTTTTTTTTTTTTTTTTTATGTTGTAAGTTGGATCTAAGGGTTGATGAGACTGGATTTGTTTTTTTTACATAATTATTTAGTAGGAAGTGATGTTTATTTCTGTTAGTAGGCATTTAAAGTCTGTTTATTTCTCTTTGAGTGATGTTAGCAGTTGTTAATGTTTAGTGCTTAGATCAGATTGAAAAATGGTCAGACTCTAATTCTGTCATTCCTTATTCTTTCCCTTTAAGTTTTCAAAATAATGAATTGGTTCTTATAGTATCTTTCTGTAGTATCCATGTAGATTTTACATTTAATGTTGTGTACTCAGGGCTTTAAGTATATTTAGTATGTTTTAGTCTGTTGTTTTTATTGATGCTCATATTATCCTATCATAGTCAGTGGGAGCCTTTTCAAATTGAAGTGAGTCTTAACAGTCCTGATTAATAACTTTTTTCCATCTAGAATAATTAAATGTTATTTTATCATCTAGTATATGTTGAATCTCTGACCTAGAATTTACTAATTCTCTAAGGGTATAGTACTAAGAGATAATAATTATTATTTTTAACAATAGTCTTTTAAACTTATTGTATAGTCTTTCAAATTGTTTTTCTTTAGTTCTGGGGATATGAATTTTTCCATTCATTTTGCCCTCTTACCATTGTGATCTTAGGCATTTGTGGAATTATCTTTCTTGCTTTTGAATTCAGGTATGTATTAAAATAATTTTTTGTTTATTTGTTTTTTAAATTGTTTTTTTATTTAATATATTTTTTAAAATATTTATTTTTTTACTTTAGTTGTACACAATGCAATGCATTTATGTTTATGTGGTACTGAGGATCGAACCCAGGCCGGGCACGTGCGAGGCGAGCGCTCTGCCGCTGAGCCACAACCCCAGCCCAGATTGTTTTTTTTTTAATCCAGCATTTTGATTTGTTTGGAGTGGGGTTGGTGGTTTATTGAGCTAATTAAATCACCATATTTAGTAAAGTTCCTCTATTGCTATTCCATTTATGGAGCAACATTCTCTTATATCAGTAATTGCCATTTATGTGGCTTAAGTGAAAACCACTCACTTTTATAATGTTTTTAGAAGATTTTCTGTGGGTGCTTTCTATTTGATTTTTATTGTAATCTTAGCATGTTATATATAAAGTTAGTTTTGCTTCTGCATATTTGACATACTTCAGTCTATAATTCAGATAGGGGGAAAAGGAATGAAGTTCTTTTTATTCCTTTTTTTTTTTTCACCATTTTAGCTTGGAAACAGGCAGAAAGATTTCTGTGAAATTGTTCAAACTTTTAGGGGCTAAAATTAAAGCTGTCAAATGAAACTTGTTTTCTCTTTCAAAATTTCTCCTACCTCTCATGTATAATGTGGATATGAATTTTGTTGAGCTGCTCTTTTTCCTGTGTGGGTTAAGGGGACATATATTGCTTTAGTTTTATAAAATATGCCAGGAAGCATATTCTAGTGCTATTTAGGAAGAAAAAGGGAGAGACTAAAGAAGTCTAGGACAAACAGGTCTTGCTAAGCCCTAAAATATATCACTTTTATTCACCCATACAGAAAACAAGCATGAGGCCAAGAGGAGGCGAACAGAGAGAGTTAGGAGAGAGAAGATAAATTCTACAGTAAATAAAGATTTAGAAAACAGAAAGAGGTCTCGAAGTAACAGCCATTCAGATCATATCAGACGAGGAAGAGGAAGACCTAAAAGTGCATCTGCCAAAAAACATGAGGAAGAAAGAGGTATGAATAAATTCAAGCAGCTTTTTCCACCCCCCCCCAGTATTAAGTTGGTCAGAGATATTAATTAGATAGTAGTGAAGAAAGTGGAGGCATGAGCTTCTGGACTTAAAAGCACATCTGTATTTTAGTTCAGAAATATTTCCTCTATGGTAGATGCTTAGTTAAAAAACACACAAATTATTATTGAAAAGGCTTAGATTAGGTAAAATCCACTTTGCTATAAGCTGGTACTAGTAGAATTCACAAATAATTTTTTTTGTTTTTGTTTTATGGTACTGGGGATTGAACCCAGGGACACTCTACCACTGAGCTACATACATGTCCAACCCTTTTTAAAATTTTTATTTTGAGAAAGGGTCTCTCTAACTTGCCCAACCTGGCCTCTAACTTGTGATCCTCCTGCCTCAGCCTCCTAAGTTGCTGGAAATACAGACGTGTGCCACTGTGCCTGCCCAGAGATAATAATTTGTATATAACATCCTTGAGAAGCATGTTAAAATCATTGCACTTTTTTCTTTTTAAATGCAAGTTGAAGTTCTGTTAAGACTTATTTCAAACTGTTTATGCCGTGAGTTTTAAACATTTATTGTTTGAAGTGTTTTTGGTATGAATTTTTAAATTGTTTATTGGGAGATTTACATGCTCCCTGCATTGAGGCAGCTTTTGTTACAATTAGGTGAATTCTTCTTGATCCAAAATGTATTTCTGTTTTTCCTTACAGGTCTTCTCCTTTCTCGTTATAAGTAGCATGTCTACAAATAACTTGAACTAGAACTTAGCTTCTTTTTTCTTTGATGTATATGTCATTTAAAAAACTTTTTGGGCTGGGAATATAGCTCAGTTGGTAGAGTGCTTGCCTCACATGCACAAGGCATTGGGTTCAATCCCCAGCACCACAAAACAAAACAATACTTTTTAACATGGAAAATTTCAACATATTCAAGAATAGGGAGACTAGTAAAATGAATACCTGTATGCCCATGAATGTCTTTTTAAATTGAAATTTTCAAAGCTAGTGATTAATGAAAAAGGGATATTCTTTATAATTCTTACAAAACCTCTGTCAAAATGATTTCATCTTTAGTGAAATGCATTTATATTTTCTTAACATTATTTTTGAATTATGCTTTGCTTTTTTCAGTTATTTGGTGTTAGATACTCAAGTGCTTTCTGCATAAATATATACTGCTATTATTTGAAACACTGAGGATATTCTACCTGCTTACCATTTCTCTATGTTTTGTATGTTTTTATTTGGATGAAGTTAGTACTGTTGGGGAAAATAACTTCATTGGTATGGCTGTCCTAATTTTTATCAAAGTTAAAGGTGTCTTAAGATGGTGTGACTATCCATGAAGATTGTACTTGAGTACTCTTTAATTCCTTGGATAATTTTTACTATTTTTTCTCTTTCCTTTTTCAATTATGTTCTTCCAGAGAGTTTGTTATTTGCTTAATTTAAATGTGCTTATTTAATAGTGGGATCATCAGAAAATCTATGTCAAAGGCTATTTTAGAAAGGAAACTGGGTAAAGAAAAGTCAACAGAAGAAAAGAGGGAAATACTGCTTGGTCCAGTAAACATATTTTTTCGTTCATGCAAAGGGAATGTAAATGAAAGAATAGAAAAGGAAGGCTTCTGGTGTTAAGTAGAGACAAGAAAACATAATGACAGTCTTTTAGTTGGGGAAATAAAGTCTGAATAGTTTTGCCAAGACATTACATATATAGGTTTGAACATTTATTTCATGATAACTTGAAAAAAGAAGTATTTATTTGGCTGTAAATATTTTTCAGGTGGTCTTAGTGTATTATAGAAAACTTTAGAAGAAGCTATTTTAAGAGTAATATGTGCTTTTAAAATTTATTTACTTTTGATACACATTGCAGGAAAATGCTCAAAGCAGTTTTCACAGCATAATCTGGAATTTTTTAATGTAGACTGGAGTTCAGCAAACTTTTTCTGTAAAGAGGCAGATGGTAAATATTTTAGGCTTTGTTGTACCATGCAATCTCTGTCACAACTACTTTGCTTTGTCATTATAGCTGGAAATAAGCTATAAAAACAGGAAATGGGTGAGATTTGGCACCCTGACTTTAGTTTTCCAATTGTTAATGTAGACCATTATACTCTAAATATATGGATAGAAACTACAAACTTTTGAAATGTATGTATATTTTGGAATAGACTCTTTGGTAAAGCTTCTTATGACTGAGTAGCTCTTTAGATTAATTCTGTTTTTGTTGAGTTCCTACTCTTAAATGACACTTAAAATTTTTGAAGCAACTTTTAACTTTTATTTTAAATGTGTGATTCAAGGAAAAATATTATAATGTGTCTATAAAACCATAACTTTAAAAATTATCCTTTTCTATTTTGAAAAAGAATAGGAAGAAGGAAAAATGGAAAAGGAAAGTGCCCTTACTCCCTCTGCCCCTAACCAAGTTTATCTTTGAAAAGTGTAAGTTAAAACAAAGTCTCTAGTCTAGAGAACACCAGGCATAGTTGAGGGAGAGAGGGGTACTATATAAAGCTTAGGAAGATAAGGTGAAAATTGGACTTGGTAAAATATTGAGTTTTTGGTAAATGCTGAGTTCTTGGTAAATATTGAGTTCCAGATAAAAGAGATTGGAAATAATCTTCTCTAGGGAATCTTAAGAGCCCAAGAGAAAAGGCCTAAAATAAAAATACAGTCATTTATACTTTCATAAAGATACAGCTTAGTTAGACCTCCCTGATCTGATAACTACAGTCAAGTTCCACATATGTATACATGCTTCTAATCACCTTTTTTTGCTCATACTTCTAAATGTGAACACATTACCAGAAATAGCCCAGATATCTGGAAGAAAGTATCTAGTATGTGAAAGGCTGAGACTAAATCAAAAGGTATGAAAAGATAACTTGAAGAAAACAAGTTTCTTCAGGGAGAAGAAAAAAATCAAAACTATCATTAATATCTTTCACAAAAGAAGATATAGCATGAAACTAGACCAAATAATATTTGAAAGGCAATTACAGAGGTCAAAAAGGCACCTGTGGAACTTCAAAATGTAAACTTGAAAATATTCAAAAACACCCAAAGCATATGTGGTTCATAGAAATGAAAAATCTTAATAGAAAGTTTAAAGGTAAAAATCAACGAAAAGTTCCAAAAAGAATAGTAATAGGAAAAGAGGTGAAAAAAAATAGGATGGAAAAGATAATAAATTTAGAAGACCAATCTGAGGTCTAACATCTATAAATAATCAGTTTCAGAAAGGGGGAAACAAAACAAACAAACAAACAAACAAAAGAACACCAAAAACACAGAAGATGGAGAAGAAGGAAGTCTTCAATGAAATAATTCAAGAAATGTCCCCAAACCTGGAGAAGCTTAAGTTTCTATATTAAGAGAACCTGTGAAGATTTCCAATCTAAAGGATGGTTAAAAACAGACATGATATCACAGTGTTTCTTCATATTGTATATCTCTGGTTAAAGAGAAAAATAATTTAGGTTTTCAGAAAAAAAGGAAAGAATCAAAGTGATATTGGAATACAGTGAAATATTGTCTAGCAAGGAACACATTACTGCTACATTAACACTATTGATGAATCTTTAAAACATTGAAAGAAGACACAAGAAAATGTATTATATGATGCCATTTATATAAAGTTTAGGAAGAGAATCTTATGGAAATGGAAATCAGTTCAGTGGTTACTGGTGGGGGTAGGAAGGGACTGACTATAAAAGCATGAGGAATTTTCTGGAGTAAAGGGAATTTTGTATATCTTAATTGTGTGGGTTATGTGAGTGTATGCATTTGTCAGAACTCATTTAGTTGTCTACTTAAGTATTTGTGCATTTCACTGTATGCAAATTTAATGGTATTTTAAAAATAGCTATTAAGTTTTGAGATCTGGGGTTGTGGCTCAGTGGTAGAGCGCTCGCCTAGCACATGCGCGGCCATGGGTTTGATCCTCAGCACCACATAAAAATAAATAAAATAAAGATTGTGTCCAGAGCCGGGCGCGGTGGCGCACGCCTGTAATCCCAGCACTTTGGGAGGCTGAGGCAGGAGGATCGTGAGTTCAAAGCCAGCCTCAGCAATGGCGAGGCACTTAGCAACTCAATGAGACCCTGTCTCTAATAAAATACAAAAAAGGGCTGGGGATGTGACCCAATGGTCGAGTGCCACTGAGTTCAATCCCCGGTACCAAAAAAAAAAAAAAAAAAAAGATTGTGTCCAACTACAACTAAAAATTTAAAATATTTTAAAAAAACAGAAGTTTTGAATTTTTTCAACAGTGGCATCAGTAGTCAGAAGACGATTTATTGCCTTAATAATTCTTTTGTGTGTATGTGTGTGTGTGTGTGTGTGTGTGTGTGTGGTACCGGGGATTGAACTCAGGGACACTCAACCACTGGGCCACATCACCAGCCCTTTTTTTGTATTTTTATTAGAGACAAGGTCTCACTGAGTTGCTAAGTGCCTCACTATGGCTGAGGCTGGCTTTGAACTCTCAATCCTCCTGCCTCAGCCTCCCAAGTGCTGGGATTACAGGCGTGCGCCACCGCGCCCCAGCTGCCTTAATAATTCTAAGGGGAAACCGACGAATCTTTATTCAACCAAACTGTGAATTAAAGTGAAGATTGACTAATGATACTTTCTGATATTTAGGGTCTCAAAATTTTCCTACTCAATGTGCTACAGCATGTTTCATGCCACCAAAATGAAGAAGTAAACCCAAGTAGGAAATGGGGATCTAGGACAAAAAGGATCCCATGCAAGAGAGAGGAGAAGAATCTTTAGCATGTTGTTGATAAATGATTACAAGATGATAATTGTGCAGTAGGCCTAGAGAACAACCATTTCAGGTTGGAGCAGATCAGAAGACTTGGAGAGACTTCTTCAAGAAGATAAAATTATTAAAATACCTAATATGTATAAAATACCTGAAAGAAGATTATACAACTAGGAGAGAGTTTGAGTTGAATTAGAAATGAAAACTGAGCAAATAAAAAGAGTAATTTCAGGGAAAACAACGTGCAAGAAGAGTGAAATCATTCATAGTCAATATAAACATTAAAAAATGGGAGCCGGGCGCGGTGGCGCACGCCTGTAATCCCAGCACTTTGGGAGGCTGAGGCAGGAGGATCGTGAGTTCAAAGCCAGCCTCAGCAATGGCGAGGCACTTAGCAACTCAATGAGACCCTGTCTCTAATAAAATACAAAAAAGGGCTGGGGATGTGACCCAATGGTCGAGTGCCCCTGAGTTCAATCCCCGGTACCAAAAAAAAAAAAAAAAAAAAAAGATTGTGTCCAACTACAACTAAAAATTTAAAATATTTTAAAAAAACAGAAGTTTTGAATTTTTTCAACAGTGGCATCAGTAGTCAGAAGACGATTTATTGCCTTAATAATTCTTTTGTGTGTATGTGTGTGTGTGTGTGTGTGTGTGTGTGTGTGTACCGGGGATTGAACTCAGGGACACTCAACCACTGGGCCACATCACCAGCCCTTTTTTTGTATTTTTATTAGAGACAAGGTCTCACTGAGTTGCTAAGTGCCTCACTATGGCTGAGGCTGGCTTTGAACTCTCAATCCTCCTGCCTCAGCCTCCCAAGTGCTGGGATTACAGGCGTGCGCCACCGCGCCCAGCTGCCTTAATAATTCTAAGGGGAAACCGACGAATCTTTATTCAACCAAACTGTGAATTAAAGTGAAGATTGACTAATGATACTTTCTGATATTTAGGGTCTCAAAATTTTCCTACTCAATGTGCTACAGCATGTTTCATGCCACCAAAATGAAGAAGTAAACCCAAGTAGGAAATGGGGATCTAGGACAAAAAGGATCCCATGCAAGAGAGAGGAGAAGAATCTTTAGCATGTTGTTGATAAATGATTACAAGATGATAATTGTGCAGTAGGCCTAGAGAACAACCATTTCAGGTTGGAGCAGATCAGAAGACTTGGAGAGACTTCTTCAAGAAGATAAAATTATTAAAATACCTAATATGTATAAAATACCTGAAAGAAGATTATACAACTAGGAGAGAGTTTGAGTTGAATTAGAAATGAAAACTGAGCAAATAAAAAGAGTAATTTCAGGGAAAACAACGTGCAAGAAGAGTGAAATCATTCATAGTCAATATAAACATTAAAAAATGGGAGCCGGGCGCGGTGGCGCACGCCTGTAATCCCAGCACTTTGGGAGGCTGAGGCAGGAGGATCGTGAGTTCAAAGCCAGCCTCAGCAATGGCGAGGCACTTAGCAACTCAGTGAGACCCTGTCTCGAAATAAAATACAAAAAAGGGCTGGGGATGTGGCCCAGAGGTCGAGTGCCCCTGAGTTCAATCCCCGGTACCACACACAAAAAAAAAAAAAAAAAAAAAAAAAAAAAAAAAAAAAAAAGGGTGTTACTGAAATTGCAATTTATAACAGAAGGTGAGGGCACAAAAGCAGAATGTTTGTGGTGGGAACAGGAGATGCAAAAAAAAAGAAATCTTGATTTTTCATGGTAGAAATTGAATATGTAATGCCTAAACCAATAATTAGCATCTTCTAAAAATATTACTTAGAGATAAATTTGTTTTTGTCGGGCTGGGGTTGTGGCTCAGCGGTACAATGCTTGCCTAGCATGTGCGCGACCTGGGTTCGATCCTCAGCACCATGTAAGAATAAACGCATTGTGGACAACTAAATAAATAAATATATTTTTTTAGTTTTATGTGGTGCTGAGAATCGAACCCGGGCTGCGCACATGCTAGGCAAGCGCTCTACCACTGAGCCACAATCCCAGCCCATAAATAAATATTTTTTAAAAATTTGTTTTTGTAAAAACAAAGAGAAGCAATTGAAAAATAATCATAGTACTATGTTGCATTTAGAGAGTGGGAAATTTGCATGGAGGAATGGACGTCTGTTTTTTTGTAACAAGTTTTTTGTAACAAGTTTTTTGTAACAAGTTTTGTAAAAGTCTGTTTTTTTGTAACAAGTTTTTTGTAACAAGTTTTTTGTAACAAGTTTTATAAAAAGTGATTTGACTGAATTATTTGCATGTTTAATTTTTTTTTTGCATGTTTAATTTTGAAATGTCAAAATAACAATAAAATAAAGTCATAGTAGAAGCTGAAAAGGGCACTGGAAAAAACATCCACCAAGATGTTTATTGTGGTTTTAGTTGGCTCACAATATTTCTTTATTTTTCAAATTCTCAATTTTTTTTTTTTTTTTTTTTTTTTTTTTTGGTTTTGGGGATTGAACCAAGGGCCTTGTATATGCAAGGCAAACACTCTACCAACTGAGCTATATCCCCAGCCCTTAAATTCTCAATTTTATTTATATATTTTTTGTGGTATTAGGGATTGAACCCAGGAATGATCTGCCCCTGAGCTACATTCCCACACCTTTTTATTTTGTATTGAGATAGCGTCTCACTAGCTAAAGCTGGCCTTGAATTTGGCAGTCTTCCTGTCTCAGTCTCAGTCACTAGAATTACAGGCATGATTCACCATGCCCACCTTGTTTTTCAGATTTTCTACTGTGAACTTGAATTTCATCTGTAATGAGGAGGGGAATGCTGTAAATAAATATTGTTCTTGTTTTCTGTATCAGGGCTGTAAGGTGACCATGTTAATATATTAAGTTATCATTGATGTTCAGAAAGAAACATCTAGGGTTAGAAATTTTGATTGAACCCATAGTAGTGAGGAAAAAGAAACAGATGAGATTCTTATGGAAATGATGCACCTATTGGACTGTGTATGGATAGAAATATAGTCTCCATTTCAATACCTTTTTTGTGTAATTTTTTAAAAAATTTAGCATAACATTAAATATATATTGTACTATTATGCATAATATTTATTGTCATTATAAGAAATACTTGAAGGCTTTATAATCTTTTTAAAATATTGCTGCATTTGTATTAAGCTTTCCCTTTTTCTTTTAACAGAGAAACAGGAAAAGGAAATTGACATCTATGCTAACCTCTCTGATGAAAAGGCTTTCGTGTTTTCAGTCGCCTTGGCAGAAATAAATAGAAAGATTATCAATCAAAGACTTATTCTCTGATACTTGTCTGCACAATCTATTGAAACTTTCTTCAGGATTACATCAGCAAATTGTCAAACAGTTGTGGACTCTCAGGAGCATTCTGACTGCATCAATAAGGGCCATTGATTTTTTTATTTTTTATTTTTTTTTTCCTTTCTATCATTTAGCCTGTGCCACACTTTGGAAACAAAGCTGTAGGCTTGGACTATTTTGGGATTTCCTTGTTTACCAAGGAGAATTGTCAGTGTTTTGTGTTGGCATATATAAGTAAGTGTATTTACAAAACAAAAGTGCTGGAAGGATGTTAAAAGGATAAAAAGGGGTAGGACTAACTGCTGAAGTATGAAAACTAGGGAAATAAAATGCTTGATAGTTTTCAGGTGTGCCACCAGAGATGCAATATTTTAAATACTGTCAAAAAGAGTGACTTTTAAATATTTATATTTCAGATTTTCAGCACTAACAGACTGCATATATACAGTTCATTTACTTTTAATAAATTGGCTATTGATATTTTATTGAATGGGGAATTAAGAATATAAACTGTAAATTTTGTCTTAAATTGTTTTTTTTCTTCTTGGCCATTATTTTTATGACTTAAATATGAGTTATATTTTAGGAGATACTTTCCAGACAGTTTGGAAGTTTGGGTGCTATATAAAGAAAAACATTTAAGGATATATCATACTTCAGATATAAACACCTCTTTTTCTTGAATGTAATTTATTTATTGGTTAAAAACAAACAAACAAAAAAAAACTTTTCTGCTCTCAAGATGGTGCCTGTTAACCTAAACATAAAATATATTTATTACATGCAAAATATTTCTTAGATAGCCACTTTTAAGCAGTAATGTTTTATCTGAGTGGATGTTCATTCATACATCCTGATGATTATTTAAATTGTTACTTAATCTCCTTCTGGAAGAAAAAATAAACCTTAATATTGAAACTAAGTAGATTAAATAGTGTGGTACAAGCTTTTTGTCCTAGTGAAGTTTGTGAAATTTATTTCAGTTCTTAATTTTTCTAGTGTTAAATCTTAAGTTTTTATAGTTGATTTATTTTATACTAAATGCTTTGCATTTGGCAATTTAATGACTAATGTATTCAAAATTGGCAGTAACTCCCCTTCTTTTCAGTTCCTCCTCACCCAATCTGTTTGGAAGTCCCAAGCTAATTAGGGAAGCTAGTTACCAATTAGACTTGGTCCCTATTAAAGAGAATTCCCCCTTTTGGGTATATATGTGTATATACACCCCCTACATACACACACACACACACACACACACACACACACACACACACACACGGGCACGCACTCATTTACATATAAATACATACTTTTTAATTAACAATTACATATTTATGAGGCACAGGGTAATTGGCATATTCATCACCTCAAACCTATCATTTCTTTTTTTAAAAAAATATATATTTATTTGTTTTAGTTGTACACAATGCCTTTATTCTTACGTGGTGCTGAGTTGAACCTGGGCCGCACACGTGCTAGGTGAGAGCTCTACCACTTAGCCACAACCCCAGCCCCAAACCTATCATTTCTTTGTACTGTGAACATTCAAAATCCTCTCTTCTATTTTGAAATATATAATTATTATCAATCATAATTCCCTTTCCCTTTAAACAACAGCATTGTCAGTTTTATTCTTCATCTTGTTTCTCTTGTCACCTCCTCAAAGGTTCCTTTTCTCAAAGGTTTCCTTTCCTATTTAAATGATAGCCAGCAGAGGGAGCTTATGAGGTACTCTATATGAACTGTAGAATTTTCCAAAGAATTCTTTTTCTCTTAATACACATATATACTTGCAGGTACTACTGTACTTATCTTGTGTGCATTTTAAACTATTAGTAATAAAGGTTTCCCAAGAATGTAATGTGATTTTTATCTTTGAAACATACTATATGAAAGCTATTTTTATTTTGAGCAAGAAAGCTTAAAACTGATTAATATCTAAGATTCCTCGTGAACATAAATATACCCTCAGAAAAACAAGAACAACTTGTGGAGAGGTATCTCTTTAAAGAATTATCTATGTCAGAGTCTACCCATTTAAAACTGAACACTGTTAGAGGAAAGTTGTGTTAAAATACCCATTGAAAGGAAGATAAATGACCTGAGCTTGCTGTATAGCAAATTATTTTATTTCAGATGCTCATGAGGCTATTTAAAAATAATGCTTATTTAAAAATTTCTTTGGCAGAAATAAACTGTTAGTGGCATAAGTGATTCAGCCAATTTTTCTGAAAATTGTGTCCTCTGGTAGATCTATTTATAAATTTTGTTATAAAGCAAAAATATTTAATTTGTCTAGATGTGTTGTAATAGTCTCAGAAAATATTACTTTGTCCCTGGTGTTGGGAAAAACCTCTTGTGTGGGCAGATATCCTTAGAGAAAAATTATTGTTCTTTAATTACTCGATATAAAATTTGTTCTTTTGTAATATCTATATGATTATTCAGAATGTCCTGATGATTCGTGATTAGATAAGGTCTGTTGAAAGTATGTTTATTTTTAAATGTAGGCAAGAATAAAGTAATATGGGAGAATTTGGAGGGTAGATTAAACAAAAAATTTGTATGTTAACCCCCAAGTTCCTAACTCCATAGTATTCTAAAATGTTTAGGGGAGCAGTTTAACAACTTTTAAGTTGTTAATCTTTAGATTGAAGTTTGACTTCAATCTTGCAAATTATTTCTAAAGTAGTAATCGTTGGAAGTAACCAAGCAGCTTGAAGCAGTTTATGTTCTAATGAGATAAAAATTACAACTGTAGGGCTGGGGGGTGTACCTTAGTAGTAGAGGACTTGCTTAGCATATGTGAGGTCCTGGGTTCAGATCTTCAGCACCAAAAATAATAATAAAAAAATTTACAATTACAGATGACTTAAAAAATTAGTCCAAGTAAATTCACGTTTCTTTAAATTTCAGAAATATTTAAGAAAAAGTCAGCAACATCTGTGTTGCTTCCTAAAGGTAATTAATTATTGCAGTGCTTTCTCCTCTAAGAATTTGCATTACAAAGTACTTGATTTCCTAAATTCTAGTAGTTGTACTTGATTCTCCAAATCTGATTATAAAAATGACTTTACAATATATTTAATTTGTGGGCTGGAGTTGTGGCTCAGCAGTGGAGCGCTCTCCTAGCACGTGCATGGCCTGGGTTCAATCCTCAGCACTACCTAAAAATTAAAAGGCATTGTGTACAACTAAAACAAATAAATAAATATTAATATATATACATATATATATTTGTGACTTTTCTAAACCTACATGTTTGTTTATCTTAAATTTAAAGAACTTAAGCTCTTTGGATATTTATTATAAAAATATTAATCAAATTTTTCCTCTTTCAAAGAGTATTCTAGACGCAAGAAGTCATACTACCAGTCCCCACTCCCTCACCCCATGGAACCCAGGACTGAAGAGCATGAACTTGGTACCACTGACCTACCCAGCCTTTTGCCATGTTTTAATGGATTGTTTTTTGTTGTTGTTGAGTTGTAGGAGTTTTCTTGGGCCTTACCAAATACATGATTTGCAAATATTCTCTCCCATTCTGGGAGTTGCCTTTTCACTCTGTTGATTCTTCTGATGCACAGAAATTTTAAATTTTGATTAATTCTATTCTAATTTATCTATTTTGTTGCTTGTGCTTTTGTTGTCATATACACAACATTATTGTGAAATCCAGTGGCATGAAGCTTTTTTCCCACATTGTCAAATTTAATGTATTTTTCCCTAAAATATTTTAACTCCTGGTTTTGATTTGGTGCCTTATATTCTTGCTAATTAAAAAAAAGAAATTAGTTTTTTCTGTCTTTTTAGCCTTTAAAATTTATATTTTTCTAAACAAAATTTTTTTCTTTGCAGCTATTTTTTGTTTTGGTGCACTGGGCACTTAATCATTGAGCCACATTTCAGCCTTTTTTTCCCCAAAGTTTTGACA
Source organism: Tamias sibiricus (assembly GCA_025594165.1). Taxonomy (NCBI): domain Eukaryota; kingdom Metazoa; phylum Chordata; class Mammalia; order Rodentia; family Sciuridae; genus Tamias; species Tamias sibiricus. The sequence goes on from CM046672.1 coordinate 38,491,640, forward strand.
GGATCTTACTAATCTGATTTGCTTAGAGCCTGGCTAAATTGCTGAGGCTGGTCTTGAACTTGCAGTCCTGCCTCAGTATCCCGAGTTGCTGGGTTAAAGGCAGGCACCACTATGTCCAGCACAGCTGGTTTTTATTTTTTCCTTTTACTATTATTTTATAAGCTTTATTTTTACATTTGGAGGCATGTACGTATTTTACATATTTAATTTACTATTTTTTCTAATTCTGTGCTGTTCTAATTCAATTAAAAAATATTTATTTATTCATTGTGAAACTGAAGATTGAACCAATGACCCTGGGCATGCTAGTCAGGCACTCTGCCACTGAACTACCTCTCCAGCCTTAACCCAATTCTTACAGTCTGAACATTAGTATTTATTCTTAAAGAATACAGTTGTAACAATGAATATTTAACATATAAAACAAACTTTCCATAATTAAAAGGCTTTAGGATGGACTGAATAATTCGTTTCACCATAGTCAAAACTTCTTTTTTGTAAAGGAATCTTAAGTATCTTATCACTGATTGAGCAGTTTGTTATGGCTTGCTGTTTTTTGTTATTTTGACATTTTATTTACAGTCTTTGTGCCTTTTCTTTTTCTTGCCTTAATGCACTGGCTAGAACTTCCAGTAGTATTGAAAAAGATTGGTGAGAGAGGAGATCATTTGCTTTGATTCCAGTTGTAGAGGGTAAAAATTCAGTCTTTTACTATTAAATATACTGTTAAGTATCATTGTTTTGTTTGGTTTTGAAGAAACTCTTTATTAGATTGAGAAAATTATCTTTTATGTCCTCTCATTGTAAGTTTTTATCATGAACATATGCTGAATTTTTGTCAGATGCTTTGTTCTACATAACCATAATAACTTTTGAACCCTTTAACATGTTAATATGGAAGTTCACATTGATTTTTGGTTATTGAAGCCAGCCTTACATTTCCCAAGATAAACTTCACTTGGTTGTGTTATTATTAGAATTATTATTTAATGGGTTCAACTTAGCTAATATTTTCTTGAGAACTTTAATGATTTTTGCTTGAGATACTAATTTCATATAATGAGTTGGGAAGTATTTTCTCCATTTTATTTCATGGAAAAAATTGTAGAATTGAATTATTATTTAAATACTTGGTAGAATTTACCAGTGAAACCATCAGGGCCTAGAGATTTCTATTTGAAAAGGATTTTACTATGAATTAATTATTATTATTTTGGAACTGAGCAGCCCTTTTTATTTTGAGACAGGGTCTCATGAGTTGCTTAGGGCCTTGCTCAGTTGCTGAGGCTGGCCTCAAACTTGTGGTCCTCCTGCCTGAACCTCTTCAGTCAGTGGGATTACAGGCATGTTTGGTACTGTGCCTGGCTCCTGAATTAAATTTATTTTTAATGGTTATGAACAATTTTAGTAATGTATTTCTATTTGGTTGAATCTGTGATTATCGAGGAATTGGCCCATTTTATCTGAATGGTTGAATTTTTATGTCTTCTCTTTTTGTCAATTTATTAGAGGTTTATTAATTATATGCTCTTTCTTTCCTAAAAACCAGCCTATAGTTTATTGATGTACTCTGTTTTTCTGTTTTAAATTTCAATGATTTCTTATCTTTATTGTTACTTCCTTTCTACTTGCCTTGGTTTTTTATATTCCTCTTTTTCTAGTTTCTTATGGTAGAAGCTTAGATTGTTGATTTCATGCTTTCCTAACAAAAACACTTAGTGGTGTAAATTTGCCTTTAACCACTTTTGTTTGCTTTATTCCCCAAATCTTGTGTTACAATTTCATTTTTGTTAAAATTCCAAATATTTTCTAATTTTCATTGATAACTATGGGTGATTTGTTTGTTTGTTTTATTGTGGTCAGAGAACATATTTAATATGATTTCATTTCTTTTAAACTTGTTAGTCAGGACCTAGAATATGGATTGGTCTTGGTAAATGTTCCATGCACACTTGAAAAAAATGAAGATGCTACTGATATTATTTAGTTCTGTTTCCTTAATGATTTTTTTACTAGTATTCCTATAGTGGGAGAGACATCTCCCAACTACATGAATCTATTCTCCCTTTAGTTCTGTCATTCTTTTGCTGTATATTTTTTGAACTCTGTTGTTGGTGCATAAATATCTTTGGTATGTCTTCTTGATGAATTAACCCCTTTTGTCATTATATAATGCCCTTCTTCCTGCCAATTTTCTTTGCTTTATAGTACTTTATTTGATATTAGTACCTTAAAACCAATCCATTTTTCTTTTCTTTTCTATTTTTTGGTACCGAGGACTGAACCCAGAGGCACTTGACCACTGAGCCACATCCCCAGATCTTTTTTAAATTTTTTTATTTTGAGACAGTGTCTTGCTAAGTTGATTAGGGCCTTTCTCAGTTCAAAGCCAGCCTTGGCCTCTCCTGCCTCAGCCTCCTGGCATTATAGGTATGCACTATGCCTGACCCATTTTTTTTTCCCCTTTTCATTCATGTTTGCATGGTGTTCTTTTTTTTTTATTATTATTATTATCATTTTTAAAACTAGCTATATCATCATATTTAAAGTGAATTTCTTTTCTTTTTTCTTTTTTGTTTTTTGGTCCCAGGGGTTGAACTCAGGGGCACTTGACCACTGGGCCACATCCCCAGCCCTTTTTTGTATTTTATTTAGAGATGGGGTCTCACTGAGTTGCTAAGTGCCTCGGCATTGTTGAGGCTGGCTTTGAACTTGTGATCCTCCTGCCTCAACCTCCCAAGTGCTGGGATTACAGGCTTGTGCCACCGTGCCTGGCTAAAGTGAATTTCTTGCAGACGGTGTATAGTAGTTCATGTCTTACTTCTGACAACCTTTTATTGGTTATTTAGACCATTTGTATTTAATCAGCTTATGTATTTGGATTTAAATATGCTTCTTTATGTTTTCTATATGATCCCTCCCTTTTTAGTCCTTTTGTTTTCCCTTCTTCTTTTTTGACCCTCTTCTGGAATTTTCAAACATTTCTTAGTATATTAATTTATCTTTTGTGATTTTAATGTATCTCTAATTTTTTTTACTGTTTGCTCTGGAGATTACCATAAAGAAGCTTAATGTTTACAATTCACTTAAAATCAGTATTTTACAAATTTAAGTAGAAATATGAAACCTACCAGACAATATTATAATTTTTGCTTTGATTTATTATAGATTTTTAAATTGAAGAGAATACTCCATCATATTTACCCATATATTTATCATTTTCTCTTACTCTTCTTAAACTTCCTGATGTTCCGAAGTTTGCATTGGTGTCATGAGCTTTCCATCTGGAAAACTTCTTTCAGCATTTCTTTTAGAGCTAGTATGCTGTTAATTATCTTAATTTTCCTTCATCTGAGAATATCCTTATTTTACTTTACCTTATGAAAGATATTTTAGCTGGATATTAACTCTGTGTCAACAGTTATTTTCTTTCAAACATTAAAAATTGTCATGTCCTTCTAGCCTCAGTGGTATCTGATGAGAAATATGTAGCCATTCAAATAATTTTTCCCTTACATGAAACCTAATTTTTTCTCTGGCAACATCAAGAGGCTTTGTCTTTTGTTTTTATTGGTTTGATTATGATGTGCCTGCATATAGGATTTCTTTGAATTTATCCTTTTTGGAGCTAATGAGCTTAAATGTGTAAGTTCATGTCTTTGACCTAATGTGTGAAGTTTTCAACCACTTAGGTATTTTTCTATTTCACTTTCTCTTTTCTATTCTTCTGAGAGTCCAGTGACACAAAATGTTAGACTTTTTGTTATTGTCTCTTACAGGTGCTATTGATTTATTTCATTTTTAAGTATTTCAATTGACATAAAAATTGTATGTATTTGTACTGTGCAACATGTTTTGTGTACATTGTGAAATGGCTAAAATCAAGATAATGAACATCTATACTACCACATACACTTATTTTTAGTGGCTGTAACACTTAAAATGTACTGTCTTAGCATTTTGCATGTATATATTGTTACTAGCTACAGGCACCAGATATACAGTAGATCCCTTGAAATTGTATATCCTTCCACCAACGTCTCCCTGACCTTCCCTGCCCCCATAACTATCATTCTGCGGTTTCTGTAAATTCAACTTTTTTAGATTTCACATTTTAATGAGATTATAGAGTATTTGTCTTTCTGTGCCTTGTTTATTTCACCTAACATTCTCAATGTTTATCCCTGTTGCTACAACTAGTAGGATTGCCTTTTTTAAAAAAGATGAATAGTATTCCCTTGTTTTTACATTCCATACTTTATTCATTGTTGAACATACAAGTTGATTTCATAGTTGGCTATTGTGAATAGTCCTTCAGTGCACATGGGAGTGCAGATATTTCCTCAACGTACTGACTTCACTTTTATTGAATATATACACAGAAGTGGATTGATGAATCCTATGGTAGTTCTATTTTAAGTTTTTTGAGTAACCTCCTTGTTGTTTTCCAAAATGACTGGGCTAATTTACATTCCCATTACAGTGTATAAGGATTCCCATTTCTCCATATCCTAAGCAACACTTGTTATCTTTAGTTTTTTTGGTAATAGCAATCCTAATGGATGTGGGATGATTACCTCAATTGTAGTTTTGATTTGCATTTCCCTGATGATTAGTGATATTGAACACCTTTTCATATACCTGTTATCCATGTTATCTTACTTTTAAGAAGTATCTGTGTAGGGCACTTTATTTTTTAAAATTTTGAGACAGGGTCTCAAATAAGTTGCCGAGGCTGGGCGTGGTGGCGCATGCCTGTAATCCCAGCACTTGGGAGGCTGAGGCAGGAGGATCTCGAGTTCAAAGCCAGCATCAGCAATGGCGAGGCACTTAGCAACTCAGTGAGACTCTGTCTCTAATAAAATACAAAAAAGGGCTGGGGATGTGGCCCAGTGGTCGAGTGCCCCTGAGTTCAATCCCTGGTACAAAATAAATAAATAAGTTGCTGAGGCTGGCCTTGAACTTGTGATCCTCCTGCTTCAGCCTTCTAAGTCACTGGGGTTACAGGCATGCACAGTGCCCAGCTTCTTTGCCAATTTTAGAATTGAATTATTTCTCTTCTTAATAATGTTTTGAGTTCCTTATGCATTTTGGATATTAACCCCTTACATATATGTCTTGCAAATATTTTTTTCCTTTTCTGTGGGTTGCCTTTTCATTTTGTTGATTGTTTCCTTTGCAGAAACTTTTTAGTTTTATATAGTGCCCCTTTCTTATTTTAAGTGCTTTGTTGCCTGTGATACCCAAACAATTATTGCCAAAGCCTTGAAATATCAAGAAGCTTGTCCCCATTTTTTTTTCAATATTTAGTCTTACATTTACGTTTTTAATCCATTTCAAGTTAATTTTTGTATATGACATAAAGGATCAGTGTAAGTATTTTGCATGCTGATATCTAATTTTCCCAGTCCCGTTTATTGAAAAAACTCTCCTTTCTCTGTTGTGTCTTCTTTGTGGTCTTGTTAAATTACAGACATACCTCAGAGGTGTTACAAATTTGGTTCCAGACCACTATAATAAAATTTTTTTTGCAATAAAGTTAATCTCAATTTTTTTGGTTTCCCAGTGCATATAAAAATTATGTTTACCTTATGTCATAGTCTTAACTGTGTAATAGTAGCATTGTCTAAAATATGTACCTACCTTGATCTAAAAATATTTTATTGATAATAAATGCTAATGATCATCTAAGCCTTCAGCGAGTCATAGTCCTTCTATTGGTGGAGGGTCTTTCCTTGATGTTGGTGGCTGCTGAAGGTTGGAATGGCTGTAGCATTTTCTTAAGACAACAAAAGTTTGCTGGTCTATTGACACTTCCTTTCACAAAATATGTCTCCATAGGATGTGATGCTGTTTGATAGCACTTTACCCCTAATAGAACTTCCTTCAAAATTGGAGTCAATCCTCCAATTATTGTAACTATTTTATTAACTAAGTTTATGTAACATTACTAAGTCCTTTATTTCCATTTCAACAATGATCATAGCATCTTCATCAGAAGTAGATTGCATCTCAATGAACTATTTTTTTCATTCTTAAGAAGCAATTCCTTATCCATTGAAGTTTTGTCATGGGATTGTAGCAAATTAGTTACATCCCAAGGCTCCATTTTAATTCTAATTCTCTTGCCATTTCCAGCACAGCTACATTTATTTCCTCCACTAAAGTCTTGAAGCCCCGAAGGTCAACCATGAAAGAGTGAATCAGCTTCTTCCAAACTCCCGTTGGTGTTGATTTTTTGACCTTCTTCCATGAATCAAGAATGTTCTTAATGGCATCTAGAATGGTGATTCTTTTCCAGAAGTTTTTCAATTGATTTGCCCAGATCCATTAGAGGAATCACTATCTATGGCAGCTATAGCCTTGTAAAATTTCTTTAAGAGTTAAAAGTCACAGTTACTCCTTGATTCATAGACTGCGGTATGGTTGTTGTGTTGGCAAATGTGAGAACATTAATCTTACATGTCTCCATCAGAATTCTTGGGTGAACAGATAAGCAGTAATATTTTGAAAGGAATCTTTTTCATTTTTTCCTGAGTAGTGGTCTCAACTATTATGTTGTAAACATATGTGCTGCCATCCAGGCTTTGTTGTTTCATTTATAGAGCACAGTACATTTAGTATATTAAGAGCCCTAGGATTTTTTTGCAGTGGTCATGAGCATTGACTTAAACTTAAAATCAGCTGCATTGACCTCTAACATGATTTTGAAGCTTTTAAGCCAAAAATAGACTTCTCTCCAGCTGTGAAAGTCCTATATAGCATTTTCTTCCAGTGTAAGACTCTTTACATTGAAAATCTGTTTAGTGTAATAGCCACCTTCATCAGTTATGATAGCTTGATCATTGAATAACTTGCTACAGCTTCTACATCAATACTTGCAGTTTTACCCTCCACTTTTGTGTTTTGGAGATGGCTTTCTTTCCTTTAACCTCTTGAATCAACCTCTTCTACCTTCAACCTTTTCTTCTAGTTTCTTTACCTTTCAGACTTTACAGAATTGAAGATGTTAAAATGTCGCACTGGATTAGGCTTTGGTTTATGGGAATGTTATAGCTGTTGTGATCTTCTATCTAGATCTCTGAAACTTTGCCCATATCAGCAATAAACCTACTTTTGTTTTTTTGGTACCAGAGATTGAACTCAGGGGCACTCGACCACTGGGCCACATCCCCAACCCTTTTTTGTATTTTATTAGAGACAGGGTCTCACTGAGTTGCTAAGTGCCTCGCCACGGCTGAGGCTGGCTTTGAACTCGGGATCCTCCTGCCTCAGCCTCCCAAGTGCTGGGATTACAGGCGTGCGCCACTGCGCCCGGCCAATAAACCTACTTTTTAAAAATTTTTTTTGTTGTTGTTGATAGATCTTTATTTTATTTACTTATATGTGGTGCTGAGAATTGAACCCATTGCCTCACACATGTCAGGCCAAGTGCACTACTGCTGAGCCATGGCCCTAGCCCCAATAAACCTACTTTGCTTTGTATTTTCTCTGGAATAGCACTTCTGGTTTTTTCTAAGAATTTTGCCTGCATTTCCAATTTGGCTAACTGGTTAAAGAGGCCTAGCTTTCAGCTTATCTTGCTCAGCTTTCAACATGGTTTCTTTTGTAATCATTTTAGCTTTTAATATCATGTGAGAAGTGTGTGACTCTTCTTTTCACTTGAACACTTAGAGGCCACTGCAGGGTTGGTTGGTTGTTTGTGGAGATTGGAATCAGGGTATTGCACATGGTAGGCAGGGCCTCTATCACTGAGCTGCTTCCCCGTCCTTTTTTTTAAAATTTTTAGTTGTCGATGGACCTTTATTTTATTTATATATGGTGCTGAGAATTGAACCCAGTGCCTCACTCATGCGAGGTAAGCACTCAACCACTGAGCTACATCCCCAGCCTTCTAGGTCCTTTTTTATATTTTATTTAGAAACAGGATCTCACTAAGTTGCTAAAGGATCTCGCTAAATTGCTGTGGCTGGCTTTGAACTCTCAATCCTCCTGCCTCAGCCTCTTGAGCCACTGGGATTACAGGCATGCAGGCATGTATGACCTGTGCCCAGCCTTTTTAATTTTACTTTGAAATGGTCTCCCTGAATTGCCCAGCCTGTCCTTGAATATGTGATCCTCTGCCTCAGCCTCCTGAGTAACCATTGAAATTTAAAGTGATTATTGATATGTTCATGTTTTCTATGTAGTAGTTGCTTTCTGTTATCTGTCTTTGCTTCCCCTCATTTCCTGCTTTCTCTGATTGAACATTTTATGCAACTGTTTTCTTTCCTTTCCTAGCATATCAAGTATACTTTTAAACTTAAAATTAGTTTTAATTAATTTTAGTGGCTGGGCATGATGGCACATGCCTATAGTCCCAACTACTTGGGAGGCTGAGGCAGGATGATTGCTTGATCCTGGAAATTTGAGGCCAGCCTGGGAAACATAGTGACAATTCATCCAAATAATATTAATAATAATTTTAGTGGTTTCCCTAGAGTTTGCAGTATAAATTCACAGTATTCTGAGTCCATTTTTAAATAATACTCTACCAGTTAATGTATGGCACAGGTATAACAGTATTCCTAATTCTTCCTTCTTGTCTCTTTTTAACAATGCTGTTATTTGTCTCATTTATCTAAATGCTTTAATCACCCAGTATATTATTACTTAAGTAGATACATTTTAGATCAATTAAGAATAAGAAGAATAAGGGAATATAGCTCAGTTGGTAGAGTGCTTGCCTCACATGCACAAGGCCCTGGGTTCAATCTCCAGTACCACACAACACACACAAAAAAGCTACTGACTGGGCTGGGATTGTGGCTCAGCGGTAGAGCACTCGCCCACCACGTGTGCGGCCCGGGGTTCGATCCTCAGCACCACGTACAAATAAACCCATTTAAACCCATTGTGTACAACTAAAGCAAATAAATAAATATTAAAAAAAAGAACCTGTTTTCTAAAAAAAAAAAAAAAAAGCTACTGACTCATTCAGAGTCTGACAAGAATAAGTAAAATAAAACATTTTATTTTCCTTTCATTTAATCCTTTTCCAAAGTACTTCTTGTCTTTAGGTATTGAGGTTTCTGACCTATACCATGTTACTTCTCATTGAAGAACTTTTTTTTTTTTTTTGTAGTTGTAGATGGACAGAATGCCATTATTTTATATGTTTATTTTTATGTGGTGCTAAGGATTTAACCCAGTGCTTCACACATGCTACGCAAGTGCTCTGCCACTACAGCTAGAGCCCCAGCCCTCTCTGAAGAACTTTTAAAATTTCTTGCTGGGCATGTCTCCTGGCAGTGAATTTCTTCAGTTTTAGTTTGTTTGGAAAAATATTTTGCCTTAACTAGTGAGAGCTAACTTGATTGGATATAGAATACTAGTTGTTTTTAATTGTAATACTTATATATTTCACTCCTCTTTCTTTTTCTTTTTCTGTCAGTCTACTGTAATTCTCACCATTGTTCCTCTATAAGTAAGATGTGTTTTTTTCTCCCTATGGCTTATTTCAAGATTTCGTGTTATTTTTTTTTTTTCTTTTGCACCTTCCAAGGGGGCTAAATTTTTTGGTATTTATTCTGCTTGAGTTCTTTCATCTGTAATTTGCTGTTATCATACTAGAGCCCTGTTGATGTGATAAGGTATAGGGAAAAGGAAGCTTCCTGTCATTTTAGGACTAAATCTTACTTTTAGAAGAAGAGGGACAGTCCCTCTTGGCATTACCTTCCTAAGTGTTTCTTAGCTACCACTTGCCCCCCTTTATTTAAGATAGGAAGGCTGTAGAGGGAAGATGTCAGGTAAATGTCCTGTCCTCTAGATGGATTCTTAAGAATCTGGTAAAGGCTTTTCCTTTGAACAGTAGGCCTTTGTTACAGAACATGATCTGGGTGTATTTCAGAAGGGTTGTTTTTCTCCTCCCTCTGCCAGGCATATGAAGGTTTTTCTTCCCTCTTGGTTCTTAACCTTTAGAACCTACAGATATTTTTGGAGTACCTATAGAAGTATGCCTCCCTCCTTTCAAGATTACAGCTTCTTCAGCATTGATCAGAATTACCATTTAAATGTTCAAATGTTTATCTATGGCCCCAGAAGTTTCTGCTACAAGTAAGCAGATCCTGACTGTGCTTCTCTGTATGTGCATCTCTCTCCAGATTTCAGGGTGACAATTTGCCGTACAACCGCAGTTCTCTGACAGGCCCAGGAAAAGGCATTGCTTTTTTTTTTCCCCCCAGTTGTTTAGATCTTTTCTTACAAAGATGGAACTCTTGTTTCAGAGATGAACCTAGAAGTCTAATCACAGACTTTAATCACATTACAAAATACCTTCACAACAATACCCAGATTAGTGTTTGAATAACTACTTAAGTGGATATATGCATTATAGTTCACCCCTTGTCAATTTGCCACCCACATACATTTCCTCAAGCCATATGTAATTTCCAAATGAAGACAAGAACAAAGTTATACTTCTACCTAATATGATACAACTACTCTTAATAAAACTGAAAACATTCTAATTTACCTCAGAAGAGGATACAAAGTGCCCAGATGATATTCTTGTGTCTCTTTTGACCCTATAACTTAAATACTGTGATGCTATGGTAACCATTATTAATACAACTTAGAGATGATTAGTGGATAAGAGAGGGAAGAAAACCATATCCCTAGGCCTTTGGATACCTTCTTTGATAGTATACCAAGGCAGTTCTTGCATTTCAACATACTTAGTTTAGGCCACCTTTGAGCCCATAGTTCAGCTGGCGAACCAAACTGTTAGAACTGTTTCCTGGAGCCAGTCGAGGTGGTGCACTCCTGTAATCCCAGCACTTGGGAGGCTGAGGCAGGAGGAGTTCAAAGCCAGCCTCAGCAATGGCAAGGCACTTAGCAACTCAGTGAGACCCTGTCTCTAAAAAATATTTAAAAAAGGGCTGGGAATGTGGCCCAGTGGTTGAGTGCCCCTGAGTTCAATCCCCGGTACAAAAAAAAACTCTTCCTTCCTGGAGAGTTATATGCTGTTAGATTCTTAGCTACAATTTCACAATACTTTAAATTTAATCTTGGGATGGCATAAAGAATAACATTTTGGAGTCAAAAAGACTTGAATTTGTATTCTGGCTGTGCTACTTACTAGCTTGAGATTGGGTATGTTACTTCAACTTCCTAGACCTGAGATTCCTCCTCTGTAAATTCAACATAGATTTAAATAGACAGTGTGTTTAAAGTGTTTTTAAAGTGGCTGGGCATGGTGGCGCATGCCTGTAATCCCAGCACTTGGGAGGCTGAGGCAGGAGGATCACGAGTTCAAAGCCAGCCTCAGCAATGGTGAGGCACTTAGCAACTCAGTGAGACTTTGTCTCTAATAAAATACAAAAAAAGGGCTGGGGATGTGGCCCAGTGGTCCAGTGCCCCTGAGTTTAATCCCTGGTACCCCCCAAAAAATTTTAAAAAAAAAAAGTGTTTGTAAGTAGTAGTTAATTCAATAAATCACTGTTATGATGAAACAGATACTCTACTGAAGAACTTGAGAATACAAAATCTGTAGAGCAGGATGTCAATCAAGCTTGATAGTAGGTTTGCCAAAGCCTTACTTGAAGTCAATCTAGAATAGAAGAATTGTTTTCTTATAGGCCATTCATCAAGAAATGATGTAACCGGGTCCAGTGGCACATTCCTATAATTCCAGTGATTTTGGAGACTAGGGCAGGAGGATCACAAGTTTGAAGTCAGTCTGGGAAAGTTAATGAGACATTGTCTCAGAATAAAAAATGAGAAGGGCTGGCGGTATAGCTTAGTGGTAGAGCACCCCCTGAGTTTAATCTCTGGTTGTAAAAAAAAAAAAAAGTGACTTTACTATTAGGCAAAAAGAACTAGTGCTAATAAATACACCGTTGTATTAGACTGGGAATAAAAGGAAAGGTTGGAAATGTAAAAAATAAATGTTTTGGTATTTTTAAAAATTATTATTATTATTATTTTATTTTGACTCATCGTACACAAATGGAGCACAGCTTTTCACTTCTCTTGCTGTACATGATGCAGAGTCACACCATTTGTGCAATCATACATGTACATAGGGTTGTTTTGAGAAGGGTTTTGACATAGGAATTCCTGAAGGTTAGGAATGGGTGAGGTCATTCATTCATTAATTCATGAATGTGCATTGAGAATTTGATGAGTACTAGGTACTCTGTTAAGGCTCTGGGAACACAGTGGTAAAGATTGCTGGCAAGATCCCTGTCCTTGTGGAGTGTACTTTGGGGTATGGGTAGGAACACACAATTAAAAATTCAAGCCGGGCGTGGTGGCGCACGCCTGTAATCCTAGCACTTGGGAGGCTGAGGCAGGAGGATTGCGAGTTCAAAGCCTGCCTCAGCAATGGCAAGGCACTTAGCAACTCCATGAGACCCCGTCTCTAATAAAATACAAAAAAGGGCTGGGGATGTGGCCCAGTGGTTGAGTGCCCTTGAGTTCAATCCCTGGTACCAAAAAAAAGAAAAAAAAAGTCAGATAATTATATAATGATTTGGTGGTAAGGGGAAGCTTTTCTGAGATGTTGACATTTTAGCTGAGACCTGATGACAGGGAATAATGTTCCTTATGCTTGGGATTTATTGAACATCTTGCATCTGTGAATTTATAGGCTTCAACAAGTTTTGATATTGGCCATTTTCTTCCCTACACCTCACTGTTGCCTGCTTTGTTCGTTTTTTGTTTTGTTTTGGGGCAGTCTTGCTCTGTTGCCCAGGCTGGTCTTGAACTCCTGTGCTCCAGCTGTCTTTCTGCTTCAGCCTCCTGAGCAGCTGGGCCTATAAGCATGCAGCTTATTTTTAAGTGTTTTCTTTTTTGTATTCTTTATTTTTATGTGGTGCTGAGGATCGAACCCAGTGCCTCACACATGCTAGGCAAGCACTCTACTGCTGAGCCACAACCCCAGCCCCCCTTCTTTGTATTCTTTTTGGATAGTTTTTCTTACTGTTTTCATGTTCACTAATCTTCTTTTCTGTAACATTTAACCTGCCTTTAATCCCATCAAATGTATTTTTTCATCTTCATGGTGAAATTTTCTTCTCCAGAATTTAAATTTGAGATTTAAAGAAAAGATTATTTCTTCCATGTCTCTGTTTAACATACTTTTAACATACTTTTTATCTAGCTCCCTAGAAACTGGAGCAATCAGAGGCTTCACCTTATTTGTTCTTTGTCTCTGGCATCACTGTCCACTGTTGTCTTGAAAACAGATCTTTCATGTATCTTGTCCAGATTTTTAGTTCTTTCAGACAGTTTGTACTCTCTTGGATGAATATGAAAGTATCTTGCATCTATTATTTAGCTCATAGCTACTGTTAGGTTTAAAATATATATATATATATATAGTGTGTGTGTATGTATATACATATATATATATATATATTAGATGGAATACATTTATTTTATTTATTTATTTATTTATTTATTTATTTATTTGTACCGGGGATTGTATGCAGGGGCACTTGACCACTGGGCCACATCCCCAGCCCTATTTTGTATTTTATTAGAGACAGGGTCTCACTGAGTTGCTAAGTGCCTTGCCATTGCTGAGGCTCGCTTTGAACTTGCGGTCCTCCTGCCTCAGCCTCCCAAGTGCTGGGATTACAGGCATGTGCCACTGCGCCCGGCTATTTTATTTATTTTTATGTGGTGCTAAGGATTGAACCCAGTGCCTCACATGTGTTAGGCAAGTGCTCTACCACTGAGCTACAACCCCAGCCCTACTGTTCAGTTTTAAAGTATTCAGGAAGGGTCTGGGGTTGTGGCTCAGTGGCAGAGTGCTTGCCTAGCATGTATGAGGCACTGGGTTTGATCCTCAGCACCACATATAAATATATAAATAAAATAAAGGTACATCAACAACTAAAAAAATATAAAAAAAAAAGTGTTCAGGAAGGCCGCTGGTTAGGTTACTGTCAATAGAAAATATTGTAAAGTTTGATGGTACATTTTTTCCTAGAGTATGGTAAATAAAGCACATACTTTGGTCTCTATACCAATCCTCATTCAGAATCTTTTTAACAGTATAGTTATCAAAAAGATGATATTTTTCTCTCTTTTTAATTAAAAAAGTCACTTTTGATCTTATCAGGAAGAGAAATTGGCTTCAAAATCTTTTGTTATTTATAATGCTGTTATAGTATCACATTCCTGGGCTGAGCAGATTCTCAGATGTAATTATCAAGCATTTTTGTGGCATTATACAAGACCCAAGAACTTTAAAATGTGTGTTGAGGTAGAGATACATTTTTAAAAATTGGGGTAAAGTCTGTGTGACAAACAGTTTACTATTTTAATAATTTTAAGTGTAAAATTCAGTGATATTAAGTACATTCACAATGTTATATAATGGTCACCACTATTTCCAGAACTTTTTCAGCATTCCCATACTGAAACTCTGTATCTATTAAACAGTAACTCCCCATACCCTTTTTTCCCAGCCCTTGGTAACCACTACTCTGTGTCTCTATGAATTTGCCCATTCTGGTACCATGTATAAGTGGAACCCTACAACATTTGTCTTATAGTATCTGGCTTATTTGACTTAGCTAATGTTTTCAATGTTACATGTGTGATGCATATCAATTTCATTCCTACTATTCCATTGTATGTATAGCCTATATTTTGTTTTGTTAAGCATCTGTTGAACACTTGGATTGAATCTACTATTTAGCTATTGTGAATAATGCTGCTATGAACATGGGTGTAAAAGTGTTTGAGTCTCTGCTTTCCATTCTTTTGGGTATGTACTTAGGAATAGAACTGCTGAATCATATAGTAATTCTGTTTAACTTTTTGAGAAGTCACTGAAATGTTTCACATGGTGGCTGCCTTGTTTTGTAGTTCCACCAACAATGTGAAAGGATTCCAATCTTCCCATGTTCTCACCAACACTCAATGTTTTCTGGCTTTTTTTTTTTTTTTTTTGTGGTACCAGGGATTGAACTCAGGGGCACTTGTCCACTGGGTCACATCCCCAGCCCTTTTTTGTATTTTATTTAGAGACAGGGTCTCACTGAGTTGCTAAGTGCCTCGCCATTGCTGAGGCTGGCTTTGAACTCGCGATCCTCCTGCCTCAGCCTCCCAAAGTGCTGGGATTACAGGCGTGCGCCACCGCGCCCGGCTTTTTCTGGCTTTTTGATAATAACCATCCTAATGGGTGTGAAGTGGTATCTTAATTATGAGTTTTGATTTGCTTTCTCTAATGACTAGTGACACTGAACATCTTTCATGTGCTCACCAGCAATTTATATATCATTTTTGGAGAAATGTCTATTTGTCTATTTTTTTAATTGAGAGTGTGGTTTTGGCAATGGGGGGAGAGATTATATTGTAATGCCCAAATCTTTCTGCTGTCCAAGAGATTTAAAAAGGCTTCATGTTTCTATAGTTGCCCCTATGTGACACATCTTTCTTTATAATAGATGAAGCAGATGGTGATTCCAAGTTGCTTTCCATGTATCTGGGCTGTTTCAGAGTATAATCCTTCTGTTTCTTTATGGCACACTTCAAGAAAAGATTGTCTGTCTGGATTCAAGGGATATAATTCAGGGGTAAAATGTCCCAGGACTCTAGCAATAGACCTGTTAAACTTCAATTTTTCCCCCACTTTGGTGATGCTAGGGGTTGAACCCAGGGCCTTCTGCATGCTAGGCAGAAGATGTACCACAGAGCTACATCCCAGCCCTAAACTTCACTTTTTAATTGGTTGGAAATATTTATCTCTGTAGGAAAATACAAACCCACTCACTCCTTGGTATCTGGTTTATAAGACCTGCAAATAAGAAATCCACTTAATTTAATTTCACAGTAAGAAAATCTGCTTCAGCTTCTGTAGTAGCAGTTCTGACATAGGTGTGCCATGTGTTTCTTCTGGGTTTAGAAGCCACGTGTACTTGGTGCCGGGGATACGGATAAGCGTAATGTTAATGGTTTGGACATGAGGTGCTCCCCAAAGCTTCTGTGTTAATACAGAAACATTCAGTGGTGAAATGGTTAACTTATGAGAACTGTAACCTAATCAGTTCATCCTAGTTTAAATAGGCTGGGTGGCAACTGTAGGCAGGTATGGTATGACTAGAGGGGATAGGTCACTGGGGGCATGCCTTCAAATGGTTCACCTTCCCTGCAACCACTCTCCCTCTCTCTCTGTTTCCTGGTAGTCATGAGCAGGGGAGCAGCTTCTCTCTGCCAGTCCCTTCTACTATGATGTCCTGCCTCATCTTGGGCCCAAAACAATGAAGTTGACTGACCATGGACTGAACTTTTCCTTCTCTTAAGTTGTTCTGGTCAGGTACGTGATGAAAAGCTAGCACAAGTAATTTTCTGCTTTTCATTAGAAACCTTAGGGTTGGTTTTTGATTGATTGTTTGAGCTAGAGTCTTGCTATGTTGCCCAGGCTAGTCTCAATCTTGTGGGCTCAAGTGGTCTACCACAGCCTCCTGAGTAGTTGGAACTACAGGTATACACCACCATGCCCAGTAGAGTTAAAAGTTTTAAAGCCTATAGAAATATAAAACATCCAAAAAAGTCAAACTCATGTTTGTAACAACAACAACAACAAAAATGCAGCTGAACACATTTTAATGCAGTTCATTCTTTTACAATAGCGCCAACATTTGGGTGATTAAAAGGAATTAAAAACAGGAAAAGAGTTACCATTTATGGAGTAGTCACTATGTCTTGGGCACTGTTCCAAATGTTTTCTGTATATATGATTGTGTTTTAATAATTAAGAATCAGGAAACTGAAGTTCAGAGAATTAATTAAAGTTGCTCAGGGTCACATGGTAAGTGATGGAGTTTGAATACAATTACAGTGTGACCCCAGTTTTGTAACGAAAGTGCTGCTGATAGCTTACTGGGTAGGAGAGAAAAAGGAAATGCATGTCAAATTGCTTAATATTATTG
The DNA here is from genome assembly GCA_025594165.1 of Tamias sibiricus. Taxonomy (NCBI): domain Eukaryota; kingdom Metazoa; phylum Chordata; class Mammalia; order Rodentia; family Sciuridae; genus Tamias; species Tamias sibiricus. Next base: position 38,508,568 of record CM046672.1, read on the forward strand.
TCACTGGCTAGGAAAGCAACATAGATGTTTAGAAAATAAAGAATATAGGGGCTGGGGATATAGCTCAGTTTGTAGAGTGCTTGCCTTGCATGCACAAGGCCCTGGGTTCAATCCCTAGAACTACTAAAAAAAAAAAAAAAGAAAGAAAGAAAGAAAAAGAAAGGATATAATACAAAGACTTTCTTTTTTTGGGGGGGTGGTGGCGGTGCTGGGGATTGAACCCAGGGCCTTGTGCATGCAAGGCAAGCACTCTACAGACTGAATTATATCCCCAGCCCCAAAACTTTCTTTTTTTAAAAAAAAAAAAAAACAACCCTTGAGAATATTACATAAAAGTGCAGAAAGCCATGTTAACTTTTCCTAATTGATGTAGGTTTTCTTTCCAGATTCAGAGTTTCAATTTGGGTATTTTGTTCACATTTTGACTGGCATTTATCTCCATTTTTTCCTCATTGTTCTCACCATCTCATCTTAAGCAAAATGTCCTTTTAAATGTTTTGTTTCCTGAAGAGTTCTTACCATGTCCTTATCTTTATACCTCTAAGCCTTGATGACTTGCCTAAACCTGTATTTAATAGATTCTGTTTCTTCATTTGAAGTTTAAAATTCTTCAGTTATCTATTCTGACCATATCAGAGCCCTACTTACTATCTTTTTATTCTTGACAAATATACTTTTGAGCCTTTTGTCTTCTTCATTTGTAGTTGCCCACCCCCCTTAATTTTTTGATTTATGGAAGTTCATGGTCCTCTGTAAGTTGAAGTCTGTAGACTGTCTCTAGAATTCCTTTTACTAGTCAATTTTCAAATTCCTAGTTTGAAAATCTACTCTTAAGTCAATTAACCATGGCCAGTTTGGTGAGGGAAAGAGTTCCATAGTACAGACATGGCTACTGGGAGTCCACTGATTTTGACTATATTAGGGGCATTTCTAGAAAAGGCAAGAATATTTGCTAGCTACTTACTTACCTAAGAGATGTCTGCCCTATAGACCATGGCATTGGGAAAGTCATGACGTTTGTGTTAGTCAGCTTTTCATCACTGTGACCAAAATACCAGACACAAACATCTTAAAGGAGGGAAATTTTATTTTGGCTTACAGTTTACTTGGATCCATGGTCAGCAGGTTACATTGCTTTGGGCCTGAGGTGAGGCAGAACATGGCAAGTTCTACAAGTACAGAACATGAAACTTCCATGGCAACCAGGAAGCAGAGAAATGAGTGAGAAACGAGACATAGTCCCTAGTGGCACATCCCCAGCAACCTGCAACCTCCAATGACATCCCATCTGCCTATAGTTTCTCCCACCTCCCAGTAGTCCATTCAGTTAACAGTTATGAATTAATCCACTGTTGAGTTTAGATCCTTCATGATTCAGTCACTTCCCAAAAGCCTCACCTCTGAACATTGCTGCATTAGGGATGACATAAGTCTTTGCAGGTACTTCATATCCAAACTACAACAGTGTTCTTATAAATAGGATGGGAAAACATGATCTGAATTTTGAGAGTTGGACATAATTGCAGGCAATGGAATATCCCGATCCAAAGAAGGTAGACTGATACCAACCTGGAGCGGGTCATCAGTGATGAGCTGAAGGGCTCTGCTCACCTTACACTGATTTCAGCATTTCTCTCGGTGACCCAGATGAGTTATCCTCAGAATACATGTGTCTACAAGTACAGAAGCTGGCATCCTCTATGTTGTTAGGCTGTTGTAAGATAGTGGCACAAATGGCATGATGGCACACACACACCTATAATCCCAGCTACCAAGGAGGCAGAGGTAATAGGAGCCCCTTGAGCCTAGGAGTTTGAGACTATCCTAAGCAATGTAGGGAGATCCCATCTCAAAAGGAAATAGCACACATTTGTCATTTTTTTTGGCCTCTTTTCGTCAACTCCTGGATTCAGGATTAAATTCAGGAACTAATCTCCCACAGTGGCAGTCAAGTGGGTTCCTATCAGAGTTCCCCTGGGAATGAGTGATACAAAAATGGGAAAATCACTGGAGTCAGTGCATTTCTCCACTCTCACCCCAGACTTCTTTGTGCTTTTTTCCTGGACCCCATTTAGTTCTTTGAACTTTGGATTGCCTTTGTGTCTCATCTATTCCATTTAGTGAATTTTTTTTTTTAGAAGATTTCTTTGGATCTTTTTTTTTTTTTTTTTTGGTACCCTTTGTGTTGAACTCAGGGGCACTTGACCACTGGGCTTTTTTGTATTTTATTAGAGGCAGGGTTTTTTTTTTTTTTTTTTGAACTCGCGATCCTCTATTGCTGGGAGATTTCTTTTGTCATTCTTTCAAGCATTTTATTTTAGCTATCATATTTTTAATCTCTAATCACTTCCTCTTGTTCTCTATTTTTCATTTTAACCTGTTTTGGTTTTATAAAATCTTCTTCAACTATTTGAGTGAAGGTGTATTCTATTCCCTTATTATCTTTTCCTACTGAAGTTTGTTCTTCATGTCTGTATTTCTTGGTGTTTCTTTTTAGGCTTCTAGTTTTACTAATACCTTGTGTTCTTTTATTATCTAGTTATAGTTTGATTATCTAGTTATACTTAAGGAAGAATATGTAACTAGGTGACTTCTTCCCAGGGAGAAGTTTGACTAGATGCTCTGGGTGGGGAGAGGTAGTTTAAACTCATTTTTAGGTTGAGGCCACCTGGTTACTAGAATGGGGATTTGGGGGGCACCAGATTATTGACTTTTAAAAGCCTTAGATTTTCAACATGAATTGTTTAATTTCTTTGGAGAAGAGTTGTCAGGGACTTGTTTACTCTTGCCTGTGGGTAAATGTCAGCTGCCAGTACTGCTTGGTCTATGCATGAGGGACTTGGGGTGGGAAGAACTTGGGGGTGGAGAAAAGCAGGTGGGGACAGTTGATCCACCATCAGGGCTTGCCCAGGCTCCCACAGCTTGATTGGCAACCCTCTTCTCTAGCTCGCACATTGGTTATCTCTTAACCCTCTGTCATCAGTTTTTTGGCTTCCAGAGATGTATTGACATTTTCATCCCTACATGGTTATTTGCACTTACTTGGTCCTCAAACTATGGGTTTATTCCTATTTGTACTTTTATTCCTTTAATACAAAGGGTCCATGGCAGAGAGAGGGAGCATGTCTGGTTCATTAAAAAAACATTTTTTTAACTTCACACACATTTAATGTTTATTATTCCACAAGTAATATTTCTTGAAAAGAACTGTAAATTCATGCATTATTTACATTAAATAATTTTGTTAAGCATACAATTAACATACATAAACGTGATCATTATCAAAATGCAAATACAAAAGCATGTATTCTATAAAGGGAAATGGCTTTTTCTTCCTCTTTCCTCATCCCAGTTCTGCTTTTTTTCCCAGGAAGTAACTGCTGTTAATAGTAGATACATGCCGGGTGCAGTGGCGCATGCCTGTAATTCCAGTGGCTCCAGAGGCTGAGGCAGGAGGATCACGAGTTCAAAGCCAGCCTTAGCAAAGAGTGAGATGCTAAGCAACTCAGTGACACCCTGTCTCAAAATATAAAATAGGGGGCTGGGGTTGTGGCTCAGCGGCAGAGCACTCGCCTCGCACGTGTGCGACCCGGGTTCGATCCTCAGCACCACGTAAACATAAATGCATTGCATTGTGTACAACTAAAGTAAATAAATAAATATTTAAATAAATAAATAAAAAATATATATATATATATATATATATATATATATAATATATAAAATAGGTCTGGGGATGTGGCTCAGTGGTCAAGTTCCTCTGAGTTTAATACATGGTATCCTCCACCCCCAATAGTAGATATATGTATATGTCCTTCCCAAATATTGTTTATGAATTTATATTACTATGTCCATCATCTGGACATTCAATTTAGATGGGAATCAGGTAATATGTGTTCTTGTGAAATTTTTTGTAACTTGTCCAAATGTCTTAGGTAATTTGGACAGTAGAGCTACCATTCTTTCCCTTACTGGTTGATGTTTAAGTAGTTCACTGTTGGGGGTTATTTTTGAGTTGCTGGGGTTTTTAGTTTCTCCCGACCTGGGTTTAGCTTCTTCCGGCCAGTGGAGAAGGCTAGGGGAAAAACACGCCTCAGAGGAGGCGTGATTGAGAACCGTAGAAGCAGGCTGGAGGCCCACGCCAGCCCTCATGACGGAAGACAATCAGGGATGCACCAGGGAGAAGGAGCTAGTTTATTGAGGAAGATGGACAGCGTTTATAGAAGACACGGGCCAATCAACAGAAAGATCATAGGGGCACATAGGGAGCATGGGCAGATGCCATTGTCGGAGACATTGGCCTATCCTTGGGGTGGTTTCAGTTCTCATCTTATGTCAGGAGAACGCCCCTTGGCCAGGCCAAGTTCCCATATCAGGAAGTGGGAGGCAGCCAGAGAGTTAGGTTTTTCTATTCTTTCGGCTGGCGTGTTCTTAAGTCCCCAACAGTTCACAATTTTTTTTTCTCAAAATCTATTTCTTTCTTATTTCATTGACCCTTAGCATGCTTCTCACTCAAACTGAGAAATTTTCATCATATCTATAAAGAATCCCAGTGGTTCAACTGAAAAATGTAACTGGATGAAATACAGCTAGCTGAACAGATCATGCATAGTATGTGAAAATATTTAGAAGTATAATTCAAATATAAAGCAAATAAATTACCAAACTTTCTTTATTAAAATCCATGTTCATGCATGAAACAATCAAATCACAATTTATTTTGCTTAGAGTTAAAGAAACAAGCCAATTTGCATTTCTTCTTCATTCTTCATAACAGTACTGAAGTTTGAAATGTACTTTTTCTCCCTACAACGTTCTTTTCCTGTTTGTCTATTTCCTGCCTATTTTTGTTGTTTATTCTTCATGCTCTAAGCACTTGCTTTATCAGTTATTTATTTTTGTTCTGGTATTTTTTGTTTGTTTGTTTTTTGCACTGCTGTATATCAAATCTAGGGCTAGAGAAGAGCTCCACCACTGAGCTCTGTCCCCAGCCCCTCATTTTAGGTGTTGAAGCCAGAACCAGTTTAACTTCAGAGGGCTATCAGAATGTTAATTTCCAGTTATGAGTCACATTTAAAATGATGAGTACATCTATTGACAAAACCGTACATTTCTGGGTCTCAGATCCACACACTCCCTGGAGAAAATAGATGTCTCCACTTTTGAAAAATGAAAATCCTTTATACATGGCCAGTTTTGCTAGGTCTTTTGTTTTTTTTTTTTTTTTTTTGGTACCAATTGAACTCAGGGGCAATTGACCACTGGGCCACATCCCCACCCTTTTTTGTATTTTATTTAGAGACAGGGTGAGTTGCTAAGTGCCTCGCCTTTGAGGCTGGCTTTGAACTCACGATCCTCCTGCCTCAGCCTCCCAAAGTGCTTTTACAGGCGTACCGCGCCCGGCTTGCTAGGTCTTTATATTGTTCCACACCAAAAAGTTTTGAGAGTTTTACCCTATTATCATATTTCTTCATCTATAGAAACCTGGGGCCTCCCTCTGCAAAGTTGGATAGGTAGACAAGCTTATATCATGCTTTTAACAAGAGTAGCTACAGGCTATGGTTCACTTAGCACTTAAGTATGTGCAGGTACTGGTGTATGAGTTTCATGTTCATTATCTCATTTAATCCTCAAAGCAATCCCATGTAATAGGCTTTACTGAGGATATTGGGGCACTTAAATTAGTTATTAAAATCACATAGTTAGGTTTAGTAGTGCTGGGCTACAAAGCCAGTTCTGGTAGTGCCAAAGCCTGGGCTTTTAACCTCTTTGTTACACATTCGCCATGTAAGCTATGAACATTCATGAGCATATGAGAAACTTGTAGGCACCACCTACTAAATGGGTAACTTTGGGCTGGGGTTGTGGCTCAGTGGTAGAGCGCTCGCTTAGCATGTGCACGCCTGGGTTTGATCCTCAGCACCATGTAAAAATAAACGCATTGTGTACAACTAAAAAAGCAAATAAATAAATATTTTTAAAAATGGATAACTTTGATTAGATAATGGTCCCTCAAAATATATTCATATCCTAATCCTTAGAGTCTGTGAATGTCACTTTATATGGCAAAAAGGGCTTTTTGCAGACATGATTCAGGATTTTCTTTCTTTCTTTCTTTCTTTTTTTTTTTTCTTTTTGTAATTGGGATCAAACCCAAGGTCACTTAACCACTGAGCCACATCCCAGTCCTTTTTTTGTATTTTATTTCAAGACAGGGTCTACCTGAATTGCTTAGGGCCTCTCTAAGTTGTTGAGACTGGCTTTGACTCATGATCTATATGCCTCAGCTTCCTGAGCCGCTGGGATTACAGGTGTGTATCACTGTGCCTGGCTCATGATTAAGGATCTTTTTATTTTTATTTTTAAAATATTTATTTATTTACTTTAGTTGTACACAATGCAATGCATTTATGTTTACGTGGTGCTGAGGATCGAACCCGGGCTGCGCACGTGCAAGGCAAGTGCTCTGCCGCTGAGCCACAACCCCAGCCCCATGATTAAGGATCTTAAAATGGGATTATCCTGATAGATTATCCAGGTGAGCTTCCAGTGTAGTCACATGTATCATCATAAAAGGGAGGCAAGCTGGGCGTGGTGGCACACGCCTATAATCCCAGCACTTGGGAGGCTGAGGCAGGAGGATCATGAGTTCAAAGCCAGCCTCAACAATGGTGAGGCACTTAGCAACTCAGTGAGACCCTGTCTCTAATAAAATACAAAAAAGGGCTGGGGTTGTGGCCCAGTGGTCAAGTGCCCCTGAGTTCAATCCCTGGTGCCAAAAAAAAAAAAAAAAAAAAAAAAAAAAAGAAATGAAATAAAAGGGAGGCAAAAGGAGATATAGAGAAGAGGATGAATGAGTGTGATCACAGAGGCAGAGATTGGAGTGATGCCGCTGCAAAGGAAGAAATGTCAGTAGTTGCCTGAAGCTGGAAGATGCAAGGAATGGATTCTCCTTTAGGGACTTTGGAGGAAGAATAGCCTTGCTGACATTTTAATTTAGCCTAGTGATATTGCCTTTGATTTCTGGCCTCCAGAATGCGAGAGAATAGCTTTCTGGGGTTTTGTTTGTTTGCTTATTTTTGTTTTATTACATTTTTGTGTGTTTTTAAATTTTTATTTACTTATTTTTTCCCCCTTGGTACTAGGGATTGACCCAGGGGCAGTTTGCCACTGAGCTCCATCCCCAGCCCTTTTTTTGTTTTTTATTTTGAGACAGGGTCTCACTAATTTGCACAACAGAGATTAGATATTATGATTGTTAATGTGTAGGGAGTTTAGGAAGGGCAACTCAGGTAAATCAGCCTCCATTTCATGTGATGCCCATGACCATACAGTAAGGTTAACAGGGCATCTTAGAGACAAATTGAAATTAATTTAAATTGACAACAGGGGCTGGGATTGTGGCTCAGTGGTGGAGCGCTGGCCTAACACGTGGGCGACCTGGGTTCGATCCTCAGCACCACGTACAAATAAAATGCATTGAATAAAATACATTGTGTACAACTAAAGCAAATAAATAAAAATATTTAAAAAAAATTTGACAACATATGGCATGTACTGACCAAATACCAGATTTCATATATATATATATATATATATATATATATATATATGCCTCCAAATAATTTTTTTTTTAAGTGCTGGAGGTGGAACCCAGGATCTCATGCATGCTAGTCAAGCACTCTACCATTGAATCACATTCCTAGCATCCATATCCCCAACCCTCCCTCCTCCCTCCCCCCCTTATATCTTTCTTTTTGGTACCAAAGATTGAACCCATGGGCACTTTACCACTGAACTACATACTCAGTACTTTTTACTTTTTGTTTTGAGACAGGGTCTCATTAAGTTACTGAGACTCTTACTCATTTGCTGAGGTTGTTCTTGAACTTGTGATGATCTTGCTGCAGCTTCCCAAGTTACTGGGGTTACAGGTGTATGGTACTACACCTAGCTTCCATCTCCAAATCCTAATAGTGACTACAGCTGTAAGAGAAACAATGTTCAGGTTGTAACTCTTATTACCTTGTCAGTGCCCCAGTGTCATTTTTCCAGTCCTGATTCTAAATCGTCATTCTAGGACACATTAGTAATAAACACAAAATTAATACTGCAACCAGGAATTGTGAATTCAGTTGCCTGTCAGGCATATAATCAATGACCAGCACAGTTTGATCTTTTGTCCATAGAACTGAGCAGGGGTGGAGGAACTGTACTAGTGTTGGTGCCTGGGTCTCAGGCATCTAGATTGAACTAGGGTAGGGCCAGTGAGTTTGCCTTTGAGGTGTTCCCATTTGTTCACTTAGCTCCAAGAGATGTCATCACTTTTCTTATGAGTTGCTCTGGGCAAGTGATGGAGAAGTTAGCAGCATGGCCTGGAATGGCTCTCAGTGGGTTAGGTCCAGCTGACACACGCCACTTAAGTTTCCAAGGAGCCAAACTATCCCCACTCATGCACAGCTGATGCTTTTGTGTCTAAATGTGGTGCAGTCAGGGCTCTAGGCCAGCTTCAGGGCAGGAAATAGAATGCCACCTCCATCACCAGGGAGACAATGGTCTGCGTACATGATTTATACAGAGGCCAACAAGAAAGCTCAAAGGAACACTCAGCCAAGAAAGAGAAACCAGAGGACAGCTTGCACAGAGCTTGTCTTGGGTTCTAACTGTTGACAAGCCACTTAACCGACCCCAGGTTTAAGTTTATCTGCATATAAGATGGAGGTAACAGTATTTACACATCTCACTGGAGACTTATGAAAACAGCATTTCTGACAGACCACTTGGAATCCATGGATGGAAGGTGGTATGTAAGTGCAGGTGATCAATTTACTGTATTTGTTTTTAGCGGTGCATGAGGGACATGTAGACCCTCCAGAAAACTCTGTCTGAGTCTGGTCACAATTAAAAAACAAACAGCTCTTGGTTTTGGGTGCATGGATCTGTCTTTAGTTTATACAGGTTGGAGGGAATTTCATGTGTAATTCAGACTTCAGAAGTGTTTTCCAAAACTATCACTGTGGTTAGTAATATTAGGTGCTTATATGAGCTGGAAATGTTGTAGCTGCTGATTTCCCCCAAATGTTTGCCAATTTGCTTTCAAAAAAAAAAAAAAAAAAAAAAAAAAATCCCAAATTAACTCCATAGTTTATGAGTTGTGTGTGGAGTTTGGAACATTTTTTCCCAAGTTGGGTGGAGAATCTATTTAAAAAACAAAGCACAAACAGTTGTTCTTTCCCCATGGGATTTGCTATTTCTGAAAAGTCTCTTGAGCTGATACCTAAATGTAGGTATTTTCTGATCATTTAAGACTAAGCAATTGACCTCAGATCTTTCTGTAAGGTTATGATTATTCTCTGTCAACAAGGGTCCTGAGGGGGGTCTTATCACTATGCGTTCTTTGTTAACTAAACCTCTCTGGTGCGTATTGTCCGCCTAGAATAATTCTTGTGGGTCTAGGTGAATAGTGACTGTTACAAAAGAAACAAACTTTGCTGAGTAAGACAAATTATACACTTCATTTTTTAATTAGAAAAAAAGATAAATAAAACAGAAAATAAAGATTAATCTTTAATGCAGAACTAACCATATTGGCATCCATGTACATTGTAAACAAAAATGGAACTCTAATGTATTTGCTGTTACTGTCCTGCTTTTGGGATGAAGTCTTCACGTACTGGATCTGGAAGAGCATCATATATTTTTAGAATCTTCTGCTACAACAGGGAGGGGTCCTGCTTCTGTTGCCTGCTGTGTGGTGATGGATGAGAACCTCTGAACTTCAAGCTCTTCTTGTAGGAGAACTTTCAAAGACTTGTTCTCTTAGATGTTGCTCCACTTCCTTAGCACTCATGTGTTTTGGCAACATGGTAGCACACATCCTAGAAGTGATAAACACTTGCTGATTTTGGCTTTGCCTCAGTGCTGGTCCTAGCTCTTACAATCCGTGAGCACTCTGCTGCCAGGCCCATCTATCCCCCTTTGCTCTTTTAGTTTATGCTAACAGGACTCAAGACATGACTCAAAGGCAGTGTAGTGCACACATATTACAACCTATGGAATTAAAAAAAATTATTTACATGTATATATTCTTAGTTGTTGATGGACCTTTATTTTATTCATTTATTTATATGTGGTGCCGGGAATCGAACTCAGTGCCTCATACATGCTAGGCAAGCACTCTACCACTGAGCCACAACCCCAGCCCACAAGCCTATGGAATTTAAACATGAATACACCCATGTGACCACCACCAGAGATACAAAACATCTCCAGCATCCCAGAAGTGGCTTTGTGTTCCCTCTAAGTCAAAATTCCCTTCCCCAGGTAATAATTTCCTTCCATTTCCTAAACTGAGGGGCTGTGGATATAGCTTGGTTGGTAAAGTGCTTGCCCTGCATGCAGAAGGCCCTGGTTCAATCCCTAGCACCACAAAACAACAACAAAAAAACCCCACCATTTCCTAAACTGACTTTATCATGTTACTCCCCACCTCAAAAATATTTCATTGGATAGTTGTCCCTCTTACTGCTTTGGGTCTAAATGTCTCTGCCTAATTTTATCCCTTCACCCTTTTAAGGATCACATCTGCTGAACCAGCTGGGCCTCCACTAACACATTCTGATCTGAGGACAGTCCCTACACCATCATACCCACCTATCATACTCTAACTGGGGCTTTGTTTGCTCTGTCCTCACTGAAACTGCCCTTCCTTGGCCTCCCCAAGTCTCACTCATTATTCAAGGCTCAGCTCAAGTCTTATTTCCTCCAAGAAGTCCTTCCCAATTTATTTGTCTCCTCTTACATCCTGAATTACCTGCACCATGTGTCTGTTTCTACAAAGACTTGAGTTCATGCAAGCCAAGCCCAACTGTAATGCCATTGTTGCTCATGATTCCTATTGACCATTTATATCCTGCAGCAGACATTTTTACAAATTCCTGTCCCCCTCCATTGTCTCACATCCTGAGGCTGCTTGAGGACCTGTTTGTCTCTAAACCTCAGACCCTGTTTGGTGTCTGTCTCTCTCTCCTTTTTGCTTTCCTGTTCTTGGGACTTTGTCACCCAGATCAGCAAAGTCCTCTGCTATAGATTCTATCTTCCACCTCTGCTATCAGTTGTTCAGCTTTAACACCAAAATATCATGGGATTAGGCTCTCCTCAGAAAGTAGGTGGGTAAATGGAAGGGAGAGAAGTAGAGCAATGAAAATAAAATTCTTTTAATCAAATATAGTGAGGCTAGACACACTTCTAGGTTGTACAGTTTTGCCCTGTACCACTCATGTCCTTTGCAGTTAGCAATGGTCCCACTTTCTATGTTCTGATGTATTAACCGCACCCCCATGCAGACTTTTGGAATTTCTCACAGCATAGCAGAGCTCTAAACTCAAAAGAGTTGACAGAGTCAGGGGGTTTGAATGAGATTGCAGGTAAAGTGCTTAGCACAGGGTTTGTTCATGGTTAGTCTGAGAAAAAAAGCAACCTAGTATCAGAAATCTGCAATTTCTTTGATTCCTGTCAGCCAGGGCAGGTGAGGTAGGGTCCTGTAGCAGTATGTGTGTTGAGGGTAAGGGGTCTTCCAGAAACGCTCCCCTCTGTAGTGAACAAAATGAACTATATAGAGGTAGGCCCAAGATTCCAGCTCCCCACTGACTCACTGTGAGCCTGAGTCTTTTCATTAGGCAGGTGGGGACCATAATCCACCCTCCTCTGATGAACAGCAACTGTGAGGACACATGTCAAATCACATTGCAGGTGGAAACACCTTGCCAGTGTGAGCTGGTAGAAAGGTGAGGCATTGTGCTGGCATGAAACTTGTTGGCCTCATTCTAGCTTGCAAATGGAGTTGAGTTTTCTGAATTGGCAGTTGGAAAATGCAGCCCTCTAGAGACAAATTCAAGTTTTAGAAAATAGAAAGTTTTAATTAGATTGCTTTTGTTTAAGTAGATTCTTTAAGCATTTTTTAACCTTTATTTTATTTATTAATTTTTATGTGGTGCTAAGGATTGAAACCAGTGCCTCACATGTGCTAGGCAGGCACTCTACCACTGAGCCACAACCCCATCCCCTAAGTTAGATTGCTTTTAATTATAAGCACACTCTGGAGTCTGGCTGCCCACATTTAAATCCAAGTTCCTGTCTTGCAGGGTAAAGTGGTTCACTCTTGAAATCCCAGCTACTTGGGAGGTTGAGGCAGGAAGGTCTCAAGTTCAAGACCAGCCTGGGCAACTTAGTGAGACCCTGTCTCAAAATAAAAAGGGCTGAGGGTATAGCTCAGTGGTTGAATTCTCATGGATTCAATCCCCAGTGCCACAAAAATCAATCAACCAATCAGTCCAGGTTCTTACTTTGGAAAGTGCCTTCATCATGCCAAGCCTCATTTTACTTGTCTATAAATTGGGGATAACAGTCCTCTCCTCTCAGAATTATTGTGAGGGGGGAAAATAAAGTAATTTATATAAAAAATGTAGCATAGTGCCTGGCACATAAATATGCTCAATAAATATTTATTACCTAATAAGTGGTGTTGTTCAGTAAAGAACTAACGAATAAATGAATGAATGCTGGTCTGGATTTTGGCTCCTAATGGTGCTTTTTGTTCGTTCCTAGTATTTTTAGGTCAAGTCCATCTTGCTTTGCTTGGTCAGGGAGAAATTTGACTAGGTATGTAGGGAAAGAAGGGGTGAAATTAAAAGGCTGCAAGGGATAGGACTTACAGAAGACAAGGAGATCGTGGGAGCAAACTCACCAGCACCTGAGGGATGGCAGGGGACAGGATTCTGTACAGCTGTCATCTCCCTCTCTGAAGCAGAGAGGCCAACTTTTTTTTTTTTTTTTTTTTTTTTTTTTGGTGCTGGGAATTGAACCCAGGGCCTTGTGCATGGGAGGCAAGCACTCTACCAACTGAGATATCCCCAGCCTTGGTTTTTATTCCTAAGCACAGTTCCTGGATTTGGCCTTGGTAGGACTGTGGCTGTTGTTTTAATTCTCTTTCTGGGTGGTCAGCATGAGACAAGTTGTAGACATTTTACTATGACAAAAGCAGCAACCAATACTAATATCTGAGAGTCCCTGCCCCTGAGGGGCTTTACTTGCTTTATCCTCGATATTAGCCTCTTCCTATTCTCCTTAGAAAACTGTCAGAGCTGAGCCTGTGGGGCATAGGCCAGTCTTCCTCCCTCTACCTACCTCTGACCTCTCAACCCACAGAGCAGGGGGATGAATCCATGGTCTCAAAGAGGACAACAGTTTTATCTCTCTGGTCCTGTCTTTGCCACTGCCTTGCTGTGTGACCTTCATAAAGTCCCTTCTCTCTGGTCCTCAGTCTCTCTATGTACATGGTAAGGGAGATTACCCTTATAGTCTCTGAGATCCCTCCTAAAGTGACAGAATGGTGTGAATTATGAACATGGGGTTAGAATTCTGTCTCTACTGCTTTCTTATTATGTGGCCTTGGGCCAGCCAATTAAGTTCTCTAGATTGTTCCCCCTTGGTAAAATGATAATAAATATTAATCTTCCCCTTAGGGCTGCAGTGGGTTTTAAATAAGGTATGGCTACTACAGTGCTTAGCACAGAGTCTGGCCATGGTCAGGCTTAGAAAAGTGAGCTAATATCAAAAGCCTGCAGCCTCTTCTGTGGTTCTTGTCAGCCATGCTAGGTAAGCTGTGGTCCCAAAATTATGTGTTTCTGCCTGTCATCTGTGTGCATGCCAGTATGTGTAGAGCATAGCCTACCCTAGGACACTCTGGGAAGATCTAGCCAGAGGGCTCTCCCTGACATCTAATTTGTGCCCCAGTCCTTGGGACTCTGTACTTCTTGGTAGTTTCTTGTGTAGTTTTTTTATTTGGGGAGGCAATAGCTAAACTCTTGTAGCCTGGAGGTGGCTGACTTTAGCCAGGATGTGAGCATCCCCACTGAAAAAACTCAGGCCTCATGCCCTTTCGGTTGCCAATCAGGACTTCTGTCTTAGAGGATTCCCAACTCATGATTCCCTGTACCAGAAGTCTTGAGTTTTGAACTCAAATCAGCTCTGCGCCAGGACTCCTCCCCTTTCTTTCTTCTTGGACCACACAGTGTTTGTTTCACAACTAGACACTCTGCTAAGTGATGCAGGAAGTAGGCCTCCAAAGAGGCAGATAGAGTCCAACAAAGCAGATAACCAAGTGAAACCTCTGGATGCCTCTGGGGCCTGGGACAGGGTCAGAGATAAGCGGAAATGCCAGGCTTATCACTACCGCCTGAGTTCTTCCAGAGAAATCATCCTGGCCAGCCAGCCCACCTCATTCCCAGAGCTCCAGGCAGTTGAGTAGCATCCATCTCCAGGCAGAGTAAACACTGAGTTGGCACAGCTCTGGGGCCTGCAGGATGGGGACGCTATGCCCCACTCCAGCACTGCACAGTCCCAGCACCAGAGGCCAGCAGCGGGCGTCAGATTACACCCAGATATTTGCGGTAAGGGCAGCTCTAAGCTAGCATGCTTTGAAGTAGAAGGCTGAGAAACAATTGGTAAGGTCATGGGACTAAAGGAGCCCTGGTGACAATTGTCCGCCAGACCTAGGTCATCTCAGACCAAGAAACTCAGTCAGCAGAAATCTTTGGTTGATCGGTATAGTTTGGGGTGGTCAGCTTGGGCCTTTCCCAACTGATTCAAGGTATGCTGGGCAGACAATGCCAAGTGGCAGTTAACTCCGAAGTTGACTGCATTGAACTCTGTGAGGCTTTCTGAGATCTTTTTTTTTCTGTTTTCCTTTCTTAAATAAGCTCAGCTCAATGGAGGACATGTTTGCACTTTCAGAGTGCACATCAACTAATGGTGCATTCAGGGGACGCAGGGGGGCCAGATGTCTCCTGCATGCACCATTAGTTGACCTCAATAAGGTGACTGAGCACACTGCTGTCTTATTGGGCTGGCTGTCTGGGATGGGAGGTGGAGAGAAGGTGAGATTGATTTTAAGAACAGCAGCTCTAATCCGTACCATTTTCAGGCATTGTGTTAAAGGTTTTACTTATATTTGCACTCAGTCCTGTCGATATTGCACTGTTATGAAGCCCCTGTGAAGATCAAGATGACTGTGTGCAGAGGTGAAGGAGTTTCCAGGTATGCAGCTAGCTCATACAGCATTTATATAATGTAGGCCAGGGCACCTTTCTTCTAGACTTCCCTCTTTTGGAAATTTCTCATAGTATTTGATTTCATTACAAGAAGAACTTTCACTGCCAACTGCACTCTTGTTATAAATATACAAATCAACAAAGTGTACTACTATATGCTTAGTACCTTAGATATTCTACATAACCTACTTCCTGTTCCTGATCCCCAAAGGCAACATGGAAGTCTTTTAGCTGTTTTTTCTTTTGGTACCCATATTTTTTCATATTAATTCTGTATGTGATCTGTGGACTTCCTATTCAGATAAATGAAGACTTACCTTTTTCATACTTCTCATGTTTCCTTTCCCACCTCATAATAGATATGCTATTGTTTCACTTAATAAACCACTTACTTTATTATGGTGCAAATATTCATTGCAAAATGAATTATTGTGCTTTAATCTTATTTTCTCTTGTAAGACCTCTGATTTTCTTGGAGTTTCTATTTCCTTATGTTCCTCTTTTGCCCTATCTGCCACCACCATGCTGATGGCTAATATTTGAGTACTTCCTCTGTGTCAAGCTCTGTTCTAGGTCCCTTTACAAGCATTCTCATGTAACTCTCTTGCCAACTCTGTGAAGTGTATTTATCATTATTATTCTCATATTACAGAATAGGAAGAGCAGACTTGGAAGAAGTTAAGTAAATCCTGGCCACAATTCTAGCGAGGCAGGGGCAGGAGTTAAATTCAGACAGTCTTATTCCAGGCCCTGGATCTTAACAACATTTACTACATATCTTTAGTTATATTTTTTTCTTATTTCCTCCTTTTGCTGGAGGACATTCTCAAAGCAGCTTCCTTAGGGTGCATTAAAAAAAAAAAGAAGAAGAAGAAGGAAAAAAGTTGCATTAAAAAATGAAGAAAGAAAAAGTCACAATTTTTATGCTTTTTTTTTTTTTTTTTTTTTAAATTGGGAATTTAACCCAGGGTGGCTTTACCACTGAGCTACATCGCCAGTCCTTTTTTTGTTTGTTTGTTTTTTTAAGATTGGAAGCCACTGTTGACCTCTTTATTTTTATGGTACATTATCATCTGTTTTACAATTTTTATGAGAATTTTTTTTCAAATTTATTTTTTATTTTATTTTTTATTCTAAGTTGTCAGAAATGACAGCAGATCTCCAGTCCTTTTTACTTTTTATTTTGTGGCAGGATCTCACTAAGTTGTAAAGGGCCTTGCTAATTTTCTGAGGCTGGCCTCAAACTTGGGATCTTCCTGTCTCAGTCTCCTGAGTTGCTAGGATTATAGGCATGCCCAGCATTTTAATGCATCTTTGCAGATCATTCTATCTTCTGACAGTGGTGCAGTGTCTTCAAAATTCAGAGGGGAAATGTTTTGATAAGAAGTCTGATATTATTCTGATTTCGGTTCTTTTGTATTAGTTTTAGGGAGATTTAAAAAAAAATTTTTTTTAGTTGGTAGTAGACACAATACCTTTATTTTATGTGATACTGAGGATCAAACCCGGGGCCTCATACATGCGAGATGAGCATTCTACTGCTGAGCCCCAGCCCTAGCCCCCAGTTTTAGGGAGACTTTTATAATCTTTTCTTTTTCCTTTTTCTAAAATGACACAATGACTATAGTATCTCCTTGATAAATTTCCCTCCTCCTCTCTCTTATTTCTATTCCTGAAACTATAATTGATCAGAAGTGAGACCAGCTGGATCCATAGTCTTAATATATTTTCTTATGTTTATATCTTAAGTTTTTGTTCTGTTTTCTGGGATTTTTAGCTTATTTCCCAATCCATATTTGGAATTTTTAAAATTTATGACTCATATTTAATTTCCAAGACCTCTCTTTTATTCCATGGTTCTTCTTTTTCCATAGCATACTCTTTTTAAAAAATATTTTTAGTTGTAGATGGACACAATCTCTTTATTTTATTTATTTATTTTTATGTGGTGCTGAGATTTGAACCCAGTGTGTCATACATGTGAGGCAAGCACTCTACCACTGAGCCACAACCCCAGCTCCCCCATAGCATCCTCCTTTACTGGATGGAATAGCCTTTCATATTTTTCCATAACTATAAATGATGACCTTTTTGAAACTTTTGTTTCTCTTTCTTTGTTTCCTCCAGGATTATGGTTCTGTTTATCTTGGGGACTTTCTTTGAGTAATGGTGATTTTTTTTTTTTTTTTTTTTTTTTGTCTGTGCATATTTCAGAATAAGGTACTAAAATCTAGGTGGGTAGTTGAGGCTTGTTGACTGCTTGGCTTTATTGAGCATGGTCAGTGCATATAGGCACTGTACAGTGGATCACTGAGCTCCTCCAGAAACAGAGTTTGGTCATCAGGGAGTAGGGTGGGAGTGATTCCTGGCAATGCCCTTTTTTACAGAGGAGTTGGGAAGGAGGAATGGACCTGGAGGAATATGCCTTAGAGTTGCATTTTTGTTCCTGTTTACTCCACCGGGGTTGTCAAGGTTCACAAACTTCTCTGGGGTTTTTTATATGGCAAGCTGGCTCTACATTTGTCTGTATTTGCCATGTGCCCAGTGAGGCTGTGATTTTCTCTTTCTGGTTTTTCCAGTTACCTCTCCCCTAACAGATTTCCATCTTCCAGAAATTCATAAATAACACTCATTCAACAAGAGCTCCTCTTCCATTCATTCTCACTGGGGACCTGTATTTACTGTCTACTTCACTACCACTTTAATCAGGTCTCTTCAGGGGAAGGAGATAAATATGGGAAATCAGTCTTTTACCTGAGTCAGTCTTAATATCACTTTAAGATGTTGCAGTCTTTTTCACTTCTGCAGTTTCAAGATAGTTAGGTCAACAAAAGAGCAGGGAAGAATCTTGGGGTTCACACCAACCCAACCCTGGGGCAAAGAGAGGTCAGCCTTTTTCTAGGAGTGGATGTGCAGGCCTGCCTTCACCCTGGAGGATCTAAGTGTTAGTGGATTTGATACTTTGTATAAATCCAGTACAGTTGCCTGTTCTCTTGGTCTTTCTCTTGCCTAGAGGGTAGAATCCCTCCGTTATCCAGGCAGGCACCATTGTTGGGGTACTTGGTGTGTCCTGTACATCAGTGAGAGATGGAAAGAAGCCATGCATTAGCCCTCAAGGAACCCAGTGTGCACACACTCATTTCTCCCTGTAGGCTGAGAAATGAAAGGGATTCAGTGCTGGTCGTCTTGGTTACTCTTTCTCATCAACGAGGGCTTAAGAGCTTCTGTTGATATATTTTAAGCTTCCTCCCAGAAGGCCCCAGAGCTTACTTCTGGGAATTGCCAGGGTACAATGCCAAGTACTTCTTTTATTTGTTCTAGCAAAGCCCAGCTGCTGCCCCCTCCCACAGAAATCTCCCTATGGCGGCTAAACCTGCTTCCTGCTGTGGCCTTGTTAATTCATTCCTTCATTGCAGTTGTATTGAATACCTGCCATACATCAGGCACACTGGCATGTCTGAGGATACAAAGCAAGCTGAAGAAGTGCCTTTCTGCCCTCAGGGAGCTTCAAGGTGGTCTGGAACAGTGGATGATGGCTGAGGCCCCATTTCTAGTAAATAACCTATCTTTATAATTGCTGCTTATGGGAGACCTGGGGTGAGTTCTTTTGTTACTTGAATGCTTAGCTATACTATGTATATACTATATACTATGTATATAGTATAGCTAATCATTCAAGTACATATACATACATACACATATATGGCATTTGCTTGTTTCCTTTGGGTTCATTTTGGACTTTCATCTTTCCAGGGTTTTATTAACTCTGGACTTGCTGGTTATTCCAAAGATTTCCAAATTAATGATAATGATGAAGCAGCCTGTGGTATGTGTTGGTGGAAAGTCTCCAAGAAACTGGATTCTGTCTGCAGACTGGTGAGAACTTCATTTCACAAAAATTAGTGTCACCAACTTGGAAAGAAGCACTGGGGAGGTCTAGGGAGATGGACTCCAGAGATTTCTCTAGGCAGCCATTTCCCAAAGTTTGAGCCAGAGAACACTGGTTCCACAGAGAAGTAGTAAGTCTAAATATGGAGAAAAGAGTGGTCCCTGGTCCAATGCTGATGCCTTTTCTAGCAGCTGAGGTCCTAGAGGGGCTGGAGCATGGTGTTCTCCAAATTTCTTTCTTCAAGGACACTTTGTTTATGTTTTTTGGTTTTGGTATTAGGGATTGAACCTAGGGGTGCTTTACCACTAAGACACATCCTCAGTCCCTTTTATTTACTTTTTAAACTTGAGACAAGTTCTCACTAAATTGCTGGAGTCACTGGGATTAAGCCATCACACTTGGCTGTGTGTTTTTAATCACAGCAAATAGAACAGACCAGTACTATTTTGAGTGTGTTCCAGAGTTGTCCCACAAATGACATTGAGGTCTGCCCCCAGAAATGGGTTTAGACTTCTATGTAGGCTGCTTCCAGGCAGTTATCCGAGGAGAAGAATGAATAGAGAGGGGGTTGGGGTCAAGCTGAATCTTTATAGCAAGCACATTGTATTGATAGGTCACCTGTGGCTTAAAATAGCAAAATCATCTGATGGTGCTTTTGGATATCACATTTCCAGGTCAGAGTATGTCATCTTGGCTTTTATTCAGGAAGGGGAAGTTGTGAGGAACACTAAAGCCCCTCTCTCCCTTGGTGCTTCACTGACCATGGCTGACCCATCCTCAGGAGTCCTTGCGTCTGGGTGACCTTGTACACATTTCCCTCTCTAGATGAAAAAGGTATAACTCAGACTCCTCTGTGGCGTCCTTTAGACAGTGAGTTGGTACCTTGTGCCCCATCTCAGTGACACCCTGAGCAACTCTATGTGTCTGCTTTATTTGTTGATGTTTTTGTAAAAATTTCATTCAAACCAAGGGTTTCTGAGGCTAAAACATTTGGAAACTAGAGGGAACATAGGCCTCATTGCCCTGTGATTCATAGGACCCTACTGAATCTTTATCAGTTTGGAAATTGGTGCCTGGTACCACATAGTTGTTATTGGGATATCACGGAGGTCACTGAGGAATACAACCTGTAGGTTTGCACTTGGTGAGGAACCTAGGCCATTTTCCCTCACTTCTATTTTTAGATACAAATGACTAGTGACTGAGAGCCCCATGTAGGGAGGAACCTGCAAATACAACCTACAAGCACTCTAAATACATGTTTTAGGCATCAGTAAACTAGGGAAACAAAAAATGTGTTTTTAATTTGCAAAAGCATCAACATTTTCATCATGGTAGAAATCAGAACTTGCTTGAATGGTCTCAGATTTCTTTCTGATTTGATCTTGCTTTTTACTGTGAATTAGATGTATGTGTGGCAGGTGGGACCCCATTTCCTCAGTGCCTGGAATCCCTAAAGCCCTCTTGTCAAGTTCATCTGACAGGCACATTACCTAAAGGATCCTTTTCTTTCAGTCTTTAGCTTCAGTTACACAAACCCCTGCCTACTCTGGGCAGATTCTTAAAATATTTGCCCGTCAGCAGCTTCTCAGAGAGGAATGTTAAACACTGCCATGATGTCAAAGGGGCCCCAAGGAGAAGGGCCTGTGCCAAACTCAGCCTGTCACAGCCCATGGCGTGGGAGATAAGCAAGGCAAAAGCACAGAGAAAACCTGGTCCTCTTGGGCTCCCCAAACAGCCCAGGCAGTCCAAGCAGATTGGTGCTGCAGGGCAAGGCTGTCCGCTACCAAGGACAATGAACTTCCACAAACTACTGCCGAAGTGAGAACTAGAGGTCTGTGGCCCTTCCATTTCCTTATCCTTGCCCTTGTCAAGCCTGAGTTGGGATGTCAGGAGCCTCCAAGGAGAGTTTGGGACCCCGGGGTCTACCAGTGTTGGGCAAGGCCTGCTTAACCACCATGGACAAAAAACTTAACATGCTGAATGAGAAGGTTGACAAACTCCTACATTTCCAAGAAGATGTCACAGAGAAGCTGCAGTGTGTGTGCCAAGGCATGGGCCACCTAGAACAAGGCCTGCACCGGCTGGAGGCCTCCCAAGGACTGGGCTCAGGGGCGGCGGATAGTGCCCCTCCAGCTGACACTCAGGCTGGGTGGTCTGAGGTCCTGGAGCTGGTGAGGGCTGTGCGGCAGGATGGTGCCCAGCAGGGTGCCAGACTTGAATCCCTCTTCAGGATGGTGGTGGCTGTGGACAGGGCCATCGCTTTGGTGGGGGCTGCGTTCCAGAACTCAAAGGTGGTGGATTTCATCATGCAAGGGAGTGTTCCCTGGAGAAAAGGCAGCCTGGTTGACGACCGCGAGGAGGTTGGTTCTTGCTTCCTTGCCC
The DNA here is from genome assembly GCA_025594165.1 of Tamias sibiricus. Lineage (NCBI taxonomy): Eukaryota > Metazoa > Chordata > Mammalia > Rodentia > Sciuridae > Tamias > Tamias sibiricus. The sequence continues at coordinate 38,529,952 of CM046672.1, forward strand.
TGCCTGGAAGGGAAGCCCAGGTGCACTGGCGGGGAGACTGGCCAGGCAGCTAGGGTTTAGAGAATTGGAGAGATGGTGTCCCTTTCTTGTACCTCATGTGTGTTGCATTGATGGGGGAAAGTAGAGTTAGAACAACAGAAGTCATGGATAGATTTCTGGTCAGTCCCCTGACTGCTGCTCTCCCAGGGAAAGGAAGAAGCAGTGCCCTAGCCAAGACTGTGGGACCTTGGGCAGTTCCAGGCAATCCAGAGGTCAGGGACAAATTGGCAGTTAGGGAGTGAAGGACATTAAGCTTCTGTACTTTCTCCTGCACTTGTTTTCTCTTTGGTCCTCTTTCTGCTCCTCACCTGGGATGGAAACAGGTGGATAGTGCTTAGTTTTCTCTGACAGGCCCTACTCAAAAACCCATCCCCCCTTCCTGTCCCCAGCCCTGTGTTTTGCCCCAGAGTAGGTGGAGTGTGCAGCTGCCTGTGGGGAGGTGAGTGTTGACAGTGACCTATGGGGGACAACAGGCAGAAGCTGGAGCCTGGGGGTGGAGGGTGGCATTTCTGGGAGTGGCTGTTCCCAAGGGTTGCATAATCAAACCTGCTGGTTAATGGAAGCTTAGCTTCTGTGGCGGGCGGGGGGTGGGGTGGGGGGGGAGAAGGGGTGAGGTGTGCAGAGTGGACATGAGGATCAGCTACTTAGTAGCACTCAGACAGCCTGGAGCCAGGGGATGAGTTGGGGTCTAAAAGGGTTTGCACTGGACCCTGTTGGCTAATGAGGCTGACACAGGAGGATAGGAAGGTACCTTCTTTCACAGCCCAACCAGGCCAGGGCTCACCCTGCTGATCCCTTACCCTCTGCAGCCTGAAGTTCCTCCCAGAGCATGCCCACCCCACAGCTTTCTGCTGTCTGCACTGGACTTCCCCTGAGAGCCTGGCCTACAGGGGAGATCAGACCCCTGCAATGGCCCTTGCCACTGATAACCAACCTTGGCTTTAGAAAAGAAAATCAATTAATCTAATAAAATAAATATAATTAATAGCTTCAAAGGAAAATTACTATATACACAGTAAACAAAACATGATATTCAAGTCCCTGGGCTCAATCTCCACCCCCTCAAAACTCAAACCAAACCAAACAACCAACCAACCAAACAAACAAACAAAAACAAAAACAAAACTCATATAGTTGAGAGTATATATTTCCCTCCTGTTCAATCCTTCAGTCCCCAGAACAATTTCCCTCACCTCTGTAAGCCATCGTAAGTACCAGTTTCTTTTGAATCCTTTTAGATATGGGGTCTGCCTGTAACTACCTTGGTATAAACTTCACCTTCAATTTTTTGTTTTGTTTTCTCCCAAATGTTATTCACTTTGTTCTGGCCTTGATATATTAAATACATTAAATCTTAATGTATTTGATTTAATGTAATGTTCACATTAAATCTTAATGTATTTGGGGCATTGTTCTGTGTCTATGCCTAGAATATTTCCTTGTGCTTTTTTTTTTTAAAGTTGCAGAGACTCCATTTTTGGGGGATATATCTTAATTTGTTAACTGGTCCTGTATCCTTGTTTCTTTATATTGTTTCTCATTTTTAACTATGATAAATAATGATGTAGTGACTATCCACAGATGTATGTCTTTGAACACAAGTGTGAGTTTATTGGTATGATACACTGCTAGTAGTGAAAATGCTAAGCCAAAGGGTAAATTTGTATTGATAAAGTCAAACTGATCTTCAAAGAATTTATTCCAATTTAGTCTTGGGGCTAGGGATATAGCTCAGTTGGTAGAGTGCTTGTCTCACATGCACAAGGCTCTGGGTTCAATCCCCAGCACCACCAACAAACAAACAAAAACCAACAATTTAGTCTTCTCCCATAACATATGGGAATGCTTGTTGCTGCTACATTGGCTAACAAAGCATATTACCCAACTTTTTGATTCTTTTTCTGTCTGATGAATGAAAAATGAGATTTTTTTTAAAAATATATTTTTTTTAGTTGTGGATGGACACAATACTTTATTATTTATTTAGTTATATGTGGCGCTGAGTATCGAACCCAGTGCCTCACACCTGCTAGGCAAGTGCTGTACCACTGAGCCATAAGACCCAGCCCCCAAAATGAGATCTTACTGTGTACATGTTTTTGAATATTTTAGTATGAAAAACTTCAGACATTTATAAAAATAGAGATTATTACAGTCATCTCTTAGTATCCTTAGTTCCTGGATTGATTCTAGGAACCCCTTGAAAACCAAAATCTGCAGCTGCTCCACTCTCTTATATGAAATGACATAATATTTGCATATAACCTATGTATATCCTCTTGTATTCTCAAGATTCATCTTAGTCATCTCAAGATTACTTATAATACCTAATACAATGTAAGTGCTATTTAAATAGTTGTTATACTATCTGGTTTAGGAATAATAACAAGAAAAAATGTCTATAACTGTTCAGTACAGATACAAAATTTTTTCCTGAATATTTTCAATCTGAGTTTGGCTCAGTGCTCATAGTAGAACTCATGGATACAGAAGACCAGCTATGTAATGAAATGTGAGTTCATCTCCCAGCTTCAGCCATCAATAGGAAGTCAATGTTAGTTCATGGATTCCCCACCCATTTTATCTCTCCAGATTACTTTTTTTCTTCTTCTTCTTTTTTTTTTTTTTTTTTAGTATATATTTTTTTGGTTGTGGATGAACCTTTATTTTTATTTATTTTTATGTGGTGCTGAGAATCAAACCCAGTGCCTCACACATGTTAGGCAAGTGCTCTACCACTGAGTCACAACTCCAGCCCCTCCAGATTACTTTTGAAGCAAATATGAGACACTGAATGATGTCTTTCATAAATGTTCCAGCATTTATATCTAAAAGATAAGGACTATTTTAAAAGCATAATCAAAATACTATTGGTTACCTAAAAAGTGAATAACTTGTAATATTACCAAAGTCAGTATTCAAATATCCCTGATTATATTATAATTTTTAATTTGTAATGGTTTATTTGAATCATATTTAAGAAAAGTGATTGGTTATAAGTCTTTTAAAGCTAATTCTTTTTTTTTTTTTTTTTTTGTGGTACCAGGGATTGAACTCAGGGGCACTCGACCACTGGGTCACATCCCCAGCCCTTTTTTTTTTTTTTTGTATTTTATTTAGAGACAGGGTCTCACTAAGTTGCTAAGTGCCTTGCCATTGCTGAGGCTGGCTTTGAACTTGTGATCCTCCTGCCTCAGCCTCCCAAAGTGCTGGGATTACAGGCGTGCGCCACCGCGCCCCGCTAACTCTTCTTTTGAATCCATAAAAAGATTTTAAACTTTTTATTAAGAAAAATTTCAAACATAACCAAAAGTAGACAGAATGTTACATATTGTGGTTTTATGCTATAATTTTTTTTTACTAAAAAAGTGAACATTGTTCTTATGCTTAAAAACTTTTGTATTTTTAGTGAAATGTCTGTTCATGTCCTTTTCCTTTTCTATTTTGTTTTTCTGCCTTTTTATTATTGATATACATATTGCAAATATTTAGGCATTTCTGGATGGGGGATGCCACAGAATTTTTTTCTAACTTCTTGCAACATTTATCTGTATTGCCTTACTGGCACTTGATTGAGCTCTCTCTGATACTTGTATTTAATACACATATTAGTAACTATCTACAAATGTGGGTCCAGTCTGCCAGTGGGAATGTTAGCTACTGGTCAGTCCATTACCCTGAAGCTTCTACTTCGCAGGGCCGGTCTTGCAGGAAGTGTTTGGACAGTGAACAGAGACATAGACACAGCTACTTAACACATTGTCAGTGCTGAAAACTGTGTATTATGGAGACTTTCTGAAGACCCTCTTTGTGTTTCCTAAGAGCCTAGGAGCATACTAATCATATGTGGAATTTAATTAAATCCTGGCGCTGGCTGTTAAATTTGAAAATTATGCCGGGCGTGGTGGCGCACGCCTGTAATCCCAGCACTTGGGAGGCTGAGACAGGAAGATCGTGAGTTCAAAGCCAGCCTCAGCAATGGTGAGGCACTTAGCAACTCAGTGAGACCCTGTCTCTAATAAAATACAAAAAAAGGGCTGGAGATGTGACCCAGTGGTCAAGTGCCCCTGAGTTCAATCCCCGGTATCAAAAAAAAAAAAAAAAAAATTGAAAATTATGCCAGGACTTTGTAAAGGTCCTTCACAAATCTTTTGAAATGCTCAGTAGCACTTCATTTGATTGTAACAATGAATTAGATTATTACTAGAAGTCAGGTGCTCTCTCAGGGAAGATAGCTTCGGGTTCAGCCAGGAGTAGTACTGAATCATGGTCAAGCTGTTCAGATACATCAGTCCCCTAGGATGGTACCTGAGGTATCTAAAGTTTTTTTTTTTTGTTGTTGTTGTTGTTGAACAGACAAGGCAGGGACCAGAAGGTTGAGTCCTAAAGACAGAAGCCAGCTGTGGTTGTGTGTGTGTCTGTGGGGGGGGAGGAGGCCCCCCTCAAGTGCACGTGCACATGTTTGCCTACGCTAAAGAAGAGGGAGGGAGAGGACAGTTTGAGCCCAACAAGGTCTGCCAAAGGACAGTGTGTACAAGTCCCTTTCTATTGGTGGGGTGAAGCAAGAGGAGATCTGTGATAATGGCTCCAGTTTCCCCAGCTACAGGGGTGTCAGGACAGAGTCTCTAGAAAAGGGATAAGGAGAGTTATCTGCTCAGCAGAAGGTCTGGGCCACATTGATGACGTTGGCGATAATCATAATAGCAGCTTAGCAATTTTTTTATTAAGTGCTTACCACATGCCAGGTGCTGGGCTATGTACTTACCATTAAAAGGACAAAACTTGGTGTCCTGAAATCCTGAAGGAGTGAACAGGTAACAGAATTGAGAGAAGTGGGCACAGTATAGGAAAAACAGTGGAACCAACCCTTAGTCTAGGAGCAGGGAGACATTAGGAAGAGGCAAAGACTACAACATCCCAGTTAGAGGAAACTGCCCCTGCCAGTTTTTGCTCTTTGGGCCTAGAGTTGCCAGATCTTCAGATTTTTTTCAAAAGAGTCTGGGAACCTAGAATTTTTTCCTAATCAGTTTTATTAAGGCATAATAATTAAATAATAATTATTTTATTAGGGTACAATAAACTTACAAACATACACAAACTATGCACAGTTTAAATATGCAGTTCAACAAATTTATCTACCAAGGTAACACTGCCACAATAAAAATATAGAACAGTTAGGCCAATTGTAGCTCAGTGGTAGAAAGCTTGCCTAGTATGTATGAGGTCCTGGTCCTGGATTCAAATCTAGCACTGTGGGAGAAAAATAAATGAATAAAATAAAACAGTGTACATGTATGTGTATATGTATGTGAAACAATTCTATCAACTCTAAAGGAATCCTATATAATTTTAATTAAATTTAAAAATTTTTTTTGTTTGTTTCAGGAATTGAACCCAGGTGTATTTAACCACTGAATCACATCCCCAGTCCTCTTTATTTTGAGAAAGGGTCTTGCTAAATTGCTGAGGGCCTCTTTAAGTTGCTGAGGCTGTCCTTGAACTTGAGATCCTCCTGCCTTAGCTTCCCAAGTCACTGGGATTACAGGTATATAGCACTGTACTTGGCTTAAATTTAAAAAAATTTTAAATGCTGCATAAGCCAAATGTATCCTGAGCTGTTTTTGACCTCTGAGTTTCCAGTTAAGAACCTCCAAGGCAGAAGAAAGACCCATTACTAGAGTGTCTTGTACCTGATGGCACAACCCAGGCTATGACCAGGGCTGTGACCTGTACCAGGAGTCATATTAGGGACTTGTCAATCAGTGGCTTCAATTCCCTGGAAGCACCAGGTGGGCCTGTCAAGAGGTCAGAGCATGTAGAAATATTCACTTGAGAGCTCACAGCTGGACTGTGCTGCAGGCTGTTTTGGAACTTCAAGCACAGGGGCCCCATGCACTGGTCTTGGGCAGACTTCAGATATAAGGGAAAGCTGCTGGAAGTGCTTCTGGGCCAGCACCAACCATCCTTATACAATGTGTCATTTGACACTGATGGCTCTTTGGCTCAGGCAGGACAGAATCACTAGAATTACTGAGCAATGCTATGTGTTGGGCACATTTCTCCAACATTCCACACATTAACTCTGTTAATCCTCCTCCTGACTCTATGAGGCAGATAATATCCCCATTTTACAGATGAGAAAAGTGAAATGCAAAGAAGTTAAGGAGCATGGCCAAGTGGTAAAGATGGGGTTCATCAGGTTATTTTTTTAAAAAAAATATTTACTTATTTTGCTTTAGTTGTACACAATGCATTTATGGTTACGTGGTGCTGAGGATTGAACCTGGGCCGCGCACGTGCTAGGCAAGTGCTCTACCGCTGAGCCACAACCCCAGCCCCAAGATGGGGTTCAAATCCAGCAAGGCTACCTTGAGAGTCTGTGTTCCTGCTCCTGGAGAGGGGGCAGGGATGACCATTGGACTTACCCACCCAGCCCTCAGGCAGATTCCTTGTGGTGCTTCTTCCCCACTAGGCATGGGTTTGACTTCAGAACCCAACCTAAATCAACACTCTACTAGCCAGAAGCAATTGATTTGAATTGATGTTTTAAATTTATTTCCATCCGTGGTCTAAGTCCTTTGAGGTCCAGTCTATTTAAAATCCTCTGCCAAGGGCTAGGCCCACCCCTCACCTGCAATATAGTGAAGTCTTAAAAAAGGACTTCAGTTCTGGGTTTAAAACTAAGCTCCTCCTCTTTTATATTTCATGACCTTGGGAAGGCTTCAGTGTCCTTATCGCTAAAATGATGATAAGCAGTATTACTGAGACTATGCCAAATAACCTTAGTTCCATGTGCTTTATCTTAAGGTAGGTGGTTAATAAAAGTTTGTGGCCTGAATGATGATGTTGATGATAATGATGATGGTTATTATGATTATTATTTTAGAACAAAGAGCAAGTGGAAGACAAGGGAACGAAACCAAAGCATGCACTGAGTACCAGGGGTGTGCAAGCTGACATCAGGGGGCCTTGGGAAGGTAAGTGGGCCCATTTGCTTTCTCCCACATTGCATATACAGTGAGTTCGTAATAAAAATATTGACAGTATCACCCACATTGTGATTACTGAGAAACTGTTGAAGCTGCTTTTATCTTATTCACAGTTCTTTGTCTGTTATATATTATATATACATATATCCCACTACAGATGAATGTAGTCAATTGCAATTGTTTTTTTTTTTTTTTTTTTTTTTTTGGTACCAGGGATCAACCACCAATCCACATCCCCACGTCCCCAGGTTATTTTTTTAAATCTTTTTTATTTTGAGACAGCTTCTTGATAAGTTGCTTAGGGTCTCAAACTTGCTATCCTCTTGCCTCAGTCTCACAAGATGCTGGGATTACAGGTATGTGCCACCATTCCCAGTTCAATTGCAATGTTTTGACTTGAAGTTGGGTGTGGTGGCACTTGGGCGGCTGAGGCAGAAGGATAGCTTGTGCCCAGAAGTTTGGGATCAGAGTGGGCAAAACAAGCAAAATAAAAATGAAATCACTTTTTAAAAAATGAAATCCCTTGAAATAAATTCTTTCTGTGTACTGTACCACCAACTTGATAATCAGGTTTTTAAAATTTTATTTTGCATTAAATTTTTATGGATTGCTTTTTTAAAAGTTCAATTTTCTTTAAAAAAATTCCCATAATAAGCCGGGCGCGTGGTGCACGCCTGTAATCCCAGCACTTTGGGAGGCTGAGGCAGGAGGATCACGAGTTCAAAGCCAGCCTCAGCAATGGAGAGGCACTTAGCAACTCAGTGAGACCCTGTCTCTAAATAAAATACAAAAAAGGGCTGGGGATGTGACCCAGTGGACGAGTGCCCCTGAGTTCAATCCCTGGTACCACAAAAAAAAAAAAAAAAAAAAAAAAAAAAAAAATCCCATAATATTTACATGGTTTCAAAGTCAAACCAACAAAACAAGGTATATTGAGAGTTTGGTTTTTACTCTTGTTTTTACACGCTGTTTTCTCCCCCTATACATAACCATTTAAAAATCTTATCTTGCTTTTGAACTCCAGTCTATTTAGACTACACTGTAAGTGTGTGCGTATGCACACACACACACACAAACGCATTCTCCCTTAGGTAAAGATGCTTCCATACACACTGTTCTTCACCTTGCTTCTTTTTACTTCCAGAACATCCTGAAAATACTCCCTAGCTTTTTTTTTTTTTTTCCTGTCTGTGCAACACTCTGTTGTGTGCATGTTCCGTGGCTCACACAACCTCCTGATGGTCATTTATCTCCAGCCTTCAGCTATTATAAACATGGTACACTGAATGGCCTGATGCATATCCTTTGCAATATCTTTGTGACTGGCACCTCCAAATGGGATTGTATCTTTACCCTGCCTATTTTCCTGTAGAGAGCCAGAAGGCCGACCTGTCAGAGGGGACAGTGGACAGTCTGCCCTCCTTCAGCACTTCAGGGATGGGAGCTGACCTCGTCTCCCAGGCAGGGGCCTCACCTGGGCAGGTAGATGGGGTTCCTGGCCCAGACCAGGTACCTCTTGGCCACCTGCTTCTGCCCACAGAAGTAGAGGCCAAAGATCCTGAGACATCCAGTGAGAACCCTGGGACTGGCCTGGAATTGTCGGCAGCATCTGACAGGGTCATTGAGGCCTCCACAAGCCAGGAAGTGACACCAAGTGTAGAACAAGGAGCATCATCCTGCAGGCTTGATCCTCAGTCCTCAGAAGAAGGCATGTGGTTGGCTTCAGGGCCCAGTCCTAAGCCCCCAAGAGCACCATCTCTCTCCAGGGCAGTTCACAATGATGGAGATCCTCTAAGGTAAGGGTTACTCTTCTGTGCTGGGCAGCAGGTAGAATTAACTACAGTCCCTCAGTGGCAGCATGGCAATGGGCCGGTGACACAGGCTGAATGACCACTATGCCTAGAACTAGGCTGGCTTCCTGAGAAGACCCTGTGTTTGTTGGAAGATTAGAGCACTGGTTGTCACCTGCTGCCCCCTACAGTTATCTGGAGATTTAAAAAATACCAACACCCAGAAATTCTGAGTCAATGATACTGGAATGAGTCTTAGGCATGGTTTTTGTTTTAATTAGGTTTTTTTTTTTTTTTTTAGCTATACCTGACAATAGAGTGGTTTTTTTGACATATTACTCATTCGTGGAGCATAACTTATTCTAAGTAGGATCCCATTCTTGTGGTTGTACATGATGTGGAGTTATACTAGTTGTGTATTCATATACAAACATAGGAAAGTTATGTCCAATTCATTCTACTGTCTTTCCTATTCTCAACCCCCTCCCTTCCCTTCAGTTCCCTTTGTCTAATCCAATGAACTTCTATTCCTCCCTCCCACTCCTGATTGTGTTAGCATCCACATATCAGAGAGAACATTTGGGCTGTGTGTGTGTGTGTGTGTGTGTGTGTGTGTGTGTGTGTGTTTGATTGGCTTATTTCACTTAGCATGATAGTCTCCAGTTCTATCCATTTACTGTCAAATGCCATAATTTCATTCTTCTTTATGGCTTGAGTAATATTCCATTGTGTGTGTGTGTGTGTGTGTGTGTGTGTGTATCACATTCTTTATCCATTCATCTGTTGAAGGGCACCTAGGTTGATTCCATAGCTTAGCTGTTGTGAATTGAGCTGCTATAAACATTGAAGTGACTGTGTCATTGTAGTATGTTGATTTTAAGTCCTTTGAATATCTACTAAGGAGTGGGATAACTGGGTCAAATGGTGGTTCCATTCCAAGTTTTATGAGAAATCTCCCTACTGCTTTCTAAAGTGGGTGCACCAATTTGCAGTCCTACCAGCAATGTATGAGTGTACCTTTCCCCCCACATCCTTGCCAATATTTATTGTTATTGTATTTTTTTAATATTTATTTTTTTAGTTGTAGTTGGACATAATACCTTTATTTTCTTTCTTTTTTTTTTTTTTTTTTTTTTTTTTTTTTTTGGTACCGGGGATTGAAACTCAGGGGCACTCGACCACTGGGCCACATCCCCGGCCCTTTTTTTTTGTATTTTTATTAGAGACAGGGTCTCACTGAGTTACTAAGTGCCTCGCCATTGCTGAGGCTGGCTTTGAACTCGCGATCCTCCTGCCTCAGCCTCCCAAAGTGCTGGGATTACAGGCGTGCGCCACCGCGCCCGGCTTTTCTTTATTTTTTTATGTGGTGCTGAGGTTCGAACCCAGGCCCTTGCACGCACTAGGTGAGCGCTCTACCACTGAGCCACAATCCCAGCCCATTATTGTATTTTTTATAATTGCCATTCTGACTGGAGTGAGATGAAATCTCAATGTAGTTTTATTTTGCATTTCTCTAATTGCTAGAGATGTTTAACATTTTTTTCATATATTAACTGATCGTATTTCTTCTTCTATGAAGTGCCTGTTCAGTTCCTTTGTCCATTTATTTTATTTTAATTAAAAAAATTTTTTTAGTGGTAGGTGGACACAATACCTTTATTTTATTTATGTGGTGCTGAGGATCGAACCCAGGGCCTCACACATGAGAGATGAGTGCTCTACTACTGAGCCATAGCCCAAGCCCCTCCTTTGCCTATTTATTAATTGGATTATTTGTTTCTTTGGTGTTAAGTTTTTTGAGTTCTTTATATATCCTGGAGAGTAATGCTCTGAGTTGCAGGTGACAAAATTTTCTCCCATTCTGTAGGCTCTCTCTTCATGTTTTTGATTGTTTCCCTTGCTATGAAGAAGCTTTTTAATTTGATACCATCATTTTTATTTATTGTCCCCAGCCTGTATTTGCCATCTTTGTGGGGCAGCACATTCGCATCCCCAAGCAGCCTCTTCTGGGCATTCCAAGTTTCTCTTAGCGGGACTTCATCCCTTTTGTGCTTTCCCTGGGCTGCCCTGACCAAAAACTGAGACCCCAAGGCGTGGCTTAGGGAGGAGGCCTGGTTTGTGTTTGCTGTGGTGACTGGCAGAGAAATCCAGATCATTTGTCTGCCTTTGTTCTGGAAGGAAATGGGAGCCTCCCAGGAGACCTGACAGCCCCAGGGAGGGATTCCTGGCAGGCATTCCTGGACTCAGGTCGGGGCTCTAAATATGGAATCTGGGGCTGGGGGTGAACTTTCCATGAACTCATTAGGGGCCCAAAGCGATTCTGAGAAGATCTGTATCTCAGTTTCAGCCCTGAGCTGAACTTCAGGCATACTAGATCTACAGAGGGTCTCAGGTAGTGGAGAGGTTACTACTTGTCCTTCCTCCCCTAGCACATGAATATATTTTGAGGAAAATAGATTGGAAGTCAAGCATCAGCTCTGGTTTGTAGGGGCTGCCCTGTAGTCATCCATGTAGTACATCCCCAGGCAGTATCTGAACTTGGTGTTACAGAATGTTACAATTAATTGAAAATGCCTGCCATGGGTGTGCCACACAGTAGATGAGAAAGTTTGGAACACTCAAAGTAACCTGGTGCTGCATGGCAGTGGCTTTGAGGTCATCCTCTGCCCTTTTGTAAGGGAAGACGTAAGAGGGAGTGGTGATTGCTCACCTTGTCTACTGACTACCTGGATACTCCTCTTGCAATTGACTAGTTACAGGTTCCCATGTCCCTTGGCCTGGGATGAGGCCTAGGCTAGGTTTGGGGTAGTTTAGCTTAGATGCCATCCTTCCCAACCTACCCTGTCATCACTGACCCACACATAGTCCCACAGGGCACAGTTTTGGAAGGATTTCTACCTCCTGCCCAAAGCTTGGCTATGGACAGGCTGCCAAGTCTCTCAGACAACCCACCCGGGTCAGGCACTGCCCTCAGAGGTCCCGCAGCTCAAAGGGTGGAGCTAGGCCTTCAGCTGCTAGAGAATGGCCTCATTATTTTCTTCTTTTTCTTTTTCTTAATAGGTGGACACAATATCTTTATTTCATTTTTATTGGTGCTGGGGATCGAACCCAGGGCCTCACGCATGCTAGGCGAGTGCTTTACCTCTGAGCCACAAGCCCAGCCCTTATTTTTCTTTTTCATCGTGAGAAAAATACATACCAAAAAATTTACCATCTTAACTTTTTTTTTTTTCAGTGCTGGGAATGGAACCCAGAACCTTGCACATGCCAGTCAAGTGCTCTAACGCTGAGTTATACCCGCAGCCCATCTTGACTAATTTTAAGTGTACAGTTCAATAGCGTTATGTGTGTTCACAGTGTTGGGAAATAGATCTCCAGAACTTTTTTTTTTTTTTAGTTGTTGATGGACCTTTATCTTATTTATTTGTATGTGGTGCTGAGAATTGAACCCAGTGCCTCATGCATGCTAGGCAAGCGCTCTACCACTGAGCCACAACGCCAGCCCCCAGAACTTTTTCATCTTGCAAACTGAAGTTCTGTACCCATTAAACAACTCCCCATTTCCTACTCCCATTCCCCCTGCCCCTGGCAACTGCCATTCTACTTCCTCTCTCTATAAATTTGACTACTCTATTTATCTCATATCAGTGGCATCATGCATCATTTGTCCTTGTGTGACTTGAAGGAGCCCTAATTAGGAAGGGCTGTTGCAGCTAGCTGGAAGCCATAAGTTCCACCTGATATGTATGTGACGCACCTGTAGGCACCCGAAAAGCTGAAGGTATATAACGGGTGAAAGCGGTCCGAGTTAGGAGAACGGAGAATTCAGTCAGCCGGGCAGTCACTCGGTCGGTCAGAAGAATCAGAGCGGCCAGAACGTAGGCAGAGCGGTTACAGAAGAGAAACCAGATAGAAGAAGTAATGACTGGTCAGAGTTAGGCCGAGGCTCCCAAGGAAGACAGAAGACAGAAGAAAGAAGAAGGAAGAAAGAAGAGAGAAGAAAGAAGCTCTAATCTTTCTCTAAGCTAAGCTCTACTCTAAGCTAAGAAGACAAGAAGAAAAGCTCTAAGCTCTAAGAAAGTAGAAGTAAAAGTAGTAAAAGCTTAACTCTGCCTCCGAGAGTTTTTCCTCCCGGGTTACGGTACCAGGTAGCTTCCAGTGACTGGCTTATTTTACTTCATATATTGTCCTCATTTTGTTCCAGGTGTCAGAATTTCCTTCCTTTTTAAGGCTGAATAATATTCCACTATTTGTATATCACACATTTGTTTATCTTTTGACCCATCAGTGGACATTTGGGTTGCTCCACTTCTTGACTATTGTGAATAAAATTGCTATAAATGTGGGTTTCAATTCTTTTGGATATATACCCCAAAGTGGAACTGCTGGAACATATAGTAATTCTACTTTTAATTTTTTTTTTGTACCAGGGATTAAAACCAGGAGTTCTTAACCATTGAGCTACATCCCAGCCCTATTTATTTATTTACTTATGGCGGGGGGCAGCAGGGATTGAACTCAGGGGCACTTGACCACTGTATTTTTTATTTTGAGACAGGGCCCTTGCTAAGTTGCTGAGACTGGCTTTGAACTTGTGATCCACCTGCTTCAGTCTTTTGAGCTGCTGGGCCTATTTTTAATTTTTTAAAGACCATCCTCAGTTTCTCATAGTGATTATATCCCATAGTGTACCTAGCCTTTATGTTCTTATTGCTTAGTTGACTCTCTCAGCACGTCTGTAAGGTATTGCCATTTCTGTTTGACAGAAGAGGGAACTGAGGATGGATGAACTGACCTGAGACCAGAATCAAGGCTACCTGGCTTCCTGCCCAGGACTCACTCAGCCCATGCCAAACACTGTCCCCTCTCACCTCCAACACACATAGATTTCATGGTAGTAGGATTGTGATCCATCAAGAAGAAGCACCCCCTGGGGCAGCCAGAGTTGGGGGCAGCTCTGAAAGAGAGAGTCTGAACCCCTGAAAGGTATGGTTGCTAGTGTCAAGGTCCCTCCCTCTGAACATTAGGGTTCAGAGGGCTTCTTAACCTTCCTCTGGGACCACAAGCCCGATACTACTGTGCATGGGTAATGAAAATGAATTAACTGGGCTCAGAGGCATCACCAGAGGGTGGCAGGGAAGTGGAGAGTTGCTCTTTCAGCTTCATGGGGACGCAGGCCCAGTACTGCCAGGTCTGCAACTTGTTGAAGAAAAACAGAAAGTCCAGTCTTTCATGACCAATTGCCTTATTTTAATCATAGGTTGTCTCAAGCCTTCCCTGCATGCTCATCCAGTGGAATCCTGAGAGCTGATGGTGCTGTTACTTAAGCCAGCCTCTCTCCTGATGTCCTGTCTGGGCAGTGGTGGTCAGGTCTCCAAGGGGGCAGAGGTTGGAGTCTTCAACCATAAGCTAACCCTTACTATTATAACAGCCCTAAGGTCCTAATTTTACAGATGAGAAAATTAAAGCCAAGAGGCCACTGTCAGTAAGTGGCAGCAGTAGGCCTTTGAACCCAGGTCTCTTCTAACTTTGGAGTCTTTGCTTTTAATCTCAGGGTCATAATTCTTTCTGCTCCAGGATCTCCATCCACGTGCAAGAGATGGATACTCCCGGGGAGCTTCTTGTGACACGAGGGGGCAGCCTCAGAACCAGTCTCCCTGCAGAGGTTCCAGCTGCTGCTCATCCCAGTGAACAGGACTTGCCTGGACCCAGGTGCTGCTCCGAAATTCCTGAGACTGAGCTGGGAGAACAAAACCCCAAAGAAGCCAAAGAACTTATCCCACTGCAGAAGATGAGCAGTGAGGCAGGAGCAGATTCAGAGGAAAAGCAAGGGCCTGTGGTTGAGCCTGCCACAGGACCAAGCTTCACTGGGAGGGACAAGGGAGATGACCCTGCGGAGACCTCAGCCCTGCAGCAGGACAAAAGCTTAGGAGCAGGACATCCTGAGCCTGGGAATGACTGTGCAGCTGGGGTCACTCCAAGAACTGAAGCAGGAAGGAGGACACCTCCAGGTGCTGGGGCTGGCAGCCTGGTTCTGGGTAAGTGAGGCTGCTGCCTGACTTGACGCAAGGCCAAAAGTGAGTGGATTGGGAGGCTCTTTTCCTGGGGGTGCTTTCTGCAGGGTTGGATAATGCAGGTCTGGGAGAGTCCAAGAATTGAGAACAGCCTACTTATACATCCTGGGGTTGGACACCAAGGCACAGAGATAGAAAGACTGAACTCTGGTCAGCTTGGTATTAGGGTAGAAAGGACCCATGTGGTCCCATCTGGGTAGATTTCTCAACACCACCTGCTGTCTGAGCTTTCACCATTGGTATTACTTTGGTTTGAGACAGGGAAGACTCCTGTCAAAAAAAACCCCCAAAACAAAGACATTAACTGGTACATATAACCATCATCGGCCATTTGTGACCAGGAAGCTGATTTTCTTCAGGACAGGGAGGAGGTTCTAGGACTGCTGACCTGCTTGCTATCCCAGGGTGGTGGGAGGCATCCTTGTGTTCTTGTGACCCAGAGGTTCTAAACCCTTCCATTCCTGGAATCACCTTCCTTTGTCAGAGTTTGTGGAACAAGCAGGGTTCTCCTGTGACAAGCTCTGAACAAATGCCAACCCAAGACCCTGACCTCCTGGCTCAGCATCTTCCAGCCCTTCATGTACAAATTGGTTTATGTTATTGTGTTTGATGCATATTCTGGATTCTGTTTTATTTCTTTGCTCTATTTCATGAAACATTTCTAGGTATTCATATCACCTCTGAAGAACAAGAAAACCCCAAGACATTAGTTTTGATCTTTCCAAGTATAGGCTATCCTCTATTTCCCCTCCAGATCCTGTGCCCTTGGAGCTGCCTCTTATGGGCTCCATTGCAGGCTGTCTGGCCTTTGGTTAGAATCAGCTGAGGGTGAGAGAAGAGAAAGGGTGGGGTATCTATTTCTACAGCTGCCTCCCTATCACACCACCTTTGCTGATCTCTGTAGCTCTCTTTTGCCTTTAAAAATAGTCTCCTCATTAAACTCTGCTCTCTCACCCTGTTCCGGTATGCACTGTGTCCTGCGTGCTTGCACTAACCTACCCAGGATTCCCCTTCTGGACCTCATAAGCAGGCTGCCTAAATGTTTTGACCTTGCAAACAGTACTGTCCTAGTGGCCAGGAGACTTGGGTTTGCATCCTGTCACTGTCACCCTGTGTGACCTTGGACCAGTCCCCTTACCTCTCTGAGACTCAGCTTCTTCCTCTGCCAAATGGGTGGCTCTAGTGAGATGATTCTTGAGAAGGGGCTTTCAAATATTTGGGTTGTAGGAAAGGCAAAGGGCTTGTCACCTGGTAAACCAAATGTAATTGAGTGGTCTGGGATGGGTGGCTGCATATAGTAAACTCACAGGTCTCTTGTTTCCTAAACAGATGACAGCCCAGCCCCTCCAGCCCCTTTTGAACACCGGGTAGTGAGTGTCAAGGAGACCTCAATCTCAGCAGGTTACACGGTGTGCCAGCATGAAGTCTTGGGAGGGTAGGTGGACTATCTGCCTTGATAAGGGGTGGGAGGAGGAATAGCAGGGTAGAACCACCTGGAGAATGAGCTGGGACACTGCTAGATGATTCTCAGGAACTGGTTAATTGAATCAAAGCCAGGAATGGGATATCCTTTACAGCAAGATAGTGGGGTGAAGAGACTATACCTAGAATGCAGGATGCCCACATGGTACAGATGAAGGGAAGTGCAGGGGGACCCATGTGGTTCGATGTGGGAGGTGTATCCTGGAGTTGGAGGGAGATCCAACATAGGTGCAGTGAGTGTGCCCTCTATGGTGCAGGATAGCTCATGTGATGTGGAGTTGGGTGAGAGGCATATTCCCTGGGGTACAATAGTGGAGTAGGGCAAGGAGGTTTTCCCTTAGGGTGTAGAGTAGACCATATAGTGGGGGTAATGAAGTTATTTTCTAGATTTCAGGGTAGTCCATGTGGTGTGGGGGCCATGACTAGGATAGTCCAAATGCTGTGTGTGTGGAAGAGGGAGTAGGACCAGGAAGCTCAGGGGACAGGTGGCATACCATGTGTCAGGTGAGCTTCTTGTACTCTCAGCCTGCTGTGTTCATGTGTCTGTAGGGGCCGGTTTGGCCAGGTTCACAAGTGCACAGAGAAGTCCACAGATCTCCCACTGGCTGCCAAGATCATCAAAGTGAAGAGTGCTAAAGACCGGGTGAGGCATCTGCTCTGAGCCAGCAGATCCTTCTAGTCAAGCTCAAGACCCCCTCACTTCATTCACAGCCCCCTGCACCCACATTGACCCTCCATGCTGAGCAAGGATGCTGCTGCCTTTCCTGCCTCTTTCCCATGACACCTACACTCCACTCAGCAGGTCACCTCACACTCCTCAGTCCAGACACACATGCCTACATGTGGGCATTCTGGCATGGCTTCTGCCAAGATACCTGTGGGATCCTGGACAACAAGGCTCATTCATTCTTGGGCCTTGGGTGTAGTATTTTTTGAAATGGGTGAATCAAATTAAGGTCCTTCCTGTTTCAAGACCTTGGTTTGGGTGGTGAGGCTAGGAGACCTGATGTGACAACAGGATATTTTTCAAAAAGGATGAGGGTTATGTGTGTGTGTGTGTGTGTGTGTCTGTGTGTCTGTGTGTCTGTCTGTCTTGGGAGGTACAGCTCTCTCCTCTCCCTGACCTATTTGCTTGGAAATTCTTTTTCCTCTGGTTCCACAAGGAGGATGTGAAGAATGAGATCAACATCATGAACCAGCTCAGCCATGTGAACCTGATCCAGCTCTATGACGCCTTTGAGAGCAAGAACAGCTTTACCCTGGTCATGGAGTAGTGAGTGTCGTAGAGGTGGGGCAGTGGCTTCTCCTCAGGTCAGGTGCAAGGTTGGAACTTAGAGCCTTTGTTCATTCTAGGCAAAGCTCTCTGTCTCTCCTCTTCTCACTGGGATACAGACAACCATGCAATCCCCCTTTTTCTGGCTTGGCTGTTTGAACCCCAGTGTGGAGCATGGAGGACAAAGCCATTTTGTTACAAACAAGTGGCTAGTGAGCCTGATTTGACTTGTAGACATTATGTCAGTTTGGCCTAAAGAATTTTTGGTGATTTTGAATGAGTTTGTTTACACTGGGAAATTTAGGTAATAGAAATTGGAAAATCTAGATACCTGGCTTTTCTGGAAAATAAAAAGGATCTAGTAATGCTTGGTCTGCATTCCTTGCTGGGAACCGTGTGCTGGAGTTCTCAGTGACTGTCGTTTGTGGACCGGACAACAAGTCTCTCATTTGCCACAATGCCTACCATTTTCCACTACCCTGGGCATTGAAGCCATGGCCTCAGAGGCCATTTAGAATTGTGCTCATGTTGTTGTTTTTCTTCCAGCAGGGATGAAGAGAGCAAATCATTTGTCATATCATGTCTCTATCAAAAGAAAAATAAAAGACTAAGGATTGTGTGTTTTCATAAAACTTTTGTCTCACATATGGTCTAATTTGTCCATTAAGTCTTTTTGCCACTTAGGTACTGGTTAGCTCCCCACTAAGTAGATGAGTTTGCAGCCCTGATTTAGAATCTGGAAGACCATCCCGTACTTTTTGCTAGGAATGGGCCAGAGCACAGATACTCCAAAAAAGCCAGATAGCAGTGGCAGCAGCCCTGTGACCCATGGGATATAGCCAACTTTGAGTTCTCCTAGGCCATTGTCTTTTGGTCCTTGACAAAAACAGTGGGCAGGTCCTCTGAGAGCTTTGCTCATTCAGCTGCCTGCCTCTCCCTTTTCTCTGCTAGTGTGGATGGGGGTGAACTCTTTGACCGGATCACAGATGAAAAGTACCACCTGACTGAACTGGATGTGGTCTTGTTCACCAAGCAGATCTGCGAGGGTGTGCATTACCTCCACCAGCACTACATTCTGCACCTAGACCTCAAGGTAAGTTCTAGGGATGTGGTAGGTGGGAGCCCAGTTCTTGAGCCTTTGGTGTACTCCCATCCCATCATTGAGAGCTCTGTTAATAGATAATCTGGTTTCCCTTTCTGGCTCCTCTATTTCCTAGTTCTGGAGCCTAGGGCAGAGTAGTCATGTCAACTTCCTGAGCCTCAGTTTTTCTATCTGTAACTTGTGGATAATTGCATCTTTTTAAGTATTATTTGAAGATTAAATTAGACAATAACTTTTTTTCTTTAAAAATATCTTTAAGATTAATTTTTCAAAAGTTCAAAAGGGAACATTCTTGAAATAACAAATATATACATATATCAAGTGTATAATATAAATATAAATGTATATCAAATACACAGTACAGAAGTTCTTCCCACTCCACACTGAGATCGCTATGAGCAACATGGCCTGATACACAAACCTACAAACATACACAAAAGGGATCATATAATGTGTCTTGTTTTTAAGCTTGCCTTTTTTTTTTGCAGGGGTGGTATTGGTGACTAAACCCAAGGGCACTCCACCACTATCACGGAGCTATATCCCCATCCTTTTAACTTTTTTTGTCTTGTAATTTTGAGATAGTGTCTCACTAAGTTGCTGAGGCTGACCTTGAACTTGCAATCTTCCTGCCTTAGCCTCCCAAGTCATTGCCATTACACACATGCACCATCGTGCCTGGCTTAAGCTTGCTTTTTAAAATTTAACAACACAGAGTAGACATCTTTCATCATTCTTTTTAAGGGCTATGTGATATTCCATTGAATAAATGTATTACATTTTCTTTTGTCCCCTGAGGATTGTTCTCGGTGTGACATGTACATAAAGCCCCAGGCATATAGTCCCTGGATGGTAGTTAGATAAATTTCTGTGATTTTCCATTCCATTGGACAAACATGAGGGTGTTTCTCTACAACTCATTTCAAAAAGGGAAGGAATTTCAATATAGAAGATGGGAAGTGGTTTGACTGCATCTGTAGGGCTGTACTTTGCCCTTCTGACCATTTTTCCTAATTGGCATCCAACTGTAATGTTAGGATACTCAGAAAAATAACAGAGATGGTGGGGAACTGGCCTTAGTTGTCTTCTGATCACTAGTACTAATTCCAAGGATTCTTGGGTCCATCTTTCTTTCTCTGTGGTGTAAAGAAAAAAAAAAAAAAAAAAAAAAAGAATAGGGAAAACTTAGGAATAAGCTCTTTGGTTCTATATCAAAGACCAACCAGATTTGGGGGCAATTTCTGTGACCCTAACAGTTAATTACCAAGGCCCATTTCTCAGTGACAAGACCAGTATTGGTTTATTCCCTACCTGGTTGTGAAACTTGGAAAGTTCCTTGAGCTCACCAATTGCAAGGTGGAGAATAATAATACCTATTTCCTAGGAGTATTGTGTGGATTAAAAATGGAGGAAGAGCTTCTGAGCTGCACTGTCCAATACAGTAGCTATCAAGCACTTGAAATGTAGTCAGTTTAACTGGGGAATTGGATTTTAAATTTTATTAATTTTAATTTAAAAACTGATGCTTGATTCAGTTATTTGAAAACTTTCAGTAGTATATTTGGAACAACTTGGGTTTATTTTTTGTTTACAAATTTCGTGGAATCTAAATACAAATAAAATAGTTCTGATGAAAACTTAGGGTCTGAGTTGAGATGTACTCTTAAGTTTAAAATACTGAATTCCAGGAACCTAATGTGAAGAAAGAATGGAAAATATTTCTTTGATATTTTTGTATTTATAACCTATTGAAATGTTAATATTTTGAATGTATTGGATTAAATAAAATATTTTATTAAGATAACATTCTAAAAAGCACTTGGAGATGAATGAAAATGAAAAAAAAAAAAAAAAAAAAGCCAGTATACTAAAACTGATGGGATACATCTAAGCCAGGAAGGAAATTTATAGTTGTAAATAACAGTATTAAAAAGAAAGAAATAGGGGCTGGGGCTATGGCTCAGTGATAAAGAGCTCATCTCGCATGTGTAAGGCCCTGGGTTTGATTCTCAGCACCACATAAATAAAACAAAGGTACTGTGTCTACCTACAACTAACAAAAGATTGAAAAAAAATAGTAAGAAAGAAATAGTAGGGTATGATGTCAACCACCTGTAGTCTCAGCTTCTTGGGAGGCTGAGCCAAGAGGATCGTTTGATGACAGGAGTCCAAAGGAAGAAAGATCTCAAATCAATAATCTAACCTACCACCTTAAGAAACTAGGGGGAAAAAAAGGCAAGTTAGCTTAAAGCAAGCAATGTGAGGGAATAATAAAAATTACAGCGTAAATAAATGAAATAGAAAAACGAGAGAAAAAAAATCAATGAAACCAAAAGTTGGTTCTTTGTAAAGTCAAAATATTAGCTAATCTTTAGTTATATGACCAAGGAAGGAAATAAAGAGAACACCCAAGTGACTAAACTCAGGAACAAAATAGGGCATCACTACTGGCCTTAGAGAAATAAAAAAGGATTATAAGGAAATACTATGAAAATTGTATGCCAGCATGTTAGATGACCTAGATGAAATGGACAAATTCCTAGGAAGACACAAAGTAATGAAGCTGACTCAAGAAGAAACATAAATAGAAATAGACCTATAACAAGTTAAAGAGATTTAATAAGTAATCAAAAACTACTCACAAAGAAAAGCTCAGGCTTATATAACTTCACTGGTGAACTTTATCAAATGCTTACAGAAAAATTCATACCAATCTTTTACAAACTTAAAATATAAAGGAGGAATAAAAATTATTATTATTGGGGTTGGGGTTGTGGCTCAGCAGTAGAGCACTCACCTAGCACGTGTGCAACCTGGGTTCAATCCTCAGCACCACGTAAAAATGAATGCATTGTGTACAACTAGAAGCAAATAAATAAATATTAAAAAATTGTCATTATTGCTACTCATTTTATGAGGTCAATATTAACCTGATTCCAAAATCAAACACATGACAAGAAAGCTACAGACCTATACCCTTATGAAGATTGATATAAAATTTATAGATAGATATTAGCAAACTGAATACATCAACATATGAAAAGAATTAATACACACGATAAAGTGGAATTTGTCCCAAGAATTCAAGGTTGGTTTAACATATAAAAATCAATATTCTTAGAATAAAAGACAAAAACATACATGATCATTTACACAGATTTAGGAAAAACACTTGATGAAGTTCAACATTTTTTCATGATAAAAATGATAAAATAGGAACAGAAGCAAACTTCCTTAATGTGGTAAAGACCATCTCTGAAAAACTTTATAGCTAACATTATTTTAATGGTAGAAGACTGAATGCTTTCCCTCTAAGATCATGTCAAGACAAGGATTTCTCCTCTTACCATTTCTATTAAATAATTTACTAGAAATTCTAACTAAAGCAATTAGGCTGGAAAATAATTAAAAGTCATTTTTATTGGAATGGAAGAAGTAAAACTATCTCTATTTACAGATGACGTGATCTTATATATAGAAAAATCCTAAAGAGGAGAAACTGTTAAAATTAATAAACTCAGCAAGGTTGCAGGATATATACAAAGATCAATTGTATACTAGTAATGAACAATCTAGAAGTGAAATTAAGTAAACAATTCCATTTGCAATAGTATCAAAAGAATCAAGTACTTAGGAACAAGTTACACAAAATAAATATAAGACTTATATTCCAAAAACTACAAAAAAAAATGTTGAAAGAATGTAAAGAAGACCTAAATAAATGGAAAGGCACCCCATGGTTTTAGGTTGGAAGATTCAATACTGTTAAGGTGACAATACTCCCCAAATTGATGTACAGATTCAACATAATCCTTGTCAAAATCACAGATGGATTTTTTTTCCAGTTATTCATAAGCAGATCCTAAGATTCAGATGGGAATTCAAGGGATTCAAAATAGTAGAAACAGTCTTGAAAAAGACCAAGGTTGGATGACTCATATTTTCTGATTTCCAAACTTTCTACAAAGCTAGAGACATCAAGACAGTACATTAATTGGGGGTAACATTAAACATATAGATCAATGTAACTCAGTTGAGAGTCTAGAAATAAACCCTTTGATTTATGGCTAATTGATTTGACAATGGTGCCATCATAGTGGGAAAAAGTCTTATCATCAAATAGTGCTGGGATACCATGCTAGATTATCCATGTGCAAAACAAATGAAGTTAGAACCTTACCTCACAACAAGATTAACTCAAAATGGATCATAGACATAAATATAAGAGTTAAACTATAAAATTATTAGAAGAAAACATAGGAATAAATCTCTATGATCTTGGATTAAGCAATGGTTACTTAGATATGACATCAAAAGCATAAGCAAAGGGCTGGAGTTGTGGCTCAGTGGCAGAACGCTCGCCTAGTGCGTGCGCGGCCCGGGTTCGATCCTCAGCACCACGTAAACATAAATGCATTACATTGTGTACAACTAAAGCAAATAAATAAATATTTTTTTTAAAAAAGCATAAGCAAAGGGGAAAAAAGGACAAATTAGACTTCATCTAAGGAAAAAACCTTAGATGTGCTTTAAAGGATACCATCAAGAAAGTTAAAGGAAAAAAGTGCTAGTGAGGATTGGGGGAAAAGGCATACTCAAATATTGCTGATGGGACTGCAAATTGGTACAACCAGTCTGGAAAGAGGTATGGAGATTCCTCAGAAAACTTGGAATGGAAGCACCATTTGACCCAGCTATCCCACTCATTGGTCTATAGCCAAAGGACTTAAAAACAGCATACTACAGGGACACAGCCACATCAATGTTTCTAATAACAATTCAAAATAGCAAACTGTGGGGCTGGGATTGTGGCTCAGCGGTAGAGTGCTCGCCTAGCACATGCACGGCCCGGGTTTGATCCTCAGCACCATGTAAACATAAATAAATAAAGACATTGTGTACAACTAAAATAAATAAATACTTTAGGAAAAAAATAGCAAACTGTGAAACCAACCTAGATGCCCTTCTATAGATGGATAAAGAAACTGTGGTATATAGACACAATGGAATATGACTCAGCATCAAAAGAGAATAAAATTATGGCATTTGCAGGTAAATGGATGGAGTTAGAGAATATCATGCTAAGCAAAGTAAGCCAATCCACCCAAACCAAAGGCCTAATATTTTATCTGATAAGTGGATGTTTATCCATAATGGGAGTGGGGTACATGGGGCAAGTGGAGGAACTTTGGATTGGGCAAAGGGGAGGGGGAGAGGGGAGGGGCATGGGGCAATGAGATTCACATCATTACCCTAGGTACATGTATGATTGCACTAATGGTGTGACCCTACTTCATGTACAACCAGAGAAGTGAAAAACTGTGCTCCATTTGTGTACGACAAATCAAAGAACATTCTGTTGTCATGTATAATTGATTAGAACAAATTAAAAAAAAGTGAAATGAAAGCTCACAGAATGGGAGAAAATATTTCCAAATCATATATCTGATAAGTGACTTGTACTAGAATATGAAAATAACTCTTACAGCTCAATAATAGAAAAGCAAAAAATAAACCTTTAAAAATCATGAAAGTATTTAAATAGACACGTATCCAGTAAAGACATGTAATGGCCAAAAAGTATAGGGAAAGATTCTCAACACCATTAGTCATTAGAGAAATGTAAATCAAAAACCACAATGAGATACTACTTCATACCCACTAAACTGACTAAAATAAAAAATTGAAATGACAATATGAAGTATTGGTTAGGTGTGGAAAAATTGGAAAACTCATACATTATTGGTAGGTTGTAAAATAGTGCATCCACTTTTAAAAAACAGCTGGACAGTCCCTAAAAATGTTAAAAATAGAATTACCATATGAATATGCAACTTTACTCCTAGTTACATGCCTAAGAGAATTGAAACACAGTCAACATAAAAACTTGTACACAAATATTCTTAACAGTATTATTCGTAATAGCCAAAAAGTACAAACAACCTGGATGTTCATTAACCAATGAAGAGATAAAATAAAATGTGGCACACATCCATATAGCAAATACTATTTAGCCATAAAAAGAAATGAAGTACTGATATATATTACAACATAATGAATCTTGAAAAATTGTAGCAAGTGAAAGAAACTAGAGGTCAAAGGCCACATGTCCTATGATTCCATGTAGATGAGATGTCCAGAATAGGCAAATCCAAGGAAACAAAATAACACTACTGGTTGCCAATATTTGAAGGAGAGGAAAGAGTAGTCATTGACTTATGATGGGTATGATTTTTGGTTTTATTTTTATTTTTAAAAAATTTTTTTTAGCTGTAAGTGGACACAATATCTTTATTTTTATTTATTTATTTTTATGTGGTGCTGAGGATTGAACCCAGTGGGCCTTATGCATGTGAAGCCCTGTTTTTATTTATTTATTTATTTATTTATTTATTTTTTCCAATCTTTTTTTTAAATATTTATTTATTTACTTTAGTTATACACAATGCAATGCATTTATGTTTACGTGGTGCTGAGGATCGAACCCGGGCCGCGCACGTGCGAGGCGAGCGCTCTGCCGCTGAGCCACAACCCCAGCCCCTGGTTTTATTTTTTGAAGTGATGAAAATATTCTAAAATTAGTGATAATCATTGCACAATTCTGTGACTATACTAAAAGTCACCAAGTTATATATTTTAAATTGTGAATTTTGGCTCAGGAGTCTGAGACAGGAGGATCACAAGTTCAAAGCCAGTCTCAGCAACTTAGTGAGGACTTAACCAACTTAGTGAGACCCTGTCTCAAAATAAAAAACAACAAAGGGCTGGGGATGTTAAAAAAAAAGAATTTTATAGTATAATCATTATTAATTTTTAATTTTTTTTTAGTTGTAGATGGACACAATATCTTTATTTATTTATTTATTTGTATGTGGTGCTGAAGATCAAACCCAGTGCCTCACACATGCAAGGCAGATGCTCTACCACAGCCCCAGCCCCATCGTTATTATTTATATTTCATTAATGTTATAAAATTTTCATCTTTTACTTTTTTTTTGTACTAGAGTGAACCCAGGGGTGTTTAACCACTAAGCCACATCACCAGCCCTATTTTGTATTTTATTTAGAGACAGGGTCTCATTGAGTTGCTTAGTGCCTTGCTTTTGCTGAGGCTGGCTTTGATCCTCCTGCCTCAGTCTCCCTAATCACTGGGATTACAAGTGTGTACCACTGTGCCTGGCTGTTTTTACTTTTTTAATGTGGCTACAGAAAACTTTAAATAGCATGGCTTATATTATATTTATATTGGATGGTGATGTTTTAGACCTTAAAGAAGACAGATATTTTAAAAATATCATTCTTTTGTACCTATCTGAGGAATTGCACACTCTATAATAGATAGCAGTCAGTTCTTTTGCTGAGAAAGTCAATACCTGACATTTGCTTTAGAAGCTGTGAAGTGTTCCTGCATTTTATGTCATTTGATCCTCAGACCCTCCAGGAAGATAGAGAGGAAGTGGTATTGTTCCCATTTTGAAGATGAAGACACTGAGGTTCAGGAATGGGAAGGGACTCACCTAGGGCTACAGAACTAGATAATGGGTGCCTGAACCTCAGGCACTGGGCCCTAAGTCTCCATGTCCTTTCTACCATAAGCCTTCCATCTTTACTCAGCTTTCCCACCATCCCAAATTTGTCATGCACAAGCAGCAAGCATTGTTTCAGGCTCCCTCTCAGGGTCCAGGAGCTGATCAGAAAGACCTAAAAGTATCAGCATGTCAAGTCCACCAAATGGCAGGTTGACATTTAGCAGCTCTGTTCATCTTGAGTGATGCTTTGGTCTTACCTCTGAGATTCCAGTGTCACGGGTCAGGGTTGGGGCCTGCCACTGGGACTTTCAAAACTCCCTTGATGATTCTAATGGGCAACCAGGGCTGGGAACCATTACCCTACACCAATGGTCTCCAACAAGCAGCATGTGGACCAAATATGTATCATAGAGGTGTTCTGTTTGATTCCCACACATAATGAATGTGTTTAAGTTTGATTTGGTTGTTGAAATTTAAAAACATGGAATTTTCATGTAAAAAATCCATGTTTCTGGCTCTTCTTAAGGATTAATAGTTGTATCTACCTAGTGGCCAGTGGCCTTTTGTATAGGCAGAAGTCTTCCTGTTCCCCACAGTCTACAACCAATCCTTTTGGCTCATCAACCCCTTTCCTTTATTTTTTTAAAAGTATTTATTTATTTACTTTAGTTGTACACAATGCAATGCATTTATGTTTACGTGGTGCTAAGGATCAAACCCGGGCCGCGCACGTGCTAGGCGAGCGCTCTACCGCTGAGCCACAACCCCAGCCCATCATTTATTTTCATTATATAACCCTTGTAGGGCTGCCCTAAACCATTAATTTCTCTTGGAAACTGGGAAACTGAGGCCTATAGACAATTAAGTGTGGGAGCTGTGGGCCTCCTTAGCTGCTAATTGAGTTGAGTTAAGCAGACTTCTGTTTTCTTTTTCAGCCAGAGAATATACTGTGTGTAAATCAGACAGGACACCAAATTAAGATCATTGACTTTGGGCTGGCCAGAAGGTAAGGGGATGATTTTATTTTGATACTTTGACAAAACTCCTTGAGACTTTTTGTAGCATTCTTAGGCATGGTTACCTGCCTGAGGACCAGCCAATTCGAAAGTTTTGAGAATGATGCAAGAAAGCTCTCACACTTGGAGGCTGGGGCACTCGACCACTGGGTCACATCCCCAGCCCTGTTTTGTATGGCCTTCTGCTTGCAGATAGTGATCCTTGTTACTACCACGGAGAATAGCTTTTGACTGTGAGATCCACTTTTCCCTAAATGGCTGTGGGATTAACTGTAACTTGAATCCCCTGAGCAGAGAGGGAGTGAGAGTTAAAGGGGGCTGCTGAATGGGGTGCTGGGCAACTCAATTCTATTGATTCCCCAGGCCTCTTGGGACCAACTAGGCTATGCTGGGCTGTATAATATATCTGTCACCATCCTTGTCCTCTAGGAAATGATTGGGTTAAAAAGTGGTTTGAAGGAAGCAGGATACTTTGTCAGAATAATTATTTAATTCATTTTATTCTTAATTGACTCATCTATAAGATGAGGACAAATAACCTTACCTTACCTATTTCATAGGGCTATTGTGAGGATGAAATGGTATAATATTGGTATGTAAAAAATTTAGCACAGTGCCTGACAGAAAGTACCCACTAAATTTTAAGTGGAGATTTTCTTCACTTGAATTTAAGAGTAATTCTCAAAAGCACAGTTTGCCACCCTCTTCCACTCAGCCATCGACTCTTTTTCTAGCTTTGCTTAAACTTCATGCCCATAATGTCTTCTAATTCTTTCTTTTTGGAATCATTATTTTAAAAACTCACATAATATACAATTTACCACCTGGTGTCCATTAATTGATGAATTTATAAAGGAAATATAGAATATATATGCAATAGAATACTATTTCACTATAAAAAGTATTATTTGAAACATGTATGAACCTGGAGGAAATTATGTTAAGTAATAGAAAAACAAATAAAGTATAAGCTCAGTTATATGTGGACTCTAAAAAGGATATTATTGAAGCAGAGTAGAATGGTGGTTACCAGGGGCAGGGTTAATGGCATTGGGGAGATATTGGCTAAAGGATACAAAATTTTAGCTGGGTACATCGCTCACGCCTATAATCCCAGCAGCTCAGAAGGCTGAGACAGGAGGATCCTGAGTTCAAAGCCAACCTCAGAAAAAGCAAGCAACTCAGTGAGACCCTATCTGTAAATAAAATACAAAATAGGGCTGGGGATGTGGCTCAATGGTTGAGTGCCCCTGAGTTCAATCCCCGGTACCAAAAAAAAAAAAAAGATAAAATTTTAGACAAAAAAAAAGTAAGTTAAAGAGATTCATTGTACAACATGGTGACTATAATTAATAACAATATGTTGTGTATTTGAAATTGCCAAGAGAATAGATTCTAAGTGATCTCACCATATAAAAATAAGTGAGGTGATGTATGTTAATTAGCTTGATTTAGCTATTCCAAAAGCTATACATATACTAAAACACCATGCTGTGCATCATAAATAAATATATACAGTTTTTGCCATTTAGGATAATTGAAAAAATTTACCATCTTAATTTTTAAAAAATATTTATTTATTTGCTTTAGTTGTACACGATGCATTTATTTCTATGTGGTGCTGAGGATCGAACCGGGCCGCGCAATGTGCTAGGCAAATGCCCTACCGCTGAGTCACAACCCCAGCCCTTACCATCTTAATTTTAAGTGTACAGTTCAGTAGTACAAATGTAATAGTAGTGCATTATTGTGCAATCAACCCCTAGAACTCTCTCATCTTGTAAAACTGAAGTTCTATGTCCATTAAATAATAACTTCCCATTTTTCCCCTGCCTCCAACCCTTGGTAACTACCATTCTACTTTCTGTTTCTATAAATTTGACTGCTCTGGATTACCTCCTATCAGTGGAATCATGTGGTATTTGTGACTAGTTTATTTCATTTAGCATATCCTTAAGTTCATCCACGTTGAAGCCTGTATCAGAATTTTCTTCTCTTTTAGGGCAGAATAATATTCCATTTTCTTTATCCATTCATCTGCCACTGATCACTTGGGTGACTTCTATCTTTTTGCTGTTCTAAGTAATGCTGCTGTGAACATGGGTATATACATATCTCTTGGAGACCCTACTTTTCAATTATTGAGGATCTGTATACTCAGAAGTGGAATTGCTACATCACATCATAATTCTATTTTTAACTTTTTGAGTAACTCCCTTTCTATTTTTCATAGGACTTCCCTGTTTCACATTCCCACCAACATAAATTTTCTAGTACCTCTACAACCTAGTCAAAATTCCCTTCCTTTCTTTCTACCTTCTATGAGGTAAACATACTTATGGGGGTGAAGTGGTATTACTTTGTTGTTTTGATTTACATTCTAATGATAAGTAACAATGAACATCTTTTCTTCTTCCTTTTTTTTTTTTTTTTTTTTTTTGGTACTAGGGATTGAAACCAGGGGCGCTTAACTACTGAGGCATATCCCTAACCCTTTTTATATTTTGAGACAAGGTCTAAGTTGCTGAGGCTGGCTTTGAACTCATGATCCTCCTCCCTCAGCCTCCCAAGTGCTGGGATTACAGGCGTGCACCACCACACCCGGCTCTTTTTTCTAATTCTTAACATCATCCCTCAAGTCACTTTGTGCACATTGATGGAGAAGTCCCTTCCCAACATCTTCTATCCCATTTGTACTCATTTGTATGGCTGTATAGCCCAATAAGATATATTGATATTCTCTCCTTTTCAGGCTATAAATGCCTAGAAGAGGATTGTGGTTTTCTGATTCTACCATTAATTTAAAAAGCCTGAAGTTTGAGGCCTAGAGTTATGATTATTCCCCAGTAAGCCACATGTGTGGTGTGTGAGGTCCAGACAATATGCTCGGACAGAAGGGTCAAACAATGTCTCTTCCCACCAGGAATTAGTCCCAATATTCACATCTTCTTCCATGTTCTTCTGCATTCCCAGGTACAAGCCTCGGGAAAAGCTGAAGGTGAATTTTGGTACTCCCGAGTTCCTGGCCCCAGAAGTTGTCAACTATGAGTTTGTTTCATTCCCCACGGACATGTGGAGTGTGGGAGTCATCACCTACATGCTGTGAGTGCTTAGGGGCTCTGAGGTGGGGCTGGAAATCATCTGTTTTGCTTTGGGTACCCTTTGGAACACCAAAAATCTGAACACAGTAGTTTATTTGGGAAGTGTTTCCAGGAAACATAAGTAGAGAGTAGGGTAGAGAGAATGGGAAGGTAGCCAGTTAAGGGTCTGTTACCAAGCCAGTTAACCATATTTACTAATGGATCCTATTTTTAAGTTACCAATTAGAATAAACTAATATGGAAAAAAAAAGTTAAGATATAAAGTTGTCATTCCCCAAAATAAAGATCTGAATACTTCATTTCTTGGTAATGAAGGCTTACTTAGGCTTCAGCAGCTCTATCAAAGTCATGGGTTGATAGTCATGGGTTAAGCCATTGAGTTTTTGAGACTCAAGACAACCAATGCAGTAAGGCCCACCTGCGGGCAACTGAAGTTTAATTCTACAAGGGAACTCTGGAACCATTGTGGAGTTATTTAAGGGGTAAAAGAATTGGGGTATATACCAGTTCTTATTTGGTCTTGTTTGTGGGCTGATCCCAGGTGTGAATGTGAGGGTAGAATTAATTTCCTGGTTGGTAAAGCAAGATTTAATTGGAAAGGCTACAGGAAAGAAATGCAGGTGCTTTGGCACAGAGGGGCTAGAATATACCAGAGACTAAGGCAAGGGGATGGCAGGCAGGACACTGTTGTTGTTATCTTACTTTGTCACTTCTGACACTGTCTCCTTGTTTCTTCTCTCCAACTGTGGACTCCCCTTTGCTGTTTCTTTAGAGGCAAAAGTCATGTTTTGCTTCTTAGTTTCATCATTACTCTGTTACTGCTACCTACATCCCTGCATTTTGTGTCTGCTGCACCAGGTTGGGGAAGTTTAAAGTGAAGACAGTTAGGTTGCCCTGCCACTCTGTCCTGAATTTAGCAGGAGCCTAATAAAGCCAATTTCCCTTTGGCCCAAGGTGAGGGTAGTATCTGAATGACCCTGGTTGTTGGACAGACATGGAAAGATATTTTTAAATTAAACCAATATATCCTGGACATACTGAGTTGAGAAAAGAGGTGAAAGTGATAGGGAACTTATTCCAAATACCATTCCTACCTCTAAAATTTTAAAACCTTCTGTCTCCTTTCTTTAACAAACACGCTGAACTGTGTCCTATGAAGAAATAGTGGGAATGTTTGTCTTTTGAACACTTTTGATTCTGGTTAGGTCTGCCTGTCCCTCATAAGTTTCTTCTCTATACTTTTGAAGTGTCAGCAAATGTGGCTTCCACAAACTGATAGTTCTTTCTCTCCTCTATAGACTCAGTGGTTTGTCCCCATTTCTAGGGGAAACAGATGCAGAAACCATGAATTTCATTGTGAACTGTAGCTGGGATTTCGACGCTGACACCTTTGAAGGGCTGTCAGAGGAGGCCAAGGACTTTGTTTCCCGGCTACTGGTCAAAGAGAAGAGGTACCCTTTATTGCTTGTCAGGGACCATTCTGATGGTGACCCCAATCTGGGTGCTGGTCTAGCCTGCTGAATCCTTTCTTCCTTTAGGATTTCTTAGTCTATATTTCTTCAGAACATAAAGGGAGCAGAGAAAGGACAAAAGAAATCAATTTTAAAACAACTAAGAGCATAAGCTCTAGGTAGAGTTTTAGAAAAATGCATATTTACAAATGGGTCATATTTTCAAGCTATAACTTAAAATAGGCTAATGTCAAAAAAAAAAAGTCAAGATAAAGAAAAAAATCATCATTCTTCAAAATAAAGGTCTGAATATCTCATTTCTTAGTGATGGAAACCTACATTGGCTTCATCAGCTCTTATCAAAGTCATGGGTTGAACCATTGTTTTTTGATACTCATACAAAATAGTAACTGAAAATAACCAAAAGTATTAGTGACCCAGGAGTAAGGCCCAAGAGTCTGGGCTCTAAGGCAGCTTATTGTTCTGTGATCTTCAGTTTTTTTTTTTTCCTGGTTGTGAAAGGTTATGTGAGAATAAAAATAATTCTAATTCAAAAGAATCACTTAACATTATCCTCTGGAAGGAGGGATGAACTTCCTTTAAGTGTCAGGTTCTTTTCCCTCTTAAGAGCAATCTGAGGGGCTGGGGTTGTGGCTCAGCGGTAGAGCTCTTGCCTAGCACGTGCGCGGCCCGGGTTCGATCCTCAGCACCACGTAAAAATAAAAAACACATTGTGTACAACTAAAGCAAATAAATAAATATTTTTTTAAAAAAAGAGCAATCTGAGGTACAGCTGGCCTTCTAAAGCTCTGCCTGTTTCCTAGCCCTCTTCTGTAGAGGTCAGGGAACATTCTGATGGCAATTTACTGGCAATTTTAAGGAGCAAAATTTTAGATGACAAGGAATTCCCTTTTCGGTATATGGCATGAATCTGCCTAAATGATTAATCTGTTCCACTGACTCAGGCTTCCACCCAATGGAAGAGTTTTAGACAACTAGAAAGGGCAACCTCAACTAAAAGTTTTGACTGCTGTTTGACTTCACAGCTGCAGAATGAGTGCCACACAATGCCTGAAACATGAGTGGTTGAATAATTTGCCTGCCAAAGCCTCAAAATCCAAAGTTCGTCTCAAATCCCAACTATTGCTACAGAAATACATGGCCCAGAGAAAATGGAAGGTATTTTTTCTTTCAGTAAAGGCAACATTTATATTCTGTACTTTGCAAGAGTTGTAGCTAAGTATTTACTTACATTTTGATTTTGGATAGATAATTTAGGGGAAAAATCTATTCATATCAAAAGCCATTACTTGATTAAAAGATACCACACTAGGGGTGGGGCTGTAGCTCAGTGGCAGAGCGCTTGCCTCGCATGTGTGAGGTACTGGGTTCAATCCTCAGCATCACATAAAAATAAAATAAATGCACACTGTCCTTCTACAACTGCAACTAAAAAAAAAAAAAAAAAAAAAAAAAAAAAAAAAAAAAAAGATACCACACGCTAACTGGGTGCACTGGTGCATGCCTGTAGTCCCAAGGATTTGTGAGGCAAGACAAGAGGATCAAAAGTTTGATGCCAGGGGCTGGGGCTATGGCTCAGCGGTAGAGTGTGTGTCTCGCATGTGTGGGGCCCTAGGTTTGATCCTCAGCACCACATAAATGAAATGAAGGTATTGTTTCCACCTACAACTAAAAATATCTTTAGAGAAAAAAAAGTTTGATGCCAGCCTTGGCAACTTGGGGAAACCTCAGCAACTTAGTTAGAACCTGTCTCAAAATAAAAAAGGACTGGAGATATAGCTCAGTGGTTAAGCACTCAGGATTGATCCCCAGCACCCAACTAATGGAAATAAATGTGACATTTAGTTTGTGGTTAATATGGACACTTTAAGTGGCAGAATGAAGTTGAGCATAGGTTCTCAGTGGTGATAGTAGTGAAGTGCCTGAACTAACTGGTTGTAGCTTGAGGCCCATTTCTTAAGCTACAGAAATATGAGGGTTGGGAAAGTCCTATTTAAATTTTTAAAAAAACTTTATAATTTTGTTATAACAAAACTCATTAACAGCCGGGCGCAGTGGTGCACGCCTGTAATCCCAGCACCTGGGAGGGTGAGGCAGGAGGATCATGAGTTCAAAGCCAGCCTCAGCAATGGCAAGGCACTTAGCAACTCAGTGAGACCCTGTCTCTAATAAAATACAAAAAAAGGCTGGGGATGTGGCCCAGTGGTCGAGTGCCCCTGAGTTCAATCCCCAGTACCAAAACAACAACAACAACAACAACAAAAAACTCACTTATGATGAACACAGTGGCACACACCTGTAATCCCAGCACTTGGGAGGCTGAGGCAGGAGGATCCAAAGCCAGCCTTAGCAATGGCGAGGCACTTAGCAACTCAGTGAGACCCTGTCTCTAAAAAAAAAAAAAAAAAAAAAAAAAAAAAAAAAAAAAAAAGGGCTGAAGATGTGGCCCAGTGGTCAAGTGCCCCAGAATTCAATCCCTGGTACCAAAAAAACAAAACAAAACAAAAAACCTCATTCATACCATAGACAGAATGCATCTTAAAAGCAAGTAGCTTTCTGACATTTTGGTACAGACTCATATCCTCGCAAAAAATCTAAAGCGGGGCTCATTAGTAGGATGCTTGCTTAGTATGTGCAAGGCCCTAGGTTTGATTCCCCAGCACAAATAAAATAAAACAAAATAAACCCGAAATCTTTATCTAGGGATTCAGCGCATGTAGACACAGATGAAATAAAAATCATTTCATTTACTCTAACAGTGTGATACATGCTTATGTTTTTGGTTGTCATTTGGTTTCCTAAGGGAGAAAAAAAATTGTTCACAACCCATGAACTTTTTTTTTTAGTATGTTTTTTAGTTGTAGACAGGCACAATACCTTCGTTTTATTTACTTAATTTTATGTGGTGCTGAGGATTGAACCCAGTGCCTCACATATGCTAGGTAAATGCTCTACCAACTGAGCTACAACCCCAGCCCCACAACCCAGGAATTTGATTTCACAACCTACTGGTGAGTTGTAAATCAATTTGAAAAACATTGCTTTAGGGTGCTCCCCTTTTCATGTAAAAAGGGCAGAAAGACATCTCACTTCATACTTACTTGAAACATGCCATTTAAGGTCATATAACTATTCAACTATAATTATTCTAGAAATTTGTTCTGAACAAACCCAAGTAGTAGACTTGCTTAAGTCCTTTCATTGTTTCTCCTTAAAGCCATTGGTCTAAAAATATGCTTTCTCTTTTTATTTGTTTTTAACTTCTCCCTTCAAGAAACATTTCTACGTGGTGACTGCTGCCAACAGGTTAAGGAAATTTCCAACTTGTCCCTAATCTTCAACTCTGCTGCTCCAGTGGGCCCAGAAACTATTGAGGCCAGTGGTGATGTGAAGAGATGACTCAAGATTTTAAGTAATCTGACCTTTTACTATTATTGATTCCTCTTATTTTGTAAAAAAAAAAAAAAAGGTTCTGACTTGTGGATGAAAGTGGCTATAAAGAAAATATCGTAGGAACTTTGTTTCTTCCTTGTAAGATCACTAGGTTTGAAATGCTGTGTTTACTTTTTAAGTATTTCTCCTTTTGGCAATAAGTGTAGGCATGCTTAGGTAGATAGGAAAGGTCCTACTTTGCATATAATCAAATTAAATTCTAAACTTAATGTGATTAAAGAACCCAGTAGACACAAAGATATGTTATTATTATCTGTTCCAGTACAAAGAATTCCAAAACAAGAACTCCTAGAAGTTTGATCTGCATAGGTATGGGCAAATCTTGGACTTCCTTGCTGTAGTGTCAAGCTATGTGGATTTAGGACAGTAATCCTCAAATTTGTTTTAATTTATGCTCCCTTTGAGAATCAACATCAATGTGTATTCTTTAGTATCGTTTGCAATTTTGAAATATATCAACCATCACAGTTAAATCTGATAATTCGGAATGTGCTTTATTTTTTAACTCTACATACCTTCATCCTTTCCTAGTTCTATCCCGCCCTGACCCCCTTTTTTTGGGTATGAATCTCTGGTTTTGTAAGCCTGGAAACTGATATACAAAATATAATGTAATGATGTTCAGCTGAGAGAAACACAGAAATGTTACATTTTGAAGCAATAAAGGAAAACTGCTCTCTTACTGCTGCAGTAAAGACATACTACTTTCAGTGTTGTCATTCTTAAAACAGACAATTCTCAGGGGCATTTTTAAACACTTATTGTATGCATTTGTGACATCATCCATTCATGGAAATAAACACTATTCTCAATGTAGCAAACTATTTACTAACTTCTAGATGTGTATGTTGTAACACTTTCCCAACTTACAGTGATTAAAAGGAACAGTTTATTATTCAAAACATTCCTTTTAATTTCTTTGCTTTTGATTCTTGTGCTATTCCCAAGACCTTCTCAAGTTATCAGTTTACTTGTAGTGACTTTTAACTTTTAATCAGACATGCAGCAGCTTCACAGCCTTTCAATGATTCTCCCGCCCAGAATAACGAATTTTCTTGGTGTAGAGAAGGAAGCAAAAGATGGAGCGGTTATCCTGATGCTGCAGTTCTCAAGTTGTTACTTTCCTCTGGGAAGCTAACCCTTGTAGGGAAGGTCAGATTTTCAGCACACCTAGGCCTGCTCCAACTTGGCCAATTAATAAGTAAACATCGGAAACTATCTGTACTGAGACAGTACTAGCAATTTGGTAAAATGTTTTATTTTTTAAGTGTCAGTTATTTTTCTGGAAAAGGTTTTTTAAGGGCAGCCTACAGAAGGAATTAGAAAGACTATTTTGTAGTTTCCCTTTGTATGGCGGTTCTTATCTCTGGGAGTTATGATCCTTGGGAAATAATATGAATCCACTCCCCAGAAAAATGTAGTTAATAATTACCCTGATCTAAAAAAGTACTGTCCAACAGAAATGTAATATTAGCCATATACATAATTAAAAAATTTTTAGTAGTTCCTCTAAAATTATCCATTAAAATTAATTGTAATAATTCAACCCAATATATCAAAAATGCTTTTTAAAGATGTGATCAATATAAATTATTGAAATTTTATAATCTTTTTTCATATCAAGTGTGCAAAAATCTGGTGTGTAATTAATTTACACTTAAAATACCTGTCAAATCAGATGCTAGGTTTTCACTGGACATACCTAATCCATATTTAGATTTCAAAAAATTTAGTGTGGAAAATATATTCACATACTCAAGTTATTTGAATTACTTAAAAGTTCTTCAATAACCAAACAAAGTATTTATTTTTACATTCAATTAAAATTAAATAAGCCAGGTGCAGTGGCTCATGCCTGTAATCCCAGCAGCTTGGGAGACTGAGACAGGAGGATCATAGGTTCAAGGCCAGCCTTTAGCAACTTAAAAAAAAGGGGGAAATGGTTGGGAGTGTGGCTCAGTGGTTAAGTGCCCCTGGATTAATAATTACTAAAAAATAAATAAATAAAACTAGAACTTTAGTTCTCTAGTTGTATTAGCCGTATTTCAAGTGTTTAACAGCTACGTGTGATTAGTGGCTTCTACATTGGACAGATCTAAAGAGAATTCTTTATCAAATTTTAATTAATTTTTCCCTCTTTATGCTGTTGTTCTTTACCTAGAGAAAAAGTTTCTCTCCAAAGTCCCTTTGTGGGGCATGTTTAGTCCAGGCCCACACAAGTGAGAGGTAATATGACATTTAGCCCCCAATTTGAAACTCAAAGGAGCTTTTATGAAGCTTGAATTTTATGGATATTTTTAGTTCTCTACTTTGCTGGTGTGTACTTAGCTCAAAATATTTTAGATTAGAACAGTGCTGGTATCAACTATTTCTGATGGGACTTTATCATTTGATGAATAGTCATTGGAAATTGTTGGGCAGAGAAACTAAATGGTATCAGGGTCTACTTTATTCATTTATCAGGCTGGTGAAAAGTTTGTAAGGGTGTGGGGAAAATGTCATTTCTCCACTTTTACCCACACTTTCATGTAGCAATTCTATTTTTGGAAATCTATCCCTTAGTACTTGAACAGAGGTTTATTTAATTTTTTTTTTTTTTTTTTTTACTATAGCACTGTTAGCCGGGCATGGTGGCGCACACCTGTAATCCCAGCACTTGGGAGGCTGAGGCAGGAGGATCGCGAGTTCAAAGCCAGCCTCAGCAATGGCGAGGCACTTAGCAACTCAGTGAGACCCTGTCTCTAATAAAACACAAAAAAGGGCTGAGGATGTGGCCCAGTGGTCAAGTGCCCTTGAGTTCAATCCTCGGTACCAAAAAAAAAAAAAAAAAAAAAAAAAAAAAACTATAGCACTGTTGCTAATGACTCAATGGAAACAACCAACACATATCCATTTTGAGTTTAGTTAAATGAATTTTGCCATAACCATATAGAATAATTTACAGCTATTATAGATCTAGATATACTGTGTTGGGGACATTAACAACACGCCAGTAGATAGAAACTCTCTGGCTGTCTCCCACTTCCTGATAGGGGAACTTGGCCTAGCCAAGGGGTGTTCCTTTGACATGTCGAGAGGTCAGACTGCCACTAGGATAGGCTAATGGCTCCGCCAATGTGATTTGCTCATGCTCCCTATGTGCCCCTATGATCTTTCTGCTGATTGGCCCATGTCTTCTATAAAGGCCGTCCAACTTCCTCAATAAACTGAGCTTGTGCCTTGACCAGACTCCCTGGTGTGTGCCTGATTGTCTTCCATTGTGAGGGCTGAGCGTGGCCACCAGTAGATTTCTACCTCTTCCCGATTCCACCTCACCGCTGGGGTGTGTTCCCCCAGCCTTCTCTGCTGGCCAGAGAAGGCCAAACCCGGGTTCGGGGGAACTAAAAACCCCAGCAATACTGAAAGTCATCTTTCATTTAAAAAATTATAGAACATATATAGAATATCTCTTCAACATATGTTGAAGAGACATATGCTTACATGTGCATTAAAAATTCTAGGATATGTAAAAAACTTCACAATATGGTCCCAAAAGTGGGTAAGTGGAAAGGGTTATTCTATTTTTTACTTCATAACTTTCTGAATCATTTGAACTTTTCCTTTTTTAAACAATGTATACGTACTGCTTTTACAACTAAAAATTAGCAACCCAATGTCAAGTGTGGACCTTGTTTGGACTCTGATTTGAATAAAAGTAAAAAGATAATTCAGAAACATTGAGGGAATTTAATTACAAGTTTCACATTTGATAGAGCTGAGCTTCTAAAAATTTTTTATAATAAAAACAGTACTGAAACAGATGGATTCACTAATTAGTAAGCTTCCATCTCTGGGGGTGTGAATGTGTTGGAAAATTGTAAAAAGGACTCCTACCCCGAAAGGGCATTTGGACCAAGACTGCCCTCAGCAATTCCCCCACTCTCCCTACTACATTCTAATAATCAAAATAATTACTAATATCTGCCTTTAAAGAAAATTTATTTTCATATCATACATAAATAAGGCTCAGAAATTTCAGATTTACCAGAATCTCATCTTAAGAGTATAATTTCAAAGTAGATGTGCTAATAAACTAAAAAATGGATGAAAGATCTAATAGTAAGAGTCAAAAATATAAAACTCTAAAAGCTTCCTAACACTGGATTTGGCAATGATTTCTTTGGAATATGAGCAAAAAGCACAGGCAACAAAAGCAAAAATAGATCAAGTGGATTACATTAAAAAATTAAAAACTGCATGAGAGAATATAACAGAGTGAAAGACAACCTAAGGAACAAGATAAAGCATTTTCCAATTTCCCCAATAAAGGTTAGTATCTGTAATATATAAAGAACTACAGCTCAACAACAAAAAACAAACAACCCTACTGAAAAAGGGGCACAGGACTTGAATAGACATGTCTACAAAAAAAATGTGAAGAGTTACTAAACACATGAAAATATGCTTAACATAATAATTAGGGAAGTGCAAATTAAAACCACAATGAGATAACACTTTACACCTACTAGGAGGGTGGCTATGAAAAAAACCTAAAACCAAAACAACACGATAATAAAACAAAAATAATGAGCATTAGTGAGCATGTAGAGACTACTGATGGGAACTAATGGTGGAAATGTAATATGGTAGTTAAAATGGACTATATGATGGCTCCTCAAAAATTTAAAAATAGAATTACCATGTTTCTTTCTTCTTCTTCTTCTTTTTTTTTTTTTTTTTTTTTTTTTTGTGGTGCTGGGGATTGAACCAAGGGCCTTGTGGATGCGAGGCAAGCAGTCTACCAACTGAGCTATATCCCCAGCCCACACATGTTTTAGTAACACCACTTCTGGGTATATGCCCAGAATTGAAAGCAATATTGCCAAGAGGTATCTGTAAATCCATGTTCACAGCAGCATTACTCATAACAACCAAGAGGAAGCAACACATGCATCCTATTGATGCACGAATAGATGGGGGAAAAGTA
This sequence comes from Tamias sibiricus, assembly GCA_025594165.1. NCBI lineage: Eukaryota > Metazoa > Chordata > Mammalia > Rodentia > Sciuridae > Tamias > Tamias sibiricus. Next base: position 38,570,238 of record CM046672.1, read on the forward strand.
TGTCACTGTATACACAATGGACTACTATTCAACCCTGCAAAGAAAAAATATTCTGACATGCTACAATTTGGATGAATCTTAAAGACATAATGCTAAGTAAAGTAAACCAATCTCAAAGAAATTCCTTATATAAAGTACCCAATCAAATTCAGAGACAAAAAGAATGTTTCTGGGGGCTGAGAGAGGGAAGAATAGGGAATTGTTTAATTGGTAGTTTTGTAAGATGAAAAAAATTCTGGAGATTGGTTGCAAAACAATGTGACTATACCCTGCTGAACAGTACACTTAAAAAAGGCTGAGATGGGAAACTTTATATTTTATTACAATTTTACAATAAGAGATTATGAGAGCTGGGGATATAGCTCAGTAGTAAAGTGTTTGCCCAGCATGTGATACAGTAAATACATGGCTTTTGGCGCAAAGCTAGAAATCTAAATATTGGCACCAAATAAAAACAAATTACATATGTTTTTAAAAAATAAATAGGGATGATCCCCTTATCCATATTAGTTCAAATTAATAACAAAAGCTACTATTTAGTGGATACCTTCTATATGTCATACATTTTACAAGCATTAAGCAGGCTTATAAAAGTCTTGAACTCTTCTTAGAAGTGGCAGAGACAGAATTTGTTTTTCTTTTAATTTTTAGTACCATGACTTGAACTAAGGGACGCTTAACCACTGAGCCACATCCCCACCACCTTTTGAGACAGGGTCTCTCACGAGGTTGCTTATAGCTTCACTAAGTTGCTTCGAACCTGTGATCTTCCTGCCTCATTTCTGAATCATTTGAATTTTTATTTAAAAAATTAAGGAACATATGTTCTCCCGAGCTGCTGGGATTACTGGCATGTGCCACCACTCCTGGTCAGAATTTAAATCCAAGTGTGTGTGGTTCCAAAGCTTATGTTCATTTCTTAATACCATGAGGTTTGCCAGATATGCCTTTGTTGAGATAATGTGACTGTGGTATTTCTTTAGCTTTAGTTTGATAAATTTCTAGAATTAAAAGGTGGTGGTGGGGGAAAACCCTGAAATCACTCCACTTGTAGCAGACAAAAGGCAACTATTATTTCTGAGGCCAATCTGAATAGATTTTAAAATTGAATGCATCATAGAAATTCATATCCTCATGGAAGTATTGAATTAGATCATATATTCTTAATTTTTTTATTCGAAGTTATATATATAACAGCATGCATTACAATTCATAATACATATATAGAGCACCTTTTTACATAACACTGTTTGTATACAAAGTATATTCATACTATTCATGTCTTCAATCATGCATTTAGGATACTGATATCCATCTCATTCTACCATCTTCTTTTTTTTGTTCCCTTCATACCCCCTTGCTCAGTCCCTCCAATTCCCTCCCCATTGACCTTCTGGTGTATCTTCCTATGCTCCCCAACCCAACCCCACTGTGAATCAGCCTACTTATATCAGAGAAAACATTCAGCATTTGGATTTTTGAGATTAGCTAACTTCACTTAGCATTATATTCTCCAACTTCATCTATTTACCTGCGAATGCCATTATTTTATTCTCTTTAATTGCTGAGTAATATTCCATTGTGTATATATACCACATTTTCTTTATCCACTCATCTACTGAGGGGCATCTAGGTTGGTTCCACAACCTAGATATTGTGAATTGTGCTGCTATAAACATTGATGTGGCTGTGTCCCTGTAGTATGCTGCTTTTAAATCCTTTGGGAATAGACCCAGGAGTGGGATGGCTGGGTCAAAAGGTGGATCCATTCCCAGTTTTCCAAGGAATCTCCATACTGCTTTCCATAATGGCTGCACCATTTTGCAGTCCCATCAGCAATGTATGAGTGTGCCTTTTCCCCCCACATCCTCTCCCAATATTTATTATTGTTTGTGTTCTTAATAGCTGTCATTCTGACTGGAGTGAAATGAAATCTTAGTTTATATTTGCATTTCTCTAATTGCCAGAGATGTTGAACATTTCATGCATTTGTTGATTGATTGTGTATGCTCTTCTGAGAAGTGTCTTTTCAGTTCCTTGGCCCATTTATTGATTGGGTTATTTGCTTTTTTGGTGTTAAGATTTTTGAGTTATTTATATTCTAGAGATTAGTGCTCTATCTGATATGCATGTGGTAAAAATTTGTTCCCAATTAGTTGGTTCTCTATTTACCTCACTGATAGTTAAAATCATGTGTGGCATGATGCCAAGCAACTTTATAACCTCTATAAAGGACCTTTCCATAATTTAAAAATAAGTGCTATTTGTGAAGGTTACATTTTGCAGGGTGGAGATTTTAACCCATTAAGTCCTAAGTTTTTAATTCTGTGAACATAATATTCAAATATTATTTCAAGTTACTATAAGTGGTACATATTTTTTTTCAGTTTAAGTTTTTTTTAGATATTCCACCACCTGGGACAATAGGACAAAATGGGTTAAAGAAAATAAACCTTGGTGTATTGCTTGATTACATAATATGTTGCTAATATGAAAGTCATTATGTGACACCTCTATGTGATAAGCTATATATTTAATACCTAATCAGAGTGGGTTCTCTGCCAACTATATTGGCTCTGATAAATTCCTCCAAATAATTCTTTGAGGTAATGCCATTTTTATTCCAAATTTATTGACGAGGCCTAAGGCAGTTAATTAGCTCAAGGTTTCACAGGTGTTGAGTGACTGAGCTGGACTTGAGCTTGGGTGTTAGTGAGCAATGAAGCTCAATGAACAGGAACTTGGTCTTTTCCCCTGCAAGAGTAGAAAGATTCTGGCCTAACAAGGATTCTTTCAAACCGATGACAACTGCAATCTGAGTACATATAAAAATAACATTTATTAACTTAGTCTGTACAATATATTTAGTCAAACCAAAAAACTTACACAAAAACTGAAGTAGTAGAATTGGTAAGATACCATTCAGCCTGAAATTTATATTCCAGACAGAACAGGAAACTGCTGTTAGCTTAAAACACCACTGAAAAGCAAAATGGTTCCAATTACATCTTGTAGGAGAGTGGAGACCAGTGGAGAGCTGAGGCACTGTGGTTGAATTAATGTTGCCAAGGCAGGGGCCAGCCCATATCCCAGAATAGAACTTAGCCCTCGTGCTGGCTTCTTTACTATGAAGGAAATAGGGTCCTTGTTATAAAAGTTAAAATAAAATCCCAAGTCCTAAAATCTTCCTGAAAGTGGCAGTGTACTGTAGGTTTGCAGCACATACCAGTCTGGAAATTACAATCACTTTGCTGTAGTCTTTTGAGCTTTGGCAGCATTTTCTAAAATTTTCCTTTTCCATTCTTCATAATCCTGTGTCAGATCTTCATCTTTCTGAGATGTATGTGGGATCTCTACTACTTGCTCTAGTTCTGTGAGAGAAAAGGACAAAAAGTAGCTTTAAAATTCCTATGTTTACAAATGAAATAAAAAAAGCAAATTTGTTTAAAGTATTTGCTTCAATTAATCAAGGTAGTATGGAATAAGAAACTGAAATGAAATGCAGAAATGTCATTATCACTTTCTTCTGTCGTATACTCCAAGCATCCCAAGACATCTAATAGTAGTCAACATTTATCACTTTTTGTGTTTAATAGGCACTGAACAGTGCACTTTAAACAGTATCTCATTTAACCCTTATCACAATCCTGTAAAGTGAGTTCTAATTTTAATCACATTTTAAAGATTAGGAAATTGAGATTCTCAGAAATTATCTGACTTTCTTAAAAATCACACAGCTTGTAGGTAGTGTTAAAACAAATAAGAGGCCATTAGCTTGAGATTTCTCAGTAGCTGGATTTTCTTTGTAAGCAAACTAGAACTTACCTTTTTGAAGCTAAGAAGATTAAAAAAAAAAAAGCCTCAACAACTAGCTAGGGACCTCCCATCAGATCATGCTCAAATAGGAAAATGTTTAGCCATAGCCAATTAGGTGATTTCTATACTTTTTATCCAGGTTCAGTCTATAAAAGCTTGCTGTTCAGACTGCTTGTTCAATGCTCTGAACTTCTTTTGCATTTGAATGTTGTCCAATTCATGAGGTTCTTTGTTAAAAAAAACTGCTAAATTTGTCAAAAGCTTTTAAGAATGGGAAAGCAGGATTTGAACATGGGCAGTTTGGCTTCAGGAACATTCTTTTTTTTAAAAAAATATATATTTTCTTAGTTGTTGATGGACACAATATCTTTATTTTCATGTGGTGCTGAGGATGGAACCCAGGGCCTCAAGCATGTGAGGCAAGCACTCTACCACTGAGCTACAACCCCAGTCCCCAGACACATTCTTAATTACATAATACTTCTGTTACTTCAGATTGCTTGGAAAACTGGTCTTATCAAATGATTAATGGTCAGGATTTATATTCTTGTCAGGTGAGCTGCTACAGCAGTACAGGACTGCTGTCTGCCTTAATCACACTGCACTAATTTCAATGTCATTACAGGGTTAGTAAGCCTTACCCTTCACTGGTGGTTCAATCACTGTTTTCTTTTTCTTCTGGGGTGGACTAGATAAATATCCAGGTTCTCTATCTACATGGAAAGAAAAAAGTGTTATTAAGGTTACTTTTCCTCCTATTCTCAATTTTAGTATTTGGACATATTTTGAATCACAAATAAAAATTAGATACCTTGATGGAAAAAAAATAGCGGGATAAGGAGAAGGCAAATAACCTCACTCTTCTCTTTTCTTGCTGTTCCTCTTGAGATTTGAGAACCACTTGTATCCTAACTTATGTATATGGCAGATGGCATTTTACATTAGAGCATGTTAAAAGAGAATCCATTTTCCAGATATAGATTCATGGAATCATAGGTTTTTAAAAAAGTTACTAAGGTACTTTACTTGAAAAATACAAAAATCAGTTTTCTCACTAAAAACATTATCTGGCCCACATTAAGTATAGAATTTAGAAGAAAGAAAAGAAAAAAAAAAAAAGAATTTAGAAAATAGCCAGTTTGCAAGTTTAAAAATATCTTACTTTTACCAGCAAGTCCACATTTTCATTAATTAAAAAAAAATATTTATTTATTTGTTTTTTAATTGTACACAAAGCCTTTATTCTTACATGGTGCTGAGAATCGAACCCGAGCGCGCCACTGCTGAGCCACAACCCCAGACCAAATGATACATTCTTGAACCACAGAATACTCACTGTCAATCTGCTGCCCAATCTTCTCTAATTGTTTACATAGTCGATCAAATATGGCTTTTTTTACACCAGATGTAGCTGCCATTTTGTTTTTATCCACTTTTAACTTTAGAATCCTATGAAAGAATTTCATAAATGCTTACATCAAGACCAGCGCAGCTTTCTTCCTTGGCCAACCAGATTATAAATTTTTTTAAACATTTATTTTTTAGTTTTAGGTGGACACAATACCTTTATTTTATTTTTATGTGGTGCTGAGGATCTTTTTGCCTATGCTTCATTAAAAAGCCAACTGTTTAGTTTTTCCTTTATTCTAAACGTGTCATTAGCTAATACCATGCAAATTGGCATTTTAAGCTCTTTATTTTAGTTATTTATTAGAAATAGAATTAAAATGCACATGGAATTTGGTGACAATTGGGTAACAATCTGACAAATACACAGATAACCCATAATTTTAAGATGAATTGAAGAACAGTTAACACTTTAAAAAAAATGACTAGAAAATCACCCATGACCACTGTTTTGACAGATTTCATCACTTATAAAAAGTACTCTGAAATTAGAATATCCATCTTACATATATGGTTGCCAGTTGGCAAATGAGCTTCTCACAGCCCTAGTTCCAAGTTGTCAGCTACATTATGGGTACATTATGGGATAAACTGAGAATCTGGTCACTTAGCCAATATTCCTAGTGTTATTTATAGGGGAAAATATGTTCTGAGTTAAAAATCAACCAAATTAGAAGTAGTCTTTGGGAATAGAAAACCCACTTATAAATTGAGAGCTTTTCTGAATGTTAATAGAAACACTTACTTGCATGCTGTAAGTAGTGCAGCAGTGGTGAAAAGTGGCCTGGATAAGTCAAGATCTACTTGTTGTGTCTGGGGAAGACTGGACTCGTAGCTGGGGGAGAATAGTGTATTTGTAGAATTGTCAGGAAATATTATTTCAAAAGGGACTAAAAATGCAAATCAGAACTTACAATGTATTTTAAATACATGAGATAAGTACTCTTTGACTTAGAATCTTAAGTTATTTTTATTAAGACTGAAAGTTAACCTGAATAGATCACTGTATAATTCTGCTTTATCTATAGCATGCATTTTCAGTTAAGGTTCTTTATGCCCATACCTTTGCAGTATCTTTGAAGCCACGTTCACTGCTTCTGTACAGCTAAATTGTACAGCTAGGTCTCTTATTCCAACATTTGAATTCAGGCCCAGTAAACACTCAAAAGATTTAAGACAGCTCTGATACATCTTCTTGTTCAAACCAGAAAGTTTAATTAAATAAGGCTTTGAAAGGAAAAACACAAATAATAAATTCTATGATTTAAACACTTTGTAAGTAGTATCAACTTTTCAAAATTAATTCTGTGGCAAATCACTCTAACTAAAGGTTTAACTTCATTTAATAGAAAATCAGTAATCGTGTCAAGCAGACTACTGCTTTCAGGGAGCTCTTAGTAGGAAAGCGGGGTGGGGGGTGGGGGGTGGGTGGGTGTGTGCACCCACCTGTAATCCCAGCACTTGGGAGGCTGAGGCAGGAGGATCACGAGTTCAAAGCCATCCTCAGCAATGGTGAGGCACTTAGCAACTCAGTGAGACCCTGTCTCTAGTAAAATATAAAAAAGGGCTGGGGATGTGGCCCAGTGGTAGAGTGCCCCTGAGTTCAATCCCCAGTACCAAAAAAAAAAAAAAAGAGGAAAGTGGTGAGAGGGGTCTGGGGAGGGTACATGTAATGGAGGAAGGAAAGGGAGAAGAGAAGGAAACTAGGAGAGAAAAAACAGGAGGATCAGTAACGAGGAGAAACAACTCTGAGAGAGTCAAGGCGAGCTTCACAATGAATGTAACAGTGGTAGAGTGCTCACCTAGCATGCATGAGGTACTGGGTTCGAGTCTCAGCACTACATAAAAATAAAAAATAAAGATATTGTGCCCACCTAAAACTAAAAAAGACAAAAAAAAAAAAAAAAAAAAAAAAAAAAGTAACAGCAAGGTGGGGTCGCATAAGACAAACAGCAGCTTGCCAGAGAAGCATTCCAGGAAATAAAGGTGCATTTTCAAAGCCAAAAGTCATTAAAGTGATCAAGTCTATTAAGTAAATAGTGTAGCTCGAGGTCAGGGTTCAAGAGAGCCTAACCTCAAGCTACAAATAGCTGTGGTTTTTATTTTGTTAATATTTATTTATTTGATTTAGTTGTACACAATGAGTTTATTATTACGTGGTACTGAGGATTGAACCCGGGCCACACGCGTGCTAGGCAAGCGCTCTACCGCTGAGCCACAACCCCAGCCCCAAACAGCTGTGTTTTTAATATTCACATCATTTAAGAGTGTATCCACCATGACACACATACTGCTAAGGGTGTAGTATACAGTAATATTGCTTAATCATAATAAAACAACCCAGTGAAATGGACATTTTTATCCCTACTTTATGGCTGAAGAAACTGGTGGCTCACAGATAGTAAATGGTGTTTAGATTTGATCTCAATATTGTGTCTCTTTCTGACTCCAAAGCTGCTTCTCTTAATCACTGTGACAGTGGGGGATGGGGATCAGAGATTTAAAATATGTGCTTTAGATCAAGGCTTACAGCCCTATGAGAGATGGCTTCTATGAATAAAGAGGTGGTTAGGGAAATTAAGAAGAGAACAATGCAAAAAACATTTTTTGCCAACTTGACAAAACAAATGATAATAACCAGAATTCTAAAACATAAAAAAAGTTTTTACCTGGGTCTAATCTAACCAAAAATTAAAATATAAGAGCTAAGCTCTAGTGTTGCCTAATTTATTCAGACATTTGATGGGACCTACTTACCCTGTCTAAAGGGCATTTCATCCAGGAAGCAGCAAGGTCCAGGCACATGACTGCATTGCTGGTTTCTGTGATATGTGCAGATAAACCAATACACTTCACATGGGACAGTCGCAAGTACTCCTCTGCTTTTCTATAAGGGCAATATGTGAATCAAAACTCTTTTTTAGGCCAGGTGCAGTGGCAACTCCTGTAATCCTATTGATTAAGAAGGCTGAGACAGGGGCTGGGGCTGTGGCTCAGCAGTAGAGTGCTCATCTGGAATGTGTGAGGCCCTGGGTTCCATCCTCAGCACCACATAAATAAAAACAAATATTAAAAAAAAAAAAAAAAAAGGGAAGGCTGAGACAGGAGGATGACAAGTTCAAAGCCAGCTTCAGCAACTTAGCAAGGCCCTAAGCAACCTCTGAGACCCTGTCTCAAAAAATAAAGGGCTGGGCACTTTGGGAGGCTGAGGCAGGAGGATCGCGAGTTCAAAGCCAGCCTCAGCAATGGCGAGGCACTTAGCAACTCAGTGAGACCCTGTCTCTAATAAAAACACAAAAAAGGGCTGGGGATGTGGCCCAGTGGTCGAGTGCCCCTGAGTTCAATCCCCGGTACCACAAAAAAAAAAAAAAAAAAAAAAAAAAAAAAAAAAAAGGGCTGGGGGTGTGGTTTAGTGGTAAAGCACCCCTGGGTTCAATCCTGGTACCACCAAAAACAAAACAAAACAAAAAAAGGGCTGAGGTTGTAGCTCAGTGGTACATCGCTTATCTAGCACTCCTGAGGCACTGGGTTTGATCCTCAGCACCAATAAAATAGTGGTATTAAAAAAAATATTTCCAGAAATTTGTTTGACACTTAGGTAAACAATGAATACAGCTGGATGGACTTCATCTTGAGCCTAACTACTCTGCAAGTTTATTTGGGGTTGAGAATGAAGTTCACATCCTGTGCTGAGGGGAAGTTTAAAGGATAGTAGCAAAACCTTGATTCCTGACATCACTTTCCAAGTGCTTTCAGGCAAAAGTAAATTCTGTTTCTCCAAAACACAATTTATTTCCTCCATCCATTACCGGAACAAACACAAACAATCAGAGATGGGCAGGTTGGATCAGGGTCTCTCCTTTATTTCCCCTTCCTTTAAATTCGTGGCTTTCAAACTTTACAGGACAACCACCCTGGAGCTTATGAAAACAGATTCTGGGTCCCATTGGCCAGTTTGGTTAGTAGGCGTGGAGTGGGGTTCAAGAATTCGAATTTCTAACGACTGCCAAGATGATAATACTGCTTCGGGGCCAGGAACCACACTTAAAAAGAACCGCTGTTGCCAGGCGCGGTGGCGCACGCCTGTAATCCCAGCACTTTGGGAGGCTGAGGCAGGAGGATCGTGAGTTCAAAGCCAGCCTCAGCAATGGCGAGGCACTTAGCAACTCAGTGAGACCCTGTCTCTAAATAAAATACAAAAAAGGGCTGGGGATGTGGCCCAGTGGTCGAGTGCCCCTGAGTTCAATCCCTGGTACAAAACAAACAAACAAACAAAAAAACCCCGCTGTTCTAAACGATTACCTAGTCCTATCTTAAAATCTTTTAAGGAGTGCTCTTTTCTTTCTCTTTCCTGGCTTACCGAGGCACAGGGTCAACTTCGGCTCTACATGCTTTGGCTGCGAAGTTTTTTTTGAACCTCGGACCTGCAATGTTCCTTCTGATCTCAAGGATTTTGCAACAGTTACCTGCTTGGGCTGCTCTTGCCACATCTTCCCATGGGGGACCTCATATCAATCGCGTCTAAGAGCAAATGGCACCTCCTCCAGGGCCTTTCCTGAATTTTTATTAAAGGTGGCTGAAAGGCCCCACAATCGCTCCAGCATACTACCCTGCAGTGTTCAACGTCGTTCTTGCCACTGGCAGGCAGTGATCCCCATAGGGTCTGTACTGAGTTTGGGTCACTGAGTTAAATAAACCCTCATTAATGTTCTACAGAATGACCCGAATTTCTCCCTGACACGTTCCTTTTCCTACCCCTGTGCATCCCACAAAGCTGGTGGTTCCCAAGAACGACTACAACCGCCCCTTCTTACCATCTCATACAAGTCCACGACCGTGAACTTTTTCTTGAAGAAGGGACTAAGTCTCATCCACCCTTTGGGCTCCCAGTAATTCCCGCACCGCCCGTCCCGAGCGATGGGCGCGGGCCAAACCTGAAGGCTCAAGATCGCGAGACAAGGACCTCTCCCGGGGCGTGAATGGCGGACTCACCTCAGCACTTCAGGTTCAGTGAGGCCCAAGCGCGGGGCTAAGCGCCCAATCAACCCCGACTCCATGACGCTAGCCTGAACTACACGCGCGAACAGCAGCCTCACGACGAAACCCGCGCGCAGACGCAGCGCCAGCCTGTGAGAGTCAGGACCCACCCCCGGCACATCTGGATTGGTTGGAACAAGTTGAGAACGTCCCCCAAACCAATCCTGGTCCTTCTTCTGCGCAGGTGCAACACGAGGGTGCTGCTCTAGGCGGATACAGTGAACGTGGACATACGGTTCCCTCTCCGTCTACTCCTTCCTTCGTAACAAACTCCTAGAACCCGCCTTTCCTTCCTGGTGTCTCCTGCCTGCCGCTAACAACACCCGCCGCCCTGCACCGCACCGCCCACTCTCACATACTATGGAGAGACTGGCTGACGCTCAGGTCCATCAGTCTAGCGTGAATTGGCATGGGCCAATAAACACGCGAGACTTGAGTTCCCAGAAGCGGGCCAATCGAGGAACCTCCTGCGGGGCCCGAAGGCGGGGCTAAAGAGGGCGGGGCTTGGAGGGGCCGCAGCGTCACCTGATCGCGGGAGGCTCCGCTTGGGGTAGGTGCTGCTTGCTGCAGGCTCGGGGGAGTCGCCATGGTGAGTGCGGAGGGGGCGGCAGACCCCGGGCAGACCTTACATGCAGCCCCTGCTTTCTCTTGCCGATCGGGAACCCTGCGGGCGGAATAGGGGCCCAGCAGTTCGACTGGGGCTAACACAAGCCCGGCTTGGCCTGCCGTAAAGGGGACAGGCCGAGGAAGGCCGCAAGCAGTCTGCTATGGGCCAGGGTGGGCGGCGGCCCCTGACTGCGGCCGTTGCTCTGAGAGTAGGCGAATTCTCTGAGGGGGTGTCTCGACCTGTAGATTTTGTGTGTCCGTGAATACCTGCGGCTGCTGCTTAAGTGGAATCGGCCACCTCCCCTCCAAGAGGGGAGCCCGAGCCCCAGATCTAAGCTACCTACCGGTTTGGGGGCTTGGAGAGCACCGGAGCCTGTAGTGTGACGCTAGGACCCGCCCAGATGGTGCATTTCCACCTTTGTGCTTAGCTGTGTTCAGCCGTCCCCACACCCTTTTCTCTGCAAGAAATAGCTTTCAGAGGGGCCGCGGTGGTTTCCCGGCCTTTCTTGGCCTCATAGACCCCTTGCGCTGCTGTGTTTGTCAGCGAATTCTAGGGACCTGTTTCCTAGAAGGATTCATGTTATCTTCCACTAATCCTGGCAGTCAGAAAGGAGACTGCTTTTTCATTTTTTCATTTGAACACTCTGGCTTGGTTGTCTTCCCTTTGATGAAACCCAAGTATTTTTTTTGTTGGAAGTAGTCATTCTCTTTAGGCCTGTCAGTGATGGTAGCAAATCGCGGTGTGGCATTGGCCGATAACTTGAACTTCCTCAAAATATGAATCCTGGGTCTAGCTTCCACAAAGGCAAGTTGTCACTTGCATTTTATTAGCGTTTGGTGTCTGTATTGTATAAATGATGCTTTTTTGGATGTTGGTGTTGTGTAGTCAGTTTTAATTATCTCATTATTCACTCTTTGTAAACCCTGAATCAGATTTCACTTTTAAATGTTTAATACAAGAAATCAGGATTAAATTTTTGACATATGCTACTTTCATATAATGTATTGTCTTACAAAGTGATTTTTATTTCTCAGAATTCTACAACTGGGAACTGATACATAATTAATGTAAACATTTAACTTTAGGATGTCTGTTTCTTGATGTTGTGGGTTGATATTTTAGTGTTTTGTAATGAAAAGCATTTAATTAATGATCTTATTGTGCACGTCAGTTCTGTGCTGGGCAAACCAGGTTTGAGCAGTTAGCCAGACACAGTCCAGTCCTCATGTATTTAATTGGAAAAGGAAACCTCGGTGTCAGTCCTCTCACAGTCACTGTGTGTGACCTGGGGAAGTAGTCAGTCTTTGAGCAAGTACTTCGGGCAAATACTCAGTCATTTTTGCATCTGAAAATGAATGTTGGTTTCTTTGTCCCTTCCCAGGCCTTAAAAATCTAGACTCCATTTAATTGTACATCTTGTGTGCTTTCAGTGTCATGGATTGTGCTAGGCATTGGATGTAAACTAGTGGAGGAGACATGCTTATAGAACTTACTGTAATGCAGTGGGAGGGTTGCTTCACAACACTGTCAACTCTGAGCTTTAGGGAGAGTTTTGCCTGGAGAGCTTGGGAAAGACTACAGGAAGTAGTAACATGTGAATAAATTCTGAGGAGGATGGGTAGAAATTCTCCACGTGGAGAAGAAGGGATATTGCAAATAGGTGAAGCCATGTGAATTGAATGTTCTTGGAATACTCCATCCTAGGATTCTTGGGCAAATGTATTGGTAAATTAGCATCCGTTTGGCATTCAAATTATAGGCCTTTTGTTTGTGGGGTTTTCTTGGGGGGGGGCAGGGCTGGCAGTTGAGCCCCTCCCCTCACTCCTGTTCTAGCATGCTGTGCAAGCACTTTACAACCAAGCTACATCCCCAACTCAAATTATGTTTTAAAGTGCTCACCACCTCATTATCCTTGATTCTTATTGAAAATTGTCAATTTGTGTCATATCATTTTAAAAATAGCACTTTTATTAACATGGTAGTATTCTGTGTCTTTTTAGGATTAGTTTTCATTTTGCAATTGGTTTGCTATGTATTGTCAGATTACATCTCAGCCTATGAGGGGGGAAATTGACAAGTAAATAGGTTGCTACAATGTGTGGAGGTAATTGCTTCCATCTAAATAATAATTGTAACACTTTTAAGTGATTATTAAGCACTATGCACATTTTATTTTTGTGGTTTCATTTACTTCTCAAAATATTGATGAAAATCTCTTCATTTTATGAAAGTAAATAAAAAGTACATTGTTTAAATGGAGAGTGGTTTTGTAGACTTGAGAGGGCTGTTTGTGGGTCTAAAGGCAAAATGGGCCTTATCACAAATGTTAATTGGATTTTGGATTTATAGTGTATCCATTTTTCTCTGATCCATGAGCTGTGAAATGCAAATATTGGCAAATGGAAAACCACTTTTGTGAATGAGGAGACATCAGTTCCTTGGCTTGTGTTTAATGAAAGGATGTTTGTGATATAAACTGTCCCTGCTCTGTATGATACTTCCTAGGAAGGGCATTAAGAATAGCCCTTATAAAATGTGAAAATATATTAATTTGTAGCTTACTTTGTAATAAACTGTCTTGGCAATGTTTTACCTTTTATATTTACATTTCTATTAACCTTAAGGTTAGTTGATACAAAATAAAATTTTGCTAAAATTTTATTCATTTGTTTATATCCACAGAAATTAGTCATTCTATTCAAATTTTTTGGAACTATTTGTAATCTCTTTTATAGCCCAGCTTTATATGCTATGTAATAAAAATTATTATGCACAGTAGCCAAAATGTGGAAGTAACTCACATTTTTATGGATGGATAAATGAATAAATATATGTGGTATGTATATACAGTGGAATTGTCAACCTAAAAAAGGAGGAAAATTCTGACACATAGCACAACGTAGATGAACTTTGAATACACCATGCTAAGTGAAATAAACCAGACACAAAAGAAAAATATTGTATGATTTCACTTATATGAGGTAGCTAGAATATTTAAAACACAAAGTAGAATTGCCTGGCAGGGAACTGGGGTGTGGTGTGGTGCAGTGTGGTATGGTAATGGTGTTGCTGTTGCTCTTGCTGCTTAATGGATACAGTTTCCATTTGAAAAGATGAAAAAATTCTGGAGATAGAAGGTGGTACTGTACAACATTATAAATGTACTTAATGCCACAGAACTGTACACTTAAAAGTGGTAAATTTAAATATATCTTACCTCAGTAAAAAGTGTTATAAAAATATCCTGATGTATTGCTACTTTTTTCTAAAATGACCATTTGACCTTAATGTAATCTATTGATTCTTATCATAGGTAGTGTACCCCAAAAATCTAAATGATAGGTTGATTTACTGAAATACTTAGAGGAGTAGCCCTTGAATAATAGTACATTTCTTCAAGTTAGAATCCTTTAATGCTGATGTTCTCCTTAACTCTGTAACCAACATTTTATGCTGATAGTTCTGCTGTATAAATTAACAATCTTTTAAAGTGAAGATTAAAAGGCTTTTAACTTTTTCTTTGAAATTTATTTATGCATCTGAGGTAGGCAGCAGAGGAATTCAGTTCCCTGGAGTTTGTCATAATTAAAAGAGATACAGGGCATTGCTCAGGGCATTGCTGCTTATTTAATTTTTTTCTCTTCCCCAAATTAAACCAAGAGAAAGTTCAATTTTTTATAAATGGTTGGTCATAGTTCAGAAGTGGGTTTTATGTGGCTTGTGTTTCAGTAATCGCAAAATGAAGTGTTGTTTCTATTGTCTTGGATATGAAACAGACCAGATTTTACTTTCATATTTATGCATAAGTCTTTGCCTTCTACATTTTAAAATTTATTATGTAAGAGGCTTTTTGTCTCTAATAATTTTTTAAAAATTAGGGAGAAATTGACAAAATTAACCATATTAAAATGAACAGTACAGTGGCATTTTCATAAATTTTAAATACTGTATAGCTATCATTGCTACTTCATTCTAAAACATTTCATCATCTCAAAAAATGGAACTCATTAAATAGTGGTTTCTGGCCTGGGGCTATAGCTCAGTGGAAGAGCACTTGCCTAGCATGCATGAGGCACTGGGTTCAATCCTCAGCACCACATCAAAAACACTGGGCGTGGTGGAGCACGCCTGTAATCCCAGCACTTGGGAGGCTGAGGCAGGAGGATCACGAGTTCAAAGCCAGCCTCAGCAATGGCGAGGCACTTAGCAACTCAGTGAGACCCTGTCTCTAATAAAATACAAAAAAGGGATGAGGCCCAGTGGTTGAGTGCCTGAGTTCAATCCCCGGTACCCCCCCCCCCCCAAAAAAAACCCAAACAAACAAATAAAATAATGCATTCTGTCCACTTACAACTACAAAAAAAAATTAGTGATTTCCCCCACCCTCCTTGCTGATAACCACCAATCTCCTTTTTATTTCTATGAATAGTTTATCTGTTCAGGATATTTCACATAAATGGGCTCATAAAATATGTGACTTTCAGTGTGTGTCTTCTATATTTAGTGTAATGTTTTCTAGCAAATGAATTTTCTACTGTTGGAATGTATTAACCTCCTTTTTTTTGGGGGGGGGAGGGGTACCAGGGATTGAACCCAGGGGCACTTTACCACTGAACTACATTCCCAGCCTTATTTATTTATTTATTTATAAAAATACTTATTTATTTATTTGCTTTAGTTGTACACAATGCATTTATTTGTACGTGGTGCTAAGGATCAATCGAACCTGGGCCGCGCATGTGCTAGGAGAACACTCTACCGCTGAGCCACAACCTCAGCCCTCAATTTATTTATTTTTTATTTTGAGACAGATTCTCACTAAGTTGGGTAGGGCCTTGCAAATTTGTCATGAGGCTGGCCTCAAACTTGTGATCCTCCTGCCTCAGCCTGCTCAGAGTTGCTAGGATTACAGGCGTGTGCCACTGTGCTTGACAACTTCATTCCTTTTTATGGCCAAATAATAATGTCATTGTATGTATTGTAAACTACAATTTGTTTATCCATTCATCTGTTGATTATTTAGTCATTTATATTAAATACATAATCTAAATGTTTTAAAACCAGCTTATTCATGAAGTGAACATTTATAAAGCGTGCATATATATGTTGAACCCCAAGTACATAAAAGTGATCATCATTTGTTATTTTTTTCTGATGGACGCTGTGGTGCAGACGTAAACACAGTGTTTATACAACATGAGGGAATGGTTAATTCTACTTGATAGGAAGAATTAATTCATGTTTCAGGCAGCCTTTTGACTGATGGCAGAGTTGATATATTTTGTCCATTGTAGTGATTAACCTATATATTTGAAATTGCATAAGCTGGCTATTTGAAGAAAACACTGTTTTTCATTTCCTACTATAAGTTGCTAACAACAATTTCAGTTTTTATGTTTCTAAGCTCTTTAGTTCCTTGTTAAAATATGTATGGCCTGATGTGGTGGGGTTGTCAGTGTTCTTATAAAGTAGTTCATCTAAAATGCAGATGAAAAGTAGCCTAAAGGGAAAGTTTTGTTTTAGAAAGTTCAGTTAGACTTTGCCTATCACAAGTATTAGATTGGTTGGATGGCTATGTTCTAATCGGATTCAGAGCATATTGGTAGAATATAGCGATAAATTACCGTAAATTTCTTTTGAAGCCAACATGCTTTCAGTAGTTGTCAAAAATTGATAAATTAGTTTAATATGTAATGTTAAAGTGTTGGAGATAGGCTATGACTCAACTATAAAAATAAAAATAAAAAATTTGCTAGAAGAAAGTGTTTATGAAACATTAATGGAAGTTTTTATTTTTTTTAAAATTTCAGCCTACAACACAGCAGTCACCTCAAGATGAGCAGGAAAAGCTCTTGGATGAAGCCATACAGGCTGTGAAAGTTCAGTCATTCCAGATGAAGAGATGCCTGGTAAGAATGAAAATATGAAAGATACACTTGTAGACTGCAGGTTTCTCAGGAAACATCCACAGTGTTTTCTGAAATTATGTAGCACCACTGCTTCTGGTAAATCTAATCTTCAGTGTCTACCAGCTTCTGTCTTAAGTCCTTCCTTTCTCAAGCACTATGTAGAGTAGTTTCAACAGAGAGCTCTGTTTATTCACAATTTTATTTATGGTTTGGAATTGTCTGTCTTCCCTACTAGAATGTAAGCCTTTTATTTATACATCACTATCATTACCACACTAAGATCTGACCTGAATTACTAGCTTCTTTGGTTTTATACTTGACATGTAATGGGTGCTCAATAAATAATTTGTTGAATTAGTGGATTTAAATGCTTTCAATTGGAATCATTCAGCTGTTTTCCCTCTGGTTATCTTGAAACTTTAATTTCCATCCTGAATAGATATAAATGGCAATACATTTATAGTCTATAATTATACACTTACACCTATTTATATAATTTTCATATTCTAAAAGATAGAAGATAATCTATATAGATACTATAGATCTCTGGAATTTTTTTTTTTTTTTTTTTTTTTTTTTTTTTGGTACAAGGGATTGAACCCAGGGGCTCTTAACCACTGAGCCACATCCTATTTTTTATATTTTATTTTACTTTTTTGGTACTGGGGTTGAACTCAGGGGCACTCAACCACTGGGCCACATCCCTAGCCCTTTTTTATATTTTATTAGAGACAGGGTTTCACTGAGTTGCTAAGTGCCAAGTGCCTCGCCATTGCTGAGGCTGGCTTTGAACTCATGATCCTCCTGTCTCAGCCTCCCAAGGGCTGGGATTATAGGCGTGTGCCACCGCGCCCCGCTTTATATTTTATTTTTATTTAGAGATAGGATCTCACTGAGTTGCTTAGGGCCTCACTAAATTGCTGAGGCTGGTTTTGAACTCATGATCCTCCTGCCTCAGCCTCCTGAGTTTCTGGGATTACAGGCATGTGCCACCGTGCCTGGCTGGACTAAAATTTAAAGAATTGAACCAAATAAGTACCAGTGCACCTCAAGCCATAAATTGTGGTGGTGGTGATACTGTCTTACCTTTGGATAATGTTTCACAATTTCTAAAGCTTAGAATGCTTTCTTTTACTGTTTTGGGTTTCTTTACAAACAAATTTGGAAAGAAAAATAAATTTCATGGAATGGAGAAAATAGGTTTGGTATTGCTTGCTTTTTTCTCTTTTTGTGTATATAGTGTTTTTTGTATTTCAAGGAATTGTCTGTTTGAGTTAAGTGGGCACTGTGAGAAATACAGTGAAGAATACAGGAGGAAAGTATACTTAAATGGATAGTCATTCTAGACAGCTCTGAAGAGTCTCCAGCCTATGACAAAGCCATTGTCAGGATAGTATCTTACTTCAAAAAAAAAATAGTATGTCAGCTGCCTTAGTTGCAGGTAAAATGTGAATTAATGGAGCTAGTTTTCCAGTCTCTAGGGGTTGAAAAGATTAAACTAAGAAGTTTACAATCCTGGGCGCTTAAGTCTTGTTAAGCTTTGCAACACTGGTAAGGAATCACGCATCTTTCTTTTTAGTAGAGAGAGGGTAAGGAGAAACTAATGTTATATATATGTAAAGTGTATACATATATTTTTTTAGTTGTTAATGGACCTTTATTTTATTCACTTATTTATATGCAGTGCTAAGAATTGAACCCAGAGCCTCACACATACCAGGCAAACGCTTTACCACTGAGTCACAAGCCTAGCTCCTAATGTTAATTTTTATGTGGTTAAAATAATTTCAAGAGCTTTAAAAACTATGTAACAAATCCTTGATGTAAAGGATTCATATAACTAAGATAAATGTTTATTTAAATTAAGCATTCTCATCAATCCTTTTGGTATTTCTGTAGGACAAAAACAAGCTTATGGATGCTCTGAAACATGCTTCCAACATGCTTGGTGAACTCCGGACTTCTATGTTATCACCAAAGAGCTACTATGAACTTTGTATCTTTTAAATGTTGAAGAATGAACATTTGGACCATACTTATTTCTTGATGAGGCCAATTTTGTTTGTTCTTTATTAAACTTTTCTGGAATTATATTATTCTTCATTGTCTTAATTTATTTTTTATTTTTTAAATATTTATTTATTTGCTTTAGTTGTACACAATGTGTTTATTTTTTACGTGGTGCTGAGGATTGAACCTGGGCTGTGCACGTGCTAGGTGAGCGCCCTACCGCTGAGCCACAACCCCAGCCCCATATTGTCTTAATTTAAATGGCTAAATAAGGAAAACTTTCTTTCTTAATACTTTTTGTTTAGTTCATTTGCAGTACTAAGGATTGAACCCAGGGCCACATGTGTGCTAAGCAAGTGCTCTACCACTGAGCTAACCCTCCAGCCCTGTGCTTAAACTTCTTTAAATGGTTTGTTACTGTATCTATATTTCCAGGCCTTTCTTGAAGAATATTGAAGTTATGAGGTAGTTGGTTCTTAATGCTTAGATTTTATTATGTAGGACTCTGAAATGGAAATGAATTCAATCATTAAACATTTTAAAACCCTCAGCAGCCTGCCAGGTGACAATTGTGTATTTATTGCTTGGCTTCACTAGACATCTTTTAAAAATTTTTTTTTTTTTTTTTTTTTTTTTTAAATATAAGTCTGGCTGTATTGCCCAGGCTGGTCTTGAACTGGTCTTAAATTCCTGGGTTCAAATAATTGAATAATCTTCCTACTAAACCTGTCATACCTGGCTGAAAAAAATTTTTTTTAGTTGATGGGCCTTTATTTTATTCATTTATTTGTGTGCAATGCTGAGAATTGAACCCAGTGCCTCACACATTCTAGGCAAGTACTCTACCACTGAGCCACAACCCCAGCCCCCAAATCTTCATTTTAAAGTAAGGAAAATCTAACTGAAATTCTATTTTCTGTTTAAACACTCTTCTCTTTAAAGGCCTAAATTTAAGATATCTGCCCAATAGTTATTAATGAGTTCAACAAGTTACAGAGTTGTTTAGGTTGACTTGTTTTTATTTTTAATCCTTAACCATGATTAAAAGATATGGCTATTTCTGATGAACTGCATTATTTGGAAGTCTACCTAACAGATGAATTTGCTAAAGGAAGAAAAGTGGCAGATCTTTATGAGCTTGTACAGTATGCTGGGAACATTATCCCAAGGCTGTAAGTAATTAGAATTAGAAGGTTTTTTATATATGCATTTCCCACATTATGTTATATCCTTTCTTTGAAAACCAATTTTATGAGTATTTAATTTCTTAACAAACTGAGATTAACATTTTGGTAGGTATTATTTAAATTTTAGAGTAGATTTACTTTTTATATAGATGTTTAAGAATTTCAGAAATAGAAAAAATGGACATGTTATTTTTTATAAAGTCTTGACTATTAGAAAAATTGATATGACAATTATTTTCTTGCTAATATGTTTAAATACATGCGCGCGTGCACACACACACACGCATATATATATATGTGTATATATATATATATATATATACATATATATATATATATATAGTAGAGCCCCCCCTCCATTTATCCATGGTTTTAACTAACCACTATTAACCAGGGTCCAAAAATATTAAATGGAAAATAGCAGAAATAACTGTTTCATATTGTGTAATGTTCTTAGTAGTGTGTTGAAATCTTACATTGTCCAACTTGGGATCTGAATCATTCCTTTGTCCAGCATATCCACAATATTTATTCTATCCATTTGTTAGTCACTTGTTAATTGTCTTGGTTATCATTGCCCATGTCATTCACCTTACTTCATCTCATCATGTAGGCATATTATCATCTCACATCATAACAAGAAGGATGAGGACACTATAATAAGAGATGAGAGCACATATCTATCATTACATATATTGTTATGAATGTTATATTTTACTAGTTGTTAACATTTAATTTATAAATTAAACTTTATCCTAAGTATGTATTATAGGAAAAAATATACTGTCAGTTGCAGTTTCAGGCATTGACTGGGGATCTTGGAACATATCCTCCATGGGGGACTACTGTATATATGTCTTAATAAATCAGTGGATTATTTTATTTTTTGTATTTTAAACAGTTATATTTTAAATCAGATGGCATTAACAGTACAAGAGAAAGCAACATGATTTCTGTCTTTACTATTTATGTACAGTATTTTGGGCATGATAAAATGTTTGATTTGAATGTTATATTTCTAATCAGATGTCTTTTTATAATTCTTCTAGTTATCTGTTGATCACAGTTGGAGTTGTATATGTCAAATCATTTCCTCAGTCTAGGAAAGATATTTTGAAAGATTTGGTAGAAATGTGCCGTGGTGTGCAGCATCCATTGAGGGGTTTATTTCTTCGAAATTATCTTCTTCAGTGTACCAGAAACATTTTACCTGATGAAGGAGAGCCAACAGAGTAAGTAATTTCTGTCTTAGTTTAGTTGTAATGTTTTTTCATTATAGAATATTTAAAAATATACAGAAATAAGAGAATAAATATTAGTATTTCTCCTACCCACTGTCAGTCACTGGTTGCTTTTTGTGTATAGATTTTCATTGTCATATAGAACTCCTTAGTATATATGATATGATCCAAAATGTGCAAATTATGTGTGTATCTATTTATTAAGTATTCTTTGAAAGTATGGCTTTTAAAATTAATTATATTTTAAAAATTATATTTGTGGTGAAATAGTTAGGTGTACTTAGCTAGCTTTTCCCATGAGCCAGTCAGTATTTGTTTCTTGAGTGTCGTTTAGTTTTTATAATTTATAAGCTGCTAGTTACTCTAAGTGATTTTTAATTGTTTTTGTACACAGGTAGTAATGCCCCCCCCCTCAAATTCCCCCCAAAGAAAAGCCATTCATAGAGGCCCCTATTGCTCATGTAACCAGTATTTTCTAGCATTCAAATCCATTTGTACTTTTTACCTATAGCAATGTCATGGTCAGCTTGCTGTGATCTTCAAACAACTGGGGGAACTCTTCATGTCACAGGTCCCTAGATTGAAGAATTTAATTTCTTTTATTTTTAAATTTATGTATATATTGACTTTAATACTAAGGTTAACCAAATCAGTGTTGTTTAGTATTAATTTTAAATTCTTTTCAAGAGAAAAAATAAAATATTTTACCACGTATGTAATAAAAAAGTTAAATAGTACTGAAAAGATAAAAAATTGAGTATAGAAAATATGATGAGGTTATTTGCTTCATTACACTTTGACTCGCAGTTTTGAGCATTTAATTAGGCAATCAATAAAGAATCATGGAAAACTGCTGAGTTTCTCATCCTAGGAAATATGGAAATATAAATTAGGAAATGCATAAATGCATGCTCTCTTTCCTCACAAAGTTTACATTGCAATAAAAAAATTCAACAATTAAATGATGTAGTTAGTAGTATATATAAGTGTCAGATTTTTTATATTTTTGAATTAAGGGAATTGCCATAAGAGCAAGTCCATTTAGCCCAGGATAGGGAGTTGGGGAGAGTAATTTGTCCCTTGAAAATTGTATTATGTCCTTTGCATTGTATTATTTCCCTTTGAGGTGGTTCTCTTAAAATTTAACACTAAGCAAATGAAGTTTTTTTTTTTTTTTTTTTTTTTTTTTTTTTTTTTTTAAATAAAGCACAAGTGTATTATAGAGATAGGAAAGAAATGAACAAAGAAGAGGGATAGTAGTCCCATAATTTAAATCCAGTATAAAGATTTTTTTCCCCAACTGTTTCTTTGCAGTGAAGAAACAACAGGAGATATCAGTGATTCTATGGATTTCGTACTACTCAACTTTGCAGAAATGAACAAGCTCTGGGTGCGAATGCAACATCAGGGACATAGCCGAGATAGAGAAAAAAGAGAACGAGAAAGACAAGAACTGAGAATTTTAGTGGGAACAAATTTGGTGCGCCTCAGTCAGTTGGAAGGTGTAAATGTGGAACGTTACAAACAGGTTAATATTGCTATCACTTTGTGTTGTGAGATGTAAATTGAAATCTGATTTTTTAAAATAGAAATATTTTTGTTGAATAATATAACATTGGAAAACATTTTTAAATGACTTTTTATCAAAGAAGACCTAAATAAACTGAAAGATAAACCATGTTTGTAGATTAGAAGGTTCAATATTGTCAAGATAGCAGTTTTCCTTAAATTGATCTAAGATTCAGTATAATCTCAATAAAGATCCTTTCTTGTAGAAATTAATAGACTGATTCTAAAATTTATATGAAAAAGCAAAGAACCTGCAACTGCAACAGTCACAACTTTTTTTTTTTAACTTTTTAAAAATATTTATTTATTTGCTTTAGCTGTACACAATGGGTTTATTTGTACGTGGTGCTGAGGATCGAACCCAGGCCGCGCACGTGAGAGGCGAGCGCGCTACCGCTGAGCCACAATCCCAGCCCAGTCACAACTTTTTATTTGTTTGTTTTTGGTACCAGGGATTGAACTTAGGGGCACTCTACCACTGGGTCACATCCCTAGCCCTTTTTTGTATTTTATTAGAGACAGGGTCTCACTGAGTTGCTAAGTGCCTCGCCATTGCTGAGGCTGGCTTTGAACTCAGTGATCCTCCTGCCTCAGCTTCCCAAGTGCTGGGATTACAGGTGTGCACCACCGCGCCTAGCGAGTCACAACAATTTTGAAAGAGAACAAAAGTTGGAGCACTTAGACAACCTGAATTTATAATTTACAATAAAATGAAGAAAGTGTGTTGTTGGTGAAAGGGATAGACACATAAATCAATGGAGGGGAATAAAGCAGAGATCAGCAAACTTTTCCTATAAAAGAACAGATAGTGAATATATTTTGTCTTTGTAACAAGTCATATAGTATCAGCTAATAAACTCAGCAGGGATAGCGCAAAAGTAGCCACAGAAAATACAGAAGTAAAGAGATATGGCTGTGTTTCAGTAAAACTTAATTTGCAAAGACAGGCAACTAGGTAGATTTGCTGATCTCTGGATTAGATAATTTGTTATAGACTCTCACATATGTGATCAATTTTTTTTTTTTTTTTTTTTTTTTTTGCAATTCTGGGGATTAAACCCAGGTCCTCTCATGCATGCTAGGCAAGTACTTTACCACTGAGCTACATTCCAAGCTCAGTTATTTTTGAGAAAGGTGTAAAGGCAGCCTTTTAAACAAATGTTTCAGGAACAATTGGGTATTTATATCCAAACAATGAAAGTTAAATCTCGACCAGTGTTTCACACCATGTAGAAAAACTAAAAATGGATCAGAGGCAAATATAAAATCTAAAACTGTTAGAAAAGATGGAGGAAATCTTTATGACCTTGGATTATATAAAGATTTCTTAAAACACATGATTCCATTTTATCATGAATTTTATACTAAATAGGAACCCAGAAATTTTTTATTGAAAACATCTATAAAATTTTAAAATTTTGTAATGAAATATGGGTCAGAACAATTTAATATATGATTTTTAAGTTAGTTTTAGTGTATTATTACAGTAGCTTGGATTTTGAAAGTGATCTTTTAACCCTTATGTTTTTTTTCCCCTCTTTTAGATTGTATTGACTGGTATATTGGAACAAGTTGTGAATTGTAGGGATGCTTTGGCTCAAGAATATCTCATGGAGTGTATTATTCAGGTAGGTGGGGACATTTATTTCATATTTCATTTTATCTTTGTTAATATTCATTATTTTGAAAATAAGCTTGGGCCAGGCATGGTGTTGTCATGCCTGTTGTTCAAGCTACTCAGGAGGCTGGGGCAGGAGGATCACTTAAACCCAGGTGTTCAAAGCCAGCCTGGACAACTAGCAAGATGCCACCTCAGAAAGAAGGAAAATCTTGATTGAATAAAAAATCAGCTTTCCTGAATAAAGAACTTTACTTTCTCCAAATAACAACTTGATCTTTGTGTTGATATGTTTTTCCCTCCAAAATGTGGGAAAGAGTGATCTCTTGATTCTTCTAGGTCTCATTAGTTTAATTGTAGGTGTACTTTGTTTAGTGGAATATTTCTGTCTGGGCTTATGTAGAAAGGTTAAAAAATAGTATTTTTGCATGTTTGTATAAGATTAAATTTACTTTTTTCACAAATAAGAACTTTAAATAAATGAGTTCTGAATATCATATGAAATACTTTTATTGGTATTAGTCAACTATTATTTGATTTTCAGGTTTTTCCTGATGAATTCCACCTCCAGACTTTGAATCCTTTTCTTCGGGCTTGTGCTGAGTTACACCAAAATGTAAACGTGAAAAACATAATCATTGCTTTGATTGATAGGTAAGACCTTCCAACACTGGAGGGCAAATGCCCCTGATTTAGGAATGATGAATTTAAAACATTTTCATAATTATTTGTCTCTGTCTTTTATGTCAGTGATAAATAATTTATTCTGTGAGTATGCATGAAAGAGGTTCAACTTTTAATTGTGAAGAATCATTGAGATAATAAGTATTTTTACTTCACCCATTTAATTGATGTGTAGACATTTTTGTACAGACCCATCATTTAAATCTTGAAAGTCCAAAGATATTGAAAAACAAAATTTGTTTCTCACTGCTATGTAAGTTATTTTTCATTGGGACCTGATTTGATTTAGAGTTTTCTTTATTAAGTAACCATAAAGTATGTACATATGATTAAGAATATTCATTTTGCCATCGCTTTTTCTTTCTTTCTTTTTTTTTTTTTTTCGTATTGGGGATTTAACCCAGGGGTACTTTACCACTGAGCTACAGTTTTTTTTGTTGTTTTTTTTTTTTTTTTTTTTTTTTCATTTTGAGACAGGGTCTTGCTAAGTTGCTGAGGCTACCCTTGAACTTGTGATCCTCCCGTCTCAGCCTCCTGAGTCACGTGGGTTTATAGGTGTGCTCCCCTGCACCTAGAATGCCATTACTTTTTCTTAAAGAAGAATTTTTAAGTATTACATATGTTTAGTAAATTCCCTTTATATTTTCTTAGCCATTTGTCTTGCTTGAGAACTGGGAATGTAGCTCATTGGTAGAGCACTTGGCTAGCATGCATGAGGCCCAGAGTTTGATCCCAAGCATTGCCCAAAAAAAAAAAAAAAAAAGAAACCAAACAAACCCAAAAAACCAAAAATGTTGGCCTTTGGTAATGGTTTTAGTGAATAACTGCTTGGTAACGAGGCTGTGGGTAGTACATAATATGTGTCCTACTTGTGAGCATAATACATTGTCATTATGAAATCAGAAACCCAAGTAAAGATTTATTTATTTTTTTCTTACTTTTCTTATTTTTAAAAATTATCTAATTATTAGTTTTAGAGTCAGAAAATTCATATAGCAGAATTCTTCAAATTATCAGCTTTATCCTGGGCAGCAAAAATTGCATGCTTATTGGGCCCACTGTTAAAGGAAACTAGTAAATTGGACTTTCCTGTGTAAAATGTAATGTCACTTAGCTAACCTGATCAGTACTGATTCTTCTGTGCATAACAAACTGGATGCAGTTGTAACCTTAGCAAACAGATAATGGAACAGACATGATTTGAATATTTTAAGATTTGGGAAATAATAGTTAACTTTGTTACGTTTTGAATTAGTCATAAACATACAGTATCTTAAAATAGTCTATCTTTTAAAGATTAAGTCATGGTCGTTAGATTTGTGACTTTAATGCATTTCTCTCCATATCTACAACTAAAAACTTTAAAAAGTTTGGGAAAATCAGCCTGTTGAAAATCTCTAGTATGGTAAAAAGTAAGAAAGTTGATGAAAAGGCATTGTTGGCAAATCTTTTTAGTTCAAAATGAAATGAGGGAATGATCAGTACTCATTGTCCTCTTCAAAACCTCTTTTAATGTGCTAGAAAAATAGATTTGTATAAGATAAAAAAGCAATAAAGAATAATATGTTATTCATGATCCCACTTCCTATACTTTTTGAAATAGATGTTGTTTTCTTTTTTAGATTAGCTTTATTTGCTCATCGGGAAGATGGACCTGGAATCCCAGCAGATATTAAACTTTTTGACATATTTTCACAGCAGGTGGCTACAGTGATACAGGTTTGTAGCTTTTCTCCTGAGTTCTCAAAATTTTGAAACTTCTCTGCTGGCAGATCCTTTTGTGATTGTTTTTTAAAACAATTAATTGTATGATTTTTCTTAACATTCCAGTCTAGACAAGACATGCCTTCGGAAGATGTCGTATCTTTACAAGTCTCTCTCATTAATCTTGCCATGAAATGTTATCCTGATCGAGTGGACTATGTTGATAAAGTTCTAGAAACAACAGTGGAGATATTCAATAAGCTCAATCTTGAACAGTAAGTTAAAATTATATCTTTGTAAAAATACATATAAAGCACTTTTTGTCTTAGATTTGTTTTTCTTCCTCAGAGGTTTTTTGAAATGTTAGTGTTTGTTATTTTTTCATCTTTTGTTAAAATTGTCATGCTTGGTGCTAATCAGGTCAGAAAGTTACCACCAGTTATTTAGTTGTGTCATTAATAAAATAGTGACACTCAAGGACCAAAGGCAGTCTTCGGGACCAGTGTCTCCAATTCCAATCCCTTTCTATAAATGAATAAGCTGGTTTTTAAACTGGTAAGGAAATTTTACTCAAGGAATATTTCCATAAGAACTATTTTCCTACAGATGAGTAATTTGTGAAAAAAATAGGAGAATATGTATACTTAAGGTAAAAAATTATGGAAAATATATAATACTATATTAAATGTTATATAAATATAAGTATATATAACATTTAATATGTAGAAATTAAATTGATTTAAATATTTTTTGTCTA
Source organism: Tamias sibiricus (assembly GCA_025594165.1). Lineage (NCBI taxonomy): Eukaryota > Metazoa > Chordata > Mammalia > Rodentia > Sciuridae > Tamias > Tamias sibiricus. The sequence goes on from CM046672.1 coordinate 38,597,784, forward strand.
TTTTGAACTGTACCATTTTTACTATATCGTTTTGTATTTGAAGCTACTTCAACAATGCTATCCTAGGCCTGTGGCACCCTCTAGTGACCACTGTGGGCAGTTTAGATCCTGTTATCTTTTCTTACTGACTCATTCCCCCCACTGCTTCTGAACTTGGGTTAATGGGTCAAGCATTTTGTCTCCTTTCTATCTCCCTTCTGGTGGTTCAGCTGCATCAGGAAAGTTCCTTCTTTTTCCTTGACTTCTTATTATCTTGTGTGAACTGAAAAATAGTTGAAATCTTGAATAATGAGCGTGAGAGAAAATTCAATGATGTATCTTTTTCTTCACCCACTAAGTTAGTTTTTAAAGTAAAAGTAGACAAAATAATTAGAAATTCCAAACTCTGAAGGTCTTATAAATGTCGAGATATTTCTTAATCTCCACAGAATGGTGCTACAAGCTAAATACAACTTGCCTTTCCTTGATTACCAACATTTGATGCAGTTGTTTATATATTTTTATATATAATTTTTACATTTTTCTATTCTGTTGAATTGCTGGTTTTGCATGGATTTTTTCTTATTTTCATCATGAATGTGCAATATTTGTTGGCTGCCCTAGGAATCAAACTGCTGCTTAAAATACTTTACCTTAGAAATATTGTCAAATTTTAGCCAGGCGTGGTGGCGCACGTCTGTAATCCCAGCACTTTGGGAGGCTGAGGCAGGAGGATCGCGAGTTCAAAGCCAGCCTCAGCAATGGCGAGGCACTTATCAACTCAGTGAGACCCTGTCTCTAATAAAAACACAAAAAAGGTCTGGGGATGTCGCCCAGTGATCAAGTGCCCCTGAGTTCAATCCCTGGTATCACAAAAAAAAAAAAAAAAAAAAAAAAGAAAAGAAAAGAAAGAAAGAAATATTGTCAAATTCTAGACACTCATCTTTCCTGCTGTACAATCTGTTCGTGAGTTGGAGACTATTATTTTATTTATTTATTTATTTATTTGATTTTTGGTACCAGGGATTGAGCCTGGGCACTTAACCACTGAGCAACATCCCCAGCCCTTTTGTTGTTGTTGTTGTTGTTGTTTTGGTTTGGTTTGGTTTTTTTTGGTCCCAGGGATTGAACTCAGGGGCACTGGACCACTGGGCCACATCCCCAGCCCTTTTTTGTACGATCCTCCTGCCTCAGCCTCCCAAATGCTGGGATTACAGGCATGCACCAAGACGCTCGGCTCCCAGCCCTTTTTTATATTTTATTCAGAGACAGGGTCTTGATGAATTTCTTAGAGCCTCACTAAGTTGCTGAGAGTGGCTTTGAACTCATGATTCTCCTGCCTCAGCCTCCTGAGCTGCTTGGTATAAGCGTCCACAACTCTGGTTATATGTACCACCATGCCGGTTGGAGACTATTACATTTTTCACCAGAACGATAATAGATGAATGAATGTGTGTGAATGAAGTCATTGGGGTATTTTGGGATAGTATAATTCACTTGACCCTTTTCTTTTAATATGTAAATGAAATTTTTAAAATTTTTGTGAAGCAAGTACTTCTTGTCTATAAAAGTTGATTTTATTCATTGTTACTGTTTTCTTTTTTTTTTAGTATTGCTACCAGTAGTGCAGTTTCAAAGGAACTCACCAGACTTTTGAAGATACCTGTTGATACTTACAACAATATTTTAACAGTCTTAAAATTAAAACATTTCCACCCACTCTTTGAGTACTTTGACTACGAGTCCAGAAAGAGCATGAGTTGTTATGTGCTTAGTAATGTTCTGGATTATAACACAGAAATTGTCTCTCAAGACCAGGTAAGTGAAAACCAACATGCTAGTTTTAGGGAAACAGACAATATAGTTACAATTTCAGACCTTCAAACCTAGACACGTGAGATAAGGGAGGGTAATTTAATACTAAAGGAAAGTTGCAAGTAGATTTTTCAATATATAAATTAGAAAATTGAGCCGGGCGCGGTGGCGCACGCCTGTAATCCCAGCACTTTGGGAGGCTGAGGCAGGAGGATCGCGAGTTCAAAGCCAGCCTCAGCAATGGTGAGGCACTTAGTAACTCAGTGAGACCCTGCTTCTAACAAAAAAAAGGGCTGGGGATGTGGCCCCAGTGGTCAAGTGCCCCTGAGTTCAATCCCCGGTACCAAAAAAAAAAAAAAAAAAAAAAAAAAAGAATAAATTAGAAAATTGGACATGTATATAGAAGAATCAAACACCTATAATTTCAACAGAAGAAGAATAACCATTGTTAATAGTTGGTGCATCTCTTTCAGAATTTGCCCATATACATATGTATGTATTTTTTTTAATGGAATTATTTTCTTGATACTTTTTTATAACTTTACACAACTGGAAATACTTTTATTTTTTGTGGTACCAGGGATTGAACTCAGGGGCACTCGACCACTGGGTCACATCCCCAGCCCTTTTTTGTGTTTTTATTAGAGACAGGGTCTCACTGAGTTGCTAAGTGCCTCGCCATTGCTGAGGCTGGCTTTGAACTCACGATTCTCCTGCCTCAGTCTCCCAAAGTGCTGGGATTACAGGCGTGCACCACCGCGCCTGGCTTGGAAATACTTTGACGATGGTTTTATATCTCGATGTTTTCACCCTAGTGAGTTTCTTGTGTCTCCCATGTTACAGGTGGATTCCATAATGAATTTGGTATCCACATTGATTCAAGATCAACCAGACCAACCTGTAGAAGACCCTGATCCAGAAGACTTTGCTGATGAACAGAGCCTTGTGGGCCGATTTATTCATCTTCTGAGGTCTGAGGACCCTGATCAGCAGTACTTGGTATGAGTTAACTCTTACTTCCGTTAGTTGGATATTCCATAACTATTTCATGTTCTTCTTCTTTTTAGAACTGTGTATTACTTTTAGAAGTGTTCAGTTGCAGCTGGGCGCAGTGGTCATGCCTATAATCCTAGTTACTTGGGAGGCTGAGGCGGCAGGATTGCAAGTTTGAGACTAGCACGGGCAACTTAGAAAAACCCTGTCTCAAAATAAAAAATATAAAGAGATAGGGGGATATAGCTCAGTAGTAAAACACTGCTGGATTTGATTTCCAGTACTGAAATAAAAGAAAGGTTCAAGCCAAGCATGGTGGTGCATGCCTATAATCCCAGCACTTTGGGAGGCTGAGGCAGGAGGATCACGAGTTCAAAGCCAGCCTCAGCAATGGCGAGGCACTTAGCAACTCAGTGAGACCCTGTCTCTAAATAAAATACAAAAAAGGGCTGGGGATGTGGCCCAGTGGTCCAGTGCCCCTGAGTTCAATCCCTGGTACCAAAAAAAAAAAGAAAGGTTCAGTTGCTTATCATAATAAACTCTTAAGAGATGTAATTCTTATACTAAATTTTATTTATCTTTCCAAGGTTTGTAAATGTAAGTTGTATTCGTCACATTGAAAATATGTGAATTTTTTTGGTGGTGTTAGGGATTGAGCCCAGGGCCTTGTGCATGTTAGGTAGGCACTCTACCAACTGAGCTATATCCCCAGCCCTTAAAATTCAATTTTTTTTCCTTCCTTAACCTTAATCTCCTAATAAAGAACAATTGGATGATGTTTTCTTTTTGGAGGGTGGGGGGGGGGTACCGAGGATTGAACTCAGAGGCACTCGATCACTGAGCCACATCCCCAGCCCTATTTTGTATTTTATTTAGAGATAGGGTCTCACTGATATGCTTAGTGCCTCACTTTTGCTGAGGCTGGCTTTGAACTTGCAATTCTCCTGTCTCAGCCTCCTGGAGCTGCCGGGATTATAGGTGTGTGCCACCACATCTGGCGGATGAAATTCTCTTTTTTATCGTTAGTCCTCAGTTAATCTTTGTGAAATAAATAAAACATGGTGCCTTAGTAGGGGTTTTGGCAACTGATAGTGGGTAATTTAAAGAAAGGTAGTACGGTTGACTGCCTAACTGGGCAAAGTAGTTAAATGCACAAGGCTGTAACAAAAAGTACTTTTATTTGAGGATAAGTTCTGTTTTCTGTTGACTTTGTCAGTGTTGCCACTGTTTTTTTTTTTTTTTTTTTTTTTTTTTTTTTGTATTGGGGATTGAACTCAGGGGAACTTGACCACTGAGCTGCATCCCCAGCCCTATTTTGTATTTTATTTAGAGACAAGATCTCACTTAGTTGCTTAGCGCCTCACTTTTGTGGAGGCTGGCCTTGAACTTGCGATCCTCCTGCCTCAGCCTCCCGACCTGCTGGGATTACAGGTGTGCGCCACCGCACCCGGCCTATTGTTGACACTCTTGTACTCCTTCATGACTGATGTGAAAAAGAGTCTGATTTCTGTTGGTAGTATGATAGTTTTTTACTTTGCTCAGTACAAACATTCTGAGGATTGTGCTTTCATGTTCTGCGTACTGTGTGATCTATACACTGACTCTCTGATTGTTGAAGTATTTTAAATGATTCCTTCGTGTTTCTGTGTGAGATTGTGTATTTATGTGTCATTACCTGTTATATATTATGGTTAGGAAGTATGCCTTCAACAATTGACAGATGGTTATGCCTAGTGCAGAGCCTTTAAGGATAGAATCATTTGTTCTAATTGCCCCACAGGAGAATGCATTCACTTATCCATTTACCACATCAGACATTCACAAAGCCTAAATGCATCACACATTCTATTATACGTATCACTAAATATTTTATGAATTCTGTGTTTGCAGTTTTTCCTGAGACATCTGTATATTTGTTTCATAATGGCTCTTTTAAAGTGTATTGGTATGTCCCTTGATTTAAATGGGCTTAATATTTTTCTTAATTAGGAGATATTATCTACCAGCAATGGCCAACATTTTCTGAGCACATGTGTTGTGTCAGGTACTGATAACACTTTACATGTGTCATTTGATTTTCCCAACAATTCTAGGAGCGTATTATACCATTTATCAAATGAAACTTGTGGCTAAGAGAAAGTAACTTGCCCAGGGTCACACAGGTAGTATGTATTAGAGTCAACTTTTAAATTTAAGTCTGTCCTATTTCTAAGCCTGGATTCTTTATTAACACTATACTTTGTACACATGTGTGCAAAAATATATTTAAGTATCTGACTACACCTAACCACCTACCTAGGTTAGGTTATGCAACCTCAGGTTCAGAATCTCAGGTTTTTCCATTTGTGAAGTTGGGTTACTCTCTGTCTCTAGGATGATTGTGACAACTTGGGGAGACAAAATATATGTAAAGTACCTACCATTTTAAAGCCCGGTACATTTGTATTCATAGAAGTAATGATGATTAGAGCTGCATTTAGTTTATAAATAATTAATCTTAGTGTGGGAAAAAATCAAAAAATATTTTTTTTTGGTCAGATTTTAAACACAGCACGAAAACATTTTGGAGCTGGGGGAAATCAACGGATTCGCTTCACACTACCACCTTTGGTATTTGCAGCTTATCAGCTGGCTTTTCGATACAAAGAGAATTCTAAAATGGTGAGTTCACTTTTAAGTATGTCACTACTTTTTTCCTTTTCCTCACATTATGTATTAGTTTTGTATTATGGAAAATTTCAATATATATAAAAATAGTGGTATGATCCCATTTTCAGCAATTCTTAATTTGTTACTCATCCTGTGTTATGTGTTCCTAACAGCAGTGTTGGTAGATCACATACTAGCTGAGGGATCACATAAAAATATTTAGAAATAGGGTGTTATGACATGTACCTGTAGTCTCACTACTTGGGAGGCTAGGGCAGGATGATCATTTGAGCCCACAAGTTCTAGACTAGCCTGTGTAAAATAGAGTGTCTCAAAACAGAAAACAAATAAACAAACTTAGAAATGAAAAATTAAACCATTTTTAATTTATGTTAGAAGTTTCTCATAGCTCCTAAATCAGGTTAACTTTGCTTAATAAAAGGGCTCAGTGTTGCATAATCATTTCTCTCTAAAGCATGTATTTGAACAATATCATGAGTTATAAGTGCAATTCTTTTTTTTTAAAATATTTATTTATTTACTTTAGTCGTACACAATGCAATGCATTTATGTTTACGTGGTGCTGAGGATCGAACCCGGGCCGCGCACTTGAGAGGCGAGTGCTCTGCCACTAAGCCACAACCCCAGCCCGAGTGCAATTCTTTTATGAATCTATTTCTTCCTCATGACTTATGTGTTCAGTAGTATAATTTTGAAGAAAATACCTCAATGTACCTGAAAGTTGGACAGCCAAGGTTTTATGTTAAGGAATAGACCTCAGTAACGTAATTTTTTTTTTTTTTTTTTTTTTTTTTTGTGGTACCAGGGATTGAACTCAGGGGCACTCGACCACTGGGTCACATCCCCAGCCCTTTTTTGTATTTTATTTAGAGACAGGGTCTCACTGAGTTGCTAAGTGCCTCGCCATTGCTGAGGCTGGCTTTGAACTTGTGATCCTCCTGCCTCAGCCTCCCAAAGTGCTGGGATTACAGGTGTGCGCCACCGCGCCCGGCTAGTAACTTGATTTTTTCATGATAGAGAAAAAGGTTTATTCAGTAGATCTACCAGCATGAATAGCAGCTTTTGATTCATTTTTATTACGTCAGCATCTCAATTTCATTTTATTTTCTAGCACATTATGGATAAGTATTTATGACTAACAATAAAAATAGCAACTAGCCCATATTACAAAGCTGTAATAATCAAAAGAGTATGGTACTAATAAAAACAGACCCTCAGACCAGTTGAATAGAATAGAAAGTCCAGAAGTAAACCCATACATATACAGTCTTAATCCTTATCAGGTTGCCAAGGATACACAACGAGAAAAGGACAGTTTCTTCTATAAATGGTGCTGAGAAAACTGGATATCCACATGCAAAATAGTGGAATTGGACCCTGATGTCTTGTAAAAAATTAACCTGAAGTGGCTAAAGACTTAAATGTAAAACTTGAAATCATAAATTTAGGAAGAAAACATAAGGAAAAACCTCCTTACATTGGTCCTAGCAATGGTTTTTCTGAATGTAACTAAAAGCACAGTCAACAAGAGAAAAATAGACAAATGGATTATATCAAAGCTCTTCTATACAGCAGAAGAAATTATTAACAGAGACAACCTATAGAATGGAAGAAAATGTTTGCATACATCTGGTAAGGGGTTAATATGCAAAATATATAAGGAACTCAATTCAATATCAAGAAAACAACTTGATTTAAAAATGGGCAAAGAATCTAAATAGAAATTTTTCCAAAGAAGGCATATAAATGAAAAAGGTGCTCAACATCACTAATCATCAGGGAAATGCAAATCAAAAATCACAGTGAGATTTCACCTCACACCTGTTAAGGATAGATAGTCAAAAAGAAAAGAGATGACAAATAGAACTGTCATATGGTCTTAAAATCCTATTACCAGGTATCCAAAGCTAATGAAATCATTATGCTGAAGAAGTATATGCACACTCATGACACTCATGTTCTTTGTAGCATTGTTTACAATGGCCAAGATATGAAAAAAGCTAAATGTCAACAATGGCTGAATAAAGAAAATGTGACATACACACACACACACACACACACACACAAGAATATTATTCAGTCATTAAAATTTAAGAAGTAGCCGGGCGCGGTGGCGCACGCCTGTAATCCCAGCACTTGGGAGGCTGAGGCAGGAGGATCGCGAGTTCAAAGCCAGCCTCAGCAACGGCGAGGCACTTAGCAACTCAGTGAGACCCTGTCTCTAAATAAAATACAAAAAAGGGCTGGGGATGCGGCCCAGTGGTCGAATGCCCCTGGGTTCAATCCCCGGTACCACAAAAAAAAAAAAAAAAAAAAAAAAAAAAAATTAAGAAGTCCTGCCATTTGTGACAACATTGATGAATCTGGAGGACATTATACTAAGTGAAATTAGTTAGATATAGAAAGGTAGAGTACTGTATGACCTTACTTATACATGGAATCTTAACAAGTCAAAGCTTAAGCCAGAGTAGACCAATGGTTGCCCAAGAATAAAAACTTTCAGTTATAAGATGAAAAAATTGTGGAGATAGAATATATATAATTCCAATATATATATATATGTAGGACAGAAAAATAGCAACCAGGAATTACTCTCTGCCACATTCTGTGCCAAGGACTATATACTTGATTTTATGGCATTTAGTTTTATAATGAGTGTATGACTATTACCTTCTTTGAAAAATGAAAAGAACTGATTGCTTTAACAAGAATAAGTTTGGGAGGCTGAACATAATAAATATTTAGCCTCACTAATAATTACAATAATGAACCTTTTAGGAAATTATATTGGCCAAGAGAAATGAACTCCAGTAATGGTAATGGTGTAATAAGACTTCATTCTCGCCGGGTGCGGTGGCACACGCCTGTAATCCCAGCACTTGGGAGGCTGAGGCAGGAGGATCGCGAGTTCAAAGCCAGCCTCAGCCGTGGCGAGGCACTTAGCAACTCAGTGAGACCCTGTCTCTAATAAAATACAAAAAAAAAAAAAGGCTGGGGATGTGGCCTAGTGGTCGAGTGCCCCTGAGTTCAATCCCCGGTACCCAAAAAAAAAAAAAAAAAAAAAAAAAGAATTCATTCTCATCTAATAATAGTGAGAATGTCAATTATTACAACCTTTCTAGTAGAAAACTGGCAGTATATTACTGGCAGCATTAAGTGGAATTATTAAATTTCACTTCTAAGAATTTATACTAAGGAAATAATTAGACTTGCTAAAGCTCTGTGTATATAAACCAGTCATTATGGTATTATGGATTGTTTCTGTAGGAGAATAACAAATTATATTACACATTCAGTTGGAATATTTTCTATCCATAAAAATAATCTCAAATAACTTAGTATCATGAAGAAATGGTTTTGACAAAAGAAGTTGGATACAAATTTTTGCAGTATGAGACCAATTTCATTTAACGCTTTCCATTGAGCTTTAAAGTAGAAAACAAAGCTATATACAAAGAACCCAGTTACCTTACATTTACATAGCGAAAAAATGATGACATTAACATCAGTATTTAGCAGTGATTATTGCTGGGTGGTAGGTTTAAGGAATATTTAATTTTTAAAATTCATTTGTGTATTTTCCCGATTTTCTCCAATTGGAGATGTGTTACTTTTCTGATCAGGGGGAAAAAAAAATGCAAATATACAGAAAATTGCTAATAGGGTAGTAGCCTAAAATGGATGTTTTAAGAAGATATCCAGCTTGATTTATTTGTGTGCTTCATAAATAAGAGAAGTAAAATGACAGGAAAAGTCTGAGCTCAGTTTTAGTGCTTTCACTGTTCTGTTCTATTAGACGTTTTAAATAAAATGAATATTCTCAAGTAAGTTAATCTTGAACTGATGGTAATTAAAATTTTTTTCCTTATTTTAGGATGATAAATGGGAAAAGAAATGCCAGAAGATTTTTTCATTTGCTCACCAGACTATCAGTGCTTTGATCAAAGCAGAACTGGCAGAGTTACCCTTAAGACTTTTCCTTCAAGGAGCGCTAGCTGCTGGAGAAATTGGTTTTGAAAATCATGAAACAGTAGCATATGAATTTATGTCCCAGGTGAAGATCTATTCTTTTTTCTGGGTTGTCTAATCAGTTTTCCTGAGTTTGGTCACTTGTTTGTAGTTATGGTGGTCGTGTACATAGATGGTCTTCTCTTTTTTTTAACTGAATATGTAACTACTGTTTTCCCACTGTCTTGGAACCTCTTCATGTTGTATAGCCATATTGAGTGGTGCACAGCAGCAAAATTGTTCAGTTACTCAGTGCTGATGAAGTCTAAGATTTCCAAGAGGGTCATGGTAAAAGTGTTTCATGGGGGGAAAAAGTTCCTTTGTCTTTGCAGTTTGGGGATCCAGGGTTAAACAAAGTTGAGACAGGTTCTTTGCTGCAATTTGTTGGCATCTTTACCATCTCAGCTACTAAGTTGTGCCTCTCTAAGAGAGGGGACAGGATAGCACATTCTTATATGAAGGGACTGTGGAATATCTCACAGAATGTGGGTTTGGTGGAAAGTATTCTGGTCCCTAAAAGTCCTTTCTGCTTTGTGTCCACCAGGCATTTTCTCTATATGAGGATGAAATTAGTGATTCCAAAGCACAGCTGGCTGCCATCACCTTGATCATTGGTACTTTTGAGAGGATGAAGTGCTTCAGTGAAGAGAATCATGAACCCTTGAGGACCCAGTGTGCACTTGCTGCATCCAAACTTCTGAAAAAACCAGATCAGGGCCGAGCTGTGAGCACCTGTGCACATCTTTTCTGGTCTGGCAGAAACACAGACAAAAACGGGGAGGAGGTAAGGTCATTCCTGACCATGTCGAGATCATTAACAGTGATTAGTTGCCATGGCTTTGTGCTCTGGAGGTGAAACATTTGGGGCATTTGAAAATCTGACAAAGTTATTTTGTTTTATTGAATGAAGTAGACAGTCATGTGGAGAGTCTCAGCCTGCAATGAAGCCTCCACTTTGAGGATATCATAATATAGCAAGTGTATACCACTAATCTGTTCTTTTAAATAGTAGCTATATACTTTTTTTAAAAATAAAAGATGAATGAAGAATGTTGTTGTCCTTTAAAAATAGGAAAGAGCATTGTAGTGTTGTGTTTTTTTGTGTGAAAATGGGACATTCGCAGTTTGTTAATCTCTTCCATGTTTCCCTGCCCTTTTACTTTAGCTTCATGGAGGCAAGAGGGTAATGGAGTGCCTAAAGAAAGCTCTAAAAATAGCAAATCAATGCATGGACCCCTCTCTACAAGTGCAGCTTTTTATAGAAATTCTGAACAGATATATCTATTTTTATGAAAAGGAAAATGATGCGGTAAGTGAACTAATAAAGTATTGCTAGTGGACTAGTATTTTCCTTTCCTACCTTATGAGACTTGATGTATAACAAAAGTTTATCACAGCTGGGCACCATGGTGCATGCTTATAATCCCAGCAACTCACAAGGCTGAAGCAGGAGGATCTCAAGTTCAAGGCCAGTCTCAGCAAATTACTGAGACCCTATCTCAAAGAAATAAAAAGGACTGGGTTGTGGATGACTGGTAGAGTGCCCCTATGTTCAAACTTTATTGCCCTCCTTTTCCTCTGCCCTCCCCTCCCCCCAAAAAAAGTTCACTACTGTGATACTTTCTGTTTTGTCTACAAAGGTCGGAATTCAGGATGCAGCAAGTGCACCTACTGGTTTCTTTCATTCCCTAAAGTCCATTTTCTCTCAATATAGATTCATCTCTCTAATGACTGTGCATTTGAAAAATACAAAATAGCTGGGCATGGTGGCACATGTCTGTAATCCCAGCAGCTTGGGTGGCTGAAGCAGAGTTCAAAGCCAGCCTTAGAAACTTAGCAAGGCCCTAAGTAACACAGTGAGACCCTGTCTCTAAATAAAAAATTAAAAAATTCCTGGGATTGGGCTGCGGTTATAGCTCAGTTGGCAGCGCTTGCCTTGCATGCACAAGGCCCTGGGTTCAATTCCCAGCACCAGAAAGAAAAATGAGGGTGGGTGGCTGGGATGTGGCTCAGTAGTTTAGTGCCCCTGGCTTCAATCCCTGGTACAAAAAATATAAAATTGCCAAAGAGTGGGCTGATTTGTCATTAAGTACTAATTTAGAGTAATTCCTAAATATATTATCCTTTCAGCAGCACATTGTTGGTCCAAATTTATAGGTTAAATAAAATTTTGTTTTTGTCCTTCTTTTACTGGTTCAAGTTACTCTATTAAATTGTTTTAGTTTTTTGGTGACTAGCCAATAGTTGTTGCCCAAACCGGGAATCATGTTCTCATCTCTCTTTTTTCATAATTACTCAGGTAATTGGTGAGAATACAAATTTCTTAAAATGGTGTTATTAAATTTTATTTTTTGTGGTACCTGTTTGACCATGAAATTATACATGCTCTTTCATAGGTAACAATTCAGGTTTTGAACCAGCTTATCCAGAAGATTCGAGAAGACCTCCCAAATCTTGAGTCCAGTGAAGAAACAGAGCAGATTAACAAACATTTTCATAACACGCTGGAGCACTTGCGTTTGAGGCGGGAATCTCCAGAATCTGAGGGGCCAATTTATGAAGGTCTCATCCTTTAAAAAGAAAACAGCTCACCATACTCCTTTCCATGTACATCCAGTAAGGGTTTTATTAAACTAGGTATCCCTTCCATAGATTGTGCCTTTCAGAAATGCTGAGGTAGGTTTCCCGTTTCTTACCTGTGATGTTTTTACCCAGCACCTCCGGACACTCACCTTCAGGACCTTAATAAAGTTATTCACTTCATAAGTGTTCAAGTCTGTCTGATCACCCCAAGTAGCATGACTGATCTGCTATTTAAAATTCCTGTGATCTGTAAAGAAAAAAGAAAAAAAGACATACACACTTACCTTGGCTACTAATGAAGCTCTCTCCTTTTGTTTTGTTTTGTCTCATTGTTGATTGTGTATTTTCTTCATTACTGGGAGTACTAACCCAAAAGTATCTGTCTCTTTGTTCTCTAGCCCAATTTGAGATTAATTTAGAAGGAATACTGTATGAAATTCAGCTTGGGCTTTCCCCTAAATCCAAGGCCATGTGTAATATTTTCCCTAAAACTAGAATATATTAATGCATGTCTTGACAATTTTAAAGCACCATGGTCAAAACCAGAAGCTATATTTTGCATATTTGGACTCAGCCATCCATTAAGAACCTATGTTGTCCTCTGGATATATTTATCAAAATAATTTGGTTTTGAATAGTATACAATAGAAAATTTGCGATCTGTATAATTTATGTATAACCTTCATTATTGTAAATTTAACGGGAAGTGCATCACAATTATGATTTTTTTTGCACCAGTGAAACAATAAAGTTGCTATTAACAATTTTTGTATCTTTTTTTATTTTTCATACTGTCTTGATTGTCTTGATTAAAAGAACTAGTAGAACGCCTATGAAGTTTCATACATCTCATGTTTACAAAGAGCTCTGGTTTAAGCACTTATGGAGCAAGGCAACATGTACTCTTTCAGTCATTTATGTTCCTGCCCCACCTTTTCCCCAGCCTTACCCTGCTTTTCCTAAGGCACCATGAGTCTTGTAACTCCCCAAAGGCTCACCACATGTATTAGCTATCTACTTTGTAACAATTTATCCCTAAGCCTAGTGTCTTCAAACAACAAATATTTATCTCATAGTTCTCAGTATCAGGAATTTAGGAGCAGCTTAGCTGGTGGTCCTGGATCAAGGTGATTTAAGATTACCATTAAGATTTTTGACTGTGGCTACCATCATCCAAAGGTTTGATTAAGTCTGATTTCTAAGGTCTTTTACTTAGCTCACTCACATGGCTGATAGAAGCTTCATTTCCTCTCATTGTAGGCTTTTCCATAGGGCAGGTTGAGTGTCCTCATAAGCTGGTGGCTGTCTTTCCCAGAGTAAGTGATTCCATAGAGAAAGAGCAAGGAGGAAATGACAGTGTTCTTTTATGATCTAATCTTAGAAATGATATGTTGTCATTTTTGCCTTATTAAGGACCATTAAGGCAATATTAGAGGATAAAGGTAATTAAGCTCCACCTCTTAAAGGGCAAAGTTGTAATTAATTGATAAAGATTTTCAACTTACCACGACATTCAACACCTTACCATCTGCCCTCCCATTGCCAGATGTCTAGAATTTGTTTGATTTTACAAGAACAAATGTTTACTAAATTATAAAATTAGAAGCTAACAACTATGTTAACCTTCCTGTAGTACATCTTGGTCCAGCAAACCCTTTCTGTTCTTTGCAGTGTTAATTTACAGTGTTAATTACACTGCATACTGTAAATTAACACTGTTTTAAAGGGATTATGAATTAGAGATAGATGTGTCTATTTTACTTGTATGTTCTGTGGAATGTATCTGGAAAGGTAAAACAGACATAATTCAATACCTGAATTTGAGCTCAGTTGGAAAAGATGGGTCAAAGTTAAAATAATGTCAGTATTTTGTGTAAAGTTTCATTTTCTGTGTTGAAGAGATCAGATTTAAAGAAAAAAAATAAAGAAAAACCAAAGCATTGCTAATATTCTTAATTTATGTTTCTTTATTGAACAAAAATGAAAAACCTACCATATGCCAGATATACTTAAGCACTGAATTTAAAAGTGAACATGATATGGTCTACAGATTAAACAATTTTAGTTTGGTGTGAAGACACATTCATAGTTACAGAATAGCACTGAAGAAGGACTTTTGGGGGTTGGGGTGTTGGGTAAGTTCTGGAGAGGGTTGTATGGACTCCCAAGGACTTTGAAGTCCCATTGCCTCTTGTGAAGCTGATGCCTGACTTCCAGTCCTGTTTGTAACAGCTAGAGCCAGGCATTCAAAAGAGTAACCTATAGAAGTTGCCTATGTGCAATGAGATAAATATTAAAAAATTGAGTAGACATTTAAAAACTTTTGTAGCACTTTGATGATTTTCTTTCTATAGGATGTAAGTATAAAAAGTTTGTGTTTTTAATTTTTATTTCTTATTTCTACCACTATGGTTTTAAACCCAGGGCCTTGCACATGCTGGGCAAGTGCTCCATCCCTGAGCTACGTCCTCAGCCCACATAAGCCATCTTTTTTTATGTTTTTGAGACACAGTCTTGCTAAATTTCTCAAGCTGGCCTCAAACTTGCAATCCTCCTGTCTCAGCCTCCTGGGTAGCTGGGATTAGAAGTGAGTGTGCATTACCAACTAGGCTATTTATTTTATGTCTGCTACTTCTTTCTCCCTTTTCTAATAATATTTATTGCATCTTACATAAAAAATACCTGTTCTTAATGGATGTGGGGAAAATCCTTCACAGATGGATAGAAGCACAGAACGGGAGAACTGGTACTGAATGGCATTAAATCCCCAAGATGAGGAGATAGTCACAGGAGGCCACATCTAGGAAGATGGTATGAAAGGATGAGCAATGCCTCTTGTGACATCACTTTACTTTCCTGACCTTTTCCTGTCTCCAGTCAGCAAACCAATGATTAGAGTCTAAGCAAAAAAAAATCTTGCTTTTTTTTTTAATTTTTATTTTTTGGTGCCTGGGATTGAACCCAGGGGCACTTAACCCCTGAGCCATATCCCCAGTCTTTTTCTATATTTATTTAGAGACAGAGTCTTGCTAAGTTGCTGAGATTGGTTTCAAACTTGCCATCCTCCTGCCTCAGCCTCCCCAGATGCTGGGATTACAGGTGTGCGCCACTGTGCCCGACTAGCAATTGCTTCTTCTTTTTTAAAAAATATTTATTTAGTTGTAGATTGACACAATATCTTTATTTTTATTTACTTATTTTTATGTGGTGCTGAGGATCGAACCCAGGGCCTCACACATGTGAGGCAAGCACTCTACCACTGAGCCACAACCCCAGCCTGCAATTGCTTCTTTACATAGAAATTCATGCTTCTGATTCTTCCCCAAACCCTGAGATTGGGGGCCATTAGATGAGTGAACTGTAACACAACTCTGGCCATTACAGCATAGACTGTAAGCTTATCCAAACAACTAAAAGAGGATGGAAGGAAGCATTTGACTTGATCAGGCATGGTAGGATACTTTGAAGAATGATGAGCATTGTAGAACAGTTCATGTGCAATTCTCAGAGCCACTGAGAAATGTGACAGACCATAAGGAATAAGTTAACCATCATAGGCAGTGTGAGGGGATTTAACTTGATTTTGTAGGGGTTTTCCATAGCAATCTCTGAGAATCTAAGGTAATTATATCAAGCAGAACCGATTTGAAAGGATTTTTCAACAAAATTTTCTTTAATGATGGGAATTCCAGACTACATAAGGTCCATGAAAGGTTCTGGGTGAAGAAATTTCTGGAGAAGGAGGCCTGTTTGCTAGGGTTGGCCCTATGGAGGTGCTCTAGGGATGGACAGCAGGCCATGTTTCTGGTACCACTATTACACATTTGCTGCACACTTCAGTTACCTAGGTTTGATTAAAGACAAGCTTCCTGGCTTGTGTTAATTTAAAACAAGTCATCTGGAAGTGGGGTGGGCTAGATCTCATATTGCTGTTCACTTCTTTATGCTACCTGAGTGTACCAACAAACTGGGCCAATGCTTCCAAAATGTCTAGAGAGGCTATGTTTTACCACTCATTGCAGTGTTTAATTAGCTTAAGGCCAGAAATGTCTACCTATGACTAAGTATTAGGTTGTGACTTAAATCCATTTTCACTCATCAGAAAGAACCAAGTACAAATATAAAGAACCTGTGAAGCTGGGTGTAGTGGCTTATACCTGTAATCCCAGGATCACAAGTTGGAGGAAAAATTAAAAGGACTGGGGATATATCTCAGTAGTAAAGCACCACTGGGTTCAATTCCCAGTACTAAAACAAACCAATAAACCCTTTGGAGGCTTCCTGGCCATTAGGTGTAATCTCTAGCATGTGTGAACTTTTTTTTTCTTAATTAAATTTTGTTTTGGTGGTGGTGCTGGGGATCAAACCCAGGGCTTTTTCCATGTTAGGCAAGCACTCCACCACTGAGTCATATTCCTAGTTAATCTCTTGCATTTGCATTTGTCTGGTATGTTTTTATAAATGTAAGATATAAAATCTGTCTTGTATATTTTGTAAAACTAGGTTCTGTCCTTTTTCTTTATAATATACAAAGGTGATGGAATACTCTCGTATACTACTACAAACAAAAGTTGCATATTTAAACTGGTTAGCCTTATCAACAAGTAAAATATATTGATAGGCTAGTGTGTGCAAATTTGGTAAAATTAACAAACTTAAGCCTCAGCGATTTTTTTTTTTTTTTTTTTTTTTTTTTGGTACTGGGGATTGAACTCAGGGGCACTGGACCACTGGGCCACATCCCAGCCCCCCCCCCCCCTTTTTTTTTTTTTTTTTTTGTATTTTATTAGAGACAGGGTCTCACTGAGTTGCTAAGTGCCTCGCCATTGCTGAGGCTGGCTTTGAACTCGCGATCCTCCTGCCTCAGCCTCCCAAAGTGCTGGGATTACAGGCGTGTGCCACTGCGCCCTGCTAAGCCTCAGCAATTTTAAGCCTTAAGTAGGATGACTCTACAGGAGATGGGTATTACAAATTTTTTTTTTTTTTTTTTTTTTTTTTTTTTTTTTTTTTTTTGGTACTGGGGATTGAACTCAGGGGCACTCAACCACTGGGCCACATCCCCAACCCTTTTTTGTATTTTATTAGAGACAGGGTCTCACTGAGTTGTTAAGTGCCTTGCCATTGCTGAGGCTGGCTTTGAACTCGCAATCCTCCTGCCTCACCCTCCCAAGTGCTGGGATTACAGGCGTGCGCCACTGTGCCTGGCTACAAAAACATTTTTTTCTTAACCATTTCTATCCTTTTACATCTCCCCTGGATCAATGCTTCTCAAACTTTATTAAACATATAGATCACTAACGGAGATTGTTAAAATGCAGATTCTGGGATTCAGTAGGTTTGGGGTACAGCCAGAGAATTCTAATAGGCTCTCAGGTTATCCCCACGCTGCTGATCCAGAGAGCAATTTTTTTTTAAGTTTTTTTTTAACCTTCGTTTTATTTATTTATTTATATGTGATACTGAGGATTGAAACCAGCGCCTTACACGTTAGGCAAGCACTCTACCACTAAGCTAAGCTACAACCCCAGCCTGGAAGAGCAATTTTTGAATCAAAAAAGCCCTACCTAGCATGCATGAGGCCCTGGGTTAGAGGCTGAAAAACTAAATAGCCCCCCCCCCCAAATAAAGCCCTCTATGACAGTTCCATAGACAACATTTAAAAAATATTGTACTTGGAGGAACTTGTTTCACTTGTTTCTTATATGGATTCCATGTTTCCTTGTGGCAAAGACTAAGGTGGAGTGGGTGGCAGTGGCTTAGGAAAGTGTTTGTGGTTGCCGTGCCTTCGTGGAGTGTAGGGGTTAGGTAACCCGGCACCAGAGACATTTCTGTCACAGGTACATATGAGGGTGGATCTTGGCCTTTCCAGGGCACAGCAGTTTGATGAATGCTTTTCTGAAACTCACGTGGCAGAGTGGGTACAGAATAGGGTTGATAGCAGAATTTAGCCAGAGGAGCCAGAAGGATGTCTCATAGAGAGAGTGCTGGATGCATGTCCCATGACAGGCTGCTCGGATGATCATGAGCAAAGTGTAGGGAGCCCAGCACAGGCCAAAAACACACACAATGATGGCCAGTGACTTGGCCACTCGCTTATCCCGGGAGAGCCGCAGGCGACTGGCCACAGTGCTGGCAAGGTCTGACTGCCTTTCAGCATTGCAGATGCTTTCGCTGGGCCTGTAGTGGCTCTGCCGACGCCGTGCTGCTTTGGTTCTGAGGTCTAACTGCAGGGGTGGTAAATCTTGAGTCCCAGGCACATCCAAGGAAAGACCCTTTTGCTTGGTGGAGAAGCTCTGGTCTTTCCTTTTCTTGCTTCTCCTCTCAGCAGGTTTAACAAAAAATATGATGTGCTTCTTTTTTCTCCCCTGGAAGTTCATCTCCAAGCCATCTTGGTTGGGGACAGTGTAGTCACTCCTTAGGGAGTTGCGCTTCTGAATGTTGATATAGATGCTCAAGTTGAAGTAAGTGACACTGACAAAGGGTGTGAAGAATTCAATGATGGAGGCCGTCATCAGGAAGTACCAGTTGTAGAAGAACTCAGCATAGCACTCCCCCCGTGGCAGGATGCTTTTTTTGGCCACATACTCCCAACTGATGATGGCAGGCCCATAGAGGAGGAATGCTGCCACCCACACCAGTGCCATCTTGATGACAGCATTCCTGGTCATGCCCTTCTGAGCCCTGTAAGTCACCTAGAGGGAAACATCAGAGACCAGTGAGGGGGTGCTGAGGCAGCTTTACTCACTCAGTCTGGTACAGCGAGATGTCAGTGAGGCTGAAGATTAGTTAACGTGACCAGTGCCTGGGGGAGGAGGGGGTTTTCTTTCTGTATCAGCCAACTCCTTCCAGATGTACTATGCCACTTCAGGTTGCCTCCTTGCAAGAGGTAAAGATCTTCTTTCCTCATGGGGAAAGGGTCAAGGTCTGTCTCTTTGAACATTAGTATTATTCTCTCACATATGGAAACATATATCTTCAATACCCTCCAGAATGTTTATAAGTGAAATCACTGATTAATTCACAGTGCTCTGCAACTGTGCTGTTATACTTCCTTTTCCAACTTTTAAACAACCTCATAACTTTGTGACTTATGTGTGTGTGTGTGTGTGTGTGTGTGTGTGTGTGTGTGTGTATTTTTTTTTCTGGGAATTAAACCCAGGGGTATCCTTTTTATTTTTTATTTTGAAACAGGATCTTGCTAAATGGCTGAGGCTGGCATCAAAGGTGCAATCCTGCGTCAGCCTCTGGAATTGCTGTAATTACAGCTGTGCGCCACTTGGCTCATTCCATTTTTACTCATGACCTATTTAGTCCCCACTGCAGTTCCTGGAGGTGGCTCTATGTCTCAATGGCCAAGAACAGAGTCTGGAGTCAACCAACTTGGATTCAAAAGCTGTCATTGGAGACTGTTTGTCCTGGGCAACTTACTTAGGCAACTTACCTAGGCAACCTCTGTGTACCTCAGTTTCTTCAAATGTAAAATGGGGCAGTATTTCTCCCTAGACTATAGGATTGTCATGACCCAATGCATGTCAAGTGCTTGGATATAATTCAGGTAAAGTTTTTAGAATAGTGTCTGGCTTAAAATAAGCCCCTAAATATTAGTTAATGCTATCATTGGGTGTAAAAATACCTGTAAACGCAGGAGCATGAAATAAAAATTCTTTAGTTTGCAGAAAATGTTATGAGAAGGTGAAAGCTAACTGGGGAAATGAAAGGTGCTTTGAAGATTTGGTAGATGGAAGTTTTCCCCCAACTGTGCTGCCATACTGCAGACACTTCTGAAGTGTGTCATTGGAGCAAAACACTTGGCTTTCTATATGGGTCAGTGCAGAACATTTAATACTATTAGGGAGTTTCACTTCCTATACCTGTAAAATGCACAAAGCCTTGCACTCAGAGCAAAGGAAAACTAATTACCAAGGGAGGCTCTCAAGGGAGTGAACCCAAGTGATATGTTCCTGGAAAGTTAGAAAATGCTACTTTGGGCAATATTTATACTTAGAAAATTGTTTTAGCCAAATATAGTGGGAACAGAAGAAGCAAAAATAGGAATGGAAGACAAGGAAGAACTGGGCTGAAACAATGATGAAAACCAGTGGTTTTTATTCTCAGCTGTGCCTTATAATCACCCAAATCCATTTTTAAAAATGCCAATACCTGAACCTTCCTCAAAGCCAATTCAATTCAAAATAGATTGAGAACTGCAGCAATAAACAAAGCAAATTATGTGGGTGCCATAGTGTGGACTTGGAGGGGGGGGGGTGCTGGGAGAGAAGGGGATGGGAGCAGGGAGGGGGGATTTCTCAGACCATGATGAGGCATTGTGGGTATTGATAAGCCCAGAGCTTGATACTGTGTTCTAATTTTTCTATAGCGAGCATGGATTACTTGCACAAAAGATTAAAGTTTTATTTTTAAAAGTTCAAAGGAAAGTTCCTGGTCACTTCTATCTTCTTTCTCATTTAATACTCACCTCTGTCCTTGCTGATTAATTTATTTGAGCCTTATCATCCCATCTGCAAAATGGGGGTAAACTTTAGTTTCTACTTATCTTCCAGGGAGGAGGAGACCATATGAATTAGTCATCATAGAGATTAGAGTCAAAAGGCTTTAAACCCTTCATTTTTCTGATGAGAAAACAGACTAGTAGAGGTATAAGGATGTGCTCAAGGTCACACATTATGGAAGTGTAAGATTTGAACTCCTGAGGTAGCCTTAACATTTACCACTGTGATGAGTGAATTTACACTTGTGATTGCTCGTGTGAACATTTTCTGTTGCTGTTGGCCCTTAAAACACTGAGGTAGCCCCATACTTGGAAGCAAGTGGACCCTCTCCACCTAGTGCTATTCTGAGGGGAGACGTTAACTGTTAACTATTAACTGGGAAAGACAAGAAGCCTCTTTAGCACCCACATCCCTTTTCTCCTGGGCCTTGAACTTGGACTTTTGATCTTATCTCCAGTTGAGATTACTTAATCAGAATTTTTTCTGGTGGGTTGGGGGAGGTACCGGGGATTGAACTCAGGGCACTCAAACACTGAGCCATATCCCCAGCCCTATTTTGTATTTTATTTAGAGACAGGGTCTCACTGAGTTGCTTAGTCCCCTCACTTTTGCTGAGGCTGGCTTTGAACTTGTGATCCTCCTGCCTCAGCCTCTGGAGCCAATGGGATTATGGGCGTGTGCCTCCGCACCTGGCACTTAATCAGAATTACATCAGCAAGTATGTCTAGCATTATTTCAAGCTTTGGAAACATGGGACCGAGAAACAGCTCTGCCCCTTTTGGGAACTTAGTTTTGTGAAACAGACAGACTCAATAGAATGTCAGGTGGTGATAAGCCTGAGTGTAGAAAGGAAGAAGGAAGAGAGTGTCAGCGCTGCTATTTGAAGTGGGTAACCAAGGAGGAGCAGACAGCTGAACAGGGGCCTGAGTGAACTCAAAGTGAGCCTATGTACAGAAAGAGAAAGATAAAGGTGCCACAACAGGACTTCAGATTTCCATCCCGGGGGGGGGGGGGGGGGCTGGAGTTGTGGCTCAGTGGTGGAGCACTCGCCTACCATGTGCAAGGGCCCGGGTTCGATCCTCAGCACCACGTAAAAATAATAACACATCGTATACAACTAAAGCAAATAAATAAATATTAAAAAAAAAAAGATTTCCATCCCATTCTCTGACAATATTCATGACCACATCTATGTTATACCATGTAATCATAAAACTAAATCCTGAGAAAGGCACAATTATATTGTATGTGTTTTTTGTTTGTTTGTTTTAGCCTGGGTCTCGCTGTGTTTCCCAAGCTGACCTTGAACTCCTGGGCTCAAGTGGCCAGCCCCAGCTTCAGCCTTCCAAGCAGTTGGAACTACAGGTGCTCTACCATGCGGGGCCTGCACTGCATCTTTTTGTCGAATTTAAGTATTAAAAACAGATCACAATATTTGTAATCTTGTCTTGGCATCTATTTCTTTTTCCTTTTGGATACGTGGGGGGCATGGAAGTGGCATGCTGGAGGTTTCCCTCGACCACCATTCCAGCAACTCCAACCACCCAGTCTCCACCTGGCCACCATCCCACCCCCACCTCACGCATGTCAACCCTGCCCCCTTCTTACCGCCCTGGTGACAGAGATGAACCTGTCGTAGCTGATGAGGACGATGTTGAATACCGAGGCGGTGCACACCAGGTAATCGGTCACCAGCCACAATTTACACAGCCCCTTCCCGAACTTCCACTCGCCGGTCAGGATGTAGGGGATGTAGAGCGGGATGCAGAAGCCGCCTGCGGGCGAAGCGGGGCGGTGAGCGGACGTGGGAACACAGCCTGGCGACCCGTGCCCCACAGTGTCCCGCTTCCGGAGGGAGATGCCTGGATGCTGGGATACCTCCTGCCTCCTCCAGGGCTTCTCAGACGACCCTCACCTCCGTCCCCTGGGGCCGCACTCACCCACCAGCAAGTCCGCGACGGCCAAGTTGAGGAAGAAGAAGTTGCCGCGGGAGCGCAGGCTGCGGTCCACGGCGAAGGCCACCACGACGAGCGCGTTGCCCAGCACCGTGGCCAGCGCCAGCAGCGCCATGAGCGCGGCCAGCAGCGCGGTCACCGGAGCAGAGAAGTGGTTGGCATGCGGCCCAAGGCTCAGACCCCGGCCCGGCCCGGGTCCCGGCCCCAGTCCCGGGGTGCAGGCGTTGCCCGATGCGTTGGGCTCCATGCGGCGGCGCAGGGTCCGGGGGCGCCGCGGGGCAGGCAAGGGGAGCTGCGGCAGGAGCGGCCACCCGGACCCGCGGGGAGCGAGGGAAGCGCGGCAGGACAGCAGGGTGCAGCGGGAAGAGGCACCGGGCGCTGCAGCCGGGGCGGGGCTAGAGGGCCGGTAGCCCGAGCAGAAGTCGGAGCCCAGCGGGGGCGGGGAGCGGGGTCTGTAGAGGGGCGGG
Organism: Tamias sibiricus; assembly: GCA_025594165.1. Lineage (NCBI taxonomy): Eukaryota > Metazoa > Chordata > Mammalia > Rodentia > Sciuridae > Tamias > Tamias sibiricus. The sequence goes on from CM046672.1 coordinate 38,620,764, forward strand.
GGCTCGGGACCCCCAGACTGGACCCTCCGCCTGAGCGCGCTCCTGGAAGCGAAGGCGGGAAGAGGTCTCGATCCTCTACTTAGCCACCCAGCGATCCTGGAGTCTTTGGAGCAAAGTTGTTATTATTTTCCCAAATAGTAGTAGTAGTTTTGTTTTATTTCGATAATAAAAGTAATGCTTGCACTTGTAAAAAAAAAAAAAAAAAAAAAAAAAAAAAAAAAAAAAAAAAAAAAGAAAGAAAAGAAAGAAAGAAATAAAACGATATAGAAGGGCATAAAGTTGAAATGAAATTTCTCACAATAGTTCTTCAGAAATGCCCACTTGGAACATTTTGGTTTAAGTCTTTGCAGGCTTCAGACCCTTATTATTATTTTCTAACCCTCCCTTCTTCTAAAGAACTAAGCATACCATTAAAAAAAAAAAAAAAAAGATTTTAAAAAACAAGAATGGGGTTTGGCTGTCCTAATGTATAATCTGATTTTTCTCCCCACAAAATAATAAATCTGAACATTTGCCTCTCTATATATAGGATAAGTCACCACCGTTATCTCTCTTTTTTTTTTAACATTTATTTTTTAGTTGTAGTTAGACACAATACCTATTTATTTATTTTTACATGGTGCTGAGGATCGAACCCAGGGCAGTGCACGTGCTCTACCGCTGAGCTGAAACCCCAGCCCACCACCGTGATCGTTAAAGTCTCCATTTTTCTGTCCTTGCATGGATGAGAGTATTTGACTAATCTGTTCACGGACCACTAGCAGCTGTTTCTATGTTTTGTTTGGTTTTGCTTGTGTATTTTTGCTCTATAATTTCCTCAGGAGAAATTCACTGAAGCAGAATAGCTGGGACAAAGAGCGTGCAGTATTACCAGGTTGCCCTTTGGAAAAGTAGTTGCAATTTATAATTGAACCAGCCACTTGAAAAATTTTCACAGTCAATAGAGTGACTTCTGGGTTTTCCAGAGTTCCTTTTCTCTTAGCTGCTCCCTTTTGCTTCTCTAGCATAGAGTATTTTTCCTGTGAGAACTGGCTCAGCAAGAACTGTCAGAGCCCTTTGGACCACTTAATGGGGTGGGGGTGGGAAAAACAGCCTTTCCTCAGAAGAGTAATGGACCCTGGTTGGGGGGTTGCTTGGTGAAAGGCTGAATCTTAACACTCTTGCCTCCTCAGTTGGAGCTGAATCTGCCAGTTTTCTCTTTCCTGTGACTTGGGGGTGTGTGTGAAGTGGACTGTGAAGGGATAATGTGACTAAATAATTCAGACTTGCTGCTGCTGTATCTGTCCTATAAATTTGCCTTGTGTAGACCAGTTTGTTCCAATGATGGGAAAAGCAGCCCAACCTCATGGAAGCAAATTCTTGGACCACTGGGCAGGAATAGCCCTCAGGGAATATTTACTGCAGTGATTCCTGAACTTTTGGAACCACAGCTCACAGCAGGAAGTACTTTTCACATTGTAGCCCAGTGTGTACACACTCACACACATGCCCCAGCAATGCATTCATGTACACATTTCAGTAAAGAAAAAAGTTTAACTGAAACACTACTTGCCCTTAAGTTTCTGATACTGAGGTATATTGTCAGTTGTATCTTATGCTAGTTTTTTTTTTTTTTTTAATACTAGTTTTAATGCTGGACTTGTCCCCCTACATTTATATCATCATCCTCAACTGATTTTCAACCTGCATTTGAGGAACAATAATCTAGTTGGACCCATTTTATGTATAAGAAAATGGGCAGAATGGGAAGACTCACCCAGGAATACACAGGGAGTCCAAGCACAGCGGAGCTGGAACCCAGATCTTCTGCCTGAAAGAACAGAGCTCTTCTCCAGCTCCCAACTGATGCTAAGAGACCTGGCCTGTCAGGAGATAACTGTAGCTCTTATGGGGACAATGACGCTTTCAAGGACTGAAAACAACTGCGATGATTGAGGAAGGAAGAATCAGGCCAGCACTTATCTCTTTTCTTGTCCACTAATTGCCTCTTCATTTAGCAGACCCCCTCCCCCCTTTCCTTTGGTGCCACAGCTAATTGCTGCTAATTAGCAGCAATCACTGCTCACTCTCCTTTGGAGCTGGTGAAATGACACTTGCTAGAGCTGGGAGGCCCATGTGAGAGAGACTGAGGGTCCTCCCTAGGCAGGCCTTCCAGCTCAAGATTGCTTACTAGGAAAGATGATGGCAGGTTAGGTAGGAGACATAAATTTTACTGTCACTGTTGTCTGTGTGTACAAAAACAGGGAAACAAAGTCTGGCAGGCATACACATTCCCCTCCCCATTTAGCTGTTGAGTAGCTAGGGGACCAGGCTTAAGAGTCAAATCCTCGTTTGTTACGGACCGAATTATGTTACCTACAAATTTCTTATGTTGAAGCCCTAACCCCCAATCTGTCTCTTTGGAGATAGGGTTTGTTAAAGCAGTAAACAAGGTTGAACAAGGTCTTAAGAGTGGAGGCCTAATTGGCTAGGCCTGGTGTCCTTGTGAAAAGAGAGAGACCAAATCTCACTGCCCCTTCCAGGTGCACACAGAGAAAAGGCCATGTGAGGACACAATGATAAAGGCAGGACATTTACAAGCCAGAAAGAGAAACTAACCCTGAAGGCACCTTGATCTTGGACTTGTAGCTTCCTGAACTCTGAGAAAATAAATTTCTCTTGTTTAAGCCACTCAGTCTGTGGTGTTTTGTTATTGGCAATCAGAGCAGACTGCTACATTGTTCCACAATAAGTGAGGAAAGGGGACTTTGTCCAAGGCTTAACTTCTTTGGTCCTCCATTTCTTGATATGTAAGGGGGGATCATAATAGTTCTAAGCAGCCGGGCGCGGTGGCGCACGCCTGTAATCCCAGCACTTGGGAGGCTGAGGCAGGAGGATCCCAAGTTCACAGCCAGCCTCAGCAATGGTGAGGCACTTAGCAACTCAGTGAGACCCTGTCTCTAATAAAATACAAAAAAGGGCTGGGGATGTGGCCCACGGGTCGAGTGCCCTTGAGTTCAATTTTGGGTACCAAAAAAAAATAGTTCTAAGCTGGGCACGGTGCCATGGACCTGTATTCTCAGCTATGTAGCAGGCTGAGGATTGCAAGAGCCCAGGAGTTTGAGACCAGCCTAGGCAAGAACCTAGCAAAATCCCATCTCAAACAAACAAAGTAGCTTCTACATCATGCCTGTGGCAAGGATTCAGTGAATATGTAGAAAGTATATAGCATGTTACACAACACACAGTTAAGTGTTCAGTTCATGGGAGCTGTAATAATTACTATTACCCACTTGGGGAACTATTGCCAGGATACTTGAAATCCTTGGTCCATTCTCTTCTCCTACTCAGCACATCTCAGCAGACTCCTCCTGCTGGGTGTTCTCAGGAGCACAGATATTTTAAATTTGCCCAAGCGAGGCATAACTGAGAAACCAAATCTGCTATTTAAAAAAGGAAAGAAAGAAAGAAAAGAAAAAATAAATCTTTGTATTTTTTTTGAGAGAGATATATATGGGTATATATATATTTTTTTTTCTTGTTTTTATCCAACGTTGTATATATAACAATAACATTCATTACATTTCATATTACATATATAGAGCACCTTTTAACATCACACTGTTTAAATACAAAGAATATTCATACTATTTGTATTTTTAAAGTGGAAGTAAAAATTATCATTACCATTGCTATTATTGTTATTTGGTGTCTGGGTTTCTTCCTTTGCTGTGTGAAAGGGGCTGACTTTGCTTCCCTGCCAGGAGTGCTGTTACATACATGCTCAGAACAAAGGAGGCCACTTTACCCTGGGACAAAGCTGACTTCTCCTTTCCCTGGGCTCCCACAGCACTTTGATCACCACATTAATCCTTAAACCAGTTCCTACTGCTATTTCCTCTTTCCCGGAGTGAAGTAAGACCACTGCTTTAGGAACCAGACAAGCTTCAGTGTGAATCCTGGCTCTACCACTGACTTGGTAGATGTCCCTGAGCAAATTTCAGGACCTCTGAGTATCATTTGAATAGCCAACAAATGATGATAATAATAACTACTTTTCTTCGTAAAGATTATTTGGCAATAGGTACACACTGCATGACATGCTTAAGTACACAGTAAAATGGTAGCTTTATTATAGCCAATATGTCAGTGGGGTCTCTAGGCTCCATGAGTTGGAAATAAGATTACTTGAACCTTGCACACCTGGGAGAATCTAAGACTTCCCCAAGATTCCTGAAAATTCACAGATCAATTATATATGGCAGAACTTAGCATTATGGTTTGGATAGAAGGTGTGCCCTAAAAGATCCTGTGTTAATGGCAGGGATGTTTGGAGGTAAAGTGATTGGAATTTAAGAGCTGTAACCTAATTGTTTCTTCCTAGTTTGAATGGACTAATTGGGTGGTAACTATAAGCAGGTGGATGTGGCTGGAAAAGGTGGGTCACTGTTGGGCGTGACCTGGAAGAGTCACTCTTTTCTGCTGCTCCTTGCCTGCTTCCTCTCTCTGATTCCTGGGAGATGGGCTTTCTTTTACCCTGTCTTTCCACCATGATGCCCTGCTTCATCTTGGGCCCAGAGCAAAAATAACCAACATGGTTTTTAGCACCATTATGAAAACACAAATAACTGGGACAGAAGCAGACCTCAAACAGATCAGCAAGCTTTCCTTTATTCTGCAGCGGAGTCAATCAATCAGGCACTGGAGGGGCTCATTTTCTGAGTAGAAAAAATGGCCACCAGTTACAAAGGAGTCTGAGTTTTATAGGTTACAAGGAAGGTGAGACTTAATCATTGGAGACTGAGGCAGAATGTGTCAGTTTGGGTAGTCAGGAAAAAAAGTTGTAAAAAGTCTGAAACTCATTGTCATTGGGAAAACAACTCAGTGTTCACTGCTTCTCTTCTTCCTCAGGGACCATTGTAACCCAGAGCTTCACTATTTGCTTTTCTCCTTCCAGGACTCATCAGCAGTGGGAAAGGGCAAAAGTCCAGAGTCCAGAGGCTCAGTATCCGCTTCCTCCCTCAGGACCCATTGTGGTTGGGAAGGGATGAATGTTTGCTTTTGGTGAAGATGCTGGGGATGGACCTGGGAAGGGATGAAAGTTTGCCTTTTTCCCCTTGGGGCCCACTGTTACTGGGAAAGGATTTACTGGGAGAGGATTAATGATTGCCTTCCTCCTCCTTCTTCCTCTGGGTCAGACAGTTTTAGGAGGTTGTCATTTCCCTGTCCTAGGAGTTGTCTTCTTCCATATCCTTCAAATGGCTGTGTATGGACTGAGACCTCTGAAACAGTGTGCCCCAAATAGACTTTCCCTCCTCTAAGTTATTCTTGTCAGTTATTTTGGTTACAGGGACCCAAAGCTGACTAAAACACTCAGCTTCCTCTCTGTTGGTTGTCTCACCATTCTGTGTGTGCCAACGTTTTTATGGGTCACAGTTCAAATGTGAAACTTGGATCCTGCCTTGATTTCTTCAAAACCCCACTGGATTTGGGGAGAAGATCCAGAAACAAAAGCTTATCAGCTTCAAATGAAGCATTAGGCACTCCTATTGTAAAAATGCCTCACAGTCACTCCTTACTAAGTCATATTTGTGAGTTCCTTCACCCTATGTGGTGCCTCAGACTCATGTCATCTTCCTGTTCCCTCTCTCTATTCCCTTCTTTCAGAACAAGATATATCTTTGCTTTTCTCAAGACTATCAGTCTAGTCTTCTCTATTTTATGGACTTGTGCTAACACATCCAGCTCAAGCGGCCTTTCAAACTATTGTATGGATCCAATATCATCTCTCCTTAAGAGAAATTTCAGTAGCAACTGGAATATATTGTACCCACACACACGCTTGTACTGTTATTTCAAGATAAAGCATACATATTTTTTGGCTACCTAGAAAATCAAAATGAGTCAATTAAAAACTTATTAATCCTTGGGCTGAGGATATAGCTCAGTTGGTAAAGTGCTTGCCTTGCATGCACAAAGCCTGGGTTCAACCCCCAGCAACACACACCCAAAAAAAGAAAACAAAACAAAAACTTATTAATTCTAACATGAGTTCAGTAAAGTAGAGGGATTCACATTTATTTATAAAAGCAATAGCTTTGTTATATACTAGAAACCACCTATTAGACATTTGTTGCAAAAAATTCCAATGGCAACAAAAGCAAACAAATATTTATGAATAAACCTAATAATGAACAAACAATAACAGTATGAGGAGAAATTAAACTCTACTGAAAGAGGAACACTGATAAATGGAGAGACAAATGGTTCTATTAGTCTGTAAGATCAATTCAATTCCAGTTAAACCCAATCCAATCCCAACTAAATTCCAAAAAGATTGTCAAGCAAAATTCACATGAACAGTTGTATGTAAAAAGATACTAAATATATGCACTATGAGTTGTACATATTAAAAATTATAAAAATAAAATTAAAAAAAAAATTCACATGGAGGGGAAAATGCACAAAAATGGCTGAGCGAGTTTTGAAAAATAAGGTCAAAGAGACTTGCATGATTGTGTATCAGTATATTATGATGGTAGAGTGATTAAGTAAGATGTGGCAGAAAGCCGGGGGCGGTGACACACGCCTGTAATCCCAGCACTTGGGAGGCTGAGACAGGAGGATCACGAATTCAAAGCCAGCCTCAGCAATGGCGAGGCACTTAGCAACTCAGTGAGACCCTGTCTCTAATAAAATACAAAAAAAGGCTGGGGATGTGGCCCAGTGGTTGAGTGCCCCTGAGTTCAATCCCCAGTACCAAAAAAAAAAAAAAAAAAAAAAAAAAAAAAAAAAAAAAAAAAAAAGATGTGGCAGGAATCAATAAATGCAATAAATATGAAACAAAATGCAGAATTCAGAAGCATGTATATATGGAAATATACTTTATAATAAAGAAGACATTTCTTCTTTATCTTGTTCTTATCCCTCTGTTTCTTTCTCTCTTTTCTGTGTGTGTGTGTGTGTGTGTGTGTGTGTGTGTTCTGGTGCTTGAGATCAAACCCAGGGTCTTGTGCATGTAGTAACTACTCTAACATAGCTATACTTCTGCCCAAGAAGACATGTCTTTTCAATGGGAAAAGACAGATTATACAATTTATTTGTATTTGAATTTGGGCTGAAATACTGAAAAATATTAAACTCCTGTCTTATAAAGCATACAAGACTGATAATCTTGAGAAAAGCAAAGATATATTTTATTCTGAGAGAAGGGAATAGAGAGAGGGACCAGGAAGATGATGTGAGTCTTGGGCAACACATAGGGTGAAGGAGGCCACAAGAAGGAAGAAAAATATTCCACATGAATTAAGAAACTCAATGTAAAAATGAACAAAAGTATAAAAGTATTATAAGGAAAATAGTCTTAGTTGTGTGTGATATTGCATGCCTGTAATCCCAGCAACTTGAGGCAAAGGATCACAAGATTATGGCCAGCCTCAGCAATTTAGCAAGACCCTGTTTCAATTTTTTTTTTTTTTTTTTTGGGTACCATGGATTGAACTCAGGGGCACTCGACCACTGGGCCACATGCCCAACCCTTTTTAATATTTTATTAGAGACAGGGTCTCACTGAGTTGCTAAGTGCCTTGCCATTGCTGAGGCTGGCTTTGAACTTGTTATCCTCCTGCCTCAGCCTCCCAAGTGCTGGGATTACAGGCGTGCACCACTGTGCCCGGCTCCCTGTTGCAAAATTTTAAAAATAATAATAAAAAGGACTGGGAATGTTGCTCAGTGGTAGAGTGCCTCTGGATCTAATCCCCAGTACTGAAAAGAAATAAATAAAGAGAGAGAGAGAGAGAGAGAGAGAGAGAGAGAGAGAGAGAAAGAAAGAGAGAGAGAGAGAGAGAATTCAGAGACAGGGAAGACAATACCTAACTCAGAAACTACAGAAAAAAATTGACAAATTTACCTGCATAAAAAATGAAAAACTTCTATAAAATGACAGATGCTATCAATAGATAAAAGACAAATGACACATGTCATAGAAACCATTTACAAAGAATATATAGAATGTTTTCACAAATCAATAAGACAAGCCAACAAATATGATAAAGATCTTGAATAAGTTATTCATAAAAGACCTACACATGACTTGTAAAAAATGATGTTACATCACTAGAGATCAAATTAAATGCAAATGAAAAATTAAATTGGATAACTTTCATATCCCAAATAATTGAAATAATTTAAAAAACTATTTAAATGATTTAAAAATATTTGAATCATTTAAATAATTTTAAAAATCTATTAAAATAATCCCAAGCATGTATAAAAACATATGTAAAAGAGTTTTGCTTTAACACTTCTTGTAATAAATAGTGAAGAGTTGGAAGCAATCCAAATGCCCAGAAATAGAGAAATGAAAGCAAAAAATATAGCTAGGTGCAGTGGTTCATTCCTGTAACCTCAGCAATTCGGGAGGCTGAGGCAGGAAGAAAGCATGTTTGAAAGGAGGAAAGCATGTTAGAAAGACCCTGTCTCAAAATAAATAAAAAGGACTGGGGATGTGTCCCAGTAGTAGAGCACCCCTGCATTCAATCCCCAGTACCAAGAAGGAAGGAAGGAAGGAAGGAAGGAAGGAAGGAAGGAAGGAAGGAAGGAAGGAAGGAAGGAAGGAGGAAGGAAAATGTGACCTATCTATCCTGTGGTAGGTTGTAAATTGAGTCATGAATTCTTCCCCTAAGTGAATTTATGACCCTTCCAGGATGATGTTGCAGTAGCCCTGGCAAAAGCTGGAGTTCTGTTTCTCCATTCCTTCAATTTGGTTTAGCTATGTGACTTCCTCTTGCTAGTGGGATATTAACCATACTTGATACAAAGCAGAGACGTGAAAGGCCCTTGCATTTTGGGTCTGTTCTCTTGCTGTGCTTGGAATTATGACACTGCCATGCAAATGCCACACTTCTAGAGGACGAGAGGCCATTTGAAGAACTGAAGCATATTAGTTGGTAGCCTGGCCACCTCCAGAAGATAGATGAATCTAACCTAGACCATCTGGCCACCACCTTACCTGCCAGCTGACCGCAGATCTCTTGCTCATTTGAGAAGAAATGTGCAGGGGACCTTTTTAAGCCACTAAGTTTGGGGTGATCTGTTTCACAGCAATGGATAACTGATACTCATCAATACAATACCAAAGAGCAATATGAAAGAATGAGGTGAATATATGAATATGTGCATATTTATATATATGTCTATAAGTATATTAACATGGAGTGCTTGCTGAGACAAATTAAAATAATTTTTAAAATATCTTATAAATCTGTAAGCTTTCGTATTCCCTTCCAATAAATTCCATTTTTCTCCTTTTAAGTTAGCCAGGATTGATTTCTCTTGCTTGTACCATATAACTCTATACACACATGTCCCCAGTAAAATAAATTTGGAAAACTTCAAGTTAAATGGGTTTCTTTACTGCAGGATTTGTCAGTGAGTCCTCTAGAAGAGGTAGAATATGCAGCTGCCTGGTGGTTATTTGACAATAATACCCCTTCCCATGATGAAACACCTTGAGATATTTCTCAAGAGATTAATGGTCCATAGAACTCAATTTGGGAAACTCTGTCTTATTTGTTCTTTTAACAAATGATTATGGTTGTCAGGATTCTACCATTTTTACTGCCATCTTGCTGGAAGGCTTTCTCCTTTGTATGTTTTGCTGTGTCAACTGTCTCATTCTCTACACATTTGTTGCCATCACCCATTACAATAAAAGTAAATAAAAAATGGTCTCTGCCCCTACACTACTTAACACAGACTTTTGTGAAAGGATATTAGTTGGAGTCAGGTAACCGGCTGGCATGGTATTGGAAGGAAAGTGATAGGTCAAGAAATGAGAGAAAGAGATAAGAGATATAGAAAACATTGGGCTTGGGGGTAGAAGTCCTTCATGGAAATCTATACTCTGGTTTACCAGTCACTGGACTCTGAGGAGTTGCTGATCCTTTGTTTGTTTAGTTTTCCCATAAAACAGGATGATAATAGTATCACTGATAGGGAGGATAATATGTAATAGACATTCTAGTGCCCAGACACATCAGTGAGGGTAAAAGCTTGTGAATAACAAAGTGCTGTAGGTATCAGCAAAGGTCTTTTTGCTTCCAAATGGCAGAAACTCAACCTGAATTAGCTCAAATAAAAAAGAAACTTACTCATTTGTGCACTATCCGTAAAGTTTGGGGTTGGGATTCCAGCTTCAGGCAGGGCTGGATCTAGGAGCTTGAGCTATGTTATCAAGCTCTTCTCTTCGTTTTTCCACACTGGTTTTCTGTTTTGACTTTTACTCAAAGAGGGGCTATAAACAAATAAACAAATGTCCACTAAAATGAATAAAGGAGCCAGGTGTGGTGGTGCACACCTGTAATCCCAGCGGCTCAGGAGGCTGAGGCAGGATGATCTCAAGTTCAAAGCCAGCCTCAGCAAAAGCAAGGTGCTTTAAGTGACTCAGTGAGACCCTGTCTCTAATTAAAAAAAAAAAATGCAAAATAGGGCTGGGGATGTCGCTCAGTAGTCGAGTGCCCCTGAATTGAATCCCAAGTACCCCAAACCAAACCAAACCAAGACAAAACAAAAACAAAAAAACAAAACAAAAACAAAAACAAAAAAAAAAAAAAAAAAACGAGTGAAGGACTCCACATTCCTTGCCATTCATGGTTGACTTATGTCTGGCCTTTTCTCACTGATGTTATTTGCCTGGACCTTGGGCATAAGATTTGAGACCCATAGCTAGGGTCAGAGTTGGGAAGAAAGGAGCTATCATGCCAACTTCTACCTTGTTCCCTGAACATTGGTTTTAGCTGATTCTTATTCTCCTTGAGCCAGGAAATAAGGGTGCTGGGCACTTTTAGGACAAACTTCTTGTTTTGGGAGAGGACAGAAGACATACTTGGTAAACCCTGCTATAGGGGAAAGGAAAGAAAAAAGGAAGGGAGGGAGGGAGGAAGGAAGGGAGAGAGGAAAGCAAGAAAAATTAAAAGAAGGGAAGGAAGAAAATGAAGGAAATATGAAAGAGAGAAAAAAGAGAAGGGAGGGAGGGAGAGTAAAAGGAGGAATGAAGGTACCTGGAAAGCCCAAGGCAGGACTGGGGCTGACGGAGCAGGCAGAGGGCTTCTCCTGAACCATCTCTTCTTCCAAGGCTTCTCTGTTCCTCCAGGTTTCTGAGGGCATCTGTGTTCAGGTCTTAAATTTGTTCTTATGGCTGTAAAAGTTATATACACTCATTAAATGAAAGAGGGCCCAGAAAGGTGAAGAACCTGAAAAGCGCCCTCTAAACTCAATGGAGAAGGGAGGGAGGGAGAGGGGAATGAAGTTTGAAACACAGGCCTAGAGGCTCTGCATGACCATCCACTTGCTTCCCTCTGACCTCTCTTCTTTCCCCTCCCTGCACTCCCTGTGCTCCAGTCACAGTGGCCTTGTCTCAGGTCCTGCCTCAGGACTTTTGCCCATACTTTACAGTGCCCTGACCTCTCCTTCTCAGTGTTGAACGTCCAACTCTTTCCCTGACACTCATTTGTTTTCTAACAGATCACTGAGCTGATTATTTTACTAGTCTTTACGCTAGAGACTGAATTTTGTGTCCCCGTCCTACTCCAAATTCATATGTTGGAATCCTAACTTCTAATATGATGATTTCAGGAGGTGGGGCCTATGGGAAGCTATTAGATTGTGAGGGTGGAGCCCTCATGAATGGGTTTAGTGCTCAATAAAGGGCTAAAGAGACTGATGTTTTCCCCTTCTACCATGAAGCCTGTCATCCATAAAGGTGCAGAGAAAAGACAGAATTAACTAGTAAGTAGGTCCTCATCAGACACTGAATCTACTGGTCTCTTGATCTTGGACTTCCTAGATTCCAGAACTGTGAAGAATAAATTTCTCTAAGTACCTGAATGCATCATCCTCATTGATTCCATTAAAAAAAATTTTTTTTTTAAATTTGCTTTAGTTGTACACAATGAGTTTATTTTTATGTGGTGCTGAGGATCGAACCCGGGCCGCCCACGTGCTAGGCGAGCTCTCTACTGCTGAGACACAACCTCAGCCCTGATTCCCTTTTTAACTGTGGTGTTTTCCAGCTATAGTGGAAACTCCATAAGAACACTGTGTTGTTCCTGGCCAGGCTGTCTGGCACGTAATAGGTGCTAAATATTTGATCAATAGCTTTTGCTTTACAGCTCATTTCCAAGCACACGAGCTTGTTTAATCTCAATTAAATAAGGGTATAGATTATGAAAGTCATTTTCTAAGTGAAGAAATGGAGGCTCAGGGAGGTGAAATCTCCTTGAGGTTTCAAAGTCAATGCCTGGTGGATATGGGTCTAGAATTTCAGGTGTCACAACATGCAGTTCACCACGGTCACTCAGCCTCCCTGATGCTGTGCTTTAAGGTGAAGATGAGGAATTTTCCATTTGCTTTTCCTCCCTTGGCAAATGTTCTCTTGACCTATCTTCTCCAGACAAAATGAGAAATTGATGACTGGGTGGTTGGTCTTTTTCATAAGATGGCTTAGTCATCTTTTTCTACAGCTTTGGATAGAAGGACCTTTAATGAGCTTGACATGTACAGCCCCAGACCAGCAGGAGGACTGGAGGAGGAGAAAATCTTCGATTTTATTCACGGAGTGTTTCAATCCCCAAGGTCAAATCTATCTTATAGTCATTGAATCTTTGGGAAAGTGTGTGTCAGGGGAAAATCAGTCTTTTCTAGTGAATTTTTATATCATGGCATGATGTGGTTATGAGGTTGTTCAGATCTCAGCACAATGGTGTAGAATTAAGTTGGCCACCCAAATAGCCCGTTTCCATTTATTTTTACTCATTGGCAGAGCTTATTTCTACCTACACAGGTGTAAATTGCCAGATACTGCTTTCTATATGTTCTTTCAGGTTAGAATATGAGCATATGACCTGAACCGGCTGATGGCATCCTGACAGAAATCCCCTGGGTGGGGCATGGGCATTTCTGGGGAAGTTTAATCCAAGAGTGGATGTGAGGGGTGTTAGAATTTGGGCAGAGTTTCTTACGCAGGGAATGCCATTTTAATAAAAGGGAAGTTTATTAGGGGCCACGTGTGGAAGGGGGAGAAAAAGGGAAAATAGGGGACGGACGGGACCTGGGGCAAGCGCGAACAGAGAGCGATTTCAGTCCGGGGCTGGTTTAAATAGAGTGGGGGTCAGAAAGCCCCCCTGGAGTGAGTCCTTGCCCTATAGGCTACCAGAGGTCAGGAGGTGATGGACAGGGCACCTGCTGGCCAGGTTTGCTGGCCATGCTGAGGATCTTGAGAAATGTAGTTTTTCACAAAGCACCTGGGGAGGTGTGGCCTTCTGCCTGGGAGGCGCAGCCTCCTGCCTGGAATCCAACAAGGGGTAAAACTTTCTTACCTCCTCCTGGTTGTGAACATTTCTGTGTGATGATGTGATTCCTTGGAGCTACTTTGTTCATTTTACAACCGTGAGAGTGATACCGCCAATTGTCGGTGATGAGTTCTGCTTCCCCAAATGTTGAAGTTTAAACATTAGAGAAGCATGCTGAGGCAAGCATATAAAACAGGGTTTAGACTTCTCCCGGGAGGGAGAAGCGGGCCATTGCTGGTACCCTGGTATCCCCAGATGTGAGGCAGTTCTGACTTTTTATATGTCCCAGGCTTCCTTTGTTCTCCTGCTCTCTTCCCCTTATCTCTGTCCTTCCTGTGTAGTGACCAGGCCCAGTGGGATGGCCAAAAGGTGAGAAGCAGATGGGCTGAAGGGAGAAGGGCAGGATGGAGCAGCCCAGGACACATGAATTAACAACTTTATAGCTCCCTGTATGGAGGGGCAATTCCTGGAACAGGTTACCTTGGCAACAGGTTGGGGCAGGGGCAGGTTCTTGATAAGGGTGGAGGAAGGGCTCTGAAGGAATTAACATTCCAATCCCTCAGGGGACAGTCTCCAACTTCCCAGGACTCACTCAAAACTGGCTTTCTTGATCCGACCTGACTCGATTTACCTATCTATACTGACTTCCTGTGAGAGTCTGGCTTCAAGAGGCACATGATCACGGTGAGAACAATAGAGTGAAAATATGGAGAAAGACTGGACCTTGATGGTCTCATTGAGACACTGAGCCAACCCTTGAAACTTCCTGTGGACTTCATGGAAAATGGGAGAATAAATGTCCTTATTGGTTAAGGTATTTTTAGTTGAGTGATCTCTGCCCAGCTTGACATAGTCAAATGTATCCTAAAATGTTTTTTCACTTTAGTCTCAGAGAGTCTTGTGTAGAGGTTGCTGTTATTAAAGTGGGAACTGGATTTTTACAGATCCTACCTGACTGTGGACAAGGTGAGTTTCTATTGAAACCTAATTTTTCACCAGTTTTGGTCCCCACCAGTATGGGGGAGAACCTTCTCTAGTCATACCCTTCTTTCATCCTCCACAAAGTGTCACTCAATTATTTTTTGTAGTCTTCAGGGCTGTCTCCAGTGAGCTCCAATACCAGTCTCAGGACTTTCTACTCTACCTCCTTTGTTGTGTCTGCTTCTTGTGAAGACTCCAGATGGTATCTTCTAGCATTGTCCCCCCTCTTGTTAGTGGGAAAAGCATTGAGGTGGTAGTGAAGGGAGTTGCTTCTTATCTGACTGTGCTAGTGACCCATGATATGTCCTTGAAAGACTCCCTTCCTCTTGTTGGGTTCCAGTCACCATCCAGACCTCGGTGAGATCAGTGAACAATATCATCTTTGAGGTGTTTCTCAGCTGTAAAGTGCTGGGATTCCAAGCTCCTAGCCGCAGACCTTGGGTCTGCATCATGTATCATTTGGGACAACATTCCGTGTGTCCTCTCCCAGGGATGACTCATGGGCTTCATCTGCAAGGGCAGTGGGCAGAGCCAGGCCCCTACAGGAGTCCACTGGAGGTGGATTGTTGGCCAAGGAAGTTTTATGGATCTTGGAGGCCTAAGAGGTTATGGGGAGAGAAGTGTGTGGGCAGTTAACTCCTCCTCTGCATCAAAATCAAGGACAAGGCCATCTGTCTGTACCAGGAATGCAGATACTAGGGATTTTGTCCAAAGTTTCCTTCAGCTGAGACTTGGAGGCTGAGTAGGCATTTACTGGGCCTGGGGGAAGGTATAGGGATGGGAGCATACCAGGTAGAGGAAATAGCATGTATGATGGCCCTGAGATGGGGGTGTCTTTGTCAACTTGAGCTGCCATAACAAGAATGCCAAAGACTGGGTAGCTTAAATAAGTAACATTTCTTACATTTCTGGAGCTGGGAAGTGTAAGTGCCATCATGGTCAGGTTCTGGTAAGGGCTTTTGTGTTGCTCTCTTTTTTTGTGGGGTGAGGGGTGTGTACCAGGGATTGAACCCAGGAGTGCTTAACCACTGAGCCACATCCCCAGCTATTTTGTGTTTTATTTAGAGACAGGGTCTCACTGACTTGCTTAGCACCTCACTTTTGCTGAGAATGGCTTTGAACTCACCATCCACCTGCCTCAGCCTCTGAACCTCTGGGATTACAGGTGTGCACCACTGTGCCCGGCTGTCCTGTTTTCTTAACATGATAGAAAGAGAGCTTTGATCCCTTCATCTCATTATAAAACCATCAATCCCAGCCTGGAGGCTTTTCCTGCATGACCCTACCTAACCCTAATTGCCTCTCGAAGGTCCTCCTTCTAAATGCCATCACACTGAGCAATAGGGCTTCAACCACTGAGTTTTGTGGGAACACAAACATTAGTCCCTAGCAGGTGGAGATTGTGATGTTTGAGCAGCTGTAAGAAGTGAGTTAGGGAGATAGGCTGGAGAAGCCAGGACCCAGCTTGAAAAGGAACTAACGGTGAAACCAGTGAGTAGGCACTGAAAGATTTTCAGCAGAGAGGAGAAATGATTGGAGCTGTGGGGTGGTTGCATGGTTGTAGTGAGAGGAAGGGTGGAGGAGAGTCAGAGTGGAAGTGTGGTTCTAACACAGTCACCCCGGCAAGAGGTGACATTCAAGAGGGACTGACTGATAGGACAGAGATACAGAGAAGTGGATGAGTTTGAAATATATACAGGAACCCCACCCCCACCCCATCACCAGTCTTTGGTGCTGGTTTGGCTACAGAGGGTGAGGGACAGGGAAATATCAGAGTGACTCCTTGGTTCTAGCTTTTGCAGCTGTATGGCAAGATAGGGATTTCTGGAGGAGAAAGGTCTGCAGAGGTGTTCAATTTCAACTTCAATATAAAGCGTGAGGTCCATTTGGAATATATAAGCAGGGGTGTTGTTAGTGGGTTAAATGAATGGTCAATCCCACCATGTACAGATTTTCTGAATCCATTGAATCTGATTCTAAGAGCTATGAGAGGTCTTTGAAAGGTTTTAAAGAGAGGTACTTGAGTGGACCTGTGAGAATACATTGGAAGAGAGCCAGTGGGGGAGGCAAAGGCAGCTTTGAGTACATGTCATCACATCAGGGATGCCAATGAGACCACCGAGAAGACAAGAAGCAAGAAGGGGCTCCAGACTGCTCACTCTTCCATAGGACAGGAGCATTCTGAGCCTTTCCTTCCCTGGATCTTGTCTTCCCATTGACAAGGAGGACCTTGCTTTGTATACTTAGGCTTCCTCAGACTCAGGCATCCAAGTTTGTGAAGGCAGATTGGAAACTGGGGTTCAGGAAGAAGGAGATTAAAAACAGTAGACTCTGGTTTACATACTTGGATAAAAGGACAAAAATGTCATTTATTGGAAGCTGGAGGATGTGGGAAGGTCATACTTTTGATCTTGGACATGCTACATTTGAGGGACCTTTGAGACTTTTGCTGCAATCAAACAGAAGAAAGGACAAGGGTGAAGACAGACATTTTGGTGCATTAACCCCTACAAAGGTGTGAAAGACATCTCTTGGGGAGAGAGAAAAAAATTGGAAGACATAATTTTTCAAATCATCACCACCTTGGATTTGACAATGGACTCTTAGACATGAAAGAGAATGTGAGCAACAAAAAGAAAAACAGATCAAAATTTTAAACTTTCGTGCATAAAAGAACAATATCAACAAAATAAAAAGACAGTCTCCAGAATGGGAGAAAATGTTAGCAAATCATATATCTGGTAAGGGTTAAATATTCAGAATCTATGAAGAACTCTTGCAACTCAACAAAAGAAAGACAAACCACTTAATTTATAAATGGGCAAAGAAGCTGGATGTGGTGTTGTACATCTGTATCCCAGAGACTCTGGAGGCTGAGGCAGGAGGATCCCAAGTTGAAGTCCAGCCTGTGCAACTAAGCAAGATCCTCAGAAACTTAAGGAGAACCGTCTCAAAAAGAAAAAAAAAAAAAAAAAAAAAAAAAAAAAAAAAGGACTGGGATGCAGCTCAATGGTAAAGCACTCGTTGGTCCAATCTCTAGCATCCCACCTGCCTCAGGGGAAGGACTTGAACAGACATTTCTCCAAAGAAAGTATACAAATGGTCATGAACCATGTGATGCTCACCATTATTAGTCATTGGGAATATTCAAATCAAAACCATAAGATAGCCAGGTGCAGTGGTGAATGCCTGTAATCCCAGCACTTGGGAGGCTGAGGCAGGAGGATCGCAAGTTCAAAGCCAGCCTCAGCAATGGCGAGGCAAATAGCAACTCAGTGAGACCCTGTCTCTAATAAAATACAAAAAAGGGCTGGGGATGTGGCCCAAGGGTCAAGTGCCCCTGAGTTCAATCCCTAGTACCAAAAAAAAAAAAAAAAAAAAAAAAAAAAAAAAAAGATATACCACTTCACACTTAGAAAAATAGCTATCATAAAACCATGGAGCCAGGCATGGTGGCACATACCTGTAATCCAAGTGACTCAAGGCTGAGGCAGGAGGATCACAAATTCCAGTCCAGCCTGAGCGACCTTAGCAAAATAAAAAATAAAAAGGGCTCAGTGGTAGAGTGCTCATTGGTTCAATCTCCAGCACTGCAGAAACAAACTAATTAAATAAAAACATAGAAGATAAGTGTTGACAAGGATATGGAAAAATTGGAAATCTTGTGGACCGCTGGTGGGAATGTAAAATTATGCAGTTGCTGTGGAAAACAGTTTAGGCAGTTTCTCCAAAAGCTAAACATAGAATTTTTAGCATATGGCCCAGCAATTCCACTCTTAGGTGAGTACTCAAGGGGATTTTTAAAAAAATATTTTTTAGCTGTTGATGGACCTTTATTTTATTTATTTGTATATGGTGCTGAGGATCGAACCCAGTGCCTCAGGAATGCTAGGCAAGCACGCTACCACTGAGCTACAATCCCAGCCCCTCAAGAGGATTTAAATAGAGACCTGTATGCTGCTACACAAGCAGATACTTGTACAAGCAGATATTTGTGCATAAATGTTCATTCAGCATTATTTTCAATCGCTAAAAGGTAGAAATAACATAAGTGTCCATCCATAGATGAATGGATAAACATTCGTAGAATGGAGTATTATTCAGTCATAAAAATGGATGAAATTTTGATACATGTGTCAACATGGATGAACTGTGTAACATTATGTTGTGAAACAAGGCAGGTATACAAGGACAAATATTGTTTGATTCCCAATGAGGACTTATTTGAGGTGCCTAGGGTAGCAATTTCATGGAGATAGTAAGTAGAATAGAGGTTACGAGTGGTTATGGGGGAAGAGGAAAATCGGGAATTATTGTTAAATGGTTACAGAATTTCTGTTTGTGGTGATGGAAATAGAAGTGTCAATGATTATATATAAAAATGAATGCAATTAATGTAATCAGATATGTAAAATGGCTAAAATGGAAATTTTTGTTTTATATAATTTTCTATAATTTAAAAATTAATATATCAAAAATAATTGAATTATACACTCCTAATGGATGAATTTCATGGTATAAGAATTATATCTTTTTTTTTTTTTTTTTTTTTTTGGTGCTATGGTAGGGATTGAACCCAGGGGTGCTTTACCACTGACCTACATCCCAAGTTCTTTTATTTTTTTATTTTGAAATAGTGTTTTGCTAAGTTGCTGAGCCTGGTCCAGAACTTGTGATCCTCCTTGCATTCAGTATTTGAATGGATTGAGTGAGCAGGATGGGGAGGACCTAGTAGCAGAGGATATGGCTGCATGTCTCTTCTCTCTCTTCCCTGTGTTGGGACCAACAGTGGTGGCCCCAGCTGAGTTTATTCCCAGTGGAGGCACATGTCCAACCTCCCTGCTTGTTCTCTGAATTCCATTTAAACTCTCTTTGGACTGATTCCTGCCAGCCCCGCTACTACTGCCAACTTCAGATTCCAGTAGTTTGCCTAAGAACTGACAGTATGTCTCCCCCATGCTTTATTTTTAAGAGCCATTGGATGACATTAATTTTACAACACAGGATTGTTGAAAAGGAACCTTTATTTCACTTAATAAAGATTCTATGAATAAGAGAATGCAGAGGGTGGAAAAGGGCTCAGAATGGGATTTAGTTTTGACTCTTTCCCTAGCTCCGTATGGCCCAGGGCAAAAGGCGCTACAAAGAAAAAAATATGAAAGCAAACATTCTGGTGCTGAATGACCATGCTAAGACACAGGGTTGTCTCTTTTGGATATGGGAAGCATTGATCCATATTCCACTTGATTCTTCTCTGCCTTTGGTAGGTCTCCAACTTCCTATTGACCTCAGGGTCTAAGTTGATGATTTCTGTATTGAACCTTTTTTTTTTTTTTTTTTTTTTTTGCCAGCCAAGCATCCAGTCCTCTTCTGATAATCATACTTTGCTTTTCCTCTGGGGAATCAGTTCTCTCCCACTCTCAGCAAGCATGTATTACAAGATGGCAAGTGAATCGGTGATTTGTTGGGTCAGTAAGAGTCAGTTTGGGATATTTATGGAAACTATTGAGGAAGAGGAGCTTTTGTTCCTTTGGAATGGTTGTATGGGAGTGCTTTCTGGGACCATCCATGGAAAGGATGCAAAGACAGACATGGAGGAAAGTTGAGCTGAGAGATGTGGAAAAGGAGAGAAGGAGACAGAGAAGGTACTGGTGACATCATTTGAGCCCCAGGATGCAGCTGTGCCTGAAATCAGCATGTCCCTGAATGTTTAGGTTATGTGAGATGATTGACATATTTGTTTGATTAAACCATTTTGAGCTGGATTTTTGCTACTTTAAACAAAGGAAATTCTAACCAATGAGAATCCTGTCAATAGAGCCCTTAGAGTTCCATTGTTTTAGGAATTTACATGTCCTTCACACTAGAAATACAAAACTTATATATTTTTATTTTTTATTTTCACTCTCTTTTTTTTTTTTTTTTTTTTTTTTTTTTTGGTACCAGGGATTGAACTCAGGGGCACTTGACCCTTGGGCCACATCCCCAGCCCTTTTTTGTATTTTATTAGAGACAGGGTTTCACTGAGTTGCTATGTGCCTCGCCATTGCTGAGGCTGGCTTTGAACTTGTGATCCTCCTGCCTCAGCCTCCCAAGTGCTGGGATTACAGGCATGTGCCACCGTGCCTGGCTAGACACAACATTTAAAGTCAGTTGCAGTGGAAAAGAGAAGCTACCTCTTAATGCCTTCTTCTGAGAAATGGGAGATGGGCTTTTAAAAAACAGTTATTGATATATCATTTGCATATCATAAGTTATGCCATTTTAAATGGGGAAGTCAATAATTTTTCATAAATTTGTAGAGTTGTAGAATTCACTTTTAGAATATTTCCATTATCTCCCAAATATTTCATATGTCCACGTGCAATCAATCTCTTTTCCTACCTCCAGCCTGAAGAAACAACTAATTGGCTATTTCTTTATAGATTTGCCTTTTCTGGGCATTTCATTTAAATAAAATCATATTCCATGTGACTTTTTTGTGTCTAGTTTCTTTTGCTTAGCAAGGTTTCTGAGGCTCATCCATATTGCAGCTTGTATCAGCAGTTCATTCCTTTTTATTGCTGAGTATTCCATTTTATGGGTAGACCTTATTTTATTAGTCCATTTACCAGCTATAAATGTGTGGTTTGTTTCCATTTTTGGTTACTATGAATAAAACTTCTCTAAACATTTGGATATGGGTCTTTGTGTGACCAGAAGTTTTCATTTATCTTGGGTAGATACCTAGAAGTAGAAATGTTGAGACATAAGGTACGTTATATGTTTAATTTTTTAAGAAACTGCCAAATGGTTTTCCAAATTGACTGTGCCAAAAATACATGAGGATTCTCTTTTCTCCATATCCTCACCAGCACTTGTTATTATTTGCATTTCTTTTCTTTAGTTGTAAGACATTCTAGTGGGTGTAAAGTGGTAGTGGTACCGTGTTTTTTTTTTCCTTTTTTTTTTTTTTTTGGTACTGGGGATTGAAATCAGGGGCACTCGACCACTGCGCCACATCCCCAGCCCTTTTTTTATATTTTATTAGAGACAAGGGTCTCACTGAGTTGCTAAGTGCCTTGTCATTGCTGAGGGTGGCTTTGAACTCATGATCCTCCTGCCTCAACCTCCCATGTTCTGGGATTACGGGCGTGTGCCACTGCACCTGGGTCTCTTATTGTGGTTTTAATGAGCATTTCCCTAATGATCAATGAATTTGGACATCTTGTCATGTTCTTATTAGCCATCATGTATTTAAAAAAATTTTTTTAATTATAGATGGACACAATACCTTCATTTTATTTATTTTTTTTCATGTGGTGCTGAGGATTGAACCCAGTGCCCCATGTATACAAGGCAAGCGCTCTGCCACTGAGCCACAATCCCAGCCCCGCCATCATGTGTTTTCTTAGGCAAAAATATATTTTCAAATCTTTTACCCATTTAAAAAATTGAGTTGTCTTCTCATTGAGTTGTAAGTGTTCTTTATATATTCTTTGATCAGATATGTATTTATAATATTATATCTAGAAGCTCATAATTTTTACCTATTTCTTCATGCCCATGGTGGGATTGGCATAATGGATAAAGTCCATCTTGATCCCTCTTAGCTCATGGGATTATGTTATACTTCCAAGCTGTGCTCTTCTCTCCCAGAACTAGCCCCTTACCTTAGTTTCTTTGCTGCAAGCCATAGAAACCTACTCTGCTAGTGCGAGAAGAAAAAAATTTTGGAAGGTCTGGAGTTCAAGCCAAGTCTAAGTCATATGCTCATCCTCCTGGCTGTGACAATATGGGAAAGGGAAAGACTTGGTCACTTTGACTTTCTCAGTGTGTGTGTGTGGGGGGTTGGGGAGTAGGATCCTTAATTTATTCTCCTACCAAGACTCCACTCAGCAGAGGAGAGATCATTCCCCAAAAGGAAATTAGGATGCTGTTAAATGATGTGAATAGATGTTAGGCAGTTAAAACATTGTCTACAAAGTCCCCAGGGAAGATTGGAACTTTCTGAAAAGAATTCCACATCCGTGTGTGTGTGTGTGTGTGTGTGTGTGTGTGTGTGTGAGAGAGAGAGAGAGAGAGAGAGAGAGAGAGGTGATTAAAACCCAGTGCTTTGTATATGCTAGGCAGGCAGGTGCCCTACCATTGAGCTACATCCTGGCCATTTTTAAAAAACGTTATTTTGACACAGGGTCTCGCTAAGTTCAGACTGGCCTTGAAGTTGTGTTCCTCCTTCCTCAGCTGGGATTATAAGCATGTGCCACTGGCCCAGTTTGGCCCTGACCTTTAAAGAATGCTGACTCTAGGATTAAAATGAGGCACAATTCTCTGGAACAAATTTCTTTGGTGCTGGAGATTTTGAGAAGAATAAATGTTTGTGGAACTTGAAAAAAGCTAAAAATAGTCAATGAGCAGAGATTAGAGGGGAGAAAATTCCCATTCATTGTAAGGATGGAATTTTCGTAGTCAGAACTTTCCAACTATGTAATGGGCTTCCTTGGAAGTGAACTCCCCAATGCTGGAGGTAGTTGCAAGCTGAGCCTGGATGACTTTTCACAGTGGGGTATTGCAGTAAGAATAGGAGTGGGTTCTCCTGTGGTTTATTTTTTGTGTGTTCTTGGCTGTACCACAGGGTGTCCAGATATTTGGTTCAACATTATTTCTGAGTATATTCTTAGGGGTGTTTCTGGGTGAGATGAACATTTGAATCAGTAGATAGAGAAAAGCAGATGACCATTCCCAGTATGTGTGAACCTCATCCAATCCATAAAAAAGCCTGAATAATTCAGAACAAAAAGACTGAGTAAGGGAAAATTTGCTCTCTTTTCCTGACTGCCTTTGAACTGTGACATCAGTCTTTTCTGGCCTTGAGATTTAGACTCACCCTGGAATTTACACCATTGATTCAGCTGCTTCTCAGGCCTTTTTTTTTTTTTTTAATTCATTTATTTGTTTTAGTTGTACACAATGCCTTTATTTTTTATTTTTACGTGGTGCTGAGGATAGAAACTGGCCGCGCGTGTGCTAGGCGAGTGCTCTACCGCTGAGCCACAACCCCAGCCTCTCAGGCCTTTTTTTTTTTTTTTTTTTTTTTTTTTTTTTTTTAATATTTATTTATTTGCTTTAGTTGTACACAATGCAATGCATTTATGTTTACATGGTGCTGAGGATTGAACCTGGGCCACGCAGGTGCTAGGCAAGCGCTCTACCACTGAGCCACAACCCCAGCCCTCTCAGGCCTTTTGACTTTGACCGAAACTGTATCCATAAACTCTTCTGGGTCTCCAATTTGCTGACTGTAGATCTTGGGATATCTTAGCCTCCATAATCAATGAGACAATTTCTTACACTAAACTACTATCTCTCTCTCTCTCTCTCTCTCTCTCTCTCTCTCTCTCTCTCTCTCCAATTGGTTCTGTTTCTCTGGGGAGTCTTGACTTATATAGCATCACAGGCTAAATGGGAAGGTGACCACTGTGACCTCTTCTGATTCTGGAGTTTAGCCTCTGAGGTGTCTGTTCCTTACAATTTGGTGCAAGAGGGGATGCTGTTGAACTGCTCTGGTACAGTCACAACTCTTTCTGTTTCCCTTCCTTTTTTATGTATTTCTGCGTCTATTATTTTAAGGCACAGGCTTGAAATCCCAGGGGAGACTGATCAGTGACATAAAGAGGTGTTGCTTGGCTCCCAGTTGGGCAAACATGTCGAGACAAAGGCTTTTGTGTTCTGTTCTTTCAGGGATGTGTGTAGGAAAAAAACCATGCAGGGACCGCCTTATAGAAAAGGGAGTTTATTAAGGGAAGGGGAGAAGGGGAGAACGGGAGGGGGGAAGGGAGAGGGGAACGGAAATGGGGGAGGATGGCGGCGCAAGGGGAGAGAGGGGAAAAAGGAACGCCTTCTGGACTGGCCCGGGCTTAAGTACCTTGTAAGATAAAAGCAGGACACTGCAGTGAACTTGAGAAATAGCACATTCCATTGCACTGAAGACAGCTTCTGCCAATAAGAACCCCCTCAGTTATCAACATGCTTGGCCCACGCGGGGCTCCCCTGGCCTATTGCAATGTGACGAGACCCCCTAACTGTAAGGATGGCCAATCATGTGAACCCCCTGGCTCTCCTGGTTCTACCTCAATAAAAGGCTTGTGCCCCCTGAGTGAGGGGCTCTCAGTACAGATCCACTGTGTTGGAGCCTGAAATGATAGATGGGCTACCCCCCCCCCCCAAGAGTTTTCCACATCCTGAGCAAAGCAACCTTGTTTCATTCTCAGGGCAGGATGTTTCTTCCCCAGACAGCATGTTTCTTTTCCCTGGGCAAGAGCCAATAGGCTTAAAGGTCGCCCTGTTCTATGGGCAAAGAGCCAATGGTGTTGGGGTTGGTCTGGTGCACCTCCCACCAGAAATCCCTATATAGGGCCCTGTTCGAGAGACTCAGAACACACAGACACACACATCAGCTCCTCGCTGCTGAGAGGAGGAAGCCACTCAGACACATCAGCTTGACCCTGCAGAGAGGAGGAAGCCACTGCGACAGGCCAGACCCATCGACTTCAGCCGACGGCAGCTGCCCCAGCCCACAGCTCCAGACCCACCACCTTCAGCCTGATGGCTGCTCCCAGCTGACAGCTCCAGCCTCCAGCCAGACAGCAGCTGCTTTAGCTGATAGCTCCAGAGATCCTAGCCGGTCGACTAAGCACCCACCTTCTGTCCAGAGCTTGCACACTCCCTTCTCCCTGACTCACCTCTCCCACCAGAGCTTGCACACTCCCTTCTTCCTGACTCCCCTCTCCCAGCACCTCTTCGACCTTCGACCAGAGCACCTCTTCTCCGGTCTTGCTACCAGCCACAAAGGCTGTTGAATAAATCTCTTGGCTGCACGGCTGTCCCCAGTGTGCCCTTCATGAATAAAGGCTCTTTTTTCTTGCACGCACTCCAGATTCCTTGGTGGTTTTTGAGGATCTGTTCTCTGGGCATAACAGTACTAATCTTATAAGAGTGATGTAAAAGCCCTAATTGAGGATAGCTAAGTGGCGGTTAGCTGAGAGCCATAAAAGTGTCCAAGTATTTTCACCTGATATTCATACATTTATCTAAGAATCTTTTTATGCCTGTGAACACTGTGTGACGCACCTGTAAGCTCGAGCTGTTAGCACTTGTCCTTGTTAAGGCAAAATGTATTTAACCAGGTGAGGTTAGTTAGAGGTGGTTGGAGTTGGAGAGGTTGTTGGAGCTGGAGAGAGAAGTTAGAAGAAAGAAGAATAAAAGAACTTTTTCATTTCCAGTCTTCCTCTGAGTTTTCTCCCGCGGTATCGTTGCTCCAAGCGGCAATTGCTGCAGGCGGCGACAGAGTGATACTGCCATTTACTGGTGATGAGTAATGTTGAAGTTTGAACGTTAGAGAAGCACACTGAGGCAAGCATATAAAGCAGGGTTTATTTAAAAGGGGTAACATCAACTTCTCCATTGCTGGCACCCTGGTATCCCAAGAAACGAGGCAGGTCTGCCTTTTTTTTTTTTTTTTTTGGTACCGGGGATTGAACTCAGGGGCACTTAACCACTGGGCCACATCCCCAGCACTTTTTTGTATTTTATTAGAGACAGGGTCTCACTGAATTGCTAAGTGCCTTGCCATTGCTGAGGCTGGCTTTGAACTTGTGATCCTCCTGCCTCAGCCTCCCAAGTGCTGGGATTACAGGCGGGTGCCACCTCACCCGCACTATAGATCTGCCTTTTTATAGTCCTGGGCTTCCTTCGTTGTTCTCCTGCTCTCTTGCCCTTATCTCTCTCCTTCCAACATATGTGATCAGGCCCGTAGGCTGGCCAAAAGGTGAGAAGCAGATGGACTGAAAGGAGAAGGGCAGGATGGTGCAGCCCAGGACACATTAATTAACAACTTTATAGCTCCCTGTAGAGAGGGGCAGTTCTTGGAGACAGGTTACCTTGGCAACAGGTTGGGGCTGGGGGAGGTTCTTGATAAGGGTGGAGGAAGGGCTCTGAAGGAATTAACATTCCAATCCCTCAAGTCTCCAACTTCCTGGGACTCACTTAAAATTGGCTTTCTTGATTCAACCTGACTCGATTTACCTATCTATACTTACTGCCTGTCAGATTCTAGCTTCCAGAAGAGGAAGGAGGAGGAGATCCAGGTAGCTTGGTTTTGGATTGCATTCTTTAGTGGACCATGTCCCTGTAATGCCACAGTATAAGGCTATTTGTCTATTGGTGACCCTCTGAGTGCTCTCCAGTCCCTGCTTTGCCACCAACTGGCTATGTGGTCTTGGACAAGTCCCTTCCTTTCTCTGAGTGATCTCTGCTATGTAAAATGAAGGTTTTGCATGGTTTTAAGGCAGCCACCTGGCAGCTGACATGTGGTTTAGCAGTCAGCCTGAAGGGAATTTGAGCCTCAACCCTGGCTCCACCTTAGTCATACTGAGCCTCAGCTTCTTAATCTGCAATGGGGGACAATGCATAACATGGTTTCACAATGAGTCACCTAAAGGTCTTTAAAAAATATTGATGCCTAGGTCTCATCATTAGACATTCTTATTTATTTGGTATGAAGTATAGCCAGATGTTGGGAGTTTTTAAGTTCCCCAGGTAGGGCCAAGGATGTAGCTCAGTGGTAGAGCACTTGCCTGGCATAAGCAAGGTCCTGGGTTTGATTCCCAGAAGCATGAGCAAGTGCGCATGCAAACACACACACACACACACACACACAGAGTTAACTTAAAGTTCTGGAATTGATTTTAATGTGCAGCAAAGATTGGGAAATTACTGTAGTGGAGGTCGACTGTGAGCATTATGTGCAAACACTTCTGCAGAGCAGTCAGCATGGCATATCAGCTGAGGCAAAGGCAGTACTAGAAATAAAGAGGTATTATATCATGTTCGACACATAGACTTCCCGAAGCGAATGATTGTGTTTACAGGAAGAAGATGGAACTGTCCTTTTGGGAGAGTAACAGAAGGGTTAGCAGAGAGGGACAGATCTCTCTCTGTCTTCACTCCCAAATATGTTTTGCAGAGAGCAGTAGCTCTAATTTTGTATTAATCTCCAGCTCTGCATTCATGTGTCCTTGGTGTCCCCTGCAGCCCCCCCCGCCCCCCAGAGAATAGCTAAACTTAGCTAGAACCCCATAAATAACTGCCTTTGGCAGACCAAAACCATTTTTCCAATTTCTGAGTTCTCATGTCCTTTCTGTGTCCATGCCTGTGTCCCCACTGACTGTTTATGCTCTGCATGACGTTGTCTGAATGCAAAATGAATCTTCTTGCCAATTTTCATCTGTCACCATCAGGTAGTTTGAGTTAAATAGATTCCACTTAAGATTTGACAGTGGTATCACAGAACCCATCAGCCTCTTAGGTCTCACACGGAGTGTTCCTCTCCCTTCTTTCTGTTGTACAATCCTCACCTCAGCAAAAATAAATTCCTCCCTTGGGCACATACAGAAAGCTCTGGGGAAATAGCCACTCTCATATATTCTTGGTGGAAGTGGGAGCTTGTAAAATATCCTTGGGTACCATTTTGTAATATTCACACATTTTAATTTTTTGGATACTGGGGTTTGATCCCAGGGGTGCTTTATCAATGAGTTATATTTCCAGTCCTTTTTTTTTTTTTTTTTTTTTTTTTTTTTGTGGTACTGGGGATTGAGCTCAGGGGCACTCGACCACTGGGTCACATCCCCAGTCCTTTTATGTATTTTATTTAGAGACAGGGTCTCACTGAGTTGCTAAGTGCCTCGCCATTGCTGAGGCTGGTTTGAACTCATGATCCTCCTGCCTCAGCCTCCCAAAGTGCTGGGATTACAGGCGTGCACCACCACACCCGGCTTATTTCCAGTCCATTTTAAATTTTATTTTGAGAAAGGATCTGTTAAGTTGCTTCATATATGAGTACACACCTATAAAATGAAAATTGCACAGATTATTCCAAAAAGTAGAAACAAACTAAAATGTTCAGTAGTACAGAAATGTTTAAATAAATTATGGCACTTCTACATGATAATATCATCTGGCCATAGAAAGAATGAACTAATTGGGAGCCTGAGGCAGGTGGATCACAAGGTTGAGACCAGCCTCAGCAACTTATTGAGGCCCTAAGCAATTTAGTGAGATCCTCTATCAAAATAAAATATAAAAAGGGGAGTGGGGCTGTTTCTCAGTGGTAGAGCACTTGCTCATGTGAGGCTTTGGATTCAATCCTCAGCACCACGTACAAATAAATAAAATAAAGGTATCGTGTCCATCTACAATTAAAAAATATTTATAAAAATAAAAGGGGTGTAGCTCAGTGGTTAAGTACCCCTGGGCTCAATCCTCCCCTCTCCCCCCAAAAAAGGCAATTTGGCTTATGCATTTTGACTTTGGCACTTGAGGTGGATATACATTTTTAATTTTTTTTTTTTTTTTTGGTGCTGGGGATTGAACTCAGGGGTACTTGACCACTGGGCCACATCCCCAGCCCTTTTTTGTATTTTATTAGAGACAGGATCTCACTGAGTTTCTAAGTGCCTCACCATTGCTGAGGCTGGCTTTGAACTTGCAATCCTCCTGCCTCAGCCTCCCGAATGCTGGGATTCCATTCTTTTTTTTAAAAAATATTTATTTATTTATTTGTTTTTAGTTGTACACAATGGTTTTATTTTTATGTGGTACTGAGGATTGAACCTGGGTCACACACGTGCTAGGTGAGTGCTCCACCACTGAGCCACAACCCCAGCCCCTGGGATTCCATTCTTAAGCCACGAAATGAGTAGTGACTACCTGTTTGAGGATGCAGAAGAAGCATAAGTAAAGCAGCATAGTTTATAGTATAGAAGTCAGAACAAACTATAGTGGGGATGAGAAGATTACAATTTCATGGGGCTCAATATTTGATTACATCATACCCCTCAGTTGCCATAGAAACAAAACCACATTTTTGAAGAAGACCCTGATGGGGCCAGGAAGGCACACATCTTAAAAAAAAAAAAAAAAAAAAAAAAAAGACTAAAGTAAAATGATAGCACAGAATGGCAATGGATATCATTACCCTAAGTGCATGTATGAAGTCACGAATGGTGTGAATATACTTTGCATACAACCAGAGATATGTAAAAATGTGCTCTATATGTGTAATATGAAATGTAATGCATTCTGCTGTCATTTATAACAACTTAGAATAAAAAAATAAATTAAAAAAGAAAGAACGAACGAAAGAAAGGAAGCGCTTGAAATTGCAATATCTGGACAGATAAATGAGGAAAGCACACTGATAATAGGTGGAGTGGAATGCATCCACCTCATTTGGGCTGATTGCAAAGGAAAATCAGATCCCAAATGCTGGTTTCCTATGGAACTGTGGACATCTTGGGGACTGAGGGACAGGGCACATTAGAGAAGGCTCTGGATAACATGGTGGGGGAGAGAAAAAGAGAGAGAGAGGCAAAGAGACAGAGATAGGTTCAGGGACAGAGGCAGAAACAGGCAGGGACAGAGAGAAAGAGATGGGGAAGGAAAGAGAACAAGCAGAGAGATGGGAAAACAGAGAGTGAGAGACAGACACACAGACAGACAGAGATAGATCTTGCTGCCAATAACTGAAAGGCTGCTGGTGAGGGAGGCTCCCTTTCAAGAGGGTGCCCTGCAAAATTGTACTGTGAACCTTGAAAAAAATTTGTACTGGAATTCTATGCTGTGCTGGGATTTTCATTAAGTGCCATTTATGTTTGAAAAAAAATTTTAAATATTTATTTATTTGCTTTAGTTGTACACAATGCATTTATGTTTATGTGGTGCTGAGGATCGAACCCGGGCAGTGCACGTGCTAGGCAAGCGCTCTACCACTGAGCCACAACCCCAGCCCATGTTTGAAAATTTTTGAAGGAAAAAACTAATAATACCAGTGAAATTTAGGGACAGAAACTCAGGGCATACCCTGTGCCAAGCACTTTACAATCATGCTCTTATTTAATCCTCCTAACAAGTTAGGAGGGAAGTATACAGACTGTTTCCATATTGCTGATGGGGAAACCAAGACCCCAGGGAACATAAGCAATATGTGTGGGGTTAATAAGTGGCAGACCCAGGATTTGAACCCAAGTCCCTCTGTGTAGTGACTCTAAGCTCTTATACATTGACATGAAATGAACCAAAATGTGGTTATAAATGGATATTTTATAGACATTAAAATTGTTTTTGAAAAATTTCAGTATCATGGAGAAAATGCTTATAATCAATGAGAAAACCAGGTCAGAATACTTGTATATTATATAATTTCAACCATGTCATGCTGTCTTTATATATTTGGGGGAAAAAAGGAAGAAAATTGTAGATTTTAAAGTCTTCTGTCTGCTTTTTTTTTTATAGTTTCATGTTTTAAAAAACATGTTTGTCAACTCTGCAGAGCTGAGACTGCAGGCATGTGTGATATCAGGGTATTTTACTACAGTGGGATTTGCTTAAGGTCAGACAAAACCCAGTGAAAGCCAAGGAGATGTCCAGGAACAGACATTTTATGACCTTGGTGAGTCAGAGGCCAGGCTTTTCACCAGGACTGTTTCAGCTGAAATGGGGACTGTGGGGGTCAGGGGAGAGCAGGGCCTCCTAGGCTCCTTTCCTCATTTTTCTTTTTCCTCCTTTATGTCCTCCCTGCTCCTGTTCTTCCTTCTTCTCCTACATCTCCCAACCCCCTCTTTATTTTCCTCTACTTATTCTCTACTGGGGACTAAGGTCCACCAATATTTGTGATTTGACTGAGTGAGCATGGGTTGATCCCCCCCCCCCTTTGGTAATTTTGTAGCGTTTATTTTCCTTCTTTCTGATACAGTGCAAGCTTAATTTTTCTCTCTCTGACTCTGCTTTAGCATTGGTGTGAATAAAATGATTCTACCTAATTTCTAAACTATGCAGGTTTCTAAGAGAACCAACCTAAATTATTAGTCTATTGACTATTTTACAAACTCTTTTTTTTTTTTTGTACCAGGGATTGAACTCAGGGGCATTCGACAACTGGGCAACATCCCCAGCCCTTTTTTGTATTTTATTTAGAGACAGGGTCTCACTGAGTTGCTAAGTGCCTCACCATTGCTGAGACTGGCTTTGAACTCGTGATCCTCCTGCCTCAGCCTCCCAAGTGCTGGGATTACAGGCGTGTGCCACCACGCCTGGCTACAAACTCTTTTTTAAAAATATTTATTTATTTGTTTTAGTTTTACACAATGCCCTTATTTTTACATGGTGCTGAGGATTGATCCCAGGCCGCACGCGTGCTAGGCGAGTGCTCTACCACTGACCACAATTCCAGCCCTACAAACTCTTAATCAAGGTACCAGCTCTCGACCAGCCTCATGTGATTTGAACTTGTCTGGCTGAAATCTACTAGGACTCTGCATCTTGAGCACATGACCTGGGATGGAAAGTTGGAGAAGTGGATCATTCTGGAGGAGGCTCCTCAAAAAGACTGCTCCCTTTAACCCAGATCTGCCCTGGGACCCCTCTTTCCTAAAGCCTTGATCATTTGCTTTTCTTCCGTTCTGTAAGCTACCCCATAGGTGCCTGAGGGTTATTTTTGTTGTTGGGTTTTGTTGCTTGCCACCAATTAGCCACAGAGGTCGACTCAGTGACTATTTGTAGAGGGCATCAGTGACTTGATTTAGATATACAATGAAGGCTAGGTCCTCTTACTCCCTCCTCTTTTCACTGGGTTATGCCAGATCTTGTAGCCTGGATTTATGGGCCTTGTTTCCAGATTTAGGAAGATGTTCCAGATTTGGCCATCATGCTGTC
Source organism: Tamias sibiricus (assembly GCA_025594165.1). Taxonomy (NCBI): domain Eukaryota; kingdom Metazoa; phylum Chordata; class Mammalia; order Rodentia; family Sciuridae; genus Tamias; species Tamias sibiricus. Next base: position 38,652,824 of record CM046672.1, read on the forward strand.
TAATCAGTGAATGATCTTGTTCTGCGATGCCCTCTCTTGTCTTTTTACCTGAACAATCTGAGTCAATCCTAGATTAAAAGTAAATTGGCAAAGCCAGGCGTGGTAGCGCACACCTGTAATTCCAGAACTTGGGAGGCTGAGGCAAGAGGATAGCGAATTCAAAGCCAGCCTCAGCAATGGTGAGGCACCTAGCAACTTAGTGAGACCCTGTCTCTAATAAAATACAAAAAAGGACCAGGGACGTGGCCCAGTGGTCGAGTGCCCCTGAGTTCAATCCCTGGTACCAAAAAAAAACCCCCCAAAAAAACAAAAAAAAAAAAAAACAAAAGTAAATTGGCAAGGCAGCCACTCATGTGGAGGGATGCTATGTTATCACCTTGGCAATATGGGGCAAGTGAGCTCAGGTCTTCACAAGAGCAACCTTATAGGGCTGGGGTTGTGGCTCAGCATTAGAGTGCTCACCGAGCATGTGCACAGCCCTGGGTTCTGTTAGAGAAGAAGACAAAGTTAACCTAGGGCCTGGAACGCCATTTTAATAAAAGGGAAGTTTATTGGGGTGCCGTGTGGAAGGGGGAGTAGAGGGGGCGAACAGGGAGGAACAGGAACAGGAACAGCGACAGGCGCAAACAGAGATGGTTTCCGTCTGGAGCAGGCTTAAACAGCGGACTGGTGGTCAGAGAGCCCCCTGGAGTGAGTCCATGCTCCATAGGCTGCCCAAGGTCAGGAGGTGGTGGCCAGGGCACCTGCTGGCCAGGTTTGCTGGCAAGGCTGAGGCGCCTGGGAAATGTAGTCTTTTCACAAAGTACCTGGGGAGGTGTGGCCTTCTACCTGGGAGGCGCAGCCTTCCTGCCCAGAACACAACAGATTCCATCCTCAGCACCAGGTAAAATAAATAAATAAATAAATAAATAAATAAATATTTTTTTTTTAAAAAAAAGAGCAACTTTATAGCTGGTGAGAAACACATGAGTCCCCTATCATTATGGATGAGTGAGTATAGCACCCTCCACTTTTTTTTTTTTTTTTTTTTTTTTGTATGTTTGAGACACAAATATCAAAGTCAGATAAACTTTTTATTTTTTTTGTATCGGGGATTGAACTCAGGGGCACTCGACCACTGGGCCACATCCATAGCCCTTTTTTTTGTATTTTATTTAGAGACAGGTTCTCACTGAGTTGCTAAGTGCCTCACCATGGCTGAGGATGGCTTTGAACTTGCAATCCTCCTGCCTCAGCCTCCCAAGTTCTGGGATCACAGGCGTGCGCCACCACACTGGGCCAGATAAACTTTTGATCTTAATGCATGTAATATTTGCATTCACTTTGAATTTCTTCTCCTCCTCCTTCTCCTTTTTCTTTCTTTGGTACTAGGGAATGAACCCAGAGGTGCTATATCAATGAGCCACATCCCCAGTCCTTTTATTTTTATATTTTGAGACAGGGTTTCACTACGTTGCTTAGGATCTCTCTAAGTTGCTGAGGCTGGCCTCTGATTTGTGAGCCTCCTGCCTCAGCCTCCCAAATCTCTGGTATTATAGGACCACACCTGGCTCTTTTATTGTCTTTTAAACCTTCAATGTGATTCATGTGGTTTTCTGTTTTGAAAAACTATGAAAGAAAACAAAACAACTACAGGAAAGTGGGAAATGTTTTGTTAATTTATTTCAGAGCATTGACAACAAGTGACTTGATAGTAGTAGTTTAAAAAGAGTGAGGTAGAATTCTAGATACTTACATGGACAATTTCCACCATACATTGCTGAAATAGCAAGTTATCAAGCAGTTTGTCAAAGTTGTATACTTAAAAATATTAAAAGAACACATATACATAAATAAGTATTGCCCAGTTTGTATATACATAATGCATGTGATTGAGTATTTTAAAAAACCCTAATAAATTACTTCTGGGGGTGGGGAGAAGAAATGAGTTTAGGAGAAGTGGTCAAAGGAACTTTGTTAAATATTTTATAACAAAGTACATTTATATGTTTCTGATGCAATTAAAAACAAAACTTAAAGATGGGCAAAAGCAGAACTGCTCTGGTTGAAAGAGAAACAGGAGGGACTTTGTATACCCCATGCTCCTCCCTTACTCCTGAAACTTCTCTGGACATCTTGAGCTAAGTTTGAAAAATACTCATTTAGTTCAAAATCTTCATTTTTCAATAAGGGAAATTGAGGCCCAGAAAATCTTGCCTGAGACTCAGAGTATTTTTTTCTTTCTTTATTTTCCTGGACAGGGTCTTGCTGAGTTGTCCAGGCTGGCCTCAAATTTGTTGTAATCCTCCTGCCTCAGTGTCCTGATTAGCTGGGATTACAGGGATGCACCACCATGCATAGTTTCTATTACTTTCTTCTTTTTTTTTTAAATATTTATTTATTTGCTTGAGTTGTACACCATGCGTTTATTTGTATATGGTGCTGAGGATTGAACCTGGGCTGCGCACGTGCTAGGCGAGCACTCTACCGCTGAGCCACACCCCCAGCCCTATTACTTTCTTTTCTTTTTTTGTTTTTAAAGAATTTTTTTTTGTAACACCTTCATTCTATTAACTTATTTTTTATGTGGCGCTGAGGATCAAACCCGGGCCTCACATGTGCTAGGCAAGCGCTCTACCAGTGAGCTACAGCCCCCGCCCTTATTATTTTCTTTTAATCAGACAAAACCCATGGGAAGTCAGAGAAATGTCCAGGACTTCCCTCCTTTTTCTGGTTCCACTGCTACCCCAGGAGATCCTTCCCAGGAGATGGGGATTGTGACTGCCTTGGTAACAGCCTATCTGGATTAAATGTGAGCATGTGATCTAGCCAGTGAAGGTTAATAACCTAATGGTTAACAGAAGACACTGAACTACAGGGAGATGGATTGTGCTAATTGTATCCATGAATTCACAGTCTCCAACTGAAGAGATTAATGAAAGGAAACTATGCTTACCCTACTTCCAGCTTGGAGAAAGTCTGGTTCCTGTTGTGGTCACCAATACTCACCACCAGGCTCTCAGCAGAGTGACAGCAATGAAAATAGGGACCAAAGGGCAGCGGTTGGGCAAAGGAGTCAAGATGCTGACATCTGCCCTGGCAAGGTCATGAACCAGTGGTTCCTTTCATCCACTCAAGGAATATTTATGAGACTTTAACCAGGTGCACCTGGCACTGAAGAAATATTGGTGAATAGAACCTAGTTCTAGCCAGGCATGGTGGCACATGCCTGTAATCCTAGCAACTCTGGAGGCTGAGACAGGAGGATGGCAAGTTCCAGGCAAGCCTCAGCAACTTAGCAAGGCCCTGTATCAGAATAAAAAATAAAAAGAGCTAGGATGTGGCTCAGTGATATAGTAACCTTGGGTTAAATTCCAAGTACCCAAAAAAGACAAGAAACAAACAAACAAACAAAATATTCCTCACCCTTTAGGAGACAGAGAACAAAGAAATTTGTAATTACAAATTCTGAACATGTTCTGATGACAGAGAATGATAGGGTGATGGGGTGAGATCTAGTTTACGTTGGGTGATAAAGAAAGGCCTTTATGAGAGGACATTAATTAGATGAAATGGCATTCAGCTATACTTGGAGGTACCTATTTGATCCTGAGAAAGAGCTGCTGATAAATGAAACACTTCTAAAACTTGAGCATGTGGAAAGTTCAAGGGAGAGAGCCTCTCTGTTGATTGAAAGGAAACTGCTGTGAAGGCATGGCTCAGGTACTGGCCTTTTTTTTTTTTTTTTTTTTTTTTGACAGGTCTTTGTAAGTTGCTCAGGGCCTTGCTAAATTGCTGAGGCTGGCTTTGAATTTAGGATCCTTCTGCCTCAGCCTCCTGAGCTGCTGGGATTACAGGTGTGCGCTACTGTGCCTGGTGAGGGAATGGTTTTTGATGGTATGAATACCCATGTCCCAATTTATTTATTGATGAGACAAACATTTATGGAGCTCTGTGTGCTAGCTACTGTATGAAGTGCTGGGACATAGTGATAAGAACACTGTTAAAAGGGGAGGCAGGAATACCAGAGAAGTGTGAATGGTGCTAAGTGCTACAAAGGAAAAATACATGAGGTTATGGAATAAAAATAGTAGGCTCGGGCTGGGGTTGTGGCCCAGCGGTAAAGTGCTCACCTAGCACGTGCGCAGCCTGGGTTCGATCCCCAGCACCACGTAAAAATAAAATGCATTGTGTACAACTAAAAGCAAATAAATATTAAAAAAAAAAAAAAAAAAAAAAAAAAAAAAAAAAAAAAAAAATAGTAGCCTCCATGTTCCAGGCTGGGGAGGCAGAGATGGCTATGGTTACTCTGTCCTGAAGAGATTAAGACTGCTTAAGAAGGTTTGATAGGAAGGGCATGCCAAGTAGGGGGAATAGCCTGTGGAGATCTTGAGGGATGGGAGCTTAGCACTGAGAGGGACAGAGAAAAGCTGGTGTGGCTTGAATAAAGTGATCAGGAGAAAAGGAGGGGTTTGGAATAATGAAAGTCAGCTGGGACCTAACGATGGTTTGTAGGATTGCATTTTAAATGCATTGTGCATTAATGGAGTGGGTAGGAGAGGGAGAAATAGAAGGATAGAGACCAATTAGGAAGAAATTGCTGTTGTTCAGACAAGAGATGCTTGTGATTTGGAATAGGGTGATGGTTGGGAAGATATGAAAAGTTTAAGAATTTTGTACGTATTTGGAGGGTGGATTAACATAACTAGCACATGAATTGCACGGAGAGCAGTGAGTCCTTTGTTCTTCTCTTGAAAAACTGGATAGATGGTAGTACCACTTAGTCAAGTGGAGAATCCTGGATGAAGATAAAGTATGGGATCCGAGGAAAAAAGATGGCGGACAGCAGAGAAGCACGCTCGGGAGACTCGCAATAAAAGAGGCTTATCGGGAAGATTGAACACGTTCTTATCAACACTCCTGCAACTGGAAGGGAGCTGAGACATCCTCGCACATCCAGACAGTGAAAATACAAGAAACTCCAGACCCCTGACGCGGAGTCCAGTGCCAGCGGCCCACAGGCCGAACCAGCATTAGCGGCGCAGCTGCTGTGGTAGCATTGCAGTACGGGAAGTGCAGACCGTGGCCACGAACAGCGCAGAATAAAAAGAGAGCCAGACGCGAGCAGTGGCCTCACAGACTTCTTTTGCGTAAATTGCCGAATGGGACCTGCATGCATCAGAGTGACACACAGGACCAGGATACTGCTGTCGGGACCAGGGAAGGCGCTGCCATTTTGGAGAAGGGCTGCGGCTGACCGGGACAAAGAAATGGAGAAGAAAAACAGTTGCAGGCATCCAAGGAACGATCCAGGGCCCAGAGAACAGCAAACACCTGGTGAGATGCGCACGGGCAGCCCGAAGGAAAGGGCCTGCCTGAGGCCAGCACAGCAACCACAAGAACTATAACCGGGGGCGGGCGTGGGGAATGCATGCCTTTTTGATGAATGCTTTCTTGATGCTATTCACGTACTGACACCCCCCACCCCCCAGCCATTATTCGTCTGTGCCAATCTGCCGCTGGCCAAAGCTGCAGACTAGACTCTGTCTGGGCGTGGTCCAGGACAACTGGCTTAAACTCCAACTCTGTTTTTTTTTTGTTTGTTTGTTTGTTTTTTTTGTTTGTTTGTTTTTGCTTTTGCTCAGTTTGATAGTGGGATTATTTGTGTGTCTGTGTTCCTCTTTCCTTTCTTCCCTTCTCACTTTAGTCTCTTCGGCCCTCATCTTATCTACTTACACCCTGTCATTGTGTACTCATCAGAGGTGAAAACAAGGTATACGCAGAAATTGTGACTTCTAGGCCTGGGGCAACTGAAATATACAGAAAAGCGGTGTTATATATAGTTTAATCTCTATTTTTCTTGACTCAGTTTCTCTCTCCTCTCTCTTACAATAATTCTTAATTCTTTGTTATCTCTCATTGTTCCTTTTTATTTTTTCTTTTTCATCTTCCTTTATCTTTCTTCTCTCAAAGGCTAAATAAGTTGGGTTTATATACAAATCGTCTTTCCTCTAAATCGCTCACTCCATTCTCTTTTCTCTCCTGTCTGCTGATATTAAACCACTTCTATAGAACTCTACTGTTATACTTCCTAAGAAGGAACATCTCAGTAATCTCACTTGCTTCTTCCTAAACAATATCATCTCTGTATCCAATACTGAAACTGTAAACCCCAACGCAAGCATACAGAGTAAATTGGAAACAATATCTGGGTTAACTAAATCTGTATATTGTGATCAAACTGGGATTTGCTGTAAAGAAAGTGTTAGAGCTTAAATTGTAAGGTATTTATAAGGGGACCTGACAGCATTGTACCACAGGAGAAACATAAGGCTATAAGGCGAAATTGAAATAGGCAAGGTCCCACAGTGCTAGGAGAATAGACACACAAGCATTATGAAGAAGCAAGAGAAGAAAGTGGCTGAAACCAACCAACAGGCCCCCTCAATTGATTCCATGGCAAGCACAGTTGGTCAAATGCCAGAGATGAAATTTAGAAATTACATATTCCAAATGTTTATGGATCTTAAGATTGAACTCAAAAATGAGATGAGAGAGCAAATAGAGGTGGTAAAAGAGCATTTTGACAAAGAACTCCAAAAACAAATACAAGAAGCAAAAGATTACTTCAATAGGGAGATAGAGATTCTAAAGAAAAACCGAACAGAAATTCTGGAAATGAAAGAAAAAATAAACCAAACTAAATGCTCATTTGAAAGCATCACCAACAGCTTAGATCACCTGGAAGAAAGGACCTCAGATAATGAAGACAAAATATTTATCCTGGAGAAAAATCTAGAGGACACAGCAAAAGAAGTAAGAAAACAAGAACAGAGCATTCAGGAATTATGGGACAGCATAAAAAAACCAAACTTAAGAGTGATTGGTGTTGAAGAAGGTTCAGAGTTTCAAACCAAAAGAATGAGTAATGTATTCAATGAAATAATAGCAGAAAATTTTCCACACATGAGGAACGAATGGCAAAACCAAGTTCCAGAGGCTTACCGAACACCAAATGTACAAAACCACAACAGATCCACACCAAGGCATATTTTAATGAAATTGCCTAATAGACTAGGCAAGGAGAGAATACTAAAAGCCACAAGAGAAAGGAAGCAGATTACATATAGGGGGAAACTGATCAGATTATGCTCAGATTTTTCAACCCAGACCTTAAAAAGCTAGAAGATCCTGGAATAGCATATTTCAAGCTCTGAAAGAAAAGGGATGTCAATAAAGAAATCTTATATCCAGCAAAATTGAGCTTTAGATTTGAAGATGAAATAAAAACCTTCCACGACAAACAAAAGTTAAAAGATTTCACAACTTGAAAGCCAGCACTTCTGAACATCTTGGGCAAAATTTTCCACGAAGAAGAAGAGAAAAATAACAATGAAAACCAACAAAGGGAGATAGTAAACTAAAGGAATTACCAACCAGAGGAGAACCCAAATCAAGCTAAATACCATAATACATTTAAAAATGGATGGAAATAAGAATCACATCTCAATAATAACCCTGAATGTTAATGGTCTAAACTCACCATTTAAAAGACACAGATTGTCAGATTGGATTAAAAGAAACAACCCAACAATTTGTTGCTTACAAGAAACACACCTCATAAAAAAGGACATCAAGAGATTGAAGGTGAAAGGCTGGGAAAAGTCTTATCACGCACATGGGCTGCAGAAGCAGGCAGGGGTTTCCATTCTCATATCAAATAAAGTAGACTTCAAGCCAAAGCTAATCAAAAGAGATAAAGATGGATATTTCTTACTACTTAAGGGAACCATTCATCAACAAGATATAACAATTATAAATCTATATGCCCCAAATAATGGAGCACCTACATTCATCAAACAAACCCTTCTCAAGTTCAAGAGTAAAATAGACCACAACACAGTTATTCTAGGGGACTTCAACACACCTCTCTCACCAATGGATAGATCATCCAAACAAAAGCTAAATAAAGAAACATTAGGCCTCATTAAAACAATTAATAACTTAGACCTAATGGACAGATATAGAATATTTCATCCTTCAGTAAACGAATATACTTTCTTCTCAGCAGCACATGGCTTCTTCTCCAAAATTGACCATATGTTATGTTACAAGGCAACTCTCAGAAAATATAAAAAAATAGAAATCCTACCTTGCATTCTATCAGACCATAATGGGATGAAATTGGAAATCAATGATAATACAAGAACTAAAAAAAACTACTCCAACAGCTGGAAGCTAAACAACATGCTACTGAATGAACAAGGGGTTGAAGAAGACATCAAGGAGGAGATTAAAAAATTCCTAGAGGTAAATGAGAATGCTGATACATCATACAGAAATCTCTGGGCCACTATGAAGGCAGTAGTAAGAGGAAAATTCATTTCACTGAATTCCTTCATTAAAAGAAAACAACAACAACAAATAAAGGATTTAACATCACACCTCAAAGCACTAGAAAAAGAGGAACAGATCAACACTAAAAGCAGTAGAAGACAGGAAATAATTAAAATCAGAGCTGAAATTAATGAAATTGAGACTAAAGAAACAATTCAAAGAACTGACAAAACCAAAAGTTGGTTCGTTGAAGAAATAAATAAAATTTACAGACCCCTAGCAATGCTAACAAAAAGAAGAAGAGAAAAAACTCAAATTACTAGCATCCGTGATGAAAAAGGAAATATCAAAACAAATACCTCAGATATACAGGAGATAATTAGAAATTGCTTTGAAAAATTGTACTCTAATAAAATAGAAAATACTGAAAGCATAGACAGATTTCTAGAGCCGTATGAATTCCCCAAACTGGAACAGGAGGCTATACACAATTTAAATAAATCAATTTCAAGTGAAGAAATAGAAGACACTATCAAAAAACTTCCAACAAGAAAAAGTCCAGGTCCTGATGGGTTTACAGCCGAGTTCTACAAGACCTTCAAAGAAGAACTAATACAGATGCTCTTCAAATTATTTCAAGAAATAGAAAAAGAGGGAGCTCTTCCAGACTCTTTCTATGAAGCCAATATCACATTAATCCCAAAGCCAGGCAAAGACACAGCCAAAAAAGAAAACTTCAGGCCAATATCTTTAATGAACATAGATGCAAAATTCCTCAATAAAATTCTGGCAAACTAGATTCAAAAACATATCAAAAAGATAGTGCACCATGATCAAGTGGGGTTTATCCCAGGGATGCAAGGCTGGTTCAACATTCGGAAATCAATAAACATAATACATCACATCAATAGACTTAAAGATAAAAACCATATGATCATCTCAATAGACGCAGAAAAAGCATTTGACAAAATACAACACTCCTTTATGTTCAAAGCTCTAGAAAAATTAGGAATAACAGGAACATATCTCAACATTATAAAAGCTATCTATGCAAAACCTCAAGCTAACATTATCTTAAATGGAGAAAAATTGAAAGCATTCCCTCTAAAAACTGGAACAAGACAGGTATGCCCCCTCTCACCACTGCCATTTAACATAGTACTTGAAACTCTGGCCAGAGCAATTAGACAGATGAAAGAAATTAAAGGGATCCAGATAGGAAAAGAAGAGCTCAAATTAGCACTATTTGCTGATGACATGATAATCTATCTAGAAGACCCAAAAAACTCTACCAGAAAACTTTTACAACTAGTAAATGAATTCGGCAAAATAGCAGGATACAAAATCAATACCCATAAGTCAAAGGCATTTTTGTATATCAGTGACAAAGCCTCTGAAAGGGAAATGATGAAAACTACTCCATTTACAATAGTATAAAAAAAATAAAATAAAATACCTGGGAATCAACTTAACGAAAGAGGCGAAGGACCTCTATAATGAAAACTATAGAACACTAAAGAAAGAAATTGTAGAAGACCTCAGAAGATGGAAAGACCTACCTTGTTCTTGGATAGGTAGAATTAATATTGTCAAAATGTCCATACTACCAAAAGCATTATACAGATTTAATGCAATTCCAATCAAAATCCCAATGACATTTCTCAAAGAAATAGAAAAAGCAGTCATGAAATTCATCTGGAAAAATAAGAGACCCAGAATAGCTAAAGCAATCCTGAGCAGGAAAAGTGAAGCAGGCGGCATCACCATACCAGACTTTAAATTATACTATAGAGCAGTAGTAACAAAAACAGCATGGTACTGGCACCAAAACAGACCAGTAGACCAATGGTACAGAATTGAGGACACAGAGACTAATACATATAATTTCAGCTATCTTATATTAGACAAAGGCGCCAAAAATGTACAGTGGAGAAAGGATAGCCTCTTCAACAAATGGTACTGGGAAAACTGGAAAGCCATATGCAACAAAATGAAATTAAACCTGTATCTCTCACCATGCACAAAATTCAATTCAAAGTGGATCAAGGACTTAGGAATTAGACCAGAGACAATACACCTAATAGAAGAAAAAGTAAGCTACAATTTCCAACATGTTGGATTAGGCTCCAAGTTCCTTAACAAGAATCCTGTAGCGCAAGAATTATTACCAAGAATTAATGAATGGGATAGATTTAAGCTAAAAAGCTTCTTCTCAGCAAAAGAAACAATAAGTGAGGTTAATAGAGAACCAACTAACTGGGAACAAATATTTAATACATGCACATCGGATAGAGCACTAATTTCTAGAATATATAAAGAACTCAAAAAACTTGACACCAAAAAAAAACAAATAATCCAATCCAAAAATGGGCTAAGGAATTGAAAAGACACTTCTCAGAAGAAGATACACGATTAATCAACAAATACATGAAAAAATGCTCAACATCGCTGGCAATTAGAGAAATGTAAATCAAAACTACTCTAAGATTTTATTTCACTCCAGTCAGAATGGCAGCTATCAAGAACACAAACAACAATAAATGTTGGAGAGGATGTGGGGAAAAAGGCACACTTCATACATTGCTGGTGGGACTGCAAAATGGTACAACCATTATGGAAAGCAGTTTGGAGATTTCTTGGGAAAATGGGAATGGAACCACCCTATGACCCAGCCATCCCACTCCTGGGTCTATTCCCAAAGGACTTAAAAACAGCATATTACAGTGACACAGCTACCTCAATGTTTATAGCAGCACAATTCACAATAGCTAGGTTGTGGAACCAATCTAGATGTCCCTCGGTAGATGAATGGATAAAGAAAATGTGGTATATACGCACAATGGAATTTTACTCAGCAATAAAAGAGAATAAAATAATGACATTTGCAGGTAAATGAAGTTGGAGAATATAATGCTAAGTGAAATCAGTCAATCTCAAAAATCCAAATACCGAATGTTTCCTCTGATATAAGAAAGCCGGTTCACAGTATTGATGGGTCGGGGTACATAGGAGGATTAGAGGAACACTATAATGGTCAAAGGGAAGGGAGGGGAAGGGAGGGAGCAAGGGGGGAAGGGGGAAAAAGTGGTTGAATAAGATGGATATCATTATTCTAAATGCATGATTGAAGACTTGAATGCTGTGAATATACTTTGTATACAAACTGTTTTATGTAAAAAGATGCTATATATGTATAGTATGAACTGTAATACATACTACTATTAATAAAAATTTTTAAAAAAAGATAAAGTATGGGGGTGACTGAAAAAATGTTTGGATTCAGACCCTCTGACCTTGAATAGGTAGTAGGCAATTGAATATGTAAAGCTACTGCTGGAAATTAAAGTAGTCCACACATTGTGGAGTTGTAACAAGATTGGATAAATTTGCCCAGTGAAAGAACAGAAACAAAGGAGGAGTGGGCCCAGCTAAAATCCTTGAAACTTAATATTTATAGGTCTGGTAGACTCTGAGCTGTTGTTTCTTTTTATTTTAATTAATTAATTAACAAATTAATTTTTTTTTCTTTGCATCGTTGGGGAGTGTGATCTCCATGAAGCAAGGGCTAAGTCTGGTCCCTTCTCATCCCCAGGGCCTCACAAAGTACCTAGAGGATCAAGAGGAAACCGGCTGCAAGATCTCCTCAGTACTTTGTAAAGTGCTAAAGATTTATTTCCTTTTTCAAGTTTAAAGTGCCCCCTAGTGGAAAGCACAAGCCAGAATTCAGGTCTGGCTTTCATTCTTTTGTTTCTGTTTTTGTCAAAGTGAGCCCCAAGACTCTCACATCAGAGTGACAGAGGTCTCTTTCCTTTCTTTCCTTTAAGCCTGTGGACACTTGTGGGCTACCTTCCTTCTCTATGGAAGACTCTTGGGCCCATCCTGGTTCTATGTGGAACTCTGCACAACTATAGATAGAGAGACAAGATTCTCCAGGCTTGGCTCCTCCTAGGGTAGGGTGTGTTGCTTCCTCCCCTTCTCTACTGTCTAGAATAGGCACTGTCCTGGTTCACACCTGTTCTCAGATACTCATTCACATGGAAATTCAGTGACAGCTGCTAGTGGGACTCCTTCACTATCCTATAGGGTATTCTGTTTTTTTGGGAAGCTGGTAGGCTAGTTTGGGAACAGAGAGTCTCAAATACAGACAACCTTTAGTAGCTTTGATTCAGGTAATGATGCCAATGATTAATCTGTGGTTATGGGAGGCCATCGGGCTGCAGCAGCTTGACATGGTCCAGGCCTCTGGCTGCTTGACTGGAACCTGGAGCCATTTGGCTAAGGACACTGTAATATTACATTGTATACAAAAGAAACATCATTAATTTAGTTTGACTCTTTAGTAAGTTGGTCTTAGTAGTGGTGCTAGCAATACCAAGAGGAACATGACATGGTCCTTGCCTTTAAAGAACTAATAGTCTCTGATACAATGTAACAAGTAGACTAGGTCTCAGAAGATGCAAACTGGTGGTCTACAACCATAGGTTTTATTTGGCTGGCATGATGTTTACCTCTTTAAAATATAGTTATCAACATTTTAATATGGAAGATTTCTCATCAATATTGGGATTTCTGGGGGCTGGGGTTGTGGCTCAGCGGTAGCGCTCGCCTAGCATGTGCACGGCCCGGGTTCGATTCTCAGCACCACGTACAAATAAACCCATTGTGTACAGCTAAAGCAAATAAATAAATATTTGAAAATAATTTGGGATTTCTGGCCTCTCTCTCTCTCTCTCTTTTTAAAAATATTTATTTATTTGCTTTAGTTGTATACAATGCAATGCATTTATGTTTACGTGGTGCTGAGGATTGAACATGGGCCACGCACGTGCTAGGCAAGCTCTGGCCTCTCTTGAAAGGACAGTGTGGCAACACTGGGTCCACCTTCCACTTCCTGATGAACTAACACCAGTGTCTCCAACTCTGCTACTGTCTGTGGCTTGCCTGATTTCTCTGGGCGTGGAAATTTCAGACCTCTGCTCTAGGAGCAGCAAGAGGGGAACAAATAACTCTGTAGATAGGAGTAGGGTTGTGCAGACTTCTCAGCAGCAGAGTGGAAGGTAGTGGTGGCTCATACAAGCTGTGAGAGTGAGATGGAATGAGAGCTCTGTGGGCTGGGGGATGGGCTGCACTTAAGTTTGGCTTTGCAGCCTAGTGAATGGGAATCACAGGCAACATTCCCAGGGCAAGTTTTCAGCAGAAATTTACAAACTGAAACAGAATCAGGAGAGAAGTCAGCTCTGAAGGCCTCTGTGTCAAATGTGAATGATGTTACTTAGGGGGACCTTGCTATAACACAGACTCTCATTCAGTAGGTCTGGGGTTGGGGGAGAGGGAGAGATGCTGCATTTCTAACACAATTCTGGCTTCTGGAATAGACTGAGTAGTGAGGGCTCATAACATAGTTGCAATTTGGTGGGCCATTTGCCAATGTGGTCTGGGAAATAAGGTTTTTTTCTGACTTCCTGACTTCATATATTTAAAATTTAAAAAAATTAGTTGCTAGCAGTTTAATATCCAGTGTTTTCACATTAAAGTCTGAATTAGTCTGCATTCATCATTGCCATCATATTACTGAATTTTATTTGATTTTTAGTATTTTTCATAATTGAAATTTGCTTGTTAATTGATGTTTTTTGCTTTATTGTGTATCTCCACTAGGCAGGGACCTCATCTGTCTTACTTGAATATAGAGCAATGTCTGGCTCATAGTCTATACTGCACGTATTTATTATTTGTCCAATGAATGACCAAATTAACTTTCCTGCATGGTCACAGTCATTGATGCAGCCTGCATATATCTTCAAGATATGCCCTTGGGAATTACCCAGGCTTAGGGCATCTGAGGGAGGAAGAGGGAATGAGGGCAGGAAGGAGTAGGCAGAGAACTAGAAGGAAGACCTGGAGAGTGAGGGCCCAGAGGCCAAGGGAGAGCAGAATCCAGTGGTGGGTGATCAGTGTAGTCCAGGCTGTTGTGTTGGGGGGAGAGTGATGTGGAGTGGGGAGGGGAGGCCTCAGAGGGAGCCACTGGCTTTCTAGAAAGCAGTAAAAGGAATGCACTACTGAGCCATTTGGGGCTACAGAGAAAGAATAAATGAATAAATGAAGGTTGCAGTTTGGCTTTTGGAAGTCTGTCTTTTTTTTTTTTTTTTTTTTTTTTTTTTGCACAGTGTGTGGACACAGGGTAAGGATCCAGTGGTGAGTAAGAGTGAAGACAAACAAAAGACACAGGATAGTGGGTGATGCCCCACCTTACAGCAGGTAGAAGATGGAGGTGAGCCCTAGTAGAGGGGTTAGAAAGGGGAAAGGAGAAAACCCATTTCTTAGGATAAGGGGAGGAAAGAACAGGGATCCCAAACTCTCAAGAAATGTATACTCCTGCTGTCGCAGTGGAGGCTGAGGCAAGAGGATGGCAAGTTCAAAGCCAACCCCAGCAACTTAGCAAGGTACTAAGCAACTCAGTAAGAACTTGTCTGTACATAAAATATAAAAAAATGACTGGGGATATGGCTCAGTGGTTAACAGCCCCTGGGTTCAAGCCCCTGTACAAAAAAATAAAAAGTTTCCTCCTAAAAGGTCTCAAATGAGGGGAAGACTCTAGAAACCTTTGATACAATCTGAGCAAGTAATGAATAAATGTTGACATAGTCTTGGAAATGAGAAGGGCTATCTATAGCAAATGTATCTAGCTTAATAAATAATGAAGACCTAATGCTGTTGCAATGGAGTTTGCAACAGCTTTAGGTATTTTTCCTCCAACCCTATTGCTTCTTGTTTCTTTCTAAGAGTTTTCCAGAAGCATGTTTTAGGTACTGACTTCATGGTTGATGAAATATTTGTAATTAAATGATAAGAGCTATCTTGTCTCCAGTGCTGATAGAAGTGGGTGAGGAGAAATGCTGTCACTAAAGAGGAGAATTATGAGAGAGCTGGCTTAGTCTTCAAGGCCTATTGCTAGTCTTGATTTTATTATTTTCTGTGTTTTCACCTTGTGGTGCTCAGTAAGTTTTTTTTTTTTTTTTTTTTTTTTTTTTAGTGAATGAATAAATGTAAGGTTAGACTGCACACAGAGGAGTCAGAGAAGTCTTGTTTACCTGGAACAGCTAGCTGAATTAAGTGCAGGTTTCCACGGTTGCCTCCCCTGGTTCTGTTTTGTTTCAGCTATAAGGGTTTTCCGTCAAAGCAGTAAGTGGAAATGTTTCCTGTGACAAGGTTGCCAGGCTAACTGTTTTTTTTTTTGGTACCGGGGATTGAACTCAGGGGCACTAGACCACTGGGCCACATCCCCAGCCCTTTTTTGTATTTTATTAGAGACAGGGTCTCACTGAGTTGCTAAGTGCCTCACCATTGCTGAGACTGGCTTTGAACTCGGGATCCTCCTGCCTCAGCCTCCCAAGTGCTGGGATTACAGGTGTGCGCCACCGCACCCGGCGCCAGGCTAACTGTTATGACTAGGTTTTTGTTCTTTGTGGACTCATCCTACCTTATGTCTGGGAACCTGTGCTATCTCAGGCTGACCTCAGCCTGGCAATGATGGCCTGGCAGAGGCATTAAAGGGTGGTTTCAAATTTTGGTTCTGCTGAGTTAGATCAGAGAAGTTATTTAGCTTTTGGTGAATCAATTTCCTTATTTGTAAGATGGGTATAATAATATTTCCTGTTTCATAGGATGGTTTTTTTGAAGATTAAATAAAAATGCTGGTAAAGCATACAGCAGTGTGTCTTGCATACAGTCCTCAGTAAATGTTAGTTATTATTATTGGAAGTTACAGTTTCCCTTAATTAATAAAAGTTAAATTCACTTACTAAATGTGATTTAATATTCTTTGAAAATACCCTGTGTGTGTGTGTGTGTGTGTGTGTGTGTGTGTATGCTGATTCTTGGTAGTGAAAATTTTGGGGGCTACCTAGGCCAACATCCTATTAACAGTTTATCTCACAATTATTTTCTGAGAGGTGAAATGATTTGACCAAGGTAATACCACTAGTAATGACTCAAACAAGTCTAAATATTATGTTTTTGATTCTAGACATATAATATTTTCCACTGAACCCTACCCATTTCCAGGTGTACCTTGATAGCTTTTCAGAAATCATGCCAAACATGTCCCAATTCAACTGTGTCCAAGTGCGTCCCAGTAAGCCAAAGAATGGGAATTTGGAAAAGAACATCGGTCCCCCTGGCCGGTAGGTGGCGCCTGGGCTTTGCCGCGAGGCTGGGGAAAGCCGCAGGGGGCGGGGTTCCGGGGGAACAGCCTCGGCCGATTTATCCAATCAGAAGCGGCCTTGTCATCGCGTTCTAGTCGGGGCGGCCGCCCGCGGAAATTTGAAATGGCTGACGGGTTGCCGACGGGTGGAGGTCTGAGGCTTGGGGCGATGGCACCAGAGCGCACTAACTGGGCAGCGGAGGAGGAGCTGGAGCCCCTGGAGAAAGGTGAGCACCCCCAAGCCGGGCGGACAGTCTCCGTGGCGGCCTGGGGCGTCGGGACCCTGGCAGGGCGCCTGGGTCGCAGACCTTCCGGACTCCGCTGGCCACCTTGGCGGCGATGGCTGTGCCAGCCCCCTCTCAGAATGTCAAAGTCGTGAGGTACACTGGGACAATTACCCCTCTCCACCCTCTTTCGTCTCAGCTTTCCTGAGACTGGCCAAAGCTGGATTAGGCCAGGAATTCTCAGCCTGGCTGGGTTACTGAAAGTTTAGAGCTTATCTGTTGAGCAAAGATTTGTTTTATCTGCATCTCAATGGAGATCAGAAATCACACTTCCCCTTTTTGAAAAACGGTAGCCTCGAACACTTGGCCTAGATACCTTTTCTGAGCACCAAAGACAGATGATCTGTCTAAAAGTAGGGGAGGCAATTTGGGACGGAGTTCAGAAATAGAATGTACGTCCCATAATTCTCAGGCCTTTCTGTCTCTTCTTGGAGATTCCATTAATTGGGGGGAGGGGGCAGTTTCAGGGAGCAGTGCTGGGAATTGCACCCAGGGTCTTGCAAGCATTCTACCACTGATCTAATCCCTAGACCCCCATTTACTTTTTTTTTTTTTTTTCTGACATTTTAAACCGGTTTACATTCTTTAATACTTTGAATGTGTTGTGTAGTGGAAAGAATTCTGGTCAAGTGAGAAAAAAACATAGGTGTGACCTAATTACTAATGTATCTTTTGAACTGGCAAAAGTTGATTAGCTTGTTTTTTCCCCTTGGAAAGCAGAGCCAAAATTTCTATTTACAGTGAAGATGAAGTGAGAAAGTGTGTAAAGAGTGATGTTTTTGAAATAGTTGTAAAGAAAAACATATGCTATGTGATATCACATGGAATCTTAAAAAAGTTGAACTTTGAGAAACAGCATAGATGGTGGCTATACCAGGGGTGGGGGAAAATGAAGAGCTGTACAGAGTTGTAGTTTTTTTTTTTTTTTTTTTTAAATTCAAAAAGGCTTCATGTACACTTTGCATGAGAAAATGCACACCAGAGTTGTAGTTATAAGATGTATAAGTTCTGGAAACGTAATGAACTAATGGTGGCTATAGTTAATAATATTGTATATTTGAAATTTAATAAGGGTACATCATAAATGTTCTTAGAAAACAACAACAGCAACAACAAATCCAAAGGGGCAGGAGAGAAAGGAAGGAAGGAAAGGAAACTGTGAGGTGATGGAAATGTTAGCTTTATTGTGGTAATTCATAATATATACGTATCAAAACATCACAATGTGCACTTTAAATATATACAATTTTTATTTGTCTTTTCTACTTCTGTAAAGGTAGAAAAACACATAAAAAACAAAATAGCTGTAAAGAATGGTGTTGTTTACAAACAAAAACATGTGTGCTATGTATTGGACACTGTTGTAAAAGATTAAGAAATGATTTATTTACTCCTTAATTGAAGTGGGTATACTATTTTTATCTTCCCTTTATAGGCAAGGAAACTGAGGAATAGAGAAATTGTAAGCCCTCTCTGGCTTATGTGCTTTGTAAGCAGCAGAACTTTGAATACACTTTGGTCATGTGTGATTTTGAGTAATTCTGGTAGCCTGAACCAGGGGCAAAAAAGAAATGTAAAGAAGGAGAAAAGGGAAGCTGAAAATAAAGGAAGGTGTGGGAAGATAGACTGCTGCTAATGATAGACTTAATTTCATAAAACTACCACTGGAAACTACTCTGCCAGTCTAAATGCCACCTTGGCATTTTTTAATTTAGCAATAGTTTTTTCTATTAAAAACATCTTTTGCTGGGTGCGGTGGTGCACACCTATAATCCCAGCACTTGGGAGGCTGAGGCAGGAGGATCGCAAGTTCAAAGCCAGCCTCAGCAATGGTGAGGCACTTAGCAACTCAGTGAGACCCTGTCTCTAAATAAAATACATAAAAGGGCTGGGGATGTGGCCCAGTGGTCGAGTGCCCCTGAGTTCCATCCCTGGTACCAAAAAACAAACAAGCAAACAAAAAAAAAAAAACAACAACAAAAAATCTTTTTATATAGAATTAGATATGCCACTAGCTACATCACACCTTGTGACACATAATTATACACAGGCCAAACCTAAGGTGATTTACATTTTCTGCTTTTTTTCTTAGACAGTCATTGAAATTGGTGAGGAGGAACCTAGTAGCCTTAGTGAAATAAATCTTATGCATTATTAAGACTCTTTCATCCGTCTTTATTGAGGGTCCATTGACAGACTTATACTGTAGAAAATAAGGGAGGCTTCAATTCATTTGAGAGGGATTATCAGCTCTCTCTCTCTCTCTTTTTTTTTTTTTTTTCTGGTACCAGGGATTGAACTCGGGGGCACTCGATCACTGGGCCACATCCCCAGCCCTTTTTTGTATTTTATTAGAGACAGGGTCTCACTGAGTTGCTAAGTGCCTTGCCATTGCTGAGGCTGGCTTTGAACTCGTGATCCTCCTGTCTCAGCCTCCCAAGTGCTGGGATTACAGGTGTGTGCCACCCTGCCCGGCTAAGCTCCCTCTTTTAATGTAGCTTAATGGAATTGTTTTTTGGGGAAAAAAAAACTGTAAGATATTGACCATTATAACTTGCTAATTATAGCAGTAAAAATAAAAATCCAATTGTATCCTTTAAAGGAGAACTTGGATGATTTCCACTGAATTAGAAAATAGTCTTCCTTTGATTTACCCCCCAAACCTCACAGAACAACAAAAACCTAACCTTTGAAAAATCTTAAGCTTTTTATTGTTTTGAAGTAGAATTTGGATTTTGAGATATTTTTGTTTTAGATGCTAGTTTCTTCTGACAGTGGTAGAAGTGAGTAGAACATTCGTACTCAAACCCTTTTGTGTATTTTGTTTGGAATTTCTGAACAAGGATGTGAAAATAGAAGCACTCTGCTAGCACAGAAGTACCTGGGATAGTTAAGCCTACTTGTTTTTGTTGTTCTTTAGGTTTGTTCCAAGATGAAGAGTCATGCAGTAATTGTAGCTATCATGATAAGCCAGTCACTAGTTTACAAAGTTTTGTGCCAGAAGGAAAAACTATTTTCCCAGAAATTTTCCAAACAAGTCAACTTTTGTTCTATGAACGATTCAGAGCCTATCAAGATTACATTTTAGGTGAGTAGGTTTGTTTGTTTGTTTGTTTGTTTGTTTTCCTTCTTCTTGTTTTATCCTTTTAGTTACAAGTAGAATGTCTCAGTTTCTGAAATTGCCAATTGTTGGTTTTGAGAAAGTAGGTGCAAATGAGCTTATTAACTACTCTCTGCTTTATGCACACTCAGTTCTTACTGTGTTTAATTTGTTTGTAGCTGACTGCAAGGCCTCTGAAGTAAGGGAATTCACAGCTGAGTTCTTGGAGAAGGTCCTTGAACCATCTGGATGGCGGGCAGTCTGGCACACTAATGTGTTTGAGGTGCTGGTTGAGGTAAATTTAATTCTGTTGTTAAGACATTTGTCTTTAGCTTTAAGCACTTACTTCAGACTATTATAGCCAAAGTGCTTATTTTTAATTAAAGTTTATGAGCTGATTGAAAATAGCATGTTTTTCTCATCTAATTGCCACGGTGTACTAAGTGTTCCAGTGTATGAAGTGTTCCGCAAACTTTAAAGGCTACTGAGGAGGAGCTACCAGAAAATTAAGGTGGTTTAAATTTCAGTGTCCTTTGACAAGGGGAAATGGATTATAAGCCTAGGAAGTGGAGGAGGTATTTGAGATCATTTCAAAAACAAGGCAGCCTAATTATGAAGTCAACAGAGTTTTAATTAATTTTTCACCTTCTTAGTTTTTAGCCCATTAAATAACTCAAACCAAATAGGCATTTTAAAACTCATCCATTTTTTCGCCTAACAAATTTGTAGGAATGTGGTTAATCTCTTGATAATGTGTCCCACTGCAGAAAATAAAACAATCTTATTTTTCAACTGACTGGCCCTTCACATTAAACTTGCATTCTAATTTTAGCTGTGAATTTTTCTCAGTGTTTGTTAACTGGACCACAAAAATCCCTGTTAAACCAAAATGTTAAACCAGGAAGTGTGAATTTAGTGTGTCTCTAGCTCCTTTAGAAAACAACATCCCATACTGCAGTTGATTATGTATGAAGTAGTGGGTTGTAACTGTTCTGTGTGAAGTTTTAAAGTTTGGATTATGCTTATATCTTTACTTGAAGTTCGGATTTGTTAATTTAGTTATGGTAATGCTCCTCTTCCCCTCCAATCAATTTTCTAAAAGCAGTCGAAGTCATTGTCTTAAAAAACTAGCATGCCATTTCTCTGTTTAAAACTCCTAATGCATTGCATTTACCAAGGCTTACTGCTCACTTTATGTCTTCTCATTGTGCTGGAGAACAGATAAAATCTGAGTTCCTTCTGATGTTCTTTGTGTCCTGGTCACTTTGCCTCTCTCTTGCTGCCTCTGCTCACTCCCAGTCTACTCCTTTTGGTTAGAGTAGCACTGCCTTAGCGAGAAGCACTGCCTTTCTTCTTCTCCAGCTGCCAAGCTTGTCTCTGCCATAGGACTTTTGCACTTTCCCTGCTCTTAGATGGCTGCTTCCTTTTCCTTCTTCTCAGCTCAGAGGTGACTTGCCCTGGTCATCCCAGCAAAACCAGGTTAAGCAAAACACCTGCTTATTATTCTCTGTCACATCTCATCACCATCTTGTTTATTTTTCTTCCTGATTACAATGTAAGCAAAGAGGGTAAAAGCAAAACCTGTCTTGTTTTCCCTTTATATTATGAAAGAAGATTTTCTGTCTCCATTTCATGCTTTAAAAAAAATTAGGCTATCAGTAGCCGGGCGCAGTGGTGCACACCTGTAATCCCAGCACTTTGGGAGGCTGAGGCAGGAGGATCGTGAGTTCAAAGTCAGCCTCAGCAATGGTGGGGCACTTAGCAACTCAATGAGACCCTGTCTCTAAATAAAATACAAAAAAAGGGCTGGGGATGTGGCCCAGTGGTCAAGTGCCCCTGAGTTCAATCCCTGGTACCACCAAAAAAAAAAAAAAAAAAAAAAAAAAAAAAAAAAAAAAAATAGGCTATCAGTAGTGTTTTATATGTGTATCTTAATTTTGATTTACATGTGTTAAGTTAACACTTTAAATTTTAGGTTACAGATGTGGACTTTTCAGCCTTGAAGGCAGTTGTGAAGCTTGCTGAACCCTACGTCTGTGACTCTGAAGTGAGCACTTTTACCTTGGATTGTGTGAAAGAGCTCCTTGAGCTGAAGGAATATCGGTTGGCCCTGCAGGAGCTGTGGGTGGTGTTTGATGGTTCTGGAGCATTTGACCAGACAGCCCTTGCAATTGAGCATGTCAGGTAGGAAGAGAAGTTGGTAATAATAATAATAACCTTGGAAGAGAAGTTGGTAATAATAACAACCTTGTGGCCCAAAACTTTGGATGAAATGATGTTCTCATCTCTGTTAGATTCAGATTTAAAAACTCAAAATGTAAACTTTGTCACTGCCATATGTGTGTGTGTGTGTTTGTGTATTTTTTTTTTTTTTTTTTTTGGTCCTGGGGATTGAATCCAAGGATGCTTTACCACTGAGCTACATCTCAGGCCTTTTTATTTTTTATTTTAAGACAGGGTATCACAAAGTTGCTGAGGCTGGCCTTGAACTTGTGATTCTCCTGCCTCAGCCTCCTGAGTTGCTAGGATTACAGGTGTGCACCACCATGCCTGGCTGTCACTGTAATATTTTAAAAATATTTAAAGATTAGGAGAATCTTGAAAAAGTTTTTTTTTTTTTTTTTTTTTTCTTCAGTGCTGGAGATTGAATTTAGGGCCTTGGCCTGCTAGATGAGTGCTCTACCACTGAAACACACTTCCAGACCCTAGCAGAATCTTTATTAAATTAAAAAAAATTAAAAAAATGCCTTAAATGTTCATTTTATTATCATTTCAAACTTATAGAAAAGTTGAATGGTACAAGGAGTACCTGTTTATCCTTCACTGAATTTGTGCAAATGTTACCAAAAGATAGGAGATTCTCAATTTGTTTTATATAGATTTAGAAACTGCTTTGAAAGTTGTGGATGCTAAGGCTTTTGGTTGGTATATTTGAACATAAGAGGATAGAAAAAAAGGAAAGGAAGTAAAGAAAGTGGTATATTATGATCTATGTGTTGATAAGACTAATACACGTTTTTTTTCAAGGTTGTTTCTGGTCAGAAGGTATTTTCTCATGCTACTTCCTGAATCTTTAGAGGATGGTTCATGTGTCCTTTTTGGCAAGGTTTGTTTCCACTTGGACAAGTGTACTCTTCCATGTCCCTTACGTGAGAAAGCAAGCCCATGATACCTAGGTTGACTGGTATGCTTTTAAAATACTTCAGATAAATCTTTTATCAAATAGCTCTTGATATAGCTAGTTTTTTTTTTTTTTTTTTTTTTTTTTTGTATCTTCGTATATTTACTAAAGAAAGCTTACTTTTAGCTCAAAAAGTGGAAGACTAGATAATGTAATGATCACAACAGTAATAATAATGTGTGGTGTTTTGTAGTTTAATAAGTACTTTCTGTTAAGTTAGCTGGTGCAAATATCCACGAGAGACACAGTTCTGAGTTGAAACAAAGGTTTATTGATAGCAAATATTTGCCAGACTGCCCTTCTGCAAGGCTCAGCAGCCAGTGTCACTTGAATGGAAACTTAAATATCTTTTGGACAGCAACAAGAGCAAGCTAGAATTGACATTGGGTATAGGAGGTTGGGTAACAACAGTTTTTTGTGTTTAGGGATCTTGAGGGAGTAGTGTTTACAGGAACAGGGTATCTGAAGTTTCTTTTTCTTGGCAGTTTATAAGTTTCAATTTTGGGTCAAGATGGAGTCCCAGAACCAAAATGGAGTTACTAATGGAGTTACTGGAAACACTTTCCAGTTTCAGTACCATTAGTGAGTTAACCTGATTAACTTAAGTTGAATACTCTACAAAGAATGTCTCAGACATTGCTTTTGACATCTCATGGAAAATTTCTAATTGTGTGGAAGAACATTTAGCTCTAGATGTTCAGTATTAGGCCAAGCAATATTAATCTAAAAAACTAGTGTCTGTCCAGGGCCAAAATGACTCCTTTGTGCCTTGCTTTCTTTCTTTCGTTAAAAAAAATTTATTTATTTGCTTTAGTTGTACACAATGCATTTATTTTTATGTGGTGCTGAGGATCGAACCTGGGCCGCGCATGTGCTAGGCGAGCGCTCTACTGCTGAGCCACAACCTCAGCCCCTGTGCCTTTCTTTTGTTAAAAAAGAAAGTCTGTCAATTGATGCAACTGAAGATAAAGGGGTAACTGATGGGTTTAGGAAGTTAGGAGTCTGGGTACTAATCTCTCTCTCTCTTCTCTTTTTTTTCTTGAAAAGAAACATTTCAGAAATTTATTGGTGTTAGAAGTTAGTAGAAAGGAAAGTACCTAGAATTGGTCATATTGTTTGAAGAGGAGCCTGGCTAAATTTATTCTACATTTGGAGAGCCTAGATTCTGATCAGAGAAGGTCAAATTAAGAGGGTTTTCATTTGTTCATGGTTCAATAAATATTTGAGTGCTGGGTCCTCAGTGTGACTGAGGACATGTAGCAGACCCAATCACCATCATCAGGAAGCTATTAGTTAAACATGTTTGATGAGCCTTGATGACATAACCACCCCAAGATATATGGGTGATTGGAAATGGCATTGAGTGCTATGAAGAATTACAGAGAATCCAAAGACTAGATTAGGCTGCTGCTCTATTGTTATTTCCTGAGGAAATGACATTTGAGGTTGAGTTTGAAGGGCTAGTTGAAGGAGGCGCAGGTACAGGAAACAGGTGCAGGAACTGAGTGAGTTTAGGGAACTGAAAGGCTAGTATAGTCAGAACACAGTGCTGGGAGAGAACCAGGAAACCTGGCTGGAGAGGTTGGCAGGGGTCAGAGGTATAGGGCTTTGTTAGCCAATTAATCATTTTTTGTCTTTAAGAGTAGTGGGAAGCCATTGAAGAGTTTTCATTCTTGGGAGAATATGATCAGTTTTATGCTTTGAAAGGTTCATTCTAGCTGGGCATGGTGGTGCATGCCTCTAATCCCAGCGGCTAGGGAGACTGAGGCTGAGGCCGGAGGATCGTGAGTTCAAAGTCAGCCTCAGCAACAGCGAGGCCCTAAGCAACTCAGTGAGACCCTGTCTCTAAATAAAATACAAAAAAGGGCTGGTGATGTGGCTCAGTGGTTGAGTGCCCCTGAGTTCAGTCCCTGGCACCCATCTACCCCCACCCCAAAAGGTTCATTCTAGCTTCTGTGTGGAAAATGGATGGAGGGAGATAGCATAGGGAATTCAATTAAGAAGCAAGACAAAGAAAGTGGGAATACTGAGAGGACAGGTGGAGCCTTATGAAAAAGTGGAGTGGTTGGGACACAGTGGGGAAGATGTGAGGATTGAGAAAGTTAGGACTGGATATGGAAACAGTCAAGATTAACTCCCAGGTTTCTGGCTTGAAAGAATAAACACTGGAAGAGGTGCAGATGTGAATGATAAGTAAGTACCTGGTAGCATCCTGGTAAGGAGGATATTTGAGCTGAGTTATGAAATGTAATCTAAGTTTACCAGGTGGAAAAGGTGGAAGGCTTCTGACCAGCATCTTACATGGAAGTTTGAAAGAACTTGTGAAATTGGGAATTTATGTGCAAGGAATCTGAGGCAGGAGATGTGCTTTAGAGTTAGAATATTAATCCTTGTAATTTCACAGGACTTCATTCTGAGGGCAAAAGGGAAACAGCAGAGATTTTTTAATGAGTAGAGGCATCTTCAAATTTAGTTAAAAAACAAAACAAAACAAAACCAAAAAACCAACCAAACAAAAAATACATTCTCCAGAGGGTGAAGACACTTGACCACCTAATCTACAAGAATTAAGACCTGGCTTCATTTTCTGCATTCCTTCCTTTTCACAGCAGAACTTGTATAGTCTCAGTCTGTACTTCCTAGCATTCTAGGAATGCTTCTACTCCCACTTCACCACTGAAATTGTGCTCAAGGTTGCTAAAGACTTCTGTGCTCTCATACCCAGTTGACACTTCTGTGATATCATTTTGGTTAGCCTCTGGGCTGCATTCTAGGCATCTGGTCATTCCCATTTTCTTAACACACTCTCTTTCAACTGGGACACTGCTGTTCAGATGCTATATCACAGACTTGCTAGCCAGCTTTCCTCTAAAGCACAAACTGTAGAATGTTGGAGTTACCCAGGGATCAGTCCTATATCATTGTCTCAGTCTGTTTCCATTTGTTATACTAATACCACTGCCTGGGTAAATCTATACACAATGGTTTCTTTTGGCACTTGGTTCTGGAGACAGGTAAAGAGCATGATAAAGCTCTCATGACTTTTTTTTTTTTTTAATTCTAAGTTGTTATATAATGATAGCAGAATGCATTACATCTCATAATACACATATATAGCACATTTTTACATATCTCTGGTTGTATACAAAGTATATTCACACCATTTCTGTCTTCATACATGCACTTAGGGTAATGATATCCACCTCATGACTTTTTTTTTTTTTTTTTTTTTTTTGGTACCAGGGATTGAACTCAGGGGCACTCGACCACTGGGTCGCATCCCCAGCCCTTTTTTGTATTTTATTAGAGACAGGGTCTCACTGAGTTGCTAAGTGCCTCGCCATTGCTGAGGCTGGCTTTGAACTCGCGATCCTCCTGCCTCAGCCTCCCAAAGTGCTGGGATTACAGGCGTGCGCCACCGCGCCCGGCTTCATGACTTCTTAATACTGTTACATTGGCAATTCAATTTCAACATGAGTTTTGGAGAGGGATATTCAAACCATAATAACCATTTACTCTGATCAACTTTGGAAGCACATTAAAATCATCTGGCTTATTTTCTTTATAGAAATATTCCAAGTAATACATGAAGAAGGAATGATAGAATTAGAATATCAGTGTTTTATAACCACTAATAACAAAGGTTATGGGCAGTGATTATCAATAGCTGCTACAACCATTAGGTGAAAAACTGATAAGGAACTCTGTAATGAGTGAAATCAGGCTGACAATGCCTGAATTCATCCATCAGTTTTAACCTCATGAAAAAGAATGGCCAGGCATTATGTGCTTCCTGATAGAGATATATTATCCCTCTCTTGAAGTATTCTTGCCAAAAAATGTTTCCTAAAGCCAATCAAGCTACCAGATCTTACTATCAGTTTATTAGAAATAAAGGAAACAGAAGATGTGTTAAGTGACCTTATTGGGATGTAATCAACAAAATTCAGAGTGTGGGAAACTATTAAGTAAATTCCATGGAAAAAAAGAGGAAAGGGTAATCTATAAAATAATTTAAGAGCTATGTTGATTAAATGCAACGGCTGACCCTTGTTTGATCCTGATAAAATCCTGTAAAAAAAGAGCAAGAGACAATTGGGAAAATTTAAAGACTGACTGTATGATTAATAACATAAGAATTGAAAACTTTCTTTTTGGTATAAAGATTTATTTTAGAGACAGTACTAAAAATTTATGAATGATATGTGTGAGATTTGCTTCAAAATCAGTGTTAGGGTGATGAGGAAGGGGCAGAGATAAGTGGGTGAGGTAGAGAAGAATAAGTTGATAATTGTTGAAGCAGGGTGATGGATACAAAGTATTCATGATACTGTGTTCTTTGTTGTATGTGTTTGAACTTTTCAAAAAAAAAAGTTAAATTATTTTTGGAGCTTTAAAAAAATATGGATGCTGATTTTCCCCACCATACTGAGATTCTGATTTATTGGTCTAGAACAGGAATACATTTTTAAAAGCATCTCTGGGGACTCTAATGTGTAGCCAGGTTGAGAACTACTGCTTTATATTATGTCCCTAGATGATCTCATCTATTGCTTTAATACCATCAATATGTTGCTTCTGCCAGATTTATATCTCTACCCTTGACCTTTCCCTTGAGTTCTAGGGTTCTGTGTTCATCTGCATACTGGACATCATCTACTTGTGGATCAAATAGGCAGTTGGAACACGTTAAAAAACAGAACTCTTTATTTTCAAGCCCAAACCTGTTTTTCTCCCTTTCTTTTCCATCTCAACAATGGCATTATCATCTGCCCACTTACTGATAGTCAATAAATAGTTCTGATAAAAAGAAAGTCCTAATAGAACCATCATTGTGGAAAAACTTTTCCAGCTGATCTGAAGGTCTGTATTTTATGATTCATGACTCAATTATAACAAATAATACAGTGTTCATATATCTTAGAGAATGTTGTGAAAATATTTGTAAGTAGCTGTAAATGGTAGGATTGTTTTGATTTTTCTCTAGCTCTCACCCCTCCAAAACTCCAATATTCTGAGTCAGTGATTGAGTTTAAATGATACTAAACTCTTTTTCAGGTTTTTTCTACCAAAACATTTGGAGGAGTTGGGATGAAGAAGAGGAGGATGAGTATGACTATTTTGTCAGATGTGTTGAACCTCGATTGAGATTGTGAGTATTTATTACTGACCTTGTATGTGTTGGAAAATGGATTTTTTTACCTGTTTTTTTTTAGTTTTTAAAATTTTTCCTGTGTGATACACACATCCATGCCCCAGATGCCATAGACAGACACAGATCAGTGTACAAATAGTACAAGTTATTAAATAAAGCTTGTGTGAAGTATAGACACCTGCATTTTAAATTTATGAACTGAGTTTAAAAGCAGAGAATTCAAGACCATTTAAATTATAGCTCATTATTTATGAATATGAATAAAATTCAATTGAGCTAGTGTGTTAAAAGCCTTTTATTAAATTCAAAGACAATTGTTAGAAAAACAGTGAAATTATTTGAATTACCGAAGACTCCTTTGCTTTAATTTTTTTTTTTTTTTTTTTTTGCTACTGGGGATTGAACTCAGGGACAGTGGACCACTGGGCCACATCCCCAGCCCTTTTTTGTATTTTATCAGAGACAGGGTCTCACTGAGTTGCTAAGTGCCTCGCCATTGCTGAGGCTGGCTTTGAACTGGCGATCCTCCGGCCTCAGCCTCCCAAGTGCTGGGATTACAGGCGTGCGCCACCACGCCCATCCGCTTTAATTTTTTGAAGACTACTTTTAAAGGTATATGGTTTTACTCTAATGTTTTGTCAAACTCTTGCTTTATTTGACAAATAATTGAAAATATTAAATCATTAATATTGGTGGGAATAAAAATTTCTAAAGTACCAAAGTACAGTTTTGTAATCTATCATATTTTGGTGGGGAAAAACCTTTCCATACAAAAATATGAAAATTAACCATGTATCCTAAACCATTGTTCTACACTGACCTTCTTAAATGTGGTGTTCATTTATCATTCCACTAGAAGGTAGTCTAAGACCACTTATTTTCTTGTATTCATGAATTGTAATTTAATAGGCAGTGCTACAATGAGAATAACATTAGAACTTGCACTCCAAAAAAGAATTATGGAAGATGATTTTTTTTCTTGTGTGAAAGATGATTTAACTCTATAAGATAAGGCAGTAAGCTTTCACATTTTTATGAAACCCAATTTGCTTTAGTAATTTTCTCTCAGTTTCAATAGTAAATAATAATAAAATTAAAAAAATGTGAAAGTCTGGCTAATGATTCTTACTTGTTTAGAGTTATGTATGTCTGATTTCAGCTCTTCAAAAATTGGCTATGTTTTCTATTCAGTCTTTCCAATTTTTTCATTGTGCCTGTTCTGTTTTCCCATAATGTACTCTAATAACAGATTTTCAATATGCTTGAATATTTTCTTGGTTTGTGATACTTGCTCTTAAACAGTAATGATTGGTTTTGATTGAAGTGAAATGTAATGGTAGGTGACTATCATGTATATCTGGCAAATTATTTTTTTTTTTTTTTTGCTACTGGGGATTGAACTCAGGGACAGTGGACCACTGGGCCACATCCCCAGCCCTTTTTTGTATTTTATCAGAGACAGGGTCTCACTGAGTTGCTAAGTGCCTCGCCATTGCTGAGGCTGGCTTTGAACTGGCGATCCTCCGGCCTCAGCCTCCCAAGTGCTGGGATTACAGGCGTGCGCCACCACGCCCATCCGCTTTAATTTTTTGAAGACTACTTTTAAAGGTATATGGTTTTACTCTAATGTTTTGTCAAACTCTTGCTTTATTTGACAAATAATTGAAAATATTAAATCATTAATATTGGTGGGAATAAAAATTTCTAAAGTACCAAAGTACAGTTTTGTAATTTATCATATTTTGGTGGGGAAAAACCTTTCCATACAAAAATATGAAAATTAACCATGTATCCTAAACCATTGTTCTACACTGACCTTCTTAAATGTGGTGTTCATTTATCATTCCACTAGAAGGTAGTCTAAGACCACTTATTTTCTTGTATTCATGAATTGTAATTTAATAGGCAGTGCTACAATGAGAATAACATTAGAACTTGCACTCCAAAAAAGAATTATGGAAGATGATTTTTTTTCTTGTGTGAAAGATGATTTAACTCTATAAGATAAGGCAGTAAGCTTTCACATTTTTATGAAACCCAATTTGCTTTAGTAATTTTCTCTCAGTTTCAATAGTAAATAATAATAAAATTAAAAAAATGTGAAAGTCTGGCTAATGATTCTTACTTGTTTAGAGTTATGTATGTCTGATTTCAGCTCTTCAAAAATTGGCTATGTTTTCTATTCAGTCTTTCCAATTTTTTCATTGTGCCTGTTCTGTTTTCCCATAATGTACTCTAATAACAGATTTTCAATATGCTTGAATATTTTCTTGGTTTGTGATACTTGCTCTTAAACAGTAATGATTGGTTTTGATTGAAGTGAAATGTAATGGTAGGTGACTATCATGTATATCTGGCAAATTCGATCTTTACTTGGAGAAAAATTGTATTCTGATTTGACAGCTTTGCATGTGCTAACAAGAAGTGATTTACATACATACCCTGTATATTACCAGCAGATGGAAAAGCATAAGGCAGAAATGGTTTGGGTTATGTAGAAGAAACTATGGTGCTTGACGAAGAAACTGTAATGTTATCAAATGTAGGCAGATCTGAAAAGGTCCTTTAGCTAAGATAGGAATAGAGCTGTCAGTAGACAAGATTTAAAAGGAATCAAATCATACTGTCTTGATTTTACACCGTGTGGTAAATATTTTTCCTTTCTAATTCAAAACATAGCATTTCAGAATTTAGGGGTCTGAGACAGAAATGTTGGTTCATTGCTTCCAGACCATGAAGTATCAATATGATGAGGAGAAATAAACTGATTAGTATGAGTATTAGAAATACTAAGAGACCAATTTTAAAATTTGAGCCTTAATCTTCACAACTTAATAGACCTGATCAGTCAGTGGTTTGCTCCCTAATTCTTTGCAAAGTGAATTTCCAGAATATCTTTAAATAATTATGGATTAACCAAAACAGAGGAAATCCTTGCTTTGTAAGAGTTGCCTAATTTACTTATTTGAAAAGTGGGGAAAGAATTACTTTTTATTTTTGTTTTTGGTACCGGGGATTGAACTCAGGGGCACTTGACCACTGGCCACATCCCCAGCCCTTTTTTGTATTTTATTTAGAGGCAGGGTCTCAGTGAGTTGCTAAGTGCCTCACCATTGCTGAGGCTGGCTTTGAACTTGCGATCCTCCTGTCTCAGCCTCCCAAGTGCTGGGATTACAGGCTCACAGATAGTAAATGGTGTTTAGATTTGATCTCAATATTGTGTCTCTTTCTGACTCCAAAGCTGCTTCTCTTAATCACTGTGACAGTGGGGGATGGGGATCAGAGATTTAAAATATGTGCTTTAGATCAAGGCTTACAGCCCTATGAGAGATGGCTTCTATGAATAAAGAGGTGGTTAGGGAAATTAAGAAGAGAACAATGCAAAAAACATTTTTTGCCAACTTGACAAAACAAATGATAATAACCAGAATTCTAAAACATAAAAAGTTTTTACCTGGGTCTAATCTAACCAAAAATTAAAATATAAGAGCTAAGCTCTAGTGTTGCCTAATTTATTCAGACATTTGATGGGACCTACTTACCCTGTCTAAAGGGCATTTCATCCAGGAAGCAGCAAGGTCCAGGCACATGACTGCATTGCTGGTTTCTGTGATATGTGCAGATAAACCAATACACTTCACATGGGACAGTCGCAAGTACTCCCTCTGCTTTTCTATAAGGGCAATATGTGAATCAAAACTCTTTTTTAGGCCAGGTGCAGCCAACTTGAATCTTTTTTTTTTTTAATGGTACCAGGGATTGAACTCAGGGGCACCTGACCACTGAGCCACACCCCAGCCCTATTTTGTATTTTATTTAGAGACAGGGTCTCACTGAGTTGCTAAGTGCCTCGCCATTGCTGAGGCTGGCTTTGAACTCGTGATCCTCCTGCCTCAGCCTCCCAAATACTGGGATTACAGGCGTGCACCATCACGTCCAGCTCTTGAATCTTAATATATGAGAAGGAAATATTTTCTTATTGGATAATGATTATACATTATGCAACATGAACTGGCAATGTTTTAAAAATACAATGCTTGGATGTAAGGGGAAAAAAAAAAAACTCCTCAAAAGAAGAAAAGTTAGTGACTATAATGAAGCTGTTCTTTACACTTCCATTCCTTTCACTTATAATAGAGTGCTATACAAAGCAACTTGATGTATACCTGAGTTATATACTGCAATACACTTTTCTTGCTGGATCTTTGAGAACTAAATGAACCGTCTTAACGATAAGAAAATGTACTTGGAAGGCAATGGATTTCAATTTACTTTCAGGTATTATGATATTCTTGAAGACCGAGTTCCTTCAGGACTTGTTGTTGACTACCGTAATCTGTTGTCTCAATGTGAGGAGAGTTACAGGAAATTTCTAAATCTGAGAAGCAGTCTGTCAGATTGTAATTCTGATTCTGAGCAGGAAAATATCTCCATGGTGGAAGGATTAAAATTGTATTCGGAGATTGAACAGTTGAAACAAAAGCTAAAACTCATTGAGAATCCTTTGTTGAGGTATGTGTGTCTTTGTTTTTCTTAACTAGTTAACTTCTTATTAGCTATCTTACTGAGAACTAATGAATCTATTTGGTTTCTTTAAGATATGTGTTTGGTTATCAGAAGAACGCTAATATTCAAGCAAAGGGCATTCGTCCAAATGGCCAGAAGGTCACCCATGTGGTTTCATCCACCATGATGACTGGTCTACTGCGGTCTCTGCTCAGGGACAAGCTTTGTGAAGAGCATTGTGAGAGAGAAATAGAAATTCAGGTAAAATGGGAGTTGTTTGCTCCAGGTGACTTCTCCTTTTGATTCATACCAGATTTTTATGAATTCTACAAAGTGTTTATAGAAGTTTTCTAGGGCCGGTTTTCTGTGAAATGGGAAGTAGTAAGAGCACTGCCTTTTGTTAACAATAGTCACTGTAATAAAAGCATGCTTGGGGCTCAGTGCACTATCACAGGAGATACTTAATGCAGTTTGTGCTCCATTTTTAAGGTCAGACATTAAGCCACTTGTAATAATACTCAAGTTGCTTTTGGATAGTATATTACAATATGTTGTTGTTTTCTAGTTCCACAGTGATCCATTGTCTGCTATAAATGCCTGCTTTGAAGGTGACACTGTTATTGTTTGTCCGGGTCATTACGTGGTACATGGCACATTCTCCATTGCTGATTCCATTGAATTGGAAGGTGAGTATGGATGATAATACAACCAATCTCTCATGCATACATATAAGTAAGCAGAAAATCACTGATCTTGTTGAAGTTATGAGAATGTAATTTTCAACCCATTTGGTTTCAAGTGAGATCCCTTGAAATATTAAGGGTATTTAAAGCTTTTAGGGGATTGATCCAGTCAGTGTTTGAGCAACTTGAATCATATGTCTTTGAGACAGTGTATATGTTGGGAGATGTTTACAGGCACATTTTTTTTTTTTTTTTTGAAGACCATTAAGAAGAAGGATACTTTATAGATTGTAGGTAGTTTGTGGAAAAGAAGTCTTATTTTTGGAATGGAAAAATATTCCCAGCAAAATATACATATATCTAGCCGGGCGCGGTGGCGCACGCCTGTAATCCCAGCACTTTGGGAAGCTGAGGCAGGAGGATCGCGAGTTCAAAGCCAGCCTCAGCAATGGCGAGGCACTTAGCAACTCAGTGAGACCCTGTCTCTAATAAAATACAAAAAAGGGCTGGGGATGTGACCCAGTGGTCGAGTGCCACTGAGTTTAATCCCCGGTACCAAAAAAAAAAAAAAAAAAAAAAAAATATATATATATATATATATATATATATATATATATATATATATACACACATATATCTATGTCCATATCTATGTTTAGTATTTTCTTATCTGTTGCTTGCTCTTAGGTCATATATTTTGTGGCTATCTTGGTACCTTATTATTATTATTTTTTTAAAGTTAGCTTGTTTTTATAAGAGATTTTTGTAAAGTACATTTAACTTGAATTGGTACAAAAATTATCTTAATTCTTTAAAAGCTTACTGAATGTCACAAATATTACATTTTGTATCCTGGCCAAAGTATACTTTTTTAAAAAAAAATTTATTTATTTGCTTTAGTTGTACACAATGTGGTTTATTTTTATGTGGGGCTGAGGATCGAACCCGGCCGCACACGTCCTAGGCGAGCACTCTGCCGCTGGGCCACAACCCCAGCCCTAACAAAGTATACTTTTGAGAACATTAATATTGGAAGGTTGTATTAAAAGCAACTTTTTAACAGTTATAATCTTACTGTTTGTTCTGAATGATTCGTAAATTTAGGTTATTTTGCAATTGTTCATTTTGTTTCTGCATATTTCTACAATGTCAAATTTAGATGGACCTGTTTAACTATTTACCAGAACAGCTTCAAGTTAGCAATAAAGCTTATAATGCATTAAAAATAAAAAAAGCATATATCATTTTGGGACTTAAGCAGCTGTTCACAAATGGCTTAAGCTATGTTCTAAGACTAGGAGTTTAATTTCCTGCTCTTTACTACTATATCATCGCCCCCTTTTTTGTTTTATGTATATAATTTTTGTTTTTTTCTCTTCTCCAATATTTGATTTATAATAGATGTATGTGTATAAATAACATCTGCAGGGTAAATCACTGCAATAAAAACATTTTATTTTTTGGCATAGTGAAAATAACATTGATATTATAGATTGTTTGGTGGATAAAAGTTCTTTCTAGATTGGTGCAGAAATAATAATGTAATTGCCAGAGTGTTTTAAATAACATAGAATTCTGATGGTTAAGTATAAAAATGACTATAAATTTACTAACCGAGGGCATTTCTAAGAATTGGGGAATGAGATGGGATCTGTAGTGTGAATGTGTGGAATACTAGTGATCCATTGCTAACAATTGTAACAAGTGATGTGTATTGAGTACCTACTATGTGCAGGGTGAACAGCACTTAGAGTAGGGCTTTTCTTTTTTTTAAAAAATATTTATTTATTTGTTTTAGTTGTACACAATGCCTTTATTTTTATGTGGTACTGAGGATTGAACCGGGCGTGCATGTGCTAGGCAAGCGCTCTCCCGCTGAGCTACAACCCCAATCCCTAGGGCTTTTCTTTTTTGTTTAAAAAATCCATTCAATTAGGTGACAGTTTGGTTTTTAATTGCTAAGAATACATAATTTCTATAATCTCAGGTTTTTTTTCTCAACATGGAATTCTTTTTATATTTTTCATTTTTCTGAAGATAATAAATGATTGTTATAGGAAATATGAAAAGTACAGACAGACACATACAAAGAATCAGAATAACTCAATCCAATCATCCAGTGTCCACCCTGGTAGCATTCTTATGTTTGGAGTCTTAGTGCCCCTCAAGGTTTGTCTATACTCTTCAAGTAGCTTTGCCTGTTCAGTGCAGTTACTACTTTCACCTACTCAAGCAAAGACTCTTCTTTATGAGAAGCCTAGAAAAAACAATACACCAAACATCCAGATACTTAACTGTCTCTTGGAGTTATTTCTTACAGCTTTGTCTGTGTGCTTCTGTTTTATGATGAAAGGAAATACTCTAGTTTTCTGTAAGTGCATCCAGAGGCTCAGCCTGCATTATTAGTTGGATTAAGATTTAGTTGGGTACAATGATGTGCACCTGTATTCCCAGCTACTGGGCAGGTGCAGGCAGGAGGATTGCTTGAGCCCAGGAGTTTGAGGCTAGCCTAGGCAGTGTTAGTAACACCCTATCTCAAAAAGAAAAGAAAAAAAGAAATGAAAAAGATTTATGAAACCTGATTTTTTTTTTTATTGGTTAATAAAGTAGACCCTTTTTTTGTATTAGCTTAAACTGTTTGAAGTTAACTTGTCAGGTTTTAAGTCCATTTGTTTAAGGAAATATTAAACTTAGATTATCTTGAGAAATGCTAGATATATTCCATATAATTTATATTAGAGTCATAAAATCTTAGGGGAAAAAACTTAGGAGGGCCGAATGCCTTAGAATTATTTATTTTTTATAGCAGTTTTGTAAGTGAATTTAGTGCTGAAGTGATCTAAGGTGGTTGGCAGGCAGAGTAGTCTTCCTAATATGGGGACAGATTGGAGGGTTGTTATTGTTAAAAATTGGATACCTTCGCTTAAACAAGATATGTGGAGAAAGAGGTTTTATTTAAATATAACTAGGTTGACTGGTCTTGAATTATCATTTGGAATTGTTTGGATTAGTGAAATTCGTTCTAACATTTTTGTGTTCAGACGTTTTTCCTCACCCTTCTTAAGCGTTCTTGCTCTCTTCCTTAGGATATGGTCTACCAGATGATATCGTGATAGAAAAGAGAGGCAAAGGAGATACTTTTGTGGATTGCACAGGTGTGGATATTAAAATCTCAAACATAAAATTTGTTCAGCATGATGCTGTAGAAGGAATCTTAAGTAAGTATCTGAATGTTTGGTGTATTATTTCTTCTAGGTTTTGCAAGACTGCTTTCTGCGGAAGATAGAATGTAATTCAATACCGCTGGAGTATATGGAAGGCTGATTAGTTACTGTGTACATAGCATGATGAGTTAATAAGCAGCTTACCCTAATGTGAAAAATAGTTCAGCTTATTCTTTTTTTTTTTTTCCTAGTTCAGCTTATTCTTGAAAACTTGTTAGTTTATTATCAGTTTCTTTTCTGTGTGATCCTTTCTTTTAAAGCATTCCAATATTGTGTTTTGTGTTCTTTGTATTTAGTTTAGCATTAGACTAAAATTTGCTACATTCACATTGTGCTAAGGTTTGGATATAGTTTGTCTCCCAAATGTTCTTGTTCTTGAAGCTTGGTGGTGGTGTTGACATGGTAGAATCTTTAAGAGATGGGATATAGTGGAGGTAATTAGGTCACAGGGGTTCTACCTCATGAATGGATTAATGCAGGTCTGCCAGGAGTTGATCAGTTCCTCTGAGAGTGGGTTGCCCATGCCCACTCTCTTGTTTCCGTGGTAGTATGTTTCCCTTCTGCATGCAGCTTTTGTCATTTCTCCTCCTCCATGTTGTCATACAGCTGGGGAGATCTTGCCAGACACTATGCAGGACTTTATAGCCACCAGAATAATGAGCCAAATGAACTTTATTTTTTTTAACATTACCAATGTCAGGTATTTTGTTATAGCAACACAAAACATTGTTTCTGGAATCTGTATCACCCTTTTTTGGGACTTTTTCTTCTTCCTTCCAGGTCACTTAGCAGAGTTGCTTATATATGTATATGTATATGTGTATTTTTGTATGTTTGTATAGGTTTTTTTTTTTTTTTGTAACGAATAGGTGCTTTTGCATTTCTGAGGTCAAGTCATTTTCTAAGGATGTTGCCTTTAGGTTTTAGAAAATAACTCACTATAGTGATTATTTAAATTTTATGAATTTGTAATACAGCTAACAGTTTAAATGGTACCTCTTGAGGAATACTTAGACTATATTTAATTCAACTCTAGGATATTTCTAATATTGAAATAGTCACATTACTTCTTAAAGCATTTGATTGTATGTTTTTATCATAGTCATTCACCATGGCAAGACTACA
Source organism: Tamias sibiricus (assembly GCA_025594165.1). Lineage (NCBI taxonomy): Eukaryota > Metazoa > Chordata > Mammalia > Rodentia > Sciuridae > Tamias > Tamias sibiricus. The sequence goes on from CM046672.1 coordinate 38,690,601, forward strand.
TTGGAAAACTGTGTGTTACAATGTGAAACTACAGGAGTCACAGTACGAACATCAGCTGAATTTTTAATGAAGAACTCGGATTTATATGGTGCCAAGGTATGATAATCTTGCATTTTTGTAGGGGAAGTAATTATTTGGTTTAAGTTTTAAATAATTAATATATGGGACCAAGATATAGATGCATACTTCAATTCTCTTTCTTCAAAGAAGTTCAGATACTTATTATCTACTGAATCATCCCAAATCTTCTTATTTAGCCACTAAGCATAAGCATAATACTGTAGTATTTTAAAAACAGATTAGGAAGAAAAAGAATAAATCTCATAATTTCTTTATGGTAATTTAAAGAGAAATTTAGATCTTTAAAATTATAACTTTTAAATAATTTTGAAACAGTTGAAGCTCAGTTGCTTTTTAAAAAAAAAACTGTTGAATTTGAGATAATTATAGATTTACATGCTATTATAAGAAATAATACAGAAAGATCCCATATATATACCCTTTACGAGTTCCCCTTGCAAAACTATGGTACAATGTTACAACCAGGATATTGACATTGGTTCAATTGAGGCAAAGAATATTTCCACTACCACAAGGATCCCTTATGTTGCCATTTTATAGCCAAACTCATTTGCCTCTCCCGCCAACCTTCTCAACTGTTGGCAAACTCATCTGTTCTCCATTTCTATTATTTCATCATTATAACCTTTTGGAGTTTGCTTTTTCACTTAGTGCAATTCTTTGGCATTTTATCCAGAATTTGTATGTTCCAATAGTTTGTTCCTTTTTATTGATGAGGAATAGTCCAGTGTGTGTTCATTTCAGTTTGTTTATTCACTTTTAAAGAAGTAGATAATCTAGGTTTTGTCTCATTTTTATCTATTATGAGCTTCTTCAACTTGATAAAAGCATATCTATAAAAAGCTGTTTAACTCTACATTTAATGATGAAATACTGAATATATTCCTCCTAATCTCAAGAACAAAGTAAGGATATCTGCTCTCACCACCATTATTCAACATAGTGCTGGAAGTTCTAACCAGTTCAATAAGGCAAGAAAAGGAGGCAAGGGCATATAAATCAGAAAGGAAGAAATAAAAGTGTCCCTGTTTACAAGCGATGTGATTATCTGTACCAAAAATCTCCTAAAATACTATTGGTTCTTAAGTTTCCATTTGGTTCTTTATCTTCTATTTCTTTGCTGAGACTTTCATTTTCATTTGTTTTAAGTATGTTCACAATTGCTAATTGCAGTATTTTTTAAAAAAATCTTTATTTATTTGTTTTAGTCATAAACAATGCCTTTACTTTTATGTGGTGCTGAGGATCGAACCCGGGCTGCGCACATGCTAGGCAGGCGCTCTACCGCTAAGCCACAACCCTAGGCCCTAATTGCAGTATTTGTTTATCATGGTTCCTTTGATATTATTGTCAACTAATTCTAATGTCTTAGACATTTTGTAGTTTTGACATCAATTTGACATCTTATTTAGTTTGTCATCTTCCTGTTCTTGGTGTTTTAAATGATTTTCAATTGAAACTGGAATTTTTATACTGTGTTATGAGAGTCTGGATCTTCTGTTTTAATTGGGCTTCTCTGAGTGCTATAGAGGGGATGGAGTAGGGGGTGGGTAACACTTTATTATTGTCAAGTGGAGGTAGAAATTGGACTTCCTGGTTGGCCCCCATTAATACTCAGGTTTGGTGGGGTAGTTCCTTGTTACTGCTGGGTGGGAGTGAAAGATCCAGCTTCCTTCATGGTTTCTAATGACACTTTTGTACTTGGGGCTGGTCTTGTTACCACTGGGAATGATGAAAGTCCAGATTCTCCACTAGGCCTGCTCTGATACCACCCCAGTGGGGAAGGCCCTTGTCACTGCCAGGTGGAGGTGAAAGTCTGGACTTCCCACATAGTCTCTACTGACACTATTAGGGTGAGGCCTTGTTACCGACTACTGGGGATGAAAGTTGCCTGGTTATAGCCTGGTTAAGGTAGAAGAAGTCTAGGCTCTCCTCTTGACCTTTGCTGGCATTGAGTGGGAATGGGGGCCGTTATTGTTGTTTTTTTTTTTTTTATCTCCTGTGGTATTTGGCCAGAATAGAGCTGTTATTGTGTAAAGTTTTCTGTCTTTAGGCTGTCTGGTCTTTTGACTAGACATTTTTGTTCTGTGTCTGTTCATGTTTCTGGATCACCAGCTTCTTCAGTCTGGGGACTCTGAGGCAAAAGGGAACTAGGGAACTGATCATTGTGTTCGTGTCATTCTTTGGGGTCTTGAAGTCCCAAGCTGTTCTGCCTTTTTCTCTCCACTTTTCAGTCTTTTTATACTTGTTTTATATATATTGTCTATGTTTTTGATTGTACCTAACAGAAGGAATAGGAACATCTACTCCATCACACCAGAAGTAACAGTCTCAATTACTTTTTAACTGCCAAATAGCTATTTACCTTCATTTTCTAGGCGATTGGTGGTTTAAATTGTTCTTTTAAAATTTTACATTATTCCTGATAGATTGATATTTAATTTTGACTATTTTGTTGTACATTCCTGTGCCTCATAATGGCATTTCAGTATGACATATGCAACTATGAATACCATATAGCCTAGGTGTGTAGTAGGCTATACCACCTAGGGTTGTGTAAATACATGCTAAGATTACACAATGACAAAATCACCTAACAACATATTTCTCAGACATATCCCTACTATTAAGTGAACCATGAATGTACATGTGTTTTTCCAGTGTACTCTTAAATCTTTTTTGCCCATAACCGCAAACTGAAAATCTCTTCGCCTAATTAGCAAATAAAAAAATTTATAGAAGAGTTGGTTAGTGTGTACATAGGGTTCAGCCATATGTAAAGGGGGAAGTAATAACAAATGTACTCTCATGGTGCACTACTACTCCAGAAAAACAACTCGACATCCATGCAGAAGATGTGTCAAAAATGATTATAACTTTTTAATCAATGATATTGTGAATTAACATATTCTATAATGGTTTATTTTTCTTTCTTTTTTTTTTTTTAGTTGTAGATGGACACAATACTTTATTTTATTTGTTTATTTATTTATTTTTTTATGTGGTGCCAGGGATTGAACCCAGTGCCTCAATGCATACTAGGCAAGTGTTCTACCACTGAGTCACAATCCTGGCCCCCTGAAATGGTTTCTTAATTATAGAGATTTTTGTTTTCTAAAGTGCCTAATATAACATTCGGAATATATAATTCCTATTACTGTTACTTTTTTGTTGATACCATGTGGTATCATGGGACAGTGTGAGAGAATTGGATTATGGTGGGTCTTTCTGGTCACTCTGAATAAGTAACATTTGTATTAACTGCTAATTTTAACATGAGTATAGTAGCAGAGGCCATTGTTTGACTCTTAGAAATGATTTTTAAATCACTATGGTATGGTTATTTTAAACTGGCTTGTTTTTAAAACAGAATCTTATTTCTGTCTTCAAATTACAGTATTTTAAAACTCATACTGTTCTCCAACTAATTGAATATGTTTGAGAATGGTTATTTTGATTAAGTGCATCTTTCAACAAAATTGTTAAATGACTTTTTTTGGTGGAATCAGAAAACTGATTTGTCTAGAATGAGAGTGGAATAAAAATCAAATTTTGACACTCTTAGCCACTGTGTGTGTGTGTGTGTGTGTGGTTTTTGAAAGTGGTAAATGATCAACAACTTGTTGGAAATGGAGCAAATAGAAATGTTGATTAAAAATACCTAAAGCCCGGCACAGTGGCACACGCCTGTAGTCCCAGCGCCTTGGGAGGCTGAGACAGGAGAATCATGAGTACAAATCCAGCCTCAGCAAAAGCGAGGCGCTAAGTAACTCATTGTCTCTAAGAGACCCTGTCTCTAAGTAAAATACAAAATAGGGCTGGGGTCAAGTGCCCCTGAGTTCAATCCCTAGTTTAAAAAAGAAATAAAGAAAAAAAAAAAAAAAAAAATACCTAAAGAAAGTTATCTGTAAAACACTTTATCTTTGTATGTTACATTTTTTTCTGTGTTAAAGGCTAAATAGTCATTGTAATAAATCTTTTTTAAACTGTCATTATCTCAAATTGTACATTACAGGGTGCTGGTATTGAAATATATCCTGGGAGTAAGTGTATCCTGAGTGACAATGGGATCCATCACTGCAAGGAGGGGATCCTCATTAAGGTGAGCATTAGCTAAAATACATTCTCTCCAAAGATTAGAATGGCTTCACCTAAGAAATTATGTTTTATTAAACTTCTATGTTGGATTCTATTGCTTTCTAGTTTTGAAAGCATAAGCAGCATAGACATTTAAATAACATAAGTAGTTGATAATTTCTTGTGAAAACACTTTGCTGTCTTTAGATATGCAGAAATGACAAGAACACTGTGTCACTCAGCTACAGTGTATTAATAAGCATAGCTTTTCTACTTTATTTTTAGAATGGTGTGAAAAAAGAATTTTAAATCAGGCAATGTTGGATATGACAGTTTCTTAAGACATTTGTTTTCAATGTCACAGGACTTCTTAGATGAGCATTATGACATTCCCAAAATATCCATGGTAAATAATGTCATACATAATAATGAAGGTTATGGTGTTGTTTTGGTGAAGCCTACAATTTTCTCTGACCTGCAAGACATTGCCCACAGTGGAACTGAAGGTATGAAATATTTAGTAATTTTTTATATAAAAGTCATATATAGTTTGCTTTATTTCAGCATTAAGCTGATTAGGACCTGAGTCTTCCTCCCTCTTTAAAAATATTCCTAGAACGTGCTTGGGCATGGGATGAGAGCTTGGTAAAGTGATAACATTATAGAATCTCAGGGTGAAAGAAACTTTGAATGTCAACTAGTTCATCTGTTCATTCAGAACTTGATGTTGTGGTTTCTGTGATCCCACGGTTCCCTTGATTTCATGCTTGGTTTTCTGTAAGTGTATGGAGTAAGGATAGGTATATGTTAGCAATGGTGGCTCATACTGGCATTTGTTAAGGGAGGAGGTGGTGAAGTGAGTGTGCCAGGTTGAAGGCTGCATTTACTTAGGGGTATACTGGAGCTTGCTTCTATTTTTTCATTGGTGGACAGTAGTGCCTCTCTGTCACCTGCCTTTCTTGGCAGCAAAGATGAGCTAGCTCAGTGGAGATTAATGAATTTTAAGCCATAATGCAGTTAACTATTAAATCTCAGTTATAGATAAGGACTAAATATTTATGTGGATGAGGGAAGTTTAAAGCTGTTTAAACAGTAGTCCTTGTTATTCTTCAGAATCTGCTGTTTATATCTCTAGAAGTTTTTATCTCCACGCAGGTCTCACAGGGTGAAATTAAGGTGTCAGGTGAGCAGAATTTTTATCTGAAAGCTCTGGTGAAAGAATCTACTCACAAGCTTATTCATGTCATTTCACTGGCTAAATCCATTCCTTTAGATTGGAGGACTGAGGTCTCTCTCTCTCTCTCTCTCTCTCTCTCTCTTTCTTTTTTTTTAATATATTTTTTTTTAATTGTAGGTGAACACAATACCTTTATTTTTATTTTTTTAAAAATATTTATTTATAGCTGGGCACAGTAGTGCACGCCTGTAATCCCAGCACTTGGGAGGCTGAGGCAGGAGGATTGCGAGTTCAAAGCCAGCCTCAGCAATGGTGAGGCACTTAGCAACTCAGTGAGACCCTGTCTCTAATAAAATACAAAAAAGGGCTGGGGATGTGGCCCAGTGGTCAAGTGCCCCTGAGTTCAATCCCCGGTAGCAAAAAAAAAAAAAAAAAAAAAAAAATTTATTTAGTTGTACACAATGCCTTCATTTTTATATGGTGCTGAGGATTGAACTCTGGCCACACATGTGCTAGGCGAGCGTTCTACTGCTGAACCACAACCCCAGCCCCACAATACCTTTATTTTATTTATGTGGTGCTGAGGATAGAACCTAGGGCCTCACACATGGGAGAAGAGCGCTCTACCACTGAGCCATAGCCCCAGCCCCGAGGTCTCTGTTTTTTGCTGACTATTGGTTAGCGATCATATTCAGCTCCTTGTCTCATGGTTCCAGTCTTCCTTAGCAACAGAGAACCTCCCTCAAAGCAAATCTCTCTGACTTCCTCTTCTGCAACCAGCTGGAGAAAAGATTAGTACTTTGCAAAATTACAATGTAAAGTTCTGTTGCCATTTAAGAATAATGAATATGGGGCTGGGGGTGTAGCTCAGTGGTAGAGCACTTGCCTAGCATGTATGAGGCCCTGGGTTTGATCCTCAGCACTGCATAAAAATAAATAAAATTGCAGGCATGGTGGTGCATGCCTGTAATCCCAGCACTTGGGAGGCTGAGGCAGGAGGATCGCAAATTCAAAGCCTGCCTCAGCAATGGCGAGGCACTTAGCAACTCAGTGAGACCCTGTCTCTAATAAAATACAAAAAAGGGCTGGGGATGTGGCCCAGTGGTCAAGTGCCCCTGAGTTCAATTCCCAGGACCAAAAAAAAAAAAAAAAAAAAAAAAAAGTATTCATCTGTAACCAAAAAAAATAAAGGAAAAAAAAAAAAAAAAAAAAAAAGAATAATGAATGTAACACCAGGGGTTGGGGATCGTGGGATCCATCTAGAATTAGCTGCTAGATTAGGAGTTTAAGAAAAGTAGCACTATTTTATTAATCTTTGCATCCTAGCTCCTAATGCAGTGCCTAGCAGAAAGTAAATACCCAGGAAATGTCTGTCGAGTGAATGAGATTCTAGGATGAAGAAGGTAAACAAAGAGTTTAAAATTGGTAAAGAGTAAGACAGCTGCTGGTTGAGAATCTTATGGCAAAGAATTTGTCAAATCCAGATACAGAAGGAGTCCTTGGCAGAAAAAACTTGAAAGCTTTAACAGACTGTGTAGATATGTTTTAATTGGGGTAGACTGTATATTGAACTTTGTTTTAATTTGTTTCTCCAGAAAATAAAGCACTTAAAATTCAGACAAGTGAAGAGGCAGATGCAGCTGAAAGAGTGGATCTAGAAGAGCTGATTCAGTGTGCAACAGGCAAAATGGAGCTTTATGCAAAAACAGATCTTTCTGAGCAAGTTGAGGGTAATTGTGAAATTGTAAATGAACTAGTTGCTATCTCTACACAAAAAGGCCAGATGAAGAAGAAAAGGTTGAGTGAACTGGGGATCACACAAGCTGATGACAACTTAATGTCACAGGAGATGTTTGTTGCAATTGTGGGGAACCAGTTTAAGTGGAATGGAAAAGGGAGTTTTGGTACTTTTCTTTTCTGACCACAATGATGTAACTAGATAACAAAATATTGAATTTTGCACATTCTGCCCTAAGAATCACTGCTGCTCATGTAGATTGCTTCATGTTGTATTTTGTATTTGATATATTTGATTGGGCTAGAGTGAAATGTAGATTTATTTCTATCTGCAGCTATTGCACATAAAATACTCTTCATAAGAAAGGTGGTAAAAACATAAAATAATTGGAGACTTCTTATTTAGAATGTCTTGCTTTCTTAAACACACAGTTCTCATATTAAGCCTGCTGTGTAGCTTTCTAGTGTGAATACACTTTAATCCAGCACTTCAAAGACGAGGAAGAAAGGCAGGGAATGCAAGACAGTGCACAAAAATGCGGTAGGTGTCACATGTGCAGTGTTCTTCTTGAGTTGTCTTTTTATCCCAATTACAGTGAGTCTGATTTCCACACTATATTTGCATAATACTTGTCTTAAAATAAAAGCTTTTATGATTGGGAAGTTACCTAAGTAATCAGACTTATTATTGAGAATTTGAGTGGGATGCATTTTTATGTTTAACTATGCAATCATCAAGCCAGCAATAGATAACTTAGCAGGTTTGAAACAGAAACGAAATGTGTTGTTTGGAGCCAATGTGTTTGTAGAGCATTTCCAGTATTGAATGTGAATGATTAAAAAGAAAGTATTTTCTTTCACCATAACAGTATTCTGATTATATTTCTTACATAGTCAAAATGATTACCTATACAACCTATGTCTTCTATGTATTCTTGGTATCTCATATTGTAAACATAGCTTTTAAACATATTTAAAATTAAAAAAAATGTGACATATTAATACGCCTACTGATTAAAATTATAGCGATGAAACAATAAAATGGAATCTTGTTACATTTTTCCAAATGCATTATGGACTGTACCACCAATGTAGCATTTGTAGCACACAGTATTTTGGTATCTTTTTAGTGTTTCAGAAAAAATATTATAATACCAGGCACTGTGGCACAGGCCTGTAATCCCAGTGGCTTGGGAGGCTGAGGCAGGAGGATTGTGAATTCAAAGCCAGCCTCAGCAAAAGTGAGGCGCTAAGCAACTCAGTGAGACCCTGTCTCTAAAAAAAATACAAAGTAGGGCTAGAGTTGTGGCTCAGTGGTCAAGAGTCCCTGAGTTTAATCCCTGGTACTCCCCCCCCCCCCAAAAAAAAAAAAGAAAGAATATTACATCCCTCCAAGTGTTGTTATGTTTGTTTCTTAAATTTGAATAGATAATATCTCTTTATTTTTCAAAAGCTACTAAATATGGGAGGATTTATTATTAGATTTATTGTTTGATCATTGAAAGATATTTTTTTTTTACATCTTTTAAAAAATCCTATTGCGGGGGCTGGGGTTGTGGCTCAGTGGTAGGGCACTCGCCTAGCACGTGCGCGGCCCGGGTTCGATCCTCAGCACCACGTAAATGAACACATTGTGTACAACGAAAGCAAATAAATAAATATTTTAAAAAATCCTGTTGCAAAGATGTTTAAAAAGTAATGCTGAATAATTTTGCATTAGCTTCAGCCAAATACTGATTGGAAAACTATTTATTCGACTTTTTAAAATTAAATTGGTTTTCTAGTTGAATTTCCACTAATGGAATTTAGATTTTTTTGTATATTCTTTTATAATTTGCTGTAGTATCAAGAGACTATGTAGCTAGGTAAACAAAGCTAATATCTTTCTTGTTCTTTTTTAGCATGATAGTTTTTCAGATTTCACTTCATTTCTCTTTTACTTTAAGTCTAAAACTTCATATGATCAGTTAGTAAATAGGGCTGATGTGTTTTATTTGAGTTAAGTAGAATATGTGTGGTCTCAATTAATGAAAAGTTAAACATCACAGATGGCTTAGTATAGAGACTAGAGAGTGTTGTGCCCAGAGAATGGATCCCCAAAAACCACCAAGGAATCTGGAGTGCATGCAAGAACAAAGAGCCTTTATTCGGGCTTAAGCCGGGACTCTCAGACCTCACCAACACAGTGGATCTGTACTGAGATCCCGGAACTGAGGAAAGACTGAGTCTTTATAGGGCTAGAAGCAAGGAGAGGGAGGGGGCTTGCCTGATTGGCCAAGGGAGCCCATGCGTGTCTAAGGAAGTTTTCATTGTTGGAGACCATCTCCAGAGCTATGGAATGTGCTGACTGTTCCTGCAGGGCCCTGCTGGGCCCTGCCATTGCCCTATTTTATTGTGCCCGGGCTGGCTTATCACATCCAGGCTTATTCCTGCCTTGTGACAGGAGACTTGCAACAGTTTGGGGCAGCTGATAACAAAATGGGGTCACAGCAGTTTGGCTTCTATTGTCTTTAAGCCAAGCATTTTACAGAAGCAAAAAGAAGCGGTTAAACTGAAATGAGGCTTGGAGCTGAAAAAGGAGGGTTCCACAGAGAGAAAACCTGTATGGGTGTGGATTTGACATTTGAGATGAAAACACTGATGATATAGAAAAAGGACAGTTCTTTATGTTGATTGAGTTACCAAGTGTCCTGTCCTTGTGGTCTTTCCTTAGTGTGACCTCAAATTTATGGCAAGTAGCAAAATTCTGTACCTTGATTTAAGTATTTTCTTTATTTAGAAGTGTTTCCCTCCCTAAGTTTATTTTTCTTATTATTGTCCCTCAAATATAAATGTGAATATATTTTCAAAAACTGCCCAGAGAACATTTGATCTCCAGAGTATATACCCCCCTTTTCTGGAATAGTAGAATGGTGAAATATCCACTTCCTAGCTTGGGCTCTTCAGAGGGAGATTAAAAGAAAAATTATATAAAACACCTAGGTGTAATCCCATTTATGTTTTTTTATAATTCAATTTGCTGTTATTTTTTATTCTTTTCTAAGAAAAATCCTACAGGCTTCTATGCAAATTAAGTTGGGATAAATTTGATGATTAGGCTTTGATGCAAATTTTTTCCATGGCATTTAATTTTGTAACATCTTACTTTCTTCTGTGACTCTAAAAACAAGTGTATATATAAAAAGCTTTTAAAGATCTTAAATGTGTCAATGAATGTTCTCTTTTCCCCAATTCTCACTATTCTTTTCAAAACAACAAGAAAGGTGTAGTATTATAATGCTTTGAAATTGATATTGCTTTTTTCTCTTGCTATGTTGTGGAAATCTATGTTTATACATACAAAATTGTTTTATTTGTAAGTGATAGAAACTCAACTCAGACAGGCTTATGTGGCTTTCTGGAACTAGAAATTCTAGAATAAGAGCAAATTTTATATGTGGCTGTGTGGATCCATTCTTTCAGTTTTGCCTTCCTCTGTGTTGGCTTCATTCTCAATTGGCTTTTTCTGCATGGTGACAAAGACGACATTCAGCAGCCCCAACTTTTATAGACTGAGAAGGAGGGAGAGACATTTTTCTTCTAGGAAGCATTTGACTGCCTGTATATTGTGCTTATCTTTTGACCAATCACTGTAAACCAGAGGAATGGAATTATCTGTTCTCATTGAATAACATTTCTACCTTTGTGGAGAGTAGATAGAGTCTTGGATGTCTTGTTCTCTAAGGGATGGGAGGGCAGTTTCTAGAGGAAAAGGGGGTTGTGTTACCAGAAGCAGTGAAAGATCTGCTTTGCAGGCAAAAACATAGAAGTCTGGGACATATGAATGGATGAAAACATTATCTCATACTGAAGGGTATTCAGGATTCCAGTTTTTCTATTACTCCTCCCTCCTTCCCTCCTTCCCTCCCTCCCTTCTCACATATGTGAGGCAGACGCTCAGTGGTAGAGATCCCTGGCCCATCATTGTTATAAAGAGTTATCTAAAAAGGATGCTAATGTACCAGTTGTGGTGGCACACACCTTTAATCCTAGTCACTCAGGATGTTGATGCATAAGGGGCATTCGACCACTGGGCCACATCCCCAGCCCTTTTTTGTATTTTATTAGAAACAGGGTCTCACTGAGTTGCTAAGTGCCTCGCTATTGATGAAGCTGGCTTTGAATTTGCTATCCTCCTGCCTCAGCCTCCCAAGTGCTGGGATTACAAGCGTGCACCACTGTGCCCGGTTTAAGAGCTACTTCTGGTGAATAAAATAAACATACAATTTGTATTTATTTGATTACTGTTATTTGATAAGATTATTTTATCCTTTATTACATTGTCACATTTTTAAAAAAAATATTTATTTATTTGCTTTAGTTGTACACAATACATTTGTCTTTACGTGGTGCTGAGGATCGAACCCGGGTCGTGCACATTCTAGGCGAGCGCTCTACCGCTGAGCCACAACCCCAGCCCTGTCACATTTTTTAAAAAATTGCCAGTTTATATCTTTTGCCTATTGTTGGAATGGATTGTTTGAGTTTGTTGAGTTATAGGAGTTTTACATAGTGTGACTTTTAATCCTATAATATTAAAAGTACACTCACGCACTCACATACACACAGTTTTCCCTTTGTATCTTAAGGACTTGGTTCCAGGAGTCCCCTCGGATACTCAGATCTGCAGATACCAAAATCACATCCTTTATATTAAATGGTGTGGAATTTGCATATAACCTATGCACACTATCCATTCCATTTACTTTAAATGATTTCTAGATTACATATAATAAATACCTAATACAATGTAAATAGTCAATACTGCATTGTTTTGGAATTAATGACAAGAAAAAAGTCTGTACATGCATGTTTAGTCACAGTGACAGTCTTTTTATCCTGAATATATATATTTGTAATCTGCGGTGGGTTGAATTCCAAGGATGTGGAACCCCTGAATGTGGAGGGCTGACTGTAAATATAACATAAGCAATATATACTCATATACATTATATAAATATGTATATTTTAAGGATGAAATATTCTTAAAAATTTTTATTATAATAAAAAATTCACAAAATATTCTTTTGGGATGGCTGAGCTTTTGAGTTTTGTTATGGAATTTTGTTTAGTTTGTAGTCAGATTTGTTCATTTGAATCTTGTGACTTGTTTAGGGATTGTCACAAGATTAAAAATATTTTTATATTGTCTTCTAGTTCTTTTATAATCTTGTTTAAACTTACATCTGTAAGCCGGGCGTGGTGGCGCACGCCTGTAATCCCAGCACTTTGGGAGGCTGAGGCAGGAGGAGCGCGAGTTCAAAGCCAGCCTCAGCAATGGGGAGGCACTTAGCAACTCAGTGAGACCCTGTCTCTAAACAAAATACAAAAAAGGTCTGGGGATGTGACCCAGTGGTCGAGTGCCCCTGAGTTCAATCCCCGGTACCACAAAAAACAAAAACAAAAACAAAAACTTACATCTGTAATTCTGTTTTGTTTTCTGTCTGATGTAGAACTACTTTTCTCTAAATGTCTAGGAAGTTCTCTGTATACCTTTTATTGAGTATTCCATTCTTTTCCCATTTACTATTAAATTCCCACAGGCATGTGCAACCATGCCTGGCTTGCTCTCTTTAAAAAAAAAAAAAAAAAACCAAACAGTTTTTAACCAGCGTTTTGTACAAGTTTTTAAAAAATCACCAATTTTAAGCATGCAATTCTGAGACTTAACAAATATACCTAGTTGTATATTATATCACAATATAATGTTGGATGTTTCCATCACCTCCAAAAATTTCTTCATTTGCCTTTGCAGTCAGTCTTGTCTTACCATCCTTGGATGTGGCAACCATTGACCTGTTTCCTGTCACTATAGTTTTTTTTAAAAAATTACAGATAGGTCTGGGGTTGTGGCTCAGCAGTAGAGCGCTCACTTAGCACATGCATGGCCCAGGTTCAATCCTCAGCACCATGTAAAAATAAATGCATTATGTACAACTAAAGCAAATAAATAAATATTTTTAAAAATTACAGATAAAAGGAACAATTCAGTTCTGTTGATCTTCTCAAACTGTACCTAATGGTCTCAAAATTCATCTATGTTGTTTTGTGTGAGTAGTTTATTTCTTTTCATTGCCAATGTAGGGCTGTTGACTAATTTGTCTATTTTTTTCACCAGTTGATGCGTCACTTGGGCTGTTCCTAGTTCTTGTTTTTTATGGGTATAGTTGTTAAGAATAGCCGGGTAGAAATCTGTCTGAAAAAATGTTTTTTAATTCTCTGGGGGCAAATACCTGTAAATGGAATCAATGGTCTCTATAGTAAGTGCACATTTTACTTTATAAGAAAGTTCCAAATAGTTTTCCAATGTGAATTCTTTTTCTCTTCTTTAATTTTGAGACAGGGTCTTGGTGGGTTCCTCAGACTGACTTGGGACTTTCAATCCTCCTGCCTCAGCCTCTGAGTAGCTGGAAATATAGGCATGCACTACCAAGCGTGGCACATTTGCATTTCTACTAGCAGTCTATGAGAGTTCTAGTTTCAAGTTTTTATCAATACTTGTTAGTATTAGTCATTTAAATTTTAACTAATTTATGGATATGTGATGATAATTCACTGTGGTTTTAATTTGCATTTCCCCTATTTATGATTTTTAAAAATTATGTTTTCATGCGCCTTTTTTTGCCATTTCTGTATATCTCCACTAAATTGTCTATATCAAAATCTTTTACCTACATTTTTATCCACCCCCCTCCAATCAAGTTGTTTGTCTACTTGAGTTGTGAGGTTTATTTTGATTTTGGCTTTTAATTCTAGAAAAACATGTTTTGCAAGAATTTTCTTTCTGTCTATTAATTTATTTTTCTCCTGTTCTTGTTTGCTGACATTTGTTTTTTGGATTGAGTTTAAAATTTTTTTTAAATGAATCCATTTTATCTCCACTATTGCATTTTTTTTTTATAAAAAAATTTATTTGTGCTCTACTGCAATATTGCTTAACTGGCTCCCTGTCGGGGGGGGGGGCACTGGGTTGGGGTGGGGGTGCTAATACTCTCTGTTAAATAGAGGCCAGGGATGCTATGAAACACTGTACAATGGACAGGATAATCCCTTACCACAAGGACTTTTTTGGCACAAATTGTCAACAGTGGCAACAATGAAATATCCTGTTCTGGGACAGGCATCAGCAACTTTTCTGTAAAGAACCAGATATTTAATATTTAAGGCTATATGATCTTGCATTTCCTTTCCCCCTTCCAAAATGTAAAACCATTCTTTTTTTTTTTTTTTTTTTTTAATCAGTAAACAAATTCCTAAGCTCTTTTTTAACAATTACTTTTTTTTTTTTTTTTTTTGGTACTGGGGATTGAACTCAGGGGCACTCGACCACTGGGCCACATCCCCAGCACTTTTTTGTATTTTATTAGAGACAGGGTCTCACTGAGTTGCTAGGTGCCTCACCATTGCTGAGGCTGGCTTTGAGCTGGGATTACAGGCGAGTGCCACCGCGCCCGGCTAAATTTTTTATTATTCTAATTTGTTATACACATTTGCAGAGTGCATTTCATTTCATATTACATATGAAGAACACAATTTTTCGAGTTGCTGGTTTAATATAAAGTACTTTTACAACAATTGTGTCTTCATACATGTATTTAGGGTAATCATGGGTAACTCAGTCTGCTATTATTCCTATCCCCTTGTCCCCTTCCCTCCCTCCCCCCTCTTTGTTCTATATTTAAAGCTCTTTCATTTCTCTCATTCCCTCTCTTGCCTTTATAAGTTAGTATCTTCATATCAAAGAGATCATTCGACCTTTGGTTTTTTGGGATTGGCTAACTTCATTTAGCATTATTTTCTCCAACTCCATCCATTTACCTGCAAATGCCATGATTTTAAGGTGCTGAGTAGTGTTCCATTGTGTATATATACCAAAGTTTCCCTATCCATTCATCTGCTGATGGGCATCAGGGTTGGTTCCACAATCTAACTAATGTGAATTGTGCTGCTATAAACATTGATGTGGCTGTGCTCTTGTAGTAAGCTGTTTTTAAGTCCTTTGGGAATAGGCCAAGGAGTGGGATAGCTGGGTCAAATGGTGGTTCCATTCCCAGTTTTCTGAGGAATCTCCATACTACTTTCCACATTGGCTTCACCAATTTTCAGTTCCACCAGCAGTGTAAGAGTGTGCCTTTTTCCCCACATCCTCGCTGGCATTTATTGTTGTTTGTTTTTTAATAGCTGCCAATCTGACTGGAGTAAGATGAAATCTTAGTGTTGTTTTGATTTGCATTTCTCTAATCGCTAGAGATGTTGAACATTTTTTCATAATTTGTAAAACCATTCTTAAATGTATAAAAATAGCAGCCTATGACCAATGTTTACCAACCTTGCTCTAGTGTCACTTATTTTACACATATATTTTATAAACCTTCCAATATATTTGTTACTTTTATTTTAAACTGTTATCTTTAAAAAGATATTAAAAATAAGTGTATCTTTTTTCTTTCTTTCTCTCTTCTTTTCTTTTTTGGTACCAGGGTTTGAACCCAGGGGTGTTTAACCACTGAGCCACATCCTCAGCCCTTTTTATATTTTATTTTGAGACAGGGTCTTGCTAAGTTGCTTAGGGCCTTGCTAAGTTGCTGAGGCTGGTTTTGAACTTGCAATCCTCCTGCCTCAGCCTCCCAAATCACTGAGATTACAGGCATGTGCCACTGTGCCTGGCTATCTTTTATTTGTTAACATATTTAGCATTTCTGTGCTCTTCATTCTTTTGTAGGCCCACATTTCTAATTGGTATCATATCCCACTTAAATAATTTCATTTATCATTTCTTTTGGCACAGGTTTACTGACAATTCTTCCAGTTTTTGTTTGAAAGTGTATTCCATCTGGGCTAAAAACTGGAGTCTTCTTGACCCTTTATGTTGGAACCACTTCCAAAGGAAGTGAGGGGACTTTACATTAGTAGCCAGTTAATAAACTGGCCAAATTTCCAAGTTTCTCTAGCTAATTTTTGTTGAGGTTGTTACTAATTGGTGGCAGGTTCTTTTGCTCAACTTGGGCAGAAATCACAAATAGGCAAAATGTAACTTTCAGTTAGCAGCTCTGAGTTTTGAATGCCGGCAGCTCAGCAATAGTATTACCAGCTCTGAGCCTTGAATGCCAGCAGCTCTCTGCTCTCTGGAACTCTTTCAGCAGCTCTCTATTGCTTTCAGTAACTCCTTTCTGCTGTCTGATAAGAGTGTGTGGGGAGAAAGGTGCTTATGTAGGTGTGCAAAAAAAAAAAAAAAAAAAAAAAAAAAAAAAAAAGTGCATTCACACATGTGCAGTGTCCTGCCAGCTAACTGCAGACTTTCTGCTCAGCTGTGGTAGGGGAGAGGCTGCAGAGGGTGTGGTCATATGTGTTGGACCCAAGACTGAAGCTGCCATAGCCAAAGCAAGTCTCCAAGCTGCTGTGAGGCAGTTAATGTAGCCATGGCCAATCATAAGGTATTTGGAGGCAATCACAACTCAAAGATTGAAGAAAGAAAAATACAATAATCTTTCTTGGGGAGCATCAGGCCCTTCTCTTCTGTCTCAGAATCTTTGTTAAAATGGTTGGCATTTGACCATAAAAACATTAGAGGACATTTTAATAAAGGGGAATCTGAGTTTGGGGGGAGTGGCATCACAGGATAGGAACTTCTCAGTGAAATATATTCATATTCTGGAATCTCAGGCAACCCTAATTCAGTTTGCTTGCATCTCAAATTAAGAGTTTTCTGTACTCAGGCCTATTTATGTGAGTGAAGTCAAGGGTGGAAGGTAAATAAAGCCCAACTATGAAATGTGTGGGTTCCACATGCCTGTACATTTCTGGAGGTCAGCTTTTACTACTTTGAGGCCAGGTGGTCTGATAATTTTCTCACTGAAATATTGGAAGTAATCTTGGTGTGTAGTAGCACTTTAAAGCCTATTTTGAATAAAATTGGAACATTTTAGCAAGCAATTAAAAACTAATTTAAATCTTTGCATTATTTTCATGGGAATCATACGCTATAGTTATTAGAGTATGTTCTTACAAAATCAAGTATCCATAATTTATATTTGGCCTTTGAGCTAAAAGCAGCTTTCCAGGTGATAGCTGGTGATGTTTTTCATCGAGGTTTTTAGGAATTCACATTGTTTTATTTTACATCTCTCCAAAACTTTCTGTATGTATTAGGCATACTACCGTTGATGCAGTTCCAGTACATTATTAAGGTGTTC
Organism: Tamias sibiricus; assembly: GCA_025594165.1. Taxonomy (NCBI): domain Eukaryota; kingdom Metazoa; phylum Chordata; class Mammalia; order Rodentia; family Sciuridae; genus Tamias; species Tamias sibiricus. The sequence continues at coordinate 38,707,905 of CM046672.1, forward strand.
CTGCACTTAGCTTTTCTTTAGTGTTTACAAGGTACCAAATTGTCACAAAGTTATAAGGGGTTGGGGTCTTTAGCCCCCCCGTACCCGGGATGGACCTCTTCTGTTCAGCAAAAGAGGCCAGAGCGGCCTACCCCAACGATGAGACTAGATTGGGAAAGTAAAGGCCGCCGGCATTCCCTCCCCTGCCTTTAGAAGACCCAGGAACATACCAGGGAGTCCAGTGGGTCAGTGCAGGAACTCAGTTTATTGAGGAAGTTGGACGGTCTTATATAGGACATGGGCCAATCAACAGAAAGATCATAGGGACACATAAGGAGCATGGGCAGATGCCACTGGCGGAGCCACTGGCCTATCCTTGGGGTGGTTTCAGTTCTCACAGCCACACCCCCTGCTTAGCCTAGGTCCTGTAACAGGGCGTGGTAATGTGGCAAGCAGCCAGAAAGCCAGAGCTTTTCCATCCCCTTGGCAGACAGTGTAAGGTCTCGACACCAAATGAGCTACAGGGAAGATGAGCAGACAGTTGAATACTATCTGAAGCAATATTAAGCTTTACGCCCTAGAAATCTGTTTAATTCCCTGCCATTGCTTCTAAAATGCATTTCAAATCTGTTGTCTTTGGTAAAATGCTCAGAGTCATTGGAGAATTATTTTTGACTTGGTGTTTATATCTAAAATTTGCTAGTGAGACAAATCTTCTCCAGTGCTGGAGGAAATTAACATTTTGTTTTTTCAACATAGTATACATATTAGGTTAGAGCTTACAGTTCCCTGACATCTTTCCATCTTAAGGGTTTAGAAAAGCTAACAAGATTTCTTACACCTTGTTTTGGGAAAGTCACATTGTCTTGGTCATAGGGTTTTCCTCTAAATCCAATTTTCTATTCTTTTAAATAACCATTTTGTTAAGCCAAGTCACTGTAGTTCTGTATTACATAGACGTTGTTCCTTAATTTGAAAAACAGAATCAATGGCTGTAATTCTTTTTTTAATCAGTGTAAAATTTGTATGTCCAGAATGTAATTGACTATTCAGCAGTTGACAGGGGAGGGTGGAACATTAGGCTCAGTGGAACGTAATGTCTAATTTGTTGATGGCATTATGCTGCGAAGGGGGAAGAACAACTATCACCTAAAAGCTTTTCTGGAGGGGAGGCTGATGTGAACTGGTGATGTTAGGCAAGTGCTTATATTGTGAAAGTAACCACATAATATCATTGGAAAGATCCGAGGGTATTAAAACAAATATTAGCAATGGGAATGCTAAATCATTTTTCCCCCCAAATATAAATGTTGGTCTACAGGTATTTTCTGGAGCATTTGTTACATGTCTTGAAAAAAGAGCTATCGTCTTTTTCCACATCCAATTTTTGAAGATGTTGAAAATGGCAGAAATATTGGAGGCTATAAAAAGATACTATTTTAGATGTCATGGAAATGTGTGAATATCTTGTTTATCCAGCAGTTTTGTTTCTAGATACTCTAAGGATGATTTCCAAATAAAATAAAGTAGAATTATGTAAGGTTCATTAACTTAAATAGTGGTTGGCTGTGGGTATATGTGAGTAGGAGTTGCTTACTGTTTGGTCCAAAGACCAATCTTGTAGGACCTTATTTTAGTTGCTTTATGCCCCATTTCTGTGGCAGCTTTATAAAATAACATGGGGATGGAGTACTAGGCAATGTTTTTTAGCACTTGTCTGCATATTAGAATTACCTGGTGCATTTAAAAAAAAAAAAAAAAAGTATGCTTATCTTCGTCCTCCCTTTTCCCAGTGTTCTGAATTAACTGATCTGGAGTCAGTCCAGGCACAGGCAGTTTTTGAAAATACTCTGATGTGCTGCTAAGCTTAACCACTGCTGTAAAGGAAGGTGTGCAGCTGGACTGGTACCTTAACTCTATTCAGAGCCAGGCACCATGGTGCATGCCTGTAATCCTAGCAACTTGGGAGGTTGAGGCAGGAGGATTGAAAGTTCTAGTCTCATCTGGGCAACTTAGACCCTGTCTCCAAATAAAAAACAAAAGGGGATGGAGATGTAACTCAGTGGTGGAGCACTTGCCTAACATTCATGAAGCCCTGGGTTCCATCCCTAACACCACACACACACACACACACACACACACACACACACACACACACACGATTTTTCAGAGAATAAATGTTGTGAGGCTGTACTCTTCATTATTTTTCTTTTTCTTTCTTTCTTTCTTTCTTTTTTTTCTTTTTTTTGGTACCGGGGATTGAACTCAGGGACACTCGACCACTGGGCCACATCCCCAATCCTTTTTTGTATTTTATTAGAGACAGGGTCTCATTGAGTTGTTAAGTGCCTCACCATTGCTGACGCTGGTTTTGAACTTGTGATCCTCCTGCCTCAGCCTCCCAAGTGCTGGGATTACAGGCATGCGCCACCACACCCGGCTACTTATTATTATTATTATTGATACTGGGGATTGAACTCAGGGGCACTCAACCACTGAGCCACATCCCCAGCTCTATTTTGTGTTTTATTTAGTTAGACACAGGGTCTTACTGAGTTGTTTAGTGCCTTACTTTTAGTTGCTTTATACCCCCTTTCTGTGGCAGCTTTATAAAATAACAGGGGGGATGGAGTACTAGGCAATGTTTTTCAGCACTTGTCTGCATATTAGAATTACCTGATTACCTGGTGCATAAAAAAAAATATGTATGCTTATATTCCTCCTCCCTTTTCCCAGGGTTCTGAATTGACTGATCTGGAGTCAGTCCAGGCACAGGCAATTTTTAAAAATACTCTGATGTGCTACTGAGGCTGGCTTTGAACTCGTGATCCTTCTGCTTCAGCCTCCTGAGCTGCTGGGATTACAGGTGTGTGGCACTGTACCCTGCTCCTTCATTATTTCTTAAGCCTGCTTTTTGTGTTCTGCAGAAATGATGGTGTCTGATAAATAACACTCAAGCCTAGAAACAGTTGCTAAGTCTTTTTGTAACTTTTTCACAGTTGTTACATTTATTGTCTGGTGTCCAGGTTTGCAGAAAACCAGGAACTCTATCTGGAGTTTTATGAAAATTCTTTTTTCTTCTTGATCTCTACTACCTATTAGCCATATGACCTTGAAAATATGAATAAGCCACCTGTGAATGTTTTGAAAAATGGGAATAATGTAAGCTTTGGTCACATGCTTAGAATTAACTTAAGAAGAGTCTTTTTTTTTTTTTTTTTTTTGGTACCTGGGATTGGACTCAGGGGCACTCAACCACTGGGCCACAACCCCAGGCCTTTTTTGTATTTTATTAGCGACAGGGTCTTACTGAGTTGCTAAGTGCCTCGCCATTACTGATGCTGGCAGAAGAGTCTTGATGTCCAAGTGTCTTAATTAAATATTCCTGTGATAATAATTATTTCCCCATGACATATCTGGAGAGTATTCTAAATGGCATTCTGCTGGGTGTCAAGAGTGAGCAAAAGCTGTGTAAGAGTCAGCTTCCGTTTGAAGGAACCTTTGTAAGTAGGCAGAAACCTACAATAAAAGTTCATACTATATTGCACGCTAAGTGTCAAATGATTAATCAAAGTATACAGAGGAAGAGAGAGTGTTGTATACTGGGAAGGTGAATATCTATCTTAGTTTGCCTGGGACTTTCCTGGTGTTAGCCCTAAGAGTTACGTGTCTCAAGAAACCCTATAGTGGTTAAGTGAGGCTTGGCAGTGACTAGAGGGTAATTTGGAGGGGCATTTCATATGGTGGTCAAAATAATAATTGCTTCACTATTAAACATGAACATACACGCATCCTGTGACCTAGCTACAACTCAAATGTCCACCAATAGAAGAATGGGTACATAACTATGGTATTCATAAACTGAATTATTACATAACATGGGTGAGTTTCTCTGATTTAACAGTGAGTAAAAGAAGGCAGACATACAAAAGATCAAAAGATTAGAATCTATATGGTTTCACTTAAAAGAAGTAAAATTGGCAAACCTAATCTATGTGGGTAGGAGAAAGAATAATTAAGGGCTATTGATGTGGAAGGGCTGGAGGGAAACCTCTGGTGTGCTAGAGATATTCTAGACCTTGATCTGAGTGGCTGTGTATGAGCTGGGTGCGGTTGCGCATGTCTGTAATCCCAGCACTTGGGAGGCTGAGGCAGGAGGATCGCGAGTTCAAAGCCAGCCTCAGCAATGGTGAGGCACTTAGCAACTCAGTGAGACCCTGTCTCTAATAAAATACAGAAAAGGGCTGGGGATGTGACCCAGTGGTTGAGTGCTCCTGAGTTCGATCCAAGGTATCAAAAAACAAAACAAAACAAAACAAAAAAATAAAACTGAGTGGCTGTGTACATGTATATAAATTCACATTACATTTGTGCCCTTTAATCCATGTATTATTTCTTAAGTTTTTAAAAGATGACATCTATTAAGCCCATGCATTCTGTACTATGTTAAGTATTTTCATCCTCATGATAATCCTATGAGGTATAGGTATTGGGCACTTTATAGGTAGATTAGGCACTGAAAGTGAAGCTAGAATCTAACAGGCAGTAGGTATAGATAGGTAAATCGAGTCAGGTCAGATTAAGAAAGCCAATTTTGAATGAGTCCTGGGAAGTTGGAGATTGTCCCCTGAGGGATTGAAATGTTAATTTCTTCAGAGCCCTTCCTCTACCCTTATCAAGAACCTGTCCCTGCCCCAACCTATTGCCAAGGTAACCTGTAAGCCCCTCCTTACAGGGAGCTATAAAGTTGTTGATTAATGTGTCCTGGGTAGCTCTATCCTGCCCTTCCCCCTTCAGCCCATCTGCTTCTCACCTTTTGACCAGCCCACTGGGCCTGATCACATATGCAGGAAGGAGAGAGATAAGGGGAAGAGAGCAGGAGAACAAAGGAAGCCTGGGACATATAAAAAAGGCAGATCTGTGGGGTGGGCGAGGTGGCGCCTGTAATCCCAGCACTTGGGAGGCTGAGGCAGGAGGATCGTGAGTTCAAAGCCAGCCTCAGCAATAGCGAGGTACTTAGCAACTCAGTGAGACCCTGTCTCTAATAAAATACAAAAAAGTGCTGGGGATGTGGCCCAGTGGTTAAATGCCCCTGAGTTCAATCCCCGGTACCATAAAAAAAAAAAAAAAAAAAAGGCAGATCTGCCTCACTTCTTGGGATACCAGGATGCCAGCTATGGCCCCCTTCTCTCTCCCAGGAGAAGTCTATGTTACCCCTTTTAAATAAACCCTGCTTTATATGCTTGCCTTGGCGTGCTTCTCTAATGTTCAAACTTCAACATTTCGGGGAGCAGAACTCATCACCGGCAACTGGCGATATCAAAAGGGTAAGAGAATGTCCCTTGACCACTATGCAAGTGTTTCTCAAAAGTGCCCAAGGAATAGTTCTGCAGGTGTTATCTACAAAAAGGGACTCTTGGTTAAATATGTTTGGGGCATGGAGTTAAAAGTGTTAAACATACAGTAGTCCCCTCCTTGGTTTTGCTTTCTGTTGTTTCAATTAGTCAATCTTGGTCCAAAAATATAAAATAGAAAATTCCAGAAATAAACAATTCACGTTTTTATTTATTTATTTTAGTTGTACACAATGACTTTTATTTTTACATGGTGTTAAGGGTTGAACCCGGGCCGTGCACATGCTAGGCGTGCACTCTACTGCTGAGCCCCAACCCCAGCCCCAACAATTCATATTTTAAGTAACTTATTACAGAATAATTGTTGTAATTATTTTCTACTTAACAACATTTCTATTGTAATTATGTTCTATTTTATTATTAGTCATTATTAATCTCATTCTTTGCCTAATTTGTAAATTACTTTATCATAGGTATGTATGTTTAGGGAAAAGCATAGTATATTTAACGTTTGGTATAATTCTTAGTTTCAAGCATCCACTGGGGGTCTTTGAACATATCCCTTGCAGGTAAGAGGGACTGTTGTACCTCTTTGCTACAGGATTAGCATGCCAATGTGCATGATAAATTCCCAAAGTAAGCAACATTTTTCAAATTTATTTGACCACAGATATTTTTGGAGGTTGGTGGGACAGGAAGAATGTTAGAGGACTTTTGGAAACATTTCACTCTGCCATTTTAACAGAGGACTTCAATGGGAGAGCTGTCGGGATGCACTGCAGCTTGTGTAGTGAAGCAGTAAGAGAGAAAGCCGGAGTTAATTTGCATTGGTCTATAGAGAGTTGAATGCCAGGCTAAGACATTGAACACAGGGCAGTGCTTTGCAAGTATTCTAAAGAGACTTATTGTCATGAGCACAGTGTCTTGAAGGGGAGAGAAATAGAGGTAAGATTTTAATTAGGAGGCTTCACTGTGGTCTAGGGGTGAGTCACAAAGAACCCAAGCTGGAGAACATAGCAGTAATGAGGGCACAATCCAGCAGCTGTGCTGAAGATTCTAAGATGTCAAGTCAATAACCACTTTCTTTTATTTTTTTAAAAATATTTATTTAGTTGTTTTAGTTGTACACAATGCCTTTATTTTTATGTGGTGCTGAGGATGGAACCCAGGCGAGCGCTCTACCACTGAGCCACAAACCCAGCCCTCAAGTCACTTGGGCCCTGTTGTACTTTAAGTTACTGTGTGTGTGTGTGTGTGTGTGTGTTTTAATTAGATTTCTTTCATTGCATTTAGCTCTTTTTTGAAAATCGCTATTTCTTAAGAAATTGTTTGATCAATTTGTGCCTGAGCTTCAATTCCGTGGACAGTGCTGTTGGTTTTAAATGTAGTAGGGTGGATGGAAACGGGTCAGGAAGATTTGGGGCAAATCCTTTCTCACTGACAAAACACTGAAGAGTTTAGACTGTGGGTGTCCAGGACATGGAGTCATCCATTTGCAAGTTTTCTTTGGACTTTCCCAAGGTGGCTCTTCATTAGTGAACAGGCTTTCAATAGTTGTTGGTTACAAAACTGACTCTCTGGAAAGTTATGAAGCAGGGAGTGTTTTAGTCATTCTGCTGTGACCAAAAGACCTGACAAGAACAATTTTAAGGAGGAAAAGTTTATTTGGGGCTCACGGTTTCAGAGATCTCAGTCCATAGATAGCAAACTCTATTCTCAGGGCCTGAGATGAGGCAGAACATCATGGCAGCCACACACAACAGTGTGTGGCTAAGGAAAGCAGCTGGGAACATGACACCAGGAAGCAGGGAGAAAGAGTTCTCTCACCAAGGACAAAATATATACCCAAAAAGCATGTCCCCAGGGACCCACCTCCTCCAGTCACACCCCACCTGCCTACAGTTACCATCCAGTTAATGCATTGATTAAGTTCAGATTCACATAACCCAATCCTTTCCCCTCTGAACTTTCTGGTGATCTGGGGGACACCTAATATCTAAACCATAACAGGGAGCTCATGGTTTTTAGTGGGAAACAATGTAGTCTAGCAGATTTTGGGGGCAGAAAACCTGAATCCCAGTCCTGGATTCCCTGCTCCCTGGCTATATGGTCTTGGGCAAATCCCTTCACATTTTCAGGACAGTCTCATGCCCGTGAAATGGGAATAATGGTGTCTGCCCTGTCTCTTTCACATATTAACCAGAATAAAATGAGGTGGTGTCTGTGCCAGTGTTCGCTAAGCCTGAAAGTAACAGGCAATTTTCCATTATTGTTTTTCTCTTGATTGATTCTATGCCTTTCTTTTCTTCCCCTCTTTTTTTGGACATTAGCTGCCCATTAGTGTTCACGAGTTGGTTACTAATGATGATGATATTAAGTCCTCAATAAATGTTGGCTAGCATTAATTATATTCCAGGAGCTGAGCTAGGAGCTTCATTTATACTGTCTTTCTCACTTGGAACTATGGCTTGTGGAAAAATTGCTGGCTTCCTTCTGTGAAACTGGGCCAATGAATTTCAGAGATGTTAGATCACCTGCCTTGGGTCATGCTTCTGGGCATGAAACCCAGAGCAGACTGAACTCTTCACTGCCTTGCACTTGGGTCAGATCTGACTGTAAGAAGACATTTGGAGTCTGGGAAGGAACTAAAACAATGACCCTGTACCTCCACCTGGGAACAAAAGGACAAGCTAATTAGGGAATTCTTCCTCACCACACCACTCTCTGTTCTGAGCCCAGTTTATCCTCAGGGAGTTCACATGTGGGCAAGAGTCTGAGTTTTCTGCTGTGAGGGAAGCTCAGAAAGTCAAGACTTTGGGGATTGAAAGTGTTGTTTTGCAACTTTTCATCTTTAGGATATAGATCTAGGTTTCTAAGGGTCATTTTGAGATCATAAGAAAACCCTGTAATCCCTGGTAAGGTGGAATAGGACTTAGAGCCCTGCAGAGCTGTTTAGAAGGACAGGAGTGGAATGATGAATTGGAAGTTGCAGACCCTGGCTGGTGGGCTCTAAGGCCTGTTTTTGCACAAGAAACAGTCAAGAAATATTCCTGAAAGGTCCTGGTGCTCACTTCTGATGATTAGGGCCGTGTGTTGATGTGACTGCCTTGCTCTCATATCTTACAAAAAAAAAAAAAAAAAAAAAAAAAAAAAAAAAAAAAAACACCTTTCCTGGGGAGAAGCACTTTCCCAATTTAGATTTTGTAATAAAATGGAAAGCTCTCAGTTGGGGCTGCAGATGTGAGGAGTGAATGGACTGACCCAATTTACTTTTTGAAAAAGGTTGCAAAGATGAAATTGACAGAATGAACAACCCAATTGTTTTAGCTCAATTTCCTTTTTTTTTAAATAAATAAAATAAAGAGAGGATAGTATAGCTAGATATTAAAAAATAAAAACAGCCAGGACCCAAACCTGAAATTTACAGCAAAATAGAAGATAAATTCGATGGCCTCTAGCCCCAGAAGATCCAGTTTGGAAGGAGGGAGGAGTGAAATACAATGGAGATTAATATCAAATAGTGAGCTGTGGGCTGAGATTGTAGTGCAGTGATACAGCACTTGCCTAGCATGGATGAGGCAGTGGGTTTGATTCTCAGCATTGCATATAAATAAAAGGTCCACTGATGACTAAAAAATATTAAAAAAAGAAATAGTGAGATGTGCAGACACCTCAGCCCAATATCTGCCTGTTTCCTGTTCACCTGCTGCTTGTGGTCTCTGTGCCTGTGGTAGTGTGCATGGTATTCTATTTGGAAGGTTGGAGAAAGAGCTGAGAATGTAACAGTTGGTATTTCTCAATTTCATCTTCATAGCAATCATATAACTCCCTGTTTATAGGTGTTATTTATTGCAAACATATATAAGTAAATGTTTCTCCAAGTGAAACTTCAATACATTAAAAGTTCTGAGAGGCTCCCTCAAAATGTACCTTCTCAAACTCCCAGAATAGGATGAAGGCAGCTTTTCCTGGAGTTTCTGGTCCCTAGCTCTTTTTCACAGAGTTTTTGTCAACATTTTTCAACCCATCAGTTTTACCAACAGCAGCAGAATGCATGATATCACTGGCCATCATTTATTGAGCACTTACTATGTACCTGGCCCTGTGCTAAGTATTTCCCTCCATTTTCTTGTTAAGGCTTTGAGATATTGTGAGGTTTCTTTTACAGACTAGAGAAAACAATAGCTTCTATCTGTAGTATTAAGTAGTCTTCCCAAGAAGCACAGCTGATGAGTAGCTCCTGCCAAGATCTCAGTGCAGAAAACAGTGCCTGGCATTTGGGCCATATTTCCTGTCCTGCCCCCTTCCTCAGCTTTCATATTCTTAACTTCTCATTACCTGAGGTCACTTTGGCAGGAGTCTATTTATTGCAGCTTGAAAGAGCAACCTCCTGCCCGGCACGGTGGCGCACACCTATAATCCCAGCACTTGGGAGGCTGAGGCAGGAGGATCGAGAGTTCAAAGCCAGCCTCAGCAATGGCAAGGCACTTAGCAACTCAGGGAGACCCTGTCTCTAATAAAATACAAAAAAATGCTGGGGATGTGGCTCAGTGGTCGAGTGCCCCTGAGTTCAATCCCCGGTACCAAACCAAACCAAACAAAAAACCCAAAACAACCTCCTTCCTGCAGGTGGTCAAAATGACCTGCGGGACTCTTACAGCTCAGGGGCCTTCAGACCCATTACCAGGATGCAGGACTTAAGTGAGATGCCCTCAGTGCCCTGCCCAAGTTGCTGTGGATATGCGGGAGAATTGTGGCTCTAAACTTTAGAAACAGACATTGTAATGGCATCCCCTCCTCCACAGAAAAGCTTAATTAAGCTTCTCCAGAAATCTTCACTATGGCTGATTTTAGGACTCTCAGCAAAAGAGTCTCTACAAAAAATGTAGATAAACTTCCTATTTTCCTGTTGCTCTATTACTTGGCCACTGGCCTGGAAGAAATCAGCCCTCCAGGCACTGGATGCCCCTTTACTTGTTTTTCACAAACTTGTATCCAGTATAGCAGTTTGTAGAAGTGTGTTTGCAAATGCAAAGTGTGATAATAAAAAGGACAAATTCTTTAACAAGGCCTCTGGCCTTGAGCTGGAGCTTCACAGAGATGTCTACATTTCTAAGATAAGAGAAGTTACCAATTGGGCTCCATGGTAACAGCTGGCAGGGGGGGAGGAAAGAAAAGGGAGAAGAAGCTTTCCCCTTCTCAGGTGTTGTCCTTGAAGGGTTAACTTGCCCAGAACAGTGAAGGAAAAAGCTGCTTTTATGTGAACTTCTGTAAACTGTGAACTTCTGAGCCCCTCCCCTTATATGCTGTGTATAAAGTTCTGAAACTACCTGAACTCGGGGTTCAGGGGATTAATTGATTACAGTGAGAGCTGTACCCTCTGAACCAGGCTGCAGCCAAATAAAACTGTTTCCTGCAATCTTCGGTGCCTTGCCTCATTTGTCCCTACAACAACATCTTTAATAAAGACATCTAAGAGGGGTGGGAAGCTTCTTGGTCCAGTTACAGGGTTGACCAGAGCATCTCTCTTTGCCAAACTCCTCCCAAGGTCAGAGGCCCCTTCAAAATGGCCATGTGGGGTAGGCCGGGGAGAAAATAGCAACACCTTTGAAGCGGGCTGAACTTGGCTCTAATTGAGCTCTTCCTGTTAATTAGAATCTATTTGCATTCATTTTCCAGCAGAAGGGTTTTTCCGCTTCCTCAGATGGCACAGAGCATTGCAGCAGAGGCTCATGTGCCGCTGATGATGCTGTTTGGGCAAAATTAGCCATGGTGCATTCAGCGAAGGAAGAAGGATCAAGGGCTCATAGGTCACCGTCTGTGTGAGCTGCCTCCTTTCCTTTCTCTTGGAGGGGCTTTCTTGGTGGGGCTGCTTAGGATTAACTGGATGGAGGGGGTATGAAAGAGTATTTGCACACCAGAGATGAAAGGCTGCTTTGTAGCCGAGCAGCTGCTCCCATCAAAGCACTCAGAAAGCTTTTGAAAATGTTAACTCATTAAGCCTCCCTTCTCTTGTCAATGATGGGATGTTCCTCTCCCAGGCCTTGTTAGGCAATGCAGATGCAAGGCAAGGTGGGCCATGGCAGGTGTGTGTGTGGGGTAGAGTGGGTGGGGGGAGGAGGAGCAAGATTCCTGAATCCTAAGAGTTTTTTAAACTCCTCAGTCCCAGGGCGTGTTATTCTAAGTTTAAGAGGGTTTTTGAGTTCAAGGCTGGTTGCTTGTTCACTTGGCAATCACTATGGAGTTATTTGAGCATTGCATTGAACTTTGAGCATAGCCCTAAACTCATTTCGGTGTCTTCCTTCTACATTTGAATTGTCAGCATGGACTCAATAAGATGGGAAGTGGAAGACAGTCTCCTTGTCATCATCTACTAAGAATGCTTTTCTGAGATGGGCATGGTGGTGCACACCTGTAATCCCAGCAACTTTGGAGGCTGACACAGGAGGATTGCAAATTCAAGGCCAGCCTCAGCAACTTATGGAAGCCCTGACCAACTCAGAGAGACCCTGTCTCAAAATAAAAAATAAAAGGGAATGGAATGTGGGTCAGTGGTAAAGTACCCTGGGTTAAATCTCCAGTAACCCCACCCCTACCCCACTACACCCCCCCCCCCAAAAAAAAAAAACCTTTTTCAATGTATTCACATGTGAGCTCATACATAATTCCCTCTTCCCAGAAATCAGTGTAGTTGTCAGTGGATGTCTGGTCAAGATCACCTGGTAAGACATCTTATCCTGATTTTGCTAAGAGGATCTGTCCTTTCCACTCTTATTGTCTTGGGAGGACATCACTGAAAGTTTTTCATTCTCCTTTAGTAGACAGGAGATGCCAGCTCAGACTATCAAATATACCCTGCAATTTTTTTTCTTGCAGTCTTTCAAGCACTTATATTTATTATTATTATTTTTTAAAGATAAGTTTATAGCTACATTCTAATTCACTTCAAGTTTGTTCATTTGTTAGTTTGGATGAAATTCTGGGTGGTGGGCATATTCGTAGTATTGCAATAGGAGTATATGTGTCATAGTAAATCCTGTGTATATTCTAGAAGGTTTAGGCAGATGGAATGTTTATTCTTTTTTTCCTTAAAGGCAAAATGAGAAGCATTATTATTTTGAAACTATAGTCATTGGCTAGAAGGATCAATTACACAGGTGGCTTTAGTCCAAGGTTGGACAGGCAGGTGTTGGACAGAGGTCCTTGCAGAAGTATTTATTGTGTAAGGCTAGTTGTGGTTCTGGAAGAGTCTTTTACAAATAGCTCTTATCAGTCATAAGCATGAAATTCCTTCCTTCACAACTTCCCATTTTGGTTTATTTCCTATCTGGTTGACAAGAGTGACTCTATTTTGCTTCTTCCACAGAGCTACATCTCCTGCTCTGAACTTTCTCCTAGTTCTAAGCTTCCACTTTTGATGGTGATGCCTGTGGGTCAGACAGCAGCACAGAGGGCAAACTAGATATCTAAACACATCACAGGAAGCATATCCCTGCAGGGATGTGATGTTACTTTGCAAGAGAGAATCAAATCCACCCTCCCCTGACTGCCTGCCCTCCCAGTCCTGGCCTCTCTAGCTTCAATCCCTACCTCTGGCTCCCAGGGTTGCTAAATCCCATTCATTCTGTCCCAAACTGTTCCCCTTCCATACTTCCTGCTGTTACCTTAGTTCAGGCTTCCCTTATCTCTGGCCTGTTGCATTCTTTCCCTAACTGGTCCCTGTACTGCAGGTAAAGTAATGTAAACTGAGAAGCCTTGGGGGCCACACAGACCACCACGCATGTGTGAGAAGTAACTTGGAAGAAGTAGGACTAGGGCCTGGTGGCAATACCGGTGACTGACAGCCTAGGCAGGGCTTGCTGTTCTCAGGCTGCCATCTCCAATCCTCTGCCCTAGGGACGTTCAGGTTTTCTCAGACCTTTCATCCTGCTTTAAAATCTTTCGATGCTGTAAAAGATGCTTATTCTCTGGGATGAAGCTTTCCAAAGCTTCCTGTGGTAGAACTGTGTAGCTGGAGAGTTGGGGGACTTGTGGGATCTAACTGGGGTGCTTTGGGAAAGGTAGGTTTGGGTCAAGTTACTATTCTCCCAATGCGGTCTCAGGTTCTTGCCCCAATGCCCAGACTTCTTCTGGTCCCAGCTGGGAGTTCACCTTCTCTTTCTCTTCTATTAAATTGATCTCTCTAAGCCTCTACTTCCTTCTCTATAAAAAGGGCATACAACTCAGAGGGTTTTGTCAGGATTAAAAGAAAGATGGCATATGTTCAAGGACTTTATTTCTCTCAAACAGTGTGCCATGTGTCACCATCATGTCAAATCCTTCCGGCTTAAAGAGGGATTTGTCTTTGTTCCCTAGTGCTCGGGGAAGCCAAAGGGGCTGGATGGAGGGGGAGTCAGGAGAGGTTCTCCAGGCATTTGATATGGGAAGTTTTGGGGTAGGGCAGAGTGCAGGGGATAGTAAGGGCAGCAGGCTGAGGGGGAGGAATTTGGGAATGACACTAGGGTACCTGGTGGGTGACAGCCAGTGTCTATGATGGCTGCCTGCCAGTACATCATTCTTCTGTGCCAGCCCCTTGGGCTGCCAAGGGGAAGCCATTCGTTTCCTGCTTAGCCAGCCTACTTTCAGAGTAGCTCTAACTCCCCTGTCTTTGTTGGAATCTGGGGTAATGTAGGGTAAGGGAATCCAGATCTTGATAATCTTCTAATGTTTCTGTGAGCACCCTTTCTAGGAATAGGGGCCATAATTCTATTATCCAGTTGACTAGAGGGGAAAATTAATTTTGGGGGTGTAATTAATGTGATTTCCAAACAGAAGTGATTAGGAGAAAACAACTTAGTCTTAAGAAGGGCCTGTCCTCTGGAGTTGTGTTAAGAAAGTCATGATCTAAGGACGAAAGACAAATGGAAGCCCAGTGGGTCCTAGGATGATACTTTGTCCATTTGTTTAGGTGACATTCCAGGAGTAGAAATATTTGGAGTCAATATCAAACTTGAGGTAAGGTGCTCAGATGTTGCAAACTGGGAACCCATAGATGTGCTTGGTTTGGCCCACACAATGTTTTTTTTTTTTTTTTTTTCCTTAAAAACCTGAGTAGTGACCCAGAGAGGGGGAAAAACAAAGAGTTTATGTAAAATGAGGATTTTTACTGTATTCTTAAAATCTGGAAGACATGACATCTGGGCACCCAGTCCACCAAATTGGGAACTGAAAGACAGTGTCTTTCAGTCAGGTGTTCCCCACCCCTGCCCTCTCTGCTTTGTGAGGTAGCCAGCTGTGAGACACAACTGGCCCTGTAGAAATTGAAATCCAGACTCCCTACTTTAGAGTCTCCTGAATAGATTTGAGGTGTGGCCAGTTCAGGACTCAACTCTGGGAAAAATTTATTGTTTACTCCTAATGTAGGGGTCACAGAGAGGATGGCTATGACAACCAAAAAGAAAAATTAAAACAATATATGAGAACCTCTATGGTGTCAAATGAAAAAATTGTACTTGAGTTTTCTCTTTTGCTCCCAGAAGAGAATCAAAGAGAATGATTTTTTTTTTTTTCTGTTGTTGTTAAGGAAATGGCAGCTTTCTAGTGGTTTGGGCATAGCAGGCTAGTGGATTGTTCTTCCATTTCCCATTTGATCATTGACTGGGTTGTTTCTTCCCCCTAATGATGCACACTCAGTTAATGTCAATAACTGTTAACCAGTTAATGTCAATAGCAGGTGGTTTACTGGATAGATACTGAATGAGCCTGTTGTCCGTTGTTCCCAAGGGCAGGCAGATCTTTGATAACTGGGCCAGCAGTGGCCTAATGACCCTTGTAGTTGAGTGTTACTGATCTTTGAATTTCCTAGGTAGATTTGGATTTCTTTGGATAAGTCAGAGAACTAAATGGATTTAGACCCTCAGAACAGCTAAGGCATTTTAATAAAAGCATCTAGCATGTCCAATTAGCAGTCTTCAGAATTGAATTATAAACAACAAAAATGAAATTCTTTTTCTGAACTGAAATAAACTCATTGTTAACATTTTTCCCTAAGTTGAAGAACAGGGACTGGGGGTATTGCTCAGTGGTAGAGGGCTTGCTAGGCAAGTCAGAGGCCCAGGGTTTTGTCCCCTGCATCACACACATACAAATACACAAACTAATTAGAAGAGTTCTCTATGTTTATTATTAAAAGGAAATTAAAAATAAAAGGAAATTAAAAATCATGTGTAACAAAACCAACTAAAGATAATCACTCTTTGGCTTGGATCATAGCTCACTGGTAGAGCACTTACCTAGCATGTATGAGGCACTAGGTTCGATTTTTAGCACCACATAGAAATAAAATAAAGGTCCAGCAACAACTAAAAATAAAAAATAATCATTATTATCTTTAAAAATTTTTTTCAATTTAACCATTATTTATTTTTTATGTGGTGCTGAGGATCTAACCCAGTGCTTCACACACATGCTAGGCAAGCACTTTATCACTGAGCTACAACTCCAGCCCCCATTATTATCTTTTTGATTACCTCAGGCTTATTTCTTTGCATATATTATATGTGTATGTGTGTATATTTCTCAATAGAAATTGTAGCATTCTAAATACATTTGTTTAAAATCTTTTTTTTACTTATTGACAAAGTACAATGACAAACATATGAAGTACAGAACTTTTCCTCTCTCTCTCTCTCCCTTTTTTCCCAGAACTTTCTCTTAAAAGCTTGAAATTTGCTGGGTGCAGTGGTGATGCCTGTAGTCCCAGTGACTCAGGAGGCTGAAATAGGAGGATTGCAATTTTGAGGCCAGCCTCAGCAATTTAGCAAGGTCCTAAACAACTCATTGAGACTTTGTCTCAAAACAAAAGAAAAAAAAAAGGCTTAGGATGTGGCTTAATGATAAAGTACCCTATAGTATAGCAAAAACAAAACAAAACAAAAATAAACCCTGGAAATTTAATGGATATTTATTCATTCAGGACCTATTGAACACATGTTTTGTGTTAGGCACTGTTTTAGGAGCCAAAGTTGTACCAACAAAGCCACGTAAATAAAGATGGGGCAGAAATGGTTCAACTTTGGCCACGATTGAGAGATGATGTAAGTGGTTAAGTGTGTTGTATCGTTTTGACTTGTCATCAATTATATTTATTAATATTATATAGGAATCTAATGTGTTTGATGGGCATTTAGGCAGATTTTTATTATTATATAAACATATAATAGTGAGCAGGGTAAAACAAATATCTTTGCCCATACATCACTATACTTGTCTGGTTATTTCCTTATCAAAGGGTTCTCAACGTTGGCACTATTGACATTTCAGTTTGGGTAATTCCTCCTTTTAGAGTGCTGCCCTGTGCATGGTACAATACATAGCAACCAAAAGTACAATATATGTGACAATCAACAATATCTCCAGATATTGCCAAATGTTGCCTTCAGTTGAGAACCACTGCCTTAGAAAAAATTCTGATAAGTAGAAATTCTGGATTGAAAGGGGATGCACACCTTTAAGATTTTGCTTATGTGTTCCAGATTAAAGGCTGTGGAAATTACATCTCTAGTTTGATGAAGGTGTGGATATCTATACTTGTAGAAGTATATTTTTTTAAATAAAATCAAGGGGAAGTTCACATAACATTACCACTTGAAAGTGTACAATTCAGGGGCTGGGTTGTGGCTCAGTGGTGGAGTGCTTGCCTAGTGCGAGTGGGGCCCTGGGTTCCATCCTCAGCACCACATAGAAATAAGTGAATGGAGTGAGGGTGTTGTGTCCATCTACAACTAGAAAAGTTTATTAAAAAAAAAAAAAAAAGAAAGTTTACATACAATTCAGCAGAATCTAGTGAATTCACAATGTACAACTACCAGTTCTCTCTAGTTTTGTTACTGCCAGATAAACACCTGTACTTGTTAAGTAATCTCTTCTTATTTCTCCTTCCACCACCCCTGGAACCCACTAATTTTCTGTCAATTTCTAGGGATTTGTTTATAAATAATATGTGCCTGCTGTATCTGATTTCTTTCACTTAGCACAATGTTTCTGAGATTCTTCCAAGTTGTATGGGTGTCAGTTCTGTATTTCTTTCCATGGCTGAATAATATTCCATTGTATATATGTACCACAATTTATCCCCTTATCTATTCATCCATTGATGGACATTTGGGTTATTTCCATCTTGGCTATTATGAATCATGCTGCTATATGGAGTAAAATTTTAAAGTTTCTACCTTTCAGATGAACAAAGATTTAGCAAGATATTTTAAATCTCTTTGATTGTTTTAAGACTGATTATTTGTACTGAAGCCAATAAATATGTTTGAGGATATTAATACTCCTTGATACAGACAAAAACATTTTGGTGTTTGTCATCAAACAGTGTGAAGGGCAAGAACCACACCGGGACCGCCTTGTAGAAAAGGGGGTTTATTAAGGGAAGGGGAGAAAGGGGGGGAAGGGGGAAAGGGAGAAAGGGGAATGAGGGGGAAGGGGAGAGCTGGTGAGAAGATGATGGCGAAAAGAAAGAGAGAGTTCTGGACAAGCCGGGGCTTAAGTACAGAGGGGTGGGAGCATGACTTGTATGGTCCGGATTGGCTCAGAAAGGGAGAGCCCGCCCAGGGTTGAATTCCCACGAGAGGCAAGTATTCCCAGGATCAGGAAGGGTGGGGACTCGGAGCCCGCCAAAGCTGAATTCTCGCGAGAGTTGGGCACTTCCGGGAAGGCACCTGGGGGTATGGCCTGCCAGGCTGAATCTTATCCAACACAGTGCATCTGGTGGGGCTGGAATTGTAGCTCAGTGATAGAGCGCTTGACTAGCATGTGCTGGGTTTGATTCTCAGCACCGCATATAAATAAATAAAATAAAGGTTCATTGATAACTAAAAAATATTAAAAAAAACACTTAAAAAAAAAAAACAGTGCATCTGGGAATATGTGCTGGGTACTTTGTGTCTGGTCAACTGTTAAGTGTGGTGAATGGTGGGATTTTCAAAAGAAGCATGGAGCTGTTTCTTTCTTTACCCTACTCATTACCCCTTCCCTGGAGGCATTTATCCCCTAGAAGTGCCTGGGGGACAAGAATTCCGAGTTTGATTTCTTATTAAGCTATTGTTTATGTGTCTTTCGATTTTAAACATCTCTCCGGAGGCAAATAATCCTCCCTTGAGTTATCTCAGTGGTTGAAATTCCACAAAATTCCTTTCCTCAAAGTTGTTCTGCAAAGTAGCCTGAAGCTATTACATTTGCAGAATTCTGGGCAGCCATATTTCCAAGTGTTCACCTTCTTTGCCTCAGTGGAATTTATAAACTGCTTCCTAAACACTTGTTTCAATGTTTATTTTTGGTGGGGGGGAGGGCGGTAACCGGTGATGGAACGCAGGGAACTCAACCACTGAGCCCTATTTTGTATTTTATTTAGAGACAGGGTCTCACTGAGTTGCTTAACGCCTTACTTTTGCTGAGGCTGGCTTTGAACTCAAATCCTCCTGCCTCAGCTTCCTGAGCTGCTGGGATTACAGGCATGTGCCACTGTGCCCGGCCAGATTTATTTTAATTTTTAAAAAAGAATTTCAGTTTTTCCTTTTTTTTGTGTGTGTGTGTGTGTGGGGAAACCCCATCTTAGAGTTAAATGTTGCATTAAGGTTTTTGCTAGTTCACATCTTCAGCAGATGATAACAGTTTAGAGAGAGTAAGATACTAAGTTTAAGACACTAACACCTGTATTAGTTTTTTTAGAGCTGCCATAGCAAAGTGCCACAGATCACTGGTTAAACAACAGAAATTTATTTTCTAATAGTTCTAGAGGTTGAAAGTCCAAGATCAAGGTGTTGTTGGGGTTGCTTCTTCTAAGTCCTCTCTAAGCTTGTAGACTTCTCTGTGCTTGTCTGTGTCTGAATCTCCTACACTTATAAGGAAGGGCTCCAGTCATATTGGATTAGGGTCCACCTATATGACCTCATTTTGCCTTAATAACCTCTTTATTAAAAGCCCTGCCTTCAAATACACTCATATGGTGAGGTACTTGGGAACTTCAACATAGGAATATTGGGGGTGGGAAGATACAGTTCGGCCCAAATACCTTCCTAATGAGAAGCAAATTGAATTTATAAAAAAAGTGTTATTATAAAATATTTCAAAAGTTTTTGTTACTTTTGAGTCCATGTAGTTAACCTGAAACTATTATTTCAAGGTATTGCTAAACTGGTCATGCTTTATTTATTAGATAGTTTGTGATTACTATATTGTTTGTATTTAAGATGATTAGAAAATGAATCTGTCAAGTAGATTAACTACCTCCTACCATATGTTATGTATTTATTTTCTTTTTATTGAAATATGACTCATATATCATAAAATTCACTGTTAGAGCATATGATCCAGTGATTTTTAGTACATTCACAAAGTTGTACACTAGCACTGTCTAATCCCAGAACATGTTCATCACCCCCAAAATAAGCCCTGTACCCGCTGAGGGTCACTCTCTCTATCCCTCCTTCTTCCAGCCCTGACAGAGACTGTGTATATCTTTGGATTCACCTGTTATGGAAATTGCATGTGAATGGAATAATTCAATATGTGGTCTTTTATGTCATAATATTTATTTAATATGTGGGGCCACATTTTTTTATTAGAGACAGGGTCTCACTGATTGCTAATATTTTGGCAAAGTTCATCCACATTGCAGCAATATGTCATCCATGTGTCATTCCTTCCTATGGTTGAATGTTGAATGTTACATTATACCCACATATTGTTTATTTATCTATCTGTTGGTGGACATTTGGATTGTTTCTATTTTTTGACTGTTATGCACAATGCTGTTATGAACATTCATGTACAAGCTTTTGTGTGGACATGCTTACAGTTCTCTTGGATATACATGTAGGAGTGGAATTGCTGGCATCACAGGGGCATCATTTAGCCTTTTGAGGAATGGCCAGACTGTTTTCCAAAGTGGTTGCACCATTCTACATCCCCACCAACAACATATGAAGATTTGAATTTTTCCACATCCCTGCCAACACCTGTTGTTGACCATCTCTTAAATTATAACCATTCTAGTGAGTCTACTTTATTTTTAGTTTGGCAAAATATTTTTCATGGATAATATGGACATGAGCACCTGAAGGTTCTGGCTGTTTTATCTTGTTTCGTGGAGTATTTACCTTATTGCCTGTTTACTCCATCTCCTGTCTTCCCTTTGTGAATTCTGAGTTTGTTGCAAACAATTCAGCTCCTGCCGTTGAGGCTAGCAAGAGTACCTTGCAGGGGCAACCTGTATTCATCTGGGCCCTGATGAGTTAAAGCTTCCTCCATGTACATCTTTCTGGTGTTTTTGCCCTATCCTGTGCTGCATTAAGTGAGGTAATAAATGAAGGTATTTTGACTCTTTTTTTATTGCATTTTTTCCCCCTGAATCAATAAGGAATTTAGCCCCTTCTACTTCCTCTTCTCTCTCCAATTATGTGATTTAACATTGATTTTTTTTCCCCCTCTTTCCAGGCATATAAAGTATCTGTAGATCTCTTTTTAATGACAAATCAATTCCAACACCTTAATGTTACAGAGCTGGAAGAGCAGTTTAAAGTTTCATTCTGTCTGCTCCTCCAATCTTTCTGTTTAAGAAGCTTGAGTCATCCATGATTGATGGAGGACATTAGTGAGAGAAGTTAGCACCATTTTGATTTATTTTGTTTATTTTGAAGATAGTTTTCTCACTTGTCAAATGGATTAATTATGAGAAATGAATTGTGGGACTGGGTGGAGAGGACGGGAGGGTAAGCCAAGGTTCAGGGTCCCCTTCTTGGCTAAGGATGGCCATGAGGCTGCATGCCTCTTCCTTAGCTGTGCCCCCCAGGTGAGCCCTGATATCCTGCCCTGTGGTGTAAGCTGCATATGTGGGTCCCTGCATATTGTCAGGAGGAGACAGGGTAGGAAAGTATAGGTATTTTTGTAATTTTTTGATAGTGCAACTATTACAATTATATCACCTCAAGTGTTTATGTATGCTATTTCCTCAGAGCTCTACGAATTTCTCCTTTGTAGCATTTAAATATCAAAAACAGATGCTTCTTGACTTAGGGGATGGGAGTTCTATCCTTTTTAATGATGGCCATCATAAGTCAAAAGTGCATTTAAGGGGCTGGGGCTAGTGGTAGAGTGCTCCTCTCACACGTGTGAGGCCCTGGGTTCTATCCTCAGCACCACATAAATAAAATAAAGGTGTTGTGTCCACCTACAACTAAAAATATATATTTTAAAAAATGCATTTAATACATCTAATTTAACCAAACATTGTAACTTAGCCTCACCTACCTTAAACATGCACAGAACACTTATGTTAGCCCACAGTTGGACAAAATCATCTGACAGTCCTCATGGGCAAGACTGAAACTTCTGAAAGAATTGGAGATGAAAGAGAATCACAGAAAGCCCCCCTCCCACACCCCCACTTCCCCAGGGGAGCTCTTGTGTTACACAGATGCTGCTGCTCATGGTGGCGCCATTGGTAGAGAGAATGAGGAAAGCAATGGAAGATCTAGTGTTCATCTTGGCTGAGTGAGACAAGCATGTCCTGAGTCACAGGGGTGCCTGGGAGGTGCCTATTTTATAATAAAGTGTTAAATAGCCATGTGGCTGCCTCACTGCCTCTGCCCGGTATCTCAAGAGAATACTGAGTATCACTAGCCCCAGAAAAATTCAAAATTTGAGGTATGGTTTCTACTGACTGTGTATTGCTTTTGCACCATTGTAAAGTTGAAACATTGTAAGTTCAAGTATTAAAAGTTGGGACCATCTGTGTTGTAATAAACATTTGATATTGTCCCCTCTAGATGGCAAGTTCCAAGAAGGCATGGATTATTCCTCTCTTCTCTCCTTTTTCTTCCTTCCTTCCTTCCTTCCTTCCTTCCAACAAGTGTTCCCAAGGAGTTTATTTGGGCAGACATCCAGGGCCTAGAATCTAGAAGAAGGTGTTGGGCCTCTTGGGGGTGAAGTGTGGTTTGTGCAGGACCTGATAGGGCAGAGGCAGATTGATTTTGGAGTCATGGAACTGCTTGACTGCTGGCCGGTAGCACTTGCTGGCTGTGATCTCCTCTACCTTCATGATCTGGATGGAGTAGGCCCAGGTGAGTGTTGCGTGCCCATGTCTTGGTAGTACTGGGTGACAGTTTCCACAGTGGTCAGGTTGTAGTATTATGGTGCCGCCAGATGCTGGAGTTCTTCACCCACAGGGAGTACTTCTCAAACACCTGCCCACAGTGGACAGTTTTCCGACAAACCCTCTCCATCTTCTTCAGCTGAGACACAAAATATCAGAAGTGGTACTTAACTACAGTGTGATTGGGTGCAAAGATTTGCATCCGGTAGAGAGGTGGCGTGTGACATTTGGGAGTGAGCAGGCAGCACCTCCTACCTTGTACTCTCTAAGTATGCCTGAGGCCTTTGTGGCCTTTCTCCCCGCTGGCCGACACCTACAAAAGGGTGAATTGTTCCTTTCTTGATCATGACTAAATCCTCAATGCCTAGCTCTGTGCCTATTACTAGTGGATGCTCAGTAAATATTTGTTGAAGGAAGGAATAAATATCAGGAAAATAAAAACAGAGTGCCTGATGGGGCATCTAATGTAACAGAGAAGAACGGTGGTGGATGGGGTAATTGCTGAAGAAATAAAGGCTGAACAAGAGTCACTGGGGTGAAGAGTTGTCGGGAGGGGAATTCCAGCAAGAGTGGAAACTCAGAGAACAGTGAATGAAATAACAATGGTATGTATTAGGTATTTGGGACCTAAGAAGCAGGGGCTCCAGGGTCCTGGTGCTTGTTGGGACTATCTTTTGTTTGTTAATCTTTGGGATCATTTTCTGCAGGATAATAAATCAGGCTCTACCTTAACCTATGAGTTCCTGAGACAAAAGAGGATTCAGGAATTTGGCTGCTAGAGAGAGTGTGCAAACCAAAGTCAAGGGGCAGGTTGACAGCTCCAAAAGCTGGGGTCTAGATATTCATTCCAGGGGCCACCTCTACAGGAGAACTTAGTGAGCCAGACTGCTGAGGGCAGCTCCTCTTCATGTCCCAGGTAAGCCTAGGCATGGAAAGCCCTCTTTTTGTTCACCTAAAATCCCTCCTCTGTAATTCCAGGGCTTGCTCTTTCTTAAGCAGAAATGAAGTAAGGCTGATTTATGGCTGATGCAGCTCTGGGATTGAAGTCTGCAGTCCCGCAGGCCTCCTTGTCTCAGACCTGCTTTTTGGTGGTCTGTGAATACAACCAGCTGGCTTTCCTTCCTGGTGGAAGAGGCCCCCAAGGCCAACCTGGCTACTCCTGGTGTTTGAGGGCTGCTGGCTGTCACCTCCTGTTGCCATCTTCAACACTTGGCTTCACATTTGCTTGTCCTATGTGCCTTTCCCAATTTGTCATTATTATTTTAGTGATAATAGAGAGGCCACTGGGAATGGAGGCAGCCGGCACCAGCTTTTACAGTTGATTAAATGCCTAAAGAACTAAGAGAGATGTGGGCTGGTTGGCCCTCTGCTTGCCTGTAGCTTGTTATACATTATCTTACCTTCGGTTTCCTCTTGTGCCTCTTGGCAGCCAGAATCCATCTTGTTTGCATCACAGTGATTTTCTCTAATTAGGGAGCCTGTTTTAACATTTAACATGTAAACATTTTGAAGACAGTCTTTTGAATATATGTAATTTCTTGGGCTTGTATTGGCTCCTTGTATTGGCTAGCCCTTCTTGTCTCTGAGGAAAGACAGCTTTTGTTTGTTTGTTTTGGTTTAGTTTCTAAGAGATGAGGGTCTTGTTATGTTGCCCAGCATGAGGGTCTTGTTATGTTGCCCAGCCTGGCCATGATCCCCTGAGCTCAAGTCATCCTCCTTCTTCAGCCTCCCAAGTAGCTGGGATTATAGATAGGCATGTGCCACTACCACATCTGGTGAGATACTGGGAAGGAAAAAGAGGATGCTCTGGTTGAGATTTGGCAAATTTTAGTTATCTCACATGAGAAATAATAAACTGTATTTAAATTGGCCTCTGAAAAATCACTGCTCTGGCAGAGATGGGATTTACACCCAGCATCTCACAGGGGCAATGGGAGAGGACACTCACTGTTGAATGTTCACACCTTGCTCTATAAAGGGAGCTGATTTGCTGGGTGCTTCCTAATTTACTACAAGGTGGGCTACTTGTGTTGTCTCTTTGCATGTGAGGTTGATTGTCCTATAACAGAAATGTGATTCCCTGAAATATAGCTGGTTTCTTACTTGCTTTTTTTTTTCTTTTTTGTAAAATCTCGTCACTCATTCAAAATTCAGTCATGCTTCCCTAGAGCATCTGAATAACTTGAAGTTTGACTGTAGTTGCTGTATTTATAATTTTATAGCAATTTAGAAGGAAAGCAATTCCGAGGACGTGCCATCCTCGTCATATGGAATGATCCAGATGACAAAGCTGAGAACGTGATACGTTTTAATTGTGGTGTAAAACAGGTGCTCAGTCTCTGGGGAGGTTGAGGCACAGCCAGGCAGAGTACAACAGTTAATGTGGGCAAGGGGGACACCAGGGCGTTTGTTTCTCAACAACAGGAATGAGGATGAGACCACTTAGTAACATTAGCACGCAGGCAGCACTGAGAACTTTCTAAACAGCTTTTGATGTCCACGAATGAGAGGAAAGTCCTCATGGGCAAGACTGAAACTTCTGAAAGAATTGGAGATGAAAGAGAATCACAGAAAGCCCCCCTCCCACGCCCCCACTTCGGGCAGGGGAACTCTTGTGTTACATGGATGCCGATGCGCATGGTGGCGCCTCGGTGGAGGGAATGCTGAAAATGGCGGAAGACCTCGTGTTCACATTGGCTGAGTGAGACAAGCATGTCCTGAGTCACAGGGTAGCCTGGGAGGTGTGGAGGCAGCAGGAAAAATGAACAAGCAGCTACGAGGATGCCAGGAAAGACATAGCAATGTGGCTCCCCCCACCTTCAGGTCTGGGCCTATAAAGCAGGCTGGAGTGGCTTCAGAGCCACTTGCACAGTGGGAAGCAGATGGCAATGCAGAGGACAGGACCTCAGGATGCCACAGCACATGCAGCATTATGGGCTAGTGAAGCTGGAGCAAGGTGGTGTGCCAGGGATGCCAAGGGCTCAAAGCTCAATAAAAACTGTTGAATGTTCATCTTTTGGGATCAGTCCCTGGATGCAGAGATGGGAAAACTAAAAGACTTTGCTCTCAAGGAACTCAGAGACAGAGAAAAGTGTACACAAATTGCAAGATCACAGCTTAAATAAAGATATGTTTGCTGATAATAATAGGCTGTACAGAGATTTAAGATTTAAGCCACTCAGACAAAGCCCTGCCCCCTTCTCAGTGGTCAGGGACAGTGGGTATGTTTGTCCTGACGTTGAGCTCAAAAAGCTTAGGAACATCCTTCCAGGACCCCACAATGCCCTCATTTGGGTTGCCTTTTCATTCAGAGCTGATCCATCTCCTCCATAGTTGTACTTGATTTCTACGATGGACAAAAACTTTAATTTGGTAATTTCTTTCTTTATTTTCAGGCTTTGTTTTAATTAGGATGAAGAGTTCAAATCCTTTTGTCCACCCTTAAAGGTGTACCCTAAACTAGTGACTCCAAACCTATTATGTTTTAGGGACCTCTTTAGGACATTACCTGATCCATAAAATTGTCTGTGTTTGTGCATTTTGGGGGAAGAAACTGAAACTTTGATAAAAGCTTTGAAGAGTATGTGGAACGGAGGAGGGACCCTCAAAAATTTATGAGCCAAGGGAGAGGGAAGGACACAGGAAATGTGGAGGAAAAGAATGAGTTTTGTAAAGCTTGTTTTTCTGTTCAGAATTACACTGGTGGCAGATGTGAGAAAGGCTTGGAGCAGAAATGGGTCTCAGGCAGAGGAAAGGGTGGAGTGGCTAGATGTCCTTCCAGCGTGGGTGTGGAGTGGGATGGGGGAAAGGAACCTCTATGCTAAGGACAGAGAGTGGTGTGGAGCAGGTCAGTTGCCCTTGTGACTGCCCCTGCCTCCTTCATTGTCTGAGGACAATCTGCTGTCTGATGGGTCCTGATGATGGACTGAGTGTGGGCTCCTTGAACACTTTGGGTGAGGATGAGTCACAGAATGTGTTCATGTGCTTCCACGATTCTGGGTAGGGGTGGGCACAGATGCATTCTGAGAGGCATCTATGCACCTTCTCAAGAACTTCACTGTGGGATCCAGGACAAAAATTATCACTCCAGGTGGCATCTCACCATTAAATAAAGGACAGCAAGCAAGCTGCACGAAACCCAGTGTGGAGTGCACATTAGGTGCTGGGCAAGCCAATGACTGTGTACTTTGGGGTGGGAGGTGTACGTGGAAGAGAGGTTACATTCTAGGTAACTATTATTTTGTTCTCCTAAAAATAATCTGAAAAAGTCATTCAAATCATATGTGGTATTAAAAAATCAGAAAATACTGTCGAGAAGATAATCACTGAATGGTTTGGAATTTAATTGTCTGGACTTCTTTGTACTATTATAAACAGTTAAAATTATTAACAATGGGATCATACTGATCTATAATTGTTTATTTAAGAGCACACTCTAGATTTCTTTTAAGATATGTTACCTCTTTGTGGGATGGTGCAAAGTGTCTCATCAAATGATGTTGGACAGCTGTCACCAGCCTTTTACTTTTGCAAATTGTTTTACAGTGAGGCTATTTGCAGCTAAAGTCCATTTCTAGGAATTTATTCTACAGAAATAATTAAGGACATAAGAAAAGAAAGGCTACACTTTTAAGGTGCTGGACATGTCACCAAATTAACTGGATAATTTTTTTTTCAGTAATGGGAATTGAACTCGGACCTTAAACATGCTACACAATCTCTTGATCACTGAGCTACATTACACAGCCCTTTTAAAATTTTAAGACAGGTTCTTACAGGTTTGAAGCCCAGGCTGGCTTCAAACTTGTGATCCTCCTGCCTCAGCCTCCTGTTTGGAATTACAGTCATGCACTACCATGTCCAGATTGCACAACTTTTTGACAATCTCTCTTCCCCTAGCAGATGTTGTGAGAATGTGGCTGAAGACCTCAGGAGAAGATGCTTGGGATCTTAACTTCCAGGAAACTATTATTTGCTTGTTCTTGAAGAGATTATAGCCTTCTTCTCTAACTGGCACAAGAGAATTAAAAACAAAACAGTAGCAAGAAAAACAACTGGAAATCAAATGTTTAACCAAATCACATTTCCTTTTGTTTGCTGGTGATGAAGATCTGCTTTATCAGGTGTTAAAATCTTTATCAGAGGAAGGGAGCTTTTAATTAGATGTTGGCAATGGTGTTGAGGTGTACAATTAGCCTTTCTGATATTGAAAATGCTGTTACCAGAGGAGGAGGGCCTAGCAAGTGAGATCGGACCTCCAATCTACGCATGTCAAGGGCTTTCTCAGACTCTTGCCTGATCAACCAAACCAAGATAGTCCTCTGCCCTTCTGTCCCAGCCACTGTTGATCAGGCTTCTGTTTTTTAGTGCTTCCCAGTCCGCAGAAGTTCTACTCTTATACATAGAAGAGATGTATTCAGGTTAGATAAATGTCCTAGCCCCAGCCACTAGACTGTTACCTGATAGAGTCATCAAATTGTTGAAAGAGTGAATAAAAACTCATTCATTCCAACATATTTTTGGTCTTTGTTGACTTTCTTTCCTATGCCCTTGCTTGGATCAGGTATGGAATATGCTGGAAATGCTAACATAGAGCAGTGTAACTGTCCTTTCCCCTAGTAGGTATGAAAACAAATCTGACAAAGACATGTCCAAGACTATGGAAATTTTCCTTTCTTTTTTAAAGTTTTTGTGTCAGGGCTCTGTCTTCTGCGTACAACTTTTTGAGGGTGTTCTTTTTCCAGTGTTTTCTCAACCTCAGTATCTCAGAAAATCTGTGTGGGTGTGGGCAGCATGGTGGGGAGAGTGAAGAATGAGGCTGCAAGTGAGGCTTTGGATAGTGTGGGAGAAGGAGAACACAGTGTGGTGATGAGATCTTCTCTCAGGGGAGGGAAGATTCCAAATACTGACTGCTTTTATCTGCAAGGATGTACTACTTTAGGAGTTGGCAAGTGTTTTATACTATGAGAATTGTCATACCCTGTTGTCATGAACAGGAACCTTCACAAGGGGTGGAGGAAAGACCTGAGAAAAAGCTGAGCTTGTTTTTTTTTTTTTTTAATATTTATTTATTTGCTTTTAGTTGTACACAGTGTGTTTATTTTTACGTGGTGCTGAGGATCGAACCCGGGCTGCGCACGTGCTAGGCGAGCACTCTACCGCTAAGCCACATCCCCAGCCCTGGGCTTGTTTTTATCAAGTGACTCAGACTCTCATTGGAATTGGATTAATCCTGTTGGGTCAAACTCCAGAGGGAGTGTTAATTGCACCAAAGGTGGTGTGGGATCAGATGATAAAGCCAAAATGGAGCGGAGATGTATGGAAGAGGTGGGAATAGCTTAAGACCATCATGGAGAATTGCATATTGATCATATGGAGAATTGTGTATTGATCAAGGAGGAAAATAGAGTTTTAATAAGGATAAATAATTACCCAGCAAGTCAAGTGTCTGACTTTCCCAAAGATTCAAGATAGACTGAGACCGGAATTCAGAAAGCTTGCAAACGTTTTAATCAAGGGAAAGGCAGCCACTCTGCCCTGCAAAGAAGGAGCTCTTTAATCAAGCCCTGTTGCCTTGTTTATCAGTGGAAGTAATAAATGATTTGGCCACTGCAATGAAAAGCGACTTCAGAAACGTACCCATGTATAAAGAGGCTGGTGCCATTGAGAAGTGAGACAGAAGACTGGAAATGTTTCTGGAACAGATACCACTCAAACCAATGGATGCAATATGACAAAGCTAGCAGGGGCTTGGGTGGATCTGTGGGCTGGAAGAGGCTGGGGTCTGTGCTGCAGAAGGCAGGCACAGGTCCCTGTGGCAGAGGGTCAACCCCAGCAGAATCCTCCTTGGGCTGTAAACTTCCAGTACCTGACTTCCTGTACTGAGCATTGGATCAGCAAGTGCACGTGTAGGTGCATTAATAAAGAGGCTTGTCTGTCCAGATGGTTACTGAGGGTTCTTTGAGCACTGAGTTGTGCTGGTAACTTCCTTTCTTGGTGAATGAATGCAAGTGATTTGTTAAGGCAGTGGGAATTATCATAATCTTATTTCTCATTTGTCTTTAATTCCCTTTCTGGGATTATAACAGGGATGCAGCTCAATTAAGGCATAGCAGCAGAAGGAGTCAGAGATGGTGTTGTATAGCCCTGGAGGGATTTCTGGTAGAGGGAGAAATGGCAGGTTGATTCCATCTGGGTCTTTCCCTGGCCCCAGAAATGCTACCACCAAAGCTTGTCCATTTCCTCCAGGATCCTCCCAGTTCTGATGATCCCTCAGGCCATCCTTCCTTTCTAAGTGCATTAGTTCATTCATTCATTTGTTCCATTCATCCAGTGTGTATTTTACTAGTAGGTGATTTTCATGTACTCACTGTCCATCTTTCCATACCCCCAGTATTAAAGGAAAGCTATTTCTAAATGGGGTCGCTGTGCCCAGCATTGGGACCCTTTAAATAAAGCATTACTCCACACTCTAAATTTGTTTCTTCCCTCACAAGCTACTTGGATGAGTACATTCTTATTTGAAATATCTACCCTTTTCAGAAAACTTATTCAAGATGTCATTAAAGAAATAATCATCGAAATTTACTTATTTCCTCTTTCCCTGAATGCAATATTTGAATGCTAAAATGAATGCAGGTTTCTTTTTACAGGTCACTAGGACCCTGAAGACTGTTCACTTGGCACCTGTGTTGCAGTGGTCAGACAATGTCTCTGAATGGGGGCTGGGGTTGTTATTACCACATCATATATGTGCAAAACTCCCCATGGTGTTGTTACTACATAGTCTTGTCTCAGGAAGAATGATGGAATATTGGGATGAGGAAAAAGTTAATATGGCCCAATCCTGAACCAGCTCAGGGCTTTCCTGGTGGTGGTGGTGAGGGACACCTCCACTGACCATAACCCTGACTCCAGAAACATCCAGTTATGACCCCTCTCAATCTCTACCTGCAAAATACAGGATTTTGACTCTGTCTGTAGTTGCCTCTGTGCTGAAATGTTGTGATGAGTGATGTGAGTGGCTGTGACTCAGGAACTAGTCATTCACAGGGGACTGCGGGCGCATGCGCAGGTGACAGCATAAATAAGAAGTAAACCTATCACTCAAGTTGGAGAAGGAAATGTTGAGCCCCTGAACATTTTCTTAATGACCCTCAACCCAAATCAGGCCAGGTTCTTTCTGTGGGAGGCTGACCTGTACCATCTTGCTTTCTTCCTTCTTCTTGAAATAACATGCACTGTGGTATTGTTGTGTGTGTGTGTGTATGTGGGAGGGGGGGACTTGTTACTTCATTCTGACAGCAATGCAATATAAACACCCATCTCATGTGAGACACAGTTTTATTTTATATGAAAGAAAAGCTCTTTCTCCTTATAAAATGCATTTACACATAAATAGTTCATGTCATCTGCTCTTGAAATTTTAGCAGCAGGACTTAATGCTACAGGTTACCATGGTAACAGGCAAAGATGGTGATTTTGAATTTTAGTGTATTATTCTGTGGTGGGAAAGTTCATTTCTCTGTGAGTGTGTGTGAAGGATTATGCTGCATGTATGGGACAGTTTGTCTTTTTTTTACAGACCACAGTGTCATAAAAGTCAGGAGGTGAGACTATCATCTTTGTTCAGGTGAATACATTGCAAAAATCAAGCCCAGTACAGGTATTTTCCATTTCGTGGTCATATACTTTCTTCCTGCAGTTATTAAAGAATAATTTAAATGCACATGACAAGTAATAACTGATTTGTTTCTACAGCAAGAGAATAAGCTTTCTCTGGTCTGCTGAAAAAATAGCCTACTTTTCTATGAAGAATCCCTAAAAGCCTTAGGAATTGGCACTTTCAGGTACTTATGGAAGTGGAGGTAAGACTCGAAAAAGCAGAAAATCTACCTTCTCAGTGAGGATTAACTAGAGGCTGTCTAGCCTGGGGGACACTGGACAGCATAGATGGCAGGGGTGAAATACTAAAAAAGGGGTCATGTTAACATTTCTATAGTGACTATCTTCTAGTTTTCTCCCACTCAGCTTGTAGGATGCTGAACTCTATGGGCAGGAGTTTAGAGAAATCATCTTTAGATCTCTTTTTCTTTGTAGTTTCCTCAGAGATACTGACATTGAGGGTTTTTTAATGGAATTCCTCATGGGTGCTCTCCATTAAAGACCACCTTGATAGGTCTCACTGTGGATTGAGCTTCCAATGAGTGTGTTAGCAAACAGAGCAAACAGCTCAGGATCGCCAGACAGCCAAGGAAAGCCTCCACTATGACAGAGGTTCATATAGGCAAAAATGTCCTCTGATTGTCTTTTCTCTTAATATGGTAAATATTTTCGTATCTGTTTTCCAGTAATTCTGTAGGAATTTGTGTTCATTGTTTTCCAATTTTAAATTTTCAAACATCCTTTCTTATTCTCTGAATTTTTTTATAACTTCCTCTTTTTTCTTTCTTTATGAAATTTTATTACACAGGGGACAAAGAAAGATCCTAGAAGCTTCTAGGAAGAAAAAGAAGCAGATCTGTTATGGTTTGGATGTGAGGTATCCCAAAAAAGCTCATGTGTAAGACAATGCAAGAAGGCTTAGAGGTGAAATAATTAGGTTATAAGAGCCTTAAGCCACTCAGTGACTTAATCCCCTGATAGGGATTAATTTAGTGCTAACTGAAGGCAGGTAGGGTGT
Organism: Tamias sibiricus; assembly: GCA_025594165.1. Taxonomy (NCBI): domain Eukaryota; kingdom Metazoa; phylum Chordata; class Mammalia; order Rodentia; family Sciuridae; genus Tamias; species Tamias sibiricus. The sequence continues at coordinate 38,740,057 of CM046672.1, forward strand.
GGCTGTAGGAGCTGGGTCATTGGGGGTGTGACTTTGGAGTATATATTTTGTATCTGACAAGTGGAGTCTCTTTTTCTGCTTCCTGGTATGATGTCTTGAGCTGTTTTCCTCCACCACACTCTTCTTCCTTGATGTCCTGCCTCATCTTGAGCCCCAAGGAATGGAGCTGGCTGTCTATGGACTGAGACCTCTGAAACTTTGAGCCCCCAAATAAACTTCCTCCTCTTGTCAGGTAGGTCTTTTAGTCATAGCAGTGAAAAAAGCTGACTGAAAACAATTTCATATACAAAAGAGAGGAAAGTAGAATGATTTAGAACTTTTCAACAGCAATATTGATAGTTTGGAACCCAGTCATGGATCAATGCCTTCAAAAACTGGAAGGACAATGCTCCCCAACCAAGAATTCTATCTCCAGCCAAGATCTTATGAAACCATAAGGGATGATTAATAACATCCTTAGAAATTTAACTCTCATGTACTCTTGTCACAAAGTTCTTGAGATATGTGCTCCATGAAAACCAGTGTTTAAATCAAGGGGGAGAGAGGAAAACATAGGATATAGGAAACAGGAGAATTGGTGGGAATTCCTAGGTAGAGGATAAAAAGAAACCTCTGTACACAGCTGTAAGGGCAACTGGTCTGAACTGGGGAAAGTCAGAAGATTATGGAGGAAGGTCCATACTGGAAAGATAGCAGGCAGGAAAGTATGAGAGAATGAGGGCCGGGGAGATTTGAAGGAGGAACATTTCCAACTATGGAAGATGATTGATAATACCTACAACTAAACACATACTTATATTGCTCCTTTTTGAAATTTCAGAGATATCAAAGTAATACTAAGTGAATCAGAAAAAGAGAGTTGAACGTGCTTGCTTCTGGGAATCAGAGTGAATTGGGTAGAGAGAGGTAGAAGGCTGCTATTTTTATAGCAAGACTTACAAAATTATTTGACTTTTAAACTAAGAGTATGCAGATCTTTTTGATCAAAGCCAACTTAGCTATCATGCCTGGATTCCTCAGGAGTTACCTGCCTGATAGTTGAGCATTGCTTGTGAGTGTGCCGTCCTTTGGCTGGCATGTTCTATGCATAGAGCTGTTCATTGTTGTAACTGCTTCTGACAGGCACCCCTGTCTTCTTGCCCACTGTGTCTCATTTCCAAAGCAATTTCTTCTTTGTTGAATTAAACATGGTTTCTGCTGTCTCATTTTGATATTGAACATGGTTTTCAACATTTCCCTGTGTTTGGAACTGTGTGGCTCTTGATAGGAGCTGTTAAGAATGCTGATGGAGTGTGGGAGAAGGGGCATGGGAGAAGAGGCAGGTGCTTATGGGGAGCGGATCCTGGCTGGACATTAAAAAAAATTTTTTTTTTAAATTTGTGTATGGACGCAATGCCTTTATTTGTTTTTATGTGGTGCTAGGATTGAACCCAGTGCCTCACACTTGCAGGGCAAGTGCTCTACCACTGAACCACAACTCCAGCTCCCTAGCTGGACATATTTGGTTGCAGCTTTGGCATTCAAGAATCTGGTCCAAATCTATCCAAGTGGAGATGTGGTGCTACTTTCCCTGGCCAGCTTGATGACTTCCTGAGTCTTCTTGGTGCCAGAGCTTGGCAGAGAGGCTGACACCCATTTTTTGGAAGATTTTGGGTGAACTTTTGGGGCTTGGCCTTCAGCTTTTGTGTCAATGGGGGAAAGAGATGCTCTACAGATACCATTCTGCCTGACAGGAACTTGACTCTACTTTTCTAAAAGCCAGACCAAATACCACCCACTAGGAAACTTGCAGGTTCTCCTGTTGAGGAGAATTCCTTCCTTCTTTGTACTCCTATGCCTTCCTATCTTGGCCTTTTTCTTTCTTTCTTTCTTTCTTTTTCTTTTTTTTTTTTTTTTTTTGTACTGGGGATTGAACTCAGGGGTACTCAACCACTGGGCCATATCCCCAGCCCTTTTATTATTTTATTAGAAACAGGGTCTCACTGAGTTGCTAAGTGCCTCGCCATTGCTGAGGCTGACTTTTTTTTTTTTTTGTGGTACCAGGGATTGAACTCAGGGGCACTCGTCCACTGGGTCACATCCCCAGCCCTTTTTTGTATTTTATTTAGAGACAGGGTCTCACTGAGTTGCTAAGTGCCTCGCCACTGCTGAGGCTGGCTTTGAACTCTTGATCCTCCTGCCTCAGCCTCCCAAAGTGCTAGGATTACAGGCTTGCGCCATTACAGACGTGATCCTCCTGCCTCAGCCTCCCAAGTGCTGGAATTACAGCGTGCGCCACCGCGCCCGGCCTATCTTGGCCTCTTTGAATATGTGTCTTTCAGAGTTGTGTGGTCTTTATGGGTCCATGCTATGATCCCCAAATAACCCCAAACTCAGTGACTTAAAACAACTGCATGACACTATATCATCAGTCCAGGGATCATGTGGGTGGTTCTTCTGGTCTGGGTGAGGCTCAGCTTATCTCAGCTGGGCTTACTTAGGTGTCTGTAGGCCTTCTGGGGACCAAGTGTCTGGAAGTTGGCTGGCTATGAGTGGGGTTGGGCCATGTGGCCTCTCATTGTCCAGCAGGCTACTTAGGTTGTTTATATGGCAGCATCAGTGGCCCAAGAGACAGGAAATTTCCTTCAGTGTCCCTTGAGGCTTAGGCTTGAACCTGGCACAATATCATGTCTGCCACTCGAATCTGCCCACTCAAATTTAAAAAGTGGGGAGATAGACCCCACCTCTTGATGGGAGTTGCTACAAAGTGACATTGCAAGGACATGAGGGCATGGAGGGATGAAGAATTGTGGCCAATTTTGCAATCTACTAAAGCAGTGTAACAGTGAAAAAAAAAAAACCCTTTTAAACACTTAGTTCAGCAAATTTAAAGACCCCCAAATAGCTAAAGCAATTTTGAGCAAAAAGAACAAAGCTGGAAGCAGCACATTCTCTTATTTCAAAATATATCATAAAGCTATTGTAATCAAAACAGCATGGTACTGGCATAAAAACAGATGCATCAAACAAAGGAACGGGACAGAAAGCCAAGAAATAAATGCAAGTACTTATGTCCAATTGATTTTTCCACAAAGTGCTAAGAACACACAGTGGGGCCAATATCTTCCATAAATGGTGCTAAGAAAACTTGATATCCACATGCAGAAGAATGAATTTGGACCCTAATCTCACACTATATGCAATTAACTCAAAAAGGATAAAGGACTTAAATGTAAGACCTAAAGCTGTAAAACTAATAGGAGAAAACATGAATTTATCTGGCTTTTTCTTGAAGAAGACTCCAAAAGGATGGTCAGCAGAACGAAAAATAGACAAATAGGATTGCATCAAGCTAAAAAGCTTCTGAACCACAAGGAAACAACAGAGTGAAGAGACAACCCGTGGATTGAGAGAAAATATTTGGTAAGGGGCTAATAAAATACATAAGGAACTCAAACTTCATAGCAAGAAAACCCAGTCAAAAAAAGGGCAAAGGATACAACTGGATATTTCTCAAAAGAAGAGATACAGATGGCCAACAGACACATGAAAAAATGCTCATCATCTCTAGTCATCAGGGAAATGCAAACTATGATCACAAGGAGCTATCATCTCACATTTGTTAGAATGGCTATAATAAAAAAAATGAATGATCACATATCTAGGTGAGGGTGTGGAGAAAAGGGAACACTGTGGTAGGACAGTAAATTAGTGCAGCCATTTGGAAAGTAATATGGAGATGTCTCAGAAAAGTGAAAATAGAATTATCATATGAACCAGCAGTTCTACTGCTGGGTATATATATTTAATGAAATTGAAATGCTTATGTCCAAAAGATATCTGCATTCCCATGTTCATTTCAGCATTTTTCATAGTAGACAAAATATAGAATCAACCTAAAATACCCATCGCTGGATGAATGGATAATGAAAATATGGTACAGACACAATGAAATGTTAAAAATCAGTTTGACCAATTTTGAAATATACAAGACATTATTATTAATTGTGGTCATCATGAAGTGCAATAGATTATGAAAATGAATTCCTCTAGTCTAACTGAAACTTTGTGCCCTTTGAGCAATGTCTTCCCTTTTCCCATCTTGCTCTTCCCCCAGCCTTCAAAAACAAGGAAATTCTGTCATTTGTGGATAACATAGATGGAACAGGAGGACATTATGCTAAGTGAAATAAGCTAGGCACAGGAAGAGAAATACTGTCTGATCACACTTGTATGAGGAATCTAAAATAGTCAATGTCCTAGAGACACAGAGTAGGTAGGTGGTTACTAGAAGGTGGCGGAAAGGGAAAGCAATGGGGAAAAGTTTCACTTAGCCTGGAGAAATAATTTTTGGTGATCTATTGCAGTGCAGGGTGACCACAGTTAATAATAATGTTTAGTATATTTAAAAATTGCTAAAATCAATTTTAATATTCTCACCATAGAAAATGATAAATTGGTGAGATGATGGATATGTTTAAATAGTTTGAATCTTTCTATAATGTCTACATAGGTCAAAACTTCATGTTTTACCCCATAAATATGAACAATTTTTATTTGGCAATTAAAAATAAATTTTAAAAAATGAGGTAAGTAATATGCCCAGGGCCATGTGGCTGGTAAGTGGTGGAGGCTCTAGGGTTTGATGCAGTGCAGTGATGTTTTTAATTCTTTCCTGCCATTCCCAGGGGGCTTGCCCAGGATCTGGCGTAGAGCAGGCCTTTCTAAACACATATATAACTAAATGAATGTATGCAAATGTGCCACAAAAAACCTGAGAACTCACATAACATCTTCCTACCCCACATTTTTTGCTATTTAATTAACAACATCAAAAAGCAATTTACCATTGAGAATCTCTAGCAAAGACAAATTGGCTCAGAGAAGCAGAGGGGAAGTGCAGATTTCTTTAACCTGAGGAAGAAGTAATGGGGCCCTCAGGTCCCCTCAGTCCAATGTTTTATGCACTTCAGTGAATATACCAACCTCCTTATAAAGCCTTCCTGAGTGACTAGAGTCCAAACTGCTATGTCCTTTCAAGGTTTCACACAGTTAATTACCTCAGATGTCTTGAATCTTATATATCCCCAAACAGCTGAAAGTAATAATAGGCTAAGCTATATAACATGATGCTTTGTGCTCCACATCCTTATGTGTTACATTAAATACAATATTTTCTTACATATGTTCATATACCCACCCACCCATTACTTGAATTTTAATTAATCAATTCATCATATATATATATATGTATGTGTGTATATATATATGCATATGTATATATATATATACACATATTTATATTTATTTATTTATTTTTGTGCAGGGGATTGAACTCAGGGGCACTCGACCACTTGGCCACATCCTGAACCCTTTTTTGTATTTTATTAGAGACAGGGTCTCGCTCAGTTGCTAAGTGCCTTGCCATTGCTGAGGCTGGCTTTGAACTCTTGGTCCTCCTGCCTCAGCCTCCCAAGTGCTGGGATTACAGGCATGTGCTACTGCGCCCAGGCTAATTCATCATATATTGATCTATCCATTCATCCAATTATTCATGCCATCTACTCATAAATCCATATACCCCAAATCTACCATTTCTTTTATCCAAATGAAACTCCATATAGTCCTACCTACATTATTTGTGTGCTCATTTATCATTCAGTCATCAATTTGTCCATCTTGAATTTACCCATCTATTTATCAGTTTATCTTTCTTTTTAAACATCTGTCTAACCTTTCCTACATCCATTCTTCTTCCCCCCATTTTATTTAGTAGCCCATTACCATGTCCATCTACTTAGCCATCCATCCATCCATTTATCCACCATCCATCCATCTATCCATCCATTCATCCATTCATCTATACATGCACTTGAACCTTTGCATCCATTTTCCCTTCATCACTTTCCCTCAAACCAATCTCCCCTGCCTCTATCCACTTTCTTATTTATCCCTGCAGTCAAACATTTATTTATTGTCTATCTTTCCATCTACCATCTTTTTTCCTTTCATTTTTTTATCCTCCATTCTTTCTTCCATCCATTTATCTATCCAGACATACACCCATTTCCCTATTCATATTTCCTTTCATCCTTGTTAATCCTTCCCTCCATCTATTTGGTCTTTCATCCATCTACCCCACCCATCTGTCTCAATGAGGTTGGGCTGCCAAAACATAACTATGGATTCAGTGGATTAAACAATAAATGCTTATTTCTTACAGTTTTAGAGTCTGGGAAGTTTAAGATTGGTGTCAGCATGGTTGGGTTCTGATGAGAGCCCTCTTCCTGGTTTCCCCACATGGTGGAGAGGAAACAAGCTCTTTTGTGTCTCTTCTTATGACATAATTATTTCCCAAATCCCACTCTTCCTATTAGCATTCCTTGGAGGCTAGTGTTTTGACATGAATTTTGGAGCCACACAGCATGCTGTCCATAACGCCATCCATTCATCCATCCTTGCCATAATATTTATGGGGTCCCAATGATAAAGTTTGTATTCCAGACTTGTTTGAATAAAGGTTTCTTTATGAAAATTTAATATGGCTAGATAGGATGGGAATTTGGGGAAAAGGATTCAGAAGAGGAGAAAACACATTTTCTGAACTCTGTGTGCGTGTGCATGCACGCACATGTAAATGTGACATTCAGGGAGTAGGTTATGCTGTGATCAACTCAATCTGCAAAATATTAGATGTGACCATATATTCTCTGTTAACTTGGTAATTATGACCCAGTAAGGCAAGCACTTTGATTACATGTTTTTCCTATTAGATTTTAATCTCCATGAGCGCAAAGATTATGCCTATCTTGACTACAGTTTTGTCTCAGTAGTTTGCAGAGCATCTGGTATTACTAAATAGTGAATGTTTACTGAACAAAGAGTGCAGAATTTGTGAATTTCCTTTCCTAGGAAAAGTATTAGGAATGTTTTAGCAAAGTTCAATGTGAGAAGGAGAAATCTCCTTGGCCAGAATGCTCTCTCGCACAGAGGAAATTCCATCATGGGAGAGTGACTCATGGCTGTATTATGGTCTTCATGGTTATATTTGGCAACTGTATTGGTATAAATAATGTGTATTTTCTTGCAACTACAATTGATGTTTATTCTGATTTAAAACAACATTTTTGTGTGTCTCTAAAAGACCCTAGTCACTGTGCCCACTGTGGCTAATAGATACCTGGTTTCTGGAGTGGCCTGAATCATGACAACACAGGTTACAGCAGGAAGCCAGATTCTCTAGAAGAAAACATCAATAATAATACAGGTAACTTGCTTCTTTATTTATTTTACTGAGAAAACGCAAAGCCATTTCAAGATGGCCTTGCCTTGGGGTCACAATGAATATCTTACCTTTATGAAACCTTGGTCAGATACTCCAAATAATATTAGTTTTTGATGATGATGACAATGATAATGTTTTGTTTATTATGGCACTGTGTAAAGTACATTTTCTAAATCTTTAATTTGTTGTTGGAAGATATAGGAATTTCAATGTTCTTAACAGTGTGGGTTTAATTTCTGGGAGGGCTTGGCTCTCCTTGCCCCACCCAGCACCTTTTCCCCCTTTTCTTGAGACATCACCTTTATGTCTCTAAGGGGAACCTTTCCTTAATCATTGAGGATAGTCTTGGTGGGATCATAAATCAGGTGTGGGCACATGACTCACACAGAAATTGGACTCACTTTCTTGGGACTTTGAGTCTTGCTTGGTGTAATGCTATATTACAAAACATCAGTTAGGGTCCTGAAGATGACAAAGCTGTCAACTATTTCCTGGCCTCTCTTGTCTATCCAAAACACAGCTAAATTGAACCTTGTTCTTATTTTAATTTGAACCTGGTTCTCCAGCTCAGTCAGTCCTTTGGCTAACTCAAACAAAAAGAACTTGCTGGAAGGATATAGTCTTGTTCAGAGTGGAGTTTCCTTGCTTGCAATCAAAGAACTTTAAGATATAAGCTCTTAGAGAAGCCATAGCCATAGAGGTTGGAACAAGGATGTACTTTATTATTGAATAACAAGAGCTGAAACTGCAGACCCTGAGCCCAAGACCCCATTTAGTCAGTGAGGAGTTCTGTGGCAGATTTTCTGAGATCACTCCCTCCAAACAGAAAGATGACTTCGGAAGCTTAGTTTATTTCCATAGAAATGGGATTTTAAATCCTTATCAGAGTAACAGAAACAAAAAAGAATGTCATACAAACACATTTAGGGTAGCCTGGTTAATTCATTCTTCTTTTGGAACAACTACATTATAAAGATTACGCGTCACTCTCTGTTAGACTTGCTTCTGCTGGGAAGCAGATGAATTGATTTTGAACTTCTTCCGTGATATGCTTAGTGCTTTGTCAGTAAAATTACTGTAATATCTTATGCCATCTGTCATATTCCCTTCTCGCAGCAGGAGCCATCTCCAACCACAAAATTCTCAAGCTGAATTTCAATCTTCAGAGTGGTTAGAAAGCGGGCCCACATTCTGAGATGCTCTGTTGGCTGGCTGGGGTGGGTCATGGTGGCCTGATTTTTTATTTTCACGCATGGAGAAGCGCCATAACCATGGATGGTCTCTGGGTGTAGCACTGATGTGCTAAGACAGTTTTGCAAATATCCCTGTGCCTGGATGCCTGAAGGGTTTGAGCATCTGGGCTGGGACTAAGGTGAGGTGGGTGGGACCAATGAGGCACTTGCCTTGGGAGCAAAATTTAAGGGGGTGCCAGAAAGCTCAGCAAAGACAAGTAATATTTTCATGTAATATTAAAAATGAAATTGATTAAGTAAATTTAATGCCAAGGTGAAAAATAAAATTTAATTTAGAAATCCATGATGCATGAAATATCAACTATTTAATTAGAGACAGGATCAGTGACAGTACTCTGCTGAGCCATATTAGAGCCTAAGGCAAAAGGAAAAATCAACCATCTTTCTCCTCCTGCTCCCTGTTGTTGTACCTCTCTTGTGCTTTCAGTTCTGCCTTGGTGTCTGCTTGAACCATGAACCTGAACTGACATGGCATTTCAGAAACGGGCTTCACATGGTAAACCTTCTGAGGCCTTGCACGGCTATGGATATTTTACCTTGCCCTCATTTTAAATGCTTGTCAAACTTGATATAAAATTCTGAGTTCAGAATGATTTCTGTCACTGCTTTGGATGAATGAAAAGCCTGGTCTTGTTCATATTTGCATGATCTGCAAAGCTCCAAAGCTTCTGATGGTTTCTCTTTGTCCATAATAGTCCCAAATATCAATATAATATTTTTATGCCTTTAAAAATTTGATCATTTTTTGCACTCTATAAGTTGTCTCAATATTTCAATCTGTGGCCTTTAATCTTTCTTTTCTTTTCTTTTTGGTACCAGGATTAAACTCAGGGGCACTTGACCACTGGGCCACATCCCCAGCACTTTTTTTGTATTTTATTAGAGACAGAGTCTCACTGAGTTGCTAAGTGCCTCACCATTGCTGAGGCTGGCTTTGAACTCACGATCCTCCTGCCTCAGCCTCCCAAGTGCTGGGATTACAGGCGTGCACCACCGCGCCCAACTTCTTTTATTTTTAGAATTATATTTTAAAGCATATTTCTTTCCCCTTAACTTTTTGTTTTTTCTCCACATAGAGTTTCAATCATGTGTTCAATCATATCTATGTTCCATGTCTCTTAATTTTTACTTTTTTCAACCCTATCCTTTTTGCTGAGAGTTTCTTTAAGTCAGTGATTCTTTTTTTTTTTTGGTACCAGGGGATTGAACTCAGGGGCACTCCACCACTGGGCCACATCCCCAGCCCTTTTTTGTATTTTATTAGAGACAGGGTCTCACTGAGTTGCTAAGTACCTCGCTATTGCTGAGGCTGGCTTTGAACTCACGATCCTCCTGCCTCAGCCTCCCAAGTGCTGGGATTACAGGTGTGCTCCACCACGACCAACTAAGTCAGTGATTCTTAATCTTGGCTACATGTTAGCATCCTTGGAAAGATTTTCTGATTCTACATTCCAAACTACTGAAATGAAGCTCTCTGGTGGTGGCTTATAGGCATAAGTACCTTCTAAAGCTCCTTGGTAATTAAAATGTGCAGTCAAGAACCATGTCAGTGCTTCTCAGATCTTTTTTTTTTTTTTTTTTTTTTTTGGTACCAGGGATTGAACCCAGCAGCACTCAACCACTGGATCACATCCCCAGCCCTTTTTTTTGTATTTTATTAGAGACAGGGTCTCACTGAGTTGCTAAGTGCCTCGCCATTGCTGAGGCTGGCTTTGAACTCATGATCCACCTGCCTCAGCTTCCCAAAGTGCTGGGATTACAGGCGTGCGCCACCGCACCCGGCTTTCTCAGATCTTAATGAGCATACAAGTCACCTAGGAATCTTGTTAAAGTGTACATTCCAACTTAGTAGGTCCTGGTGAGGCCTGAGAGCCTGCATTTCTAACAACTTTCCAGGTGCTGCTGCTGCTCAATAGATCATATTCCAAGGAAATACTGTATGTGACCTTCAAATTCACCGATTCATTTTTCATCTTTATCCATTCTGCTATCAACCCTTCTATGGAGCTTTACATATCTTTATTATAATTTTCATTCTCAGTATTTCTAATTAGATCTTGTTTACAATGGCTTCATCAAAAGCCTTTTGTATATATATATATATATATTTTTGGTACTTCAGGGGCACTCGACCACTTTCCCCAATTTTATTTAGCTTGTCTATAAATTCCATTGTTCTATGGCGATGTCAAAGTGCTAAAGAAAGCCCGGCTAGAGTTCATTTAATATGCGCTAAAATTCCTGTTCTATGATGTCAAGAAAAAAGAAAGCGAGACGCTTGGCAAGAACAGATTTTAATCAGTTATAACTATTGTAATAGGGAAGAGTCCAGCATGAACTGAGTTCAACTTCGATTTATATAGAAGTGAATTGGTGTTTTAAAGGGAGAAGGAGAGAGGAGGGAGAGGGTAGGCAAAAGTTTAGTGCACAATCAGGGAAGTGAAAATTGAGTTAGTGTGAATTTGATGAGGCCAGCTGTATCTGCTGGCTGGAAGTTATTGATACAGTATTCTATCCCCTCACAGAGCCTAGGAGACCCAATCTTCACCTGTTGACTAGAACAAACAGTAACATTTTTTAGCAGTCTGGAGTTTTCTCAATCAGGCCTTTTAGGTTTTGTGGGGAGTAGGGTTATCCTATGGAGGTGGCCTTGTGCCATTAAAAATGATGTTAAGTTTTTGTTCAAGTCTTTATAGACCAAAGATGAGGACTTGTCAAAAAAGCTCAGAAGCTGGGCGTGGTGGCTCACGCCTGTAATCCCAGCACTTTGGGAGGCTGAGGCAGGAGGATTGCGAGTTCAAAGCCAGCCTCAGCAATGGCAAGGCAATTAGCAACTCAGTGAGACCTTGTCTCTAAATAAAATACAAAAAAAGGGCTGGGGATGTGACCCAGTGGTTGAGTGCCCCTGAGTTCAATCCCCGGTACCACACACACACACACACACACACACACACACACACACAACAAAAAAAAAAAAAAAGAGGGGCTCAGAGGAGATAGGTCAAGGACAGAATCTTTCACCAGGGTATTGGGTGGGATGTTCTTTATTTTATAGAGTGTTAGTTCTTAAATGTCTCATATTTTCCCACTCAGTTTCTGTTCCCTGGGGTGGTCAGTTACTTTGGCTGATAATGGTAATAGAATATATTGTTCTAAAGCCCAAGCATAGCACATGTCTTTTCTGGTAAATTTATGAAGGGGACAGAGGACAAGGAAGGGACTTGGAGAAGGGGATTTAGGAGAAAGGGCAATGCTATGGGGGTAGAAATTCTGGTGTTACAGCTCAAGGTCATCATCCCCATTCTTTCTCTGACCCCTATCCTGTCTCTCTCCCCAGATCAATTTCTCAATGCTCATATGGACCCTGCTCTGTTCCTACAGCTGTCTTCTTTGGTTGGAATCACTCAAACTGTGCAGTGGGAGAGGGGGCAGGAAAGGTGGAGAATGCCCAAGGTCTGCTGGTCTATTTACATCTGGTTTTGTTTCCAATTCCCCAGCCAGGCTTCTTGTCACTCTTATTATTAGACAAAATAACTCAGCAAGATCAAAGGGACAGGGAAATGGTGGGAAGAAAACTAGAGTTTTCTGTAGCCTGTGTCTGGAAGATGGTGCCTGGCCCTTTGGGCTGTTAGGTCTCTTGCATTGGGACCCCAACTCCTTCCCTTTTCCTGGGTGTTTCTTAGTTTCTCTTTCAGTGTTTAAAATCTCTTAACCCCCATTTTGTGGCATCAGCACAGGTGGTTTTGGAGAAGGGAGCCAGCAGCCAGCATGAGTTCCCCACCTTAACAGGACTTCCAAGACCTGTCTTATGCAGACTCAGCTTGACTTGGTGCACACCTCCAGGCAGCCTATATAGGAGCAGTCACCACAGCTCCCAGTTCTGGGAACAGTGGTGATCATGACCCAGCCACCATGCATGGAGCTTACAAACCCAGCAGGGGGACAGCCAGGCAATTATGATACGGCATGATAAATACTATTATGCATGTTACTGGGGCACAGAGTAAGGAATCAGTCCTGAGTTTGTGCATGCAAATGGTTGAGGTGGTTCATGTGAATGTCAGGAAAGACATGCCTGGGAAAGCTGTAAATGCCTGATTTACAGGAGAGGAGTCTTCTAGGTTGAGAAAATAGCACAGGCAAAGGCCAGGAAATAAGAAAGAAAACACTGTGTTTGGAAACTAGGAGTCGGTGCAGGGGGCAGGATTATGGTGTAGTCAGTGAGAAAAGGGTCGTGCAAGTACTCTCTTTATTTTATCTTTTAATATTTTATTTATCATGGATTTTTGCATTTATTTGGATTCTTAAAGATAGTGTGATAAGATATCATTTATTTGTTTATTGCCCTTTTTCTTTTGATGCCCATTTAAATTTTGCCCTTGAGATAAGAAACTCCCTTGCCTTATGCTAACCTGGCAGTTGAGCCTGGGTGTAGCACAGATCTCAAAGAAGGGCAGTGGTGAAGGATGAGGCTGGCATGTAGAGCAGAGGCCAGAGCATGGATTGCTATGCATTGCTATAAAATTTGGAGTTTAGGTCTCTGCTTAAAGCCCTTTTATAGCACATGGCTGCCCTTGAGAAATCCAATATGGCCTTACAGGGATCATGCTGCTGCAATGTGTGGAGAGAGAAGACTAGAGAAAAATATTCCCTTCTTCCAGTGACCCATTGGTCCACATTTGGGCAGCCCAGCTGTCTGGGCTTGGGTGCCACAACCCCCACTAGAACCCACGTGTTCTTATTTCTCATTACTCATTTTCCTGCATTGCACTTAAGGTAGATGTAAGATTAGCTCATTGATTAACAGATCGTTGGGAGCCTGTCTTTCCCACACTACATTTCACGTTGCAGAGGTCTGTTAAAAGAATAGCAATGAGGTTGTTAATGTAGCAATCAGGATCTTCTGGTGGAACCAAAGCCTGAAGAGTCAATAAAACATTAAAAAAGGTTAAACACTTTATTGGATAAGCCAGTAGATATTCTTTAGTTAATGATACAGCTTTGGGGAAAAATGGAATATGAAAAGGCAAGGTAATATCATCCCTTAATGGGAAAACATTTTGTAAAAAGGATTATTTTATCAGTCTGATATTTGAATTCAGTGTGTATACTCATTATGGCTAAAGTCGGAATAGAAAAATGAAGTTCCTGCAGGGAAAGCAGTGAGGTGGTTGGAAGATAAGAATGCCAAGGGAGTCTGTCACTTTTCCCAGCTTTGTAACTTCAGGTAAGCCACTTCGTTTTATTTTTCTGAGCCTCAGTTTCCTTAGTTTATAGAGGAGACTAATGGCCCATGTTCTGCTCCCTCTTGGGGCTGTTATGAAGATCTGATGAAATGAAGGGTAGCAAGTGTTGTTTGCATGTTAGAGTTCTCACTATAATCACACTAGCTGAGTAATCATTTGAGGGAGGAATCTCTAAGATTTCAAAAGAAGCTAAGTGTCACTGAGTGTTGTGGTGCATGCCTTTATTCCTAGTGACTCAGGAGACTGAGACAGGAGAATGGCAAGTTCAACACCAGCCAGGGAACTTAGCAAGACCCTGTCTCCAGAAAAAAAAAAAAAAAAAAAAAAAAAAGGCTAGAGATGCAGTTTAGTGGTAGAGCACCCCTGGGGGTTCAATCCTCAATACTTGAAAAAAAAAGTGTCCCAGCTGCTCTGGTGGGGGCCAGGGCCTATTATTCAACACCATTGACTTTTTTCTCAATAGATAATAATAATTGCTACATTTTTGTCAAGATTCTTAGAATTCTTTATCCATTTCCATCTATGAATCTCATGCACTTAGTTCCTTCTCCTGGAAAGCAAGCCCCTCTTCTCTTTATTTCTAAGTATTCGTTTGCAAACTGAACTGTCTTAGTGAGCTTTTTTACCACTGTGATCATAAGTCCTGACAAGAACAATTAGAGGAGGAAAATTTTCTTTTGGCTTGAATTTTCAGAAGCTCAAACCATAGACGGCTGACTGCATAGCTCTGGGCCCTCGGTGAGGCAGAACATCATGCCAGAGGAAAGCATTTTAGGATGTGGCACCAGGATGTAGAGAGAGTGACCCCAAAGCCACAACCCCAGTGACCTCTTTCCTCCAGCCATACCCTACTTGCCCACAGTTATTGCCCAGTTAATCAACATTGAGTGGATAAATCCATGAAGTTATACTTCTTATAATCTGAATGTTTCACTTCTGAAAATTCTTGCATTGCCTCACAACACAAGCTTTTGGGGGACACCTCATCCCTAAACTGTAACATGCTCCCATCTTTAGGGGTCATTTTAAGCATGGGAGTGGGGTACATTCCTGCCCATGTTCCCCAGTTCCCTGAATCTGAGAGGTGTTTATAAGAAGCATGATAGAACTGTCAAAATTACATCATTTAGTGGTGATAATTGGGAAATGTAACTTCTTACCTTTGACAGCATACATGTGTAGACATCGAAAAATATCTTAAAAAAATAAAACAACAACAACAAAAAGTTTGGGTAGAATGGAAAAAACTGAGCATCAAGACTTCAGTTTTGCTCTCTGTAGCTCCTGCCTCTTCCAATATCTTCATCCCCTTCTGCCTGTGAGGGCTGAGCCTCAGTGCTCTCCTGCCTCTTCCAGGAAGCTCTCCCTGATGAGTTTGTGTGCTCCTCAGGTATTTGCTGTTTTGTATTTCGCAATTCAGCCCTGAAGATGATATGATTGTGAATGAATCCATGGTGGTTATGCAAGTATGAATCTTGCTTTTCCTAAAAAGACTGTGAGTTTTCTGAAGGCAGAACTGCATATTCTCTCATGTCCTCCAGGCTATGCCAGGGCCAGGTTTCTTTAAGCTCACGCTAATTGATGTTCTGAAAGGGGTCAAGACCTTCCAGTGATTTTGCATTGAGACTAGGTTCTGGGATGAAAGCTACGAGGAATTGAACCAGGAAGGTCTTGTGATGCCCGAGCATGGGAAAAAGCTGCCTTTGGACTTTGTAACTTCCAGAAGAAAACTTAGGGTCAACTCTCCAACATATTGGCACAGGCACTGACTTCCTTAACAAGACTCCTAACACTCAAGAAGTAAAACCAAGAATCAACAAGTGGGATGGCTTCAAGTTAAAATGTTTCTGCGCAGCAAAGGAAATGAAGAGCATGAAAAGACAGCCTACAGAATAGGAGAAAAATCTTTGCCAGCTATTTCTCTGACAGGAGTTAATATCCAGAATGTATAAAGAACTCAAAAAACTTAACACCAAAAATAAACCCAGTCAATAAATGGGCAAAAAACTTGAGAAGACATTTGTGAAAAGAAGAAATACAGGGGCTTGGGCTATGGCTCAGTGGTAAAGCACTTGTCTAGCATGTGTGAGGGCCTGGGTTCGATCCTCAGCACTACATAAATAAAATAAAGGTGTTGAGTCCACCTACAACTAAAAAAATATTTTAAAAAAAGAAGAAATACAAATGGCCAACAAATGTATGAAAAAATGTTCAATGTCCATGGCAATCAGGGAAATGCAAATCAAAACTACATTGAGATTTCATCTCTCTCCAACTAGAATGGCAATTATGAAGAATATAAATAGTAATAAATGCTGGAGAGGATGAGGGGAGAAATATACATTCATACATTGTTGGTGAGACTGCAAATCAGTACAACCACTTTGGAGAGCAGTATGGAAATTTCTCAAAAGACTAGGAATGGAACTACCATATGACTCAGTTATTCTACTCTTCAGTATTTATAAAAAAATATAAAATAAAATCAGCATAATATAGTAATACAAGCACATCAATGTTTATAGCAGCACAATAGCCAGGTTATGGAACCAGCCCAGGGGCCTGTCAACATATTAATGGATTAAAAAAATGTATCATATATACACAATGGAGTTTTGCTCAACCATAAAGAAGAATGAAATTATGGCATTTCCTGGTAAGTGGATGCAACTGGAGACATCATGCTAAGTGAAATAAGTCAGAATCAGAAAGACAAGAGTTCCTTTACACCAACAACCCAACTATCAATAAACTTAGGCATAGCAATTCCTCTATGAGCCGGTGTTTTCTCTCATATATGGAAGTTAGAGCAAAATAAGGAAAAAAAGGAGTGTGTGTGTGTGTGTGTATGGCAGATCCCATGAAAATAGAGGGAAAATTGTGGAGTAGAGGAAGGAGATTGCTGGGGAGGAAGGAGGGATGCAAAAAGGGAGGAAATTATGCTATGTATGAATATATGAATATACCACAGTGAATTCTGCCTTTATGTATATCTATAAAACACCAATTAAATATATACAAGTAAATAGAAGGAAAACCAGTAGAGTAGAGGAAGGAGAATAGGGAGAGTGGGGAGAGGAAGGAAAGAGGAAGCACTGGGGACTGATATGGAGGAAATTGTATTTCATGCATGTATGATTGTGTCAAAATGAACCCCACTCTTATGTATAACTATAATGCACTAACAAAAGCGTTTTTTTTTAAAGCTGCCTTTGAGGTGGAAAGACAAATAGGGACGTGGAGAGGCCTGTGCATTTCACTATTAACAAGGAAAGAATGAATAAGAAAAGGATTACAGGCAGCACAGTCTGCAGTTACTGAGCAGAGAGTACAAACATAGCAAAAGCCCCAGGATAATGCAGGAAAGCCCCAGGATAATGCAGCTCTGTGTAGGAAGAAGCGTCTCATTTTTAGGTGGAAGAGGGTCTCAGAGACGGGTAATCTGCCTAGGCGGGGACAAGTCAGCCTTATGTCTGCTTCTGACTTAGGTCCCACTGGGATGCCTGGCTTGGATGATTTGTTCAAAGGCGGGGCATACCAACCCACCACCACTATGGGTGGGAGCACTCATTCACTGAACGAAATGAAAACGAAAAATAAAAAACCCAAACAAACTCACAAATGGGCAACTGTAGGGAAAACAGAAAAAAAGTCTATACTACTGTGGGGCTCCCATTCTAGCAAATGTGTGTGTGTGTGTGTGTGTGTGTGTGTGTGTGTGACAACCCACAAACAAAAGTCAACGAGACGTTGTTAGAGTGCTATGAAATAAATCAGACTAATGTTTCTGTGCTTGAAGGTGAGGAGGCTGTTCCTAGGAGGCCACTCAAAAGCTGAGGCCAACTGGCCAGGGGCTGAGTTGTCTTTTTCTCTGAGGAAAAAGAACTTTTCCAGGTGATGTTGTGGTTTGGATATGAGGTTTCCTCCAAAACACCTGTATTAATTCAGGGATGTTTGGAGGTGAAAAGATTAGATTATGAGAGCTGTAACCCAATCAGTGAATTAATCTATTTGATAGTTAATAATTTAAATAGACTAATGGGTTGGGGTGTGGCTGGAGGAAGTGGGTCACTGGGGGCATGCCATTGGGGCTTATAGTTTGGCCATGGCTCCCCATGCTCTCTCTCTGCTTCCTGGCTGCTATGAGGTGAGTAGCTTTCCTCTGTCACCTTAATGAGGTGAGTAGCTTTCCTCTGTCATGTCCTTCCTCCATGACATTCCACCTCACCTCTGGCAATGGAGTCAGATGACCATGGACTGAACCTCTGAAACCATGAGCCAACATAAACTTTTCCTCCTCTAAGTTGTTCTGGTCAGGTATTTTGGTCACAGTGATGAAAACCTAACTAACACAGGCAATGAAACCCCAGGCAAGAATGAATTAGGTTGGTCCCAGTGGCCAAGTTAGTGTGGTTGGGGCTGGAGGGAGAGAGGGAACAGAAGTGGGAGGGTGGCACAAGCTGCATGTGGCAGCGTCTTGTCAGTCATTTGAGGAATTTGGATTTCATTCCAAGTGCAAAGGGAAGGCAAGTTACCTGATTGCTGAGAGGGGAGTTGATGGAGGCCTGGCCAGGGCCATTCTTCCTTCTTTACCCAAGGGGACCTATCCCATCCATAGCCCTCTCACCCATGAGTTTTGCCAGAAACTAGAGAAGACCTTGGCCCAGCCTCTGACCTCTCCTGCCTCCTTATCTGTAAAATTGTCCCACTCATAGGGTGGGAGTGAAGATGAAATGAGGACAGCTATGTCCCAGGGATGGGGACTCGAAGGACCTGATATGAGGGTGGCCTTCATGCTCTCCCCACATCATTGTGCTCTGAAATTAGGATACGTTTTATGGCTGTGTACCTTTAAGATAGAGTTTGGATGAGTTTGGAAAGCTCATCCCAAAATGAATTTTGTCTTAGAATTGAGGAAATACAATGTTATGAATCCATTCTGCCCATTCTTACCTCTCTTTCTTAGTCTGCACCTCTGCCTTTTGAATTCTTACCCCTCCTTCAAGGTCCTCCTTTTCCTAGAAGCCCTCTATAACTCCCCCAACCCTCTGGAACACCCACAGCTCTGGGATGCCACCTTTGTGCCCTTCTGGGCTACTCAGTGTGAACTGCAAGGCTGCAGCTGAGGGTCACTGCAAGGATTGGGCCGTGTCTCACACTCTTTCTCTGTCTCACCTATACTGAGGCGGGTAATACCTGGTGAGTAATCAGAAACCCTTGCCTAGGATTCCTTACCCATAGTCATCCTGGGATCTGTTCCTGTTAGAAGTGGTGCTCTAGTCTAGGCCTTCCTGACATGCCGCCAATCTCTCCAGCTACCAATCACCATCCTCATGTGTGGGGGTGAGGCTCCTTCCTTAATGGAGAGCTTGTTGCTCTTGACAATGCTCTGCTCCTTGCTGGCCTCCTCTGCCTGATTCAGGGGCTTGCTTCACAATGTTCCTATAGTGTTCTCATGAGAGCCTAATAGACATCGTATTGACAAATTACATTTCAAAAACCCAGTGAGAGAACCACTGAGGATCATGACTGGCCTGCCATCTCCTGGCCATGCCCTGTCCATAGAGGTGGTAATGTGAAGCTGCTCTTCATGGGCTCCCATTGAAGTTGATGAGCTCTCAGTGGTCAGGAAAATTCAGGAAAAGCTTCCTGCTGAAGATTATGGGTTTAAGAACAGAGTCTTCAAAGGTGGAAGATATAAAAGAAATAGATGCAGAAGAAGCCACCTAAGTGTCATGGTGTACAGAAAAGCTCATTGCAGTTCCCTCTGCTATTGGAGGGAAGTTTCAAGGGGAGAGAGAAGGCTGGTATTATCCATTCCTTCACTTTTTGCCTTGAATGTGGATGTGATGTTTGAGGTGTGGCAGCTATTCTGAGACCGGGAACAATTACTATAAACTGGAAATTGTGCCTAGGAAATCCTCATTGCAACCCTACAGGGCAGGAGCCATTATCCACCCAATTTTACAGATGAGGAGGATACCGAGGCTCAAACAATAGAAGAGCACACAGATATTAGATAATAGACATGGAATTGGAATTCATGTCTGGCCAGTTCCAGACTCAGCACTGTTAACCGTGAGCTCTACTCTTTAATAAAAGCAGGGACAATGGAAGACCAAAAGGTCTCCAAGCTTCCTAACATCCACTTTCTGTCCATGTTGGAATGCTGCTCAGTTACTTTCCTTTGCTCTCTGAGAATAGGTGGGCAGAATGTGGAGAGTGTTAGGACCGAGTGTGGGGAGACCCCCTGTGAGGTTGATATTTAATCACTTGTCTGTTTAACTTCAACTCAGGGTGCAAATGCGGCCCAAGGTGTGTTGTTTTAATAATAAATCAGAGTTGAGTGCTCACAATTCCTTAATTATGTATATTTATCTTAGGAAAAGTTTAAGGACCCCAGCAGGTGCCTGCTCTCTGGGCTTCATTACTGTTGACAAAGCTGGGATTTATGTGTTCAAAGCAGCATGTGGCAAAATGTGTGTAAGGGTTGGGAGGCTGCTCATGTTTCTCCCTGCTATTAAAATGTCACCTCAGGGTAAATAATACGTGTTAACACACCAGACAAATCTCCTAGGCTTATTTCTTTTACCTAGTCTGAAAATAATTTAACAGCTTGTAACAACTTCATGATTAAATGTAGTGAGTTATTTAGCTTTTCTAAAAAAAAAAAAAAATTGTGACATATTTTCTCACCACTATTATTCCATCTCATTTAATGCAATTGTGAAGCCCATAGATTATTAAAATGAGAACAAGATGCTTTCAGTACTCCTGGGATGTGTTTCCCCCAACTCATTGTATTGAGCAAACTCACGTTGCCTTTGGAGTTGTTGATTTGGTAGAAGCAGGCACAGAAACCCTTTTGCTCTGGTGGCCTTATTAATGCCCCTTGGTTCTTGTCCTCCTTCTTTCAGTTGTCATGGCTACTGAGTATGTGCTCAGTGACCAACACTAAGATTTGGTTCAACAGAATACCTGTTTCCAATACCCTGTCTCTCACCTGCTTCTGTGTTATAGAGGCTGGGAGGGATATGTAGACTCTCTTACAGATTGGCCACATGCCCTGGTTCTGTCTGTCTAATGAAATATAATTGAAGATACTGTGGGTAGTAGTGAGGGAGGGCTAAAGTTTTCATTTTCCTGAAAGGAATAAAAACTGGCACCACCTCTTTCCTTGTGTTCCTACCTTAATGTGAATGTGATGTTTGAGCTCCAGCAGCCACCCTATGACGATGAGGGAAGGCAGACATGGAGAGATCCACCATGCTAAAGATGATGGAGTAGGAAGAAGTATGACGTCATCAAACAGATGAACTGGTACTACTGTTAGATTTCTGATTGGTAAGAAAAATTATGTCTTATAGTTGAGTTTTACAGCCTAACATGTTTCCAACTGATATTTACTCTATGATCAAATATATCTGGTTCAAGTGGTAACCCAATGTGTTAGTTACCTTTCCGTCATTGTGACAAAATACTGGAGAAAATAAGCTTAAGGGAGGAAGGGCTTATTTTGGACATCACGGTGGGGAGCATGTGGCGGAGCGGAGCTGCTTACCTTGGGCAGTTATGAAATGGGTAGGGGAGAGGGACTGGGGACAAGATATACCCATCAAAGGCATACCCCAGTGACCTACCTCCTCCAACTAGGCCCACTTCCTAAATTTCTACCACCTCCAAAAGCACCATCAGTGACAAAACCTCCAACACGTGAACCTTTGAGGAACATTCCAGATCCAAATTATAAACCCAACCTTAAGCTGCAAGATCTGGGCAATTCTGCAGAGAAATCCACCCTATTTCTACCCATTTTGTTTTCTTTTTTTCCCCTTCATATTTCTATTTATCCATCCATTGATCCATCCACCCAGTAAATGTTTATTTAGCACCTACAACATGCCATCTTCATACTGGAAGAAACAATAATAAACAATAGAGAAGTCACCCTGCCAAAAGAGCATAACCTCTTTTAGAGAGAGACTGATAATATAAATAAATGGATAAGCAAGATGACTTCACAGTAACAAGTGCTAAGTGAGAACTAAAACAGGGTGATGTGAGAGTGTGAAGGGGCAGGAGCAAGAAGCCAACTTGTTTATTCGTTTTTTTCCTCCACATTTTTAATTGATGCATTATAGTTGTGCATAATGGTGGGATTAGTTGTTGCACATTAGTACATGCACACAATATAATTTGGCTAATATCCCACCCCCCATAGCATCCTCCCCCTCCCCTGATCCCTTTCCTCTGTTCTACTGATCTCACCCCCCACCTTTCCCCCCTAATTTCTCTATAGCTTCCGCCTATGAGAGAAAACATGATCCTTGACCTTCTGAGTTTGAAGAAGCCCACTTTAGATGTGTGGTCAGGGAAGACTTTTCTGAGGAAGTGACATTTTTTGCTGAGTACTGAAGCTAGTCATGCAAAAATCTTGAGGACAGTGTTCCAGACAGAGGTAAGAGCAACTACAAAGTCCCCAGAAGAGAATAGGTTTGGTCTGATCAAAGGAATGAACAAAGGGAAGAGTAGCTAGAGAGTTATAAGATGAGAAGGCTCGAGCTTGGAGAGACACAGAAGCCAGTCCATGCAGGGCCCTGGAGGAAGTCTTGAGTGTGGCCCCAGGAAGCATGGAGATGTGTGGTCAGGTGGTGGAAGTGGGGAAGCCAGTGTGTCTTTCTCTTTATCCACTGCATTTTGACTGCAGAGGTACATAAGGGGCCTTCCTGGGGTCCTCGTCCCAACTGAGTCTCCATTCCCCAGTGATTTCCTGTCGCTGACTGCAGCTATAGCCGCCTGCAGCAACAAAGCCGCGGGAATAAGTTCAGAGGCAGATTAGAAACAAACAAACTCTTTATTCTGCTAGCTTCTCTCTCTGGCTCCAAGAACAACTCTTACCCGCAATCCACACTCCTCCAACCACCCCAAAATGGCGCCGACCCAATCCGCAAATGTCCTGGGCCAAGTCTCGCAAGACCATGGAAGGTGGTAATGTTTGAACATCTTTATGGCTCACAGATAACCGCAATCTTAGCTATCTCCTTAATTAGGGCTCCTACAATCTCTATTAGGTACCTGACCTTCTTGGCTCCTGGGTCCCTACTTGGAGAGGATCCTATGGAATAGCTCATTGGGATTAGTCTCTTAAATTGCATGAGATAGCTGGGCGTGGTGGTGCACGCCTGTAATCCTAGCACTTGGGAGGCTGAGGCAGGAGGATCGCGAGTTCAAAGCCAGCCTCAGCAATGGCGAGGCACTTAGCAACTCAGTGAGACCCTGTCTCTAATAAAATACAAAAAAGGGCTGGGGATGTGGCCCAGTGGCTGAGTGCCCCTGAGTTCAATCCCCGTTACCCAAAAAAAAAAAAAAAAAAAAAAAAAAAAAAAAAAAAAATTGCATGAGATAGAAACAAGCCAACTTGAATTAGTTTAAACAGAAAGGGATTTGGGGGGAAATAACTCTAAGTTATCCCAACTGAAGGGCAAAGGGGCAGAACTATTTATTTACCAACTACCCATCTATCTCTCATTGAGGTCTGCTGGGGGAAGCTTTCAATTTGCTTTGTTTGGCTAGGAAAAAACCTCCAGGCTCTTCTCTGTGTGCTCTAGAGGCAGATGACAGGATAATAGTCCTGTTTGGCCCTGTGTTTTTACAATGCTATTCTTGTTGTCTCTCTGTTGACTTGGCTAATTGCTTTAAAATAGGGGTTGGCAGGATTTTTCTATAGAGGAGCAGATTGTAAGTATTTCAACCTTTGCAATCCATATGGTCTCTGTTGCAAACACTAAACTATGCTTTTGCAGCACGAAAGCAGCCATCAGCAATACATAAAAGAATGTGTGTGGCCATGTTCTGATAAAACTTTATTCATGAAAACAGGCAGAGCATTGGTGCTCTGGTTTGGATATGGTTTGTGTATGTCATCCAAGGTCATGTGTTGGAAGTTTGGTGATGTTAAGAGGTGGTGGGACTTTCAAGAGCTGGGACCCAGTGGGAGGTCGTTATGTCCCAACTCTCTCTTGTCCTGGATTTTCATCTCAGGATGTGATATCTCTCTCTCTCTCTCTCTCTCTCTCTCTCTCTCTCTAGTGTGTGCTCCTACTATTGTGATGCCATTCATCATGATGTGATACAGATTTTTTTCAAGAGCCTGTACTGTGATGTTTTGAATTTCAACCTCCAAAATTATGAACGAAACAAACGTTTTTTCTTTGTAGATTATTCAGCCTCAGGTTTATGTTATAGTAACAGAAAACTGACTAATACAGTTGGATTTGGTGCATCAGCTGTGTTTTTATTGATCCCTGCTCTGGGTTCATTATGGGTGAGATTTATAGTGGGATCTACAAAAAAGAAAGTTTCTTCCTCAACAGAGATAAAGAGGCTTCTTGTTCAAGGAATGTGTGATGTGTTCTGTGGGCCTGCAAGTTGGGGACATAAACCCTCTTTACTGATAGTGGTGGGAAAGAGGTTCTTGAAAGGTGAGTTCTAAAATCAATGATCATCAGCATTGATGAGTTTGATTTGTGTACTGTCCCCTTTCTAAATTCCTTTTCAAATTCCCTGAAGAGCAGACACTCTCTGCTCTTCCTAGACCTTGTTTCTCCCATAGACCTTCCTTAGGTCATGCCGTGCAGTGCCATTCTATGACTCTTTGTTAAATCAAAGGACTGGCTAGTCCTAGTTTCCTGCTGACTGTTATCCTGTTGAATTAAGCATCTTCTTAAAATTCTCTAGAGCCTATACAATTGTATTTGTCCTCTTTCACACATCATGACCTGCTTGTCTTTTGAATATGCTTATAGGTGAAATGTATTTGTTGGAACATGATATAACCTCAAGACAGAAGACCGTGGTCAAGTGAGTGGGAAGGTTAGTGTCTTCCCAACAATGCTGGCTACCTGGTGGGCTGTGACAGAGCTGATGAACTCGCCACAGGTCCCAACAGTGAGATTGACAGACACTTGTGTGATTTTTTTGACTTTGTACCAAAGTCTTCTTGTGCTAAAGGATGTTTGTTTGTTGTATGTAACAATACCTAGTCTCACCTGGCCAGAGCAGAGCAGTTTGAAAATCCTTTCTCTACTCATCTTGCATTTCCTTGTTGATAGTGGTTTTGGCCTTGCCTCAAAGAACCCCATCTCTCCTATATCTCATATAAAATGGAAAAATTTGGAATTTTCAAGTCACAGTATTGGGTATAAATTTAGAATAATTTAACATGTCCGGAATTAATGGAAGTGTCATAAATTGGGGGAAACAGATCAGATTCCAGAAAATATATCACAGAAGTCTCTCCTCCTGCTGATGCTTGTGGGGGTAGGTGGAGACAGAACTAGGAGGATACTAGAGAGAATAGCATAGCACTGGGCGGGAAGCCTTCTGAGATATTGTGATGGCCTTGTGAAGGTGGTAGTTGATCAAGGTATACAAAGCAAATTCGTCTTTTCATTAATACATGCTTATTGAGTGTTTACTATATACCAGGTACTGTTTTAGGTGCCAGGGATGTAGCATGAATGAGAAAGTCCCTGCCCTCATAGAGCTCATATTCTATTGGGGGAGGTGCTAAAAGTAAATAATAAATGCAGAATGTGTCAGACAGCAAAAGACTAGACAGGTTAAGTCACCTGGGGATGGGGTACATGGGAGATTGATTTTTACATAAGGAAGCCAGGGAAGGACTTACAGTTAAGAATGCATTTGAGTAATACTCCATTATGTATGTATACCATATTTTCTTTATCCATTCATCTGTTGAAGGGCACCTAGGTTGACTCCATAGCTTAGCTGTTGTGAATTGAGCTGCTATAAACATTGATATGTCTGTGAGCCATTAAGAGGAATGTCTTTTTGACATTCGTTGGTAAATGGATAGATCTGGAGATTATCATGCTAAGTGAAATAAACCTGTTCCAAAAAACCAAAGGTTGAGTGTTCTTTCTGATACGTGGAAGCTAACCCACAATAATGGGGTTGGGGAGAATAGAGGTTCATTGGATTAGACAAAGGGGAATGAAGGGAAGGGAGGGAGGAAAGGAAAAGGAAAGACAGTAGAATGAATCTGGCATAACTTTGCTATGATATACATAGATGAATACTCCATAGTGAATCCCACCATAGTGTACATCCACAAGACTGAGGTCCTAATTAGAATAAGATATATTCTATGCTTGTATAATTATATCAAAATGGATTCTACTGTCATGTATAACTAAAAAGAACCAAGAAAGAAAAAATGATGGCATTTGAGGAGACACTGGAAGGAAGGAAGTAAGGTAAGAGAGTCTTGGAAAAGACTGTGCTGGGCAGAGGGAGTAGCAGGTACCGAGCACTGAGGAACAACCATTTGGGCAGTTGTAGAGGAGTGAGCACAGGAAGAAATGAGTCAGACAGCAAGAAGAGGATCACTAGGGCTGTGTGGGCCTTGGTCAGGAGTTTGGAATCCTTCTAAGTGTGCAGGGAAGCCTTGGAGGGTTGAGAGCAGGGGTGACATGGCTTCCTCCACTGCAGCTGCTGTGTGGGCCTGACCATTGTAGGTTGCTGTTGAAACAATGTCAATGAATAATCATGGGGCCTGGTGGATGGGGAAACTCTGGAAGATGTAAATGTAGTCAGAAGTGAGTAAGTTTTAAAGCTAAAGCCAGGGGGTATTGCTGATGGGGTAGCAGTTGTTGGGACTCAGGGAGGAATATACCAAAAAATGTGGCTTTTGTGGGGCATACTGAGCAGTTTGCTCCAAAGGAAATTAAAAGGCTTTAGACCCTACTTAGGAATCAAGGCATCTCTGACCTTTCCTTGTTTTTCTACTTCTAATGCAGGAAGAGGTTTTCTACAAAGTTCCCTTATCTATCTGACCAGTCCTGCTAAGAGGTACAAAATTGCCTTCCATGTTCTTACTGAAATTTTATTAACCAGAGAAGACTGAACTCATATTGCAGAAAGAGAGACACACTTGGACAGACTTTTGTCATATACTATTGTCCTTGATTTTGATCTTCTAGAGAATTATTTACACACTGTTGCCTGTTCTGCAGGCCAAACAGACTTCATCTCAGGCCACTGTATATTCTCCACTGAGTTCCCCCAAAGATCATTTATGACCCTTCAATATTATCTACAGTCCCCATTCTTCTCCTCCCTTGTAGAAATGAGGTATACAAGCTTCTGAATCATTTGGCGCCACTGGGTAATTACATGATGTGTTTGCCATTCACATAATAAATTTGTATGCCTTTTCTCTTACTTAATCTGTCTTCCTCAGTTTATTCCGGTGGACCTTCAGAGGGCAGAGGGATAACTGTCCTTTACTTCTACATTGTGTTGAGAGAAAAAGGCCCAGGCACTTCTTCCAGCCAGAGTGGAACTAGAAGTTCAGCACTGGACTCGCTGAGTTTGAGACTCAAAGCAAGGTGGATGGCAGATTGGAAGTGGGATGAGTGACCCTGAGCTCAGGGAAAGGTTGGAGCTGGAGGTCTGCACACAGTAGTCACGGGCCTCACACTCTTCTTCATCTGTACTCACTGCCTAGTGAATCTCATCCAATTTCATAGCTTTAAATACCATGTACATAAGTCTTGGTCCACTGATATTTAGAAGTCAGGAGTTGAAGAATCTATAAATTAAGGGTTCTCAATGGGGGCCAGTTTTGTTGCTAAGGGACATTTAGTAGTGGCTGAGGACATTTTTGATTATCACAACTGGAAACAGCGATACTCTTGCCAAGGATGCTGGTAAACATCTTACAATGCACAGTGCAGACCTCCACAATTTTTTTCTTTCTTTCTGGTCTCAAATCTCAGTTCTGCTGAGATTGAGAAACTCTGCTGTAAAAGAATTAGAAAGCATAGCCAGGGGTTAGGAAGGAACTGAGAGAGAATCTTCTCTGTGTCTTGTGTCTTTATTATTTGATGATCTTAGAAGCTCCAGCCACTATGTAAAGAATATCATAGATTGATCCCAGCTTACACCCCTCCACCCCTGTAATCCTCGATATAGATTTAGTGGGTTGAATTTTATTTACCAGTTCTGGCACCAAGCAGGATCCCATTAAATCTCAAGGAGCCTTTCCCACCTGTAATATTTTCTACTGCAGGGCTGGAACAGTCTCCAGAGGGATCTCCACTCTCTGTGAGTCCTTTCCTTCCTTCATTCAGGCAATACACTGTGCCTTCTGTGTCTCAGGCACTATGCTAGGTCCTGAAACTAAAATCTAAGTAAGGTGGCAATGCACAGTCCCTTCCTTTATGGAGCTTCCATTTCCAGCATGGAAGATTCACAGAACACTTATAAACAGAGGGCGCAGAGAGGGAGAGAGGTGAGCAATCTGAAGAAAACGTGAGGTCAGGCAGAGAGTGGTGAAAGCTGGCAAGTGATCTACCGAAGGAGGTGGCTTTTGATCCAAGACCTAAAAGATAAGAAACCAGCCAGCCAATATTGACGAGCTTGCAGTTCCCTCCCTGCCCCATGGGAAAGGGCTTGGCCTATTCAAAAGGAAAGAAATGGGCCTAGTATAGTTGAAAATTAGAGAACAAAGCAAAAAGAGCTATAAAGAGGCAGGCAGTGGCCAGGCAGGACAGGGAAGTCCAGGGAAAGAGTGTGGGTTCTATCCTAAGGGCTGTGGGACAGAGGACGGATGCCTACATCTTGAGGAAGGGGCATCTGGGACAAGTGGATGAGTCAGCCTCAGGTGATATGGAAGCCATTGTTCTCCCTGACTCCAGGGTTCTCAGGACAGTTAGCCCCATATTTTAGGGGTTGGTTTTCTTTGACAGTGGCTACTACCAGGAGGGGCAAGATGGCAACAGACCCTCAGATATATACATCAGAGCTGGCATCGTGTGTGTACAGTCCCTTCTGAGGCTTTGCTGCTACAGATTGGTGTGTTTTTTTTTTTTCACCTACATTTTACCATGTTGATTTCAATAGCCTATGTTATCCTTTTAGATGATTTAATTAGATGGTGTTGGGTCTGTGTGATTCCACTAAGAGAGTGAAAATAATAACTCAGAAATTGTCTTTGCTTAACCTTTAATTGCTTGTGGAAAGACAGAGAACATTGAAAATATTCACCTACAGGAGTTTTTCAGATCTTAAGATTAAAGGAGGTATTTCACTAAGATGGCAATAATCACTGCCAGAGAAAAAATTATTTTCCTTCAAAAGAGAAAGAAGAAAAATGTAATAGGGCTGTTGCAGTTCTGCCTTTTGTAGCCTTGAAGTGTCTATGAGTCTGTGGATGAAAGGCTCAATTGATGCATTAATTCTAATAACTGAGCTTTTCATCAGGAAAGAAGCTTCAGGTAACAGCCCAGGAGGACTTTTTTTTTTTTTTTTTTTCTGTATCAGGGATTGAACCCAGGGCCCCTTAACCACTGAGCCACATCTCCAGCCCTTTTTTGTATTTGATTTAGAGACAGGGTCTTGCTTACTTGCTTAGGGCCTCGCTAAATTGCTGAGGCTGGCTTTGAACTTGTGATCCTCCTGGAATTACAGGCATGCACCACTGTGTCTGGCTTTATTTTTTTAATATTGAGACAAGGTCTTGCTAGTCTCCCTAGGCTGGCCTTAAACTTGTAATTCTCCTGCCTCATTTCTAAGTCACTAGAATTATTGGCGTGGGCCATTGTGCCTGGCTGGCTATATTTTATATGTACCTCAAGGTGATGTGGTGGGAAAAATAGATGAAATGGGGTTGGCAAAATGTTGATAATTATTAAAGCTGAGTAATGGGTACCCAGGAGTTTATTATACTATTTGATATTTATGTGTATTTTCAAAAGTTTAAAAACCAAACAAATACACCACTATGTTTTGCATCTGTTCAGTTTTTATTATAAGTGGTTCAAAGCTTTGGACAATCTTTGAAGAAAAAGCTTAACATTTTTGCTGGTCGATGTGAGTGGGAACCTCTGGAAGACTGATGGGTGTCATGGGAAGTGTTCCAACAGAGGATTCTGAGATGGTTTTACCTGCCAACCAGACTTGGTACTGTATTTGGTCTTTCCCAACTCTCTTCATCTTCAAATGCTTGATACATCTGCAGATACTTCCCCAGTGGCTGCTGGCTGGTGGGAACCCTGGGAGCATTTCTACTGCTGGGTGTTGGCCCATGCCATGTGCTCTACTTCAAAAATTCTCTCTCCTCATGGCATTCCCTGCACATTGAAAATGAGGCCTCCCTGACCACTCCAAGTGAAAGTGGATGTTTCCTTACTTTTTTTTTTTTTTGGTACTGGGGATTGAACTCAGGGGCACTTGACCCCTGGGCCACATCCCCAGCCCTTTTTTGTATTTTATTAGAGACAGGGTCTCACTGAGTTGCTAAGTGCCTCGCCATTGCTGAGGCTGGCTTTGAACTCGTGATTCTCCTGCCTCAGCCTCCTAAGTGCTGGGATTACAGGCGTGCACCACCATGCCCAACTTTCCTTACATTTTTGTACCTCTCTAATGACCTTGGTTTCTCTGTAGGCTTCTTGGAATGCAGTCTGTTCTCTCTGGAGGGTGTTACCCAAGCAGGGACTTGTGGTCCCCCGTGAACATCCACTGGTCCACCAGAGGTGGGCTCCAGCTCCAGGTGCAGCCTCCTCTAGGCCCCCTTTGCCAACAGTGGACTTTCCTAATGCTGTGGGGTGAAGGGCTGGGTGGTGCTGTTTAAAGGGCAGGAGACCTGAATTCTCATCTTGGCCTTGTCCCTGCACAGGACTATGGGCAAGCCTGCTCCCCTGAACCTCACTTGTCTGAGGTCAGGATACAGAACTGGTGATCTCCTGCTGCTGGAAGGGACCTGTGACTAATTGGCTATACTGTTCCCCAGGTCTGACTACTTGGCTCATTTTGCTGTAGATGGCTCCCAGCTGCTCCTCTACATGCCAGAGAAGTGTGATACATGCAGGAGGGGATAGGGCCCATCCCTGGAGACGCTCACATTCCTGCCTGCTTGTGACACTAATTACCTGAGACACATCTGAACACTTCTGATGTGCTGGGGACTGTGGCGGCCTGCATCCAGTTTGTCCCCAGCAATGAGCTGTCAGAATCATGACCCTGTTGGCAGTGGAAGATAGCAGATACGTCCTCTTCCATTAGTGATCACTCTGTAGCAGAGGGGACAGAAGCATTTTTTAATTTTAAGAAAAAATATCTGAGGCACGTCCCTAGAGGAAGGCCAAGGGAAAGGCCCTGGTAATGGGAGTGTCTCTTCTCTCCTCTCTTCCTTTCCCCTTAGGTTCAAGGAATTAAATGACATTTTATTATGCCAGGGAATTCCTTGAGGGCTTCTTTTGTCTGAAGAAATAGTGCAGGATGGGAAGAAGAGAAACACCACTGGTTTGCTGCTCTTCCTCCAAGTGGCCAATGCAGGGTCCCCCTCAAAGTTGCCTAGGGTGTGGGAACCTAAAGCCCGCTTCAGGCTAGCACTTTGCCCAAGAAACACTGATGGAGCCCCTACTTTGTGCTGAGCCCTCCGGGATCCCAAGTGCCTACCATAGCTCTTGAGAAGTCAGTGATCCAGCTGGGGACATGGGTAGCTTCTCAAGCCAGTAACACACTTTGTATACTCTGAAGCATAGGGCACACCATTTTTTTATATGTCACTAAACAAGGCAACCCTTCACCTGTGCTATCACTTACTTTTTCTTTTATCCATATTAAAAAGAGACTTATTTAGATGCAGATATATACTAAATAAATTTGTTAAGATATTTATCAGACTTCTTCACATGCAGAATATGTATTATTCAAGGTTTTTTTTTTTTTTTTTTTTTTTGGTACCAGGGATTGAACTCAGGGGCACTTGACCACTGGGCCACATCTCCAGCCCTTTTTTGTATTTTATTAGAGACAGGGTCTCACTGAGTTGCTAAGTGCCTTGCCATTGCTGAGGCTGGCTTTGAACTCTTGATCCTCCTGCCTCAGCCTCTCAAGTGCTGGGATTACAGGCATGTGCCATCGTGCCCAGCTCAAGTTGTGTTTTTTTCTTTTAAAATTTGTTATTTTTAGTCCTACATGACACTACAGTCTATTTTGACATATTTATACAAACATGGAATATATCTTATTCTAATTAGGATCTCAGTCTTATGGATGTACACAAAGTTGAGAGCAAGTTGGTTTTTCATGGAGAATCTTTGATATCTATGCTTTTCTGTATAACATTGTTCTGTACTGAGAAGAGCCTCAGTTGTCTAGCCTTTCTTGAAAGATGAGCTTCATTGCTGTTACTAGGATTATTTGTCAAGTCTGATAATATTAGTCAGCTTTCTCTCACTGTGACAAAATACCTGAGAAAATAAACTTATAAGGGGGAAAAGGTTTATTTTGGCTCACACTTTTAAAAGTTTCAGTCCATGGTTGCTTGGTCTCATTGCTTTGGACCTGTGGTGAGACAGAACATCATGGGAGCATGTAGCAGAGCAAGGAAAATGGCTGCAGGAAAATGAAAAGAGAGACAGAGGGGAAGAGATTGAGGTACCAATTTCCTCTTCAAGGGCCTGCCTCCTGTGACCTAATTCCTCCAACTAGGCCCTACCTCCTAAAGTTTTCTCTACCTCCAATGGCACCATCAGCTGGGGATCAAGCCTTCAACACATGAGCTTATTTTGGGGACATTTAAGATTCAAACTGAAGGGCAAAAATCACACCGGGGACCACCATGCAGCCAAGAGATTCATTCACCAGCCTTTATGGCTGGTCAGAGGTAGAAGAGGTGCAGGGAGAGAGGAGTCGGGGGCAAGCTCTGGACAGAAGGTGGGTGCCCAGACATGTCGGCTGTGGTCTCTGGAGCTGTTGTTTGGGGTGGCTGCCGTTGCGCTGGAGGTGGTGGGTCTCCTAAGGTTGGTGGGGTGGCTGCCTCCTCTCAGCAGGGAAGAGTTGTGGTGTGTGAGCTCCGGATGGGCGGGAGCGTAAGTAGGGATTTCTGGTGGTGAGGGGTGTACCAGAGTGACCTTTAAAGCTATTGGCTCTTTGCCCAGGGAACAGAGCGACCTTTAAGCCTATTGGCTCCTGCCTGGGGAAAATGAAACATCCTGCCTGGAGAAAATGAAACAAGGTTGCCTTGCTCAGGACACAGAAACTTTGGAGTGGTGGGTAGCCCATCTATCACAAACTATAACTTCCTTCAAACTTTGATTCTCTAACACAGCAACCACAACTGTCTCAACTAGGCCTGACAACAGCAGGGGTGGTGAAGCTGCATCCCCACTGAAGAGTTAACTTTTCAAAACGTGAGGTTTAAAATTAAAGAAATATGGCAATAGAACATGTCAAAGGCACAAGTGTTATCAAGAGGCAGGAACAAGGAGGGGCACAATTGCATGAAGTCTCAGGGGAGATAAGGTGCAGGTAGGAATTGAAGGGCAAAAATCACACGGGAGACAACCGTGCAGCCAAGAGATTTATTCACCAGCCTCTACGGCTGGTCAGAGGTAAAGAAGTATGGGGAGAGAGGAGTCAGGGAGAGGGAAATGTGCAAGCTCTGGTGGGAGAGAGGAGTCAGGGAGAGGGGAGTGTGTGAGCTCTGGATGGAGGGTGGGTGCCTGGTCGTGCTGGCTGTGGTTTCTGGAGCTGTTGGCTGCGGCAGCTTCTGTCGGGCTGGAGACGGTGGGTCTGGAGCTGTTGCAGCAGCTGCTTCCTCTCAGCAGGGACGGAACTGTTGTGTCTGAGCTCCAGGCAGGCAGGAGCTTTAAGTAGGGATTTCTGGTGGGGGGGTGTACCAGAGCGACCCTTAATGCTATTGGCTCTTTTCCCAGGGAACAGGGTGGGCTTTAAGCTGATTGGCTCCTGCCTGGGGAACAGAGCGACCTTTAAGCTGATTGGCTCCTGCCTGGGGAAAATGAAACCAGGTTGCTCCTCATGGAAATTTCCATGGGGGAGGTGGCCCATCTGCCCAAGCCTATCTATCAGGAATCGTCAGGCCTAGGAGGCTTCATGGAGGAGGTGGGCCTGGAGCTGGGCCATGAAGGGGTGTGGAGAGGAAGGGGCCGGCATTTTAAGTGGGGCCACTGGCAGGGGCATTGGAGTTGGCTGCCCTGAGGAGCATGAGAGCAGGGGAAGCATGGACTATAGAGGTTTTGGGGTGTGGCGTTCCCTGCGAGGAACCACTGAAGTTTCAAGTCAGGCAGTGAGTGCTAAATGGGAAAAACATTTTAGGAAGAACACTCTGGATGTTCAGAGGCTGAGGCAAAGGTAACAGTCAGGAAGCTATGGATGGGGTCTGGGGATGCATCCCAGTGGTAGAGCACTTGCCTAGCATGCCCTGGATTTGATCCCCAGCACTGGGGTGTGGGGAGGATTCAGGAGACTATGGAGGGAGCTGAAGGGACAGAGAATCTGGAGCAGGGGACAGAGGGCTGCAGGAGTAGTGAAGGCTGGGAGCACAAGCCACTGGTAGGTCCCGGTCCTACACACAGCTCTTTTCCTGTGCAGGCTCCCCTGCACAGAGCTTCTGGGCTTCAGCTAGTTCCGATCCTCTCCCCCAACCCACTCTAGTCCCCAGGATCCACTGTGGGAACACTTTTCCTTCCAAAACTCAAGGTCCCCCTGGGTTGGTTCCAAGCCCTCCAAATACAGGACAGCATGTCATCTGAGATGGGTCCAGACACAAATGGACTGGCCTGGTTAAGGGGCAGCCACGGGCACTGTGAATCTCTTTTTCTTCTGTGATAAGACCTCTCTCTTCCAGAGCAGTGCTGATCACCTCTGCAGCCATTGTCAAGCAGTGTGTCCCCCAGTCTTCCAGGGATAACGTCTGCCTTGTCCTGTGATTCCTTCCCCCAGTGGTGACCAAGATAGCTTTCTGGCACAAGCTGGAAACACAAGCTAAATCTCCGGTGGGCTACTATGCTAGGAAGCAGAGAGAAGGAAAGATGGAGATACTTATAGGAAAGCCAGGAAGCTGTACAGGCTGTTGCTTGTGCAGAGAGTGGGACCAGTGTCGGGGACGGCATGGTGGTGAGCCCACAGTGCCTGCACAACCCTGACAGCTGTTTTCCTCTCTGGAGCGAGTCACCTGAGGGCTTGCTGATGGCCCCAGAGGTGCCACCTCACCTCACCTCACCTCATCTCCCAAAGCCTTCCCAGGGAAACTTCTCTGCTTTCTTGTGGCTGTCTTTTGGTGCAGTGCAGGCTATTCCCTGCAAGGACTGTATTGAAGTCATTAAGCTGAAGTCTGTTATGAGTGAAGACAGATTTAATTTGCCCCTGAGGTGAGAGCTAAGTGCACTGATTAGCTGTGCCATCCTGCCCACAAAGAAGAGTGGTTGAAGGATGTACTAACCACTTAATTTTTAGATGGGGTTTAAAATAAACATCTCTTTAAGTTTTGAGGGCTTAATGAGTCCTAAGATCATCCTAAATTATATGCTACTATAATATTCAATTTCTGTGTGTTTCCCCACCTTTCACAGTGTGCTGGGATTCCTTAACTCTTAATTGTAAGGATTTGGGTTCATTGATGGTGGGAGGTAGTAGGGATTTGTTGAGGAGAGTTTCTCTGGAGGAAAGTATGTGGCATACGAATATGTGTGTATATGTATGTACATGTGTTTGTGTATGTATGTGTGTGTACAGGTGAGGTTTTGGGGGGCATGTTATCCTCATGCACACCATTATAATAATTATTATTGTTTTGTGGAGCTGAAGATCAAACCTAGGGGCCTGCACATGCTAGGCATGTGCTCTACCACTGATCTACATCCTCAGCCCTCACGCACACTATTATTGGCTTGCCCATTAAAGGTGAAGCTTGGTCAGAGCTGTGCCTCTCCAGGTTGACTATTGAATCTGCGTTAGGGCCACTGGAAGGTGTTTGCAATCTCTGAGCTGGTATGAAATGCCAGACATGATGGTATGATGCCTGTTATTAAAACTGGCCTTGAAAAATCCCTTAAATCCCCACCCCATAGAACATAGCAGGCTTTGGGTATGCAGTGCTGTAGGGTCCTTGCACACCGTGTTGAACTGAGGAAGATTACTATGCAGTTGCAGTTGTGTGGCTACTCTCCCGGAGGCCATGGAATCACCTTGGGATGGGGAGGTGGCTGTGTATCCTCACAGGGTTTACTCCCTTCAGTTTGAATAGGAAGCCTCTTGAATACGGATTTCTGATAATGAAATCGTTTCTTGATGTGAAGATCAAATAGGACAGTGGGACAGCCCCTTCTACACTGAGGTCAGAGCACTCACTGTAAAGCACTGGGCTCAACATCTGTCACAGGACAAGCTCTCCCCTAGAAGCTGTTAATATTATTATGGAAGACTATTATGTGTTTCCTCTAGGATGAATCTTGGAATATCAGAGGTAGCAACGACCTTATTATACTACTAATTTGATAACCAATATCGTGGGGTGGCCAGCACCCTGCCAGGGTAGTTTCCTGCTCAGAAGGTGATGAGCCACCTGAGAAAAAGAAAGTCTGAAATAGTAAAGAAATAAGAGCCAGGGCCAGGAATTAGATTCAAAAAGGTGGAGCTCCTGATAATTTCTCCAGTCCACATAGGAGCTGGAACTGAATGACTAGAAAATGGCTCCAGTTCTATATTTAAGGAAGAGTAAGTACATTAAAGGCAGGGATAAGGTTTCAGTGGGTGGAGTCTTGCTTCATGGTGTCTTGCAGTCAAAAGGTTGATTGGCATCTTGGCAAGCCACACCTATTTCTGAGACGCTGTGTGGCTGCATGACTCCAGCAGGGTCACCCCAACTCCAGTGCAGTTCTAAACCTGAGAGAGCTAGGTAGGATATCACATGTACTGGGCAGTCTCAAACCAGCAGGAGTGCCGCTGGGAGTTCCCAGATACTAGATTTTCCTACCTAGTGACTTCCATGCCAATTTGGTTCATGCACAGTTCACGGATGGCTTCCGGCAAATCACTGATAAATTTACTAATTTATCACATCTATTGATAATCTCCCCTGCTAGAATTAAAGCACCATGAAGACTGAATTTTCTATTTTGTTTACTGATGTATCCCAAGCATCTAGAACAATGCTGGAAAATGGTGGTTGCTAAGTGTCAAAGAAAATGAAGTAAAGACCCTCCCCCCACACACACACAATGGTTGCAGGTTGACTTTTGTGATCAAGCCAAAAATCTATCTCAGTAACCATCTGTCCCAGGAGCAATATGAAGTTACCTACATTCATATCTAAGCTCTACCACTTATAATTTACTTCTATTTTGCACATGAGGAAACTGAGAGACTCTCATGAGAGTAGCAACATGATAGAGTTATAAAAATGAAATGAAGGAATACACATAAAATCACTTGTAGAATGTTTCTTATCTGCTGGGACTATTTTGAGTACTTTTCATAATACTTTTTTTAATCCTCACAGAGACCATGTGTCTATCATTCCATTTTCAGAGAGAAGGAAACTGAGGCACAGAGAAGTTGAGTGATGGCCAAAAGTCACACAGCTTATCAGTGGTGGAGCATGATTCAAATCAAGGCAGTCAGTGGTAGAGCACTTGCTTCAGATTCTTCACTTTTGTCAAATTGGGAAAGCTCATCCCTATGAACTCAACCAATTTCCAAATCCAGGTGCCTTTTTGGAGCCTCTGAGTTTTAACAGGAAGACTTGCCATCCTGTTTTCTGCCACTTGGCCTCAAGGTTGACATTGGCGGCCATATTTGGACGTTCTGTTATGCTGCAAATGCTGATTGCCTTTTTATTCAATCAGGCACCATGTGCTTAATTCTCCTTAAAAGAAGGTCTTGAATATTCATAAGGATATGTCTTTATGAATATCACAGTTGCTTTGTGTGTTATTACTGTTTTCTGAAATAATTAGTATTAGTTATTGACTATATCAACTGGTATTTGTCTCAATCCTTAAAGAAATTCTTATGCTTCTTGTGAGCTGCCATGATTATAATGTCCTATATTTACCTCACTGAGATTGATGGCTCAAATATCTTTAAGGTGGAAGAATGGAAAGCAGGCCTAAGGTCTTCATGTCTTAAGAATACTCCATCTAAATGGGAATTGCATTTTTAAAATTTCATAGGTGCTTTCTTCGTGGATCCTTACTTGTTTTGTGTGACTTCTTTGAGTTTCAGATTATAAAAAAGGAGCATGTTAATTCAGGTACACATATATGCATACACAATCACATGTGGTTTTAAGCAGACCGTCAATCTCATATCATCAGGTATTTCCTAGTGGAGACCTTTGAATTGAAGAGAGAAGAACAAATTTCCAGAGAAGAGAGGAGGCTATTTTTATGTGTATGCAATTAGATGAAAAAGCCATCATTAGGCCAGGTGCAGTGGCGCTCACCTATAATCCCAGTGGCTCGGGAGGCTGAGGCAGGAGG
Source organism: Tamias sibiricus (assembly GCA_025594165.1). Taxonomy (NCBI): domain Eukaryota; kingdom Metazoa; phylum Chordata; class Mammalia; order Rodentia; family Sciuridae; genus Tamias; species Tamias sibiricus. The sequence continues at coordinate 38,778,134 of CM046672.1, forward strand.
ATTGCGAGTTCAAAGCCAGCCTCAGCAAAAGCAAGGCACTAATCAACTCAGTGAGACCCTGTCTCTAAATGAAAAAATAGGGCTGGGGATGTGGCTCAGTGGTCGAGTGCCCCTGAGTTCAATCCCCAGTACCAAAAAAAAAAAAAAGGCCATCATCAGGAACAACAGGAAGCAAGTAGGCTGGAATACAGAGAAGACCAGGATGAGAGTTGGGGGTACACAGGTCCTTGGCCTTGGGCAGGTAAGAGCAACCTAGCATTGACCTAAGCTTACCTGCTGAACTGAGACAACAGGGGGTGCCATTCCCGTCTTAAACATGAGCAAGCTTCATGATCCTGAAAATAACTCCTCGATTTTTATTTCTTTAACTGGTAGAATGTCACTCTTCACTAAGTTCTTGACATTGAATGAGGTGAGATGTGCCTCAAATTGGCCACTGATTGCTGAGCTTCTGCTGTGTGCCTGCACTTGGGTATGGGGTATTATTTAGGTGTGCAGTGCATCTCCGTACTGCAGGTGGAATTTTCCAGACCCAGCTCTGAAAACAAGGATCCTTGAAATGAAACAAAAATTTCAAACCCCCCAAATTAGAAATTCCAGGATTGGAATTAGATTTATCAGTTGAGGGTGGGAGCCCAGCACTGTCCTCTCCTTTGTTGGGTCTCTTGTCATGATTCAGTGGTTTTGCAATTTTGGGTGATCTGGACAGCTGAGATTGCAGTTTCACTACTTTCCTGGCTGCTTCTATAAAACGCCTGGACATGTGACCTCCCTCCTGCCTGAATCCCTGCCGTTCCCTCTGCTTGGTACATACTCTTCCTCTGTCTTTTGTCTGGGAAGTTGCTTCTCCTTCCATCCAGAGAGGATGTCAGGGAAGCCTTTCTGAGCAAGATCTGTTTATGTGTTCTTTTTATCCACAGCATCTGTAACTGTTGTAACAGTCTTTACTCCATCTTGCTTTACTCCTGTTCCCTGTCTCATTCCCAGGTTATGGGCTTCACTTTGCATCTTGTCCTCAAGAGAGTATGCTGTTCATCACTAGATCATCACCTCGGTCGATGTCAAAACACCAGCCTGCCTGATTCAAGCTTGTGGCAAACGCTGATTTCTGCATGTAGCTCACCAACCTGATCCTTATGTAACTATCCCTCCACTTTTCCAGAGACGTGAAAAGGGGGATTTGAGGCATCATCTGCCCCCTTTCCAGGTTGCTAACATCTTCAATAAAAAACTTTCTTTCTTCCCAACACTCATCTCATATAAATTGGTTTTTCTGTGGGAAAAGCTTCCAGATCTGAGTTCAGTAACAAGATCTGCATAAACACAACTTGTTTGTTTGGCTCATCTCTAAATTCCATGACAGCAGGGAGTGGATCTGTTTTGCTTTTCATTGTTCTCCTCGAGCACAGGGCTGCCATCAACCCAGATGGTGCTTTTTTGCAAAGTGGACAGGGTGCCCCTTTCTCAGGACACCTGATGTATCTACTTGGAACTTTGTTTTAGTACACTGATTTGGTAAAAACCGGCTAGAAAATTAGCATAGGAGATAAAGCATTCCATGCTTTTTATGATGTGTCTGGTGATGTGACTTAAGAAATGGTATTCTTGTGCAGGGCACAGATTGCATACCTATATATGGTGGTCCTCCCTAGCACCTACCACAATGTCTAGAGCACTATCCATTGAAAACATGTCAAATAAATTAAATTTGTTAAAGCTCTGGAACCAGGTTAAGATCAACAGATGCAGAATCTGACTTGTTGGGATTTGAGTCCTGAAGTCATGACTGTTAGTCACTCACATCTTGGAGCCTCTGTTTTTTCACACCATAAGATGGGGTTCACAATCCCTGACTGCTTTAGTCAGCTTTTTCACTGCTATGACTAGAAGACCTGACAAGAACAATTTTAAAGGAGGAAAGGTTTATTTGGAACTCATGGTTTCAGAGGTCTCAGTTCATAGATAGTTGGCTCCATTCCTTTGGGCTTGGGATGAGGCAAAAACATCCTGTTGGAAGAGTGTGCTTGAGGGAAGCAGCTCACATGGTCAGGAAGCCAGAGACTCCACTCCCCAGATACAAAATATATGCCCCAAAGCCACGCCCCCAATGCCCACCTCCTCTAGCCACACCCTATGCGCCTCAGTTATCACTTAGTTAATCCCATCAGGGGATTGATTCACTGATTGGATTAAGGCTCTTACAATCTAATCATTTCACCTCTGAATGTTCTTGCATTGTCTCACATGTGAGCTTTTGGGGGATGTACCTAATACTTAACATACCACTGAACTCCTCTCAGGTTTGCTTTGAGAATCTAGTAAGATCTCAGTGTAAAGCTGACCCATCTGGCTGAGGGGTCCTTAATGTAGCTTATCCAGTTTTGTCCATGTTTTCTTCTTGCTTTATCTCTGCCTTTATTTGCAGGCTGCAAGCTTTCCACCCCAGGCATTTCAGCAGATCTCTCAGCTGTTCTGCCTCAGGGCTTTCTCCTAACCGTGCAGTTAGTCAACCCTGAGGGCAGGTGCAGGGTGGCAGAGGGAGGCCGGAGAAAAAAGTAATGCTCTAGGTATGGCAGACCTCGGTGGGTGGGGTGCCTGGATAAATGCCCCATCCATCAAGGGCAAGACTGAGGTGTGTGCTTTACAGCTCCCAGCAGTGTCACCCTGGTTGCCTCCTGGGAACCAGCAGAGCACCCTAGAGTGGCTTTTCTCCCTTTCCTGCCTTACTCTGCTTCCTCACTCCAGCTTCCTGGAATCAATACCAAAGAAACCAGTGATATCCAAGTCTTTGTCTCAGCTCTGCTTTCAGGAGACACAGCTAACACCCCCATAATTAAGAGAATCAGACTCTTAGGCAAAATCGTTTCCATTTTTTCCCCCTACTGCAACATCCCTAAGGAAGAGTGTGCATTTTTGGTCTGGTGCCTGGAATATTAGGAGCCTTTGGGACAGAAAAGTGTTCAGAGGAGGGTGCACAGCTTGGTGGCCTAAGGGGATTCTTCTAGGGGTTGGGCTCCCATGGGGGAAGAGGGGGCCAGAGAAAGAAGAGTTGAGGTTAAGGGTTGTCGCTGCCTGAAGCGGAAGTCGCTTGGAGCAGCGAACGCCACAGGAAAATTCGGAGGCAGGATGAAAATGAAAAAAGGTCTTTTATTCTTCTCCTCTCTCCAGCTCCAGCAATCACTCCAAATGCTCTAACTCCAACCACCACCTTCTTCTTCCCCACACACACTAACGAACCTCACCCAGTTATATACATATAGCTTTAACAAGGACACGTGCTTACAGCTCGAGCTTACAGGTGCGTCACGCAGTGTTCACGGGCATACAAAGATTCTTTGAATAATGTATCAACATCAGGTGGAAACTAGAACATCTTTTATGGCTCTCAGCTAACCGCAATCTTTAGCTATCTCCTTGATTATAGGCTCCTTCATTTCCCCCTTTTAGTTTTAAAAGAGGGGATGTTCTAGGACGTCCATGTGCAACCGACATTCTTACCCGTCATGGGAGTCTAGGCTGTCCTGACTCCTGGCTTAGGTTGACATGCCGGCCACATTAGACTGTCCCGTGCGACTGTGCCGTGTCTTAGGTTGTCCCCCTCTGGGGATCTTACCCGTCATAGGCTAACCAGCCATCCAATAGAGCCCTTCAGGATCGACTGTGTGTTGACTAACAGCCGTCCAATTTTTAGGAGATGCTGCGGCTTTAAGGCGGCAAGCCTACTGCTGACGAGCCAAGTTTCCATAGTGTATCAAGTTCTTTAAGCCAATCAGCTGCCCTTAGTTTCATCAAGTAACGCACTGAGTTCTCTTAGACAAATACCCGCAAGGCATTGTCCCGCAATGTCCCAAAATAATGGAAAATCAAAATGTCCATAAGTTATAACACATAGATTCAGGAGGCCCCATGCATGCAGAGCAGAGGCCACACTGCTGGTGAGGTTGTTGATGCTTGAGCAGCAGGGATGCTTGCAGCGACCGCGGTCCCTGCAGTTGTAGCAGCAGCCGTCTTTTTTATGTCCAGACATTTCCACCGGCAAATCTTCAGGGCCCGCTACCTAAAAACTCAAGCATCCATTATTAAGGGAAAGGCAGTGCTATTCCAGCACTGAGATCAAAAGGTGAGCTGTCAAACTAAAAAAAAAAGAACTATTAGAGTAGAAAATAAAAGTTGATCTCTGCTCACACACATTGCTGCTCAAGCTCCCACAAACATAAGCTGGCAAAATATCACATTCAGAAATAATCAAAGAGAAACTGAGGGTGTTTACTGCATTAAAGATAAAGAAAAGCTAAAGGCATTTTGGAAAAATAATTTGTTAGCTGGAATCCTCGAGTCTCTATATACACAGCAATCCTATACCTGTTGAAATAATTCAAATTAATCAGCTACTAAACAAATGAAGTCAATAACAAATAAATGATCCTCTGTCGGAACACCAAAATATCAGGTTATATAACATTAAACATATTCACAGCTGAAGAGAAGTCCCGGAGACAACTATAAATCAAAATTGATTATCATTATAATTGATTATCTAAAAATATTCTGAACTTATATAAATATCTATTTATCTATCTATCTATTGATTATCAAATTAGAATATTCTAAGCTTAAATGAATTAACGTTATTTGTTATTTGGATCTATATCTATCTACCTTTTTTTTTTTTTTTTTTTTTTTAAGCGCTTAATTATTTGTGACGTCACACTAGACAGACGCACATATAAACATATTTGTGACATCACATTAACATGAAATTTAGACAAATGCACAGACATAAAGACATATATAAAAGAGAAAAAAAAAATTACAATTGTGTATACACTGAAGAGAGATCTTCTTGTCCCGGCCGGGAAGAATAAAATTTAAGTTGTAAATTTAATGGAGAACTCTTTTAAGGGAATCACTCCATACCTTCATTTTGGTCCTCTTGACCTTGCACTTGTTTATTCAATCTAGACTCCTCAATAACTTCGTCTTGATCTCTTTGACTTTGTACCTGCTTTATCAATCTAGATGGTATCCATATTGGAGAGGATTCGTGCTTTGGAAAAACACAAACAGATCCTCTCCCCCAAATTAATACTGGGTCTGGACCCTTCCATGTACCTGAGAGAACATCCTTCCAGTAAACCAAAGGTTTATGTTGTTGGTGTGGGTTCCAGTGTCTATCTCCAGCCGAATGTCCATTAGAATCTAAAGTTAAGAAATTTAGGGTAAACAGGGCAACTGCCAATCTGTCCTTAGGATTTTTACAGTTTCCATCTTTTTGCTTTAGTAACATATTTTTAAGTGTCCGATTTGCTCTTTCAATTATTCCTTGTCCCTGAGGATTATAAGCGATACCTGTTTTGTGGATAATATTGAACTTTGTACAAAATTGTTTGAAGGATGTGGATGTATATGCAGGGCCATTATCTGTTTTAAGCATTTTGGGGATGCCCAATGCAGCAAAAGCTTGCAGACAATGAGATATAGTATCTTTAACTTTTTCTCCGGAATGTAAAGAAGCAAAAATCATGCCTGAGCATGTATCTATGGTGACATGAATAAATCGTAATTTTCCAAAACTTGGCTCATGTGTGACATCCATCTGCCACAAATGATTGGGCAACAAACCTCGTGGGTTAACCCCATAATGTGGATTGGGCAAGAGTGTTACACAAGATGGACATTCTTTTACAATTCTACGAGCTTGTTCTTTTGTGATTTTAAATTTTTGTCTTAAGGTAGTGCTGTTAATGTGGAACTGGGAATGAAATAAAGTAGCTTGTTGTACTGTAGTAAATATAAATATTGTTTTAGTGAGGGCGTCAGCTTTTTGATTACCTTCATGGAGAGGACCAGGCAGATTAGTGTGAGCTCTTATGTGACCTATAAATAAAGGTTCTTTTCGTTGCCATAGGAGATTTTGGATTTGAGAAAACAATTTAAAAGCTGGAGTATGTGGTGCTATTGGACCTGCTAGCTCCAATTTTGGGACAGCATGTACAATATAATGGCTGTCTGAAAAAATATTCATAGGCTGTTCTTTAAAATTTTCCAGAGCTATTATTATAGCTTCGAGTTCCACTAATTGAGCTGATTTTTGATTAGTGATATGAATCATTTTTTCATTTTGAGTGACTACTGCAGCAGTACCGTTAGAGGATCCATCTGTAAATACATTAAATGCTTTAGGAATGGGTTGATTTTTTATTACCTGTGGGAATATGATAGGATGATTGATACAAAAGGACAGTATAGGAGATTTAGGAATATGATTGTCAAAATTTGCAGAAGTAGAGCATCTAGCTACAGCCCAATCATTATCATTGAAGCACAAATATTCAACCTGTGACGATGAATAAGGAGTAATAATAGTAGCGGGATGAATTCCAAATATTTTAGTAGAGGTTTTAAGTCCTTGAAGAATAAGTTTAGCCACCATGGAGGTATAAGACTCAATTGTACTTTTAGGAGAGACAGGCAAATGTATCCATAATATAGGTCCCTGTTGCCAAAATACTCCTGTTGGAGTATATTGTGAAGGAATAATAATCAATATTAGTGGTTGTGCAAAATCAAATCTATCGCAATGGGATCTTTCAATGGCCTGTTCTACTAATTTTAGAGCTCTCCTGGCCTCAGGAGTTAATGTTCGAGGTGAGGATGGGTCAGGGTTCCCACGAAGGATGTCAAATAAGGGTTTTAATTGTCCAGTAGTGAGGCTTAGTGTAGGGCGAAGCCAATTAATGTCACCCAGTAATTTTTGGAAATCATTGAGGGTGGTCAAATGTTCTTTACTTATTAGAATTTTTTGGGGTTTAACAAAAGTATCCATGATTTTAAAGCCTAAATATAGTATAGGTGATCTGCTTTGAACTTTTTCTTCTGCTATATATAATCCATATTTTTTTAGATTTTTTGTTATTTCACTAAATATATTAAATAAGATTTGTTGATTAGGGTGAGCTAATAAAACATCGTCCATGTAGTGTAGACACATAAGGTCTTGATATTTGTTTTTAATGGGCTGTATAGCTCTGTCCACATATAGTTGGCACAGTGTAGGGCTATTTGCCATTCCCTGCGGCAATACTTTCCAATGATATCTTTTATCAGGGCCATTATTATTAATAGAAGGAATTGAAAAAGCAAACCTGGGGGCATCCAGAGGATGTAGGGGAATGGAAAAGAAACAGTCCTTTATATCAAGGGTTATAAGGTAATAGTTTTTTGGAATAGCTACAGGATTAGGAAGTCCAGGTTGAGTAGGGCCCATAATTTGCATTGTTTTGTTAATTTGTCTTAGATCTTGTAATAGTCTCCATTTACCTGATTTTTTCTTAATTACAAATATGGGAGAATTCCAGGGAGAGGTGGAAGGCTCTATGTGTCCTGCTTCTAATTGTTCTTTAATTAATTGATGGGCCGCTTGCAATTTTTCTTTGGATAGGGGCCACTGAGGGACCCAAACTGGCTTATTAGAGAGCCATGGTATTTTTAAAATTGTTTTCTCAGTGGCCCCTAGAAAAAATGTCCTTTGCCTTTTTTATTATGAGTAGGATTTTTATTCTTAACACCTGCAGGCTTGGTCGCTAGGTGTAGCCCCATTTGATGTAAAATATCTCTTCCCCATAGGGTAACTGGCAAGCTGTTTAAAACATAGGGTTTGAATGTTCCTGTATGGCCTTCATTGTCTTGCCAATTTAAGATTACAGCACTTTGAGCTGGGGTATTACTGTATCCCAAGCCTCTTAAACTGGTTGAGGCTTTCTGTAGAGGCCAGTGCTTAGGCCATTGTTGTAGATTTATGATGGAAGAGTCAGCTCCTGTATCAATCAGCCCCTCCATCTCTATACCTTGAATTTTTAATTTGCACATAGGCCTCCGTGAACAGTCCTGGACCCAGAAAGCCATAGGTCCTGAACCAGTGGAACCGAATGCTCTGCTATTTCTATTTTGTGGCATGCTTTTAAAAGAATTATGGAGACTGGGAATGAGGAGCAGCTGTGCGATTCTGTCTCCTTGATTTACGGAGATGATGCCCCTGTGTGTACTTAGCATTATTTTAATCTCTCCATTATAATCTGAATCAATAACCCCTGGTATAACATTAAAGCCTAATAAACTTTTGGAACTACGCCCAAGGATTAGTCCCACAGTTCCTGAAGGGAGAGGTCCCCTGATTCCCGTAGGAATCAGCTGAACCCCCATTTCAGGTGTCAGGACCATCCGGGCAGTAGAACAGAGATCTAATCCTGCACTTCCTCTTGTCCCTCTGATAAGGGAGTTAATGGGTAGGAGGGACTGTGACGAGGAATCATTTGAATCTGAGGGCCTTCCTCCTCTAGTGCCTCGTACATTTGTGGGCCCCGGGGCATTGGGCCCCGTGCCCCGTTTTTTGAAATCCTTGATAAATCATTTCCATATATATCATATCTAGAATGGCATTGATTGGCCCAATGTATACCTTTTTTGCATCTGGGGCATCGGCCTGGAGCACGGTATGAATTTGATTTTATTACCCTTGGGGGATATTGCTTAGCATATCTTGGTTGATTATAATAATTTTGTCTGGAATATCCTGTTCTAGGTTGAAACCTTTGGGAATTTTGAGGGGAGGAATTTTTCATCACTGCAGCAATTACGTTGCCTGTGATAACAGCCTCGTTAATGTCTTTGCACAGTCTGATATAAATTGATAAGTCTTTTTTACTTCTCCATGGCCTTATTGCATCCTGGCAATATTTATTAGCGTTCTCGTATGCTAATTGGATAACTAGGGGCATAGCTTGCTCGACTTCTCCAAAAACTCTAGATGTTGTTTTTAAGAGCCTATCTACAAAATCAGCGTAAGGTTCGTTAGGCCCTTGTATAACTTTTGATAGGCTGCCTTGCAGATCCCCTGTGCCTGAGATTGTCTTCCAGGCTTTCACAGCTGCAGTGTGTACCTGGGCATACACACCTGGATCGTATTGTAGCTGATTTTGTAGTTCGGCGAACTCACCCTCCCCTGTGAGCATATCTATATTGCGTTGAGGGAAACCTGCTGCAGCATTTCTCTTTGCTATTTCTGAACAAAGTTCCTGGAATTGAGTTTTCCAGATTAGGTATTGTCCCCCACTTAGTACCGCTCTGCATAGACTTTTCCAATCTGAGGGGGCTAAGGTTAGGGTGTTAAGTGACTCTATCATACTTAATGTGAACGGAGCTTGAGGCCCATAGGTCATTACCGCCTCTTTAAAATTCTTTATTGTTTTAAAGTCTAGGAACTCATGATATCTTTGTCCCTGTTCATTTTGAAATACTGGCAGTTCTAGGTGCTCCTGCGGTCTATGTTGTTCGAGAGCGTATAAGCGCTCTGAAAGGCCGCCAATTTCTACCTCAAGGGCACGTATACTCTGATCCATACTCTTTATTGTTTCTGTTAGGGATTCTATCCATGAAGGAGCAGAGGGCGCTAGTGGTTCCTCTATTTGATGGCCTTTTCTCTTTTTTAATTTCTTTTTGTTCTTTTTATTGGAGACTGTGCTCTCCGAATCGCTTTTTGATTCCTCTTCACTACTAGCTTCATAATTCCTAACCGGCTCAGTAGAGGAGACTGTACTTTCATGATTTGGCTCCTTGTTACTATTATTACTTTCACTAGTATCCTGAGTTTCAGTTTCTAAGGAGAGTACATACTCCTCAGCTAATTTTATTAAGCTTCTGATGGCTTTTGCAGATCTTACTTTTGAATTTACATTCCTACTCTCCTTGCTGGTCTCCACTGAGTCAGAGGATATGCTTTCTTGTTCACTTTTCTCACTATCCTCTGAGTTCTCAATATCAAAAATTTCATTCATGGCTTTTATAAACCGACTTTTTGTTATATTTGCTCCCATCTTTTTAAATTTTCTTTTTTCTTACCTTGCCGCCGAATTCCCCGTACGGGCCGCCACCTGTCGCTGCCTGAAGCGGAAGTCGCTTGGAGCAGCGAACGCCACAGGAAAATTCGGAGGCAGGATGAAAATGAAAAAAGGTCTTTTATTCTTCTCCTCTCTCCAGCTCCAGCAATCACTCCAAATGCTCTAACTCCAACCACCACCTTCTTCTTCCCCACACACACTAACGAACCTCACCCAGTTATATACATATAGCTTTAACAAGGACACGTGCTTACAGCTCGAGCTTACAGGTGCGTCACGCAGTGTTCACGGGCATACAAAGATTCTTTGAATAATGTATCAACATCAGGTGGAAACTAGAACATCTTTTATGGCTCTCAGCTAACCGCAATCTTTAGCTATCTCCTTGATTATAGGCTCCTTCAAAGGGTAGAACCAGGAAATGCCTTTCTGATGATTTTGCCCTCAGAGGAGAGTTGTGGGCTGTGGGCAGGAGACCCATTGTCTGAGCCTGCTGGGAGGCAGCCAGTGCTGCCTGGTCAACCCGTTCTTTTTTGACTTTCTGTATCAGGTATCTACAAAAATGCCACACAAGAAGGCACTCTGAAGGTCAGTGTCTTGAAACCACAATAATTAATTCATCCAGTTCCTGTGGTTTGTACTGGGATGGCGGCTGGGCGCTCTGCTTGCTCCATGTGTATCTCTCCCTTCCTCTGGTGGAAGCACGAGGGTGAGAAGCTCCAAGGCGCAGGCGTCATTCACAGGAACCATTTTTTTTTTCCTACAAAGAATTTCTTCTGGGGTATCACAGTGACATGGCCAGTGCCAGTGAGCAGCTGCTGACCTGAAGACCTAGGATCTGCTATTGGATAGAACCTGGGAAGTCTGCTTCCTCTGGAGCACCCAGCTCGCATCTGTTTGATTTGCACAACTCACCAGGCCGAGGTGCCTCCTTTTCCAATTAGTCACCTAAACTAGCAGGAAGCCCAGCACTTCCCCATACCCTCATCCTGTATGATTTGGGGAGTCCAGGGGCAGAGCAGACGGGAGACTTCCGGTTAGTCACTACTGTGTTTCTTCCTCCCAGAGGGTGAACACTGAGCCAGGAGGGCCTCCCTTACCCGCTGATCCCCCTCACCGGCTCTCTTGGTGACCTCTTGTGAAGTTCTCTTCTGGGTCACTGAGCCTAGGTGAGGGCCATCTTAAGCTGCCAGCCTTTTGTCATCCTGTCAGAGCACCTAAAGGAAGGGTCCATCTCAATGCCTTTCCTCCCCGGGGGCTCCTTGGCCACTTTGCAACTCTGCCCTCCTGCTCCACACATCCCCTTCCCCTGAGGCAATGTGCCACCAAATGTCCTGTCACGTCTTCCCCAGCACCCTGTATACCACTGCATGCCCAAAAGGGGGCTCTCTAGACTCCTCTCAGACACTGCTCCAAGGTGACAAGACATTTTTTTACCCAGCTGGAGAAGCTCTGAGAAGCTCCGTTGGCAGCCTTTCCTGAAAACAGACAGAACTATTTTTTGTTGGTGCATTTGTTTATGTTCCACTTAAACTTGTATTTGAAAAAATACAAGTTTTTCAAAAATACAAGTTAAAAAAAAAAAAAATTGCTGGGGAGCTACAGGCCTAGGTGGCCCTGGGGCCAGTGCTTCTGTGTCACTCTGATTCTACTTGAGAGAAGGAATCTTTGCACTTATTTTCCTGTCATCCTTCCAGGCCAGGGCTGGACTCATGTTGGCTGTGTGGCTGACCCCACATGTGCACCTGCCTTCTGTCCCTGCACTCTGAGTTCCTCCGCCTACATTTGGCTTAAAAGCACCATAAAGATCAAGTTGGTGGGAGGAGGGAGGAGGCAGGGCTGGGGAACCTCAATGTTGCACATATTTAAGCATCTGTGGCTGATTTAAGACCGTTCTAATTTAGCAGCTGTCTTGGCACAGCTGGCTGCCCTGGTGTACACCAGCTATTAAGCAAAGAATGTAGTTAATGTGATTTATGCAAGCAATGTGACACACACACACACACACACACACACATGAAGTTCCTAACCAAAACATGGCCTTAAAGGCAACTACTGCAAATGGAGTTTGGGGCATTTATTTTGGGGCTTAATTCCTATTCCCCTTTGGAGGTGTGTGTGTGTGTGTGTGTGTGTGTGTGTGTGTGTGTGTGTAGTAAAATTGTTTCAAAATTGTAATATGGATTCAAGCCTTCATTTTCAATTTCCTTTACTTGCAGGCACCTGCTGTTCACTCAAAAAAAAAATTTTTTTTACTACATTCCTTTGCTTATTTGTCTGTCTGCCCTCTCCTCTTTTCCTCCATCCATCCATCCAAATATACACCAGTACTTAATGACCAGGCTTTTGCCAGATGCTGGGGAGATGTAGACCCTGTCCTCCAGAGTTGGCCTTTTACAGATGTAGCAAATGCTGCCAGTGCCCCACCAGTATCCCTTTGGACCACCCCAGAGGTCCTCTGCAGTGCTGGTGGACAATTTCCATACTTGATGATGCCTTCCTATCTTTAACACTTGCTTTTTTCTGTCTGAGCACTTTTTCTCTGGGCATGGGCTCTATCCACAATGGCGGAGAAGTCCACAGAGCAACCCTCAGTCAGTTGGGGATGGGAATAGGTGGACGGACACCCTAGGTTCCTTGGTCCCTGGTACCTTGGTAGGATAATTCTGAGGTGTGTTCTGTGGAATCCTTCAGAAGTTTCCCCCATCACCACAGTGCCAGCTTGTTCACTGTCACCTTCCTGCACACTTCCCATTTCTGCAAACTGATTCTTATAATTACCTCTAAGGTAACTGCCTGCCCACAAGTTCTTGTCTGAGAGTCTGCTTTTGGAGGACTCCAAGCTAAGACAATAGGGAAATTAAGCCATGTAAATAGATAACTAGACCAAGGTGCTATACGAGAATTACCAAGTGTTCTGCATGCTGGGGGGGGGGGCGGATAGGGGGGTGGGTGGAGTGGGGGGGTGGGTGTGGGGTGGGTGGGGTGAGAAAGCATTTATTTTCTTCTAAGTGAAAAAAAAACCAGTTGAAAAAAAGTCAAATAGTTATAAAGTCTCCTATAATTTACTATTTTTAAAAATAGTCTTAAAGATATTTTTATTGGTGCATATCAGTGCCTCCCTTCCTCCTTCACTCCTCTCTTCTCCTGACTACCTTCTTCTACTCTATTAGTCTCCCTTCTAGTTTCATGAGATCCTTTTTTACCTTTTTGCTATTTAGCTTCAATATATGAGAGAAAACATTTGACCTTTGACTTTCTGAGTCTGGCTTAATTCATTTAACTTGCTTCTTTTCAGTTCCATCAATTTTCCTGCAAATGACCTTAATTTCATTCTTTTTTGTGGCTGAGTAAAACTCCATTGTGTATATATACTACATTTTCCTTACCCATTCATCTGTTCCATAATTTGACTATTCTGAGTTATGCTGCTATTAACATGGGTATGTGTGTATCACTGTACTATGCTGATGAAGCCAGAATCTGACAGGCATGCAGTATAAATAGGTAAATTGAATCAGGTCTGATCAAGAAAGCCAATTTTGAGTGAGTCCTGGGAAGTTGGGAGACTCTCCTCTGAGGGATTGAAATGTTAATTCCTTCAGAGCCCATCCTCCACCCTTACCAAGAACCTGCCCCTGTCCCAAACTGTTGCTAAGGTAACCTGTCCCAGGAATTGCCTGTCCCTACAGGGAGCTATACAGTTGTTAATTAATGTGTCCAGGGCTGCACCATCCTGCCCTTCCCCCTTCAGCCCATTTGCTTCTCACTGTTTGGCCAGCCCACAGAGCATTTCTGGGTCTGGTCACCTATGCAGGAAGGAGAGAGATAAAAGGAAGAGAGCAGGAGAACAAAGGAAGCCTGGAACATATAAAAAGGCAGACCTGCCTCACATCTGGGGATACCAGGATACCAGCAATGGCCCCCTTCTCCCTCCCAGAAGTCTATGTTACCCCTGTTAGAAAACTGCTGAAACATAGTTAACTTAGCTGGGAACACCGTGTTAGTGAAATAAAAGGGTTTATTGGGGTGCCACGTGGGCAAGGGTAGGGAAAGGAAGGGAAGGGGGATAGGGAAGGGATGGGCAGGAACCGAGAGAGGCAGGAACAGAGAGCAGGAACAAAGGGCGAGTTCAGTCCGGGGCTGGCTTAAATAGAGTAGGGGCCATAAAACCCCCTTGGAGTGAGTCCTTGTCCTATAGGCCAGCAGAGGTGGGGGGGGTAGGGGTAGTGGACAAGGGACTTGCTGGTCAGGTTTTTTGGTCACACTGAGGATCCTGGGAGCTGTAGTTTTTCACAAGGCACCCGGGGAGGTGTGGCCTTCTGCCTGGGAGGCGCAGCCTTCTGCCTAGAATCCAACATTCCCCCCTTTTTGATTTCTTAGGAAGCGGGGCATCGTGTTTTAATCTGGCTGCTTCAGAGCTGAAGTGGGGTGACGTGGGGTAGTTTTGAAGGGGGGGGAGATGTGGGCAGGCAGGTCCAGCTGCTGGGTGAAAAAATTCCCAGGAGGTAGGCGTGGAAAAGATGAATCTGTCCAGGTATGGGATGGATGAAGTTTCTTTGAAGCCATATGTCAGTGAGGGTGTCAAACCAGGCTTCTGAAGAAAGTCACTGAGGGAGTCAGCCGGAGGGCATGTAGAAATTGTGGGTCTTGCGAGTTTGCAGGTAACACTATTATGGAAGCAACAAAGGGAAAGAAGGTGAGATGGATTATTTTTCATAGGCCTGTGTTCCACCAGGTGGGACTTACGGTGAAGAGGCCAATGGAGAGTGCGAAGCACATTATAATGAGTGTCTGGTGGCAGCATAAGGGCAAGACTCAGCAGGGGTCTCTGGTTGGAAGGTCATTCGTTGGTTTTTTAACAGTTGATAGTCCCTGGGAAAAACTGGTTAAAGGTTCAAAACGAGAAAAACAGAAAAGATTATTTTGAGTCAGTATCAGGAACACAAGAGAAACTGTTAGAATTTAGGCAAAGTTTCTTACGCAGGGAATGCCATTTTAATAAAAGGGAAGTTTATTAGGGGCCACACGTGGAAGGAGGAGAAAAAGAGAAAATGGGGAACGGACGGGAACAGGGGCAAGCGCGAACAGAGAGCGATTTCAGTCCGGGGGTGGCTTAAATAGAGTGGGGGGTCAGAGAGCCCCCCTGGAGTGAGTCCTTGTCCTATAGGCCAGCAGAGGTCAGGAGGTAGTGGCCAGGGAACCTGCTGGTCACAAAGCACCTGGGGAGGTGTGGCCTTCTTCCTGGAGGCGCAGCTTCTGCCTGGACTCCAACATTCCCCCCTTTTTGATTTCTTAGGAAGCGGGGCGTCGTGTTTCAATCTGGCTGCTTCAGAGCTGAAGTGGGGCGACGTGGGGTAGTTTTGAGGGGGGAGATGTGGGCAGGCAGGTCCCGCTGGAGGGTGGAAAAAATTTCCAGGAGATAGGCGTGGAAAAGATGAATCTGTCCAGGTATGGGATGGATGAAGTTTCTTTGAAGCCATATGTCGGTGAGGGTGTCAAACCAGGCTTCTGCAGAAAGTCACTGAGGAAGTCAGCCGGAGAGCATGTAGAAATTGTGGGTCTTGTGAGTTTGCAGGTAACACTATTATGGAAGCAACAAAGGAAAGAAGGTGAGATGGATTATTGTCCATAGGCCTGTGTTCCACCAGGTGGGACTTACGGTGAAGAGGCCAATGGAGAGTGCGAAACACATCACAATGAGCATCAGGTGGCAGCATAAGGGCAGGACTCAGCAGGGCTGTCTGGTTGGAAAGTCATCCGTTGATTTTTTAACAGTTGATTGTCCCTGAGAAAAACTGGTTAGAGGTTTTAAAACAAGAAAAACAGAGAAGATTATTTTGAGTTGGTATTGGGGACACGAGAGAAACGAATTTTTAAGGGATCAGTGGGACTGGAAGAGCAAGTATATTGAGGTAGTTGTTTGTCTTCTTTTTGTGGATCTTCAGTTGGTTGAGCAGCTGGTTTTAGTCTGGAAATATGAATCCAAGAAGTTAAATTTCCTGAGGTTTCACGAAGCTTAGCAGCTGTGGGTGTGCACAGCACAACCTGGAAGGGTCCTGTCCACTTTGGGACAAGGGAGACTGTTCCTGTGTCCTGGGGAGGGGAGAAATATACCCAAGAACCAGGTGCCAATGGAAATGAAGCAGTGAGTCTACTTGGGTCAGGTAGGATGTAATCTTGGCACATCTGTAGCTGATGTCTGATGAAGGATAAAGTCAACAGGGATGAGAACTTTTATGAGAGAACACAAAAAACATAAGTACTGAATAAATGTTGCAGCATCTGGAACATGTCAATGTATATCATGGAGTTAATTTAAATTTTTAACATGTATAGAGTTATCAGGGATGTAAACACAACATTTTACTTAGGGCTGAAGTTACCTTTGCTTCTAAAATGTTCAGAAATGGTTGTGCATCTGTTTTAACTGTTACTGGATGTCTAGGATGAAATTTGTCAAATTGACTTTTGTTTTGACCATTGGTAAGAGTCAGCTGTTTCTGATGGGAATCTTGGGGAAACTTGAGAGCAGATTTTCTGCTTGGTGCCTTCTGTAAGGATGGGTCCAGGTCTTGCTTGACCTTGTGGCTTTCCTCAGAAGCATTAGGGATGTTTCTCCCTTTTTATGGACCCTCCTTTTAGCAAGAGCACTGATTGGCTTTTCCTCTATCGGTCTCATTTATCTCTCTTATCGGGAGATCATGTGACCCAGAGATGCAAAGCTCTGTAGAGATGTTCCTTCTTCCCTCACAGGCAGACTCTGAGACAAGAACCAAATACTGGTCTTCTTGGCCCTTTTGATTAATTTAAAGTTTGATCTTAGCCATCCAGTAAGCTAATCTTAAATTAATGTTTATAAACTTACAGTAGCCGGGGTCTGTGGTATCTATCTGTCTTGATGGTTCTTGAAGGTCAGGTGATTAAGTTTTGAAGTTGATTTCTGTTAACATATTTGAGCTTTTAAGAACATTAGCTGACAAAATATCACATTTTAGAACAAATTAAAGAAAGGCTGAGAGCATTTATCTGACAAAATATTACAATTAGAACGGACTAAAGAAAGGCTGAAAGCATTTAACTTTTTGTGGAAAAGTAATAACTTGAATTTAGGAAAAATATTTTTATGAGGTCACACTGAGCAAGGGAGGGAGTCTGAGTATCTCAGACTTTAGAGTCTACCAGGTCAATGGGCGCGAGGTACCGGGAGGTTTCTACATCAGTCGAGGCTGCATCGGTAAGGGGTTGTGAGGTTCCCGCTGTCTTGTTACATGTGTCACCGTGTTGTAGACTGCTGAGACCGTAGGAGTGAAGATTTGGTCTTTAGGAAGCTGTTGCACCAGTCTTCTAGGAATTTCACACATCTGTTTATACCTATTGGAACTTTAATCTGTTTCACTGATGATAAAAACCAACTTATGAAAATAATTAATATCTGATGGCATATTTAATAGTGAGTAATTTAACCTTGTAAATTAATTAGCTGTTTAACAAAGTTAGTTACAAATGAATAATTTTATGTCAAATATTAGTTGAAGTTTGAAGGTACCTTAATTTGAATTGAACATTTTTGACTGAAATGAATTAAAGATATTTGGATCCATTATTTTAATTTTTATGAGCGCTCGGTTTGTTATTTGTGATATCACATTTACATGAAATTTGGACAGACACACGGACATAAAAACATAAAAAAAAACATAATTGTGCGCACTTTGGGAAGGGAAAAAAACATGTAGCTTTTGAGGTTTTTTACCTGAAGAGGCAAAGGTGAGGTTAGTAGGGAGTTTGCTGTATGAAAAGGCCCGCTGTATTAGGGCAGGAGGTTGGAGGGAGGGTCGCGTAAGCCAGTGGCTGGTCTATGTGTCGTGTCCCGTGTGAACGGGAAAAAGAGTCTGGACTAGGCACAAGGCCTGAAGAGATTTTAGGGAGAATTGAGGGAGGGAGGGTCGTGTAAGCCACTGGCTGTTAGGAAAGAAGACTTTTAGTCTTTCGGGCTGTGGCGGGGTCTGGCTCACCGGAGCCAGGTAGAATTAAAGGGAGGGCAGGGGCTCTAAGTGTCGTGTCCCGTGTGAACGGGAAAAAGGGAGTCTGAACTAGGCATAAGGCCTGAAGAGATTTTAGGGAGAACTGAGCAGAAGCTGCCCACGTCCGCAGGCGGCTCTGAAGGCTGGAGGGAGGGTCTGTCACCAGTACAGGAAAAAGGGATGGAAGTTTCGCGGTTGCCGCCGCTGCTGCTATAAGGCAGGGCGCTGGCCCGCCGGGTACAGCAGCGAAGGCGCGTGGTAAGGCTGTGTTGGAAGGCGGTGCTTGTAAGGCAAGAGAGAACCACGTGGGTTGGGATAGAAGATGGCGGATCAAGGAAGGGCAAAAGTGGAACGGAAGTGGAAACAGACTTGGGCGGAAGAACATGGCGGATCTGAGAAAGGGGGGAGGGAGCTAATTAGCAGAGCCGGTTGATTGTGGAACAAGTGACCGCGAGGCTAAGAAGTTGCATGTTGAAACGAAGGAAGAAGTACACCCATATTGTCGGCCGTGGGGGGGGGGATTTTGGCCTGATCGCGAAGAAACGCTCGGCTAAAATAGATCAGAGGAGGCAGGGTGGATCGGGTTGCCGGGTGAACAGAGGAAGCGAGTAAGAAGCGCGTTGTTGCTATAGCGGCCGCGGGCTGAGAGTGCAGACAAAGAGCGTGCCGCTGTAGCGGTGATCGCCGTTCGCTGGCGGGGAGAGGAGAAAAGTGTGCAGAGTTAAGGATGGACTGAGGGTGCCGATGGACTGGAGAACTGCAGGTTTTTAGATCTGAAAGCTGAGGTTCCCAGAGAAGGGAGAGGAAGAGAAAAAGAGGGAGAGGGAGAGGGAGAGAGAGAGAAAAAACTTCGCGACTCTTACCCATCCTGAGAGCAGCGGTGTCCGAGAGCAGAGCGTCCGCAGAGAAAGGAAAAAAAAAATAGCAATTCCCGAGAAATTTTGCCTTTTGAATAAAGAATTGCCCCACGTTGGGCGCCAAAATGTTAGAATTTAGGCAAAGTTTCTTACGCAGGGAATGCCATTTTAATAAAAGGGAAGTTTATTAGGGGCCACACGTGGAAGGAGGAGAAAAAGAGAAAATGGGGAACGGACGGGAACAGGGGCAAGCGCGAACAGAGAGCGATTTCAGTCCGGGGGTGGCTTAAATAGAGTGGGGGGTCAGAGAGCCCCCCTGGAGTGAGTCCTTGTCCTATAGGCCAGCAGAGGTCAGGAGGTAGTGGCCAGGGAACCTGCTGGTCACAAAGCACCTGGGGAGGTGTGGCCTTCTTCCTGGAGGCGCAGCTTCTGCCTGGACTCCAACAGAAACGAATTTTTAGGGGACCGGTGGGAATGGGAGAGCAAGTACACTGAAGTAGTTGTCTTTTTGTGGATCTTCAGTTGGTTGATCAGCTGGTTTCAGTCTGGAAATATGAATCTAAGAAGTCAAGTTTTCTGAGGTTTCACAAAGTTTAGCAGCTGTGGGTGTGCACAGCACAACGTGGAAAGGTCTTGTCCACTTTGGGACAAGGGAGATTGTTCCTGTGTCCTGGGGAGGGGAGAAATATATCCAAGAACCGGGTATTAATGGGAATGAAGCAGTGAGTCTACCTGGGTCAGGCAGAATGAAATCTTGGCACTTCCATATCTGATGTCTGCTGAAGGATAAGAGAGGAGAAGAGAGATCTTTGGGTAAGGGTCTCTGAGTTGGGGAAACTCCTGGTGGAAGGGCTGGTCGCCCAAACATAACCTCAAAAGGGGATAGTAAGGAGGGCTTTTTGGGAGGACTCTGAGCCTAAAGAGGGTGGGGGGAAGTAAGAGTTCTATTACTCTCTACCTTCCCTGAGGACTTGGGGTGATATGGGATGTGAAAATGTCAAGGAATGTTAAGGGAAGTAGATATATTTTGGGTAACTAGTGTAACGAGCACAACTGAATCGGGTTTGATCAGAGGAGGAAGAAAGCTTGGATATAAAAGAATCTTTGCCCATACTTTCAACCATTAGTAGAAATTGAAAACAAATTTTCAATTATTTAAGGGACTTTAGAGGGGTGCCAGCCGGGATGGATTAAGAAGTTGCAATGACTAATACAATATTTTGAAAAGCGTCCTTTTCAAAATAAGTATTAGAGGGAGATCCAGGTCTGTGACTCGGTCGTCACCAGAGCCAGGCAGATATGGGATATCATGAGCCGCTCAAGATATCGGAGGACTATGAGCCACCTTGCGCAAGGGTTTTCCGTGTCCTGTCCCGGACAGGAAAGAGAGACTCAAGTCCGGAGTAGGCCAAAGGGCCGGAAATGAACCTCTGTATCCGTCTCCAGCTGAGAGGCAAATGTTGCCGGAATGACACCAAATTTAATGATATTGCAGTCGAAAAGATGAGCGGAGGCTGAGTCAGGCGATTCCAGAAGGTTTATGCCCTTGGAATGGGATGGAAAAGTGAATGGAGATAGGAGAGGATTGATTGTATGGCAGGGAATGTCGGGGCCTGGGTAGATTGGACTGAAGCCAGAAGAGAAGGAGAAGACAGTGCTGCTTCAGCCTTCATGTTTCCCTGAACTATGGGAGAGTCTCCACTTTGTTGTGAAGGACAATGGGAGATCCCTATTAGTTTGGGCAGAAGAGAGGCTTGTAGGAGTTTAAGCCTGAAGCGTCTCTATAGAATCATGTTCTGGGGGCTCTGGGGAGACTGGGAGAAGGAAAACTGGGTGTAAAGAGGAGCAGGACTGGAATGAGGTTGAGGAGCTGAGCGCGACAGGGCAGGAGAGTTTGAAGGCTCTTATACATTAGTCTTTAAATGGTGAGGAGAGGCAATAGTGACATGAGCACCAAATTTAGCTTTTTAGATTTCTGTGGAAGTAGGTAAGCAGTGGCCAGAGCCCGAAGACAGGGGGCTCATCAACGAACGGTGGGGTCAAGCTGTTTAGAAAGGTAGATGGGGAAACACGATACCCATGAGAGGAAAGAAAGTTTAAAAGAGTGCAAGAGTACTCACGAGCTGTGGAAAGGAGGGGCTGCAGAGAAGAAGGGGAATGGGTGGATCTGAG
Source organism: Tamias sibiricus (assembly GCA_025594165.1). NCBI lineage: Eukaryota > Metazoa > Chordata > Mammalia > Rodentia > Sciuridae > Tamias > Tamias sibiricus. The sequence goes on from CM046672.1 coordinate 38,799,086, forward strand.
AAAACATTTCTGCAGAAGATCTGAGATAGCTCCCTGCAAGGAGGGGCAATTCCTGAGATGGGTTACTTTGGCAACATGTTGGGGCAGGTTGTTAAGGGTGGAAGAAGGGCTCTGAGGGAATCAGCATTTTAATCCCTCAGGGGACAGTTTCCCAACTTCCCAAAATTGGCTCACTCAAATTGGCTTTCGACCTGACTCGATTTATCTACATATGCTGACTGTCTATGAGATTCTGGCTTCACTTCCCTTCTAACCTTAGGAACCTCCTTACTACTGTAAGGGAATGGGTCGATGACCGAATCTGGCTTCTTCAGGCTGAACGGGGGCGAAGTGATGGGGGCAGTAGTTTGGAGTTCCTTTTGTAGAAGTTAGGTCAGATTGAAGCCTGGGGAAGGTTGTAAAGTCATCAGGGACGGAAGCTTCTATTAGAGAAACAAAAAACATGAGTACCGAATAAATGTTGCAGCATCTGGAACATCAATGTATACCATGAAGATGATAATTCAAAGCTTTAGCATGTATAGAGTTATCGGGAATGTAAACACAACACTTCACTTAGGGCTGAAGTTACCTTTGCTTCTAAAATGTTCAGAAATGGTTGTTCATCTGTTTTAACTGTTACTGGATGTCTAGGATGAAATTTGTCAAACTGACTTCTGTTTTGACCATTGGTAAGAGTCAGCTGTTTCTGATGGGAATCTTGGGGAAACTTGAGAGCAGCTTTTGTGCTCAGTGCCTTCTGTAAGGATGGGTCCAGGTCTTGCTTGACCTTGTGGCTTTCCTCAGAAGCATTAGGGATGTTTTTCCCTTTTTTATGGACCCTCCTTTTAGCAAGAGCACTGATTGGCTTTTCCTCTATCGGTCTCATTTATCCCTCTTATCGAGAGATCATGTGACCCAGAGATATAAAGCTCTGTGGAGATGTTTCCTCTTCCCTCACAGGCAGACTCTGGAAGAGAGTAATATTGGTCTTCTTGGCCCTTTTTGATTAATTTGAAAGTTTTGATCTTAGCCATCCAGTAAGCTAATCTTAAATTGAGAACATTGGGCTTTAATTTTAATGTTTATAAACTTACAGTAGCCGGGGTCTGTGGTATCTATCTGTCTTGACGGTTTTTGAAGGTCAGGTGTTTAAGTTTTGAAGTTGATTTCTGTTAAAGAAAGGCTGAGAGCATTTAGCTGACAAAATATTACAATTAGAATGGATTAAAGAAATTTTGAGAGTATTTAACCTTTTTGGAAAAGTGGCAAAATGTTTTTACAATATATAATTACATTGATGTTTTCATAAATCAAGTTTAGCTCTTAAAGAAAGAACATGATATTTTGAAATAATTGTTGTTTAACCATAGCTACACAATTTTTAATTTCTCTTAAGATTACTTGTTTAAAAGTAAGGAAATTAATAAACACAACATTATGGATAAATTATATAGCTTTGCTGATTGTTTCATCTACTTATTTAACCAACTTATACAGGCCCTTGCATCACTTACTTAAACCCTCTTATTTACTTAACTATAAGACATTTTATCTTGAAATATTTCTTTTTCTTTCTATTGAGTATGGTTTCCACACATATAACTTTCTAATTTATTTCTCTCACGTGTTAACTCCTTTCTCTGTTCATCGTTTGAAACAATCTTTATAATGATTTGAATTTAGATGAATTATTTTATCTTAATAAAAACATTTTGTTATTTATGGTATTTTTAGTTGGAGTAAAAAACCTTTGAGCCTCTACATACATGTCAGTCTTTTATAAAACCTTTGTGTATAAAATTACACACATCTGGTACCCATTTCATGAGAACACAGTGTTTAAGTATGTAGAATCATACCTGTTGAAGCACATTTAACAGTTAGCATTTTAACCTTGTAAATTAATTAGACATTTAACAAACAAAGTTAGTTATAAATGAATAATCTCATGTGCCAAAATATGAGACTGAATAGTATCAGGTATTTTTTTATTTTATTTTATTTTATTTTTTTTTGCTGAAGAGAAGTCTTGGAAAAAGCTTGTGAATTAAGTTTGAAGTTTGAGGTACCCTTATTTATTGCGCACTTTGGAAGGGGAAGCGAGGAGCTAAAGAGGCAAAGATAATTTTAGCAGGGGCTAGAAAAGAGCGGATTGATTGAACTTCCCATTCTGAATGGGAATTGAGGGACTGTGTCTCACGTGAATGAGAAAGAGTAGAGGACAGAGGAAGTAAATGGTGAAGGATAAGGCCAGCTGTGCTCGGGCTTGGAATGGAGTGGCGGGGTCTGGTTTATTGGAGGATTTAGGGAGAACTGAGCAGGCGGCTCTGGGAGGCTGGGGGGGTGGGTAGAGGTTCGCGGTTGTCACCGTCGCTGCTGCTATAAGGCAGGGCATGGGCCTGGAAGGCAGTCGGAGGGAATCACGTGGGTTGGGATAAGATGGCGGATTAAGGAAGGGCGGGACGTGGAGTGGAAGTGGAGACAGATTTGGGCGGAAGAACATGGCGGATCCGAGGAAGGGGGAGGGAGGGGACTGTTATCTGAAGAGAAACTTTATACAGCCTTTCAAACCAAAGGGAGAAGTGGGTGAAGGGCTCGGGGCTACACGTGATGTAGGCGCAGACTCGCTGCAGCGGCTCGGGCAGCCTCGTGTGGTGCAGACTCGCAGACTGGGAACCGGCCTGCGGGCAGGCACCTGTCGCCGTGTGCGAGGCCGGCCCAGGGCTCAGCGGTGCGGGCCGGCGGGCGGCGTGGCCATTGGTCGGGGCGCCCGCGGCGGCCGGGGGAGCCGCGGGCGCGGAGCCCGGCCCCGGCGCCTTTGTGAGCGGCGCGGAGGACGCATGGGGGGGGGGGGGATTTGGCCCGTGCGCGAAGAAGCCCTCGGCTATCGGAGGGTAGTGGCCCGCGCGCAGCGATCGGGACGGCGCCAGTCAGAGCTGGACCTATAAGAGAGCAGAGGAAGCCAGCAAGGGGCGCGCTGTGGCTCTAGTGGCAGCGGGCTGGGAGAGCGCAGACCAGGAGCGCACCGCTGCGTGGGCTGCGAGCACGGCAGGAGTGGCACGGAGCTGGGAACAGGAAATTTAGAGGGCGGGAGTAGCGGCGGGAGTGGCAGCCAAGCTGGGAACAGGAAATTGAGTGGGCGGGGGTAGCGGTGGTGAAGGCACCAGAAATTACGTGGACAGAGAAGGCGGGTCAACAGAGGAGGATTCTGGCGGAGCGAGAAGGCTGGGGCGGGGCGAAGGATGAAGACAAAGGAGGGGGAGGATCTAAGCTCGGAAGCCCGCCAATTTCAAAATCTAAAGCCTGAGCTGGGGGTGGGGGGAGCGGTCTGGAGCAGCCTCCGAGGCTGCTGGTACGGGGGAGGTACGGCAACTGAGAGGCGTGTCGGCTGGAGCTATGAGCTTACTCCATGGAGGTTTTCAGATTTTTTCCGTTCCGAACGGAAAAAACGGAAGCTCAAGCCCGGAGTGCGGAGGGGAACTTTCCTAGCCACAGACAGCAGAGAGCCGTAGTCTTACAGCTGGAAATTTTAAAGCGGGCGGATAAAGGTGGGGGAGGGGGGGAGAGCTCCCGGGGTCCACCGTCGCCCTGAAGGCTTGGGTGGGGTGTGGCCCCCCCCTGTAAAGGCCGCGGGCGAGATTGCCGGACACTCGACGGTCAATTCTCACCGCGCAGTGGCCAAACAGGTTTAGGAACTCGGGGTGGATGTGGGCTTACCGAAGTCCAGCGATGGTGTGGATAAGGTGGGCAGACAAACGGAGACGTGTTGGACGCTCGTCTCCCTCCCGGGTTTCGGCACCAAAATGTTAGAAAACTGCTGAAACATAGTTAACTTAGCTGGGAACACCGTGTTAGTGAAATAAAAGGGTTTATTGGGGTGCCACGTGGGCAAGGGTAGGGAAAGGAAGGGAAGGGGGATAGGGAAGGGATGGGCAGGAACCGAGAGAGGCAGGAACAGAGAGCAGGAACAAAGGGCGAGTTCAGTCCGGGGCTGGCTTAAATAGAGTAGGGGCCATAAAACCCCCTTGGAGTGAGTCCTTGTCCTATAGGCCAGCAGAGGTCACGGGGGGTAGGGGTAGTGGACAAGGGACTTGCTGGTCAGGTTTTTTGGTCACTCTGAGGATCCTGGGAGCTGTAGTTTTTCACAAGGCACCTGGGGAGGTGTGGCCTTCTGCCTGGGAGGCGCAGCCTTCTGCCTAGAATCCAACAACCCCTTTAAAATAAACCCTGCTTTATATGCTTGGCTTGGCATGCTTCTCTAATGTTCAAACTTCAACATTTAGGGGAACAATTGTCACCAGTAAAACTTGTCACCAGTGAACAGCGGTATCACTGACTTTAATTCTTCTGGGTAAATAAGAAGGAGGGTTTAGCTGGGTCATATAGTGGTTCCATTTCTAGTCTTTTGAGAAACCTCCATACTGATTTCCATATTGATTGTATTAATAGATAATCCAACCAACAGTGTATAAACATTTTTTCTCACATCGTCACTAGCATTTATTATTATATTTATTCTTTATGATTGCCATTCTAACTGGAATGAGATGAAATCTCACTGTACCTTTGATTTGCATTTCCCTTGATGTTGAACAATTTTTTTTCATGTATTTGTTGGCCACCTGTATTTTTTCTTTAGATGAATGGCTCTTTAATTCTTTTGCCCATTTATTAAATGGATTTTTTTTGGTGTTAAAATTTTGAGTTCTCTATATATTCTGGTTATTAATTCTATGTTGGAAGAAAAGCTGGCAAAAATTTTCTTAAATTCTGTGGGTTCTCTTTTCACACTATTGTTTGCTATGTAGAAGCTTTTTAATTTGATGCTATCCCCTTTATTAACCCTTGATATTATTTTCTGAGTTTTAGGAGTCTTATGGAGGACTATTGCCTGTGCCTTTGTGTTAGAGTGTCACCCCTGTTTTCTTCTAGCAGTCGGAATTGGAATTGGAATTGGAACTGGTCCAATGACTGTTGGATTCCAGGCAGGAGGCTGTGCCTCCCAGGCAGAAGGCCACACCTCCCCAGGGCTTTGTGAAAAACTACACTTCCCAAGATCCTCAGCATGACCAGCAAACCTGACCAGCAAGTGCCCTGTCCACTACCTCCTGACCTCTGTTGGCCTATAGGGCAAGGACTCACTCCAGGGGGGGCTTTCTGACCCCCACTCTATTTAAGCCACCCCCGGACTGAAACCTCTCTCTGTTCACGCTTGCCCCGGTTCCCGTCCATCCCCCATTTTCCCTTCTTCTCCCCCTTCCATGTGTGGCCCCTAATAAACTTCCCTTTTATTAAAATGGCATTCCCTGCGTAAGAGATTTTGCCTAATTTCTAACATTTTGGCGCCCAACGTGGGGCAATTCTACAAGGCAAAATTTCTCGGGAATTGCTATTTTTTCTTTCTCTGCTGAAGCTCTGCTCTCAGACACCGCTGGTCACTGCTCTCAGGATGGGTAAGAGTTACAAAATTTTCTCCCTCTCTCTCCCTCTTTCTCTTTTTCTCTTCGTCTCCCTTCTCTGGGAACCTCAGCTTTCAGATCTGAAACCTGCAGTTCTCTAGTCCATCAGCACCCACCGTGCGTGCGTGCCCTGAGCTCCTCAGTCCATCCTCAACTCTGTGCGCCTTCCCCCTCCCCCACCAGCGAATGGCGACCATGTGTTCGCCATTCATCCAAGCCACAAAAATTTTGCTTTTGCTTAGTCTGTGTGCCTGGGTACGTTCTCTCAACATGTTTATGCGGGTTCATCTCTTTTCCCCTCTTCTTTCTCCCCTTCTGCTGCCGCTGCAGCGGCGCGCTCCCTGTCCGCGCTCCCAGCCCGCTGCCGCTACAGCGGCAGCACGCTCCTTGCTTGCTTTCTCTGCTAGACGTCTGATGCCCAGCAACCCGTTCCACACTTCTTCCTTTGTTTCAACATCACAACTTCTTAGCCTCGCGGTCACTTTCCGATCAACCGGCTCTGCTACTTAACTCCCTCTCAGATCCACCATGTTCTTCCGCCCAAATCTGTCTCCATTTCCACTCCACTTCTGCCCTTCCTTGATCTGCCATCTTCTATCCCAACCCACGTGTTTCCCTCCGACTGCCTTCCAAGCACAGCCTTACCGCGCGCCTTCGCTGCTTCACCCGGTGGGTCAGCCTGTGCCCTGCCTTATAGCAGCAGCGGCGGCAACCGTGGGACTCTTCCATCCCCCCCTGCCTTCCAGAGCCGCCTGTGGACGTGGGCAGCTTCTGCTCAGTTCTCCCTAAAATCTCTTCAGGCCTTATGCCTAGTCCAGACTTGCGTCTCTCTTTTTTCCCATTCACACGGGACATGACACATAGAGTCCCTATCCTCCCCTTAAGTCTACCTGGCTCTGGTGAGCCAGACCCCGCCACTTCATTCCTAGCAGCCACTGGCTTGCGTGACCCTCCCTCCCTCTGTTCTCCCTATCTCTTCAGGCCTTGTGCCTAATCCAGACTTGAGTCTCTCTTTCCCGTTCATACGGGACACGACACATAGAGCCCCTGTCCTCCCCTTAAAATTTCATATCTACATGGCTCTGGTGAGCCAGACCCCGCCACAGCTGAGGAGACTGAAAGTCTTCGTTCCTAGCAGCCACTGGCTTGCGCGACCCTCCCTTCAACTTCCTGCCCTAGTACAGTTGCCATTTCCTTCAGCAAACTCCCTCTGTCCTCTGCTCTTTTGCTCTTTCTCATTCATGTGGGACATAGTCCCTCAGTTCCCATTCAGAATGGGAACATCAGTCAATCCACGCACCTGCGCAAATACTCCTCCTTGCTTCCCCTTCCAAAGTGCGCACAATTGTATTTTTTTTTATGTTTTTATGTCCGTATGTCTGTCCAAATTTCATGTAAATGTGATGTCATAAATAACAAACCGAGCGCTCATAAAAAAAATTAAAATAATGGATCCAAATATCTTTAATTCATTTAAGTCAAAAATGTTCAATTCAAATTGGGTAAACAAATAAGTAAAGGTACCTTCAAACTTAATTCGCAAGTTTCTCCAGGACTTCTCTTCAGCAAAGAAAATGACTAATACTGTTCAGCCTCATATTTTGGTATTTGACATGAGATTATTCATTTGTAACTAACTTTGTTTGTTAAACAGCTAATTAATTTACAAGGTTAAATTGGTCACTGTTAAATATGCCATCGGATACTAATTATTTTCATAAGTTGGTCTTTGTCATCAATGAAACAGGTTAAAGTGCCAATAGGTATAAACAGGTGTGTGAAATTCCTAGAAGACCTGTGCAACAGCCTCTTGAAGACCAAATCTTCACTCCTACTGTCTCAGCAGTCTACAATACGGTAACACAAGTAACAAGACAGCAGGAACCTCCAACCCCCTACCGATGCAGCCTCGACTGATGAAGAAACCTCCCAGTACCCTGCCCCCACTGGCCTGGTAGACCCTAAAGTCTGGGATACTCAGACTCCCTCCCTTGCTCAGTGTGACCCCATAAAAATATTTTTCCTAAATTCAAGTTATTACTTTTCCACAAAAAGTTAAATGCTCTCAGCCTTTCGTTAATCCGTTCTAAATGTTATATTTTGCCAGCTAAATGCTCTCAGCCTTTCTTTAATCTGTTCTAATTGTAATATTTTGTCAGCTAAATGCTCTCAGCCTTTCTTTCTTTCTTTTTTTTTTTTTTTTGTGGTACTGGGGATTGAACTCAGGGGCACTCAACCACTGGGCCACATCCCCAGCCCTTTTTTGTATTTTATTAGAGACAGGGTCTCACTGAGTTGCTAAGTGCCTCGCCATTGCTGAGGCTGGCTTTGAACTCATGATCCTCCTGCCTCAGCCTCCCAAAGTGCTGGGATTACAGGCGTGCGCTACCGTGCCCGGCAGCCTTTCTTTAATTTGTTCTAAATGTGATATTTTGTCAGCTAATGTTCTTAGAAGCTCAAATATGTTAACAGAAATCAACTTCAAAACTTAAACACCTGACCTTCAAGAACCATCAAGACAGATAGGTACCACAGACCCCGGCTACTGTAAGTTTATAAACATTAAAGTTAAAGCCCAATGTTCTCAATTTAAGATTAGCTTACTGGATGTCTAAGATCAAAACTTTTAAATTAATCAAAAAGGGCCAAGAAGACCAATATTTGGTTCTTGTCCCAGAGTCTGCCTGTGGGGGAAGAGGAAACATCTCTACAGAGCTTTACATCTCTAGGTCACATGATCTCCCGATAAGAGAGATAAATGAGACCTATAGAGAAAAAAGCCAATCAGTGCACTTGCTAAAAGGAGGGTCCATAAAAAGGGAGAAACAGCCCTAATGCTTCTGAGGGAAGCCACAAGGTCAAGCAAGACCTGGACCCATCCTTACAGAAGGCACCAAGCAGAAAATCTGCTCTCAAGTTTCCCCAAGATTCCCATCAGAAATAGCTGACTCTTAGCAATAGTCAAAAACAAAAGTCAGTTTGACAAACTTCATCCTAAACATCCAGTAACCGTTGAAACAGATACACAACCATTTCTGGACATTTTAGAAGTAAAGGTAACTTCAGCCCTAAGTGAAATGTTGTGTTTACATCCCTGATAATTCTGTACATGTTAAAAATTTAAATTATCTCCATGATATACATTGACATGTTCCAGATGCTACAACATTTATTCAATACTCATGTTTTTTGTGTTCGCTTATAAAAGCTCTCATCCCTGTTGACTTTACAACCTTCCCCAGACTTCAAAGTAAAGTCTGTCCTTCATCAGACATCAGCTACGGACGTGCCAAGATTACATCCTACCTGACCCAAGTAGACTCACTGCTTCATTTCCATTGGCACCTGGTTCTTGGGTATATTTCTCCCCTCCCCAGGACACAGGAACAGTCTCCCTTGTCCCAAAGTGGACAAGACCTTTCCAGGTTGTGCTGTGCACACCCACAGCTGCTAAGCTTCGTAAAACTTCAGAAAATTTGACTTCTTAGACTCATATTTCCAGACTGAAACCAGCTGCTCAACCAACTGAAGATCCACAAAAGGACGACAAACAACTACTTCAGTATACTTGCTCTCCCATTCCCACCGATCCCCTAAAAATTTGTTTCTCTCGTGTTCCTGTTACTGACTCAAAATAATCTTTTCTGTTTTTCTCGTTTTGAACCTTTAACCAATTTTTCTCAGGGACAATCAACTGTTAAGAAAACCAACAAATGACTTTCCAACCAGAGAGCCCTGCTGAGTCCTGCCCTATGCTGCCACCTGATGCTCATTATGATATGCTTCGCACTCTCCATTGGCCTCTTCAGATGTTACCTGCAAACTCACAAGACCCACAATTTCTACATGCTCTCCGGCTGACTCCCTCAGTGACTTTCTGCAGAAGCCTGGTTTGACACCCTCACTGATCTATGGCTTCAAGAAAACTTCATCCATCCCATACCTGGACAGATTCATCTTTCCCACACCTACCTCCTGGGAATTTTTTCACCCTCCAGCTGGACCTGCCTGCCCACATCTCCTCCCCTCATAGCACCCCACATCACCCCACTTCAGCTCTGAAGCAGCCAGATTGAAACACACGATGCCCCGCTTCCTAAGAAAACAAAAAGGGGGGAATGTTGGATTCCAGGCAGGAGGCTGCGCCTCCCAGGCAGAAGGCCACACCTCCCCAGGTGCTTTGTGAAAAACTACACTTCCCAAGATCCTCAGCATGACCAGCAAACCTGACCAGCAAGTGCCCTGTCCATCACCTCCTGACCTCTGGTAGCCTATAGGGCAAGGACTCACTCCAGGGGGGGCTTTCTGACCCCCACTCTATTTAAGCCACCCCCGGACTGAAACCTCTCTCTGTTCGCGCTTGCCCCGGTTCCCGTCCGTCCCCCATTTTCCCTTCTTCTCCTCCTTCCATGCGTGGCCGCTAATAAACTTCCCTTTTATTAAAATGGCATTCCCTGCGTAAGAGATTTTGCCTAATTTCTAACAATGCCAGTTTGAAAATCTCCTATAATTTAAATTGCAATTTTTTCTGCTACCTCTCCCATCTCCTAGTCTTCCTTTTTAATGCTGTTTCTTCTAATATTTTAACACGATTCTCAAAATAATGTTCATAAACCATTTTTCTTATAGATGAAGATTTAGTCTTTGTTCTTCATTTCCTCCTCCCTTTCATTTCTGTACTGTTTGTTTTCATCGTTGTGGCTTTGTGAATGTTGTTCACTGCTGGGCCAGGTAATGCACTGTGTTTTTTTTTTTTTTTTTTTATATTTATTTATTTACTTTAGTTGTACACAATGCAATGCATTTATGTTTACGTGGTGCTGAGGATCGAACCCGGGCCGCACACGTGCGAGCAAGCGCTCTGACGCTGAGCCACAACCCCAGCCCTGTTTTCTTAATTGTAGAACTTCTTTTCCTCCAATGTCTACTGCCATTTAAAATTTTTGTTTATATACTTTCCATGTACATTTGGCTGTTTCTTCCTTCCTAGAAATTCCTGTTGTCTTGCTCTATCTGGTTTGGTTATTCTTGAGGTTTGCTGTATGATTATTGTCTTGAGGCTTCTTCTTGCTTTTGTTCTAGAAATTTCTTTTATGACTCTGTTAGGTCTGCATTTCCTAAAACTTATGCCTTACTTTTTTTTTTTTTTTTTAAATAGATTATCCCTTCATTCTGGGAGGAGCACATCATCTATTAACTTGCTGAGAAAGTACATATCATTGGTTTGTCTCTCAGTACATTAATTTCTAGAGGAATCTTAAAGTCTACCCTAATACTTGTTTGATAGATTGGAAGTGTAATAGAATTCTGGGATTTTCCCTTAAAAATATTGCTTCCGTTTCTGTAAGCTTCTGGTGTTATGGTTGACAATTCTTGTGCCATTTTTCTGCCTGACCATTTGTAGCTACTGTGTCCTATGGTTGTTTCTGGTTTGGTATAAATGTACCCCCCAGACAATGCCAGTTAACAGGAAGCTGGGAACAGTCTGGCTGCAAGGTCCTGGGCAGCTGCTGTCGTGTGAATATTAAGGCAACTCCTGTTACTTTCTCTTTATTCTGTCCTTTATTGTTTTATCTTTTGTTCCAATGCCAATACCATCCTCTTTGAAGTATTTTATAGTTTTCAAACTTAATTTTAAAAAGTGTGCATTTGTGGATTTCTTTTGATGAAGTACTAATTGTACATGATATACAATTTAAATGGTCCAAAAGGATTAGGGTAAAAAGAAGGTAATTCCCAGGGAAGCTACTGCTTCAGTTCTCTTGGATTCTTCTAGACATAGTGTATGCATGTATATAAGCATATATATGTATATTCCTTAATAAAACAAAACAAACAAAAGCTCACAGCTAGAGCTGGGCGCGGTGGTGCACGCCTGTAATCCCAGCACTTGGGAGGATTGTGAGTTCAAAGCCAGCCTCAGCAATGGTGAGGCACTTAGCAACTCAGTGAGACCCTGTCTCTAATGAAATACAAAAAAAGAGCTGGGGATGTGACCCAGTGGTCAAGTGCCCTTGAGTTCAATCCCCAGTACCAAAAAAAGAAAAGCTCACAGCTAAACTCTGAATTACGATTACAGCATACGTCTTTTGCAAGTTTTCTGTGCTTATGGAGATTACAATTTTATGCAGGAAACTGACATTTAGCAAGACCAATGTTTCAAGGAGGTGTGGGAGACAGCAAGGTCTGAGAGGTTGAGGCCTGGAGGGAGACAAGAGCTAGCAGGTAGAGAGGAGGTCTGGCTTATGACAGAGTGAGCATCACATTTGAGGTCTCCAGAGAACAGAGAGTGGGGCAATATCTGATGGAAAGGGGATGTTGGAGAGGTAGGCAAAGGTTGAATTCTGGAGAACTTGAATGTGTGGATGGCCTGGAAATTTTTTGTTCTTCAAAATTAAAGAGATGAATTGCTTCATGGAGGGTCAATCCCTTCCATGAGCAGAGCTAAAATAATAAATACAGATACTGAGTGCCCATTAGGAGTCAAGTACTATTCTAACTCCTTTATACTTTTTAACACTCTATGAAATAGGTATTATTTTTTAAAAAATATTCATTTATTTGTTTTATAGTTGCACACAATACCTTTTATATTTACGTGGCGCTGAGGATTGAACCCAGGCCACACGTGTGCTAGACCAGCGCTCTACCACTGAGCCACAACCCCAGCCCGAAATGGGTATTATTATCATCATCATATCCATTTTACTGATGAAAACCTTAAGGCACAGAGAGGTGAAGTAACTTCCTCAAAGTCACACAGAAAATGAAAGTAGAGCTGGGCTTTGATTGTATTGCCTGATTCTAAAGCCCTTACTCCCAACCCTTGCATCTTGTGCTTCTTAGCTTTAATCTTTCTGGCCCCTAGTCTCCAAGTTCTTTTTTCCTCAGCCCAAGGAACTTTCTCATATCACCTGTCAGGAATCCAAGTCCTTTACACTCTTAGATGATGCACTGTGTCTGCTTCCAAGAAAGGAGTCTGTGTATCAGTCACACATATCTCAAGATATATCAAAGAAGGTGACAGTGGTTTTGGAAATCATCTGTCCATCCCGTATTTCTACATGGGGAAATTTATGTCAGAGGTGAAACGTGCTTGGGAAGGCGGAATGTGGAAGTATGTGAGTACTGTGTCCTTGTCCCCAGAGATGTCCCTCAGGTCCTATCTCTGTGTCAAGGCAAGGACCTGACACCTGGAGCCTGGACACAGGTTTGAGTCCTAGCTTAGCCCCTGCCAGATGCACTATCTTGGGCAAGCCTCTGTGCCCTCTGAATCTGTTTTCTTATCTATAAAACTTGTGTTATATTATTATATTATTAATTTTTAGATAGAATTCAAAGGAGAGAGCATCTGTGGAAAGCATAAAGCAGTACTTTCACTTATTCAATAAATGTTTGTTGAAATGCTGTTTCATGCTGGGCTCTCAGGAAACATAGATAGAAGTCCTGCCTTGGTAAATGGATGGAGCTGGAGAATATCATGCTTAGTGAAATTAGCCAATCTCAAAAACCAAATGCTGAATGATTTATCTGATTTAAGGATGCTGATTCATAAAATGCTGCAGGCCGGGTGGGGAGACGGGAGGATTAGATAAACTCTAGATAGGGCAAAGGGGAAAAGGGGAGTGAGAAGAAGGGTGAGATATAGGGGTAGGAAAGATGGTGGAATGCGATGGTCATTCATTACCCTAAGTACATGTATGAAGACACGAATGATGTGACTCTACTTTGTGTACAACCAGGGATACGAAAAATTGTGCTCTATATGTGTAATATGAATTGTAATGCATTCTGTTGTCATATATGACAAATTAAAATTAAAAAATAAAATAAATAGAGATAGCGGTCCTGCCTTGTTCTGCTGCTGTGCGGTTTTACACACATCAGTGAACTCTTTCCACACCATTCGCAAAATACTGCCACTATATTAAAAGTGAAAACAAAGATCAATAGAAAAAAAAAATAGGACTTGATTTCTGAACCCTAGGAGTTATGAAAGGAATACACACTGCAGGAAACTGACCAGTTTTCTATGAGGGAAAAGTAAGGAGTTTGCAATCCTAGGGCAGGAGGGCCTGTCATTCATCATGGTTATTTTGATTAAGGATTGAAAACAGGACAGAATAAATTCATGGGTCTGAACACAATTGGTTTAAGTAAAACCCATGTTCACTGTGTAGGAAAGGAACCTCAGACAGGTCAGTGTGGAGTCAGGCCCTCTGGCACACTCTGCAGCTTGGTCTGGTAAAAACAGTGCAGTTGTGCTATCTCCTGTTCATGCTGTGCTAAGCAGGGACATTTCCTATTTTTGTATCATCCTTGATTTGAAGTCGAGGATCCTAAGGTGGGAAGACTAAGGAACTTGTCTAAATTCACCAAGGAGCTAGGATTTGAATCCAGATTGACTTTTATGGATCCTGTGCTTTAAACAGATTAAGGTCTGTGGAGCGAGATACCAGCACAGGACATGGTTGGAAGGTCTCTTTTTTTAGGGCAGAAGAAGCTGCTCTGTGTTCACACTTCTAATATCCAGCCTAGAGAAAACCTGGGCCTGCAGGGTTGGAGTGGAAGGCCCCTGGAGGGCTTGGGCTTGATGGGAGACTCAGGCCAGACTTTGGAGAACTGTGAACGGCTATCAAAACTCTGCCTGATGCCTGTCCCCCTGAGAGCACCCCCATTTCTTGGCTCATCTCCCTGAAGGTCCCATTCTCCTAGATTAGTTACCATCCCCAAAGCAGCATCAATGAGGGCAGCCAAGGCCGCCTTGTCAGCCTGGCTGCAAATCAAAATAATTTGACACATTCATTTTCGGGATTTCATGTGGATCATGATGTTCCCCAAAAGGAAATGAACAAAATCTATAAAAGAGAGAAAAAGAGTGCTTTTTGCCTTGGAATGATCCACATATGGTATAAATTATTGCAGAATTAGCATTTCTACATAATACCAGCAGCATGAGTAGTCAATAGAAAGTAATGAATCCCATGCAATCAATAGACAATAAATTCAGGAATCAGGAAACTGTATGAATTCAAAAGGTTCCAGGAGGGAAACATTGGCATGAAGGAAGAGGCAGGCTGGGAGGGCTCTGCTGTATTATAGACACACCTGGGAAGGGAGATGAGAAGAGATGGAAATAAAGCAGGAAAGCAGCAACAACAGAGCCACCTTGCGCCCCAAAGTTTCCCATAAGCCTGGAGCTATAAATTCTGCAAACAGCGGGCAGTGGGCAATCGGCCTTGGGGGTGGCCTGCTTGGTTTATGGACTCCAGCTGAGTGTTGGTTTTAGTTTTGAGGTTGGAGAATGATTCTCAGCTTTGATTGTGCATTGTAATCAATGAGGGAGCTTTATAAAAAAGTACGGATTCCCAGATCTTCATTCCTGGAAATTCTAACTTAATTGGTCTGTGGTGGGCCTTGGCATTGGTTTATATATTCAAAACCCTTTGGGAGATCCCAAAGTGCAAAGTGATTGTGGTCTGTGGCTGGAGGCTGAGTGTTGGGACTCTGGATGCTGTCTGCCAAGGGGATGAGCTCTGGTTGCTTACCACGCCCTTTAGAGGACCGGGGCTAAGCAAGGGGGTGTGGCTATGACTATCGTGAGAGTCCGAACCGCCCTGCAGGTCGAGGATTGGTTATTTCTGGGCCTATTTAAGTGCAGTTCATTGCTTAATAAATTTGAGTTTTGGCTCTTGCTTTCTACAAAACTCCCCGGGTGTGGCGTGGTGTCCTCAATCAGGCGGGGTGAGACGCCCGGCGATTTTTGCCCGCTAAGCCTATCTTCGCCAGGTAAGCTACGTTCTTTCTGAGGGCAGAAAGAACCCCCTTTTAGGGCCCAAAAAGGGGGGTAGCTTTAGACCTCAGCCCCATTAATAACACAACAGTCCCAGCAGCTGAGTTGTAAAACTATAATTTAAGGGAACTTCCTGCCTAACAGGTGAGGGTTTCATAGGCTCAGAAGTTGGATGTGTTAAAGAAAGAAAGAAAAAAGTAACTTTCTTTATGACAAAATTAGTTTTCATCCTCACATTTCCACTTAAAACTTAATTATACCTAGTTAAGGTAAATTCAGGGAGTCTTGAAGTTTAAGCCTTCTTCCTTTTGATCCCTCTGTTAGGAATATTCTGTGCCTCCCATCAGGTCAGTACTGTGAATGGCTTAGGTGTGGCACTGGCTGGGAGCCAGCATGTGGCACTGAGATGAGATTGGTTCTCTGGCATCTCCTCTGGTGGCCTTTGTTTACCCACCCTGTGTCCTCCTCTCCAGAACTGTGATGCCTCTCACCACCTTCTCTGTCCCTTCTGGGAGCTTCAGTGCGGGGACCCTGGGGCACACCTGCCTAGACAGCCTCCTCTTTCCCCAGCTTCATGGAGAAACCTCTTTGTGAAGCACACTGGCTCTGGCACCTGCTTTCTTGAAAGTGGAAGCTCAGGGATCCTAGGCTTTCAGGCCCCTTAAACTCTGGGCTCTCCAGGGACTTTCCTTCTCACCCAGAGTTGCTGCTTTCAGAAGAGAGGGTCTGATTTGCTCTTAGAGACTCACATTGATAACTCCTCCTTAAGCATATCTGCTTTAACTCTGGATAAAATATCTATACTTCTTCAGCCCAGGAAGAGTTTTTTGTTTGTTGTCGTTTTGTGATACTGGGGATGGAACCCAGGGCCTCAAACATACTGGGCAAGAACTCTACCACTGAACTACATTCCCAACCCTTTTTATGTTGAAACAAGGTCTTGCTAAATTGCTGAGATTGGTCTTGAATTTGTGATCCTCCTGCCTCAGCCTCCTGAGCTGCTGAGATTACAGGCATGTGCCACCACTCCTGGCTTCTTTGGTTTTTTAAGATCACCTCTCCCTGTGGCAGGAGAATTTGCCAAGGCAAATATTCTTTCAAATCTATTGCTCATTCTGGTACCTTGGTTTTTAATTCTCAAGAAGGCTTTATGTTGAATTAAAGATGGCGGACTGGAGAAGGGCGGCACTGGGCTTTTGTCAGTAGACAGAGGTGCAGTAGTGGGAATATGGCAGCGTTACCAGGGATTTTACTGCAGCTGTGGGGGAGCCAAAGCCTTCCTGCTTCTCTGGGGTGCTGAGACTGCAGCTTACAGTGAGGGCGAGTCTCCAAACTGGACTCTCGCGGACCCCGCACGGGAAATGAACAGCCGCAGAAATATTGGTGGTGGAGCCAGCGGGAAACGGCGCGGAAGAACAAAAACAACGGCAGCATTAACAGAACAGAAAAATAGTCGTGGACAGCTGAGTGGCACAGCGTGTTTCCACACAAGTCGCCCAGCGGGTTCGCACACACAGGAACCCTGGTCAGGAACGCTGGTCAGGTCCTGGGAGGTGCCATAATGCCTGGGGTGATTGATCACTGCCATTTTCAAAGGGGGTTACAGCAGATGGGAGAAAAGGGGTTAAAAAAAAAGGGGAGAAGTGGAACCCTGCACATATCCGAGGAATTTGAGTAGACCCTGAGGGCAGCCTACATTTAGCTGAGCCAAAATCAGCCAGTGTGGGAACTCATATCATAATCTGAATCCAGCATGACGGGCCCATGACTCTGCAACTGTGGAGCATCGTGGAGTGCTGACGCATACTTGACACGTCATCTTTCAGCGCCATGCACCGAGCAACCCAACTTACTCGGCTAAACAGGTATGCAGCCTTTAACCCCACCCTCAACTCCTCTACAATAGAGTGGTTTCTGTGATAATTTGGAGGGGACAACAGAAACTGGAAAATTGGCATCAAACATCCGCATCCACTCATTGTGATGGGTTCCAGAAAATCTTCCCCCTAAAGAATCTTGACTGAGATTAATTTGTGTATTCAACTTTGTTCTTTTTTTTTTCTTTTCTTTTCTGTGCGTGTGTGTGGGTGTGTGTGCACATGAAAGAGCATTTTTTCTCTCTCTGTCGTTTATTCTTTACTGCTTGGTTTGGTTAGTTTTGTTTCCCCCACTTCTTTTTAATTTTTTAATTTTTATTACTATTATTTTTTCCTTTCTTTTTTATTTTTTACCTTATCTTTCATCTCCCTATTTATGCCTCACCCTTGCACTATCAACATTGGTGAAAATAAGTCTTATACATGAAATAGGAACTTGAGAACAGAGGCAATTGAATAATAATCAAAGAGGCATTATATATAGTTTCTTCTCTATTTTTGACTCACTTTCTCTTTCTTTTCACTAATTTCTAATACTCTGACACTTTTTATTTTCTCTCAACATATACATAAGTTTGGTTTATATATAAATTGGTCTCCCCACTAACTAGTTCACTCCAATTCATTTCCTCTCCTTTCTGCTGTTATCAAACTACACCCATAGATTTCTCTTTCATACTTCCTAAGAAATAACAACTCAATATCCTCACCTCCTCCCTCCTAATCATATCACCTCGGTGTCCAATATTAGAAATTATAAACCCCATTCTAAAGAGTTTATTGGAGACAATATCTAAATTCACTAATTCTGTACATTGTGACCAAATTGTGAATATATGAATAGAAAAATGTCTGGTTTTAGAGTGTAAAGTGTTTATATGGCGATCTGATAACATTGTACTATAGGGGCATCATAAGGCTTTAAGGTAAAAACAAAAAAGTCAAGGTCCCACAGCACTAGACGAGAAGTCACACAAGCAATATGAAAAAACAAGGGAAGACAGTGTCCCAAACAAATCAACATACCTCCTTAGCAGATCCTATGGCAAGCACAGTAGATCAAATGTCAGAGAAAGAGTTGAGGAGATACATAATCCAAATGTTTAATGACCTCAAGAATGATTTGAGGGATCAAATACAGGTAGTAAAAGATCATTTTGACAAAGAACTTCATAAACAAGTACAAGAAGCAAAAGATTACTTCAATAGGGAGATAGAGGTTCTAAAAAGAAACCAAACAGAAATTCTGGAAATGAAAGAAGCAATAAACCAAATTAAATGTTCAATTGAAAGCATCACCAACAGATTAGACTGCTTGGAAGATAGGACGTCAGATAATGAAGACAAAATATATAATCTGGAAAAGAATGTAGACCACACAGTGAACATGGTAAGAAATCATGATCAGAACATTCGAGAAAATATGGGATAGCCTAAAAAGACCAAATTTAAGTTATTGGGATTGAGGAAGGAGTAGAGTTCCAAACCAAAGGAATGAGTAATTTATTCAATAATAGCAGAAAATTTTCCAAACATGAGGAATGAATGGGAAAACCAAGTTCAGAAGGCTTATCGAACACTTCCACACCAAGGCACATTATAATGAAAATGCCCAACATACAGAATACAGAAAAAATATTAAAGGCCATGAGAGAAAGGAATCTGATTACATATAGGGGAAAACCAATTAGATTATGTGCAGATTTTTCAACCCAGACCTTAAAAGCTAGAAGATCCTGAAACAATATATTTCAAGCTCTGAAAGAACATGGATGTCAACCAAGAATATTATATCCAGAAAAATTAAGCTTTAGATTTGAGGAAGAAATAAAAACTTTCCACAACAAACAAAAGTTAAAAGATTTCACAACTCGAAAGCCTGCACTTTAGAACATCCTGGGCAAAATATTCCATGAAGAAGAAAAGAAAAATAACAAAGAAAATCAGCAAAGGGAAATATTAAACTAAAGGAAACACTAACCAGAAGAGAAACCAAATCAAGTTAAATACCGTAAACAAACAAAAATGGTCGGGAATATGAATCATGTATCAATATTAACCCTGAATATTAATAGCCAACTCACCATTCAAAAGACACACACTGTCAGACTGGATTAAAAGAAAAGACCCAACAATATGCTGTCTCTAAGAAACTCACCTCATAGAAAAAGACATCTGATTAGACTGAAGGTGAAAGGCTAGGAAAAAGCTTACCACTCACATGGCCCATGGGAGCAAGCAGGGGTTTCCATTCTCATATCAAATAAGGTAGACTTCAAGCCAAAGCTAATCAAAAGGGACAAAGATGGATATTTCTTACTGCTTAAGGGAACCATTCATCAACAAGATATAACAATTATATTAATATGCCCAAACAATGGAGCACCTACATTCATCAAACAAACCCTTCTCAAGTTCAAGAGTCAAATAGACCAGAACACAATTATTCTAGAAGACTTCAACACACCTCTTTCACCACTGGATAGATCGTCCAAACAAAAGCAAAATAAAGAAAACTTAGAGTCAAATAGACCACAACACAATTATCCTAAAAGACTTCAACACACCTCTTTCACCACTGGATAGATCATCCAAACAAAAGCAAAATAAAGAAATCTTAGACCTCATTAATACAATTAATAACTTAGACTTAACGGACATATATAGAATATTTCATCCCTCAGTGAATGAATACACCTTCTTCTCAGCAGCACATGGCTCCTTCTCTAAAATAGACCACATAGTATTCCACAAAGCAACTCTTAGCAAATATAAAAAAGTTGAGCTACTACCCTGAAGTCTATCATAATGGAATGAAATTAGAAATTAGAAATCAGTGATAAAATAAAAAATAAAAAAAGTCACTCCAACACCTGGAGACTAAACAACATGTTACTGAATGAATAAGGGGTTGCAGAAGACATCAAGGAGGAGATTAAAAAATTCCTAGAGGTGAATGAGAATACAGATACTTCATATCAAAATCTCTGGGACACTATGAAGGCAGTATTAAGAGGAAAATTCATTGCATTGAGTTCATTACTTCAAAAGAAGGAAAAAACCAACAAATAAATGACTTAGCATCACACCTCAAAGCCCTAGAAAAAGAAGAACAGATCAACACTAAAAGCAGTAGAAGACAGGAAATAATTAAAATCAGAGCTGAGATTAATGAAATTGAGACTAAAGAAACAATTCAAAGAATTGACAAAACCAAAAGTTGGTTCTTTGAAAAATTAAATAAAATTGACAGACCCTTAGCAATCCTAATGAAAAGAAGAAGAGAAAAAACTTAAATCACTAACATCCACGATGAAAAAGGAAACATCACAACAAATAACTCAGAAATACAGAAGATAATTAGAAATCATTTTGAAAACTTTATAATCTAATATAATAGAAAATATTGATGGCATTGACAGATTCCTAGAGTCACATGAA
The DNA here is from genome assembly GCA_025594165.1 of Tamias sibiricus. Lineage (NCBI taxonomy): Eukaryota > Metazoa > Chordata > Mammalia > Rodentia > Sciuridae > Tamias > Tamias sibiricus. The sequence goes on from CM046672.1 coordinate 38,819,638, forward strand.
TTACCCAAACTGGATCTGGAGGCTATACACAATTTAAACAGATCAATTTCAAGTGAAGAAATAGAAGACACCATCAAAAAGCTACCAGACAAAAAAACCCAGGACTGGATGGATACACAGCTGAGTTCTACAAGACCTTCAAAGAAGAACTAATACCAATACTCTCCAATTTATTTCAGGAAATAAAAAAAGAGGGAGCTCTTCCAGACTCATTCTATGAGGCCAATATTATGCTGATTCCAAAGCCAGGCAAAGACACAGCCAAAAAGGAAAACTTCAGGCCAATGTCTTTAATAAACATAGATGCTAAAATTCTCAACAAAATTCTGGCAAATCGAATACAAAAACATATCAAAAGATAGTGCAGCACAATCAAGTGGGGTTTATTCCAGGGATGCAAGGTTGGTTCAACATACAGAAATCAATAAACATAATACATCACATCAATAGACTTAAAAATAAAAACCATATATGATCATCTTAATAAATACAGAAACAGCATTCAACAAAATACAGCACCCCTTTATGTTCAAAACACTAGAAAAACTAGGGATAACAGGAATATACCTCAACATTATAAAAGCTATCTATGCGAAGCCCCAGGCTAGCATCATTTTAAATGGAGAAAAATTGAAAGCATTCCCTCTAAAAATTGGAACAAGACAGGGATGTCCCCTTTCACCACTGTTATTTAACATAGTACTTGAAACTCTGGCCAGAGCAATTAGATGAAAAAAATTAAAGGGATTCAGATAGGAAAAGAAGAACTCAAACTAGCACTATTTGCTGATGATATGATTCTATACCTAGAAGACCCAAAAAACTCCACCAGAAAACTTTTAGAACTGGTAAATGAATTCGGCAAAGTAGCAGAATGCAAAATCAACACCCATAAGTCAAAGGCATTTTTGTAAACCAATGACAAATCCTCTGAAAGGGAAATGATGACAACAACCCCATTTACAATAGCATGAAGAAAAATAAAATACTTGGGAATCAACTTAATGAAAGACGTGAAAGAACTCTATAACGAAAACTATAGAACACTAAAGAAAGAAATTAAGGAAGACCTTAGAAGATGGAAAGATCTACCTTGTTCTTGGGTAGGCAGAATCAATATTGTCAAAATGACTATATTACCAAAAGCATTATATAGTTTCAACGCAATTCCAATCAAAATCCCAATGACGCCGGGCGCGGTGGCGCACGCCTGTAATCCCAGCACTTTGGGAGGCTGAGGCAGGAGGATCGCGAGTTCAAAGCCAGCCTCAGCAATGGTGAGGCACTCAGCAATTCAGTGATACCCTGTCTCTAATAAAATACAAAAAAGGGCTGGGGATGTGACCCAGTGGATGAGTGCCCCTGAGTTCAATCCCCAGTACCACACACACACAAAAAAAATCCCAATGACTTTTCTTATAGAAATAGAAAAAGCAGTCATAAAATTCATCTGGAAAAAATAAGAGACCCAGAATAGCTAAAGCAATCCTTAGCAAGAAGAGTGAAGCAGGGGGCATCACAATATCAGACTTTAAACTATACTACAGAGCAATAGTAACAAAAAAAGCACGGTACTGGCAATGAAATAGACCTGTAGACCAATGGTATAGAATAGAGGACACAGAGACTAACGCCCACAACTACAGCTATCTTATATTAGATAAAGCTGCCAAAAACATACATTGGAGAAAAGATAGACTCTTCAACAAATGGTGCTGGGGTAACTGGAAATCCATATGCAACAAAATGAAACTGAACCTCTATCTCTTATCATGTACAAAACTCAACTCAAAGTGGATCAAGGACCTAGGAATTAGACCAGAGACACTACACCTAATAAAAGAAAAAGTAAGCTCTAATATCCAACATGTCAGACTAGGCCCCAACTTCCTTACTAGGACTCCTGTAGCACAAGAATTAATATCAAGAATCAATAAATGGGATAGATTCAAACTAAAAGTTTCTTCTCAGCAAAAGAAACAATAAGTGAGGTGAATCGGGAGCCTACTAATTGGGAACAAATTTTTAACACATGCACATCTGATAGAGCACTAATCTCTAGAATATGTTAAAAATATTAATACCCACAACAACAACAACAACAACAACAAAAACCCAAACAAATAGCCCAATCACTAAATTGGCCAAGGAACTGAACAGACACTTCTCAGAAGAAGATGTTCAACATCTCTGGCAATTAGAGAAATGCAAATCAAAACTACTCTAAGATTTCATTTCACTCCAGTCAGAATGGCAGCTATTAAGAACACAAACAACAATAAATGTTGGAGAGGATGTGGGGAAATAGGCACACTCATACATTGCTGGTGGGACTGCAAAATGGTGCAGCCATTATGGAAAGCAGTATGGAGATTCCTTGGAAAACTGGGAATGGAACCAGCGTATCACCCAGTCATCCCTCTATTGGGCCTATTTCCAAAGGATTTAAAACCAGCATACTACAGGGACACAGCCACATCAATGCTTATAGCAGCACACTTCACAATAGCTAGATTGTGGAACCAAACTAGATGTCCCTCAGTAGATGAGTGGATAAAGAAAATGTGGTATATATACACAATGGAATTTTACTCAGCAATAAAAGAGAATAAAATAATGGCATTTGCAGGTAAATGGATGAAATTGGAGAATATAATGCTAACTGAAGTTAGCTAATCTCAAAAATCCAAATAACGAATGTTTTCTCTGATATAAGGAAGCTGATTCACAGTGGGGTTGGGTTAGGGAGCATAGGAAGATTAGAGGAACACCAGAAGGTCAATGGGGAGGGACGGCAAGGGAGGGAGCAAGGGGGTATAAAGAGACAAAGAAAAAAAAAAAGATGGTAGAATGAGAGGGTTATCATTACCCTAAATGCATGTTTGAAGACATGACAGATATGAATATACTTTGTATACTAACAGTATTATGTAAAAGGTGCTCTTTATGTGTATTATGAATTGTAAAGCATGCTACTGTTATATATACAACAACACTGAATTTAAAAAATTAAAAAAAAATAGAAAGCTACAAAAAAAAAAAAAAAAAAAAAAAGAAGAAGAAGAAGGCTTTATGTCAAAGATTTCCCCCATGTGATAGAAACACAAAAATCATTCTTGAAGCTCAGAGGCCAGGAATTGACTCTGCATTGTCCTGGGAATAGAGGTGATTCAGAAGGAATGTTCAAAGATGTTAGGCTCTGCCTCCTCCCTAAGAATGGGCATTTTATTGTCTCATTTTCCTAAGCTCACATTAATTCCTGCAGAATCAGAGAAACAACAGCAATAATTGCATTTGTATCATGTCTTATGGCTGTTGGGTAAATTCAGACTTTGTTGTGTGTCCCACAAGATCTCTGTGGTCCAGTGCATGCCTCTCTGGCCCCATGTCCCAGCCTTTAACACCTTGCTCTTTCTTGACCCTGGGCTGCTGCACAGGCTGTTACTTTAGACTCAAATGTTTTACCCCAACTGTCCAGTTGCAAAATCATAAACTCTCATAAGCCACTTAGCTTTATCTCAATTGAACCTCATTCATTGAGCTTTCCTGGATCCTTGCAGCAAGCTTGAGCGTGTTTCCTATGTCCCCTGCTTTTCCTGGGGCAGCTTCTCCCTTCTCTCAAATTCACTAGAGACAACCTTTTTTTTTTTTAGTTGTTTCTATTTGATTACTGGTGTTTACCTCTGGAAATCAATATAAAAAACTATTTTATTATATATCTGGGTTAGACATTTACTAATACCCCAATGTAAATAATGGCCTTTTAATACCTCTTTTTTCCTGTGTTTATATTTATATTATTATGTTTAATTATATCTGGTTACTATTTTATATTTAAACCTTTACATTTCTTGTCAAATAATTTTGGCAGTGACTGTGTTGACTCCACAGTTTATGAGGTCAGGGCCCTGCCCTGACAGTTGTTAAGTATTATTCCTTGTTTTCTCAGAGTTGTGCCAATATAGACTCCTATGAACAATGTGTAAATATTCCAGATGGGATAGTTCCCACTTCCCCCCAATCCCCGAAACATAATTGTGATTAACTTTTGTGTGTCTGTTATCATTGGAGACTTTAATCCTTGAAGGCAGGGGCAGAGGTGATTTGTCATTGCAGCCCAAGGCCTAGGGAGGCAGCATTCATTCATTCTGTAAGAAGTTGGAGAGAAAAAAGGAAGAAAAGGGGATCTTATGAAAATAGATCAGTAGGCTGAAGGAGGGGGCCCAGAGGAGGGAGAGGAGGGTGCCAAGTAATGAAATGGACTAAATAACACAATGAATCCCATTACTATGTATAATTATAATGCACCAATAAAAATAAAAAGATTGGGTCCATATTTGGAAATAGGTAATTTTCAGTACTGTGGTGGGTTGGTTGGTACGATTAATTGACTTTCTGTTTAGTAGGCTAGTTTACAGTTTTTACAGCAATTTATAGTTTTTGAGGCAGAGATGTACTTGTGGCTTTTGGTCTGGTTGAGATGCAAATAATTCCTAACAATTGGAATAGCTGACCTTAGAGATTATGGTTTTTGGTCCCGAAGGCATGAACTTGTTTTTTATACCTAACATAGTGATCATATCCTGATGTTCCTCAATTAAGTGGCCTAAAATGCCCTTTTCTTTTCCTCACATTCTCATCTGATAGGGTTTTAATATCTTACTGCTTCTTTTTTTTTTTTTTTTTTTGGTACTGGGGATAGAACTCAGGGGCACTCGACCACTGGGCCACATCCCCAGCCCTTTTTTGTATTTTATTAGAGACAGGGTCTCACTGAGTTGCTAAGCACCTCGCCATTGCTGAGGCTGGCTTTGAACTTGCGATCCTCCTGTCTCAGTCTCCCAAGTGCTGGGATTACAGGCTTGCGCCACTGTGCCAGCTACTTCTCTTAATTAATGGGTTGAATGAAATCTTTGACTTGTTTATTTTATGTTTGCATGAGAGTCAGGATTTAATTTCTTTGAAAATTATATTTTAACAAAACAATATGGTATTAGTCAAATGCTAATTCCTTAATAGTTTATAATGGGAGCTCATTCAAGTCAAGACTGTTTTTTTTCTTCTTTAGGTAAAATATTGTTTTGCAAGAAATAGGGCCACAGTTTTGGTTAGTGGGAGGAATTTCTATTCCTCTGGTTAGACACCAAGAACTGAATCTTTGGAAGAGGGTTATTATTCTAGGTAGTAAAGGAGGGTTTGTCTTTAGGTGCTTCAGAAATAAACCAAGCTTAATAGCCAGATGTGATGGTTCATGACTGTAAGGGAGTGAGTTAGGAGGCTGAGTCAGGAGGATTACCAGTTTGAGGCCAGCCTCAGCAATTTAGTGAGAGACCCTCAGCAATTTAGACCCTGTCTCAAAATCAAAAATTAAGAAAAAGGCTGGGAATGTAGCTCAGTGGTAAAGTACCCCTGGGTTCAATTCCCAGTGGGGCCCTCCACTACACACACCCAAGAGAAAACCTTAACAGGTTACAAAACACTTGTCATCCTCCACATTCATCTTTTTTCTGGGTCTGTCTGCTTTTTATAAGAATGAAACCCTGCTCCTGGCCATCTGGGGAAGGATGTCCTCACTCCCAGATCATTCTTTCTGATTCCCCAATCATCTGTCCTGCTAAATCTGGCCGTTGCTTTATTTCTACGAGGTGGTTGTGAGGGGAGTGCTTTTCAGCTGGGGACAATTTTGCCCCTGGGGGATGTTTGGCTTTGTGGTGGGGGTGCAAAATTGCCAAATATCCTATGTACAGGAGAGCCAGGACAAAGGATCATCTGGCCCAAAATGTTGATAGGATCACGATTGAGAAAACTTACTGTAAGGGAAGGCATGAGATAGCTACTTCATATTCCCCTCTCATTTTACGGATGAACAACTGGAGATTCAGAAAGGCTGTTGCCCTGCCCAATGACACACAGCAGGAGGGAGATAGCAGGGACCAGACCATAGTTCTCTAGATTTGTTCTTTATTCTCAGGAATGTTGCTTCTTCTTCCTCCTCCTCTTTTTCTTCTTCCTCTTCCTCCCCTTCTCCTTCTCCTCCTTCTTCTTCTTTTTGTACCAGGGATTGAACTCAGGGGCACTGAGCCACATTTCCAGCCCTAGTTTGTATTTTATTTAGAGACAGGTTTTCACTGAGTTGCTTAGCGCCTCACTTTTGCTGAGGCTGGCTTTGAAGTCATGATCCTCCTGCCTCAGCCTCCTGAGATGCTGGGATTACAAGGGGTGGGCCACTGTGCCCAGCTGGAGTGTCGCTTCTTGAGGCTATAAGTGGAACTAAATAGGTGCCATCATAGAAGGTGGCAAAGCACAGGTGGTAGGAAAGGGGAAAGGTGGCTGAAGATGAGGCAGAGGTGTAAGGCTATCTAGGCTCGTTTGACAAAGAGCTAACACCATGCCAGGAAGTTTGCACCTTTAGCAGTCTGTCCTGGTGCTCTGGCCTTCAAGGAGAGACCTTCAAAAATCTCTGAAGGTCATCACATAGTGTGTGGGTTTAAAGTGAATACTCCCTTCTTTTGTTTATGTTAAGATGCAACCCTGTCTTGGGCTCTGAAAGCAATGGTGTACATAACAGAGATGGAGGAAAGGGGAGGTAAACATGGGTGAGTTTAGTCTTCATAAACACATGGAAGCTGGCCAGCACTATGAGGCATGCATGATTGCCCTCTGCCAAACTGCCAGCATTAGTGATCAGTTCTGGGAGTTGAGTAGATGAAGAATAAAAATGAGCTGTTGGCTCTGGGGAGGTATGGGCAGCTCTTTAGAAAGATTAAAGTTACCTTGTGTCTTTCTGTGTCCTAATTACCTTCCTGCTAGTTGCTGTCTGTGAATAATATGAGAATCTGCAGTAGCTGTACAAAGCAACCGGACCATTACATTGTTTGACAGAAGTCGTGGGAAGGGCTGAGTGGGCTGGAGCAAGAGTGGTTCTTGCACAGGACCTGCTTCCCCACTCTATACCTTTGCTGGTACCCTTCTCTGCACTTGGTATACCAACCATTTTCTGCCCAACTCCTCACCGCACCCAACATCAAAATTCTTCTGCTCTTTCATACCAGATACCACTTCCTCATGAAGCCTACCTCAATTTCCACCTGAAAGTGAATATTTTGTCTCCTGAATTATCACAGCTTGTCTCTTTGTCTGCCTGTTTCTGGTAAACCTTACAATTTACTCTGTATGTATCCGTTTCATATTCACATGTTGAAATTCTTACCCTCCAAGTGATGATATTTGGATGTGGTGCCTTTGAGGATCGATAAGATCCTGAGGATGGAGCCCTCATGAATGGGATTAGTGCTCTTCTAAGGAGTCCAGAAAGCTAGCTCTCTTTGCTTTTAACTATGAGGATATAATTAGAAGATATTTATCAGCACACCTGGTAGAGGGCCCTCACCAGGCACTGGCTCTGCCAGGACTTTGATTTCAAACTTTCCAGCCTCCAGAACTTTGAGAAAAAATTCCTGTTGTTTTTAAGCCACCCAGTCTATGGTGTTTTGCTATAGCAGCCCTAGGTGGCTAAAGGCATGTGGTTGTTTGAACCTACAGGTGATTCTCCTTATTTTGTGATTCTCTAAAAGAAAACACTCATACAAAGACATTTTTGTGGGAATCTGGGAGGAGGGGGTGGCACCTCTGAAGCCTACAGTCCCCTCCTTGTCTCAGGGAACCTGTGTGCTAAATCTCTGCATAGCCGGACTCCTGAGGGCTAATTGGTTTGTTTTTCTCCCTGCCCTTTCCCAGCAGGCACCGGATTTGCTGACTCCTTTCTCCTCTATAATGGAGATCAGAGCCCCTCACCTGCATTCTGCTTACCCCATGCCTTGGGAAGTCAGCCTGGGAGAGTGATACTCAGGGATCCCTCTGGGTTCCTGCTCACATCTCAAGCAGCCCATCAAAGCATTCCCTCCAAACAGAGACAAGGCTCTGGATGCACAAAGAGGACTCCTGGTGGCAGATTTCTCCATCCCTTGCTTTCCCTTCCTCTACCAATCTGAAGTAGTGTGATAGTTTACTCATCTTTGTGCTTCTGCTTCTACTCCTGTCCCGGCTCTTGATTTACACAGGTGCTCAAAATCTGTTTGATTGGACGAATGCATGAGATATTTGTCTTAATAAAGTCTCTGCCAAGATAGACCGAGGATCTCAATTCCTCACTGAAAGAAGCAGACATTGGCCATTCTCCTTGTTATTTCTGTCATGTCTTTGTGATGGCTTCCTGAGGGAAGAAATCTTCCTGAAAAGAAATCTTCCAGCTGAGCTTTGGCTTTAGCAGAATCTAAAAACTAGCGAACCTTTATGAAACGATAGGTTTGGTTTCAGCAGTGGAATTGAAGAAGAATATAAGATTCTCATTAAATACACTGCCTGCCTATGTTCAAAATTTCTACAAAGTTATACCATGCTTCAGTGTCATTCCAAAGAATTTTCTAAGTCCTTGACATTTAATCATTCACAACTGCTTTTTACTGCTTCATTTATATTGCCACCATGAACACAATATTATCATGCAATTAAATGGCATAATATCTTGTAAAACTCACTATCTGCCACGTAGGTCCTAGGTACTGGTTAGAACAGTTGAGTTGGTAATCGATGGGACATTAAAGTATTTATGAGAATTAAGAACGACAAGATATATTGAATTTCAATGGCTGCTAGCTAATCTTCTAACTCCTTGGTGAAGCTTGTATCCAAATGAAGTCTCTGGTTCTAAAGTCAGTCTTCAGAAGCAAAATTTAGTCAATCATACTTGAGGAAACAAGAGGGGAAAACAAGAGGTAAGTGAGGCAAATTCAACTAGGTCACCTTAAAATCTTTAAGTGGTCTTTGAATTTGTATAAAGGAGAAAGAATCCTATTAGGCACAAGAGAAGTGGATAAAATGTAGGATATAAATTAAAAATGATGCTTTTTGGACTTAAGTTCTGGCAAGTAGGAACTCAGAAATCACCATTCTAGCCTAACAATAAGTGAAAAGCTAAGCAAACTGAAAAATCAACAGCTTTTCTAAGATCCATCAGAGAAACAAGGTCACAGGGAAACCACTGCCTCTTAAATTGGAAAGGCAGGTGGATACAGAGGATCACAATTTAGCGGAGCAGAAGCCCACAAGCAGAAACTTCCATGGGACCCAAACTGTTATTGACAAATTGCTGGTGACTCAGTGTGAGCAACTCTGAGTTAAAAACTCCAGGAGGACCTAGTCACGGGCACTGCTGTACTTTTGTGAGTCTTACTTCCAAGAGCTCCACAAATTTATCATGGTGAATATCAGAGAAAAGAGTCCCCTGTGCTTCCAGCAGGGGAAGGGGAAAAGGAATCATTCTGAAATATATGAGAGCATTCTGTTATTTTTTAACAAGGTCTATCCTCAAGAGGAACTATTTTACCAGACTCTAACTTTCTGGGGTTTTATCAGCGCTTAATCTTCCTGGGGATAAGGAAATACCCAACTCTATCTTCTGGGTGGGAAAAGGGAAATAATACCATTCCCTCTACCCTTCCACCCAGGGGGAGGGAAATACCCATCTAGCCCACTCAGGTCATCCTGTCCTACTCAAGTGAGGAGAAAAAAAAACCAAGAAGCACTGGTGAAGTTTTGAGACTTTATCCTAGGATCACAGAATACTTCCCCTCTCCCCAGACCTTAACTTATGACTACAGGTCAATTTACCAGTTTCTTTTTCCTAGTACATCATGTCCACATTTGAACAAAAATGACAAAGCATGCCAAAGAGCAAATCACACAGTTTGAAGAGACTGAACAAGCACTAGAACAAGAAAGAGTCTGATATGGCAGAAATGTTAGAATTATCAGATGATAAAGTTAAATAAAACAAAACATTATGTTTAATATGCTACTGGCTTTAATGGAAAAGTCAGACAAGATGAAAATACAGATGGATACTATGAACAAAGAGAGGGAAATTCTAAGAAATAACAAAAAGAAATGTCAGAGATTAAAAATACTGTGAACAAAATGAATTCTTTCAGTGGGCTCATTAGTAGGTTGTACATGGCTGAGAAAAGCTTCTTTGAGATTGATGATATGTCAATACAAATCTCCAAAGCTGAAAAGGAAAAAGAAAAAAGACTGAAAAAAGGCTCACCTAGAACAGACTATCCAAGAATTTTGGATACAAGTACAATATGTGTAACGTTTATAGATGTTTTTGTTAGCTTTTTTGCTGCTGTGCTTAAAGGTCCCAACCAGCACAATTATAGAGGAGAAGGAGTTTGTTTGAGGGTTTGTGATTTCAGAGGTCTTAGTTCAGAGAAGGCTGGCTCCCTTCCTCAGGGCTTGAGGTGAGGCTGAACATCATGGCGGGAGAGGTGGTGGAGGGAAGCAGCTCACATCACAGTGATCAAGAAGCAGAGAGATATTCCACTCTCCAGATACAAATATATACCCAAAGCCACACCCCAATTCCCACTTCCTCCAGCCATACCCTACCACTTCAGTTACCACCCAGTTAATCCTTATCAGAGGATTAAACTCATTGAGTTAAGACTCTCACAACCCAATCATTTTCCCTCTGAACTGTCTTATATTGTCTCACATGTGAGCTTTTGGGGGAAACCTTACATCCAAACCATAACAATAAGTTATGAATACCACACAAGAACATCAGCAATATTTGAAGCAATAATGACTGACAATTTCCCCCAAATTAATGTTAGATGCCAAACTACAGACCCAGAAAGCTCATGATAAATACCAGAAAAAATGCAACTAGGTATATAATTTCAAAATGTAGAAAATCAAACCTAAAGAAAAAAACCTGAAAGAAGATAGAAAAAATTTCTTACTTACACAAGTATAAAGGTAAAAATTGCATTGGACTTCTCCTCAGAAACCATGCAGGCAAGAATAAACTGTAATGAAATATTTAAAATGTTGAGACAAAGGAACCACAAATTTAGAATTCTGTACCCTGTGAAGTTATCCTTCAAAAGTGAAAAGAAAATGAAGACTTTCCCAGACAAATAAAAATTTGTTGCCTATAGATCTGCCTTGCAAGAAATATTAAAAAAAATTCTTTTTTTTTTTTTTTTTTTTTTTTTTGTACTGGGGATTGAACTCAGGGGCACTAGACCACTGGGCCACATCTCCAGCCCTTTTTTGTATTTTATTAGAGACAGGGTCTCACTGAGTTGCTAAGTGCCTCATCATTGCTGAGGCAGGCTTTGAACTTGCGATCCTCCTGCCTCAGCCTCCCAAGTGCTGGGATTACAGCCGTGCACCACCACGCCCGGCTCCAAGAAATGTTAAAAGAAATTCTTCAGAGAGAAGGAAAGTGATGCAGGTCAACATAAAGAAAGGAAGAGCATCAGAGAATGAATAAATGAAGCAAAAAGAAAACCATTTATTTTTCATATTCTTAATTGATCTAACAGGCAACAATTTGTTCAACACAATAATAGCAACAGTGCTGTTGATTATGTAAGCTTATGTGTGTGTGTGTGTGTGTGTGTGTGTGTGTGTGTAGCTTATGTTTGCTTATGTATAAATGAATGAACAACAATAATACAAGGGACAGGCGGGAGGAATCAGAAATATTTTGTTAAGGTACTTGCTCTACATATGAAGATGTAGTGTGATCTGAAAGTGGATATGGAATAGTTGTAAATTTATATTTCAAACTCTAGGACAACTGATTAAAAAGTAAAAACAGAAGTACATTGTATGTAATAGTGAGAAACTAAAAAAATTCCCATTAAGATCAGGAGCAGGGGCTGGGGTTGTGGCTCAGCGGTAGAGCGCTCACCTAACACGTGCACGGCCCGGGTTCAAGCCTCAGCACCACGTAAAACATAAATGCATTGCATTGTGTACAACTAAAGCAAATAAATAAATGTTTAAAAAAAAAAAAAAGATCATGAGCAAGGGTGCCCTCTGTCACCACTCTTTTTCAGCATTCTACTAAAAGTTCTACTTAATACAATGAGATGAGAAAACAAAATAAAAGAGATACAATTGGTAAAGAAGAAAAATTATTTTGTTTGCTGATGATGTGATCTATAAAAAATCCAAACAATCAACAAAGACTTCTCAGAACTAATGAACAATTATAGCAAGGCTTCAAGATACAAACAATATTCAAAAGTCAACTGTATTCCTATATACCATAAAAGGACAGGTGGGATTTGAAATTAAAAACAGCTACCACTTATACATGCAACCCCCCAAACAACTACCACTTACATATACAACCCCCAAAATTGAAATACTTAGGTGAAAAACTAAGAAAATATGTATAAGATCTATATGAGGAAAATTACAAAACTCTGATGAAAGATATCAAAGAACTAAATAAGTGAAGAGATAATCCATGTTCATGGTTAGAAAGACTCAACAGTGTCAAATGTCAGTTAGTTTATCTGTAAATTGGATGTAATCCCAATCCAAATGTCAGCACACTGTTTTGTATATAGTAATGAACTACTTGTAAAGTTTATATGGAAAGGCAAAAGACTCAGAAGAGCCAAATCAATATTGAATGAGAGGAAGCCAGAGCACTGACACTACCCAACTCAAGACTTATTGTAAAGCTATGGTAGTCAAGATAGTATGGTTTGGTGAAAGAACAAACAAGTAGATCAAAGGAATAGAACAGAGAAAGCAGAAATTGACCCACATAATTACAGCCAACTGATCTTTGATAAAAGAGAAAAACCAATCCTGTATTGTGTTTTCAACAAATTATGCTAGAACATCCACACACACACATACAAAATCTGGACACAGATTTTATACCCCTCACAAAAATTCATTCAAAATGGGTCTCAGACCTAAATGTAAAACACAAAATTGTAAAACTTCTGGAAAATAACATAGGAGAAAATCTAGTTGGGTATGACAATGATTTTCTTTTTTTGATACGGGGGATTGAACTCAGGGGCACTCAACCACTGAGCCACATCCCTAGCTCTATTTTGTATTTTATTTAGAGACAGGGTCTCACTGAGTTACTTAGTGCCTCACTATTGCTGAGACTGGCTTTGAACTCATGATCCTCCAGCCTCAGCCTCCTGAGCTGCTGGGATTATAGGCATGTGCCACTGTGCCTGGTGACAAAGACATTTTTAGATAAAACATCAAAGGCATGATCCATGAAAGTAATAATCTTCAATAAAATATCTGCTGTGTGAAAGACAATGCCAAGTGGATGAAAAGATAAACTGACTTGGACAAGATATTTTCAAAGACACATCTGACCAAAGACTGTTAGTCAAAATATACGAAGGAGTCTTGAAATTCAATAATAGGAAAATAAACAATCTGGATAAAAAATGGACAAAAGACCTGAGCAGACATCTCACCAGAGAATATATACAGATGACAAATAAACACATTAAAAGATACACAATATCATATGTTATTACTGAATCACTGTGTATACCCACTTGAGAAGACAATTTGACAGCTTCTTACAAACTAAATATATCCTTATCATGAGCCAGGATTCCTTGGTATTTACCCAAAGGAGTTGAAAACGCATGTCCAAATAAAACCTTGCATATGGATATTTATACCAGCTTTATTCAAAACTGCCAAAATTTGGAAGCAACGAAGATGTCCTCTAGTAGGTGAATAAATAAATTTTGGTACATGGAATATTATTCAGTGCTAAAAGGAAGTGAGCTATGAAAGACATGGAGGAAACTTAAATACCTATTACTAAGTAAATCTCAAAAGGCTACATGCTGGATGCTTCCAATTACATTATATTTCTGGAAACAGATTAGTGGATGCCAGGAATTTGGGGAGGGAGAGACAAATAGGCAGAGCACCGTGGATTTTTAGGGCAGTGAAACTATTCACCATGATACAATGGTGGGTGTCCATTATACGTTGGTATAAACTCACAGAATGTACACTAAGAGCGAACCTGAAGTAAACTTGGACTTTGAATGATGACTTTGTGTCAATTTAGGTTCATTGGTTAAGACAAAACGTGGTGTGGGGGCTGGGGTTGTGGCTCAGGGGTAGAGCGCTGGCCTAGCATGTGTGTGGGCACCCCAGGTTTGATCCTCAGCACCACGTAAAATAAAAACACATTGTGTACAACTAAAGCAAATAAATAAATATTAAAAAAACAACAACACAATGTGGTGTGGGATTAGGACTGTAGTGTGGGAATGTCAATAGTGGCAGAGATTGTACTTGGGTATAGACGGGTTATATGGGAACTCTCTGTAGTTTCAGTTTTGTTGTGAACATAAAACTGCTTTGAAAGGTAAGGTTTATTAGTTTAAAAAGAAAGATGCTTTAAGGCTGGGGTTGTGGCTCAGCAGTAGAGCGCTCGCCTAGTGTTAGATAAAATTCAGGCCGGCAGGCCATACCTCCAGGTGCCTTCCTGGAAGTGCCCATCTCTCGTGAGAATCTACATTTGGCAGGCTCTGAGTCCCACCCTTCCTGATCCTGGGAATACTCGCTTCTCCTGAGAATTCACCCCGGGGCGGGCTCTCCCTTTCTGAGCCAATCCAGACCATACAAGTCACGCTTCAGCCCCTCTGTACTTAAGCTCCTGCCAGTCCAGAACTCTGCTCCCTCTTTTCGCCGCCATCTTCTCACAAGCTCTCCCCTTCTTCCCTTTCCCATTTCCCATTCCCCTCTCCCTTCTTCCCTTTCCCCTTCTCCCTTTCTCCCCTTCCCTTAATAAACCCCTTTTACTACCAGGCGTCCTGATGTGGTTTTTGCCCTTCACCTAGCATGTGCGCTGCCTGGGTTCAACCCTCAGCACCATGTAAACATAAAAAAGGCATTGTGTACAACTAAAATAAATAAATAAAATATTTTAAAAAGATGCTTTAGATGAATATTTATAATACTAAAAATTGTGATATGGGAAAAAAATTATAAACCATTTACTGTTATAAACATATTTATAAATGTATGTGTTTATATCAGAACAGTGTGAAGCAGATAATAACACCTTAATATGTATACTCATTTAATCCTTTAATAAAACTATAATGTAGGGGCTGGGATTGTGGCTCAGCGGCAGAGCGCTCGCCTCGCACGTGCGCGGCCCGGGTTCGATCCTCAGCACCACGTAAACATAAATGCATTGCATTGTGTACAACTAAAGTAAATAAATAAATATTTTAAAAAAACTATAATGTAGGCATGTTATCACCAATATAATCCACTTTTTATTAAAATGCATAGAAATGGGTCTTGAAGAATATGAAACAATTCTTGGAATTATTGAAATAATTCCTTGAAGGTTCTGAAAGGCTTATGTTTGACCAATTTTTTTTCTTTTATTCATCTGTATTTTATGATTTCTCCATAGTGAATGTATATTAATATTTCTTAAGAAAAAAGTAATTTTTTTGTTTATTTTACTTCATTTATGTTAGATTTTTCAATAGTTAGTTCAAATTGCACATAAGTGTGTAGAATGAAAAATGAATATTCCTCTACAATGGTCCTCAGTCTCTTTACTTCCTCAAGGGAGCCAATGGAAGTGGTTTCCTGTGAATCTTGTCAGAGATTGTCTCTATTTATAAGCTTTTATGTGTATGAGTTCCCCTTTCTTCCTCCCTCAAACGACAGCATCCTATATACAGTTCTTCACTTTGTTTTTTTATTTAGTTGCACATCTTAGAGTCTGTTCTAAATCCATACATACAAAATATCCTCGTTGGTTTTAATGGCTGCAAAATATGTTTTTGTGTGAATGCACCATGATTTATTCAACACCTCCTTGATAATGAGTATTTAGGATGTTTTCTAGTCTTTTGATACTGTAGACATTGATGTTACAATAAATATCCATCTACACACTATTTTCAGCATATATACAAGAATAGCAGGTTATAAATTTCTTGAAAGCTGTAGGTCAGAAGGAAAATGCATTAATTTTTTTTAGTTGGTATTTTCCAAATCACCCTCAAAATTTTTGTTCCAATTGACACTTCCAGCAAAATGGTTGAACACCACTGTCCATAATGTGTCACTATGAATGGTAGACAAGTATATAAGTATCCCTTTCTCCTCACTCAACAGGGTGCTGTCAAATATTATTTTAAGTAATAGTGAAAAAGAATAGAGAGCATTCATGTTAGAGTTGGTCAGGCATTTATTCTGGTGTTACCAGAAGACATTGAGATTGGAGTGAAAATAGGTTTGGAACCAATTGTTTTCAAAGAAAACTGAGAAATCCCCTTATGCATTGCTGAAAGGCTTTGCAGAGATGTAATTTATTTTCTTGTTTACCCCCCTACCCCCAGTCCTCCTCCTTCTTTTCAGTGGTGGGGATTGGACCCAGGGCCTTGGGCTTGCTAGGCAAGTACTCTGCCACTGAACTACATCCCCAGCCCTGCAGAGATGCAACTTAAATGAGTTGCGATAGCTTGCTTGTTGTGAGTTTCAGAGAAAAGTTATACACTAAGGTTGACAATTGTGTTTCTTCTGGTGCGGGCTCATGTATTTTACCAACTGTTGTGGTTTGGATATGAGATGTCTCCCCAAAGTGCCTGTATTAATGCAGGAATATTCAGGGATGAAATGATTAGATTGCAAGAACTGTGACCTAATCAGTCCATCCTAATTTGAATGGACTAAGTGGGTGGTAGTCATAGGCAAGTGGGGAATGTCTAGAGAAGCAGGTCACTGGGGGCATGCCATTGGAGTTTATATTTTATCCCTGAATCTCCTCTCTCTTTCTCTTCCTGGTCACCATGAACCAAGCAGCTTTCTTTCCTTGTGGTGCCCTTCTGCCATGGTGTTCTGCCTCACCTCAGGCCCACAGCAATGGAGTTGGTTAATCATGGACCCAACCTTTGAGACCCTGAGTTCAAAATAAATTTTTCCTCCTCTAAGTTGTTCTGGTCAGGTATTTTGGTCACAGCCATGAAAACCTAACTAACGTACAACTCTCCCTAGAATCTTCCCTTGATGATAAGAAGTCTGAGACCCACCCTTTCACTACTAAAAAGCAGTGAAAAAGATTAATAATCAAATGTTTTTGATCTTTGCAATGGGTTTGGGGTCCTTGCAAGGAGTTGGCCTACATGATAGGAAGAAATGCTCTAAATCCACCAGGCTTGGGAGTTAGGCTCCCAAATAGCATCAGGGTCAGTAATTACTTTATAACATCATTACAACCAGTGCATTGATTTAGAAAAAAACCAAATTGATGTAATCTGCTTGCACAGAGGGAGAGGGAATTGTGTAAGCAGGTGCAACTTGAATTGAATTATTTCATTACTTGTTCATTATGTTTGGCTGCTGCCAGAAGAACAAAGATACCTCAGACTATTTCTCTCTCTCTCTCTCTCTCTCTCTCTCTCTCTCTCTCTCTCTCTTCTCTCTCTCTCCCTCTGTCTCTCTTTTGGCACAGTTAACTTCATTTTGTGAGATGCAAATAAGACCCACACAACTCATTTAGACACAGGCCAGCACTGTGATATCTAATTATTATTTTCTTGGATGTTTATTGGGCTTTGTGAACTCTCAGAGATGTTTCTGTCATGTGTTTGATAAACAAGGAAGACTACAGGAGGAAAGACGGGAACCTGCAGCCATTCTCTTCTGAAGGAACGTGAAGTGGGATTTGCTCACCACACCCTACCCCTTGGGTGAGCACCACAAATCTGACAAGTGGCCTTTCTCAAAACACCTCCAGGGGTCCCCCTGGGGAACCAGCCTATTCTTCACATCTGGAATGTGTGACTCCCTCCTTATGTTTCAGGGAGTTGGAACTTGGGATGTAGATCTCAATCATCACATCCTGTTCCTTGGCCACTAGGATTGGTTCATAAATGAGCACATGACCTAGTGACAACCTATGAGATGCCAGGTGTTTGCTGGGAATTCTGGTAAAGAGACTCTTGGTCTTTTCTAGTGTATTTGAACAGAAAACACTGGGTACTTTGGAATCACTGCTGCCATTGAGGAGAGACTGCTTGAGAGAAAGAGAAAAAGAGAGAGAAAGAGGTGTTGGGGCTGGGGGGGGGGGGGGGGGGAGGAATCTATAATATAGTCAGGACTCTGATCCAGCTGTGCCTAAAGGCAGACCTTCTTCTAGTCTCAGTTATATAAGCCAACAGAGTCCATCTTGGTTTAGATTTTTCTCTCATCTATATCTAAAAGGTGCTGGGTGTGGTGGCAGGGCCTGTAATCCCAGCTATATGGGAAGCTAAAACAGGAGAATCATTGCGAGTTTGAGGTCAACCTCACAATTTAGCGAGACCCTGTCTCCAAAATAAAATAAAAAGGTCACAGGATGTAGCTCAGTGGTATAATGCTTGCCTAGCATAAGTGAGACCCTAGATTCAAGCCCCAGTACAGGAAAAAGGAAAAAAATGTTGTATCTAAAAGGATGCTGGACCTGATTTTACCCCCTGAAAATTAGAAGAGTTCTGGTCCTCTCCTTAGCTGACTCTTAGAAACCTCCTCTTTAGTTCCCTGTAGTCTCCTTGTTCCTGCTTGACTGCATTGACACTATTAAAATTTCCATGCTCTGTTAGGAACAATTTTTCACTTAAGACCTTATAGCTTATTACACTTTGAATGTGTGTGGAGGTTTGGGGAAGAAATTTGATATTAAAGGATTAAAGGGTGAGGAATAGAGTTGCCAGGCTGCAAATTCCATGGTGGCAAGGATTGGGCCTGCCTTGTTTCTCCTTATGCTGTGTCCCTGACACTAAGTGCAAAACTTGGCTGAGTTCAAGGATCAAAGTTTGCCTGGAGTGAGGGATCTAAGGATCATTTTAATTCAATTTTCTCATCGTCCAGTTTTGAGGGCAGGTGCAGTGGTAATAGGGTAGTAGCTTCAATGTCTCTCACCCTTTGGCCTGAGTCCAGTGCCTCATGCTTGGTTTTGTTATCCTGACTTCCTCCCTTGTGTTAAATGCCACATCAAAAACCCATTTCATCCACTCATCCATCATCAAATACACGATACAGAGGATAGACATACTTACTTACAGTGGATTGGGCTGTAAGGGCCAAAAGGAATTTTTTCAATGAAGTAACCCATACTGAGACCAATTGTTCCTTTTGGCTATAATTTTGGCCTTAGATGGAAGAGTTGGCAGCTCTGATTTGCAATTCTGCTCTTGAACAAGTCATTGACACCGTTGCTGAGGAAACTGAAATGCAGTCATGGTGAACAAACTCCCCTGTCCTTTATACCTTCCTTCTTGGAACAAAGATACCATGTTGGTAAAAATATTTTGAAAAACATAAAGTGCCATGTGGTTGTTGCTGTTGATGATATTATTTTTTTCTTATGCTAATAACATGGATAACAACAACTAAAATCATTCTTACTCTGATGAGCAGAAAAAGGACATTGTAGAACTGTCCGTCAACATGGGTTCCTGCTGCCATCCCTTCTTCCAGGCTATCTCAGTGCTTGAGGGAAGAGTCTGTTCTTAGGTTGCCTCATCTGGGCAGATTTAGCCTAAAGTGGGTTTTTTTTTTTTTTTTTTTAGATGTTATACTTTATTATTTTTAAAAAATTTATTTATTAAAAAAAATTTTTAAAGGTAGGTCTTAATGCTCTCAGGCTTCTTGCTCCTGACAAGAGAAGGGAAGTTTTAGAAGAGACAGGGTCAGGCAACTTGCCTGGCATCCATGATGACAAGAAAGACGGTAGCAGCTAGCTTTTTGAAGTAATGGTGTCAGGGCTTTGACTTTGGGACTTGTTCTCAGGTAACTGGTTGGATCATGTGACACATACAAGGACCCTCACTGTGACTTTTGTGTGCTGGCCTTGGGATGGCCTGGACCTTCTCTCTCTTTAGAGGTATAAGCTCACTCTCTTTCTCTCTCTCTCTCTCTCTAGTGATATAATCGCTAGTACCCCTATTTAATGCAGGAGAAAATGGGGGCACAGAGATTAAATTGATGGTCCATGACGGTACTTGGCTAAAAGCAGGTAGAGACAGAATTTGAACTTATGGATTCTAATTAAAGCCCAGGCCCCTAACTGCTGTGCTGCCTTTCCTTCATATGCACTTACATTTTTCTGCATCCCCTGGCTACATATGCCTGGTCTAGAGCAGATGTGCAACAAGTTTGTTAAAGTGATAGGTAACATTAGACATAAAACAATAAGGGAAATATTGGTAATTCCAATGCCTCTGGTGGCAGAGAGTATTGTACATTCATAAAGCCTAGATGTACCAGGAAAGTCATTTCTCAGACTCTGCTATAGTTAGGCAAAGTATATGGAATTGGAATGTGAGCCAAAGAGACCCGAACCCCCATGGGCTTTGCATATGGAAACTCCCAAAGTCTTCCATATTTTCTTTCTCTTTCTTCTTCTGCAGCAGACTTGGGGGACTTGAACAGGGCAGGACTACAAAATGGAAGGAGTTCGGCTACCTGTGTCATCATGTGGAGAAGAGCTGTTCAAGAAAGTGGTCTGATACAAACACTGGACTTTTATCAAAGCAAGAGTACTATTTGTATGTGCATGTGTGTGGGCATGTGTGCAAGTACCTGTGTGTGTTAAGCTATTGAAATCTTGGGTTTCAATAGTTATATACTCTGGCTACTGTACTGGCTAATGTACTTTACAAAGATTTATTTTAGTCTGGCATTGTTTATTTAAGAATCTTTAGCTGGGCTTGGTGGCACACCCCTGTAATCCCAGCAGCTCAGGAGGCTAAGGCAGGAGGATTGCAAGTTCAAAGCCCATCTCAGAAACTTAATGAGGTGCAGGAGCCCTGTTTGGGGATTGGCTTGAATTGAAGTTGACTATGAGCCGGGGAGATTTGGCCATTGTCGCCACCCGTAGTCTCACGGGATTTTGTTGCGGGATCTGGAGTGACTTGGCCGAAATTGCTGATCGGGTCAGCGCCATTTTAGTGGTGTGTTTGGCGTGAGTTAGTTGTTAGAACCAGAGAGAAAAGTTATCAGAATAAAAAAGCTGTTTGTCTCCAGTTTGCTTCTGAAGTTCTTCCCGCGGCTCCGGTGCTCCGAGCGCTTTCAGGCGGCAACAGGTGGCGGCCCGTACGGGGAACTTCGGAGCGGACAGGTAAGAACTGAAAGGTCTCTAAAGATGGGTTCGAATATAACTGAATCCCAAGTGATAGAGGCTATGCAAAGACTCCTTGATATACCTGACTCTGTTCTCAGTGAGGAGTATATAGACAAAAGTGAAAGTGATCAAAAAAGTGTAGATTCCACTGGGCCAACTGAGACCAGTAAAGAGAGTATTAGAAGAGACCCAAAAATGACAAAAATCCAAGCTATTAAAGCTATTCGGGAGTTATTGGCGAAAGCTGAAGGATACTTGCTCTCACTGGAACCTGGGCCTCAGGATATTGCTGTCAGTGAAATTAGCAGTGGTGAGGAATCTAGTAAAAGTGATCCTGAGAAAATGAGGAAAAAGAAATTAAAAAAGACCGAGAAAAAGGTCCGTCAGGCAGAGGAGTCACTTGTGGAAGTGACTACTCCCCCATGGGTGGAATCCATTACAGAAAATATGAAGGGTATTACTAGGCATTTGCATACCCTAGAAACAGAAATAAAAAGTCTTTCTGATCGCTTATGCGCTCTCGAGGACAACTCACAGATACATTGGGAACCGCCAGCATTTGAAAAGAAAAATGGACAGAGTGTCCATCAGTCAGTAGATTTCAAAACAATAAAAAATCTCAAAGAGGCAGTAATGACTTATGGGCCCCAAGCTCCTTTCACGTTGAGTATGCTGGAGTCCCTTAACACCTTTAGCTTAACCCCCTCAGACTGGAAAAGTCTATGTAAAGCAACATTAAGCGGGGGGCAATTCTTGGTTTGGCGATCGCAATTTCAAGAACTTTGTATAGAAACGGCTAAAAGAAACGCGGCTGCAGGGTTTGAAAACTATAATATAGACATGCTCACAGGAGAAGGGCAATTCGCAGACTTACAAGCTCAAACAGATTATGACTCAGATATATATGCTCAGATAAATGCAGCTGCCTTAGAGGCATGGAAAACTTCTGCAGCAGACTTGGGGGACTTGAACAGGGCAGGACTACAAAATGGAAGGAGTTCGGCTACCTGTGTCATCATGTGTGTGGGGAAGAGATCAAGGAGGCATTTGTGTAAAATAAAACATCTGTTCAAGAAAGTGGTCTGATACAAACACTGGACTTTTATCAAAGCAAGAGTACTATTTGTATGTGCATGTGTGTGGGCATGTGTGCAAGTACCTGTGTGTAATAAAAAATCAACCTATTTCTAAGGCATTTAATGTTAAGCTATTGAAATCTTGGGTTTCAATAGTTTATATACTCTGGCTAATGTACTTCTTTACAAAAGATTTATTTTAGTCTGGCATTGTTTATTTAAGAATCTTTAGCTGGGCTTGGTGGCACACCCCTGTAATCCCAGCAGCTCAGGAGGCTAAGGCAGGAGGATTGCAAGTTCAAAGCCCATCTCAGAAACTTAATGAGGCCCTAAGCAACTTAGTGAGATCCCTGTCTCAAAATAAAAAATCAAAAAGGGCTAAGGATGTGGTTTAGTTGTTAAGCGCCCCTGGGTACAATCCCTGGTACAAAAAATAAAAAAAAAAAATTTGGCCATGAGACTCTTTAGTTATGATATTTAGTATAACTTGTTCCCCCCTTCCCGCGGCTCCGTGCTTCTCTCTCTCTCTCTCTCTCTCTCTGTGTGTGTGTGTTTGAAAATGTCACTTTGGGTCAGTCCCAAGCAAAGTTTCTCATTTATCTCCATTCTGTTCCCAAGTATAAAATCTTTAAGTACCTACCTTCCTTTTTCCTCCTGTAGCTACTAACTCTCCACCAGACATCCAGAATTAAACATTATACCAGCTTATATAATCTCCTTTCAAACAAACACTTTTCAGCTAACTCTGAAGCTGTCTCCTTGATTTACTTTCAATGAAGCTCTTAGCATACAGCTGTATAAAAGCCAAAATCTCTGGATAGCACAGCAGAGAAGCGCACTGGTATTTAAAAGGAAACCTTTCCAGTAATGCCTTTAGATGAACCCCTGAAGTGCAAAGGGTGGCTGATGGTACACCTGCTGCAAACAATGGGCTGTGTCTTGTTGAGGTGGGGATGTGCCAAGTGTTCACGCCTGGGAAATCTTCAGAGCCTCAGAAAAGACAGGAGGAGGATGCATGACTGGCATGGCAGACGGAGGCAGGGCTTTTCTGATGCCTGGGGACAGCCACTAATGGAGGAGATGAAGGAAATCATGGCCATTTTAGAGTCATTACAACTGATGTGGGAAATGGGAAAAGCTATTATAATGTTTGAACTGGTGAATCTCTTGTCAACTTGTTTAGTTAGAATTCAGACTCCCTTGCTGGACCCAAACCACAAGAGTGGCTGGTCTGTGAGAGGTTGGCTTCATTACCCCTAAACAATAGATGGGGAAGCTGAGGGAGCAGAGTGGCTTATTCTTACTTTTCTAATAAATGACAGGGCTTGGACCTGGACCCCTGTCTGACATGTTGTGTTTTTTTGGCTGTTTTGCACGACCTTGTTAGTGCATGTGTGTCTGCTGTGATTATTCTAAGAAATCCCCTCATATTCCATGTAGCCCTGAATTTGCCATCATTCTTCCTTCTTTTCCTATTTGTGATGACTTTGCTTTCTTTTCATTCTTTTCCAAGAGTGAGGGATAGTCTGTCATTTGTGTTAGAAATTATTAGGACAAGAAGTTACTCTGGAACGCCATGGTAGAAAGGGATGGTTTATTGGGGTACCACATGGCATGGTAGGGGACAAAAGGGCAGAGAAGGTAAAAGGGAAAGGGAAAGGGAGGACAAGGACAGGAACAAGCACGAACAGAGAGAGGTTTCAGTCTGGGGGTGGCTTAAATAGAGTGGGGGTCAGAAAGCCCCCCTGGAGTGAGTCCTTGCCCTATAGGCTACCAGAGGTCAGAAGGTAGTGGACAGGGCACTTGCTGGTCAGGTTTGCTGGTCATGCTGAGGATCTTGGGAAGTGTAGTTTTTCACAAAGCACCTGGGGAGGTGTGGCCTTCTGCCTGGGAGGCGCAGCCTCCTGCCTGGAATCCAACATTCCCCCCTTTTTGTTTTCTTAGGAAGCGGGGCGTCATGTTTCAATCTGGCTGCTTCAGAGCTGAAGCAGGGCGACGTGGGGTGCTGTGAGGGGAGGAGATGTGGGCAGGCAGGTCCAGCTGGAGGGTGAAAAAAATTCCCAGGAGGTAGGCGTGGAAAAAATGACTCTGTCCAGGTATGGGATGGATGAAGTTTTCTTTGAAGCCATAGGTCGGTGAGAGTGCCAAACCAGGCTTCTGCAGAAAGTCACTGAGGGAGTCAGCCGGAGAGCATGTAGAAATTGTGGGTCTTGCGAGTTTGCAGGTAACACTATTATGGAAGCAACAAAGGGAAAGAAGGTGAGATGGATTATTGTCTGTAGGCCTGCATTCCACCAGGTGGGACTTACGGTGAAGAGGCCAATGGAGAATGCGAAGCACATCTTAATGAACATCAGGTGGCAGCATAAGGGCAGGACTCGGCAGGGCTCTCTGGTTAGAAAGTCATCCGTTGGTTTTTTTTAACAGTTGATTATCCCTGAGAAAAACTGGTTAAAGGTTTAAAACAAGAAAAACAGAGAAGATTATTTTGAGTTGGTATCGGGGACATGAGAGAAACGAATTTTTAAGGGATCAGTGGGACTGGAAGAGCAAGTATATTGAGGTAGTTGTTTGTCATCTTTTTGTGGATCTTCAGTTGGTTGAGCAGCTGGTTTTAGTCTGGAAATATGGATCCAAGAAGTTAAATTTCCTGAGGTTTCACGAAGCTTAGCGGCTGTGGGTGTGCACAGCACAACCTGGAAGGGGCCTGTCCACTTTGGGACAAGGGAGACCGATCTTGTGTCTTGTGGAGGGGAGAAATATACCCAAGAACTGGGTGTTAATGGGAATGAAGCAGTGAGTCTACCTGGGTCAGGCAGAATGAAATCTTGGCATATCCATATCTGATGTCTGATGAAGGATAAGAGAGGAGAAGAGAGATCTTTGTGCAAGGGTATAAGGATTTGGGACCACGGGGTGTATAGGCCTGACAGCCTCGTTGATGAGACAAAGATCTTGGACCAGCCGATACGTGCCATTGGGCTTCTGAATTGCCAAAATAGGAGTATTGTAAGGGAAATGGGTGGGTCTGAGGAAACGTTTTTGCAAAAGGTCTGAAATAATGGGTTGGAGACCTCTAAGGCTGGTGGCTGGAAGTGGATATTGGGCTCTGTTAGGGAAACACCGAGGATCTTTAAGGAGTATTCTTATGGGGTCACACTGAACAAGGGAGGGAGTCTGAGTATCCCAGACTTTAGGGTCTACCAGGTCAGTGGGGGCAGGGTACTGGGAAGTTTCTGTATCAGTCGAGGGCTGGGGATTTGTATTGGTAGGGGGTTGGGAGGTTTTCTCAGAGGCACTAGGGGCCTCTAAAACTGCAAGGAGAAAGACAGAGGTGGAGATGGAGTGAGACGAACTAGGGAGCACAGCTGAGCTAGGCAGATTAGAGAACACAACTGAGGCCTGAAATTTGGCCATTATGTCTCGGCCCAGTAGAGGCACAGGACATTGAGGTATTACTAAGAATTGATGGGTGAATAGGTGGTGATGAAGCCAGCAAGACAGCATAGGAGTCTTGTGGGGGCGAATAGCATTTCCCTCTACCCCGACAATAGGGGATGGTGCTATGGTAGTGGGGCCCCAGAACTCCTTCAAGACCGAGGAAGTGGCTCCTGTGTCCAGCAGGAAGTTTATGGGGCAGCCATCAACAAGGAGGGTAACCCTGGGCTCTTGTATAGCGATGTCCATGGTCAGGAAAGGAGTCCCTGGGCCCCGTCAGTCCTCTGTAGCCAGTGCCAGCAAGTTGGGGTTTGTGTCTGGTCCAGCCCCCCTGTGGGGATTGGGGCAGTCAACACCCCAGTGTCCCATCTCGGAACATTTAGGGCATGGACGCTTAGGGGCCCTGGGATTAGGGCAGACTCTTGCCCAATGTCCTTCCTTCCCACACCTGTAGCAAGGCCCTGGGGGTTCCCCTTGTATGGACTTACGAACCCCTGTTCTCGAGGCCTGAGCATCAGAGCTCCGAAGGGCCTGAGCCAGCATTTGAAGGTCATGCTTCTGAAACTTGCGACGTTCCATCTCCTCTTCTCGATTATGAAATGCCTTAAAGGCTGTGGCCAAAATCTCAGTCTGAGGAGTTGCGGGCCCCTGTTCTAGCTTCTTTAGCTTAGGCCTTATGTCGGGGTAACTCTGGGACACGAAATAAGTCATAAGGACTTGACGCCCTCCTTGAGATTCTGGATCTAAATTTGTAAAACGCTGGAGGGCTTTCGTGAGCCGATCAAGAAACTCAGAGGGAGTTTCTTCCCTTTTTTGAAAAACTTCCCGTAGCTTATCAAAATTGACAGGTTTCTGAGCTGCTCGCCTAAGGCCAGCAACTATGCAAGTGATAAACTGGTCTCTTAAGGTTATGCCCCTTGACGAATTATAGTCCCAGTTCGGCTTTCCCTCTGGGACTATTTCAGGACCAATGGGAAAATCTGAATTAGTTCTGTTAGTCTCATCTGCATAGCCTCTTTCCTGCTCCCAGACTCGTCTGCGCTCTTCTGGGAGTAGGGTATTTGCTAAAATGACATATGCATCATTAAATGTAAGGTCATATGTTTGAGTGACCCATTGAAATTCCTTTAAATATGTTGTGGGATCAGTCATATAAGAACCCAACCGTTTTTCAACTTGTGATAAGTCTGTCATTGAAAATGGAACATGAACTTTAATTACTCCCTCTGCCCCCGCTACCTCACGCAAAGGTGCTATGGTCTGCGTCAGCTGTTCTGTCTGCCTTTTTGAATGGGTGATATGGGGACTGAAGTTGGGATTAAACGGCGTGACAGCCTGTGGGTTTGGAATTGGCTCTGAAACTGTACTGGGAAAAGTTGCAGGAACCGGGGAGGAATCAGGGAGTAAAGTTGGCCGGAATTCGCGGGGGGAGGGGGAGAATCTGTCGCAGGGGATGACATAGGAGGAGGAGACGGAAGAGGAGGGCCTAAAGGCATGGTCGGGCGGAAGAAGATGGAGGATCTATGAGGGGCGGAGCCGAGGGCGGAGTAGGGTCCCGGGTGGAGAGGGATGGCGGATCTATGAGAGGCGGCGCTGAAGGTGAAATGGGGTTCTTAGGTTGGTGGTAAGGAGGCAGCCGAACCTCTAACCCTGGGTCGAAGTCCGGGTCATCTGGGGATGGCTCTTTGGGTCGGCATGGGAGGAGGGCTAAAGCACTGCCAGCCGAGCACCGAGGGAGGGGTTTCGACTGAGGAGCAGAAACGTGTCTGCGTAAGGTAACTCCTCCCACCGTCTGGATTGCCGGCAGAAATCAAACAGCTGCTGTAAAGCACCTGGGTCCACTGAACCCAGGCAAGGCCACTGATCTGTTAAAGGATATTTTGGCCAATCACGAGTGCATAGCGTAACTAGTTTCTGTGGCTGTATCTCAGAACTCAGTCTGAGGTTGATCAAATTATCAAGGAGAATTAGCGGGCAGTCGGTTGGGCACGAATGGGATGGAAAGAGCCATGACCAATAGCGACTGACTGCTAGGCTGAGGACTAAAATTACCATCAAAGTAGAAAATAAAGTAATTAAATTGCACTCAATCGATATAGGTTGTCTTAATTCTTCTAGAAAGGATGAAGGGGCTTCGGTTTGGGGTACTGACGAGAGAAGCGTGCCCATATTGTGAGCTGCGGGGGGATCTGGCCTGCACGTGCAGAGACGCTAGGCTAAAAAGATCCGAGGAGGCTAGCATCGGGACCAGGCAGGGAGAGTGTTGCGGCCGTGGCTGCGGCAGCAGTGGGGGGGTGAGGGGGTAGGCCACAAACGTGCAGCCGGGACACAAACTGACCGGGTAATCGGAAATTTAACTGGAAAGGGAGGTGGAGAGAACTCTGTGAGGTCCACTTTCAACCTTGAAGGTTTAGGTGGGGTGCGGTCCTCCCCGGGTGAGCCAGCGGGTGGGGCTGCCGGACGTTCAACGGTCAGCTCCCACCGTGTGAGGCCCCTCTGGTTTAGAGCTCTCAAAATGGAAAGGGCTTACCCATTTGGCGACTTGGCGATGGAAGGTCAACGGCGGTTGGAGGATGGGTGGAAGGGTTGTTCACGGAGGTAGCTTTTGTCCTCTGAATTCAGACCTGCCCCATGTGGGCGCCAAAATGTTAGAAATTATTAGGACAAGAAGTTACTCCGGAATGCCATGGTAGAAAGGGATGGTTTATTGGGGTACCACATGGCGTGGTAGGGGACAAAAGGGCAGGGAAGGTAAAAGGGAAAGGGAAAGGGAGGACAAGGACAGGAACAAGCACGAACAGAGAGAGGTTTCAGTCCGGGGGTGGCTTAAATAGAGTGGGGGTCAGAAAGCCCCCCTGGAGTGAGTCCTTGCCCTATAGGCTACCAGAGGTCAGAAGGTAGTGGACAGGGCACTTGCTGGTCAGGTTTGCTGGTCATGCTGAGGATCTTGGGAAGTGTAGTTTTTCACAAAGCACCTGGGGAGGTGTGGCCTTCTGCCTGGGAGGCGCAGCCTCCTGCCTGGAATCCAACAATTTGGTTTAAGGGCTGTCCATTAAAATCTCCAGGGGGGCTTCAGGTATCAATGCCTGGGCCCCCACCTTCAGGGATCCTGACTTAATTGGTCTGGTGGTGGGGCCTGGGCCTTGGTAGTTTTTAAAAGGCGGTAGTGATTCTGATGTGCAGCCAGGATTAAGAACGACTATCTTAAAAATAGGCTTGGACATAAGAGGGGAGGAGAAAGTAGAAGTAATTCCTTTAAGTTTAAGGGAACAAATTTCCTCCCAAGGGAAGGGATTAGGGAGAATATACTGTGGTTAGGTGGCCGTAAACTTGATTTAAACTTGTTTAAGAAAAAGAAGGGGTTTCTACTGTCACAGAACTGATGGTCTTAAATGGGCTGAATCCAAGAGCTCTACTGGGTCATGAGGCTCTCTGCCTCTCTGTCCCCAGCTTCTGCTTTCTCTTCCTTCCTAATTTTACACTGCAGATCAGTTTCCCTGCGTTTCACTGATGATGGCTGCTTTTAGCACCAGCCTCATCCATTCCAGTTTGGCAATCCTGCAGGGAAAGCAACTGCTATTTCCGAATGTTTGTGTATCAATCTGGGAAAGTTCTCAATCATAAGTGCACTCTGGGACCTGTCACCTATCTTGTGGCCAGGAGGACACTGGAGATGCAGCCCCTACAGATCCTAGGGATGGAGGCAATAGTGCAAATGCAGCCCTGAAATCCTTGAGCGTGGCAGCTTGCTAGGGCAGAAAGAGAATAAAGAAGGTTCTGGAAAGAGAGAAGAGCTGGTGGTGAAAGTTCCAGGGTTGTTAATGAGTTTGGTGTGTTTAGGGCATGGTGAGCTCTCTGGGTGGTTGGTGTCCATTGGGGCCATCCTCATCCCATTGATACCGCTGTTTACTGTGACAAGTCCTTACTTCCCTGAACGTTGAAGTATAACGCTGAAGAAGCACGTCGAGGCAAGGGTAGAGTAGAAAATGGAAGGCTTTATTTAAAGGACAGCAGAAAAAGACTTCCCCCGGAGGGAGAAGGGTACCCAGAAACCAGGAATCCGTAGGGAGGAGAGGTCTTCTCCCTTTTATATCTAAAGTTTTGGGGGAAGAGCAGTCTGGCAGGAAGGGCTTAGGGCAAGTTGATTAGCATCTCTGTTTGCTGGGAGCTGTTTCATTAACGTTCTTCAAGATGGGCCCTAACCTTGCGGACATTGACAATCTTATCTCCCCTGGGGTTGTTCTGTGTTTTTCCAGGACTCAGACTGACTCCATTTCCCTTATGGACTCCATTTTCTTTATTAGACTTGATATTAGACCTGATTTGCCTAACCACACTCACTACCTAGCTTTAAATCTGGCTTCACCATGGTGAGGATGAGATGGAGAGATGGCAAGAGGGACTGGTTGATGAACGTCTTGGAAGGTCATACTGAGGATCTTAGATGGCATTTAGTAGGTTATGGATGTTACTAGGGAGTAGGCAGGAGGGCGATTGGTTAGGTTTGGTTTTAAAAAGATTACCTTTGATTGTATTGTATGGATAGGAAAGATTGGGTTTAGCTCAGACTGCCTCGGGCTGTATTTGGCATTATTGCAGTGACCTACCATGAAGACCCAAGGATGTCATTCCTTATGTTGATGAAGCACTTTGTAGTTTTCAAAACACATCTGTGTTCATTATGGAGCTTAAGATAAGTGGGGAGGATATTATTATCCTCAGTTTATACATTCTAGCCCTGAGGTCTTTGTCACAATTTGTATTGTGAATATGTGATTTTACTCTGAGGCTTGCCATTTCACTCTCCTAATGGTCTCTTTTGATAAACTGAAGTTCTTATTTTTAATATAGACCAGTTTATCAAATTTGTCTTTTATGTTTAGTGTTATTTGTGCCCTGTTTAAATAGTTCTGTTTACCACAAGGTCATAAAGAGGTGGCTTCATTTTGAGAAGAAAAGTCTTTCTGAGCGAGTGACATTGAGCTGAGGGTTAAAGGATGAGGAGGAGAGAGCTGGGCAACCACACTGACCCCTTTGTTTGCTCTGACTTCTCCTTCACTGGCTCCGGTCTTTGGAACTACAAATCTCTTTCTCCCTCAGGTTAGACTGGAGCACAAAGAGCAGAGAGCTGAGGAAAGCCATTGTAGCAACAGCATCATTTGTTTCAGAGTCCTCTGTATTAATGGATTATGCATCTGGCAGGAAACAACAATATCAAATGTGTGAAGAATTGCCTTAAGGTTGACAGAGGTGAAGGCAGCAAGCTGAGGTAATGCTTTCAGGGCAACTTTTGGCCTCCCAGGCCATTTAGAAAGAAAGATGCACCTTCAAAGCACCAGAAACAAACAAAGAACAACCCCCCCCCCTTCCTAGCAAGTTTGATTTGATTTAAGAAGCTTTTGTGCAAAGTGAAAATCAATAAAAACAGAACTGGCAGCATCTCCTCAGCAGAGAGGCTGTGAGCGTGTTCCATCAGGAGCTGCACTTCCCGTGCTTTTGGCTTGGGACCTCAATCAGGAGAGAGAACCTCAGGCTATGT
Organism: Tamias sibiricus; assembly: GCA_025594165.1. Classification (NCBI taxonomy): domain Eukaryota; kingdom Metazoa; phylum Chordata; class Mammalia; order Rodentia; family Sciuridae; genus Tamias; species Tamias sibiricus. The sequence goes on from CM046672.1 coordinate 38,850,692, forward strand.
CAGAGCTGCACTTTAAATTTTTCTGACCTTAAATTAATTTGGGTTTATTCATCAGTGGTCACCAAGGAGAGTGAGCACGTGTGATATGGCCCTGTTTTCTTCAGGCACACCAGTGACTACATCCTCAGGATCATCCCTGTTTTGGAGTTGGTCCTTGGTCAAGGGGCAGCAAAACAGTGTTTTGACCTTGTAAAACTCTGAGCACCATCCACGTTGGTTGGCAGGGATTTTGGGGCAATGAGTGGCTAAACAGGAATGTTTTGGAACCAAGTCAGTCAGCGTTGAATCCTGGCTCTGCCATTTACATGCTCTGAGACCTTAAGCAAGTGACTCACAGTGCCTCAGTTTCATCTGCAGAGGGAGAATAAGAAAACGGTTGTGTTAGTCCTCTTTCTATTACTGTGACAAAGTACTTGAGATAATTAACTTAAAAATGGTAAGATTTATTCTGGCTCTCAGTTTTGGATGTTTCAGTCCAATGTTGGGTCCATTGATTTTGGGTCTATGGCAAGTTGTGTGTGGAAGAGGAAGATCACTTGCCTCATGGCCAGGAAGGAAAGAGAGGAGGAGAGGCTGGGTTTCTCTCCACTTCAAGGGCACACCCTCATAACTGAAAGACCTCCCACAAGTGAAGCCAGAATCTGATAGGCAGTCAGTATAGATAGGTAAATTGAATCAGGTCTGATCAAGAAAGCCAATTTTGAGTGAGTCCTGGAATGTTGGAGTCCAATCCCCCTGAGGAATTGGAGTGTTAATTCCTTCAGAGCCCTTTCTCCACCCTTATCAAGAACCTGCTCCTGCCCCAACCTGTTGCCAAGGTAACCTGTTCAGGAATTGTCTGTCCCTACAGGGAGCTATAAAGTTGTTAATTCAAGTGTCCTGGGCTGCACCATACTGCCCTTACCCCTTCAGCCCATCTGCTTCTCACCTTTTGGCCATCCCACCCAGCCTTCCTGAGCCTGGTCCCTGGGCCTGGTCACATATGCAGGAAGGAGAGAAACAAGAGAGCAGGAGAACAAAGGAAGCCTGGGACATATAAAAAAGGCAGAACTGCCTTGCTTCTTGGGATATCAGGATACCAGCAATGGTCCCCTGCTCCCTCCTGGGAGAAGTCTATGTTACTCCTATTAAATAAACCTGCTTTATATGCTTTCCTCTAATGTTCAAACTTCAACATTTGAGGGAGCAGAACTTGTCACCGACAACCGGCTGTCTCAGTACTGGTGGACTGAGTGAATTAACTAAGTTAATACAGGGAAGGCTCTTGGAACAGCATTGATATGCAGTCAGCAATCAGTAAATATTATTTACTATTACTCTTAGGGTCATCACTAAATGTCTTAGAGCAAAAATGGATTCCTACGTTCACAAAGCTAGTCAAATTTTTATAACAACCAGAGGGAAATTATTAAAATATTTCAGATACCCCACGACGTGTTTGCTTGAAAAATCTAGACAAAGAAGGTCAATAGTATAAGGCCATAAACTGTCTTTAAATGGTCTGGCTAGTTACTTTGAATCTCCTCTACTCTTTGCTGGTCAAGATGTGTACTGGATTCTTGAAAGAGAAACTTCAGGCAAATCCAATTCCCCTCAATCAGCTGCTCAGAAAACTATGTCCTTGAGAGGAATCCCAATTTAGGTTAAATTGCAAAGTACAAATTTATACTTCTATAGAAAAGCCACCTTTTGTGGTCTAAATTTCACCCCACTACCACTTGCACTTTTTTTTTTTGTACCAGGGATTAAACCCAAGGGTGCTTAACCACTGAGCCACATCCCAGCCCTTTTTATTTTTTATTTTGAGACAGGGGTCTCACTAAGTTGCTTAGGGTCTTGCTATGTTGCTGAGGCTTGCTTTGAACTTGTGATTCTCCTGCTTCAGTCTTCTGAGATGCCGGGATTACAGGAGTGCATCACCCCCACCCCCACCCCTACTTGCACTTTTTATGTGGAAAATATATCAACTCTATAATGAACTAAAGAGTGATAGAATTGAAATAAACTGTATTAGTAAGTTATCACATAATTTATTTATAAATGTTTAAATATTTATTTCTGTAGTATCACATTCTGGCAGCTGAGGACCCCTATGCTCACTTAAGGGCATAAATGACCAAGAATGAATAAATGATTGACAGATTTCTAGAAACACGGCTGAATCAACAGCACATAGAATGTTCTAGGATGCAAAGGCTAAGAATTTGTTACGTACATGCTTATAATCTGAAATTTATTCCTTAGTGTATTAAAACTTTCATAATTTATTATAACCCCTTGGGATTAGTTATAGCCAACCTCTATAGCCACACAGTTGGGAGGAGAAGGCTGAGGGCACCAACTTCAGACTCAGGTATGACTTCAAATCTGTCACTTATTTACTTTGTGACTTTGTTATTACATGATATAAAGCTCTATTTTCTCATTAAAAAAAAAGAATAATAAAGGTTTATGTGGCAAGGTCTGTGTCTGTATAAAGTACCTGGCCAATAAGTCCCTGGCATGCAGTAACTGTTTAATAAATAGTAGTTTATTTCTTTATGTGGGAGGCAGAATAATGGCTCTCTAAAGATGTCCACATTAGAATCTCTAGAACTTGTGAATATGTTATGTCACCTGGCAAGAAAGACTTACAGATATGATTAAATCAAGAATCTTGAGATGGGGTGTGTATCCTAGATTACCCAGGTAGGGCCTGAGGTGATCATAAGAGTTCATATAAGAGGGAGTCAGGAAGGCCAGAGTCTGAAGGAAGGTACTTTGACCTGGAGGCAAAGTTGAATTTGAGGATACTATGCTACTGGCTTTACTGATGAAAGTGGAATCCATGAATTAAGAAACCTAAAATGGATTATCCTGTAGAGCCTCCAGAAGAACTTCTGACCTCCAGAACTGTAAGAGGATAAATTTGTATAGTTTAAACATTTTTTTATTTTTTATTTTTGGTACTGGAGATTGAATGCAGGGGCACTCAATCACTGAGACACATCCCCAGGCCTATTTTGTATTTCATTTAGAGACAGGGTCTCACTCAGTTTCTTAGAGCCTTGCTTTTTGCTGAGGCTGGCTTTGAACTTGTGATCCTCCTGCCTCAGCCTCCTGAGTCACTGGGATTACAGGTGTGTGCCACTGTGCCCATCAGTTTAAACCATTTTCTTTGTGGTAATTTGTTATGGTAGCAAGAGGAAACTAATACACGCTGTTTCCTCCTTGGTAACAAGATGATTATTTTCCCTGTCCTGCTGTGTCACACCACAGACAAACTACGAAGAAGTGCTTGATACCTAGAAATCGCTGTTCATGTGTGAAGAATTGTTACTATTAATGGAGGGATGATTTATTACATGTTCACTAGCCATAAGGAAGAGCTAGGGACACAGGACCAGGGATGGAGAGGAATAGGAGGCAGAGGCAGGCCCAGAGAGGTCACAGTGCCTGATGCCCAGCACAAACTGATACAGAAGTTCTGCTGGGTAATTTAAGACTTGAGTATTGTTAGACTGGAACCATTGTCCCAGCTCTGCTTATCACTTCCTTTTGAAAGACTTGGGCTCTTATCCCACACAAGCTGCTGTGTGGGATGTCCTTGTAGATGATTGCTGGGTTTTTGGACTGAATAATTTTCATTCCCCTGGCTTTCTGCACTGGCATCTGTTTTCCTCCTTGGTGGGCCCCCATCAGTCAATGTCTCATGACCTAAGAACTTTGAACTTGAGTGGAGTAATTCAAGTCTAGAAGAAGCAGCTGGAGGTTACTCACTTGTGTAGCTGTGGCACCCCAACAAGGTTGTGACCCTTTTCTGCACCTGGGCCTTTGGGTTTCCTATTTCCTGAACTATTCTGCATCCTTCAAATAAATATCCAGCCTCTTTCTGCTGTGGTGACTAAAGAACTTGGGTTCCAGCCTCCATCTCAGGGGCCCCATGACTATATTAGGACATTGAAACAAATACTGTCACACAAGGACAGAGCAACCTTTGGGGTCATAGAAGTCATCGCTCCTGCCAGAAGTCCACAGATGACTGACATGCTTGAAGTCCTCCAGGCACCTCCAGGCAGAATGACTATGTGGTTTTTTGGCCCCAGGAGGCAGCTGGTCTACCATGAACCACTATTGATTTTGCTTTAGATTCACTTTTCTCCTTTTGTCTCAGTATCCTTACCCATCAAAGGAAGAGATGGGCTAGAGTAGTGGTTTGTAAACTGTGTTGATATAAACCAAGAATTCCCCAGGGATTCCTAGGAGTAAAAACAGGCAGGAAGTGGGCAAGAAGGAGGGGCACCTTTACTTTCCACATTTATTCATTTTATAAGCATGTTATCTTTTCTGAAGATCCTCCAGACATCTAAAATTCAAGCCCTAACTTTCTTGAATGTTCACAAAAAGTGTCTTTTAAAAACTTTGTTGTGTGTGTGTTTACCAGAAATATTTTTGGAACATTGGCTTTGAAAGAACTTCAAAATATCTTTACGTGAACAGAAACATTTTCTTTCTTCAAATAATTTGTTTCAAACTGTTTTTGGAATCATTTGGAGGAGAAGGTTGGATGATAAATCAGCATGATTGTGACATTTTGACATTTGGTTCACAGACTGCCCACTGCCCAGGACAAATTCCTGACTTCTCTTACAAGGGCCACTGTTCCTCTACTGAACACCAGAAATAATCAGCACCCACAGGTCCCAGTCCTCACAGAGTCCTGTGCAATAGTCTTATTTTACAGATGATGATTTGGATACTCCCAGAGCAGTGGCCCTTACCTGGATCTCATAGCAGGTATCAGGGGATCTGGGGATGACATCCAGGCCATTGAGGCCCAGCTAGTGCTCTTCCCACTATACATCCTGATTAGAAGCACCACTTATTTGGGCACAATGAGTGGATGAATGAATATAAGTCAAGTTTATAAAGGAGGTCTTGGAAGGCAGTTACTTGAAAGACATTGGAGGAGAGTGTGACTAGTGAGGAGGAGGGGGCTCAGAATGATTTTGGGGCCACAACAAGGTTTAAGGGTGGGGTAGGAGAAGGGGAATCAGGGAGAAGATGACTTGAGAGATGGAAGGAAGAACACAGGTTGCACTGGAAGCCAAGAGAAGAACACATGATGAACAGAACATCATGGCCATACATGCAAATAATGCCCAAACAGAAAATGTTTACCAGATGGAGGGGGAAAAGAAGATTCTGGAAAAATGGTTTTCTTAAGATATACTAGGAAAGAAACAACTTGTGGCTCTTGGTGAGGCATTGGGAGTGAGAAGGAAAGGATATTGTTCTGCAAAAGTTAGACTTTAAAACTATATCTTGCTGCAGGACCCCGGGGGGAAAATGTCATGAGTGCCTTCCTGGATTCCCTTTATCAGCCTTGTGCAGAGGTGCTCTTTGGTCCAAGCTCTCTCTGTTTTTGCACCAGCATCTGTTATAGGCTTCTGGAGATGAAGGCAGCTATGGACTGCAGTGTCCTTCAAGGTTAGGTAAGGTGAAAGGAACACAGTAACAGTAAGAACCAGCATGCTTAGAACATGTTCATTTTCCAGGAGAGAATTACAGGGAATCACTTTGGGTTTCCTTTATGGACATGATCTAAGACTTGTTGAAGGTCATGGGGCTAAATTTACGTGGGGCTCAGAATGAAGCCCAGGCTTTTAGACAGTAGCCTAAAAGCAGGTTTTAAAACTGACAATTCTGGAGAGACTGACAGTTGAGCCCTTTATGGACTAGCTTGATAATTGTCCAATTTTTCATTTTACTCTGTGCGATCAGAATAGAATTTTGCTGAAGGAAGGCTGTAATATCCTCCCTGTCAGGGGTTTGTATTAGAATCAACACCTCTTGCAACTCAGCTATTTTATTATTTTTCCATTTTCTGTTTCATCAAATGTTCACCATTTATATTTTTGTTATGTCACATATCAGCACCTTTAGATGAGATTAAAATAACATTTGTTTGTGAAGCTAAGGAAAGAGTTTGAAGGCCTTATGGTACTTTTAAGTAAGGGGGAGGTAGAAAGAGAGAAGGGGGGAAGAGAGAGAGGAAGAGAGATTGACTGATTGATTGATTGATTGATTGATTTGGTGTCTGCAGGACAAACCAGATCTGTGCAAATGAAACTCAGGCTAACATAAAACTCCTCATTATTTGAAATCAATATGAGGGGCCTAGACCTTGTTGCCAGAAATGATCCCTGAGGAATAGCTTCTGAGATGAAGTGCTGCTTGTTTTGGGTCTGGAACAAAGTAATCCAATGTAATAAATTCAGATTATTGTCAGGGCCAGTGAAAGAAATCCCAACCAAAGTGAACTAAGCAGAAGGAATTCATTGGCTCCTTCAGCTGAACAGTTGAGTGCTGAGACTAACTTCAGGTGGTCTGGATGCAGCCAAGAAACTCTTTAGGACTTAGCTCTTTTTTCCAGTCTGGGTAAACCTCTTGTGGTTGCAAGAAGGCTACCCACTGCTCCACTCTACATTCTTATCAGGCCAAATTTAGCAGGAAGGGTCATCTGTGGGAATTTCTACACAAATCCTGAAAGTCATTGTGATTGGACTAGCTTAGTCACATGTTCCTACCTGGCCTCATTATTGGTAGCCAGAGACTGTGATTGGCTTAGAACTATACCACATGTCCCCACCTACATCCATGGACTTGGGGATGGTGGTAGTGTTAAGTGGATGCCAGATGAAACATGGAGGCTCTTATCAGAAGAGTGCAGAATGGATATTGGTAGACAGTTGACACATGTCTGCTAAAAACACACTTATTATAAAACAGAAAAAAGAAGGTTCTATGACTTTCCCCACCTCCTTACCAGACCTAGGATAATCACCATTAGCAATTTTTACTATATACATCTGGATGGTCTATATGACTATATAATATATTGATAGGAATTATTTTAAGTGGTATGATTTATGCATATTGCTGTGCACTCTTGTGTTGTATTTCATATATTGTATTAGTATAGATATGTTTTGTCTTATTTGACATTTGTATGGTATTCTGAAGAATGAGTGTGGCCTTCTTTATTTAATCAGCGCTGGCCATGGTTTGGAGTGATGCAGACAAGTGATGAGAAGCCAGTGAAGGTGTGGGGAGAGAGAGAGGAACACATTCCCTTGGCCATGAAAATGCCAGTACTGTCACATCAGGGTAAGGACAGAGCTCAGTTCACATCCTCCAGGTCATGATTTGCTGTCCTCTGACAAATCAAACTCCCAGAAGTGTCAGTGAAACCTCATTACCAGTGGTGTGTTAATGAGCAGCCACCTTGGCTTCTGTTGCGGAGCTCAAAAAAATTACAAAGATGTCATAGGCAGAAGCTCAAGTTCCTTTCATGGATGTTATCCCCTGTAAGAGGTTTGAAAGGATGGAAATGTTATGATCGTTATTACTGTGCTAAGAGAAGAACAATAAAAGGAAAAAGAAATCACCTACCAAAGATCTTTGCAACTCAATGGTGCTGAAGGACACTGTGGCCTTATCAGTCTGAAAAGCTACTGCTCAAAGTCAAATGCCATAGCTTGTTGGGAGAGAAGTAAAAAATAAATTATTAATGCAGTTCTAGCCTTGCTTGTGATTTTCACAGAGAGCCAGATCTCTTAATCGGGGATGGGAAGACCATGAGGCAGGAGGCTGGTAAACAATGATCAAAAACTATTGCAATCATTTGCCACATGTCACAGCAGTAGCAGAAACAGTGTTCAGAGACTAAATTGGAAACAAACAAAAGAAACTCCCATGGGGATGGAGCAGTAGTCAAGCTGGCTTTATGGGTCTTTTTGGTTATTTAACTCAATATATAAACACACTTCTCAACTGTGTTTTTTTTTTCCTTTTTCCAAGTAGTTCCCCTGCAGTTATGTTAGAGAAAAAATTAAATTGGAATGTCATCTATGGCAGGTTGTGAGTTCAGCACTATTGGCAGTTTGGACTGGATAAGTCTTTGTTGTGTGGGGCTGTCTTGTGTGTTGGAGGTTTAGCAGCAACTTTGTCTTCACCCACTAGATGCAGTAGCATTGTTTCAGTGTGACAATCAAATGTATAGACATTGCCCAAATCCTGGGATTGGAGGGGTAGCTCCAGTTAAGACCCAGGGAAGCTGCTCTGAACACAGCATTTGAGGTGGTCTATCACCCATCCTTTGCTCTGGGTCGGGGAAGGAAATATTGGCCTCCTTGCCACTCTCTCCTCCCCTAGAACAGTCGTGCTCCATCTCACTCTGTCCAACCACCTCAAAACCAGGAACTTCACAGAAGCCCAGTTGTGTTGAACCTGAGTTCACCAAATGCTAGAACACTATTTTGGTACATCTCCTGCTCCCCAGGTCCTTGGAGCTTGGAGGATGCAACAAAAGTAAATTCTGAATACAGGGATTTTTGTGCACCAGGTCCTAGGACCAGGTGTCCTTCCACATCTCTATGGCAAGTGCTGTGACAGATGGTCTCCAAGGATGGCTGTATCAACTTCTTCCCTCCCTGCACAGACATGGCACTCTTCACATTAAGAAGGGGGTCCATTTCCTCTACGTGAATCTGAACTAGCTTCATTCTGTGCTTTGTCCAGTAGAATATGGCAGAAGTGATTCTGTGCTGCTTCAGGGTCTAGCCTGCCTGCCTGTCTCCCTCCCTCCCATCCTCCCACTGGGTCTTACGTGTGCTAGATGAGCACTCTAACCTGACCTGCACCCCCAGCAAGGAACAGTAGCTTTGGCTTCCTTTTTCTTGGAAGATAGTTGTTGTAATCCACTGTGCATCGCTGTGACTGAAAGACCTAACAAGAGCAGCTTAAAGAGGAGGAAGAGTTTATTTTGGCTCATGGTTTTAGAGGTTCAGTCCATGATTGGCCAACTCCAAAGCTCTGGGCTGGAGGTGAGGCAGAAGCTCATGGAAGAAGGGCATGATGGAGGAAAGCAGCCCAGGATTTGACAGCCAGGAGGGAGAGAAAATGGAGAGAGAAAGAGAGAGAGAGAGAGGAAGGGGCAGGGAGGAGCAAGGGAACTCTTCTCAACAGGGACAAAATACAAGCCCCAAAGGCATGCCCCCAGTGACCTACTTCTTCTAGTCACACCCTACCAGCCTATAGATACCACCCAATTAATCCATGTCAGTGCATTAATTCATTGATTAGGTTAAGGCTCTCATAACTCAATCATTTCACCTCTGAGAATTCTTGCATTGTCTCACACATGAGCTTTTGAGGGACACCTCATATCTAAACCATAACAACTGTCATGTAAGCTGACTTGAGATCATCATCCTGGGAAGAAGCCCAAATTAGCTTCACTGAGTGGCTGTGTGTGTGTGTGTGTGTGTGTGTGTGTGTGTGTGTGTGTGTTGAGAGAGAGAGAGAAAGAGACAGACACTAGTCTAGCCTCTGTGAAGAATGTATGTTGAACATTCCAGTCCCAGCATTATCACAGGAAACAGGAAACATCTAGCCAAGCCCACCTTAGACTGCAGAATCATGAGAAACAATAAATTGTCGCTGTTTTATGCCACTAAATTTTAGAGTGGTTTGTTACACAACAATAGATAACTAAAACAAGGACTCTGAACTTTCTGAACTTTAACTGTTTACCTCATTACACATGGAAAGCTTCATTTCTTAATACTACGGCCAGTAAATTCTCTTGAATTTAATTAAATCTTTTCACTGTGGGCAGAGTGAAGGATAGGCAAGGACTATGTAGAGAGCCTTGGGGTCCTCTTAGAAGGAAATAATTCCTACTGTGATATAAATGATGTATAATAGCATGGTATCATTTCTTTCAAGGGACTTTACATTTTGTCCCTAGGGGGAAAAAAAAAACTTCAAAGAATAATCTCTTATTCTGGGTTCTTAGGTGGCAGTAGTAAGATCAATATGTTAGATTGTAAGATTTGGATGTCTTTAACTCCATAAGTTTATTTATTTTAAATATTGAGGCAAAATTTTAGTAAAATGAAATAGATTTTTTAAAATATATTTTTTTTAGTTGTAGATGGACACAATATCTTTATTTCATTTTTATGTGGTGCTGAAGATTGAACCCAGGGCCTCACTCATGTGAGGCAAGCGCTCTACCACTGAGCTACAACCCCAGCCCAAATAGACAGATCTTAATAATATGTTTTGTAAAATTTTGACAAATGTTTACCATGGAACTAATGCCTCAAGAAAACATAGAACATTAACATCATCTCCCAAAGTTTCCTTTGTCTCCTTCAATTGATCCACTTCCACATTGCCACTGGCTCTGGTTTCTATCACTATATAACTTTTTTTTTTTTTTTTTTTTTTTTTTTTTTTTTTTTGGTGACACTGTGGATTGAAGCCAGGGCCTCACACTTACCAGGCAAGCATTCTATCATTGAGCCACATTTCCAGTCCTACTTTATACTACTATTGTTTGCTCTCACATTTTCTACAACAGAATCATTCATATGTATTCTTTCATATGTGGTTTTGGTCACTCGGTATGCTTTTTGTGGTATTTATCCAGATTATTGCATATATCAATAGTTCATTTAAAATTTTATTGAGAAAGTAGTATTCCATAATATATATTATGTAAATTATAATTCATTTTCCTAAATACCAGTGTTATGGTTTAGACATTAGGTGTCCCCAAAGAAGCTCATGTGTGAGACAATGCAAGAAAGTTTAGGGGTGAAATGATTGGGTTATGAGAGACTTAACCTAATCAGTGCATTAATCCCCTGATAGGCATTAACTGAGTGGTGACTATAGGCAGGTAGGGTATGGCTGGAGGAGGTGGGTCATTTAGAGTATGCCTTTGAGGTATATATTTTGTCCTTGTTGAGAAGAGCTCTCTATGATTCCTGGTATGATGTCCTGAGAGGCTTTCCTCTGCACCCTCTTCTGCCATGATGTTCTGCCTCAGCTTGGGCCCCAAAGAATGGAGTTGGCCGTCTTTGAACGAGGACCTATGAAACCCTGACCCCCCAAACAAATTTTTCCTCCTCTAACTGTTCTTGTCAGGCCTTTTAATCACAGCAACAAAAAAGCTGACTAAAACAACTTACATGTGGTTTATTTCCTGCTTTTATTACAAATAAAATTCTTGTATAAATCTTTATGTGAACATAAGCTTTCATTTAATTTTCTCACCAGCAATTTGGGAGTGTAAAATATTTGTTTGTCTACATTACAGTCAACCATATAGTTATAGTCATTCTGGTGTTGTGCTGTGTATCTCATTGTTTTAATTTGAATTATTCTGTTGATTAAGGTTATAAGCACCTTTTCAAGTGTCCTTTAGACTCTCACATACCTTCTTTTGTGAAGTGTCTTCTAGAAGGTTTAAAGTTTTATTTTTATGTTTATGCCTCTGATATGCTGAGATCTGGTCTCAGTGAGGGGTGCAGAGCAGCACATTCGGGGCAGTTGCTGAAGTTGGGTTTTTGGCCTGCGGTGCTGGGGCAGCACGGTGGGGGTGTGACGTGACACGTGTAACTCTGCACCGAGGTAAGGAGTCATCGATGGAGAAAAACACACACCACTGGAGGCTTAACTCTTTCTTTACTTTCTTTCCCCAGTTTTTATAGCCCAGCAAGCACAGCAATTTACATTACAGCTTTTGAAGTTACATCAAAGAGTTTCAGGGTTATACATTCTGAGGGAAACAGGGTGTTTTTCTAAGTACATACCACTGCTTAACCTATGTAAAGAGAGAAAAAGCATATATGGATTAATCTTAAATGTCAATAAGATAAAGTACAAAACATGTTTTTTATTCAAACCTATTCCCATGATCCCTTAAGTCTAAACAATTCCAACTATAATGTTTTATGGCTGAATCACCCTAACATCTTTAATTGAACTCAAAATTCCTAGGCTCCTTCGTTCCCTATAATGACTTTGTTTTGAATTCAGGAAAAAGGGAGTATGGCTGTTTTTCAGAAGTTGAGCTAACAGGTGTTATCTCATTAGCCAAATGTTAGGTCTGAAGAACTTCTACCCTAAGGAACTTGTATATATCTATCTTAAACTACTTCAAAAGTAAAAGGAATCCTTATCAATCACAAAAAGACCTATAAAGCTTTTTCTTGGTGCACATGATTATAACGAGAAGAGGTCAAACAGTGGGCATTTACAAAAGCTGTTTCCTAACTAGAAACCTGTTATATTAGTACAATTTTTGAAAATGTTTTTATGATCCTAACTCAGATTCCACAAGGCTATAATTTTCAGAACCAGTTTCATTCTTAATAATTAATGCATCAGACCTGATGGTCATATGAGCAGAAAACAAGGCAGTAAGAACATGCAGGATCAGAATTAGCCATATTTATGCTACACCTTCTCTTAGGGGAGCCGCCTTGTGTTCCTCCCAGGTGGACAGATTCTGCTGCCCATGATGGGGATGCCTTTGCTTGCCATCAGAAAGAAGATGCTGAACTGATACATCTTTGTTCTTACATCTTTGTTGAGATATAATTGGCTTATAAAAATTGTATATATTCATGGTGTACCACATGAATTTTTAAATATACAAATACATAGTTAACTAACATATCCATCACTTCACATAGTTATGTGTGTGTGTGTGTGTGTGTGTGTGTGTGTGGTGAGAGCACTTAGAAACTACTCTCTTAACAAATTTTGAGTATACATCATTATTAACTATAATCACTGTGCTGTACCTTAGGTCTATATTCATCTTGTATATATCTGTGAGTCTTTAGCCTTTGATACACATCTTCCATTTTTCCTATCACCTGACCTCTGATAACAACCCTTCTATTTTCTGTTCTTGTGAGTTGGACATTTTTAGTGTCCTCACAGTATAAGTGAGATCAACCAGTATCTGTCTCTGTATCTGCATTATTTTACTTAATGTAATGTCCTCTAGATTCATTTTCATTGTTACAAATGGCAGGATTTCTTCTTTTCAAGGAAAGATAAGAGTGTGAAACTTTCAGCCATTGATGATCACTTACATTGTTTCCATATCTTGGATATTATGAATAATGTTATAGTGAACATGGGAATATGGATGTTTCTTGGAGATATTGATTTTATTTCGTTTGAATATAGTGGGATTTCTGATCTTAAGGTAGTTCTATTTTTAAATTTTTGAGAAATCTCCATATTGTTCTCCAGTATCGAACTGAACCAACTTTGTATACAGTGTGAGATAGGAATCAAACGTTAGTTTTTCACATTTGTCTAGTCTTTCAAGGACTTTCATGGTAGACTTCCTTTTTTTATGTTGGATTACATTGGTATCTTATTGAAAACCAAATGAATCAAGTACATCTATATCTCTTTCTGGATTTCTTTTTCTTTTTATAGATGTATTTACCTATTCTTATGCCAATATCACACTGTCTTTTCTTAGGTTTATGGTAAGTCTTGAAATCAGTTTGTGAGAATCTTCCAATTTTTTCCTCCCTATTAAAGGTATATGTGGTGATCCTAGGTTCTTTGTATTTCCCTGAAGATTTTAGGGTCAACTTATTAATTTCTATAAAAATTCCTATTGAGTTTCTTATTGGTATTGCAGCAACTCTGTAGATCAATTTATAGAGAATCGATGTAATATATTGAGTCTTCCAATAAATGCCTATTTTATACCACTTCTTTTATTTAAATTTTCTTCAACATCTCTCAGCAATAATTTTAGTTTCAGTGGCCTTAACTATCTTTTGTTAAATTTATTCCTCTTTGTATGTATTTTAAAGTAGATATAAAAATATTTTTCAGTTGTTTGCTACTAGTATATAAAAATGATATTTATTTTTCTATAGTGACCTTGTATTCTCTGATCTTACTATTTTTGTTTTTGTAGGTCTTTGAAGGAAACAATCAATCTTGCTTATGAATAAAGGCAGTTTTACTTTTTCTTCTTCATTTCTTATGTTTTTTTTTTTTTTAAATTCTTTTCTTTGCATTATTAAACTGGATAAGACGTTCAAGGAGAATGTTGGATAAAGTGGTGAGAGTGGACATCCTTGTGTTTTTTTTTTTTTTTTCCCTTTGGTACTGGGGATTGTACCCAGGGGCACTTAACCACTGAACCACATTCCTAACCCTTTTTGCTTTTATTTTGAGACAGGGGCTCACTAATTTGCTGAGGCTTATCTTGAACTTGTGATCTTCCTGCCTCAGTCTCCCAAGTTGCTGGGAGAGTAATCACTAAGGGCATGTGCTACCATGTCCAGCTTCTCCATTCTTAAAAGTACTGCATCTAATGTTTCAACATTGAGAACAATGTAGGTGTTCATTTTCTTGAACATCATTTATTAGATTGAAGAAGTTACATTCTACTCCCAGGATTCTGAGAACTTTTTTCACAAATTTGTTTTGAATTTTGACATGGGTTGACTTTCAATGTAAAACCAATCTTGTATACCTGGAATAATCATGGTTGGTCACCAACTATATTTTTAATATTCCTGGATTATTTGCTCACATCATGTTTAGGAATTTTCTAACTATGTTCATGACACATAATTGGTCTGTCATTTTTCTTCCTCTGGAGGTTTTGTATCAAAATTATGCTGGCCCTTATTCCTTCCTTCATTATTTTTTAAAGTACTCAAGTAAAGGTAGAACTATTTCTTCTTTAAATGTTTGAAAGACTTAATTGATTAGCTAAACTGTGGAACCAACCTAGATACCCTTCCATAATGAAGGGATAAAGAAACTGTGGATTCTATAAACAATGGAATATTACTCAGCATTAAAACAGAATAAAATTATGGCATTTGCAGGTAAATAGATGGAGTTGGAGAATATCATGCTAAGCAAAATAAACCAATCCCCAAAAACCAAAGGCCAAATTTTCTCATTGATATGTGGATGCTGATCCATAAGAGGGGGGCAGGGGAAGAATGGAGGAACTTTGAATTGGGCAGAGAGGAGCGAGGGGAGAGGAGGGGGCAGGGGGGGTAGGAAAGATGGTGAAATGAGACAGATATCATTACCCTAGGTACATGTATAATTGCACAAGTGGTGTAACTCTACATCATGTACAACCAGAGAAATGAGAAGTTGTGCTCCATTTGTGTACAATGAATCAAAATGCATTCTGCTGTTATGTATAACTAATTGGAACAAATAAAAAAATTAAATCCTATAAACTTCCTATTAAAAGTGATGGTAAAAAGTAAAAAAGGAAAAGAAAAATAATTTAGATCCTCATGTATAACTAATTAGAACAACAACAACAAAAATAATTTAGATCTTCATCACACTGTCATATTTCAACTGTTCAATAGTCACATGTGGCTAGTGGCTGCCATCATTGGATGGTGCAGACTTCTATTCTAAGTTCTGTTGGGTAGCACTAATGTCAAGTTATTGGAATATAAAAGAAGAAGAAAAATACCTTTTTAAAAAAAGAGTTATTTGATGAAACCATCTGGGCCTGGAGTTTTCTTCATGAAAAGTTTTTTTAGTAATGAATTCAACTTTTTAAATAGATATAGGGATATTAAATGTTCTGTTTCATTTTGTTTTAGTTTTGGTAAGTTGTGTGTTTCAAGAAATTTTTTCATTTCACTTAAATTGTCAGATTTATTGGTCTGAGTTTTTTGTGACCATCATCTTACCATCCTTTCAGTATCTGATGGGTCTGCAAAGATATCCCTTTCTTTCATTTGCAATATTGAAATTTGTTTTCTTCCTTACTTTTCTTTATTTGCCTTGCTTGGGGTTTGTTTTATTAATCACTTACTATCCAACTTTTGACTCGATATTTTTTCTATTTTTATTGATTTCTACTCTTTTCATTATTTCTTTCCTTCTAGTTACTATTGTTGTAAATGTATCATTTTATGCAAAATATAAGAAATTTTCTACTTTAGTTTGAATTAACTTTTTTTATTTTTAAAGTAGAAGTTTAGATAATTGTTTTTAAGTCTACCTTCTTTGATAACATAAGCAATTAAAGCCATACATTTTCCTCAAAGAACTTCTTTAGCTGCAAATTAGCTTATAAATTTTCATATGTCTTAATTTCATTAGCATTCAATTAAAAATATGTTATTTCTATTTGGAGACAATTCTCCATGTCATTACAAATAGGGGCTTTTGTTCTAGGGTACTTATCAAGGATGATTGAATAGCAAGTAGCCTTAGAAAATAGAAATAGCATCTCTGGAGCAGGAGGAGGTTTGTTTGCTGTCAAATGTTCTAAAGAAATGTCTCTTTCTGGGAAAGTTGGGTAAGTTTGCTTAGGGTTCCTCAGGCATGATATAAACCACTCTGTATAGCATTCATTTGGAAAGTTGCACATCTCCCACATGGGACTGGGGGGCAAGAGGCACTTAGTTGAATATGAATCTCGTGCTGCAGGCTGTGCCATGAGTAGTAAGTTCTTTTGCCTCTGACACAGGAGTATTATATCTTCTCCAGCACCCTGAAACTGGCAGGCAAGTGTGAGCTTTCAAGTAGAATGAAAGTTCAGGGCCTTCACAGTTCTTGACAGTTTTTCTTCTCTGATATATGTATTACTTAGAAGTATTTGTTTAATCTCCAAATATTTGTCTTATTTCTTTCTAATTTAATTCCATCATAGGCAGAGAATGTACTGTTTAAGATTTCAGTCCTTTAAATCTATAGAGACTTACTTTGTGTCCTGGCACATTATATCTGTTGCAGGAAACAGACTGGTTGAGAAGCAGCAAGCAGCACTCCAAACTTTATTTCACACCAGCAGGCCCAGAGGAAAACAAATTCCAAATTCTGAGCCCTGATCCATCGTTTCTCACAACATTTATAGGTTACTTAGCATCATCTTAGACCCATCCTATCATTGGGGCTTTTCTCCTCTTTAAAAAAAATTCCTAATCTACCCTGCTGAAGGCCTTGTGCAGGATCTCTAACATATAAAGCATGCTTACAGAAACAGATAAAAATAAAGGGCTCTTTTCTGCCTTGAAAGCCTGGCACAGGTATGTTTACTTTTCCAAAGGAAGTAGTCAGACTGCTAGGGCAGTTTTTTACAATCCAATAGGTAGGGACCCATGGTTAATTAGACTTCCTGGAGAAAGGCTGAGAGAGGAGAGGAACTGACCCTTTCCCCAGGCTTTGGTTTCTTACCATAATCTTTTTATGATTTCATTTCACAACCAGGTCTGGTTTTGTCATCACAATATCCGTTTGTATTTAGGTGCACACGAACAAGATACATTGTAGTAATAGTAATTTCTGGGTGCATTGTTTATTGCTAATCAGGTAAAATTGACTAATAATATTCAAGTGACAGTGTTTTCTTAGACTCACTATTTGTATGGAATGTCTTTTCAAGTCTTTTCCCTTTCAAACAGTCTGTGGGTTTGTACATAAATTATGTCTCTTGTAATTACTACCAAGAATTAATGAATGGGATAGATTTAAACTAAAAAGCTTCTTTTCAGCAAAAGAAACAATCAGTGAGGTGAATAGAGAGCCAACTAATTGGGAACAAATTTTTAATACATGCACATCAGATAGAGCACTAATCTCTAGAATATATAAAGAACTCAAAAAACTTTACACTAAAAAAACAAATAACCCAATCAATAAATGGGCTAAGGAATTGAGAAGACACCTCTCAGAAGAAGATACACGATTAATCAACAAATACATGAAAAAATGTTCAACATCGCTGGCAATTAGAGAAATGCAAATCAAAACTACTCTAAGATTTCACTTCACTCCAGTCAGAATGGCAGCCATCAAGAACACAAGCAACAATAAATGTTGGAGAGGATGTGGGGAAAAAGGCACACTCATACATTGCTGGTGGGACTGCAAAATGGTGCAACCGTTATGGAAAGCAGTATGGAGATTTCTTGGAAAACTGGGATGGAACCATCCTATGACCCAGCCATTCCACTCCTGGGTCTATTCCCAAAGGACCTAAAAACAGCATATTACAGTGACACAGCTATCTCAATGTTTGTAGCTGCACAATTCACAATAGCTAGGTTGTGGAACCAACCTAGATGTCCCTCAGTAAATGAGTGGATTAAGAAAATGTGGTATATACGCACAATGGAATGGCATTTGCAGGTAAATGGATGAAGTTGGAAGACATAATGCTAAGTGAAGTTAGTCAGTCTCAAAAATCCAAGTACCAAATGTTCTCTCTTATATAAGGAGGCTATTTCAAAGTATAGTTGGATGGGGGTACATAGGAGGATTAGAGGAACACTAGAATGGTCAAGGGAAGGGAGGGTAAGGAAGGGAGCAAGAGGGGAGGGAGGGGGAGAAAAAAAAAAGGTGTTTGAATGAGACGGATATCATTTTCCTTAATGCATGATTGAAGACCTGAATTGTACGAATATACTTTGTATACAAACAGTTGTATGTAAAAAGATACTAAATATATGCACTATGAAAAAAAAAAACTAGAATTCTACTGTACATATATTTTTAAGAGCCTGTGCAAACCAGGCTTTTAAATATATTTCAGGCAAAGTATGAGCAGCAAGCAAAATGTTTTTGGCTAGTCCACATAACTAGAATATTTCAACATTATAAAACTATTTCTAACATTTCATGCTAATTATTATACTCTTTAGTAATAGTTTAAATAGCAATAGTTAAACTACTTTTGGTAACCATCTCCGGGGGTTTGTTTTCCATATAATGTAATCATTAAGGAAACGTCAGGGCTCTTTATATTTTTATAGTTTTGCATTTGCTCTCAGAAGAATTAAAAGAACTGAATTCCACAATTTTCCAGAAAACATGTATTGTTTAATATAGTGATATATCCTCTTGACAGAAGGTGAAAGTCAAAATGGTAATTGTTCCCATCACAATCCACAGTGTGATTCATTAAAAAAAATAAAAGAGTTGAAAATATTAAAAAAAAAAAAAAAAGAAAAAAAATTATGTCTCTTGTAGATGGCATATAGCTGGGTGTTGCTTTTTATTTCTAGTATTACCATTACTGAATTTTAATTGGAGTGTTCAGTCCATTTATATTTAATATAATTATAGATATGGCTGGGTTTAAGTGTTTCTGTCATCTTACTATTTTTTTTTAGTCATCCCAACTATTCTTTTCCCTTTCTTATTTTTATGTGGATTAATCAAGTATTTTTCAGTGTTTTGTTTTAATTTGTCCATTGATGTTTAACTAAACCTCATTGTATATTTAAAAAATTGTTCTGAGTATTACAATGTACAAGTTATCACAGTCTACTTAGAGTACATATTAAGTCTACTTGTAAAATACAAGAATCTTTCAAGGGTAGAATTCTACTCTCTCTCTCTCATGGTTCTTTATGCTGTTATAGCATATATTTTTTAATCAATTCACATAACAAATGGTATAATCAAATGTTATTTCTCCTGGCTTAAGCAGTCAATTTAAAATTTTTACTTTAAAAATGATCATACACTAGGATTCACTGTTTTAGGTATACAGATCATGTATGTTAACACATACATAGATTTGTGTAAATACTACTATGTATAGCACTCAATAATCACATCATCTCCAAAACTTTCTTGTGCTGTTTCTTTATAGTTGCACCCACTCCTTATCTGTAAGCCCTGGCAATCATTGATCTGTTCCCTATCACTATAGTCTTTGGGAAAGTGTCATACCAATGGAGTCTATAGTATGTAGCCTTTTGATTCTGGCTTCTTTCACTCAACATCCTAATTATTCTGAATATCAATAATTTGTCACTTTTTATCGCTAAGTAGTATTCCATTATATGGGTGTGTAAATTTGCTTATTCATTCATGTAGAAGGTTCCAGTGATTGTGGCTGAGCTAGGAAAAAGATATGACCTTAAGAGGATTTGTCAAGTGGTACTTTGACAAAATTGCATGAAAGTCTTGCAGCATGAGACTATCCAGAGGTAAGGGGACCACCAACCAGAAAGGGAGGAGGGCAGGGGAACTTCCTAGGGAAGAGTGTGGCAGAGAGAGGGCTTGTGTGTCGAGGTGATGTTTCTTGGCAGTATAGCACTGAGTCTGTGGGTTTGAGGACCCAAAGGGCAGCAATTACATGGGTTTAATAACTGCATGGCTTTACTGTATGAATAGGTAACAACAATTGGGTGAGATATCTTGGAGCATGTGAAGCACGAATAGCTAAGATATTTTTGTTTGGGTTACTTTAAGGATAATTGGATGTATAAAGATATGAGTTTGCTGCTGACAAATTAGAGTTTCTGTGCATTATTTCTTTAAATCTTTTATCTGTACTGCAATATTTATTCTTGCCTTCTAGGACTCAGATGAAATAAATGACAGACATTTTTATGTTTCCCACAGGTTAATTTTTAAAATCTTCTTCTTACTTCAGATTAGATACTTCTATTTGTCTATCTTTAAGTTCACTGACTTTTTCCTCTGTTGAGCCCATAGTCCTAGCTTCTGAGGAATTCAGGGTTAGCCTGGGCAACATGAGACCCTAACTCTCTCTCTCCCTTTTTTTTTTTTTTTTTTTTTTTTTTTTTGGGTATAGGGTATTGAACCTGGAGCCTGGAGCCTGACACATATGAGGCAAATGCTTTACCACTCAGCTATATTCCCAGCTCCAAGACCCTGACTCTTAAAAACATTCATATATTGTACATTTTGGTTCTAAAATTTCTATTTGGTCCTTTTGCATATATACAATTATAAATGTTTTGCTTTATTTTTGGCCAAGACTTTCTTTCTTTCTTTCTTTTTTAAATAGTACTGGAGTAGAACCTAGGGGCACTTTACCACTGAGTCACACTCCAGTCATTTTTATTTTTTATTTTGAGACAAGATTTCACTAAGTTGCCCAGGCTGGCCTTGATTGTGATCCTCCTGACTCAGCCTCCCAAGTAGCTGCAATTACAGGCATGTGTCACTGTGCCTGGCTTCTTTCGATTCAGTTTTGAGGGTATTTGTTCTTGCTAGTGGCATCATTATCAAAGTCTTTGTCAGATAAATTCAATAGCTGTTTTGGAACATTTCAGTGTTGAGTGATTTCTAATAGCTCACTGTTGACATCTATTGATTATCTTTTCCCATACAATTTGAGATTTTCTTTTTTTAAAATTTAATTTTTTATAGAGATTTTCTTTATATGCAAGTAATTTTGGATTATAGCCTAAGACATTTTGAGTATCGTGTTATACAACACTGGGTCTTAGTTATACCCTGTGAGTGGGGATATATGTATACACACACACACACACACACACACACACACACACGTATGCACGCACATACACATGGTTGGGTTTAGTTAGGCTGTGAATTCTAAGTAGGCTTCTTTAGGATAAGATCTTGATATTAGTTCAATTTTAAAAGCCTTTGCAGGTCTATTTAGATTTGTCCCACATGTGTACCACTGAGTGGTGGATCTGGGATGTGGATAGTAGTCTGTCTCTTTGTTTAGTTCTCAATGTCTTGGTAGCTCTTTGAATCAGAACTACAAATTCAAACCTTGTGGGTGATCCCAGGAGTTTGCAAACAACATAATGTCATTGTTTCCTAAGTTCTCCCATCTCAGCAGTCTCTTTAGATTTTTTTTTTTCAATCCTTCAGTCAGAATTCTGGAGTTTTATTTACCTTGCTTTCTTACTTTCCTTAGTGAAGGGCAAAACATCACACCGGGGACAGCCGTGCAGCCAAGAGATTTATTCAACAGACTTTGTGGCTGGTAGCAAAACCGGAGAAGAGGCGCTCTGGTCGAAGGTCGAAGAGGTGCTGGGAGAGGGGAGTCAGGGAAAAGGGAGTGTGCAAGCTCTGGTGGGAGAGGGGAGTCAGGGAGAAGGGAGTGTGCAAGCTCTGGACAGAAGGTGGGTGCTTGGTTGCACTGGCTAGGATCTCTGGAGCTATCAGCTAAAGCAGCTGCTGTCTGGCTGGAGGCTGGAGCTGTCAGCTGGGAGTGGCCGTCAGGCTGAAGACCATGGGTCTGGAGCTGTGGGCTGGGGCAGCTGCCGTTGGCTGAAGGAGAGGAGTTGTCTCAGTGGCTTCCTCCTCTCTGTAGGGTTGAGCTGATGTGTCTGAGTGGCTTCCTCCTCTCAGCAGCGACAAGCTGATGTGTGTCTCTGTGTGTGTGTTTTTGAGTCTCTCAAACAGGGTCCTATATAGGGATTTCTGGTGGGAGGTGCACCAGAGCAACCCCAACACCATTGGCTCTTTGCCCATAGAACAGGGTGAACTTTAAGCCTATTGGCTCTTGCCCGGGGAAAAGAAACATCCTGTCCAGGAAGAAACATCCTGTCCAGGAAGAAACATCTTGCCTGGAGAATGAAACAAGGTTGCTTCTCTCAGGATGTGGAAAACTCTGGGGGGGGAGGGTAGCCCATCTATCATTCCATCCAGGGCAACCAGTGTATATGTGGGTGGGCCTGGTTGGGGTAAGCAGAGAGAAAAAAGCAACAGGGATTTGCTCCACCTTCTTGAGACAATGGTTCTTCGAATAGAGAGGAAGTTTCTTTTCCCTCAGAGTTTCTAGTGCTTGTGGGTCCTGGCTGCTACCATTTTTGTTGCCAGGAGACCCCTTTCCTTCTCTTTGAGCCAGAGTAGCAGGTTTCTCCTGGAGACGCCTCACCCAGTACTGGCAGCCTAGCCCAGCTTCCCTGCCTGGAACCTGCAGGCTGGATCCAGTGGCCAGTCCTTATAAGTAATAGGCAAAGAATGGAAAAAGGAAAAAGGACTTTTGTCTTATTTGATCAAATTGGGGAGAAGCAGCTGGATTGCTTCTCCCCTTGGTCCCATAGAGGCAGTTACAAAAGCCAGGTGAGATATATAAATGTGGATTTAGTTAGCCTGTGCTAGGCAGGCCAGGGCTGGGGAGGTCAATCACCAGTCTCAGCTTGGCCTCCCCCAAGCCAGAGCTGCAGTCCTTCCACCTGTGCTGTGAGTATGAGGAAATGCAGGATACAGAAAACATTGTTAGGAAGTTGTTCTTAATTTCAGTCTTATACCATTCCAGTATTTCAGACCGCCTTTAGGTCGGGCTAGGAGATACCACAGGGGAAAAAAAATTGGTGAATAAATTGTGCAATAAAAGCAGACACTTGCACCTTTGTGTTGAACATGGCTTTAATAAGAATGCTTTTAAATGTTCACCATTATGATGTTTGCTATAGCTCTTAAATAAAACACCTTTACTGAAGCCTTTCATTTCTAAAGTTCTCATTGTTAATATATGTTTTATCAGGTATATAGGTTAAATTTTATTGAATACTTTCTCTTCCTCTATTGAGATAACCATATAATTTCCTGATTTTTTAATGTGGTGAATTATGTTAATAGGTTTTCTGATATGAGCTCCTTCCATTCCTGAGATGAAGATGCTCTTAAGTTAGACATGGATGAAATGATACATTTTATTCCAAGTTCTACATAAAAATGAATTAACCCAGTGTCACATTGGTGGTCTCCAGTGTGTTAAATGTTTTAGTTCAGAATGTTTTATTATATTTTTTTTTACAGTTTTCATTATGGTTTTGTTTTTATTCTAGCTTTAAATAGTCAAAACATTGCTTTTAATATGAAATTCAAATCAAACTTTATCCTTTCTCTAAGATTGGTTAGAAGACATGAAACTGGGCTGTTTTTGATGTTGCTGAACATTTAATAGGACAGGCGGCTGCTGATAAGAGTCAATGGCTTAAAAAGGCACCAGAGGGATCTCTGCATCTGCCATGACAGAGAAATAGACACTAGACTTGCCCTCCTTCCAGAAACTACTATAAAATTGGACAAAATATATGAAAACAAACTGTTTTCAGGCACTGAACATTATTGAAAGTTGGAGAAACACACAAGATGATCTCAAAGAGTGCCCCAGCTTTCTTTTGGGGGCCCTTTCTGTTGCAATGCAGGGAGGTGGGACCCAGTAAAAGAAGTGATCTCACACAGCTGAGGGTGCAGAGGTCAGAGTTGTAGACTATTCCAGATTCTGAGGAAGGGCACCAGAGACGAAGGAGAGGAGCTGCAGAAATCTGCCTGAGGATTCACGATGAATCCATGGCAGAAGCCAGGCTGTTTCCTTCAAGGACATTGGCCTTATCGTGGGAGCCCTTTCAAACTTCCCAGCCTCTGTCTGGGTTCCTTCACAGGGAAGGCTGTGTTGGTACCATCCATCCCTCACAGAAATCTAACTCAGGCTCTCTGATCTGTTTAGCCATAGGGCCATCCAGTTTGTAGTGCTGCTTCCTGGGGGATAACCTTTTCTGATGGTTCCATAGTTGTCTTTTTATGCCCCTTTTTACCAAAATTGCCTCAGCTATTAGTTGGATTAAAGAGGCCAGTTAATAAAAGATCATCTCTCTAGCCACTCCTTGGTTTGTCTTCATTGTATCATTACCTGACATCATATCATATGTTCGCATAGTTTTTCTTTATCGTCTTTTTCTTCAATTAGAATTAAGTTTCATGAATGTAGGGTCTTTTAGTTCCTGCCATTATAATAGAGGTCAAACAGACAAAAGTTGCTTTATGTACAAACAAATAAATGTACTTATTGCTTTTGGGCAGGTTTTTTTTCTTTTTTCCTCTGAATTGAATGAGTTTACTTATTATAATATGTGGGAAGCATGAATGTGAAACTTTATAGTACTCTCTTTATTCTTTTCTCAGTTCCATTAATCTTCATTTCCATTCTATTTTAACCAGATATCTTTATAAAAATGCTAAACAATCTCCTGTTGTTAAAAAAAAAAATAAATGAAACGTCAGTCTGGGGGTGTAGCTTAGTGGTAGAGTGTTTGCTTAACATGCATGAGGCTCTGTGTGTTTGACCCACAGCACCACAAGAGTGAACTGGAATCAAATTAAATTAAATGAGGGAGAACTCTAAGTTTGTCTTTCTTTAAACCCATCTCCTTCCCTTTTCATCTTGTGCACTCCTTCTTTCCACTAGCATGATTCCTTGAAAACAGTGTCTGTACCCCCTCTCTCTACTTCCTTGGAACCTGTATCTCTGCCACTAGGCGAACATGACCCTCTTAGTCAACCTACCCCACGGTCCTGCCTCAAGCCTCATTTTCTTTAGATGCTTACGCCAATTTTATTTGAATGTTTAAATTTTCTTCCTACTAAAAAAAGCCATCACTGACAAAAACAGCATGAATGAATAGAACCTTCATGCAAAAGGGCAGATCTAGATTCAGTGGAAGTGTCTCTTGTCTAATTCCACACACCAGATGTATTTGAACTCAGTTCTGATCAAGTTCTAAATTTTTCTTTTCTCTCTCCTCCTCCAACACACTGGAGTAATAGAATCTTAAAGCTAGAGAGAACTTGGAAAATATGAAGCATCCATTTCTTGTTTGATAGATGATACCAATATATTATGATTTCATTTCAAGTGATATACCCAAATTTTCATTCCTGGTAGCAGAACTGGGCCTGACTGTTTTTTTTTTTTTTTTTTTTTTTGGTACCAGGAATTGGACCCAGAGGTGCTTTACCCCTGAGCCACACACATCCCCAGCCCCTTTTTATTCTGAGACAGAGTCTTGCTAAGTTGCTTAGGGCCTTGCTAAGAAGTGATCCTCCTGCCTCAGCCTTCCAAGCTACTGACTGCCCTTTCTACTGTAGCACATTGTCCCCATTGTCTGCTGGATTCGATGCTCTTCACACTGAGTTGTGCTAGCTGAGCATGCTCTGCTCTATACTAGATCTCTGCACCCAGCCAGATTTCCCTCTGAGCATGTGAGGGAAAGTGTAGCGAAGCACAGAGTTTGACTGGTTGAGAATAGGAATTACGTGTTCCCCATATGAGGTCAAGGACTGCTAGAGGGAAGCCTGCCACCTGCTGAGCCTTCTCTCTGACCTCTGTGTCCAACTGTTCTCTTTCATCCAGTAAATAGGTTATGTGGATGAGCACTCATGGCTTCAAATGGGATATTTTTAAGTTTCCTGACATCTCCTACATTTCTTGGCACAAAAAATGAATCATATTACTGGGATAATGAACCATTTAATGACTTGTGTGTTGATTTATCAGATGGTGCTAGAGAGGCCAATTTAAAAATATAAAGCCATAGGTCACCCAGTCAGGGTGTCTGGTAGGCAGAGAGGCCTGGCTCCCTGGCTGGCGATTGCTATGTCAATCACGATAATGCTGGGCCTGGCAGGCAGCACAAGGACTTCGGTGCTTTCCCTGGTGAAGTCATTTGTCTAAGCAGCAATTATTATGTTTTTTCACCTTGTGCTAGGGTTGGGAAGAGAAAATCAGCCAGAAAGTCTGAATATCTCCTTCTCAATAGGCCAAGGGAACCCAACACTAGATCTCCTGGGATTCTTGGGAAAGAATGGAAAATAGAGAAGGAATCACACAGATAGAGAAGGGCTTCCACAGAGTCCTGGTTGGGCTACGAGGCAGCTGGAGAACTGCCAATTGAAGCATCTTCCCTACTCTGCAGGCCAGCAAGCCTGGCATTGTCAATCCTCGTGAGTGACCTGGTTTACCAAGCAAGCTCCCAATCTCTATATTACACGAAACGTAGAGAGCATCAACATTCTAACCAGAGGAGCATGAGTTTTTGGCTTAGTAGACAGAACTGCCTCTAAAAAAACTACGTAGGGAAATTCTTGAGCTTAAATGGTAGTTAAGGTGCCAGGTGCTTGCTGTGAGCATTGATGAGGCAGGGACTGTTCTAATGAATGAATAATGAAGAAACTGAGGGCTAAGAGTTTATGCAAAATTCCCATGGTTAGGGCTCATAGGAGGTAGAACTAGGATTTAATTTATGCCAGTCTGTCTATGAGCAGGACTTAACCACCATGTTTTCTGCCTCCCTTTCTAGAAAAGGTATTCCATCTGCATTTCTAACAGAAATAATGTTAAAGCAGCTGTACCGATGTCCCTGACCCACTTGAAAAATGTGACACCATTGGTGCCTAGTCCCCCTCTCCTGCCCTTACCCCTCCCTTCTCTGCAGTCTGCCTCCTCTCCGCCATACTGCACTGAAACTGCTCTTGTCAAGGTCGTCAGTTGCTGCTACCCATGCTCATATTCAGAATTTATCTTGCCTGATCCCTCAGCAGCATATAACGTCACTTTTTTTTTTTTTTTTTTTTTTTTTACTGTTGTGAACTGCTGCTCTCTTGACACCATTCTCAATGATTCTCCTCCTATCCCTCTCCCTGGCCATCCTGCTGGGTCTCTTTTGCTAGATCTTCTACTGCTCTAGAACTCAACA
Source organism: Tamias sibiricus (assembly GCA_025594165.1). Classification (NCBI taxonomy): domain Eukaryota; kingdom Metazoa; phylum Chordata; class Mammalia; order Rodentia; family Sciuridae; genus Tamias; species Tamias sibiricus. The sequence goes on from CM046672.1 coordinate 38,877,790, forward strand.
TATCACAGATTTGTCCTGGGCCCTCTCCTGGCAATTCCATCTCAACCTCTCATTAAATCTCATAGCTTTCCACAGCATACATACTGACAAATGCTATCCTTATATCCTGGTGGAAGATCTCTCCTCCCAGATATCCCACTAGGGAGGAATCTACACACCTCCGTGAGAGCTCCAAGCAGATGTTTTGGAGGCATTCCAAACTCCTTCCTGAAGAGACTAAAACAAAGAGCAAAATAAACCTGCAGCAAGTAGAAAGAAATAATGAAGAGCAGAAACTGATGTATTGGAACAGGTAAACAATAGAAAAAAAACCATTGAAATAAAAAAGCTATTTCTTCAAAAGAAATCAATAAAATTGACTAACCTCTTGGATCTCTGTCAAGATGGACACCAGAAAAGACTGATCACCAATATATGAGAGAGAAGATATCTCTACTGATCTTTTGGACGTTATGAGTATAATGTTATATTCATAACCTCAGTAATTTAGAAGAACTGGACCAATTCCTTGACAACCACAAACTACCAAAACTCACAAACTTTCCAAAACAGTTTATTGTTGGTATGTAGGAAACCTATTGGCTTTGGAATATTGTCCTTTCATTTGACTGTTTTACTGAGCCTTATAGATTCTAACAATTTTTAGCTGATTATTTTCTACACAAGCAATCATGTCATCAATAAAGTTTCATCACTTCCTTTGAATATCAACACTCCTTGGTTTTGTTTTTTGGGTTTTTCCAGGACTTTTAGAATGTGGATGGTCAAGACAGTGGTCATCTTCTATCTGTTTTAGTAGGAGATTTCTAACATTTCCACTTTACGCATATTGTTTACTCCAGGTTTTGGAAGCTACCCTTTATCAAGTTAAGGAATCTTAAATATTTTCCTAGATAATAAACTACTGAAAGAAAAGAATCAGAATGCTCTTCTATCTCTTGAGTTGGCCACATGGCTTCCCCTTTTTAATGTAGTGAAATGCATTCATAAGTTTCTTAATGTTGCCATATTCTTGCATTCCTAGGAAAAACACTCTTGGCTATGAATTATTACTGTATTTAATTTTCAATTTAAAAATTTTTCGCTGAATTAATTTCTGATTTTATTTTGATTAATTTCCTATGATGTCTTCCTTTACATTATTTATTTATTTATTTATGTACCTTTATCTTCTTGTGTTAGATCCTTCTTCCATTTTTAGTCTTTCTTATTATGCACATATGATCAAAATTATTTTCAAGTATAGCTTGAAAATATCACAGATTTGTGATATTCTGGCCAGATCCTATAGGTTTCTACCTTAGTACCCACTGTCACTGTCATTTATTTCTACTTAGTTTTGTTTGAATTTTTCCCCAGGTTCATTGAGGTATAATTGGCATACAATAAAGTGTATATGATTAGTGTATATATAATTTGGTGAGTTTGGATGTGTATATTCTTGTGCTACCATCACTGTAATCTAGATAATAAGATATTCATCACTTCCAAAAACTTTCCTTGTGCTCCACTTCTCCCCTTTTTACTGTGGTAACATTTAACATGTGATCTCTCAACTTCAAGTGTATAATACCTTATTGTTAAGTGTAGATACTATGCTGTACAGCAGATTTCTGCAGCCTACTCATCTTGTGCTAACTCTAACCTCACACTCTCTCCCCACAATTCCTTGCTAACCACCTTTTATTGTCTACTTCTATATGTTTAATATTTAGGGTGCCTCACATAAAACATGTATTTTCAGTTTTGAAGTTCACTTTAAACCAAGGTTTACTTAAAGGGGTTTTAATTTCCAAACGACATGCTTGTGATACTTTGTTTTATTGAATCATTTCAGTGAATGTGACCAGTAGAATTTTTGCCTTTTATAATTTATTTATTTCCCAATTTAATAAAAGTTTGGTTAAAAAATGTTCCACAGGTATTGAAAATAATGTGCATTCTCTTTACTGAGTGTAATTCATATTAGCAATACAACTATATAATTAGTTGAATTAGACACAGGAAATTCATATGAAAAAGTGTAGGATGTATTTAAGTATTTGTCTTATTTAAATTCTTTGTAGTGTAGTTGGCATATTAATTTCTTAGAAAGGCTTTAAAATCTCTCACCAAGATTGTGGTTTATTGATTTCTGTCATATTTCAAGGAGTTTTAACTTTATAAATACCAGTGTTATACTATTCTGTTCATAAAGATTTATGATTGCTATATTTTCTTTGGATATTATAATTTTTATAATATCAAATATATATTTCTTTCTCAGTTGATGGTTTTCACTTTGAATTCTATTTGGGCTGTTATTACTATTACTATTTCTGTTTTCTTTTGTTAACTTTTGCCAGATATATCTTCATTTATCCTTTTTTTTTGTGTGGTACCAGGGATTGAACTCAGGGGCATTCGACCACTGGGCCACATCCCCGGCCCTTTTTGTATTTTATTTAGAGACAGGGCCTCACTGAGTTGCTAAATGCCTCGCCATTGCTGAGGCTGGCTTTGAACTCACGATCCTCCTGCCTCAGCCTCCCAAAGTGCTGAGATTACAGGCGTGCGACACCGCGCAGGCGTGCGACACCGCGCCCGGCCTATACTTTATTTTTGACTTTACTCCCCATTCAACCCCCTCCCATTTTTGCAAAGTTGGGCATGTTTTTATGTATAACATGGAGGGATTTAAAATGTTTCAATTTAAAATTTCTTTATAAGGGATATTAAGGCTAGGGATGTAGTTCAGTGGTAGAGCACTTGCTTAGCCTGTATGAGGTCCTGAGTTCAATTCCCAGGACCTACAACAAATAAATAAATAAATAAATAAATGGGAAATGAAATTAATTGTGATTAATGATGTACTTAGACCAATTAGGATTATCTTATTTTACCTTTCTGATTTAAAATACCTTCTTGTTATTTTCCTCTTTATTTTTGTTTTATTTTGGAGGGTGGGTAACAGGGATTGAACTCAGGAACATTTGACTACTGAGCCACATCCCCAGCCCTATTTTGTATTTTATTTAGAGACAGAGTCTCAATGAGTTGCTTAGCACCTTGCTTTTGCTGAGGCTGACTTTGAAATCAAGATCTTCCTGCCTCAGCCTCCAGAGCTGCTGGGATTACAGGCGTGTGCCACCATACCTGGCTTTTTGTTTGTTTTTTAGTGGTTTGGAAATTAAAATCTTAGGTCTAGTCTTCTAATAGTTGGCTTTACCATTATTATTTTTTTAAGTGATAAAGTATTATACAAGAGTTTTACACATTTAAACTAATGCATGTGAACACAGTCTTATTTTAATGTCCAAAATTAATTACTATGAACAGGACATGGAGCCCATTTTTTTTTTTTTTTTTGGTACTGGGGATTGAACTCAGGGGCCCTTGACCACTGGGCCACATCCCCAGACCTTTTTTTGTATTTTATTAGAGACAGGGTCTCACTGAGTTGCTAAGTGCCTCACCATTGCTGAGGCTGGCTTTGAACTCACGATCCTCCTGCCTCAGCCTCCCAAAGTGCTGAGATTACAGGCGTGCGACACCGCGCAGGCGTGCGACACAGCGCCCGGCCTATACTTTATTTTTGACTTTACTCCCCATTCAACCCCCTCCCATTTTTGCAAAGTTGGGCATGTTTTTTATGTATAACATGGAGGGATTTAAAATGTTTCAATTTAAAATTTCTTTATAAGGGATATTAAGGCTAGGGATGTAGTTCAGTGGTAGAGCACTTGCTTAGCCTGTATGAGGTCCTGAGTTCAATTCCCAGGACCTACAACAAATAAATAAATAAATAAATAAATGGGAAATGAAATTAATTGTGATTAATGATGTACTTAGACCAATTAGGATTATCTTATTTTTCTACCTTTCTGATTTAAAATACCTTCTTGTTATTTTCCTCTTTATTTTTGTTTTATTTTGGAGGGTGGGTAACAGGGATTGAACTCAGGAACATTTGACTACTGAGCCACATCCCCAGCCCTATTTTGTATTTTATTTAGAGACAGAGTCTCAATGAGTTGCTTAGCACCTTGCTTTTGCTGAGGCTGACTTTGAAATCAAGATCTTCCTGCCTCAGCCTCCAGAGCTGCTGGGATTACAGGCGTGTGCCACCATACCTGGCTTTTTGTTTGTTTTTTAGTGGTTTGGAAATTAAATCTTAGGTCTAGTCTTCTAATAGTTGGCTTTACCATTATTATTTTTTTAAGTGATAAAGTATTATACAAGAGTTTTACACATTTAACTAATGCATGTGAACACAGTCTTATTTTAATGTCCAAAATTAATTACTATGAACAGGACATGGAGCCCATTTTTTTTTTTTTTTTTTTGGTACTGGGGATTGAACTCAGGGGCCCTTGACCACTGGGCCACATCCCCAGACCTTTTTTGTATTTTATTAGAGACAGGGTCTCACTGAGTTGCTAAGTGCCTCACCATTGCTGAGGCTGGCTTTGAACTCACGATCCTCCTGCCTCAGCCTCCCAAGTGCTGGGATTACAGGCATGCACCACTGCGCCCGGCCATGGAGCCCGTTTTTTTTTTTTTTTTTTTTAATATTTATTTATTTGCTTTAGTTGTACACAATGTGTTTTTTTTTTTTACGTGGTGCTGAGGATCGAACCCGGGCTGCCCACGTGCTAGGCGAGCACTCTACTGCTGAGCCACAATCCCAGCCCCATGGAGCCCATTTTTATTCTCTCACTTCCATCTCCTTATTTAACATCCTCAATATTTTGAAATTAATCTGGAATCTTGGTTCTATGTTTTATTATTTTTTTCTACATATGCTCACACTTCAAAAATTTTCCATTTTTATCAGTTGATTTACTTTTCACAGTCACACCACTGATAGTTACTTAAATTCAGCTGTGGATATTACTAGTTTTTTGTTTACTACTATAGCAAATTAATTTTCTAAAGAAGGCCACAACAATATATCCCATATCTTATGTTCTTCTTATAGGTCTTCTCATTGAATGTGAGTGGACATTTGTGACTGTCTTGGCCAGTAAGTGCTCAACAGAAATGCTGGCTACATGACTTCTGAATCCAGATCATAAAAAGGCTATACTCTTCTGCCATGTTGTCTTGGGGTACTTACTCATGGAACCCAGCTAGCTCATGTGGAAATATGACATGGGGAGTCCACTGGGAGATATTTTAGCTTATATTCCTACTGAAGTCCCAGTCTACAGTTAGCATGAAGCACCAGACATCTGTGGGAAGGTGTTTCCTGATGATTCTAGCTCTTACCTTTTTTGTTACCCCCAGCCTTGAGTCTATTGCTGAGGTTTTCAGATACTGTGGAGAAAAAAACAAGTGATTCTTTCTGTTCAATATCCAAATTCTCACCCAGAGAATCTCTAAGAAGAATAAAATGGTTGCTGTATATCACTAAATTTTTGGTGTCTTGTTATGCAGTAATAGAAATTGGCTGAAAAAACCACTGCTTTTTGTATTCTTTGTCTTCATATTTCTTGATTCACTTTCTTGTCAAGTATTTTTTTCAGAGAAAGTACATTAATTATGCATTTTATATATGATTTTTCATATTTTAAAAATTTTAATCTGATGCTTGATATTGGATATGTGGAACTCTAGGCTTAAATAATTTCTCCTAATAAATTTCAGGGTATGGTTTCATGATTTCCACTATCCCATATTGCAAATGGGCAGATTGATGGCAATCAAATTTTTATTCCTTTTAAGGTAACTTTCTTTTTCATTTTAATTTAACTTTTCTTTCATTTAACTTTTTTTTGTTATTTATTCATTCATAATGCGCAAGTATATCATCTTTTTACATACAACTGCTTGTATTCATTTAACTTTCATTTTAATCCTTGGAGATCAGAATCACCAGAGTATGCATTTAAGGTAAACATTCTCTCCCTTGGTGAACAGCTTTTCCAGGATTCTAATGGTTACAACTTCTGGGGAAGCTCACAAAAGTAGGACGAGTGGGACAAAATCTAGTCTGCACAGTTACATTGCCTGAAACCGTGACTGATACTCGTCATTTACTTCTTACACTGTTTTCAAAATTTCCCTATCTCTTAGCTAGCCTAGCACTTCTACTGTTTTAACTGACTTGCCTGGCAAAGTTGAGGGCAGGATAACCCAGAACCTCATTCGTTAGGGGTCTGGGACATAGTTCCTATGCCTTTAAGGGATCATGGCTACTGTACTTGCACATTTACAATTAAAACTGGCATGGAAGTAGCAGGTGATGCCTTAGTGATCATTTGGATGTCAAAGATATTCCTCCTTGTCAGTATTATGTAGCAGGAGTACTTCCTTCTCATGATGGACAGAGCCAATCTCCCCTGTCATCATGGTAACTGCTTCTGTAATAATGGCCTCCTTGCAGGAAGAACTCAAAGGAATTAGGTGGTAACAGTAGCTTTGAGTCCAACTGTGTCCCCTACAGAAAACAGGAAACTCTGAACTCATAGAACCTAAAGTTGTGTAAATGGAACCATGAACTTCCCAAATTGGTCACTTGTGTGTGATTGTGAGCAGTGCACCATGACTTCCACTTTCCTGACCCATGTATTTCACCTTTGGGGGACCTAGCATCATATGATGACTGTTTGTTTAAAGTGTATATTATATTTTAAAAGATGGCATGCTCTTTGCAGAGTGTCACCTCTAAACTGTGTCTTATGCTGTGTCTTCAGAAGACCATTCTTTTGTTCTGTTACTCAGAAGCTTCTGGATGGTGTGGCAAATGGTAGGACCAATAGATGACATGGTCACTGCTCTACCTTCTTTGCTATAAAATGTGTCCTTTGGTCTGAGGTGATTACATATGAAATCCCATGTCAGACACTCTAGGAGTAGATCAGAAACTCTACGAGTCCTTGGATTGTAATGCTGGCTGAGGACTTCTGGACAGGAAAGGCAAACCTATATCCAGAATACATGTCATTTCTAGTCTAGATAAATCATTGTCCCTTCAAAAATAGGGACGATGTTCAACGTAATAGACGAGTTCAACATAATCAATGTTAGCTTCCATAGCTGGCAGTGAGGTAGCCATCAGTGGTGATAACTAGATCAGAGAAAGAGCCCATACTGTTGGGTCATGTGTAACCTCCATATTTGCCACCTTCTCTGCCTCCATCACTACCACTCATGAACCCATTGCACATGCACAGGGTTGGCCAAGGCCAGAGGGTGGCTGACATCTTACTGTCTGATCATCCAGTCCATTTGGTTCTTTGGTGTTTCTTCTGCAATGGTGTGCTTTCTGGTGTGGGTTAACTTACATCACTACCATCCTCATACTCCAGGCTCATTCTCATGTTAATTCATATTTCTCTCCCCAGAGCTCCTTATCCCTGCTTTTCCAAAATTTCTCCTTCCAAGCCCTTAACCAGTCAAGATATTGTGATGAACTGATGCTGGGCTCTCAACTTATGACTTGGTGAGCCTGATAGTCCAGCACATGATGGGATATTTCAGTTATAAGGTCACTTGATGCCCCATGCTTAGAAACCCAGTCTACCAGGGATGTCAGGATGTCAGTGTTATGCCCAGAGAACAGGCCTCCGAAGACCACCAAGGAGTCCGGAGTGTATACAAGAACAAAGAGCCTTTATTCAGGCTTAAGCACGGATTTTCAGACCACACCAATTCAGTGGTTTCGTACTGAGAGCCCCCCACTCAGGGGATGAGAGACTTTTATTGAGGTAGAACCAGGAGAGCAAGGGGGTTCACATGATTGGCCATCCTTACAGTTAGGGGGTCTCGTCACATTGCAATAGGCCAGGGAGCCTGCATGGGCCAAGCATGTTGATAACTGAGGGGGTTCTTATTGGCAGAAGCTGTCTTCAGCACAATGGAATGTGCTGTTTCTCAAGCTCACTGCAGTGTCCTGCTTTTATCTTACAAGGTTTTATTGTACATGGGGCTGGCTTAAAATGCCTGGGCTTGTTCTTTCTTTGTCCCCATGGCCGGAGACTTGTGACAGCTTGAGGCTGACAGAATAGAGGTACCTGATTACTAAATAGAGTCACAGCAGTTTGACTCTTATTATCTTAAAGCCAAGCATTTTACAGAAGCAAAAACAAGTGGTTAGACTAGAAAGGGGATGTGGGGCTAAAAAGGGGAGTTCTACAGTCAGGAGCTCTTTTTGAATGGTCTATGATTTTTCTGCTATAAATGGCATGCACTTGCTCTTGAACTACAAATTAGGCATTGCAAATCTTCTATTCCACACATCTTTTCCTATCACAGATACCTTTAGTACCATGGATTCTACCAGGTTATGTGATTGCTGCAGGATTATTTGCTCTACAATCTAGCCCTTTATTGCTCTGGGCCCATTCTAAACTAGTAAACTTCCATGTGACCCAGTAAATGGGCCAAAGTATTCTCAAGTATGTTTTATGTTACTCCAAACACTGAAGAGAGCTCTAATTATCATACTTTATTCTTAGTGGTAGGGTGTGTTAATGAGCAATGACTTGTTAATGACTTCAATAACTTGTCCTTTTGGGGGTGGGGTGAAAGGTACTGGGGATTGAATACAGGGGTGCTTAACCACTAAAGCAACCTCCCAGCCCTTTTTAATGTATTTTTAAAAAAAAATTTGAGGCAGGTTCTTGCTACTTAGAGCTTCGCCATGTTGCTGAGGCTGTCTTTGAACTTGTGACCATCCTGCTCAGCCTCCTGAGTCACTGGGATCACAGGTGTGTGACACCAGGCCCAGCACTTATCTTTTACTTTTTAAGTGATGTCCCAGCATTCCCCAGGCCATTGGTCCCTAAAACAACTTTACCAAAATGGCAGAATCCTGAATTTTTAAATTTTTATATCCTACTTTTTACCTTTTATTTTAATGAGGCATCTAGAATACTTGTCCTGCTTGCCCATGAGGTTTAATTAACATGATGTCAACAAAATAGTGAGCAAATGTGATGTTCTGTGGTATGTTCCTTTAGATAATATTGCTAACAGAGAACAGGATTAACATAGCTCTGCTTGTGAATGTTTATTGTTGTCTATCCATAAGAATGATAACTGCTTTTGAATCTTCTTCATCATGGGTATTGACATAATGCATTTTCCAAATGAGTAGCTGTATTCTACATATGTTATATATTAATATGTTATACTAAAAATGCCATATTGGGCACAGCAGTAACTAAGGCTACTACTTGGTTAAATTTGTAGTAGTTTGTTGTTGTCTGCTATGACCCAGCTTGTTTTTGCAGGAGCAAGACTTGTGATTTAAATGGAAATCACTACAGCATTCCTTAGGTCTTTGAGAGGGGGCACCATATCTACTCTTCTCAGGATGTAACATGTTGTTTTTGATTTATTCTTTTGGTTAGGCATTTGGGATGTAGTTAGGGGAAACTTCAGGTCCACTGAAGTCTTTCCTACTTAATAACTCTAATTCCAAAAGTCAAGAAGCCAATTGGAAGGTTCTGCAGCCACTAAGTAAATTCAGGAACTGGGGCAATGACTACCACGTGGACCCTTCTGTAACCACTTAGTATCTGGTCTCCCTGTAACCCAACTCAGCATCTTTCCCTTCCAGCAGCTTCAATAGCTATCACAAAGTGATGGCCCTTCGTGTCCGCAGATTCTGTATTGGGTGATGGCCACCCTGAGGCTGCCCAAGGTGTGCAAGCAGAACCTAGAAGCTCATCAGAAAATCATTCTGTAATTCTTCCTACACATGATTTAGGCTGTTGAGTTTCTACACCATTAAGCACAGCTAAGATGATGTTATCCTGTAAAAATTTCAGAGCAGCCATTATTATTCCTTTACCATAGTCATAACCTTTTAATTAACTCATATTTTAGTACTTACTCTTTCTATATATCTATCTTTGGCTATGTTTCCCAATTATCTCTTTGTGAACCTGTTAACCATATCGAATCCTTTGCAGATCTCTCAGGGTGTAATTCTACCTTCCTAAAGTCTGTCTCTCCATTTCTCTGTCTCTCTGTCACTGTTTCTGTTCTGTCACTCTTCTCCCCAATCCCCACTTCCATTTTTCTCTGCTCACCTATCCTTTTTTTTAAAATTCAAAGTTGTTGTATTTATGAGAGTAGCATGTATTACAATTCATAATACATATATAGAGCATCTTTTTACATAACACTGTTTGTATACAAAGTATATTCGTACTATTCGAGTCTTCAATCATGCATTTAGGATAATGACATCCATCTTATTCTACTACCTTCTTGTTTCCCCCCCCCATACCCCCTTTCTCTCTCCCTTTCCCTCCCTGCCTTTTGATCTTTCTAGTGTTCCTCTAATCCTCCTATGTATGTACCCCGACCCAACACCACTGTGTATCATCCTCTTTATATCAGAGAAAACATTCAGCATTTGGATTTTTGAGATTGACTAACTTCACTTAGCATTATATTCTCCAACTTCATCCATTTACCTGTGAATGCCGTTACTTTATTCTTTTTAATTTCTGAGTAAAATTCCATTGTGTATGTATGCCACATTTTCTTCATCTACTCATCTACTGAGGGGCATCTAGGTTGGTTCCACAACCTAGCTATTGTGAATTGTGCTGCTATAAACATTGAAGTGGCTGTGTCCCTGTAGTATGCTGATTTTAAGTCCTTTGGGAATAGACCCAGGAGTTGCCCACCTATCTCACTCTCACTCTTTTTCTGTTCATTTGATGATGGTGTTGCATCTTGTTTAACTCTGAGTACCTGGCAATTAATTTAGTTCCTGGTACATAGGAAATATCTAGTACAATTTTCCTGTTAGTGAATGAACATTTAATGATCACCTATTATTTACCAGACATTCTTGAGCACTGTGGAAGGTACAGAAATAAATAATGTGTGTTTCCTTTTCTAAGGAGTTCTCAGAAAGGAAATGTTAAGCAACCTGGAAAAGGGCATTTTTAATAGCTGCAGCTCTAGACCCTAATTTAGAGTGACACTCAAAAGAAAAGATACTAGAGTTCCTTAGGCTCTCTAGTCCCTGAGCCCATAACCCATCAGGTCAAGTGAGATGAGGCATGGAGGCAAAAGAGATCTCCCACAGCTTTTCCAACAGGTTTCCTCTTCCTATTGCCCTTGGCTCTGGGGCTGAGATTGACTAAGTCACTATTTTTTTTTTTTTGGCAGCAAGTCAATTAACCAAAAATAACAGTCAAGTTTCTCTGGCAGCTTCAATGATCAGGCAGTCAATAGTTGTTGCTGACAGCAAGTGCTCTTTAAAAGGTATTAAACTACCTCTATGACAATGTTGAATAGTTTGAAATACCACTACATTTTCAAACAATTTTATTTAATAGTTACTTTTCTATAAAATCTTAAAAGAGTAAAGTAACTTGCCTTCTTCCAAAAAATAAAATAAAATTGAAGGCTTACTATTAAGAGAAAATTAAGAAAATTATGTAAATGGCATTTACTGATAAGCCATCAAAGGTAGGAGGTGAGATAAGAAGGTTATGTTCAGTACTAATGCAGAATCTAGGAGAAATATTTATGATACTTGTTATTCTTCTCCCTCTTCCTTTTGAGAGGAACATTGAGAAGGTAAAAAAGAAAAGGAAGTGACATTCCCATGGTTTAAAATCATCCAGATGGTTTCCTACCATAGTTGAAATACAATCTAAACTTCTCCCAAGATTTGCCTCTTGCTGCTTACTTCTTCAATCGCTCTCCTTGGTTTCCTCTACTCTTCTGGACTTAATTCTTTTTCTGGAATAGGCCCAGTGGTGTGCTGGCACCAGTTTGTTTTGGTTCATTGTTCATCATTGGAGGGTTTATAGTGCAAAATTGGCAAATGTAATAAATTAGGGCTCCCCCAAATCAGCCAGTTGCTAAATGCTTATCAACCAAGGCAACGTTCTTAGTCTTTTGTTCACCTGTTGCTTCTACTTCTTGTGACTTCCTGCATGCCTAATTCTTTTTGTCCCTTAGTTCACATGTCTACCTCCTCTCGGAGGCCTTTCCTGAATAACCATTCTAGGTCATATTAACCATTTTAATTTTCTGAATGTGATTGTCAAAGTATAATTCCAAACACATTAAAAACACAGTTCTTAGGCTGGGGTTGTGGCTCAGTGGTAGAGCACTTGCCTTGCACGTGTCAGGTACTGGGTTTGATCCTCAGCACCACAGAAAAATAAATAAATAAATAAAGATATTGTGTCCATTTACAACTAAAAACAATTTGAAAAACACAATTCTCATATAATTTTGGTATGGATGTGTTATTATTTTAACTCATTAATGACACAAGTTCAAAAAAAGGATATGTGAAACAGGGATTTAACAGTCAGTGATGAATAAAGAAACGCTAAGATAAGATTACTCAACTAGATCAAAGATAGTTAATGTCCCGCAGGACAATAAAATCCCAATCTTTGTCATTACTGGATAGAAAATGATTTATTATACCTTAAGAGTTTTCTAAAACTGCAAAAAACCAACTGTGAAAATAGTCAGATGTCCCTTATCAAATTCAGGATAATTTTTCTTAAGCAAAGAAGACTTAAGAAAGCAGCTACTGATAAATCTTATTATCTATGTACATTTACACTTACCTGTCATGTTTGCCCTTCCATATGAGGCAAATTCTGGGTACCTGAGACAATGCCTGGACATTATAGCAGACAGTCAAGTACATGTCTATTGAGTAAAAGCAGAGGATAGGCACCAGGGGAGGAAGATCCAGGAGGTTAGTTTGCAGTGCCAAGGGGCCAGGAGCATCTTTGGAAATGACACTTATCTGAAGGATAATTGGGTTGCAGTTGATCTCTGACCCTTGACCACTGCTTTGGATGCCTAGGTCATTTTGGGAATTCCTTTCTCTAACCTGGAGTTTGAGAGTGAGTGAAAGAGCAGTCTTATCATATTTGACCTTTCTGTATTTTGTTCTCAGCATTCAATGTTTGAAATGTGCATTTACATGAGTATCTATAGTAAATAATTGTGACAACTTAGTGGAGGAAGAGGTACTATCCAGCATGTGGCTTAGGAATGCTGTAGGAGGTGAAATACCATTTGGACCTAGAAAAAATGGTGGTACTCCTGTTGGTGGAGCTGTGAGGTGGTGGATAGGTAAGGGAATTGTTGGTAGAGATGTTAGGTAGGAGTTCAGGGACTCCAAGATGGCGGAGGTAAGGTGTAAGAAGGATGCCACTGGAGGACAAGACAGGGAGAGGAATTATGTCCCCATTTATGATAAGTCCCATTACCATGACAACTCCTGCCACTGAGGACTTATCACCATGACAACTCCTACCACAGGTTTGGTATTTTTAAATGACCAATGGGGGTAAAGTGGGCAGTATTCTAGTTAGGTTTTCTAAAGTAACCTAATTAATAATGGGGGGAGAGATCTAAAGTAATCTAATTAATAATTAATAATGGGGAAAATTGAACAATATTCTAATCAGGTATCATATGGTAATCAATGGGGTCAAAGTGGGTAGAGTTTTCACTTAGGTCCCTATAGGGAAGAGAATGCCTCACGGATCACCATATGACACTAATTTCCAGACATTAGGGCCTTGAACCTCTCTTTTGCTTGGCCGACTCTGTTCCACCTTACTGAGTGCTACTTTCACCTTCACCTTCAATAAATCTGTACTTTGCCTGTATGTCTTGCTCAATTATTTGTTTGGCACACCAAGTACCTGGACCCCAAATGGACACCCTGACAATAATAGAGGGAAGAGTCTGAGCAATGACACAGAGGAGGAAAGTATTGTGAGGGAGGGGCACCATGAAAGGGTGACCCTGTCTGGTCTCTCTAGAGAGGGTAATATAATGGTGTTAGGAATGTCCACTTTGGGGCTAGACTGCCTGGCTTTGAAATCCTTTTCTGAAAATGACTAGCTGTGTCCCTGGTCAAGTCAACTATCTTTTGTGTCTCAATTTCTCCAAACATGAAATAAAAATAACAAGGGTAAATGTATCCCAAGGTACTGTTTGAAAGAATTAAGTAAGATGATATGATCTATGTAAAGTGCAGCAGAAACCACAGCAATAAATATTTGAGAAATATTAAATTACCTTGTTTCCCTACATTGACATCAGAAAAGCTGATGTGATTCAGAATATGTGTGAGAATGTACTGGGTTTCTCTCACTTTTTTATGGATAATATTTTTGTTTGTGTGTTTGTTACTGAGGCATACAAGGCAGGTTATTCTCAGTTCTCAGTTCTTGCACCTACATCTACTTGAATTTCATTTGCTGAAATTGAATTTGGTTGGGAGAAATATTGTCAAGAAATAACATGCCTGCTCTGTCTCCACAGGAGGTGTTTTGATTTGATTTTGATCAGAAACAAGATCCCCTGTGTGGTTCTCAGATGTAGACCCCCAAATCCCATATTTTGAGGAAATGAACCAACACTATAGAAATGATTTGCCACACCCAGTAGGATTGGAGTGCAAACAAGGAATACCAATAAGCTGTAGAGAAATCAAGACGTTTTTGGTGGCCTTCACCCTAGTAAAATGCTACTATTGCGATCTAGGAAAGGAAAGTCTGATGTCTAAAGGTACAATCCTGTGACATTTTCATTAACCAAATTTTCCAGATGACTGAGCATGGGATCCCTTCCCAGTGCAAAGCCTGGGATGAAGGCTTATATGTTAGCCATTTATTGTGGGAAGTTATCCCAGAAACAAGCTTGGGGGCATTGAAAAGTGTGAGACAGGGAAGAAGGAAATGCTGTGTCAAATTGGGAAATTCTCAAATTGATCACCACTGTGGGTAATGGGGCTTAATCCTTCCACAACCCTCTGAGGAGCTTTATGTATGGAATTTACCTCAGAACTTGAGGGCTGTAAGAAGGGAGCATTCATCTACCAGCTCCTGAGTGCCCCATTTTTGAGGGTTGCCCCATATGTTAGGGTGACCAGTTTGTCCCAGTTTTTTTCCTAGGACTGTCCTGCTTTTCAAATGCAAAGTCCTGCATCCTGGAAATCTCCTCAATCCTGGAAGAACCCAGATAATTGGCACCCTAGTCCTGGCTGGTCTGCATAGGTTTTTGCAGGCCCTACAGTGAAGCATCAGAAGGTGAACAATTTCTAGAAAGTGAGAGGAACATAGTGCAGTTGAGGTAAGAAAGTGTCAGGCTATACATTTGTAAGCTGGTTGCCACAGCTATGGATGGAGTAAAAGATGGACCACGTGAATGTGAGGCAAGCACAAGAGGTATCGGGTACAGAGCCCTGCAGGGAGCAAGGGAGAGTCTAGCCTAGAGGACGAGATGAAGCCATTATTCACTTGCATGAAGAGGAAGGTATAACTCTGGTGGTCAGACCTTGGACCAGGAGATAGACACTCAAAGGCTCAAAACAAACCAGTTTTAAAAAAATATGAATTATTAAAAGCATCTTCATTGGAACTTCAAGGCCAATTGCTCCAATTACCTCAAGAGAAACATAGAATGAGAATAATGTGTTCAAGGTCACCCAGAAGGTAAAAACAGGACCAGAACTAGAATGTTAAAGACCTGAGTAGTTTGTAGTCAGGACCTGTGGGAAAAAGAATAAGACTTCTTTAGAAAAGAGCAAATTCCTGGTCAGTGAAGGCATTCATGCAAATCTGAACATCTTGGCTCAGTTAGTGCGGGAGAGGATTTGTGCTTTGGTTTAAGTTGCCAGAATCCTGTAATACTATTATTCACCAAAGTTGGATGTCTAAAAGAGAAACATCAGAACAGCAAAGGTGAATTAAAAGTTAGAATTAAATAGCCAAAGATTCAAACATAGCAGGTGGTAGAACCCAATACTGATTCCTTCTACCCTTTTTGTGTTGATTGGATCAGTTTGTGTATGAGGTGTTTAAAGTGAATGCATGTGTGTACAAATGAAGCTAGAATCTGACAGGCAGTCAGTATAGATAGGTAAATTGAGTCAGGTTGGATGAAGAACGCCAATTTTGAGTGAGTCCTGGGAAGTTGGAGACTGTTGGGAGACTGTCCCCTGAGGGATTGGAATGTTAATTCCTTCAGAGCCTTTCCTCCACCTTTATCAAGAACCTGCCCTTGCCTTAACCTGTTGGCAAGGTAACCTGTCCCAGGAACTGCCCCTCTCTACAGGGAGCTATAAAGTTGTTGATGTGTCCTGGGATGCACCATTCTGCCCTTCCCCCTTCAGCCCATCTGCTCTCACCTTTTGGCCATCCCACCCAGCATTCCTGAGCCTGGTCACTGGGCCTGGTTACATACACAGGAAGGAGAGAGATAAGGGGAAGAGGGCAGGAGAACAAAAGAAGCCTGGGACATATAAAAAAGACAGACCTGCCTCACTTTTGGGATACTAGAATACCAGCAATAGCCCCCTTCTCCTTCCCAGGAGAAGTCTGTGTTACCCCTTTTAAATAAACCCTGCTTTATATGCTTGCCTCGGCATGCTTCTCTAATGTTCAAACTTCAACATTTGTGGGAGCAGAACAACTCACTGACAACCGGTAGTATATACGTACATGTGCATTTGCATATGTGTGGATGCATGAGAATGTAACTATTTGTGTGCATTTGCATGTGCAAACACTCACATGTGTATTTGCATACACATTTGTGCACAGGCATGCATATTTGTGCACATGTAGAAGGGAACAAAATGGAAGTCCTTAATTAGGCTCAGGAAACTGAAATGATTTAAGTCCATCAAAGGAAAAATGAAATTGTTTTATGTTGTAAATATTGAAGTCTAAAGGCATCTTCAATATAAACCTAGGCCAAATGAGTGTTCATAGACCTTTTCAAAAGATGCAAATGAAATAAGCATTTCATTTGTGAATTTTCACAGAGTAGATTTGAGACTCAGACCCTGACAGCCCTTTTTCCTGTTGGGAAAAGAAAGATTTTCTCTGCAGCACTCAGTGTTAGGAGATTGTTTCATCATCTAGGTTACTGAATGATTAGAAACTGGGGTTCAAGGGATTAAGGAACGCACAGAGGATAGAGAACCATAGGCCATTCATTCTTTTTTTTTTTTTTTTTTTTTGTGGTTACCGGGGATTGAACTCAGGGGCACTCGACCACTGGGTCACATCCCCAGCCCTTTTTTTTGTATTTTTATTTAGAGACAGGGTCTCACTGAGTTGCTAAGTGCCTCGCCATTGCTGAGGCTGGCTTTGAACTCGCGATCCTCCTGCCTCAGCCTCCCAAAGTGCTGGGATTACAGGCGTGCGCCACCGCGCCCGGCGCCATTCATTCTTTTGAGCATCTCTCCACTCCTTTAAGACAAAGCAGGTGTATTCATTGTGCCAGGTGCCAGGAGCAGAGGGGCATTACCCTTGAGGTACTGTTTCACAGCTTTTGGGAGAAGAGACTGTTTTCAAGTTCTAGAACTGCTATTTGTGCTGGGCAACCATGGACCCCTCTTAGATTCCTGTGGAACAGAGGACTCCTGGGTATCTTGTCACAGAGGGTCCAAGGTGATCATAGAACATGGAAATTACTTGTTGTTATCACAAAAAGACGAATGCAAACTTCTCAAATCAGCTCAGCGCTTTATTCAGGAATGAAGTTGCACACAGGAGCAGGGGATGCAGGGGCAAAATGATGCCATGGTGGGACCCACTTTCCTGGTGGAAAATGAGCCCCCAAAGAAAGGGCCTGGGCTTATATAGGTTATTCTGAGAGGTGATCTAGTGAGCATATCAATTTTCTTTGGGCACCCAGGAATTTGGAGTTTGTTTGTCAATCAGTGAAGGAGTCAGTTTTAGTGCTTAGGGATTTAGGGTTTGTTTTACAGGGTGAAAAGGGAGGGAGTCTAGGGTCAGTGGTCAGTTTCTGGAATTTATTGTACTGGACCTGATAGAGGGCCTGGGGTCAGTGGTTGGTACCTGGGAAGGATTTGTTTCAGAAGGGTTAATGCTTCAGCCTCTTCCCAGAGACGGCCTTTCCAGGTTTGATGGAGACCTCCTCCTCAGGGTTTGTTTCATCACCTGGAAAGAACTGTATTGGGAAAGGATCAATGCTCTCAATGTATAGCTTTCCTTCTCACTCCCCTTTCCCCGGATCTCACTACTGTTGGGGTTTGTCATTTTCCATATCTAATACTTGTCAACTGTAAAGTACTCTGTTTATAGACACCTAGCTCCTTCCAGATATGTCTTCTGTGACCATTCTGCCCTCCTTTACCCAGGCCCAGACTTCCAAGATGTGTCACATTATGCAATGTGAGATTTTGGATTATTTGCTGTGATATTCTGTCTCCACAAACACTGGAAGCAGTTTTGAAGTTAAGGATAATGTCTTTTCACTTAAAAAAAGAAAATCCCTCCCTTTGCTCTACTCATTGTTTTTTGGTGGGTGGGGTGGGTGGGTTACCTGGGATTGAACTGAGGGGCACTTGGCCACTGAGCCCATCTCCAGCCCTATTTTGTATTATATTTAGAGACAGGGTCTCGCTGAGTTGCTTAGCACCTTGCTTTTGTTGAGACTGGCTTTGAACTCTCCATCCTCCTGCCTCAGCCTCCTGAGCTGCTGGGATTACAGGTATGTGCCACTATGCCTGGCTTCAATTTTTTTGATTAATGATCCTTATTTAAATGCTGGCATTTATATTTCAACATTTATATCATCTATTCATTTTTTATATCTTACTACTGAGGGTCAAAGTCAATAAAATTACTGTTGTTTATTAAAAAATGGGATACTTACTAATATCTCTATTTTCTATAAAACCAGCCATAAAAAGCAAACAGATGGTTTTCATAGGAATTGAAATGTTTTAGGTTTTGGGGCAGAATCTTACTTCTTTTGTTGTGATTCCAGAGGCTGTGTTCTCTCCAAAAGGGGAATTAGATTTATGGCCTTTGGAGAGGATCTTTGTTAGTTAATCTTAAACTTTTGGTGAGAAGGACAAAAAACCATTCCTTAAGAAGTTACTGTAGACTTTTTAGTGATTATTTTTAGCAAGTCTCCTTATTGTTGCTGTTAGGAAATCATATAGACTTGAAGCTAATTAATTTTATTCAGTTTTCATTTTCCTGTATCTTTCTTCTGAAATGTCTCAGAGCTCTTTTTTACTTAATTTGCTAATAACACTAAATCACCATGATAAGATACAAGAACAGCAGGTCAGTGTTGGATTCTGGGCAGGGAGGCTGTGCCTCCCAGGTAGAAGGCCACACCTCCCCAGGTACTTTGTGAAAAGACTACATCTCCCAGTTGCCTCAGGCTGGTCAGCCCTCAGATGCCCTTCCCGCCTCTTGACCTCCAGCAGCCTATGGGACATGGACTCACTCCAGGGGTCCCTCGGACCACCAGTTTGCTATTTAAGCCTGCTCCAGACTGAAACTGCCCCTTGTTCCCTGTATTGAGACCGACTCTAGGACAAGAGCCAAATATTGGTTTTCTTGGCCCTTTTAATTTAACTTGCAGTCTTGATCTTAAACATCCAGTAAGCTAATCTTAAATTGAGAACTCTGGGCTTTAACTTCAATGCTTATAAACTTACAGTCATTGTTTACCCTTTTATTAGTTGGGGTCTGTGGTACCTATCTGTCTTGACGGCTTAAATTAACTCAGGTTGTGTTCTTGAAGCGATACCTCTGCAAAACATTAACAGGCAAACTTCAAACAGTTAACAAGAGTAAAAACACATTTAGTTCGTGTAATAACCATCTTGGATTCTGAGTTATATACTATAACCCCTGTCTCAAATGGTTGTTGGTTGCCTGCTGCATTTTTGGATCGCGCTCAAGCTTTCAGTCAGGAGGTCACCTCATTTGTTTAGCATCCTGTGGTGATTTAGAGGTAGTAATGGGAATTTAGTGATGAGCCCTAGATAGTCCATTTTGTTCCTCACTCAGGGCCACAACTTTATGTGGCGAATATCTGACTCTCTCTCTGTTACCTGAAGTAAGATGTGAGGAGACATCATAGAAGACACAGGACAATTTGACAACTATTTTCAGTAGGTTTCCCAAATTCTTATAATTTAGGGACATTTTGTGATGGTCCCCAAACTAAATCATTGTATTAAGAAAATATGATTTTTTCCAGGCCAGACCTGTAATCTCTGCAGCTCAGGAGGCTGAGGCAGGAACATTGCAGGTTCTAGCCCAGCCTGTGCAATCTAGTAAGAACATATCTGAAAATTAAAAAAATAAAATAAAGTAAAGGGCTTAGGGATAAAGCACTTGCCTAGCATGTGCAAAGCCCTGCGTTCAATTCTGAGTATGAAAAATAAACAAAGCAACAATAACAAAAAAAACATGAAGAGTGTGTTCTGAGGCACCCTTTCTACACAGTATTCCTCATCTTTTCTCACTCTTGCTTCTCTCATCCCTTACTTCCTTCTTATACTCTCACCCCTTGCCCCACATACTGCATCTCTCAACCCCAGGAGGTTGAAATTCAAATTTGTTTATTGAGGACTGTTATTTTACTTGTTAATTTAAAAAAGACATGGTAACTTTTAATGGACTTAAATGGAAACAGCAGCAGTATCAGTGTTTACATTAAAACAACAACAAACAAAAAAACATTTTAGCCAATGCCGTGGCACACACCTGTGATCCAGCAGCTCAGGAGGGGGAGGCAGGAGGATCATAAGTTCAAAGCCAACCTCACCAACTTAGTGAAGCCCTAAACAACTTGGTGAGACCCCATCTCAAAATAAAAAATAAAAAGGGATGGGGATGTGACTCAGTGGTTAAGTGCCCCTTGGTTCAATCCCTGGTACCAATCAATCAATCAATAAAAAGGGTCAGAGATGCAGCTTAGTGGTAGAGCTTCCTGAGTTCAATTCCCTGTATGGGTCTAGGGGAAGGAGCAACTTTCCTTCAACTACTTTATTTAAGGTGATGTTCTTTTTTTTGTACAAGGGATTGAACTCAGGGGCACTCGACCACTGGGCCACATCCCCAGCTCTTTTTTTTTTTTTTTTTTTTTTTTAAACATTTATTTAGATGTAGATGAACACATGGTATCTTTATTTGTTTTTATGTGGTGCCGAAGCTTGAACCCAGTGCCTCACACATGCGAGGCAAGCACTTTACTACTGAGCTACAGCCCCAGTGCCCCCAGCTCTTTTTTGTATTTTATTTATAGACAGGGTCTCACTGAGTTGCTAAGTGCCTTGCCATTGCTGAGGCTGGCTTTGAACTTGTGATCCTCCTGCCTCAGCCTCCCAAGTCACTGGGATTACAGGCATGCACCACCACACCCAGTCTAAGGTGAGGTTCTTTAAAGCTGAAATATTTTTCTTGCTTAGCTGCCTTTCTCACCCTGTTCCTTTTGTCAGGAATGTTCTCTCCTTGTGCCCCTAAACCTGCTAATGCTGCCCACACTCAAGACTCAGTCCTGGTGTCACTAACTTCTGGAAGCTGCCCCTGATATTACTGGCTGGATCAGTAACCCTGGGTTAGTACCTGGGAACATTGCTTTATTACTATAGAGCATGTCATTTCATGCCATAGTATGTATATATATATGTCTGTCTCCTGCACATTGTGTTGTTTATCCCAGGTCCTCAATATCAGCACAGGGCAGTCCATATAATAGAGAGGTGATAAATGCTGATTGGATTGATATTGATGTAGCAGTCTCAAATACAAAACCTTGGGTTCAAATTCACAAAATAAGAATGCTATTTGTCTTCTAACAAAAAGAGAATTATGAACACTGAATTTTCTGGGGACAC
Organism: Tamias sibiricus; assembly: GCA_025594165.1. NCBI lineage: Eukaryota > Metazoa > Chordata > Mammalia > Rodentia > Sciuridae > Tamias > Tamias sibiricus. Next base: position 38,899,412 of record CM046672.1, read on the forward strand.
TAAAGATGCTGGTGTTCCTGTCACCATCAAAGATGCAGGTTTCTTTTATTTTCACACACAAGCTCGTGGGAGCTTTACAATTCTGCCACAGCTCACAGCTCTGTGATTGCAAGATTCTCTCTCTGGCTTCCCGGATTTTCTCTCTAAGCCTACAGAGGATGACAAAAGGAACAATAACCAGAGGGACACTGCTTGTAGAAAGAGAAAAAGTGCCAACCTTCCCCTCCCGTTCATTCTGCTCCACTCCTTGGAGCACATACCGTGGCTCATTGAAACTGGATAGAGTGACTACTATTGAGATACAAAGTCTTCCTCTGACCTTTGATTTCACCTGTAAGATTAGATTATGCATATTCATAATGGTCACAGTTCAGATCAGAGTCTCTGAAAAAGCGGATGTCACTGGGAATCCCCTCTCTAGTCTGGGGGATATGCATTTCACCGTAAACTCAGCATGGAAAGAAGCATCTTATTTGGGGTTCCACTGAAATCCTGAGGCAAGGATTCAAGTACAGTGGTTTTTTTTTTTTTTTTTTTTTTGGGAAGTGAACTCAGGAAGCACCAATCAGGGAGTATGGAAGTGAATTAAGGAAGGGAAGACAGTCAACAAAGGGTGAGCGATCTGTGAGTTACCACTCTGGGCAACCAGAGGTAAATCTCACTGGGAACTCTGGGAGACAGGGAAGAACTTCCACCTCTGAGTTATTCTGCTTAGTTGCTGAGGGAATAACTAGCTTCCATTAGTTGTTTGTTGAGTTACTCCTAGGGAGCAGAACTCCCTGGCATTTTTAGCCCATTACATATTTGGGAGAATAGGCACCAGTAAAAAAGAAAGGCCCCAGGCAAAGGCTGTTGGAAGTTGGGCTGGTGGAAATTGAAGGGCAAAAAATCCACACCAGAGACCGCCTTGTAGTAAAAGGGTTTATTAACCAGCCCCTAATGGCCGGTCAGGACCAAATGGGGAGAAGGGGAGAAAGGGAGAAGGGAAAAGGGAAGAAGGGAGGGGGGGGGAAGGGAAAGGAAAGAAGGGAGAAGGAGAAGGGGTGAAGGGGAAGGGGAGAGCTGGTGAGAAGACTGCAGTGAAAAGGAAGGTGTTCTGGACCAGCAAGGGCTTAAGTACAGAGGGGCGGAAGCATGACTTGTATGGTCAGGATTGGCTCAGAAAAGGGAGAGCCCACCTGGGGTGAATTCCCGGGAGAGGCAAGTATTCCCAGGATCAGAAAGGGCAGGGACTCGGAGCCCACCAAATGTGGATTCTGGCGAGAGATGGGCACTTCTGGTAAGTTAAAGCTCAGGCTCATTGGATAATCCTAATGCACCTGGGGGGTATGGCCTGTCAGCCCGATTTTATCTAACAGAAATGGAGATACTAGGAGCCAAGGAGCCCCATGTGGGGCCTCACAGATGTCTGCTGTAGACAGGGTGCCATGGTGAACTCCTGGAGCCCAGTTGGCACAAACATCCTGGGCTGACACTGACTGCCGGTTAAGAGTTGGCAGGATTGCCTGCTGGAAGGATCATCACTTCCAGGACCTTGTGTAGTTCTTACAAACAAATGGCTCTTTTTAATCTTAATTGACAGACTGTCAGAGTTTATGAGAGCAAGGCATTAAAGTGTTTTAGAAAGTACTTTATAATCTAGTTTGTATTTGGGTAGTGCTGCCATTGGGGGCTTGAAAGTGTCGTGGAGCTCCTCAGTTGGTTTGATCTATGCTACTCCAATTCTCTAAATAATAATTTGATAAATGGGTTATTATGAAAGCTGTACAATGAAATGTACTGGATTATGCAGAACAATGCTATACCCCTCACTGCGGCAACCCAACTTCAAAGTGAAGGGATTAAAAGAGTTTGTAGGAACCAGAGGTGTCAGAAGGCTGACCAATCTATTCTTAGTTTAAACCATTGCACTACATATGGACAATTTTCACTGGAATAAAAGTGCAGATTTATTATGGATATTAACAAAAGAGTTTTTGTGCTATGTTTTCTTTGCATATTAAGCCTTCCTAAGGATGATTTTTTTTTAAAACCTAACACACATGTCTAGTTGTTGTAAAAGCTGCTTAGGGTAAATGGGATACTGTGACTTGCTGTTGAAGCATTTGCTTATCTTTGGGGGCTAGAATGAACACTTGATGCTAGTAAAACAAGCAAACAAAAACAACTTCAAGTTCTTAGTGCACTCTCCCAATCAGGTGAGACAGTATCTGTCAAAAGATTTTTATAAACTGTGAAGGGCTCGTTATCATTCTTTGAGTTCTGAATCATGGCTCACAGTTTAGCCCAAGACATGGGTCATTCATTATGGAGGTTGGAGATCTGTCTGCAAATGCTCTGGGTTGGAGAGAGGGCACTGGTAAGGGATAGGGGATTAAACTCTATCCTACCTAGCAGGGGATCCCGTGGAGGAATTATCCACTTTTGTTTTCATTGATCCTTTGAGAGTTGGCTGAAAGCAGAGCCTAAGGAGCCAGCTATATTTTGGGGAAAGCCACATATAATTTTGCCATTGCTGTTTTGCTGTTTTATGGCATCTAAGAATACTGTAAGAATACTGTAATGTATTTTTAATCATGAACACATGCTCATAGGTCCTTGAGAGTGTGGATTCAAAATTAAAAGAAAAACAAAAAACAAAAAACAATGAATAAATCCAGCTAAGCTTTCTCCTCCTCCTCCTCCTCCTCCTCCTCCTCCTCCTCCTCCTCCTCCTCCTCCTTCTCCTCCTCCTCCTCCTTCTTCTTCTTCTTCTTCTTTCTCCTAACACATGGCTATGTTTTGGTGTAGCATTGGACACATTGTTTTATTGCCCCCTTTTCAAACTTACTCTTCCTTTCAAAATTTCAAAATTCCCTTCCTCTCATTATTTTCCACTTTGTCAATAATCACTGTCTTATAGTTCTTCCCAACTACCTCTTCAAAGCTCACCACAGAGAATTACTTTTTGGTCTTTGTATTTAAAGGTGACTGACACAAATTTACTGCTCAGTGTAGGTCAGGCCATGTCTGATTTCAAATGGAATCTTCCATGAAGACGGGCCACACTCCCAGCCCTGGGATAAGCAAGTTGGGGTTTCAGGGGAAGAGAAGATGTGGCCTCTGCTCTCAGAAGCCTTACTTTTGTTTCGGGAGGCCAAGTAACTTCTCATCATCAGAAAGGCAACAGCTTTCCTTAAGCCCCGTGGCTGACTCTTCCCAATGTCATAATTTGGGAATGAATACTGAGTTTTTTTTTTTTTTTTTCCTTTAAAGTTGAGAAAGACCAGAGAGAAAGGGGGCTAGGAATTAGTATCTCATAAACTAACAGTGTCTAACAAAGGAATAAGTTCTGTTCTTATTTATTTATTTTGGTACTGAGGATTGAGCCCAGGGGCACTCTACTACTGAGCTACATCCCCAGCCCCTTTTACTTTTTATTTTGAGGTAGGGTCTTAAGTTGCTAAGCCTGGCCTAAAATTTGTGATGCCTCCCAAATGGCTGGGATTATAGGAGACTGCTACCAGGCCCAGAAAGGTCTGTTTTTTAAATGAGGAGACTGAGTTTCAGAGAGATGAAGTATTTTGCCTGTTGTCACAAAACTGGCAAGAAAGAGATCTGGATGCAGTATGATTCTCTGACCCAAGAGCCTGACCTCTGAACTGAATTTTATTCCAGACATTTGAAACCTGTCCTCTTCCCCCTGCAGATTACTGCCTCTGCCCTGGTGCATTGTGGGAAAATTGTTAATTATCTACTGTGTTGTTAGATGTGGTGGTGTTTGAATAAGATGATCTACAATAACTTGAAATTTCTGCCATGGTCTTTGCCTCTGCTTCCCTCCCTCCCTTCCTTTCTTCACATACTTATTGAACACCTGCTAGGTACCAGACATTTAGGTCTGCCACTCTGCCTAAGCACTTCAAGAGCTTACTGAGTAAATATTTGTTGTCTGGTATTATTCTTCTGCTTCTGGTAGAGAACAATGGATTTGTTTGTCTGAAGTACAGACCATTATTCTCATTTCTAAGCTTCTGTTTTGAAAGTACCAATATGGCAGTTTTCAGAATGAAGAAAAAAAAAAAAAAAAAAAAAAAAAAAGAAAAGTCAGAAACAGGTCCTTTCAGCGATATATATATTAAACCTCTTAAATGACAAACCTGTAATTTGTAGAGGGAAAATGATTCCCTGAATGCATCTTATATCCTTGAGTTCCAAATTACAAAGTTCTAGCTGAAATTGGTTTCTGCCCAGGAGGAGATAACGTCAGTCAAGAAGCTGGCTTTCTGATCAGCATTGTACTTCCATCAACTGTGTGCATGGTCCCCGCTCTGCCTGAGCTGAAGGAGAGAGCATTATAAAGGTGATTTCCATTTCTTGTTGAGGCCTTTAGTGAACATTCTGGAGGGAGGAGACAATGGCAGGCTGTGGAGGTTATTAAAATGCTATTTTACTTTCAGCGGGAGTTGCAGGGGAGCATTTGAGGGAACTTGCAGATGATATCTGCAGTGGTAAGGACCAGTGACCAGTGGGCTCAGCTTGCTTTTCTAAGGCATTTCCCAGGACCCAGGCATGCCAGTGACCAGGACAAAAGCATTACTTACAAAATGAGATGATAGCTATTGATTTGGTTAAAACAATTAAAACTGCTGGTAAGCTTTGACCTATGCTGAAGCTCTTAGTTATCTTATTACTCATAGAAATAATCTCATTAATGTTGAAGGGTTCCCACAAAGGACATGATGGACTGAGTCTATTACCGAGTCTCTTGTTAACATTTGGAGAGAATCTTCCACTCTTCCCACCCCCATCTTCCCCTTTCCTGCAGCTCTTTGTTCCAGCCTCTGAGTCTTTTACTAAACAGCTCCTCCCATAAGGGCAGCTCCCTGTGTGTTTCACAGTCCCTTTGTGCCTTCAGTCCCCACGGGAGCAAACATAGTGACAGCTTCATCTCAACTCTATTGACAAGGAAACTGATCTCAGAGAGATTCAGTGGCTTGCCTCAGATCACATTCTAGTCAGCTGGGACATGGGATCCTGGAGCCCTGAATCACTTTTCAATGATTACCCTTTTTGTTTCTGTACTCTGGGGACTCCCCACAAAGTGCCTCTGCATTTTATATCCCAGAGTGATGTGAAGGTGTAGCCTCTTCAAAAATGCAAGTTTCTAAACTGATCAATAACCCAGCTTCTTTGCTGTTTATTTAATAAAGTCTGCCCCTAGAGAAACCAGAACTGAAAGCTAAGACAAGAGGCAGATGGTGCTATGTTTTCCTTTGAGGCTGCTCCCTAACTTTAAAGCTATTTTGAGAAATGACCTTTTAAATTTTTTTATTTTAAAAGACCATCCTCTCTCTCTCTTCTTGATGCTTTTTAGATGAAAGGAAAACAGGAATGAACATTAAACTTGCAGCCTATAGATGCTCTCAGAGAATAGACTTTCAATTTTAATGTTCCTTGTGTTCTACAAGATTTCTGCCAGTTTTACTTCAGCAAAATCACCAGCTGTTAGATTCTGGGTGAAAGGCCACACCTCCCAGGCACCATAAGACAAGACACACCTCCCAAGCACCTTAAGCTCTCTGTTCTGCTGGCCACACCTCAGGTGCCTTACTGAGCCAGTTAGGACACATGGGTTCACCTTTGGACCCCTGGAAGCTTATGGAGTGTGGGGTCTCTCTGGGGGGTCCCTCTGACCACCGATTTGCTACTTAAGCCTTCTCCGGACTGAAACCTGCCCCTTCTTCCCCTTCTTTTCATCACCCCGTCGTCTCCTTTCCTCCCCTCCCACCAGTTTTCCTCATTCCCTCCACGTGTCCCTGGGTCCCCACCAGCCATTAGGGGCCAATTAATAAACCCCTTTTCTACCACAGCGGTCCCAGCGTGTGTTCCTTTGCCCTTCACCAGCTGTTTCTCTCTACACATACACACATGAAAACACACCACACCTGTTCTTGATTTAATCAATCTGAACACTGAGGGTCAAATATCATGGCAGTGAAGTTCCTTGTAATGTGTAGCACAATGTTCCTCCTTCCAATGAGATTATTTGCATTCCAAGGAAAAGGCTGCTGTCTGGAATTTTCTTGCTTTCATTTGTTCCAAGTAAAGTGTTCCAGACTAATGTTGATGGACTCATTTGAGCTACCTTTCCATGCTTTCATGTGTCAAATATTTCCCCATTCTTGCTATTTTTTGGTCCAGCTCCTGGTGGAATTCCCCATGATGACATTTTCCCCTGTATGAATGTTCTGAGTGTATTTCTGTCTCATGTATTGCACATGCCCAAATAGCTTCAATCAGATTTTCACAGGGCTGGATCCTTTGCATCCTTCATTCTCACTTGGCTCTACTGTTCTACTTCCCCAGACACCTTTTATCTGTGTCAGTTTAGGGCCATAATGGAAAACTCAAGTCAAAGTGGCTTAAGTAAGATGGAAATTTGTTGGCTCACAGGCCAGGCAGCTCAGAGGCAGTGAGTCTTTCAGGGTGGTTGATGAGCATTTTGATCATGGCATCACGGATCCATATTTTCTCCATCTCTCTGCATCCACAGTTTGGCTTCATCCCAAGATTTATTTTTGCCATTAGTGTCAACTGTGCTATAAGCTTTCTCAGTCACATTGAATAGGAGGGAGTGTAGTGGCACCACTTTTTCCACAGAAAATCTTAACTCAGCTTCTCTAGAAATCTTCACCATGGATGATTTCTCAGCAAAAGAGTCTCTACAGAAGAGTTCAATGTAGATAAACTTCCTATTTTCTTGTTGCTCTATTACTTGGCCACTGGCCTGGAAGAAATCAGCACTCCAGGTGCTGGACGCCCCTTTACTTCTTTTTCACAAACATGTATCCAGTGTAGTAGTTTGTAGAAGTGTGTTTGCAAATGCAAAGTGTGATAATAAAAAGGACAAATTCTTTAACAAGGCCTCTGGCCTTGACCTGGAGCTTCACAGAGATGTCTACATTTCTAAGATAAGAGAAGTTACTGTTAGGGTCCAGTTTTGCTAATTTTCCCCACAAACTACAAAGAGCCGGACAGTATGTATTACACAAATGGAGTTTATTGAGCCAGCTAGCTGGGGTCAAGCTTTCCCACAGACACACAGGAAGGGCAAGACCCCGAACAAAGGAAAACCTCAGGTTATATAGCATTACCTACATCACGGCCTGCGTGCGTGAAAGTGAACAAAGAGAAGCCTCAGATTACCTATGTCCTTGTTGGAGCAAATAGCCTGCGTGCAAAATTCAAAGAGCCCACCTGGGGGCGGGGGTTACTATCTTAATATTCCAGATCGCCTGGGGGCGGGGGTTTCTTATCCTAACATTCCAGTCCACCTGGGGTTGGGGGTTACCATCTTAACATTACTAATTGGGCTCCATGGTAATAGCTGGTGGGGAGAAGAAAGAAAGGGGAGAAGAAGCTCTCCCCTTCTGAGGTGTTGTCCTTGAAGGGTTAACTTGCCCAAAACAGTGATAGAAAAAAAAAAAAAAATCTGCTTTTATGTGAACTTCTGTAAACTGTACTTCTGAGTCCCTCCCCTTACAAACTGTGTATAAAGTTCTGAAACTACCTGAACTTGGGGTTCAGGGGATTGATTACAGTGAAAGCTGTACCCTCTGTACCAGGCTGCAGCCAAATAAAACTGTTTCCTGTTATCTTCAGTGCCTTGCCTCATCTGTCCCTACAACAGGAGAATCTGGCTTCTTGTTCTCTCTTGAGAGCAAGAAATTTTTTCCCCAGAGATTTGGCAATATTCTAGTAGGTCACATGCTCATTCCTAAGCCAGTCATGGTCCAGGGAATTGGATGACCTTTAAAACCATTAGGCCCATACCCTTAACTGAACTGAGTTCCCCACACTGCACTGACACTGCTCTGAGAGGATCCCTGTGATAACGCTGGTTGCCGGTGATGAGTTCTGGTCCCCTAAATATTGAAATTTGAACATTAGAGAAACACACTGAGGCAAGCCTATAAATCAGGGTTTATTTAAAAGGGGTAACATAGACTTCTCCTGGGAGGGAGAAGGGGGCCATTGCTGGTATCCTGGTATCCCAAGAAGTGAAGCAATTCTGCCTTTTTAATATGTCCTTGGGCTTCCTTTGTTCTCCTGCCCTTTCACACTTATCTCTCTCCTTCCTGCATACTTGACCAGGCCCAGAAATGCTGTAATGCTGGGTGGGATGGCCAAAAGGTGAGAAGTAGATGGGCTGAGGGGGAAAGGCAGGATGGTGCAGCCCAGGGCACATTAATTAACAACTTTATATCTCCCTGTAGGGAGGGGCAATTCCTGGGACAGGTTACCTTGGCAACAGGTTGGGGTAGGGGCAGGTTCTTGACAAGGGTGGAGGAAGGGCTCTGAAGGAATTAACATTTTAATCCCTCAGGGGACAGTCTCCAATTTCCCAGGACTCACTCTAAATTGGCTTTCTTGATCCGACCTGATTCGAGTTACCTATTTATACTGACTGCCTGTCAGATTCTAGCTTCATCTGGAATCCATGTGGATGTTGTAGGGCCAGAGGAGGTAAGGCACCGGAGATTGCAGGAAACAGTTTTATTTGGCTGCAGCCTGGTTCAGAGGGTACAGCTTTCACTGTAATCAGTTAATCCCCTGAACCCTGAATTCAGGTAGTTTCAGAACTTTATACACAGTTTGCAAGGGGAGGGGCTCAGAAGTTCACAGTTTACAGAAGTTCACACAAAAGCAGCTTTTTTCTTTCACTGTTTTGAGCAAGTTAACCCTTCAAGGACAACACCTGAGAAGGGGAGAGCTTCTTCTCCCCTTTCTTTCTTCCTCCCTGCCAGCTGTTACCATGGAGCCCAGTTAGTAACTTCTCTTATCTTAGAAATGTAGACATCTCTGTGAAGCTCCAGGTCAAGGCCAGAGGCCTTGTTAAAAAATTTGTCCTTTTTATTATCACACTTTGCATTTGCAAACACACTTCTACAAACTACTACACTGGATACATGTTTGTGAAAAAGAAGTAAAGGGGCATCCAGCACCTGGAGTGCTGATTTCTTCCAGGCCAGTGGCCAAGTAATAGAGCAACAGGAAAATAGGAAGCTTATCTACATTGAAATTTTTTGTAGAGACTCTTTTGCTGATAGTTCTAAAATCAGCCATGGTGAAGATTTCTAGAGAAGCTGAGTTAAGATTTTCTGTGGAGGAGGGGGTGCCAGTACATGGAGGAATCACCTTCAATATTCCTCAACAGGGGTTCTCAGACACTGATCCTTGGAATCACTGGGGGAGTCTTAAATCCCCAAGGTCTTCTCTAACTAGTTAAGTCAGAGTCCTTGTGAGGGTGGGCCTAGGCCAATGGTTTCCAAACTTTGCTGCATGATAGAAGCACCCAGGGAACTTTAACACCCCTCCCCCCATATTCTAATTTAATGTCTATGAGATGTGACTTGGGCATTCCCAAGTGATTTTAATGTGCAGCCCAGTTCAGGAACCAGTGGCCTAGGCACTGATTTCTACACTTGTACACTTCTTACTTACATACATTTTATTTCTTAATTCTTTAACAACTTTATTGAGATATAATTTACATGCCAAAAAGTCACCCTTTAAGGTGTACACTTCAATGATTTTTAGTAAGTTTACAAAGTTATATAAACATCACCATAACCTAACTTTATAGCATTTTCATCATCTCAAAAAGAAATCTTTTACCCATCAACTCCCCATACACACCTCTCCCCATTCTGCCCAAGGCAAACAATTTATTTTCTGTCTTTATAGGCTAATCTATTTTTGGCATTTCATATCAATGGAATCATACACTATAGTTGGTCCTCTCTATTTCTGGGCTCCACATCTGCAGATTCAAGCAACAATGGACACAAAATATTAGAAAAAAAATTGCTTCTGTGCTAAACATGTATGGACTTTTTTCTAGCCACTATTCCCTAAAAACAATACAGTATAACAACTACTTAGATAACAGTTACAATTTATTAGGTCTTATAAGCATCCTAGAAATGATTTAAAGTACATGGGAGGAAAGTTACATGTACAACAATGCATAAGTGCCAAAGTTATATGCAAGTACTTTGCCATTTTACACAAGAGACTTGACCATCCTCCAATTTTCGTATCTGTAATTTGATACAATCTCCTGCAGATGCCAAGAGACAACCCTAGATGATTCCTTGTGACTGATTTTTCTCATAGCAAGATGCTTTCTAGGTTCCCCTATCTTACAGTGTATATTAGTACTTTGTTCCTTTTAACTGCTGAATGTTACTCCAGTTTGTGGATATATCACGCTTGCTTATCTGTTCATCAATTGACGGGCATTTGTCTTGTTTTCACTTTGTGGCTATTATGAATAGTGTTACTATGAATGTTTATGTACAAGTTTTTGTGGAAAAACAGGATCTCATTTTTTCTTGGGTAGGTACATATCTAGGGATGTAAGTTCTAGGCCATACGGTAATTCTATCTATGCTTAATGTTTTGAGGAGCTGCCAAACTGTAAGTACCTGCACAATTTTACTTTCCTACTAGCAAAGTACAAGGATTCTAATTTTTGCACATCCTTACTGTTATAAGCAAAGGCGACTTAAACTGGACTTGGACTGTCTCCACTCCACCTGAGGGCTTGGGGGCATATTAACCCTGTGCTTTATAAACCCTGCCCTTGCTATGAGCAGGTGCCATTTTCTACTATCCTGCTTTGTGCTGGACGTAGTTGGTGGCCCTGGCCAGAATAAAGGCTTCATTGGCTATTACGTGAGTGGGTGTGAGACTTTTTTCCTGCAAATTGGGTACAACATTTGGAGGCCCCAGTGAGATTCTTTATTCTCTTTGTCCTCACGCCCAAATTCTACCTCCTGTGCCCAATCACGGACTTCTTCTTGGGGAAGGGGAGAGCTCCTGAGAGACATACTTGCCTCACCATGAGAGGACTGCCACTCGGTTCTCTGGATACCTCTATGAAGCCGCCTGTTTACCTGCCTGGTGAGATCTCTTCTGGGGGACAAGGTCAGACTGGATGCAGTTGCTTACACTGAATCCCAGGACAGGGCAAGACGTTGCTCCTGTCCACCTGGTGGGCCTCCCTGTATTGCCCAATCTGGTTCTGTGTGGCGCCCGATCTGGTTGTCTGGTGGGCCTCCCTGTGTGGCCCAGTCTGGTTGTCTTTTGTCCTTGTGTCTGTTTATTTCTTGTGTGGCTGATCTTTGTTTGTGTGCTAGCATTCTCATCAATTTCATTTTTCCCTCCCTCCCTCCACCGGCAGCCTGGAGCCTGAGCTGGCAGGGCAGGGGGGAGAGTAGGGAACACAGTGCAGTAGCGGAGCCCTGCGAGGCCCGCCTGGGCCAACTCCTCCAAACACTTTTCTTGTCTGAAAAGCGTGAGCGGATCTGGCAGGAAGCCCAGCAGTCCATCCTTGGACCAAACAGCCTGCCTACAGATGACCCTGTTTGGATCTGTCGGGACCTTACACTGTCTGCCAAGGGGATGGAAAAGCTCTGGCTTTCTGGCTGCTTGCCACATTACCACTCCCTGTTACAGGACCTAGGCTAAGCAGGGGGCATGGCTGTGAGAACTGAAACCACCCCAAGGATAGGCCAATGGCTCCGCCAATGACATCTGCCCATGCTCCTTATGTGTCCCTATGATCTTTCTGCTGATTGGCCCATGTCCTCTATAAGACTGTCCAACTTCCTCAATAAACTGAGTTCCTGCACTCATTGGTGACAGGGCTCCCTGGTATGTTCCTGGGCCTTCTAAAGGCAGGGGAGGGAATATCAGGGGCCTTTACTTTCCCAATCTAGTCTCATCATTGGAGTAGGCCTCTCTGGCCTCTTTTGCTGAACAAGAGAGGTCTATCCCAGGTACAGGAGGGCTAAAGACCCCAACCCCTTATAATATTCCAACAAAGTGGAGCCAAAGTGCTGGGCATGAACTTCTCAGCAGATTGGGTAATCATTTAAGCCAGATAGGGCCTTGCGAGTGGAGGCATCCTCTAGAAAATGAGGCAACCATACATCTCTCTCTCTCTTTCTCATCCATTTTCTCTCTTTCTTCCTCTCCCTTTTCTGGAACCTCTGTGCGAGTAAACCTGCAATTTTTGTATGTGCCTGGCAGGGGAGAATGGAAAGATGTCCAGGAAAAACGCGCTCACTGAAGGGCGCGCCAGCCTGGGTACGGAAAAAACTCAGAGGGGGCCCAAACTTAAGAACAAAGAACAGCTGCCCTCTGCAGCAACATGTGGGCGGTGACCATATGGGGTAGCTAGGGGTGTACAGATGGTGGGCTGCTGCTGCCTCCACCTGGCCCTGGGCATTTGTCCCGGGTGCATGGCTGCCACCATCACCAGGGCTCACAGTTCCGCGGTTCGGCGAAAAGAAAAAGTGTACCGCTGCATGGCTCGGGCTTGTGTCTTGGCCCACCTGGCGTGCGGCTTGCACCTTGCAGCAAACTGCTGGGGGAGGGGCCAGGCGTGCACAGGGCCTCACTGGCTGGGACTCTGCAGGGCAGCCCGACGCGCAGCGGGGCACGAGTGAAGACAAAAGCGCTGCCGCCCACAGTCGGAGACAAACAAAATCCAAACCAGAGTTGCCCGCGGGGCCAAACACACACGGGTACATCCGGTTGTTGCCTGGCAATAGGCTGCCAATGGCGCCTAAAATGGCCACCCCAAAGCGCCTCCATGGTCGCACCGCTGATGTCATCTCCTGCGACCACGCATGGCGGACACGCCAGTGACCAGCGCAGCTTGGCAAAACCAGCATGGTGTTGATGCCACATGCCAGCTCCTGCAGGGTTCCCCGGGGGGCAATAGCTGGGGCAACCCACAAGACGAGCCAATTCACTATGGCTAAAGCGCCAACTTTCTCCTGCCCGCGCAGCGCGGTCCCTCTCAACATCTGCGAGCAGCCTGAGTTCTTTGTCTGAGCCCAACAGATGCAAACAGCCTGTGTCCTCTCGATCCTCTCATTGGCTGGCTACAGCGCGAACAGACTTCTGTTCCTTGAGCCAAGACTTACATGCCAAAACAGCTGAGCCAAGGCAATTTGCCTGAGTAAGCCTGGGCAACCTTGCTCAATTCTCCATCACGAGAGGTTTTCCCCTCCCCCCACTCTGGCCACCGCACCCTGCCTTACAGAGGCAAAGCCCTGGGCTCTTTGTGGCTTGGCGAGGAGTAACAAAAAGATTGTACCAGAGATTAGAAAAAGTGCCTTAAAGTTTGCTCACAATTACAGCTTCCCACCCTTCCAGACCTGAGCCAAGACTTACATTAAAATGCAAATGGAGAAGTAAGCTTAAGCCCCAGAGAGAGAAAAAAAAATGGGTTACCTCAGCCAGGACTTACCCAGGATTTACATTAAAATGCAAATGGAGAAGTAAGCTTAAGCCCCAAAGGAAAAAAAAAAAAAAAAAAAAAAAAAGGTTAAAATGTCTTTTTACCAGCCTGTCATTTTTCTAAGATTTTTTGAGCTCATGGTTCTGATTTTGTGCACCCAGATTGATGTTTTGGTTGTGTGTGTATACACTTGTGTTCTGTTTGTGTGTTTATGGGTGTGTAGACTGAGCGCTCATGAAAATTTAAAATATGGATCCAGATACCTTTAACTCACGTGATTTAAAAGTTCTTTAATTCTAAAAGTGGGCCTTCGCTCTGGAACTCCAGGATAAAATGCCATCCCGGGGATGCGCACCTTGGAAGTTCCAAGGCCCCAGGATGTGCCTTCTGTCCTTTGGATTACTAGAGTGAACTGCCACATCAAAAATAATAATAATAATAATAATAATAATAATAATTCCTAGTTCTTGCTCCCTTTTGTCTTGTCTTGTATTCTATGGGTTTTCTGCCTTTTTATTGTGTGTCTTCTCTGGGGTAAATGTAAGAAAAGTAAATTTATAAGTAACTTTGTTTGTTAGACATTAATTTTCAAGGTTAAAATACTAACTGTTAAATATGCCATCAGATAACTCCTTAAATTCCATTGTGTTGGGTTCTGGGCAGGAGGCTGTGCCTTCTAGGTGGAAGGCCACACCTCCCAGGTACTCTGTGAAAAGACTACATTTCCCAGGTGTCTCAGCCTGGCCAGTGAACCTGGCTAACAGGTGCCCTGGCCATCACCTTCCCTGCCCTCCATGACATTTTTGTCCCCTACCATGCCACGTGGCACCCCAATAAACCATCCCTTTTCAACACAGCATTCCAGGGTAACTTCTTGTCCTAACAAATTCTAACACATCGAGTAACATTATTGATTGTTTTCATAAATTAGTCTTTGTCATCAATGAAACAGATTAAAATTTCAACAGGTCTAATTCTATATGCATGAATGTTATGTTCTCATGAAGTGGTTAACAAATGTGTATGATTCTATATGAAGGTTTATAAAAGATTTCTGTATATGCAGAGGCTCAAAGGATTCAGCTGTTTCCGTTGGGAGTACCGCAAGTAACAATATTTTTATTGAGATAAAAGGTTTACCTAAATTCAAATTATTACAAAAGTTATTTAAAATTATGAACAAAAAGGGATTATATAAAAGCTCTGTAAAATTTGATTAAATAAGTATATAGAACAATCAGGAAAAGCTATTTAAGGTTTTTTCCTAAGGTCAAATGTTAATGTACTGATATAAACCAAAGCTTAATCTATGATAAAAAGACAAAAATTTCTTAAAACATTAATTTATTGACTGCTACCATGTTCATGGTATACATTGACATGTTCCAGATGCTACAACATTTATTCAGTACTAATGTTCTTTGTTTCTCTTATAAAATCTTCCGTCCTTGATAAATGAAGCCAAAGTCTGTTGGGCAGTCAGTATAAATGGGTGATTTTGAGTGAGTCCAGGAAAAATTGAAACCTGTTGAAAAACTGTCCACTGAAAACCCTTATAAAAACCCTGCCCCTCTCCCAACCTGTTCCAGAAATTGCCCCTTCCAAGAAGAACTTTAGGACTTTCAATATCACCCCTCCTCCTACATGTTATCAGGGGAGTCCCCAATGCCAACATTCAGTCTCATTGATTCTGCCTGCTAGTTTATCAACTAAACTTGGAGATGGCAAATTATGGAAAAATAAAGATTTGTTCTCCCCCCAATAATAACCAATGAGAAATATAATAAGCAAAGGAGACTTAAACTGGACTTAAACTATCTCCACCCAATGGCCCATTAAACCCTCTCCATAATAAGAGTGTATTAACCCTGTGCTTTACCCTCCCTCTTCTAACCCATACAGGTTAAAACAGATAATAGACCTTGCTTTGTGAGCAAATCATTACAAAAATTTTTCAAAAGATGGCACATTAAACATATCACAGGGATCCCATATAACCCAAAAGGACAAGCCATCATAGAGAGGCACAATAAAACCCTAAAGGACCAATTAATAAAACAAAAAGGGGGAAACAGCCCCCATCATCAGTTAAAAACAGCGATGCTTAAATTTTTCCAAGCATCAGCCTTTGACTGCCTTTCAGAGACATTGGTCCAACCAGACACCCTACCTATGTGTCTTTCCAATTGGAGAACCAAGCCCTATTTGGGTACCTGTTAGGGACCTCAAATACTGCCAATTAGAACAAAATGACTACCCAAGAGAACATGCTCTTGAGGGGTGATTTTTTCCCTTTTTACACAGGAATGAAAAAAACATGATGGATCCTCTGTCTCGTTGTGATTGGACTTCTCATCATCTCTATCCTGATGTTCATCAGGAGCACTGTTGCCTTTGTCAGTATTTGAACTCTCTGTGATGAGAGAAGAGGGACTATACCTATTCCTGGGAGAAAAGTATTATTGCTGTGCCAACTGTTCAGACTGTGTCCAATACAGCTTCCTTTGGACTGGACTAAATGAATGCTTCCCCTACCTTCTCCCCTTTGTGAAACCCGACTGTCATTTTCCTTGTGTTCACTTTTGGGCCCTGTGTAATCAACAAACTTGTTCAACTCCTTTATGACTGGACCAAATTGGTACAACTTGGTGGTCTGCCAATAATATGCTGCCTTCAGCGATGCTGAGCAGAAGCCCTGCAAACTTGGCCATGGTCCTTAACAGGATGCGGAGGTCTAAACCAGCCATCCTTGAAAAGCTTTCCCAAAGGTGACTGTTCTGTCCCATGTCCTTCCCCTGGCCACTTGCTGGCCCTGGGTGTGTCCACTTGAAGTGCTAGGGTGGTAGCCAAAGACGGGTAAGATTTTCCAGAGGGAAAACGACCTAAGACAGGCACAATCTCGAGTAAGATGGACACCCCATTTTTGAAAACAAAATGGGGGAGCCCCATTTTGAAAAAAAAACAAAACGGGGAAATGTCAGGACCTTACACTGTCTGCCAAGGGGATGGAAAAGCTCTGGCTTTCTGGCTGCTTGCCACATTACCATGCCCTGTTACAGGACCTAGGCTAAGCAGGGGGCATGGCTGTGAGAACTGAAACCACCCCAAGGATAGGCCAATGGCTCCGCCAATGGAATCCTCGCATGCTCCTTATGTGTCCCTGTGATCTTTCTGCTGATTGGCCCATGTTCTCTATAAGACTGTCCAACTTCCTCAATAAACTGAGTTCCTGCACTGATTGGTGACCGGGCTCCCTGGTATGTTCCTGGGCCTTCTAAAGGTGGGGGAGGGGATATCAGGGGCCTTTACTTTCCCAATCTAGTCTCATCGTTGGAGTAGGCCTCTCTGGCCTCTTTTGCTGAACAAGAGAGGTCTATCCTGGGTACAGGGGGGCTAAAGACCCTAACCCCTTATAATATGCCGACAGGATCGACAGAGTTTTTCCTTCTGCTCACCCGAACTGGGACCCCAATAGTGATGGAGGCAAGGAGGCTCTAGATTGGTTTTAGCTTTTGTAACTCAGTTGGCCCCAGATATAAGGAAGAAGTTTCAGAAATTAGAAAGGTTTGAGGGAAAGATATTGTCTGAATTGGTGGAAATTGCCCAACAAAAACAGTACAACAGTACAACAACCACGACCACCCCCCCCCTGCCCCCAGGAAAGGCAAACCCGAAAGTGGGCAAAAGTTTTACTGGCTGCCATAGGAAATTGACTGAATGGTCCCCCTAGAAGGCAGTATAACTCTAGGAGCCAGAGATTAGAAAAAAGTGTCTTAGGCATAAGGTATCTGCTCACAGTTGCAGTTCCCCACCCTTCCAGACCTCAGCCAGGACTTGCATTGAAATGCAAATGGGGAAGCAAGCTTAAGCCCCAGAAAAAGGAAAAAAAAAAAAAACAGTTAAAATGTCTTTTTACCTGAACTTGCATTACCAGCCTGTCATTTTTCTAAGTCTTAAGATCCAACATGCATTTTTTGAGCTCATGATTTTGATCCTATGCACCTAGGTTAATGTTGTTTTGATCAGTTCTATTTTTTATTCAACTATGGAATTTTTAAACATCTGTAACATTGCAATGGATTGCAAAAAACTAAAAGGCCTTTGCTATTGTGTTACTTGTGCACAGTTGTGTTCTGTGTTTATATGTCTATGTGTGTATGTCCAGATGTCATGTACATGATATCAAGATTGGCAAATAGAAAATGAGCACTCATGAAATTTTAAAAATGGATTGAAATACCTTTAATTCACATGATTTAAAAGGTTCAATCTAAATTGGGTAAACAGCTGAAATTTAACTCACAAGTCTCTCTAGTGGTCAAGGAACTAGTATAAGCTTGCTTTAATTTGATTTAAAATTAGAGTTGGTGGTCTTATCTTTACCATCACAAATTCTGAAGCCGGACCTTCACTCTGGGATTCCTGGATGGAGTGCCGCCCCAGGGGGTGCGCACCTTGAGATGTTTCAAGGCCCTGGGATGTGCCTTTGGTCCTTCGGATTACTGGAGTGAACTGCCACATCAAAAGAATTAGCAAGCATCCAGTGGAGAAAATCTCCCAGGTAAGTGGTGCCCCCATAACATCTGGTATCTGGCTTTGAGATCTCTTCTGGAGATAGTGAGGTGCCTGGCAAGGCACATACACTCCTGTCCAGGGCAGTAGCAAAATGTCACACTGTCCTCTGGTTCTGGTCTTGTTGGGAATTCCCACTGGGGACAGAGAGGTGCCTGATGAGGCACATATGCACTCCTGTCCGGAGCATTAGCGAGATGTTGCACCGCTCCCTGTTTGGTTTGGCACCTGGTTCTTGTTCCCTTGTGTCTTGTTCTGTGTTCTATGGTTTTTCTGCTTTTTCATTGTGTGTCTTCTCTGGTGTAAATGTAAGAAAAGTGAATTCATGAGTAACTTTTTTTTTTTTGTCAGACATCTGATTAATTATCAAGGTTAAAATGCTAACTGTTAAATATATCATCAAGTACTCTTAACTCCTTGAATTCCATTGGGTAACATTATCGATTGTTTTCATAAATTGGTAAATTAAAAAAAGAGGTTTTAAGGTTGCTTTGTTATTGCTGAAAAAAAGGTTCCTAAAGATCTAAAAAAAAAGGGTTCCAACATGTATAATTCTATATGCTTGAACATTGTGTTCTCGTGAAGTGGTTAACAGATGTGTGTGATTCTGTATAAAGGTTTAGAAAAGATTTCTGTGTATGCAGAGGCTCAAAGGTTTCAGCTGTTTCTGTTGGGAGTACTGTAAATAACAACATTAAGTTTTGGGGTTTTTTGAGCAAGCAATCTGAAAGAAATTAAGAATTATACAGCTGTGGTTGAATGACAACTATTATTTTGAAATATTATAATGTTATTTATTTAAGAGCTAAACTTGATTAATGTAAAAACATCAATGTAATTATGGTGGAGTAATACTTTTCTTTGTATATTAAATGTATTCATATCTTTCAGGTATACAAGCCTTGAGGTGAAAGCTCTAAAAGAGCATTATATCAAGTTGGTGTTCTCCACACTAGAGTTGTATGGTAATTTTAGGCTTATAAAGATAATACATTAGAAATTTATTTATATTATTTAAAA
Source organism: Tamias sibiricus (assembly GCA_025594165.1). Lineage (NCBI taxonomy): Eukaryota > Metazoa > Chordata > Mammalia > Rodentia > Sciuridae > Tamias > Tamias sibiricus. Next base: position 38,918,304 of record CM046672.1, read on the forward strand.
TGTGTTCTACAACTATACCTGTTGTCAATAAGGTATAAGGCTTTATGTTAATTTTTACACTGGGGTACAATTTAATTTTTTTTTTTTAAGTTCATGAGAGCGTAGTCCGTATAAAGGTTAATATTGTAAAGCAGAGATCAGCTTCAGAACTAAAACACCTGACCTAAGGTTCATAAAGAGCTTCACCTTGCCTAAAATAAGGCTCTTCCTTCCACCTTTACTGCATGCCAGAGTGGCTCCAGGGCAGGCCAAACTTCAACTTGTTTACTGTTATGGTCAAAAGAATGATTCTTGTTGTTAAGAAACAGGGGTTGTAGTATATAACTCAGTCAAAATTCAAGATGGTTATTACACAAACTAAATGTGTTTTTACTCTTGTTAATTTTATTTTGTATTTTCCTTGTAAACTGTCTAAAAGTTGCCTGTTAATGTTTTGCAAAGGTATTGCTTTAATGACACAAACCTGGGTTAATTTAAGATAATAAGCAATCACCTAATTGGTACAAACCCCAATTAATAGAAAGGGTAAATGACAGTAAGGTTATAGGCATTAAAGTAAAGCCCAGTGCTCTTAATTTAAGATTGATGAGACTAACTTGTTAAATGTTTACGATCAAGACCTTAAGTTAAATTAAAAGGGGCCAAGGAAGCCAGTGTTTGGCTCTGGCCCTCAGAGTCAGTCTGAGTCCAGGGAACAGGGAACTTCTCTGAAAAGCTTTGCAACTCTGAGCCACAGAAGCCAATCAGTGCACTTGCTATGAAAAGAAGGGTCCTTGGAAAGGGAGACAGACATCCCTGGTGCTTCCAAGGGAAGCCACAAGGTCAAGCAAGACCTGGACCCATCGGAGCACAAAAGGCACTAAACAAAGCAGAAAAGCTGCTCTTATGTTCCCCCAAGAGTTATTCCCATCAGAAATCAGCTGACTCTTAGCAATAGATAAAAGCAAAAGTCGGTTTGACCTGCTTCATTTTAAACACCTAGCAAAACAGTTGAAACTGAAGCACAACTATTCCTGGGCATTTAAGACATAAAAGTTAAATGTAACTTCAGATATAAGACTGGAGGCTACAAAAGAGATTCTTAGGCAGGAATGCCTGATAACTCTAAAAGAAACAGTTTAATTATTAAGTGACTGCCAAGTCAAAAGTTTTTAATTAGTTTAAGGCCTACAGATCTTCCTAACCTACAAAGGTAGGCTTAATATTCAGTAGTATGATTATTTAGACCCACGTAACAGAAATAAAGGGTTCTCTACTGGACACAGAGGTCATGCCAGTAGAAAGATTTTATAGGATCAGATGGCATTAAGTAGCTTGACTAAAAATGTGTGTTTACATTCCTGATAACTCTGTGGATATTAAAGATTTATATTCCCAAATAAAGGCTATGTCCACTCTGGCCTTATTATGGGGACAACTTCTCAGCCCTCACACCTCCTGGTGAGAAATTATCATCTTCATGGTATACATTGACATGTTCCGGGTGCTGCAACATTTATTCAGTACTCATGTTTTCTGTTTCTCTCATAGAAGTGCTGGTCCCTGATGACAACCTGTTCTTCCCCAGGCTTCAATCTGACCTGACTTCTAAAAAGGGAACTCCGAACTACTTGCCCCCATCTCCTCGCCCCTGTCCAGCTCGAAGAAGCCATATTCAGTCATTGTCCCTTTCCCTTACAGTAGTAAAGAGTTCCTAAAGCCAGAATCTGTTAGGCAGTTAGTATAGATGGGTAAAACAAGTCAGGTCAAGAAAGCCAATTTTGAGTGAGTCCAGGGAAGTTGAAGACTGTTGGGACACTGTCCACTGGAAAATTGGAATGTTAATTCCCTCAGAGCCCTTCCTCCACCCTTGTGGAGACCCTGCCCCTGTCCCAATCTGTTGCCAAGGTAACCTATTCCAGGGATTGCCCCTCTCAGGAGGAGATTTAGGACTTTCGATATCACCCCTCCTCCTGCCTGTTATCAGGGGAGTCCCCAGTGCCAGCATTCAGTCTCATGGATTCGGCCTGCTGGTTTCTCAACCAAACATGGGGATGGCAGATTATGGAGGAGAACAAAGATTTGTTCTCCCCTGTAAGACCAGTGGGGAATGTTAAACTGGACTTGGACTGTCTGCACCTGATGGCCCATTGACCCACCCTTGATGGCCCATTGACCCTCTCTTAAACCCTCTCCACCTGAGGGCTTGAGGGCATATTAACCCTGTGCTTTATAAACCCTGCCCTTGCTATGAGCAGGCACCATTTTCTACTATCCTGCTTTGTGCTGGACATAGTTTGTGGCCCCAGCCGGAATAAAGGCTTCATTGGCTATTACGTGAGTGGCTTGTGAGACTTTTCTCCTGAAAATTGGGTACAACACTTACCAACATTCATTATAGTGGATCTTTTTGATTATAGGAATTTTAGTGGATGCAAGTGGTATTGCACTCTGGCTTGCATTTCCTTAATGACTAATGTTGTTGAACATCTTTTCATGTGCTTATTAGCCATTTGTATCTCTAGAGAAATGTCTCTTCATATACTTTGTCTATTTTATTTTTATTTATTTATTTTTTTGGTACCAGGGATTGAACTCAGAGGGACTCGACCACTGGGCCACATTCCCAGCCCTTTTTTGTATTTTATTAGAGACAGGGTCTTGCTGAGTTGCTAAGTTCTTCACCATTGCTGAGGCTGGCTTTGAACTCACGATCCTCCTGTCTCAGCCTCCCAAGTCTGGGATTATAGGCGTGCACCAACAGGCCCAGCTTACTTTGTCTATTTCAAAATTGAGTTGCCTTTTTATTATTGAGTTGTAAGAGTTGTATGAGTTCTTTCTTCTGGAAACAAGTTGCTCATCAGATATATAACTTACAAATATTTTCTCCTGTTCTGCAGGTTGTCTTTCCACTTTCTTGATGGCATCTTCTTGTTGATCCATGATGCAAAGAAAAGACCAGTGACTCCAATTTTAAATCAAATTAAAGCAAGTTTATATTGTTTACATAAAGGGAGCTGGCCAGTGGCTGCCTCTCCCAAATACTGGCTGGAGATCATCACCACCCTCTGGGAAGATAAGGTTTTTATAGCACAGAAAGTTACAAAAAAAGGGAACATACAGCTAACAGGGTTCTGGCAGATGTGATACAAAGGCAGATAGCAGGCTAATGATCTACATGGCTTAACATTTCAAGGTAGGGTATAAATTAAGATTCCTATTGGAATTTATGAGGTGCCACTGAGGTTTTAGGGAGGGTCAAGGAGAGCCAGGCACATGTGAGTTGAGAGCACAGGCAGGAATTCCATACAAGATTAGCGCTCAGAGTACAGTCAGGCCAAATAAATATCTTAGTAAAACAGAAATGAATTTTTTTTAAAAAAATTCATGACTCCCAATCTTAGGATAGAATTAGTTTGGGTTCATCACTTCTGAAGTGCAAAAAATCTACAATGTTGATAAAGTCCAATTTATCAAGTTTTTTTTTATTGCTATGTTTTTGGTGTTATATCTAACTATCACTAAACATGAGTATATATTTAAAAAAACCTTCCTAGGTGTTTCTAATATAAAGTCACAGTTGAGAACTGCTATATACCATTGTGTCTATGGTTTTCCCAACTCTCATTACTTTCTCTCTCCAACATTACCTCAAAGACAACCAAACGGAGGTACTTAATATTTTGTGAAAACATCTTGTCTATTTATGGTTATTCATGTTATTTTCTGTCCTCTTCCAGTAGAATGCTAGCTCCATTAAAACAAATTTCTCCTAGAGGAATCACACAATCATACACACACACACACACACTCCACATGTCATATTGCATTGCAATCATTCCTTTACTTTTCCATCTTTCTTACTTCACTGGAGTTTCCTGCAAGCAAAGGTAAAGGCCTCATGGACTTTGATCTTCAGCATTTCATCCAGCACCAGGTGCAAGCAGATATTTAACATGGCTGTAGAATTAAACTGAATGTAGGGATTTAGAATCCGAATCTGTTGACTGATCTTAGTCATCAAGAACCTTTTTCTGTGGCATCCCCAGGACCATTGTTTCACTCTGATGAGAGATGAGTGACTGATTCCCTGGTGAGATGTCAGTGGCTGTGAAGAGGTGAGAACTATGTTAGGGCTGGAATTAAATGGAAACCCTCTGGCAACTGAGAGAACTGAGCATCTCTATAAAGAAAATATCAAAGACTCATCAGGAACATCTGGTGAACTTTTTTAAAGTGACAGCATGATGTAAAAATTAGCACATGAATGAAGAATGTTCCAATGATAAATGATAAAATTAACCCCACCATAAGGACCAGGTTTCCAGACACAAAGGAAGAACAATGTGGATAGGTAAACTGGAAAGGCTTATGGTGGGAAAAAGATATTTGCCTTGGAAATGCACTAGTATAGCATGGCAGGCTCCCAGTGGACCCTGAAAAGTTAAGAACAGCTGGCTTAGAATCTTAGGTCCACTCCTTTCAATTGAAAAGAATCCACTTGAGGAGATAGGAGGAGAGAAGCTTACCTTGTTAGGTGTTTTCTTGGGGATTTGTAGAGTACACAAGAGTTGGCTCCATTTTTATCAGAACAAGCATCAAACTACTCTACATATGCTTAATTTCCATGATGTGATATTTAACTGTCACATTCCTTTCACCACAACAGCCTCCCTGATTGCAAGAGTGACTGCTCTGTCCTCTGAGGTAGGGGCATGGGAGGGACCTGTGTTAGCAGTTGCTAGCAGTGTCCTGCTCTGAGGTTGTAGTGATTGTCATTGTGTTGGCACTTACAGTGCTCTGCTGGGGACTCAGCCAGAAGTGCAGGGAGCAATGGCCCTGCATCAGTCCTCAGCTGAAGATAAAGATGATGGAGGGGTTTGAAGGAGAAATACCCCAGCTTCCTCACCTCTGAGGGGTGAGAAGATGACCATGTTCCACAGTCTCCCAGAATTTTCCAGGAAGGTTGAACTCCTGTGACCCACACTGTGTGATGGTTTGCTATCCACTTCTGTTTCACTTCTACACTCCCTACTAGTAGTTTCTGGACTCCCCTCTTAGGTGATTCTTGCCCTATTTCTTTGTTAGCATTCTGGGAAACCCAGCTAGTATCAGGAGATGTGCTTCCATGACAGGCCAGTTGCCATTGATATTGGTAGGATAATACCCTGTCTTGGTGTGTCTAATGGGCTTGCCTTCTGTTTCTGGGTCTGAGGATTGAGCCTCTCAGTCAGAAGCCCTCAGTCTCTGAGCAGTGCCAGTGTCTCAGGAAGTGGGAGTTGCACCGCAGAGCAGTGCAAAAGTTTAATGAGCTTGCTTTTGACACCGTCATTTGTCTTAGCAGTTTTCTTGAGTGAGTGACCAAGGCTAAAAGCCTTATGTAGATTAGCTTCAGAGGTGACTCTAGTCAGTAGAGGCTTGTGGCTGCAATTGTTGAAACTTGGAAAAATATTTTGTTGGGATGCAGGCATAGTCCAGAGCTAAGCCTCTGTTTTATAATCCTGCAGCATCTGTCTGGGAGGGTGAAGGTTTTTCTTGTTGGCATAGAAAATAGGAGAGGGAGACAGAGAGGGATAGTGGGAGCAGAGGGAGGGTAATAGGAAAAGTGGTGGGGGAGAGAAAAAGAGAGTGCTTTTTGGTTGCACTAATTTCCCTTTGGGACTTTTGGTTATCAAATTTTGTTGCTTTTTCCAAATGAGAGAACAGATTGATTCTTCTGAATCATCAAAAATAAAACATAAACTGGGCACAGTGGTGCATACATGTAATCCCAGCAATTTAGGACGCCAAGGCAGGAGAATTACAAGTTCAAAGCCATCCTCACCAACTTAGTGAGACCCTAAGCTACTTAGTGAGATCTTGTCTTAAAATAACAAATAAATAAATAAGGGCTGGGGATGTGGCTCAGTAGTAAAGTGCCTTTGGGTTCAATCCCCAGTACCCACCCCTCCAAAAAAAGATATAGTAGTATAGTAGAAAGGGATTTTAGAGTTGCCAAATATTCTGATTTTTATAAGAGAAGCTGGAAATTTGAATTTTTATGTGACATCTCTCCATTTTTAAATGTTGGCTCCCTTCTTGCTACTTCCTTTTCTTCCTTTTTCCTTGCTTTCCTCCTTCCTTTCTTTCAAAACTGCCAAGGCCAAACAAAGCAAGTTTGTGAGCTGATTCAACAATTGGGTAAACAGCTTGTGATCTCTGACCTGTGTAGTCATCTGGAAACATTTTGGAACACCATAGTGGGAAACAAAAAATGGACTTTTGTGCAGGGAAGAGATGATCTCCATTCATTCACAGGTGTTTGCCTGTGTGCCCTCCTAGGCTAGGCTCTGGGGATTCAGGGGTGAATGAAAAACCATCCCTGCCTGCCAGAGGCTTGTCTGGGTGCATTCGATTAAAGTAAGAGCATTCCATTTTGTTTTTGTTCTAATTAGTTATATGTGACAGCAGAATGCATTTTGATTCATTGTACACAAATGGAACACAACTTTTCATTTCTCTGGTTGTACACGATATAGAGTAACATCATTTGTGCAACGATACATATACATAGGGTAATGATGTCCGTTTCAGTCCACCATCTTTTCTACCCTCATTCCCCCTCCATCTTCCTCCCTCCTCTTTGCCCAATCCAAAGTTCCTCCATTCTTCCCAGAGCATTCTGTTTTAATTTGGCTTAAGCAAGAAAGGGAACTTTTTGGAAAGAACCTATGAACCTGTAGTTCTCATGGAATACATGGACAGTCAAGGCCTCATGAGAACCTGGAGTAGTGGTCTAGAGAATCAGGACACTCCCTGGGGGCTGGAGTTTGCTGGCTCCTCTCTCTGTGTGTGTCTCTCTCCTTCTTTCTCCTGTCCTTCCAAAACAAAACAAAACAAACAAACAAACAACAACAACAACAACAAAACTGTTCAGTTTTTATTGTGCCAGGCATATGGACAAACATGGTCTCTGCATAACTCCTGATCCCTTTTCTGTTCAAGTCACAGACCATGTTTCTTAGAGCTCAGCCCCTGTTCCAAATTCCCAGGAGAGTAATGGATTGGTCCAACTCTAGTTGGTGCTAGTCCCTTGTACGGTCAGCTTTTGGGGCCTGAGTGGGGTGGTCACACCTTTCATACATGGCTTCTAGGAACCCATGCCTGAGAATGGATGGGGGTGTGTGAATTTTCATAGAAAGAGGACTCTGTTACCTGAAAGGGGCCTTCTACAGGAGGAAAAATACCTCATTCATTCAACAAAGCATTTTTAATGCCTGTTAGGTACCTGACATGGCATAGATCTAGCTCTTGCTAGACAGAGTTGTTAATAAGATAAACATATCCTTACAAAGAAAAGAAAGAATAAGGCAATTTGACATAGCCATAGAGCATGTCCTGAAGGAAATTGCAATTGTGGTTGGGGTAGGGGAGACCTGTAGCTGTAGGTAGAGGGGTCAGGGAAGGCCCTCTATAGAGTTGACATTTGAGCTGAGGCCTGCCAGAAGAGAGAGAGCTGGAGAAATATGGGCAGATTTATGTTTTAGACAAATGACTCTGGCAGTAGGGGGAAAGAAAAGATCTTTCTCTTCACAGAATCTCAGGAAACAAAGCTCACTAAATCAACTTGTCGACAAGGAGAAGATTTTTAATGGGTCATATACCAAGGTGACCTTGTCATCTTCAATCAGCCTGGATTGATTTGCATTTGTAAGCAATCAAAATCAGCTCTTACATTTATAGTGTTTTAGAATTTAATGCACTCTACCTCCAGTAATGTGTTTATCCTCAAAGTACTTTTTGAGGTTAATGAAGCAGGAACCACTGTCTCTGTTTTCTAGAAGAGGACACAAAGACCAAAAGAGACTGTCATTTAACCCAACAAACAGGCTCAAAACTTGAACTCTCCCCAATTGATCACTCTATCAAGAGCACAAGGTCACAATACTGTAACAGTGATCAACTTTAGGCTTGAATATAACCCTTGCTGCTCTGCCACTATAACTTATTTTTTAAATGGACAAGTTTCTTTCTCTTCCTCTCTCCCTGCTCTTCCTTATTTCCTCCCCCCTCCCTAATCTCAGGGGAAATTAGTAGACTCCTCCCCATCCTAGGCAGAGTTGTCTGTCCCTGAGTGCACACCTACCATAGAAAGGAAGTAATACAGACTTTGGGGATGGTACCAGAATATCTCAGAAATGACTATCTCCCTAATTAACAGAAATGACTATCTCCCTAATTACAACTTGGTTATAAACAGAAAAGTGGAAGTATAACAAGGACTTAGAGGCTGCTTTTGTTAAAAATCACTAACTATTCACTTGGGGGTTCAGATGTCCAATGAGTAATTGAAAGCAGGATCCAAGTTTGAAATCTCTGCCTTCATTTTCATCCATCTGTTTTATTACCTTAAACTTTGGGTCATATTCCTGCTCAGCTCTGCATGTAGACATGTTAATCACTTAAGGAGCATTTGTCTAGAAACTGATAATACAAGATTGTTTAGCTCTAAATTCACCTAACCCCTCTCATCTCCCTTCAAGACTGAAGACACCAAGATAAGAGTAACTAAGATATTTTCAAGATTCGAGTCAGATCCAGTCAGATAACCTCATGAAGGAACTGCCCTTTTCTTTCTTTCTTTCTTTTTTTAATATTTTTTTATTTGCTTTAGTTGTACACAATGCTTTTATTCTTATGTGGTGCTGAGGATCGAACCTGGGCCGCGCACGTGCTAGGCGAGCGCTCTACCGCTAAGCCACAACCCCAGCTCGGAATTGCCCTTTTATAAGCAGGAGCAATTACTCCATAATGGGAACTGAGGGTGTCCCTTAAAAGCAAGAGCAATCAGCTCATGAGAAAAAAGTTGTTCTCTCAAACAATAAGATTTCTCTGGAGCCAGAACCAGAGTTATGATGATCAACCAGAACATAGTTTGACCAAGATTGCTTAGTTGTGCATATCTCTTATCCCCTGCTCCAATTCTTCCTCAGTTTAAACCTGAATCTCAAGTTCGTGCCCCCAAATGTCAGGGCATTTAGAACACGTCAGCCGAGGAGATGGAAAGCTCTGGTTCTCTGGCTGCTTTCCACGCCCTGTTACGGACATGACCTGAGCAGGGGGGGCATTACTCTGACGTATCATGAGAACTGAAACCACCCTAAAGATAGGGCAGGGGATTCTGCCAATGAGATGTGCCTGTGCTCTTTACCTGTTTCTATAATCTGCTTACTGATTGGCTCATGTCCACCATAAACGTTGTCCACCTTGTTCAATAAATGAGTTCCAGCGCTGACCAGGCTCCCTGGTATGTTCCTGTGTCTTCTGAAGGCTGGGGAGGGAATACCAGCGGCCTCTACTTTCCCAGTCTAGTCTCATTGTTGAGGTAGGCCCTTCTAGCTTACTTTGCTGGACAAAGGAGGCTCGTCCTGGGTCACGAAGGGTTAAAGACCTCAACCATTACCGTAATTTTGCTACACCCAAAAGACAGGGCTGAGGACACTGCTCCCCTGGACTTCCCAGTATTGTAATATTGGTTAAAGTTCCTTTCCTGTTTTCACATTGCTCATCTCTTAAATTAGTATCTTGGAATGAGTGGCAAAATCTAATCTGTTGGGATTCCCCCAGAGCTGGTGTCTTTGCCCTAAAACCCCAATGATAACAGTGAAAGAATGGATTATATAGAAAGCCCTGAGATTTCAGAAACCATTTCTCGGGTGCTTCCCTCTGAGAAATGGGTCTCAGATACATTGGGGAGGAGAAAAGAAGAAAGGGAGGGGTCAGTCTTTCTCCAGCTTTTCAGTTTCTGACTTGGAAAAGATCACACCTGAGGGGTATTTAAAAGTCCAGTTGGGGATAAGGAAGCCACCTTCAGATAGGTAATCAGACTTCACAGCCGGAAGCAGAACTATTCTTACTTAGAAAAGCAGAAAACAGAGAGGTGAGAGGCTGAGGTCCTTAGGGAAAGCTTGGAAGTCAGTATACAGGAGGAGAGTCATCATAGACTCAGCACATCCCATGGAGGGAAATTACAGGCCCTGATCCAAACAGAATGTTTTTTAGTGCTATGGCCAGGACCATATTTGAGCCACATGTGGACTGACTGCCTGTGTTGCCTGGCTGCACGGCCTGCCCTCCCTGCCTGTGTGGGTAGAGGGGTAATTTTTACACAAGGAATGTGGATCAGCAAAACTTCTTCCCTTTGAAATTGACAGTAGCCTCAGCCTGAACTTTAATCTCCAATGAGGCTAAAAGAATTAACTGGGAATTATTAAAGTTAAATATTAAATACTACTTCAAAATTGTCACATGTAATTATGTTCAGAAAGCTACAATGAACAGTTCTTTTTTTTACTAAGGGAACAATTGGCCTGGCATCTTTCACCTTTTGTCATTTGCTGTTTTGTTCAAATTCTGTGGATATTCTCCTATCTCTCACATTGTCTTTATCTTATATGCTCATAATTCTGAGGCTGTCTCCTTGCATTAAGGCTCTTCTTTCTCTTAAATTTTTTATAATAAGATGTTAAAAGAAAACATACACACCTTAGGGTCCTTGGTCCTGATTGCAGAGCATTGTCAGAGTTTACATTTGCAATCACCCTTAGGCAACACTTGTTCTTAACCTTGGCTGCACTTAAAGTCACTGGGAGAGGGGGTTAGGGGAATGAATGAAAAATCCAAGGCCACAGTTAGACCAATTCAGTCTGGATTTTTGGGGTTGGAACTCTGGCATCTTTACTTTATGAAGCTTCCCAAGTGTTTCCATCATGCAATCAGTGCTGAGAACCACTGTCCTAAGGTCACCGTGAGGATGGGTCTCCATTGCCTGCATGTGCAGGGAGGACTCATTGCCTTCCATGGGGTGTGCAGAAAGCCCTCAGCTAGTTACTCATCAGGGATGGCCGAGTCTGGTGATGCTTTTGGGAGGCTGTAGCTCAACCCTGCTCTGTGACCAAATATCTTTTGCTTACTTATGTTTCTGGTTATTGTCTTTTATTGATGTGACAGCAGGGAGAGGAATAGTTTAACCCCCCCACCCCCTTTTTTTTTTTGGGTGAAGATAGTCACTTCTAAAGTTGTGGTTGGACTGTGTTAGAAACATAGGCACCAAGAGCTTCTCCAGAATCATGGTGCTGATTTACTTCAAATCTTATTATAATTATCTGAGGTAGGAATGATTTTAGAGATGGGAAACTAGGATGCATAGTATTGGAGAGCCATGCTCAAGGTCATATGCCTTGTTATAGGGTCCAAAGCTGGGGCTAGTTCCCAGTTTTGTTTTGTTTTGTTTTTATCTCTTACTCCAGTGCTCATTCTCCTGAGTGGTCTGGAGAGACCATGAGCATGCTGGGGAGAAAACTTGTAATACTGAAGGGCAATTATATTGTCAAGTACAGCACTTTAATTTCAGTGGCCACCATTGTTCCTTATTGAAGACCATCCCAATGGCACACTTATATTTGATGACCATACAAGGCCTGGTGGGATTTCAGGGAAAAAACATCAAATACATTTTGAGAAAAAAGATGACTCTCCAAACACAGATTGGGGGACATGTGTTCGTGCACTGTTGTGGAGGTAAATGAAGATTTTTGGAGGAAAATTTGGTAGTACACACTAAAATAAATGTGTAGGCCTTATTATCCAGTGTGTTCACTTATAAATATCTACTCTAGAAAAAACACTCACCAGCACCTGGGGTGGGAGGTGTGCACAAGGGTTTTTGTCACAGCCTTATTTGGGATAATGACAAACTGGAAACAAGCTCAAAGTTTATTTATTTATTGTTTTTTGGTACCAGGAGTTGAACTCAGGGGCACTCGACCACTGGGCCACATACCCAGTATTTTATGCATTTTATTAGAGACAGGGTCTCACTGAGTTGCTAAGTGCCTTAGCCATTGCTGAGGCTGGCTTTGAACTCACGACCCTCCTGCCTCAGCCTCCCAAGTACTGGGATTACAGGCGTGCGCCACCGTGCCCAACCAAGCTCAATGTTTATTAACATTGAAAGTGCTAAGCATTTAATGCTAAATAATGACATATGCTCAAGTGTGATATTAACACATGTTAAGCATGGATAGATATATGTGTCCTAATATGGAAAGACTTCTGGGATACAGAGAAAACAAGGCTGTAGAACTGAAAGCACCATATGAAATCACTTATATAAAAGAAAACAAAGGAAAAGCAAAATAACTTGTCTGTAAATGTGTAGTAAAAGTCCGGGAGAAGCATATACCAATTTGATCAGAGTAATTATTTCTGAAATGGGTTTGGGGGTGTGTGGTGCCTTAACTGAATCTTTACTATGACTTAAAAAAATGAATGTTGTTTTAAGTACCTAAATGAAGATGAATTATAGTTTCCTTTAAAAACAGGTGAACCATCAAACCAAGCTGGTCTTTTATTTGGTGGGGCCTGTGTGAGCTGTGTGTGACACTGCTTCTTGAGAAGTGAAATTCTTAAGGGAACTCAGGAGAGCCTTTCCCACCCTCCCTCAGCTCAGGCCCATCCTACATTTAATTTGGTTCAAGGGCCATCAAGTCATACACAAGAGGATCAGGAACAATCTTGTGATTGTCTTGATTTTAGCAAAAAGTCAAGTGTGACTCAGCAGGCAGATGGCACTTGACTTTTCTAGAGTGTTATTCATAGTGGTTCTTGGTTCACTCTGGTGCTCTTGGAAAAGTGCAGGGGGAGTCATGCCATGTCACGCTTGCTTGGGTCCCCAGCAGGCCCAAGTACTTTGCTTATGTGGGCTCATGGAAACCAAGCTCTGTCCAGGCCACTAGTGGGGCTCATGACAGGGTCACTAGGAGGGGCATCTTGTTGATTCTCTTCAAGCCATCACCCTTGTTCTTCCCTCCACCTAAAATGTTCTCTCAACTTCTTTCTACTTTGTTACTCAATGTCTGAGTCTTCATTTAGTGTGCTTTTTCATTGATTTGATAAATATTTAACTTTTAAAGAGCAGACAACCTCTGTTGCTTTGGTCACTGATGTATTTTTAATCATAGTGCTTAGCATAGTGCTTGTCATAGTGCTTAGCATACAGGCAGTGCTCAGTAAATACTTGTTGACTGAATTGATGAAATATTTATCAAATTTCTACTTTCTACTAGGACTAGGGAGTGGGGATCAATTCAGACAGTAAAGATCAATTCAGACACTTTTCCTGCCCTGGTAGGGCTCAAAATTGTGTGAGAGGAGAGCAACATGCTTTATCAAGGATGGGAGAAGAAAGATTTCCCTAAGGAAATGACATTTATGATGGAAACAAGGACGATCACATTTACTATAAGACAAGCAAGGACAAATAGCAAGTGCAAGGGCCCTGAGGTCAGTGTAAGAAATGATAGAGTAAGCTCAGTGATCAGAGGATGGCAAGGTGGCAAGAGATGAAGTGGGAAGATGGGTGATGATAGGTAATGCAGCCCTTATAAGTCTTGGATTCAGGCTTTTGACAAAGGCCTAGTACATGCCTGCCACATGATAAACACAGAATGAGATTTATTATTGTGTTTTATTTTACCACTGTCTTAGTCCATTTGGGCTACTAAAACAGAATTCCATGGACTCAGTGGCTCATCAAAAGTGGACATTTTATTCTCACAGTTCTGGAGGCTGAGAAGTCCTGGATCAAGGCTCTGACAGATTTGGTGTCTGGTGAGGGCAAACATACTTCTGGATTCACAGAAAGCTGAATTCTTGCTGGGTCCTCACAAGACCGAAGGAGGGAGGTGAGGGAGCTCTCTGGGGCATTAATCCCATTGTTGAGGGCTGTGCCAGTGTGACCCACTCACCTCCCAAAGGGATCACCTCCTAATACTATCACAGTGGGGATTAGGTTTTAACATGTCAATTTTAGGAAGACAGAACTATGCAATAAGCAATAATTTTCAGAAGCATTCCACTTCTGCCTAATTTATTTCACCTTGTGGTGATGTCTTCAATTTTTAGTGCATAGTAGTCTCAGTCATGTCATGTTCTATATTTGTCTGCCCAGTAGATTTTTCTTTAGTGACCCTCACACTCCACATTTCCATGTGATTTTGGTGGGCCTGTCTGTCAGGCAGCTCCCTTTGCATTTTGGTCAGGGGGGTGGGCTGGGCCCAGGATTCTGACTGATCATCAGAGTGTCCTTTTCATTGATTATTTTGGGGAGGAAGGGCAGGCCACCCAGAAAGCACCAGACAGAATTCACATGGGAGGTTGAAATAGACAAAAGGAAGAGAAGGATTTTTTAATTTTCTCTAGAGTTATATTTCAGAAGAGCAGATTTCTGTCAGTGTTTCTATTTGTTTCTCCTCTTTTCCTTTCTTTCTTTTTCTTTTATTCTTTTTTTTTTTTTTTTTGACTCTGCTTCTTTTGTGAGAGCTTCTTGTTTGGGAAGCTTCTCTCTGCTGGGCAGCAGCACCTTGGTGAGAGTGTTGGCATCTCCAGATCCAGTCACTTCTGAAGGGTGAAGTTGACTCTCTGGATGTGTAGGAATACAACTCATTGCTCAAGTTAAGATTTTGTTTACATTGGTCCTATCTATCTAGATAGATGGTCAGTACCTGAGAGACAAAGTCCAAGTAAGATACTTCTTTTTTGTCAATCACGGTGCTTGAAACACTGCCCAGCATAGAAAAGGTGCTTAGTAAGTGCCTATCTGGTGATTAACACAGAGCTCAGGGCACTGAGCTTGATAACAGTGTGATGATCATTTCACTCCTGAATTAATCAGTGGGTTGTGAGCAATTCAAAATATAGGTCCATATTTCAACTTCAGAGAGACTCTGTGAACTGAAAAATGGCTCCTGGGATTGAACGATTTCTTTGAAATACAATTTCCCCCACTCTCTGGGTAATAAGGTGAGAGTGAAGGAAACACAGGGATGTAGTGGAGTTTTTGAGGGAGAGCAGGCTGTGGGACTCCCATTTGGCATCATGCTACATGTGGGGTATTTCATATTTCCAATTTTCTTGTCTGGCAGATACTTGTGTTTTAGTTTCTTTAACATATTGGAGAGAATGAGATTTAGGGGCAGGAGGAATTTATCACAGTGTTATGGTTCAGTGACATGCTCTACCACCTCCTGAGATGCGTGTGTGACTCTCCCTCTCTCTTTGCTGTGGCCTGCTCACAGTGCTCAGTGTCACTGTTGGCCCTCACATTTTTCTTTATTAGAAAATCCTAGGAAAGAGGATTTGCTTATTAGTCTTCTTAGTTACTAATGTTAATTTGATTTGATTTTTTGCATAGCACATGAGAATCAAATTGTTAGAATAATTCTAAGCAAATGGTTTCTCTATATCCTGGAAAGACATTGAATGTCATTTATGGGAAGTGCATTGTGTGGGAAGTGGGTTTTAAACTTCACTACCCTCACCAAGCCATAGGTGAAATCTAGACTATCTTTTTTTTCTTTTTCTTTTTTTGTAGTACTGGAGGTTGAACACAGAAGTGCTTCATAACTGAATTACATACCCACTCTCTGTGTTTTGAGACAGGTTCTCACTAAGTTGCCTGGGCTCTCCCAAAGTTGCTGGGTGTCCTCAAATTTGTGATCCTCCTAAGTCTCCCAGGTCACTGGGATTACAGGTGTGCGACACTGTGCCTGCTAAGCCATCATTTTAAGTGGCTCTTATGAGGTGAAGAGCAGGAAGCCTTCAGAGATCCCAAGCAAACCTCTCAAGCCAGCACAGGCCAGGAAGCCAAAGGAGCAATGGTGGTGCAGAAAACTACCGTGTGTTTGTTGTGATGCTGGGAATCGAACCCAGGGCCTCATGCATGCTCCTCAGGAATGCTAGGAAAGCACTGTACTATGAAGCACCCGGCCTAAGGAGACTCTAGTTGGGGTGTAGATTCAGCCATTGGCAGCTCCCTTTACTGAGACCCCACCTCAGGGGAGGCACCCAATAGCTTTTTTGCTCTCATATTTGTTCCCCTCCTCCTCTTGGGTTTGATTAATTTATTAGGATGGTTCACAGAACTCATGGAAACACCTACTTACATTTACTGGTTTCTTATATTAATAAAGGATATGATAAAGGTTACAGATGGACAGACATGTGGGAGGAGACACGGAGCTTCCATGCCCTCTCAGGGCACACTACCTACCAGCCACCTCCAAGCAATCTGGAAGCTCTCTGAACCCCATTGTTTAGGGATTTTTATGGAGGCTTCTTTATGTAGGCATGATTGATGAAATTGTTGGCCACTGGTGATCAACTCATCCTTCAGCCCCTTTCCCTCTCTAGGGTTGGGGGTGAAAGTTCTAATTCTCTAATCACTGTTGCCATCCTGAGGCTGTGTGGGAGCCCACCAAGAGTCACCTCATCAGAACGAAAGATGCTCCTTCCACCCCCAAAATGCCGGAAATTTAGGACTGCTGTATCAGATGCTCCTATCACTCAGGAAATTACAAAGATCTTAAGTCCTCTGTGTCAGGAACCAGGGGCCAAAGACCAAATATTAAAATAAAGGATTTTTCTAGCATCCCTGTTCTCAAGGGTTTAAGAAGCTCTGTCAGGAAGAGGAAAGCAGAGACCAAATGTATATTTCTTATTATATTAAGGAAGATGATCAATTCCTTAATTAGGTGAAATAAGCCCTGAGGGGTCACAGCTACTTAAAACAGTCCCTGTCTCCCAGTCTTCTAAGCGGAAAGCTGAGGATGGTAAATGGAAACTAGAACTATAGGCCATGGGGGAAATAAGTCTGAGGAGGCTCATCAGAAGAGGCCACCTTTGGGTTCTCTCAGAAGTAAAAGCCCCAGGGAGATCTGAATGGAAATGCCAGCTTATGTCCAGGGGACTTTCTCCAGGGTGAGCACTGGGGACCATCTCTATTTGGTCTTCCTCTAACACAGGGACCTCTCTGAAGCCCTGAGTTCATAGCTGGGGTCTCCCTAGGTTGGAGCCTCCTGGGCCTGAAGTCACATATCCTGTGTTTGAGTCTTGATTCACCTCTTATTTGCTAGGAATCTTGGGATGAGGGAGCAGGTTGATTCATACCTCTGAGCCTCAATTTCTCATTTGTAAAATAGTGATGGTGAGCCTACTAGACAAGGTTGATATGTTTCAAGTGAGATAATGTAAGTGGAAGTTTGTATTCAACAGGCACACACTTGTAATCCCAGTGACTTGGGAGTTTGGGGCCAGCCTTTCCATCATAGCAAGACCCTGTCTCAAAATAAGAAAATAAAAAGGGGGCTGAGGATATAGCTCAGTTGGTAGAGTGCTTGCCGTGCTTGCCTTGCATGCACAAAGCCCTGGCTTCAGTTCCCAGCACCACAAAAATAAATAAATGAATAAATAAATAGATAGATAGATAGATAGATAGATAAATAAAGAGGGCTAGGGATAGAACTTAGTGTGGTAGAACAACACTGGGTTTAAAGCCCACATTTAAAAAAAAAAAAAAAGCCAATGCAGACATGGCCCCAGAAGTGTAGAGGTTCCAGACCAGCCATTCACTGGCTGCATGATCTTGAACAAGGTGCTGAAAGGTCCTGAAGTGGTGGCCAGCTGGACAAGTGATATATATCCTTTCCATACCTTTGGTTCTGTGGCAGTCCCTACTAGGAGAGGGGTTTTATACATTAGGCTGTAGAAACAGTGACCTCATCAGCATTAGCTTGTTTAGTTTGCTTGGGTGACCCGCATCCCAAGGAGCAATTGTCCTGGCATATATGCAACAGAGTGGCTTTCTGTAGATAACGTCTCCTGCCCTAGTTCCCCAGGTGCATAAGAGAAAGCCAGTGTTCTTCAAGATGACATGTATTTGGACTTTCCAGCTTAGGCTTTGCTCTCATTGTTTCCTTAACTTGGCTAGGTTTTGGGGAACAGAAAGGGGGCATTCCAAGACATGGTGTTTTACTGTCCCCCTTGCTGTAGGGACCAAACATTCTGAAAATGAAATGAGGAAATCCACGTACAACACTTAGTGTCTTGCGCATGGAGCGTGCTCACCAAGTGTGATCTATTATTATTAGGAAATGATGCAAAGGTTGGAAAAATAAAGTTTTTCCTGTGTTTGAAGTAGTCTTCTTAAAAACAGATGTCATAAATTGGTGGTCAAATAGGGAATGCCTGTGGCTAATTGACATATTTTCTTTGGCCCATAGGAATTGAAAAAAAAATTTATTTGTTGTCAACAATAAATAATGAGGAGATTTTGTAGAGAAGTTCTGATTTTCAACTTTTCTTTTTTGGGGGGGAAATTCAGAAAATGTGACAGTCATGGGCTGGCATTGTGTGGGTATGACTTGTGGGTGTGTGTCATCTGCTTGCCATAGCCCTAACACTTTCCATACTCTCCTCTGAGCTTATTTCCCTGTTGATGTTACTGGCCTGAAACCTGAGGGCTTTGTGTTTTACAAAGTGTTAAATTCTGCGTATCCTCTGGATCAGGGAAGCAAAGAAGTGGGAATGGTCCTTGAGCAAGCAACAGATAGAAACTTTTAAATTTCATTGTATATTTCAATATGAACTTTTCTTATTTTCTTAGATATAAAAAAAATAATCGATCACCAGGACTTGGCCATTTTTTTTTTTTACCTTGCTTCCCAGTCAGAGCAGCCCCAGCTCCAGCTGTTTTGTGTGTCAGGAAGCCCTGGCTGCTGCCTGGGCTGCAGACTAAGATCCCCTATGCATGGTGCCATGTGCACCTGGGTGCTGGCTGGTCCAGGTCCATGGTAGCCCTGGCGTTTCCAGTGGTTGCTGGAGGATCTGTGTCACACAACCTCCAAATAGGAGGAGTCATTGCAGACAGAACAATATAGGCACAGAGAGTCAGCAGATTAGCACCTACAGCTGACTACAGAATCATCTTCTGGCTCTGGGTGGCCTCTCTGGTGACTGAGTAATCAGCTGTGTTTTGTTGTAAAGCTGGGACCAGCTTGTAGTTAAAGTGCTTAGTATTTGTTTTTTCTTTTTCTTTACCTCACTCTTTCTTCTTCATTCTTGTGTCCCTGGGACTGCATGTGAGCTTTTTGCCTCCAGCTCTGTTTTCTAGGGAAACTGGAATAAAGTATACATGTTCAACATAGACAACTTGTAAGATGCTGAAAAAACAAGAACACAATAAAATAACTCACCCATAATCCTACCACTTAGCCATCAACACTGTAGACATGTTGAAGTATTTGCTGCTGTTTCTCTTCCTTTTCCTCCCTTTCATTTCCTCCTCCTCCTCTTCTCCTTCATCCCTCACTCCTCCCTCTTTTTTTCTCTGTCTTATTTAAACAGATGGTATTAAGAAAATTGAGGCTAGGAAGAAGTAACTTGAAAAGATAGCTGAGAGAACTTGATAACGTGTCTTGCTATAAAGGAAAGGAGCTTTTATAATAATGAAGACAATGAATGAAAGGACAATATATCAAACAGAAAAGTCAGAAAGAGAGGTTAGGTGAGTAAAAGAACTTCAAGATTGGGGGCTGGGGTTGTGGCTCAGCAGCAGAGCGTTCACCTCGCATGTGCGCGGCCCGGGTTCGATCCTCAGCACCACGTAAGCATAAATGCATTGCATTGTGTACAACTAAAGTAAATAAATAAATATAAAAAAAAAGAACTTCAAGATTGCCAGAAGGGTCTTGCACTGAAGAGGATTCCCCCCAAGGAAGGCTGCAAACTCCCCACTGACAGAAGGGAGCATGAGGTTGTGGGTACAGGAAGAACAAAGACCATGGCCTAAAAGTGCTCTAGGCAGCACCTTTGCTGGCAGAAAAAAGCTAGCTAAACAGGCAAGTACTTGATGGAAAAAAAGAGGCAGAGATGAAAGAGTGGGATAATAATGCAAATCTAATTTATTATGTTTACATAGAACTCATACATGATTAATTGTACTTTGAATTTTCCTAAGAAGTTGTTTGCAATGGGGAAAAGGAATCATAAATAAATATGTATAATATGTAAATACATTTGTAAAAAGATACCTATGAGTGTTGGATGTTGCCCTAGGCCTGAGAACATAAAGGGCTCTATAAGGGATAAGTAATAATAGAGATACAAACCAACATTAGGCTAAATACTTTTTACTGGTATTGTTTGCTCATTGTTTCTGGAGGTGACTTAGGATGGATGGCAATAAAAGTTTGGGGGAACGTATTTTTGATTGACCCCCAAATTATTTTGCTGCAAAATTCAAATGTGGTGAGCATAATGTGGAGTTTATACTCCTCAGGAGAACTCTATAGATTTTCATATCCCATTTACATCAATAGCAAGATAATTTATCTTGATTACAGGGAGTGGTGAAGGAAGTAATTGTCATGTGCTGCTTATTATATTGCCTCCAAATAAATTAAAAACCTCCAGAGATAGAGAGGTTTTAAAACCAGTCATAGGGCATGCTCAATAGCATTTGTTTCGATAATCAATAGTAAATGATCCATGAATTAGAGATGCTTTCTTAGAATGATCATAATGTTTTTTATTCCTTTCCTTTCCAGCTCATTAACAGTCAGTTTTTAAAAATGCGTCTGAACCTGGGTGGCACTTGCTGCATCTGTGTGTCTGAACCCCAATTGCTGACTGCTGGGTCTCATGCACAGCCTCTAGCAGCCTCAGAAGTTGCATATTGTGGTCCCTGTACCATATCTGATCCTCAAAGTGGAAACACACACCTTGCACAGTGCTTGGAAATACCTGAATTCATTTTCAACATTTGAAGATCAGAAGATTTCACATGAAAAAACTGCTTTGTCTTTAAAAATCAGAGAAACTAGCCGGGCGCGGTGGTGCATGCCTGTAATCCCAGCACTTGGGAGGCTGAGGCAGGAGGATTGAGAGTTCAAAGCCAGCCTCGGCAATGGTGAGGCACTTAGCAACTCAGTGAGACCCTGTCTCTAATAAAATACACACACACACAAAAGGGGGGTGGGCTGACGATGTGGCCCAGTGGTTGAGTTCCCCACCCAACTTCTCTGCTCATTTTATCTATCTCCCTGTATTCTGTGGGTATTTGAACTTGGGTGCTATTACTTTATCTCCCATCAGTTTTTCACTGTAGAACCCCCTGACTGTTCTACTGTTGCAGGCTTAATTGTGCTCACCAAATTCATATAGTGAAGTCCTAACCTCCAGAGTGGGACTTTATTTGAATTTATGGCCTTTAAAAAGGTAATTAAGATAGAATGAAGTC
This sequence comes from Tamias sibiricus, assembly GCA_025594165.1. Classification (NCBI taxonomy): domain Eukaryota; kingdom Metazoa; phylum Chordata; class Mammalia; order Rodentia; family Sciuridae; genus Tamias; species Tamias sibiricus. Next base: position 38,939,398 of record CM046672.1, read on the forward strand.
AAATGGGTGAGCCCTAATCCAATATATTCAACTGGTGCCCCCATAAGAAGAGGAGATAAGACACATGTGAAGACACAGGGAGAAGATTATCTACAAGGGAATGAAAAGTCTCAGACGAAGCTTGATCTCAGACTTATAGCCTCCAGAATTATGAAATAATTTTTTTTTGTGGCTTAAGCCACCCAATTTACGATATTCTGTTATGACAGCCTTAGCAAACTAATACACCCTCATCACTATGTTTAGAAAAATTCTCTTTCATAGTTCATTCTTCTGAGAATTGGAAAGTCATAATGTCACTGGGTTGGGGGTCTCAGTGAGGTTCCCCCAAAAGGAGGTGAACCTCAACTCAAGCCATGAGGGTTCTTAATGTCATCACAGAAAGGAATTTAAGGATGCTCAAAGTGAGTGAGGCACAGATGGGTTTTACTGAGAAAAAGAAAGAAGTACACACAAGGTAGGAGAGGAACGTACGTACTAATTACATCTTAGCAGGGCATATTTATACATGTAAAATCTATGGTGCAGAGACATGATCTCAGAGGTTGTTTTTATTTCTTGATCGTGTTGGTAACTGGACATGCTAACCATTAACTACTAAGGGTCATTTTCTTTTCTTCCTCGTTTTTGATGAAAAATCGCTAATCATTTCCCCTAAAAGGATTTTATTGTTTTACTTTATGAATTTAAGCACTACTACATTGAGGGTTTGGTGGAATGTATGATGTATAGATGAAGTAACCAGATCCTAGAAATAGAAACCACGAGAATACCTACTTGTTGAGCAAAGGCATTCTTGAAACTGTTTTTCTTTTAGGTCCAGGTCAGGAAAAAAATGTTACTTATGGACCTGCAAACAAGGTCTAACAATTGGTTTAACAGTGTTTGTGATTAGAGAATGTGAAAGGGACCTTTAAATCTAGACTTTGAATTGGGGCCACTCTTGTTTTGTCCCACATGTCTTTTTCCTACCTATCTTTATGTCTCCTATCCCACCTCAGTAGCAAGCCATCTTCTTCATTGTTCTTGTCTACCTTATCCTCTCATCACCTCCTGATCTATGTTTAGTCTGTAGGTCTTTCCCAAGCACTTTGACATACATTTTGTCAGAAGATCCACAGAGCAAGCTTGCAAGTCGGGTTTCTTCATGTCCATTTCATCAGATGGGAAAGCTGGAAACTGGGAAAATTCCCATTCTGGGACACCTGCCTTCCACAGTATGGCAGCTTTCTTTAGCACGAACTCTTCTCTTGCTTCTTTGTTTGTGAGGAGAGGCCAAAACCAGATTAGAGGAATTTCAAACAGCTATAATCGATTCCTCCAAGGTGTGGAAGCCTTAGAACTGAGGACAGGGTCAGGAAATACCAAACTCTGACATCGACCCATAACAGAATACCACAAATTGGGTGGATTAAATCAAAAAAAGACTGTTCATAGTGTTTGAGAGTGAGACACTTGTACATGAAACAAAGTATTTTTCAAGCCTGTAGCCAGATGGCCATGGTACTTGCATCCTTGGGAATTTGTTTCTGGAACGTGTCTGGGAAGGAGACAGTGAGTAGTGTTTGCAGATGTCAAATATCCCCCTGTTGGAAGTAGCCCTGAATCCTGGTCCCTGAATTCCCAATCTTGACCCAGGCTGAGCTACCCCTTCAAGCAGGATTGGGGGCCTAGGTAAACAGTAGGTCAGGGCAGCTTTCCGTGTGCTCCTTTCCCTTTAGCCATACCTGGGTCACATGGGCTTTGGTCCCTCTTGGGGAACTCTTATCTTATTCAATCTGTGAGCTGTAGAAAGAGATGGTGCAGTGAGCCAGGAGAATGTTCTAGTTGTCTTGACTTATAACTCCTATTCTGCAGTTGCTGGTCATTTGTGCCGCCTCACTTCCTCTGAGCCCTGCCTCTGGCAGCAGTCATGACTCTAACAAATGCTTCCATGGGTTTCCATCTGCTTTTCCATGGGCAGTACCTTACCTCAGACATTTGCTCTTTTTCTGAAGGCTTTTGAGGGACAGAGGGCTCTATCATCATCAGGAGTGCTGGAGAGTTCTTTCTGCAGTTGCCCAGCAATCCAGCTCAGGTGCCCCCTCAAGCTTCCCCTGCTCCTTGCCCTTCATTGCCAGGGCATTTTCTTTTCAAGTTCTTATCCAAATCTCTACCTCATTTTATTTGGTAGGGCTCTTTGTTGCTCCTTAACTTCTGCCCAGCCAAAGACTCACGTGAATAATCTCATGAAGATGAGCCCATCCTTCTCAGACCACTTTTTTTGTGGCCAAGAATAAGATGGCAATCTGGCATTTCAATTCTTTCATTTTGTTCCTCTTCTCCAGTCCTGGGGAGGGGAATAAAGCAACATAGAAATTTGCTTTCATATGAGATATGAAGTTTTCCACTTTCTTCCCTTACCCTCAACCTTTGAAATTAAATAAACAACAGGTTACATTTGTGTTAAAACTCACTCAATTTTACTTAATACTCACCTAAAATAGACCAGGTGCATATTCTTTGCTAAGGCTTCGGGCTCAAGCAAGTCATGATAAGTAAAGAAGTCAGCAGAGTGTCCTGTGACGCTGACACTGGGGTGTAGGTGGATGCATAATGCTCAGGAGGCACAACGGAGGGAGGAAGTCAGGGGCTGGGAGGCCATCAGCCTCATCCTGGGAAGCTGCCCCAATGTGTGGCCCTCCCCATTCCCAGCAGACTCATCATGAATGAGTGCCACCTCATTCTTCTCTCTTCCCACCATCACTGTCTTTTCTGGAAAAGAGACTGTAAGGCCCTTGCCATGCTCAGTGGGCTGGCATTGGACTCCATCATTTATTCTCTATCATGCCACCGGTGTGAGGGTTCTATTTCCTGGGGCTGGTGCTGGGGAGCTAAGTGGAGCAGAGAGAAATGCTCATTTTCATGGGTTGGAGAGAGGATATATTCCATCCTTTTGGAGGTTAACTGCTTTTGGATTTAGTTTGCTGCTTTCCTGCTTGGGAAACAGCTCTTCTGCAGGGGGAAGGCAGGAGGTCTGAATGAAGAGGTACTCAACGCCCCCGTCCCTCCTGCCTGACACTGTGGAAGTCTGCTAGCAGGAGGCAAGCGAAGGCCCACCAAGTTTTGCCTTTGAGATCTTGGCTATTCTTTGAGACCCTCTTATCTGTTGCTGGTCTCTAACAGCCCCTCCCAGGGCACCCAGGTAGGTTCTCAGGGCTGCAAAGAAGAATGTGCAAAGCACATATTGTGACTCTGGTGTAGCTTCTCAACTCTCCAAGGCTGTTTCCCTGTATTAAAATAAGGCAGAGAGAAACCTTGACTAGCAGTTTTGTGTTCTCCTATTTCTAATATTCTGGGGCACTGTGGCAGGTTTGAAGTAAAAGATAATAGTAAGTGCAGAAGAGGACTGAGATGGAAGGAAGTGGTAAAAGGAAGAGAGAGAAAATGGAAGTAGAGAGGAAAAATCAGAGGAGACAGTGGGAATGAGAAGGAGTTGAGAGAAAGAAGGGGTGGTGGGGGAAAGGGAGAAAGGATGAATAAATGAATAATATAGAGGAATAATACAAATTAATGAATGCCAGGAATAGAGAACTACCTCATGTCTGTTTGAATTCTTTCCTGTTTGATAGTCTCCATGGTGATGGGATGCAGAGAGGGTTGGGGTGGGGATAGTTACCCTTCCTGGAGTGAAGCAGCCCAGGCTCAAGCTACAGCAGGGGTGTCTGGATTGATGCCTTCTCTGTAGTGGGACCACCTTTGGCTTTTGCTGGTGGGGGGGAATCAACTCTGCCTCTAGCTATGCTGGCAGACAGGACTGATGACCCTCCCAGGTTGGGCAAGGATTGCCTTTTTTCTCTTCCCAGAGCTCCTGGGACTATCACTTTCAAAGTTCAGTTCATTCTGTTTCCAAAATACTTCTTCTCTAAATTGCAAGGTGCTCCTGGCAACATACTCATTATTTATTTACAAATCCCTTTCTTTCTTTCTTTTCTTTTTTTTTTTTTTTTTTTTTTTTGTGGTGCTGGGGATTGAACCCAGGGCCTTGTGCATGCATGCAGGGCAAGCATTCTACCAATTGAGCTATATCCCCAGCCCTATTTACAAACCCTTTTTTTTTTCTTTTGGTACCGGGGATTGAACTCAGGGACACTCGACCACTGGGCCACATCCCCAGCCCTTTTTTTGTATTTTATTAGAGACAGGGTCTCACTGAGCTGCTAAGTGCCTCACGATTGCTGAAGATGGATTTGAACTTGTGATCCTCCTGCCTCAGCCTCCCAAGTGCTGGGATTATAGGCGTGTGCCACCACGCCCAGCTTCAAACCCTTTTGATTTACAAATAATTGTGCCTTTGACACTTCTCTGCTTCTTTTTTTGCTTCTCTCCCCCACTCCCCCCTTCTTCTTTTTCTTCATACCAGGAATTGAGCTCAGTGGCACTTGACCACTGAGTCACATCCCCAGCCCTCTTTTGTATTTTATTTAGAGACAGGGTCTCAATGAGTTGCTTAGCGCCTCACCATTGCTGAGGTTGGCTTTGAACTTGCTATCCTCCTGCCTGGTATTACAGGCGTGCGGCACCATGCCAGGCCATTTCTCTGCTTCTATTCTGTCACTGAGCCATTGAAAGGTGAAAAATGCAAATGCTTGTGTAAACATAAGTCATTCCCAAAACTGTTCTCAGTCTTTAGAAAAGCCACAAAGCATTCTTGCCCCTTATTTTGTCTAGTTTACAAAACTGGGTGGCCGACTACCCTTCCCCTAGCGGTCAGGCTGACCCAAAACTCAAAAATAATGCTTTGTATATAACTTTATATGTTAACCAATCAAAAGAGCACTGTGAAGCCCCCCTTTAACTTGTATGTATTTCATTATAAAAACCCTGCTAAATCTGGGCTCAGGGCCTCTTAGAGTCACTGGTTACCAAGTGCGCAGAGGACCAAGCTCGAGCTTGCTAATAAATGACTCTTTGTTGCTTACATTGACCAAGGACTCTGGTGGTCTTTCTGGGGGTCCCAAGCCGCGGGGCCAAATACCATTTAACTGGCTCTGGACAATATGACAGAGAGGCAGGGTGGGGGTTGTGGCTGGGGAGTCCCACGAACTAAGGTGAGAACCAAAGTCAAGTGATTGTGAAGATCTCAGTCCTCTTCCTGCCCAGGATGGTGTGTGTTCTGCTTCTTTCTTTCCTTTTTCTTTCAGTGCTTTGCCCCTGAGCTTCATCCCATGTCTTTTTAATTTTATATTTTGAGACATGGTTGTGTTAAGTTGCTCAGGCTGGCCTTGAAATTGTGATCCTCTTGCCTCAGCTTCCTGAGTCTTCTGGGATTATAGGTGTGTGCTACTGTGCCTGGCTGTCCTGCTTCTTTTTAGCAGCAGTCACCCAATTGAGTCCTGACCTTTCCTTGCTAAACGGGGATGGAGAGCCAAGCCGGTGAAATTAAGATAGAAATCTAATATTCATGAAGTGCTGATTACCCACAAATAGAATAGTGTCTTAAAGTATATGGTGTCAGAATTGCAAAGGCTTTTGATAAATATGTATGGTTATGGGCCCAAACAGAAGTAGAATAAAGTCTGGTTGCTGAATAATTCCACATGAAGATGTGAAATCAAGCCTGCCACAGCCCATTCATCATTGGGTTCCAGATTTGGGTGAGTTGTGATTATCCAATGTAATTACACGTGGCATGCAACATTCATGAAACCAGACATCATTGCTGATCAAGGACAGGGAAGGGATTCACTTTAAAGCATGAAAAACTCCCAAATTATTACTTAGCTTTTTGTAGTTCAAGTTTGAGCCACGTTTCATAGGTGCTAATTAAGGTATTCAGAGAGTCTGCTGAGGGCTGATTAGGTATCTGTTGGAATTAAAATTTTTCTCACAAATGGCAAACAAACTAGATATCATGAAGTAAAACATTACAAACTAGAAATTGGTTATCTCTCATCTTGGCTTGCATTTAGTTTTTCTTCTTATTCAAGGTCTTTTGGAGGAAGCACCAAGAAAATACACTTGAACAAATCCTGCTGCCCTAAATATTTTCCCATGTGAAACCAAAGGCATTCTACCCAAGTCTTTTCCATTAATTAAAAATACATCTTATATGACTGAAGGAGAATTCAATCCACTAACTGGGTTAATTTCCTTTTCAGATTATCTGTGTGTAATGTTTCTGAAAGTAACTATCTCATCTTAAGTGCTTTAAGTGCTTTTTGGCCAAAGGCAAGGAGATAGGCAACACCCATTTTGAGGTCAGCAAACAAATCTGATAATTGGAGCTGCTTAGATTAACTTTTTGTGCAAAGTAAGATGTTGAATTTGCAGAGAATGAGGGAGAGGAGGACTCTAATTTCTCCACAGAGGTGTGGAGGGATCTCTGGGTGTTCCAACACACTTCCTTTTTGTAGTCTCCTAACTGAGCTTCCTGACTCCAGTATTTATCTCTTTTCAGTTTATACTATGCAGAGCTAATAATTTTTTTTTTCAGTGCCAGAGATGGAACCCAGGGCTTTACATGTGCTAGGCAAGCACACTACCACTAAGCCACATCCCCAGCCCATTCCCTCCCTATATTTCTCCATATATCACATATATCACATATATATGTAAAACTTTATCTCCACCCTCATTGGGGTTTTATTTTGCCTAGGCCTGATAATTAAATTGGCAGAAGATAGAACAACAGGAGAAAAGCATACAAATTCATTTAATACAAGTTTTATGTGACACAGAAGCCTTCATAAGAAAATGAAGTTGCCAAATTTGAATGGGACATTATATATTGAGTAGTAAATTATAAAAACAAGGCAAAAGGACTTGGGCTCTGGTAGTTAATTGGTGGAGAAGTGGCCAGAAGATAAGGGTTAGTGTCATAAAGTTTGTTTGTACAGGTTTTACTTGGCTTCAACTTCCTATCATTGATGATAAGAATGATATTTTCCTCATAGGATAGAGAGGATAACTCTCAATGGGAATTTCATCTCCTGCTTTTAAGACACATGAGGTCAGAGACATATTCTTGCACCTGATGTTTTTTATATGTTTTTAACTCAAAACAGTCAATAAGCTAGAGTGGCATATTTTGGAGTGGTATATTCTGATCTTCACCTAGAAATCCATTTCTTCTTAGTGTTAGGTGCTCTCTAATTAAACATCTCCACCAACACACCTGAAGTTGACAAGTTGGGCTTATTTCTTCAGTGAGGTACAATACTTTATACAGAAGATAGTGGAGGATATTAGGAAAAAAGAATCTTTATTAGAGTTGGGGCCTTAGGTAATTTGGGGGAGAATCTAAGGAAGTACAAGTTTGTTCTGGATTGAATGCTTCTGGAAAACAGAAACAATTTTATGATCAGGTATCTTATGAAATCTTATTGGCTAGGAGGGCAAGACTATGGGGCTGACAGAGCTGTTATGGGTAAAGAAATAGCAACAACGCATTTTAGTCCAGAGAGGGGGATGTTAGGTATTGTGTGAGTTGCACAGTGACCTTGCTTTTTGTCTAGGACTTTGTTTGATGCTGTGTTCTGTGAAAATGCATATGTCTAACATAAGAACAACATGCCTAGCTATGAGTGTCGAACAAGAGAGTGAACAAGAATCACTCTCTCTTTTGGCATCCTCTACCTCATGTTTTATGCAACAGTCCTTTATGGCATGGCTCTTTTCTTCACCTAATTCTGTGAGCTCCCTAAGGCTGGGGCTCAGCATGATCATTTGTTTATTCCTTGTAATGCTGCACCAGAGGTTCTTCCTCTTTAAAAGCAGCCCTAATTGAACATCTTGTCAGACATTGGATGGGAAGCACTTTCAAAACTTTAAGGACTTTAAGATCAAAGGCCTCAACTCTCTGAGTTGCATGTGGCTACTTGAAGGTGGCACAGCTAATCATTGTTGCTCCTTACCAACTTTTCCCTATGGTACTGGGGTTTGAACCTCCCACATGCTAGGCAAGTGTTCTATCACTGAGCTATATCTCTAGCCCTTTTTACTTTTTATTTTGAGACAGGGTCTTGCTAAGTTGCCCAGGTTGGCCTCAAACTTGTGATCCTCTTGTCTCTCAACCTCCCGAGGAGCTGGGGTTACACACATAGCTGAACCTGGTGTTTCGATGTGAGTGGGATGATAGATATTCCCGTCTTTCCCCAACCTTTTCACTCTTTAGGATCCTGGAAAACTGACTCATTTGGATTTCATTAATGAGCTCTCCAGGCCTCCCTGGCTTCTGGTTGGTTCTGACCAATGGGAAACCACCATTAGGAGATAGGCCAGAAGAATGAAAATGTGTTGAGGTCAGGAAACTAGGGGAGTTGCACCTGTGTCATGTCTTCTCCCCATCTGGACACAACTAGCAATGGCTGTGTCTTGTGGGGTGATTCCTCTTACAGTTTTCTCTCCAGATTCCAGTGAACATGCCCCACTCTTCTCCCTTTGCTTGAACCCTGCAGGCATCTTGCAAATAGCCCCTTTGCTAAACTCCTCTTGAGAACTCCACTTGGGTGCCATCAATTTCCAGTATGTTTCTAGTATGTGTGAGTCTGGATTGATACATTAGTTTCTATATTAGCTCAAGAGGAGAAGTCACTGGCTCAGGTCACATTGTCCAGAAGCAAGAAAGCTGGGGTTGGAGACTTCTGACTCATACTTTCATGACCTTTTCTTTGACCTTATTGGTGTGAAGCTAGTTTATCTTTCAATCAGCTCCAGGGGCTTCTTGTATTCTAGATTGGCATTTTTCAAATTATGGAGTCATGGAGTTGATTTAGAGAATCATGACCCAGCATTAAAAGAAAATAGAATAGAAATGATTAGAGTTCATCCCACACAGTAAAGGTATTGTTTTATTAAACTTTGTGTTCAGTTGTGAATGTGGATGTTATTTGTATAGAGTTGCAATAAAATATATTTCTTCCTGTGTGTCATAGTCTGAAAAATCTGAAAGTCATTGTTCTAAAGAAAGCAGCAAAAGTGCCCTCAAGATCTAAGTCAACAATGGAACTCCAGCCTCACATAGTCTACCCTCTAAGATAAGTATATCCTGCAGGTTTGCCAAATACCAGGGGTGGGAGAACCATCTTTATCTATACAGCATACCATGGCTCCACTGTTCTGAGAAATGCACTTTGGGAAGCACCACTTTATGGAGAGGATGGGGAGGCAGCTGGCTGAGGTGGAAAGGCAGGAGCAGAAGAAAGAGCCTTCCTGCCCAAGGTCCCTACCCATGCAGTTAGTTCAATAGGTGCTGAGGCTACCTTATAGATCCTTGGAATCCTGGGTAGTGATTCAGGATTTTGATCATTCTTGGCTCCCCAGCACTAGCACAATAGCTTGGCTCTCAACAAATACCTATTGAATGAACTAATGATTCTATGAAGTTCCTGACTCTCTAAGAAGGCATTATATTGTAACAGACAGAGAATAGGTTTTAGAGTCAGACCAAATACTAGTGTGTTATTTTGAAATATGTTATTTTATCTCTCTGAGCTATAGTTGTTTCATGGACAAAATTCAGATAGTATTGTTACTGGTATGAAATGAAGTAATATATAAAGTCCAAGCAAAATGTCTAACCCATAATTCATGGCTTGGAAATATTAGTTTTCTTCTCTCCCTTAAAGTTCTCTTAAAGTTCTTGTATAGTTTTAAAACCTGTTTATTGTTTCTTATCTGCTTGTATGCTTCCAGGGACAAGGAAATCACTACCTTGTATATCAGCTCTTTCTAATCTCAGCCTTCTTGTAATCTGCATTCATTGTTCCTAGCGTGCCTATTTTACTACTCCCTAAAGAGACTAAATATTAGGAAAGGGTGGAGAAGAAATGGAGTGAAGAGTTTAAAAATTTTTTTCCCCCAGACTCTCACCACCTCTTCAGATCAGCCTGGATGGGTGATATCTGCCTGTGTTTATTCCTGTGTATTTCCCAGCCCCCTCCATTCCTTCGTGATAATGTGCAGCAGAGAGCTGGCACCATTTTAGAACAGACCTCTCATTGGAACTTTGAAAGCATTACATGGTTCATTTGTGGTAATAATGTGAAATTTATCTTTCTGGGAAATGTGGGACTTACTGGAGGACAATAGTTAACAGTGACAATCTTTATGTCCATTTTTCCCCCTGAGAGAGTAGGAAAATCATTAAATGTTTAGCAAACATTAAGGGGGCTTCAGGCCCATAAAGAAATTTGAAGCAATATAGTGAATAATTTTTATGGGAATGAATGAATGACTGAATGGACTCAGAGTGGGGAAGAGGCATTAGGTGGACAAACATGGTGAGTGCCTGCTTTCTCTGGGCTCCTTCTCCTATCACTCTTCCTCTAGGAATTCCTAGGACTCAAGGTTAAGACTGAAGGACAAAAATCACACAGGTGACAACCATGCAGCCAAGAGATTTATTCACCAGCCTTTATGGCTGGTCGGAGGTTGAAGAGGTGCTGGGAGAGAGGAGTCAGGGAGAGGGAGTGTGCAAGCTCTGGTGGGAGAGAGGAATCAGGGAGAGGGGAGTGTGCAAGCTCTGAACTGAAGGAGAGTGCCTGGTCACACTGGCTGTGGTCTCTGGAGCTGTCGCTGGGGCAGCTGCCGTAGGGCTGGAGGTGGTGGGTCTGGATCTGTCGCAGTGGCTGCCTCCTCTCAGCAGGGACAAGCTGTTGAGACTGAGCTCCAGGCAGGCAGGAGCATAAGTAGGGATTTCTGGTGGGGGGTGTACCAGAGTGACCTTTAACGCTATTGGTTCTTTGCCTGGGGAACAGGGCGACCTTTAAGCCCATTGGCTCCTGTCCAGGGAAAATGAAACAAGGTTGCTGCAGGGGAGGGGTGGCTCATCCTCCCAAGACCATCTATCAAAGACCAGGCCTGGAGCCTCCCATGCTGAATCCAGAGTCAGGTTGGAAACCAAGACAGGCCATGTTTGCTTGTTACTCCGGGGAAGGGCTGCAGATGGGATCCTGAGAGGCTGGAGGACTCAGGAGATCTTCTAGAAATGACAGAGGTGTGTCCAACTCCAAAGTTCCACAGCTCATCTCTGTGAATCATCTTCAGGACTTTTGATACGTCTGCCCTTCCATATCCCTTATTTGAGAGTACACCAGCATATTGGCAGTCCTCCAATGCACAAATTCTGATCTTATGTGTCTGTCTTATTCTGTACCTGGTGAGAAGCAATGATTGGGTAAATATTTATTGATGGACTGACCCAGTGAAAAAATGAGTGAGTAGCAGGAAATAGGTCTGTCAGCTCCAGGCTACGTTGAAAGTCTTGAGTCTTTCTGTCCTGGTCATACCTGGTTGAGCTGTTCCCTGGAAGGCTAAGCCACTGGCTTTAGCTCAGCCTCTCTCAGGACAAACAGGGTGAGTTCCTGGACAGTGAGTTATGTAGGCCAAGGAAGGTCTATTTTTTAATGTCTATTTTTTTTTCTTCTTAAGACAAAAAGGAATGTTAACCATAGAATGAAATAACCCTAAGAAAATGCTTGTTTTGAATTTTGGGTTTGATTGAGAAGAGACAACTTCTTCCTCTTTGGCCCTGGCAAAGCTTTTTTTTTTAGCTTATGGGTGGGTGGATAAAATGGTGATTGGCCAGACTCTGCCTTGCCAGTTCTTCTTGTTCCTCCTGAGCGCTGCTATCTAAGTCCCTGTGCTCCATGATCTAGTTTCTTCCAAGAAGCTGGTGCCATTTCTACTTTTTTTCCCACTATGTCGGGGCCTTCTGAACACGTCAGCCAATGGGATGGAAAACTCTGGCTCTCTGGCTGCTTTCCACGCCCTGTTACGGACATGACCTGAGCGGGGGGCGTTGCTCTGACGTATAGTGAGAACCAAACCACCCTAAAGATAGGATAGGGGGCTCTACCAATGGGACTTGCCCATGTTCGTTACTTGTCTCTATAATCTCCTTGCTGACTGGTCCTCTTGTCCACTATAAGACTGGCCACTTTCCCCAATAAACCTGAGTTCCAACGCTACTGGACTGGACTCCCTGGAGTGTCCCTGAGTCTTTTGAAGGTGGGGAAGGGGGCTCCAGCGGCCTCTACTTTCCCAGTCTTGTCTCATTGTTGAGGTAGGCCCTTCTAGCTTACTTTGCTGGACAAAGGAGGCTCGCCCCAGATCATGAAGGGTTAAAGACCTCAACCATTACCGTAATCAACCTACACCACTAGACCCAAAATGTCTCTCACACAGGTGGCATCCACTCCACCTTTACCAAATGAACAGGATATTTACAGGTAAGAGGTGGTTCAATCATTTTGACTTTCCCAAACAGCCAGAGATGGAAATCTTTTTCTGTGTTTATCTCCCAAGAATGAGAAGAGAAAGAACACACAGTAGTACTGACAGCAAATCAAATGTCATTATGTGTGTGCCGATGGCAGGCTGTTTCTCATTTTCCCAAATTACCAATCCCATCATGCTATGCCCATGTTAGATTGTTTAGGGAAACAGATGACATATGTTATAATGCTAAATAAGCTGAGACTGTGCCAGGATGGAGACAGAAGGTGTCTGTTTATTTTTAAGTGAAGCATGGCGCTCCCAAATGACTTAGTGGGGTGGGGAAGGAATGACACTTGGGGAACTGTGGCATGGTTGTAGCAATAGGCTAGGAATAAAAGACAGTGACTGTTCTCCAAATAGAGGTGCACAGAGTCTGACCCCTCAGCTACTTGAAGGGAGACTCAATAATCTTTATCAGACAAGGCTTAGTTTCCAGGTGGTATTAGCTTTTCTCTTGAGCCTCTGACATTCCCACCTGAATGTGCATGTTCAGTAAACTTTTATTTTAGCACCAGCATATGGTGACAAAGAGCCACATTGCTCTGTGCTCACACCCTTCTTTTACTTCCCATGGCTTTTGGAGGATTTAATATTATCCTATCATGTCCACAGTTCCCGCAGGTCCACATTGTGCCATCTGCCAGCCTCACCTCTTGTTACTTAACTCCTTATCAGACTCCTGCTAAGGGCCTTAGCCATCTTTGCTGATGTTCCTTTTCAGAAAGTAACTCTGGTTCTCAGCTCTGACTGAGTGCTAAAATAATTGGGAATCTTAAAATAATTTAAAATGTTCAAGCTGTATCTAGGGCAGTGGAACCATACTCTATGGGAATGAGACAAGTATAGGTAAGACTGAAATAATCTCCAGACATCATGGTGCAGGTGGTCCCAAACTCCTTAAGTGGCCTCTTGGATCTGCCAGAAAACATGGAATGCAGAGGAGACAAGATTCATCACACATCTCCCCATCTCTGTACTGTAGTCTTGCTCCAGGGGTCTCTCCTGAGCCTACCACCCCATTTCTGTTTCTGTTCTGAACATGGGAAGGTACATGTTGTATTCTCTGTGTATCAGGCAGAGAAGGAAAACAGTCCATAGATCAGACATTTCAGGAAGCTCAGTTCTCCAGAGGTAAAATGCCTTGTTTAGTGTCATTAAGAGAGCGGGACAGACCAGCAGATGCAGGCATGTGAGGCTTTGGAATTTTCTGATGGGAGTGTGGTAGAGCAGGAAGCAATAGTGGGAACATGAATTCATTTGCAAATGCCATGATGGGCAAAATATGCACCTCTAATTTCATTTCAAACTCACTCAAGTGTTCACTGCTTTTTTTTTTTTTTATGAAAACCCCACTTCTCATTAAGATTGCCAGTTTAAAATTACAATCTTCTGTACAGCACATCTACGAAATGACCTTTCTTCATTCTAAATGCTATAAAAATTAAGTTTTCCTAGGCTGTGTGCTGCACTCTTGGGACAGGTTAAAAAAAAAAAGTACTGGATATTGCTTTCAAAGTTCTCTAATTGCCTAAATTAATAATGGCTTCCCCCCCCCCTTTGGCTCCTGTAAGGGACAAATGAATTTGAATCTCTCTCTAAAAAGAATTGAATCTCTAGCTATCTCATTCTGATTACTTTTTGCATTCATTATAGAATTTGAAGTGATTTGCAAGGTCACCTCTTCCACTCAACCCACCCCCTCCCCTATACCCCTTCCTTCCAGCCTTAGCTCCAAGGATTTGGTTGGAAAAAGGAAACAGAAACAAAGTCCATGGGGTTTTCCATACTTAGGTTGGTCACAAACCCCTATAGACTGGATATTTTTTATTACCTTGGACTTCTGATTTTATTACAGACAAGAACAATTGTTCTTAGGGAAATTACAAAGAGACAAACAGAAATATGAGCACTTTATATTTTATTGTTAAATAAGCTGCTAGGCCTCACCATTCTTTTTTTTTTTTTTTTTTTTTTTTGGTACTGGGGATTGAACTCAGGGGCACTCGACCACTGGGTCACATCCCCGGCCCTTTTTTGTATTTTATTTAGAGACAGGGTCTCACTGAGTTGCTAAGTGCCTCGCCATTGCTGAGGCTGGCTTTGAACTCGCGATCCTCCTGCCTCAGCCTCCCAAAGTGCTGGGATTACAGGCGTGCGCCACCGCGCCCGGCTCACCATTCTTTTAAAGGTACACTTCTCAAAAATATGTGAATCTTTTTTGAATGTGCATGTCATGACCATTAGCTAAAATACACAGATTCCACCTCAAAAACTCAAACCACAAAACACACAACAGTAAGAACAAAATACTGTCCTCAGTCTCCTTGGGGAAAGGCATGGAAAAGAGGCTGACAACATTTCTAGATGTCTAAGATGTTCATGTTAAAGGAAATAGAGTATAGTTATTGACTTTGAAATGTATAGCCATTTACTTAATTCAGAGATTGAATCTTTGCTAAAATGGGCAGTTAGGTTGATGAAAGAAATTGACTTGTACCACCTAATGAGCAATTTCATCTTTCTAATATAGAAATAAACTGGTGCGGTGGACAGCCTTTTTATTCTTTTGAGAACACCATAACCAAGAAATCTTTCAAATGATCATTATACAATGAATGCCCTGAAGCTTTGAAAAATATTTATTTTGAAATTATCATAAGTGTAAAATGATTCACCAATGCAAAAAAAGAAAAAGAAAAGCAATTACATGCTAATCTATAAGCTTTGGCAAATTTTTCTTTGCTGAAAATTGTTGAACCGATATTTTCCCCCTTTTTAAAATAATAGTGCTCAAAGAGATGCAAAGATCATGTTGCTTATGGATATGTAGCTTAAATATGTATCTTAAATTTGATGTAAGAGTAACAAGATTATAGAAAATGATATAATGTGATTGGGAGAAGCATAGTTTCATTAAATTATAACTTACCAAATTAAGTATACTCTAAAATTCTCTAAAAGTCAGCAGTGGTTTTTGAATATAAATTTTGAGTTAGTGGGAAGGGATATTTGGAGTCAGACACACATAGCAGAGATGTTTCCTATGTAGTCTTTACATTTCTCCAGCCTCCCTGCAATTAGAGGGGTGCAATTAGATCTGACCAATAGCCTATAACAAGAAGCATCAAAGCATTAAGAACTGATCCATAATTCCCAGTTGTGTAGTTTCTTCCATGGTGACCTGGAAGCCAGCTTTTGATATGGTGGCACCACAAGTGTGGAAGGTACCTGGATCACTGAGTCACTACATGAAACATTGCTACTTTCCAGAATTTTCTGGCCAGAATCATAATTTGCATAAGCAAGAAATTGATTTCTGAATTTTCAAGCTACTGAGATTTCAGGGTTAATTTGTTAATTTGTGGAATAGCCTGAGCTATCTGACTAATAATCTCATTATAAGGCTATTGAGAGAAGCTAATGGAGCCCAGAGTCTTTGCATAGTACCCAATGTTTTCTTTATTATAAAGAAGATTCAGTAAACAGTCTGTGACAGTGAGTCACATAAGCTCTGGCATCTGCATGACATGGGTTCAAAGCCAGTCTCCATCATTTACTGTGTGATCTTAGCCAAATTTTTAACCTCTTTGAGACTCTTCACCCTACTTATAAAGAGGGGGCTAATAAGAGAGTCTTCCTCAGACAGAGATAGTTTAAAGTTCATCTTCAGAATGTACTCAGAGCTGTGCCATGAATATGTGCATTGATAGCTGCTTTTATCTTATTTTGGAAAGAAGGAAAAAAGGAGTATAAATGGTTTATGACTAGTTGTTAGGGAAAAAATAAGAAAATAAGGGAACAAAAGTTTCCCATTTCTATTCATCTTTCATTATTCTTCACATTCTAATTGCAATATTGAAGGCAAAAATGTGCGTAAAGCCCCATATCTGATGTGTGTGTGTACGAAAGGGTGCCCTGCAGAGTCTGGCAGCAGCAGGGGAGGTGTCTTGTTCAGCAGCGTCTGAAGGCTGCAGGTGTAATAAGTAGTGATTGATTATCCGTTCAGCAGTGCCTGGGAGGAAGGGAGGGGGAAGCAAATAAAATATAGTTATCTCCCCTGTATTTAGATGAGGTGATTGAGGTGTGTGGTGAAACCATAGGCACATTAGTAATTATAACAAGGGGAAAGGCTTCCAGCGAGGTGCTACCCAGCTCTGCTTTCCTGGAGACCTTGGGGTTTGGGGAACAAGGAGGGGCTCCTTCCTTGTCTGTTGCAGTGCCTTGTCACTCGGAGGAGGCAGCCAAGCTAAGATTCACACTTGACAAGGAGCTTCACAAATCTCATTTCTAGTAATTTCTGAGCAGGTGTGGGGAGGGGCTGTGTGAAGGGTAGGTTGATCTTGGTGGAGAGCTCTGCCTGGACTTGCAGTCAGGATGTTTCTCCAGAGCCCACAGGCTCATGCTATATGCAACATGGGAATGCAATTTGCAGAGACTTGAGGCAAAGTGAAGTGTAACCCTGGATACCCTTGGAATGGCAAGAAGTGGTGAAAATAAGATTGGGGAATCTTGTTTGCTGAATAGCGTTGGGAGTGAGACATGCGTGCCTTTTTTGTATGTATGCTAAACTTGATTACTCCACAGACATAAAAGATGTGATGTGGATGAATTTACAGCCTAGCATCTGTCAGAGGGGAGGGAAAACACAGCCAGGCACCTTATTAATCATGGAGGGACTAGCTGAGAGGTGGGAAAGACCAGGAATGGCATTCGCCAATGCTGCTCATACTGTGTGAACTTTCCTGGGTTGTATACCTCTGCTGCTGCCTGAAGCTCCAGATGTTGTTGGAAAATTAACTCAGCTAATATAAGATCATTTACAAATATTAAAAGATCTTGGATACTAAGCTCTCAGATTTGTGTAGCATGCCACATTTTTCAAAGGGCTCTTATTTTTTGTGCCTTACCTGATTCTCATACAAATGTATGTATTGGTACTGCTGCCAATTTTGCAGATGTCAAGAGATTTTTGTGTGGCATACTGAACTTGCATTTGGACTTTGCAACCCACAATCCAGTTACTGCTATGTGCCGGTTTCCATGTTTGTAAAGGTCAGGGGTTGGATAATTGGCATTTCAGGCAGGATTATTCTTTGTTGTTGAGTGACTGTCCTGTGTATTGCAGGATGGTTAGCAGCATCCCTGAATCTACCTAATGGATGCCAGGGGCTTCCTTTCCCTTAGCAGTGACAACACAGAATATCTCTGGACATTGCTAAATGTCCCCCAAGGGAGTAAACTTCTGGTCTGGATAATGTCATATTAATACATTGGCTGAACTGGATCTCATTTCTTCTATACTTCACATATTTGCCACTGTAAGTTACTGGGAAAAGGGGAGTTTACTTTATCAAAGGTTGCCAAGCAGTCAATTTAACTGAGGATTTTTATAATAGTTGAGATTTATTGAGTAACTCTTATGTCCTTGGCACCTGCTGGGCATTTTTTATATAGATGTAGGTGTTAGTGGTTTTCGTAAAACCTCATTTTAAAAATAGGAGCTGAGCATAGTGGCACATTCCAGCAGCTTGGGAGGCCGAGGCAGGAGGATTGTGAGTTCAAAGCCAAACTTAGCAACTTATCAAGGCCCTAAGCAACTCAGCGAGACCCTGTCTCTAAATAAAACATAAAAAAATGGCTGAGGATGTGGTTTAGTGTTTAAGCACCCCTGGGTTCAATCCCTGGTACCAAGAAAAAAAAAAAAAAAAAAAAAGCAGCTAGGTGTAGGGGTCACATACCCATAATCCTAGCTACTTGGGAGGCTGAGGCAGGAGGAGCACAAGTTTGAGGCCAGCCTTAGTAACTTAGTGAGACCCTATCTCAAAATAAAAAATAAAGAGGGCTGGGGATGTGGCTCAGTGATAAAGTGCCTCTGGGTTCAATCCCTAGTACAAAAAAAAAAAAAAAAATCAAAGCTTCAGAGATGATATATAATTTTATTGAGATAAACAGGGACTTGAACCTCAAACCCTCTGGTTATACCCTGGTTCTATAAATCTTCACCCACTTTAATGGTAGCATGATCAAGGGTGTGGAATACAAGATTCAGAATACCTGAGTTCAAATCTTGACAGATTAGTTCTGCACCTTACGTGTGCTATTTGATTCCATCAAACCTATGAAAAAGCTATTACTATTTGCTTGATTTTACTTATGAGGAAATTGAGGCAATGGGAAGTGAATTAATGCTTGTAAAATGCTTAGAACATTGCTTGGCATATAGTACGTGCGTATATAAGTGTTGATTTAAAAGAATGATAATGAGCTGGGTATGGTGGCACATACCTGTGAATCCAGCTACTTGGGAGACTAAGGCAGAAGGATCACTTGAACCCAAGGAGTTCAGGGCCAGCCTAGGCAACACAGCAACAAACCAGCTCAAAAACAAACAAATGAAAAAATGCTTCTGTATTTCTGGTTCTGTTAGTACTTGGCAGTCACAAAAAAGATAAAAGCCTGCTTAGAGCCTCTAGTGCAGCTGTCAAGAGTCAGGCATTGTGAATGTGGCTTTGCAGTGGACAGGTGCCCCCCATATCCCTTCCGGCCCCTTTAACCACTCTTCAGCATCTATGTTCTTTTGCTTCTATTGCCTATAATTGTATCTGTCTTTGGTGACCTGCCTTTGGACTTTTCTCACAGGTGCAGAGTGCCAGAAGTGAGGTTCTGGGGTTTATGTCCCTCTGCCCTGGTCCATAGCAATGTCTAACTTGTGTTGGAGCATAAGAGCTCAGATGATTGATGGATATTTGGGGGTTAAGTTCCCAAGTCTCTCACCAAGCTGGTAAACAAACATGGCAAGCTTGCTATTTCAGGGAACCCTGTGGGGCTGGGGAGCTGAGTGGTAGAGGGCTTGTCTAGTATGTGGAAGGCCCTGGGTTTAATCCACAGCACCAAAGTGTGGGGAGCCCCGTGCTGAGCCCTGCCTAGAAAGATAAAAAGTATCTCTTCGTGTGGACAGTGATGCCCCCAGTGCATTTGCTGTGTCAGGGTCAAGCCCACAGAAGGGCTGGGGAATGACCCTGAGGGTGGCTCAGGTTCCCATCTGAATCTGTGTCAGGACTGAGATCCAGGTCTCTCAATTATCTAACCATGCTGTCATTACCACAGTCCTGTTTCTATTTAGTTACATAAATTCCTAGCACTAGATTTTTTAAAGCCAGGACACTAAGGGTGCTCAGCCCATTTTTTTCTTTCACTTTCCCAAAGCCCCTACTGTGCAGCAGGCATTGGGTGACATGAATAGAGCTATATGAAAAGGACACCCCTATGGGCCATGTCAGTGTTTGCGACTTCCTTGCCAGAGAGAGGTATGGCAGGGCTTTTGGAAATGCCCTTGAGCCAGGTTTTCAATCAGTAGTAATGGTGATCAAGTAGTGAGCTTGGTCTGGCTTGGTTCACACTTCGTTTGGAACATTTTAATTAGCTGCCAATATTTACAAATGTGTGTGTGGGGGTGTTTCACACAGCATCCATATTTCCAGTGTCTCTTAAAAAAAACAAAAACAAAAACAAACAAACAAACAAACAAACAAAAAAAAAAAACAGAAAACAAAACCCAACAACAAAAGGTAACACTAGACCTTGATTCTGCTCTGGATGATCTGGATCATAGGAGCAGCTACTTACTTATGTTTGCACGTGTTCTTACCCATTTGCTCCAGTCTACAAGACTCTCTATTGTCTTACACCTGATCTGCTTCACCTTTGTGTCCCAACTGGAGGCTGGAGGCTGGGAATCATTGTGTCCAAGTCACATTGTGATGTGACTGGGGGCCAATAACATTCTTTCTGTGCCACAGGTTTTTCACCTGTAAAGTGAGGCTAAGAATAGAGCCTACCCTTGGAGTTGCTGAGGAGAAGGAATGAATTATTATGTACAAGCATCCTTGAACTGTGCCCAGCACATTGTTTGCCCTTAAATATTACATTATTATTTATTATTATTATCCCTCTTCCACCCCATATGAGACTGTGGTTGTGATCCATTCTGTCTCACTGTCTCACTGGGACTCTGCTAGGATCTGTAACTAATAATTGTGCTTGTTGAGCTATATCCTGGGTCTCTGGGTGCTGGGGGAGTACCCCTTCCAGTTCAAAACTCTTTTGGTGACTGGGCCATATCTTATGTCTGTATGCCAAAGGGATTTTAAAGCATGGAACTGATATGTAGAAGCTCAGGAAATATCCATTGTGAACTCAGGTTTTAAAATAATGTTCCTACTGAGATCAAAGAAGAAACTGCTTCTGGAAATGGATGAATCTGGTTCCTTACAGATCTGTCATATCCTTCGTTCTTGGAAGAAAAAAAAAAAAGGAAGATAAGAAAAGGCAGTGAAGATTGACAGGTTGTTCGTTGCTATTCCAGCAGCATTCCCTCCTTATGCATTCGCCTCATTTCATCCCAGTGCAGTCAGTATATTTTCACGAGGCAGTGATGCAAAAATGTCTGTGTACTCCAATTTTATTGTAGTCAGGCAGCATTTATGGGTTTGACTTTCAACTGACCATGGCAGGAAGTCTAGAAGCAATTATAACCAACACCTGCTCTATCAGTGCTTTGGGCAGGCAGTGACTGATACCAGGCCTCCGGTACATGAGTGTGTTTCCTATCAGCTCAGAATAATAACAGTGACACCTCTACTTCCTCACTATCTGGAGAAGCTTAAGGCACTTTACTCTGAAAACCCTCAAATTATTGGCATTTCTTTTAGTGAAGATATCAAATTAGTGACTAGAAAGGAAAATGTAGGAGATTGTTATTGGTGACGTTCAAAGACAAGTTTAAATCGCTTTCATGGAATATGTCCCCTCAGTACAAAGTATTTGAGTAGAGGAGACTACTGATCTAAAATTGAACTGAATCTGAATTTAGACAATGTTTGTGGCTGTGGATGTGCCAAGATTAACACTGGAGAAAGGACACAATTTTTGTAGCAGTGATCTCTACCCAGGATGTATCTTGGTATTGTGTGAAATGATTTTTGTTTCTGGGTAAATCTCTGTTTCCACTTGCTAGTCTAATGCTTTGCCAGATAGCTGAGGGATTCTGGGAGGGGTGGAGGCACCTGGGGGTTGGGCTGACCTCAGGAAGTCATGTGTAAAGGGCTTTTTCTCACTCGGAAGCAGGCCAGGTTCACAGCTGTTCTGTGTAATAACAACCCCGGGCTCTGGCCTCTGAGCCTTGGCAAACTCCAGTCCTAAGAGGCAAATGAAGGAAACACGTTAAGGAGCTCAGGGCACTTCTTGGCTCCTAACCTGCAAAGCTCTGTTTTATTTGGACCCCAGTTTTCCTCTTCTTCTGTTTTACTTGGAGCTAAAAAGAGCTATACCGAGGGCCAGATGGGCTGGAGGTTCCTAGGCAAACAGCTAGGGGCTGTGCAGGGCAGAAGAGGGGAGAAGAGCAATACAAAGGCCCATGTCTGGGAGATTAAATCCATTTGTTTCTGAGGCCAGCTCAGCTGAGCAGGGGCGTTGTTAGGGTGGGAGATGCGTTGTAGTTTCCTACTGGCCAGAGACCCAAAGTACTTTTTGGTCCAGAATTTATGATACATGTGTCCCCCCAATCTCAAATTAAGAGTTGGGCTAAGTGTATTTAAGAATAAACTTGGTTTGTGAATCCACTCTCTGATTCAGACATTTCAAAGAGTTCATGCACAGACTTCAGTATTCAAAGCACAGCAGGAAAATCTAAAGATGCCATTTTTTTTCCTTGTCCCTTTTTTCTGGCTTTCATGGATTTCCAAGGGACCACCTTGAGCTGATACCATTTAGGTCAAGTTTAAAGATGACCTAGTTCTAAAGGACTGGCTGTGTGTCTTTCTTTTGTAGGAAACCTTGGTTCTGTGACAGAGCACAGAGGACTGTAGGCCTGCAGGCTTTGCTTGTTGACCTTTGCCCTTCTTTCTGGATGGACCTCTTACCTGTGCTCAGTTGTGAACACTGAACTGTGTGGGTCATGAGATTATATTCCTTCCTAGCAAGAAATATCTGTAAAATTTGTTAAAAATCTTTGTTTCTGGGTTCCTGTTTTCCATTTCCCCTCATTCTCAGATTTTCTATATGCCATGGCTTGCAGACTCCAATGCTCATAGGCCCAGGTGTTGCGGGAAACAGACTGGTTTAGAAGCAGCAAGCAGCACTTGGAGAGGAGGAGAACTCCTTTTTATTTTATGCCTTCGGGCTCAGAGGACAACAAAACTCCAAATTCTGAGCCCTCATCTACAGTTTCTCACAACATATATAGGTTATTTGTCATCATCTTAGACCCATCTATCATTGGGGCTTTTTTCCTCTTAAAATTCCAAATCTGTGCAGCTGAAGGCCTGTGCAGGGTCTCTAACATAAAGTGTGCTTACAGAAACAGAAGAAAAAGAAGGGGCTCTTTTCACAGGCATCTGTATCATTTCAAGAGGGAGTAGTCAGACTCTCTCGGCACTTATTTACAATGTAAAAGATAGGGACCCATGGTTGATTAGGCTTCCTGGAGAAATGCTGAGAGAAGGGAGAAGAACTGACCCTTTCCCCAGGCACTGGTTTCTTACCAAAACATTTTCATAATTTCATTTCACAACCAGGTCTGGTTTTGCCATCACACAGGCAAATAGGATGAATATGCACAGTAAGGGGAAACTGGAAGTGGGGGGGAATGTGGTTACCTGGTGACCCACACATGTGCCTAAATGGACTAGCTCCACTGCAATGTTGCCACCCAGGAATATGGGCCCAGTCTTGTAAGAAATCCATATTTTTTATGCAAAACTTCACAATTACACATAAAATGAATTCAACATTGGATAAATGCTCAGTGAGCCAAAGTAAACATGTTTGTCAGATGGTCAATTTTTAATTTCTGTTTTGGAAATTGGAGTAATTGAAAGGTGTTTTAGAAAGGAGGGACATAATCCAAATGGCCATGGGCAGAATGAAGCTTTGAACAGGCAGACTAGTTAGTTATAAAGTGGCCTTTGCACTATTCTAGGGAAGAGACAGCAGCAGCTGAAAAATGATGACAAAGAGAACCTGGTTCAAGAAATATTTCTGAAATAGAATCCTCAGTCCTGCCAGAGATAAACAAAGCTAGACACTAACAGGGCAAGAACAGATTTTAATTAGTATTAACTATTGCTATAGGGAAAGAGTCCAGCATGAGCTAAATTGATTTGTACAGTGGTAACTGCATATTTTAAAGGGAGAATAAGGATGAGTAGGAAGGGTGTGTGAGCAGGGACTCAGTAGGTGCAGGAAATGAAAAATTACAAAAAGTGAGAAAGGGGGTTTATTCACGTGAAATTCATCTGGGTTGGCAGACCAAGTCTTCTCAAGCAGACACTTGTCTCAGGCTAGAGTCACCCTTGTGACTTTGACTTGTTAACAGAAACTACTGTTAATCTGGATGCAATGGTGCACACTTGTAATCCCAGTTCTTCTGGAGGCTGAGGCAGGAGGATTGCAAGTTTGAGGCCAGCCTACTTGTCTCAAAATCAAATAAAATTGGTTGGGCTCAGCGGTGGAGCACTTGCTCAGCATGTGTGAGGCCGTGGATTCAATCCCCTGTATTGCAAAACCAAAACCAAAACCAAAACTATGTTAGTATATTATTCAAGTGTTTATAGACCAAGGTTGAGGCCTGATTGGGACAGGAGACTGGCTAGAGTTTGCTCAAGGAAGGACTCTTTGCTGGCCCTTAGAAATTTACTGTTTGGTGGAGAGACAAAGAGGGACCCTGATGTATGGTTCTGTCTTGACCTTGGGCTCATGAATGCTCTCAGGGTCATGACCTTGCAGTCAGGTCTCCTAATACCCTCTTACCTGGGCCTAGTTCTCATACCCTTGCAATCGGGCATTGTTACTGTCATTCTGGAAGCAGCCACCAGGCCCATGCACTTTTTGTAAAGACAAAAAAATGTCTCTCTCTTACCAAGAACAGGTAGTTTCAGAATGATGGATCTGAGATCCCATGGAAAGCAAATCTGTTATCTTCCGTGGTGCACAAAACATGCTGTCACAGCTAGGACTCATGATAATCCTTCAGTTTCCTAAATTGCTTTACTGCTGCTTTTTTAATTAAGACCCATTAACTTGTCATATATTGATAACGGGGATGACCCTGAAATAGATGGATAAATTAAAGCTCTCTTTCGTTCTGTGCTTTTATGTGAATGTGTTAATTATTTTTTGTCATTAGGAAGAGTGATGGAGGGATGTAGAAGTACCAAATAGATTTTGACAAAGTGTTGGTGTTTGCAGCTGGAAACCCATTGTGTGTCAGATGTAATCCTTCACCCTTTAATTTCACAGTGAGCTGCAAGGGACCAACCTAGATTTCTTGTACTAATGGCCCTATCATTGATGCTATTGGAGGACATGAAGGACCCACTATTTTGTTGTAGTAGGTCACACACTGGAATTCATTAGGACTCAAGATCTGGTGTTCAAACAGAGTTTGGTTTGAATGTACACAGTTGGCTCACACACTGTTTTAAGATCAAATTGTTGACCAAAACTTAAAAATATAGATATTTTACATAAAACTCTGTTTATCTAATTTCTAAAAAGTGTCCTAAGATCTGACATCATGAGACCTGAATTCCTGGATGGCAATAAGAGCTGAAGAGTGGCTGTCCCTTTAAAGGTCCACGTGTCTGAAAATTTACCCCACTTCTTACCACTTTCTTTTGCCTCTTTGTGAAACTGAGCATCAAGTGCCACTTGTCATTAAACTGGGATTTTTTTTTAAATGATAATGATAGGAAATAGATTAAAAGATTTCTAAGTTCAAAGCCAGCCTTAGCAATGGCGAGGCACTTAGCTACTCAGTGAGCCCCTGTCTCTAATAAAATATAAAAAGGGGCTGGGGATGTGGCCCAGTGATCGAGTGTCTCTGAGTTAAATCCCTGGTAAAAAAAAAAAAAAAAAAAAAAAAAAAAAAAAAAAAGATTTCTAGTATGCATCTCTATAAAAAGTAGAAAAATGAAGCCAGACGTGGTAGTTCAGGGCTGTGATATCAGTTACTTGGGAAGCTGAGGTAGGAGATCCCAAGTTCCAGACCAGCCTTAGCAACTTAATGAGACTCTATCTCAAAATAAAATAAAAAAATGGGTTGGGGGGTGTAGCTAAGTGGTGGAATATTTACCTAGCATGTATGAGGCATGGGTTCAACCCTCAATACTGAATAAAAAGGTAGAAAAACTAAATACAGGCTAAGATAGTTTCTTTCTTTTTTTTTTTTTCAAGAAAATTGAAAAAGAGCATGTATCTATCAGGGAATAAGGCTGAACATACAAGTGTTTGATCACAGCTATGCAAGAGCAATTGTTGACAACCCCACTGGAGGGCAAGGGTCAGAGTTCCTTGCTAGAAATCTTTGCTTTCCAGTCACATGGCTGCATGTGAAGCTGTGCAGTGAATTTAGGAATGGAATTCCAGAAAGCACGCTGACATAGTCCACAATAAATGGAATCAACCAGGCATCACTTTCATGCCTGCTGGGTGCCCAGGCCACAGTTCCTGATCCAACTCCCTATGTGAAACAAGGAATATCCCAAATTACATAAAACCAAGCACTGAAGCTGGGCGTGGTGGCACACACCTGTAATCCCAGTGGCTTGGGAGGCTGAGACAGGAGGATCGAAAGTTTAAAGCTGGCCTCAGAGATTTAGCAAGGCCCTAAGCAACTCAGGGAGAACCTGTCTCTAAATAAAATACAAAAAAGGGCTAGGGATGTGGTTAAGTTGTTAAGTGCTTCTGAGTTTAATCCTCAGTACCAAAACAAAACAAAAAAATAAAACCAAGCACTAAAGTGAGTAGCCTCCAGCCTGCTAAGTTTCTGGGCCAGAAAATAAGTGCTTCCAGAAGGAGAGCTTGGGAAGGGATTCCCTAAGCTGGAAAAACCTAGGCCGTCTCATTGAGGTGCAGGACTTGAGAAGAGAGGGTGGCCTGAGCTGTTTCCTTCTCAAAAAGGCTCTGTGCCTCAGTTTATTTCTCTGAATGGTGGAGGTGGGGTGTTAGGTGTTACTCCCTGGGCCAACTGCTCCCATGTTGACAAATGAACTGCTTATACAAGTTCTTCAAGGTACCTTTTGAAAGCCCTTAGCTTTGGAATCTCACTATGGTTTGATTCTGGGAACTGAACCCAATGGGCACTTTACACCTGAGCTACATTCTCAGCCCTTTTTATTTTTTTTTATTTTGAGACAGGGTTTGATAAATTGCTTAAGTCCTCACTAAGTTGCTGAGCCTGGCCTAGAACTTTCCATCCTGCTTCAGCCTCCTAAGTTGCACAACCGTGCCTGGCTCTCTGGCTGTGTGTTGCCGCCTGAAGCGCTCGGAGCACCGGAGCCGCGGGAAGAACTTCAGAAGCAAACTGGAGACAAACAGCTTTTTATTCTGATAACTTTTCTCTCTGGTTCTAACAACTAACTCACGCCAAACACACCACTAAAATGGCGCTGACCCGATCAGCAATTTCGGCCAAGTCACTCCAGATCCCGCAACAAAATCCCGTGAGACTACGGGTGGCGACAATGGCCAAATCTCCACGGCTCATAGTCAACTGCAATTCAAGCCAATCCCCAAACAGGGCTCCTGCATTTCCCCCTTTTTTGTTTTAAAAGAGGTAATGCTCTAGGACGTCTATGTGCAACCAACATTCTTACCCGTCATCGGATAATCAAGGCTGTGCCCTTGACTCCTGTCTTAGGTTGATATGTCGGCCACATGAGACTGTCCCGTGCGACTGTGCCTGTCTTAGGTTGTCCCCCTCTGGGGATCTTACCCGTCATTGGCTAACCAGCCATCCAATGGAGCCCTTTAGGATCGACTATATATGATGACTAACAGCCGTCCAATTGTGAGGAGATGTTGCGGCTTTAAGGCGACAAGCCTTTTGGTGATGAGCCAAATTGCATAGCATATCAAATTGTTTAAACAAATCAGCTGCCCTAAGTTCCAACAAGTA
Source organism: Tamias sibiricus (assembly GCA_025594165.1). Taxonomy (NCBI): domain Eukaryota; kingdom Metazoa; phylum Chordata; class Mammalia; order Rodentia; family Sciuridae; genus Tamias; species Tamias sibiricus. The sequence continues at coordinate 38,966,615 of CM046672.1, forward strand.
ACACACTGAATTCTCTAGACAAATACCCGCAAGGCATTGTCCCGTAAAGTCCCAAACAATGAAAGATCAAAATGTCCATTTGTTGTAACATGTTGATGTAGGAGGCCCCATGCATGTAGAGCAGAGGCCACACTGTTGGTGAGGTTGTTTGATGTTTGAGCAGCAGGGATGCTTGCGGCGGCCGCGATCCCTGCAGCTGTAGCAGCAGACGTCTTTTTTATGTTTAGACAATGCCACCGGCAAATCTTCAGGGCCCGCTACCTAGAAACTCAAGCATCAATTATTAAAGGAAAGGCAGTGCTATTGCAGCACTGAGTCAAGAGGCGAGTTGTCAAACTACAAAATAGAATAATTAGATTAGAAAATTAAAGTTGATTTTTGTTCACACACATCGCTGGTTGAGCTTCTACAAACATAAGTTGGAAAAATATCATATTTAGAACAAAACAAAGAAAGACTGAGGGTAATTACTGCATTAAAGATAGATTAAAGAAAAGGTAAAGGCACTTTAGAGAAATAATTTGTTAGCTGGAACCCTTGAGTCTCTGTATACAGAGCAATCTTTTACCTGTTGAGATAATTGAAATTAATGAGCTATTAAACAAATGAAGTTAATAACAAATAAACAATCTTAAGTCAAAACACCAAAATATCAGTTATATAGCACTAGTCATATTGTTTGCTAAAGAGAAGTCCCAGGGAACACCTATAAATCAAAATTGAAAAGTAACCTTCATTTATAAAATCTATTAACCTAAAATGAATACTCTAGAACCAAAAATGAAATTTAAAATTATTTGGATCCATATATATATATATTTTCTTTTTCATAAAGCGCTTTGTTCTATGTTGACGTCACACTGGACAAACAAACATACAAAACATATATTTGTGACGTCACATAACACATGAAATATTAGAAAAATGTACAGACCATAAAGACATTATAAAAAGAAGAAAAAAAAATACAATTGTGTGCACACTAAGAGAGATCACCTCGTCCCCTGAGCCGGGAGAAATGACACCTTAAGTTGCTGAAATATTATGAAGGACTGCTTTTGAGGGAATCATTCTATACCTTACATCAGGTCCTCCTAATTTGCACATTACCGTGCCTGGCTCTCTGGCTGTGGAGGAAGCAACGGATGCCACAATGCAGCAAAAAAGCTTGCAAGCAAATGTGATGTAACATCTTTAACTTTTTTCTCACCAGAATGTAAGGAAGCAAAAATCATGCCTGAAACATGTATCTATGGTCAACCATGAATAAATCGCAATTTTCACAAAACTTGGCCTCATGAGTAACATTCCCAACTTGCCACAAATGATTGGGCATGGCGCGAATCCTCAGGGTTAACCGCCGAAATGGAGGATTTGGCAAAATGTGTCCATACAAAGATTTTTACAAATCTTATTACAATATTGTTCTGGCTTGCTTCCTTTTGTGATATTTAAACCTACGTTGCAAGGTGGTGCTGTTGACAGAAAACAGGGATGTGAAATAAAGTAGTCTTGTTGTAAGCGCTGAAAGTATAAATAAACTGTTGTCTGTAAGTTCATCAGCCATTTGATTACCTTCATCGAGGGGACCAGGCAAATTAGTATTGTGCTACTAATATGGCCTACTACAATAGGGGTTCTTTTCTTGCCCACCAAAAGTTTTTGTATTTGATAAAACAATTTAAAGGCTGGATTAAGAGGTGCTAATCGGTCCTAGCTAACTCTAATTTTGGGACGGCTGTACCAATTATAGTGGCTATCTGAAAAAATGTTTACGGGCTGGTCCCCTAAAATTTTCCAGAGCTCTTACCACACAAAGCTTTTCCAATTCCACAAGTTGAGCTGATTTGTGTGCAGCTTATGAAAGTTCATAATATTTTCTTGTTTTTAGTGACCTACAAGTAAGCAGTACCCATTTGAGGAACCCATCTGTAAAATACATTAAATGCCTTTAGGAATATAGGTTGATTTTTTTATTACCATGTGAAATATAATAGGATGATTAATACAAAAGGATAATATCAGGGGACTTAGGAAGATGATTAATCAAAATTGCAGAAGACAGAGCATTTAGTGCTTATAGCCAACCATTATCATTGAAGAATACGTATTCCAATCTGTGATGAAGTGAATATGGGAGAAATTACATTGTAGCACAGGTGAATGCCGAAATATTTTCAGTAGAAGTCTTTAAGTCCCTTGAAGAATAAGGTTTAGCCACTGCATGGAGGTAATAACCAGATTCAATTATACTATAAGTAGAGACGGGCAAATGTATCCATAATACAAGGCCCTTGTTGCCAAAATACTCCAGTGGGTGGTATATTGTGAAGAAATAATCATCAACATCAGCGGTTGAGTTCAATCAAATCTATATCACATTGACTCCATCGATGGCTTTTTCTAACTAACATTAAAAAAGCTTTCCTAGCATCCAGGAGTCAATGTGGCGTGGGTGAAGATGGATCAGGATCCTCCACGAAGGATGTCAAATAAAAGGTTTTAGCTGGCCAGTTAGTGAGATTTAAAGTGTAGGGCGACAGCCATTAATGTCTCCCAGTAAGTTTTTTTTGGAAAATCATTGGAGGGTGGTCAACATGGTTCTTTAGTATTATTAAAATTTTTTGGGGTCTAACAAAAGTATCCATGATTATAAATCCTAAATATAATATGGGAGATCTGGTTTGAAACTTTTTCTTCCTGCTATATATAGTCCATAATTTTTTTAAATTTTCTACCACATCACTGAATATAATTAAATAAGAGTTTTTTGGATTAGGGTGGGTAGGGTGGCCAATAAAATATCATCCATGTAATGTAGACACATGAGGTTTGGATACTTATATTTTTAATATGGTTGGAATAGACTTGTCCACCACATATATTTGGCCATAAGGGTGGGCTATTAGCCATAATCCCTGTGGTAAAGACCTTCCATTGAATATCCTCTGATAGGGAGTCAGGCCATTATTGTTTCATACTAAAAGAGGAACGGAAAAAGCAAACCTGGGGGCGATCCAAAGGATTAGGGGAGTAAAAGATCAATCCTTTATATCAAGAGTAATAAGATGGAAATTTTTGGATAGCTACGGGACCACGGAGTCCAGGTTGAGTAGGCCCCATAACTTGCATGGTTTTATTGATATTCTAAGATCATGTAACATCGCCATTTTCCTGACTTTTTCTTGATCACACATATGGGGAATTCCAGGAGAGGTGGAAAGTTCTATATGACCTGCTTCTATTTGTTTACCTGAACTAATTGGTGGGCCGCTGTAAATTCTCTTTAGATAGGGGCCACTGAGGGAACCCACACTGGCTTATCAAAAGCCATTGTATAATTTCAAAAAATTATTTTCTCAGTGGCCCCGAAAAAAATATCTATTTCCTTTATACAAAGATTACTTTTAGGGTTAAGATTACTCTGAACTTTTAGATAATGAGTTCTTTTATGGTTAAGAATACCCTGTAGGTTTTCACATTTAACATCTGCAGGCTTGGTTGCAAGGTGTACTCCCATTTGTTGCACAATATCTCTTCCCCCATAAAGTAACCGGTAGATTAGTAAAACATAAGGCTGAAATGTTCTTTAATGGCCTTCATCAATCCTCCCCATTTAAATTACTTGGCACTTTTATCTGGGAGGTTTATATATATCCCAACCCTCATAAACTGGTTGAAGCTTTTTGGCAGAGGCCAGATGCTTGGCCATTTGGCGTAAATTAATAAATGGAAGATTCAGCTCCAAGTACTATTAATCCCTACGGATTTCTATTCCTTGGATTTTTATTTTACACAAGGCCTCCTTGAACAGTTCTCGAACCCAGCAAGCCATGGGACTTGAGGTCAGTGAACAAATCCTCTATTGATCCCTTATTTGAGGCATACCCATTTTAAATGAATCATATGTAACAATCGCCAGGAGAAGCAACTGAGCTTTTCAATCTCCTTGATCAACAATCTGGAAAGTATGACAAGGCAGTGGTGACAAGCCCCTCAAGCAGGGCCCTGAATGCTTTGGTTGTGCCTTTTAAAGGGTCATAGAATGACTGCTTTTCGCCTGAGGCAAGCCCTCAGGGCCAGTTGTATGTTTGCAGAAGCTTTGTATCACACCTCAGCCACTTTCCTGTGTCTGCAGGGCCAAGCCAATCCCCAAACAGGGCTCCTGGCAGCTGTGGGAGGAAGCAACTCATGGAAAGTAAGACAAAAGGACCGACCCCCTAAGGCTGAATGCTTTGGTTGTGCCTTTTAAAGGGTCATAGAATGGGACTGCTTTTCGCCTGAGGCTTTGTTCATGGAGGCCCTCAGGCTGGCCAGTTGTATGTTTGCAGAAGCTTTGTATCAATTCTCCCTTGAATTTTTTACCTCCCATCAAGTGGACTCAGTGGTATCTTAGCTTCAGGCAGCAGAACTACAGAGGAGGTATGGGAATTTCAGGATAGTGCAGTTGTCCAGGTCTGTGCAGAATTGTTGGGCCATCTCTTTCACTGTGGTGTGACATTGCAGTTCCCCTCCTCCCTTGTCTATGGAACATGGAATGCAGACTAAGCTTTATGTCTGATTCAGAAATGAAAGGAAGGGTTGGGCTGGAAGTGTAGTTCAGTGGTAGAGCACTTGCTTAGCAAACACAGGGCCTAGGGTTCCATTCCAGCACTGCAAAAAAGGAGAAAGAAGAAGTAGAAGAAAATGTTGATTTTCCTGGAAATAGGAATGACAGGAACCAGAAACAGTTTTTAACAGTCTAAGCTCAGTTGAGATTTTGCTTCATGTCCCCTCTGCCCAGCTTATTCTAAAGTCAAGAAAATAGTGACTGCTAGGTTGAAAGATAGGTGTCTGAGTACAATAGGGACTTAAAGGCTGCTTTCACTAAAGGCACTGATTCTTTGCTTGGGCCCACAGATGCATGTTGGGTAACTAAAAGCAGGATGGATAGCTTGGCACAGTGGTGCGTGCCTATAATCCTAGTAACTCAGAAGGCTGAAAGATAGAGGCCAGCCTTGATAACTCAGGGAGACTGAGACCCTGTCTCAAAAATAAATAAATAAATAACTTTTAAAAATAAATAAATGAATAAAGGACTTGGGGTTCAGCTCAGTGGTAGTGTATCTCTGGGTTGAATCCCCAGTTACCCCATCCCCTAAAAGGTAGGATAAAGTGTAGCATCTCTGCCTTCATTTTGTATACATCTTCTTTCTACCTTATGGCTCTGCACATAGAATCCTTCCCTGTTCAAGATAAGAGTAATGAAGGCATTTTAAATATTTGCAGAAACATCACAATCAGCAGATTGCCAATTGGCAATTTTTACAATGTTCTGTTCCAGACCACCAGAGCAGTACCTAGAAGTCTCCAGTCAACCTGAAGGAACTAACTCCGTCTTGCCCTTCCGACTTTTCCTTTTCTGGGTCATTCTTTACTGCAGTCACCTTGGATTCCGGGAACAACAGGTCTGATCAATAAATATCTTGTTGAAACTATCTCCCCCACCCCCATAACAGCAGCTTTCTTACCGCTGCCAGTAAGGCTCTGTTTGGCCATCCTGAGAGGCAGCAAGTTTGATGAAGACAGCTCGACTATGTATCCTTTGACCTGCCTTCTTTATGTAATCTGTGAGCTCTTGTTAGCTCCCTTCCCCAAGACAGGGATAAAGATGCTTGGTCCCCATTATCTTTCCAGCGTGTCTATACTGGATAAATTTCTTTCCTTCTTCTCCCCATTGCTTTTTGTGTTTGATTTTGGGGGGTAAGTGGCTGGACCTGGTCTGTTGGGCCTCCATGGAGTCAGGAACCCCTCACCTAGTACTCCAACCAGACCACCATATCCACACACTGGGCAGGGATGTCATTCTGCTATCAACCAGCTGTGGGCCTGCTCCTGCATTTCCTTATCTGTACAGTGGAAATATTCCTTGTCCAGCTGGCTGATGTCACTGAGTTAGTAGGAGGGTTCAACAAGCTTCAAAGAGCTTTGTAAATGGCAAAGACATGATAGAGATGAGGTGGTGACAGGATCACATGAATAATGATGCTGTCAGTCTCTTGCTTACAAGGGTGCGTTAGAGATGACTTCGTATTAAAATGAGGAGCCTGATGTAGAGCTTTTCTATTTCTGATGTCCCTCTTGTCATTTACCCTCTGTTAAATAAAAATTACGGAGACCATTTTTTTTTTGGACTAAGCTCTGCACGGATCAGGTTAATAATCAAAATGCAGTCACTCCTGCCTATCACTCCATATCACAGAGCAGTAACTGACCTTCCTAGAAATCAGGATTGGAGAGTTAACGGTCAAATTTCTCTAACAGGCTAATTCAATTGGCATGATAATGAAGTGCCATTCATACACAAAAGAGAAGTACCCTCAAATAACCTGATGTTAACTGATCAGTTATTTTCCTATTGTTCTGTCTTCCAGTCTTACAAGAAAAGTAATTTTGAAAAGACAGTCTGCTTTCTGTTTTTTTTTTTTTTTCTGCTTTTTTTTTCATGTCCTTCTTATCTATAAAACCAACTTCTTTAGCTCAGACCATCATAACACACATTCTATTTTAGTGAATAAAGTGTTGTCCAATTCTAGAATTGAAAATAAAGCCAGGTATAGTGGTGCATGCCTGTAATCCCAGCATCTTGGGAGGCTAAGGTAGGAAGATCACAAGTTCAAAGCCAGCCTCAGCAACTTAGCGTGACCCTAAGCAACTCAGTGAGACCCTGTCTCTAAATAAAATATAAAAAAAGGGCTGGGGATGTGGCTCAGTGTTTAAGTGCCTCTGGGTTCAATCCCTAGTACCCTCCCCCCAAAAGAAAATAAAGCCAATAAAAATCATTAAAGTAGCTGGACATGTACACCTGTAATCCCAGTGACTTGGGAGGCCGAGGCAGGAGGATCATAAGTTCAAGACTAACCTGAGCACTTAGTGAGACCCTGACTCAAGAAAAAGAAAAAAGGACTGGGAGTGTAGCTCAGTGGTAGAGTACCCCTGGATTCAATCCCCAGTACTACCACACAAATAAAAACTCCTTAAACTAAATTGTTATAATTTTGTCCTTTTACAGCTGTATATTTCCAAAATTTCTTTGCCTCCCTAGTCCCAACAGCCCAGCTCTAGCCTTTACAAGTGGCCAAGAGCCAGAGGCTCTGGAAATCACATGGCTAATAGGGACAAATAGCAACAGGTAGGAAGGCATTTTTTAAAAATTAATCTTAATCTTGGTCTCTTGGAAAAGCTTGTTTTTTTACTTTATGTCCATGCAAACCATATAGTATGAGTTTTCTCTGGAAGTGGCCACATATGCCCTGTCTTGGGAGGACAGCTGGTCCCAGGCTTATTGTTGGGCCACATTAGAGTGGAGGCGGCTGGTAGTTGATCTGTTGACAAGTAGAAGCGGGTAATTTTGGGTCCTGCGGCATTGCTAAAGGGCAGCTTTTATCTTTAGTCACCTCCCCATTTCTGATTAACCTGTGCTTGCATCACTCTCCTAGTAAACCAGCCCGGGCAGGGCATCTCCACTGCAGCCAACCCTCTCTCCTGGCAAAGCCCACACTACCCCGTTTCTCATTCCCACTCTCATTCTCTATCCCCAGTTGGTCTGGTACACTAACTCAATTCTCCCGTGGGAATTCTTCCCCCTCTCTTTCATGTCCATTGTCTCTGTTGGACTCAGACTGCTGGACCAGAAGGCAAATGAAACTACTCTGAGAATTCAAATCCCAGGTCTGCTTCTTAAGAGCTGGGTGAGTTTAAGCAAATTGCTTAAACTTTCTGGGTCTTGGAGATGATTAGATATTCTTTTTAAAAATCTCCATTTAAACAACATAGAATTATTTTTCAAGCATGCCCTAAGTTCGGTGCAGGTCTGGTGTGCGGGTGTGAGACTCTGCTCCTTAGTTCATCAATCAGGGACCCAGGATGATAGAAGCTGTACAGGTGCTAGGATTTGCTGTAGCGGGGGAGGAGAGAGAAGAGGCTGGCAAGCCAACACCTGCTACTATAGATGCTTTGACTTGGGTGTGACACATGTTACTCTGCTCATCATTCATTGATTACTACCAGCCATGTGCCTTATGCCAGTACCTAAATTCAAGAAGGTGGAGAATTGCACTCCTTTTGGACCAGGAAGTAGAAGAGAGTTGGATATTAGTGAGAATAAATGATGTTTACTGAACTCATTTTCATCTATAAAGCAGGAATATCAATAACAGTAAGTACCTCATAGGATTGTTGTGAAGCATATGTAAGTATTTTCTATTGTTGTTATCATTGCAGTACCATCTTTTTTTTTTTTTTTTTTTTTTTTTGTGGTACCAGGGATTGAACTCAGGGGCACTTGTCCACTGGGTCACATCCCCAGCCCTTTTTTGTATTTTATTTAGAGACAGGGTCTCACTGAGTTGTTAAGTGCCTCGCCACTGCTGAGGCTGGCTTTGAACTCGCGATCCTCCTGCCTCAGCCTCCCAAAGTGCTGGGATTACAGGTGCGAGCCACCGCGCCCGGCTTGCAGTACCATCTTAATGACTTTCTGGAATGTATATTCAAGGTAGAGGGTCCAAGAGAGGTCATCTAACTCAACTTCTCAGGAAGAACGTGACTTTTATTTTTGTTTTGTTTGCTTTTTTGTTATGTTGGAGATTGAGCCCAGGACTATGCTAGGCAAGAACACTACCACTGAGATACCCCTAGCCTAGAACATTACTTTTAGAATGAGACCAGCCTATGTTTGATTCCTGGTCCTTATATTTAGTGGCTATGTAACCTTGACACATATATTTTGGGTGCCTCAGTTTCCTCATTTATAATAGGTGTTAATAATTATACCTGCTTACAGAGCTCAGGAAGATGAAAGAAGACTAGGAAAGTGTAACCAGTGGTCTATCTGAAGATGAACATGAATGTAGACAATTTACTTTTAGAGCATGGCTCCCAACATGGCTCTCAAACTGGTATTGCCTAAGAATCCCTGGAGGGAGTGGTATTCACACATCTGGTTGTGGTTGCTTTTAGCCTCACATTTGTCCTTAGCAGTTTGCTACTGCAGTGGGTGGCCATTTCACAGCTCCAGACCCCTCCAAAACCTCTCTGCACCTTGCTCATGAGCCCAGTTCTCCATGGGCTTCCTTCAGCCATCTTTTAAAAAAAAATTTGTTTTTTAATTTTTTTAGTTGTAGGTGGACACAATACCTTTATTTTATTTATGTGGTGCTGAGGATGGAACCCAGGGCCTCACACATGCGAGACGAGCGCTGTACTGCTGAGCCATAGCCCCAGCCCCTCCAGCCATCTTGATTCTAATGTCTGTCTCTTTGGGGATGGCTCCCTGTTTTCTATTGTGGGACACCTAGAGACTGACTTCCTTTATATCAGCACTGTATCCCAAAACATTCCCAGGCAGGCAGGGAGGATGAAGCTTGTTCATAAGGAACATATGGTTTATATGATTGAGCATAGTTTTTGCTGCCACCTGGCCTACCTCCACCTGGCCCACTGCTCCATCCAGAAATTGAGCAGCTGCCTTATTCCCTAAGGGGTTCCACTGATTACCTTTCAATTGGCTTGCTTTGGGGACATCCTGGTGTGTGTGTGTGTGTGTATGTGTGTGTGTGTGTGTGTGTGTGTGTGTGATATGCATATATGTGTGCATGTGTGTGTGTGTGTATGTGTGTGTGTGGGGGGGGGATGGAACTTAGGGTGCTCTACCACAGAGAAACATCACCAGCCTTTTTTACTTTTTAATTTTTAGACAGTCTCGCTAAATTGTCCAGGCTGACCTTGAACTTGTAGTTTTCCTGCCTCAGGTTTGCCATTTGCTGGGATTTACAAGCCTGCACCTTTGCTTCCAGCTATATCTATATATTTCTGAAGCCAATCTTGACTTGGTTTAGGTCACTCCCACAGGGCTCCTTGGTCCTAGTGAGCCAGGGAACATGCCTGGGAACATCCTGGGAAGCCTGCTGGTTGGTCAATTGAGACCTCACAGTGGGCTGCCACAGGGCTTTTCTATTCTTGACCTCTGAGAGTTTCAGCTCTGGCTTAGACAAGCACTGTCAAAATCTGTAGTCCTATAACATGTTAGGCAGCATGCAGTTCCTAATGAGTGCTCAATTCACTCTATAGTGGTGAGGAGTTTGGGACCTGGGTTGGACTCCCTGGTTCATATTTTGACTCTACCAGTTACTAGCTGAGAGCCTTGGATAACTCATCTATGGTGTGGAGATCATAAACATTTCCACCTTATTGCAAAATATTTAGGATAGTGCTTGTTGTGTAATAAGTGTTCAATATTTGTTATGATTTTTTCCTCTGTTCAACATGCTTTCCAATGATTATCTAGCTATGGCTTAACTTTCTAGGACAGTTTATTATGCACAGAACTTGACAATGTTGATTTCCCTAACCCAATTCCATGTACCCATGGACAGATGTGGAGACATGGACTTAAAGACACTTGCACTTGAGCAAAGGCCTGCTGCGTCTCATTCCCAACTTTCCAGTAATCTTCCTTTATGTCCTATTGGATCTCCTAGATTCCACTGTAATCTCTGCTCTGAGGTAGAATTCTTAGAACTTGGCCCATAATTACTGTTTACTTCATTTGAATCTGGCGTTCTTCATTATCATGCTCTTAGCATTGAGATGGAGCACTAGCTCTACTTGATTATGAATTCTTGACTCCCCTTGTTGAACTTCTGCAGCACTTTTGAGATGGCAATCACTTCTGCAGCCCCCCTCCCCACTGAGCACACAGAGCACTAATGGGCTCCCAAACCTTCCTGGAGACTTGGAAGATTCCATTTCTGTATTTACATATGGACCATTTCTAAGCCCACATCACCACCTAATGAGAACCTTCACCAATGTGCTAAAGAATACTTTTATATTCTGATTCCAAAATGTAGGAAAATTCCTTTTGCTTCCTCTAGTATTTCTCTTCTGGTCACCTCTGCCCTTCAGCTATTAACAAGTTCTTGCTCACTCTGACCTGAAACCTGTCTCTTATTACTGCCAGGGGAAGTCTGATTTCTTTATCACAAGTTGTTCCTTTTAGAACAGAAGTTCTCCTTTTGTTGAGGTACATAGGACCCCTTCCCCCTAGTGGGATTACTTTTTGTTGGGGGGGGTGGTTTGAGAAAAACTGCTTTAAGCTCTGTTTACTATGAAGTTTCTCCTTCCTGTTAAAAAAAATTATTCATAACACTTTTTAAAGAATGATAAGTGTGGAGAGCAGGCTGTGCTCTGTAATAGCAGTTTTCAGGCTGCTCCTAAACCTTTGCTACTTTGTTTTGTAAAGTGGTGGTTTGCCATAAGCTTCTCCATTTTGCATTAAGTGCTGAGGTGGAATGATTCTACACTTTGTTTGTACAAACAAACAACCACCATCTTCCTGGCACTAATACATAAATTAATCATTGTAATGAGAATGACCACCTGTGAACTTACTGAATTATTCAGAAGTACTGGGTCCAAGAGCTTATCAAACACACCACCAAATGTAGTCTCCTTACTGGAGACCCACAAAAGGAGGAACCAACCTGAGTGGACACAGTGGTTCTCTGACCTTGTCACCTGGTCACTTGTCACCAGCCTTGCTCTGGAAAATTGCCGCAGTGACATACCTCCAAATCTCTGTTTGGGCTTTAGAGAGTGTGGTTTTTTTCTGCCCATGGCAATCATGTGAGTCCCACTTCAAGTTGACATCTCAAGCTGACACTCTAAGTTGACACTCTGAAACTGCTCTCCCTCCAGACCTTGGCCTAGAATAAGTTTTTGTGCTTTGACAGCTCTGCACCTTGAACAAGTTCTTCACTTGGTTGATAATCTTACTTGGTTATCTACAGTGGCTCTTTGCATTCATATCTGCTCCCTGCCTTTGCTCTCAGTTCAGGCTTCTGAACTCACGAAGATACCTTAGCCCTTTCCTAGCCTTTCTGTAACATATACATGTGTATAAAATTGTGTGAAGTATAACACATGACTTGAGTATTATAGATATTAGAAATAAAAATTGGAATAAAAGAAACTGTGATTGCCGGGTTTATAACTGCCAGGTGGCCCACAAGTATTCAGTGAACTGCCACTGATGAAAGTGGTGTAGTAGCCTGTAAATTTATTGTTATTCAATAAATTCTGACATTGTGGAAAAACACAAATATAGTTTGGTCTATGTTAATGACATAACAAGCTCACAATAATAAGGCAGACTTTATTTAGGGGGTTTATGTAGTAAGGGAGAAAGTTAGGTACAGCTCCGAACATGACATGAACAAAATGTCTTTGACTATAAATTTATAGCCAAGAGGTGGGGTGGGGGGTGGTGGCAGTGGATGGCAAATTACTAAGAGTAAACATCAGAGGTGAAAGGAGGGTTCTGGCTAAACTGACTTGACAGAATTTTTGCTGGAGGCAGACCAAGTTGATAAAATACTGAGGGTGGGGAGTAAGGAATTTGATCAGATATCAGGGGTGGAGGATTTTTACTAAATTGATACAGCAAGATTCTTATAAAACTGGACTTACCAGGCCAAAGAAAGAGTCCAAGGTCAGGGACTAGTTAGAAAGAGAACTCAGAGGAGCCTGACTCAAGTTTGGTCAAAGGAGGATCTTTTCCATCCCTGGAGTCAACATCCCTGACTTCTTCAACCATTGTTGAGATGACAGGGCTAGAGCCCTACAGCCTTGGCCAGTCTGGTCTTCATATGTATTCATACTCCCTCTGAAGGGCAATTCCCGGCACTATAGGAGCTGTTAGAAATGTTTTCATTCTGAAGGAGGATGTCTGGAAAGGTAGTTTTCAGGAAGAAAGGGTAATCCAAATGAGTCACTTTGAGGGTAGAAGCTCAGGTATCCCTGAAGAACTTGGGGTCCTATTAGTTCTACAGGTTGTATTAGGGAGGGGCCATCCTTTCCACCCAGAAGTGTGCAAGAAAGAATTTAAGTCTTTTCTGAATGCTGTAATTATCTCCTCTCCAGGAGTCTATGAATTTGAAATGGGATTTATACCTTTTATTCACAGCCTGAGGCAAGAGCTACTTGACTCCTTTTTGATGTTCCCCTGCATTCTTGGGAAGATTCCTTCTTTATGGTTTGGATATGTACATTATAAGTCATGATTAACAGGGATCTGTGAGTGGGGGCAGGCAGGGGACCCTTGAATGATCTTGAGTAGGCAGGTTCTTCATTATGTGTGATGGAATGTGTGTGTTTGTGGGTTCATTGTCTTTGAGGAAACTTTTCTCTTATTTATTCCTTTTTCTCCCTTCCCCATTTCCTCCACCTCCTCTTCCTTCCTCTCCTTCTCCTTCTTCTATTTTTTTTCCCCCAGTGCTGGGGATGGAACCCAGGTCAAGTGTTCTACAACTGAAAACATCCCTAGGCCCCAGAAAACCTCTCTTGTATGATGACAGGTGCCAGCAGTTTCACCATTAAAAATTGTGCTTTTGACTGACAATGAATGACCTTGACTCACCCCTTCTTCCTTCTGTGAGAAATAGAAATTCTGGTGGTCCATTTTCAGTATATAGTATTTAGCCTTCAATGTAAAATTG